>CM061542.1:275119371-277726871 GCA_030864215.1 Capsicum pubescens
ACTCCCATCTGGAGGGAATGGACATGAATAACTGACTATACATGACTTAACCTTACTAAATTCCGTTGACTGGCAGAATGTTACTGATATCTGACAACTGACTGAGATCATGAGGTTTTCCTGAGTCACATAACTGACTGAAGTCTATGGAATCATAGCTTGAGTTTGGATATCGTTAAACATGACATGGCTCTAGGCACACAGCTATAGTTTTTGGGTACGAATACCCCCAGGACTCGATAGGAGGAAACTGACACGCATGACATGACTTGATCACAAGATTTGAGTCCACAATTCACAATTTCATAAGTAGGGGATAGTATACTTCATGTATTTATTCAACATTTCGAATATGATAGAAAAATCATGGATTTATTTTGTGTACATAATTTATATCTCCATTATCATACATGCTTTATACCACAACAATAACAACACATAATTTGCATGGAAATTCATATTAGAGTGTATGGATAACATGAACTTGTTATTTAGATATCATGAAATCATGTAAATATGAAGTTCTAACATACTAGGCATTTTATCGAACACCTTGCATGCATTCCTTAAGGCATAGGTGGATTTCATACTTGCATTCTATAAATCCACCTAAAGATCATGTTTTTCAACTAACAACATAACTTTCATGAGATGTACAGTCACGATACTATTATATAGCAAAACAAACAAGTATCAACATGGGTATGATCATATCACCACAACTAACCAAGCTTTTGTATTTTAAAGATTGATTCTTGAACTACACGGACGAAAGGAATCCTTGGATGAACACTATGCATACCTTGGAAGGGAGGTTCTTGATGATTGACGGAGGAATTTCCTTGAAATTTGATCTTCAAGATTGATTGTGCAATCCTAGTTGTTTTTCTCCTATGGTACTCTTGGATAATGAACTTTGAGATGTTAGTAGGGTTGTAATGTGCTTAGAAGCTATAAATTTCGTGAGGTTAGGTTTAGGGACATGTAAGGAGTATTAAAATACTTAACTACCCTCAAAATAACTCAAAAACTAAGTGTTTTCGTGGCTGAAATCATACATAGGTGCCGCATATGATATCGCCTATATTTACATAGGCGCCGAATATGATATCACCTATATTTACATAGGCTCCGCATATGATATCACCTATATTTACATAGGCACCACATATGATATCGCCTATGCTTTCCAGTGGCCATGTGCGATTGGTTAGGCGATGCATTCTACTTTGAAAGTCCATAACTCCTTGATCGGGTGTTGGATTTTGATGAAATTGGTATTGTTGGAAAGCTAATTCGATTCTCTACAATTTGGTTGGTATAAATCTGCCAAACTGTCACATATCAATCACATTATTCTTGTTGAAAGATGACCCTTGCAAAATCGAACACTAAGACTTGATGGATTCAAAAACTCTTAGCTTACATCACTCTAAGTGACTCATATGAGCATGCTTAAGACATCGCAAGATATATCCTATCACTAGGATATTCATTGTAAGTCATGCACTAAAATTCTACTCACAGGATAGGAGGTTTCATACGTAGGAAAACTTATTCATTTCTTAGCTTAGAAACATGCGGGGTATTACAATATCTCCCCCTTAGGAACATTCGTCCTCGAATGAGAATTTACTGAGAGGAGATACAAGACAACAGAACCTGAACTGAACATGAAGAACTAAAACTTGATCTCATGACTGACATGCTAAACATACTGAACTCGTGCATATCTGATGCAAAGACAACTAATACATAAATGCATGACTGAGTATGCAACGATTAATAGGTACTAAGTTTATACTGGAAACATGAACATAAAACTGAATAAGCTTAAGGAGAACTGTTACCTTGAGTTTGATCTGAATTGGCAGGGAAGAGGTGAGGATACTTGGTACGCATATCTTTTTCTGCTTCCCAAGTAGTTTCCTCATGAAATTGATTTTTGCCAAAGAGCCTTTACTAGAGAGACTTCTTTGTTCCTCAATCTACGAGTCTGATAATCTAAGATTTTGACTGGAATCTCTTCGTAAGAGAGGCTGTTCTGAATGTCGATGCTCGGAATAGGGACAACAACTACTGGTTCACCTATACACTTCTTTAGAAAAGAGACATGGAATACTGGATGGACTGAGGCTAGATCTGAAGGCAACTCAAGCTCAAAAGCTACCTTGCCGAAGCGACAGAGAATTTTGAAGGGACCGACATATCGGGGAATGAGTTTCCCTTTCTTCCCGAGCCTCTTCACTCCCTTCATGGGAGAGATCTTAAGATATACATAGTCATTGACCTAGAACTCGAGATCCTTTCTACGAATATCTACATAGGACTTCTGTCGGCTCTGAGTAGCCCGGAGTCTCTTTCTGATCAACTGAACTTTCTCTAAGGCGTCGAATACTAAGTCAGGACCTATGACTGAGGACTCACTAACTTTGAACCAACCAATCAGATATCTATATCTCCTACCATAGAGAGCTTTGAATGGAGCCATCTAAATACTAGAATGATAGCTATTGTTGTATGCAAACTCAATCAAAGGCAAATGGTCATCCTAACTTCCCTTAAAGTCAATTGCACACGCCCTTAGCATATCTTCAAGAGTCTGAATGGTCCTCTCTGCTTGACCATCTATCTGAGGATAAAACACTGTGCTGAGATGGACTTAGGTACCGAGACCCTTTTGGAACGCTTTCCAAAAGTGAGAAGTGAACTGGGTACCTCTGTCTGAGATGATAGATAATGGAACACCTTGTAACCTGACTAACTCCCTGATATAAAGTTTGGCATAATCCTCGGCAGAATAAAAAGTACGAATAGAAAGGAAATGAGCTGGCTTGGTCATTATATCTATAATGACCCAGACTGAATCATGCTGATAAAGAGTTCTAGGCAAACCCATCACGAAGTCCATGTTAACTTCTTCCCACTTCCAAGTAGGAATGGTGAACTCTTTCATGGAACTACTAGGTTTCTGATGCTCTATCATAACCTGCTGACATGTAGAGCACTTAGCCACAAACTCTGCAACATCTCTCTTCATCCCACTCCACCAATAGATCTCCTGCATATCGCGGTACATCTTAGTGGCCCATGGATGAATAGAGTATCGCGCACCATGAGCTTCTGCAAGAATTCGCTACCTCAATTCATCTACACCTGGAACACATAGACGACCCTGACAACGAAGAACACCATCTCCCCCTTGGGAGAAAACCTTGACTTTATGATTCTGAACTGAATCTTTGAGCTTAACAAGGCTAGGATCCCTGTCTTTCTTCTCTTTCACCTCGGAAACTAAAGATGACTCTGAACTATTGTGAACACATACACCACCCTCTGAAGAATCGAATAAGAAAATGCCTAGTCTGGCAAGCTGATGGATCTCCTGATCCATCTTTTTCTTGCTACCCTCAACGTGAGAAATACTACCCATGGAGAGTCTACTAAGAGCGTCGGCCACGACATTGGCCTTGCCTGAATGATAAAGAACACTCATGTCGTAATCCTTCAAGAGCTCTAACCACCTTATCTGATGAAGATTGAGATCTTTATGGGAAAAGACATACAAGAGGCTTTATGGTCTGTGAAGACATCTACATGAACTCCATAGAGATAATGCCTCCAAATCTTCAAGGCAAAAACTACCGCTACTAACTCAAGATCATGAGTAGGATAATTCTTCTTATGTGGCTTTAACTGTCTGGAGGCGTAGGCTATGACCATACCATGCTGCATGAGAACACAACCTAAACCCACTCTGGACGCATCACAATAGACTATAAAACCGTATGAACCATCTGGAAGAGCTAGAACTGGAGATGAGGTGAGTCGAGTCTTCAACTCTTGAAAGCTCTTCTCGCATGAATCTGACCACTAAAACTTAATCTTCTTCTGAGTCAATCTGGACATGGGAGATGCAATAGAAGAAAATCCCTTGATAAACCATCTGTAATAGCTAGCCAAACCCAAGAAACTCCTGATATCTAATGGAGATACGGGTCTGGGCCAGTTTCTTACTGCCTCAGTTTTCTGAGGATCTACTCTAATGCCATCACCGGAAACAATATGGCCAAGGAATGCTACTGATCTTAGCAAAAATTTGCACTTGCTGATCTTAGCGAATAACTGGTGATCCTTGAGAGTCTGAAGAACAATCCTGAGATGGTCTGTATGATCACGCTCTGTGCGAGAATAGACTAGAATATCATCTATAAAGACTATGACAAACATGTCCAAGTACTACTTGAACACATGGTTCTTCAAATCCATGAAAGCTGTAGGGGAATTGGTAAGACCAAATGACATGACTAAAAATTCAAAGTGACCATACCGAGTACGAAAAGTTGTCTTCGAAATGTCATATTCTCTAACTCTGAGCTGATGATAGCCTGATCTGAGGTATATCTTGGAGAAGTAACTGGCACCCTGAAGTTGGTTGAATAGATCATCAATCCTGGGAAGAAAATATCTGTTCTTGATCGTGACCTTGTTGAGTTGACGATAATCAATACACATCATGAGAGAATCGTCTTTCTTGTGCATGAATAATACTGGCGCACCCCATGGGGAAATGTTGGGTCTGATGAATCCCTTATCTAAGAGATCCTTCAACTGATCTTTCAGTTCCATGAGTTCTGCTGGTGCCATTCTATTTGGCAGAATAGAAATACATTGAGTATCCGGAAAAAGGTCTATGCCGAAGTCGATTTCCCTTTCGGGAGGAGTGCCTGGAAGATCTTTGGGAAAGACATCTGAGTATTCATTAACAACAGGGACTATTTCAAGACTAGGAGATTCAGAACTGGAATCTTTAACATGCACAAGATGATACACACACCCTTTAGAAATCATTTTCCTTGCCCGAAGGTAGGAAACACGTCGACCCCTGAACGCTGAAATGCGACCCTTCCACTCTAGGACGGGCTCATTTGGGAACTGATACTGAACTATCCTATTTCTGCAGTCGACTGTGGCATAGCAAGAATGAAGCCAATCCATGCTGAGAATGACATCAAAATCAGTTATCTCTAACTCAACTAAATCTGCTGACGTAGATTTTTGAGATATCATAACCGGGTAATTCCTGTATACCCGCCGAGCTATGATAGTTTTACCCACTAGGGTAGAGACTGAAAAAGGCTCTTCTAGAATTTCGAGGCTGATTAGAAAATCGCCTGCTATGTATGGAGTAACAAAAGATAAGGATGCACCTGGGTCTAGCAAAGCATAAACATAGACAAGGAAAAACTGTAACGTACCAGTAACGACATCAGGAGAATTTTCCTGATCCTGACGGGATTGAAGAGCATAGAGTCTGTTTAGGCGTTGCCCACTGGTAGCACTGGAAATGGCACCCTACTGGTTTGGGCGATCGAACTGAGCTGCAGAATGATTTTGTTGATCCTGAATACTTGACTGCGTACACTCTCTAATCATGTGGCCTGGCTTGCGAAAACTAAAACAGACATCACTACCGGCTTCGTAAATGCCCTTGTGGTTCTTACCACAAGTCTTATAAAGAGGATTCGTTTGGGCACTGCTAACACTGCCATGAGATTTAGAGCCCGGAGCTTTGTCTTTGTTGCCATCTCTGAACTTCAGCACTGGAGTGCTGGCAGAGGAAGGGGCTGGAATGGATGACTTGGAATGAAACTATGAACGGTTTCCTCCATCTGACTTGGGGAGAGCAAAGTTGAAGTAACCTGACCTTGCTCTCTTGTTCTGCCTCTCCCTAGTCTTAACCTTCTACTCTTCTACTTGATGGGCATGGGTCATGAGTCTGGCTAAGGTCATATCACCGATCAGCATCGCAGACCTACACTCATTTACCACGCTATCGTTCACCCCTGACATGAACTTACTCATCTTAGACCTATTGTCTGCAACCACATAAGGAGCATAACTGGATAGCTGAGTAAATCTGAGAGAATACTCCCTAACCATCATATTCCCCTGCCTGAGGTTGATGAACCCAAGAACTTTGGCTTCCCTCAGCTCTTGGGGAAAAAATCTGTCTAAGAAGGCCGTGACAAATTGCTCCCACTCGATAGGGCCTGCATTATCTAACCTCTCAGACTTCCACTTTTTGTACCAATCATGAGCAACATCCTATAACGAGTAGGTGGATAACTCGGCACTCTCAATAGAAGTAACACCCATGATGTCAATGACCTTCTGGACTTGGTAAATGAACTCTTGAGGGTCCTCATCAGACTTAGACCCATGGAAAGATGAAGGGTTCATACGGGTGAAGTCCTGAACCCTAGGTGCTATGGGATTGGCCACTGGATTGGCCGGAATGACTGGTGGCCATTTATTCTGTGCAGCCACGGACTGAGAAAGGGTGGTAAATTCGACTCTAAACTCCGCATGGGAAACATGTTCGCCCAAAGGATCTTCTGGCTAAGGAACTGGCTGGTTTCTTCTCTTTGGGGCCATGGTCTGGAATAAGAAAAGAATGGATTAGACTGAGATTTTAACTTGTAATTATGCTCACTAGCATGACATGAATACTGAAGAAATGGGGTTGTTCCTAAAATATCTCATAGACTCTTGTACATAAATATGACGCGCAACACACCCATGTATAAGACTTTACTAGATGCGACTTTCAGACTTCCTAGGACTCTATTGAACCTTAGGCTCTGATACCAAGTTTGTAACGCCCCGATTTGCTGAACCAGAATGCTACACGGTGCTTATGATCCCAAGGGACCACAAGCTAACCCATGACTGATATCTGTACCTGTATACTGCAAATCATGACATAATAATGCAGAATACGTAAAATTGTAAGGCCATAAGGTTCAACTGAATAAACCCATGTCTGAAAATCATAATGTCCATGTGGGTGAAAATACCCAAAACAACTTAATTTGAAAGCTAAGTCTGAACATAAATCTGAGCATAAATTTGAAAGCCTCTAAACTATCTGAACTAACTCTGTAAAACTGAACTAAAGAAATAAATAAATGTATCAAATCATATTGTCCTCGAATCAATGAGGACTCACTGTGTCTCTGAGACTAGAAAGCTACCACTACTGCTGGGCTGGAGCTCGTGTCTCGGAACCTATGGTGTAACATGAAAAGAAAGAACCATAGCGCAAATGCATCAGTACAACAGGAGTACTGAGTATACGAGGAAGGTAGGCTGAACATAAAGGGTTTCATGCATGAACAACACTGACTAACGAATATGAACATGAGAGTGCAAACATACATATATAGAAACTGGGACCGTGAATGCGTGATAGCATGACCTGTAAGCTAATACATGGTTTACTGATAACTGTCATGACTGATACTGCAAACTGATAACATGGACGACTGTATCTGACAGTCCTATATATACTGAAATCTGAAGAATGCCCTGAGTTCTTTTGCTGAGACTGATACTAAAATTGTGGGAGGTAGTGTTTAACCGACATGCCCCATGTATGCCGTTATGGCTAAGCTGGGGTCCAATCTCTACCCCGACTGGACGGGTGTCAATACCGTGCCACGGGTAAGGACAACTTGTGAGTGACCCTTATCTGGTAGGTAATCAATAAGAATGGTGGGAACCCTAAACTGATAGGTTAAACCACCTCATCAACCCTAATCTGACAGGTTAAGATGTCTCAACCTACGCTGGCTACGTAGTTCTGGAGCATAAGAACTGCTTCTAAGAATCACACCCTGAACTGGTGGGTGAGTTTCCATCCTTGGGTTCACTCGGTGCTAACCTCTACTCCTATCTAGAGGGACTGGACTAGAATAAATGACTATACATGACTTAACCTTACTGAATTCCGTTGACTGGTGGAATGTTACTGATATCTGACAACTCACTGAGACCATGAGGTTTTCCTGAGTCACATGACTGACTGAAGTCTAAGGAATCATAGCTTGAGTTTGGATATCGTGAAACATGACATGGATCTAGGCACACAACTATAGTTTTTGGGTACGAATACCCCCGGGACTCGATAGGAGGAAACTGACACACATGACATGACTTGATCATAAGATTTGAGTCCACAATTCACAATATCATAAGAAGGGGATAGTATACTTCATGTATTTATTCAATATTTCGAACATGATAGGAAAAGCATGGATATATTTTGTGTACATAATTTATATATCCATTATCATACATGCTTTATACCACAATAATAACAACATATAATTTGCATAGAAATTCATATTGGAGTGTATGGCTAACATGAACTTGTTATTTAGATATCATGAAATCATGTAAATATGAAGTTCTAACATACTAGGCATTTTATCGAACACCTTGCATGCATTATTTAAGGCATAGGTGGATTTCATACTTGGATTCTATCAATCCACCTAAAGATCATGTTTTTCAACTAACAACATAACTTTCATGAGATGTACAGTCACGATACTATTATATAGAAAAACAAACAAGCATCAACATGGGTATGATCATATCACCACAACCAACCAAGCTTTTGTATTTTAAAGATTGATTCTTGAACTCCACGGATGAAAGAAATCTGTGGATGAACACTACGCATATCTTGGAAGGGAGGTTCTTGATGATTGACGGAGGAATTTCCTTGAAATTTGATATTCAAGTTTTATTGTGCAACCCTAGTTGTTTTTATCCTATGGTGCTCTTGGATAATGAACATTGAGATGTGAATAGGGTTGTAATGTAATTAGAAGCTATAAATTTCGTGAGGTTAGGTTTGGGGATACGTAAGGAGTGTTAAAAGACTTAACTACCCTCAAAATAACTCAAAAACTAAGTGTTTTCGTGGCTGAAATCATACATAGGCGCCGCATATGATATCGCCTATATTTTCATAGGCGCCGCATATGATATCGCCTATGCTTTCCAGTGGCCATGTGCGATTGGTTAGGTGATGCATTCTACTTTGAAAGGCCATAACTCCTTGCTCGGGTGTCGGATTTTGATGAAATTGGTATCGTTGGAAAGATAATTCCCTTTTCTACAATTTGGTGGGTCTAAATCTGCCACAATGTCACATATTAATCACGTTATTCTTTGTCAAAGATGACCCTTGCAAAATCGAATACTAAGACTTGATGGATTCAAAAAACTCTTAGCTTGCATCACTCTAAGCTACTCATATGAGCATGCTTAAGACATCGCAAGCTATCCTATCGCTAGGATATTCATTGTAAGTCATGCAATATAATTCTACTCACAGGATAGGAGGTTTCATACGTAGGAAAACTTATTCACTTCCTAGCTTAGAAACATGTTGTGTATTACAACTCCTCTCAAGCCTCTTTGTAACTTCTGAAACTTCTGCTAGGAAATATAAGAGCATTATCTGGAGAGAAACTAGAACTTGTTGATCTTGCTGTCTTAAGAATAATACATTGATAAGGAATTATAGATTTACATTATTGTTTCTGAGGAGTAATTTGAAAGCACATCTGACTTGGGCTTAGTGCACGACCTTTATGAACATGAATAAAGCACTTCAATCTTTGAAACTCAAAAGCACTGATGGGATATTTTTCTAGCTCGCTTACAAGCACATAACTATCTGTAAATATTTAAGCTTCACTGTTTCTGATACGTTGAAAATAAGGAAAAGATGGCATGAATAATGTGAGATGAGAATATGTATAAATTTTCTTAGAGAACCTTTCTATAGCATGATCTAAAACTTGAAAGAATGAAGACATTTCCTAAATGCTCTGTAGCCTCTAGAATAAAAGTACAGACATCTCTGTACCATTCTGCAAGACTCTACTAGACACGACTACATTTTTCTCTTCTTTTTTTCTGACACTATTTTTGCTCGAAACTTTTATTTTGAGCTTTGTTGGCTCTATCTTGATTCCAAAAGGGGGTATGAAAGAAAATAACACTAAGGCTCAAATGGGGTAAACAAAGGATGACATAATGTATGGATAGCAGAATAAAATGTCTTCGTCATATCAATCCTTGAAAATACTAGTATATAGCATGCAATGTGAAAGTACACGATCAATATCACTTATGACATGTTTTACAACACTAACTTTCCCCAAACATGTGTTTCACCTATTTTTATATACTTGTCAAACATACAACTCCACATTTGTTGTACATCCCTCACATTGAAAGATTCATTATTCTTTCGTGGAGCTGATTATCTTCTTGTTTCTGTTGATATAGGGATCACACGCCCACTATTTAACCTAATTGGGATCTGCCTTTCGATCAATAACCAAGTTGTTCTTGTGATTCTCAAAATAATTGCCTTAACCTATTACCAAATGTCTCAGCACTCTATCTATTTTCTTATATGCTCTCTTTTTCTAACTTTAACCCTCTGATTCAAAGTTCATGCTTAAACTGGATTTTAAGATCTGGCTAAAAATTTCACTAGCGTGTCATATCACTAGGGTCAACATAAAATGTACTATGTAAAAAAAAACACATATTTAAAACACAGAAAAATGGGACACTTCATTTAGTTGAAACAAAAGATAGAAGGGTTTGAACATAAACAACAAAAGAACAAAACAAGATAGATCCCGAACTACAACCCTGAAATAGTTCGGATAGCAGAAAATAAAACAAAACAAACTACCAGACCGCTTCCTAGTAAGGAGAGGGGTGACTTCTCAATTGCTCAGCCTGACATCTTACCCACTGGTTTGCATATCATCATGACTAGAGCTTTCCTCACTGTCAATGCTCTATACCATGATTTATCTTGAATCATCTTTTCGATTTCTCTTT
Source organism: Capsicum pubescens (assembly GCA_030864215.1). Classification (NCBI taxonomy): domain Eukaryota; kingdom Viridiplantae; phylum Streptophyta; class Magnoliopsida; order Solanales; family Solanaceae; genus Capsicum; species Capsicum pubescens. The sequence goes on from CM061542.1 coordinate 275,130,094, forward strand.
TTAAAGCACGACAATCTTCAATACTGTGACCCTAAACATTAGAATGATATGTGTATCGTACATTAGGATCAAAACTTCTTGAATGTGGGTCAGGAGTATACCCAAGGAGATAAGTGATCATGTCCTATTGTACCAATCTCTGGAATAAACTTGCATACGACTCTCCAATCGGTGTGAAGTTATCCCTCGACTTCTGTCTCATTTCATTATTTGGCTTAAATTGAAAACCAGACCTAGAAGGGCTTCAGTATGTATGTGGAGCTGGAGGATAACTCGACAGAGTTGGCGCGCGCCAGTGTGGGTAAGATGGGGGTTTAACATATGGTTGCGCATTATACACTTGATATGGAGATGGGGAAATGGAATATAATAGATTTTGGGAAAGATTCTATGGAACTTGGCCATAAACTTGGGTTTGAGCCCGTGGGTAACGATGATATGGTCCTCTTACCCGTGCCTGTTGTCCAACTATAATGGCAGATGCATCTTCCTCATTCTTCTTTCCTCCAATACTTCCTGAACCTTTTTGAATTGCTTGAGTAGTCGTTTTCAATGTTACAAACTCACAATGCGACCGATATTAATTCCATCCTCTATCATCTCCCCCATTTTGAGGACCTCAATGAACGGCTTGCCTAATGCAGGTAACAAGTGTTGATAAGATGCTTCATCCTGTGCTTGAATAAAAACCTCTACTATTTTTCTTTCTTTCATTGGCAGTTTTACTCTAGCAGCTTGTTCGCGCCATCTGATCGCATACTCTCTGAAACTCTCAGTATTCTTCTTTGTTATACTAGTTAGGGATTTTTTGTCAGGGATCAACTCCACATTGTATTGAAATTGTTGCACAAATTCGTTAGCTAGGTCATCCCAACTAATCCATTTGTCAATGTCTTGGTTGATAAACCATTCTGAAGCTAGACCTGAAAGACTCTCACCGAAATATGCCATGAGTAATTCTTCCTTCCCTCTAGAACCCCTTAGCTGGTTGCAATAGCATCTCAAATGTGCTATAGGATCACCATGTCCATCATACTTCTCAAACTTCAGCATTTTAAAACCAAAAGGAAGATATACACTAGGAAACATGCGCAGATCTTTATATGAGACACTTTTGTACCCCCTAAGTCCTTGGAAGTTTTTCATAGTCAGTTCCAAACTTCTCAATTTTCTGGCTATTTCCTCTTGTTCTTCTGTCATAACAAGATTCTCAGTGTTAGGAGGAAATTCAGGCGGTTGAGGGAAATCATAAGGACCAGTCGACTTAAATGTAGGCTCAAGAGCATAATGCTGATCACTAAAAATATTCAATGCAGGCTCTCTTGTAGAGTAGGGAGGCACAACTTTGGATGAACATCAAAAGTAGAAGCTTCAAGTGGGGGTGGTACCGTAAAAGCATGAACAGCAGCTGGAGCGGAGTATGTGGTAGTCTTGGATTAGGGAGTGAGGAAATGAACATTGGAAGTGGTTGGATATTGTTGCCCTGGAGTCGATCCTGATGCATGTTGTGGCATATCAACAAAAATGGGAAATTGTGCATGTGACACGGGAGGCAAGCTAGAAAGATATTCCAGATTATCAGTGGGAACTAGAGGAGGCGGCAACCCATTAGCCCAAGCTCAATGCATTTCTGTTATTTGCCGCCTTAATTTCCGAATCTCTTCATTATCTCCTACATTCTCATTCCCCGAACTCCCTATCTGATTAGTGACCACTAACTTGGTATCCTTGTTGGCCATAACTTCCTCTGTGACTTGGAGCAATATGGAGGACCAGCCAAAATGCCACAAACCAACCACCTTAAACTAACTGGACAAGAGATAGCAAATGCGTTAGAGTTCAACAATTTTTCAAAACCTCTTTTCTTTTTTTGAAAAGGTCACCGAACCCAAAAGGGCGCCTACGTATCTCACCCTCGAGAGAGGAGAATCAGATGTGCGTAGTTCATGAAGTCTTGCCAAAATGGACAATTAAACTCTTTTTTCATTCTTTTCCTTGAAACTTTGAGAAGAAAAGAAAATAACAATTTGTCAAAAGAATTGATGAAAATCTTTTTGCATTTTTCACTTTTAAAATACCTATACAAAACAAAACCTATGATTACCAAAGAAAAATCTTTTTGGGTTTTTCAATTTTGAATTTCATATGAAAATGAAACTTGAAACTATTAAAGGAAAATCTTTTTGTAGTTTTCTCTTGAAGATGTATATGAAACACCTACTCTAAATAAAGAGTGAAGAAAATCTTTTTTTTGAATTTTTTTTTTTTGGAATAAGATCCCCGAACCCACAATAGGTTGCCTACGTATCTCACTCCCGAGAGAGGAGAATCAGGGGTGCGTAGTTCGTCCAGATTGGACAATTAAGGATTCACTGAAAGATTGACCCTAACTTAAGAGAAACGACCAAAGACAGCTGAATAAAATATTTTTGGGGTTTTCAATTTGAGACTTCACATAAAAATGATACCAACAACTACGAAAGAATTTTTTTTGGGCATTTTTGTTATAAGAAATATACAAAACTTCTATCAACTTTTTTCATTTTTCTTTTATAAAAGCTCCTGTAAAAAAAAATCTTTTTTGAAATTTTTAAATTGTGAAAAACAAAAGACATAAAGAACTCTAAAAACTACAAAACTCTTTTTTGGACTTTTTTTTTCACACTTTACTTCTAACACATGCTTTACCCCATATCAATCTGTCAAATGACCACGTTATCCTCAAAGATGCCATATTTAGCACGTAGGAATGCTTTAGAGTTAAGTCTCCTACAAAGGACCAAGTGGGCCCTGCTAGATCTCAATATGATGCACATAAGCATGACCTAAAGGCTGACCTACGCTGAGGTTCACTAACAAGGCCGTTCGGGGGAGCATATGGTCGATAGTGACTGCTTAGCTTTCCACCTACTCCATACATCCAACGGCTCCACCCTAAAATAAAGGTGACTCAACTAGAGTTCGTGGGCACGACGTGCGCTCCGAGACTTGTTTCGGAAAGAATGACTCGAGTTATGCACATGATGTCAGATATAAAAGCGGTAACACATAGGATAAATACTGTAAACAAAAAACACGTAGGCACTCAACAATGATAAACAATTACACAAAACAACTCAAATAAAATGTCTATACACCTATAGTTCCAAACTAAGCCGATACAACTCCAAAAAATAAGCTCGAATTCTAAAAATTCCCCAGCAGAGTCGCCAGAGCTGTCAGACCCCCTTTTTGTACTCCGAAAAAATTTAATCTAGGTTCGAAAGGGTTTTTATTATTGAGTGACAAAAGATGAAAATTTATTTTGAAAAAGAATTATTTACATTCAAACTCAGAGTCGCCATTTGGCATAAATCGGTGTGCAAGTCACCTTTGGAAAAATCCTTTACAAAATGATTTGACTCTTGAAACTGGCTTGCGAACAAAGATTCCGGTTAAGGAATTCTGTTGACCGAGGGGAAGGTGTTAGGAACCCCATCGATCCCATGGTTCGACAACGGTCGCTTGGTAGAGTGAATCGGCTAATTTGGCACTACAAATGTATAAACCACACAAAACACAAAAAATAATCAATCAAACACACGAATCAAAACAAACCCAAAATATAGTGTTCAGTCCAATTATACAGTCCAAAATAAAAATATGCGAAAAAATAAATTCTATTATAAACTATTCCTAGACTAAACTCCAATGCTTCACCCGATGCCTCGGGCTTTCATCACGAACGTCTTACACCAACATAATACGTCGGGGCATTCCCCGATGAATAAATACAAATGACCACGGGGCATTCCCCGCCTAAATGAATAGATCTTCAAATCTTTAGCGATAAAGTAGAAAGAAACATTGACACGCACATTCAATAATTCAACAAAACATAGCCTAAAATTTGCCTTCTCAACTTAGCATTTGCCTACCCTACTTGACTTATTATAATACTATCAAGTTCAATTAATGTTCATTTCAAGTCAAATAATAACTCATGAATCAAACCAACCAAAACTTACCCTTTTTCCTCAAGTTTCAATTCCACCCCTAAATTCCTTTTTAATTCTTAACGAGATATCATTTCATTACACAATTTATAACCCAAAAAAATGAATCAAAACAAACAACTATTCATCACCAACAATGATCAACCACAAAACACAATATTTCATTTAATGCACCAAAAATCATAAATGATGAAATTAAAAGGGAAAGAGAGTAGAATTGGACCTCAATTTGAAGCTTTATTTCAATTAATTGATCTTTCCAAATAGAACTGCGTCCAAACAGAACCTCAATGTTGAACCTCAACCAACAAACCCAAATAAAAAACTTCGATCTTGAACTCCAATTCACTTAGACCCGCTGGCGAGCAAGGCTCCACGAAGAACAAACGAAAAAAAAAATCAAAATCGAGGCTCCGAATGGGAAAAACCAGAAGTCGGTATGACTGTTTCCAGATTAGAATCAACTAGAGTCAGCCTGAAAATGATCAATTCAAACCAGTGGTGACCGAAATTAAATGTTTTCCGGTGAAAGGATGTTATTTTCGGCCAAGAACGCCGGAACAGTCAACCCTCATCCCTTTTCTCTCCTCTCTCGCTCAAATACCCACTTCTTCTCTCCGTTTTTTCCTCTCTCTGACCAGTTCTCTCTCTCTATATGTGTGCACAGCAGGATAAAAAGGAGAAGAAAAATGAAGTCCTCAACAACCCCTTCCCCTAATTTCCCTCTGTTCTTGCTACTGATTTTTGTGCATCAACATCAGTGTGTGCGTGTTCTTCTCTATGTGGGTATATGCATGGTATTGTGTAGAGTGTATATGGAATATGGTCTATTGGCAGTGTGTATTATGTGAAGATGGTAATTCCAAAGGTTCGTGTATCTGTCCCCAAAAATAAAAGATGATGGTGTGAATATGTATGTAAAGTTTTTTGTGATGAATGGAAAAGAAAAGAAAGATGTCATTCGTTTTTTTTATGTGGAACCCCCTCCTATTTTCGTTGTGATGTAGTGTTTTAAAAAAAAATCCAGTAGGCCCCCGATAAGAAAAAGAAAGAAGAAAAAAATGTGCCTATGGCTTTTCTGTATATCTTTTGAAATTGGAAAGAAAAGATCCAAAAAAGGAATCTTTCAAAATAGGCCCCTTCCTTTTTATTTGTAGTGTAGTGTATATGCTCTTTTCTTTGTGGAAAAGAAATGTGGGGGAGGGGTGGTTACGTGGGGTAGGGGTAGGTGAGTTGGTTAGGATAATGTTTGTTAGGGTAAGGGTTGTTATTTTGTTAGGGAGTTTTGTTATTATTTTTTTTGTATTTTGTGGAGGGATAATTACACGGGGTAGGACACGTGGTAAGACGGGGATAAAAATGTGTAACTTGGGTCTTCGGGCGGGACAAAATTAGGTGTCTACAATAATATTATTAAAACACTAATATCTATACGACTAAAAGCCTAGTCTCGATTCTCATGCTCTTTCCATCATCGTCATAGTTGTGAGTAACGAGACCCACTTACTTGCTCTTGGTGACCATGGTTCTGGCAAGCTTGGTTGCTTGCTTGAGATCATCATATGGACCAGAAGTTACTTCTCTTTCTCCAAAAATGAGCTCTCCAGCAACTCGCCCACCCATGGCATCATCAAGTCGAGCAAGCATTTGCTTAGGGGAGATGCTAGTCTCATCCTTTTCATGCAATTGAGTAACCATACCAAGAGCCATTGTGAAAGTACTAAATCAAAATGAATAGAAGAGGCCAGAGAGGAAGTTTCCAATAAGAAATGCAATAAGCATCAACTAGTCTTTCCACATATATGTTCTATGCAATTACAATAACATTAACCAATATTTCGTCAATTGAAACAAAAACTAGTTCTTGCTGAAAATACACTAAATTGACTAACAATAATAAACCAAATGCACCTCAAGATAATTAATCAACATAATCAATCAAACAACAACAATTCCCCTCTACTCTGACTTATAACATTTCAATACTAAGTAATAGAAATAATAGAAATAATTAGTTAGTTAAATAACAGAACTCCACACAATACAGAGATGGCAAGCGCGCTCGACAGCAGCTTCCAGCTCTCTGTAGTATTTTTCTTTCTGCTCCGGGAACGGAAGTCTCAAACATCACCTGCAAACAGAGAAAGAATACAAAATTAGAAGGAAAGTGAACTTTTGGCAGCGGCAGAAAGAGGAATCAGTTGTGGTAGACCTCATGGTGTTGGTGTTAAGAATTCGTGCCCTACTGATTATCTTATTTTTGCCTAATTGAGGCTTATCTATGGAACGGGTTGCCTGACGTGTTCCAAGGAAGCAGTAAAACAGAAAGTAAAGAACACAATGATATTTACGTGGAAAACACCCGGCTCAAAAAGGTGTAAAAAACCACAACCTGTACCTCTACAGGATTTAACCCCAACTTCACTAAATAACTCTGAGCCTCTACAACAACTGATTACAAAACTCTTGTAACCAACAAATAGGAATTATAAACTCTAATCCCTATAACTCAACAACTAGGAATTATAAACTCTAATTCTTAACTACACGCACACCTCCCAAGGTATGCTTTCCGAAAGTCTCTGAGTTTTCCCCAACTCAAAGACTAGATCCTAATTTAGTTTATAACACACTGAAACTAATATTACATCAATAGTTCAAACACAATTAACAACTCTAAAAATCAACGCTGACTGATGCATCTTCTATTTAAGCACAGCTCTTCAAAGAGTCATTTTTTATTTCAAACACCTCTTTTAATTAGAACTCTCATTGCATTGAGTTCTACTTCAAGTGAGACTCTTTCTTTAATTCCAACTCTTGTTTCCTTAGTGTTGTAGTAAAACTCCAACTCTTTTAAATCAGCACATATTTATTTATCAGAATCTTTCTCCTCCCACAAATAGGAATCTTCAAGATATACTAAGAAATGAAACTCCTTCTTCACGTAGGACTCCTTTTTCAACTCAAATTTCTTTCCCTTATCATTAAGTGTTTGAATCAAATTCAACTTGTTATATTCCCCACATGATTAGTAGCTTGAGTATATCAAAATTAGGCTTGCTTATTCGTTCTTGTCTTTAAGCAATCTTGTCTGCATCTATCGGTGAAACTGAAAATATGATTTCCTATGAGTGGACCAACTCAAGTAACATGTTTCATTCATGTGTCAGTTTGTCAATCATCAAAACTACATAGTACCCAACAAATTCGCCCTTTTTGATGATGACAAACCTCTTGTCTTATGCATTCAACCATCTTCACCTATAGGCACTAAAGTATAAAACACTAGAATGAAACATGTTAGTCAATGGGTTATAAACATTGCACAACCCTATTATCTTCCCCCTTTTGGCATCATCGAAAAAACATTTCAATGCAATAATATACTAGCCAAAGTGATTTGTTATGCTATCCATGGCCACTGGGGCTATCACCAAAACAATCAGACAAAGACTTTAACCAATATAGTAATGTATTAAAGAGAGCAAAAATGAGTCAATTTAGCAAAGATAACCATTCCATTTAACTGACAAAGCATGTTCCACATTAACCTAATCTAGTACTGAACAAAGCAAAACAACTGAGAATTAATAAAAAAAATATGGTATAAAAATGGGACATGGCTAAGGATACAAATAGTGAAGAGAAAGGAGGAACAGGTGATATCAACTGTGTCAATTGACGAATGACTTCAATATTTTCATCCCTCATTTAATCAAGGTCAATATTCAAAGTTATGATCCAAGCCTGAAGGACCAGTTATTCCACTTCATAACTATCTTGTGCTGCTTCAAGTTCAGGTATTTTTTTTTTAGCCAAATCATTTTTTTCAATTTTTTTATGTTAGCCCTCCTTATTGAAACTGGTAGAGCAACATGATTCATCTGTGCAAGAACATCTATTGTTTTTTTCTAAGTCAACCTGAACTAGGACTGAGAAATCCAAAAAAAATAACCAATTAGGAACTAAAAGGGAGATCATATCCCTTTTCATTTCTCAGAAAAATTATGTTGCATGTGATTGATGATCAAGCTTGGAAAATCCATGGTACACAACTAATATTTTGGTTGAGAGAGAAGAAGGAATTTTTGGTGTAGGATTAACATATTTGTGCACAACTATTTGGAGAGAATCAAAGAAAGTTTGGTCAACCAATTCGTCAGCTTTATAAGACAAGGGGAGAATGAAGTGTAAGAAATTGAACAGGTGTGCTCAACTGTTTCAACTTAGACAACCTATACTTATGTAAGTGAAGAACATACCTGCTAAGAAGAACTTTGAGGTCATAATTGTTTGCTTGTACCTATTTTTCTGCACAATCTAATACAAAATTAGGTTAGAAAAGTTAAAATTTTGGAATTAGAACACACAACTAAATGTGCAAGACTGAATAGAATAACCTTTTAGCTAATAAGATTAAGAAAAAAATAATTATTCTAGTCAATCATTGAGGGGATTTCATGCAATTTTAATCATTCCCAAGTCTAACATATTTCTTTCAAAATGCTCTCTACTTAGTGCCTTTGGTGCTTACATAGTCAACATTTTTATAGCCCTCAAGAGTGAAATTGCTTTTCTTTAGATACCATAGTCTCAAGCCATTGATTTACATGGGATATCTCAAGATCCTTTTGACAACACCAATTCTTATAAACTACTAACAAAATTACCAGCAACTTGTGTTGGTTTTATTGATGCATCCATTTCTTTATTTGTTGTTCCCCCTGTCAATATGCCCTCAGTCTATACAACAGTTGGACCAGGTAGTACAACATGTACCTGTTCATGCTCATCAGTTTCATTGTTATCCTTTTTTTCATTTTTTTTAAATCTCCCTTGTTTCCCTCTTACACCAGTACTATAAATCTTTCTATTTTTCAAATGATCCATTCCCCCTTTAAATGTGGTGAGTGAAAGAAATTTTATTTTCTTCTAGTTTTATGCCTTGAGCAAGCTTTATTTATGCACAAATTTTTCCTGCCTCCTTTCACTCTCACCTACAAAACAAATTAGGGGTTAACTTTAGGAACCCAGACAAGCTTGGGTCCTTTCTTATGAGTAAATGGATGAATCAGATTTCTTCTAGCCCATGCAGACAACAAGTTACATGACCTGTTTCTCTGACCAGGTTTAGTTATCCTTTTCTTGTTCTGAGATAGTTTATTTGCCAGATTTAGACTGCTGGATCTGCTTTTGGTAGCAACTGGATATTCAGTAGTTGGATGTCCAAGGTTTCCACAGATATAGCACAAGTCTTGATAAGCATCAAGACTTTTGTGAAAACCTAAATCAGCTTTTTCACTGTGATATCTTTCACTCAACTTATGAACAATTCTTGAGGAATTTGTCTACCTGTTTTCCCTTTCAAGGTCAAGTTTTAGTGTAGACACTTCTTGACTTAGTTTATTCACCATTTCTGTTGCATTATTGCACTCTTCTTTGTACTTGACCGATTCAAGTTCAACTTTTTCTTGTTCTTTACTCTTGGTGTTTTTTCCTTTTTTAGAGAGTGTCAATTTTAGAACTTCAGAATTAAGATCATTATTTGAAGAATAAAGTTGCTCAACTTGTTTCTTGAGAGAGCAGCTTTCCTATTCAAAAGTGTTCTTGCAAGCTTCTAAATCAATAAAATTAAATTTAATTCTTGCAAGACTGTTGAGCAGCTCATCCCTATCAGAAGTTGATTCTTGGAAGTCATCAATTAGTGCACTCATCAAGGAAATAAGTTTTGTTTTAGAAAACAAATGCAACTTTTCTTTAAGTTCAAGTATACTTACCTCAGAAGCATCATCTTCTTCCTCCAAGTCTGAATCTCCAAGAGTCATGAGTGCTTCTTCATCAACTTCATCATCATCTGAGTCAAATCCCCAAGCTGCTACCATTGCATATTCTTCCCTGTTTTTGTTTTTTCTTTCAATTCCTTTTCAGCCCTTTCCTTTCTCCATTCTATTTCCCAGACAGGACAATCCTTGATATGATGATCAGTATTACCACACTTGTAGCATCCATTTAGATTGTCATTTGACCATTTTTCTCTACCTGTTCCCTTCTTCTTTTTGAAGGATTTGCTGAAGTTCTTAGCTATAAAGGCAACTTGTTCTTTATCAAGTTCAATTTCTTCATCACTGTAAGATGCCTTCAGAGCTAAGGTATCTTCAGGGGCTTCTAGAACTTTAGTTCCATCAATTTCCGTTTCATAAGTTCTTAAATTCCCCATTAATTCATCCAGGGTCATGCCTTCAAGATCCTTATTTGCTTTCCTGATTGTAGTTACCTTAACATTCCACTTTGATTTTGGTAATACCCTCAGTACCTTCTCTACTTGTTCTTCTTCAGATATAGCTTTTCCTATGGAGGTCAGCTCATTTGTTAAGTCAGTAAGCCTTGTCATCATCTCATGCAAGGTTTCATTCTCTTTCATCTTAAATGCCTCATACTCAGTGAAAAGAAGAGAAATTCTGAATTTTCTTACTTGAGATGTGCCTTCATGAGCATTTACTAGAGCATCCCAAATTTGCTTAGCAGTGGTACATGTTGATACCCTGTTGTATTCAGCACATCCTAAACCACAGACCAAAATATTTTTGGCCTTAGCATTTTTACTTAATGCCAATAAGTCATCAGGAGTGAATTCACTTCTTACTTTCTTGACCTGTTTCCCATCTTCTAACTTCATTGGAATAGTAGGACCATCAGTGATCCTATCCCATAACTCGTAGTCTTCCCCTTGAATGAATGTTTCCATCCTAGCTTTCCACCAAATGAAGTAATAACCATCAAAGAGTGGAGGTCTAATAGTAGATTGACCTTCACTGACCAGTAGGTGGTGCGGAATTCATCATATTGATCTTTGTCTTAGGTGCTAGTCCTTTTTAAGACAACCTCTCTCTGATACCACTTGTTAAGAATTCGTTCCCTACAGATTATCTTATTTTCGTCTAACTATTGCTTATCTATGGAACGGTTTGCCTAACGTATTCCAAGGAAGCAATAAAATAGAAAGTAAAGAACACAATGATTTTTACGTGGAAAACACCCGGCTCACAAAGGTGTAAAAAAACATGACCTGTACCTCTACAGGATTTAACCCCAACTTCACTAAATAACTCTGAGCCTCAACAATGACTGATTACAAAACTCTTGTAACCAACAAATAGGAATTATAAACTCTAATCCCTATAACTCAACAACTAGGAATTATAAACTCTAATTCCTAACTACACACATACCTCCCAAGGTATGCTTTCCCAAAGTCTCTGAGTTTTCCCCAACTCAAAGACTAGCTCCTAATTTAGTTTATAACACACTGAAACTAATATTACATCAATAGTTCAAACACAATGAACAACTCTAAAAATCAACGTAAAAATCTTAGCTGGATTTTATACTTAGGACCAGGTTCTTCAATGTGTTTCTTCAGTGATTGAGTAGCACTTCATGAAGTCAATCTGTCGATTGTGCTTTTCTATTTTGTAAGTACGTGAATTATTTTGACTGATGCACCTTCTATTTAAGCACAGCTCTTCAAAGAGTCATTCTTTATTTCAAACTCCTCCTTTAATTAGAACTCTCATTGCATAGAGTTCTACTTCAAGTGAGACTCTTTCTTTAATTCCAACTCTTGTTTCCTTAGTGTTGTAGTAAAACTCCAACTCTTTTAAATCAGCACATGTTTATTTATCAGAATCTTTCTCCTCCCACACATAGGACTCTTCAAGATATACTCAGAAGTGAAACTCTTTCTTCACGTAGGACTCCTTTTTCATCTCAAATTTCTTTCCCTTATCATTAAGTGTTTGAATCAAATTCAACTTGTTATAATCCCCACATGACCAGTAACTTGAGTAATTCAGAATTAGGCTTGATTATTCGTTCTTGTCTTTAAGCAATCTTGTCTGCATCTATCAGTGAAACTGGAAATCTGTTTTCCTATGTGTGGACCAACTCAAGTAACATGTTTCATTCACGTGTCAGTTTGTCAATCATCAAAACTACATAGTACCCAACTGTTGGAGCATAGGTGAATTGTTGTATGGGATGGATGCCGAAGGTGATTTTTAGAGAACCGACCTTTGGAGCACCAGAAGAAATCCATTGAGGTCAATAGTTACTCCAAGACGTACATGGTTGCTCAGGCAATTGAACAACCATACCAAGAGCCATTCCTCGTGGAACAATAGTTTCTTTGTGCACATGAATAATTAATAAAGTTAGTAAATAAAAATAACCTTTTGTAAATAAAAAATAATATCGATATATTTTGTAATATTGACTTTTAAATGGTATATTTATGTAATTTTCCTAGGCAAAAGAAGCAACCCCTTTTTAGCTCGCTATCCAATTCCAAGTGAATCAACCCAATTAAGCACTTATATTTAGAGCCCGTTTGGGATTGCTGTTACAAACTATATATTTGGGCAACACTTTTATAAAATAGCTTTTCAGAAAAGTGCTTTTGAATAAAAAGCAATTTGTGTTTGGTAAATTCATTTGGGAAGTACTTTTGATAAACAAATTGTGTTTGGATAATTTTTTTCAAGAAGTGTTTTTTTGAGACAAATAACCAAAAAGTACATGTATCAAAAGACTTTTATTACTAAAATCAATTTATAGAGAAAATTTATTTTAAATATCTATTATAATATTTTTAATTAAAATCTTATTTTTATTTAATTAAAAGGAAATACTCTGAAATTCTCAATCAGTATTTATATATATATATATATAAATACATTAAAAAATATTAAATAATGATATATTACTTAAATAATATAAATATTTCTTAGAAACATCAAACAAAAATAAATATTTTCAAATTATGTAAAGAAAATAAGTGAAAATAAAATAACAATATATAAATCTTAAAGAATTATGATGTAAATATGAAATATAAAATTTTAAAATTAAACTTTAATCAAACTTATAAGAAATGTTAATTAACTAAGAAGGGATGTGTGTGTGTGAAAGGGACATTTTTATCTTTAAAAAATAATTGTCTTCTTCTGCTTTTGTTCTTTTTTGAAAAGCAGAAAAACTGTTTCTGCTTATTCTTAAAAGCATATTTGCATGTTTACCAAACACTCTTTTTTTTAAAATGTGTTTTTTCTTAAAATAAGTGTTTTTTTGTGGAAATAAGCAATCCCAAACAGACACTTAACCTTTTACACAATTCGTTCCTAAATGAGTGGTGTTTTAGATATAGACATTGATGATATTCTTTCAATTTTACCCTTCTTTAAATAAAGAGAGCTTTACATAGTCAATAAATTATTAAAGAATTACAACTTTTTCAATTTTTTTCTTTTAGAAAAAGACTAGCAGCTTAAATATTATTCAAATTGTAACTAAGTACATCGTGGATCAAGGATGGGGGATGGTAACCCACTCCATATCAACTTGAAGCCTTACCTAACACGAAGACACACTGATTCGATGGTCGTTTAACAAAAGACAAAGATATAGATGTAAAGCCATACATGAGCACTTTACAATCTAAATAATATTATTAGAAAAACTTATGAAAGACAATCTAATTGGATATTTTGAAACAAAAAATATAGAATATTTAGAATACCTTCAAAATAATATAGAAGAATTACAAAAACTAAGAGAAAAAAATAAAAAATACTATAGTAAAGCATTTAACCAATTACCATATAATCACCCCCTAAGATATGAATATCGATAAAACTAACATAAATAAACTCAAAATAAAAATAAACCTAAAAATATTTAGAGAAGTTAAGAAACATCCACGCACAAATAAAAATAGATCCATTGTATTTATAATAGATCTATTTTACTACACAAGTTATCTGCACCCCCTACACTTTGGTATCAAAGCCTATGTTGTTTAAAGTTACGGAAGTAGTATATATTTGGATTTATTTGATTAATTTATTAATTATGACTTATTTGATAAAACTAAATTTAGATACTCCCCAAAATATTATTTAGATGAATAAAGTACAAAAATTACCAAAATATAAAGAATTAAAGAAAATAATATCTAAAAAACGTAAAGAATTAAAAATAAGGATAGAAAGACTACAATATAACATAATTGTCGGAGTTAGTAAAAACTCAATAAATGCACAAAAAGAAGAAATATCAAATTTAGAATCAACAATAGATAGTCTAGAATATACATACCAACATGATCTATTAACAAATAAATAAAAATGAACAAAGAAGAATTTATAATAGATGAAAAAATATATGAAAACCATGAAGGATTAAAAATAAAAATAGTATTTTCTAATCTAGGAAGAAGGTATAAGAAAATAGGTGAACATTTATATTTAATGTTAGAAAAAGAAGAATTAAAATTAGAAGATAAATTGACAGCTATGGTAAGAATAGAAAAAGAAAATAAAGAAATAGATAGAAAGAAGGAAATAGAAAAAATAAAACAACAAACTACAGAAGAAATACGAAAAATAGAAGAAACTAAAAATAGTAGGATTGTTGAATTAGAAAAAGAACTACAAATGCTAAAAGATTTGTATGAAAAAAGACAGAAAGAAAAAGAAGAAAAGGAAGAAAAAGATATAGAACAAAAATTATTAAACGAGATAAATCAATTTAAAGAAAAATTAGAAATAAATACAATAGATATTGAAGAAACAGATAATTATGATTCAGAAGATAGTGAAACATATACAGAAATCTTAACAAACACAAAAAATTTAGAAATTAATGAAAAACAAGAAGTAATTAATGAAGAAAACTTAGAAAATAGAAACACAGAAATAAATACTCTTGATAAAAAAGAAGATGAAAATATAATACCTAGAACATCAGAAATAAGAAAACCTACATATTATAAGAATAAGTTTAAAAGATATAATCTAAAGGATGAATATGACAAATGGACACTAAAACAAATAATTAATAAAAATTATAACTTTTTAGACTTAGATTGTGTAATAGATACAAAAAAAATAATACAATAATGGTTGGATATATGACAAAATAATTATTAGATAATAATATAAATGTAACAGATGCACCAGAATATATAGAAAGAACACTAATAGGAACAGTGAAATTATGGTTTTCAAATCTAACTGAAAATAGTAAAAGGGTATTAAGAACTGACAAACCTACAGAAGAAACATCATCAACAACTACAACAAAATTAACACCTATAGAATTATTAAAAAAATATGAAATAGCTATAAAAGACGAATTTAGCAGCATTACAACAACAGAAGAAGAACAAAATGAAGAGAAAGATACAAATAGAAATTTAATATTAAAATTAGCAATATGTAATATGTGTTACATAGATAAATATACTTGCGCATTTAAAGAATATTATTATAAAGGAACATATAATAAAAAAGAAAGTAAAGAAATAAGAAAAATATATTTTAATAAATTACCTGAACCATTTAGTTCAAAAATAATAAAAAGTTGGAATGAAACAAAAATAGTAGATACTCTAGGAGCAAGAATAAAAATTTTACAACAATGGTATAGAAACCTATGTGAAAAATATAGAGA
This sequence comes from Capsicum pubescens, assembly GCA_030864215.1. Taxonomy (NCBI): domain Eukaryota; kingdom Viridiplantae; phylum Streptophyta; class Magnoliopsida; order Solanales; family Solanaceae; genus Capsicum; species Capsicum pubescens. The sequence continues at coordinate 275,145,600 of CM061542.1, forward strand.
AGAAATAAAAATGAAAAAAACATTAATAAGAAATTTAGCATGTTGCAAAGATAAAATAGCACCTCAATTTGGATGCGAAGAAAGATATTATAAGAAAAGAAAAAGACATAAGAAATATAAGAAATACAAAAAATCAAAATATAAATATAAGAAACCAAGAAAAAAGATATTCTGTAAAAAATTATAAACATAAAAGACCATATAGGAAAAAGAAATATATAAAAGAATGTACTTGTTATAATTGCGGAAAATTAGGACATTTAGCTAGAGATTGTAAATTACCTATAAACCCAAAAAATAAACAAATATCAGAAATAAAAAATAGAAAATACAGAATATATGCAGATAAATTATATAGATTACGAATTAGAAAGTGAAGATAGTATATATAAAATTTCAGAGAATGAAACAGATAATGAAATAGATAGTGAATTAGATGAATTAAATGACTGAAGAAGATATAAGAGTAAACCAAATAACTGAAGAAGATATAAAAATAACAACAAAGGAAGAATCTCTAAATGAAGAAGGAACAGATCAAAAAATAATATTTGATGAAATAAAAGAAAAAGAATTAGATTTAAGTATAGAAAAAATATTTAAAATACCAACAATAGAAAACATATTTAGTAGAAGAAAAGAAGAATACTACGTAGTTAGCCAAAAAGAGCATGTAATAGATTGTAGTTATGCAAAAGGTAAAGCTAGTATACCACTAGTAACAAAAAGGATAATTAATAAAGAAATAAACGATATAAAAAGTAGAGACCCAATAAAATATGTACACCTTGGAGGTACAGATATATTAATAAAAGCATGTTTTAGAGAAGGAATAGATACAACAATAGAATTATACCTAGCAGATGATAGAATTATAAAACCTATAGAAAAAAGTATAGTAACTGCCATAAAAGGAAATTTAATATACCAAAAATTTAAATTTATAATAAGTGTGAATTATTCAGTAGCAATAACAAATAAAAATATAGATAAATCATTAGTATTATATTGAAAAATATCAGGAATAGATCTAACCCCAGGAAGTAAAATATTTACAGCAAGATATAAAAATCTATATGTATTAACAACAAAACATAAAATAACGGGAAAAAATAAAATTAACAAAATACAAATAGGAAGTCCTTTCGAACAATTTGTAAAAACAATTGATAATAATGATTATAGTTATAGAGACATAGATATAGAAGAAAATTTAGAAATAATAAATGATAGAATAAGTACAACAAAAAAAATAGCTTATAAAAAAACAGAATCATCAAGTTCATAAAAAAGAACAAGTTATGAAACAAGTTCAACAAATATCTTAAACCAATATTACATAACAGGAACAATAAATGAAAAAGAATATTTAATACTCTTAAATACAGGACAAGAAGAAAATTATATAGCAAGATATCTAGTAAAAAATGAGGAAATAAAATCTGACAACAATATATGCCCAGATCTACCAAGAAGCTTAATAAACACTAAAAATATAGCAGAAAAAGAAATAACAATAAGAGTTAGAAAAATAAAAATAGAATTTGAAATAAAGGAAGAAATGCAAAAAGCAGACATAATATTAGGAATAAAATGACTAGAACAAGTAAAACCATATAATATAGAGCATACACAATTATCTATAACATATAACAGAGAGAAATTATTCTTAAGAAGAACTTTAACATGATATGAAAATATATGTATTAATGAAGATAGTAGTAGAAGGGTATTACAGTAGATATTATACGCCTATGATAGATACAGGAGCAGAAGCTAATTTATGTAGATATAATTGTTTACCAAAAAGTAAATGGGATAAATTAAAAACACCAATAATAGTTAAAGGATTTAATAACAAAGGAAGCTTAATTACTTATAAAGCTAAGAATGTAAAAACACAAGTATGAGATAAAATATTAACAATAGAAGAAATCTATAATTATGAGCTAACATCAAAAGATATACTTTTAAGAATGTCGTTTTTAGATAAATTATACCCACATATAATAACTAGAACGGATTGGTAGTTTACAACACCATATAAACAGAAAGTAAGAGCAAAAAGAGTTACTAATAAAATAAGAAAGAAAACTGATTGGATAGAAGGAAGTGAAAAAATTACACAAAAATTAGAAAATATAAAAAATACTGAAGATACAATAGAACTGGTCGTATTTTCAATAAATAAAAAGGAAATAACAATATTTTTAATATGTAAGATAGAAATAATTAAGAAAAAATTAGAACAATTATATAGTGAAGATCCATTAAAAGGATGGGAAAAACATAAAACCACTATAAAAATTGAATTAATAGATAAAAATAGCATAATAACTCAAAAACCATTAACATATAGTTTTGACGATTTAAAAGAATTTAAAATGCACATAGAAGAATTATTAGAAAAACAATAATACAAAAAAGTAAAAGTAAACATAATAACCCAGCATTTATAGTAAATAAACATAGTGAACAAAAAAGAGGAAAAAGTAGAATGGTTATTGATTATAGAAATTTAAATGCAAGAACTATGACATATAATTACCCAATATCAAATAAGATATTAAAAATAAGACAACTACAAGGATATAATTACTTTAGTAAATTTGATTGTAAATCAGAATTTTACCATTTAAAGTTAGAAGAAGAATTTAAGGAATTAACCGTATTTACGGTACCAGAAGGATTTTATGAATGGAATGTACTACCATTTGGATATAAAAATGCGTCAGGTAGATATCAACATTTTATGGATAGTTATTTTAAACAATTGACTAATTGTATAGTATATATAGATGATATACTATTACATACAAAAATCAAAGAAGAACATTTAAAATTATTAGAACAATTTACGGATATAATAGAAAAATCGGGAATAAGTTTAAGTGAAAAGAAAGCTGAAATTATGAAAAACCAGATAGAATTTTTAGGAATACAAATAGATAAAAGTGGAGTAAAAATGCAACAACATATAGTACAAAAAATAATAAATTCAAAAGAAGAATTAGACACAAAAAAAGAAATTACAATCATTTTTGGGATTAGTAAACCAAGTAAGGGAATATATACCATAATTAGCAGAAAATCTAAAGCCTTTACAGAAAAAATTAAAAAAGGATGTAGAATATAATTATAACGAAGAAGATAAAAAATAAGTCCAGAAAATAAAAATAGTTTGTAAAGAATTACCAAAATTACAATTCTCAGACGAAAATAGAAAATTTATATATATAGTAGAAGCAGATGCTAGTGAATGTAGTTATGGAGGAGTACTTAAATATAGGTATGAAAATAAAAAAATAGAACATCATTGTAGATATTATTCAGGAACGTTTAATGAAACAGAAATAAAATGGGAAATAAATAGAAAAGAATTATGTTAATTATATAAATGTTTACTAACATTTGAGCCATATATTGTATATAATAAGTTTATTGTACGAACAGATAATACATAGGTACGTTGGTGGCTAACAAAGAAAATACAAAATTCAGTTACAACAAAAGAGATTCAGAGACTAGTATTGAATATATTAAATTTTACATTTACAATTGAAGTAATTAGTACTAACAAAAACGTTATTGCAGATTACATATCAAGACAAAGCTACACAGACTGATATAATAGAAGATGATGCTTTAGAAAAGATATTCAAAACCCTAACTACGCTTTCAATGAAAGTGGATAGTATGGGTAATGAAATAGAAAAGCTAAAGACTAATGAAGATAAACTGAAGTCTGTAGCTACAAATCAGCTAACTCAGCAGTGTGCAGAGCTATGTCGATCAAAAGACATTAAAATTCCAGAGCTAGAAGGAGACGTTGGGACACTCCGTAAAACCCATAAATCTACAATTGCAGGTACAAGAAAAGGAGTTATTGGACAAAGATACCAGAATATGAACTTAAATAAGACATTTGAAAAAACCATTTACACCAAAAATACAAAAAGACCTCTTGAACATACCCCCACAAATTACCACATAGCGAGATAGTCTGAACCAAGATAAAAAGTTTATAACTATACAGCCCAAAACTACATAGAAAATATCTACCGAGTACAAACTTTTCTAAACCTTAACCCCAAAGTTACAGATATCAAAGAACCCAACACAAACTATATAATCCAAAGATTACAAGGTCACAACAAGCTAATTGCACTACCCAAAACTAACCTAAGCCTAATAAAAACTTGTTTCGATTATGGATTATTAAATACCATGTATACCCAAGATGGAGAAGAACTATCAGCTATGGAAGAATTAAAAAAAGTATTCAACACCTATAAAAGAGTAACTAAAGGAAATCTATTTTATATAAAGTGTTATACTACACTAGCAGAGATATTATACGACGAGATAAAACAAGTTATACAAGTTGTAAAAATAGGATTAACCAGAGATATGATTATACCAGAAGATATTGTGCAGTAGCCAGAGATACCCAGAATCGAGATACCTAATTTTTATGCAAACAAATGACTTATTGGACTAGCTACAATTATTCAAGAACTAGCAAACAATTATACCAATGGAAACTGAATATGGAGCTTTTATTCAAGATACCATCAGATGATTTATTCAAATTCAAAAGAACTACGATAAGCAGATATGGAAGATGTTAGACAATGGACAATGACATTACTTAAGCCAGAAAAATAATCTACTGCAAGGGCAATTAAGAGAGGATTTATTTCAAACGGATTATTGACAAGATTTTGCAAGATAATTGGACACAAATATCCAGATCATCAATGTTTGAGATGTAATGTAGAAGATAATATTGTCCCAGAAGTTCAACTGGAATAGAAGAAGATAAAAGCGATAGCTGGAAGATGCAAGATATGAAGCAATAATGGAGAGACAGAGCAATAAAAAGAAGATAACTACGGATAAAGAAAGAAGACAAAGAAAGTAATTCAAGTTATTAAAGGTGAAAAAGACATATGGAAGATTTAAAATAGCTAGATAACTTTACGTAAATTATTATATAAGTAGCCTTAGGCTTTTTGACTTTTCTTATCATTTACTAGTCTTTTTTGACAAGTAGTGTCATTATTAGATTAGACATGTGTAAAAATTAGCTTTAGGACTTTGCAGAGATATTTTTCTTTACTTTTGTAAAGTAGCTGACAGATGTAAAGAAAAACAGTGTACGCGTTTTCATTTCTAAGAATATAAATAAATGAGCACTTGCTCAGATGAAGGTAAGCCTTCATGCGTTGAAGAAAAAAACTCTCTCTTGTCTACAACAAATAATTTGATTATTTAAAAAACAGGTATATTTTAATGGAAAAATCTATGGAGGAACAAAACTTAGAATTATCAAAACTACCAGAACAGGTATATTCATTTACTATTATGTATAGCTAAATTCATAAATTCCTAACAATCATGATATGATAAAATAAGTTCATGTTAGTTGTTTTATAGTAAAATTATTCGAAAAATAGCATGTTAAGAAGTTTATTAGCAAAGTGGAAAAGGAGAAAAATCCCTAAGAACTATGCCATCCTAAAGGTGAAATCGGTGAGGCAAGAAAGCTGTGATAGGGGAGTAACCAGAGTAGAGGCGTTGTTTAAGGGAAAAGTATCCAGATTACCATGCTAATAGTGACCGAAGAATATGTTATTTAAGAATAATCTAGTATATAGAAATCTAAAGTGATCATATTTTGTTATGTGCATGATTGAAGGGAATATTCTGAAAATAGCAATTTTATGAAAAATGGATAATTATTTATCTGACGAAATGGCAGATAAATTTAAAATACTCGTTTTATATGTACTTAAGGATATAGAAATAGTATATATAAGAAAAATCATATTGGAAAAAATATTTGACAGATATTTTATGACTAGAATTAATTATATACCACACCTACCGAACTACTCTTATAAATACTTACATACCAAACCCACACACTAACTATGATAAATTATGTATATTTAGAATTTTGGAAAATAGATATAAAATATATATAATTTCTTAGTGAAAATATATAAGAATTAATGAGATTAAAAAAAACAACTAAAAAATATTATAATAAAGTATTTAACCAATTTTAAATGATAGATAATCTTAAAATATTAATCTTATATATACTTAGAGATATAGAAATTATAGATATTAAGAGAATATTATTAGAAAAATTATTAGACTATGAAATTGAAACTATAAATTGGATAGAATAGTTATACCTGGATAATTACCCAGATGGATATTATTCAGATTAAGAGATGTTAGAATATATTAGAAAAACTAGAGAAAATCAAGATAATCTAAATGAAGAAATTAATTATAGAAACCGAATTAGAAAAATAATGGAGAATCTAAAAGAAAAATTAATATGGATAGAAGAAACCCTAAAAAATTTAGAAAAAAGTACATGTGATAGTTTATATAATTTAAAAAACTCGCTACGAGAAGAACAACACAAGATAATAAATAGCATTAAAAATCTAGAATTAGATATACATTACAGTACAATTAGGATAAATTATTATACAAAAATTTGTAAATCTACAATTACTACAGGATAAAATGATAGACTATGAATATTTAAAATATTGGAGAGAAAATATGAAAGAAATAATATTATTAGAAAAACTTATGAAGGACAATCTAATTAGATATTTTGAAACAAAAAATATAGAATATTTAGAATACCTTCAAAATAATATAGAAGAATTACAAAAACTAAGAGAAAAAAAATAAAGAATACTATAGTAAAGCATTTAACCAATCACCATATAATCACCCCCCAAGATATGAATATCGATAAAACTAACATAAATAAACTCAAAATAAAAATAAAAATAAAAATAAAAATAAAAATATTTAGAGAAGTTAAGAAACATCCACGCATAAATAAAAATAGATCCATTGTATTTATAATAGATCTATTTTACTACACAAGTTATCCGCACCCCCTACACTTTGGTATCAGAGCCTATGCTGTTTAAAGTTACGGAAGTAGTATATATTTAGATTTATTTGATTAATTTATAATAGATCTATTTTATTACACAAGTTATCCGCACCCCCTACACTTTGGTATCAGAGCCTATGCTTTTTAAAGTTACGGAAGTAGTATATATTTGGATTTATTTGATTAATTTATAATAGATCTATTTTACTACACAAGTTATCTGCACCCCCCCCCCCCCCTACACTTTGGTTATGATTAGATTTTATGAGTTGGTAAACACTTTATTCGCACTAATTACCATAAGATTTTAAATTGAAGCACTTAATTTTTTTTGGTACTTAAATATGAGATTGAAAATAAATATTTATACATTGTTAAAAATTATAGTGAAAGGGTTTTTACTCAACATAACTAACAAAAGAATACAAATTAGAACAAGAGAAAATTCAAAAAATAAATAAATACAATAAAATAAATTTACCTCATAAATTACTATCATTTTACACATGAACTTACAAAGAGATACTTGAGATACTTCATAGAAGAAATGCACAATTTTTTTAACAAAAAAATTCTAACAACATGATTCTAATTAGGAAATGTATTGAATTGTCATTATGATTTTACAGATTGACAATGGTACAAAGAAATAAAGAAGTAAACTCAACTAATGTTATGAGTTTTATTCAAATATTTAAGCAAGAGCAAGTAACATATAGCTCTTTCCTTTTTTAAATTCAATTCCATCAAACAATGTGATGATTTTGTTACTATAAAAATACCTTTGACGTTAAGACATTTAACGATGATTGATGTGAAACATTCATCTACACTAATGTTTCTGACCATTAAAAAAAGCTTTAAGCAATGTTGATGGAAGGTCTTAAAGAAAAAAAAATCAGTTTTCCACAATTTTTTTTTTGATGGTCAGAATTTCAGTGCTAGGTGAAGGATTCACACCATCCATGACTAAATATTTATTTAGAGAATATAAGAAAATGTGATATTAGATCTCAATATCTAGAGTGTATTTATAATGATAAAATAATTATATTGTTTGATGGAAATAAATTCAAATAACCAAAAAGGTAATAAAATTTTGGTAACTTCCTCTTTCAAAAGGGTTTGAACAAATCTCATAATATTAACTGAATTACCTTCTTTGTTTCTTTGTAAATTGCCAATTTTTAAAGATCATAATTACACATGTAATATTTTTCCTAATTAAAATTATGTTATTGGATTTTAAAATTTTTTTTGGTATCATTTTTAAATGAAATAACTCTTAATAAGTTTTTATATGTAATGAAGATAATTTGTGAGGTAAACATAATTTATTCAACTGTATTTTCTTTTTTATTTTCCCTAAATTTTCTCTTGGTCAAATATATATACTTTATTTTTTAGTCATGCTTAGTAAAAGATTTCCGTTACAAATTGTTCAATGTGAAAATATTTATTGTCTAAATCTTTTAATTATCAAAAAAATTTAAGCACTACTATTATAAATTCTAAGATAGTTTATCCGTATTTTGTAGCATTTACAAATTCGTATTCGTAACTTATGAAATGTTTAATATGTCATGATATGAAATTCTAAACTCTTGACACTATTAAAAGTGTGTAAAACCTCTTGAAGTATTTTCGTACACTTGTGATGCATTATAAGTCTCAAAATAATACAATAATTTTTATTTATTAAGTGGTTATCCAAATATGATGAAGATTAAAACCATCAATGAACATATTACTTCAACTAATACAAATCAAAATTAGAAGCCAAATAGAGGGATACACAAAGGACCAAAAAAAAAAAAAGGTAGTCAGGCTTAATAAAGTAATTCTTCTGTCCCAATTTATATGACTTACTTTCTTTTTTAGTCAGTCCAAAAAATGACACATTTTTTCTATTTAGTTATAATTTAATTTTAAATTCTCAATTTACCCTCACTGAAACGATTTAAAGCCACACAAATATCTTAAATTTATTCTGGACCACAAATTTTAAAAGTCTTTCTTTCTCACTTAAATTCCATGCAAGTCAAACTAACTCGCATAAAATGAGATGGGGGGAGTGTGTACCCAAACTAGTTTACGATCATGTGAATTGCACATGTATCCCATGCTAAAAAGTAAATACTTTGAATAAATTATTAGAAATATTTGATGAATTGCATCGAAATTGAAGTGACAACACACAAGCTCAAATTGAAAGATTGTATTAGCTGGAAATCAGTACTAGTAGATGTCTCAATTTTATTTGTCACTGGTCAATTTATTCATTGTCAAACTACAATTAAGAAGACTACATTTGCCTGCTCGATTATCTTTGTTTATGAACTACACACTATAGTGGACAGGAAGGATGTATGGGATACTCTGAGAGAAATTCATTCACTTTAACGTGGCATAATTCTAAGGAACTTCAATAATATTTTTATCTTTGAATGACAAAGTACATGGTGTTCATGTGCATAATTCATAAACTGTGAATTGCCAGGCTTGTGCCGACGATTTAGAATTGCGACAGCTTTCTAAAAGATACCTCATATAGAATAGTTATAGCCATATTGATGGAGTGGTTTGAATTGTTGATTGACTCCAAAAGTATGCCCCAGACACAAATACTCTCGTAATGATTTATTCAAGATACTTCTCAAAAATTTCCTGGTAATCGTGACTCATGAGGGACTCGTAAGGTCCATGTACCAACCGAGACGATCTACATGCCATGCGGATGATTTCAACAAACTATCCCAAGGAATACAATCCCAGTACATATAATCTCTATGTTCTCAATTCAAAAACATAAAATGGTCGCAACATAGACAATCTCCATTTCCTTGCAATTCCTTGGATTTGTTTCTAATTGATTGGTCCAATTTTATGTTTACTATTGGTTACAATTTTGTTATTTTTAATTTTACTAGGCTAATAATTCACTGTAGTTATGTTATATATTAAAAGGATATAATGTTTAAAAAATTCATATTTATTGATAAAAATCTCTTTAATCAATAATCTAAATGAATTTTATTTATTATTTTATGAAATAATTTTATGAATGTATGAGCAAAATTGAATATCATTGCATAAACACAAAATCTTTATAAAAATTAAAATGAAAGAAATTGAATATAGTCGAGAAGAAAAGATAATAAATTTTCATAATTTTTGTTCTTAAATGTTTTCCCATCACACTGGTATTATTATTAATACTGAATAAAAGAGATGAATATTTTAATACCATAATAAAAATTCTAAATATAAGATAAAAGACAAATTCGACAAACATAATGAGATTCATATGGTCTAGCATCAAAATCAGAAGAGAATTTTTCCTTGCTTCAAAAAGAGCCTAGACAGTTGCATTGCTCATGTTGGTTGAGCTTCAATAGTCTTTTTGCTTTTTGTAACTTGGCCTCCAAGATCTCCGCCACAACTTGAAGTTGATGCAGGCTGAGTTGTTCATATGGAACATTCAGCCACGAACGTTGAAACTCTATTTCAGGCTTAGGAACTTCACAATTGGGTGAATGATTTGTTTCAGACATTACTAAATCTTTAGATTGAGAAAATAAAAAAAATCATGTTGGGTTTCAATACCAAGAATATATTTATAGTGATAAAATCATCACATTTTTTTGATGGAAATGAGCTCAAATTTAAACAAAAAAGTTAAAAAAATAATTATGTTACCTTTTTCGAAGGAGTTGACCATATTTTATAATATTAATTGAGTTTCCTTCATTGTTTCTTTGTATTAACGTCAACTTATAAGGATTATAATAACACAGTCAATATTTTTCCTAATAAGAATAATGTTATTTGATTTTTGAAAAACAAAATTGATGTCAGTCTTTAATGGAATATCTCATAGTAATCTTGTAAGTAAAATGATCATTATTCATGAGGTAAAAATAATTTTTTTTTTTTGGATTATATTTGTATATTTTATAAATTTTCTCTTGTTTAAAAATGCATATTTTTTTGGTACTTATTCTTAGTAAAAATCTTCCACTATAAGTTTTAACTGTGAAATTATTTATCGTCCAACTTATACTAACATATCAAAAAAATAAAATCAAGCACTTCAATTTAGTATCCCAAGGTAACTTGGGTGCAGACAGGTTACCAAACTCGTAAAATCCAACTGTAAAGTACGACAAGTGAAAAGAATATTGTAATGTAAAATCATAGACTGTAATATAATTAAACATGTATAAACCCCTTTAAAATGTTCTTTTACACTTGATGTGATATATTGTAAAATTCTTGTATGATACTATAAAATTTGTGTCTCTTTTTGTCATGATTTAAAAATCGACAGGTCATGATGATACTTCTCGCGACGAACCTTTACAAGTAGGCCTCTCACCCAAACTGATACACACGGAGAAAATACAGAAATGACCCCAAGGTAAGTCTTCTAGAATGAAGCCGAACCAAATAGATATAATAAAAGAGGAAAGAATAAAATCAACACATGCAACCATAATTTTCAAAACTTGATGTCAAAAGTATAAGAACTACTACTACTATCTAGGAGTCAAATACATCAGAAAAATAACCACAAAGAAATAATATATGTCTCCAAATATTAATAAAGACATAACTAATACCGAAAGATAGAGGTGAACTCTTGACATATGAATGTCCAATTGCTACCTTGAGTAGTCTGAAGGAGCCTGAAATCAACCAGTCTGAGGCGCGCATCCGAACCTAAAGTTGCACCAAAACGGTGAAGTAGGAGTGAGTACAGTCTACTTATACTCTGTAGGTATCATAGGCTGATCGAACAAACTAAAAGATAAAGCATACAAAATACACACTAAGGGCATGTCACCTACAATAAAAAATGTCACACAACGATAGCTCATACCGCTTGCACTGACAGTTCTAATATACCACATATATTGCAATATCATACTAAGATAGAACACACGTATGCATTATATCACATATAAGTAGAACAAGGGAGAACATGTATATACAAGATCATCAAATACAGGTAAAGAAAGATACGAAAAATACATAGATGACAAGTTGATGTGGAAATACAATAAAACATGACACAATAAAGTTAGTGCAATGTATGTGATGATGATGATGATGATGCGCGAGGTCGTCGCACAACCTCCAGGATTATCTCACAATCCCTGTATACACCTACGGAGATAAAGCTTCCCAATGTAGGACCATAGGGGTTCGTCAACCCGTATACAATCCATATATCTCATATCTCATATCTCATTTCTGCTACATCCTTTGAAAAGGGTTTTATAAGGTGTTACGATATCTTTTCTCGGAACTTTCCTTGGAAAGGATTTTATAAAAGCTGTTCTCAGTGTTTCTCAGATGTTGCCACAGTGATATCAATGTTTCATGAATGAGTATGATGTGAGGATGTAATGCTCACAATCAATCATAGTGAGTATTACCACAACCAATCAGAATGATATATTTCCACAACCAACGACAATTATACTTTTTCACAACCACATGAATCAATATTCACTGATTATTTTCGTTTCACCCATGAATTTCTGATACCAAACAGTATCTACAAGAGCACAAAACAGTTCACAAACTCACAAAAATAGTCCACACGTACAAGACATCAAACGGAAACAACAAACACACAAACTTGAAAGATAAGGAGATAGATAACTTGACACAAAGAGAATATAAAATGTAGAAACTAAAGAGTGTATCAAACTCTAAAACCTCTACAAATCACATTAACAAGAACCAAGTTCTTACGGGAACACAAGAGGAACTCGGTTCTCTCAAGCATTCTCCTTTCTAGCCGTCTCACAACACAAGTAGAACCTTTCACTTGTGAAGCTTAAAATGTTTGGTGGTCTACTCTCTTATTGAGAGGAAATATGGTGTTCAATGTTACAAAGTGATTTTAAAATGAGCTGACTAAGAGAACAAGACTAAACAAACACCTTAAATAGTCTTTACAAAAATGATCGCAAAAATACCCCTTTTCCCTTAATGAAAGGAGAGGGTGTGGAGTGTTTGGGGAAGCCTTGGGGGTGTATTTTGGGCCCCTAATGTCAGACCCCACATGTCAATATGTACACTCCCTTGGGCGAGTTTGCAACAAGCTCAACAACGTCCATTTTCATAAACACGCCTTGAAGCCTTTGCAGTTCCCGAGCTTGACTTCTAGTAAATGGTCTAGAGCCCGTGTCACCCGTTTCATCCTATCCATCGTGAGAGGAGTTTGACCTCAAACTCACGGGTTCTTCATCTTCAATGGCATCAATCCGTGAGAGGTCACAGACGTTGAACGTGTTATGCACTTGGTATTCCGGTGGCATGTCGATCTTGTATGCATTATCATTGATTCTTTCAAGAACTTGGAATGGACCGTCACCTCTTGGTAGAAAATTTCCCTTTTTTTGGTTGGGGAACCGGTCCTTACATAGGTGTACCCATACCCAATCTCCCGGTTTAAGTAAAAGACGCCTTCTCCCTTTGTTGACTCGTTTGGCTACCTCCTGCTTCTTCTTCTCAAGCCGCATCCTCACTTCTCATGCAAACTTTTCATGGATTCTTCCCTCTTGTTTACATATAAGATAATAACAACATCACTTGACAAAGGATTTAGATCCAAGGAGGTTAGGGTATTGAAGCCGTAGACACATTCAAATGGCATAATGCCCGTACTCGAATGGATCACCTGATTGTAAGAAAATTCTATGAGAGGTAGGTGATATTCCCAAGATGTCAACTTACCTTTAACCATGAAACGTAGAATGGAACCCAAGGTTCGATTCACTACTTCCATTTGGCCATCGGTTTGTGGGTGGCAAGACGTAGAAAACAATAATTTAGTTCCGAGCCTATCCCATATTGACTTCCAAAAGTGACTAAGGAACTTAGAATCCCTATCACTTACAATGGTCCTTGGGATGCCGTGTAACTTAACAACATTTTCATTAAACAAAGAAGCTACACTAGCCGCATCTTCACTAGTTTTGCATGGCATAAAGTGTGCCATTTTGGAGAAATGATCAACGACAACAAAGATGCTATCCCGACCCCTTTGAGTCCGTGGCAGCCCCAACACAAAATCCATAGAAATATCAAACCACGGGCATGATGGAGTGGGAAGCGGGGTGTATAACCCGTGAGGAAGGATTCTCGACTTAGCACTCCTACAATCCATGCACTGTCCACAAATTTTGATAAAATCTTTGCGCATCCTAGGCCAATAGAATTGCTCCTCCAATATCCCGAAGGTCTTATCAATTCCAAAGTGACCCATGAGACCGCCATCGTGTGCCTCCCCACAAACAACTCTCTTCAAGAGCTAGAAGGTACACACAACCGTCTCCCCCAAAACAAGAACCCATCAAACACGACATAAGGACTAGACTCTAAGGGCCTCCTTTCCCTACCCACGGCTTCACTTTACATAAAGATAGGAGCGAAGTAAGGGTCCTCGAGATAAAAAGACTTGAGGCTCTCAATCCCCATTATCTTGGACGACAAAGTGGACACAAGAACATGTTTTCTAGATAATGCATCGGCTAACACATTATCCTTCCCCCTTTTGTATTGAATCACATAGGGAAAGGTTTCTAGAAATTCAATCCATTTGGCATGCCGTTTGTTAAGCTTATCTTGTTCTAGAAAGTGCTTCAAGGATTCATGATCCGTTCGAATTATGAATTTCTTGGGCCAAAGATAGTGTTGCCAATTACCTAACTCTCTAATCAAGGCATACAACTCCAAATCATACGTAGAGTAGTTTTGAGTTTCTCCTTTGAGTTTTTCACTAAAATAAGCAATGGACTTTAAATCTTGCATCAAAACAGCCCCTATGCCTACTTTACTAGAATCACATTCAACTTAGAACATCTTATCAAAGTTAGGCAATTGCAACAACGGTGCCAAAATGAGCATATCTTTCAAGGTCTTAAAGGCCTTAGATTTCTCCTCACCCCATTGGAAAGGTTGGTCCCTTCGGATGATTTCGGTCAAGGGGGTGGCAATGGTACTAAATCCTTTGGAGAAACTCCTAGAAAAACTTGCCAACCCATGGAAGCTCCGAACTTCACCCATGGTTTTTGGGGTTGGCCAATATTTAATGGCGGTTATCTTGGGTTCGTCTACCTCCACTCCTCTCGAGCTTACAACAAATCCCAAAAACACAACTTTCTCAACACCAAAGGAACATTTTTCAATATTAGCATACACCTTTTCTTTCCTAAGAACATCAAACACACTCCTTAGATGCAAGACATGATCAATAAGAGACTTACTATAAACTAAAACATTATCAAAGTACACGACCGCATATTTGCCTATAAACGGCTTCATCACATGATTCATTAGCTGCATAAAGGTACTAGGAGCATTGGTAAAACCAAATGGCATGACCATCCACTCATATAGACCAAATTTGGTCTTGAATGTGGTCTTCCATTCATCACCCGATTGCATACGAATTTGGTGATATCCACTCCTAAGATCAACCTTAGTAAACATACAAGAGCCGTTTAGTTCGTCAAGCATATCATCTAGCCTAGGAATAGGATGACGATACTTTACCGTAATTTTATTTATGGCTCAGCAGTCCACGCACCTTCACCACGTACCATCCTTCTTTGGAACAAGCAACACCGGGACCACACATAAATTTATCCTTTTCTTGATATATCCTTTGTTGAGGAGGTCCTCAATTTGCCGTTGGACTTCCTTTGTATCCATGGGGTTGCTCCTATAAGCCGGCTTGTTTGGCAATTGTGAACCCGAAACAAAGTCAATTTGGTACTTGATTCCTCGAAGTGGAGGAAGTCCTTGCCGAAACTCACTTGGGAACACATTAATAAATTCCTGCAAGACATTAGAAATAGAAGATGGGATAGGGGAAGTGGATGGGTTAGCATTCAAAACATGTGCCAAAAGTAGCATGGGAGTAGTATCATCATACTCTTTGAAGAGGTCACCCTTACGAGCCAACATTACCATTGAATACCTACCCCTCAATGATGAAACTCCCTCTTCACCCTCACCCTTCCCACTCTCAGGTTCCTTCCCTCTACTCACAAGTTCTTTCTCTTTCTTTCCCTTTCCTGGAAAATTCATCATTTGTTAATGTGCCTCACACACTTATGATGGTGATAGTGGTCGGAGGTTGTACTTTCAACCCTTGAACTCAAAGGAATAATAGTTGGTTCGGCCATCATGCTTGGTCGACCTATCATATTGCCATGGCTGACCCATCAAAAGGTTACAAGCATGCATAAGAATGATGTCGCAAAGTACCTCGTCCTCATAATTTCCAACCTTGAACTGAATTACCACTTGACGAGTCACCTTCAACTCTCCACAATCATTCAACCATTGGAGTATGTACGGACTCATATGTGGAGTAGTTGACAACTTCAAGTGATTCACCATCGAGGCACTAGCTACATTAGCACAACTTCCTCTATCAATAATCAAGGAGCACACTCTCCCCTTAATAAGACACTTAGTATGAAAGAGGTTTTCCCGTTGTATAGGATCATCCAACGCTTTACTAATCATAACTCTTCGTACCACATAATTAGGTACTTCAAGTTCACCTTATTGAGCCCAAACCTCCTCTTCCTCATCATCACTAGGCCTCCCCGCCTCCCCTCCCTCACCATCTTGAGTGACTTCTTTATTTTTAGCTCCTTTAAGTCCCAATTCTTCCCCCAAGAAATACAATTTCCCTTCTCTCAATATCACATTTCTCCGATTAGGACACTCACTAGCCTTGTGTCCCCATCAGTGGCATTTGAAGCATTGGAATTCCTTGACATTGGAAGAAACATTTGGCTTTCCCTCAAGCCGTGAAGGAGGTGGTTGAACACTCTTGCTTATGGGTAGAGGGGTCTTGACTGGTTGTTGTTTGGATTTGTTCCACCCTAAATATGAGGGAACCACTTCTCTCTCCTTGGTCCAACCCGAGGGCCTTTGGTAGGTTTTGGTTTCGTAGGCCGACCTTTCCCTGTTCTCTCTTTCAATCTCTAAGGCTACTTGAAAGATATCTTCAATAGATTCAAACTTATGAAGTGTCATGTGTGTAGAGATTTCCTTATTTAGGACGACCTTGAACCGGATGATATCGTGGCTCACTTGTTCTCCTCTATGATCAAGTTTCAAGATGAGTTGTTAAAACTCATCATAGTAGGCTTCCACACTTTTTTTTCCTTGCTTCAAATTGTACAATTTTGCAAGGAGTTCATGTTGATAGCTTTTGAGAAGGTACCTTTGCCTCATAAAATACCTTAATTGAAACCAAGAAGGGGGTTTCCCCTCAATCAATAAGTTGCCAAAACATTTGACATACTCTCACCACGTGGTAGCATATCCCTCAAAATGAGCAATGGCGTAGCAACTCTTTTTCTCCTCCGTGAGATCATTCACTTGAAAGACTCTCTTGCATGCGGATTCCCATGAGAGAAAATCTTCAGAATCACTTTCTCCCTTAAAGATCGAAAGCCCCATTTTGATAGTATTGAGGTCAACATCCCTTTACCGAACACCTTGGCCGCCCCTACCTTCAAGCTCTTGGTTCTCCCTAGGGTCTATCCCTCTACCTCTCATCCCCTCTTCTATCAAATAAGTATCACCATACATTTCATATCCTCTCCTTCGGTTCTCTCTCATAAATTTCTTTTCTTGCATTGGTGGGTTTTGGACATTTGGAATTTGGTATGGTGGATTGGCATTTAGTGGGGGAGTTCTTTGGATTGGATGATTTTGGTTTGGAGGATTTGGATTTAAGGGTGGCATTTGGGTTCCAAGTCCGTCATGTGGGACTTGGTGATGTGGGGAATGGCCTAGTCCATCAAGGCCTCAACCTTGTGAGTAATAGTTGGCTTGAGGTATGTCATTTGGTGGATACATTATTTGGTGCGTGGCTTCGGGGGTAATGGTTGGGGATGTGTTTTGTGGAGTTGAGGGTCGAGAACTACGTTGGCTTTCTACCCTTTCCATCCGGCCACTAATAGAGGCCACTTCCACTCCTAACTTATCAAGACCCACATTCACTCTAGCCACGTCCCGAGACAAGGATTCAAGATTATCCACAAAAGCATTCAAAGCATTTTGGTCCACGGTTTGTGCATTGGAAGTTTTTGGTTCCATGTGTAATGATTCCATTTGACAATGTACCTACAAAACAAACAAACGTTAGTTTAAAATATCCTCACACACTCTTCACACTTGGCTTCCTTACTTGACCCTTCAAGTGTTGTAAGCCGGCTATCAATCCTTAAGTGCTTAGGAATGAGTCTACTCTTGAGTTAGAATGGATTTTAGTTTTGAAGACTTAAGGAAGTTTCGTACGCACTTGGACCAAGAACAACTATGAATGGTAAACGAGCAAAGTACCACAAATAACATAGACACGAAGATGTACTCGAAAACTAGATCACAACTTAGTGGGTTGTTACTTAGTTGAAAACTAGTGTAGGAGTCAATAGAAAGAAAACTAATAGAGACAAGGAAAGAAACTTTGAAGGTCCTACGACTTGAGTTTGTTGTTGATGTGGCCCACAATTTTTATTTTGGCCGTTTGGTATTGTTGTTTTTGTTTAAGTTTGATGTTGTCCCACTTGAATGACTCAATCTTGATTGTTTGCTAAGGCTTTTTTTGATTTTTGGAGTGAAAAAAAGCAAGACTTGGAATTCTTTTTCCAAAGGTCAAGGTTTCAATAAGCTTTTCACCAACTTGCACCAAAATGGCAAAACACCTTTTGGCTTTGGTTTGTCCCTTCCCCCTTTTGGATCTTTTTTTAAAAAGGTTTGACACCCTTTTGGTAAGTAAGCTTTTTGGGAGGCCCTTTGTCTATTTGCCTCTTTGTTGTTGTCGTGAAACTAATTCCAAGACAAACACAAAACCTTTCCTCTCTCTTCATTTTTTTTTCAAATCAAACACACCTTTTGTTGAACATTCACCTCAAGAACATTATCAACAACAATAAGAACACTTATGAACAACAACAATATTCAAGTCATCCAACCCTTCAACAACACTAAACAAAAGCTCAAATCTCGGAACTTAGACTCAAGTGTTCTATAGAAACAACAATGTAACACACGAAACTACTAAAACAAGCAAAATAACACCTATAACTAGACACAAATTTGGCCAAACAACTAGGATGGACAGATTTGCTTCTTTTTGGAATTTTCAGATTTTCAACACTTATATTTTTTTATTTTTTTTTGACTTAGAGAGCCCATGATTGGTAGTGTAGGAACACAACCTACCTTAGATATGATACCAAATAATACCAAACGGTATCTACAAGAGAAAAAAATAGTCCACAAACTCACAAAAATAGTCCACACGTACAAGACATCAAACGGAAACAACAAACACACAAACTTGAAAGATAAGGAAATAGATAACTTGACACAAAGAGAATATAAAATGTAGCAACTAAATAGTGTATCAAACTCTAAAACCTCTACAGATCACATTAACAAGAACCAAGTTCTTATGGGAACACAATAGGAGCTTGATTCACTCAAGCACTCTTGTTTCTAGCCGTGTCACAACACAAGTAGAACCTTTCACTTATGAAGCTTAAATGTTTGGTTGTCTACTCTCTTCTTGATAGGAAAGATGGTATTCAATGTTACAAAGTGATTTTAAAATGAGATAACTAAGAGAACAAGCCTAAAGAAACACCTTAAATAGTCTTTACAAAAAGGATGGCAAAAGGACCCCTTTGCCTTTAATGAAAGGGGAGGGTGTGGAGTGTTTGGGGCAGACTTGGGGGTGTATTTTGGGCCCCTAATGTCAGACCCAACATGTCAATACTTACACTCCCTTGGGCGAGTTTTCAACAAGCTCAACCGTGTCCATTTTCATAAACACACCTTGAAGCCTTTGTAGTTCCCGAGCTTGACTTCTAGTAAATCGTCTAGAGCCCGTGACACCCGTATCAAATTTCCATGTCTCATATAATAACAAGTATGAATATATCACAATACACTAATGGTACCACATTAGAAATTTCAACAACATAATACAATTATTCATATATATTCAAGGCTATCAACATCACATAGGACCCCACACGGTCGCACATATCACATAATATCTCAATTTCAATAATTAAATTTATATAGGCCTCCACATGGGAACAACACTTAGATAGACATCTTTCATGATTAGTTCACACTCTTAACATGTATTTTATACCATTATTTACTACCCAACTTAGTCTGAAAGAGTTAAGGCATAACCTACATCAAAAGACGTAATACCGCAACCAAGACTTTGCTATTAAAGCCATACTCCTCACGAAAGGTCACTAACTCCACTAAAAATATAAAATATGGAATCTACAATTCAAAACAAAATCAACGACACCTATAATTACTACTTTTTCTTCGGCGTCAAAATGGACCTCCGAAATAAGTTTTTGAAAAAGAATGGCAAAATCATACTTTACTTCAAAAATGTATTTTCCACCACATATGGAAAACGTGTTTCTGAGGTCAACCCAACACTCATACATTATCAAGGAATAATAGCCCTAAAAAATGGGTGCAAACATAGCTAATTTTGGGCTAAAATCAAGTCCTAAGTAAATTTGGGATTTTGTGTCAGGAACCAAGAATTCATCAATAAAGTGCTGAAATCTTACCTTAAATTGAATGATAATCGCGATAATAGATGATAATCAAGCTCGTAAGCCACCCACACAACTCAATTTTGAGTTATCATACCAATTTAAGATTTTAGACTCTCAAATATGAAGAAAAAATGTCCAAATTTGCGACCTTGCGGTTTATTTATAGACCCCCCGGTGAAGGGATGTGGTATCCCCCTGACAACAAAGTCAAAAACTTATTTTTGACCATCGAAACTCATTCGTAACCTAAATTACATGATCCAGTAGAGAAATTTGAGTGTAAATCACATTTCATTGGAATCATTAAAACTTTCATCCAAGATCGTTCGACAAAATGTGGGGCCCACACCTAAACTTTTGTTTTTCAAAAATCCGTTCAATAACCCAAAATAAGTCTAGGAGCCTTGAAAGCTGAATAAAGGGTTCTTATAGCCTAAAATCAACGTTCTAGATGCAATGGAAAATTTGGATTTTCCATTCTAGGTCACTTCGACCAAATGTGGGTCCTACAACCACATTCTTGTTTTTTCCACTTTTCAAACAATAGGTTGAAATGAGCTCGGGTGCATTGAAACCTAAACCAAAGGTCAACCTAGGTTAAAATAGATATTCTTGATCTGCCAGTGAAATTTGAATTTGTATCGGATATTGTGTTAGAGTGCGTACCCTATTGATTTTAATATTATAGTCTACTGTTACCTATCTGTGGAAAAGGTAAGCTAACATGGTTCACTGAAGTAAAAGATGAACACAATATTTTTACTTGAAAAACACTCGACTCAAGAAAGGTGTAAAAACTCACAACCAGTACATCTACAGGATTTAACCCCAACTTCGCTATTACTCTTGAGCCTCAACAATCAACAAATTATAAGACTTCTTGTAAATTAGGAATTAAAACTTCTAACTCCTATTTCTACAATATCACAAATCATCCCAAGATAAGTGTTCCCAAATCTTCGAGTTCCCTAACTTGAAGACACTACTCCTAACTTAGTTTATACTTCACTGAGACTTAGAATAAAAGACTCATTACAACTCAAATAACCAACCTATTACATATAGTTTACGACTTGCTAAGTAAAAGACCAGGTTCTTCTTCAAGTAAGTGAACTGATTTGCTGATTGTTGATTTTCTTGTCAATGCATGAGTGAAACACTTGAATGTTGTTTCTTGTATTTAAGCCAACTCCTGATAGTGTCCTTTAGATGATGTGCACTTCTTTCTTCAACAGGACTCTCAGGTAGTTTCACTCTTACTTTCGTCGCTCTCCTTGGCTAAATAGAATTCTTCCACTTTGTCTCCTAGTTTGGCAGGACTCATTGATCAACTCAAACTCTAAGTGTTGCACTTATCTTCTCCTCAATATTTTTTATGTATGTGATAAGCATTGACAATATATCTAAGTTTTCTTACTTATCCACTTTTGTATTAACGCCTTGTCAGCCTTGCATTAAATTCAATATGAAATACATGTGAGAACCAGTAACTTCACTTTCTTCTCTTATGTGGACCAGCTTGCACAACATGTTTCATCTATATGTCTATCATCAAAACTTCAAATTCCCTAACAAATTCTCCCTTTTTGATGATGACAAACTAATCAGAACAACATCCATCACAAAGTCATGACATACTCAATAAAGGAATTTTAAAAAAAGAACACAGAATGAAATAGGTTAGTCAATTGAGTTATAAGTATTGCATAATCTATTCTTCCCCCTTTTGACATCATCAAAAAGCTGGGCCCAAAAAGTGAAATTTTTTTAAAATCCATGGACACTAGGGATATCACTAAAACAATCAAAACCCAGAGTAAAAGAACATAGATGCATTATAAAAAAAAATAGGAGTAGAACTGTAACACCCCATACATTTCGATTAGAATCTAGACCGTCGTTCCTATGTGTATAGACCCAAACTAGATAATTCCTTGTTAATATATGTGTGGTTAT
Source organism: Capsicum pubescens (assembly GCA_030864215.1). NCBI lineage: Eukaryota > Viridiplantae > Streptophyta > Magnoliopsida > Solanales > Solanaceae > Capsicum > Capsicum pubescens. The sequence continues at coordinate 275,168,139 of CM061542.1, forward strand.
CAATCCTATAGTGTGTAAATACCTTTGAATATGAATTGAAGTCACAAAAATCCTCTAACTCTAAGACGAGTTGAAAACATTTCTAGCGATTAAGTTTCAGTGGACGTTTAAACTTGAGTCAAATTCCATCGACCATAACGGTTTTTAGATATCTAATTATAGGTCCTACTATATATCAAATGAAATGTCTTCAAAGTAGCTTTATAACAATACTAATTTTGCCAAAATTCGATACCCGAGCAAAATATTACAACTATTTTTATGAGAGAGGTAGTAGTTGCGTGCGATTAGCGTGCGCCGCACGCTCTGTCTCACACACCTAACTTCCAGGTTCTATTTTAGCGTTTTAAGGGAAATATGGACCTTTACCTCACCCAAGGGCCATCCATAACATAATATTCATGCCCCAAAACCATAATACACAGTATAATTCAGTTTTCCTCTCAAAACAAAATCCTAACTCCTTCCCCAACGATCAAGAAACTCATCCCTAAGAACAAGAATTCCAAGAAAAGAATCAAGACCTAGGTTCCATTCTTCTAACTACGAAATCTAAGGTACGTGGGGTTTATCCTAAACTACATGGAATTGCTGAAAACTTTCTAATATGATTTAAAGGCTATCAAGCATGAATTTAGAAAGGGGTTTTGGAACCCATGATTTTAATTATGCTTTCTGAATGTTTTAGTGATATTGTTGTTTTGTCCTTTCGGCCTTCCACCCCCCCTTAAATTGATTTACATGTATATATATGCATGGAAAATTGAGATTGAAGATTGTTTAAGAGCACAAATTACGAAATCCCTCTCTTGTGTTGAATTAAAGTTTATGATCTTGTCGGAAAAGAGTTGAGATACATGTTTTATGATTCGAAAGTAGTTTTCTCAATGTCATAGTATTTAAACATGATTTAGAGATAATGAGAGGGTGTTTTCTTGATATAATTACGTTTTGTATTAAAGAGAAAGAATTGCTTGTGAATGAGAACTTTGATATGACCACCTTGTACTATTGAAAAGTTGATCAAAAAAGTTATTTTCATGGTTTTACCTGATTTATAAGAGAGGATTCTTTGATTTGATTTATTGATATGGTGGTCCCAAATCTTATGTTTTAAATATAGAGCTTTTAATACGTTATTAATGGCACAGAGATGCGACTAGCAAGTCAATGGTATGACGATACCATATAGATGTATGCCATAACAGAGTTAGAGTTTTTAGAGTTTGATTTCAGAAAATACATATTTTAAAGAGTTAAAAGTGGGCCTAAAGAGGGTTAGGTGGTTACCCGAAGAAGGCACGAGTCAATCGACTCATTGCCTAAAATCGTATTTTGCCGATACGGGTATATTATTATTGTACACTAGCGACGGCCCTATGGCGTAGTATAGATAGAGATGCTGACCCTTGCGGCAATCTTGGGTTGGGGGCTTGGCTGCCGAGTTAATGGAAAATTCCATATAGCCCATGGAATTTCAGAGTTGTAGGGTATACCACCTAGTGCAGAAGTAAAACAAAGAGTATGTCACAGAGTTCAGATGATTTTATAGAGTCTTATGTGATTCTTAACATATGATATATTTATGAAATGTTTTAAATTGCTCTTATATATGTTGAATGAAAATTATTATTTTGAATTTACTCTACGTACCAGTACAATTGTATTAACCCCTATCTCTCAGGGTCTGAGGCTCAATATAGAGGTCCGTCTAAGCAGTAAAGATTTCAGAGAGAGGAGACTGTGCAGTGGTGAGCCTTCTTTATTCCAGAAGGCCTGTTTATTCCAGACTATGTTATTTATTTTATTTTGGGTCTACTGGGGGCCTTTTCCCCGATTCAGACAGTTGTCATTTTAGCATGTAATAGAGATTTTGCAGACTAGTTTAGATATTGTCTAGAGTTGTTGTATTTTAAATTTCTTATCATTAAATTGAGTTTAGAGTATAACCATGATTCCGTATTAAGTTATATTTCCTCACATTTCTTTATTGTATGAATATTGTGCATGACTTCTAGATAGAGAAGGGCATCCGGGCCTTCATGGTTCAGAATGCTCATCTCGGTTCAGGTCGTGACAAAATTGGTATCAAAGCACGGTTCATAGTCCCAGGGTGTCTGCGGAATCGCGTCGGGTAAAGTCTTATTTATGGGTGTGTAGCGCGCCACACTTATAAGTAGGAGGCTATAAGGCGTTTAGGAATGTCTCTCTTTCTTCATGTTCTAGTTCGTGCTATGGAGTTAGAATGTTCCTCTTTCATACTCTAGTTCATGCTTTGGTGTCTCCCATATGAAAGTAATGATATCCCAATTCTTTCCTTACTCTGATGTTCTCAGATATGTCTCATTGTTGAGGTGATTCAAGTACAGAAGTCTAGAATCGAAATGGTATGGTCCTTTCTGATTGAGTCATAAAAGATTATAACATTGTTCAAGGACTTGAGAGGAGTCTGTTAGTTCTCTAATGTGTATTGATTCTGATGTGAACTTTGATCCTGATGAAATCATACTTTTCAGCCTGAGGTATTAAGTGCATCTAGTCCCTTTCAAAAATTTTGTTACAGAAGTCATGAATAAGGGTAATGATGTGTAGCATATTATTGGAACTGTATTTCCACCCGAGTAGTAGTGTATGTTAAAGTGTTAAGAGCTATTGGTAGTGTGATGGTCTAGAAGTTGGTGACATGAAGTCACAAGGTTAGCAGTTAGAGTGAGGGTGATTTCTGCATAAATAAATAGTTTAGTTTTATAATTGTAGATTGAGGAGTGGGTTGCCATTGTATAGTGATAGACTAATGTGGTATAATGATAGACTAATGTGCAGCAATATTTGTAGATTATACAGTTGTACGTGAAGGAAGTGGCTGGCTATGATTTTTATTTATTCAAAATAGGGAAAGATCCTAGAGTGGATAGTTATGGTGGTCACAAAAATTCCTTATAGGCTGTGAATGAAAACGGTTAGATTATCTAACAATTTATAAGTACAGACTCATTGTTGTATGTGAAATTTGAAGGTAGTCTACAGGTATTCTTGGGTAAGTAAGTATGATGTGAGAAAGTAGAATGCATAGATAAGATCGTATTAGGCTATAATATAAGATTAAGGTTGACCCTGTCTATTATTTGACTTTACCCCCTTGACCTCCTTTTCTTTAGTGGTTGTAAACTAGTACTTATTATGAGAAGGTATGTAGTGAATTTTAATGTTGTAATAGTGATTTCATGGAGGGGTTGTGATTGTAGGTAGTAGTTAAAGAAAATGAGTATTTTGAGTTGATTTCCCAATTTGATGGACTGGTATAATATGTTGCATGCTTCACTGGTGGTACGTGATTATTGCTTGATTATAGGCCTGAACTTTAGATGTAAAATGTGGTAGTAAGAATAGTAGCTTAAGATTAATGATGTATATTTATGGGAATGAATTAATAGGCTTGATGTGATTTGTGAAAGAGCCTAGATTGATAATTAATGAAAAGTTTAACTGGTAATTTTGAGGTACATGTGTATATGAGGACTAGTGTTAAAATGATGAATTGTGGGTGATTCATTAAGTGGATAAGGGCGTAAGTATATAAAAATGAGTTGCACCCCCCTGGTAGTATGACCTTAGGTAAGATTTTATGATATGAGTTATGTGATTAATGGTCTACTATTAGAAGGTTAAGTAGTGGAGAGTGGATTTTTATGTGATAAGGAATGGGGATATGTATGTATGCTCATGAGATTGTGAGTTTTCGGTTGATGACGATTGAGGATAGAAAAACTTAAGAGTAGCGTTCTGGGAAAACAATGCTTTTAGAGTATACGTTAAGTAGTCATAACACCCCGTAGTTTTGTTGACTTGATGTCACTTAGTAGCAGGCTTAGAGGGCTGACAATTTGAATGATCCTCTTTTTCTAAGTGTTAAATAAAAGGACTTAGTAAAATTTTGAGCTCCTAATCTTTGACGATTTTATTTTTGACCTTCCCAACCTTAGAAAGTCAATTTGTGAGTTGATTCATGATCGGGGAAGTCAATAGTACATCTCGGTGAGTTCGAAATTTTCGGACAAGTGTAAGGGCATGTTTGTGTAACACCTCGAAAATGGGTCTCGAGAAGTCACACGGTGCTTGGGGTCACGCGTGACCCCAAGCTAACCCTTCTACTGGCATAACTCAAAAGTAACTGAATGAAAGCATAATTCTAAAAGAATAAATCTGAAAATAACTCATTTCTGAATCTGCTCAATACAATATTGCATTTACAAGATTTCAAATCTACTTGTACATACAAAACTGAAACTGAGTGCATCAACTTCTACTGCCCATCTATGAAGCCTCTACTAGTACGGACTGTAGATAGATGGGTCATGACTCCCAACTATCCCCACTCTATACGATTGACTGAAGAAAATACAAAATTTCTTGAACTGAACAACTCAAGCCCTTGAATCAAAAGGGTTCATCACCTGCTAACTGGAAGATGCAAACTGACTGATGCGATATAACTCGTACCTACATCATAAGATAATGTAGCACGTAGAAATGTATGGGGGTCAGCACAATGAGGATGTACTGAGTATATGGGGGTGCAATGCATAAGTAACATAATATCATTATTCTTTGTAAAAATCATACATGCGCTTATGAATGACTCACATAGATTGAATACATTGAAACATCATTCTCATAGAGTATGCATAATGAAATATATAATATAAATCTCATGAAATCATTTCACTTATCTCAAACTCTTCAATTCATAACCCAGAGTGACTCGGTGATTCAAGAAACTTGACTCTTATGGACATGGGAGGTTCTTATAACCGACATAAACCACGTGAGCTATGTGGAGTCCAATGTTTTTCCCTCCTAAGGAGAGAACCACACATAAGCGGGAGCGTTGTACTCTTGCCACGGAGTAAAACCTCAATTTAGTGATCACATTCTCATACTCGGACTCTGGCCCACAAATATCAACATCAATCCTACGGTGGCATGTAGTTTCGGGGGAAATACCATATTTTCCGCTCGGTGCTAAATACTACTCCCAGACACAAGCTCAGAACGCGTTAGAAAATCCACCTCAATCATCACAAAGGTCTATCATGTAGATTAAATCATATATCTCAATTTATAATTCATAAACAATTTGTGAATTCCTAACCCAACTTTGACTCAAAATCAATCTTTCTCAGTAGCAAAATCATCTCGACTCTGCGAGTTCCAAATCAACATACTTAAATGATCACTCTTTCAATTCAACAGTTAAGTCATGATAACGGCTTTTGAAAGAATTTAAGGACTTTAATTCATAACAGAAATATGCATCTCGTAGTACACCTCAAATCATGACTCTTATCTCAAAACCTTTGGAAATATAAATTCATAGTAGTAATATACAACTCATAGTATATATTCTCCATTCCAGAAATAGGATAATGAAATAATCATGTAATTCATCTTTGATAGCTCAAAATCTCATAAACTCTTAATCAAGTAGTTTGGGTATAGACCCACTTTGCAAATCATGAAATTAAAGACAAAAGATATTGTAGTTATGTATATCATAGTTGAACAACTCAAAGTTTCATTAATCATTGACACATATCTTGAAAGCACTTGAAATATCACTCATGGTAGAAATATGAAGTTCACAATATTAAATATCAAGTCATAACTTGGGAATAGTAAAATAATTATATATAACAAATCTTGAACAATTTGTATTCTCATAATCTCATGATGAAGTAATTTGGGTACAAACCCACTTACAAAATCATATAAATCCATAGTAGAAATCAAAGATTTGGGCACAAGAACGAAAGAATATTCTTGTTCAAGCCCCACATACCTTAATTTAGAAACTTGGATGAACTTTCTTGCTTGAGATTCTTTTTCGTACTCTTGAGTTAGGGTTCTTGATGATCTTGGCTTGGGAAGCTTGAATCTTGCACCAATTTGCAAGAACTATGGTTGGATCTTCAGATTTTAGAAAAGATTTGGATTTGGATTTTCTCTTGAGGGTGGAAATCCTAGATTTTGATGTTATGGATGAATGAGAAGTTATGTATTTTGATTTGGTTTCATTTGGTGTTAAAAAGGATGGAAAAGGACCCAAAAATCTCATTAAAACGACGTTTCTGCGCTGTTTCGGACTTGGTTGACGGTCTGGGTGACGGACCGTCACTCTGGTGACGGACCACCACTTGGACCGTCATTTTTGGGCCAAAAATCAAGCTCACTGCTTAAAGTTGACCGCCTAGCTTGACGGTTCGTCACAAAGTTGACGGCCCGTCAGCCTGGCCGTCGCACTTTGGCAGGCTGACAACTCTCTAGTAAAATGGCCATAACTTTTTAGTCCGACCTTGGATTTTAACGAAATTGGTATTGTTGGAAAGATAATTAAATTATATATATTTCGGTAGGTCATGATCTCAAAAATTAGTAGTATAATGAGAGATATACTCATTTAAAGTTAACTATACCAATATCCTTCTCATGAATTCAATCGGTAAGGGATGTTTTGATTCGCTTAATAGCTAGGACATATTTGAGGCCTTAATACACATCAACCTTGATAATAAAACTACCAAACCTCTATAATTTATTTCTCACGAGCTTGAAGAATGGTTAGACTATTGGTTAGGATTCTCGGAGTATTACAAGATCACTTGGATTATAGCTTCTACACGTAAGAACGACGGTTCATAGACTAGCTCGAAAATACGGGGTATTACATTATCTACACCTTGGGAACATTCTTCCTCAAATGTGGCTAATTAGGCTTAAAGACTGAGAAAAATGAGGCTATACGCTATCATGCACAACTGAAATAAATGGAATCACTGAATCTTGAACATAATGAGCTACTGAACTGACCTGTGAGTACATGAATTCTTATGAAAATAGTTGTATAGCTGAATGTTAGACTGGAAAAGAACTAAATGAATTAAAGATATTATCGTCGACTGAATCTGAGCTGGCTTGCCTATTTTCTTATTATAAGGAGCAGACTCATGCTGAAAGTTTAGAATTCGCTTGATGCGCTTATGGTGAGATCGTACTTATAGAACTACAAAGTGATAGTTTATGCAGGCACAAATCAAGAGAAAGAGAAACTAGGATCACACAATGGATATCACATTGTCTGAGCTAGGATACTTGAAAAATTAAGATCATTCACTGAATACCTATGAACTGAATCATGACTAAATACTCATACCCAAGTGGAGGATTTCTTTAGCATCCTTCTAGGGAGTTCTAACGACATGAGGAAGCAACTTTGGGAAGATCTAAACAAGATATCTGAATTAGAGATTACAAAATCGCCACAATTCCATAGCTTGGAACATAGGCCTATGAATCATAACTTGGGAGAGAAGTGCTAGGCCTCATGCAATGCAACTTCGTACTTTCACACTTAGCAACACTTCTCAAATACTCTCTCAACTATTCTATTCCCCTCAAATACTATACTCACTCGATTCAACTTACAATTTTCACATGGCACTAATATTTCCATCTACAAATGTCTAAACTGAACTAAATTCTCTCACCATGTTCAAGCCTGATTCAGAGTCACAAGATACTTCACATAACATTATAATACTAGTCTGAATCACAAATCCAACACACCTTGCATTTCACAACTTCTCATCTCAAGAATAATTCTTATTACTACTTCAACAACTCCAGTCCACCTAGTACTAGCCATTCACTAATGCGTAATGCTTTCATCCACATGTATACAAACATAACATCCTAGCCTATCTTCATAACCATGTATGAATTCTCAACCAAACAGTCATAAAGCCTCTTCTTCACATTCTACCCACCTCTATCAAGAACAACTTCCATGAACTCTCCTTAAGAAGATACACATAAAATACTCCCAACTAATCAAGTCATACACAAAAAGCTTTACCTCAATATTATAGACCAGTATAAAACAAGCACACAACAATCTTCCCAATCATAACACATTAAACTTCAACTAACTATGACAATCATCAAAGACTTGGACTCCACCTTATTTCACATTTACCGCATAGCTAAAGTAAGCGTGCCACCTTCTATCATCGATAAGAAATATCTACTCTCTTCCATCTAGACAACTGTTCACCACCACTATCTTGATTAAGGAAAGGTAATTAAAAGATTGGAACATGAGGATCTGAAAATGAAGAAATACTATGTACCACTTGACACTCAACTGAGGCTTGAGGAATACAGTTTTTAACATCATGAACTTATCAAAGAGGTCTAGCCTAAGGACATGCATGATATAAATCTGAATTTCGCTAATCATTAAAAGTATTACTTGAATACTGGAACTAAACATACTGTAAAGCTTGAGTACATGATTCATGAGTTGCATGACCTGAATTTGGAGTTCATAACTTATGGAGTATTATTCCAACTGTCGAAAGAACTAGAGCTCTGTGTTTTAGGTAACTAAGAGAGTACATGATTCTCTAGGATATGCATGAACATGAATCATGATTATGGAACTGAAACGTAAGGAATGAGTAGGTATTGGGATAACAAAAAAAATATTGAAATAAGAATGGGTCGAGCATCATTCTTTCTCACAGTTGTTCCACAACTCACTGATACATCTATTAAAATCTGAAAGCTTGTCTTGGTGACTCATTCTATCATCCCCCCTCTTAGACTTAAGCCATCACTTTGAGTCGGTGAACCATTATATACACTCTAGTCTAAACAGAAATTATCTTACAATAAATTTCGGGATATAACAATACACAAGAACAATAGACCTTATCCCGAATGACTACACCTAAAAACGTATAACCACCTTCTCACACCACCTTCTGAGTTACACCCTATTTTTCTATATCTCCCATAATCATCATATATTACTTGCACACTATCTAGTGCTTCAACTCTTACTTCTATTAGCTCAACTTTGAAATCTCAATCTTAGGTTCTAACGCTTAACCTAAATATTTCCAAACCTTTGACGGACCATACCACTTCTGTCATAGCCTACTAATATCCCTCTTGTAAACTTATATTTCTAAACCATGAGAATCAAAATCACTTTTAAAAGGCTCAACATTTTCAATCATAACTCCTTAACTTAGCTATCAAGAACATCGTTCTTTATGCGACTAGTCTTTCTCCACCTAGTAACTCAACGTTACTACTAACCACACAACATGCAATGATCCACAAAAATAGTGCAACCCCATAGCACCTTGGAAGAACCTCCTAATCATAGATACAATATCAAACTTGATACGAATCAACCAAACTTAAGCTCTTGCATACACTATTCAAGCCTATTAGATCACTTCCCTATAACTAGTACCATTAACCAAGAAATCATCACGTCCACCTTCCACACATCATTACTATCCGCCCTTTATATATGGATAAAATTAGTTCATAGCTCTATAAACCTCAACTAAACTTTCTTTTGCAATCTCAGGGACGACTAATTAGCAACACTCACCCGCCAAGCACCTTCATCGATAACCTATACTTTCCTTGCACAATAAATATCATCAATAAATCTTTTCATACTTCAAGCAAACTATAATTTACCTTAACCAATAACTCCTCCTATTCCTTAGGCTAAACTGACACACAAGGGCATATCACTTCACCACTAACCCAATCGAATGCAAAAATATTTGGCTACACATTTATTCAATAAATCAAACTTACCACCCTTCTTTCTACTACACTTCTAAATCCCACACTTTCAAATAGCACAAGAACAATAAGATGAACAAGAAGTTGCTAGTGAATCAAAATAGGCCTCACACGGCTCCACTAGACTTTGATTTTGTATTTTGAAAAAGATTTTGGAGATGGATAACAAGGAAGCTATGCTAGTGAATCGAAAGAGCCCCACACGACTTCACTAGACTTTTAGTTTCAACAACACAATGATAACAAGATTACGAGAGATAGAAATCTGACACACAATGTTCAATGATCAGATAATACACATTTCACTCTATCTTAACTGAAAAACTCATAAGGGAGAGAACATAACATTAAACTTAGGGAGCTTATAGCACGCTGAAAGGCTCCCCTCAAGCCACCTTGCGAGACTTCTGAAATTTCTTACTAGCAAATATGAAAGCATTATCAAGGAAGGAACTGGAACTTATTAATCATGTTATCTCAAGAACGGTACATAGAAAGAGAAGTATAGATTATCACTATGGATTCTGAGAAGAAATCTGGGAGCACATCTGACTGGGCTTTGTGCATAATTTTTACAAACATTATAAAGCACTTCAATGTTCAGAACTCAAAGCACTGATAGGATACTTTCTAGCTCGCTTACAATCCCATAACTATCTGTGAAGACTATTTGAGAAAGCTCTAGAAGTAAAGATTTGAGCTTGACTGTTTCTGATACCTTGAGGGTAAGGCTGGGATGGATCGAATAGAGTAAGATAAGAATCCATATATGTTAATTAGAGAAACCTTCTATAACACGATCTAAGACTTAAAAGAATGGAAACATTTCCTAAATGCCTTGTAGCCTCTCAAAGAAAAGTACAGACGCCTCTGTACTATTTCGCAAGACTCTACTATACACAGCTTCACAGACACCCTAGGATACTTGAACTCTGTGCTCTTATACCAAGCTTGTAACACCCCGAAAATAGGTCCCGAGAAGTCACACGATGCTTAGGGTCACGCGTGACCCCAAGACAACCCTTCTACTTGCATAACTCAAAAGCAACTGAATGAAAACATAATTCTAAAAGAATAAAGCTGAAAATAACTCATTTCTGAATCTGCTCAATACAATATTGCATTTACAAGATTTCAAATCTACTTGTACATACAAGACTGAAACTGAGTACATCAACTTCTACTGCCTGTCTATGAATCCTCTACTAGTACTGACTGTAGATAGTCGGATCATGACTCCCAACTATCCCCACTCTATACGACTGATTGAAGAAAATACAAAATTTCTTGAACTGAACAACTCAAGCCCTTGAATCAAAAGGGTTCATCACCTGCTGACTGGAAGCTGCAAACTGACTGAATGCGATATAACTCATACCTACATCATAAGATAATATAGCACGTAGAAATGTATGGGGGTCAACACAATGAGGATGTACTGAGTATATGGGGGTGCAATGCATAAGTAACATAATATCATTATTCTTTGTAAAAATCATACATGCGCTTATGAATGAATCACATAGCTTGAATACATTGAAACATCATTCTCATAGAGTATGCATAATGAAATATATAATATAAATCTCATGAAATCATTTTACTTATCTCAAACTCTTCAATTCATAACCCGGAGTGACTCGGTGATTCAAGAAACTTAACTCTTATGGACATGGGAGGTTCTTATAACCGACATAAACCACGTGAGCTACGTGGAGTCCAATATTTTTCCCTCCTAAGGAGAGATCCCCATATTAACAGAAGTGTTGTACTCTTGCCAGGGAGTACAACCTTAATTTAGTGATCACATTCTCATACTCGGCCTCTGGCCCACAAATATCAACATCAATCCTACGGTGGCATGTAGTTCCGGGGGAAATACCATATTTCTCGCTTGGTGCTAAATACTACTCCCAGACACAAGCTTAGAACGTGTTAGGAAATCCACCTCAATCATCACAAAGGTCTATCATGTAGATCAAATCATATATCTCAATTTATAATCCATAAACAATTTGTGGATTCCTAACCCAACTTTGAGTCAAAATTAATCTTTCTCAGCATCAAAATCATCTTGACTCTGCGAGTTCCAAATCAACATACTTAAATGATCACTCTTTCAATTCAACGGTTAAATCATGATAACGGCTTTTGAAAGAATTTAAGGACTTTAATTCATAACAGAAATATGCATCTCGTAGTAAAGCTCAAATCATGACTCTTATCTCAAAACCTTTGGAAATATAAATTCATAGTAGTAATATACAACTCATAGTATATATTCTCCATTCAAGAAATAGGATAATGAAATAATCATGTAATTCATCTTTGATAGCTCAAAATCTCATAAACTCTTAATCAAGTAGTTTGGGTATAGACCCACTTTGCAAATCATGAAATTCAGTTCAAAAGATATTGTACTTATGTATATCACAGTTGAACAAGTCAAAGTTTCATTAATCATTGACACATATTTTGAAAGCACTTGAAATATCACTCATGGTAGAAATATGAAGTTCACAGTATTAAATATCAAGTCATAACTTGGAAATAGTAAAATAATCATATATAACAAATCTTGAACAATTTGTATTCTCATAATATCATGATGAAGTAATTTGGGTATAAACCCACTTGCAAAATCATATAAATCCATAGTAGAAATCAAAGATTTGGGCACAAGAACTAAAGAATATTCTTGTTCAAGCCCCACCTACCTTAATTTAGGAACTTGGATGAAATATCTTGCTTGAGACTCTTTTTCGTACTCTTGAGTTAGGGTTCTTGATGATCTTGGCTTGGGAACCTTGAATCTTGAACTAATTTGCAAGAACTATGGTTAGATCTTGAGATTTTAGAAAAGATTTGTATTTGGATTTTCTCTTGAGGGTGGAAACCCTAGATTTTAATGTTATGGATGAATGAGAAGTTATGTGTTTTGATTTGGTGTCATTTGGTGTTAAAAAGGATGGAAACGGACCCAAAAATCTCATTAAAACGATGTTTCTACGCTGTTTTGGACTTGGTTGACGGTCTAGGTACTGGACCATCACTCTGGTGACGGACCACCACTTGGACCGTCAGTTTTGGACCAAAAATCAACCTCACTGCTTAAATTTGACCGCCTAGCTTGACCGTCCTTCACAAAGTTGATGGCTCATCAGCCTGGCCGTCGCACTTTGGCAGTCTGACAGCTCTTTAGTAAAATGGCCATAACTTTTTAGTCCGACCTCGGATTTTAACAAAATTGGCATATTTGGAAAGATAATTCAATTATATATATATTTTTAGGTCATGATCTCAAAAATTAGTAGTATAATTACATATATACTCATTTAAAGTTAACTATACTAATATCCTTCTCAAGAATTCAATAGGTAAGGGATGTTTTGATTCGCTTAATAGCTAGGACATATTTGAGGCATTAATACACATAAACCTTGATCATAAAACTTCCAAACCTCTATAATTTATTTCTCACGAGCTTGAATAATGTTAAACTATTGGTTAGGATTCTCGGAGTATTATAAGATCACTTGTATTATAGCTTCTACACGTAAGAACGACGGTTCATAGACTAGCTCAAAAATATGGGGTATTATAGTTTGGAGGTCCAAAACAGTAGCTGCATCTGATTTCCACGCGACGCATGCTCCAGTCTACACCTGAGTAGCATGCGATGAAGCATGCGGCACACGCTCCATTTTGAGGTTCTACAGCGTGTGACGCACGCTTTCCTTCAGCCTTCAGTTTTCAGTTCTATTTTTTCAGGGGCATTTGGGCCGATTCCACCCACATTAATTTTTCCTAAACACCGAATTTGAGTATCAAAATAACACTTTATCCCCAAATTCACATTCTGCCAAAATTGAAGTCATCTTCCCTTGCCAAGAACAGAAATCCTAACTTTTAAGTGTTTAGAAGCGTGGATGTCCATACCTATAATAATTTTAGTCATGAGTGGATGATTTTGGGGTTAGAGGAAGTTATGATAAGTATCCCTGAAGGGGGATGTCCCAGAAGGAATTTAGTGTCTTTATGTTAAATTATTGAGAGATGTTTGTGTTCATGTGTATACTAATATTCCCTATTGTATTGAGAATTGTGGTTACAGATTGATGAGAGGTTATGTTCTCCAGTCTAGGATTGTGGCTTTGATCTAAGGGGGATATAGTGAGTTAAGGTAGTTTTCAAAAAAAAATTTCTCATTGTGGCAAATTAGGGAAGAGTCATGATAAACCTACCCCTATTCAAGTATGTTCCTCCTACTTCAGTTTAAGATTTTATTTTACCAATGTTTTATGTATTCGAGTCCTACCTATGTCTATGGTTTAATCTCTCTATGTAACTCATGTCATGTTCCGTCCTCCAAACTAGAAGCAATAATATCCCTCAGTGATCACACATTCAATCTATTCAAACTCTATGTTATGTTGTTCGTGATCCATGAAAATCTATGTCTCTCATCATTTTTGGTCCTAAGAAAATATATTTCTATATGTTGCAGAATCATCTTATGCCGGAATTAGCCAAAGTGTTAAAGTTTATGCCAACTCATGGAAAAATTTCAGCTCTTTGAATGAGGACAGAAATTTTGGCTTTATGCCATATAGCTCATGATATGTGCATCCATGTTTATCATTTTGGTTTGTCCAAAGGAAACTATGATATGTTGTGTTCATGCCGAACAACCCTTTACTTATGATCCAGACACTTGATATCGGAAACACTCCGTGTCTATTGTATCGTATCTTCACTTCATGTCCCTCCTTGAATAGTGCAATAAGTATGAGTGATGGTCTGATAATGTTACTTTCATTCATGATATTTATGATCGGGTCACTTAATTACCCTCCATATGTTAGTATGATGGTGGTTGTGGAGGCATAGTAGCGTGTTAGTGTAACACCCCGCATTTTGGGCTAGAACGTAAACCTTCATTCCTATGTGTAAATGTTACAAAATCCAATGGATCCTATGAAAATTTAGTGTGTTAATTAAATATGTAGTATGGGAATCTAGTTGATCATGAATTGAGATCATATAGGCTCCTTAACTAAAGGACGAGTTGAAATCCTTCCTATCGATTGATTTTTGATGAGCGTCTAAACTAGGGTCAACTTCAATAGATCATAACTTTGTGTATAAACGAACTCGGTGGCCTACTATATATCAAATGAAAGATCTTTGAGTATTCTTTCCAATGAAACTATTTTTTCCCAAATCCTATATCGGGAAAAAAAGTTGTGTCCATTTTATGGAGAGGTATTAGTCTGCCAAGGTGCGACGGCCAGACTAACGAACCGTCAAGCCTGCGATGGCCCGTCAAGTTTCTCGTCAATCCTTAAGCAGTGAGTTCATTTTATGGCCAAGAAATGATGGCTGGAGTGACGGTCTGTCACCAGATTGACGGTCCGTCAATCAAACCGTCAGTCAAACCATCAGTTGAAGCTGAAACATGTAAAAAGTGCATTTCTAACAGGGTATTTTGGTACTTTCCAATCCCAAAACCCTTCTCCACGGATATAAATTTAACCCTAAACCTTATACTACATATTTTTATTAGTATTTCACTTCTCAAATACTCTCCTCTCAAGAACAAGATCAATTAGGGTTTTCATCAAAAATCAAGAAATCAAGCCTTAAGTTCAAGATTTCCAAGGAACAAATCAAGATCCGAGTTCTACTCTTTAAACTAAGTTATATAAGGTACGTGAGATTTTCCTAAATCTACATAGGCATAGTAAATTCTTCTTAATCATGTTAAAGGTTTAGAAATCATGAATTTACAACAAAAAAGGGTTTTGGGTTTATAATTAAATTCATGCTTTTAAAGCTTTTGATGATATTGATTTGGTCTTGAGGTATTTCCCCCAAATTGATTTGTACTAGTATATATGTATGTATGAAATTGTGTTTGAGTATTTAATTGAGAGCATGAAAATATGGAATCCCTCTCTTGCCATGATTTCCCCTTCTTTTCATACAATATGGATTATTTAGAATGCATTTTGAGAAGTATGATACAAATGTATTGATTATTTTTTATGACTTGATTATATTTTTTAATTGAAGAGAGGAGATTTTACATATTGATAAATGTTTTTGAAGAAATATAATGAAAAAATTGCATGGTTTATCAAAAACACATAACCACCACATGTTTGTTGAAATGTTGAAAATAGTGAGTCTTTGCATTGTTTAACATATGTTTTGAAGTTTGTATCCTCTTGACTGTTTGAATGATATGGTGGTCCAAACTTTATTTTTTGAATGAAGAGTGGCAATATGATAAGGTATGGCGCAGAGAACATGACTTGCAAGTCTTGGTAAGACGATACCAATACAGAAAATGCCATGGTAAATCAGAATAGAACAAAATGCAGATTTTTATTCAGATTTTTAGATTTTGAACTTTGAAAGATACATGTTTACAAAAGGTTAAAAATGGGCTTGAGGAGAGTTAGATGGTTATCCGAAGAAAGTATGAGTTGAAAGACTCTATTCTAGAAACCGTGATTTCTCGACACGGGATTATGGTACCCTGCTTTGTGATCTTGTATACCTTGATTCATGTCGTCCCAAATTGGTAATATGGTTAGGAGCCCTACTTTGTGATCTTGTGCACTATCATGAAATTATTTTTTTATTGAGGATCATGGCACCATGCTGTGTGATCTTGCGTGTTTCCCCTTATGGATACTCCAATCCTTACGGCAAAGTTGGATTGGAGGCTTGGCAGCCGAGTTAGGGGCGGATTCCATATAACCCGTAAAATTACAGATTGTAGGGTGTACCACCTAGCTTAGAAGTAAGATTAAGAGTGAGTCATGGATTCAAAGAAATATTTCAAAGTCCTTAAAGTGTGCCAATGTGTTTTCATACATTATATGTATGCTTTATGAAATACTCTCATTTATGTTATATATAAATAAATTATTTTGGATTGCTCAGTGTACCAGTACATCTGTATTGACCTCCTATATTCAGATCTAAGACACAATACTAGGGTCCCGCTAAGCCATAGATTGATTAGTCAAAGATTTGCAGTTGGTAAGCCTCCCTTATTCCGGAAGGCCTAATATATAAGTCATTGCTATTTTATTTTGATGAAATTGTGCTTTTCAGTCTGAGGTATTAAGTACATTCATACATTTTCAAAATTTATGTTGCGGATGTCATGCATAAGAGGATTGATGTGTAGCAGAAGTTGGAACTATATTTCCACCCAAGTAGTTGTATAAGTTAAAGTGTCAGTTTCATAACTATTGGTAGTGACATTGGACCAAGAAGTTGGTGATATGAAGTCACAATGTTAGAAGCCAGAGTGAGGGTGACTTTTGTGTAAGTAAATATTTTTAGTTGTGTAACCGTTGATTGAGGGATGATTTGCCATTTTATAGATATAAACTGATGTGGTAGCAATATTTGTAGATTGTACGGTAATTGTGAAGGAAACATTGGGTTGTGATCATTATCTATGCAAAATCGTGATGGAGCCTAGAGTGGATAGTTATGGTGGTTATAGAAATCCCTTATAGGTTGTAAATGGAAATGATTAGATTAGCCAATAAGTTATAATTATAGACTCATTATTGTTTGTGGAATTTGAAGGTAGTCTATATGTTTGCTTGGGTAAGTAAGTATGATGTGAGAAAGTGGAATATATAGATAAGATCGTATTGGATTATAATATAAGAGTAAGGTTGACCACGTGTATTATGTGACTTTACCCCCTTGATCTTTTTTGCTTTAGTGGTTGTAAACTAGTACTACTTGTGAGAAAGTATGTAATAGATTTTGAGGTATAGTAGTAATGTCATGAAGGTGATTTGGTTGTTGGTAGTATCTAGGTGAAATGAGGTCTATGGGTAGAATTTCCCAATTTGATGGGCTAGTATATTATGTTGCATGCTTCATTGGTGGTAGAGGATTGATGCTAGACAATAGGCTTGAATTTCAGATGTATGGTGTGGTGGTAAGAGTAGTAGCTTAAGATTAATGATGTATCTTTTACGGGAATGAATTAGTAGGATTGATGTGATTTGTGAAAGAGCCTAGGTTGATAATGTATGAAAAGTTTAAGTGGTAATTGTGAGATGTATGTGCATAGGAGTACTAGAGTTAAATTGATGAATTATGAGTGAGTCATTAAGTGGATAAAGGCGTAAGTATATAAGGATAAGTTGCACCCCCCCCCCCCCCGGTAGTATGGTGTTAGGTAAGATTTTATGATATAAGTTATGCGATTAATGGCCTAATGTTAGTACGTTAAGTAGTGGAGAGTGGATTTTAATGTGATAAGGAGTGAGGATGTGTATTATCATGAGACTGTGAGTTGTAGGTTGATGATGATAGAAGATAGCAAAAAATTAAGAGTAGCGTTCTGGGAAAGCAATGCCTTTGGAGTATGCTTAAAAAGGGAGAGTTTAGAAATTATGTGAATAAGTGTTTTGCATACCTAGTTTTTATTTTTGAAATTGTAGTATGGAGAAGTCTGGTGAGTTGTTTTGCAGTATTCGTTAAAGTTGACTTGAGAAAATATTAATAGGCAATATGAGACTTGGGTATGGTTTTACAATTTTGTTAAGTTGTAAGTTATGTGATTAGATGTGTAATCCGAGTATTCTATGGAGTTGAAGATAGAGTGTTAAGTGTTTAGAAGTCTGGATGTCTATGACCATAATGATGTTAGTTATGAGTTGATGACTTTGGGGTTCAAGGAAGTTATGATTAGTATCCCTCAGAGGGATGTCCCAGAAAGAATTTAATGACTGCATGTTAAATTATTGAGGGAAGTTTGTGTTCATGTGTATACCGATACCCCTTATTGTATTGAGAATTGTGGTTATAGATTGATAAGAAGTTATATTCTCAAGTCTAGGATTGTGACTTTGATCTAAGGGGGAGATATGAGTTAAGGTAGTTTCCGAATTTTCTCATTGTGGCCAGAGTCATGATAAATCTATTCCTATTCAAGCATATTCCTCTTACTTCAGTTTTAGAGTTCATTCCACTAATGTCTTATGTATTCAAGCCTTGCCGATGCCTAAGGTTTGATCTCTCTATGTAACTCATGTCATGTTCCGATATCCAAACAAGGGCAATAATGTCCCTCAGTGATCCAATAATCCAAGTATCCAAGCCATATGTTATGTTGCTCATGATCTAAACCTATGTCTAACAACATGTTTGGTCCTAAGAAAACATGTTTTTGTATGTCACTGAATAATTTTATGCCGGAATTAGCCAAAGCGATAAAGTTGTGCGAACTTATGACTATCTCAGCTCTAAAAATAATAAGCAATAGCTTCAAGTATCAATCTTTGTCTCAATCATTGACTTTATGAATTCTGACCTTATGCCATACAAATCATGAGATATGTATACCCATATTTCTTACCGTAGTATGTCCTAAGAGATCATGTTGTGTTGTGGTTATGCCGAATGACCCTTTACTTATGATCCAGACACTTGATATCTGAAGCACTCAGTGTCTACCCTATCGTATCTTCACTTTATGTCCCTCCTCGAGTAGTGCAATAAGTATGAGTAATGGTCTGATAATGCTACTTTTATTCATGATGTTTATGCTCGGGTCCCTTAATGATCCTTCGTATGTTAGTATGATGGTGGTTGTGGAAGCGTAATAGTGTGTTAGGTATTGGAGTAGGTGTTCTTAAAGTTAAAAAATTTGATGTGATTCTCGAAATGAGGTTATGGGTAAAAGGGAAAAGAAAGAGATGAACTTTTGTTGTGTGAAATATCTAAGAATGATAAATGTGGTGAAAATATTTGTGAGAGTGATTGAAATCGTTGGTCTTAGTGGGAGAGATCCATGTAGTGGGTGCAGTAATGATTAGGCTTGAATTTTGTGATTGATGAAAATACAAACCAATGTGCCATGCGGTTAGTATTCTTTGAATTAAGACTTGAGATTGTTGGATTATAGTGAAGAGGTGAGGTGATTTCTTAATTTAATGTAGAGTACAGGGTCCCGGTAGTTTAAATTAGTACCTCTTTCCTTCGAGTTGGGCTTCAGCATAGAATTATCATACGGCAAGACACAAAATTCTTGTGGTTAGATGTGTTATGAGAGAATTGTAGGTTGGAAATGATGAAGTATGTTGATTAATGTTGGGGTATAGACAAGTAGTGTCTCTAAGTTTAAGTCTTTCCATTGTATCTGGTAAGATGGAGACTATCAATATTCTTATGTCCTACAAGAATCTTATCTCATGTTTTGCACCAATCTTAATCAGGCCGAGGACTCTTAGGAAAATTCATGTCTTACAATATTTTGATCATGTCACATAAAACACATGTCAAGATCATGTCGATGTCAAGTTTCGTCATCTCAAGTTTTGAGCTTATCCGTTTCCCTAGGGGTTATCAAGATGATCGTATGATGCCTTTGCATATTTATGTGGAGGAAAAATGATTATATCAGCATTAAATTCTTTATTCTACAGTTTTAGAGCCTCAAGAAGTCCCTACTCATCATTCGGGGACGAATGATCCCAAGGGGGAGAAAATGTAACACCCCGCATTTCGCGCTAGAACGTAAACCGTCATTCCTATGCATAAATGTTACAAAAGCCAATAGATACTATGCAAATTTAGTGTGTTAATCAATTATGTAGTGTGTGAATCTAGTTGAGCATGAATTGAGATCATAGAGGTCCCTTAACTCAAGGACGAGTTGAAAGCCTTCCTATCGATTGATTTTTGGTGAGCGTCTAAATTAGGGTCAACTTCAATAGATCATAACTTTTGGTATAAAACGAACTAGGTGGATTACTATATATCAAATGAAATATCTTTGAGTCTTCTTTCAAACAAAATTGATTTCACCCAAATCCTATACTGGAAAAAAAAGTTATGTCCATTTTATGGAGAGGTATCAGTCTGCCAAGGTGCGACGGCCAGACTAACGAACCGTCAAGCCAGCGATGGCCCGTCAAGTTTCTCGTCAATCCTTAAGTAGTGAGCTCATTTTGTGGCCAATAAATGATGGTTGGAGGGATGGTCTATCACGGTCCGTCAATCAAACCGTCAGTTGAAGCTGAAATATGTAAAAAGTGCGTTTCTAACGAGGTATTTTGGTACTTTCCAATCCCAAACCCCTTCTCCACGGATATAAATCAAACCCTAAGACTTATCTACATATTTTTATCAGTTTTTCATTTCTCAAATCCTCTACTCTCAAGAACAAGATCAATTAGGGTTTTCATCAAAAATCAAGAAATCAAGCCTTAAGTCCAAGATTTCCAAGGAACAAATAAGGATCCGAGTTAAACTCTTTAAACTAAGTAATGTAAGGTATGCGGGATTTTCCTAAATTTACATGGTCATATTAAATTCTTCTTAATCATGTTAAAGGTTTAAAGATCATGAATTTACAAAAAAAAGAAGGGTTTTGGGTTTACAATTAGATTTATGCTTTTAAAGCTTTTGATGATATTGATTTGGTCTTGAGGCGTTTCCCCCAAATTGATTTGTACTCATATATTTGTATGTATTAAATTGTGTTTGAGTATTTAATTGAGAGCATGAAAATATATAATCACTCTCTTGCCATGATTTCCCATTCTTTTCATACAATATGGATTATTTTGAATGCATTTTGAGAAGTATGATACAAATGTATTGATTCTTGTTTATGACTTGATTATGGTTTTGAATTGAAGAGACGAGATTTTACATGTTGATAAATGTTGTTGAAGAAATATAATGAAAAAATTGCATGGTTTGTCAAAAACACATAACCACCACTTGTTTGTTGAAATGTTGAAAAGAGAGATTCTTTGCAATGTTTAACATATGATTTGAAGTATGCATCCTCTTGACTGTTTGAATGATATGGTGGTCCAAACTTTATGTTTTTAATTAAGAGTGGTAATATGATAACGTATGGAGCAGAGAACATGACTTGAAAGTCTTGGTAAGACGATACCAATACAAAAAATGCCATAGTTAATCAGAATAGAACAAAATGCAGATTTTTATTCAGATTTTCAAATTTTGAACTTTGAAAGATGCATGTTTACAAAAGGTTAAAAATGGGTTTAAAGAGAGTTAGATGGTTATCCGAACAAAGTACGAGTTGAAAGACTCTATGCTAGAAACCATGATTTGCCGACACAGGATTATGGTACCCCGCTTTGTGATATTGTGTACCTTGATTCATGTCGTCCCAAATTGGGACTATGGTTAGGAGCCCTGCTTTGTGATCTTGTGCACTACCATGACATGTTGATTTGATTAGCAGATCAATAAGGGGGAGACACAAGATCACACTGCAGGGTGACACAATCCCCAATCAAATTAACATGTCATGGTAGTGCACAAGATCACAAAGCAGGGCTCCTAACTAATGTCTCAATTTGGGATGACATGAATCAAGGTACACAAGATCACAAAGCATGGTACCAGAACCCCGTGTCAGAAAATCACGGTTTCCAGCATTGAGTATTTTAACTCGTACTTTCTTTGGGTAACCACCTAACTCTTTTTAAGCTCATTTTTATTCTGTTCTAAACATGCATCGTTCTAAAATAAAATTCTGACTAAAACTGGGTTACCGATACACAGGTCGACGCGGCACATTGATGGCATCGATGCGATAGTCAATGCATCGCGCCAAGATCATGTTGACTCACTGGAATTCGACGCTGGTAGCTGGGAACTATATTAACCAATGCGATAGTCAACGCGACACACCAAGAATGCATTGGCTCACTTATTTGGTATTCCAAAGGAGCTTCAAACGAAGTTCGAAAAATCCAAAACTTGCCTAGGTTTACCTATTGACCTACCCGATCATGAATTAACGTAAATATAGACATCTTAAAGGGCATTAAGGTCACAAAGTAAGAGCACCAACTTCCGAAGGCTAAAATATAACTAAGTCGGAATACTTAGATAAATATTCTAAGTCTGGGACCCCTTGACAAGCTTAAAGGACTGAATTAAGCTAGAAACTTTGCAGGGTCTTACACCCCGGAGCTTTTACCATCCCTTGAACCATTGGAACACATATTTTTTCAAAGGCTTTATGTGACCTCAGTGTGAGTATAAACCTCATGCCTTTTTACATTTACAAAAAGGTTTGATTGGACACCCCAACTCCAATATCTATGAGACTTTTAATGGTGGATCGTTCAATCAAGAGGCCGTTCGGGATTTTTTTTGATGTTCTAGTGAAAGTGGAAAAATTTATACTTTCGGAAAACTTTGTAGTTTTAGATTGTGAAATGGACCAAAAGGCTCTCATCATTCTTGGTTGGCCTTTCTTAGCCACCTAAAGAGCCATTATTGACTTAGAGTTAGGTGAAATGAGTTTTAAAGTTCATGATGACAAGGCCTTTATTCGAGTATGCAAGAAACAACCCGTGGAACTTCAAGTGATATTAGTGATTGATATTAAAATTGAAGGAGTGAGTGAGGGGACCCCTCAGGACCCAACTTAAGAAAGAAGGAAGACTTCGTGCCACGAGGTAAACTACGGCGCTATGTGGTAGGCAACCCACAAATGCCACAAGAGTGGCTTCTATCCTTTGCTTTAACTTTAGTATAGTAGATTTTAGTTTTGTCAAATGAATAACCCATGGATTTATGGCGCTATAGAGTGTGTTGGATGATCTTGTGAAAATTTTTCATGTTAAACTAAATAGGAAAAATTTATCAAATTATGAAATGAGCTGAATAAGGGAAAACAGGGAAGTAGAAATGCCCTCAATTATCGCGATCGCAGAACCCCACATGTCAACAATCACAGAACCTTCACCACAATCGCGGTCACATTAGCTTTATAAACACTCGAAACCCCACTTCCTCTTAACACTCCCTATTCAACTTTTCTCTCTAATTGGACCTAGTTCTGGCCAAATTTCTAGAACTCCAACAGTATTTTTGCATTCCTCTTGCATCACTTATCTGATAGGTGCCTAGAATTTATGCCTTGATTATGGAAAATAGGCCTTAGAATGCAAGTTAGGAAAGGCCTGAAATCATATCTTTCATGTTTAAATGCTTTATATATTGTACTTGTGTGGTATTTAGTTGCTAGAATATGGTGTTCACATGAGTGGGGAAGTATTAAGTACCCAAATGGTGTGTGAAATTGAGAAACATGAAGAGTGCACACCAAGTGATCGATAGGTTGCTTGAACGAGTTCTCACAAATGGGTTTTGTATTCTAGGGGCATAATCGAGTACCTAGTGGTTTTGTTCAATGCATATAGTGTAAATCCTTATTGTAGAACATTCTTTGAGATTTAAATTTATTTTTTTGGACATTAAAAAATTAGGTTAAAACTGGTCTCAGATTCCGCGATTATAGTAATCGAGACCGCAATCGCAGCTCTATGGCCTGCAATTGCGGTAATCAAGGCTGATTTTTTGCCTGTGCAAAAAATTTTGCACTTTTAATTTTTGTCCAAACACCACCAAGGAACCATCCAATGAGATTTAATGGAAACATAGCATAGATTGTGCAAGAATAAGTCAATGATTGATGTTGTTGTGTTGTCTGTTGTTTTCTAGGAGAATCTCATGGAGAAATACGACCACATCCGATTCATGGCACCCGAGTGCCACACTCACTATTATGGTGATCTTTTAAAACCAAAGTTTCCCTCAGAGAGATAAATATGATTGGAGAATGTGCCAGGAAAGCTGTCGGCATTTAATGACAAGCTTGTGACCACAGGGTGACGGTGTTTTTGCCCGAATCCTTGCAAGGATAAAGAGTAGTGAGTTCGTGAATTCTATGCTAACCTTAGTGTAGTGTCTTTCTAGAATCCATCCAACATAACTATCAAGATCTGGGGGAAAATGTTGGACTTTGGGGCGGAGTGAATCAATGATATCTATGGGCTCCCAAATGCAGACATGGGTGAGTTTAGAGAAAAAGGGTGTGAACCAGGAAGTTGGTTAACTAAAAGACTTTGCCCCAGAAAGGAGGTCTCATGGGCGGCAACTAAGAGTAACATCCACATGAATGAATTCACCTTCGAGGCTCGGATTTGGTTGAATATCATATGAAGTTGAGTCTCCCCTTGCACCCACATAACAAAAGTCCCAGATTTGCAGGTTCAAATCGTGGTTTATAACATTAAATTCTTCAAGAACTAAGGTAGGACACATCTCTTCTTTCCTTCTTTGATTACTAAGCTTTATAGGAGATCTGGGCTTGAGGAATATTTTAGAGATACTTGGGTGCGCCCTAGCACTTCTGTCTACCCTTTGAAAATTCGAGGAGAGGGCGCACTAGGCAAAAGCAAAACGAGGAGCTAAATTTAGGGAAATCGACATTTAAGGAGCCTGAGTCTTGTAGGCCATCCACCATTGGGACCATTGAGGATATTGGAGTTGATATTGCAGCCATCAGGGAGCTCGTGTCAGGTTTCCCCTGGGAGCCAGGAGAGCCCTCCACCACCCGCCATTCATATGTATACCAATATGATTATGAGAAGTACCAGTATGACCAAAAGAAATAGGGAGATACCATTTCTAAGATTGAGAGATCCTACTCATCCTTGGCGGAGTCACATCGAGATCTCCGAATTTCACATGAGAAGATGGTAAAAAGGAGAAGAAGAAGGATGAGTTCTTTAGCAGGATATAGAAGGGAGTGAAGGGCTTATGGAAGGTCCTAAAACCCTGTAATAGATTTCCTTTCTCTCGAGTGTAAAGTGATGATGAGGCTCCAACTGAGTGGTCCGGTCCTAAGGATATCGATGATGATGCAGAGTCTACAAATGAGAGCAGTTCTTGATGCGGTTTCAGGGAGCACCCTTATTTCTTCTTATGCTTTATTGTTTATGCAGTGAGGACACTGGTAGCTACTTAGTTAGGGGTTCCTTTCTCTTCATTCATTTTATTTGGGCCTTATTATTGATGTTTCTAGATGTTTTTATGTTCTTCTAGGTCATAATATTTGGTCACTCTGATAGTGCTCAACTTTGCATGGATTAGTTGTTTTGTTTCGTTGTTAGATTTTTTGCGCTACCTTTATTTTGTTTCTAATGATATCCGATGAGCATTTCCATATGATAGATTGAGTGACGACATTCTTGAGGAAAAAATGGCATGATTGGGTTATGAGCCGTGGATGCAAAGGATTTCTAAGTAGTCGCAGCATCAAGGTCATAAATGCAAGGAAAATCTGAGTACCTGTGGCATTTTGGGATTTGTATCGCACTTGTACCTATGGCGAAGTCTGAGTAACCATATGGTTTGCCCGTGTAAAATCCAAATGTGAGACGAGGTCTAATGATGGTACCATAGTTAGAAAATTATGTGTGGTGCAAATGCAAAGCAAACATCCCCCTCCGTCCAAAACGTTTTCTTGAGAATTTGACGGCATGAACATCTTGTATCGACACTTTTTCTCTTCTTATGACTCTGAAATTTATGGCTTGTAAAAATTGACAGATACTCCATTTTTGCCTCTAGCGGATGGGGAAATTAAGCTTCCTAGGCGAATTTTGCATACCGTGTGTGGTGAGCTTATTTGTCCAAATCTCATGTGTACTTGTACCATCTAGAACTTTTCCCATTAGTCTCTCAAGGATAATTTTGATTTTACTTGGATTGGGAGATAATCTTAGGCCATCTTTGTGACATTGGAAGTCCACTTTAGCCTAAATGGCCTACCTTTGCATAGATGTTATCCCTACTCACCCAGTTTGAGCCTTTAGACCTTTCTTTGGCAAATACATTGCAAGCCGTGAGCCTTTCAATTTTTATCCCTCTTTTGAATCCTATCCTCCCTGAACTTAAAATTGCAACTTGAAGCTAAACGGCTAAGTTAGGTATGGTGATGATTGAAAGAGGTAACTTTGGGATACAAAGTTGTAAGTAAGTGCCTATGAGCTTAAGTATTGAGAAAAAATGAATAAGAAAAGGAAAGGATCCAACAAAGGAAAGATAAGAACAAAGGATGCAAGAAAAAGAATTGAAAAGAAAGTGGATGAACCAAAGATATAAAAAGTAGGTACATGTGTAAAGAGTAAAACAAAAGAAGTGGCCCACGATAAAAAATTGGATGGAATAGTGTGATGTAGATGTTTAATGAGGGTATAGCCATGTTGCTCCTAAAAGGTATCCTACCGTAACCTACATTACAAGCTCGAAAAGCCCTTCGTAATTTCCAACCAAGTATTTTCATTATAGTAGCGATTGAAAATAGGGGCCCCTTTTCAAAAATATTTTTCACCCCCCAGCCCCCTCCCCACCCCCAAAAAATATATTTTTTTTCAAAAAGAAAAAAATAAAAAAAATTACCAACCTACCCCCTGCCCCCTCCCCCCCCCCCCAAAAAAAAAGAATATTTTTTCAAAAAGAATAAAAAACTAAAAAATTAAGAAAAATAATGCACCCCCATCCCACCCCGTAACATGCCCCCCCCCCCCCCGCAACCCTTCATCTCCCCCCAAAAAAGATTTTTTTTTCAAAAAGAAAAATATTATAAAATTATAAAAAAAATTGCACCCCCACCCCACCATATCCCCCCCCCCACAAAAAAAAATTCAAAAAAATAATTTTGAAAAAAACTAAAAAAATTAAAAAAGTTGCAACCCTCCCCCCATCCCCACCCCCATTTTCTTTTAAATCAAATGATTTTAAAAAAATAAAATAAAATATTCAAAAAAAATTGCCCACCCCCTCCACTCCCATCCCCCAATTTTTTTATTAAAGAATGATTTTTTTTAAAGAAAATTAACTTTTTTTCAAAAAAGAATTTTTTTTTTGTTCTCCCTCAACCCTAACCGCATCCACTGCAGTCCACCCCACCCCTATCCTTAATTTTTTTCCTAAAAATAAATAAATTTTTGTAGTGCAATTAAAAAATTTTAAGCACAGATGGGTGATCGCTATGCTTAAATGGGTACCCATTTTATCCATATTCGTATGAACTTTTAAAATGAGTTTAAGTCCTTATTTATCCATTAAAAATATGAGCGATCCAATTCCATAAATATGGGTTAAATAGACTCCTTTCAACAATATGAGCTGAAATTGACACCCCTAATTAATACCATATCAAATTTTGAATGTACCAAATAACACCTTTTTGCAGCTAGATATGTTATTTATCAGAGCTATGTTAAGTTACTCACACTATCCGCACCCCCTACAATTGGTATCAGAGCCATGTTATTTAAAAAATGTACAAGTCGATATGTGTTAATTATGAGAAATGTTAGAAATATTAACTTAATCGGTATCAATGCCTATTATTTAAAAGGTAATGAAATAATGGTATGTATGAGTTATGGCATGTTAGTTGAATATGTTAAGTTATTTAATGTATTAGGTATGATATTTAATGTAATATTTAATATGTTAGTCATCCAAAAATGTTATCTACGTTATGAAATATATATGTTAATTATGACATATGTTAAAATTATCTAATTATTACATATGTTGGTTAAATAAGCCATTATTAATTATGAACTGTGTTACCTTATTAAATGTGTTGTTATTTATTTGTTAAATATGAGAAGACCATTTAAAAATACACAAACTTTTAGAGAAATTAAAAGAATTTTAACTAGTTACTACCCAAAATATAAGAAGTTAAATAAAACAAATGAAAACCCTCACAAATTAGCTTATTTAATTACCTTAATGTCTAGCAATGAGGCAAAATTGATAATTCATTTAAAATCTAGGAAAATGAGATACATACCACCTAATTATGATAAAATCAGATTTCGGTATCCACCAAAATATTATAAATATTGTACAAATGAATAAGATAACAAAATCACAAAAATATAAATAACTAAAAATAATAATATCTGAAAAACGAAGAGAATTAAAAATAAGAAAAGAAAGAGTACAATATAACATGATTGTTGGAGTATGCCAAAAATCAATAAAAGCACAAAAGGAAGAAATATCATATTTAGAATCACAAATAGGTAATCTAGAATACATATATCAACATGATCTATACACTATCAAATAGATAAAATGAACAAAGAAAAATTTATAATAGATGAAAAAACATATGAAAATCACGAAGGATTAAAAATAAGAATAGTATTTTCTAATTTAGGAACAAGATATAAGAAAATAGGTGAATAATTATATTTAATATTAGAGAAAGAAGAATTAAAATTAGAAGATAAATTAACAGTTATGGAAAGAATAACAAGAGAAAATGAAGAAATAGACAGGAAAAAATAAATAGATAAAATAAAACAACAAACTACAGAAGAAATACGAAAAATAGAAGAAACTAAAAATAATAGGATTGCTGAATTAGAAAAAGAACTGCAAATGCTAAAAGAGCTGTATGAAAAAAGACAGAAAGAAAAAGAAGAAAAAGATAAAGAACAAAAATTATTAATTGAGATAAATCAATTTAAAGAAAAATTAGAAAATAAAGAATTAGAAACTAATGAAATAGAAATAAATACAGTAGATGCTGAAGAAATAGATAATTATGATTCAGAAGATAGTGAAACATATACAAAAATCTTAACAAATATCGAAAAACTAGAAATTAATGAAAAACAAGAAGTAATTAATAAAGAAAACTTAGAAAATACAAACACGGAAATAAACACTCTTGATAAAAAAGACGTTGAAAATATAATACCTAGTACATCAGAAATAAGAAAACCTACATATTATTATAAAGATAAGTTTAAAAGATAAAACCTAAGGGATGAATATAACAAATGAATACCAAAACAAATAATTAATAAAAATTATAACTTCTTAGACTTAGACTGTATAATAGATGTAGATAAAACGATACAATTATGGATAGGATATATAACAAAATAATTATGAGACAATGGTATAAATGCAACAGATACACCAGAATATATAGAAAGAACACTAATAAGAACATCAAAATTATGATTTTTAAATTTAACTGAAGATAGTAAAAAGGTATTAAAGGCTGATAAAAAAATGAAAGGAACAACAACAACTAAACTAACACCTATACACATATTGAAAAAATATGAAATATCTATAAAAGATGAATTTAGCAATATGGCAACAGAAGAAGAAGAACAAAACAAAGAAAAAGATACAAATAGGAATTTAATGTTAAAACTAGCAATATGTAATATGTGCTATATAGATGAATATACGTGTGCATTTAAAGAATACTACTATAAGGGAGCATACAATACAAAAGAAAGTAAAGAAGTAAGAAGATTATATTTTAGTAAACTACCTGAACCATTTAGTTCAAAAATAATAAAGAGTTGGGATGAAACAAAAATAGTAGATACCCTAGGAGAAAGAATAAAATTTCTACAACAATGGTATAGGAATATATGTGAAAAATACAGAGAAGAAATAAAAATGAAAAAAATATTAATAAGAAATTTAGCATGCTGCAAGGATAAAATAACACCCCAATTTGGATGTGAAGAAAAATATTATAAGAAAAGAAAAAGACATAAAAAATATAAGAGATACAAAAAAATCAAAATATAAGTATAATAAACCAAGAAAAAAATATTATGTAAAAAATTATAAATATAAAAGACCATATAGGAGAAAGAAATCTATAAAAGAATGTACTTGTTATAATTGTGGAAAACTAGGGCATTTAGCTAGAGATTGTAAAATGCCAAAAGACCCAAAAAAACAACAAATATCAGAAATAAAGATAGAAAATGCAGAATATATGCAAATAGATTATATAGATTACAAATTAGAAAGTGACGATAGATATATGAAATTTCAGAAAATGAAATAGGTAGTAAATCAGATGAATCAAATGACTGAAGAAGATAAAAAATAATAACAAAGGAAGAATATTTAAATGAAGAAGGAACAGATCAGAAAATAATATTTGATAATAATATATTTGACGAGATACAAGGAAAAGAATTAGATTTAAGTGTAGAAAAAATATTTAAAATATCAATAATAAAAAACATATTTAGTAGACGAAAGGAAGAATACTACGTAGTAAGCCAAAATGAACATGTAATAGACTGTAGCTATGCAAAAGGTAGAGCTAGTATACCACTAGTAAAAAAAAGAATAATTAATAAAGAAATAAACGATACAAAAAGTAAAGACCCAATAAAATATGTACATCTTGGAGGAACGGAAATATTAATAAAAGCATATTTTAGAGAAGGAATAGATACACCAATAGAATTATATTTAGCAGATGATAGAATTATAAAATCAATAGAAAAAAGTATAATAACTACTATATAAGGAAATTTAATATACCAAAAATTTAAAATTATAATAAGTGCGAATTATTCAGTAGAAATAACAGATAAAACATAGATAAATCATTAGTATTATATTAGAAAATATCAGGAATAGAACTAACCCCAGGAAGTAAAATATTTACAGCAAGATATAAAAATCTATATGTATTAACAACAAAACATAAAATAACGGGAAAAAATAAAATAAATAAAATACAAATAGAAAGTCCTTTTGAACAATTTGTAAAAACAATTAATAACAATGATTATAGTTACAAAGACATGGATATAGAAGAAGATTTAGAAATAATAAATGATAGAATAAGCACAACAAAAAGAATAACTTTTGAAAAAACAGAATCATCAGGATCATCGAAAAGAACAAATTATGAAATAACTTCAACAGTTAATTTAACTCAATATTACATAATGTGACCAATAAATAAAAAAGAATATTTAATACTCCTAAATACATGACAAGAAGAAAACCATATAGCAAAATACCTAGTGAAAAATGAAGAAATAAAATCTAATAGTAATATATGCCCAGATTTACCAAGAAGTTTAATAACTATTAAAGAAACAACTGAAAAGAAAATAATAATAGGAGTTAGAAAAATAAAAATAGAATTTGAAATAAAGGAAGATATGCAAAAAGCAGACATAATATTAGAAATAAAATGGTTAGAACAAGTAAAACCCTACAATATAGAACACACACAATTAACCATAACCTATAATAGAGAAAAATTGTTGATAAAAAGAACATTAACATGAAAATATATGTACTTATGAAAATAATAGTAGAAGGATACTATAACAGATATTATACACCTATGATAGACACAGGAGCAGAAGCCAACTTATTTAGATATAATTATTTACCAGAAGACAAATGGGATAAGCTAAAAACACCAATAGTAGTCAAAGGATTTAATAATGAAGGAAGCTTAATTATCTATAAAGCTAGAAATGTAAAAATACAAGTATGGGATAAGATATTAACAATAGAAGAGATCTATAATTATGAACTAACATCAAAAGATATGCTTTTAGGAATGCCGTTTTTAGATAAACTACACCCTCATATAATAACTAAAACACATTGGTGGTTTACAACACCATGTAAACAAAAGGTAAGAACAAAAAGATAATTATTAAAATAAGAAAGAAAACTAATTGGATTAAAGGAAGTAAAAAAAACAAAAAAAATTTAGAAAATATAAAAAATACTGGAGACACAATAGAACAAGTTATATTTTCAATAAATAAAGAAGAAATAACTATTTTCAATAGATAAGGTAGCAATAATAATGAAAAAATTAAGACAACTATATAGTGAAGATCCATTAAGAGGATGGGGAAAATATAAAACTACTGTAAAAATTGAGCTAATAGATAAAAATAGTATAATAACCCAAAAACCATTAACATATAACTTTGATGATTTAAAAGAATTCGAAATGCATATAGATGAATTATTAGAAAAACAATACATACAAAAAAGTAGTAGTAAACACAATAGCCCAACATTTATAGTAAATAAACATAGTGAACAAAAAAGAGGAAAAAGTAGAATGGTCATTGATAATAGAAACCTAAATGCAAAAACTATGACATATAAATATCCAATACCAAATAAGATATAAAAAATAAGGAAAATATAAGGATATAATTACTTTAGTAAATTTGATTGTAAATCAGTATTTTACCATTTAAAGATAGAAGAAAAATCTAAAAAATTAACTGCGTTTACAGTACCACAAAAATTTTATGAATGAAATGTGTTACCATTTGGATATAATAATGCACCAGGTAGATACCAACACTTTATGGATTGTTATTTTAAACAACTACCTAATTGTATAGTATACATAGATGATATACTATTATATACAAAAACTAAAGAGGAACATTTAAAATTACTAGAACAATTTGCAGGTATAATAGAAAATTCAGGAATAAGTTTAAGTGAAAAGAAAGCTGAAATTATGAAAAATAAGATAGATTTTTTAGGAATACAAATAGATAAAAGTGGAGTAAAAATACAACAACATATAGTACAAAAAATAATAAATTCAAAAGAAGAATTAGATACAAAAAAGAAATTACAATCATTTTTAGGATTAGTAAACCAAGTAAGAGAATATATACCAAAATTAACAGAAAACCTAAAGCCATTACAGAAAAAATTAAAAAAGGATGTATAGTATAATTACAATTAGGAAGATAAAAAACAAGTACAGAAAATAAAAATACTTTGTAAAGAGTTACCAAAATTATAATTTCCAGACGAAAATAAAACATTTACATATATAGTAGAAGCAGATGCAAGTGAATATAATTATGGATGAGTACTTAAATATAGATATGAAGAAGAAAAATTAGAACATCATTGTAGATACTACTCAGGAACGTTTAATGAAACAAAAATAAAATGGGAAATAAATAGAAAAGAGTTATGTTCATTATATAAATGTTTATTAGCATTTGAGCCATATATTGTATATAACAAGTTTATTGTACGAACAAATAATACACAAGTACGATGGTGGTTAACAAGAAAAATACAAAATTTAGTTACAACGAAAGAAATTCGGAGATTATTATTGAATATATTAAATTTTACGTTTACAATTGAAGTAATCAGTACTAACAAAAATGTTATTGCAGATTACATATCAAGATAAAGCTACACAAACTGATATAATAGAAGATGATGCTTTAGAAAAGATACTCAAAACCTTAACTACACTTTCACTGAAAGTGGACAGTATGGGTAATGAAATAGAAAAGCTAAAGACTAATGAAGTTAAACTGAAGTCTGGAGCTATGACTCAGATAACTCAGCAGTGTGCAGAGCTATGTCGATCGGAAGACAATAAAATTTCAGAGATAAAAGGAGATGTTGGGACACTCCACAAAACCCATAACGTTTATCAATCTACAACTACAGGTACAAGCAAAGGAGTTAGTGGACAAAGATATCAGAACATGAAAATGAACAAGATATTTGAAAAACCATTTATACCTAAGACACAAAAAGACCCCTTGTTCACACCCCCACAAATTACCACATATCGAGAAAGTTTAAACCAAGATAAAAAAGCCTATAACCATATAACTTGAGCATACATAGAAAATATCCACAAAATACAAACTCAGCTAAACCTTAGACCCAAAGCCACAAATATCCAAGAACCAAGCACAGACTATATAACCCCAAAACTACAAGGTTACAACAAGCTAATGGCATTACCAAAAACTAACCCAAATTTAGTTAAAACCTGTTTCTGTTATGGACTATTAAATACCATATATACCCAAGAAGGAGATGAACTAACAGCTATACCAAAATTATATAGAGCATTCCCCACTTATAAGAAAATAACCAAAGAAAATCTATTTTTTATAAAGTTTTATACTACACCAGCAGAGATATTATATGACAAAATTAAACCAGTTATACAAGTTGTAAAAATAGGATTAACTTGTGATATGATTATACCGGAAGATATTGTTCAACAGCCAGAGATACGTAAAGTTGAGATACCTGATTTTTATGAAAATAACCGAACTATAGGAATAGCTACAATTATTCAAGAACTAGCAAACAATTATCTCAATGGAAATCTCATATGGAGCTACTATTCGAGAGACCAATTAATGATCTATTAAAATTCAAGGGAGCTACGACAGTCTGATATGGAAGAAGTTAAACAATGGATTATGACGTTGCTCAATCCAGAAAAACAACCATCTACAAGGGCACTTAAAAAGGAATTTATTTCCGAAGAATTATTAACTAGATATTGAAAATTAATAGGACACAAATATCGAATTTCATGGAGAAAATAATGTGATTTCAGAAGTTCAACTAGAATAAAAGAAGATAAGGATGCCAGCTGGAACATAGAAAAAAGATAGAAAGCAACGGAGCAATGGAGGAATAAAGATAAAAGACAAAGAGACAAGATAATAAAAGCTATGAAGCTATGAAAGTGACATGTATAGCTTTTTAACTTTGGATACGTAAATTATTTGTATAGCTTTTTGACTTTTTGGCAAAGGCCATTAATTAGTTTTCTTTTTAGGACTTTTTGTAAAGATTAGTCATTTTACTTTTAAAAAGTAGGATAAGTGTAAAGACTTTTTATAAAGTAGGAATAGTATATAGTTTACGCGTAAAGTAGGAATAGTGAAAATAGTTTACCAAAAAAAATAATATTTTGTTTAATTTTTTTTTGTTACTTATCTGATGAGAAGATAGATAGATTTAAAATACTTTTTTTGTATATACTTAAGGATATAGAAATAGTAGATATAAGAAAAATTATATACGAAAAGGTATTTTGATTTTAATGAAGAGTTATTAAGT
This sequence comes from Capsicum pubescens, assembly GCA_030864215.1. Lineage (NCBI taxonomy): Eukaryota > Viridiplantae > Streptophyta > Magnoliopsida > Solanales > Solanaceae > Capsicum > Capsicum pubescens. The sequence continues at coordinate 275,203,401 of CM061542.1, forward strand.
TCTATAGAAAACTTACACGTATATAATGATAGCTACTGCTCATATTTAGATAGTTATTATTCAGACGGATATTATACAGATTAAAAAATGATAGAATATATTAGAAGAGTTAGAGAAAAACAAAGTTGGCTATATGAAGAAATTAATTACAGGAATCAGCTTAAAAGAGAAAAAAGATAATTAGAAGAAAGATTATTTAGAATAAAATTAACCTTAGATATGGAGCAAATAAGATTAACAGAAAAACTTATGAAAAAGAATCTACTTGACTACATAAAAACTAGAAATATGGAACATATAGTAGCTATGTTATTTATCAGAGCTATGTTAATTTACCCACACTATCTGTTAAGTTACCCACACTATCCGCACCCCCTATCACAGGGCTGACGACTTATCAGGAATTTTGTCAGCCACACTTCTCTTCTATTTGCTTCAGATTTTAACTCTTTTGCTTCCATCCTTGTTGGTTCTCTTGCATCTTGTCTTCTACTACAAAATCAAAGATAAAACAATCAAAAATGATGAAAGTTGCTTAAGACCTTGCAATTATTTTTATTTAAAAGCCTCAAATGTGTTAGCGTCTGCTCACACATCAACACCCTCAACTTAAAATAATTGTTTGTCCTCAAGCAACTCAAACAGAACCAAGAGGATACAAAGTACATTCGGCAGTCAATCATCAATATTATCTCAAAACATATTCACCATATCCAAGGTCAGTCAATTCAAGAAAAACTGTGTATATTATTGAAGAACAACAATGCAACACACAGGAATCAAGATAGGACATTAATTTAGCTATAACAACCATGCATAGACTAGTATTACACTATCCGAACAAGTTAGCAACTAGCAACATATCTGGTGTGCCCTCACTGGAAAAAATACCCCTTTTCTCGTATCAGTAATCATATATGTAACTATGGGGACAATCAAAAGACACTCACTCTCAGAATAAAGTTCCAATTAATGTATGCCGAGTACCATAGTCTTGCCCTTATTTTCATTACCAAGATCTTCAGACAGGTCAGCTAAGATCACTATAGGTCTTCTGTTTGGCTTGTAATATATGCTAGGGGCTGGTATGATACTTGAAGATATTTAAAGTGACTAAGCCTCCTTGGCACTACGCTAGCTTTTGGGGTTTCACTCATTAACCTTTCTCTATTATTCTCTTTTCTTGATCACACTTATTTAGGATGGGTGCGATCTTTTGCACAATTACTTATTCTTTTCAACAACTTTTTTTTTCTTGCTCTTTTCCACCGTACCCCATATTTTATTCTTTTTTTATTCTACCTTTCTTCATACTCATTCTGTATCACGCAACCCTATGATAACCACCCTCAACTTAGGCCATTTGCCTAAGTCAAGGTGCACAGTGTCCAAGGAGGACCAGGGCCAAAATAGGTTCATTGTGATATAAACGGGAAGGTGACAGGTGTCATAAAAAGAAATAGGCTAAGAAGGCTCAAAGCAAGGATTAAGGGATATTCTACATACAGGGAAGGTCATTTAGGCTAAAAGTGGGCTAATATCAAAATGGCCTATGATCCTTTGCTAACCCCTATCCTTCAACCTAGGTAAGACTAATCGGGCAAGTTCTGAATCCAACATATAGAGGGAACTAAATAAAATCTCACACGCACATGGCACACAAGTATATCACCAGTTACTACTTATCCAGTTCATGCAGTTGTTTAATAATGATTATTGCGTCACTAGAGCTAATTCCATACAAAGATACACAATGGTCAAACTTACATGAAAATCACACATTTAAACCTTCAGACCATTGGAGAGGTGCTAAAAAATTACAAAAACAAGTTAACTGCCCTAGTTACTTGTATTTCTCCTAGTTTAGTTACAAACTTTTACAACAACAATTTACCCTACACCCTCAACTTAAAATCACAGAAAAATTGAACTAAGGGTTAGGGTATAACTGGGGTAGATCAAGCAAGAGGATCATGGGTTTCCTCCTATGTAGCGCCTGATTTAACGTCGCGACATAACTCAGGCATCTCGATTACTTCAAACTTCGTTGAGACTGATAGTAAAAATATTGTTCATCAAGTCTTCTGGACTAATATAAAGTTTGGCTCGTTGCCCATTTACCTTGAAGGTGCTGCCGTCTTTATTTTCAAGTTCTACTACTCTAGATGAGTAGACTTGACTAACTCTAAACGGGCCTGACCACTTGGATTTAAGCTTACCTGGGAACAGTTTGAGTCTGGAATTAAACAGAAGCACCAAGTTACCTTTTTGGAAGTCTCATTTCCCTATCCTCTAATCATGATACTTTTTTTATCTTTTCTTTGTATAGGTCTGCTCATTCCTCTATCTCATTCAGTTGTCCCAGTCTCAGCTCTGCTGCCTCCTTCCAACTCAAATTCAACCTTTTGAGTGCCCATAAGGCCTTGTGCTCCAGCTCTATTGATAAGTGGAATGCCTTTACATACACCAACTGAAATGGTGACATGCCAATGGGTGTCTTGAAAGCAGTTCGGTATGCCCACAAGGTATCATTGAGCTTTCGAGACCAGTTTTTTTGACTAGCATTCACCGTTTTTGCTAGGATTAATTTAATCTCTTGATTTGACACCTCCACTTGCCCACTAGTTTGTGGGTGATATGGAGTGTCTACTCTATGCTATTTCACCCCATATTTTGCTAAAGCCGCATGAAATACTTCATTGCAAAAATGAGATCCTCCATCACTTATAATAGTATATGGCACTCTAAAGCGAGAGAAGATGTTCTTCTTGAGAAAAGCAACAACACTTTTTACTTCATTATCAGACAAGGCAACAACTTCGACCCATTTTGAGACATATTCAACAGAAACTAAAATATACTTCATCCCATATGAGCTTACAAAAGGACCCATGAAATTGATGTCCTAGATGTCAAACAATTCCACTTCAAGCATCTTAGTCAAAGGCATCTCATGTCTTTTGGAGATTGACCCCTACCTCTGACATTGGTCGCATTTCAGCATAAACTCACGAGCATCATTGAATAGTGTTGTCCAATAGTAGCCACTCTGCAACATCTTCTTATCCATTCGGTCATCTTCATGGTGACCACCAATTGGGGAAGCATGACATGCTTCCAATATGCGCAATACATCCACTTCTGGCACATATCTCCTTATAATATTATCAGTACATCGCCAAAAAAGATGCGGCTCATCCCAGAAGTAATATATCACATCATGCAGGAATTTCTTTCTTTGATGAAAAGAAAGATTTTCTGGAATGACCTCACTCACAGCATACTTTGCAAAATCAGCGTACCAAGGAAATTTTTCCACAGCAGTAGCCAAGATCTCCTCATCAGGAAATGCATCATTTATCTCCATTTCATCACTAATTGCCTGCTCACCTTCCATTCTAGATAGATGATCCTCAACCTGGTTTACACAACCTTTCCTATCTTTGACTTCAAAGTCAAATTCTTGTAGCAGCAACACCCATCTAATCAGCCTTGGTTTTGCATCCTTCTTAGCCATCAAATACCTCAAGGCTGCATGGTCAGTGTGAACCACCACCTTGGTCCCAAGCAGGTAAGCCCTGAATATCTCAAAAGCATACACTACAGCTAGGAGTTCCTGCTCAGTGACAATGTAGTTCTTTTGTGCTCCGTTCAGTGCTTTGCTGGTATAGTATATTGGATGAAACAGTTTGTCCTTCTTTTGTCCCAATACAGCTCCAAGGTCAACACCGTTTGCATCACACATGATCTCAAACGGTTTTAACCAGTCCGGTGAAACAATGATAGGGTCCTCAACTAGCTTTTTTTAAGGCATTGAAATTCCTTCAAGCAATCATCATCGAAGGAAAACTTCACTTCTTTCTCTAAAAGTTTGCAAAGTGGATTTGCAACCTTCGAAAAATCTCTTATAAACCTCCGGTAAAAGCCAGCATGTCCAAGAAAACTACGTACTTCCTTTACTGAAATGGGAGGTGGTAGTTTCTCAATAACTTCAACCTTGGTTCGAACAACTTCTATCCCTTTTGTTAAAATTTTGTGCCCGAGAATGATACCCTTCTTTACCTTAAAGTGGGATTTCTCCCAATTAAGCACCAAATTGAATTCAACACATCGCTGCAAGGCTATACTCAGGTTTTCCAAACACATCTCAAATAAATCTTCCACCACAGAGAAATCATCCATGAATACCTCTATGGTGTCCTCCATTATATCTGAGAAGATAGACATCATGCACCATTGAAAAGTAGTGGATGCATTGCATAGCCCAAACGATATTCTCTTAAATACTAAGGTACCATATGGATATGTGAATGTCGTCTTCTCCTATTATTCAGGAGAAATACAGATCTGGTTATATCGGGAATAACCATCCAAGAAGCAATACTATCCCCTTCCGGCTAATCGATCAAGCATTTGGTCCATAAAGAGCATCGGGAAGTGGTCTTTCAAAGTTCATGAATTTAGTTTGTGGTAGTCCATGAAAACTCTCCACCCAATCATAAGCCTGAGTGGAATCAACTCATTCCTTTCATTTGCAACCACAGTCATGCCCCTTTTTTTGGGGCACGCATTGAACTGGGCTCACCCATTTACTGTCAGAAATAGGGTAAACCACTCCTGTATCCAACCACTTAATAATTTTCTTCTTAATCACCTCTTGCATTGGTGGGTTAATACGGTGCTGGTGCTCGATGGTTGGAATACAATCTTCCTCAAGTTGTATTTTATGCGTGCAGATGCCAGGGGGAATGCCAATAATATCTGCGATGGTCAATCCTATTGCTATCTTGTACCTATGAAGTACTCAAATAAGTCCTTCCACTTGTTTCTCACCTAAATCAGCCGCAATAATAATGGGTAGCATATTTTCGTGGCCCAAAAACACGTACCATAAGTGTCCAGGCAGTTCTTTTAATTCCAACACCGGTGGCTCTTCAATGGATGTCTAGCCTGTGGTATCGGTAGATTATCAAGATCAAGGTCTAGCCTCTTAGGAACATAAGGATATGAACCCATTCCTGACAAAGCACAAATAATATCTTCATACTCCTCAATGCCTTCACGATCAAAATTTATCAAAACTGCAGATAAAGGATCGACAACAAGTTGCTCCTCTATTGACACCTCCTGTTCGTCCTCATAATGCACATTAATTACTGAGAACACACTCATTTCTTTATACTGCTTCATTGATTGACACACATCAAATCTTACCACTTCATCATTCATCCTGAACAAGAGCTCATTTGCTCTCAAATCAATCAACACACTTCTGATTGCGAGGAAAGGTCGACCTAAGATTATGGGCACCTCAAAGTCCACCTTGCAATCTAGAATGATGAAATTTGCAGGGAATATGAAGCTACCTAATTTCACCAACACATCATACAAAATACTAACATGTCATTTTACTAACCTATCCTCCATCACAAGTCGCATATTGGTGGGTGTGTGATTTCCCATACCTAGCTTTTTATATACAGCCAGCGACATCAAATTAATGCTCACTCCCAGATCGCATAATGCCTTAGCGAATTTCGTAGACCCAATCGTATAGGCAATAGTGAATGCTCCTGGGTTTGGATTCTTCTACACCAAGGTCCTCGCAGAAATAACACTACAATGATGGAGATTATCCTCCGGTTCGTAGCTCACAACTCTTTCCTTAGTCACAAGGTCCTTTATAAACTTAGCATATCCTGGCATTTGCTCGAGTGCCTCCACCAAAGGTACATTTATTGTCAATTATTTGAGCATTTCCATGAACTTACTGAATTTTGCATCATTAGTTTTTTTATTCAATCATTGAGGAAAGGGAGGTGGTGGTCTTGGGAGAGTTTTTAACACTAGCTCCTTATCCTTCTCTTTCTCTTTCTCCAGAGCATCATCAGAACTATCCATCTTCTCAGACTCCACTGGACATTTTTCTTTGGGTTCATCCTCTGCCTCAGTCATATCTTCAACCAAACTTTTGCCCACAGATGGGCCAGGTAACATCTTACCACTCCTAGTGGTAATCGCTATACATGATCCATTATTTTGCGAATTCTGGACCGTATCACTTGGTAATGTTTCTCTCTTCCTCTGGTTAAATGTTGTGGAGAGTTGGTTCATCTGTTGCTCCAACTATTTGATTGCGGTGGAGTGTGAGTTTACCACCTGACTAGTAGATGACAGATCGTTCTTCATGGTAGTCACACCATAGTTGGTAGCCTCTACTCCCTTCAGCAACTTAGCCATCATGTCCTCCATGGACATCTTTTTAGAACTTGTTGTAGCAGCCTCACAATTTCCAGAAGGGACATATAGTCCGCTCCTATCATTATTGCCTCTCCAGTTTCCCTGCTCCTTATCTTTATAACCAGGCTTATCATAATATTTTCGACCTTGATTCCCTTGGCTATTGCCTCGGGAACCCCCTGATTATTAACATAGTTCATCTATTCTTCTGCATCAATATCAACTCTATCTTGAGATCCCACATCTTTCACCTTCTCAGTCTTTCCTGATAGAAAGTGCTTGGTTAGCAGGTACATCTGCATTTTTAGGTGAGCCATGTCTTGGTCACGCTTCTCATCTCTTCTGCGTTGTTCCGCAGTCATACCCACAAAAAAAGTGGGGGTTGCTACCACAGAGTCTCTGGTATGCCATGCCCAACTCTGTGTGGTCATTCTCTCTAATATTTCTAAAGCCTCTGGAATGTAAGATCAACAAACAAACCACCAGCAGCATTATCTACAATTGGTTTTGTTACAGAGTTAAGAGTCTTGTACAAAGTCTCCATCAAGTGTATGTTTGTCATATTATGGTTCGGACACTGTTTCATCTTCTTCTTGAACCTCTCCCAGGTTTCATGCAAGGCTTCAGTTGGGAGTTGCCTAAACTTGATGATCTCATCCCTCAACTGTACCCTCCTAGAAGGAAGAAAAAAACTTTATAGGAAAGCTTCTTTCAACTGCCTCTAATTAGTTATAGAATTGGGTGTCAGCTCATTAAGCCACAATGTTGCCTCCCCAGACAGAGACCACGGAAACAATCTTAATCGGATAGCATTCTGACCCAATCCTAGGTTATCAAAAGATTTACAGATGGTGACAAAGTTCACCAGATGCAAGTTGGGGTCATCCCCAGTAAGACCACCAAACAACCCCTTCAGATTAAGGAGTTAAATCATAGTACTCCTAATGTTGAACTTTTCCCCAGGTGCCAATGGTGGAGGAATAATTACACCCGCTGCACCTGCTCCATACATTCCATCATCATCATCATCATTAAGGTCATACTGGACTGGCTGGTAATATTGTCTTCCTTGGAACGGATGGTTCCTATTAGCATTACGATGTACTGGTGCATCTACTTGCTCTGCACGCCTTGGGTTACCAGGGTTTAAAAACTCCTCGTCTCCCAAATCTTCATTCTCAGGATTTGGATGTCGTACTTGTTGACTGACATTCTGCATATTCACCTGAGCTCTAGCTAAGGATGCTAACCTATCAGCCTCCTGCTGGTTTGCCATTCTTCCAATTCATTGCGGTTTTGGGTTAAATGGTAATAATAGTTCTCCGAAACTTTTGGTTCTTGGCATACACTACAAAGGTTTTGCAATAAACAAAAACAACAAATAAACATAAAATTAGGAAACTTGACTAACAGTCAATTAGCGCATACAAACTTCAATTTACAACCGTATTCCCCAGCAACGACGCCATTTTTGTTAATGCTCAAACTACACCTCTCTAATGAGAATGTAAGCGATCATTGTCAATATATAACCCAACAAGGTTGGGGTCGAATCCCAAAGGGAATATGGTGTGAACTTAAGTAGTTTGCGATTTAATCAACTGATAGTTGGATGTTTCCTGAAATGGGGTTTTTGGAGATTAGCAAATAATTGTTGGTCACTTTAGATTCAGTGTTTATAATCAAGAGTTTATGAAAAACCAGAATTATGTTCACTATGGGTTTTAGTACTTGACAGATGCTAATAGTGATTCAAGATTATCACAGTAGGTAGGACAACAGATTATCTCTATCGAAGTTATGCCTAAATGTCTCTCGACCTACTTAAGCATTTAATTACCTTATCCTCTCGGACTTAGGGAATTTATATTTACTAACCAGACTTTACCTTAGGTTAATCAACCTTGTTACATCATCGATTATTAAATGGAAGTTTAGTGTTTCCAAGTCCCGGTCAATAATTCACTTCCTACTAGATTTGATTTCTTATCTCAAGCAAATCAAAGTAGGTGCTATCTATCGTTTGCAATCAATAGAAAATAATTAAAATTTTGGAATTATCAAGGAGTCCTATTACCTTTAGAATCGTAAACACATAGCATCTTACCAATACTTAACCCATAAATCCCATAATTCGGGTCAAAGGGATTTAGCCACTCATAATGTAATAAGCGAAACAACTAGACGTATTCATAATTTGAAAGATGAACTTACCACAAGATGAATAATAACTAGTGATTCTCAGATTATATCACAAAAGAAATCCCAAAATATTGATGAAAATCTCTTTAAAGTTAATTATTTTTCAAGCCAAGAAACTAGAGAGAAAAATAACAAAATACATGTGTTCCAAGATTATGTTCGGGACTCCTTTAGAAAACCTAAACAATACTTTTTATAGTTCAGCCTAAATAAGGAAATAAACTCACAGAGTTTAATAATTCCTCGAATTAGGCGACGACATTCGTGAAACCTTATCAGGAGTCTGACGACTTGTCACAAATGTCGTCAGCTCCCTCTTTAGTTTTAGCACTTCCTTCTTAAGGCTGATGATGAATCCTGACGACTTATAAAAAATATGACGACATATCAGACAATGTCGTCACTTCTCCACCTCAGCTTACATGTTCTGCCTAAGGCTGACGGCGACTCTGACGACTTATAAACTCTTTGACGACTTATCAGGAAATATCGTCACAACTTTCAGCTGAGGTCCATCCTCTATCTAAGGCTGATGGTATATCTGATAACTTATCACAGGGCTGACGACTTATCAAGAATGTCGTCATCCATACTTCTCTTCTATTTGCTTCAGATTTCAACTCTTTTTCTTTCATCCTTGTTGGTTCTCTTGCATCTTGGCTTCTACTGCAAAATCAAAGATAAAACAATCAAAAACGATAAAAGTTGCTTCAGACCTTGCAATTATTCTCAGTTAAAAGCCTCAAATGTGTTAGCGTCTGCTCACACATCAAGTACACAAAGCATACGCAGCTATAGCATGATTATGAATCACAATATGAATCACAAAACTTATGTAAGTACTACAGATAACATAACCAAAATAAGTTTAATAAAGTTACTAACCTCTTGAAGTTGTTGCACAAATCTTGCCTATCTAAGATTGTAGCCACCACACTTGAAATTCAAGGTTAAGAACTTTCCTGTTGGGTGAAGGATTTGTTCCACCATTGCTAAACCTTTAGTTTGAGAAAATAATAAAATATAATGTTGGATTTCAACACCAAAGATGCATTTATAGTGATAGAATCATCACATTGTATGATGAAAATGAACTGAAATAACAAAAAAGTAAAAAAAATAATTATGTTACTTCTTTTTTTAAAAAGGATTTGACCAAATATTGTAATATTAATTGAGTTTCCTTCTTTGTTTCTTTGTATTGTTGCCATTTTGTAAGATTATAATAACACAGTTAATATTTTTCCTAATTAGACTTGTGTTATTGGATTCTTAAAAAAAGCTTTTTTTTAACAATCTTTAATGTAATATCTCATAATAAGTTCATGCGTAAAATGATCATTGTTTTTGGTAGCAAAAATGATCATTATTTATGAGGTAAAAATATATTTTGATTATAGTTGTTTATTTTAAAAAATTTCTCTTGTTCGAAAACGCATATTGTGTTTGTAGTCATTCTTGGTATAAGTTTTCTACAACATGTTTTAACAGTGTTAAATTAAGTATTGTCCAATTTATACTAACATATAAAAAAAGTCATTTCATTTTAATATCCTAAGATAATTAGTGTGGATAGAGTGTTGACAAAATCAAAAATCCTAATTGTTGTTTACGACAAGTGAAAAAATATTATAATATAAAATCATATACTGTAACATAATTAAACATGTATAAACTCCTTTAAAATGGTGATAAAACTCCTTTATATATATATAGTTTTTGCAAAAGGACGAGTTGTCAATAGCATGAAAAAGCCAAATGTGTCTAGGGAGTGCTCAAGTTCGGAGGGTCGACTAAACTTCTTGCATCTGAAATTCAGTATATATATGCTCAATACTAATCCTTTTAAACCTCACTTGATAGCTCAAGATTAAAACACAATAACAATTCAGTGAAAATTCACAAGTGACGTTGGAAAAGTGTATGCAATGCCTTGTCCAAGATAGAGAAAAAATTGTCTGTTCCTAATATTATCAAGCAATTATTATGTCAATTATCAAGTACCACATCCCATAATTGATAAGTATTTAACACTAATTAAGTCTCTAGACAAAAACATGGCATCAAATGCAAGTCAATATCCAACAAAAGGAAAATGATAAAAAGAAATGAGAACCAACCACAATGTGTGTTACCCTCAACAAAATTTGCCCCGGGCCAATTAAGCCTGGTGCAATGCGGCCCGCCGCATAGCGCCACAAACGACGTATTTTCTAGTTGACAATTTTTTCTGCCAAGCCTCCTCGTTCCAATGCTGGCATGGCACAATCCACATAGCGTCGTATGGTGCATATGCTTTGTTGCTCCGTGTTCTTAATTTCTTTCATTCTTTTCATGTCTAATTGATTATTGAATTTTGAATTAGATCTCTATTACTTTCTTGGCTCCTACATAGACTTTGAAGCTCCATAATATCATATTAGCTCCAAATATGCTCATTCTTCGTTCAAACATCATAAAGAAACACACGTAATAAGCATGAAACAACTATAATTATAATCAAATAGCGAAATCGAATACATATACAATCTATATGTATGCAATTTCATGCCAAATATACACATCCCGCACTTGAATTCTAGGTTGTCCTCGAGGATGCTACTACTCAATAACCCTTCTCGAAAGGTGCCATTAATACCCTTAAAGTCAAACTAAAGAAAGCTAGAAGAGTATGGAGAGACCTTCGTCCAATTTCATTGTTGCGTTATTTGGATCTCGTTAAGTTTGTAGTATCGATAACTTTTAATCTTATATTTTAATATGTTTATTATGAAATGTAATGAATAATATCTAATTCTTTTATCTACTTTGTGACAATTTGTCTTTTGTGGACGTTCAAATTGGTATGTAAGTTTTGAATGCACAATAGTAAAAGATAAATTTGAATGATTTTAACTCGAAAAATAGTTTTATTGCATAAATTACAATCATTTACCATACAAACTTACTAAAAGATAATCCATCAAAGAATGATACGGAGTTTTTTTTTCAAAAATTCAGTAACCTAATTTTAATTAGAAACAATACTAATGTGTTATTATGATATTTACAAAATTGGCAACTATATATACAAAGAAATAAAGAAAGTAACACTATTAATATTAGGAAATATGTTCAAATCCCTTAAAAAAGAAAGTAACATAATTTTTTAAGACTTTTTTTCTTATTATGTTCATCTTCATCCAACAATATGATTATAACTATAAATACACTTTTGGTATCGAGGCCCAACATCAGATTTTCTTATTTTCTCAAATTAAAGATTTTACAATGGCGGAAGCAAATCCTTCACCCAACACTAGAATTCCTAACCTTAAAAGAAAAGCTTGAAGTCTGTATGAAACTTCCTGTAATACCCCGTATTAGACTTAGTCTAGTTCAGCTCCTAGTGCTTGACTAAGAAGCCTAAAGCCTAAAAAAATTTAGCTTAGTGTTGAAGACTTAGCCTTATTTTGACTCCTTAACTTCAAAGATTTTTAAGTTGACCTTCCAGGCTCCGAGACAATGGTTTTTGACTTGATTCATATTCAGGGGTGTAAGAAGCATGTCTCGGGGAAGTTTCAGAATTTTCGGATGAGGTTTGGATCGTGTTTAAATTTCAATTCCAACAGCTCAACGCGATTCCACCGTGTCGCACCGGGAATAACGATGGGCATGCCATCGCGTCGCGCCAAGCCCACAGATGGCATTCCAGTTGCGACTTTAATCTTTAGAGGGGAAACTATGTAAATTACAACCCTAACCTAATTCCAAGAAATCCAAAACTCCTTTATATCCTCTTCAAGATAATCAAGAATTCAAGGTTTTTAATCCAATAATTTCAAGAAACAACCTCTAAGAACATCTTTAAGAGTTCAAAGTCAAGATTCTACATCAAATTAAGTCTAATAAGGTATGTGGGGTTATGAAAAAGGGTATCCTTTCACCTTTGTGCCCAAATTACGTAATTTTGACAATCTATTTACTTGTTTTGAAGTAGGGTTCATACCAAAGTTTCTATATTCTTGAAGCAGGTGATTATCATGAGATTTAAAGTTTTAAGTTTATCAAGAAGTGCTTATGTTTATGTTTTAACTTATGAGATTTCTTTTATGCATGAGATTGCACTATCTTGACTTGATATTGTTGAAGTATTTCAAGATTGTTATTGAGCATGAAGTTTTGTTATGAATTGACTTGAGTTTAAAGCATGGGTTTTTAATCCCTAAGTTTAAGTAATGAGATTTCAAGAAGATCATGCTCTTAAGTTTATTTGATGGTTTTATACCAAAATTTAAAGAAAGATGGATCTTTTGATCCTCAGCTAAGAGATGGAATCCACATTTATTTATGTTGATCATAATTTAGAGCAAAGAGATGCATAAATGGTTTTCATTATAAACCCTTATGCTATTTTGAGGTGTATTTCCTAAAGAGAGAGCCTATAAGTAATATGGGAGTAGTATTTAGGACCGAGTTGGGTATGATTCCAAGGTCTCATGCCACAGAACTATGTGCCACCGAAGGATTTTAATGCCTATAGTGGGTTCAGTATAGTGATCACTCTAGCTAGGTTCTATTTCGATGGAAAGGGTAGAACAACTCTACCAACGTGGGTGAGAGATGTTGGACTCCATGATATCTCACATAATTTATGTCGATTAGAAGAACCTCCCAATAGAAAGAGTAAAAGTACAACTTTTAGAACTAAGTGTTATGGCTCACAAGATTTATACAATATACTTCATTATTCATGGTTTATGATTTCCAGTCTCAATTATTCAAGCTCAAGGTGAGTCAATTACACTTGGCATGCATTATTTAAAAGTTTATATGACTATTGAGTACTATTTTACTTATACATTTACCCCCACATACTTAGTGCATTCTAGAAGTACTGATCTACATATATGTCTATGTGATACATTTTCTTATAATGTAAGGCCTGGAGATCAATTCCAGCAGCATGATTGATTTCGAGCATCACCACCTACATCCCAGATCTTGGTGAGCCCTCATAGTTAGGGGGTCATTCTATCAGATTTGTTATTGATGAAGTACTTTAGTTATTTGATTTCAGTTTCAGTTCGAGTCAGCTGCAACTTGCCCCAGTGGCTCTCTAGTTAAAAGGAGAGGTTTGTTCTACTATTTCAGCTATAGACTTTAAAGTGTTTGTTTTCAAGATTCTAAAGTTTAAGACTTTCAGTAAGAGATTAAATTCAGTTTTAGCCAAGACATTAATCCAACATTTCAAGATTTCATATGTCAAATTACCCTTGTTATGAGTTTCAAAGTTATTAGAGGGATAAAAGGGTTAGCTTGGGACTACTTTTAGTCTTGAATATCGTGTGACATCTAGGGTGTATTACCGGGGTGTTACACTTCCAGAAGAAGAACTAAACCTTCTTCAACTTCCAGAAAAAGAACTCAACCTTCTTTAACTTACAGAAGAAAAGCTCAACCTTCTTTAAATTTCAGATGAAGAACTCAACCTTCTTTAACTTCCAAAAGAAAAACTCAACCTTCTTCAACGTTTAGAAGAAGAGCTCAGCCTTCTTCAACTTACCTAAGAAGAACCCAGCCTTCTTCAACTTCCAGAAGAACTTAACCTTCTTCAACTTTCATAAGAAGAACTTAACCTTCTTCTACTTTCAGGAGAAGAACTCAACCTTCTTCTTCTTACAGAATAAGAACTCAGCCTTCTTCTACTTCCAGAAGAAGAACACAACCCTTTTCAACTTCCAGAAGATGAACTCAGCCTTTTTCAACTTCAAAAGGAAGAACTCAACCTTTTTCAACTGATAGAAGAAGAACTCAACCTCCTTTAACTTCCATAAGAAGAACTCAACCTTCTACTTTCAGAAGAAAAACTCAGCCTTCTTCAAATTTCAAAAGAAGAACTCAGCCTTCTTCAACTTACAGAAGAAGAATCAATATTCTTCAACTTCTAGAAGAAGAACTCATCCTTCTTCAACTTCAAGAATTAGAGTAGATTGAGGAAGTCATCAGAAAGCTGAAAGAGCATTGCTCATCAAAAATGACAATCTAGATCCATCACCCAAAAACACCCTTAGAGGTCCTGTCACGACCCAAGCAGAGGCCCTGTCCACGACGAGCATCCCAAACCATAAAGGCCCGAGCACCCTTCACTATCTGGCAATCATGCACACATTCATATACAAAGAAAAAAGAAAGAAAATACAGAAATACAAAATAATATGGAATCATGGTCAATATTATAATTCAGTTGAACAAATTTAGAATAAAATCGATACATCACTAATAGAATCTAACACCAGACTGCAAAATCTCTAATACATAAAAGCCAACATCTTCTCTAAAACTGGGACAAGTTCCTTAGTTAGACCATAAAACAGAAAGAGATAATGAATTCCAATAACCAAGCCTTCAGGAATAGAGAAGTCTCACCAACGACAACTTTTGACACACATGCCTACTACTGAATAGGACCTCGGCTATGCCTCAGATACTGAAATATAGGGGGTCAATACATATGTACTAGTAAGCTGAGAAATCTAAAATAATGATTGTTATACAACATAAATGAGACCAATTTATATACTATTTACATAAGTTATATGAAAAACACATAGGCATATTTGCAGGACTTAGAATATTTATTTGAAATCGACTACTCACTCTTTTATTTTACTTATGAGCTAGGTGGTACATCCTATAACTCTATAATCCCATGGGCTATATGGAATCCTCCCTTAACTTGGCGGCCAAGCCCCCAACCCAAGTATATCGCAACAGCTTGAGTCTCTATCTCTAATATATCAAAGGGCACTAGGTCAGCGTATGGTATCTCGTGAGGCCATAATAAACCCGTATCAGCAAAATATGATTTTCGGCAATGATCCCTTACCCTTAAATGCCTTCTTCGGGTAACCACCTAACTCTCTTTAATCCTATTTTTAACTCTTTAAGACATGCATTCTTTGAAATTAAAATCTGCAAATCTTACTCGGTTATGGCATTCATCTTCTTTGGTATCGTCATACCAAAACTTGCAAGCAATATTTTCTAAGCCAAAAAATATCATGTACATCTCTTTCATTCAAAAAAATACTTAGGACACCAAATAATTCAAACGGTGGAAGAGGATTCATATTTCAAAACATGTGTCAAACCATGCAAAGATTCTCTCTTTTCAATATTTTGGCAAATGGTGGTCAATTTCTCAAATCAACCATGAAATTCCTTGATTATCACATTTAGCATTTAAAAACAAGAAGTTATACCTCTCTTTAATTCTCAATCAACTCAAAGTTCATATAAGATAGTAAAGCTCTTGATTCATACTTTAAGACATACATCTTTAGTAACCCATAATTTGTAATTCAAAGAGTAAAGCACTAAGAGAGTGAAAATTCATTATTCTTGCTCTAAATTCATATTTCAAAAATAAAAATTACATATATACATATACACGAGAAAAATCAAGATTTAAGGGAAGGCGTCAAGACCAAAATGTTATCATCAAAGGGTTCACAATACATAATTTTCAATGTATATTTAAGTCCCTTTGTAAATACATGATTTCACAACATTCAAACATTATTAAAATGATTTCACCATGCTCATGTAGTTTAGGAAAACCCCATGTACCTTAGATGACCTAATTCAAAGGATAGAACTAAATTCTTTATTTGTTTCTTGGAAATCTTGACTTAGAAGCTTGATTCTTGATCTTTGCCGCTCTAGAGTTTTCTTGAAGTGAAACAAAGAGAATAAGGATGTACAATATTCTTTAAGGGTTCAAATCTCATGTTTTGGACGGTTTTGAGTAAGGTAAATGACCATATTGCCCTTAATTATGTAGAATCGGAAGTTGGAAATTTTGAGACCATGGAATGGAGGGCGCGGCATGGGCTTTATAGCACCGAAACGAGCACGCAGTGTGAGCTCTGTAGCACCGGTCTAGAGTGCTCAATGCGGGCATATCATGGGCTTCTACTATTTTGGTTATCCAAACTTGCCCTTATGCTCGCCCAAAAATCCTGAAACTTACCCGAGATGTACTACTTACCACCCCAATAATGAATCTACTTTAAAATAAACAATACGCTTCCAAAAAAGTCAAAAATAAAATCATCAAAGTTTAAGGGGTCAAAATGAGACTAAGTCTCCAACACTTAGTTTTATTTTCAGGTTCTAAGTGTCTTAAGTGAGCACTAGGGGTGGTATCAAGTCGAGAAGGATACAGGGTGTTACATTATCCCCCTCTTGGGATCATTTTTCCCCGAATGATGGCTTGGAACATAGATAAGCATCATTTTAAGCATACTAATGAAAATATAGAGAGAGTAGTATATGATTTATACCTTCTATTCCATCATCCACGATCTTAAAGAGGTTTGGGTATCTAGTTCGCATGTCATCCTCTGACTCCCAAGTAGCTTCCTCTTTATTTTGATTCATCCATAACACCTTAACCGAATCTATTTCCTTACTTATCAGTTTCCGAACATAGCGATCCAAGATGGAAAAGGATTATTCTTCATATTACAAGGAGTCTTTCACACTGATCTCTTCTCAAGGCAACATAAGAGAGTGATCTCCACTTCAATATTGACACATAGAATACTGGGTGCATAGAAGCTAGACTAGCGGGCAATTCTAACTCATAAGCAACTCCATTGATCCTCCTTACAATTTGATACGGTCCTATATAGCGAGGACTAAGCTTCCATTCTTTCTCAAATGCATGACTCCCTTCATAGGGGAGATCTTTAAAAATACCCAATCATCCACCTCAAATTTGAAATCTCTCTTTCTAATATTGGCATAAGATTTCTGGCCACTCTAAGCAGTCTTAAGCCACTCCCTAATAATATTCACCTTTTCCATTGTCTGATGTACAAGGTCTGGCCCAAACAACCGGGTTTTACCCACTTCATTCCATAAAATTGGTGACCTACATCTCCTCCCAAAATGCTCTTCAAAAAGAGCCATCTGAATACTTGAATGGTAGTTATTTTTGTAGGCGAATTCTATCAACAGCAAATAATCCACCCAACTACCTTTGAAGTCAATCACATAGGCCCTCAACATATCTTCAAGGGTCTGAAAGGTGTGTTCATCTTGCCCATCAGTATGAGGGTGGAAAGAAGTACTCAAGTTTACTTGGGTACCTAAACCCCTCTGAAAAGATCTCCAAAATAGAAAAGAGAACTGTGTACCTCGATCGGATATAATAGACATGGGGGCCTCATGCAACCGGACTATTTCCTGAATGTTTAACTTAGCATAGTCATCCCCCAAATAATTTGTCCGCATGGGAAGTAAATGAGCGGACTTGGTCATTCGATCCACAATCACCCAAATTGAGTCATATTGGTTACGAGACTTCAGAAGCCCTATAATGAAGTGCATATTAATCATCTCCCACTTTCACACATATAAACCTATCTCTTAAGCAGTGCCACCTAGTCTCAAATGTTCTACCTTGACTTGTTGGCAATTCAAACACTTAGAAACAAAATTAGCAACCTAACATTTCATATTGTTCCACCAATAAATAGTTTTAAGGTCATGATACATTTTTGTGGAGCCTGGGTGAACAACATACCTTAAAATGTGAGCTTCGTCAATAATTCTTTCTCGTAATCCACCCACATTTGGTATACAAGGCCTACCCTGATACCTCAAAATTCCATCACCTTTGATTTTAAACGCCGTCACCATCTGCTAGCCAAAATCTTTATTAAGCTATGTCAAGATGGGATATTTAGCTTGCTTCTCCTTAACTTTATCACATAAGGTGGATTTAGTTATTTTATGAACAATTACTCCTCTATCTTCGAAATACAAAAGTTGAACTCCCAAATTTGCAAGTCGATGAATTTCTTTCACCATCTCCCTCTTCCCTTTCTAAACCTGAGAAAGATTGCCAATTGACAACTTGCTAAGAGTGTCGGCCACCATATTGGCCTTGCCCGGATGATAGTGCAGGGTCATGTCATAATCCTTTAACAATTCTAACCAACACTTCTGCCTAAGATTCAGCTCTTTCAGCGAGAAAACACACTGTAAACTTTTGTGATCATTAAATATATCTACATGCACCCTATAAAAATAATACCGCCAGATCTTAAGTGCAAACACCACAACTGCTAACTCTAAGTCATGAGTGGGATAATTCTTTTTGTGCACCTTCAACTACCTAGATGCATAATCTACCACTTTACCGTGTTGCATAAGAACATACCTAAGTCCCACTCGAGATGCATCACAGTACACAACAAAACCATCTGTACCATCAGGAAGAGTCAAAAATGGTGTGGTAGTCAACTTATATTTTAATTTCTCAAAACTATTTTCACATGAATCCGACCACAACAATTTTACCTTTTGAGTCAATTTGGTAAGGAGAATATTTATGGAGGAAAAACTCTCTACAAATCTTCTGTAATACCTTGCCTAACCCAAGAAGCCCCAGATATCAGTTGGAGTCGTGGGTCTTGGCCATTTTCTCACTGCCTCAACCTTTTAGAGATCAACCTTAATTCCCTCTCTAGAAATAATATGCCCCAAAAAAGCAATACCACTAAGCCAAAAAAACACACCTGGAAAATTTCTCATACAACTCATAATCTTTGAGGGTCTGAAGGATAATTTGGAGGTAACTAGCATGATATTCCTCATTCTTAGAGTTAACCAAGATGACGTGAATAAATACTATGAAAAACAAATCAAGAAACTGTTGAAACACCCTATTCATGAGGTCCATAAAAGATACAGGGGCATTAGTCAGCCCGAAGGACATAACTAAGAATTCATAATGGACATATCGAGTTTAGAAAGCTATTTTGGGAAGTCATCCTCCCTGACCTTCAACTGATGATACCCCGAATGGAGATCTATTTTTAAGAAGCATTTGTCACATTGGAGTTTATCAAATAAGTCATTAATTCTGGGAAGAGGGTACTTATTTTTATCAGTGACCTTATTGAGTGTAACACCCTGAGAGTACACCCTGGGTTCCATATAATGCTTATGGTCCCGAGAGACCATAAGATAACCCCTGAGCTGGTACCTATTGTGAGCACTGGGTAAAACTCATAACAAAAGATCATATGCAAAATTTAAGTAAGGAATGACATAAGGTTTTAAATCATGGTTCTGATAATGTCTGTAAAATAATACTGATAATACTGATAAAACAACTGATAATGGAAACTGAAAACTGAAGACTGACTAACTGTCTGTACTAGTCTCAAAATCCTCTACTGACTGTGGAGATGATAGGAAGAACCCCCAACTAACTCCGACTAAATAGAAATTTGTTGAAATGATAAAAGAAACTAAGGTAAATAAACCATGTCCTCGAAGTATAAGGAATCACTACTACTACAGTTGATAATTTGGTGTGTCTATGCGTGATCAGGGAACTGAGCATCCAAACCTATGATATTAAACATCGTAGAGCTTGGAAACAAATATGCGATTAATACTTTTAAATGTACTAGTATACTAAATGAGGTTAGGTTGGTATACATGGTTTCATGTGCAGAAGTAATAACTGACTGAATGAATAGCATTAAGTACTGAATAGATTGCATGAAATCTGTAAAGACTGAGAATGCATGACCAAGCATAAAATATATTCTGAATATAATTTGTGTACTGAAATATTGGATATTGATAAATAAATGACTTATAATTGTATTCTATGGTCAAGAAAAAATGAAACTGAATAACTGAGCTTATCACTAGACTAAGACTGTGGGAGCTATCATCTAACCGACATGTCCCAATGAGAAACTTAGGATCCAACCTGTGTCCCTAGTTGGAAGGGTGTCAATACCGTGCCGCGGTTACTAACACTGGCTATGTGGATCCACTAATGTGTTGTCCCTAAGGACTAAGGGTGTCAAGCCTAAACTGACGGGTGACCCATGAGAGGAGTCAAGCCTGAACTGACGGGTAACTCCTCATATCCTATGCTGGCTACGTAGTTCTGGATTACAAAGACTGCTACTAACAACTCTTCCTAACTGATGGGGAATCCACCATCCCTGCACTCACTCGACGCTAAATCCTACTCCTAACTAAACTGACTCGGGACACTGAACTGTTCTAAATTAATTGATTATAATAACTGGCTGAGCTGATAATGCTCAGACATATCTGAAAACATTCTGAAGATACTGATACTAAGTAAATATCTAAGTGTTTGGGTATTCATAACGCCCAAGACTCGATAGAAATGATAGCTAGATCATACCAAACTTTAAAGATATAATGTGAAAGCATTTATTCAAAACTCATTCTTATAGGCATTTCATCAAACACTTAACATCCGTAGTTCAAGCTAAGTTTGGGAATAGTTTTAAACTTGTAGTAATAACATGATTTCAACATCAACAACACAAATTATGATTTAAATCAGCGAACAACATTATTCAAAAACTTGGGCTTTAATAACAATAACAATTTCATGTAAACATGGTATAGACTCAAAATTCATGGGGATTCATGGTTAAAAATCACAATAACTTGTAAAAATCATAACTTTGAATTTGAAATTAGATTCTTGGACTCCATGGGTGGAAAGGACCCATGGATGAACATTTAACATACCTTGTCTGAGGAATTCATGAAGGTTCTTGAGAGTTTTCTTGAAACTTGAGCTTGACTCTTGAAGGGCTAAGGTTTGTTCTTGAGAGAGGATTAGTTTCTTGGAGGGAAATTATGAATAATGGGGCACATAATTCCCCTTTAGGGTTTTAATTTTGTGTTTTGGAAGTATTTGGGACCATGGTAAAAGACCAAATAGACCCTGGAAAATTAAAGTGCAGAACTGGAAATCTCTATTTTGCACCATGGCGCGACGCGGTGCCATCGCAGCACTTCACTGGAAAAGGACGAGTGCAATTTTGCACGTTGGCGCTATGCGACGCCATCGCGGTGCTTCACTGGAAAAGGAGAAGTTCGATTTTGCACATTGGTGCGATGTGGCACCATCGCGGTGATTCACTGGAAAAGGACGAACATGATTTTTGGCATCATCGCGATGCGGCATAATCGCAATGAGCTACTACCTCTCACTAAAAGTGTCATAACTTTTCACCCGGGTATCAGATTTAGGAAAAATTGGTATCGTTGGATGGATAATTTAATTATCTATCTATTGGTGGGTCATAAACTCAAAATTCCTCAGTAAAGCAAAATATATTCTCATTTTAAGTTGAGTATAGAAACATTCTTCTCAAAAATTCAATCGATAATGGATATTTTAATTCGTCTAGTAGCTAGGAATTATTTGAGGCCTTATTACACATCAAACTCACTAATGAAACTATCAAAGCACTATAGTTCATTTCTCATGAGCTCGAAGCATGGCTCTAATATTAGTTTGGATTCTCAGGGTATTACATTAAGTTGAGAGTAATCTATGCACATTCGGAGGGAGCTATTTTTCTTACTCACGAAGAGTACCAGAGCACTCCAGGGAGAAACACTAGGATGAATAAAGCCTTTATCAAGGAGGTCTTTTAACTATTCTTTCAGTTCTTTCAGTTCAACGGGAGCCATTCTATATGACAAAATTAAAATAGGATGATTTTTCGGCAACAGGTTAATACCGAAATCTATATACCTGTCAAGTGGGATCCCCGAGAGATCATCAGGAAAGACTTCTGGGAATTCATTAACTACAGGGACAGATTGGAGGGAAGGACTTTCAGCATTAGAATCTTTGACCCAAATAAGGTGATACAAACAAACCTTGGATATGAGTTTATGGGCTCTGAGATAAGATATGAATTTCCCCTAGGTGTTAAAGAATACCCCTCCCATTCTATCACTAGCTCATTCAGAAAAGAGAAAGTAATTTTTTGGGTTCTACAGTCTAGTGTGGCATAACACGATTGGAGCCAGTCCATTACTAAAATAACATCAAAGTCAACCGTATCAAGCTCTACAAAATCTACCATAATATCATAATGAGCGATGGACACAACACAATTAATTTCTATACACCCTCTTAGACACAATAGGGTCACCAACAGGAGTTGAAAAAAAGAAAGGTTCAGGAATATTTTTAGGTTCGAAAAAAAAACTAACATCCACATAAGGGGTCACATAAGACAAGGTAGACCCGAAATCAAGTAACACATACACATCACAGAATAAAATCTGTAACATACCCGTGACCACATTTGGTGAAGCCTCTGTATCCTGGCATTTGGATACAACATACAAACGGTTGCGACCACCCCCGATGGCTGAAGTAGTACCCTTAGGTGGCGGTACTGCTGATGAGGAATTGGCTTGAGACTTAGCACCCCTAACATTACCTATAACTATCGAATAATCTCCTTGAATATGGCCTGGCTAGCCACAATCATAGAACACCATTGTTCCAAACTGACATCTTCATGGATGGTTCTTCGCACAAAAATTACACAGAGAGTACTACCTAAATGGCTGGGCCACACTCCCCTGATATTGAGTGTCTGGGGATCTAGGCCTATCACCTGACTGGAACCACTGTTCACCCGAAGGCCTAGGCATAGGTGCACTTGCTGAAGATTGAGAATTTCTCCAAAACTTCCTTTTAGACCACCTATTTCCCCAATTACCACCTTGATGCTGACCGTTATTCTAGTCTCTAGGTCTCGTAATCTTGGCCTGCCTGTCTTTCTCCCTGGCCTCTGCCAGCCTTTTCTTCTTCTCTTCAGCCTATTGCATATGAATAGACAACCTGGAGAAATCCATATCTCTATTCAACATAGCTCCTTTACATTCCAACATCAAATCATCCAAAAGACCAAATGCAAACTTTCTCATGCGAGCTCTCATATTACCCACCAATTCTGGAGCATATCGGGACTGCTGGGTGAACTTTAATGTGTACTCCTTAACATTCATTTTCCCTTGCTTCAGGTTTATAAATTCTTCAGCTTTTGACTCCTTTAATTCCCGGGGAAAGAAATGGTCCAGGAAAGCTTCCACAAACTCACCCCACACAGAAGGCTCAACATCACTACCTTTCGAATCTTCTAATTCATTATACCACTAATTGACCACATCCTTCAACTGATAGGCTGCCAATTCAACACCTTCAACCTTATTCACGTTTATAACTATGAAAATTTTCTCCATCTCATCAATGAATTCTTAGGGGTCATCCTCAATCTTCGTTCCATTAAACATAGGTGGGTTCAGCCTCATGAATTAACCAACTCGTGTAACCTCAAATGAACCTGACACAGAACCCACATCTTCAGATCAACAGGTATAAGAGGCCACCACCTGAGCAATCATATGGATGGACTATCAGAACTCAACATTCGAAACTTCCCTCTAAGGAGGCTGGGAAGGTTAACACCGGTCTGCGGAGCCCGAGGTAGACTAGTTGGAACTAGATGAACTCCTATAGTAGCAACAAACTTTAGGGTACGAGCTTTATTGTGGGTATGCATCCCATGAGTGGGATAGACATCCTCAGCTTGGGTATTTTGTTCATTGGTTCTACAGGGAGGCATGGGTAACTTTTTGAAATACATAAAATCATTGATTAGAGGACATTCAGACACTATAGAACGAACTAAATCATGAAAGAAAGAAAGACATTCCTAAATGCCTTGTAGCCTCCTTCTTATAAGCATGGCGTGCTACACACCCATAAATAGGACTACCCGAAGTGATTTTGCAGACACCCTGGTACCATAAACCGTACTCTGATATAAAGTTTGTCATGATACGAGCTGAGGCATTGGCCGCAACGAGCATCCCGAATCATGGGTCCCGAGCGCCCTTCACTATCTGGCAATCATGAACACATTAATATACAAAACAAAAAAGAAAGAAAATGTGGAAGTACACAACAATACAGAATCATGGTCAATATTATAAGTCAGTCAAACAAATTTGGAATAAAATCCATACATGTCTAATAGCATCTAACATCAGTCTGTGAAATCTCTAACACATCAAAGCGAACATCTTGTCTAGAACTGGGACAAGACCCCAGTTAGACAATAAAACAGAAAGAGATAACGAAATCTAATAACCAGGCCTTCCGGAATAGAGAAGCCTCACCAACTGCAACTTCTGGCACACAAGTCTACTGCCGAATGGGACCACGGGACTGTGCCTTGGATCCTAAAATATAGGGGGTCAATACATATGTACTGGTATGTAGAGCAATACAAAATAATAACTGTTATACAAAATACATGAGACCAATTTATAAAC
The DNA here is from genome assembly GCA_030864215.1 of Capsicum pubescens. Lineage (NCBI taxonomy): Eukaryota > Viridiplantae > Streptophyta > Magnoliopsida > Solanales > Solanaceae > Capsicum > Capsicum pubescens. The sequence continues at coordinate 275,228,052 of CM061542.1, forward strand.
TCTTTACATAAGTTATATGAAAAACACAGGGTCATATTTGCAAGACATAGAACATTTATTTAAAATCTATGACTCACACTTTTATTTTACTTCTAAGCTAGGTAGTACACCCTACAACTCTACAATCCCACGGGATATATGGAATCCGCCCTTAACTCGGTAGCCAAGCCCCCAACCTAAGTTTTTCGCAAGGTCTGGAGTCTCTACTCTAATACGCTAAAGAGCACTAGGCCAGCGTATGGTACCTCTTGGGGACATAAAAAACCCATATTGGCAAAACATAGTTTTTGGCAATGAGCATTACACTCAAATGCCTTCTTCGGGTAACCACCTACCTCTCTTTAAGCCCATTTTTAACTCTTTAAGACATGCATTCTTTGAAATCAAAAACTGAAAAAAATTTAAATCAAAATCTGAAAATCTTACTCCGTTATGGCATTCATTTGCTTTGGTATCGTCATACCAAGATTTGCAATTAATATCTTCTAAGCCATAAAAATTCATGTACATCTCTTTCATTCAAAACAATACTCTGACCACCAAACAATTCAAACGGTACAAGAGGATTCATATTTCAAAATATGTGTCAAACCATGAAAAGATTCTCTCTTTTCAATATTTTGGAAAGTGATGGTCAATTTCTCAAAACAACTATACAATTCCTTGATTATCACATTTAGCATTTAAAAACAAGAAGTTATCCCTCTCTTCAATTCTCAATCAACACAAAGTTCATATAAGATAGTAAAGCTCTTGACTCATACTTTAAGACATACACCTTTAGTAACCCATAATTTGTAATTCAAGGAGTAAAGCAATAAGAGAGGGAAAATTCATTATTCTTGCCCTCAATTCATATTTCAAAACTGAAAATCACATATATACATAAACACGAGAAAAATCAAGATTTAAGGAAAGGCCTCAAGACCAAAACGATATCATCAAAAGATTCACAATATATAATTGTCAATGTAAATTCAAGACTCTTTGTATATACATGATTTCTCAACATTCAAACATTATTAAAATGATTTCACCATTTCCATGTAGTTTAGGAAAACCACACGTACCGTAGATGACCTAATTCAAAGGATAGAACTAAATTCTTGATTTGTTTCTTGGAAATCTTGACTTAGGAGCTTGATTCTTGATATTTGGGGCTCTTGGGTTTTCTTGAAGTGAAAAAAAAGAGAATAAGGATGTACAATGCTCTTTAGGGGTTCAAATCTTATGTTTTGGACGGTTTTGAGTGAGGTAAATGAGCCTATTTTCCTTAATTATGCAAATCAGAAAATGAAAATATTGAGAGCGCGTGATGGAGGGAACGGCGCGGGCGTCATAGCGCCAGAATGAGCACGTGACGCGGGCTCTGTAGCACCGTTCTGGAGCGCGCAACGCGGGCATAACGCGGGCTGCTACTATTTTTGTTATCCAAACTTGCCCTAACGCTTGTCCAAAAATTCCGAAACTCACCTGAAATGTACTACTTATCACCCTAATCATGAATCAACTTTAAAATCAACAATACGCTTCCGAAAAAGTTGAAAATAAAATTATCAAAGTTTAAGGGGTCTAAATGAGACTAAGTCTCCAACACTTAGTTTTATTTTCAGGTTCTAAGTGTCTTAAGTAAGCACTAGGGGTGGTATCAAGTTGAGAAGGCTATGGGGTGTTACAGGTCCCTTGGGTCCTTTTGGGGCTAGTGAAATTTCTTCTCTTGATTCTGATGTTGAGCCATCTGAATCTCGTTAAGGTTTTTTATCTGTCATTTTAAACTTATATTTTAGTATGTTTATTATGAAATTAAAATATCCATCTCTTTTACTTAGTACTAATATAGTACTCGCACGATGTGAAGAAAATATTTGATATTAAAAAAATCATTTCTTTTATTTAGTACTATTATAGTACTCCCTTGATGTGCAAAAAATATTTGAGAATAAAATTCATGAAAGATTATTAACTTGTTTGCTTGACCATATTATTTTCTTTTATTTTAATCTGTGGTCAGATTTTATGTTACGTGCAATGAGATTGAGCGTTTTTTGATGAATCCATCAAATTACTTATCATGTAAAAAATAAAATTAATATAGATTAAAGAGTAGAAAGATTCTTATCACTAAATATAAATTAATTAATTACGCATCTTGTCCTTATAAAGTATAACTTTATTATTGTAAATTATTAGCCTCATTGAATTAAGAATAACAAAAATGTAACTAATATTTCACATAAAATTAAAATCAATCAAATTAAAACAAATCAAAAATAAAATAAAATGATAGGCAATATTACAATAGAGAAATACTTATATGTCTAGCGATAAACCAAACATATTTGAACATACTTTATAACAACTTAAGACCCTTTGTATAAATCCTTTAATTTGAATCAGAAAGGAAATTGAAAGATGAAGTTGATATGTTGTATGTACCCCAACAATCATGAACAATAACAAAAATATATAAAAATTACAACAAAATAGATAAAATAAGATTTTTGTTTTTGTTTTTTAGTCTACATTGGAGTTTGACTAAATTCGAATTCACGTTAGGAAGTCCCACATGAGGTGAAGTGCTCTCTAACAAAAGTATAAGTCATTGTTGCAGGGGTTGAATGCATTTTACTGTCACTAAATCATCTATCCATATTTACGATTTGAAATCACTTTCGTGCATGGAACATAACAAAAGAGAGACAAATTTTGTGCTTATACATTTAAACACTTCAGGGCACCTAAAGTGCTTATATAATATGCAAATCTCAACAATTAGTCAGCTTCGACTATAAGGTGGTAAATAAATAAAAGAGACATAAATTTTGTTGTATCATATAAGAATTTTACAATATATCACATCAAGTGTAGGAGAACATTTTCAAGTCATTTATATATGTTTAATTGTGTTACATAATATGATTTTATATTACAATAGTTTTTTCATTTACCATTAGTTACGGTAAGATTTTACGAGTTTGATAACTCTGTCCAAAAACTTATGCATTTTTAAACTAGATTAAAATTATGAAATATACAAATATAATCCAAAATACTATTTTTAACTCATAAATAATGATCATTTTACCTGTGAACTTACTGTGAGATATTCCATTAAAGATTGACACAAATTTTGTTTCTTCAAAAATCCAGTAACACAATTCTTATTAGGAAAAATATTTATTGTGTTATTATAATCCTTATAAGTAGGTAACAATATTAAGAAACAACGAAGGAAACTCAATTAATATTATGAGATTTGGTCAAATCCTTTAAAAAAAAAAAAAGATATTCCATTTAAAAATGATACCAAAAACAAATTAAAAATCCAATAACATAATTTTAATTAGGAAAAATATCACATGTGTAATTATGATCTTTACAAACTGGCAATTTACAAAGAAACAAAGAAGGTAACTCAGATAATATTATGAGATTTGTTCAAATACTTTGAAAGAGGAAGTTACTAAAATTTTATTACCTTTTTGTTGTTTGAATTTATTTCCATTAAACAATGAAATGATTTTGCCACTATAAATACATTCCTGATATTGAGATCTAATATAACATTTTTTTATATTCTCTAACTAAATATTTTGTCATGGCTGGTGTGAATCATTCGTCCAGCACTGAAGTTTTGACCATAAAAAAAAAATAAACAATGTGGAAAACTGACTTTTTCTTTAAAACCTTCCATCCACATTGCTTAAAGCTTCTTTTTTAATGGCTAGAAATTTCAGTGTGGATGAATGATTCACACCAATCATGGCTAAACATCTTAACGTCAAGGGTGTTTCTATAGTAATGAAATCATCACATTATTTGATGGAATTGAATTTAAAAAAGGAAAGAGCTATATGTTACTTCCTCTTTCTTAAATATTTGAATAAAACTCATCACATTAGTTGAGTTTACTTCTTTGTTTCTCTATACCATTGTCAATCTGTAAAATCATAATTACAAATTCAATATTTTTCCTAATTAGAATCATGTTGTTGGAATTTTTTTTATTAAAAAAATTGTGTATTTCTTCTATAAAGTATCTCTCAGCAGAAGTGGATTTAGGATTTCAAACTTGAGGGTTTCCAATAAAAAACAAGGTCTGAAAAAAATTAAATAAAAAAAAATAAGCACCACCACAAGAAATGAAACTCACGTTCAACTACCCAAATGACACACAATAAGCACCTCCACAAGGAATGAAACTCACGTTCAACTACCCAAATGACACACTGCTTAGGGGTCTCTTTCCTACTACTGAGCCATCCCTTTATTTAGTTATGGGTTTCTATCTGTTAATATTTGTACATTTTGATAATTTTTCTCATGTAACAATAAGCCTTAGCGGGTGTGGGTTCCCGGGAACCCACACTCGCTACCGTAGATCCACCTCTATCTCTTAATAAGTTTATGTGAAAAATGATAGTAGTTTATCATGTAAATTTTTTTTATTGTATTTTTTTTTTTTTTTAATTTTCTCTTGTTCGAATTTGTATTCTATTGTTAGTTATGTTGAGTATAAGTTCTTTCACAAACAATTTTAACAATGTAAAAATATTTATTTTCAAGCACATATTTACGTACCAAAAAAATTAAGCGCTTCAGTTTTAATTCTTATGTAATTAGTGCAAATAGAGTGTTTACCAACTCGCAAAATTTAATAGTAAGTTATGACAAGTGAAAAAATGTCATAATATAAAATCCTATAATCTAATTGCAATAAGAAGATTATTGGTGTAAGGATAATTTTCAAAGGGTATGAAGCTGTTACAGGAAAATCAATGAAAAAGAGGATTATAAATCAGAGCGTAACACACAGGGCGATGGATTACTGAAGTCTTGGCGGGTGGTATGAGCTATGGATCAAGAGTCGCAGTTCACAAAGCTTGAATTCATTGGACCGCAGCTCTCCAACCACTGTCAAGGTTTGTAATGGACATTGTATGAGCAAGCCTACATTGAAATTGCCACTTATTTATGGCAGAATAGAAGGTGGGGAAGGAGCTGAATTTTGAACAAACCGGACACTATCTTCATGATTAGTCAAAGGCAAGATTGTCGTCTATGAAAGAGAAATCATAAGCATTTGAAGTTTACACAAACCGGACACCTGAAACTACTAAGTTTCTCCCGATGTGTCATTGATTCCATTATATTAGTATCCTGAATAAGCACATCCTTATTACCCTTAACAACGGGACAATTTGGAGTTATGCTTTAAACTTCAAGGATATTGCCTTTTGCTTGAACTGCCATGAGAGGACTGAGAACATCATCGCTACTCAAACGTGCATGATCTTGTGACCCAATTCTTTATTATTTATAAGCTTTGGTTGTTAATGTAAAATAAAGGACTAGTCATCCCCCATAACATGTCAAATTACACTAACCAATAATCTATCTATATCTATATTTATAATCTATATCAATAATCTATATCTATAATCTATAATCTATAATCTATATCTACAATCTATACCTATAATATATTAAAAGTGTGAAGCGCCTTAGAAAAATTGTTTGAACTTTTTGCTCTTCATTAAAAGTCTTTGCTTTTGACAAAGTCATCTTTCACTATTTTTACAATAAATTTTACGTTTTTGCCCTTCATTAAAAATCTTTGCTTTTGACAAAATCGTCTTTTCACTATTTTTTCTAATATTTAAGAGTTGAAAATTAATTAAATTTATTTATGATGAAACCTTTTCTTATTAGAAGTCATTAAAATTAATGACAACTAATACTTTTCTCATTAGTTTAATTCTAAATCAACTAAATTTGATTTACAAGTATGATTTGTTATACATGATTTTATATTTCAGTATTTTTGATAATCAAGCTTATGTGAGTCATTTACATCCAACATGCATTTACATTCTAATTACGATGATGTCTAACTTATGCATTACACCCCCATATACTCAGTACATTCTCAAAGTGTTGATCCACATATATGTCTATGTGCTACTTTGTCTTATAATGTAGGTTCAGGTGCTCAGTATCAGCAGCGTGAGTAGTTCGAGCATCTCTATCTATGCTTCCACAGTTGGTAAGTCCTCATGATTCGAGGGCCTACTTCTTCGGATTTCCAGCTTTCATAGTAATTGATTTATTATTTTTAGTTTAGTCTGAGTCAGTTGGGGGTCTGTCCCAATGACTGTCTAGTTCCTTAGCAGAACAGAAGGTGGGGAAGGACCTGAATTTTGAACAAACCAGACACTATCTTCATGATTAGTCAAAGGCAAGATTGCCGTCTATGACAAAGAAATCATAAGCATTTGGAATTTGCACAAACTGGACACTTGAAACTATTAAGTTTCTCCCGATGTGTCATTGATTCCATTATATTAGTATCCTGAATAAGCACATCCTTATTATCCCTAACAATGGGACAATTTGGAGTTATGCTTTAAACTTCAAGGATATTGCCTTTTGCTTGAACTGCCATGAGAGGACTGAGAACATGATCGCTACTCAAAAGTGCATGATCTTGTGAACCAATTCTTTATTATTTATAAGCTTTGGTTGTTAATGTCAATTAAAGGACTAGTCATCCACCATAACATGTCAAATTACACTAACCAACAATCTATCTATATCTATATTTATAATCTATATCACTAATCTATATCTATAATCTACATCTATAATCTATAATCTATATCTACAAGTTATACCTATAATATATTAAAAGTTTGAAGGGCCTTAGAAATGCTGTTTGAACTTTTTGCTCTTCATTAAAAGTCTTTGCTTTTGACAGTCATCTTTCACTATTTTTCCTAATATTTAACTTTTTGCCCATCATTAAAATTCTTTTCTTTTGACAAAAATCATATTTTCACTATTTTTTCTAATATTTAAGAGTTAAAAATTAATTAAATGTATTTATGATGAAACCTTTTCTTATTAGAAGTCATTAAAATTAATGACAACTTATACTTTTCTCATTAGTTTAATTCTAGATCAACTAAATTTGATTTTAAGATAATTTGAAAAATCTAAAAAATAAATATAAAAATATTAAAATTAGAAAAAATTAAGAAATACCAAAGTTTTAAAAGTTTTAAGTACGTAATAAGAATGAAATCAATGATTTTGTAAAGATTTTACTTTAAAAACTAGGAAAGATTTTAAATATAGAAAAAAAATAATCATACCACCAGAAACCAATGAATTAGAAATAAATATATTAGATGCTGAAAAAACATATAATCATGATTCGGAAGATAGTGAAACATATACAGAAATTCTAGAAAACATAGGAAAACTAGAAATTAATGAAAAACAAGAAGTAATTAATAAAGAAAATCTAGAACTAATAAATACAGAAGTAAATACTCTAGATAAAAATATAATACCTAGTACATCAAAAATAAGAAAACCAACATATAATTACAAAAGTAAGTTTAAGGGATATAATCCAAAGGATGAATATAATAAATGGACACCAAAACAAATAATTAATTACAACTTTCTAGATTTAGACTGTGTAATAGACACAAATAAAATAATACAACTATAAGTAGGATATATGTCAAAACAACTATTAGATAATAAAATAGATACAACAAACACACCAGAATATATAGAAAAGACATTAACAGGAACAGTAAAATTATGGTTTTTAAACCTAGCCGAAGCAAGTAAAAAAGTACTAAGATCTGATAATAAAACAGAAGGAGCATCAACAACTACTAAAATACTACCAACAGAAATATTGAAAAAATATGAAAAAGCTATAAGAGATAAATTTAGTAGTGTAACAACAGAAGAAGAAGAGCAAAATAAAGAAAAAAATATAAATAGAAATTTAATGTTAAAACTAGCAATATGCAATATGTGTTATATAGATGAGTATACGTGCGCATTTAAAGAATATTAGTATAAAGGAACATATAATATAGAAGAAAGTAAAGAAATAAGAAGATTATATTTTAGTAAATTACCTGAACCATTTAGTTCAAAAATAATAAAGAGTTGGGATGAAGCAAAAATAGTAGATACCCTAGGAGCAAGAATAAATTTTTTACAATAATGGTATAGAAATTTATGTGAAAAATATAGAGAAGAAATAAAAATGAAAAAAACATTAATAAGAAATTTAGCATGTTGCAAAGATAAAATAGCACCTCAATTTGGATGTGAAGAAAGATATTATAAGAAAAGAAAAAGACATAAGAAATACAAAAAATCAAAATACAAGTATAAGAAACCAAGAAAAAGATATTATATAAAAAAATTATAAACATAAAAGATCATATAGGAAAAAGAAATCTATAAAAGAATGTACTTGTTATAATTGTGGAAAATTAGGACATTTAGCTAGAGATTGTAAACTACCAAAAATCCCAAAAAAGAAACAAATATCAGAAATAAAAATAGAAAATACAGAATATATGTAGATAAATTATATAGATTATGAATTAGAAAGTGAAGATAATATATATGAAATTTTGGAGAATGAAACAGATAATGAAAATATATATTGAATTAGATGAATCAAATGACCGAAAAAGATATAAAAATGAACCAAATAACTGAAGAAGATATAAAAATAATAACAAAGGAAAAATATTTAAATGAAGAAGGAACAGATCAAAAAATATTATTTGACAGTAATATATTTGACGAAATAAAAGGAAAAGAGTTAGACTTAAGTGTAGAAAAAATATTTAAAATACCAACAATAAAAAACATATTTAGTAGAAAAAAGGAAGAATACTATGTAGTAAGCCAAAAAGAACATGTAATAGACTGTAGATATGCAAAAGGTAGAGCTAGTATACCACTAGTAACAAAAAGAATAATTAATAAAGAAATAAACGATATAAAAAGTAAAGACCCAATAAAATATGTACACCTTGGAGGAACAGAGATATTAATAAAAACATGTTTTAGAGAAGGAATAGATACATCAATAGAATTATATTTAGCAGATGATAGAATTATAAAACCTATAGAAAAAAGTATAATAACTGTCATAAAAGGAAATTTAATATGCCAAAAATTTAAATTTATAATAAGTGCGAATTATTCAGTAGCAATAACAGATAAAAATATAGATAAATCATTAGTATTATATTGAAAAATATTAGAAATAGAACTAACCCCAGGAAGTAAAATATTTACAGCAAGATGTAAAAATCTATATGTATTAACAACAAAACATAAAATAACGGAAAAAAATAAAATTAATAAAATACAAATAGAAAGTCTTTTCGAACAATTTGTAAAAACAATTGATAATAATGATTATAGTTACAAAGACATAAATATAGAAGAAGATTTAGAAATAATAAATGATAGAATAAGCACAACAAAAAGAATAGCTCATGAAAAATCAGAATCATCAAGCTCATAAAAAAAACAAGTTATGAAACAACTTCAACAGTTAATTTAAATTAATATTATATAACAGGAACAATAAATGAAAAAGAATATTTAATACTCTTAAACACAGGACAAGAAGAAAATTATATAGCAAAATATCTAGTAAAAAGTGAAGAAATAAAATCTAATAGTAATATATGCCCAGATCTACCAAGGAGTCTAATAAACATTAAAGATACGGCAGAAAAAGAAATAATAATAGGAGTCAGAAAAATAAAAATATAATTTGAAATAAAGGAAGAAATGCAAAAAGCAGACATAATATTAGGAATAAAATTGTTAGAACAAGTAAAACCATACAATATAGAACATACACAATTATCTATAACATATAATAAAGAAAGATTATTCATAAAAAGAGCTTTAACATGATATGAAAATATATGTACTTGTAAAAATAATAGTAGAAGGATATTATAATAGGTATTATACACCTATGATAGATACAGGAGCAGAAGCAAACTTATGTAGATACAACTGTTTACCAGAAAGTAAATGAGATAAATTAAAAACACCAATAGTAGTCAAAGAATTTAATAATGAAGGAAGATTAATTACATATAAAGCTAAAAATGTAAAAATACAGATATGGGATAAAATAATAAAAATAGAAGAAATCTATAATTATGAACTAACATCAAAAGATATGCTTTTAGGAATGCCATTTTTAGATAAATTATACCCACATATAATAACTAAAACAGATTGGTGGTTTACAATACCATGTAAACAAAAAGTAAGAGCAAAAAGAGTTATTAATAAAATAACAAAGAAAACTGATTGGATAGAAGGAAATGAAAAAATTACACAAAAGTTAGAAAATATAAAAAGTACAGAAGACACAGTAGAACTAGTTGTATTTTCGATAAATAAAAAAGAAATAACTATATTTTCAATAGATAAGGTAGAAATAATAAATAAAAAATTAAGACAATTATATAGTGAAGATCCATTAAAAAGATGGACAAAACATAAAACTACAATAAAAAATAAATTAATAGATAAAAATAGAATAATAACTCAAAAACCATTAACATATAATTTTCACGATTTAAAAGAATTTAAAATGCATATAGATGAATTATTAGAAAAACAGTATATACAAAAAAGCAATAGTAAACACAATAGTCCAGCATTTATAGTAAATAAACATAGTGAACAAAAAAGAGGAAAAAGTAGAATGGTTATTGATTATAGAAACCTAAATGCAAAAACTATGACATATAATTATCCAATACCAAATAAGATACTAAAAATAAGACAAATACAAGGCTATAATTATTTTAGTAAATTTGATTGTAAATCAGGATTTTACCACTTAAAGTTAGATGAAAATTCTAAGGAATTAACCGCATTTACGGTACCACAAGGATTTTATGAATGGAACGTATTACTACTTGGATATAAAAATGCACCAGGTAGATACCAACATTTTGTGGATAGTTATTTTAAACAATTACCTAATTGTATAGTATACATAGATGATATACTACTATATACAAAAACTAAAAAAGAACATTTAAAATTATTAGAACAATTTACAGATATAATAGAAAAATCGGGAATAAGTTTAAGTGAAAAGAAAGCTGAAATTATGAAAAACCAGATAGAATTTTTAAGAATACAAATAGATAAAAGTGGAGTAAAAATGCAACAACATATAGTACAAAAAATAATAAATTCAAAAGAAGAATTAGATACAAAAAAGAAATTACAATCATTTTTAGGATTAGTAAACCAAGTAAGAGAATATATACCAAAAATAGCAGAAAACCTAAAGCCTTTACAGAAAAAAATAAAAAAGGATATAGAATATAATTACAACGAAGAAGATAAAAAAACAAGTTTAGAAAATAAAAATACTTTGTAAAGAGTTACCAAAATTACAATTCCCAGACGAAAATAAAAAATTGATATATATAGTAGAAGAAGATGCTAGTGAATATAGTTATGGGGGGGGGGTACTTAAATATAGATATGAAGAAGATAAATTAGAACATCATTGTAGATACTACTCAGGTACGTTTAATGAAACAGAAATAAAATGGGAAATAAATAGAAAAGAATTATGTTCATTATATAAATGTTTATTAGCATTTGAGCCATATATTGTATACAATAAATTTATTGTACGAATCGATAATACACAGGTACGTTGGTGGTTAACAAAGAAAATACAAAATTCTGTTAGAACGAAAGAAATTCAGAGACTAGTATTGAATATATTAAATTTTACATTTACAATTGAAGTAATTAGTACTAACAAAAATGTTATTGCAGATTACATATCAAGACAAAGCTACACAGACTGATATAATAGAAGATGATGCTTTAGAAAAAATACTCAAAACCCTAACTACGCTTTCAATGAAAGTGGACAGTATGGGTAATGAAATAGAAAAGCTAAAGACTAATGAAGTTAAACTGAAGTCTAAAGCTATGAATCAGCTAACTCAGCAGTGTGCAGAGCTATGTCAATCGGAAGACAGTAAAATTCCAGAGCTAAAAGGAGACGTTGGGACACTCCATAAAACCCATAACGTTTATCAATCTACAATTGCAGGTACAAGCAAAGGAGTTAGTGGACAAAGATATCAGAACATGAATATGAATAAGATATTTGAAAAACCATTTATACTAAAATTACAAAAAGACTCCTTGTACATACCCTCACAAATTACCACATATCGAGATAGTTTGAACCAAGATAAAAAAGCGTATAACCATATAGCCCGAGGATATATAGAAAATATCTACAAAGTACAAACTTTTCTAAACCTTAACCCCAGAGCTACAAATATCAAAGAACCAAACACAAACTATATAACCCAAAAATTGCAAGGTTACAACAAACTAATCGCACTACCCAAAACCAACACAAGTTTAATAAAAACATGTTTCGACTATGGATTATTAAATAACGTATATACCCAAGATGGAGAAGAACTAACAGCTACAGAAGAATTACATAAAGTATTCACCACCTATAAAAGAGTAACCAAAGGAAATCTATTTTATATAAAGTTTTATACTGTCCCAGCAGAGATATTATACGACAAGATCAAACTAGTTATGTAAGTTGTAAAAATAGGATTAACCAGAGATATGATTATATCGGAAGATATTGTGCAGCAACCAGAGATATCCAAAATTGAGATACCTGATTTTTATGCAAATAAACGACTTATTGGAATAACTACAATTATTCAAGAATTAGCAAATAATTATATCAATGGAAACCCAGTATGGAGCTATTATTCAATAGATCATCAAATGATTTATTCAAATTCAAGAGAACTACAACAAACAGATATGGAAGATGTTAGACAATGGATAATGACGTTACTTAACCTAGAAAAACAATCTACTGCAAGAGCAATTAGGAAAGGATTTATTTCAGACAGATTATTAACAAGATATTGCAAGATAATTGGACACAAATATCAAGACCATCAATGTTCAAGATGTAATGGAGGCGAGAATATTATCTCAGAAGTCCAGCTAGAATAAAAAAAACAAAATCAACCAAGAAGATAAGGACACCAGCTAGAGGATAAAAATCAATGGAGCAATAATAAAAGAAGACAAAGCATTAAAGATAGGAAAATGACATATGGAGAAAAAACTAAACTTCCTACGTAAATTATTGTAAAGCTTAAATAGCCTTTTTGACCTTTCTTTTCATTTAATAGGCTTTTTGACTTTTTGAACAAAAGACTATTATTAGGTTTTGTTTTTTAGTTAACTTTAAGTCTTTTCCTTTCAGAATGTAAAGACTTTTTGTAAATTAGATAGGATACGTGTAAAGTAGGAACAATATAGAGATAGAATACATGTTTTCTTTATCTTTCTTAGGATTATAAATAGAGAGAATTTTGCTCAGCTAAAAGGCAAGACTTTCATGTGTTGAAAGCAAGCCTCCTCCTTTGTAAACAAAAACTTTTGAATATTTAATAAAAAACAGATATATTTCTAAGGAAAAACTATGGATGAACAAAGCCCAGAATTATCAAACCTACCAGAACAGGTATATTTATTTACGATTATGAATAGCTAAATTCATAAATTTCTGACAATCATGATATGATAAAATAAGTTCATGTTAGTTACTTTATAGTAGAATTATTCGAAAAATAGCATGTTAAGAAGTTTATTAGCAAAGTGGAAAAGGAGAAAAATTCCTAAGAACTATGCCATCCTAAAGGTGACACCGGTGAGGCAAGAAAGCCGTGATGGGGAGTAGCCAGAGTAGAAGCGTTGTTTAAGGGAAAAGTATCCAGATTACCATGCTAATAGTGACCGAAGAACATGTTATTTAAGAATAATGTAGTATATAGTAATCTAAAATGATCATATATTGTTATGTGTATGATTGAAGGGAATATTTTGAAAAAGCATCATATGAAAAATGACTACTTATTTATTTGACGAAATGGTAGATAAATTTAAAATACTTGTTTTGTATGTACTTAAGGATATAGAAATTGTAGATAAAAGAAAAATCATATTGGAAAACATATTTGATAAATATTTTATGACTAGAATAAATTATATACCACACTTACCTAACTACTCTTACAAATACCTACATACCAAACCTACACATCAACCATGATAAATTACGTATATTTGGAATATTGGAATGTGGATATGAAAAATATACAATCAATAGAAAAAGTAATGAAAACAAATTTAGAAAAATATACAGAAACTAAATATATAAAATATATAGAATTCCTTAATGAAAATATAGAGGAATTATTAAGATTAAAACAAACAACTAATAAATACTATGATAAATCATTTAATTACTAGAATTCAATTCCAAGTTATCCAAGTTATTCATAAAAACCTTAGCATAATATGAATAATATAAGAAGATATATATCTGATGAAACTGTGACGCCCCGAAATCGGGTCCCGAGACATCACACGGTGCTTAGGGTCACAAGTGACCCCAAGCTAACCCTTCTACTGGCATAACTCATAGGCAACTAAATTAAAAGTATAATTCTATACAAATTTGCTGAAAATAACTCTTTTCTGAATATGATAGATACAAAACTAAATTTACAAGATTACAACTCTGCTTTTACAATCAAAACTGAAACGAAATATATCAACTTGCACTGACTGTCTATGAAGCCTCTAGTAGTACTGACTATAGGTAGCCGGGTCATGACTCCCGACTATCCCAACTCAATACGGCCGAATAAAGAAAATACAACACTTCTCAAACTGTATAACTAACTCAAGCCCTTGAATCAAAAGGACTCATTACCTGCTGACTGGATGCCGCGAACTAACGTGATCTGAAGATGTACACTATACCTTGTACCTACATTATGAGAAAATGTAGCCCAACACACGGGGTGTGTGTGGGTCAGTACCATGGAAATGTACCGAGCAGATGTGGGTGCAATTCATATATAAAATAATATCTTAATATCACCACAGTTTATAAAATTATGCATGCTGATATAAATAACTCACTTAGCTCGAATTAAATCATCAAAGTCATGGATGAATAATATACGTAAAGTAAGACAAGTGAGTCATTACAATAAGTTCTCAATTCACTTTCCTCTCGGTTTCAAACTCGTAAAGTAATCAAGTCTTAAAATAGCTCTCTTTAGAGCATACATTTCAATTTTTCAAAAACAAGTAACTTTTTCAGAAATCATAGTTTTCAAACCATACACACTTCTCTTAGATAGAGTAGAGACACACTATGGGAGTTTCTCATAACCGATATAAACCATGTGAGCTACATGGAGTCCAATGTTTTACCCACGCTGGGGAGAGTCGCCCTATTCCTTTCCATCGGAGTAGGACCTTAAATTATCAATCCAAACACTAGTGATCACTATGAAAATCAGTCTCAATTCCGGCTCCTACGGGGGCACGTAGTTCTAGGGAAGTACCAAAGCCGCTATACCTCCCACTCGATGCTAAAGACTACTCTCGGACTTAGCTCAGATCTTTTCAAAAGAAAATCCACCATAAAACAGTTCAACAATTCACAACGGGATCCATCATGCTACCCCTTTCATAATGAATCAATAAAAGTGGATTTCTTTTCTCATCTCGTGTTCAAAATCAACCCTTTTTTTTGCGACCGAAAGGTCAAAGCTTCTTTATCTTTTCAAACCATTCAAATTCAAGGTGTTTATAACACATATTTTGTCAAAAACAGCAATCTCAAATAGAGTTCAAAACCCATGTTTCAATATCACATTAAAACTTATCAAGATTCAAGCTTTACATCATAAACACATATAAATTTCTTCAAAATCTGGAAATTTCATCTTTAAGCACAAAATATCGTTGTTCTCATATAATTTCACTTCTAAAATATCAAAAATATCATAATCTCATGAGAATCAATATAGGATGTAAATTCATGCTTCAAATTCATAATAAAACATATAAAATCCATAACTTCGTAAAAGAAAAAACATTTTTGGGCACAAGAACGAAAGGGTGTCCTTGTTGAAAATCCCCACATACCTTGAAATTGAAGCTTTGAATGAACTCTTAACTTTGGATTGCTATTCTTGAGATTAATAGATGCTTCTTGTAACCCTCGAAATGGGGAATTCAAATCTTAAAGAATTATTGAACAACTACGGTTAAATCTTGAGATATCTTGATCTTTAAGTTGAAAACCTTAAGAGTGTTCTTGACCAATTTTTGATGAAAGTGAAAGGATTTTGGATAATTGGGGTTAAATCCCGTGTTATAGACATATATAGGGGTGTTTTTGGTACTTGGAAGTGAGGTATGCGGCGTACAACCCATGGCAGACCTTAAGGTGTGCGTCGCACACCTTATGGCAGACCTGTAAGTGTGCCTCTCACTCCCAATCACACATATTTGATTGGACAGCACATTGCCCATCACACACCCTTACTGCCTCTCACAAAAATGGGAATAACTTTTCGCTCGGGTATTGGATTAAGGCGAATTTGGTATCGTTGGAAAGCTAATTCAATTATCTACAATTTGATAGGTCTTGATATAAAAAAATTCCATGTATATTAATAGATATACATGTTTGAACTTGACTCTTGTAGAATCAAATGTCAAACTTTAGACGAATCAATTGATCTTAGCTCAACTTTGTTCTAGGTCATTGCTATTAACATTTTTCACCTCTAAACTACTCCATAGACTAGGATAATGATCATGAAACTTGTATTCACATTATAATAACTTGGATTAGAGCTTAGACGCGTAGGAATGACAATTAGAATTCTAGCACGAGAATATAGGGTATTACATTATATCCCCCTTGGGAACATTAATCGTCGAATGTGGATAATTAACATGAATCATAGTGGAATCTTTGTCTTTAAGCTTTTATGTACAACTGGTAGAAAATGAATCACTGGATCTCAAGAATAATGAGCTACTAAACTGATCTGCAAGTGCATGAATTCTCATGAAAATAACTATATGGCTAAGATAGAAACAAGAGTGTCAACTTATGAGTAACCATTACTTTGGACTGGATCTGATCTCATGAGAAAAAAGATGATAGGTTTATGGCATGAAAATTTGGGGTATTACAACAGCCCCCTCTTAGGATCGTTCGTCCCCGAATGATACTAATTTGGTGAAAATACTATGAAGAGACTGTGATACTACACAGGATACTTACGAACTGAATCATGACTTAATATCTGAAATTGAAACTGATGCATGAGCTGAGCTGAATTTATAATTTACTTGGAGGCAAACACATTACCTCTTGGAATATACATACGTATAAGACTGCGGATAGTAAGACCAGCTGGAAAATTAAGAATCTATAGGAGCTTATCTCCTTGCTTGCTAAACTAGGTTGCAGGCTATATAGACGGGATCATACTGACTTCCCATACTCAAATGGAGTATTTCTTCAGCACTTTTCTACGAAATTCTATTGACATTAGGGATCAAAGAATTTTGGGCATGCTCTGAACAAGACATTTGACTAAGGAATTACAACATTGATATAACTCTATGGCATGGAATATAATTATATAACTCATAAACTAGGATAGGATTGCTAGGCCGCAGGCAACACAACTTCTTACATTCAAGCTTAGCGTTACTTCTCAAATGCTCTCTCAACTATACTATTCTCCTTAAATACCATACTCATTTGATTCAACTTATAATTCTCATATTGGCACTGCGAAATCTTTCTACTAAGGTCTAAACTAAACTAAGTTCTCTCACCATGATAAAGCCTAACTCTAAATCACAAGATACAACATGCCAAACCACAATACTAGTATAAACCACAAGGTTCAATATTCTATATCTTTTTACAGTTCACACCCTAAACATAACATGCCTTACCACTTCAATGACTAATTCAAAACTCTTGATATGGATTCACTAGCGCATATTGCATTCATCATCTTACACCTAACATGACATTCAAGTCTATCATTAAAAATCACATATAACTTTAAGGCAAATATCCATAAGGGCATATTTCTCATATTTTCTAAACCTTTATCAACGACAATTTTCTTGCACTATTCTTAAAAACATACACACAATTTCTAACTAACCATGACATGTATCAAAGACTTGGCCTCAATCTTACTTCAGACTTTAGCCTTAGATAGAAAAGCATAAATAATCTTTCTTAATGAGGGTCATCAACTCTCTCACATCTAAACCATTGCTTATCCACAATCATCGCCACTATCTTAACATAGGAAAAGGTCACCGAAGGGCTAACACATAAGAATCTGAAGCACGAAAACTACGATACATAACATTAACACTTATCTTAGTCCTGAGGAATAAAATATCAAAGGCATGGATTCATTAAAGAAATCTAAGATGAGGACATGCTTGATATAATGAGAACTTCACTAGTATCATGAGTTTAAAAACTGGTCATACTCTGAAACATAAGTTCATACTTATCATGAGCTATTCAACATAAGACTGGAGTTCATAGATTCATGAGAGATAACTCGAATCACAGAGTGAAGCTGTTACATGCTTGCTAGAAGCTGAGAATGAGTTTGAGCATGCATGATGGGTATAAGCATAGGTATGTGGCATGGATTTATCATGCAAGTGATGGATTTGGTGTTGTAATGACTTAAATCCAAGGAATACTATAGAGTAAGAAGGGATCACTATCTTATCATAACTCATTATTGACATGTATTACAATCTAATTCTCAAAACTTGGTTTGGTTCTTCACTAACCATCTTCCCTTTAGGTCAAAGATGGTATTCTAAGCATGATGGTCTACTCTATATCCTCGAGATTAAGCCATAATTTCATCATTCTAATATCTACACATAAATGCTAAACTCGCAAGAATAAACTAATTTCGAACTTACCGACTTCATTCTTGAACAACCCATCCATATGCCTTCTTTAACTTTCTAGCTTCAATAATCATCATCAAAGACTTACACTCTCATTTGCAACCATACCTACATCTCTAATAACATAATCATAGCCTACCTAGATCACACTTCTATACTTATATTTTCCCCAAATCATGAGAATAAAATCATACTTAAAAGGCTCAATATCTTCAATCATAACTCCTTAACCTAGCTATCAAGAACATCATAAATTATCTAACTAGCCTTTCTCTACCTAGAAACTCAACGTTACTACTAACCACACAATATGCAATAATCCTCGAAAAAAAATAATGTAGCCCCATAACACCTTGGGCACACCTCTACATCATACTTTATTACGAACATATGATCTTACACTATTGCATACACTGTTCAGGCCTACTAGATCACCTCTATATAACTAGCATCAACAACCAAACCATCTACTGTTCAAACTTAATGACTAGAGCTAAACATGATTTACAACCCAATCTCACACACCATTCTCACTTCAAAACTATAGAACACAACATTAAGAAAAACTAGTACACAATGACAATCGATCATAATCATACGACCTATCTTATTCATAATCCGTTAACACATCCTTCTTCTTCACATCATTATTATTTACCCATCTTCACGCCTAAATTACTTTCATAGCTCTATAAATTTCAACTAAACTTCCTCTTGCAATCTCAGGAAAGCCTAAATTAACAATACTCAACCACTATGTACTTCCATCAAAACTTATACTTTCTTAGCACAACAAATTCCATCAATAACTCTTTTCTTACCTCAAGCAAACAACAATCCACCTTAACTAAAATCTCCTTCTCTAACTTTCACTAAACTAACAAACAAGGATATATCACTTCATTACTAACTCGATCATATGCAAAAAGAAGATTCGGCTATACATACACTCAATAAATTAACCTTACCACCTTTCTTGTCACTACACCTCTAAACCCAAACTTTCAACCAACACAAGAACAACAAGATAAATAACAAGTTGCTAGTGAATCGAAATAGGCCTCACACGGCTTCACTAGACTTTGGTTTTGTGTTTTGAACAAGAAAATTAGATGAATAACAAAGAAACTAAGCTAGTGAATCGAAATAGGCCCCACACGGCTTCACCAGACTTTGATTTTTCACAACCATAATGGTAACAAAATTACGTAATACAAGAGATAAAAACTTGACACACAACATCTAATGATCTAAGAATACACCTTACTCTAACTTAATTGAATAAATCATAAGAACGAGGGCATAACTTTAAATTTGAGGGACTTATAACACACTAGAAGGCTCTTGTAATGCCCCGATTTGTTGAACCAGAATGCTACACGGTGCTCATGACCCCGAGGGACCACAAGCTAACCCATGACTAATATATATACCTGTATACTGCAAATCATGACATAATAATGTGGAATACGTAAAACTATAAGGCCATAAGGTTCAACTGAATAAAACCATATCTAAAAATCATAACGTCCATGTGGGTGAAAATGCCCAAAACAACTCAATATGAAAGCTAAGTCTGAACGTAAATCTGAGCATAAATCTGAAAGCCTCTAAACTATCTGAATAAGGAGTTGAAGGAACATGTCTCCAACTAATGCCGTAAAACTGAACTAAAGAAATAAATAAATGTATCAAATCATATTGTACTTGAATCAATGAGGACTCACTGTGTCTCTACGACTGGAAAGCTACCGCTACTGCTGGGCTAGAGCTTGTGTCTCGAAACCTATGGTGTAACATGAAAAGAAAGCACCATAGCGCAAATACGTCTGTACAACTGGAGTACTGAGTATACGAGAAAGGTAGGCTGAACATAAAGGGTTTCATGCATGAACAACACTAACTAACTAATATGAATGTGGGAGTGCAAACATACATATATAGAAACTGGGACCATGAATGCGTGATAGCATGACCTGTAAGCTAATACATGGTTTACTGATAACTGTCATGACTGATACTGCAAGCTGATAACATGGACGACTGTATCTGACAGTCTTGTATATACTGAAATCTAAAGAATGCCCTGAGTTCTTTTACTGAGACTAATACTGAAACTGTGGGAGGTAGTGTTTAACCGACATACCCTATGTATACCGTTATGGCTAAGCTGGGGTCCAATATCTACCCCGACTGAAGGGGTGTAAATACCGTGCCACGGGTAAGGACAGCTTGTGAGTAGCCCTTATCTGGCAGGTACTCAATGAGAATGGTGGGAACCCTAAACTGACAGGTTAAACTACCTCATCAAACCTAATCTGACAGGTTAAGATGTCTTAACCTACGTTGGCTATGTAGTTCTGGAACACAAGGACTGCTTCTAAGAATCACACCCTGAACTGGCGGGTGAGTTCCCATCCTTGGGTTCACTCGGTCTTAACCTCTACTCCCATCTGGAGGGACTGGACATGAATAACTGATTATACATGACTTAACCTTACTGAATTCCGTTGACTGGCGGAATGTTACTGATATCTGACAACTGACTGAGATCATGAGGTTTTCCTGAATCACATAACTGACTGAAGTCTATGGAATCATAGCTTGAGTTCGGATATCGTTAAACATGACATGGCTCTAAGCACACAGCTATAGTTTTTGGGTACGAATACCCCCAGGACTCGATAGGAGGAAACTGACACGCATGACATGACTTGATCACAAGATTTGACTCCACAATTCACAATATCATAAGTAGGGGATAGTATACTTCATGTATTTATTCAACATTTCGAATATGATAGGAAAATCATGGATTTATTTTGTGTACATAATTTATATCTCCATTATCATACATGCTTTATACCACAACAATAACAACACATAATTTGCATGGAAATTCATATTGGAGTGTATGGATAACATGAACTTGTTATTTAGATATCATGAAATCATGTAAATATGAAGTTCTAACATACTAGGCATTTTATCGAACACCTTGCATGCATTCTTTAAGGCATAGGTGGATTTCATACTTGCATTCTATAAATCCACCTAAAGATCATGTTTTTCAACTAACAACATAACTTTCATGAGATGTACAGTCACGATACTATTATATAGCAAAACAAACAAGCATCAACATGGGTATGATCATATCACCACAACTAACCAAGTTTTTGTATTTTAACCAAGCTTTTATATTTTAAAGATTGATTCTTGAACTCCACGGACGAAAGGAATCCTTGGATGAATACTATGCATACCTTGGAAGGGAGGTTCTTGATGATTGACGGAGGAATTTCCTTGAAATTTGATCTTCAAGATTGATTGTGCAACCCTAGTTGTTTTTCTCCTATGGTACTCTTGGATAATGAACTTTGAGATGTTAGTAGGGTTGTAATGTGTTTAGAAGCTATAAATTTCGTGAGGTTAGGTTTAGGGACATGTAAGGAGTGTTAAAAGACTTAACTACCCTCAAAATAACTCAAAAACTAAGTGTTTTCGTGGCTGAAATCATACATTGGTGCCGCATATGATATCGCCTATATTTACATAGGCGCCGAATATGATATCACCTATATTTACATAGGCTCCGCATATGATATCACCTATATTTACATAGGCACCACATATGATATCGCCTATGCTTTCCAGTGGCCATGTGCAATTGGTTAGGCGATGCATTCTACTTTGAAAGTCCATAACTCCTTGCTCTGGTGTTGGATTTTGATGAAATTGGTATCGTTGAAAAGCTAATTCGATTCTCTACAATTTGGTTGGTATAAATCTGCCAAACTGTAACATATCAATCACATTATTCTTGTTGAAATAATACCCTTGCAAAATCGAACACTAAGACTTGATGGATTCAAAAACTCTTAGCTTACATCACTCTAAGTGACTCATATGAGCATGCTTAAGACATCGCAAGATATATCCTATCACTAGGATATTCATTGTAAGTCATGCACTAAAATTCTACTCACAGGATAGGAGGTTTCATACATAGGAAAACTTATTCATTTCCTAGCTTAGAAACATGCGGGGTATTACAATATCTCCCCCTTAGGAACATTCGTCCTCGAATGAGAATTTACTGAGAAGAGATACAAGACAACAGAACCTGAACTGAACATGAAGAACTGAAACTTGATATCATGACTGACATGCTAAACATACTGAACTCGTGCATATCTGATGCAAAGACAACTAATACATAAATGCATGACTGAGTATGCAACGATTAATAGGTACTAAGTTTATACTGGAAACATGAACATAAAACTGTATAAGCTTAAGGAGAACTGTTACCTTGAGTTTGATCTGAATTAGCGGGGAAGAGGTGAGGATACTTGGTACGCATATCTTCTTCTGCTTCCCAAGTAGCTTCCTCATGAGACTGATTTTTGCCAAAGAGCCTTTACTAGAGGGACTTCTTTGTTCCTCAATCTACGAGTCTGATAATCTAAGATTTTGACAGGAATCTCTTCGTAAGAGAGGCTGTTCTGAATGTCGATGCTCGAAATAGGGACAACAACTACTGGGTCACCTATACACTTCTTTAGAAAAGAGACATGGAAGACTGGATGGACTGAGGCTAGATCTGAAGGCAACTCAAGCTCATAAGCTACCTTGCCGAAGCGACAGAGAATTCTGAAGGGACCGACATATCGGGGACTGAGTTTCCCTTTCTTACCAAACCTCTTCACTCCCTTCATGGGAGAGATCTTAAGATATACATAGTCATTGACCTCGAACTCGAGATCCTTTCTACGAATATCTGCATAGGACTTCTGTCGGCTCTGAGAAGCCCGGAGTCTCTTTCTGATCAACTGAACATTCTTTAAGGCGTCGAATACTAAGTCAGGACCTATGACTGAGGCCTCACTAACTTTGAACCAACCAATCAGATATCTACATATCCTACCATAGAGAGCTTTGAATGGAGCCATCTAAATACTAGAATGATAGCTATTGTTGTATGCAAACTCAATCAAAGGCAAATGGTCATCCTAACTTCCCTTAAAGTCAATTGCACACGCCCTTAGCATATCTTCAAGAGTCTGAATGGTCCTCTCTGCTTGACCATCTATCTGAGGATGAAACACTGTGCTGAGATGGACTTGGGTACCGAGACCCTTTTAGAACGCTTTCCAAAAGTGAGAAGTGAACTGGGTACCTCTTTCTGAGATGATAGATAGTGGAACACCGTGTAACCTGACTAACTCCCTGATATAAAGTTTTGCATAATCCTCGGCAGAATAAAAAGTACGAATAAGAAGGAAATGAGCTGGCTTGGTCATTATATCTATAATGACCCAGACTGAATCATGCTGATAAAGAGTTCTAGGCAAACCCATCACGAAGTCCATGTTAACTTCTTCCCACTTCCAAGTAGGAATGGTGAACTCTTTCATGGAACTACTAGGTTTCTGATGCTCTATCATAACCTGCTGACATGTAGAGCACTTAGCCACAAACTCTGCAATATCTCTCTTCATCCCACTCCACCAATAGATCTCCTGCATATCGCGGTACATCTTAGTGGCCCATGGATGAATAGAGTATCGCGCACCATGAGATTCTGCAAGAATTTGCTACCTCAATTCATCTACTCCTGGAACACATAGACGACCCTGACAACGAAGAACACCATCTCCCCCTTGGGAGAAAACCTTGACTTTCTGATTCTGAACTGAATCTTTGAGCTTGACAAGGCTAAGATCCCTGTCTTTCTTCTCTTTCACCTCGGAAACTAAAGATGACTCTGAACTATTGTGAACACATACACCACCCTATGAAGAATCGACTAAGAAAATGCCTAGTCTGGCAAGCTGATGGATCTCCTGATCCATCTTTTTCTTGCTACCCTCAACGTGAGAAATACTACCCATGGAGAGTCTACTAAGAGCGTCGGCCACGACATTGGCCTTGCCCAAATGATAAAGAACACTCATGTCGTAATCCTTCAAGAGCTCTAACCACCTTATCTGATGAAGATTGAGATCTTTATGGGAAAAGACATACAAGAGGCTTTTATGGTCTGTGAAGACATCTACATGAACTCCATAGAGATAATGCCTCCAAATCTTCAAGGCAAAAACTACCGCTACTAACTCAAGATCATGGTAGGATAATTCTTCTCATGTGGCTTTAACTGTCTGGAGGCGTAGGATATGACCATACCATGCTGCATGAGAACACAACCTAAACCCACTCTGGATGCATCACAATAGACTACAAAACCGTATGAACCATCTGGAAGATCTAGAACTGGAGATGAGGTGAGTCGAGTCTTCAACTCTTGAAAGCTCTTCTCGCATGAATCTGACTACTGAAACTTAATCTTCTTCTGAGTCAATCTGGACATGGGAGATGCAATAGAAGAAAATCCCTTGATAAACCATCTGTAATAGCTAGCCAAACCCAAGAAACTCCTAATATCTAATGGAGATACGGGTCTGGGCCAGTTTCTTACTGCCTCAGTTTTCTGAGGATCTACTCTAATGCCATCACCGAAAACAATATGGCCAAGGAATGCTACTGATCTTAGCAAAAATTCGCACTTGCTGATCTTAGCGAATAACTGGTGATCCCTGAGAGTCTGAAGAACAATCCTGAGATGGTCTGTATGATCACGCTCTGTGCGAGAATAGACTAGAATATCATCTATAAAGACTATGACAAACATGTCCAAGTACTACTTGAACACATGGTTCGTCAAATCAATAAAAGCTGTAGGGGAATTGGTAAGACCAAATGACATGACTAAAAATTCAAAGTGACCATATCGAGTACGAAAAGTTGTCTTCGGAATGTCACATTCTCTAACTCTGTGATGATGATAGCCTGATCTGAGGTATATCTTGGAGAAGTAACTGGCACCCTAAAGTTGGTTGAATAGATCATCAATCCTGGGAAGAAAATATCTGTTCTTGATCGTGACCTTGTTGAGTTGACGATAATCAATACACATCCTGAGAGAATCGTCTTTCTTGCGCATGAATAATACTGGCGCACCCCATGGGGAAATGCTGGGTCTGATGAATCTCTTATCTAAGAGATCCTTCAACTGATCTTTCAGTTCCTTGAGTTCTGCTGGTGCCATTCTATATGGCAGAATAGAAATACGTTGAGTATCCGGAAAAAGGTCTATGCCGAAGTCGATTTCCCTTTCGGGAGGAGTGCCTGGAAGATCTTTGGGAAAGACATCTGAGTATTCATTAACAACAGGGACTATTTAAAGACTAGGAGATTCAGAACTGGAATCTTTAACATGCACAAGATGATACACACACCCTTTAGAAATCATTTTCCTTGCCCGAAGGTAGGAAACAAGTTGACCCCTGAACGCTGAAATGCTACCCTTCCACTCTAGGACGAGCTCATTTGGGAACTGATACTGAACTATCCTATTTTTGCAGTCGACTGTGGCATAGAAGGAATGAAGCCAATCCATGCTGGGAAAGACATCAACATCAGTTATCTCTAACTCAACTAAATCTGCTGACGTAGATTTCTGAGATATCATAACTGGGTAGTTTCTGTATACCCACCGAGCTATGATGGTTTTACCCACTAGGGTAGAGACTGAAAAAGGCTCTTCTAGAATTTTGGGACTGATTCGTAAATCGCCTGCTATGTATGGAGTAACAAAAGACAAGGATGCACCTGGGTATAGCAAAGCATAAACATAGACAAGGAAAAGCTGTAACGTACCAGTAACGACATCAGGAGAATTTTCCTGATCTTGACGGGATTGAAGAGCATAGAGTCTGTTTAGGCATTGCCTATTGGTAGCACTGGAAATGGCACCCTACTGGTTCGGACGATCGGACTGAGCTGCAGAATGATTTTGTTGATCCTGAATACATGACTGTGGACACTCCCTAATCCTGTGGCCTGGCTTGCGAAAACCAAAACAGACATCACTACCGGCTTCGTAAATGCCATTGTGGTTCTTACCACAAGTCTGATAAAGAGGATTCATTTGGGCACTGCTAACACTGCCATGAGATTTAGAGCCCAGAGCTTTGTCTTTGTTGCCGTCTTTGAACTTCAGCACTGGAGTGCTGGCAGAGGAAGGGGCTGGAATGGCTGACTTGGAATGAAACTATGAACGGTTTCCTCCATCTGACTTGGGGTGAGCAAAGTTGAAGTAACCTGACCTTGCTCTCTTGTTCTGCCTCTCCCTAGTCTTAACCTTCCGCTCTTCTACTTGATGGGCATGGGTCATGAGTCTGGCTAAGGTCATATCACCGATCAGCATCGGAGACCTACACTCATTTACCACGCTATTGTTGACCCCTGACACGAACTTACTCATCTTAGATCAATTGTCTGCAACCACATAAGAAGCATAACTGGATAGCTGAGTAAATCTGAGAGAATACTCCCTAACCATCATATTCCCCTGCCTGAGGTTGATGAACTCAAGAACTTTGGCGTCCCTCAGCTCTTGGGGAAAAAATCTGTCTAAGAAGGCCGTGACAAATTGCTCCCACTCGATAGGGCCTGCATTATCTAACCTCTCAGACTTCCACTTTTTGTACCAATCATGAGCAACATCCTATAACTAGTAGGCGGCTAACTCGGCACTCTCAATAGAAGTAACACCCATGATGTCAATGACCTTTTGGACTTGGTAAATGAACTCTTGAGGGTCCTCATCAGACTTAGACCCATGGAAAGATGAAGGGTTCATACGGGTGAAGTCCTGAACCCTAGATGCTATGGGATTGGCCACTGGATTGGCCGGAATGACTGGTGGCCATTTATTCTGTGCAGCCATGGGCTGAGAAAGGGTAGTAAATTCGACTCTAAACTCCGCAAGGGAAACATGTTCGCCCAAAGGATCTTCTGGCTAAGGAGCTGGCTGGTTTCTTCTCCTTGGGGCCATGGTCTGCAATAAGAAAAGAATGGATTAGACTGAGATTTTAACTTGTAATTATGCTCACTAGCATGACATGAATACTGAAGAAATGGGGTTGTTCCTAAAATATCTCATAGACTCCTGTACATAAATGTGGCGCGCAACACACCCATGTATAAGACTCTACTAGATACGACTTTCAAACTTCCTAGGACTCTATTGAACCTTAGGCTCTGATACCAAGTTTGTAACGCCCCAATTTGCTGAACCAGAATACTACACGGTGCTTATGATCCCAAGGGACCACAAGCTAACCCATGACTGATATCTGTACCTGTATACTGCAAATCATGACATAATAATGCAGAATACGTAAAATTTTAAGGCCATAAGATTCAACTGAATAAACCCATGTCTGAAAATCATAATGTCCATGTGGGTGAAAATACCCAAAACAACTTAATTTGAAAGCTAAGTCTGAACATAAATCTGAGCATAAATTTGAAAGCCTCTAAACTATCTGAACTAACTCCGTAAAACTGAACTAAAGAAATAAATAAATGTATCAAATCATATTGTCCTCGAATCAATGAGGACTCACTGTGTCTTTGAAACTAGAAAGCTACCACTACTGCTGGGCTGGAGCTCGTGTCTCGGAACCTATGGTGTAACATGAAAAGAAAGAACCATAGCGCAAATGCATCAGTACAACAGGAGTACTGAGTATACAAGGAAGGTAGGCTGAACATAAAGGGTTTCATGCATGAACAACACTGACTAACTAATATGAACATGAGAGTGCAAACATACATATATAGAAACTGGGACCGTGAATGCGTGATAGCATGACCTGTAAGCTTTAATACATGGTTTACTGATAACTGTCATGACTGATACTGCAAGCTGATAACATGGACGACTGTATCTGACAGTCCTATATATACTGAAATCTGAAGAATGCCCTGAGTTCTTTTACTGAGACTGATACTGAAACTGTGGGAGGTAGTGTTTAACCGACATGCCCCATGTATGCCGTTATGGCTAAGCTGGGGTCCAATCTCTACCCCGACTGGACGGGTGTCAATACCGTGCCACGGGTAAGGACAGCTTATGAGTGACCCTTATCTGGTAGGTAATCAATAAGAATGGTGGGAACCCTAAACTGATAGGTTAAACCACCTCATCAACCCTAATCTGACAGGTTAAGATGTCTCAACCTACGCTGGCTATGTAGTTCTGGAACATAAGAACTGCTTCTAAGAATCACACCCTGAACTGGTGGGTGAGTTTCCATCCTTGGGTTCACTCGGTGCTAACATCTACTCCTATCTGGAGGGACTGGACATGAATAAATGACTATACATGACTTAACCTTACTGAATTCCGTTGACTGGCGGAATGTTACTGATATTTGACAACTCACTGAGACCATGAGGTTTTCCTGAGTCACATGACTGACTGAAGTCTATGGAATCATAGCTTGAGTTCGGATATCGTGAAACATGACATGGATCTAGGCACACAACTATAGTTTTTGGGTACGAATACCCCCAGGACTCGATAGGAGGAAACTGACACACATGACATGACTTGATCATAAGATTTGAGTCCACAATTCACAATATCATAAGAAGGGGATAGTATACTTCATGTATTTATTCAACATTTCGAACATGATAGGAAAAGCATGGATATATTTTGTGTACATAATTTATATCTCCATTATCATACATGCTTTATACCACAACAATAACAACACATAATTTGCATAGAAATTCATATTGAAGTGTATGGCTAACATGAACTTGTTATCTAGATATCATGAAATCATGTAAATATGAAGTTCTAACATACTAGGCATTTTATCGAACACCTTGCATGCATTATTTATGTCATAGGTGGATTTCATACTTGGATTCTATCAATCCACCTAAAGATCATGTTTTTCAACTAACAACATAACTTTTATGAGATGTACAGTCACGATACTATTATATAGAAAAACAAACAAGCATCAACATGGGTATGATCATATCACCACAACCAACCAAGCTTTTGTATTTTAAAGATTGATTCTTGAACTCCACGGATGAAAGAAATTTGTGGATGAACACTACGCATATCTTGGAAGGGAGGTTCTTGATGATTGACGGAGGAATTTCCTTGAAATTTGATATTCAAGTTTTATTGTGCAACCCTAGTTGTTTTTATCCTATGGTGCTCTTGGATAATGAACTTTGAGATGTGAATAGGGTTGTAATGTAATTAGAAGCTATAAATTTCGTGAGGTTAGGTTTAGGGATACGTAAGGAGTGTTAAAAGACTTAACTACCCTCAAAATAACTCAAAAACTAAGTGTTTTCATGGCTGAAATCATACATAGGCACCGCATATGATATCGCCTATATTTGCATAGGCGCCGCATATGATATCGCCTATGCTTTCCAGTGGCCATGTGCGATTGGTTAGGTGACGCATTCTACTTTGAAAGGCCATAACTCCTTGCTCGGGTGTCGGATTTTTATGAAATTGGTATCGTTGGAAAGATAATTCCCTTTTCTACAATTTGGTGGGTCTAAATCTGCCACAATGTCACATATCAATCACGTTATTCTTTTTCAAAGATGACCCTTGCAAAATCGAATACTAAGACTTGATGGATTCAAAAAACTCTTAGCTTGCATCACTCTAAGCGACTCATATGAGCATGCTTAAGACATCGCAAACTATCCTATCGCTAGGATATTCATTGTAAGTCATGCAATATAATTCTACTCACAGGATAGGAGGTTTCATACGTAGGAAAAATTATTCACTTCTTAGCTTAGAAACATGTGGTGTATTACAACTCCTCTCAAGCCTCTTTGTAACTTCTGAAACTTCTGCTAGGAAATATAAGAGCATTATCTGGAGAGGAACTGGAACTTGTTGATCCTGTTGTCTCAAGAATAATACATAGATAAGGAAGTATAGATTTACATTATTGTTTCTGAGGAGTAATTTGAAAGCACATCTGACTTGGGCTTAGTGCACGACTTTTATGAACATGAATAAAGCACTTCAATCTTTGAAACTCAAAAGCACTGATGGGATATTTTTCTAGCTCGCTTACAAGCACATAACTATCTGTAAATATTTAAGCTTCACTGTTTCTGATACGTTGAAAATAAGGAAAAGATAGCATGAATAAAGTGAGATGAGAATATGTATAAATTTTCTTAGAGAACCTTTCTATAGCATGATCTAAAACTTGAAAGAATGAAGACATTTCCTAAAAGCTCTGTAGCCTCTCGAATAAAAGTACAGACATCTCTGTACCATTCCGCAAGACTCTACTAGACACGACTACATTTTTCTCTTTTTTGGACACATTTTTCTCTTCTTTTTTTCTGACACTATTTTTGCTCGAAACTTTTCTTTTGAGCTTTGTTGACTCTATCTTGATTCCAAAAGGGGGTATGAAAGAAAATAATACTAAGGCTCAAGTGGGGTAAACAAAGGATGACATAATGTATGGATAGCAGAATAAAATGCCTTCGTCATATCAATCCTTAAAAATACTAGTATATAGCATGCAATGTGAAAGTACACGATCAATATCACTTATGACATGTTTTACAACACTAACTTTCCCCGAACATGTGTTTCACCTATTTTTATATACTTGTCAAACATACAACTCCACATTTGTTGTACATCCCTCACATTAAAAGATTCATTATGCTTTCGTGGAGCTGATTATCTTCTTGTTTCTGTTGATATAGGGATCACACGCCCACTATTTAACCTAATTGGGATCTGCCTTTCGATCGATAACCAAGTTGTTCTTGTGATTCTCAAAATAATTGCCTTAACCTATTACCAAATGTCTCGGCACTCTATCTATTTTCTTATATGCTCTCTTTTTCTAACTTTAACCCTCTAATTCAAAGTTCATGCTTAAACTGGATTTTAAGATCTGCCTAAAAATTTCACTAGCGTGTCATATCACTAGGGTCAACATAAAATGTACTATGTAAAAAAAAAACACATATTTAAAACACAGAAAAATGGGACACTTCATTTAGTTGAAACAAAAGATAGAAGGGTTTGGACATAAACAACAAAAGAACAAAACAAGATAGATCCCGAACTACAACCCTGAAATAGTTCGGATAGCAAAAAATAAAACAAAACAAACTACCAGACCGCTTCCTAGTAAGGAGAGGGGTGACTTCTCAATTGCTCAGCCTGACATCTTACCCACTGGTTTGCATATCATCATGACTAGAGCTTTCCTCACTGTCAATGCTCTGTACCATGATTGATTTATCTTGAATCATCTTTTCGATTTCTCTTTTTAAAGCACGACAATCTTCAATATTGTGACCCTAAACATTAGAATGATATCTGTATCATACATTAGGATCAAAACTTCTTAAATGTGGGTCAGGAGTATACCCAAGGAGAGAAGTGATCATGTCCTATTGTACCAATCTCTGGAATAAACTTGTATACGACTCTCCAATCGGTGTGAAGTTATCCCTCGACTTCTGTCTCATTTCATTATTTGGCTTAAATTGAAAACCAGACCTAGAAGGGCTTCGGTATGTATGTGGAGCTGGAGGATAACTCGACAGAGTTGGCGCGCGCCAGTGTGGGTAAGATGGGGGTTTAACATATGGTTGCGCATTATACACTTGATATGGAGATGGGGAAATGGAATATAATGGATTTTGGGAAAGATTCTGTGGAACTTGGCCATAAACTTGGGTTTGAGCCCGTGGGTAACGATGATATGGTCCTCTTACCCGTGCCTGTTTTCCAACTATAATGGAAGATGCATCTTCCTCATTCTTCTTTCCTCCAATACTTCCTGAACCTTTTTGAATTGCTTGAGTAGTCATTTTCAATGTTACAAACTCACAATGCGACCTATCTTAATTCCATCCTCTATCATCTCCCCCATTTTGAGGACCTCAATGAATGGCTTGCCTAATGCAGGTAAGAAGTGTTGATAATATGCTTCATCCTGCGCTTGAATAAAAATCTCTACAATTTTTCTTTCTTTCATTGGCGGTTTTACTCTAGCAGCTTGTTCGCGCCATCTGATCGCATACTCCCTGAAACTCTCAGTATTCTTCTTTGTTATACTAGTTAGGGATTTTTTGTCAGGGATCAACTCCACATTGTATTGAAATTGTTGCACAAATTCGTTAGCTAGGTCATCCCAACTAATCCATTTGTCAATGTCTTGGTCAATAAACCATTCTGAAGCTAGACCTGAAAGACTCTCACTGAAATATGCCATGAGTAATTCTTCCTTCCCTCCAGCACCCCTTAGCTGGTTGCAATAGCGTCTTAAATGTGCTACAGGATCACCATGTCCATCATACTTCTCAAACTTCGGCATTTTAAAACCAAGAGGAAGATATACACCAGGAAACATGCACAGATCTTTATATGAGACACTTTTGTACCCCCTAAGTCCTTGCAAGTTTTTCATAGTCAGTTCCAAACTTCTCAATTTTCTGGATATTTCCTCTTGTTCTTCTGTCATAACAAGCTTCTCAGTGTTAGGAGGAAATTCAGGCGGTTGAGGGCAATCATAAGGACCAGTCGACTTAAATGTAGGCTCAAGAGCATAATGTTGATCACTAAAAATATTCAATGCAGGCTCTCTTGTAGAGTAGGGAGGCACAACTGTGGATGAACATCAAAAGTAGAAGCTTCAGGTGGGGGTGGTACTGTAAAAGCATGAACAACAGATGGAGCGGAGTATGTGGTAGTCTTGGATTGGGGAGTGAGGAAATGGACATTGGAAGTGGTTGGATATTGTTTCCCTGGAGTCGATCCTGATGCATGTTGTGGCATATCAACAAAAATGGGAAATTGTGCATGTGACACGGGAGGCAAGCTAGAAATATATTCCAGATTATCAGTGGGAACTAGAGGAGGCGACAACCCATTAGCCCAAGCTCAATGCATTTCTGTTATTTGCCGCCTTAATTTCCGAATCTCTTCATTATCTCCTACATTCTCATTCCCCGAACTCCCTATCTGATTAGTGACCACTAACTCGGTATCCTTGTTGGCCATAACTTCCTCTATGACTTGGAGCAATATGGAGGACCAGCCAAAATACCACAAACCAACCACCTTAAACTAACTGGACAAGAGATAGCAAATGCGTTAGAGTTCAACAATTTTTCAAAACCTCTTTTCTTTTTTTGAAAAGGTCACCGAACCCAAAAGGGCGCCTACGTATCTCACCCCCGAGAGAGGAGAATCAGGTGTGCGTAGTTCATGAAGTCTTGCCAAAATGGCCAATTAAACTCTTTTTTCATTCTTTTCCTTGAAACTTTGAGAAGAAAAGAAAATAACAATTTGTCAAAAGAATTGACGAAAATCTTTTTGCATTTTTCACTTTTAAAATACCTATACAAAACAAAACCTATGATTACCAAAGAAAAATCTTTTTGGGTTTTTCAATTTTGAATTTCATATGAAAATGAAACTTGAAACTATTAAAGGAAAATCTTTTTGTAGTTTTCTCTTGAAGATGTATATGAAACACCTACTCTAAATAAAGAGTGAAGAAAATCTTTTTTTTGAATTTTTTTTTTTGGAATAAGATCCCCGAACCCACAATAGGTTGCCTACGTATCTCACTCCCGAGAGAGGAGAATCAGAGGTGCGTAGTTCGTCCAGATTGAGACTTCACATAAAACTGACACCAACAACTACGAATGAATTTCTTTTTTGGCATTTTTGTTATAAGAAATATACAAAACTTCTACCAACTTTTTTCATTTTTCTTTTATAAAAGCTCCTGTAAAAAAAAATCTTTTTTGAAAATTTTGAATTGTGAAAAACAAAAGACATAAAGAACTCTAAAAACTACAAAACTCTTTTTTGGACTTTTTTTTTTCACACTTTACTTCTAACACATGCTTTACCCCATATCAATCTGTCAAATGACCACGTTATCCTCAAAGATGCCACATTTAGCACGTAGGAATGCTTTAGAGGTAAGTCTCCTACAAAGGACCAAGTGGGCCCCACTAGATCTCAATATGATGCACATAAGCATGACCTAAAGGCTGACCTACGCTGAGGTTCACTAACAAGGCCGTTCGGGGGAGCATATGGTCGATAGTGACTTCTTAGCTTTCCACCTACTCCATACATCCAACGGCTCCCCCCCTAAAATAAAGGTGACTCAACTAGAGTTCGTGCGCACGACGTGCGCTCCGAGACTTGTTGCGGAAAGAATGACTCGAGTTATGCACATGATGTCAGATATAAAAGCGGTAACACATAGGATAAATACTGTAAAAAAAAAACACGTAGGCACTCAACAATGATAAACAATTACACAAAACAACTCAAATAAAATGTCCACACACCTATAGTTCCAAACTAAGCCGATACAACTCCAAAAAATAAGCTCGAATTCGGAAAATTCCCCAGCAGAGTCGCCAGAGCTGTCAGACACCCTTTTTGTACTCCGAAAAAATATAATCTAGGTTCGAAAGAGTTTTTATTATTGAGTGACAAAAGATGAAAATTTATTTTGAAAAAGAATTATTTACATTCAAACTCAGAGTCGCTATTTGGCATAAATCGGTGTGCAAGTCACCTTTGGGAAAATCCTTTTCAAAATGATTTGACTCTTGAAACTGGCTTGCGATCAAAGATTCCGGTTAAGGAATTCTGTTGACCGAGGGGAAGGTGTTAGGCACCCCATCGATCCCATGGTTCGACAACGGTCGCTTGGTAGAGTGAATCGGCTAATTTGGCACTACAAATGTATAAACCACACAAAACACAAAAAATAATCAATCAAACACACGAATCAAAACAAACCCAAAATATAGTGTTCAGTCCAATTATACAGTCAAAAATAAAAATATGCGAAAAAATAAATTCTATTCTAAACTATTCCTAGACTAAACTCCAATGCTTCACCCGATGCCTCGGGCTTTCATCACGAACGTCTTACACCAACATAATACGTCGGGGCATTCCCCGATGAATAAATACAAATGACCACGGGGCATTCCCCGCCTAAATGAATAGATCTTCAAATCTTTAGCGATAAAGTAGAAAGAAACATTGACACGCACATTCAATAATTCAACAAAACATAGTCTAAAATTTGCCTTCTCGACTTAGCATTTGCCTACCCTACTCGACTTATTATAATACTATCAAGTTCGATTAACGTTCATTTCAAGTCAAATAATAACTCATGAATCAAACCAACCAAAACTTACCCTTTTTCCTCAAGTTTCAATTCCACCCCTAAATTCCTTTTTAATTCTTAACGAGATATCATTTCATTACGCAGTTTATAACCCAAAAAAATGAATCAAAACCAACAACTATTCATCACCAAAAATGATCAACCACAAAACACAATATTTCATTTAATGCACCAAAAATCATAAATGATGAAATTAAAAGGGAAAGAGAGTAGAATTGGACCTCAATTTGAAGCTTTATTTCAATTAATGGATCTTTCCAAATAGAACTGCGTCCAAACAGAACCTCAATGTTGAACCTCAACCAAAAAACCCAAATAAAAAACTTCGATCTTGAACTCCAATTCACTTAGACCCTCTGGCGAGCAAGGCTCCACGAAGAACAAA
Organism: Capsicum pubescens; assembly: GCA_030864215.1. NCBI lineage: Eukaryota > Viridiplantae > Streptophyta > Magnoliopsida > Solanales > Solanaceae > Capsicum > Capsicum pubescens. The sequence goes on from CM061542.1 coordinate 275,264,295, forward strand.
CGAAAAAAAAATCAAAATCGAGGCTCCGAATGGGAAAAACAAAAAGTCGGTATGACTGTTTCCAGATTAGAATCAACTAGAGTCAGCCTGAAAATGATCAATTCAAACCAGTGGTGACCGAAATTAAATGTTTTCCGGTGAAAGGATGTTATTTCCGGCCAAGAACGCCGGAACAGTCAACCCTCATCCCTTTTCTCTCCTCTCTCGCTCAAATACCCACTTCTTCTCTCCGTTTTTTCCTCTCTATGACTAGTTCTCTCTCTCTATGTGTGTGCGCAGCAGGATAAAAAGGAGAAGAAAAATGAAGTCCTCAACAACCCCTTCCCCTAATTTCCCTCTGTTCTTGCTACTGATTTTTGTGCATCAACATCAGTGTGTGTGTGTTTTGCTCTGTGTGGGTATATGCGTGGTATTGTGTAGAGTGTATATGGAATATGGTCTATTGGCAGTGTGTATTATGTGAAGATGATAATTCCAGAGGTTCGTGTATCTGTCCCCAAAAATAAAAGATGATGGTGTGAATATATATGTAAAGTTTTCTGTGATGAATGGAAAAGAAAAGAAAGATGTCATTCATTTTTTTTATGTGGCACCCCCTCCTATTTTTGTTGTGATGTAGTGTTGTTCAAAAAAAATCCAGTAGGCCCCCGATAAGAAAAAGAAAGAAGAAAAAAACGTGCCTATGGCTTTTCTGTATATCTTTTGAAATTGGAAAGAAAAGATCCAAAAAAGGAATCTTTCAAAATAGGCCCCTTCCTTTTTATTTGTAGTGTAGTGTATATGCTCTTTTCTTTGTGGAAAAGAAATGTGGGGGAGGGGTGGTTACGTGGGGTAGGGGTAGGTGAGTTGGTTAGGATAAAGTTTGTTAGGGTAAGGGTTGTTATTTTGTTAGGGAGTTTTGTTATTATTTTTTTGTATTTTGTGGAGGGACAATTACACGGGGTAGGACACGTGGTAAGACGGGGATAAAAATGTGTAACTTAGGTCTTCAGGAGGGACAAAATTAGGTGTCTACAATAATATTATTAAAACACTAATATCTATACGACTAAAAGCCTAGTCTCGATTCTCATGCTCTTTCCATCATCGTCATAGTTGTGAGTAACGAGATCCACTTACTTGCTCTTGGTGACCATGGTTCTGGCAAGCTTGGTTGCTTGCTTGAGATCATCATATGGACCAGAAGTTACTTCACTTTCTCCAAAAATGAGCTCTCCAGCAACTCGCCCACCCATGGCATCATCAAGTCGAGCAAGCATTTGCTTAGGGGAGATGCTAGTCTCATCCTTTTCATGCAATTGAGTAACCATACCAAGAGCCATTGCGCAAGTACTAAATCAAAATGAATAGAAGAGGCCAGAGAGGACGTTTCCAATAAGAAATGCAATAAGCATCAACTAGTCTTTCCACATATATGTTCTATGCAATTACAATAACATTAACCAATATTTCGTCAATTGAAACAAAAACTAGTTCTTGCTGAAAATACACTAAATTGACTAACAATAATAAACCAAATGCACCTCATGATAATTAATCAACATAATCAATCAAACAACAACAATTCCCCTCTACTCTGACTTATTCCATTTCAATACTAAGTAATAGAAATAATTAGTTAGTTAAATAACAGAACTCTACACAATGCTGAGACGGCAAGCTCGCTCGACAGCAGCTTCCAGCTCTCTGTGGTATTTTTCTTTCTGCTCCGGGAACGGAAGTCTCAAACATCACCTGCAAACAGAGAAAGAATACAAAATTAGAAGGAAAGTGAACTTTTGGCAGCGGCAGAAAGAGGAATCAGTTGTGGTAGACCTCATGGTGTTGGTGTTAAGAATTCGTGCCCTACTGATTATCTTATTTTTGCCTAACTGTTGCTTATCTATGGAACGGGTTGCCTGACGTGTTCCAAGGAAGCAGTAAAACAGAAAGTAAAGAACACAATGATATTTACGTGGAAAACACCCGGCTCAAAAAGGTGTAAAAAACCACGACCTGTACCTCTACAGGATTTAACCCCAACTTCACTAAATAACTCTGAGCCTCTACAACAACTGATTACAAAACTCTTGTAACCAACAAATAGAAATTATAAACTCTAATCCCTATAACTCAACAACTAGGAATTATAAACTCTAATTCTTAACTACACGCACACCTCCCAAGGTATGCTTTCCCAAAGTCTCTGAGTTTTCCCCAACTCAAAGACTAGATCCTAATTTAGTTTATAACACACTGAAACTAATATTACATCAATAGTTCAAACACAATGAACAACTCTAAAAATCAACGCTGACTGATGCATCTTCTATTTAAGCACAGCTCTTCAAAGAGTCATTCTTTATTTCAAACACCTCCTTTAATTAGAACTCTCATTGCATTGAGTTCTACTTCAAGTGAGACTCTTTCTTTAATTCCAACTCTTGTTTCCTTAGTGTTGTAGTAAAACTCCAACTCTTTTAAATCAGCACATGTTTATTTATCAGAATCTTTCTCCTCCCACAAATAGGAATCTTCAAGATATACTTAGAAGTGAAACTCCTTCTTCACGTAGGACTCCTTTTTCAACTCAAATTTCTTTCCCTTATCATTAAGTGTTTGAATCAAATTCAACTTGTTATATTCCCTACATGATCAGTAGCTTGAGTATATCAAAATTAGGCTTGCTTATTCGTTCTTGTCTTTAAGAAATTTTGTTTGCATCTATCGGTGAAACTGAAAATCTACTTTCCTATGAGTGGACCAACTCAAGTAACATGTTTCATTTATGTGTCAGTTTGTCAATCATCAAAACTACATAGTACCCAACAAATTCGCCCTTTTTGATGATGACAAACCTCTTGTCTTATGCATTCAACCATCTTCACCTATAGGCACTAAAGTATAAAACACTAGAATGAAACAAGTTAGTCAATGGATTATAAACATTGCACAACCCTATTATCTTCCCCCTTTTGGCATTATCGAAAAAACATTTCAATGCAATAATATACTAGCCAAAGTGATTTGTTATGCTATCCATGGCCACTGGGGCTATCACCAAAACAATCAGACAAAGACTTTAGCCAATATAGTAATGTATTAAAGAGAGCAAAAATGAGTCAATTTAGCAAAGATAACCATTCCATTTAACTGACAAAGCATGTTCCACATTAACCTAAGCTAGTACTGAACAAAGCAAAAAAACTGAGAATTAATAAAAAAAATATGGTATAAAAATGGGACATGGCTAAGGATACAAATAGTGAAGAGAAAGGAGGAACAAGTGATATCAACTGTGTCAATTGACGAATGACTTCAATATTTTCATCCCTCATTTAATCAAGGTCAATATTCAAAGTTATGATCCAAGCCTGAAGGACCAGTTATTCCACTTCATAACTATCTTGTGTTGCTTCAAGTTCAGGTTTTTTTTTTTTAGCCAAATCATTTTTTTCAATTTTTTTTTGTGTTAGCCCTCCTTATTGAAACGGGTAGAGCAACATGATTCATCTGTGCAAGAACATCTATTGTTGTTTTCTAAGTCAACCTGAACTAGGACTGAGAAATCCAAAAAAAATAACCAATTAGGAACTAAAAGGGAGATCATATCCCTTTTCATTTCTCAGAAAAATTATGTTGCATGTGATTGATGATCAAGCTTGGCAAATCCATGGTACACAACTAATATTTTGGTTGAGAGAGAAGAAGGAATTTTTGGTGTAGGATTAACATATTTGTGCACAACTATTTGGAGAGAATCAAAGAAAGTTTGGTCAACTAATTCGTCAGCTTTATAAGACAAGGGGAGAATGAAGTGTAAGAAATTGAACAGGTGTGCTCAACTGTTTCAACTTAGACAACCTATACTTATGTCAGTGAAGAACATACCTGCTAAGAAGAACTTTGTGGTCATAATTGTTTGCTTGTACCTATTTTTCTGCACAATCTAATACAAAATTAGGTTAGAAAAGTTAAAATTCTGGAATTGGAACACACAACTAAATGTGCAAGACTGAATAGAATAACCTTTTAGCTAATAAGATTAAGAAAAAATAATTATTCTTGTCAATCATTGAGGAGAGTTCATGCAATTTTAATCATTCCCAAGTCTAACATATTCCTTTCAAAATGCTCTCTACTTAATGCCTTTGGTGCTTACATAGTCAACATTTTTATAGCCCTCAAGAGTGAAATTGTTTTTCTTTGGATACCATAGTCTCAAGCCATTGATTTACATGGGATATCTCAAGATCCTTTTGACAACACCAATTCTTATAAACTACTAACAAAATTACCAGCAACTTGTGTTGGTTTTATTGATGCATCCATTTCTTTATTTGTTGTTCCCCCTGTCAATATGCCCTCAGTCTATACAACAGTTGGACCAGGTAGTACAACATGTACCTGTTCATGCTCATCAGTTTCATTGTTATCCTTTTTTTCATTTTTTTTAAATCTCCCTTGCTTCCCCCTTACACCAGTACTATAAATCTTTCTATTTTTCAAATGATCCATTTCCCCTTTAAATGTGGTGAGTGAAAGAAATTTTATTTTCTTCTAATTTTATGCCTTGAGCAAGCTTTATTTATGCATAAATTTTTCCTGCCTCCTTTCACTCTCACCTGCAAAACAAATTAGGGGTTAACTTTAGGAACCCAGACAAGCTTGGGTCCTTTCTTATGAGTAAATGGATGAATCAGATTTCTTCTAGCCCATGCAGGCAACAAGTTACATGACCTGTTTCTCTGACCAGGTTTAGTTATCCTTTTCTTGGTCTGAGATAGTTTATTTTCCAGATTTAGACTGCTGGATCTGCTTTTGGTAGCAACTGTATATTCAGTAGTTGGATGTCCAAGGTTTCCACAGATATAGCACAAGTCTTGATAAGCATCAAGACTTTCGTGAAAACCTAAATCAGCTTTTTCACTGTGATATCTTTCACTCAACTTATGAACAATTCTTGAGGAATTTGTCTACCTATTTGCTCTTTCAAGGTCAAGTTTTAGTGTAGACACTTCTTGACTTAGTTTATTCACCATTTCTGTTGCATTATTGCACTCTTCTTTGTACTTGACCAATTCAAGTTCAACTTTTTCTTGTTCTTTACTCTTGGTGTTTTTTCCTTTTTTAGAGAGTGTCAATTTTAGAACTTTAGACTTAAGATCATTATTTGAAGAATAAAGTTGCTCAACTTGTTTCTTGAGAGAGCAGCTTTCCTATTCAACAGTGTTCTTGCAAGCTTCTAAATCAATAAAATTAAATTTAATTCTTGCAAGACTGTTGAACATCTCATCCCTATCAGAAGTTGATTCTTGGAAGTCATCAATTAGTGCACTCATCAAGGAAATAAGTTTTGTTTTAGAAAACAAATGCAACTTTTCTTTAAGTTCAAGTATACTTACCTCAGAAGCATCATCTTCTTCCTCCAAGTCTAAATCTCCATGAGTCATGAGTGCTGCTTCATCAACTTCATCATCATCTGAGTCAAATCCCCAAGCTGCTACCATTGCATATTCTTCCCTCTTTTTGTTTTTTTCTTTCAATTCCTTTTCAGCCCTTTCCTTTCTCCATTCTATTTCCCAGACAGGACAATCCTTGATATGATGATCAGTATTACCACACTTGTAGCATCCATTTAGATTGTCATTTGACCATTTTTTGCTACCTGTTCCCTTCTTCTTTTTGAAGGATTTGCTGAAGTTCTTAGCTATAAAGGCAACTTGTTCTTTATCAAGTTCAATTTCTTCATCACTGTAAGATGCCTTCAGAGCTAAGGTATCTTCTGGGGCTTCTAGAACTTTAGTTCCATCAATTTCCATTTCATAAGTTCTTAAATTCCCCATTAATTCATCCAGGGTCATGCCTTCAAGATCCTTATTTGTTTTCCTGATTGTAGTTACCTTAACATTCCACTTTGATTTTGGTAATACCCTCAGTACCTTCTCTACTTGTTCTTCTTCAGATATAGCTTTTCCTATGGAGGTCAGCTCATTTGTTAAGTCAGTAAGCCTTGTCATCATCTCATGCAAGGTTTCATTCTCTTTCATCTTAAATGCCTCATACTCAGTGAAAAGAAGAGAAATTCTGAATTTTCTTACTTGAGATGTTCCTTCATGAGCATTTACTAGAGCATCCCAAATTTGCTTAGCAGTGGTACATGTTGATACCCTGTTGTATTCAGCACATCCCAATCCACAGACCAAAATATTTTTGGCCTTAGCATTTTTACTTAATGCCAATAAGTCATCAGGAGTGAATTCACTTCTTACTTTCTTGACCTGTTTCCCATCTTCTAACTTCATTGGAATAGTAGGACCATCAGTGATACTATCCCATAACTCGTAGTCTTCCCCTTGAATGAATGTTTCCATCCTAGCTTTCCACCAAATGAAGTAATAACCATCAAAGAGTGGAGGTCTAATAGTAGATTGACCTTCACTGACCAGTAGGTGGTGCGGAATTCATCATATTGATCTTTGTCTTAGGTGCTAGTCCTTTTTAAGACAACCTCTCTCTGATACCACTTGTTAAGAATTCGTGCCCTACAGATTATCTTATTTTCGTCTAACTATTGCTTATCTATGGAACGGGTTACCTAACGTGTTCCAAGGAATCAATAAAATAGAAAGTAAAGAACACAATGATTTCTACGTGGAAAACACCCGGCTCAAAAAGGTGTAAAAAAACATGACCTGTACCTCTACAAGATTTAACCCCAACTTCACTAAATAACTCTGAGCCTCAACAACGACTGATTACAAAACTCTTGTAACCAACAAATAGGAATTATAAACTCTAATCCCTATAACTCAAAAACTAGGAATTATAAACTCTAATTCCTAACTACACACATACCTCCCAAGGTATGCTTTCCCAAAGTCTCTGAGTTTTCCCCAACTCAAAGACTAGCTCCTAATTTAGTTTATAACACACTGAAACTAATATTACATCAATAGTTCAAAAACAATGAACAACTCTAAAAATCAACGTAAAACTCTTAGCTGGATTTTATACTTAGGACCAGGTTCTTCAATGTGTTTCTTCAGTGATTGAGTAGCACTTCATGAAGTCAATCTGTCGATTGTGCTTTTCTATTTTGTAAGTACGTGAATTATTTTGACTGATGCACCTTCTATTTAAGCACAGCTCTTCAAAGAGTCATTCTTTATTTCAAACTCCTCCTTTAATTAGAACTCTCATTGCATAGAGTTCTACTTCAAGTGAGACTCTTTCTTTAATTCCAACTCTTGTTTCCTTAGTGTTGTAGTAAAACTCCAACTCTTTTAAATCAGCACATGTTTATTTATCAGAATCTTTCTCCTCCCACACATAGGACTCTTCAAGATATACTCAGAAGTGAAACTTTTTCTTCACGTAGGACTCCTTTTTCATCTCAAATTGCTTTCCCTTATCATTAAGTGTTTGAATCAAATTCAACTTGTTATAATCCCCACATGATCAGTAGCTTGAGTATATCAGAATTAGGCTTGCTTATTCGTTCTTGTCTTTAAGCAATCTTGTCTGCATCTATCAGTGAAACTGGAAATCTGCTTTTCTATGCGTGGACCAACTCAAGTAACATGTTTCATTCACGTGTCAGTTTGTCAATCATCAAAACTACATAGTACCCAACTGTTGGAGCATAGGTGAATTGTTGTATGGGATGGATGCCGAAGGTGATTTTTAGAGAACCGACCTTTGGAGCACCAGAAGAGATCCATTGAGGTCAATAGTTACTCCAAGACGTACATGGTTGCTCAGGCAATTGAACAACCATACCAAGAGCCATTCCTCGTGGAACAATAGTTTCTTTGTGCACATGAATAATTAATAAAGTTAGTAAATAAAAATAACCTTTTGTAAATAAAAAATAATATCGATATATTTTGTAATATTGACTTTTAAATGGTATATTTATGTAATTTTCCTAGGCAAAAGAAGCAACCCCTTTTTAGCTCGCTATCCAATTCCAAGTGAATCAACCCAATTAAGCACTTATATTTAGAGCCCGTTTGGGATTGCTGTTACAAACTATATATTTGGGCAACACTTTTATAAAATAGCTTTTCAGAAAAGTTCTTTTGAATAAAAAGCAATTTGTGTTTGGTAAATTCATTTGGGAAGTACTTTTGATAAACAAATTGTGTTTGGATAATTTTTTTCAAGAAGTGTTTTTTTTTTTGAGACAAATAACCAAAAAGTACATGTATCAAAAGACTTTTATTAATAAAATCAATTTATAGAGAAAATTTATTTTAAATATCTATTATAATATTTTTAATTAAAATCTTATTTTTATTTAATTAAAAGGAAATACTCTGAAATTCACAATCAGTATTTATATATATATATAACATTAAAAAATATTAAATAATGATATATTACTTAAATAATATAAATATTACTTAGAAACATCAAACAAAAATAAATATTTTCAAATTATGTAAAGAAAATAAGTGAAAATAAAATAACAATATATAAATCTTAAAGAATTATGATGTAAATATGAAATATAAAATTTTAAAATTAAACTTTAATCAAACTTATAAGAAATGTTAATTAACTGAGAAGGGATGTGTGTGTGTGAAAGGGACATTTTTATCTTTAAAAAATAATTGTCTTCTTCTGCTTTTGTTCTTTTTTGAAAAGCAGAAAAACTGCTTCTGCTTATTCTTAAAAGCATATTTGCATGTTTACCAAACACTCTTTTTTTTTTTAAATGTGTTTTTTCTTAAAATAAGTGTTTTTTTGTGGAAATAAGCCATCTCAAACAGACACTTAACCTTTTACACAATTCGTTCCTAAATGAGTGGTGTTTTAGATATAGACATTGATGATATTCTTTCAATTTTACCCTTCTTTAAATAAAGAGAGCTTTACATAGTCAATAAATTATTAAAGAATTACAACTTTTTCAATTTTTTTATTTTAGAAAAAGACTAGCAGCTTAAATATTATTCAAATTGTAACTAAGTACATCGTGAATCAAGGATGGGGGATGGTAACCCACTCCATATCAACTTGCAGCCTTACCTAACACGAAGACACACTGATTCGATGGTCGTTTAACAAAAGACAAAGATATAGATGTAAAGCCATACATGAGCACTTTACAATCTAAATAATATTATTAGAAAAACTTATGAAAGACAATCTAATTGGATATTTTGAAACAAAAAATATAGAATATTTAGAATACCTTCAAAATAATATAGAAGAATTACAAAAACTAAGAGAAAAAAATTAAAAATACTATAGTAAAGCATTTAACCAATTACCATATAATCACCCCCTAAGATATGAATATCGATAAAACTAACATAAATAAACTCAAAATAAAAATAAAAATAAAAATATTTAGAGAAGTTAAGAAACATCCACACACAAATAAAAATAGATCCATTGTATTTATAATAGATCTATTTTACTACACAAGTTATCTGCACCCCCCTACACTTTGGTATCAAAGCCTATGTTGTTTAAAGTTACGTAAGTAGTATATATTTGGATTTATTTGATTAATTTATTAGTTATGACTTATTTGATAAAACTAAATTTAGATACTCCCCAAAATATTATTTAGATGAATAAAGTACAAAAATTACCAAAATATAAAGAATTAAAGCAAATAATATCTAAAAACGTAAAGAATTAAAAATAAGGATAGAAAGACTACAATATAACATAATTGTCGGAGTTAGTAAAAACTCAATAAATGCACAAAAAGAAGAAATATCAAATTTAGAATCAACAATAGATAGTCTAGAATATACATACCAACATGATCTATTAACAAATAAATAAAAATGAACAAAGAAGAATTTATAATAGATGAAAAAATATATGAAAACCATGAAGGATTAAAAATAAAAATAGTATTTTCTAATCTAGGAAGAAGGTATAAGAAAATAGGTGAACATTTATATTTAATGTTAGAAAAAGAAGAATTAAAATTAGAAGATAAATTGACAGCTATGGTAAGAATAGAAAAAGAAAATAAAGAAATAGATATAAAAAAGGAAATAGAAAAAATAAAACAACAAACTACAGAAGAAATACGAAAAATAGAAGAAACTAAAAATAGTAAGATTGTTGAATTAGAAAAAGAACTACAAATGCTAAAAGATTTGTATGAAAAAAGACAGAAAGAAAAAGAAGAAAAAGAAGAAAAAGAAGAAAAAGATATAGAACAAAAATTATTAAACGAGATAAATTAATTTAAAGAAAAATTAGAAATAAATACAATAGATATTGAAGAAACAGATAATTATGATTCAGAAGATAGTGAAACATATACAGAAATCTTAACAAACACAAAAAATTTAGAAATCAATGAAAAACAAGAAGTAATTAATGAAGAAAACTTAGAAAATAGAAACACAGAAATAAATACTCTTGATAAAAAAGAAGATGAAAATATAATACCTAGAACATCAGAAATAAGAAAACCTACATATTATAAGAATAAGTTTAAAAGATATAATCTAAAGGATGAATATGACAAATGGACACTAAAACAAATAATTTATAAAAATTATAACTTTTTAGACTTAGATTGTGTAATAAATACAGAAAAAATAATACAATTATGGATGGATATATGACAAAATAATTATTAGATAATAATATAAATGTAACAGATGCACCAGAATATATAGAAAGAACACTAATAGGAACAGTGAAATTATGATTTTCAAATCTAACTGAAAATACTAAAAGGGTATTAAGAACTGACAAACCTACAGAAGAAACATCATCAACAACTAAAACAAAATTAACACCTATAGAATTATTAAAAAAATATGAAATAGCTATAAAAGATGAATTTAGCAGCATTACAACAACAGAAGAAGAATAAAATGAAGAGAAAGATACAAATAGGAATTTAATATTAAAATTAGCAATATGTAATATGTGTTACATAGATAAATATACTTTCGCATTTAAAGAATATTATTATAAAGGAACATATAATACAAAAGAAAGTAAAGAAATAAGAAAAATATATTTTAATAAATTAGCTGAACCATTTAGTTCAAAAATAATAAAAAGTTGGAATGAAACAAAAATAGTAGATACTCTAGGAGCAAGAATAAAAATTTTACAACAATGGTATAGAAACCTATGTGAAAAATATAGAGAAGAAATAAAAATGAAAAAAACATTAATAAGAAATTTAGCATGTTGCAAAGATAAAATAGCACCTCAATTTGGATGCGAAGAAAGATATTATAAGAAAAGAAAAAGACATAAGAAATATAAGAAATACGAAAAATCAAAATATAAATATAAGAAACCAAGAAAAAGATATTCTGTAAAAAATTATAAAAATAAAATACCATATAGGAAAAAGAAATATATAAAAGAATGTACTTGTTATAATTGCGGAAAATTAGGACATTTAGCTAGAGATTGTAAATTACCTAAAAACCCAAAAAATAAACAAATATCAGAAATAAAAAATAGAAAATACAAAATATATGCAGATAAATTATATAGATTACGAATTAGAAAGTGAAGATAGTATATATAAAATTTCAGAGAATGAAACAGATAATGAAATAGATAGTGAATTAGATGAATTAAATGACGGAAGAAGATATAAGAGTAAACCAAATAACTGAAGAAGATATAAAAATAACAACAAAGGAAGAATCTTTAAATGAAGAAGGAACAGATCAAAAAATAATATTTGATGAAATAAAAGAAAAAGAATTAGATTTAAGTATAGAAAAAATATTTAAAATACCAACAATAGAAAACATATTTAGTAGAAGAAAAGAAGAATATTACGTAGTTAGCCAAAAAGAGCATGTAATAGACTGTAGTTATGCAAAAGGTAAAGCTAGTATACCACTAGTAACAAAAAGGATAATTAATAAAGAAATAAACGATATAAAAAGTAGAGACCCAATAAAATATGTACACCTTGGAGGTACAGATATATTAATAAAAACATGTTTTAGAGAAGGAATAGATACAACAATAGAATTATACCTAGCAGATGATAGAATTATAAAACCTATAGAAAAAAGTATAGTAACTGCCATAAAAGGAAATTTAATATACCAAAAATTTAAATTTATAATAAGTGTGAATTATTCAGTAGCAATAACAAATAAAAATATAGATAAATCATTAGTATTATATTGGAAAATATCAGGAATAGATCTAACCTCAGGAAGTAAAATATTTACAGCAAGATATAAAAATCTATATGTATTAACAACAAAACATAAAATAATGGGAAAAAATAAAATTAACAAAATACAAATAGAAAGTCCTTTCGAACAATTTGTAAAAACAATTGATAATAATGATTATAGTTATAGAGACATAGATATAGAAGAAAATTTAGAAATAATAAATGATAGAATAAGTACAACAAAAAAAATAGCTTATAAAAAAACAGAATCATCAAGTTCATAAAAAAGAACAAGTTATGAAACAAGTTCAACAAATAACTTAAACCAATATTATATAACAGGAACAATAAATGAAAAAGAATATTTAATACTCTTAAATACAAGACAAGAAGAAAATTATATAGCAAGATATCTAGTAAAAAATGAGGAAATAAAATCTGACAACAATATATGTCCAGATCTACCAAGAAGCTTAATAAACACTAAAAATATAGAAGAAAAAGAAATAATAATAAGAGTTAGAAAACTAAAAATAGAATTTGAAATAAAGGAAGAAATGCAAAAAGCAGACATAATATTAGGAATAAAATGACTAGAACAAGTAAAACCATATAATATAGAGCATACACAATTTTCTATAACATATAACAGAGAGAAATTATTCTTAAGAACTTTAACATGATATGAAAATATATGTATTAATGAAGATAGTAGTAGAAGGGTATTACAGTAGATATTATACGCCTATGATAGATACAGGAGCAGAAGCTAATTTATGTAGATATAATTGTTTACCAAAAAGTAAATGGGATAAATTAAAAACACCAATAATAGTTAAAGGATTTAATAACGAAGGAAGCTTAATTACTTATAAAGCTAAGAATGTAAAAACACAAATATGAGATAAAATATTAACAATAGAAGAAATCTATAATTATGAGCTAACATTAAAAGATATACTTTTAGGAATATCGTTGTTAGATAAATTATACCCACATATAATAACTAGAACGGATTGGTAGTTTACAACACCATATAAACAGAAAGTAAGAGCAAAAAGAGTTACTAATAAAATAAGAAAGAAAACTGATTGCATAGAAGGAAGTGAAAAAATTACATAAAAATTAGAAAATATAAAAAATACTGAAGATACAATAGAACTGGTCGTATTTTCAATAAATAAAAAGGAAATAACAATATTTTTAATATGTAAGATAGAAATAATTAAGAAAAAAATTAGAACAATTATATAGTGAAGATCCATTAAAAGGATGGGAAAAACATAAAACCACTATAAAAATTGAATTAATAGATAAAAATAGCATAATAACTCAAAAACCATTAACATATAGTTTTGACGATTTAAAAGAATTTAAAATGCACATAGAAGAATTATTAGAAAAACAATATATACAAAAAAGTAATAGTAAACATAATAACCCAGCATTTATAGTAAATAAACATAGTGAACAAAAAAGAGGAAAAAGTAGAATGATTATTGATTATAGAAATTTAAATGCAAGAACTATGACATATAATTACCCAATATGAAATAAGATATTAAAAATAAGACAACTACAAGGATATAATTACTTTAGTAAATTTGATTGTAAATCGGGATTTTACCATTTAAAGTTAGAAGAAGAATCTAAGGAATTAACCGCATTTACGGTACCAGAAGGATTTTATGAATGGAATGTACTACCATTTGGATATAAAAATGCGCCAGGTAGATATCAACATTTTATGGATAGTTATTTTAAACAATTGACTAATTGTATAGTATATATAGATGATATACTATTACATACAAAAATCAAAGAAGAACATTTAAAATTATTAGAACAATTTACGGATATAATAGAAAAATCGGGAATAAGTTTAAGTGAAAAGAAAGCTGAAATTATGAAAAACCAGATAGAATTTTTAGGAATACAAATAGATAAAAGTGGAGTAAAAATGCAACAACATATAGTACAAAAAATAATAAATTCAAAAGAAGAATTAGACACTAAAAAAGAAATTACAATCATTTTTGGGATTAGTAAACCAAGTAAGGGAATATATACCATAATTAGCAGAAAATCTAAAGCCTTTACAGAAAAAAATAAAAAAGAATGTAGAATATAATTATAACGAAGAAGATAAAAAATAAGTCCAGAAAATAAAAATAGTTTGTAAAGAATTACCAAAATTACAATTCCCAGACGAAAATAGAAAATTTATATATATAGTAGAAGCAGATGCTAGTGAATGTAGTTATGGAGTAGTACTTAAATATAGGTATGAAAATGAAAAAATAGAACATCATTGTAGATATTATTCAGGAACGTTTAATGAAACAGAAATAAAATGGGAAATAAATAGAAAAGAATTATGTTCATTATATAAATGTTTACTAACATTTGAGCCATATATTGTATATAACAAATTTATTGTACGAACAGATAATACACAGGTACGTTGGTGGCTAACAAAGAAAATACAAAATTCAGTTACAACAAAAGAGATTCAGAGACTAGTATTGAATATATTAAATTTTACATTTACAATTGAAGTAATTAGTACTAACAAAAACGTTATTGCAGATTACATATCAAGACAAAGCTACACAGACTGATATAATAGAAGATGATGCTTTAGAAAAGATATTCAAAACCCTAACTACGCTTTCAATGAAAGTGGATAGTATGGGTAATGAAATAGAAAAGCTAAAGACTAATGAAGATAAACTGAAGTCTGTAGCTACAAATCAGCTAACTCAGCAGTGTGCAGAGCTATGTCGATCAAAAGACATTAAAATTCCAGAGCTAGAAGGAGACGTTGGGACACTCCGTAAAACCCATAAATCTACAATTGCAGGTACAAGAAAAGGAGTTATTGGACAAAGATACCAGAATATGAACTTAAATAAGACATTTGAAAAACCATTTACACCAAAAATACAAAAAGACCTCTTGAACATACCCTCACAAATTACCACATAGCGAGATAGTATGAACCAAGATAAAAAGTTTATAACTATACAGCCCAAAACTACATAGAAAATATCTACCGAGTACAAACTTTTCTAAACCTTAACCCCAAAGTTACAGATATCAAAAAACCCAACACAAACTATATAATCCAAAGATTACAAGGTCACAACAAGCTAATTGCACTACCCAAAACTAACCTAAGCCTAATAAAAACTTATTTCGATTATTGATTATTAAATACCATGTATACCCAAGATGGAGAAGAACTATCAGCTATGGAAGAATTACAAAAAGTATTCAACACCTATAAAAGAGTAACCAAAGGAGATCTATTTTATATAAAGTGTTATACTGCACTAGCAGAGATATTATACGACGAGATAAAACCAGTTATACAAGTTGTAAAAATAGGATTAACCAGAGATATGATTATACCAGAAGATATTGTGCAGTAGCCAGAGATACCCAGAATCGAGATACCTAATTTTTATGCAAACAAATGACTTATTGGACTAGCTACAATTATTCAAGAACTAGCAAACAATTATACCAATGGAAACCGAATATGGAGCTTTTATTCAAGAGACCATCAGATGATTTATTCAAATTCAAAAGAACTACGACAAGCAGATATGGAAGATGTTAGACAATGGATAATGACATTACTTAACCCAGAAAAATAATCTACTGCAAGGGCAATTAAGAGAGGATTTATTTCAAACGGATTATTGACAAGATATTGCAAGATAATTGGACACAAATATCCAGATCATCAATGTTTGAGATGTAATGTAGAAGATAATATTGTCCCAGAAGTTCAACTGGAATAGAAGAAGATAAAAGCGATAGCTGGAAGATGCAAGATATGAAGCAATAATGGAGATACAGAGCAATAAAAAGAAGATAACTACGGATAAAGAAAGAAGACAAAGAAAGTAATTCAAGTTATTAAAGGTGAAAAAGACATATGGAAGATTTAAAATAGCTAGATAACTTTACGTAAATTATTATATAAGTAGCCTTAGGCTTTTTGACTTTTCTTATCATTTACTAGTCTTTTTTGGCAAGTAGTGTCATTATTAGATTAGACATGAGTAAAAATTAGCTTTAGGACTTTGCAGAGATATTTTTCTTTACTTTTGTAAAGTAGCTGACAGATGTAAAGAAAAACAGTGTACGCGTTTTCATTTCTAAGAATATAAATAAACGAGCACTTGCTCAGATGAAGGTAAGCCTTCATGCGTTGAAGAAAAAAACTCTCTCTTGTCTACAACAAATAATTTGATTATTTAAAAAACAGGTATATTTTAATGAAAAAATCTATGGAGGAACAAAACTTAGAATTATCAAAACTACCAGAACAGGTATATTCATTTACTATTATGTATAGCTAAATTCATAAATTCCTAACAATCATGATATGATAAAATAAGTTCATGTTAGTTGCTTTATAGTAAAATTATTCGAAAAATAGCATGTTATGAAGTTTATTAGCAAAGTGGAAAAGGAGAAAAATCCCTAAGAACTATGCCATCCTAAAGGTGAAATCGGTGAGGCAAGAAAGCTGTGATAGGGGAGTAACCAGAGTAGAGGCGTTGTTTAATAGAAAAGTATCCAGATTACCATGCTAATAGTGACCGAAGAATATGTTATTTAAGAATAATCTAGTATATAGAAATCTAAAGTGATCATATTTTGTTATGTGCATGATTGAAGGGAATATTCTGAAAATAGCAATTTTATGAAAAATGGATAATTATTTATCTGACGAAATGGTAGATAAATTTAAAATACTCGTTTTATATGTACTTAAGGATATAGAAATAGTAGATATAAGAAAAATCATATTGGAAAAAATATTTGACAGATATTTTATGACTAGAATTAATTATATACCACACCTACCGAACTACTCTTATAAATACTTACATACCAAACCCACACACTAACTATGATAAATTATGTATATTTAGAATTTTGGAAAATAGATATAAAATATATATAATTTCTTAGTGAAAATATATAAGAATTAATGAGATTAAAACAAACAACTAAAAAATATTATAATAAAGTATTTAACCAATTTTTAATGATAGATAATCTTAAAATATTAATCTTATATATACTTAGAGATATAGAAATTATAGATATTAAGAGAATATTATTAGAAAAAGTATTAGACTATGAAATTGAAACTATAAATTGGATAGAATAGTTATACCTGGATAATTACCCAGATGGATATTATTCAGATTAAGAGATGTTAGAATATATTAGAAAAACTAGAGAAAATCAAGATAATCTAAATGAAGAAATTAATTATAGAAACCGAATTAGAAAAATAATGGAGAATCTAAAAGAAAAATTAATATGGATAGAAGAAACCCTAAAAATTTTAGAAAAAAGTACATGTGATAGTTTATATAATTTAAAAAACTCGCTACGAGAAGAACAACACAAGATTATAAATAGCATTAAAAATCTAGAATTAGATATACATTACAGTACAATTAGGATAAATTATTATACAAAAATTTGTAAATCTACAATTACTACAGGATAAAATGATAGACTATGAATATTTAAAATATTGGAGAGAAAATATGAAAGAAATAATATTATTAGAAAAACTTATGAAGGACAATCTAATTGGATATTTTGAAACAAAAAATATAGAATATTTAGAATACCTTCAAAATAATATAGAAGAATTACAAAAACTAAGAGAAAAAAAATAAAGAATACTATAGTAAAGTATTTAACCAATCACCATATAATCACCCCCCAAGATATGAATATCAATAAAACTAACATAAATAAACTCAAAATAAAAATATTTAGAGAAGTTAAGAAACATCCACGCACAAATAAAAATAGATCCATTGTATTTATAATAGATCTATTTTACTACACAAGTTATCCGCACCCCCTACACTTTGGTATCAGAGCCTATGCTGTTTAAAGTTACGGAAGTAGTATATATTTGGATTTATTTGATTAATTTATAATAGATCTATTTTATTACACAAGTTATCCGCACCTCCTACACTTTGGTATCAGAGCCTATGCTGTTTAAAGTTACGAAAGTAGTATATATTTGGATTTATTTGATTAATTTATAATAGATCTATTTTACTACACAAGTTATCTGCACCCCCCTACACTTTGGTTATGATTAGATTTTATGAGTTGGTAAACACTTTATTCGCACTAATTACCATAAGATTTTAAATTGAAGCACTTAATTTTTTTTGGTACTTAAATATGAGATTGAAAATAAATATTTATACATTGTTAAAAATTATAGTGAAAGGGTTTTTACTCAACATAACTAACAAAAGAATACAAATTAGAACAAGAGAAAATTCAAAAACTAAATAAATACAATAAAATAAATTTACCTCATAAATTACTATCATTTTACGCATGAACTTACAAAGAGATACCTGAGATACTTCATAGAAGAAATGCACAATTTTTTTAACAAAAAAATTCTAACAACATGATTCTAATTAGGAAATGTATTGAATTGTCATTATGATTTTACAGATTGACAATGGTACAAAGAAATAAAGAAGTAAACTCAACTAATGTTATGAGTTTTATTCAAATATTTAAGCAAGAGCAAGTAACATATAGCTCTTTCCTTTTTTTAAATTCAATTCCATCAAACAATGTGATGATTTTGTTACTATAAAAATACCTTTGACGTTAAGACATTTAACCATGATTGATGTGAAACATTCATCTACACTAATGTTTCTGACCATTAAAAAAAGCTTTAAGCAATGTTGATGGAAGGTCTTAAAGAAAAAAAAATCAGTTTTCCACATTTTTTTTTTTGATGGTCAGAATTTCAGTGCTAGGTGAAGGATTCACACCAGCCATGACTAAATATTTATTTAGAGAATATAAGAAAATGTGATATTAGATCTCAATATCTAGAGTGTATTTATAATGATAAAATAATTATATTGTTTGATGGAAATAAATTCAAATAACCAAAAAGGTAATAAAATTTTGGTAACTTCCTCTTTCAAAAGGGTTTGAACAAATCTCATAATATTAACTGAATTACCTTCTTTGTTTCTTTGTAAATTGCCAATTTTTAAAGATCATAATTACACATGTAATATTTTTCCTAATTAAAATTATGTTATTGGATTTTAAAAATTTTTTTGGTATCATTTTTAAATGGAATAACTCTTAATAAGTTTTTATATGTAATGAAGATAATTTGTGAGGTAAACATAATTTATTCAACTGTATTTTCTTTTTTATTTTCCCTAAATTTTCTCTTGGTCAAATATATATACTTTATTTTTTAGTCATGCTTAGTAAAAGATTTCCGTTACAAATTGTTCAATGTGAAAATATTTATTGTCTAAATCTTTTAATTATCAAAAAAATTTAAGCACTACTATTATAAATTCTAAGATAGTTTATCCGTATTTTGTAGCATTTACAAATTCGTATTCGTAACTTATGAAATGTTTAATATGTCATGATATGAAATTCTAAACTCTTGACACTATTAAAAGTGTGTAAAACCTCTTGAAGTATTTTCGTACACTTGTGATGCATTATAAGTCTCAAAATAATACAATAATTTTTATTTATTAAGTGGTTATCCAAATATGATGAAGATTAAAACCATCAATGAACATATTACTTCAACTAATACAAATCAAAATTAGAAGCCAAATAGAGGGATACACAAAGGACCAAAAAAAAAAAAGGTAGTCAGGCTTAATAAAGTAATTCTTCTGTCCCAATTTATATGACTTACTTTTTTTTTTTAGTCAGTCCAAAAAATGACACATTTTTTCTATTTAGTTATAATTTAATTTTAAATTCTCAATTTACCCTCACTGAAACGATTTAAAGCCACACAAATATCTTAAATTTATTCTGGACCACAAATTTTAAAAGTCTTTCTTTCTCACTTAAATTCCATGCAAGTCAAACTAACTCGCATAAAATGAGACGGGGGGGAGTGTGTACCCAAACTAGTTTACGATCATGTGAATTGTACATGTATCCCATGCTAAAAAGTAAATACTTTGAATAAATTATTAGAAATATTTGATGAATTGCATCGAAATTGAAGTGACAACACACAAGCTCAAATTGAAAGATTGTATTAGCTGGAAATCAGTACTAGTAGATGTCTCAATTTTATTTGTCACTGGTCAATTTATTCATTGTCAAACTACAATTAAGAAGACTACATTTGCCTGCTCGATTATCTTTTCACTTTAACGTAGCATAATTCTAAGGAACTTCAATAATATTTTTATCTTTGAATGACAAAGTACATGGTGTTCATGTGCATAATTCATAAACTGTGAATTCACAGCTTTCTAAAAAATATCTCATATAGAATAGTTATAGCCATATTGATGGAGTGGTTTGAATTGTTGATTGACTCCAAAAGTATGCCCCAGACACAAATACTCTCGTAATGATTTATTCAAGATACTTCTCAAAAATTTCCTGATAATCGTGACTCATGAGGGACTCGTAAGGTCCATGTACCAACCGAGACGATCTACATGCCATGCGGATGATTTCAACAAACTATCCCAAGGAATACAATCCCAGTACATATAATCTCTATGTTCTCAATTCAAAAACATAAAATGGTCGCAACATAGACAATCTCCATTTCCTTGCAATTCCTTGGATTTGTTTCTAATTGATTGGTCCAATTTTATGTTTACTATTGGTTACAATTTTGTTATTTTTAATTTTACTAGGCTAATAATTCACTGTAGTTATGTTATATATTAAAAGGATATAATGTTTAAAAAATTCATATTTATTGATAAAAATCTCTTTAATCAATAATCTAAATGAATTTTATTTATTATTTTATGAAATAATTTTATGAATGTATAAGCAAAATTGAATATCATTGCATAAACACAAAATCTTTCTAAAAATTAAAATGAAAGAAATTGAATATAGTCAAGAAGAAAAGATAATAAATTTTCATAATTTTTGTTCTTAAATGTTTTCCCAACACACTGGTATTATTATTAATACTCAATAAAAGAGATGAATATTTTAATACCATAATAAAAATTCTAAATATAAGATAAAAGACAAATTCGACCAACATAATGAGATTCATATGGTCTAGCATCAAAATCAGAAGAGAATTTTTCCTTGCTTCAAAAAGAGCCTAGACAGTTGCATTGCTCATGTTGGTTGAGCTTCAATAGTCTTTTTGCTTCTTGTAACTTGGCCTCCAAGATCTCCGCCACAACTTGAAGTTGATGCAGGCTGAGTTGTTCATATGGAACATTCAGCCACGAACGTTGAAACTCTATTTCAGGCTTAGGAACTTCACAATTGGGTGAATGATTTGTTTCAGACATTACTAAATCTTTAGATTGAGAAAATAAAAAAAATCATGTTGGGTTTCAATACCAAGAATATATTTATAGTGATAAAATCATCACATTTTTTTGATGGAAATGAGCTCAAATTTAAACAAAAAAGTTAAAAAAATAATTATGTTACCTTTTTCGAAGGAGTTGACCATATTTTATAATATTAATTGAGTTTCCTTCATTGTTTCTTTGTATTAACGTCAACTTATAAGGATTATAATAACACAGTCAATATTTTTCCTAATAAGAATAATGTTATTTGATTTTTGAAAAACAAAATTGATGTCAGTCTTTAATGGAATATCTCATAGTAATCTTGTAAGTAAAATGATCATTATTCATGAGGTAAAAATAATTTTTTTTTTTGGATTATATTTGTATATTTTATAAATTTTCTCTTGTTTAAAAATGCATATTTGTTTGGTACTTATTCTTAGTAAAAATCTTCCACTATAAGTTTTAACTGTGAAATTATTTATCGTCCAACTTATACTAACATATCAAAAAAATAAAATCAAGCACTTCAATTTAGTATCCCAAGGTAACTTGGGTGCAGACAGGTTACCAAACTCGTAAAATCCAACTGTAAAGTACGACAAGTGAAAAGAATATTGTAATGTAAAATCATAGACTGTAATATAATTAAACATGTATAAACCCCTTTAAAATGTTCTTTTACACTTGATGTGATATATTGTAAAATTCTTGTATGATACTATAAAATTTGTGTCTCTTTTTGTCATGATTTAAAAATCGACAGGTCATGATGATACTTCTCGCGACGAACCTTTACAAGTAGGCCTCTCGCCCAAACTGATACACACGGAGAAAATACAGAAATGACCCCAAGGTAAGGCTTCTAGAATGAAGCCGAACCAAATAGATATAATAAAAGAGGAAAGAATAAAATCAACACATGCAACCATAATTTTCAAAACTTGATGTCAAAAGTACAAGAACTACTACTACTATCTAGGAGTCAAATACATCAGAAAAATAACCACAAAGAAATAATATATGTCTCCAAATATTAATAAAGACATAACTAATACCGAAAGATAGAGGTGAACTCTTGACATATGAATGTCCAATTGCTATCTTGAGTAGTCTGAAGGAGCCTGAAATCAACCAGTCTGAGGCGCGCATCCGAACCTAAAGTTGCACCAAAACGGTGAAGTAGGAGTGAGTACAGTCTACTTATACTCTGTAGGTATCATAGGCTGATCGAACAAACTAAAAGATAAAACATACAAAATACACACTAAGGGCATGCCACCTACAATAAAAAAATGTCACACAACGATAGCTCATACCGCTTGCACTGACAGTTCTAATATACCACATATATTGCAATATCACACTAAGATAGAACACACGTATGCATTATATCACATATAAGTAGAACAAGGGAGAACATGTATATACAAGATCATCAAATACAAGTAAAGAAAGATACGAAAAATACATAGACGACAAGTTGATGTGGCAATACAATAAAACATGACACAATAAAGTTAGTGCAATGTATGTGATGATGATGATGATGATGCGCGAGGTCGTCGCACAACCTCCAGGATTATCTCACAATCCCTGTATACACCTACGGAGCTAAAGCTTCCCAATGTAGGACCATAGGGGTTCGTCAACCCATATACAATCCATATATCTCATATCTCATATCTCATTTCTTCCACATCCTTTGAAAAAGGTTTTATAAGGTGTTACAATATCTTTTCTCGGAACTTCCCTTGGAAAGGATTTTATAAAAGCTGTTCTCAGTGTTTCTCAGATGTTGCCACAGTGATATCAATGTTTCATGAATGAGTATGATGTGAGGATGTAATGCTCACAATCAATCACAGTGAGTATTACCACAACCAATCAGAATGATATATTTCCACAACCAATGACAATTATACTTTTTCACAACCACATGAGTCAATATTCACTGATTATTTTCGTTTCACCCATGAATTTCTGATACCAAACAGTATCTACAAGAGCACAAAATAGTTCACAAACTCACAAAAATAGTCCACACGTACAAGACATCAAACAGAAACAACAAACACACAAACTTGAAAGATAAGGAGATAGATAACTTGACACAAAAAGAATATAAAATGTAGCAACTAAAGAGTGTATCAAACTCTAAAACCTCTACAAATCACATTAACAAGAACCAAGTTCTTACGGGAACACAATAGGAACTCGGTTCACTCAAGCATTCTCCTTTCTAGCCGTCTCACAACACAAATAGAACCTTTCACTTGTGAAGCTTAAAATGTTTGGTGGTCTACTCTCTTATTGAGAGGAAATATGGTGTTCAATGTTACAAAGTGATTTTAAAATGAGCTGACTAAAAGAACAAGACTAAACAAACACCTTAAATAGTCTTTACAAAAATGATGGCAAAAATACCCCTTTTCCCTTAATGAAAGGAGAGGGTGTGGAGTGTTTGGGGCAGCCTTGGGGGTGTATTTTGGGCCCCTAATGTCAGACCCCACATGTCAATATGTACACTCCCTTGGGCGAGTTTTCAACAAGCTCAACAACGTCCATTTTCATAAACACGCCTTGAAGCCTTTGCAGTTCCCGTGCTTGACTTCTAGTAAATGGTCTAGAGCCCGTGTCACCCGTATCATCCTATCCATCGTGAGAGAAGTTTGACCTCAAACTCACGGGTTCTTCATCTTCAATGGAATCAATCCGTGAGAGGTCATAGACGTTGAACGTGTTATGCACTTGGTATTCCGGTGGCATGTCGATCTTGTAAGCATTATCATTGATTCTTTCAAGAACTTGGAATGGACCGTCACCTCTTGGCAGAAAATTTCCCTTTTTTTGGTTAGGGAACCGGTCCTTACATAGGTGTACCCACACCCAATCTCTCGGTTTAAGTACAAGACGCCTTCTCCCTTTGTTGACTCGTTTGGCTACCTCCTGCTTCTTCTTCTCAAGCCGCATCCTCACTTTTCATGCAAAATTTTCATGGATTCATCCCTCTTGTTTACATCTAAGCTAATAACAACATCACTTGACAAAGGATTTAGATCCAAGGAGGTTAGGGTATTGAAGCCGTAGACACATTCAAAGGGTATAATGCCCATACTCGAATGGATCACCTGATTGTAAGAAAATTCTATGCGAGGTAGATGATGTTCCCAAGATGTCAACTTACCTTTAACCATGAAACGTAGAATGGAACCCAAGGTTCGATTCACTACTTCCGTTTGGCCATCGGTTTGTGGGTGGCAAGACGTAGAAAACAATAATTTAGTTCCGAGCCTACCCCATATTGACTTCCAAAAGTGACTAAGGAACTTAGAATCCCTACCACTTACAATGGTCCTTGGGATGCCGTGTAACTTAACAACATTTTCAATAAACAAAGAAGCTACACTAGCTGCATCTTCACTAGTTTTGCATGGCATAAAGTGTGCCATTTTGGAGAAATGATCAACGACAACAAAGATGCTATCTCGACCCCTTTGAGTCTGTGGCAGCCCTAACACAAAATCCATAGAAATATCAAACCACGGGCATGATGGAGTGGGAAGCGGGGTGTATAACCCGTGAGGAAGGATTCTCGACTTAGCACTCCTACAATCCATGCACTGGCCACAAATTTTGATAAAATCTTTGCGCATCCTAGGCCAATAGAATTGCTCCTCCAATATCCCGAAGGTCTTATCAATTCCAAAGTGACCCATGAGACCGCCATCGTGTGCCTCCCTCACAAACAACTCTCTTCAAGAGCTAGAAGGTACACACAATCGTCTCCCCCGAAACAAGAACCCATCAAACACGACATAAGGACTAGACTCTAAGGGCCTCCTTTCCCTACCCACGACTTTACTTTACATAAAGATAGGAGCGAAGTAAGGGTCCTCGAGATACAAAGACTTGAGGCTCTCAATCCCCATTATCTTGGACGACAAAGTGGACACAAGAACATGCTTTCTAGATAATGCATCGGCTACCACATTATCCTTCCCCCTTTTGTATTGAATCACATAGGGAAAGGTTTCTAGAAATTCAATCCATTTGGCATGCCGTTTGTTAAGCTTATCTTGTGCTATAAAGTGCTTCAAGGATTCATGATCCGTTCGGATTACGAATTTCTTGGGCCAAAGATAGTGTTGCCAATTGCCTAACTCTCTAACCAAGGCATACAACTCCAAATCATACGTAGAGTAGTTTTGAGTTGCTCCTTTGAGTTTTTCACTAAAATAAGCAATGGACTTTAAATATTGCATCAAAACAGCCCCTATGCCTACTTTACTAGCATCACATTCAACTTTGAACATCTTATCAAAGTTAGGCAATTGCAACAACGGTGCCAAAATGAGCATATCTTTCAAGGTCTTAAAGGCCTTAGATTTCTCCTCACCCCATTGGAAAGGTTGGTCCCTTCGGATGATTTCGGTCAAGGGGGTGGCAATGGTACTAAATCCTTTGGAGAAACTCCTAGAAAAACTTGCCAACCCATGGAAGCTCCGAACTTCACCCATGGTTTTTGGGGTTGGCCAATATTTAATGGCGGTTATCTTGGGTTCGTCTACCTCCACTCCTCTCGAGCTTACAACAAATCCCAAAAACACAACTTTATCAACACCAAAGGAACATTTTTCAATATTAGCATACAACTTTTCTTTCCTAAGAACATCAAACACACTCCTTAGATGCAAGACATGATCAATAAGAGACTTACTATAAACTAAAACATTATCAAAGTACACGACCACATATTTGCCTATAAACGGCTTCATCATATGATTCATTAGCTGCATAAAGGTACTAGGAGCATTGGTAAAACCAAATGGCATGACCATCCACTCATATAGGCCAAATTTGGTCTTGAATGCGGTCTTCCATTCATCGCCCGATTGCATACGAATTTGGTAATATCCACTCCTAAGATCAACCTTAGTAAACACACAAGAGCCGTTTAGTTCGTCAAGCATATCATATCGCCTAGGAATAGGATGACGATACTTTACCGTAATTTTATTTATGGCTCAGCAGTCCACGCACCTTCACCACGTCCCATCCTTCTTTGGAACAAGCAACACCGGGACCACACATAAATTTATGCTTTTCTTGATATATCCTTTGTTGAAGAGGTCCTCAATTTGCCATTGGACTTCCTTTGTATCCATGGGGTTGCTCCTATAAGCTGGCTTGTTTGGCAATTATGAACTCGGAAAAAAGTCGATTTGGTACTTGATTCCTAGAAGTGGAGGAAGTCCTTACGGCAACTCACTTGGGAACACATCAATAAATTCCTGCAAGACATTAGAAATAGAAGATGGGATAGGGAAAGTGGATGGGTTAGCATTCAAAACATGTGCCAAAAGTAGCATGGGAGTAGTATCATCATACTCTTTGAAGAGGTCACCCTTACGAGCCAACATTACCATTGAATACCTACCCCTCAATGATGAAACTCCCTCTTCACCCTCACCCTTCCCACTCTCAGGTTCCTCCCCTCTACTCATAAGTTCTTTCTCTTTCTTTCCCTTTCCTGGAAAATTCTTCATTTGTTGATGTGCCTCACACACTTATGATGGTGATAGTGGTCGGAGGTTGTACTTTCAACCCTTGAACTCAAAGGAATAATAGTTGGTTCGGCCATCATGCTTGGTCGACCAATCATATTTCCATGGCTGACCCAACAAAAGGTTACAAGCATGCATAAGAATGATGTCGCAAAGTACCTCGTCCTCATAATTTCCAACCTTGAACTGAATCACCACTTGACGAGTCACCTTCAACTCTCCACAATCATTCAACCATTGGAGTATGTACGGACTCGTATGTGGAGTAGTTGACAACTTCAAGTGATTCACCATCGAGGCACTAGCTACATTAGCACAACTTCCTCTATCAATAATCAAGGAGCACACTCTCCCCTTAATAAGACACTTAGTATGAAAGAGGTTTTCCCATTGTATAGGATCATCCAACGCTTTACTAATCATAACTCTTCGTACCACATAATTAGGTACTTCAAGTTCACCTTATTGATGCCAAACCTCCTCTTCCTCATCATCACTAGGCCTCCCCGCCTCCCTTCCCTCTCCATCGTGAGTGACTTCTTCATTTTTAGCTCCTTTAAGTCCCAATTCTTCCCCCAAGAAATACAATTTCCCTTCTCTCAATATCACATTTCTCCGATTAGGACACTCACTAGCCTTGTGTCCCCATCCGTGGCATTTGAAGCATTGGAATCCCTTGACATTGGAAGAAACATTTGGCTTTCCCTCAAGCCGTGAAGGAGGTGGTTGAACACTCTTGCTTATGGGTGGAGGGGTCTTGAATGGTTGTTGTTTGGATTTGTTCCACCCTAAATACGAGGGAACCACTTCTCTCTCCTTGGTCCAACTCGAGGGCCTTTGGTAGGTTTTGGTTTCGTAGGCCGACCTTTCCCTGTTCTCTCGTTCAATCTCTAAGGCTACTTGAAAGATATCTTCAATAGATTCAAACTTATGAAGTGTCATGTGTGTAGAGATTTCCTTATTTAGGCCGACCTTGAACCGGATGATATCGTGGCTCACATGTTCTCCTCTATGATCAAGTTTGAAGATGAGTTGTTAAAACTCATCATAGTAGGCTTCCACACTTTTGTTTCCTTGCTTCAAATTGTACAATTTTGCAAGGAGTTCATGTTGATAGATTTTGAGAAGGTACCTTTGCCTCATAAGATACCTTAATTGAAACCAAGGAAGGGGTTTCCCCTTAATCAATAAGTTGCCAAAACATTTGACATACTCCCACCACGTGGTAGCATATCCCTCAAAATGAGCAATGGCGTAGCAACTCTTTTTCTCCTCCGTGAGATCATTCACTTGAAAGACTCTCTTGCATGCGGATTCCCATGAGAGAAAATCTTCGGAATCACTTTCTCCCTTAAAGATCGAAAGCCCCATTTTGATAGTATTGAGGTCAACATCCCTTTACCGAACACCTTGGCCGCCCCTACCTTCAAGCTCTTGGTTCTCCCTAGGGTCTATCCCTCTACCTCTCATACCCTCTTCTATCAAATAAGTATCACCATACATTTCATATCCTCCCCTTTGGTTCTCTCTCACAAATTTCTCTTCTTGCATTGATGGGATTTGGACATTTGGAATTTGGTATGGTGGATTGGCATTTAGTGGGGGAGTTCTATGGATTGGATGATTTGGATTTAAGGGTGGCATTTGGGTTCCAAGTCCATCATGTGGGACTTGGTGATGTGGGGAATGGCCTAGTCCATCAAGGCCTCAACCTTGTGAGTAATAGTTGGCTTGAGGTATGGCATTTGGTGGATACATTATTTGGTTCGTGGCTTCGGGGGTAATGGTTGGGGATGTGTTTTGTGGAGTTGAGGGTCGAGAACTACGTTGGCTTTCTACCCTTTCCATCCGGCCACTAATAGAGGCCACTTCCACTCCTAACTTATCAAGACCCACATTCACTCTAGCCACGTCCCGAGACAAGGATTCAAGATTAGCCACAAGAGCATTCAAAGCATTTTGGTCCACGGTTTGTGCATTGGAAGTTTTGGGTTCCATGTGTAATGATTCCATTTGACAATGTACCTACAAAACAAACAAACGTTAGTTTAAAATATCCTCACACACTCTTCACACTTGGCTTCCTTACTTGGCCCTTCAAGTGTTGTAAGCCGGCTATCAATCCTTAAGTTCTTAGGAATGAGTCTACTCTTGAGTTAGAATGGATTTTAGTTTTGAAGACTTAAGGAAGTTTCGTACGCACTTGAACAAAGAACAACTATGAATGGTAAACGAGCAAAGTACCACAAAGAACGTAGACACGAAGATGTACTCGAAAACTAGTTCACAACTTAGTGGGTTGTTACTTAGTTGACAACTAGTGTAGGAGTCAATAGAAAGAAAACTAATAGAGACAAGGAAAGAAACTTTGAAGGTCCTATGACTTGAGTTTGTTGTTGATGTGGCCCACAATTTTTATTTTGGCCGTTTGGTATTGTTGTTTTTGTTTAAGTTTGATGTTGTCCCACTTGAATGACTCAATCTTGATTGTTTGGTAAGGCTTTTTTTGGTTTTTGGAGTGAAAAAAAGCAAGACTTGGAACTCTTTTTCCAAAGGTCAAGGTGTCAATAAGCTTTTCACCAACTTGCACCAAAATGGCAAAACACCTTTTGGCTTTGGTTTGTCCCTTCCCCCTTTTGGATCCTTTTTTAAAAAGGTTTGACACCCTTTTGGTAAGTAAGCTTTTTGGGAGGCCCTTTGTCTATTTGACTCTTTGTTGTTGTCTTGAAACTAATTCCAAGACAAACACAAAACCTTTCCTCTCTCTTCGTTTTTTTTTTCAAATCAAACACACCTTTTGTTGAACATTCACCTCAAGAACATTATCAACAACAATAAGAACACTTATGAACAACAACAATATTCAAGTCATCCAACCCTTCAACAACACTAAACAAAAGCTCAAATCTCGGACCTTAGACTCAAGTGTTCTATAGAAACAACAATGTAACACACGAAACTACTAAAACAAGCAAAATAACACCTATAACTAGACACAAATTTGGCCAAACAACTAGGATGGACAGATTTGCTTCTTTTTGGAATTTTCAGATTTTCAACACTTATTTTTTTATTTTTATTTTTTGACTTAGAGAGACCAAGATTGGTAGTGTATGAACACAACCTACCTTAGATATGATACCAAATAATACCAAACGGTATCTACAAGATCACAAAATAGTCCACAAACTCACAAAAACAGTCCACACGTACAAGACATCAAACGGAAACAACAAACACACAAACTTGAAAGATAAGGAAATAGATAACTTGACACAAAGAGAATATAAAATGTAGAAACTAAATAGTGTATCAAACTCTAAAACCTCTACAAATCACATTAACAAGAACCAAGTTCTTATGGGAACACAACAGGAACTTGATTCACTCAAGCACTCTTGTTTCTAGCCGTGTCACAACACAAGTAGAACCTTTCACTTATGAAGCTTAAATGTTTGGTGGTCTACTCTCTTCTTGATAGGAAATATGGTATTCAATGTTACAAAGTGATTTTAAAATGAGCTAACTAAGAGAACAAGCCTAAAGAAACACCTTAAATAGTCTTTACAAAAAGGATGGCAAAAGGACCCCTTTGCCTTTAATGAAAGGGGAGGGTGTGGAGTGTTTGGGGCAGACTTGGGGGTGTATTTTGGGACCCTAATGTCGGCCCCAACATGTCAATACTTACACTCCCTTGGGCGAGGTTGCAACAAGATCAACCGCGTCCATTTTCATAATCACACCTTGAAGCCTTTGTAGTTCCCGAGCTTGACTTCTAGTAAATCGTCTAGAGCCCGTGACACCCGTATCAAATTTCCATGTCTCATATAATAACAAGTATGAATATATCACAATACACTAATGGTACCACATTAGAAATTTCAACAACATAATACAATAATTCATATATATTCAAGGCTATCAACATCACATAGGACCCCACACGGTCGCACATATCACATAATATCTCAATTTCAATAATTACATTTATATAGGCCTCCACATGGGAACAACACTTAGATAGACATATTTCATGATTAGTTCACACTCTTAACATGTATTTTATACCATTATTTACTACCCAACTTAGTCTGAAAGAGTCAAGGCATAACCTACATCAAAAGACGTAATACCGCAACCAAGACTTTGCTATTAAAGCCATACTCCTCACAAAAGGTCACTAACTCCACTAAAAATATAAAATATGGAATCTACAATTCAAAACAAAATCAACGACACCTACAATTACAACTTTTTCTTCGACATCAAAATGGACCTCCGAAATAAGTTTTTGAAAAAGAATGGCAAAATCATACTTTACTTCAAAAATGTATTTTCCACCACATATGGAAACGTGTTTCTGAGGTCAACCCAACACTCATACATTATCAAGGAATAATAGCCCTAAAAAATGGGTGCAAACATAGCTAATTTTGGGCTAAAATCAAGTCCTAAGTAAATTTGGGATTTTGTGTCAGGAACTAAGAATTCATCAATAAAGTGCTGAAATCTTACCTTAAATTGAATGATAATCGCGATAATAGATGATAATCAAGCACGTAATCCACCCACACAACTCAATTTTGAGTTATCATACCAATTTAAGATTTTAGACTCTCAAATATGAAGAAAAAATGTCCAAATTTGCGACCTTGCGGTTTATTTATAGACCCCCCGGTGAAGGGATGTGGTAACCCCCTGACAACAATGTCAAAAACTTATTTTTGACCATCGAAACTCATTCGTAACCTAAATTACATGATCCAGTAGAGAAATTTGAATGTAAATCACATTTCATTGGAATCATTAAAACTTTCATCCAAGATTGTTCGACAAAATGTGGGGCCCACACCTAAACTTTTGTTTTTCAAAAATCCGTTCAATAACCCAAAATAAGTCTAGGAGCCTTGAAAGCTGAATAAAGGGTTCCTATAGCCTAAAATCAACGTTCTAGATGCAATGGAAAATTTGGATTTTCCATTCTAGGTCACTTCGACCAAATGTGGGTCCTACAACCACATTCTTGATTTTTCCACTTTTCAAACAATAGGTTGAAATGAGCTCGGGTGCATTGAAACCTAAACCAAAGGTCAGCCTAGGTTAAAATAGATATTCTTGATCTGCCAGTGCAATTTGAATTTGTATCGGATATTGTGTTAGAGTGCGTACCCTATTGATTTTAATATTATAGTCTACTGTTACCTATCTGTGGAAAAAGTAAGCTAACATGGTTCACTGAAGTAAAAGATGAACACTATTTTTACGTGAAAAACACTCGACTCAAGAAAGGTGTAAAAACCCACAACCAGTACATCTACAGGATTTAACCCCAACTTCGCTATTACTCTTGAGCCTCAACAATCAACAAATTATAAGACTTCTTGTAAACTAGGAATTAAAACTTCTAACTCCTATTTCTACAATATCACAAATCATCCCAAGATAAGTGTTCCCAAATCTTCGAGTTCCCTAACTTGAAGACACTACTCCTAACTTAGTTTATGCTTCACTGAGACTTAGAATAAAAGACTCATTACAACTCAAAGAACCAACCTATTACATATAGTCTACGAATTGCTAAGTAAAAGACCAGGTTCTTCTTCAAGTAAGTGAACTGATTTGCTGATTGTTGATTTTCTTGTCAATGCATGAGTGAAACACTTGAATGTTGTTTCTTGTATTTAACCCAACTCCTGATAGTGTCCTTTAGATGATGTGCACTTCTTTCTTCAACAGGACTCTCAGGTAGTTTCACTCTTACTTTCGTCGCTTTCCTTGGCTAAATAGAATTCTTCCACTTTGTCTCCTAGTTTGCCAGGACTCATTGATCAACTCAAACTCTAAGTGTTGCACTTATCTTCTCCTCAATATTTTTGATGTATGTGATAAGCATTGACAATATATCTAAGTTTTCTTAATTATCCACTTTTGTATTAACGCCTTGTCAGCCTTGCATTAAATTCAATATGAAATACATGTGAGAACCAGTAACTTCACTTTCTTCTCTTATGTGGACCAGCTTGCACAACATGTTTCATCTATATGTCTATCATCAAAACTTCAAATTCCCTAACAAATTCTCCCTTTTTGATGATGACAAACTAATCAGAACAACATCCATCTCAAAGTCATGACATACTCAATAAAGGAATTTAAAAAAAAAGAACACAGAATGAAATAGGTTAGTCAATTGAGTTATAAGTATTGCATAATCTATTCTTCCCCCTTTTGACATCATCAAAAAGCTGGGCCCAAAAAGTGAAAAATGTTTAAAATCCATGGCCACTAGGGATATCACTAAAACAATCAAAACCCATAGTAAAAGAACATAGATGCATTATAAAAAAAATAGGAGTAGAACTGTAACACCCCATACATTCCGATTAGAATCTAGACCGTCGTTCCTATGTGTATAGAACCGAACTAGATAATTCCTTGTTAATATATGTGTGGTTATCAATCCTATAGTGTGTAAATACCTTTGAATATGAATTTAAGTCACAAAAATCCTCTAACTCTAAGACGGGTTGAAAACATTTCTAGCGATTAAGTTTCAGTGGACGTTTAAACTTGAGTCAAATTCCATCGACCATAACGCCTTTTAGATATCTAATTATAGGTCCTACTATATATAAAATGAAATGTCTTCAAAGTAGCTTTATAACAATACTAATTTTGCCAAAATTCGATACCCGAACAAAATGTTACAACCATTTTTATGAGAGAGGTAGTAGTTGCGTGCGATTAGCGTGCGCCGCACGCTCTGTCTCACACACCTAACTTCCAGGTTCTATTTTAGCGTTTTAAGGGAAATATGGACCTTTACCTCACCCAAGGTCCATCCATAACATAAGATTCATGCCCCAAAACCATAATACACAGTATAATTCAGTTTTCCTCTCAAAAAAAAATTCTAACTCCTTCCCCAACGATCAAGAAACTCATCCCTAAGAACAAGAATTCCAAGAAAAGAATCAAGACCTAGGTTCCATTCTTCTAACTACGAAATCTAAGGTACGTGGGGTTTATCCTAAACTACATGGAATTGCTGAAAACTTTCTAATATGATTTAAAGGCTATCAAGCATGAATTTAGAAAGGGGTTTTGGAACCCATGATTTTAATTATGCTTTCTGAATGTTTTAGTGATATTGTTGTTTTGGCCTTTCGGCCTTCCACCCCCCCTTAAATTGATTTACATGTATATATATGCATGGAAAATTGAGATTGAAGATTGTTTAAGAGCACAAATTACGAAATCCCTCTCTTGTGTTGAATTAAAGTTTATGATCTTGTCGGAAAAGAGTTGAGATACATGTTTTATGATTCGAAAGTAGTTTTCTCAATGTCATAGTATTTAAACATGATTTAGAGATAATGAGAGGGTGTTTTCTTGATATAATTACGTTTTGTATTAAAGAGAAAGAATTGCTTGTGAATGAGAACTTTGATATGACCACCTTGTACTATTGAAAAGTTGATCAAAAAAGTTATTTTCATGGTTTTACCTGATTTATAAGAGAGGATTCTTTGATTTGATTTATTGATATGGTGGTCCCAAATCTTATGTTTTAAACATAGAGCTTTTAATACGTTATTAATGGCACAGAGATGCGACTAGCAAGTCAATGGTATGACGATACCATATAGATGTATGCCATAACAGAGTTAGAGTTTTTAGAGTTTGATTTCAGAAAATACATGTTTTAAAGAGTTAAAAATGGGCCTAAAGAGGGTTAGGTGGTTACCCGAAGAAGGCACGAGTCAATCGACTCATTGCCTAAAATCGTATTTTGCCGATACGAGTATATTATTATTGTACACTAGCGAAGACCCTATGGCGTAGTAGAGATAGATACGCTGACCCTTGCGGCAATCTTGGGTTGGGGGCTTGGCTACCGAGTTAATGGCAAATTCCATATAGCCCGTGGAATTTCAGAGTTGTAGGGTATACCACCTAGTGCAGAAGTAAAACAAAGAGTATGTCACAGAGTTCAGATGATTTTATAGAGTCTTATCAATATGCCCATGTGATTCTTAACATATGATATATTTATGAAATGTTTTAAATTGCTCTTATATATGTTGAATAAAAATTATTATTTTGAATTTACTCTACGTACCAGTACAACTGTATTAACCCCTATCTCTCAGGGTCTGAGGCTCAATATAGAGGTCCGGCTAAGCAGTAAAGATTTCAGAGAGAGGAGACTGTGCAGTGGTGAGCCTTCTTTATTCCAGAAGGCCTGTTTATTCCAGACTATGTTATTTATTTTATTTTGGGTCTACTGGGGGCCTTTTCCCCGATTCAGACAGTTGTCATTTTAGCATGTAATAGAGATTTCGCAGACTGGTTTAGATATTGTCTAGAGTTGTTGGATTTTAAATTTCTTATCGTTAAATTGAGTTTAGAGTATAACCATGATTCCGTATTAATTTATATTTCCTTATATTTCTTTATTGTATGAATATTGTGCATGACTGCTAGATAGAGAAGGGCATCCGGGCCTTCATGGTTTGGAATGCTCATCTCGGTTCGGGTCGTGACAAACTTGGTATCAGAGCACGGTTCATAGTCCCAGGGTGTCTGCGGAATCGCGTCGGGTAGAGTCTTATTTATGGGTGTGTAGCGCGCCACACTTATAAGTAGAAGGCTATAAGGCGTTTAGGAATGTCTCTC
This sequence comes from Capsicum pubescens, assembly GCA_030864215.1. Classification (NCBI taxonomy): domain Eukaryota; kingdom Viridiplantae; phylum Streptophyta; class Magnoliopsida; order Solanales; family Solanaceae; genus Capsicum; species Capsicum pubescens. The sequence goes on from CM061542.1 coordinate 275,300,039, forward strand.
TTTCTTCATGTTCTAGTTCGTGCTATGGAGTTAGAATGTTCCTCTTTCATACTCTAGTTCATGCTTTGGTGTCGCCCATATGAAAGTAATGATATCCCAATTCTTTCCTTACTCTGATGTTCTCAGATATGTCTCATTATTAAGGTGATTCAAGTACAGAAGTCTAGAATCGAAATGGTATGGTCCTTTCTGATTGAGTCATAAAAAATTATAACATTGTTCAAGGACTTGAGAGGAGTCTGTTAGTTCTCTAATGTGTATTGATTCTGATGTGAACTTTGATCCTGATGAAATCATACTTTTCAGCCTGAGGTATTAAGTGCATCTAGTCCCTTTCAAAAATTTTGTTACAGATGTCATGAATAAGGGTAATGATGTGTAGCATATTATTGGAACTGTATTTCCACCCGAGTAGTAGTGTATGTTAAAGTGTTAGGAGCTATTGGTAGTGTGATGGTCTAGAAGTTGGTGACATGAAGTCACAAGGTTAGCAGTTAGAGTGAGGGTGATTTCTGCATAAATAAATAGTTTAGTTGTATAATTGTAGATTGAGGAGTGGGTTGCCATTGTATAGTGATAGACTAATGTGGTATAATGATAGACTAATGTGCAGCAATATTTGTAGATTATACAGTTGTATGTGAAGGAAGTGGCTGGCTATGATTTTTATTTATTCAAAATAGGGAAAGATCCTAGAGTGGATAGTTATGGTGGTCACAAAAATTCCTTATAGGCTGTGAATGAAAACGGTTAGATTATCTAACAATTTATAAGTACAGACTCATTGTTGTATGTGAAATTTGAAGGTAGTCTACAGGTATGCTTGGGTAAGTAAGTATGATGTGAGAAAGTAGAATGCATAGATAAGATCGTATTGGGCTATAATATAAGATTAAGGTTGACCCTGTCTATTATATGACTTTACTCCCTTGACCTCCTTTTCTTTAGTGGTTGTAAACTAGTACTTATTATGAGAAGGTATGTAGTGAATTTTAATGTTGTAATAGTGATTTCATGGAGGGGTTGTGATTGTAGGTAGTAGTTAAAGAAAATGAGTATTTTGAGTTGATTTCCCAATTTGATGGACTGGTATAATATGTTGCATGCTTCACTGGTGGTACGTGATTATTGCTAGATTATAGGCCTGAACTTTAGATGTAAAATGTGGTAGTAAGAATAGTAGCTTAAGATTAATGATGTATATTTATGGGAATGAATTAATAGGCTTGATGTGATTTGTGAAAGAGCCTAGATTGATAATTAATGAAAAGTTTAACTGGTAATTTTGAGGTACATGTGTATATGAGGACTAGTGTTAAAATGATGAATTGTGGGTGATTCATTAAGTGGATAAGGGCGTAAGTATATAAAAATGAGTTGCACCCCCTGGTAGTATGACCTTAGGTAAGATTTTATGATATGAGTTATGTGATTAATGGTCTACTATTAGAAGGTTAAGTAGTGGAGAGTGGATTTTTATGTGATAAGGAGTGGGGATATGTATGTATGCTCATGAGATTGTGTGTTTTCGGTTGATGAAGATTGAGGATAGAAAAACTTAAGAGTAGCGTTCTGGGAAAACAATGCTTTTAGAGTATACGTTAAGTAGTCATAACACCCCGTAGTTTTCTTGACTTGATGTCACTTAGTAGCATGCTTAGAGGGCTGACAATTTGAATGATCCTTTTTTTCTAAGTGTAAAATAAAAGGACTTAGTAAAATTTTGAGCTCCTAATCTTTGACGGTTTTATTTTCGACCTTCCCAGCCTTAGAAAGTCAATTTGTGAGTTGATTCATGATCGGGGAAGTCAATAGTACATCTCGGGTGAGTTCGAAATTTTTGGACAAGTGTAAGGGCATGTTTGTGTAACACCTCGAAAATGGGTCTCAAGAAGTCACACGGTGCTTAGGGTCACGCGTGACCCCAAGCTAACCCTTCTACTAGTATAACTCAAAAGTAACTGAATGAAAGCATAATTCTAAAAGAATAAAGCTGAAAATAACTCATTTCTGAATCTGCTCAATACAATATTGCATTTACAAGATTTCAAATCTACTTGTACATACAAAACTGAAACTGAGTGCATCAACTTCTACTGCCTGTCTATGAAGCCTCTACTAGTACGGACTGTAGATATACGGGTCATGACTCCCAACTATCCCCACTCTATACGATTGACTGAAGAAAATACTAAATTTCTTGAATTGAACAACTCAAGCCCTTGAATCAAAAGGGTTCATCACCTGCTAACTGGAAGATGCAAACTGAATGATGCGATATAACTCGTACCTACATCATAAGATAATGTAGCACGTAGAAATGTATGGGGGTCAACACAATGAGGATGTACTGAGTATATGGGGGTGCAATGCATAAGTAACATAATATCATTATTCTTTGTAAAAATCATACATGCGCTTATGAATGACTCACATAGCTTGAATACATTGAAACATCATTCTCATAGAGTATGCATAATAAAATATATAATATAAATCTCATGAAATCATTTTACTTATCTCAAACTCTTCAATTCATAACCCGGAGTGACTCGGTGATTCAAGAAACTTGACTCTTATGGACATGGGAGGTTCTTATAACCGACATAAACCACGTGAGCTATGTGGAGTCCAATGTTTTTCCCTCCTAAGGAGAGAACCACACATAAGCGGGAGCGTTGTACTCTTGCCAGGGAGTAAAACCTCAATTTAGTGATCACATTCTCATACTTGGACTCTGGCCCACAAATATCAACATCAATCCTACGGTGGCACGTAGTTTCGGGGGAAATACCATATTTTCCGCTCGGTGCTAAATACTACTCCTAGACACAAGCTCAGAACGCGTTAGGAAATCCACCTCAATCATCACAAAGGTCTATCATGTAGATTAAATCATATATCTCAATTTATAATTCATAAACAATTTGTGAATTCCTAACCCAACTTTGACTCAAAATCAATCTTTCTTAGTATCAAAATCATCTCGACTCTGCGAGTTCCAAATCAACATACTTAAATGATCACTCTTTCAATTCAACGGTTAAATCATGATAACGGCTTTTGAAAGAATTTAAGGACTTCAATTCATAACAAAAATATGCATCTCGTCGTACAGCTCTAATCATGACTCTTATCTCAAAACCTTTGGAAATATAAATTCATAGTAGTAATATACAACTCATAGTATATATTCTCCATTCCAGAAATAGGATAATGAAATAATCATGTAATTCATCGTTGATAGGTCAAAATCTCATAAACTCTTAATCAAGTAGTTTGGGTATAGACCCACTTTGCAAATCATGAAATTAAAGACAAAAGATATTGTAGTTATGTATATCACAGTTGAACAACTCAAAGTTTCATTTATCATTGACACATATCTTGAAAGCACTTGAAATATCACTCATGGTAGAAATATGAAGTTCACAGTATTAAATATCAAGTCATAACATGGGAATAGTAAAATAATCATATATAACAAATCTTGAACAATTTGTATTCTCATAATCTCATGATGAAGTAATTTGGGTACAAACCCACTTACAAAATCATATAAATCCATAGTAGAAATCAAAGATTTGGGCACAAGAACGAAAGAATATTCTTGTTCAAGCCCCACATACCTTAATTTAGAAACTTGGATGAACTATCTTTCTTGAGATTCTTTTTCGTACTCTTGAGTTAGGGTTCTTGATGATCTTGGCTTGGGAAGCTTGAATCTTGCACCAATTTGCAAGAACTATGGTTGGATCTTCAGATTTTAGAAAAGATTTGGATTTGGATTTTCTCTTGAGGGTGGAAACCCTAGATTTTGATTTTATGGATGAATGAGAAGTTATGTGTTTTGATTTGGTGTTAAAAAGGATGGAAAAGGACCCAAAAATCTCATTAAAACGACGTTTCTGCGCTGTTTCGGACTTGGTTGACGGTCTGGGTGACGGACCGTCACTCTGGTGACGGACCACCACTTGGACCGTCATTTTTGGGCCAAAAATCAAGCTCACTGCTTAAAGTTGACTGCCTAGCTTGACGGTTCGTCACAAAGTTGACGGCCCGTCAGCCTGGCCGTCGTACTTTGGCAGGCTGACAGCTCTCTAGTAAAATGGCCATAACTTTTTAGTCCGACCTTGGATTTTAACGAAATTGGTATCGTTGGAAAGATAATTCAATTATATATATTTTGGTAGGTCATGATATCAAAAATTAGTAGTTTAATGAGATATATACTCATTTAAAGTTAACTATACCAATATCCTTCTCATGAATTCAATCGGTAAGGGATGTTTTGATTCGCTTAATAGCTAGGACATATTTGAGGCCTTAATACACATCAACCTTGATAATAAAACTACCAAACCTCTATAATTTATTTCTCACGAGCTTGAAGAATGGTTAGACTATTGGTTAGGATTCTCGGAGTATTACAAGATCACTTGGATTATAGCTTCTACACGTAAGAACGACGGTTCATAGACTAGCTCGAAAATACGGGGTATTACATTATCTACACCTTGGGAACATTCTTCCTCAAATGTGGCTAATTAGGCTTAAAGACTGAGGAAAATGAGGCTATACGCTATCATGCACAACTGAAATAAATGGAATCACTGAATCTTGAACATAATGAGCTACTGAACTGACCTGTGAGTACATGAATTCTTATGAAAATAGTTGTATAGATGAATGTTAGACTGGAAAACAACTAAATGAATTAAAGATATTATCGTCAACTTAATTTGAGCTGGCTTGCCTATTTTCTTATTATAAGGAGCGGACTCATGCTGAAAGTTTAGAATTCGCTTGATGCGCTTATGGTGAGATCGTACTTATAGAACTACAAAGTGATAGTTTATGCAGGAACAAATCAAGATAAAGTAAAACTAGGATCACACAATGGATATCACATTGTCTGAGCTGGGATACTTGAAAAATTAAGATCATTCACTGAATACCTATGAACTGAATCATGACTAAATACTCATACCCAAGTGGAGGATTTCTTTAGCATCCTTCTAGGGAGTTCTAACGACATGAGGAAGCAACTTTGGGAAGATCTAAACAAGATATCTAAATTAGAGATTACAAAATCGCCACAATTCCATAGCTTGGAACATAGGCCTATGAATCATAACTTGGGATAGAAGTACTAGGCCTCATGCAATGCAACTTCGTACTTTCACACTTAGCAACACTTCTCAAATACTCTCTCAACTATTCTATTCCCCTCAAATACTATACTCACTCGATTCAACTTACAATTTTCACATGGCACTAATATTTCCATCTACAAATGTCTAAACTGAACTAAATTCTCTCACCATGTTCAAGCCTGATTCAGAGTCACAAGATACTTCACATAACATTATAATACTAGTCTGAATCACGAATCCAACACACCTTGCATTTCACAACTTCTCATCTCAAGAATAATTCTTATTACTACTTCAACAACTCCAGTCCACCTAGTACTAGCCATTCACTAATGCGTAATGCTTTCATCCACATGTATACAAACATAACATCCAAGCCTATCTTCATAACCATGTATGAATTCTCAACCAAACAGTCATAAAGCCTCTTCTTCACATTCTACCCACCTCTATCAAGAACAACTTCCATGAACTCTCCTTAAGAAGATACACATAAAATACTCCCAACTAATCAAGTCATACACAAAAAGCTTTACCTCAATATTATAGACCAGTATAAAACAAGCACACAACAATCTTCCCAATCATAACACATTAAACTTGAACTAACTATGACAATCATCAAAGACTTGGCCTCCACCTTATTTCACATTTACCGCTTAGCTAAAGTAAGCGTGCCACCTTCTATCATCGATAAGAAATATCTACTCTCTCCCATCTAGACAACTGTTCACCACCACTATCTTGATTAAGGAAAGGTAACTAAAAGATTAGAACATGAGGATCTGAAAATGAAGAAATACTATGTACTACTTGACACTCAACTGAGGCTTGAAGAATACAGTTTTTAACATCATGAACTTATCAAAGAGGTCTAGCCTAAGGACATGCATGATATAAATCTTAATTTCGCTAATCATTAAAATTATTACTTGAATACTGGAACTAAACATACTGTAAAGCTTGAGTACATAATTCATGAGTTGAATGACCTGAATTTGGAGTTCATAACTTATGGAATATTATTCCAACTGTCGAAAGAACTAGAGCTCTGCGTTTTAGGTAACTAAGAGAGTACATGATTCTCTAGGATATGCATGAACATGAATCATGATTATGGAACTGAAACGTAAGGCATGAGTAGGTATTGGGATAACCAAAAAATATTGAAATAAGAATGGGTCGAGCATCATTCTTTCTCACAGCTGTTCCACAACTCACTGATACATCTATTAAAATCTGAAAGCTTGTCTTGGTGACTCATTCTATCATCCCCCCTCTTAGACTTAAGCCATCACTTTGAGTCGGTGAACCATTATATACACTCTAGTCTAAACAGAAATTATCTTACACTAAAGTTCGGGATATAACAATACACAAGAACAATAGACCTTTTCCCGAATGACTACACCTAAAAACGTAGAACCACCTTCTAACACCACCTTTTGAGTTACACCCTATTTTTCTATATCTCCCATAATCATCATATATTACTTGTACACCATCTAGTTCTTCAACTCTTACTTCTATTAGCTCAACTTTGAAATCTCAATCTTAGGTTCTAACGCTTAACCTAAATATTTCCAAACCTTTGACGGACCATACCACTTCTGTCATAGCCTACTAATATCCCTCTTGTAAACTTATATTTCTAAACCATGAGAATCAAAATCACATTTAAAAGGCTCAACATTTTCAATCATAACTCCTTAACTTAGCTATCAAGAACATCGTTCTTTATGCGACTAGTCTTTCTCCACCTAGTAACTCAACGTTACTACTAACCACACAACATGCAATGATCCTAAAAAATAGTGCATCACCATAGCACCTTGGAAGAACCTCCTAATCATAGATACAATATCAAACTTGATACGAATCAACCAAACTTAAGCTCTTGCATACACTGTTCAAGCCTATTAGATCACTTCCCTATAACTAGTACCATTAACCAAGAAATCATCACGTCCACCTTCCACACATCATTACTATCCACCCTTTATATATGGCTAAAATTAGTTCATAGCTCTATAAACCTCAACTAAACTTTCTCTTGCAATCTCAGGGACGACTAATTAGCAACACTCACCCGCCAAACACCTTCATCGATAACCTATACTTTCCTTGCACAATAAATATCATCAATAAATCTTTTCATACTTCAAGAAAACTATAATTTACCTTAACCAATAACTCCTCCTATTCTTTAGGCTAAACTGACACACAAGGGCATATCACTTCACCACTAACCCAATCGAATGCAAAAATATATGGCTACACATTTATTCAATAAATCACACTTACCACCCTTCTTGCTACTACACTTCTAAATCCCACACTTTCAAATAGCACAAGAACAATAAGATGAACAAGAAGTTGCTAGTGAATCAAAATAGGCCTCACACGGCTCCACTAGACTTTGATTTTGCATTTTGAAAAAGATTTTGGAGATGGATAACAAGGCAGCTATGCTAGTGAATCGAAAGAGCCCCACACGACTTCACTAGACTTTTAGTTTCAACAACACAATGATAACAAGATTACGAGAGATAGAAATCTGACACATAATGTTCAATGATTAGATAATACACATTTCACTCTATCTTAACTGAACAACTCATAAGGGAGAGAACATAACATTAAACTTAGGGAACTTATAGCACGCTGAAAGGCTCCCCTCAAGCCACCTTGCGAGACTTCTGAAATTTCTTACTAGCAAATATGAAAGCATTATCAAGGAATGAACTGGAACTTATTGATCATGTTATCTGAAGAACGGTACATAGAAAGAGAAGTATAGATTATCACTATGGATTCTGAGAAAAAATCTGGGAGCAAATCTGACTGGGCTTTGTGCATAATTTTTACAAACATTATAAAGAACTTCAATCTTCAGAACTCAAAGCACTGATAGGATACTTTCTAGCTCGCTTACAATCCCATAACTATCTGTGAAGACTATTTGAGAAAGCTCTAGAAGTAAAGATTTGAGCTTGACTGTTTCTGATACCTTGAGGGTAAGGCTGGGATGGATCGAATAGAGTAAGATAAGAATCCATATAAGTTTATTAGAGAACCCTTCTATAAAACGATCTAAGACTTAAAAGAATGGAAACATTTCCTAAATGCCTTGTAGCCTCTCAAAGAAAAGTACAGATGCCTCTGTACTGTTTCAAAAGACTCTACTAGACACGGCTTCACAGACACCCTAGGATACTTGAACTCTGTGCTCTTATACCAAGCTTGTAACACCCCGAAAATAGGTCCCGAGAAGTCACACGATGCTTAGGGTCACGCGTGACCCCAAGCTAACCCTTCTACTTGCATAACTCAAAAGCAACTGAATGAAAACATAATTCTAAAAGAATAAAGCTGAAAATAACTCATTTCTGAATTTGCTCAATACAATATTGCATTTACAAGATTTCAAATCTACTTGTACATACAAAACTGAAACTGAGTACATCAACTTTTACTGCCTGTCTATGAAGCCTCTACTAGTACTGACTGTAGATAGTTGGGTCATGACTCCCAACTATCCCCACTCTATACGATTGACTGAAGAAAATACAAAATTTCTTGAACTGAACAACTCAAGCCCTTGAATCAAAAGGGTTCATCACCTGCTGACTGGAAGCTGCAAACTGACTGAATGCAATATAACTCGTACCTACATCATAAGATAATATAGCACGTAGAAATGTATGGGGGTCAATACAATGAGGATGTACTGAGTATATGGGGGTGCAATGCATAAGTAACATAATATCATTATTCTTTGTAAAAATCATACATGCGCTTATGAATGACTCACATAGCTTGAATACATTGAAACATCATTCTCATAGAGTATGCATAATAAAATATATAATATAAATCTCATGAAATCATTTTACTTATCTCAAACTCTTCAATTCATAACCCGGAGTGACTCGGTGATTCAAGAAACTTGACTCTTATGGACATGGGAGGTTCTTATAATCGACATAAACCACGTGAGCTACGTGGAGTCCAATATTTTTCCCTCCTAAGGAGAGATCCCCACATTGGCAGAAGCGTTGTACTCTTGCCAGGGAGTACAACCTTAATTTAGTAATCACATTCTCATACTCGGCCTCTGGCCCACAAATATCAACATCAATCCTACGGTGGCATGTAGTTCCGGGGGAAATACCATATTTCCCGCTCGGTGCTAAATACTACTCTCAGACATAAGCTCAGAACGTGTTAGAAAATCCACCTCAATCATCACAAAGGTCTATCATGTAGATCAAATCATATATCTTAATTTATAATCCATAAACAATTTGTGGATTCCTAACCCAACTTTGAGTCAAAATTAATCTTTCTCAGCATCAAAATTATCTCGACTCTGCGAGTTCCAAATCAACATACTTAAATGATCACTCTTTCAATTCAACGGTTAAATCATGATAACGGCTTTTGAAAGAATTTAAGGACTTCAATTCATAACAGAAATATGCATCTCATAGTAAAGCTCAAATCATGACTCTTATCTCAAAACCTTTGGAAATATAAATTCATAGTAGTAATATACAACTCATAGTATATATTCTCCATTCAAGAAATAGGATAATGAAATAATCATGTAATTCATCTTTGATAGCTCAAAATCTCATAAACTCTTAATCATGTAGTTTGGGTATAGACCCACTTTGCAAATCATGAAATTCAAGTCAAAAGATATTGTAGTTCTGTATATCACAGTTGAACAAGTCAAAGTTTCATTAATCATTGACACATATCTTGAAAGCACTTGAAATATCACTCATGGTAGAAATATGAAGTTCACAGTATTAAATATCAAGTCATAACATGGGAATAGTAAAATAATCATATATAACAAATCTTGAACAATTTGTATTCTCATAATATCATGATGAAGTAATTTGGGTATAAACCCACTTGCAAAATCATATAAATCCATAGTAGAAATCAAAGATTTGGGAACAAGAACTAAAGAATATTCTTGTTCAAGCCCCACATACCTTAATTTAGGTACTTGGATGAAATATCTTGCTTGAGAGTCTTTTTCGTACTCTTGAGTTAGGGTTCTTGATGATCTTGGCTTGGGAACCTTGAATCTTGAACTAATTTGCAAGAACTATGGTTGGATCTTGAGATTTTAGAAAAGATTTGGATTTGGATTTTCTCTTGAGGGTGGAAACCCTATCTTTTAATGTTATGGATGAATGAGAAGTTATGTGTTTTGATTTGGTGTCATTCGGTGTTAAAAAGGATGGAAAAGGACCCAAAAATCTCATTAAAATGATGTTTCTACGCTGTTTTGGACTTGGTTGACGGTCTGGGTAATGGACCATCACTCTGGTGACGGAACACCACTTGGACCGTCAGTTTTGGACCAAAAATCAAGCTCACTGCTTAAATTTGACCGCCTAGCTTGACCGTCCTTCACAAAGTTGATGGCTCGTCAGCCTGGCCGTCGCACTTTGGCAGTCTGACAGCTCTTTAGTAAAATGGCCATAACTTTTTAGTCCGACCTCGGATTTTAACAAAATTGGTATAGTTGGAAAGATAATTCAATTATATATCTTTTTTTAGGTCATGATCTCAAAAATTAGTAGTATAATGACATATATACTCATTTAAAGTTAACTATACCAATATCCTTCTCAAGAATTCAATAGGTAAGGGATGTTTTGATTCGCTTAATAGCTAGGACATATTTGAGGAATTAATACACATCAACCTTGATCATAAAACTACCAAACCTCTATAATTTATTTCTCATGAGCTTGAAGAATGGTTAAACTATTGGTTAGGATTCTCGGAGTATTATAAGATCACTTGTATTATAGCTTCTACACGTAAGAACGACGGTTCATAGACTAGCTCAAAAATATGAGGTATTATAGTTTGGAGGTCCAAAATAGTAGCTGCATCTGATTTCCACGCGACGCATGCTCCAGTCTACACCTGAGTAGCATGCGATGAAGCATGCGACACACGCTCCATTTTGAGGTTCTACAGCGTGTGACGCACGCTCTCCTTCAGCCTTCAGTTTTCAGTTCTGTTTTTTTAGGGGAATTTTGGCCGATTCCACCCACATTAATTTGTCCTAAACACCGAATTTGAGTAGCAAAACAACACTTTATCCCCAAATTCACATTCTGCCAAAATTGAAGTCATCTTCCCTTGCTAAGAACAGAAATCCTAACTTTTAAGTGTTTAGAAGCGTGGATGTCCATACCTATAATGATTTTAGTCATGAGTGAATGATTTTGGGGTTAGAGGAAGTTATGATAAGTATCCCTGAAGGGGGATGTCCCAGAAGGAATTTAGTGTCTTTATGTTAAATTATTGAGAGATGTTTGTGTTCGTGTGTATACTAATATTCCCTATTGTATTGAGAATTGTGGTTACATATTGATGAGAGGTTATGTTCTCCAGTCTAGGATTGTGTCTTTGATCTAAGGGGGATATAGTGAGTTAAGGTAGTTTTCAAAAAAAAAATTCTCATTGTGGCAAATTAGGGAAGAGTCATGATAAACCTACCCCTATTCAAGTATGTTCCTCCTACTTCAGTTTAAGATTTTATTCTACCAATGTTTTATGTATTCGAGTCCTACCTATGTCTATGGTTTAATCTCTCTATGTAACTCATGTCATGTTTCGTCCTCCAAACTAGAAGCAATAATATCCCTCAGTGATCACACATTCAATCTATTCAAACTCTATGTTATGTTGTTCGTGATCCATGAAATCTATGTCTCTCATAATTTTTGGTCCTAAGAAAATATGTTTCTATATGTTGCAGAATCATCTTATGTCGGAATTAGCCAAAGTGTTAAAGTTTATGCCAACTCATGGAAAAATTTTAGCTCTTTGAATAAGGACAGAAATTTTGGCTTTATGCCATATAGCTCATGATATGTGCATCCATGTTTATCATTTTGGTTTGTCTAAAGGAAACTATGATATGTTGTGTTCATGCCGAACAACCCTTTACTTATGATCCAGACACTTGATATCGGAAACACTCCGTGTCTATTGTATCGTATCTTCACTTCATGTCCCTCCTCGAATAGTGCAATAAGTATGAGTGATGGTCTGATAATGTTACTTTCATTCATGATATTTATGATCGGGTCCCTTAATTACCCTCCATATGTTAGTATGATAGTGGTTGTGGAGGCATAGTAGCGTGTTAGTGTAACAGCCCACATTTTGGGCTAGAACGTAAACCTTCATTCCTATGTGTAAATGTTACAAAATCCAATGTATCCTATGAAAATTTAGTGTGTTAATTAATTATGTAGTATGGGAATCTAGTTGATCATGAATTGAGATCATAGAGGTTCCTTAACTAAAGGACGAGTTGAAATCCTTCCTATCGATTGATTTTTGATGAGCGTCTAAACTAGGGTCAACTTCAATAGATCATAACTTTGTGTATAAACGAACTCGGTGGCCTACTATATATCAAATGAAAGATCTTTGAGTATTCTTTCCAATGCAACTAATTTTTCCCAAATCCTATATCGGGAAAAAAAGTTGTGTCCATTTTATGGAGAGAGGTATTAGTCTGCCAAGGTGCGACGGCTAGACTAACGAACCGTCAAGCCTGCGATGGCCCGTCAAGTTTCTCGTCAATCCTTAAGCAGTGAGTTCATTTTATGGCCAAGAAATGATGGTTGGAGTGACGGTCTGTCACCAGATTGACGGTCCGTCAATCAAACCGTCAGTCAAACCATCAGTTGAAGCTGAAACATGTAAAAAGTGCATTTCTAACAGGGTATTTTGGTACTTTCCAATCCCAAAACCCTTCTCCACGGATATAAATTTAACCCTAAACCTTATACTACATATTTTTATTAGTATTTCACTTCTCAAATACTCTCCTCTCAAGAACAAGATCAATTAGGGTTTTCATCAAAAATCAAGAAATCAAGCCTTAAGTTCAAGATTTCCAAGGAACAAATCAAGATCCGAGTTCTACTCTTTAAACTAAGTTATATAAGGTACGTGAGATTTTCCTAAATCTACATAGGCATAGTAAATTCTTCTTAATCATGTTAAAGGTTTAGAAATCATGAATTTACAAAAAAAAGGGTTTTGGGTTTATAATAAAATTCATGCTTTTAAAGCTTTTGATGATATTGATTTGGTCTTGAGGTCTTTCCCCCAAATTGATTTGTACTAGTATATATGTATGTATGAAATTGTGTTTGAGTATTTAATTGAGAGCATGAAAATATGGAATCCCTCTCTTGCCATGATTTCCCCTTCTTTTCATACAATATGAATTATTTAGAATGCATTTTGAGAAGTATGATACAAATGTATTGATTATTTTTTATGACTTGATAATATTTTTTAATTGAAGATAGGAGATTTTACATATTGATAAATGTTTTTGAAGAAATATAATGAAAAAATTGCATGGTTTATCAAAAACACATAACCACCACATGTTTGTTGAAATGTTGAAAATAGTGAGTCTTTGCATTGTTTAACATATGTTTTGAAGTTTGTATCCTCTTGACTGTTTGAATGATATGGTGGTCCAAACTTTATGTTTTGAATGAAGAGTGGCAATATGATAAGGTATGGAGCAGAGAACATGACTTGCAAGTCTTGGTAAGATGATACCAATACAGAAAATGCCATGGTAAATCAGAATAGAACAAAATGCAGATTTTTATTCAGATTTTTAGATTTTGAACTTTGAAAGATACATGTTTACAAAAGGTTAAAAATGGGCTTGAGGAGAGTTAGATGGTTATCCGAAGAAAGTATGAGTTGAAAGACTCTATTCTAGAAACCGTGATTTCCCGACACGGGATTATGGTACCCTGCTTTGTGATCTTGTATACCTTGATTCATGTCGTCCCAAATTGGTAATATGGTTAGGAGCCCTACTTTGTGATCTTGTGCACTATCATGAAATTGTTTTTTTATTGGGGATCATGGCACCATGCTGTGTGATCTTGCGTGTTTCCCCTTATGGATACTCCAATCCTTACGGCAAAGTTGGATTGGAGGCTTGGCCACCGAGTTAGGGGCAGATTCCATATAACCCGTGAAATTACAGATTGAAGGGTGTACCACCTAGCTTAGATGTAAGATTAAGAGTGAGTCATGGATTCAAAGAAATATTTCAAAGTCCTTAAAGTGTGCCAATGTGTTTTCATACACTATATGTATGCTTTATGAAATACTCTCATTTATGTTATATATAAATAAATTATTTTGGATTTCTGAGCGTACCAGTACATCTGTATTGACCTCCTATATTCAGATCTAAGACACAATACCAGGGTCCCGCTAAGCCATAGATTGATTGGTCAAAGATTTGCAGTTGGTGAGCCTCCCTTAATCCGGAAGGCCTAATATATAAGTCATTGCTATTTTATTTTGATGAAATTGTGCTTTTCAGTCTGAGGTATTAAGTACATTCATACATTTTCAAAATTTATGTTGCGGATGTCATGCATAAGAGGATTGATGTGTAGAAAAAGTTGGAACTATATTTCCACCCAAGTAGTTGTATAAGTTAAAGTGTCAGTTTCATAACCTATTGGTAGTGACATTGGACCAAGAAGTTGGTGATATGAAGTCACAATGTTAGAAGCCAGAGTGAGGGTGACTTTTGTGTAAGTAAATATTTTTAGTTGTGTAACCGTTGATTGAGGGATGATTTGCCATTTTATAGATATAAACTGATGTGGTAGCAATATTTGTAGATTGTACGGTAATTTTGAAGGAAACATTGGGTTGTGATCATTATCTATGCAAATTCGTGATGGAGCCTAGAGTGGATAGTTATGGTGGTTATAGAAATCCCTTATAGGTTGTAAATGGAAATGATTAGATTAGACAATAAGTTATAATTATAGACTCATTATTGTTTGTGGAATTTGAAGGTAGTCTATATGTTTGCTTGGGTAAGTAAGTATGATGTGAGAAAGTGGAATATATAGATAAGATCGTATTGGATTATAATATAAGAGTAAGGTTGACCACGTCTATTATGTGACTTTACCCCCTTGATTTTTTTTTCTTTAGTGGTTGTAAACTAGTACTACTTGTGAGAAAGTATGTAATAGATTTTGAGGTATAGTAGTAATGTCATGAAGGTGATTTGGTTGTTGGTAGTATCTAGGTGAAATGAGGTCTATGGGTAGAATTTCCCAATTTGATGGGCTAGTATATTATGTTGCATGCTTCATTGGTGGTAGAGTAGTAGCTTAAGATTAATGATGTATCTTTTACGGGAATGAATTAGTAGGATTGATGTGATTTGTGAAAGAGCCTAGGTTGATAATGTATGAAAAGTTTAAGTGGTAATTGTGAGATGTATGTGCATAGGAGTACTAGAGTTAAATTGATGAATTATGAGTGAGTCATTAAGTGGATAAAGGCGTAAGTATATAAGGATAAGTTGCACCCCCCCCGGTAGTATGGTGTTAGGTAAGATTTTATGATATAAGTTATGCGATTAATGGACTAATGTTAGTACGTTAAGTAGTGGAGAGTGGATTTTTATGTGATAAGGAGTGAGGATGTGTATTCTCATGAGACTGTGAGTTGTAGGTTGATGATGATAGAGGATAGCAAAAAATTAAGAGTAGCGTTCTGGTAAAGCAATGCCTTTGGAGTATGCTTAAAAAGGGAGAGTTTAGAAATTATGTGAATAAGTGTTTTGCATACCTAGTTTTTATTTTTGAAATTGTAGTATGGAGAAGTCTGGTGAGTTGTTCTGCAGTATTCGTTAAAGTTGAATTGAGAAAATATTAATAGGCAATATGAGACTTGGGTATGGTTTTACAATTTTGTTAAGTTGTAAGTTATGTGATTAGATGTGTAATCCGAGTATTCTACGGAGTTGAAGATAGAGTGTTAAGTGTTTAGAAGTCTGGATGTCTATGACCATAATGATGTTAGTTATGAGTTGATGACTTTGGGGTTCAAGGAAGTTATGATTAGTATCCCTGAGAGGGATTTCCCAGAAAGAATTTAATGACTGCATGTTAAATTATTGAGGGAAGTTTGTGTTCATGTGTATACCGATACCCCTTATTGTATTGAGAATTGTGGTTATAGATTGATAAGAAGTTATATTCTCAAGTCTAGGATTGTGACTTTGATCTAAGGGGGAGATATGAGTTAAGGTAGTTTCCGAATTTTCTCATTGTGGCCAGAGTCATGATAAATCTATTCCTATTCAAGCATATTCCTCTTACTTCAGTTTTAGAGTTCATTCCACCAATGTCTTATGTATTCAAGCCTTGCCGATGCCTAAGGTTTGAGCTCTCTATGTAACTCATGTCATGTTCCGATATCCAAACAAGGGCAATAATGTCCCTCGGTGATCCAATAATCCAAGTATCCAAGCCATATGTTATGTTGCTCATGATCTAAACCTATGTCTAACAACATGTTTGGTCCTAAGAAAACATGTTTTTGTATGTCACTGAATAATTTTATGTCGGAATTAGCCAAAGCGATAAAGTTGTGCGAACTTATGACTATCTCAGCTCTAAAAATAATAAGCAATAGCTTCAAGTATCAATCTTTGTCTCAATCATTGACTTTATGAATTCTGACCTTATGTCATACAAATCATGAGATATGTATACCCATATTTCTTACCGTAGTATGTCCTAAGAGATCATGTTGTGTTGTGGTTATGCCGAATGACCCTTTACTTATGATCCAGACACTTGATATCTGAAGCACTCCGTGTCTACCCTATCGTATCTTCACTTTATGTCCCTCCTCGAGTAGTGCAATAAGTATGAGTAATGGTCTGATAATGCTACTTTTATTCATGATGTTTATGCTCGGGTACCTTAATGATCCTTCGTACGTTAGTATGATGGTGGTTGTGGAAGCGTAATAGTGTGTTAGGTATTGGAGTAGGTGTTCTTAAAGTTAAAAAATTTGATGTGATTCTCGAAATCAGGTTATGGGTAAAAGGGAAAAGAAAGAGATGAACTTTTGTTGTGTGAAATATCTAAGAATGATAAATGTGGTGAAAATATTTGTGAGAGTGATTGAAATCGTTGGTCTTAGTGGGAGAGATCCATGTAGTGGGTGCAGTAATGATTAGGCTTGAATTTTGTGATTGATGAAAATACTAACCAATGTGCCATGCGGTTAGTATTCTTTGAATTAAGACTTGAGGTTGTTGGATTATAGTGAAGAGGTGAGGTGATTTCTTAATTTAATGTAGAGTACAGGGTCCCGGTAGTTTAAATTAGTACCTCTTTCCTCCGAGTTGGGCTTCAGCATAGAATTATCATTCGGCAGGACACAAAATTCTTGTGGTTAGATGTGTTATGAGAGAATTGTAGGTTGGAAATGATGAAGTATGTTGATTAATGTTGGGGTATAGACAAGTAGTGTCTCTAAGTTTAAGTCTTTCCGTTGTATCTGGTAAGATGGAGAATGTCAATATTCTTATGTCCTACGAGAATCTTATCTCATGTTTTGCACCAATCTTAATCAGGCCGAGGACTCTTAGGAA
Source organism: Capsicum pubescens (assembly GCA_030864215.1). Lineage (NCBI taxonomy): Eukaryota > Viridiplantae > Streptophyta > Magnoliopsida > Solanales > Solanaceae > Capsicum > Capsicum pubescens. The sequence goes on from CM061542.1 coordinate 275,317,709, forward strand.
AATTCATGCCTTACAATATTTTGATCATGTCACATAAAACACATGTCAAGATCATGTCGATGTCAAGTTTCGTCATCTCAAGTTTTGAGCTTATCCGTTTCCCTAGGGGTTATCATGAAGATCGTATGATGCCTTTGCATATTTATGTGGAGGAAAAATGATTATATTAGCATTAAATTGTTTATTCTACAGTTTTAGAGCCTCAAGAAGTCCCTACTCATCATTCAGGGACGAATGATCCCAAGGGGGAGAAAATGTAACACCCCGCATTTCGCGATAGAACGTAAACCGTCATTCCTATGCATAAATGTTACAAAAGCCAATAGATCCTATGCAAATTTAGTGTGTTAATCAATTATTTTGTGTGTGAATTTAGTTTAGCATGAATTGAGATCATAGAGGTCCCTTAACTCAAGTACGAGTTGAAAGCCTTCCTATCGATTGATTTTTGGTGAGCGTCTAAATTAGGGTCAACTTCAATAGATCATAACTTTTTGTATAAAACGAACTAGGTGGCTTACTATATATCAAATGAAATATATTTGAGTCTTCTTTCAAACAAAATTTATTTCACCCAAATCCTATACTGGAAAAAAAGTTATGTCCATTTTACGGAGAGGTATCAGTCTGCCAAGGTGCGACGGCCAGACTAACGAACCGTCAAGCCAGCAACGGCCCGTCAAGTTTCTCGTCAATCCTTAAGTAGTGAGCTCATTTTGTGGCCAATAAATGATGGTTGGAGGGATGGTCCATCACGGTCCGTCAATCAAACCGTCAGTTGAAGCTGAAATATGTAAAAAGTGCGTTTCTAACGAGGTATTTTGGTACTTTCCAATCCCAAACCCCTTCTCCACGGATATAAATCAAACCCTAAGACTTATCTACATATTTTTATCAGTTTTTCATTTCTCAAATCCTCTACTCTCAAGAACAAGATCAATTAGGGTTTTCATCAAAAATCAAGAAATCAAGCCTTAAGTCCAAGATTTCCAAGGAACAAATAAGGATCCGAGTTAAACTCTTTAAACTAAGTAATGTAAGGTACGCGGGATTTTCCTAAATCTACATGGTCATATTAAATTCTTCTTAATCATGTTAAAGGTTTAAAGATCATGAATTTACAAAAAAAAAAGGGTTTTGGGTTTACAATTAGATTTATGCTTTTAAAGATTTTGATGATATTGATTCGGTCTTGAGGCCTTTCCCCCAAATTGATTTGTACTCATATATTTGTATGTATTAAATTTTGTTTGAGTATTTAATTGAGAGCATGAAAATATATAATCACTCTTTTGCCACGATTTCCCATTCTTTTCATACAATATGGATTATTTCGAATGCATTTTGAGAAGTATGATACAAATGTATTGATTCTTGTTTATGACTTGATTATGGTTTTGAATTGAAGAGACGAGATTTTACATGTTGATAAATGTTGTTGAAGAAATATAATGAAAAAATTGCATGGTTTGTCAAAAACACATAACCACCACTTGTTTGTTGAAGTGTCGAAAAGAGAGATTCTTTGCAATGTTTAACATATGATTTGAAGTATGCATCCTCTTGACTGTTTGAATGATATGGTGGTCCAAAATTTATGTTTTGAATGAAGAGTGGTAATATGATAAGGTATGGAGCAGAGAACATGACTTGAAAGTCTTGGTAAGACGATACCAATACAAAAAATGCCATAGTTAATCAGAATAGAACAAAATGCAGATTTTTATTCAGATTTTCAAATTTTGAACTTTGAAAGATGCATGTTTACAAAAGGTTAAAAATGGGCTTAAAGAGAGTTAGATGGTTATCCGAACAATGTACGAGTTGAAAGACTCTATGCTAGAAACCATGATTTGCCGACACAGGATTATGGTACCCCGCTTTGTAATATTGTGTACCTTGATTCATGTCGTCCCAAATTGGGACTATGGTTAGGAGCCCTTCTTTGTGATCTTGTGCACTACCATGACATGTTGATTTGATTAGTAGATCAATAAGGGGGAGACGCAAGATCACACTGCAGGGTGCCACAATCCCCAATCAAATTAACATGTCATGGTAGTGCTCAAGATCACAAAGCAGGGCTCCTAACTAATGTCTCAATTTGGGATGACATGAATCAAGGTACACAAGATCACAAAGCATGGTACCAGAACCCCGTGTCAGAAAATCACGGTTTCCAGCATTGAGTATTTTAACTCGTACTTTCTTTGGGTAACCACCTAACTCTCTTTAAGCTCATTTTTATTTTGTTCTAAACATGCATCGTTCTAAAATAAAATTCTGACTAAAACTGGGTTACCGATATACAGGTCGACGCGGTACATTGATGGCATCGATGCGATAGTCAATGCATCGTGCCAAGATCATGCTGACTCACTGGAATTCGACGCTGGTAGCTGGGAACTATATTAACCAATGCGATAGTCAACGCGACACACCAATAATGCATTGGCTCACTTATTTGGTATTCCAAAGGAGCTTCAAACGAAGTTCGAAAAATCCAAAACTTTCCTGGGTTTACCTATTGACCTGCCCGATCATGAATTAACGTAAATATAGACATCTTAAAGGGCATTAAGGTCACAAAGTAAGAGCACCAACTTCCGAAGGCTAAAATATAACTAAGTCGGAATACTTAGATAAATATTCTAAGTCTGGGACCCCTTGACAAGCTTAAAGGACTGAATTAAGCTAGAAACTTTGCAGGGTATTACACCCCGGAGCTTTTACCATCCATTGAACCATTGGAACACATATTTTTGCAAAGGCTTTATGTGACCTCAGTGCGAGTATAAACCTCATGCCTTTTTACATTTACAAAAAGGTCGGATTGGACACCCCAACTCCAATATCTATGAGACTTTTAATGGTGGATCGTTCAATGAAGAGGCCGGTCGGGATTTTTTTTATGTTCTAGTGAAAGTGGAAAAATTTATACTTTCGGAAAACTTTGTAGTTTTAGATTTTGAAATGGACCAAAAGGCTCTCATCATTCTTGGTTGGCCTTTCTTAGCCACCTAAAGAGCCATTATTGACTTAGAGTTAGGTGAAATGAGGTTTAAAGTTCATGATGACAAGGCCTTTATTCGAGTATGCAAGAAACAACCCGTGGAACTTCAAGTGATATTAGTGATTGATGTTAAAATTGAAGGAGTGAGTGAGGGGACCCTTGAGGACCCAACTTAAGAAAGAAGGAAGACTTCGTGCCACGAGGTAAACTACGGCGCTATGTGGTAGGCAACCCACAAATGCCACAAGAGTGGCTTCTATCATTTGCTTTAACTTTAGTATAGTAGATTTTAGTTTTGTCAAATGAATAACCCATGGATTTATGGCGCTATAGAGTGTGTTGGATGATCTTGTGAAAATTTTTCATGTTAAACTAAATAGGAAAAATTTATCAAATTATGAAATGAGCTGAATAAGGGAAAACAGGGGAGTAGAAATGCCCTCAGTTATCGCGATCGCAGAACCCCGCATGTCAACAATCATAGAACCTTCACCACAATCGCGGTCACATTAGCTTTATAAACACTCAAAACCCCACTTCCTCTTAACACTCCCTATTCAACTTTTCTCTCTAATTGGACCTAGTTCTGGCCAAATTTCTAGAACTCCAACAGTATTTTTGCATTCCTCTTGCATCACTTATCTGATAGGTGCCTAGAATTTATGCCTTGATTATGGAAAATAGGCCTTAGAATGCAAGTTAGGAAAGGCCTGAAATCATATCTTTCATGTTTAAATGCTTTATATATTGTACTTGTGTGGTATTTAGTTGCTAGAATATGGTGTGCACATGAGTGGGGAAGTATTAAGTACCCAAATGGTGTGTGAAATTGAGAAACATGAAGAGTACACACCAAGTGATCGATAGGTTGCTTGAATGAGTTCTCACAAATGGGTTTTGTATTCTAGGGGAATAATCGAGTACCTAGTGGTTTTGTTCAATGCATATAGTGTAAATCCTTATTGTAGAACATTCTTTGAGCTTTAAATTTATTATTTTGGACATTAAAAAATTGGGTTAAAACAGGTCTAGGATTTCGCGATTGCAGTAATTGAGACCACAATCGCGGCTCTATGGCCTGCAATTGCGGTAATCAAGGCTGATTTTTTGCCTGTGCAAAAAATTTTGCACTTTTAATTTTTGTCCAAACACCACCAAGGAACCATCCAATGAGATTTAATGGAAACATAGCATAGATTGTGCAAGAATAAGTCAATGATTGATGTTGTTGTGTTGTCTGTTGTTTTCTAGGAGAATCTCATGGAGAAATACGACCACATCCGATTCATGGCACCCGAGTGCCACACTCACTATTATGGTGATCTTTTAAAAACAAAGCTTCCCTCAGAGAGAGAAATATGATTGGAGAATGTGCCAGGAAAGCTGCCGGCATTTAATGACAAGCTTGTGACCACAGCGTGGAGGTGTTTTTGCCCGAATCCTTGCAAGGATAAAGAGTAGTGAGTTCGTGAATTCTATGCTAACCTTAGTGTAGTGTCTTTCTAGAATCCATCCAACATGACTATCAAGATCTGGGGGAAAATGGTGGACTTTGGGGCGGAGTGAATCAATGATATCTATGGGCTCCCAAATGCAGACATGGGTGAGTTTAGAGAAAAAGGGTGTGAACCAGGAAGTTGGTTAACTAAAAGACTTTGCCCCAGAAAAGAGGTCTCATGGGCGGCAACTAAGAGTAACATCCACATGAATGAATTCACCTTCGAGGCTCTGATTTGGTTGAATATCATATGAAGTTGAGTCTCCCCTTGCACCCACATAACAAAAGTCCCAGATGTGCAGGTTCAAATCGTGGTTTATAACATTAAATTCTTCAAGAACTAAGGTAGGACACATATCTTCTTTCCTTCTTTTATTACTAAGCTTTATAGGAGATCTAGGATTGAGGAATATTTTAGAGATACTTGGGTGCGCCCTAGCACTTCTGTCTACCCTTTGAAAATTCGAGGAGAGGGCGCACTAGGCAAAAGCAAAAAGAGGAGCTAAATTTAGGGAAATCGACATTTAAGGAGCCTGAGTCTTGTAGGCCATCCACCATTGGGAACATTGAGGATATTGGAGTTGATATTGCAGCCATCAGGGAGCTCGTGTCAGGTTTCCCCTGGGAGCCAGGAGAGCCCTCCATCACCCGCCATTCATATGTGTACCAATATGATTATGAGATGTACCAGTATGACTAAAAGAAATAGGGAGATACCATTTCTAAGATTGAGAGAGACTACTCATCCTTGGCGGAGTCACATCGAGATCTCCGAATTTCACATGAGAAGATGGTAAAAAGGAGAAGAAGAAGGATGAGTTCTTTAGCAGGATATGGAAGGGAGTGAAGGGCTTATGGAAGGTCCTAAAACCCTGTAATAGATTTCCTTTCTCTCGAGTGTAAAGTGATGATGAGGCTCCAACTGAGTGGTCCGGTCCTAAGGATATCGATGATGATGCAGAGTCTACAAATGAGAGCAGTTCTTGATGCGGTTTCAGGGAGCACCCTTATTTCTTCTTATGCTTTATTGTTTATGCAGTGAGGACACTGCTAGCTACTTAGTTAGGGGTTCCTTTCTCTTCATTCATTTTATTTGGGCCTTATTATTGATGTTTCTAGATGTTTTTATGTTCTTCTAGATCATAATATTTGGTCACTCTGATGGTGCTCAACTTTGCATGGATTAGTTGTTTTGTTTCGTTGTTAGATTTTTTGCGCTACCTTTATTTTTTTTCTAATGATATCCGATGAGCATTTCCATATGATAGATTGAGTGACAAAATTCTTGAGGAAAAAAATGCATGATTGGGTTATGAGCCGTGGATGCAAAGGATTTCTAAGTAGTCGCAGCATCAAGGTTATAAATGCAAGGAAAATCTGAGTACCTGTGGCATTTTGGGATCTGTATCGCACTTGTACCTATGGCGAAGTCTGAGTAACCATATGGTTTGCCCGTGTAAAATCCAAATGTGAGACGAGGGCTAATGATGGTACCATAGTTAGAAAATTATGTGTGGTGAAAATGCAAAGCAAACATCCCCCTCCGTCCAAAATGTTTTCTTGAGAATTTGAAGGCATGAACATCTTGTATCGATACTTTTTCTCTTCTTATGACTCTGAAATTTATGGCTTGTAAAAATTGACAGATACTCCATTTTTGCCTCTAGCGGATGGGGCAATTAAGCTTCCTTGGCGAATTTTGCATACCGTGTGTGGTGAGCTTATTTGTCCAAATCTCATGTGTACTTGTACCATCTAGAACTTTTCCCATTAGTCTTTCAAGGATAATTTTGATTTTACTTGGATTGGGAGATAATCTTAGGCCATCTTTGTGACATTGGAAGTCCACTTTAGCCTAAATGGCCTACCTTTGCATAGATGTTATCCCTACTCACCCAGTTTGAGCCTTTAGACCTTTCTTTGGCAAATACATTGCAAGCCGTGAGCCTTTCAATTTTTATCCCTCTTTTGAATCCTATCCTCCCTGAACTTAAAATTACAACTTGAAGCTAAACGGCTAAGTTAGGTATGGTGATGATTGAAAGAGGTAACTTTGGAATACAAAGTTGTAAGTAAGTGCCTATGAGCTTAAGTATTGAGAAAAAATGAATAAGAAAAGGAAAGGATCCAACAAAGGAAAGATAAGCACAAAGGATGCAAGAAAAAGAATTGAAAAGAAAGTGGATGAACCAAAGATATAAAAAGTAGGTACATGTGTAAAGAGTAAAACAAAAGAAGTGGCCCACGATAAAAAATTGGATGAAATAGTGTGATGTAATGTTTAATGAGGGTATAGCCATGTTGCTCCTAAAAGGTATCCTACCGTAACCTACATTACAAGCTCGAAAAGCCCTTCGTAATTTCCAACCAAGTATTTTCATTATAGTAGCGATTGAAAATAGGGGCCCCTTTTCAAAAATATTTTTCACCCCCCAGCCCCCTCCCCACCCCCACCCCCCAAAAATATATTTTTTTTCAAAAAGAAAAAAAAATAAAAAAATTACCAACCTACCCCCTTGCCCCCCCTCCCCCCCCCCAAAAAAAAAGAATATTTTTTCAAAAAGAATAAAAAACTAAAAAATTAAGAAAAATAATGCACCCCCATCCCACCCCGTAACACGCCCCCCCAGCAACCCTTCATCTCCCCAAAAAAAATAATTTTTCAAAAAAAGATTTTTTTTTCAAAAAGAAAAATATTATAAAATTCTAAAAAAATTGCACCCCCACCCCACCATATCCCCCCCCCCACAAAAAAAAAATTCAAAAAAATAATTTTGAAAAAAACTAAAAAAATTAAAAAAGTTGCAACTCTCCCCCCATCCCCACCCCCATTTTCTTTTAAATCAAATGATTTAAAAAAAAATAAAAAAAAATATTCAAAAAAAATTGCCCACCCCCTCCACTCCCATCCCCCAATTTTTTTATTAAAGAATGATTTTTTTTAAAGAAAATTAACTTTTTTTCAAAAAAGAATTTTTTTTTGTTCTCCCTCAACCCTAACCTCATCCACTGCAGTCCACCTCACCCCTATCCTTAATTTTTTTCCTAAAAATAAATAAATTTTTGTAGTGCAATTAAAATTTTTTAAGCACAGATGGGTGATCGCTATGCTTAAATGGGTACCCATTTTATCCATATTCGTATGAACTTTTAAAATGAGTTTAAGTCCTTATTTATCCATTAAAAATATGAGCGATCCAATTCCATAAATATGGGTTAAATAGACTCCTTTCAACAATATGAGCTGACATTGACACCCCTAATTAATACCATATAAAATTTGAATGTACCAAATAACACCTTTTTGCAGCTAGATATGTTCTTTATCAGAGCTATGTTAAGTTACTCACACTATCCGCACCCCCCTACAATTGGTATCAGAGCCATGTTATTTAAAAAATGTACAAGTCGATATGTGTTAATTATGAGAAATGTTAGAAATATTAACTTAATCGGTATCAATGCCTATTATTTAAAAGGTAATGAAATAATGGTATGTATGAGTTATGGCATGTTAGTTGAATATGTTAAGTTATTTAATGTATTAGGTATGATATTTAATGTAATATTTAATATGTTAGTCATCCAAAAATGTTATCTACGTTATGAAATATATATGTTAATTATGACATATGTTAAAATTATCTAATTATTACATATGTTGGTTAAATAAGCCATTATTAATTATGAACTGTGTTACCTTATTAAATGTGTTGTTATTTATTTGTTAAATATGAGAAGACCATTTAAAAATACACAAACTTTTAGAGAAATTAAAAGAATTTTAACTAGTTACTACCCAAAATATAAGAAGTTAAATAAAACAAAGGAAAACCCTCACAAATTAGCTTATTTAATTACCTTAATGTCTAGCAATGAGGCAAAATTGATAATTCATTTAAAATCTAGGAGAATGGGATACATACCACCTAATTATGATAAAATCAGATTTCGGTATCCACCAAAATATTATAAATATTGTACAAATGAATAAGATAACAAAATCACAAAAATATAAAGAACTAAAAAAAATAATATCTGAAAAACGAAGAGAATTAAAAATAAGAAAAGAAAGACTACAATATAACATGATTGTTGGAGTATGCCAAAAATCAATAAAAGCACAAAAGGAAGAAATATCATATTTAAAATCACAAATAGGTAATCTAGAATACATATATCAACATGATCTATACACTATCAAATAGATAAAATGAACACAGAAAAATTTATAATAGATGAAAAACATATGAAAATCACGAAGGATTAAAAATAAGAATAGTATTTTCTAATTTAGGAACAAGATATAAGAAAATAGGTGAATAATTATATTTAATATTAGAGAAAGAAGAATTAAAATTAGAAGATAAATTAACAGTTATGGAAAGAATAACAAGAGAAAATGAAGAAATAGACAGGAAAAAATAAATAGATAAAATAAAACAACAGACTACAGAAGAAATACGAAAAATAGAAGAAACTAAAAATAATAGGATTGCTGAATTAGAAAAAGAACTGCAAATGCTAAAAGAGCTGTATGAAAAAAGACAGAAAGAAAAAGAAGAAAAAGATAAAGAACAAAAATTATTAATTGAGATAAATCAATTTAAAGAAAAATTAGAAAATAAAGAATTAGAAACTAATGAAATAGAAATAAATACAGTAGATGCTGAAGAAATAGATAATTATGATTCAGAAGATAGTGAAACATATACAAAAATCTTAACAAATATCGAAAAACTAGAAATTAATGAAAAACAAGAAGTAATTAATAAAGAAAACTTAGAAAATACAAACACGGAAATAAACACTCTTGATAAAAAAGACGTTGAAAATATAATACCTAGTACATTAAAAATAAGAAAACCTACATATTATTATAAAGATAAGTTTAAAAGATAAAACCTAAGGGATGAATATAACAAATGAATACCAAAACAAATAATTAATAAAAATTATAACTTCTTAGACTTAGACTGTATAATAGATGTAGATAAAACGATACAATTATGGATAGGATATATAACAAAATAATTATGAGACAACGGTATAAATGCAACAGATACACCAGAATATATAGAAAGAACACTAATAAGAACATCAAAATTATGATTTTTAAATTTAACTGAAGATAGTAAAAAGGTATTAAAGGCTGATAAAAAAATGAAAGGAACAACAACAACTAAACTAACACCTATACACATATTGAAAAAATATGAAATAGCTATAAAAGATGAATTTAGCAGTATGGCAACAGAAGAAGAAGAACAAAACAAAGAAAAAGATACAAATAGGAATTTAATGTTAAAACTAACAATATGTAATATGTGCTATATAGAAGAATATACGTGTGCGTTTAAAGAATACTACTATAAGGGAGCATACAATACAAAAGAAAGTAAAGAAGTAAGAAGATTATATTTTAGTAAACTACCTGAACCATTTAGTTCAAAAATAATAAAGAGTTGGGATGAAACAAAAATAGTAGATACCCTAGGAGCAAGAATAAAATTTCTACAACAATGGTATAGGAATATATGTGAAAAATACAGAGAAGAAATAAAAATGGAAAAAATATTAATAAGAAATTTAGCATGCTGCAAGGATAAAATAGCACCCCAATTTGGATGTGAAGAAAAATATTATAAGAAAAGAAAAAGACATAAAAAATATAAGAGATACAAAAAATAAAAATATAAGTATAATAAACCAAGAAAAAAATATTATGTAAAAAATTATAAATATAAAAGACCATATAGGAGAAAGAAATCTATAAAAGAATGTACTTGTTATAATTGTGGAAAATTAGTACATTTAGCTAGAGATTGTAAAATGCCAAAAGACCCAAAAAAAAAACAAATATCAGAAATAAAGATAGAAAATGCAGAAGATTACAAATTAGAAAGTGACGATAGATATATGAAATTTCAGAAAATGAAATAGATAATGAAATAGGTAGTAAATCAGATGAATCAAATGACTGAAGAAGATAAAAAATAATAACAAAGGAAGAATATTTAAATGAAGAAGGAACAGATCAGAAAATAATATTTGATAATAATATATTTGACGAGATACAAGGAAAAGAATTAGATTTAAGTGTAGAAAAAATATTTACAATATCAATAATAAAAAATATATTTAGTCGACGAAAGGAAGAATACTACGTAGTAAGCCAAAAAGAACATGTAATAGACTGTAGATATGCAAAAGGTAGAGCTAGTATACTACTAGTAACAAAAAGAATAATTAATAAAGAAATAAACGATACAAAAAGTAAAGACCCAATAAAATATGTACATCTTGGAGGAACGAAAATATTAATAAAAGCATATTTTAGAGAAGGAATAGATACACCAATAGAATTATATTTAGCAGATGATAGAATTATAAAATCAATAGAAAAAAGTATAATAACTACTATATAAGGAAATTTAATATACCAAAAATTTAAAATTTTAATAAGTGCGAATTATTCAGTAGAAATAACAGATAAAACATAGATAAATCATTAGTATTATATTAGAAAATATCAGGAATAGAACTAACCCCAGGAAGTAAAATATTTACAGCAAGATATAAAAATCTATATGTATTAACAACAAAACATCAAATAACGGGAAAAAATAAAATAAATAAAATACAAATAGAAAGTCCTTTTGAACAATTTGTAAAAACAATTGATAACAATGATTATAGTTACAAAGACATGGATATAGAAGAAGATTTAGAAATAATAAATGATAGAATAAGCACAACAAAAAGAATAACTTTTGAAAAAACAGAATCATCAGGATCATCGAAAAGAACAAATTATGAAATAACTTCAACAGTTAATTTAACTCAATATTACATAACGGGAACAATAAATAAAAAAGAATATTTAATACTCCTAAATACATGACAAGAAGAAAACCATATAGCAAAATACCTAGTGAAAAATGAAGAAATAAAATCTAATAGTAATATATGCCCAGATTTACCAAGAAGTTTAATAACTATTAAAGAAACAACTGAAAAGAAAATAATAATAGGAGTTAGAAAAATAAAAATAGAATTTGAAATAAAGGAAGATATGCAAAAAGCAGACATAATATTAGGAATAAAATGGTTAGAACAAGTAAAACCCTACAATATAGAACACACATAATTAACCATAACCTATAATAGAGAAAAATTGTTGATAAAAAGAACATTAACATGAAAATATATGTACTTATGAAAATAATAGTAGAAGGATACTATAACAGATATTATACACCTATGATAGACACAGGAGAAGAAGCCAACTTATTTAGATATAATTATTTACCAGAAGACAAATGGGATAAGCTAAAAACACCAATAGTAGTCAAAGGATTTAATAATGAAGGAAGCTTAATTATCTATAAAGCTAGAAATGTAAAAATACAAGTATGGGATAAAATATTAACAATAGAAGAGATGTATAATTATGAACTAACATCAAAAGATATGCTTTTAGGAATGCCGTTTTTAGATAAACTACACCCTCATATAATAACTAAAACACATTGGTGGTTTACAACACCATGTAAACAAAAGGTAAGAACAAAAAGAGTAATTATTAAAATAAGAAAGAAAACTAATTGGATAAAAGGAAGTAAAAAAAACACAAAAAAATTAGAAAATATAAAAAATACTGGAGACACAATAGAACAAGTTATATTTTCAATAAATAAAGAAGAAATAACTATTTTCAATAGATAAGGTAGCAATAATAATGAAAAAATTAAGACAACTATATAGTGAGGATCCATTAAAAGGATGGAGAAAATATAAGACTACTGTAAAAATTGAGCTAATAGATAAAAATAGTATAATAACCCAAAAACCATTAACATATAACTTTGATGATTTAAAAGAATTCGAAATGCATATAGATGAATTATTAGAAAAACAATACATACAAAAAAGTAGTAGTAAACACAATAGCCCAACATTTATAGTAAATAAACACAGTGAACAAAAAAAAGGAAAAAGTAGAATGGTCATTGATTATAGAAACCTAAATGCAAAAACTATGACATATAAATATCCAATACCAAATAAGATATAAAAAATAAGGCAAATATAAGGATATAATTACTTTAGTAAATTTGATTGTAAATCAGTATTTTACCATTTAAAGATAGAAGAAAAATCTAAAAAATTAACTGCGTTTACAGTACCACAAAAATTTTATGAATGAAATGTTTTACCATTTGGATATAAGAATGCACCAGGTAGATACCAACACTTTATGGACTGTTATTTTAAACAACTACCCAATTGTATAGTATACATAGATGATATACTATTATATATAAAAACTAAAGAGGAACATTTAAAATTACTAGAACAATTTGCAGGTATAATAGAAAATTCAGGAATAAGTTTAAGTGAAAAGAAAGATGAAATTATGAAAAATAAGATAGAGTTTTTAGGAATACAAATAGATAAAAGTGGAGTAAAAATGCAACAACATATAGTACAAAAAATAATAAATTCTAAAGAAGAATTAGATACAAAAAAGAAATTACAATCATTTTTAGGATTAGTAAACCAAGTAAGAGAATATATACCAAAATTAACAGAAAACCTAAAGCCATTACAGAAAAAAATTAAAAAAGGATGTATAGTATAATTACAATTAGGAAGATAAAAAACAAGTACAGAAAATAAAAATACTTTGTAAAGAGTTACCAAAATTATAATTTTCCAGACGAAAATAAAACATTTACATATATAGTAGAAGCAGATGCAAGTGAATATAATTATGGATGAGTACTTAAATATAGATATGAAGAAGAAAAATTAGAACATCATTGTAGATACTACTCAGGAACGTATAATGAAACAAAAATAAAATGGGAAATAAATAGAAAAGAGTTATGTTCATTATATAAATGTTTATTAGCATTTGAGCCATATATTGTATATAACAAGTTTATTGTACGAACAGATAATACACAAGTACGATGGTGGTTAACAAGAAAAATACAAAATTTAGTTACAACGAAAGAAATTCGGAGATTATTATTGAATATATTAAATTTTACGTTTACAATTGAAGTAATCAGTACTAACAAAAATGTTATTGCAGATTACATATCAAGATAAAGCTACACAAACTGATATAATAGAAGATGATGCTTTAGAAAAGATACTCAAAACCTTAACTACACTTTCACTAAAAGTGGATAGTATGGGTAATGAAATAGAAAAGCTAAAGACTAATGAAGTTAAACTGAAGTCTGGAGCTATGACTCAGATAACTCAGCAGTGTGCAGAGCTATGTCGATCGGAAGACAATAAAATTTCAGAGATAAAAGGAGATGTTGGGACACTCCACAAAACCCATAACATTTATCAATCTACAACTATAGGTACAAGCAAAGGAGTTAGTGGACAAAGATATCAGAACATGAAAATGAACAAGATATTTGAAAAACCATTTATACCTAAGACACAAAAAGACCCCTTGTTCACACCCCCACAAATTACCACATATCGAGAAAGTTTAAACCAAGATAAAAAAGCCTATAACCATATAACTTGAGCATACATAGAAAATATCCACAAAATACAAACTCAGCTAAACCTTAGACCCAAAGCCACAAATATCCAAGAACCAAGCACAGACTATATAACCCCAAAACTACAAGGTTACAACAAGCTAATGGCATTACCAAAAACTAACCCAATTTTAGTTAAAACCTGTTTCTGTTATGGACTATTAAATACCATATATACCCAAGAAGGAAATGAACTAACAGCTATACCAAAATTATATAGAGCATTCCCCACTTATAAGAAAATAACCAAAGAAAATCTATTTTTTATAAAGTTTTATACTACACCAGCAGAGATATTATATGACGAAATTAAACCAGTTATACAAGTTGTAAAAATAGGATTAACTTGTGATATGATTATACCGGAAGATATTGTTCAACAACCAGAGATACGTAAAGTTGAGATACCTGATTTTTATGGAAATAACCGAACTATAGGAATAACTACAATTATTCAAGAACTAGTAAACAATTATCTCAATGGAAATCTCATATGGAGCTACTATTCGAGAGACCAATTAATGATCTATTCAAATTCAAGGGAGCTACGACAGTCTGATATGGAAGAAGTTAAACAATGGATTATGACGTTGCTCAATCCAGAAAAACAACCATCTACAAGGGCACTTAAAAAGGAATTTATTTCAGAAGAATTATTAACTAGATATTGAAAATTAATAGGACACAAATATCGAATTTCATGGAGAAAATAATGTGATTCCAGAAGTTCAACTAGAATAAAAGAAGATAAGGATGCAAGCTGGAACATAGAAAAAAGATAGAAAGCAACGGAGCAATGGAGGAATAAAGACAAAAGACAAAGAGACAAGATAATAAAAGCTATGAAGCTATGAAAGTGACATGTATAGCTTTTTAACTTTGGATATGTAAATTATTTGTATAGCTTTTTGACTTTTTGGCAAAGGCCATTAATTAGTTTTCTTTTTAGGACTTTTTGTAAAGATTAGTCATTTTACTTTTAAAAAGTAGGATAAGTGTAAAAACTTTTTATAAAGTAGGAATAGTATATAGTTTACGCGTAAAGTAGGAATAGTGAAAATAGTTTACCAAAAAAAATAATATTTTGTTTAATTTTTTTTTTGTTACTTATCTGATGAGAAGATAGATAAATTTAAAATACTTTTTTTGTATATACTTAAGGATATAGAAATAGTATATATAAGAAAAATTATATACGAAAAGGTATTTTGATTTTAATGAAGAGTTATTAAGTTCTATAGAAAACTTACACATATATAATGATAGCTACTGCTCATATTTAGATAGTTATTATTCAGACGGATATTATACAGATTAAAAAATGATAGAATATATTAGAAGAGTTAGAGAAAAACAAAGTTGGCTATATGAAGAAATTAATTACAGGAATCAGCTTAAAAGAGAAAAAAGATAATTAGAAGAAAGATTATTTAGAATAAAATTAACCTTAGATATGGAGCAAATAAGATTAACAGAAAAACTTATGAAAAAGAATCTACTTGACTACATAAAAACTAGAAATATGAAACATATAGTAGCTATGTTATTTATCAGAGCTATGTTAATTTACCCACACTATCTGTTAAGTTACCCACACTATCCGCACCCCCTATCACAGGGCTGACGACTTATCAGGAATTTCGTCAGCCACATTTCTCTTCTATTTGCTTCAGATTTTAACTCTTTTGCTTCCATCCTTGTTGATTCTCTTGCATCTTTTCTTCTACTACAAAATCAAAGATAAAACAATAAAAAATGATGAAAGTTGCTTAAGACATTGCAATTATTTTCATTTAAAAGCCTCAAATATGTTAGCGTCTGCTCACACATCAACACCCTCAACTTAAAATAATTATTTGTCCTCAAGCAACTCAAACAGAACCAAGAGGATACAAAGTACATTCGGCAGTCAATCATCTATATTATCTCAAAACATATTCACCATATCCAAGGTCAGTCAATTCAAGAACAACTGTGTATATTATTGAAGAACAACAATGCAACACACATGAATCAAGATAGGACATTAATTCAGCTATAACAACCATGCATAGACTAGTATTACACTATCCGAACAAGTTAGCAACTAGCAATATATCTGGTGTGCCCTCACTGGAAAAAATACCCCTTTTCTCGTATCAGTAATCATATATGTAACTATGGGGACAATCAAAAGACACTCACTCTCAGAATGAAGTTCCAATTAATGTATGCCGAATACCATAGTCTTGCCCTTACTTTCATTACCAAGATCTTCAGACAGGTCAACTAAGATCACTATAGGTCTTCTGTTCGGCTTGTAATATATGCTAGGGGATGGTATGATACTTGAAGATATTTAAAGTGACTAAGCCTCCTTGGCACTATGCTAGCTTTTGGGGTTTCACTCATTAACCTTTCTCTATTATTCTCTTTTCTTGATCACACTTATTTAGGATGGGTGCAATCTTTTCCACAATTACTTATTCTTTTCAACAACTTTTTTTTTTCTTGCTCTTTTCCACCGCACCCCGCATTTTATTCTTTTTTTATTCTACCTTTCTTCATACTCATTCTGTATCACGCAACCCTATGATAACCACCCTCAACTTAGGCCATTTGCCTAAGTCAAGGTGCACAATGTCCAAGGAGGACCAGGGCCAAAATAGGTTCATTGTGATATAAACGGGAAGGTGATAGGTGTCATAAAAAGAAATAGGCTAAGCAGGCTCAAAGCAAGGATTAAGGGATATTCTACATACAGGGAAGGTCATTTAGGCTAAAAGTGGGCTAATATCAAAATGGCCTATGATCCTTTGCTAACCCCTATCATTCAACCTAGGTAAGACTAATCGGGCATGTTCTGAATCCAACATATAGAGGGAACTAAATAAAATCTCACACGCACATGGCGCACAAGTATATCACCAGTTACTACTTATCCAGTTCATGCAGTTTTTTAATAATGATTATTGCGTCACTAGAGCTAATTCCATACAAAGATACACAATGGTCAAACTTACATGAAAATCACACATTTAAACCTTCAGACCATTGGAGAGGTGCTAAAAAATTACAAAAACAAGTTAACTGCCCTAGTTACTTGTATTTCTCCTAGTTTAGTTACAAACTTTTACAACAACAATTTACCCTACACCCTCAACTTAAAATCACAGAAAAATTGAACTAAGGGTTAGGGTATACCTGGGGTAGATCAAGCACGAGGATCATGGGTTGCCTCCTATGTAGCGCCTGATTTAACATCGCGACACAACTCAGGCATCTCGATTACTTCAAACTTCGTTGAGACTGATAGTAAAAATATTGTTCATCAAGTCTTCTGGACTAATATAAAGTTTGACTCGTTGCCCATTTACCTTGAAGGTGCTGTCGTCTTTATTTTCAAGTTCTACTACTCTAGATGAGTAGACTTGACTAACTCTAAACGGGCCTGACCACTTAGATTTAAGCTTACCTGGGAACAGTTTGAGTCTGGAATTAAACAGAAGCACCAAGTTACCTTTTTGGAAGTCTCATTTCCCTATCCTCTAATCATGATACTTTTTTTTATCTTTTCTTTGTATAGGTGTGCTCATTCCTCCATCTCATTCAGTTGTCCCAGTCTCAGCTCTGCTGCCTCCTTCCAACTCAAATTCAACCTTTTGAGTGCCCATAAGGCCTTGTGCTCCAGCTCTATTGATAAGTGGAATGCCTTTACATACACCAACTGAAATGGTGACATGCCAGTGGGTGTCTTGAAAGTAGTTCGGTATGCCCACAAGGCATCATTGAGCTTTCGAGACCAGTTTTTTTGACTAGCATTCACCATTTTCGCTAGGATTAATATAATCTCTTGATTTGACACGTCCACTTGCCCACTAGTTTGTGGGTGATATGGAGTGGCTACTCTATGCTATTTCACCCCATATTTTGCTAAAGCCGCATGAAATACTTCGTTGCAAAAATGAGATCCTCTATCACTTATAATAGTATATGGCACTCTAAAGAGAGAGAAGGTGTTCTTCTTGAGAAAAGCAACAACACTTTTTACTTTATTATCAGACAAGGCAACAACTTCGACCCATTTTGAGACATATTCAACAGCAACTAAAATATACTTCATCCCATATGAGCTTACAAAAGGACCTATGAAATTGATTTCCTAGATGTCAAACAATTCCACTTCAAGCATCTTAGTCAAAGGCATCTCATGTCTTTTGGAGATTGACCCCTACCTCTGACATTGGTCGCATTTCAACACACATCGCTGCAAGGCTATACTCAGGTTTTCCAAACACATCTCAAATGAATCTTCCACCATAGAGAAATCATCCATGAATACCTCTATGGTGTCCTCCACTATATCTGAGAAGATAGACATCATGCACCATTGAAAAGTAGTGGGTGCATTGCATAGCCCAAACGACATTCTCTTAAATACTAAGGTACTATATGGATATGTGAATGTCGTCTTCTCCTAGTATTTAGGAGAAATAAAGATCTGGTTATATCGGGAATAACCATCCAAGAAGCAATACTATCCCCTTCCGGCTAATCGATCAAGCATTTAGTCCATAAAGAGCATCGGGAAGTGGTCTTTCAAAGTTCATGAATTTAGTTTGTGTTAGTCCATGAAAACTCTCCACCCAATCATAAGCCTGAGTGGAATCAACGCATTCCTTTCATTTGCAACCACAGTCATGCCCTTTTTTTTGGGGCACACATTGAACTGGGCTCACCCATTTACTGTCAGAAATAGGGTAAACCACTCCTGTATCCAACCACTTAATAATTTTCTTCTTAATCACCTCTTGCATTGGTGGGATAAGACGGTGCTGGTGCTCGATGGTTGGAATATAATCTTCCTCAAGTTGTATTTTATGCGTGCAGATGCCAGGGGAAATGCCAATAATATCTGCGATGGTCAATCCTATTGCTATCTTGTACCTATAAAGTACTCAAATAAGTCCTTCCACTTGTTTCTCACCTAAATCAGCCGCAATAATAATGGGTAGCATGTTTTCGTGGCCCAAAAACACGTACCTTAAGTGCCCAGGCAGTTTTTTTAATTCCAACACCAGTGGCTCTTCAATGGATGTCTAGCCTGTGGTGTCGGTAGATTATCAAGATCAAGGTCTAGCCTCTTAGGAACATAAGGATATGAACCCATTCCTGGCAAAGCACAAATAATATCTTCATACTCCTCAATGCCTTTACGATCAAAATTTATCAAAACTGCAGATAAAGGCTCGACAACAAGTTACTCCTCTATTGACACCTCCTGTTCATCCTCATAATGCACATTAATTACTGAGAACACACTCATTTCTTTATACTGCTTCATTGATTGACACACATCAAATCGTACCACTTCATCATTCATCCTGAACAAGAGCTCATTTGCTCTCAAATCAATCAACACACTTCCGATTGCGAGGAAAGGTCGACCCAAGATTATGGGTACCTCAAAGTCCACCTTGCAATCTAGAATGATGAAATTTGTAGGGAATATGAAGCTAGGTACTTTCACCAAGACATCATACAAAATACTAACATGTCATGTTACTAACCTATCCTCCATCACAAGTCGCATATTGGTGAGTGTGGGATTTCCCATACCTAGCTTTTTATATACAGCCAGCGACATCAAATTAATGCTCGCTCCCAGATCGCATAATGCCTTAGCGAATTTCGTAGACCCAATCGTATAGGGAATAGTGAATGCTCCTGGGTTTGGATTCTTCTACACCAAGGTCCTCGTAGAAATAACACTACAATGATGGAGATTATCCTCCGGTTCATAGCTCACCACTCTTTCCTTAGTCAAAAGGTCCTTTATGAACTTAGCATATCCTGGAATTTGCTCGAGTGCCTCCACCAAAGGTACATTTATTGTCAATTGTTTGAGCATTTCCATGAACTTACTGAATTTTGCATCATCAGTTTTTTTATTCAATCATTGAGGAAAGGGAGGTGGTGGTCTTGGGAGAGTTTTTAACACTACCTCCTTATCTTTCTCTTTCTCTTTGTCCAGAGCATCATCAGAACTATCCATCTTCTCAGACTCCACTGGACATTTTTCTTTGGGTTCATCCTCTTCCTCAGTCATATCTTCAACCAAACTTTTGCCCACAGAAGGGCCAGGTAACATCTTACCACTCCTAGTGGTAATCGCTATACATGATCCATTATTTTGCAAATTCTGGACCGTATCACTTGGTAATGTTTCGCTCTTCCTCTGGTTAAATGTTGTGGAGAGTTGGTTCATCTGTTGCTCCAACTGTTTGATTGCGGTGGAGTGTGAGTTTACCACCTGACTAGTAGATGACAGATCGTTCTTCATGGTAGTCACACCAGAGTTGGTAGCCTCCACTCCCTTTAGCAACTTAGCCATAATGTCCTCCATGGACATCTTTTTAGAACTTGTTGTAGCAGCCTCACAATTTCCAGAAGGGACATATAGCCCGCTCCTATCATTATTGCCTCTCCAGTTTCCCTGCTCCTTATCTTTATAACCAGGCTTATCATAATACTTTCGACTTTGATTCCCTTGGCTATTGCCTCGGGAACCCCCTGATTATTAACATAGTTCATCTATTCTTCTGCATCAATATCAACTCTATCTTGAGATCCCACAGCTTTCACCTTCTTAGTCTTTCCTAATAGAAAGTGCTTGGTTAGCAGGTCCATCTACATTTTTAGGTAAGCCATGTCTTGGTCACGCTTCTCATCTCTTCTGCGTTGTTTCGCAGTCATACACACAAAAAAAGTCGGGGTTGCTACCACAGAGTCTCTGGTATGCCATGCCCAACTCTGTGTGGTCATTCTCTCTAATATTTCTAAAGCCTCTGGGAATGTAAGATCAACAAACAAACCACCAGCAGCATTATCTACAATTGGTTTTGTTACAGAGTTAAGAGTATTGTACAAAGTCTCCATCAAGTGTATGTCTGTCATATTGTGGTTCGGACACTGTGTCATCTTCTTCTTGAACCTCTCCCAGGTTTCATGCAAGGCTTCAGTTAGGAGTTGCCTAAACTTGATGATCTCATCCCTCAACTGTACCCTCCTAGAAGACGGAAAAAACCTTTATAGGAAAGCTTCTTTCAACTGTCTCCAATTAGTTATAGAATCGGGTGTCAGCTCATTAAGCCACAATGTTGCCTCCCCAGACAGAGACCACAGAAACAATCTCAATCGGATAGCATTCTGACCCACTCCTAGGTTATCAAAAGATTTATAGATGGTGACAAAGTTCACCAGATGCAAGTTGGGGTCATCCCCAGGAAGACCACCAAACAACCCCTTCAGATTAAGGAGTTAAATCATAGTACTCCTAATGTTGAACTTTTCCCCAGGTACCAACGGTGGAGGAATAATTACACCCACTGTACCTGCTCCATACATTCCATCATCATCATCATTGAGGTTATACTGGACTGGCTGGTAATATTTTCTTCCTTGGAATGGACGGTTCCTATTAGCATTACACTGTACTGGTGCATATACTTGCTCTGCACGCCTTGGGTTACTAGGGTTTAAAAACTCCTCGTCTCCCAAATCTTCATTCTCAGGATTTGGATGTCGTACTTGTTGACTGACATTCTGCATATTCACCTGAGCTCTAGCAAAGGATGCTAACCTATCAGCCTCCTGCTGGTTTGCCATTCTTCCAATTCATTGCGGTTTTGGGTTAAATGGTAATAATAGTTCTCCGAAACTTTTGGTTCTTGGCATACACTACAAAGGTTTTGCAATAAACAAAAACAACAAATAAACATAAAATTAGGAAACTTGACTAACAGTCAATTAGCGCATACAAACTTCAATTTACAACCGTATTCCCCAGCAACGACGCCATTTTTGATAACGCTCAAACTACACCTCTCTAATGAGAATGTAAGCGATCGTTGTCAATATATAACCCAACAAGGTTAGGGTCGAATCCCAAAGGGAATATGGTGTGAACTTATGTTGTTTGCGATTTAATCAACTGATAGTTGGATGTTTTCTGAAATGGGGTTTTTGGAGATTAGCAAATAATTGTTGGTCACTTTAGTTTCAGTGTTTATAATCAAAAGTTTATGGAAAACCAGAATTATGTACACTATGGGTTTTAGTACTTGACAGATGCTAATAGTGATTCAAGATTATCACAGTAGGTAGGACAACAGATTATCTCTATCGAAGTTATGCCTAAATGTCTCTCGACCTACTTAAGCATTTAATTACCTAATCCTCTCGGACTTAGGGAATTTATATTTACTAACCAGACTTTACCTCAGGTTAATCAACCTTGTTACATCATCGATTATTAAATGGAAGTTTAGTGTTTCCAAGTCCCGGTCAATAATTCACTTCCTACTAGATTTGATTTCTTATCTCAAGCAAATCAAAGTAGGTTCTATCTATCGTTTGCAATCAATAGAAAATAATTAAAATTTTGGAATTATCAAGGAGTCCTATTACCTTTAGAATCGTAAACACATAGCATCTTACCAATACTTAACCCATAAATCCCATAATTCGGGTCAAAGGGATTTAGCCACTCATAATGTAATAAGCGAAACAACTAGACGTATTCATAATTTGAAAGATGAACTTACCACAAGATGAATAATAACTAGTAATTCTCAGATTATATCACAAAAGAAATCCCAAAATATTGATGAAAATCTCTTTAAAGTTAATTATTTTTCAAGCCATGAAACTAGAGAGAAAAATAACAAAATATATGTGTTCCAAGATTATGTTCGGGACTCCTTTAGAAAACATAAACAATACTTTTTATAGTTCAGCCTAAATAAGGAAATAAACTCACAGAGTTTAATAATTCCTCGAATTAGGCGACGACATTCGTGACACCTTATCAGGAGTCTGACGACTTGTCACAAATGTCGTCAGCTCCCTCTTTAGTTTTAGCACTTCCTTCTTAAGGTTGATGATGAATCCTGACGACTTATAAAAAATATGACGACATATCAGACAATGTCGTCACTTCTCCACCTCAGCTTACATGTTCTGCCTAAGGCTGACGGCGACTCTGACGACTTATAAACTCTTTGACGACTTATCAGGAAATGTCGTCACAACTTTCAACTGAGGTCCATCCTCTATCTAAGGCTGATGGTATATCTGATAACTTATCACAGGGCTGGCGACTTATCAAGAATGTCGTCATCCATACTTCTCTTCTATTTGCTTCAGATTTCAACTCTTTTTCTTTCATCCTTGTTGGTTCTCTTGCATCTTGGCTTCTACTGCAAAATCAAAGATAAAACAATCAAAAACGATAAAAGTTGCTTAAGACCTTGCAATTATTCTCAGTTAAAAGCCTCAAATGTGTTAGCATCTGCTCACACATCAAGTACACAAAGCATACGCAGCTATAGCATGATTATGAATCACAATATGAATCACAAAACTTATGTAAGTACTATAGATAACATAACCAAAATAAGTTTAATAAAGTTACTAACCTCTTGAAGTTGTTGCACAAATCTTGCCTATCTAAGATTGCAGCCACCACACTTGAAATTCAAGGTTAAGAACTTTCCTGTTGGGTGAAGGATTTGTTCCACCATTGCTAAACCTTTAGTTTGAGAAAATAATAAAATATAATGTTGGATTTCAACACCAAAGATGCATTTATAGTGATAGAATCATCACATTGTATGATGAAAATGAACTGAAATAACAAAAAAGTAAAAAAAATAATTATGTTACTTCTTTTTTTAAAAAGGATTTGACCAAATATTGTAATATTAATTGAGTTTCCTTCTTTGTTTCTTTGTATTGTTGCCATTTTGTAAGATTATAATAACACAGTTAATATTTTTCCTAATTAGACTTGTGTTATTGGATTCTTAAAAAAAGCTTTTTGTTAACAATCTTTAATGAAATATCTCATAATAAGTTCATGCGTAAAATGATCATTGTTTTTGGTAGCAAAAATGATCATTATTTATGAGGTAAAAATATATTTTGATTATAGTTGTTTATTTTAAAAAATTTCTCTTGTTCGAAAACGCATATTGTGTTTGTAGTCATTCTTGGTATAAGTTTTCTACAACATGTTTTAACAGTGTTAAATTAAGTATTGTCCAATTTATACTAACATATAAAAAAAGGCATTTCATTTTAATATCCTAAGATAATTAGTGTGGATAGAGAGTTGACAAAATAAAAAATCCTAATTGTTGTTTACGACAAGTGAAAAAATATTATAATATAAAATCATATACTGTAACATAATTAAACATGTATAAACTCCTTTAAAATGGTGATAAAACTCCTTTATATATATATATATATAGTTTTTGCAAAAGGACGAGTTGTCAATAGCATGAAAAAGCCAAATGTGTCTAGGGAGTGCTCAAGTTTGGAGGGTCGACTAAACTTCTTGCATCTGAAATTCAGTATATATATGCTCAATACTAATCCTTTTAAACCTCACTTGATAGCTCAAGATTGAAACACAATAACAATCCAGTGAAAATTCACAAGTGACGTTGGAAAAGTGTATGCAATGCCTTGTCCAAGATAGAGAAAAAATTGTCTGTTCCTAATGTTATCAAGCAATTATTATGTCAATTATCAAGTACCACATCCCATAATTGATAAGTATTTAACACTAATTAAGTCTCTAGACAAAAACATGGCATCAAATGCAAGTCAATATCCAACAAAAGGAAAATGATAAAAAGAAATGAGAACCAACCACAATGTGTGTTACCCTCAACAAAATTTGCCCCGGGCCAATTAAGCCTGGTGCAATGCGGCCCGCCGCATAGCGCCACAAACGACGTATTTTCTAGTTGACAATTTTTTCTGCCAAGCCTCCTCGTTCCAAAGCTGGCATGGCACAATCCACATAGCGTCGTATGGTGCATATTCTTTGTTGCTCCGTGTTCTTAGTTTCTTTCATTCTTTTCATGTCTAATTGATTATTGAATTTTGAATTAGATCTCTATTACTTTCTTGGCTCCTACATAGACTTTGAAGCTCCATAATATCATATTAGCTCCAAATATGCTCATTCTTCGTTCAAACATCATAAAGAAACACACGTAATAAGCATGAAACAACTATAATTATAATCAAATAGCGAAATCGAATACATATACAATCTAAATGTATGCAATTTCATGCCAAATATACACATCCCGCACTTGAATTCTAGATTGTCCTCGAGGATGCTACTACTCAATAACCCTTCTCGAAAGGTGCCACTAATACCCTTAAAGTCAAACTAAAGAAAGCTAAAAGAGTATGGAGAGACCTTCGTCCAATTTCATTGTTGCGTTATTTGGATCTCGTTAAGTTTGTAGTATCGATAACTTTTAATCTTATATTTTAATATGTTTATTATGAAATGTAATGAATAATATCTAATTCTTTTATCTACTTTGTGACAATTTGTCTTTTGTGGACGTTCAAATTGGTATGTAAGTTTTGAATGCACAATAGTAAAAGATAAATTTGAATGATTTTAACTCGAAAAATAGTTTTATTGCATAAATTACAATCATTTACCATACAAACTTACTAAAAGATAATCCATCAAAGAATGATACGGATTTTTTTTTTCAAAAATTCAGTAACCTAATTTTAATTAGAAACAATACTAATGTGTTATTATGATATTTACAAAATTGGCAACTATATATACAAAGAAATAAAGAAAGTAACACTATTAATATTAGGAAATATGTTCAAATCCCTTAAAAAAGAAAGTAACATAATTTTTTAAGACTTTTTTTCTTATTATGTTCATCTTCATCCAACAATATGATTATCACTATAAATACACTTTTGGTATCGAGGCCCAACATCAGATTTTCTTATTTTCTCAAATTAAAGATTTTACAATGGCGGAAGCAAATCCTTCACCCAACACTAGAATTCCTAACCTTAAAAGAAAAGCTTGAAGTCTGTATGAAACTTCCTGTAATACCCCGTATTAGACTTAGTCTAGTTCAGCTCCTAGTGCTTGACTAAGAAGCCTAAAGCCTAAAAAAATTTAGCTTAGTGTTGAAGACTTAGCCTTATTTTGACTCCTTAACTTCAAAGATTTTTAAGTTGACCTTCCAGGCTCCGAGACAATGGTTTTTGACTTGATTCATATTCAGGGGTGTAAGAAGCATGTCTCGGGGAAGTTTCAGAATTTTCGGATGAGGTTTGGATAGTGTTTAAATTTCAATTCCAACAGCTCAACGCGATTCCACCGTGTCGCACCGGGAATAACGATGGGCATGCCATCGCGTCGCGCCAAGACCATAGATGGCATTCCAGTTGCGACTTTAATCTTTAGAGGGGAAACTATGTAAATTACAACCCTAACCTAATTCCAAGAAATCCAAAACTCTTTTATATCCTCTTCAAGATAATCAAGAATTCAAGGTTTTTAATCCAATAATTTAAGGAAACAACCTCTAAGAACATATTTAAGAGTTCAAAGTCAAGATTCTACATCAAATTAAGTCTAATAAGGTATGTGGGGTTATGAAAAAGGGTATCCTTTCACCTTTGTGCCCAAATTACGTAATTTTGACAATCTATTCACTTGTTTTGAAGTAGGGTTCATACCAAAGTTTCTATATTCTTGAAGCAGGTGATTATCATGAGATTTAAAGTTTTAAGTTTATCAAGAAGTGCTTATGTTTATGTTTTAACATATGAGATTTCTTTTATGCATGAGATTGCACTATCTTGACTTGATATTGTTGAAGTATTTCAAGATTGTTATTGAGCATGAAGTTTTGTTATGAATTGACTTGAGTTTAAAGCATGGGTTTTTAATCCCTAAGTTTAAGTAATGAGATTTCAAGAAGATCATGCTCTTAAGTTTATTTGATGGTTTTATACCAAAATTTAAAGAAAGATGGATCTTTTGATCCTCAGCTAAGAGATGGAATCCACATTTATTTATGTTGATCATAATTTAGAGCAAAGAGATGCATAACTGGTTTTCATTATAAACCCTTATGCTATTTTGAGGTGTATTTCCTAGAGAGAGAGCCTATAAGTAATATGGGGGTAGTATTTAGGACCGAGTTGGGTATGATTCCAAGGTCTCATGCCACATAACTATGTGCCACCGAAGGATTTTAATGCCTATAGTGGGTTCAGTATAGTGATCACTCTAGCTAGGTTCTATTTCGATGGAAAGGGTAGAACAACTCTACCAACGTGGGTGAGAGATGTTGGACTCCATGATATCTCACATAATTTATGTCGGTTAGAAGAACCTCCCAATATAAAGAGTAAAAGTACAACTTTTAGAACTAAGTGTTATGGCTCACAAGATTTATACAATATACTTCATTATTCATGGTTTATGATTTCCAGTCTCAATTATTCAAGCTCAAGGTGAGTCAATTACACTTGGCATGCATTATTTAAAAGTTTATATGACTATTGAGTACTATTTTACTTATACATTTACCCCCACATACTTAGTGCATTCTAGAAGTACTGATCTACATATATGTCTATGTGATACATTTTCTTATAATGTAAGGCCTGGAGATCAATTCCAGCAGCATGATTGATTTCGAGCATCATCACCTATATCCCAGATCTTGGTGAGCCCTCATAGTTAGGGGGCCATTCTATCAGATTTGTTATTGATGAAGTACTTTAGTTATTTGATTTCAGTTTCAGTTCGAGTCAGCTGCAACTTGCCCCAGTGGCTCTCTAGTTAAAAGCAGAGGTTTGTTCTACTGTTTCAGCTATAGACTTTAAAGTGTTTGTTTTCAAGATTCTAAAGTTTAAGACTTTCAGTAAGAGATTAAATTCAGTTTTAGCCAAGACATTAATCCAACATTTCAAGATTTCATATGTCAAATTACCCTTGTTATGAGTTTCAAAGTTATTAGAGGGATAAAAGGGTTATCTTGGGACTACTTTTAGTCTTGAATATCGTGTAACATCTAGGGTGTATTACCGGGGTGTTACACTTCCAGAAGAAGAACTAAACCTTCTTCAACTTCCAGAAAAAGAACTAAACCTTCTTTAACTTACAGAAGAAGAGCTCAACCTTCTTTAAATTTCAGATGAAGAACTCAACCTTCTTTAACTTCCAAAAGAAAAACTCAACCTTCTTCAACGTTTAGAAGAAGAGCTCAGCCTTCTTCAACTTACCTAAGAAGAACCCAGCCTTCTTCAACTTCCAGAAGAACTTAAACTTCTTCAACTTTCATAAGAAGAACTTAACCTTCTTCTACTTTCAGGAGAAGAACTCAACCTTTTTCTTCCTACAGAATAAGAACTCAGCCTTCTTCTACTTCCAGAAGAAGAACACAACCCTTTTTAACTTCCAGAAGATGAACTCAGCCTTTTTCAACTTCAAAAAGAAGAACTCAACCTTTTTCAACTGATAGAAGAAGAACTCAACCTCCTTTAACTTCCATAAGAAGAACTCAACCTTCTACTTTCAGAAGAAAAATTCAGCCTTCTTCAAATTTCAAAAGAAGAACTCAGCCTTCTTCAACTTACAGAAGAAGAATCAACATTCTTCAACTTCTAGAAGAAGAACTCATCCTTCTTCAACTTCAAGAATTGGAGTAGATTGAGGAATTCATCAGAAAGCTGAAAGAGCATTGCTCATCAAAAATGACAATCTAGATCCATCACCCAATAACACCCTTAGAGGTCCTGTCACGACCCAAGCAGAGGCCCTGTCCACGACGAGCATCCCAAACCATAAAGGCCCGAGCGCCCTTCACTATCTGGCAATCATGCACACATTCATATACAAAGAAAAAAGAAAGAAAATACAGAAATACAAAATAATATGGAATCATGGTCAATATCATAATTCAGTTGAACAAATTTATAATAAAATCGATACATCACTAATAGAATCTAACATCAGACTGCAAAATCTCTAATACATAAAAGCCAACATCTTCTCTAAAACTGGGACAAGGTCCCCAGTTAGACCATAAAACAGAAAGAGATAATGAATTCCAATAACCAAGCCTTCAGGAATAGAGAAGGCTCACTAACGACAACTTTTGACACACATGCCTACTACTGAATAGGACCTCGGCTATGCCTCAGATACTGAAATATAGGGGGTCAATACATATGTACTGGTAAGCTGAGAAATCTAAAATAATGATTGTTATACAACATAAATGAGACCAATTTATATACTATTTACATAAGTTATATGAAACACACATAGGCATATTTGCAGGACTTAGAATATTTATTTGAAATCGACTACTCACTCTTTTATTTTACTTATGAGCTAGGTGGTACACCTTATAACTCTATAATCCCATGGGCTATATGGAATCCTCCCTTAACTTGGCGGCCAAGCCCCCAACCCAAGTATATCGCAACAGCTTGAGTCTCTATCTCTAATATATCAAAGGGCACTAGGTCAGCGTATGGTATCTCGTGAGGCCATAATAAACCCGTATCAGCAAAATATGATTTTTGGCAATGATCCCTTACCCTTAAATGCCTTCTTCAGGTAACCACCTAACTCCCTTTAATCCTATTTTTAACTCTTTATGACATGCATTCTTTGAAATTAAAATCTGCAAATCTTACTCGGTTATGGCATTCATCTGCTTTGGTATCGTCATACCAAAACTTGCAAGCAATATTTTCTAGGCCAAAAAATATCATGTACATCTCTTTCATTCAAAAAAATACTTAGGCCACCAAATAATTCAAACGGTGCAAGAGGATTCATATTTCAAAACATGTGTCAAACCATGCAAAGATTCTCTCTTTTCAATATTTTGGCAAATGGTGGTCAATTTCTCAAATCAACCATGAAATTCCTTGATTATCACATTTAGCATTTAAAAACAAGAAGTTATACCTCTCTTTAATTCTCAATCAACACAAAGTTCATATAAGATAGTAAAGCTCTTGATTCATACTTTAAGACATACATCTTTAGTAACCCATAATTTGTAATTCAAAGAGTAAAGCAATAAGAGAGTGAAAATTCATTATTCTTGCTCTAAATTCATATTTCAAAAATAAAAATTACATATATACATATACACGAGAAAAATCAAGATTTAAGGGAAGGCGTCAAGACCAAAATGTTATCATCAAAGGGTTCACAATACATAATTTTCAATGTATATTTAAGTCCCTTTGAATATACATGATTTCACAACATTCAAACATTATTAAAATGATTTCACCATGCTCATGTAGTTTAGGAAAACCCCATGTACCTTAGATGACCTAATTCAAAGGATAGAACTAAATTCTTTATTTTTTTCTTGGAAATCTTGACTTAGAAGCTTGATTCTTGATCTTTGCCGCTCTAGAGTTTTCTTGAAGTGAAACAAAGAGAATAAGGATGTACAATATTCTTTAAGGGTTCAAATCTCATGTTTTGGACGGTTTTGAGTGAGGTAAATGACTATATTTCCCTTAATTATGTAGAATCAGAAGTTGGAAATTTTGAGACCATGGAATGGAGGGTGCGGCATGGGCTTTATAGCACCAAAACAAGCACGCAGTGTGAGCTCTGTAGCACCGGTCTAGAGTGCTCAATGCGGGCATATCATGGGCTTCTACTATTTTGGTTATCCAAACTTGCCCTTATGCTCGCCCAAAAATTCTGAAACTCACCCGAGATGTACTACTTACCACCCCAATAATGAATCTACTTTAAAATAAACAATACGCTTCCAAAAACGTCAAAAATAAAATCATCAAAGTTTAAGGGGTCAAAATGAGACTAAGTCTCCAACACTTAGTTTTATTTTCAGGTTCTAAGTGTCTTAAGTGAGCACTAGGGGTGGTATCAAGTCGAGAAGGATACAGGGTGTTACATTATCCCCCTCTTGGGATCATTTGTCCCCGAATGATGGCTTGGAACATAGATAAGCATCATTTTAAGCATACTAATGAAAAGATAGAGAGAGTAGTATATGATTTATACCTTCTATTCCATCATCCACGATCTTAAAGAGGTTTGGGTATCTAGTTCGCATGTCATCCTCTGACTCCCAAGTAGCTTCCTCTTTATTTTGATTCATCCATAACACCTTAACCGAATCTATTTCCTTACTTATCAGTTTCCGAACATAGCGATCCAAGATGGAAAAGGATTATTCTTCATATTACAAGGAGTCTTTCACACTGATCTCTTCTCAAGGCAACATAAGAGAGTGATCTCCACTTCAATATTGACACATAGAATATTGGATGCATAAAAGCTAGACTAGCGGGCAATTCTAACTCATAAGAAACTCCATTTATCCTCCTTACAATCTGATACGGTCCTATATAGTGAGGATTAAGCTTTCCTTCTTTCTCAAATGCATGACTCCCTTCATAGGGGAGATCTTTAAAAATACCCAATCATCCACCTCAAATTTGAAATCTCTCCTTCTAATATTGGCATAAGATTTCTGGCCACTCTTAGCAGTCTTAAGCCACTCCCTAATAATATTCACCTTTTCCATTGTCTGATGCACAAGGTCTGGCCCAAACAACCGGGTTTTACCCACTTCATTCCATAAAATTGGTGACCTACATCTCCTCCCAAAATGCTCTTCAAAAAGAGCCATCTGAATACTTGAATGGTAGTTATTTTTGTAGGAGAATTCTATCAACGACAAATAATCCACCCAACTACCTTTGAAGTCAATCACATAGGCCCTCAACATATCTTCAAGGGTCTGAAAGGTGTGTTCATCTTGCCCATCAGTATGAGGGTGGAAAGAAGTACTCAAGTTCACTTGGGTACCTAAACCCCTCTGAAAAGATCTCCAAAACAGAAAAGAGAACTGTGTACCTCGATTAGATATAATAGACATGGGGGCCTCATGCAACCGGACTATTTCCTGAATGTTTAACTTAGCATAGTCATCCCCCAAATAATTCGTCCGCACGGGAAGTAAAAGAGCGGACTTGGTCATTCGATCCACAATCACCCAAATTGAGTCATATTGGTTACGAGACTTCAGAAGCCCCATAATGAAGTGCATATTAATCATCTCCCACTTTTACATATATAAACCTATCTCTTAAGCAGTGCCACCTGGTCTCAAATGTTCTACCTTGACTTGTTGGCAATTCAAACACTTAGAAACAAAATTAGCAACCTAACATTTCATATTGTTCCACCAATAAATAGTCTTAAGGTCATGATACATTTTTGTGGAGCCTGGGTGAACAACATACCTTAAAATGTGAGCTCCGTCAATAATTCTTTCTCGCAATCCACCCACATTTGGTATACAAAGCCTACCCTGATACCTCAAAATTCCATCACCTTTGATTTTAAACGCCGTCACCATCTGCTAGCCAACATCTTTATTAAGCTATGTCAAGATGGGATCTTTAGCCTGCTTCTCCTTAACTTTATCACATAAGGTGGATTTAGCTATTTCATGAACAATTACTCCTCTATCTTCGAAATACAAAAGTTGAACTCCCAAATTTGCAAGTCGATGAATTTCTTTAATCATCTCCCTCTTCCCTTTCTAAACCTGAGAAAGATTGCCAATTGACAACTTGCTAAGAGTGTCGGCCACCATATTGGCCTTGCCCGGATGATAGTGCAGGGTCATGTCATAATCCTTTAACAATTCTAACCAACACTTCTTCCTAAGATTCAGGTCTTTCAGCGAGAAAACACACTGTAAACTTTTGTGATCATTAAATATATCTACATGCACCCTATAAAAATAATACCGCCAGATCTTAAGTGCAAACACCACAACTTCTAACTCTAAGTCATGAGTGGGATAATTCTTTTTGTGCACCTTCAACTACCAAGATGCATAATCTACCACATTACCGTGTTGCATAAGCACATACCTAAGTCCCACTCGAGATGCATCACAGTATACAACAAAACCATCTGTACCATCAGGAAGAGTAAAAAATGGTGTGGTAGTCAAATTATATTTTAATTTCTCAAAACTATTTTCACATGAATCCGACTACAACAATTTTACCTTTTGAGTCAATTTGGTAAGGAGAACATTTATGGAGGAAAAACTCTCTAAAAATCTTCTGTAATACCTTGCCTAACCTAAGAAGCCCCAGATATCAGTTGGAGTCGTGGGTCTTGGCCATTTTCTCACTGCCTCAACCTTTTAGAGATCAACCTTAATTCCCTCTCTAGAAATAATATGCCCCAAAAAAGCAATACCACTAAGATAGAAAAACACACCTGGAAAATTTCTCATACAACTCATGATCTTTGAGGGTCTGAAGGATAATTTGGAGGTAACTAGCATGATATTCCTCATTCTTAGAGTTAACCAAGATGTCGTGAATAAATACTATGACAAACAGATCAAGAAACTGTTGAAACACCCTATTCATGAGGTCCATAAAAGATACAGGGGCATTAGTCAGCCCGAAGGACATAAATAAGAATTCATAATGGACATATCGAGTTTAGAAAGCTATTTTGGGAATGTCATCCTCCCTGACCTTCAACTGATGATACCCCGAATGGAGATCTATTTTTAAGAAGCATTTGTCACATTGGAGTTTATCAAATAAGTCATTGATTCTGGGAAGAGGGTACTTGTTTTTATCAGTGACCTTATTGAGTGTAACACCCTGAGAGTACACCCTGGGTGCCACATAATGCTTACGATCCCGAGAGACCATAAGATAACCCCTGAGCTGGTACCTATTGTGAGCACTGGGTAAAACTAATAACAAAAGATCATATGCAAAATTTAAGTAAGGAATGACATAAGGTTTTAAATCATGGTTCTGATAATGTCTGTAAAACAATACTGATAATACTGATAAAACAACTAATAATGGAAACTGAAAACTGAAGACTGACTAATTGTCTGTACTAGTCTGAAAATCCTCTACTGACTGTAGAGATGATAGGAAGAACCCCCAACTAACTCCGACTAAATAGAAATTTGTTAAAATGATAAAGGAAACTAAGGTAAATAAACTATGTCCTCGAAGTATAAGGAATCACTACTACTACAGTTGATAATTTGGTGTGTCTATGCGTGATCAGGGAACTGAGCATCCAAACCTATGATATTAAACATCGTAGAGCATGGAAAAAAATATGCGATTAATAATTTTAAATATACTAGTATACTAAATGAGGTTAGGTTGGTATGCATGGTTTCATATGCAGAAGTAATAACTGACTGAATGAATAGCATTAAGTACTGAATAGATTGCATGAAATCTGTAAAGACTGAGAATGCATGACCAAGCATAAAATATATTCTGAATATAATTTGTATACTGAAATATTGGATATTGATAAATAAATGACTTATAATTGTATTCTATGGTCAAGAAAAACTGAAACTGAATAACTGAGCTTATCACTAGACTAAGACTGTGAGAGCTATCATCTAACCGACATGTCCCAATGAGAAACTTAGGATCCAACCTGTGTCCCTAGTTGGAAGGGTGTCAATACCGTGCCGCGGTTACTAACACTGGCTATGTGGATCCACTAATGTGTTGTCCCTAAGAACTAAGGGTGTCAAGCCTAAACTGACGGGTGACCTATGAGAGGAGTCAAGCCTGAACTGACGGGTAACTCCTCATATCCTATGCTGGCTACGTAGTTCTGGAGTACAAAGACTGCTACTAACAACTCTTCCTAACTGACGGGGAATCCTCCATCCCTGCACTCACTCGATGCTAAATCCTACTCCTAACTAAACTGACTCGGGACACTGAACTGTTCTAAATTAATTGATTATAATAACTGGCTGAGCTGATAATGCTCAGACATATCTGAAAACATTCTGAAGATACTGATACTAAGTAAATATCTAAGTGTTTGGGTATTCATAACGCCCAAGACTCGATAGAAATGATAGCTAGATCATACTAAACTTTAAAGATATAATGTGAAAGCATTTATTCAAAACTCATTTTTATAGGCATTTCATAAAACACTTAACATCCGTAGTTCAAGCTAAATCTGGGAATAGTTTTAAACTTGTAGTAATAACATGATTTCAACATCAACAACACAAATTATGATTTAAATCAGCAAACAACATTATTCAAAAACTTGGGCTTTAATAACAATAACAATTTCATGTAAACATGGTATAGACTCAAAATTCATGGGGATTCATGGTTAAAAATCACAATAACTTGTAAAAATCATAACTTTGAATTTGAAATTAGATTCTTGGACTCCATGGGTGGAAAGGACCCATGGATGAACATTTAACATACCTTGTCTGAGGAATTCATGAAGGTTCTTGAGAATTTTCTTGAAACTTGAGCTTGACTCTTGAAGGGATAAGGTTTGTTCTTGAGAGACGATTAGTTTCTTGGAGGGAAATTATGAATAATGGGGCACATAATTCCCCTTTAGGGTTTTAATTTTGTGTTTTGGAAGTATTTGGGACCATCGTAAAAGACCAAATAGACCCTGGAAAATTAAAATGCAGAACTGGAAATCTCTATTTTACACCATGGCGCGACGCGGCGCCATCGTAGCACTTCACTGGAAAAGGACGAGTGCAATTTTGCACCTTGGCGCTATGCGACGCCATCGCGGTGCTTCACTGGAAAAGGAGAAGTGCGATTTTGTATATTGGTGCGATGTGGCACCATCGCGGTGCTTCACTGGAAAAGGACGCACATGATTTTTGGCATCATCGCGATGCGGCATAATCGCAATGAGCTACTACCTCTCACTAAAAGTGTCATAACTTTTCACCCGGGTATCAGATTTAGGAAAAATTGGTATCGTTGGATAGATAATATAATTATCTATCTATTGGTGGGTCATAAACTCAAAATTCCTCAGTAAAGAAAAATATATTCTCATTTTAAGTTGAATATGGAAACATTCTTCTCAAAAATTCAATCGATAATGGATATTTTAATTCGTCTAGTAGCTAGGAATTATTTGAGGCCTTATTACACATCAAACTCACTAATGAAACTATCAAAGCACTATAGTTCATTTCTCATGAGCTCGAAGAATGGCTCTAATATTAGTTTGGATTCTCAGGGTATTACATTAAGTTGAGAGTAATCTATGCACATTCGGAGGGAGCCATCTTTCTTACTCACGAAGAGTACCAGAGAACTCCAGGGAGAAACACTAGGATGAATAAAGCCTTTACCAAGGAGGTCTTTTAACTATTCTTTCAGTTCTTTCAGTTCAACAGGAGCCATTCTATATGACAGAATTAAAATAGGATGATTTTTCGGCAACAGGTTAATACCGAAATCTATATCCCTGTCAAGTGGGATCCCCGAGAGATCATCAGGAAAGACTTCTGGGAATTCATTAACTACAGGGACAGATTGAAGGGAAGGACTTTCAGCATTAGAATCTTTGACCTGAATAAGGTGATACAAACAAACCTTGGATATGAGTTTATGGGCTCTGAGATAAGATATGAATTTCCCCTAGGTGTTAAAGAATACCCCTCCCATTCTATCACTAGCTCATTCAGAAAAGAGAAAGTAATTTTTTGGGTTCTACAGTCTAGTGTGGCATAACACGATTGGAGCCAGTCCATTACTAAAATAACATCAAAGTCAACCGTATCAAGCTCTACAAAATTTTCCATAATATCATAATGAGCGATGGACACAACATAATTAATTTCTACACACCCTCTTAGACATAATAGGGTCACCAACAGGAGTTGAAACAGAGAAAGGTTCAGGAATATTTTTAGGTTTGAAAAAAAACTAACATCCACATAAGGGGTCACATAAGACAAGGTAGACCCGAAATCAAGTAACACATACACATCGCAGAATAAAATCTGTAACATACCCGTGACCACATTTAGTGAAGCCTCTGTATCCTGGCATTTGGATACAACATACAAACGGTTGCGACCACCCCCAATGGCTGAAGTAGTACCCTTAGGTGGCGGTACTGCTGATGAGGAATTGGCTTGAGACTTAGCACCCCTAACATTACCTATAACTATCGAATAATCTCCTTGAATATGGCCTGGCTAGCCACAATCATAGAACACCATTGTTCCAAACTGACATCTTCATGGATGGTTCTTCGCACACAAATTACACGGAGAGTACTACCTAAATGGCTGGGCCACACTCCCCTGATATTGAGTGTCTGGGGATCTAGGCCTATCACCTGACTGGAACCACTGTTCACCCGAAGGCCTAGGCATAGGTGCACTTGCTGAAGACTGAGAATTTCTCCAAAACTTCTTTTTAGACCACCTATTTCCCCAATTACCACCTTGATGCTGACCATTATTCTAGTCTCTAGGTCTCGTAATCTTGGCCTGCCTGTCTTTCTCCCTGGCCTCTGCCAACCTTTTCTTCTTCTCTTCCGCCTATTGCATATGAATAGACAACCTCGAGAAATCCATATCTCTATTCAACATAGCTCCTTTACATTCCAACATCAAATCATCCAAAAGACCAAATGCAAACTTTATCATGCGAGCTCTCATATTACCCGCCAATTTTGGAGCATATCGGGACTGCTGGGTGAACTTTAATGTGTACTCCTTAACATTCATTTTCCCTTGCTTCAGGTTAATAAATTCTTTAGCTTTTGACTCCTTTAATTCCCGGGGAAAGAAATGGTCCTGGAAAGCTTCCACAAACTCTCCCCACACAGAAGGCTCAACATCACTACCTTTTGAATCTTCTAATTCATTATACCACTAATTGACCACATCCTTCAACTGATAGGCTGCCAATTCAACATCTTCAACCTTATTCACGTTTATAACTATGAAAATTTTCTCCATCTCATCAATGAATTCTTAGGGGTCATCCTCAACCTTCGTTCCATTAAACATAAGTGGGTTCAGCCTCATGAATTAACCAACTCGTGTAACCTCAAATGAACCTGACACAGAACCCACATCTTTAGATCGACAGGTATAAGAGGCCACCACCTGAGCAATCATATGGATGGACTATCAGAACTTAATATTCGAAACTTCCCTCTAAGGAGGCTGGGAAGGTTAACACCGATCTGCAGAGCCTGAGGTAGACTAGTTGGAACTGGATGAACTCCTATAGTAGTAACAAACTTTAGGGTACGAGATTTATTGTGGGTATGCATCCAGTATACAGGTACAAATATAACTCATGGGTTAGCTTGTGGTCCCTCGGGGTCATGAGCACCGTGTAGCATTCCGATTCAAAAAATTGGGGTGTTACAAACTTGGTATCATAGCTTAAGGTTCAATAGAGTACTAGGAAGTCTGAAAGCTGCATCTAGTAGAGACTTGTACATGCGTGTGTTGTAAACCACCCTTATGTGCAGGAGGCTTTGAGATGTTTTTGGAACAGTTTCCCTTCTTTCAGTATTCATGTCGTGCCAGTAAGCATAATCTCAGTCTAATCCATTTCTTCATTTCTTCTATAGACATGCCTCCTAAAAGAAGAAATAGGAATCAGTCAGCCCCTCAGCCCAAAGACCCTTTGGGCAATCATGTTTCTCATGTGGAGTTCAGGGCCGCATTTACCACTTTTGCTCGGTCAATCGCTGGCCAGAATAAATGACCAGCTATTGTTCTGGCCAACCCAGTGGCCAATTTAGCTGTAGCTAGAATTCAGGACTTCACCCGAATGAATCCTCCTTTTCTCACAGGGTATAAGTCAGATGAGGACCCGCAGGAATTCCTAGATCAGGTTCAGAAGGTGACAGATGTTATGGGTGTTACTACTGTTCAGAGTGCTGAGTTAGCCACATACCAATTATAAGATTTTTCTCATACTTGGTACAAGCAGTGGAAGTCAGAAAGGTTAAAAGATGTAGGCCCTATAGAGTGGGAGGAGTTTGCCTCTACTTTCCTTGATAGATTCTTTATGCTAGAGCTTAGAGAAGCTAAGGTACTAGAGTTCATAAACCTCAGGCAGGGCAGTATGATGGTAGAGGATTATTCTCTCAAGTTTACTCAATTAGGCAGATATTCCCCTCATGTGGTTGCAGACGATAGAGCTAAGATGAGTAAGTTCATGTCAGGGGTGAATGATAGTGTGGTAAACTAGTGCAGATCTTCCATGATGAATAGTGATATGACTTTAGAAAGAATTATGACACATGATCAAAAGATAGAGGAGAAAAATATTAGGATGAGAGAGACAGAGTAAAAGAGCAAGGACGAGGTAGTTTCATCTTTGTTTAGCCTAAGTCACAGGGTGGTAACCGTTCTCAGCATAGTCAGAAAGTTTTAGTCCCAGCTCCATCCTCAGCTAGTGTACCAGTATCTAAGTCCAAAAATGACCATTATGATGGAGCGACAGGCTCCGAGGCCTAGGGTAGTGAAAATAGAGATCTTACTTATCCGTTTTGCGAAGAGTGTTGTAAGAATCATCTATGTGAATGTATGGGAGGCAGTGATGTATGCTTTGGGTGTGGAAATACAGGACACAAGATGCAAGAGTGCAGAGTTCTAGCACAGATGGGTAAGGATTTACGTCAGCGAGGTACCAACAGTATTCAGCGTCAGAATAGACTTTATGCACTCCAGACCCGTTCTAATCCAGAAAGTTTCCCTGACTTAGATTCGGGTATGTTACTAGTATTTCATGTTCATAGTATGCATTGATAGATCTCTTTCTCTCATTCGAGCATATGTTTCAGTATGAGTTAGCTAGTAAATCCAGCAAGTCAGTTTAGCAATCGAGCAGTCAGATTTTTTATAGCCTGTTTTCTCATCCTTGCATCTATTCATGCTATCTTAAATCTCAGAGAATGTAACTATTTCAAGGAAGAACCTCTTAGTAGTTGCAAGTTCAGTTCATCTCATGCATCATGCATTAGTTTCAGACTCCCAAAGTTTAGTTATAATCTAGTTCGTAGATGCCCTGTGCATCACCCAGTATCTCTGTAAGGTAAGAATTCTTAGAGGGACATAGCATCCCAAGGGAGAGATACCCCACTTTCTCTTAACTCTCTCATGACTTAGATCCTTCAATTTCTCCATGCATAACGAATTCAGTCTAGAATAGAGGGTACTCATAAGTTGACCTTCAAGTTAGATCTCAGCTGTAAGTCAAGTATTCATAGGTTCAGTTCAGTTCATGATGTTCAATCCATATATTACATAGCAGAATCAGTCATGTTATCATGTTTCAGTTCAATCTTAGTGCCTTTACCATTGCATGTTCAGTCACATGTTCGTGAGTCAGTTCAGTCATGTATTCACGCATCAGATATGTGTGGTCAGTTTATCAGTACTTTCAGTCATACATTCATGTATCATGTCAGTCATATAATCATGCATCATATATGCATGGATTCAACTTATCAGTTCAGCATCAGATATGCATTCTCAGTTTGAGAAACTCAGTTTATCAGAACACTCAGTCCTACAT
Source organism: Capsicum pubescens (assembly GCA_030864215.1). NCBI lineage: Eukaryota > Viridiplantae > Streptophyta > Magnoliopsida > Solanales > Solanaceae > Capsicum > Capsicum pubescens. The sequence continues at coordinate 275,358,069 of CM061542.1, forward strand.
TTATAAATCAGCTACCCAAACATCAGATATGCATGTATAGTATGATATGCTCAATTTTCATTCATATCAGCCATGAAATCATTATCAGTCATTCATGATATATATTCATGTAAGTTTTCTTTTCTCTCTTCTCATCTAGTATCATTCGAGGATGAATGTTCCCAAGGGGGAGATATTGTAATACCCCATATTTTGGACTAGAATGAAAATTCATCATTCCTATGCGTGGATGTTTCAAAAGCCTCAAATCCTATATAAATTTAGTGTGTTAATCAATTATGTAGTGTGGGAATCTATTTGAGCATGAATTTATATTATAGAGGTCCCCTAACTCAAGTACAAGTTGAAAGCTTTCCTATCGTTCAAGTTTTAGTGAGAGTCAAAACTTGGGTCAACTTCAATCGACCATAACTCGTTGTATATGAAAAAAAATGGGTGATTTACTATATAGAAAATGAAATATCTTTGAATTAGCTTTCCAACTATACCAATTTTACCTAAATCCGATATCGGAGCAAAGAGTTATGCCTATTTTACTCAAGCATGTCAGGCTGGAAACAGTGTGACGACATTCGTGATACCTTATCACATTTGTGATGCCCTATCACGAAGGTCATCAGACTTAGGAAGAAACTAGATCCTAAGTGATGATATTCGTGATAGCTTATTACATTTGTGATGCCCTATCACGAAGGTCGTCAGCCTTAGGCAGAAACCAGCTCCTAAGTGACGACATTCGTGATAGCTTATCACATTTGTGACGTCCTATCATGAAGGTATTCATCCTTAGGCAAAAACTAGCCCCTAAGTGATGACATTCATGATAGCTTATCACATTTGTGATGCCCTATCACGAAGGTCGTCAGCTATGATTTTTAGCAATTGGGAAATTATTTCATAAGAGTATTTTGGTCTTTTTCTTCACCTTCCATGACTTATAACCCTAAAGAGGCATAATTTTTCCCATTTTTCTTCAGTTAAGCATCTTAAAAGCCCTCTCTTACACTCTCAACCAAAATATTAGGGTTTCTGATAACGCTCAATCTACAGCTCTCGTAGGAGTGTAAAGCGGTCGTTAGCAAATATAGAACCCAACTGGGTTGGGTATCGATCCCACAGGGAATAGCTTGGTCAACAAGTAAGTAAAGATTACTAGACTTTTAGTGCAAGTCTCGTAAAAAGGGGGGAGTCTTGTCGTGCAAGTAATGTAACCAAAATAAGATCTAAAAATGGCAATAGCAAAGTAAAAAGAGAAAGAATGTTTTAGTGAGATGTAAACAATGAGAATTGAGAAGTTGGGGTTATGTCCACCTTCTGAGGTATACGTCTCTATTGGCTATGAGTGTGTAGAATTCTGACATGCAACTGCTTATAGAGAATTGTATTCGATGGTAAATCCAAGCGTCTTTCGACCTAAACAAGGACTATTTCACTTTAACTCTCTCGAGCTTAAAGCGTATCTAACGGTATGAATTCTCCAAGAGGTTAGTCCAGTTACGACACTAGCTTTTTAATAGGAAAGGGTGTCCTACTACCTTGACCTTATCTCTTTTCCAGACAAATAACTTTTCTCTCGAACAAGTTAAATGTTAGACTGGCGTATTCTTGCGTTTGCAACCGCAAAGAATGTAGATTAAGATGAAGAGAATAATGATATAAGCAATATACGTGCCTCGAACTCACAAACTCACAGCAATAGATAGTAACTCATTTGGCTTCCATAACCCCAACAGAGAAGTTTAGTTACCCATGAATGCGAAGAAAACCACAATTGTCATTGTTATTATACCACAATAATGATCAATTTCGTGTAGCACAAGAGTGGTAGGCGTTAAGTATGATTTCTTGCAGAGTAACGATTCTCTTGTTGCAGAATTTAAGAATAGAAGAGTAGAAGAAGAAAAATAGAATTGAATTGTAAGATGAGATGAGAGGGATGGAAGAAGGTATTATGTTCTCCCTCCTTCCTCCCTCCTTGTTTTAAATCTCTAGCATGATAGGGTATTTATAATACCCATATCCTACTCCTACTAAGCTAATGAAATAAATAACCAAATCCTACTAGACTAATGAAATCCTTAACCCAAATGTACTAGGTTAAGGTAACATTATCATAATCCACATAAAATAATGAAATACATAACCTAATTGTACTAGGTTAATGTATCATTGTCAAAATCCAGCTTTGTGTCTGTAAGTCCCCAAAGTCTTCAGAAATGCTGTTTTAGCCCGGGACAGATTTTCCATGCAGCAGTTTTGGTCCTTAGGCGTGTAAACTCCCTTCCCTTCCTTCGTGAGCTTTCTTTAGCGTCAAGTAAGCCATAAAATGCTGAATTATGCATCATTTATACCTGAAACTTTACTAATCATGTTCGTTAGCTCATTTACAGGAAAAAGGACTAAAAGTGCATGAAATATATAATTTGTTCTCAAAACTAGGCTAAAATATGGGCAAAATATATTGATATAGGCGCGTAAATTCGCCTATCATCAACACCCCACACTTAGAGCTTTGTTCGTCCTCGAACAACATATCATGTCCTTCTAAGCATCAACTTAAGGTTTTTACAGAAACAACACAAAACATTCTTCAAGACAAGCACAACAATTATCAACAAAGAGTAGCTTTCCGATTATAAGTAGAAACAGTTTAACCTCTAGCGTAGACTCGTGATGGTGATCAACTCGCATGCAAACGTTAAAGTGCATAGAATCATATACAACTATCCAAAACTCATCAACCATGTGTGTCTCACCATATAGTACCCATAATCACTCACAAATATAGCATATTTTTCAAACATGGGTATCAAAATGTCCTTGCTCTCACTCTCACAAAGAATTCATATGTAGCAACTGATGACCATAGGCTTGCCCTTAATGTAATACTCTACTAAATGTCAGAATGCTAAGCTTAGGATCAAGTAGGTCTTTTGATGGTTGTAATGTAGGCTAAGGGACGGGTAGGACTATTTTGGTCAGGAATAGTGACTAAGTTCCTAAGCGCTTTAATACATCACTTTGTATCATTGACACTTTTTTTTTTTTTTTTTTTTTTCTTTTAACATTTTTTTCTTTCAACCTTTCTTCTTTCTTTTGTTATACCACCCTTGTTCTCCTCTTTTGTTTTTCAATTTTAAACATAACTCACTTTTCAGCTTTCTTTTCCTTTTTCTTTTCATAACATACCTCTTATGATAGCACTTTTTTTTTCATAACACATTCAAGCACCCTTACAATTTAAAGCATCATACTTACCCAATTTCCTCTTATGTTGTCACATGACTTTTTCACTTTAAAGCACTTAGGAATTTGGATCAAATTACGGTCTTGAAAGAAATGGATTAGGCTTACATACAAGGTTGTCAAAGAAATAGGCTAAAGGCTCAAAAGGGTTAACTAGGATGATGTCCATGGGTAGGTAAAACTGAAGGTAAACATGTATAGGTTGCCAAAGAAATGCCTAAATCATATCCTAAACTTACACTCCTTATTTTCGCTTTGCATACATACCAGGCAAGTTCTAGCATCAGTCACATACATAGAATATACTATTATCTCACACACACAAGGCACATGGTCGACTTTATTGGAGGTAATATAGACTCTTGACCCAACAAGTGAAGGAATTGAACCACACAATATCACATAATGAGTCACAACTAGAGCCTAAACGTCTCAATAGTCACAATTGTAGCACATACTCTTGTTATAATCTCATGCTGCCTATCAAAATAATTTCATGCGAAGCTAGAAAAAATTTTCTACTAAAAAAAACGAAACAAAAACAAAGCAAGCAAACATAGATGCGATAGAGAAGTATAGCATACGATACCGCCACCCCACACTTAGTCGGGACACTGTCCTCAGTGGAAAATAAATACGAGGAACCTGGTTGGTCGGACTTATCCTCTATGTCTGGGGTCATACCCCTTGCATTGGAATCATCATCAGAGTCGTCATCCTCAGAAGTTCCTCATAAGTATCCCACTTAATTCCAAGCGTGAGTCGAGGTATTTGCAGCGAGGAGGGTTCTCCTTGGTCCTTGCGACTTCTCTTTTTGCCCTTTTGGGAGGTGGTAGCCTTCTCCTTGCCTTGTCTCGCTTTAGGTGCCATTGTACCTGAGACTAGAAATAATGTTAGTGGTAGCACAATATCAATGGATACAATCTATGCACAAGCAGTAGGGGTACCACCCCACACTTAGTTTTGTTGACACAAATCAGTGAAGTGAAAGTGGTCGATTACTCAAATTTCGTCGACATACGTTTTAGGAGTTGTATTCCAGCAAGAAAATCAGTGATGTATCACTACTTGCAGCCATTGCATTACTTTTATGTTAGATATAACAACACTACTACATAGGGGTTACCACATAATATAGTTACTTTCAACAATCACAACCTCCTATGTCGGCAGGCACTATAAGTCTTATCCCGATGAACGGGATAGCCTAACATGTAAGTATCCAAGTAGCAATTTTAAACAATGTTCAAGACTATAGCAATTCCGCAAATAGTATAACAATGCTATTAAAACCAAATTCAAGTCGGAAACAAGTCAAGATGATTCTAACGTATACGTTCACTCACATGATTTTGCATTAACATTCCAAACACATGAACTTCACCAACAATCTTTCAATATGTAGCAATTTATAATAGACATAGTAACGTAGTACTTACGAGAAATAAATGAAGAATAAGAGAGTACTTACTTGCTTGAAGCTTTTGGAGGTGGTTTTGTGAATTGGAGGAGCAAAAATAGAAAATTTTAAGAGGATTTGGATGAATATGCGACACCTTTAGGTCACTTTGCAATGTGTTGTGTTATAAAACTAAGTCCCCTTTATATAGGAAGAGAATGGGTCGGGTTATGACCCATTTACAATCGGTTTTGGAGACAAAAATCCCACATATGCGGCGCATAATGCTTGGCATAGATATGACATATGCGGCGCATTGTCTATGGCATAATGGGACATATGCGCCGCATAGTCTATGGCATTTGTAGACATATGCGCCGCATAGTCTATGGAATATGAGATACTGAGACCAAATGCCATAGCATAGGCGGCGCATAGTCAAAAGCATACCTAGGAATAGGCGGCGCATAGTGTATAGCACACTAGATTCCGAAACCTTAGGCTATAGGATTGGTTGTGCATCGTTAGTGGCCTAGTTTTACCAAGGCCTAGCCTTCCTCGAAGCCTACTTTGGCGTGAGAAAGGCTCAATCCATAGCCTTATGCATCACCCTTCCTAACTTACCAACTTTACCATACAATGCGTCCAAATCGTCAATTGAAATCAATCTCCTCGTTGACTACTTCTTGTACCTATATTCGCTCAAACAAATGAAAACGATTAGTACGATGGGTTGCCTCCCATCTAGCGCCTTATTTATTGTCGTGGCACGACATGGTTACCTCGAGTACTCAGACTTCGTCGAGGTAAATGGTGGATCGTTTTCTGAATGGATTTAGACGACAATGAGGCTTACCTGTGGGCATGCGATCTTCTTCACCAATTATATCATCAATAGTCCAACCCATAGCTCTCTTGTATCTCTTCAGAGCAGAGATGAGAGCTTCTACGTGCTGTTCACTTAAATCATTTGCACTCTCCGGAAGTATATTTCTACTTTCCAAGAACACATACCTTAGATAATCGGGGAGCTCTTGCGATTCTAGCATTGGTGTCTCGTCAATGGGAGTCTTCACTGTTGGTGACGGTTGATTCTTAAGATCACGGTCCGGTTGCTTAGGAGTATGGGAATAGGACTCTATTTCTGTTAGAGCACCCATAAGTTCTTCATAATCTTCATCGTCCTCATGCTCAACCTTCAGCAGCGCAGCAGACAATGGCTCAACAGTAAGCTGTTTCTCTACAGATAATGCTTTCTTATCTTCACCATGAACATCATCTACAGAGAACACATCCATATCTTTTGGCTGCTTCATCGCTTTGCATATATCAAAGCGGACCACTTCGTCATTAATTCGAAACAAAAGCTCATTATCTTTCATGTCAATAAGCACACTTCCAGTTGCGAGGAAGGGGCGTCCCAAGATTATGGGAACGTCAGAATCCACCTCACAATCTAGAATAACGAAGTCTGCAGGAAAGATAAATGAAGATACCTTCACCAACACATCATTCAAGATACCCACAGGTCGTTTTACCGTCCTATCAGCCATCACGAGCCTCATATTGGTTGGTGTCGGATCGCCTAACCCCAACTTCTTGTAGACGGATAGTGACATCAAATTGATGCTAGCACCCAGATCGCACAATGCCTTAGAAAAATTCATAGATCCAACCGTGCAAGGAATAGTGAAGGCACCAGGGTCTGCCTTCTTCTATACTAAGGACCTTGTGGCAATTGCACTGCAATGATGAATATTATCTGCCGGCTCATAGCTTACTTCCCTCTTCTTTGTCAAAAGGTCCTTCATGAATTTAGCGTACCCAGGCATTTTTTCTAGCGCCTCTACTAACGGAACATTAATGGTCAGCTGCTTCAACATGGTCATGAATTTGCTGAACTTTGTATCATCCGCCACCTTCTTCAATCTTTGGGGAAAAGGTGGTGGTGGGTATGGCATTGTTCTCTCCACGGCTTTCTTCTCCTCTTGCTTCCGTTTTTCAGCTTTTCCAGGCTGCACGTCGTGAGGAGTGACGTTAAGGACATTAGGATCGGCTGCTGCGGCATCTTCCCCTTTTGCCTTATCATCAATTTTCGCCTCTTCGTCAGCCACTTGCTTGCCTTTTTCTGAAGTTTCCAGCACCTTACCACTTCTGCTAGTAATGGCCATGCATGACCCATCATTCCTTGGGTTTTGCACGGTGTCGCTAGGTAAAGTGCCAGCCTTTCTTTGATTGAGTGCTGCTGAAAGTTGGCTCAATTGCTGCTCTATTTTCTTGATTGAAGTGGAATGTGAATCAACTAATTGCTTCATAGAGGACAAATCATTTATTACCTCCGTTACTCCCGCGCTATTTGCTTCCACTCCTTTCAGTAATTTAGCCATCATGTCTTCCATACATCCAGAACTAGATGTGGTGGTGTCACGTCTTCCAGGGGGAACATACACACCACTATTGTCATTCTTGTTCTTCCAACTACCTTGGTCCTTGTTTCCAGATTTCTCATAGTAGTTCCGACCTTGGTTTCCTTGGGCATTGCCTCGGAAACCCCCCTGATTGTTCAAGTAGTTGGCCTCCTCTTCCGAATCAGATTCGTCTCTTCCTTTTAGCGCCACAGCTTTCACTTTTTCGGTCTTCCCTGATAATAAATGCTTTGTAAGAAGATCCATTTGTGTTTTCATGTGCGTCATATCTTGATCACGTTCTTCTTGTCTACGCCTCTGCTCTGTGGTCATGCCAATAGATAAAGTGGAGCTTGCTACCTCAGAATCCCTGGTATGCCAAGCTCTACTTTGTTTCGTCATGCGATCTAACATATTGCTTGCTTGACCAAAGGTGAGGTCCATAAAAGATCCTCCAGCTGCGTTATCCACCACTGGTTTAGTTATTGAATTCAAGGCTCTGTATAGTATCTCCATTAGGTGAACGTTAGTCATATGATGGTTTGGACACCTCGCTAGCTTTGTCTTAAACCTCTCCCATGTTTCATGAAGAGCTTCAGTGGGAAGCTGACGAAAGTTGCTGATTTCATCTCTCAATTGTGCTCTTTTGGATGGCGGAAAGAATCTTTCTAGGAAAGCGTCTCTCAATTGCCTCCAATTTGTAATAGAATCAGGAGTCAGCCCATTCAACCATAGTGTTGCCTCCCCAGACAGAGACAATGGAAATAGACGTAATCGAATTGCATTCTGACCAACTCCAGGATTGTCAAACGACTTGCATGTAGAAATAAAGTTGATGAGATGCATATTCGGATCATCGCCTGCTAGTCCACCAAATAATCCCTTGAGTTGCAATAACTGAATCATGGTGCTTGTGATGTTGAACTTGGCTCCGGGTGCTAATGGTGGAAGAATAATGGCTCCTGTGGCTCCGGCTCCATCAAGATCATCATCATCATCATCAAACGGTATCTCACGTTGTGCATCCATTGATGCACTGAACAAAAACCTGCAGTAAACAAAAACAAAAACTAAAAGTAAAAGTACGAGAGTCTTTGACCAAAGGGACATGCAACTGCTTATAGAGAATTGTATTCGATGGTAAATCCAAGCGTCTTTCGACCTAAACAAGGACTATTTCACTTTAACTCTCTCGAGCTTAAAGCGTATCTAACGGTACGAATTCTCCAAGAGGTTAGTCCAGTTACGGCACTAGCTTTTTAATAGGAAAGGGTGTCCTACTACCTTGACCTTATCTCTTTTCCAGACAAATAACTTTTCTCTCGAACAAGTTAAATGTTAGACTGGCGTATTCTTGCGTTTGCAACCGCAAAGAATGTAGATTAAGATGAAGAGAATAATGATATAAGCAATATACGTGCCTCGAACTCACAAACTCACAGCAATAGATAGTAACTCATTTGGCTTCCATAACCCCAACAGAGAAGTTTAGTTACCCATGAATGCGAAGAAAACCACAATTGTCATTGTTATTATACCACAATAATGATCAATTTCGTGTAGCACAAGAGTGGTAGGCGTTAAGTATGATTTCTTGCAGAGTAACGATTCTCTTGTTGCAGAATTTAAGAATAGAAGAGTAGAAGAAGAAAAATAGAATTGAATTGTAAGATGAGATGAGAGGGATGGAAGAAGGTATTGTGTTCTCCCTCCTTCCTCCCTCCTTGTTTTAAATCTCTAGCATGATAGGGTATTTATAATACCCATATCCTACTCCTACTAAGCTAATGAAATAAATAACCAAATCCTACTAGACTAATGAAATCCTTAACCCAAATGTACTAGGTTAAGGTAACATTATCATAATCCACATAAAATAATGAAATACATAACCTAATTGTACTAGGTTAATGTATCATTGTCAAAATCCAGCTTTGTGTCTGTAAGTCCCCAAAGTCTTCAGAAATGCTGTTTTAGCTCGGGACAGATTTTCCATGCAGCAGTTTTGGTCCTTAGGCGTGTAAACTCCCTTCCCTTCCTTCGTGAGCTTTCTTTAGCGTCAAGTAAGCCATAAAATGCTGAATTATGCATCATTTATACCTGAAACTTTACTAATCATGTTCGTTAGCTCATTTACAGGAAAAAGGACTAAAAGTGCATGAAATATATAATTTGTTCTCAAAACTAGGCTAAAATATGGGCAAAATATATTGATATAGGCGCGTAAATTCGCCTATCATCAGTTTCCATCAAAATCATCTCTCAAAAGCAAGATTCAATCCTTTTTCCAAGATACTCAAGAATTAAGTTTCCCAATCCAAGAACTCTCCAGCAAATCATCAAGGTTTCCTTTCTAAGTTATGTGTGTGTTCATTCATGAACTCCTTTCGTCCATAAAGTTCAAGAACCCTTTTCTAAAACTATATATTATGGTTTTCATGTTATGAATGGATTGTTGATCATGTTTATGTGTTGAATGATGCCAAGATAGAATCTTTATGTGTTATTATGAATCTATGATATCATATGAGCTGAAAACATGTAAGTTTGATTATTTATGATGAGTAATTGTATGATTTACAACTATGCCTAAGTTGTGAATGTAAGGTGTTAGATAAAATACCTAAGAAACTAGAAATCATGCATTATAGCTAAATTGTGACTAAGGGAAGGATTCATGATAGGCCTCTATGATTCAATGTCATCCATGTTGATAATGTGTCTTGTGAACACTGTTGGATTACTCATGAACTAGTCTTACGGAATTATGCTATGCTTACTTGCAAAACCCACTCATGTACAAGATATAGAATACCCATGTACTTCATGAAATTCCCCAAGTTATGATATTATCGATTGTGATTGTAATATGTAATGAGAATGATATTGAAAGCTATGCAAGTATAAACATGTTGTATGAAATTCCATGAAATAGATTGTTGAGAATCATGCTTAGTATGAAATCCCTTATTTATGATATTGTGGATTATGGAATCTACTCTTATGATCAAGTCAGTCATGTGTGTCAGTTTCCTTCCATCGAGTCCTGGGGGTACTTGTACCCGAAAAATATAGTTGTGTGCCTAGAGCCGTGTCATGTTTTCACGATACTCTCAGTCATGCCATGATCTATAGAAATCAGTCAGTCATATGACTAAGAAAAACTCAGTAATCTCAGTAGTTCAGTAGTCTCAGTAATCTCAGTGCTCAGTAGCCTCAGTAATCACAGTAAATCTCAGTAACTTCAGTACTCTTAATCAGTCCTCAGAACTCATTATATTCCATCCATCATCAGAATATAGTAAACTCAGTTTTAGCTCCGCTAAACAATACCACTATTTTCAGTTCAGTTAATCAGTATCAGTTCAGCAAATCAACTCAGTTAAGTTATTTAGTTCAGCTCAGTTATTCAGTTCAATGCCTTTCAGATGAGAGTAGGATTCAGCACCGAGCGAACCTAGGGATGGGGGCTCACCCGCTAGAATAGGAATGAGATCCCTAGAAGTAATCCCTAAGTTCCAGAACTACGTTGCCAGTGTAGGTATGAGATATCACCCATTATATAAGACTGACATACTCAGGGGTCACCCGTTAGCACATTTATATGTATAAGACTGATCTCAGGAGTCACCCGCTAGATTAGGATTGACTCCACAATAGATGTCTTTACTGGTGGTGTGGTACAGACACCTTTCCAGTCAGGGCAGAGATTGGACCCCAGTCAGCTTATCTTGGGGCATGTCGGTTAGATGAACACATCCCACAGTTTTAGTTATAGAATCAGGGATTTCAGACACAGTGAACTCAGCTTAGTAGTACAGATTCAATACTGTTAGATACAGTTAATGTTTATTATTGTAAATAGACTTCAAGGTCACCTATTAGTTAGGAATGATCTCAACTATGATTAATCAGTATCATAATCATTAGATTTAAAGATCACCCGCTAGATAGGACTAATCTCAGACTAAGTCAAATCATCCTTATTATCAGTATACTCCTGATCACCCGCTAAATAGGACTGATCTCAGATTTAGTTACTCCAAGTAGAACAAAAGTCAGATAGTTCCATCAGAACTTAGACTATCAGATACAGTCTCTCAGTATCGGTTATATCGATTAGTCCGATCATTACATTTATATCATCTATATCAGTTGCCATAACTAATGTTACCAGTATTCAGTTTCAGGACTGTTAGACACAGTCATTCAAACCAGTTCTTCATAATTTAAATTGTCAAAAATAGTCAATAATTAATTCAGTAACTTTGTAATAGTAAAGTCAAGTTGTCAACACTCAGACTCAGTAGGCAGGATTATCATGAGTTCAGTTATAGTTGTTTATTCAGGTATGTATTCTCACATTCATATTAGTTAGCATTGTTCATGCATATAACCCTTTGCATTTAGCCTACCTCACTCGTATACTCAGTACATTCAAATGTACTGACGCAATTGTGCTATGGTGCTTTCTTTTATGTTACACCATAGGTTCAGAGGCATGAGCTCCAGTTCAGTAGTAGCATTCTAGTGTTCAGAGTTTGCAGTGAGTCTTTTTCATTCGAGGATGATATGATTATTGCTACATTTACTATTCAGTTGCTAGATGGAGTTAGTTGGAGACATGTTCCTTCAACTCCTTATTCAGTTCAGTTAGAGGCTTTCAGACTAGATGTCATATTAGATATTCAGATCTCATTATTTTCAGTATTTATGACTTGTTTTGGTATTGTTATACCTTTTTCAGACATTTTGTTATCAGAAGTTTATTCAATTCGAAATTTATGGACTTTCATGTTCATGTTTCCATATTTTATGATATATTATGCAGTATACAGGTACAAATATCAGTCATGGATTAGCTTGTGGTCCCTCGGGGTCATGAGCACCGTGTAGCATTCCAATTCAGAAAATCGAGGCGTTACAATTAGCTTCATTCTTGTTATGCATCGATAGATTGTCGTACCCGAGTGGTGAAGTTTTAATTTCCAGATGAGCCAGCCTTTGAGTGGAGAGGTAACTCAGTGTCTTAGAAGAGTCATTTCATATCTTATCTTAAAGACAAAAAGTTAATCTCTAAAGGGTGAATCTATCATCTAGTTCGATTCAAATACACTAAGTATGAGACTTCAACAGTTCAGTCAGTCAGCATAGTTAGTGGTTTTTGAGATATTTCTCTCGAAGATCTTCCAGGAGTACCTCCTGAGAGGAAAATAGAATTCAGAATTGATCTTTTTCCTGATACTCAGCCTATTTTCATTCCTCTATATCGTATTCTCTCGTCGAGCTTAAAGAGTTGAAAGAGAAACTCAAAGATATTTTAGATAAGGGTTTCATAAGGCCTAGTGTTACTTGCATATGTGCATTGACTATCATCAGCTGAATAAAGTCATGGTCAAGAACAAATACCCTCTTCCTAGAATTGATGACTTAATTGACCAACTCCAAGGTGCAAGTTATTTCTCAAAGATAGACCTTAGATACGGCTATCATTAGCTTAAATTAAGGGAATGAAATATTTTGCAGAGAACCTTTCGGACCCATTATGGTCATTTTGAGTTTCTAGTCATGTCCTTCGGACTAAAAAATGCACAACAACTTTCATGGACTTGATGAATCGAGTGTTCAAATAGTTCATGGACTTGATGAATCGAGTGTTCAAATAGTTTATGGACATGTTTGTCATAGTTTTTATCGATGATATTCTTGTCTACTCTCATAGTGAGGATGATCATGCAGACCATCTCAGAATTATGTTGCAAACTTTTAAAGATCACCAGTTGTTCACCAAATTTAGAAAATGTGAATTTTGGCTAAGGTCTGTTGCTTTCCTCGGTCATATTATTTTCAGTGAGGGTATTAGAGTTGATCCCCAAAAGACAGAAGCCATAAGAAAATGGCCTAGACCTATTTCTCCATTAGATATTAGTAGTTTTTTTGCTTTAGCTAGCTATTACAGATATTTTGTTGAGGGATTTTCATCCATTGCATCTACTATGACCTGATTGACTCAGAAAAAGGTTAAGTTTTAGTGGTTAGATTCCTGCGAGAAGTGTTTTCAAGAGTTGAAAACTCGACTAACTTCAGCCCCAGTCTTAGCATAACCTGATTGTATGGATGGTTTTGTTGTGTATTGTGATGCCTCTAGAGTTGGGTTGGGTTGTTATTTTCTGCATAGAGGTAAAGTCATAGCCTATGCCTCTAGACAACTTAAGCCTCATGAAAAGAATTACTCGACCCACGATCTTGAATTAGCTGCTGTTGTGTTTGCTTTGAAAATCTAGAGACATTATGTTTATGGGGTGAACGTTGATGTGTTCACGGATCATAAAAGTCTACAGTATGTGTCTTGGCAGAGAGAATTAAATCACCATAAAAAAAGGTGGATCGAATTATTGAAGGATTATGACTTGAGCATTATTTATCATCTGGGAAAGGCCAGTGTAGTGACAGATACCCTTAGTAGATTTTCTATGGGTGGTGTTGCACATATGGAGGATGATAAGAAAGAGTTAGCTCAGAAAGTGCACCGATTGGCAAGTTTGGGTGTTAGATTGGTTGATTCAACTGAATGAAATATCTGGGTTCAGAGTAGTTCCGAATCTTCCCTAGTTTTGGAAGTGAAGGAAAAACAATATCAGGATACCGTCTTAGTTAAGTTAAAGGAGTCAGTTAGAGATCAGATATTAGAGGTTTTCTCCCAAGGGTAAGATAGCATGTTGAGATACCAAAGTAGACTGTGTATACCATGTTGATGATAGGCGAATTTACACGCCTATAGCACTATATTTTGCCCATATTTTAGCCTAGTTTTGAGAACAAATTATATATTTCATGCACTTTTAGTCCATTTTCCTGTAAGTGAGCTAACGAACATGATTAGCAAAGTTTCAGGTATAAATGATGCAGAATTCAGCATTTCATGGATAACTTGACGCCAAAGAAAGCTTCACGAAAGGAGAAAAGCCAATCTTGGACGCCAAGGACTAAAGATGGCGCATGGAAATTCTGTCCCGGGCTAAAAAGACATTTCTGAAGACTTTGGGGACTAGCAGTAACTTATTAGGATTAGGATAATGATACATTAACCTAGTACAATTGGGTTAAGTATTACATTAGCTTGTTAGGATTAGGATAATGATACATTAACCTAGTACAATTGGGTTAAGTATTTCATTAGCTTAGTAGGATTTGGTTAAGCATTTCATTAGCTTAGTAGGAATAGGATATGGGTATTATAAATACCCTATCTTGCTAGAGATTTTAGACATCTTCTTACATTCAATTCTATTCTATTCTACTTCTAAGAAATTCTAGTTCTAAACAATCATTCTTCCATTAATTCTATTTTTCTTCTTCTATTCATCTATTCTTAAATTCCACAACAAGAGAAACGTTACTTTGCTAAGGGATTCACGCCTAACGCCTACCACACCATTACAAACGTGAAATCTTTATTGTGGTATAACAACAATGTCAATTGTGATTTTCTTCGCATTCATGGGTAACTAAACTTCTCTGTTGGGGTTATAGAAGCCGTATGAGATACTATCTATTGCTGTGAGTTTGTGAGTTCGTGACACGTATGCTTCTTATATCATTATTCTCTTCATCTTAATCTAAATTTTTTGTGGTTGCAAACGCAAGAATATGCCAGTATAACATTTAACTTGTTCGAAAGAAAGGTTATCTGTCTGGAAAAGAGATAATGTCAAGGTAGTAGGGTCCCATCCCCTATTAAAAAGTTAGTTCCGTAACTGGATTAACCTCTTGGAGAATTCGTACCGTTAAACACGCTTTAAGATCGAAAGAGTTAAAGTGAAATAATCCTCGAATAGGTCGAAAGACGCCTGGATTTACCATCGAATACAATTCTCTATAAGCACATGCATGTCTGAATTCAACACACTCATAGTCAATAGAGACGTATAACTCAGAAGGTGGACATAACCCCAACTCCTCAATTCTCATTGTTTCACAACCTACTAAACATTCTTTCTTTTTACTTTGCTATTTTCAGTTTTTGCTTTAATAATTTGGTTACACATTACAAACCCCCCTTCTTACGAGACTTGCACTAAAAGTCTAGTAATCGTTGCTTACTTGTTGACCAAGCTATTCCCTGTGGGATCGATACCCAACCCAGGTTGGGTTCTATATTTGACAAACGACTGCTTTACACTCCTACGAGAGCTGTAGATTGAGCGTTATCACATGTGTAGATGAGTTGAGACAACTGATTATGGATGAGGCGCATGGTAAGCATTACTCCATTCATCCTAGTGCTACTAAAATGTACCGAGATTTGTGAGAAATCTATTGGTGGAGAGGTATGAAGAGAGATATAGCATAGGTTGTAGAGAATTGTGCAACTTGTCAATAGGTTAAGGTAGAGCACCAAAGGCCTGGTGGTGTTTTTCAAGAGTTCAGTAATCCTACTTGGAAGTAGGAAGAGGTGAACATAGATTTTGTGACTGGTTTAACCCATTCGCGTCATCATCATAATTCAATTTGGGTTATTGTGGACAAATTGACTAAGTCAGTATATTTCTTGCCAGTTTATATGTCCTATAATCTAAAGATTATGCTAAGTTGAATATCCAAGAGTTGGTTAGGTTGCATGAAGTTTACTTATCGATTATCTTAGATATGGGTACTCATTTTACCTCTCAATTTTGGAAAGCCTTTTAGAAGAGTCTTGGTACCCAAGTTCATCTTAGTTTTGCTTTCTATCTACAGACTGATGGTCAGACAGAGAGGACCATTCAGACTCTAGAAGATATGTTGAGATCGTGTGTGCTTGATTTCAGGGGTAGTTGGGATGACCATTTGACGTTGATTGAGTTTTCCTACAATAACAGTTATTATGCTAGTATTCAAATGGCTCCGTTTGAGGCACTTTATGGGAGGAGATGTAGATCACCTATTGTATGGTTTGAAGTGGGCGAGGCCATATTGTTAGGGACAAATATGGTGTTAAAATCTATGGAGAAAGTACAATTGATTCAAGAAAGGTTGAAAATCGCTCAGAGTCATCAGAAATCATATGCGAATGTGAGGAGAAGAGATCTTGAGTTTGAAGTTGGTTATTTATTTTATTTGAAAGTTTCACCCATGAAAGGGGTGAAGATATTTGGCAAGAAAGGGAAACTTAGTCCCTGTTATATAGGCCCCTTCTAGATTTTGAGCCATGTTGGGAAGGTGGCATATGAGCTTGAGTTTCCTACATATTTATCGTCCGCACATCTATTATTCCATGTGTATTTGTTAAAGAAGTTTATTAGTGATCCAACAATCGTAGTACCCTTAGAAAGCACAGAGATTCATGATAGCCTCTCTTATTAAGAGATTCCAGTTGAGATCCTTGACCATCAGATTCGTAAATTAAGGAATAAAGAAGTTCCATAGGTCAAAGTTCTTTGGTGAAACCAATCCGTTAAGGGAGCCACTTGGGAAGTAGAAGAATATGCGGATCAAGTACCCTCATCTTTTCACTGCAGATTCAGTTTCAGCTCAAGGAAACAAGTTTCCTCAGATCATCACTTTTCATTCCAAGTTTCAGCTTTATAAAGCCATTCATTCGGTAGCTCTTACATTTGCTAATCAGTTTAGTCATGCTTTTAGTTATGCATTCCAGTTATAGCCTCAGTTTCTAGCATCTCAGTTTAGCTAGCCATATTTGAGGATGGATGTTCCCAAGGGGGAGATATTGTAATACCCCAAAATTTTCTAGCTTAAATTCGTTCCTAGAATGTTAAGGGATATCTTCCAAAATTAATAATATTTTTTTCATATAGAATTTTCCTTATTTCGACTATCCATGGTGTGGAAAATTGAATAACCTTTCCATAGATACCAAATTTGCCCAATTCCGATACTCAAATGAGGAGTTAGAGCATTTTTAAGTTGGGAGTGTACCACCTGGGCAGTCATCGCGTCGCGGAGGTGGTTAAATTCATAATTGTCATTTTCTAGTAGACCTCCATGATATTGACGCATCGTGGAGAGGTCTATTTTCCCATTTGTTAATTTTCAGTAGTCCAACGCTATAGTGGCGTGTTGCGCTGCAGGCCAAAATGACATCTCTATAGGGCACCACGACGGTGGCGTGTCGCATTGAAGTTCTAGTTCCCAATTTTCAAAATCCAATGGGAAAACATGATAGCTCCACATCGTGGAGACCCCCAATTTCCAAGTTGTCAAATTTCAGTAAGCCACCGCGATAGTGGCGTGTCGTGGTGGCCCATTAATTTAGGACCCCAGTTCATTTTTACAGTTTCTTTTAGGAGAATAAAACAAGGTATTTTGGACAATTCCCAAGCCCCCAATTCCTTCCAAACACAAGATTTAACCCTATTACAAGCATTTTATGCTTATATTCATCAAAGTTTCTCTCAAGCAAAACCCAAAGCTTCAACATTCAACTTTAAAAATCTCCAAGATTTCACTATTCTTTTCCCAAATCAATTCAAGATTCAAAGTACCCAATTCAAGAATTCCAAGAATCGTCATTCAAGAGAACAAATAGAATCCCAAAAGCAAACTTATTCATCTAGTTCATCATCCAAGGTATGCGGGATTTTGGACAAGGATAAACCTTTCATCCTTGTGCCCAAAACTTAATTTTGGTTTCAATTTAACTGAATATTCTATGATTTCCCATGAAATTTAAGTTAGGGTTGATACCCAAATCCTCATTATTTTAGGTTATGACATTATTATGATATTTAAGGCTCCAATTGCAAGAAATTTACAAATATTCATGTTTGCAATTATAAGACTAGTATTATGAGTTAGATACCATTATCTTGACTGAGATTGTTGAAAGCTTTTAAGATGATTATTGAGCATGAAGTTTAAATCTTATCATTGAAGTAATTATTGATGCATTAAAGCTTTACACTTTGTGTCCGAAGTACTATTAATGATTTTATAAGGAGATTATGATCTCAAGTCCTATTTTTAAGTTTTGATTAGTTCTTTCAAATGCAAAGATTGATATTTTGATCCTAATATAAGATAGGAATCGACATTATTTATACGGTTTATGGTTTAAAACAAAGATAAGCATAATTGGTTTTAATTACGAACCCTTGTGCTATTTTAAGGTGGATTTCCTAAAAGTTCTGAGCAATAAGTATGGGAGTAGTATTTAGCACCAAGTTGGGTATGATTCCAAGGTCTCATGCCCCAGAACTACGAGCCACAATAGGTTTATTTTCCCATACTGGGCTAAGATAGTGATCACTTAAGTTAAGGTTTTATTCCAATGGCAAGGATAGAAAAGCTCTCCCCAATGAGGGCAAGATTGTGGACTCCATGTTAGCTCACATGGTTTAAGTCGGTTAGAAGAAGCTCACAAAGTTCCAAGATTTTCAAAGCTCTCAAAGCTTCTAAGTTTTGAAAGAAAAGAATGATAGAAAAGCCTTTATAAGACAAAGTGTTATGACTCACTAGATTTACAAGTATGATTTGTTATACATGATTTTATATTTAGGTATTTTTGATAATTAAGCTTATGTGAGTCATATACATCTAACATGTATTTACTTTCTAATTACGATGATGTCTTACTTATGCATTACACTCCCATATACTTAGTACATCCTCAATGTGCTGATCCACATATATGTCTATATGCTAAATTGTCTTATAATGTAGGTTCAGGTACTTAGTATCAGCAGCGTGAGTAGTTCGAGCTTCTCTATCTATGCTTCCACAGTTGGTGAGTCCTCATGATTCGAGGGCCTACTTCTTCAGATTTTCAGCTTTCATAGTAATTGATTTATTATTTTCAGTTTAGTCTAAGTCAGTTGGGGGTCTTTCCGAATGACTCTCTAGTTCCTTAGAAGTAAAGGCTTGTTGGACTACAGTTTATTTACAGACTTTCAGTATTTTCTATTCAGACAGTATCTTCAGTTTATTTAGTTTAGTTTTGGTATGATACAATATTATTTCTTGACTAGTTAATCTTGAAGTAAGGTTCAGACCTAGTAGCAGGCTTACAGGGTTAGCTTGGGGCTACTCATAGCCTTAAGCACCGTGTGACGTCTCGGGATCATATTCCACAAGGTTACACCTATAATACAACTATGTCAAATATAGATGACAATACAATACTTTAAATGTCGTCTACGAAGCCTCCACCAAATACTAGCTATCTAGATCGGGACAAGGCCCCTGGCTAGAGTATAAACTGATATAGATAAACATACGAATAACATGCCTTCCAGAAAATGAATGACTTACATACTCTGTCATTACCTAATATGAACAACTGATATGATGGACCACGAGACTGAACCTCAGAACCTGAAATATAGGAGGTCAATACACAAGGTACTAGTACGTAGAACAATACAAAAATAAAATACTAATATACAACATAAGTGAGATCATTTCATAAAAACATGTCATCGTAAAACATTTGAAAAATACATGGGTATAATCAATAAGCTTCAAAACATTTTTCTAAATCTCAACTTAACTCTTGGCCTTACTTCTGAGCTAGATGGTACACCCTACATTTCTACAATCCCACGGGCTATATGGAACCCGCCCTTAACTTGGCAGTCAAGCTCCCAACCCAAGTTTACCGCAAGGATTGAACTTCATAAAATTGGTAATACCCCCCATGTGAGCATACCATAGGAATCCACCCATATGAGATGTATTAAATATCCTCCCATGTAGGATAACATATCATAAGTTCCGCATTGGCAAAACACGATTTTGGGCTACGAGTTATCTGAACTCAAGCCCTCTTCGGTTAACCATATAACTCTATTTAAGCCCAATTTTTTTTAAGACCATGTTTCATTCTTATAAAACATTCAATGCTTATTCTATTATGGGGATATCATCATCGGGTATTGTCATACCCAGACTTTCAAGTTATTCATATTATATCAAATCCACAACCCTTCACATTTAAAGCATGTAAATGACCACCAAAAGATTTATCAAATCATAAGAGAGTTCTTATTATCAAAACATCTGAAACTTATGCAAAGACTCTCTCTTTTCAATATTTTAACACATGATAGTCAAATCCTTTATAACAACCCATGCAATTCTTTCAATTATCACATTAAATATTTATCCATAGGAAAACACCCTCTCTCCAATTCCTAACCAACATTATATCCATAAATAATAGTAAAGTATTTTTCTTATGCTTCTAAACATGCAATTGAACAACCCATAACATGTAAAATCAAGAGATATCCCAACAGGAGAGGGAGTATTGTTATTCATGCTCTCAATCAAACTTTGCAAAACTGAAAATGCATATATAAATATGGTTATAGTTAAATTCTATAAAAAAGGTGTTCATAGAAACATTTACTTTCATTTCAAACAAGTTCATAATAGATGCTATTCGGAACAATGTCAAAAACCCTCTTTGTAAACATGATTATAAATCTTTAAACTTGATAAAAATCACAAAAACTTATGCCCAAGGAGTTTAGGATAGTCCTACGTAGCTTGAATAAATGAAAATGGTGATCAAATTGGATCCTTGAAGCGTAATCTCTCCAACCCTAGTTATTTTTTTTTCTTATCTTGCTTAAAGGTGATCAATTAGGGTTTCGGGTAGAGATAAAACGCTTTTAATGATTTAATTCCAGGTATAAGTGTTTAGGGACATTTTGGGGATGTGAAAAGACCTGGTTACCATTAGAATAACTCTAAAACGGAGCCCCTACGCCTCTATATATTGGTTATGCGGCGCCCAACCAATGGCCTAGCCCCAAAGTGGGAGGAACCTAGGCTATGGCCGAACTCCTACCTAGGCGGTGCCTAGGCTCGCCTAGCCTGGACAGTGCCTTGTTTAAACACTCATAAGTTTTTACTCCAGACTCGGATTGATGAACGGTCGGTGGCGTTGGAAAAAAGACTCGAAGGGGTTTAATATGCTATCTGGTAGGCCACATGAATCATGATATGCTAGGAGAAACAGTCACTGAAGTTGACACATGCAATATCGTCAACTAAAAATCAATCGATAAAAAAGTGCTGAACTTAACTTTTGAACTAGGAGATTCTTATGGTGTATTTTCATTTCTAAGGATGTTTCCACACTAAGGAAGTGTCATTAACACATATATCTAAGTAAAAACTATTGGGTTCAATTCTATAATCATTGAAAAGATGGTTCAACCCTAGCTCAAAAAAGCAAGGTGTTACATTATCTTCCCCTTAGGATCATTTGTCTCCGAATGATGGGTAGGTACATGTTGAAGCTCCAAAAGTATGGAATAAAGAATGTAACCTCGCATTGAAGTTTTTTCCTCAACAAAATATGCAATGGCATCAAAGAGCTACATGATAGCCCTTAGTGAAAAGTGTAAGAACGAAGCATGAGATAACAAGAATTGACATAGAGATTGCCTTGTACATGAGTTCTAGGGATCTTAATCATCACCACCTAAGGCATGGGTGATTTTGGTGATATTAGGCCCGATTTACATCAGTATAATCATAAAATGAGATTTCGCAAAAGATAGGAATAGAAGTATTCTCCACCGTACAATATAAAATGAATAGACCTTAGACTTAGAGACACTACTTGACTATGTCCCAAACAATAAATAACATACTTCATTTCCAACTTACAATTATCCCATGATGCATCTAACCATAGGAATTTGAGTCCTACTACATAGTGATTGTAGGTTGAAGCCTAAATCGGAGTAACAAGGTGCTAATTTAAGCTATGGGACCCTACTCTACATCCCTTTAAGAATATGACTTCACCTTATCGCTACCATCAAACACCCTCGGTTTTTAATTCAAGGATTACTAACCACATAGCACATTGGTTTGTGCTTTCATCATCCACAATATTCCAGCCTATCATTACTACACCCACTTCATGTATCTTCCTACTAAGACTAACAATTTCAATCTCTCTCACAAATATTTTCACCACATCTCTCCTCCATAACTATTTCACACAATAAGAGTTCATCTCCTTCTTCCCCCTTCTCATAGAACCTTAGCTCAAGAAATCATATAAAAATTTTCACCTTCAAGGGCATCTAGTCCCCTGTATAAAATATTACTACGCCTCCATAACCACTATCATACTAGCATACGGAGGGTAATTTAGGAACCCAAGCATAAGTATCATGAAAGGGAGTAACACTATTTGATTATAACTTATACTTATTGCTCTACTCAAGGTGGTATATAAGGTGAGGATACAATATAATAGACACAAAGTGCTTCATATAGAAAGTGTTAGGATCATAAGTAGAGAATCGTTCTAGCATAAATACAACATAGCATGAGTTCTTAGGACAAACCACAGTGAGAAACGTGAGATCTTACATCATGAGTCACGTAACATTATTATTTTGGCTAATTCCAACATAAAATGAATCAGTAACATATAAAACATAGTTCCTTAGAACCTAGCATAATTTGGGACACGGATTTATGGATCATGAACAACATAACATAGAGCTTGGATACTTGGAATATTAGATCACTGAGGTACATTACTACTTTAACTTTAGAGGTTGGAACATGACATGAGTTACATAGAAATCTCAAATCTTAGACATAGGTAGGCCTTGAATGCATAAGACATTAATAGATTTTTCTTTAAATTGAAAAATGAGGAGTTTGCTTGAATATGAATAGTTTTATCATGACTCTTCCCTGAAACTTACCACCATTAGAAAATTTGGGAACTTCTTTAATTCACCATCTCCCCCTTAGATCAAACTCATAATCCTAGACTTGAGGACCTATCCCCTCATCAAATCTATAACCATAACTCTCAACACAATAAGGGTATCACCATGCACATAAATGTTAGACTCCCCCTTAACAATTTTTAATGTAAAGACACTAAACTCCTTCTAGGACATCCCCTTCAGGGACACTAATCAAAACTTTCTCCAAACCCCGAGGTCATCGACTTATGACTAACATTATCATTGGCATGGACATCCATGCTTCTAAACACTTAACACTTCCTCTTCAACTCCTTAAAATACTACGATTACACCTCTAATCACATATTTTACAACTTAACAAAATTTTAGAAATTATACCAAAGACAGATATTGCCTATCTAAATTTCGTCAATTCAGCTCAAAAGAACATCACACAAAAACTCCTTAGTCTTTCCCATGCTACAAAATTCATGGACATGAACTAGGTACACATGACATTTATACCATAAAATCTTACCTAACAACATACTACCTGGGGCTCAACTTATCCTTATATACTTATGCCCTTATCCACTTAATGACTCAACCATAATTCATCATTTTTTATCACTCGTTCTCATGACTATGTGTATATGACAATTATCCACTCATTATTCCGCAAGTTTCCAACCTAGGATATTTCAATCATTACATCAAACCAATTAATTCATTCCCACAAAACATGCATTGTCAATCTTGAGCTACTATTCTTACCACTATGCTCCATATCTAAAGTTCAAGCCTATTGTATAACAACACCAATCATATGAAGCATTCCATATACTTTTCACAACCCGAACTGAGGTCCTGGCCATGATGAGCTTCCCAACCCATAAAGGCCCGGGAGCTCTTCTATATCTAGTAACCATGCACAATATTCACAATAATATAAGAGAAATGTGGAAATAAATAAACGGAATCATGGTCATGTAGTGAGTTCAACTTAACAATACAGAATGAAATCAATAAGTATCTTGACAACATCCGTCTCAGTCTGTGAAATCTCTAATACATCAAAATATAAAAACTTGTTTAAAACTGGGTCATGACCCCCAGTCGGACCCAAAACCAAAATGAAATAATAATGTTCTAAAAATAGGCCTTCCAAAATAAAGAAGGCTCATAGATTGCACACTTCTTTCTGGTAGACCTACAGTTTAGCGGGACCTTTGGACTAAGCCTCAAAACTTAAAATATAGGGGGGTCAATACAAATGTACTGGTATGCAGAGAAATCCAAAATAATGTACTTTAATAAATAACAAAAGTGAGAGCATTTCATAAAACGTCATGCATGAAATAACTTAAAATACATGGGCAACTTCAACTAATCTTGAAACAATTTTGTCAATGCATTTCCATTATTTGTGTTACTTCTGAGCTAAGTAGTACACCTTACATATCTGAAAGTATCCCACAGGCAATATGGGATCTGCCCTTAACTGGGTGGCCAAGCCCCTAACCCAAGTTTTCCGCAAGAGTTGGAGTATTTGAATCGGATACACCACAGGAAACTAGGCCAGCGTATAATCCCTCTTTGAGGATAATGTAAACCCGTATCGGCAAAACACGATTTTGGGCAATGAATCATATGACTCATTCCTACTTCAGGTAACCACCTAACTGTCTTAGTGCCTATTTTTATCCTGTTCTAAACATGCATTTTCTGAATTCAAAAGCTTAAATATGAAATGAAATTTGTACTCTATTCTGAGTTTATCAAGGTCTTATCTGATGTGGTATCATCATACCAAGACTTGTAAGTTATATTTGTGAGCCATAAAATGTCATGTTACTGTCTCTTCATTCAAAACATAAAGTTTGGACCACTATATCATTCAAACAGTTCAAGAGAATTCAGACTTCAAAATATTTGTCAAATTATGCAAAGAATCTCTCGTTTAAACGTGTTAACAAACATGTGGTGGTCACGTATTTTGGACAAACCATGCAATTCTTTCATTATATGTCTTCAACATTTATCAATATGTAAAACACCCTTTCATCAATTTAAAATCAATCATTAATCATTCAACAATAGTCAAGAACATTGATACCATGCTTCTAAATATTACATTCTTCAATTCGTAACATAATTAAATGCATACGTATATATATATATATAACAAAATTAATTTTCTTTAAGGGAAGGACTCAAGACAAAAATAATAGATCAAAAGGATTCACAATGCACAATTGTAAATTTAATTCAAAACACCTTTATAAATTCATGATTTCCAAAACTTTAAACCTTATTCAAAGTGTTTTCGAAAAGCCCATGTAGTTTAGGAAAACCCCACGTACCTTGGATTTCAAGGTTTAAACAGTAGAACTCGAATCTTGATTTGTTCCTTGGAAAACTTGGACTTAAAGGTTGATTCTTGACTTCTTGTTGTTGGAGGAAACCCTAGTTTGATCTTGTTTTTGAGAGTGAAGAGGGAGTTTTGATGATTTATAACTGATGAGAATAGACTAATAACATGTTTAGAGTGTAATTAAATCTATTGGGGAAGTTTTCTGTAGAGGAAAAGTACCAAAAAACCCCTTTTTCAATATCCCGCCTTCGGAACTATGTATTTTTCCTGATGGCTTGGTTGACGGACCATTAGGAGGGTGAAGGACCGTCACCTCGACCGTTAGGTCATGTACATTATCAGAACTCACTGTTTTAGGGGCGATGGAGGGCTTGATGGTCTGTGACGGACCTGAAGGTCCATTGGGTCGGCCGTCTCACCCTCAGCAGATTGACACCTCTCTGTAAAATGGGCATAACGTTTTATCCCGATATCGGATTAAGACGAAACTGATGACGTTGGAAAGAGGACTCAAAGAAATTTCATTTGATATATAGTAGGATCTGTAATGAATTATATACAAAAAGTTATGATTAACTGAATTTGACCCAAGTTTAAATACTCACCGAAACTCAATCGATAGAAAGACTTCAACTCGTCCTTGAGTTAAGGGGCCTCTATGATCTCAATTCATGCTCAACTATATTACCACACAAAATAATTAATTAACATACTAAATTTTCATAGGATTTATGGATTTTTTGAATATTTACGCATAGGAATGACGGTTTACATTCTAGCTCGAATTGCGGGGTGTTACATTATCTCCTTGTTGGGATCATTCGTCCCTGAATGATAGGTAGGGACTTGTTGAATCTCTAAAAGTATGTAATAATGAACATAACCTCGCATTGAACATTTTTCCTCCACAAATATGCAAAGGCATCAAAAGAGCTACCTGATAACCCCTAGTGAAACGCGTAAGCATGATGCATGAGGTAATGAAACTTTACATTGGGATGACCTTGCACATGAGTTCTATGAATCATTATCATCATAAGATGAGGCATAAGTTTACTCGGTGATCATTGGCCCTATTTACATTGGTACTAATCATGAAATTAGATTTCGCGGGAGACAATATTTAGAAGCATTCTCCACCTTACAAGATACACCGAATAAACCTTAAATTTAGAGACATTATTCATCTATGCCCCAACATTAATCAACATACTTCATCATTTCCAACTTACAATTCTCCCATAACACACCTAACCATAATAATTTATGTCCTACCGGATAATACTTCCATGTTGAAGCCCAACTCGGAGGAAAGAGGTGCTAACTTAAACCATGGGACCCTGCACTCTACATCACACTAAGAAATCACCTCACATCATCATTATAATCCAACAACCTTATGTCTTAATTCAAGGAATACTAACAACATGACACATTGGTTTAATTCTTCCCCAAACACAAAATTCAAGCCTATCATTACTACACCCCACTTCATGGATCTCTCCACTATGACCAGCAAATTCAATCATTCTCACAAAGATTCTCACCATATACTTCCCTCCTAACTATTTCACATAACGAGAATTCGTCTCTTTCTTCCTTATTCTCTTTTAACCTTAGCTCAAGAAATCACCTCAAGATTTTCACCTTCAAGAACATTTACTCCCCTACCTAACATATTACTACGCTTCCACAACCACCATAACACTAACATACGAAGAGTCATTGAGGGACCCGAGCACGATCATCATCACTGGAAGTAACACTTGTCAGACCATAGGTTATACTTATTGCACTACTCAAGGAGGGATATGAAGTGAAGATATGATAGAATAGACACGTAGTGCTTCAGATATCAAGTGTCTTGATCATAAGCAAAGAGTCATTTGGCATAACTACAACACAACATGATTTCTTAAGACAGACTACGGTGATAAACATGAGTGCAAATATCTCATGATTTGTATAACATAAGGGCCGAATTCATAAAGTCAATGATTAAGACAAAGATTAATACTTGTAAGCTATTGCTTCTCATTTTCAGAGCTGAAATAGTAATAAGTTTGTACAACTTTATCGCTTTGGCTAATTCCAAATTAAAATGATTCAGTGACATACAAAAATATATGTTTTTAGGACCAAGCATGCAGTGAGACATAGGTTTAGATCATGAGCAACAAAACATATGGCTTGGATACTTGGAGTATTGGGTCACTGAGGGACATCATTGCTTCTTGTTTGGACGTCGAAACATGACATGACTTACATAGAGAATTCAAACCTTAGACATCGACAGGACTTGAATACATAAGACATTGGTAGAATGAACTCTTAAACTGAAGTAGTAGGAACATGCTTGAATAGGAGTAGGTTTATTATGACTCTTCCCTAACCTGCCACAATGAGAAAATTCGGAAACTACTTTAACTCACCATCTCCCCCTTAGATCAAAGTCACAATCCTAGACTTGAGAGCATAACTTCTTATCAATATATAATCATAATTCTTAATACAATAGGAGATATCGGTATAATCATGAACACAAACTTCCCTCAATAATTTAACATAAAGACACTAGATTCTTTCTAGGACACCCCCCTCAGGGATACTAATCATAACTTCCTCTAACCCCAAAATCATCAACTCATGACTAACATCATTATGGGCATAGACATCCACGTTTCTGAACACTTAACACTCTATCTTCAACTCCTTAAAATACTCACATTACACCTCTAATCACATAACTTACAACTTAACAAAATTTGTAAAATCATACCCAAGGCTCATATTGCCTACCAATATTTCCTCAATTCAACTCTAACGAACACTGTACAATAACTCACCAGACTTCTCCATACTACAATTTTTAGAACACAAACTAGGTACGTAAAACACTTATACACATAAATTCTAAACTTTTCCGTTTTAAGCATAATCTAAAGGTATTGCTTTCCCAGAATGCTACTCTTAATTTCTTGCTATCCTTTATTGTCATCAACCTAGAACTCGCAGTCTCATAAGCATACACATCCTCACTCCTTATCACATAAAAATCCACTCCCCACTACTTAACCTTCTAACATTAAACCATTAATCGCATAACTTATATCATAAAATCTTACCTAGCACCATACTACCAGGGGGTGCAACTTATTCTTATATACTTACGACCTTATCCACTTAATGACTCACCCACAATTAATCATTTTAACACTAGTCCTCATATACACATATACCTCACAATTACCATTTAAACTTTTCATCAATTATAAACCTAAACTCTTTCATAAATCACATCAGCCTAATAATTCATTCCCACAAAATATATATCATTAATCTTAAGCTACAATTCTTACCACCACATTCTACATCTAAAGTTCAATCCTATAGTCTAGCAACAATAACGTACCACTGATGAAGCATGCAACAAATTATACTAGTTCATCAAATTGGGAAATTCAACCCAAACACCTCATTTCACCTATATACTACCTACAGTCATATCCCCTCCATGGAATTACTACTGCACCTCAAAATCTACTACATACCTTTTCACGAGCAGTACTAGTTGATAACTACTAAAATAAAGACAATCAAAAGTATATTCGATTCTAATAATATAACATAACCAAACCCGATATTATCTACATATTCTACTTTCTCACATCATACTTACTTACCCAAGCATACATTTAGACTACCTTCAAATTCCATATATAACAATGAATCTATAATTATAACTTATTGGCTAATCTAACCATTTTTATTCACAACCCATAAGAAATTTCTATAACCACCATGACTATCCACTCTAGGATCCTTCTCTAGTTTTGAATATATAATAATCACAGTCAAACACTTCCTCTATTGAATACCTCACAATCTAAAAATATTACTACCACATTATTCTATCAATATAAAATGATAAATCATCCCTCAATCGATGGTTGTACAACTAAAAATATTTATTTACACAAAACAAAAGTCCCCCTCACTCTGACTTCTAATCTTGTGACTTCATATCACCAACTTCTTGGCGCAATCGGTCATGAAAATTTAAAATACACTACTACTCGGGTGGAAATATAGTTCCAATATTCCGCTACACATTATTCCCCTTAAGCATGACATCCGCAACAAAAATTATGAAAGGGACTGAACTCACTTCATACCTCAAGCTCAAACGCACAACTGATGTAAATAGGGGTATAAGCTAAAAATCAATAAATCTTTAAAGAACTTATGGACTCCTCTCAAGTCCTTGTGTAATCTAATAATTTCTTATGACTAAATCAGGAAAGACCACATCATTTAGATTTTAAGCTTCTGCACTTAAACCACCTAAAAAAGGAGACATATCTAAGAACATCAAAGTAAGGAAATAATTGGGATGACTTTACTTTCGTATTGATGACACCATAGCACGAACTAGAGTATGAAAGAGGAACATTTTGACTCCAAAGCACAAACTAGAATACGAAGAAAAGTAAAACATTCCTAAACGCCTTATATCCTTATTCTTATAAGTGTGGCGCGCTACACACCCATAAACAGGACTCTACCCAATGTAATTTCGCAGACACCCTAGGACCATGAACCATTCTCTGATACTAAGTTGTCATGACCTGAATCGAGGTCCTAACCGTGATGAGCATCTCAAACCATGAAGGTCTGGGGCCCTTCTATATCTGGTAATCATTCATAATATTCACAATAAACAACAACAACAATAACAAGCCCACTGTATTCTCACACAGTGGGGTCTGGGGAGGGTAAAATATACGTAGTCCTTACCACTACCTCCAAAGAAGTAGAAAGGATGTTTCTGATATACCCCCGACTCAAGATAAAGAATCATAACCAAAGTTGTGATGAAATATGAAGCAGGATGGGTAGCTTAATAGGAGTAAAGAATAAGAAATAGTAAAATAGAACTCAGAGTAATAAGAAATAGGGGAACTAAGAGGCATAAACAATAAGCAATAAGAAATAAGAAATAAGAAATAAGAAATAAGAAATAAGAAATAAGAAATAATAAATAAGAAATAAGAAATAAGAAATAAGAAATAAGAAATAAGAAATAAGAAATAGGACATCCGCCTAGTAGTATCCTCCACTCACAAACCAAAGCCACCCACCACACCCAAACTCTCCTAACAAGTGACTCCAACCTATTGACACAGTCCTATGATTACTAACTCGGCTAAACAAGGACTCTCCTAACTACTTTCTACAACCTACACACTCACCCTAGCCTTCTACCTTTATTCGTGACCTCCACACCTTTCTATCTAGGGTCATGTCCTCGGTAAGTTGAAGCTGCTACATGTTATGTCTAATCACTTTCCTCTAGTATAAACAAAAAGATTCATGGTCATGCACTGAGTTCAACTTAATAATACGAAATAAAATCACTAAGTATCTAGACAACATCTGTCTCAGTCTGTGAAATCTCTAATACATCAGAATATAAAAAATTGTTAAAAACTTGGACAAGACCCCCAGTCGGACCCAAAACCTAAATGAAATAATAATTTTCTAAAAATAGGCCTTCCAAAATAAAGAAGGCTCACTGACTGTACACTTCTGTCTGGTAGATCTACAGTTTAGCGGGACCTCTGGACTGAGCCTTAGAACCAAAAATATAGGGGGTCAATACAAACGTACTGGTACACAGAGAAATCTAAAATAATGTACTTTAATAAATAACATAAGAGAGAGCATTTCAAAAAACGCGATGCATGAAATAACTTAAAACACATTGGAAAATTTAATTGATCTTGAAATAATTTTGTCAATGAATTTCCGTTCTTTGTATTACTTCTGAGCTAAGTAGTACACCCTACATATGTGAAAGTATCCCACGGGCAATATAGGATCCGTCCTTAACTCGGCAGCCAAGCCCCCAACCTAAGTTTGCAGAAAGGGTTGGAGTATCTGAATCTGATATGCCACAGGGCACTAGGCCAATGTATCATCCCTCTTTGGGGATAATATAAACCCGTATCGGGAAAAAATAGTTTTGGGAAATGAATTATATACCTCATGCCTACTTTGGGTAACTACCTAACTCTCTTAGTGCCCATTTTTAACCTATTTTAAACATGCATTTTCTGAATTCAAAATTTGAAATCTGAAATGAAATTTGTACTCTATTCTGGGATTATCAAGGCCTTATCTAATATGGTATTGTCATACCAAGACATGCAAGTCATATTTTTTAGCCTTAAAATGTCATATTACAGTCTCTTCATTCAAAACATAAAGTTTGGACCACCATACCATTCAAACTGTTCAAGAGAATTCATACTTCAAAATATTAGTCAAATTTTGCAAATAATCTCTCTTTTCAACGTTTCAACAAATATGTGGTGGTCATGTTTTTTGACAAACCATCCAATTCTTTCATTATATGTCTTCAACATTTATCAACATGTAAAACACCCTCTCATCAATTTAAAATCAATCATTAATCATTCAACAATAGTCAAGAACATTGATACCATGCTTCTAAATATAAAATTCTTCAATTCGTAACATGAGAAGATCAAGAGGTGTTGCAACATGAGAGGGAGTGTAAATAATCATTCTCTCAATTCAATTATCAACTTTAAATGCATATGTACATATATATATACGTATATATATATACATATATATATACATATATATATATATATAAACAAAATCAATTTTCTTTAAGGGAAGGACAAGACCAAAACAATAGATCAAAAGGATTCACAATGCACAATTGTAAATTTAATTCAAAAACCCTTTATAAATTCATGATTTCTAAAACTTTAAACCTTATTCAAAGTGATTTCAATAAGTCAATGTAGTTTAGAAAACCCCACGTACCTTGGATTGCAAGGTTTAAAGAGTAGAACTCGAATCTTGATTTGTTCTTTGGAAAACTTGGACTTAAAGATTGATTCATGACTTCTTGTTGTTGGAGGAAACCCTAGTTTGATCTTGTTTTTGAGAATGAAGAGGGAGTTTTGATGATGTGTAACTGATGAGAATAGAATAATAACGTGTTTAGAGTGTAGTTAAATCCATTGGGGAAGTTTTCTGAAGAGGAAAAGTACCAAAACACCCTTTTTTCAGCATCCCGCCTTCGGAACTATGTATTTTTCCCGACGGCTAGGTTGACGAACCGTCAGGAGGGTGAAAGACCTTCACCTTGACCGTCGGGTCATGTCCAGTGACTGAACACACTTTTTTAGGGGCGACGGAGGGCTTGATGATCCGTCGGGTCGGCAGTCGCACCCTCGGCAGATTGACACCTCTCTGTAAAATGGGTATAACTCCTTATACCGATATCAGATTAAGGCAAAACCGATGGTTTTGGAAAGAGGACTCAATGAACTTTCATTTGATATATAATAGGCCCTCTAATTAATTATATACAAAATGTTATGGTCAATTGAAGTTGACCCAAGTTTAAACACTCACCAAAACTCAATCGATAGGAAGGCTTTAAACTCATCCTTAAGTTAAGGGGCCTCTATGATCTCAATACATGCTCAACTATATTAACACACTACATAATTGATTAACATACTAAATTTGCATAGGATTTATGGCTTTTTGGAACATTTATGCGCAGGAATGACGGTTTACATTCTAGCCCGAATTATGGGGTGTTACAACACTATACTAACTGAATCAAATAAAAATATCAACCTAAGTCTCTTATTTCACTTAACTATGGCTCATAAGTTCATCCTCTCCACGTCATTAATACCACACCTTAGAATCTACCATACACCTTCTCATGTATAATACTAGCTTACAACTACTAAAGAAAAGAAAGTTAAGGGGGTAAAGTCACATAATAGTGATAGCCAATCTTAATTTTATAATATAACCCATTATGATCTTAACAACATGTTCCACTTTCCCACCTCATATTTACTTACCCATGCATACATTTAGACTACTATCAAAATTCTTTAAACATCACTAAGTTTTCCCCAAGTTAGTCCATACTTATAACTTATTGGCTAATATACCCCTTTCCATTCACAGCCAATAAATGATTTCTCCAACCACTTCCTTCCTCTTTTGAATAAATAACAATCATAGTATACCACTTCCTTCACATAGTACGATACAATCTACAACTCTTTCTACAACATTAGACAATCACCATAAAAGAGCAAACCACCTCCCAATCAAAGGTCATACAACTAAAACTACTTACTTATGTGAAAGTCACTCTCACTCTGACTTCTAGACTCGTGACTTCATATAACTAATGTCGGGATCATCTTACTACCAATAGGTTATGACACCTTAACATATACTACCACTCAGGTGGAAATATTGTTTCAATATTCTGTCTGATATCTCTGCCCTTAAACATGACATCTGTAACAAGAATTTTGAAAAGGAGTGAGTACACTTTGTACCTCAGGCTGAAAAATATGATTTCATTAAGATAGAGGTATACACTCGAATCAATGCAGCTAATCCACTAATAGACTCCTCTCAAGTCCTTGTGCAATTTCATAACTTTTTGATGACCCAATCTAGAAGGGCTACGTCCTTTAAGCTCTAAGCTTTTTCACTTGTATCATCTCAACAACGAGACATAGCCAATAAAATTAGAGCAAGGAAGGAATTAGGATAACTTTCATATGGACAATGCTATAGCATGAACTAAAGTATCAAAGAATGGAAAACAACTCCTAAATACCTGGTAGCCTCCTGATTATAAATGTGGTACACAACACACCCATAAGCAAGACAGTACTAGACACGGCTTCGTAGAAACCTTGGGACCATGAAACGTGCTCTAATACCAAGTTTTTCATGACCCAAACCGAGGCCCTAGCCGCGACGGCATCCCGAATCATGAAGGCTTGAGAGACTCCTTAGTATGAAATCATAAGCATAATCCATACTTAAATCACAATGCGGAATATATAATGAAATACAATGGAAACCTACAATTCAACTGTGTCAACTAAATATGAAAATACAATACTTCAAATGCCGTCTATGAACCCTCTACCGAATACTAGCTATCTAAACCGGGACAAGGCCCATGGCTGGACTATAAACAGATATAAATAAATATACGAATAATATGCCTTCCGGAAGATGGATGGCTCACTGACTCTGTCATTACCTAATATGAACAACTGATATGATGAACCACGGGACTAAACATCAGAACCTGAAATATAGGTGGTCAATACACAAGGTACTGGTACGTAGAACAATCCAAAAATAAAATACAAATATACAATATAAGTAAGAGCATTTCATAAAAACATTTCATCGTAAAACATTTGAAAAATACATGGACATAATCAATAATCCTCAAACTATATCTGTAAATCTCAACTCAACTCTTTGTCTTACTTCTGAGCTAAATGGTACACCCTACATTTCTACGATCTCACGGGCTATATAGAATCCTCCCTTAACTCGGCGGTCAATCCCCCAATCCATGCTTGCCGCAAGGATTGGAGTTCATAAAATCGGTAATACCCCACATGTGAGCAAATCGAAGGAGTCCCCCCATGTGAGATGTCCTAATTATCTTCACATGTAGGATAACATATCATAAGTCCCGCATCGGCAAAACAGGGTTTTGGTCTACGAGTTATCTAAACTCAAGCCTTCTTCGGGTAACCATCTAACTCTCTTTAAGCCCAAATTTAGTTCTTTAAAGCTATGCTTCATGCTTATAAAACATTAAATGCTTATTCTGTTTAGGCCATATCATCATCGGGTATCGTCATACCCAGACTTGCAAGTAATTCATATTATATCAAATCCACTGTTCTTCTCATTCAAAACATGTAAATGACCACCAAAAGATTTATCAAATCACAAGTGGGTTCTTATTATCAAAACATCTTAAACTTATGGAAAGACTCTCTCTTTTCAATAGTTTAACAGATGATGGTCAATTCCTTTATAACAACCCATACAATTCTTCAATTATCACATTAAACATATATACACAAGAAAATACCCTCTCTTCAATGCATAACCAACATAATGTCCATAAATGATAGTAAAACATTTTTCTCATGCTTCTAAACATGAAATTGAACAACCCATGACATGTAAAATCAAGAGGTATCAAAACAAGAGAGGAAGTTTCGTTATTCATGCTCTCAATCAAGGTTTGCAAAATTGAAAACGCATATATAAATATGGTTATAGTTCAATTCAATAAAAAAATGGGGTTCAAGACAAACATTTACTTTAATCTAAAACAAGTTCAAAATACAAGCTATTCGGAACAATGTCAAAAACTCTCTTTGTAAACATGATGATAAATCTTTAAACTTGATAAAAGTCATAAAAACTTATGCCCAAGGAGTTTAGAATTAACAAAAACGTTGAGGGAATTGTATCCTTGAATCTTAATCTCTCCAAACCTGGTTAGTTTTTTTTCTTCTCTTGCTTAAAGGTGATCAATTAGGGTTTTGGGTTGAGATAAAACATTTTTAAGGACTTAATTCCAGCTATAATTGTTTAGGGAGGTTTTGGGGATATCAAAAGACCTTGTTTCCCTTAGAATAACTCAAAAAACGGAGCCCCTACGCCTCTATGCATTGGTTATGTATGGCCCCCAACCCATGGCCTATCCCCAAAGTGGGCGACGCCTAGGCTATGGCCTAGCTCCCAGCTAGGTGGCGCCTAGGCAATCGCCTAGCATGGACAGTGCCTCATTCAAACACTCATAACTTTTTACCCCGGACTCGGATTGACGAACGGTCAGTGCCGTTGGGAAGATGACTTGAAGGGATTTAATTTGATATATAGTAGGCCACATGAATCTTTATATTCTAGGATAAACATTCACTGGAAGTTGAAACATGAAAAATCATCAACTAAAAATCAATTGATAGGAAAGTGCTCAACTTATCTTTTGAGCTAGGAGATTCTTGTGGTATATTTTCATCTCCAAGGATGTTTCCACACTAAGGAAGTGTCATTCACACTTACATCTAAGTAGAAACCATTGGGTTCGGGTCTATAAACATTGAAAAGACGGTTCAACCTTAGCCCGAAAAAGAGGGGTGTTACATTTAAACTTTTAAACATCATTAAAAATCTCCACAATAAATAAAATCATTTAATTTTAAATAACCAAATGTTACACGTGCGAGGTACGTGCGGTTAAACTAGTGATATAAAAATTCTATAATATTATCGGCGTATATGTAACTTAAATCGTTCTTTTGGTCACTAGCAAAGTAGACGGAGAACAGAATTGGGGCATGCATCATTGAAGTGAAAGATAATTCATCCGTTTTACGAGCATAACCATGACAAAAACAGTCAAGCTTCTTCTGTAATACAAAATCTATAATATTGCTCATCTAGTGAAAAAATTGCTTAACTAGTGAAAAGAAATTCACAACTGCTAACTTCTGTAATGCAACATACATATGAACAAATTAGTACTAATTTCCGTGGAAACAAAACAAAAATAAAACATAGTACAAAAGCTCAATTGACCCTTCTATCAGCAACTCACAATATCAACAATCAAAACAGTGTGAACCAACTACCAATTTGTGTTACATCAGTGCTTGTTACTTCTGTGAGATTGTACAACAGTTCGATTGAAGAGCAACTAAACTCATGACAAATAAAAACACAACGAACAATATTTGGTGAATATCAGTTCCTTCAATGGTATTGAAGCGTAGGATGACGAAGAACGATGAAAGAGATATCCCTATTTTTTAGTAAGCAAATTCTATAGAACTAATTTAGAGTCCAACTTACCTTGTAAGACTTTTTTCTTTAATTTTATTTAAATATTAATAATATGTGTTATAATACTTAATAGCATATCAAAAACAAGCTGACCGTGTAATTTTTGCTTGCACTGGCGGTGCATACTAATTAATCTCTTAAATATGTATAGACCTTTTAAAATGTTCTCATAAGCTTTGATGTGATACATTATAAAATTTTAAAATGATACAACAATTTTTGTGTCTCTTTTATTTGTTTAATCACTAAATTTTCAAAGATTATTAACAATTGAGATTTACGCTAAAAATTATGTCAATAAAATATATATGCGGAAATATATCTCTTACAGTCAAATGTATTTGATTCCTTAATTATGGAGATTATATGCTGCTCATTCTCATACATCATCAGTCTGTCTAACTTTGTGATATCAATTATATCAATAAATTATATATGCGGAAATATATATCAACAAATAAATTTATTTGATTCCATAATTATTGAGATCAATTTAACTTTGTGACTTCGATATTAAGTAGTATGAAAGAGTGATTAGAACCTTTGGATTTTTAAACTCAACATCAATGCCACCATACCTTTGGAGCCAATCAACATTCCCAAATACTCAATTGCTATAGATATAAATTGTCTATTGTACAAACAAAATTGAAATTCTCTTCTAGAAAATTGTCTCAATCCCAAAATCATTGACATAAGACTGAAAATTCACAATTTCTGAAATATGCAGCAGGAGCACTAGGTACTCCGTCATCTACATATAAAATAGTATTCAAGTTCCCCAGAATTAGCCAGTCCCTTTCAAAGTGCATGAATGATTCTCAGAGTATCCCGTATATAAATCCTTCCTATCCACTATAGTGTGTAGTCTATAAACAAAGGTGATAGAGCAGGCAAATGTGGCCTTTTTATTTGTAATTTGTAAATGAATAAACTGACTAGTGGCTGAAAAATGTCACAACTTACCACCAAATGCTGTTGAATTTTGAATTTTTTGAAGGATGAAAATGAGTTGCATACTTGAGCAAGTCTTATCTGATTACTGCTGCATTTTGAGGCCATTACTGCTACACTTCTTGGCCAAATAATTGTTTTCATGGTTGTTGAACTTCAGACAGGCATGAGGGCAAATATTTTCTACACTTTGAGCATATTATATGTCGCATTCGAAGCCAAATGACAGTTGTATTTTGTAACGTCCCGAGAGTACACCCTAGGTGCCACGCGATGCTTACGGTCACAAGTGACCACAAGCTAACCCATGGGCTGGTACCTGCTGTGAGCACTGAATAATAATAACAAAATAACATGTGCTGAATATCTGAAATGCCATAAGGTTTTAAGTATTAAACATTTCTGAATTATAAATCTGAAAATAATTGCTGGAAACTAACTGAAAAATGATAAAAATAATTACAAACTGACTGACTATCTGAAGTGTTCGAAAGCCTCTAAAACTGACTGAATAAGAGTTGATGGGACAGTCCCCAACTAGCTCCAACTAACTACCAAACTAAAAGCATACAAATAAAGATAATCAATCCTCAAAATATGAGGACTCACCAGGGCTACTGCTGCTGATGTGCTGGAATGTCTAAGTGCGGTTGGGAACCTGAGCATCCGAACCTATGATATGAGACATCATAACGCAAGAAACTAGTATGCAGTTAGTACTTTGAATTTACTGGTATGCTAAATGGGGTTAGGTTGATATGCATGGGCTTATGTACATGAATAATACCCGATTAAATGGCAAGAGATAACTGAATAACTGAACTAAATACTTAAATGCTGTAAAATTTGAGAATGCATGACCAAGCATATAACATAATTCTTAAAATAGTATGGAAACTCAAATACTGAAATCTGATAACCGAATAACTGATAATTTTATGCTATGGTCAATGCAAAATAAAACTGAAGTATACTGAATACTGAACTGAGACTATGGGAGCTATCATCTAACCGATATGCCCCAATGAGAAAGTTCGGGTCAAACCTGTGACCCTAATTTGAAGGGT
Organism: Capsicum pubescens; assembly: GCA_030864215.1. Classification (NCBI taxonomy): domain Eukaryota; kingdom Viridiplantae; phylum Streptophyta; class Magnoliopsida; order Solanales; family Solanaceae; genus Capsicum; species Capsicum pubescens. Next base: position 275,396,939 of record CM061542.1, read on the forward strand.
GTTAGTACCGTGCCATGGGTACTAACACATGGCTAGGTGGATCCACTAAGCTACTGAACAACCGGATTTCAAGCCTAAACTGATGGGTGACACCTGGGCGGAGTCAAGACTAAGCTGACGGGTGACTCCTCATATCCTACGCTGGCAACATAGTTCTTGAATACAAGGATTGTTACTAATGACTCTGCCTAACAGACAGAGAAGCCGTCATACCTGTATTCTCTTGGTGCTAAATCCTACTCCCAACTGAATGACACTAGATACTGGACTGAACTATGTTTACTATTTATGGTAACCAACTGAAATTATAAGGCTTGTAACTATTTTGAGATCATTCTGTGGGTATTGAAAACTAGGTAAGTAGCTAAATTTTGGGTATTCAAACCCCCAGGACCTGATAGCTATAATAGCAAGATCATTTTAAAACTTTAAAGACATGATATATAAGCATTTATTCAAAACTCATTCCTTTGGAAATTTCATCAAACACTTGCAATGCATGGTGTAATCTAAGCATGAGAATATTTTTAAATCTTGTAGTAATAACATGTTTTCAATATTAAAAATCACCAATTAAGGTTTAAATTAGTGAACAACACCATTCTAACATGTGGTGTTTAACAACAACAACAATTTAATGTAAACATGGTATAGAATTGAAATTCAAGGTTAAAAATCATAATAACGTATAAAAATTACCACTCTAAATTTAAAATTGGATTCTTGGACTCCATGGGTGAAAAGGGTCCATGGATGAACACTTAACCTACCTTAAAGCCTTGATCTTGAAAGAGAATTAACTTTTCTTGGATGTTCTTGGATTGGGAACCTTAAATTCTTGATTATCTTGTAGAGAGTGTAATGAAATCTTGAAGTTCTTGGGAGATGACCTCAAGGAAAAACCCTAATTTTGTTCTTGAAAATAAAGAGGATTACGAGCTTTTGAAACTGATTGATAATAGTAAAGTACGTATTTTTTAGTGATTTATGTCGTGGGGGTAAGGTTTGGGGTGAGGAAAAGACCAAAATACCCCTACAAAACCAAATCATAATTGCTGAGATCTTTAGTTGACGACTTGGGTTAATAAGTCATCACTTAGGTGATGGCTTATCACCTCAAGTCATTACTTTTGAGGGATTTTGGGCCCTTGTTGGTCATAGGTGACAACTCACTACCCCATGTCGTCACTTGGAAGCTAAAGTTGATGGTTTCTGGTTAAGGCTGACGACTTGGGCTGATAAGTCATCACTTGGTTGACTGCTTATCAACTCAAGTCATCACTTAGTTGACAAACGGACATGCTGAAGTAATTTGAGTATAACTTTTCAATCCGATATCGGATTAAGGTAAAATTGGTATCGTTGGAAAGAAAATTCAATTATCTATCTGTTGGTGAGTCATGAGCTCAAAAATTCTTAGTAGAACGAAATATATGCTCATTTGAAGTTGACTATAGCAACATCCTTCATAAGAACTCAATCGGTAAGGAATATTTTGATTCGTCTAATAGCTAGGAGTTATTTAAGGCCTTAATATTCATCAAACTCACTCATCAAACTACGAAAACACTACAATTTATTTATTATGAGCTTGAAGAATGGTTCTAACATTGGTTTGGATTCTTGGGGTATTATAATATCTCCCCTTGGAGACATTCGCCCTCGAATGAGGTTGGTTAAGCTGAGAACACTCAGGAATTGAGGTTATATGTTGAACATACATGATAAAAACATAATTACTTGACTGAGTCTGAAATATGACACATAAATGAACTGATTTAGTGAATGAAGGAATGACATGAGAATGATGTGCAACTTAAGTTCTAGGAAAATTTGATACCTTAAGCTGAGTCTGAGATTGCGGAGAAAAGATGAGGGTACTTGGTCCTCAAATCTTCTTCTTCTTCCCAAGTGGCTCCCTCAACGGATTGGTTCCACCAAAGAACTTTGACCAAGGGAACTTTTTTGTTCCTTAGTTTACAAATTTGGCGATCAAGGATCTTGATTGGAATTTCTTCGTAAGAAAGGCTATTCTGAACATCTACGCTTTCTAAAGGGACAACTACAGCTGGGTCACCAATACACTTCTTTAACAAAGAGATATGGAATACTGGGTTCACTGAGGACAAATCCGTAGGCAACTCAAGCTCGTAAGATACCTTTACATAGAGGCTCAAGATTCTATAAGGGCTAACATATCGGGGACTGAGCTCCCCTTCTTACCAAACCTCTTTACTCCCTTCATGGGAGAAATCTTCAGATATACAAAATCATTAATCTCAAATTTGAGATCTTTTCTCCGTACATATGCATAAGATTTCTATCGGCTTTGGGCTATCTTAAGCCTCTCTCTGATTAACTGAACTTTCTCTAATGCATCATATACTAACTCAGTCCCTATCAAATCAATCTCACCTGCCTCAACCCAACCAATTGGAGATCTATATATCCTCTCATACAGAGCCTCAAACGAAGCCATATAGATACTAGAATGATAGCTTTTGTTGTAAACAAACTCAATCAGTGGAAAGTGATCATCCCAATTTCCCTTAAAGTCGATAACACAAGATCTCAATATGTCCTTTAAGGTATGAATGGTCCTTTTTGCCAAACCATCTGCCTGAGGGTGAAAGGCTGTACTGAGACAAACTTGGGTACCAAGATCCTTTTGAAAATCCTTCAAAAATAAGAGGTAAACTAAGTACCTCTATCTAAAATAATGGACAATAGGACTCTGTGCAACCTAACCAACTCTCTAAGATAGAACTTGGCATAGTCCTTGGCTGAATAAGAAGTATGAACTAGAAAGAAAAGGGATGATTTGGTCATCCTGTCCATAATGACCCAAATCAAATCATGTTGACGACGAGTACGAGGGAAACCCATCATAAAGTTCATGTTCACTTCCTCCTACTTCTAAGTGGGAATACTGTACTCCTGCATAGAATCACTAGGCTTTTGGTTCTAAACCTTAACTTGTTGACAATTAGAGTACTTAGCTACAAACTATGCAATATCCTTCTTTATACCATTCCACCAGTAGATTTCACGCAAATCACGAACATCGTAGTGGCCCCTGGGTGAATAGAGGCATGCACACCATATGCCTCTACAAGAATTCATTGCCTTAACTTATCTACACATGACACACATAGTCTAACCTAGCAACACAATACACCATCTCCCTCTTGGGAGAAATTCTCTATATTCTGATCTCTAACTGACTCCATAACCTTAACTAGACTGGGTTCCCAATTTTTCTTTTCTTTCACTTCGGCATCCAAAGAAGATTCTGAACTATGTTACACCCAAACATTACCCTCAGCTGAATCAACCAAATGGATACCTAATCTAGAAAGATGATGAACTTCCTTAAGTAGCTTTTTCATATCATCCTCAATATAAGCAATGCTACCCATATACAGTCTACTAAGGGAATCTTTTACTACATTAGCCTTGCCCGGGTGTTACAGAACACTAATGTCATAATCTTTCAACAATTCTAACCCTCTTATCTAATGTAGATTCAAATCCTTCTGCAAAAATACAAACTTCAAGCTTTCGTGATCCGTGAACATATCAACATGCACCCCATACAAATAGTGCCTCCAAATCATTAAGGAAAACAAAATAGATGCTAGTTCAAGATCATGGGTAGGGTAATTTTTTTCATAGGGATTAAGCTATCTAGTGGCATAGGAAATTACCTTACCCTTTTGCATCTAAACACTGCCCAAACCAACTTTAGAGGCATCACAGTACACAACAAACCCGTCTAAACTATCTGGTAGCATCAAAACTGGGGTTGTGGTGAGTCGAGCCTTTAACTCATGAAAAACCCTTCTCACAAGAATCTGAAAACTAAAACTTAAGTTTCTATTAAGTCAATTTGACATGGGGGATTCAATAGATGAAAACCCTTTGAAAAACCATTTGTAATTGCAAGCCAAACCCAAGAAACTCCTAATATCTGATGGAGAAATGGGTATGGGCCAGTTTCTCACTGCTCTGGTCTTTTAAGGATCAACTCTAATGATATCACCGGAGACAATATGTCTAAGGAAAGCTACTGATCTTAGCCAAAATTTGGACTTACTGAAATTGGCGAACAACTGATAGGCTTTAAGAGTCTGCAATACTATTCTGAGGTAGACTGCATGATCATTTTCATTACGGGAGTAGACAAGAATGTCATCAATGAAGACTATGACGAATATGTCAAAGCACTACTTGAACACTTGGTTCATCAAGTCCCTAAAGGATGTTGGAGCATTTGTGAGACTAAAGGACATGACTAGAAAATCGAAGTGACCATACCGAGTTTTGAAAGATGTTTTTGGAATGCTACATTCTCTAATTCTAAGCTTATGGTAGTCGGATCTGAGGTCTATCTTAGAGAAATAACTGGCACCCTGAAGTTGGTTGAACAAGTCATCAATTCTAGGAAGTGGTTACTTATTCTTGATTGTGACTTTGTTCAGCTGATGGTAATCGATGCTCATTCTAAGAGAAACATCTTTCTTTTGCATGAAAAGGACTGGAGGACCCCATGGGGAAACACTGGGCCTGATAAATCCCTTATCTAGGAGATATTTCAAATGTTCTTTTAGTTTTTTGAGTTTAGATAGAGCCATTCTGCATGGAGGAATTAAGATGAGATGGGTATCTAGGAGAAGGTCCATTCCAAAGTCAATTTCCCTTTTGGGAGGCACTCTGGGAAGGTTTTTAGTAAACATATCTGAAAATTTCCTCACTACTAAAGTTGACTCAAGACTAGGTGTCTCATAATTGGAGTCTTTAACTATAACAAGATGGTAAAAACACCCCTTGGATATTATTTTTCTCGCTCTAAGGTACGAAAAAACTGACCCCTAAGTGTTGAATACTACCCCTCTATTCTAGGTCTAGTTCATTAGGGAACTAACAATGAACAACTTTGTTTCTAGAATCAACTGAAGCATAGCATGAATGGAGCCAATCCATGCTGAGAATGAAGACAAAGTCCGTCATCTCTAACTCTACAAGGTCTACCTAAGTAACTTTCTTAGACACTGTAATCGGGCAGTTCTTGTATACCTACTGGGCTATGATAGACTTACCCACTGGTGTAGATATTGAAAAGGGATCTTTTAAGGTTTTGGGACTGACTCCGAAGTTGACTGCTATATAAGGGGTTACAAAAAAAAGGAAAGATATGAGATCTATCAAGACATAAATATGTAAATAAAAGATGTGCAATGTACCAGTGACTACATCAGGAGAACTTTCCTGATTCTGTCGGGACTGAAGTGCATAGAGCCTGTTATGATGCTAAGCTCTAGCAGCACTGAAAGCGTCGCCCTGCTGAGTCGGGCGACTGGCTGAGTCCAATGACTATTGGGACTGTTCTGGTTAGCATACATCCCTTCCCTTTTGAGAAACCACTCGATACTACCGAAGACAATGGTCTGGCTTATAATACCCAAAATATACATCATTGCCAACCCTACACTCTCTCTGATGGTTCCTACCACACTTTTGACAAAGAGGATTCGTGCGACCACTGTTTACACTGCCATTAGAGTTAGTGCCTGGCGCCCTATCCTGGTTATTGTTCCTGAACTTTGGCACAGAAGCACTAGATGACGATGGAGCCAGAGCTGATGATTTCAGACAGAATTAGGGATGGTTACCACCCTCTGACCTCGGCTGAGAAAAGTTGAAACTAGCTATCCTAGCCCTCTTGTTCTATCTTTCTTTCTCCTTAACCTTCTCCTCATAAATATTTTGAGAATGGACCATGATCCTAGACAAGTCCATCTCCTTAATCAACATTATGGTCCAACAATCCTTGACCACACTATCAAGTACACCAGACACAAACTTTCTTATCCTAGACCTGTTATCAGCCACCATACGAGAAGCATATCTGGCTAGCTAAGTAAACTTAAATGAATACTCTTTTACGCTCATATTTCCTTGATTCAAATTAATGAAATCCAACACCTTATCTTCCCTCAACTTCAAGGGAAATAATCTATCTAAAAAGGCTACAACAAACTTTTCCTATTCTATATGCCCTGTATTTGTGCTCTATCCCTTTTCAACTGCTTAAACTATGTATGGGATACATCCTACAGTTGGTAAGAAGCCAATTCAACACTCTCACTAGAATTCACCCCCATAATGTCTGTTACCTTCTACACTATGTCGAGGAATTTCTGGGGATCCTCTTCAAACTTGGATCCTAAAAATGAAACAGGATTTATTCGGGTAAAGTCCGAAATCCTAGTTGCGGCAGTATTGGAAAATGGGTTTGATGGAATAGCAACTGGTGGAGTGTGCTGATCTTCTACAAAGTGAGACAGAGTAGTGAATGCGACTCAAAACTCGTTATGCAAATCATACTCATTCAGTGGATCTTTCTGAATGGGTGGAGGTGCTGGCTGGTTTTCGTTTCTTCTTTTGTTAGTTTTTCTGGGAGGCATCTTCTGTAAATGGAAGAAGGAATAAATTAGGCAGAGAATTTAACTTGATCTCCTGCATATTCGCACGAATGAATACTGAAAGAAGAGAAACTTTTCTTAAGCGTCTTGTAGCTTCTTGTCCATAAGAGTTGTGCACTTCATACCCATTCACAAGACAATACTTGACGTGTCTTTCGGACTCCCTAGGATATGATAAAACCTTAGGCTCTGATACCAAGTTTGTAACACCCCGAGAGTACACCCTAGGCGCCACACGGTTCTTATGGTCATAAATGACCATAAGCTAACCTATGGGTTGGTACCTGCTATGAGAACTGAATAATAATTACAAAATAACATATGTGGAATAGCTGAATATGCCATAAGTCTTTAGGTATTAAAATATTTCTAAATCATAAAAGTGAAAACAACTGTCAAAAATCTAACTGTCTGAAAACTGAAAAAAATAATGACAAACTGACTAACTGTCTAAAGTGTTTAAAAGCTTCTAAAATTAACTGAATAAGAGTTGATGGGAAAGGCCCCAACTAACTCAAACTAACTACTAAACTGTAAGCATAGAAATAAACATAATCGATCTTCAAAATATGAGGACTCACTACGGTTGCTACTGCTGATATGCTGGAATGTCTATGTGTGGTTGGGAACCAGAGAGATTGAACCTATGATATAAGACATTATAGAGAAAGAAACGAGTATATGGTCAGTACTTTGAATGTACCAATATGCTAAATGGGGTTAGGCTGATATGCATGGGCTCATGTACATGAATAATAATTGACTAAATGACATGAGATAACTGAATAACTGATCCAAATAAATAAATTCTGTAAAATTTGAGAATGCATGACCAAGAATATAACATGATTCTGAAAATAGTATAGAAACTAAAATATTGAAATCTAATAGATGAATAACTGATAAGTGTATGCTATGGTCAATGCAACTCTAAACTGAAGTATACTAAGTACTAAACAGAGACTGTGGGAGCTATCATCTAACCGACATGCACCAATGAGAAAGTTGGGGTCTAACCTATGAACCCAATTGAAAGGGTGTCAGTATCATACCAAGGGTACTAATACATGGTTGCGTGGATCCACTAAGCTACTGAACAACCAGGATATCAAGCCTAAACTGACGGGTGACACCTGGGCGGGGTCAAGCCTAAGCTGTCGGGTGACTCCTCATATCTTATGCTGGCAACGTAGTTTTGTAATTTAGGGACTGCTACTAACGACTCTTCCTAACTGATGGGAAATCCATCATTCCTGCATTCACTCGGTGCTAAATCCTACTTCCAACTGATCGACACTAGTAGTAACTAACTGAAATTATAGGGCTTGTAACTATTATAAGATCATTCTGTGGATATTGAAAACTAGGTAAGCAGCTAAATTTTGGTTATTTAAACCCCCAGGACCCGATAGCAATAATTGAAAGATCATAGTAAAACTGTAAAGACATGATATGTAAGCATTTATTCAAAATTCATTCCTTTGGACATTTCATCAAACACTTGCAATGCATGGTATAAGCTAAGTATGAGAATAGTTTTAAATCTTGAAGTAATAGAATATTTTCCATATTAAAATCACAAATTAAGTTTAAATCAGCAAACTATTCTAACATGTGGGGTTTAACAACTACAATAATTTCATGTAAACATGGCATAGAATTAAAATTCAAGTTAAAAACCATAATAACGTGTAAAAATCACAACTCTAAATTTTAAAATGGATTCTTGGTCTCCATGGGTGAAAAGGGCCCATGGATGAACACTTAACATACCTTAACACCTTGATCTTGAATGAGAATTAACTTTTCTTGGGTGTTCTTGGATTGGGAACCTTAATTCTTGATTATCTTGTAGAGAGTGTAATTAAATCTTGAAGTTCTTGGGAGATGACCTCAAGGAAAAAGCCTACTCTTGTTCTTGAGAATAAAGAGGGTTAAGAGCTTTTGAAACTGATTCATTATAGCTAAGTACGTGGTTTTTTGTGATTTATTTCATGGGGGTAAGGTTTGGGGTGGGGAAAACCTCAAAATACACCTACAAAACCAAATCATAATTGCTGAGATCTTTAGTTGATGACTTGGGTTGATAAGTCATCACTTAGGTGATGTATTATCACCTCAAGTCGTCACTTTTGATGGATTTTTGTCCCTTGCTGGTCATGGGTGACGACTTGGTCTGATAAGTCGTCAATTAGGTGACAGTTTATCCCCCCAAGTAGTCAGTTGAAATATGAAGTTGATGCTTTCTGGTTAAGTCTGATGAATTGGGTTGATAAGTCATCACCTGGTTGACGGCTTTTCAACTCAGGTCGTCAATTAGTTGACAAACGGACATGCTGAAGTGAAATGAGTATAACTTTTCGCTCCGATATCAGATTAAGGAGAAATTGGTATAGTTGGAAAGATAATTCAATTATCTATATTTTGGTGGGTTATGAGGTAAAAATTTCTTATTAGAACGAAATATATGCTCATTTGAATTTGAATATAGCAACATCTTTCTCAAGAACTCAATCGGTAAGGGATATTTTGAATCGTCTAATAGCTAGGAGTTATTTGAGGCCTTAATATATATCAAACTCACTCATAAAAATACCAAATCACTATAATTTATTTCTCATGATCTTGAAGCACGGTTCTAACGTTGGTTTAGATTCTCGGGGTATTACATGTTTGGGAAGATTTGAGCCTGAATAGCTGCTACATTTTGCATACGTTTTGAGTAAATTTGGACTGCATTTTAAGCCAATTAATATTGTGGATGGATGCAAACTATTTATGTAATGGTTGCCAATTTTTGGGGCCACACTCTGCTATATTTTTTATCACTTTCTATTGTATTTGGTCCATAAGCTGCAATAGTTTTTTGTGGTCATTTACCCCACATACACTATTGCATATGAACTGTTGTTGTACTTGTATGTTTTGTAAATTCCATTTTTCAGTAAAGTATTTATCTCGGCCCCAACAACATTGATGTGAAACAAGAAAATAGAAGCAAGATACGAATTAAAGATACAAAATAAAGAAAGATAGACACAATTAGATTCAAACAATCAAAAGATGTAATGGTGAAACTAACCAAAACACCCCTTAATTGGGAACTAAAAGCACCTAATCTATTAGAATCCTCAAAAAGGTAGTAGCCTTACTTTCAAATCCTAGGACAATTGTTGAAAATTAACAAAGGGCTTAAAAGCTCTCAAAGGAGGCACAAATATTCAATATCTCAAAAACTAGTAGTTCAACCCTAATAACTTACTATTTATACTAAGTGCTAAAAGAAATAAAGAAAGACTAAATTACTCTTCATTTAAATTACAAGCTAATTTAAAGGTAGAAACTTAGAATGTTAAATATCTTCAAGTCATCCATATTGGAACCTTCCAAAGATTCCATCTTCATCCATAAAGCTTGAAATGTTTGAAGATCCTTAGCTTGACTTCTTGTGAAAGGCCTTCTTGAATTAGCATCATTTTGATATACATCAAACATAGTGCTTCAACATCTTTGTCTTATAAGACTCCATCACTCTCTTCAATATGTTAAATCCAAGGCCTCAGATTAAATCTACCACCTCCACAATTGGCATGTAGTTAAACACACATAAAAAAATTATAGAAATGCACACATAAAAATAGTTAAGCTAAGTAAGGTGGATGTCGTGAACCAAGCTAAGTTGATAAGGGCCCACGGCTTAAAAGTGGTGAATGAGATTGAGCCAAGCAAATATTGTAGCAATGTATAAAAATAGTTTAAAACTTATCTCTAGTAGTTAATTTTTTTTTCAAAATATTAACGATGAAGACTATGTGTCATATATCAATAGCAAAAAAATAGGTGAGGTTCAGAGAACAGACCTCCACAGAAGAAGAAATCATCACAGTAAAAGCATCTCCAAATTTAAAAGTTGGAACCCCACATTTGAATAGATAAGCCATGTCCATGATTCTTTTGGTTTGCTCATCTCATTATTATGATACCGTTATTTATTCTTTTCAATCTTTCTTTGATTTCACTTCATGGAGTCAGGTCAATAAAAAAACAGCCTCTCTACCTCATAAAGGTAGGGTAAGATTTGTTTACATCTACATTTCCCATAATCCACTTATGAGATTACACGAGTATGTTGTTGTTGCAGCAAAATTATTTATTTTAGATACAAAAATCTTTATGTTTCAGCCCAAACTTCAATACTAAGTTCAAGAAATACTTTTAAGAACTACAATGAAGTACAATAACTTCAAACACAAGTCCAAATGATCTATCAAAATGAAGTGTTTATCAACTTTAATAAAAAAGATGAAGAAAAAAATTATAGAACAAAGTTCATCAAATGCACGGTGAGTCCTTAAGGAATTTATTTCCTTCAAGTACCCGAGGTTATGAAATCTTTCCTCCTAGGATAAAATAATTCTCTTTATGAAAATTGTGGTACCTAAAAATTTCAGAAACTTCAAATACACTCAATGATTTGATGATCATACAAGAGTTTTTAGAAGAAGAAGATGACTGTTTTTCAACTCAAAATTGTCCTTACCTGAGAAAAAATTTAGGTATTTATAGTCACGAAGGTATTGCTTCATGAAGAAAAAAAATGGTTCAGAAAGGTTCACCCCTTCATAAAAGTTCAACTCTTCGAAAAATGTGAGATTCTTCAAAAAAGTCACAACCCATTGGAAAGATCATAACCATTCAATCCAAAAAGGTGTCTATTCAAATTTCATTCTTTCTCTTGGTGTCTTTAAAAAAAAACACCTATTTATTTTTCATTCACACCTCTGAAAAACCAAAAAATCCCCCCTACATGAATAGATAATGATTTTTTTAACAAAAAATTTATGGAAAAGTGTGTGATCAACAAGGAAAGACTAATTGCATTTGGATAAGTAGGTTTTCCTTTGAAATTTCTATAGTGAACATGTATTAGATGCACTCGATCAATCAGTAGATTTGATATCTTTGAACCACCAAACTTTAATGTACATCTAGACAACATAAGTCAGACAATGAGCCTTTTACTATTTATGGTTCTCATGGTTTTGTTTATTTCGGCTATGAACATGTCCTGATTTCGTGAGAGCATAGAGAATAGGCCTTTACTGACATTCTCCTTGAAGTGGCTTCTACTTCACCCTATCATAGGTGATTCCTAAATGTTTAATCCTTTAGATCAAATTATTTGGTTAAGCCTGCCAAACTTAGAAACTATTAAAAGGCTTCAAACCATAAGCCTTTTCCTTGTTCTCTAAACATTGCCTTCATCAAGATAATAGGTTGTGTATATTGACAATGTTGAACCACTAGTCATAACTTGGTTTGATCTCCTTGAACCTAGATCTTGGGAATTCTATTCTTCTAGGTAGAGTGTCACAACCTAGGCAGAGGCCTTAGCCGCAATGGGCATCCCAAACCACGAAGACCTGAAAGACCCCTTTGTATACTATCATGAGCATAATTCATATGAAAAAGAAGTGTGGAAGATATATTGAAATCAAGGAACTCTTATAATTGAAATTATGTCAATAATGTTAAGACAATTCAATAGTAAAATCTCATCTATGAATTCTCTACTAAAATACTAACTGTCTAGGCCGGGACAAGACCTCCCCCCCCTCCGCTGGACCATATACTAAAAAAAGTTAACAAATGAATAAATTCCTTCTAAAATATGGATAGCTCACCAACTTTTTCATATCCCAATTCACTACTAATGTGATGAAGCATGAGACTGCGCCTTAGAATCTATATTATGAGGGTCAATACTTGAAATGTATTGGTATGAAGAAAATTTAAAAACACATATATTTCATATAAAATAATCAAGAGCATTGTGAAAACAGTTCAACATAATAGATATCAAAATACATGGGCATGAGTAAAAAATTCAATCAACCTCGTAAAACAAAGACTCAACTCTTTTTTTTAGTTCTGAACTAGATATTGTACCCGACATGGTTTGTAAATACCCCACAGGCTATGCAGGATCTGACATTAACTCATCAGTCAAGCCTCCAGTCCGAGTTTGTCACAAGGATTGGAGTGTTCAGTTTGGTATACAACTGTATATAACAAGTATACAGTGACTATTCATATTTTAGGAGAAGATCAATCCCACATCAGTAAAATATGATTTTGGGATATGAGTTATCCGAACTCTTGCCTTCTTTGTTAGCCACCTAACTCTCTCTAAGACCATATTTTTGCCTCTTAAAACATGCATACATACTTCCTGAAAATATGGTCTGAAGTCTGAAAATTACGTAGTTTGGTCTGGTCTGAGTCTGTCATGGAATTTGTCTAATTTGGTATTATCATACCAATACTTGCAAGCCGTATAAGCGATATCATAACATGTCATATTATGTCACAGTCTTTTCATTTAACAAGATTGTCATTTAACCACCAAAAAGTTAGACATCATATGCAAGTTCATATTTCAAATAGCATATGAAAATTTATACAAAAACATCTGCTTTTCAAGACTTTAACATAAGATAGCCATCTCTTGTATAAAATCGTATGAAATCTTCCATTAAAACAAAAGAGCATTTAGAAAAGTAGAAAACACCCTCATATTGGAACATTAAACTATGCCAATCCATAACTAATAGTAAATAATTTAATCTCAAGCCTTTAATTATACGTTTGAACAACCCATAACCTGATAAGATAAATAGATTTCATGGTGAGAGAGGGAATCTAAAAAATCATGCTCTTAAATCAATTCTCAAAACTCATGACATATAAACACATGAATATAACTCAAGCAACTTTAAAACCCATAATGTATATATATATATATATATATATATTAAAGCTTATTAAAACATCATACCCATGCCCATGAAAGTTAGGATAATTCTACATACATTTTTGATGAACAAAATTCGAGATATCTTGAATCTATGCCTTGAAAGTATGAGTTTGAAACAAACCCTAACTTATTTATCTCTTGAGAGTTGCGAAGAGAATGAGTGATGTCAAACTAATATCTAATGAGAAAATAGCATTTAATGTGTGATTTAAGTCATAGGGGTAGGGTTTGAAGTAAGGAAAAGACCAAATTACCCCTAAAGAAACCAAAAAAATTATAGGGATTCTTCGACTAAGGACTAGGTTGACAACCCGTCAATTAGTGATGTCTTGTCACACTAGTCATCAACTCTAGAAAGATCTTTACATTTACTAATTAAGGATGACGACTTAGGTTGACGGCTCGTCACCTGGATGACGGCTCATCAACTTAATCATCACCTTCTAGAAGATAGGCACTCCAAAGTAAAATTAGCATAACTTTCTACTACGATATTGGATTAACATGAAATTAGATATGAGTAGACTCGATGATCATTAACTTGATATGTTATAGTACACCTAACTCATTATATTCTAAGAGTAGTAGTCGTTGTAAGTTGATCTCAACTCTACTTTGAAATAGAAAATTTTATGATCTAAATTCATCTCCAAAGATGTTCCCACACTATATAATTTATCATCACACTTATATTAACATAGAATCATTAGGTTTGAGTCTATATACAAAGGAATGATGGTTTGAATTCTAGCTTGAAAATGTGGGGTGTTACATTATCATCCCCTTGAATCACTCATCCTCGAATGATGGGTAGGAACTTGTTAAAGCTATAGAAGTATGGAATAAAGGACGTAACTTTACATTAGAAATTCTCCATCAACAAAACATACATAGGAATCAAAAGAAAAGTGCTTCATGACATCACTAGGTAAATCGTTTAAGCATGAATCATGAGGTAACGATACTTGATATGGACATGATCTTGGCATGAGTTTTATGAAAAATTATCAAAAGAATGTAAGGCATGAGTTTATTTGGTGATCATAGGTTTTGATTTATATGATACATGACATGAAATAAGGTTTTTGCAGGACATAGGAATAGAGGTATCCTTAACCTTACATGTACGAACAATAGACCTTCAATACAATGAAACTACTCGACTATGCTCTATACAATGAGTTACACACTTCATCATTCCAACTTTTTATTTCCCCACAACATACCTAACTACAAGAGTCTGAGTTCTCCTGCATAGTACATCCATATCGATGCCTCATCCGGATTTAAAAGGTGCTAGCTAAGTTATGGGACCCTATACTTTACATCCCTTTAAGAATACTACTCCACATTATCACTATAATCAAACAATCTAAAGTAATAATCAAGTAGTACTAACCAAATAGCACAATGGTTTATGTGTCTATAAATCACAACATTCAAGCTTATCTTTACTACACCCACTTTATGGAACTCCCCACTAAAACCAACAACTAAAATCACTCTCACCAAGATTTTTACCACATATCCACTTCCTAATTATTTCACATAAGTAAAGTTTATCTCCCTTTTCCCTCTTCATCTATAACCTTAGATCGAGTAGCCACACCTAAAATTTTCATATTAAAAAATATCTATTCCCTCGTCTAAAATATTTCTTTCCATATCCACTACCACCCTATCATAAGGAGGGTCATTGAGGGACTAGAATACAAGCATCTAAGATGGAATTAACATTGCTCAAATTTTTTACTACTATTTGTCGTATTACCCAAAGTGAGATTTGCGAAGTGAGATACAGTATAATAGGCATGAAATACTTTCTATCAAACACCTAGATCCTAAATAGAGGTTCGTTCGGGAAAAAACATAGCATAGCATGAATTCTTCGGTGTCACGACCCGAATCGAGGCCCTAGACGCGATGGGCATTTCGAACCATAAAGGCCCGAGAGATCTTCTATGTAACACCGTATACTTTTACCTGGCTTAAATTCCTCACAAAAATATTAAAGACTTGCTGTAAAGATAAATACACATTTATATATGTGAAATTTTCAAGATTTTGACTTTTTATTATGTAAGAAATTGAATAAGATTTCCATCGATATAAAATTCGCTCAAATACGACACCCAAACGAAGAGTTATGACCATTTTAGTAAGACAGTGTACCACCTGAACCATCAGCGCATCGCAGAGCTAGCCAAAATGGCAATTATAAAAAACTAGTGAGCCTCTGTGATATTGGAACTTTGCGCTAAGGCTCAATTCAAGAATTGTCCATTTTCAGTGTTCCAATGCGATACCACTGCATCGCGGTGAACTTTCAAGTCTCAATCAAAGTGGAAACACGATATTACCGTGTCGCACCACCATACAATTTCCCAGTTGTCATTTTTTAGTGGCTTGGCATAATGTTGGTGCGTCGCGCCTGGGTCCAGATCGGGAAATTTCATGAAAAATTAAGGTTGCGCCCAGGGTTAAAATAGTCCTTTCCCATGATTTTATTCCTCCCAGATGTGGGATTTAAGCCCTTAAAACATTTAAACCCTTCATTATTAACTTTACCCCCGAAATCAAAAGGTATTTCTCTCTCAAGAAAATAAACTCCTAGCTCTCAAGAATCAAGGTCAATTGTAAGACCCCACAATTTTTTTTAAGCTGAATTCATTCCTTTAATCTTGTTAAGGGGTCCCATACTTAGAAAATTCTAGCTAAGTATTTAGACTTAGTGTTATTTTATCCTTTGAAAGTTGACAATCTTATTTCACGACCTTTACATCCATTAAATGTCAATATTTGAGTTAATTCATGACCATGAATGTCAATAGGTATTCCTGAACAAGTTTTGGATTTTTTAGACTTCGTTTGAAGTACCTTTGGAATCCTAAACAAGTGAATCAACGTGATCTTGATGCGTCGCATTGACTATCACCTTGATAAATGTTTTCCCCAGCTCCCAGCGTCCAATTCCAGTGAACCGATGCAAACTCGATGTGACGCGTTGGCTATCGTGTCGATGCCAACGACGCGATGCATCATCCTGTGCGTCGATGGTTTAATTTACAGTCATTAAAAATCTGCGTCCTCAGGGTTAATTGAGTCTTTTTCCCATGCCCTTCAGCCCCCATAACACAAAATTTAGCCCTCTTTTAGCAAGTTATATTCGGTCTTTCACAAATCTCTCAAGAACAAAACACTAGGGGGATCAATTTCAAATAAAGAACTCAAGAAACCACCACCAATCTTTTAGAAATTTACAACCAAGGTATGTTAAGTGTTCATCCAAAGGTTTCCTTCCACCCTTGGGTTTCAAGAAATCTTTTTAAAATTACAAGTTAAAGGTTTTAATGAAACTCATGATTCGATTTGACCATGTTTATGATTGTTATATTGATGGGGTTTTCAAATACATGACTAGTTGCAAGATTCATGTGAAATCATTTATTATATGTGCAGTGTCATGTGAATTCATGCTAAAGCTTTGAGATTGTGAATTTGGTATTGAAATTGTGATGCTCTCATATTGTTTAGTGTTATGTGCATGTACTATGCCCTCCAGGTGTTTGATGAAATGTTCATGTGAGCAGAATAACGAAATTATAGCAGGCTAACATGTATTTCCCATTCATGTACAATTTAATCTTTACAAGTGTTTGAGTAAATGTCTCTATGAATGAACTATAGACTAGTATATATTGTTATGACTTTTACGACTATGCTATGCTCTTGTTTTAATGCTATCGAGTCTTGGGGGTATTTATACACAATTTAGCTATTTACCTAGAGCCAGTGTCAGTTACAGAATAATATAAGTCATGTTACGATCAATAGTACTCTCAGTCAGTCACAGGACTCAGAAAAATTCAGTAGCACTCAGTATTCAATCTCAGTTCAGCATGCCATTCAGGACATAGTAGTATCCAGTTCAGAACTCAGTAAACTCAGTCAGTAAACAGAATTCAGTCAGTAATCAGTTCAGTACTCAGTGAACTCAGAATCAGTCTAGTTTAGTTCAATAAAATTAGTTCAGTTCAGTTATACAATATCATCAATAACAGTTCAGTTATACAATATCATCAATAACAGTTCAGTCCAACCTAGTACAATTTAGTATTCAGTCCAGTGTCTATTCATTTGGGAGTAGAATTCAGCACCGAGTGAACCCAAGGATGGGGACTCACCTGTAAGTAGAGGGTGAAATCCTTAGAAGCAATCCTTGCATTCTAGAACTACATAGCCAGCATAGGTTGAGATATCTCCCTGCAAAACTAGGGTTGTTATATCTGATTTTAATTTTCCTAACAGCGAGGGTTGATGGAAGTGCTTTCTATCAGAGAGGGTTAACTCACAGCTTGTCTTAACCCGTGGCATGGTATTGACACCCTTCTAACTGGGTGTTAGGTTAGACCCCAAATCAGTTAGAAAAGGTGCATATCGGTTAGATAATTACTTCCCACAGTCTGAGTCTCAGATTCAGTCTCAATATAGAACTAAGTCCAGTTCTATAGATTTAAGACTATCAAATACGGTCGCTCAGTTCATTTTGGAACTCAATACAGTTACATAAATTTAGGACTATCAGATACAGTCATTCAGTTATCAGTAAATCAGTATCAGTATACTCAGATATCAGTTAATCAGTATTAAGATTTAGTATCCAATGTTATCATGATTTTCGTTATAGTATAAGTATTCATGTATGCACTCTCATTCAGTCATATTCATGATATTCAGTTAGAATTGTTCATGTATTTGAACCCATGCATTTCAGCCTACCTCATTGAGCATACCAGTATATTCAAAGTAGTGACACATTCTTTTCTTTTGCACTATGATGTCTTATATCATAGGTTCAAATGCACGGGCTCCCGAGCACCCTTAGCAGTTTAGATTATCAGCAAACAGAGTTAGTGGTGAGTTCTTATTACTTTAGGACGTGATTATTTATTTTAGAATTTCAGTTCATTTTAGTAGTTGGAGTTAGTTGGGGACTTATCCCATCAACTTCACAGTTCAGAAAGTTTAGAGGCTTTTCAGACTAGAGTTTTTTCAGACAGTTGTTCAGTTTTCCGTATTGATGTTTAGTTTTGGTATTGTGATACCACATCCCGTATTATTTATAGTATTAAACCTTATGGTTAGTTTTTTACCTACTTTTTGCATATTTTACAGTATCACTGTTCAGCTATTGCAGCAGGTACTAGTCATGGGTTAGCTTATGGACCTTTGGGATTATGAGCATCGTGTAGCATCCGGGGTACAGACTCGGGGCATTACAAATTTGGTATCAGAGCCTACGGTTCAAAAGATTCCTAGGAAGTATGAAAGTCGCATCTAGTAGAGTCTTGTGCATGGATGTGTTGCGCACACTTATGGGCAGGAGGCTACGAGATGTTTTAGGAAAAGTTTCCCTTCTTTTAGTATTCATGTTATGCGAGTGAGCATGAGCTCTAGTTAAATTTTCAGTTTAATCCGTTCTCTTTTGTTTACAGAATATGTCTCTAAAGAGGACTAATGGATGATGAACAAGAGAACAGTCAAAACCTTAACCCGGTCAAGTAGATCCACTGGACGGGCACGTCTCTCATGCAGAATTCAGGGTTGTATTTAGTATTTTATCCAATTCAGTTACAACTCAAAATGAATGTCCAACTACTATTTCGTCTAACCCAATGGCTAAAACTACTGCATCCAGGATTCGGGACTTCACCCAAATGAATCCTACCTTATTCTTAGGTTCTAAGTCTAAAGAGGATCCACAGGATTTCCTCAATCAGGTTTAGAAAGTCACAGATATCATGGGAGTGACTTCCAGTCAGAGTGCTGAGTTAGCGGTCTATCAGCTACAAGATGTAGCCCATACATGGTTTAAGTAGTGGAAGGAGGACAGGGGTGCAGATGTAGAGACCATAGAATGGGAAGAGTTTGCTACAAAATTCTTAGATAGATTCTTTCCCTTAGAGATAAAAGAAGCAATAGTTTTAGAGTTCATCAATCTCAACCAAGGTAGTATGAGTGTGAAAAAGTATTCTCTCAAGTTTACTCAGCTAGCCAGGTATGCTCCCCATGTAGTGACAGATAATAAATCCAGAATAAGCAAGTTTATATCTGGGGTATCTGGTAGAGTGGTTAAGGAGTGTAGGACTGCGATGCTGATAAGAGAGATGGACATATCTAGGCTTATAGTCCATACTCAAGCGATTGTGGAATAGAAACTTAAGAAGAAGGAGAGAGAAAATAAGAGAGCCAGAATATGTAGCTTTAGTTTTGGCCCAGCCAAGGTCAGAGGGTGGTGACCTTTCTCGGTTTAGTCAGAATTTTTTAGCCCTAGTTCCATCTTCAGCTAGTACACCAATACCAAGTTTAGGAATGACACTAATAATGGGGCGCCAGACTCTAAAACCCAGAGTAGTGCAAGCGGTGTTCGTACTAATACGCTTTGCAAAGTATGTGGTAAGAATCATAGGTGTATGTGTACAGCCGTCAATGATGTGTGTTTTGGATACAGTGAGTCAGGTCACAGAGTATGAGACTATCCTAAGGCTGGTCTACGAAGTTAGCAGAGTCGTCCTTCAGCTTAGTCTGGTCACCCGGATCAGCAGAGTGTCACTTCCAGTGCCGCTAGTGGGCAGCACCCAAATAGAGCTATGTACTTTAGTCCAGGAAAGATCGGGAAAGTTCCTTTGATGCGGTAACTAGTGCATTATAGACCTCCCATTTACAAGTTTATATCTCATCAGATCCAGGAGCTTCTCTATATTTTTTAACTCCTTGCATAGCAGTTAACTTTAAGTCGGACCAAATATTAGCAAAACCTTTCTCAGCCTCTACCCTAGTGGGTCAGTCTATCATAGCTCGGCGGGTATACAGAAACTGTTCGGTTATGATATCTTAGAAAGTCAGGCTTCCAAATTTTAGTAGTAATATTAGTATGTGTAGAAAAGTAATGGGTGGGAATAAAGCCCAACCCGTTTTTACCTTAGTTTAAAGTTTTGTACTTCAGTTATCACGAAACCTATGCATGTTTTATGTCTCATATCCATGAACACAACTTATATTCACGTACTTTCCATAAAATCATATGCGTTTCCATTTCTTAGTATGGGGAGTTCTTGTTCACTCAGTAGTACGAATCATGTTCCATGAACACAGAAACACCAAAATCAGGTCATGCAGCTCATGGCTTACAGTGTGTTCAGTCCCAGTTACCATCTAAATTATAATCTCAGTTACAACCTTAGTTTTAGTGTCAGTATCAGTCCAGTAATAAAATCAGAAACTCAATTCAATTTTAAGTTTGCTCTACCATGGCGTATAATTATCAGTTACTCAGTTATTAGTATTTTAGAACATCAATTTATAGAATATTTCAGAACCATGTTATACGCTTGGTCTTGCATTCTTAAAAAATACATCTTTCAAGAATTCATGTTCAGTTATCTGATATTATCCGATTAGTCCTTACCTCGTATGCATTATACTCTACAATTTCAGTGCAGTTTTTCAGGTTAAGTACTGTTCAATCTTGCTGATCTAGTATTTAGCTATCAGTCATTTAGTTAATCAGATAAGTTAGTATATTTATGCATTCATTCTTAACGCCCATGGGAATACTTTCATAGTCTCAGGTGAAGTACCGTAATAAGATAGAGAGTGTAGTTGAAAGAGTGTAAGATAAAAGATCTATTTGAGAATAAGTTTTCAGTATGAGTTAGTCTGTAAATCCAATAAATCAGTGTAGCAGTCCGACGGACAAATTTTTATGGTGTGGTTTTCCATCTTTTTATCTAGTCGCACAATCTGAAGTGTCATGAGTATAACTATTCTAAGATGGACCAACCAAGTAGTTGCGTGTTTAGCTCAGTTCATGAATTATGTCTTATTTTCAGATCCTAGATATTCAGTCACAATTCAATTCGTAGGTGCCTTGTGCATCGCCTCATCTTTTCCTCAGTATCTCAGCTAAGTCAGTATTCTTCAGGGGATATAATGTTCCAAGGGGGAGATGTACTGTTACCCCGAGCTTTCATGTCCTAAACCTTCCAGTTCTCTTCACGTAACAAATTCAGTTTGGAATAGTGGGTACTCATAGTATGTCCCTTAAGTTCCAATCTTAGCCGTAAGCCATGTATTCAAGGGGCTCAGTTCAATTCATGATATTCAGTTCATGTATCACATTCCAGTCTCAGTCCTGTTCTCATGTTCCCGTTCATGCATACTCCAAAAATGAACTTGGGTTCATCAGTATTTTTTAGTTTAAGTAGTAGTTTTTTCCTTGAACTTACTCAGTTCTATGTTCAAATTACCTTTACAAACTTGGTACCAGTTATCATTGCATATTCAATCATGCATTCATTAATCATTTCATTCATGTATTCATGCATCAGATATGCATGTTCAGTTTGATAAAATTTAGCTTATCAAAAATCCCAGCCATTCATTCATGAATCAGCTCAGTCATGTACCCATGCATTAGATATGCATGTTCAGTATAAAAACTCCGTATATCAGTAGTTTCGATCATGCAATCATGCTTCAGATATGCATGTCCAGTATGTACTTTTAGGTTATCATTTCCCCCCATCTTAGTCAGTCTCATTCAAGGACGAATGTTCTCATGGGGGAGATAATGTAAGACCCCGCAAAAAAATTCTTAGCTGAATTCAGTCCTTTAAGCTTGTTAAGGGATCCCAAACTTAGAAAATTCTTGCTAGGTATTCATACATAGTGTTATTTTGGCCTTTGAAAGTTGGAAATCATATTTCATGACCTTTACATCCATTAAATGTCAAAATTTGAGTTAATTCATGATCAGGAATGTCAATAGGTGTTTCTGAACAAGTTTTGGATTTTTCAAACTTCTTTTAAAGCACCTTTGGAATCCTAAACTAGTGAATCAACATGATCTTGATGAATCTGGTCGACTATCGCGTTGTTAAATGTTTTCCCCAGCTCCCAACATCTAATTTCAGTGAACCGACGCAGACTAGACGCGGCGCATTGGCTATCGCATCAATTCCAATGATGTGGCACGGTGTCCTGTGCATCGATGGTTTAGTTTATTGTCATTACAAAGACGCGTCCTCAGGGTTAATTGAGTATTTTTCCCAAGCCCTTCATCCCCCATATTACAAAATTTAGCCCTATTTTAGCAAGTTATATTCATTCTTTCATAAATCTCTCAAGAACAAAATCCTAGTGGGATCAATTTCAAATCAAGAACTCAAGAAACCACCACTAATATTTTAGAATTTATCAACCAAGGTATGTTAAGTGTTCACCCAAGGAATTCTTTCCACCCTTGGAGTTCAAGAAACCTTTTTGAAATTACAAGTTAAAGGTTTTAATGAAATTCATGATTTAATTTGACTATGGTCATGATTATTATGTTGATGGGGTTTTCAAATCCATGATTAGTTGTAATATTCATGTTAAATCATTTATTATATGTGTAGTGTCATATAAATTCATGCTAAAGCATTGAGATTGTGAATTTGGTGTTCAAATTGAGATGCTCTTATGTTGTCTAGTTTTATGTGCATGTACTATGCCCTCCATGTGTTTGATGAATTGTTCATGTGAGTTAAATAATGAAATTATAGAATGCTAAAAGGTATTCCCCATTCATAAACAAATTAATGCATTACAAGTGTTTGAGTAAATGTCTCTATGAATGAACTATAGACTAGTATGCATTGTTATGACTTTTACGACTATGCTATGCCCTATTTTTCATGCTATCAGTCTTGGGGGTATTTATACCCAAAAATTTAGCTGGTTACCTAGATCCAATGTCAGTTACAGAATAATCTAAGTCATGTTATGATTAGTAGTACTCTCAGTCAGTTACAGGTCTTAGGAAAATTCAGTAGTTCTTAGTAATCAGTCTCAGTTCAGTATGCAGTTTAGGACACTGTAGTATCCAGTTCAGAACTCAATAAACTTAGATAGTTCACATAATTTAGTCAGTAATCAGTTCAATACTCAGTGAAATCAGAATCAGTCCAGCTCAATTCAATAAAATTAGTTCAGTTCCGTTATACAGTACGATTATTAACAGTTTAGTAACAGATTGTCCTTACCCGTGGCACGGTATTGACACCCTTCTAACTAGGGTTATAGGTTGTACCCCAAATCACTTAGAGAAGGGGCATGTCGGTTAGATGATTACTTCCCACAGTCGCAGTCTCAGATTCAGTTTTGGTAGAAAACTCTATCCAGTTCTACAGATTTAGGACTATCATATATAGTCGCTCAGCTCATTTCATAATTCAATACAGTCCCATAGATATAGGACTCTCAGATACAGTGACTTAGTTATTAGTAATTCAGTATCAGTATACTCAAATATCAGTTAATCAGTATTCAGATTTATTATCCAATGTTATCGTGATTTCAGTTACAGTATACGTATTCATGCATATACTCTCATTCAGTCATATTCATGATATTACGTTAGCATTGTTCATATATATGAACCCATGTATTTCAGCCTACCTCATTGAGCATACCAATACATTCAAAGTACTGACACTTGCCTTTTTTTGCGCTATGATGTCTTATATCATAGGTTTGGACGCACGGGCTCCCGAGCACCCTTAGCAGTTCAGATTCTCAGCATACAGAGTTAGAGGTGAGTTATTATAGTCAAGGAAGTGATTTTTTATTTCAGCATTTTAGTTCATTTCAGTAGTCGGAGTTAGTTGGGGACTTATGCAATCAACTCCACAGTTCAAACAACTTAGAGGCTTTTTATACTAGAGTATTTTCAGATAGTTGTACAGTTTTTGTATTGAGGTTTAGTTTTGGTATTGTGATACCATATCCATTATTATTTATAGTATTGAACCTTATGGACTATTTTTTGCCTACTTTTCATATATTTTATAGTATTATTGTTCATCTATTGTAGCAGGTACAAGTCATGGGTTAGCTTGTGGTCTTTCGGGATTATTAGCACCGTGTAGCATCCGGGGTACAGACTCAGGGCATTACAAACTTGGTATCAGATCATAAGGTTCAACAAAGTCGTAGGAAGTTTGAAAATCGCATCTAGTAGAGTCTTGTGCATGGGTGTGTTGTGTGCCACACTTATGGACAGGAGGTTACGAGATGTTTTTGGAAAAGTTTCAGTATTTATGTCATGCGATTGAACATGAGCTCTAGTTAAATTCTCAGACTAATCCTTTCTCTCCCATTTATAGAATATGCCTCGAAATAGAACTAAGGGAAGAGGAATGGGAAACCAGTCAGAACCTTTGCCCATTCAAAAAGATTTGCTAGATGAGCACGTCTCTCATAAAGAATTCAGGGTTGTATTCATTACTCTAACCAATTCAGTCGCAACTCAAAATAAATGACCCACTGCTATTTCAACCAACCCAGTGGCCAATACTGCTACAGCCAGGATTCGGGACTTTACCTGAATGAATTCTCCCTTATTCTGAGGTTCCAAGTCTGAAGAGGGTTAATAAAAGTTCCTCTATTAGGTTTAGAAAGTCACAGATATCATAGGAGTGACTTTCAGTGAGATTTTTGAGTTAGCCACCTATCAGGCATAAGATGTAGCTCATATGTAGTTTAAGCAGTGGAAGGAAGACAAGGGTGTAGATGCAGAGCCCATAGAATAGTAAGAGTTTGCTACGACTTTCTTAGATAGATTCTTTCCCTTGGAGATGAAAGAATCCAAAGTTTTAGAGTTAATTTATCTCAGGAAAAGAAAGATGAGTGTGAAAGAGTATTCCCTCAAGTTTACTCAGTCAGCCAGGTATGCTCTCCACGTAATGGCAGAAAATAAATCCAGAATGAGCAAGTTTGTGTCTGAGGTATCGGGTAAAGTGGTTAAAGAGTGTAGGACTGTGATGTTGATTAGGGAGATGTACATATCCAGGCTTATGGTCCATGCTCAACTGATTGAGGAATAGAAACTTAAGAAGGAGAGAAAAAATAAGAGAGCTAGAATGAGTAGCTTTAGTTTTTCCCAATCAAGGTCTGAGGGTGGTGACCATTCTAGGTTTAGTCAGAAGTTTTCAGCCCCAGTTATATCTTCATCTAGTACACCAGTACCAAGGTTCAGGAATCACAGTCATGATACGGTGCCAGACTCCAAAACCTTGAGTAGTGCAAGCGGTATTCGTACTAATCCGCTTTACGAAGAATATGGTGAGAATCATAGGGGTATGTGGAGATCCGACAGTGATGTGTGTTTTGGATATATCGAGTTAGGTCACAGAGTACGAGACTATCCTAAGGCTGGTCTACAAAGTCTGCACAGTCGTCCTTCAGCTTAGTGTGGTCGCCCAAATCAGCAGGGTGCCACTTCCAGTTACCGCCAGTGGGCACCGCCCAAATAGGAATTATGCACTTTAGTCCAGGAAATATGGGGAAAGTTCCCCTGATTCGGTCACTGGTACATTATAGACCTCCCATTTATATATTTATATCTCATCAGATCCAAGAACTTCTCTATCTTTTGTAACTCTTTGCATAATAGTTAACTTTAAGTCGGACCAAATATTAACAAAACCTTTCTCAGCCTCTACCCTAGTGGTTCAGTCTATCATAGCTTGGCAGGTATACAGGAACTATCAAGTTATGATATCTTAGAAAGTTAGGCTTCCAAATTTTAGTAGTAATATTAGTATATGTATAAAAGTAATAGGTGGGAATGAAGCCCAACCCATTTTTACCTCAGTTCAAAGTTTTGTACTTCAGTTATCACGATACCTACGCATGCTTTATGTCTTAGCTCCATGAACACAACTTATATTCACGCACTTTCCATAGAATTGTGTGCTTTTCCAGTTGTTAGTAGTGGGAGTTCTTGTTCACTAAGTAGTACGAATCATGTTCCATGAACATGAAAACTCCAAACTTAGGTCAAGTAGCTCATGACTTCTGCACTCATGCCTTACAGTGTGTTCAGTCACAGTTACCATCTGAATCGTAATCTCAGTTACAACCTTAGTTATAGTGTCAATCTCAGTCTAGTAATCAGATCAGAAACTCAGTTCAGTTTCAGGTTTACTCGACCATAGCGTTCAATTATCAGTTACTCAGTTATTAGTATTTTAGTTCCTTAGTTTGCAGAATACTTTAGAACCATGTTTTACGCTTGGTCTTGCATTCTCAATTAATATAGTTTTCACAAATTCATGCTCGGTTATCTCATATTACTTGATCAGTCTTTACCTCATATGCATGATCCTCTAAAGTTTCAATCCAGCTATTCAGGTTAAGTGCAGTTCAGTTTTGCAGACCTAGTATTTAGCTATCAATCATTTAGTTAATTATATAAGTTAGTATATTTATGAATTCCTGCTTAATTCTCATGGGAATACTTTCAATAGTCTCAGGTGAAGTGTCGTAATGAGGTAGAGAGTGTAAGAGAAAAGCTCCAGTTGAGAATAAGTATTCAGTATGAGTTAGTTCGTAAAGTGAGTAATTCAGTTTAACAGTCAGACAGACAAACTCATGTGGTGTGGTTTTCCATATTTCCATCTAGTTGTACTATCCAAAGTCTCATGAATGTAACTATTCTAAGATGGACCAACTAGGTAGTTGTGTGTACAACTCAGTTCATGTATCATGTCTAAGTTTTAGATCCCAGATATTCAGTCACAATTTAGTTTGTAGGTGCCTTGTTCATTGCCTCAACTTTTCCTTAATATCTCAGCGAGTCAGTATTCCTCCGGGGACATAATGTCCCAAGTAGGAGATCCACTATAACACTGAGCTTTGATGTCCTAAACCTCACTGTTCTCTTCACATAACTAATTTAGTTTGTCATAGTGGGTACTCATAGGTTACCCTAAAGTTCTAATCTCATTCGTAAGCCACATATTCAAGGGGCTCAGTTTAGTTCACAATATTCAATTCATCTATCACATTCCATTCTAAGTTCTATTCTTATGTTCCCGTTCATGCGTACTTCAAAAATGATCTTGGGTTCATCAGTATTTTTCAGTTTAAGTAATAGTTTTTCCTTGAACTTACTCAGTTACATGTTCAGATTACCTTTGCAAAGTTGATATCTGTTATCGTTGCATATTTAGTCATACATTCATAAGTCAGTTAAGTCATGTATTCATGCATCAGATATGCATGTTCAGTTTGAGAAAATTTAGCTTATTAGAAATCCCAGTCATGCATTCACGAATCAGCTCAGTAATATACCCATGCATCAGATATGCATGTTCAGTATGAAAACTCAGTATATCATTAGTTTAAGTCATGCAACCATGCTTTAGTTGTGCATGTCCAATATGTACTTTTAATTTATCATTTCCCCCTATCTTAGTCATTCTTATTCAAGGATGAATGTTCCCAAGGGAAAGATAATGTAAGACCTAGCAAAAAATTCTTAGCTAAATTCAGTCCTTTAAGCTTGTTAAGGGGTCTCAGACTTAGAAAATTCTAGCTAAGTATTCAGACTTAGTGTTGGTTTGGACTTTGATAGTTGGAAATCTTATTTTGCGACCTTTACGTACATTAAATGTCGATATTTGAGTTAATTCATGATTAGAAATGTCAATAGGTGTTCCAGGACAAGTTTTGGATTTTTCAGACTACGTTTGAAGCACCTTTGGAATCCTAGACCAGTGAATCAATGTGATCTTAATGTGTCGCGTCGACTATCGCATTGATAAATGTTTTCCCCAGCTCCTAGCCTCCAATTCCAGTGAACCAACCCGGACTCGATGTGGCGCGTTGGCTATCACATTGATGCCAATGACGCGGCGCGTCGCCCTACGCGGCGATGATTCAGTTTACAGTAATTAAAAAACCGCATCCTCAGGGTTAATTGAGTCTTTTTCTTATTCCCTTCAGCCCCCATAACACAAAATTTAGCCCTCTTTTAGCAAGTTATATTCATTCTTTCACAAATCTCTCAAGAACAAAACCCTCGGGGGATCAATTTCAAATCAAGAACTCAAGAAACTACCACCAACCTTTCAGAATTTAGCAACCAAGGTATTTTAAGTGTTCATCCAAGGGCTTCCTTCCACCCTTGGAGTTCAAGAAACCATTTGGAAATTACAAGTTAAAGGTTTTAATGAAATTCATGATTTGATTTGACTATGTTCATGATTATTAAGTTGATGAGGTTTTGAAATCCATGGTTAGTTGTAAGATTCATGCAAAATCATTTATTATATGTGTAGTGTCATGTGAATTTATTCTAAAGCTTTGAGTTAGAGAATTTGGTGTGAAATTATGATGCTCTCATGTTGTCTAGTGTTATGTGCATGTACTATGCCCTCCAGGTGTTTGATGAATTGTTCATGTGAGTTCAATAATGAAATTATAGCATGCTATCATGTATTCTCCATTCATGTACAAGTTAATGCATTACAAGTGTTTAAGTAAATGTCTCTGTGAATGAACTATGCACTAGTATGCATTGTTATGACTTTTACGACTATGTTATGCTCTACTTTTCATGCTATTGAGTGTTGGGGGTATTTATACCCAAAAATTTAGTTATTTACCGAGAGCCAGTATCAGTTATAGAATAATCTAAGTCATGTTACGATCAGTAGTTCTGTCAATCAGTTAAAGGTCTTAGGAAAATTCAGTAGTACTCAGTAATTAGTCTCAGTTCAGTATGGAGTTCCGGACACAGTAGTATTTAGTTCAGAACTCAGTAAACTCAGTCAGTTCACAGAATTTAGTCAGTAATTAGTTCAGTACTCAGTGAACTTAGAATCAGTCCAGTTCAATTTAGTAAAATTAGTTTAGTTCAGATATACAGTACTATCAGTAACAGTTCAGTCCAACCTAGTACAGTTTAGAATTTAGTCCAGTGTCTATTCAGTTGGGAGTAGGATTCAGTACCAAGTGAACCCAAAGATGGGGAATCACCTGCCAATAGAGGGTGAAATCCTTAGAAGCAATCCTTGCATTCCAAAACTACGTAGCTAGCGTAGGTTGAGATATCTTCCTTCAAAAATAGGGTTGATATATCTCAATTGAGTTTTCCTATTAGTGAGGGTTGAAGGAAAAGCTTTATATCAGAGTGGGTTAACTCACAGCTTGTCCTTACCCATGGCATGATATTGACACCCTTCCAACTAAGGTTACATATTGGATTCCAATACATTTAGAGAAGGGGAATATCGGTTAGATGATTACTTCCCACAGTCTCACTCTCAGATTCAATCTTAATAGAGAACTCTGTCCTATTCTACAGATTCAAAACTGTCAGATATAGTCGCTCAACTCATTTCAGAATTCAATACAGTTCCACAAATTCAGTACTGTCACATACAGTCATTTAGTTATTAGTAATTCAGTATCAGTACACTCAGATATCAGTTAACCAGTATTCAGATTTAGTATCCAGTGTTATCATAATTTCAGTTACAGCATACGTATTCATGCATGTACTCTCATTCAGTCATATTCATAATATTCAGTTAGCATTGTTCCTGCATATGAACCCATGCATTTCAACCTACCTCACTGAGCATACCAATACATTTAAAGTACTGACGCATGCCTTTCTTTTGCGCTATGATGTCTAATATCGTAAGTTTAGATGTACGAGCTTTCGATCATCCTTAGTAGTTCAGATTCTCAGCATACAGAGTTAGTGGTGATTTCTCATAGTTTGAGGATGTGATTAATTATTTCAGCATTTCAGTTCATTTTAGTAGTCGGAGTTAGTTTAGGAATTTTCCCATCAACTCCATAGTTCAGACAGTTAAGAGGCTTTTCAGACTAGAGTATTTTCAGACAATTGTTCAGTTTTCAGTATTAATGTTCATTTTTAATATTGTGATACCATATCCAGTATTATTTACTATATTGAACCTTATGGCCAGCTTTCTGCCTACTTTTCACATATTTAACAGTATCATTATTAAGCTATTGCAGCAGGTACTAGTCATGGTTTCCTTATGGTCCTTTGGGATTATGAGCACCATGTAGCATCCGGGGTACAAACTCGGGGAGTTACAAACTTGGTATCAAAGAATATGGTTTAATAGAGTCCAAGGAAGTTTGAATGTCATAGCTAGTAGAGTCTTGTGCATGGGTGTATTGCGCGCCACACTTATGGATAGGAGGCTACGAGATATTTTAGGAAAAGTTTCTCTTGTTTTAGTATTCATGTCGTGCGAGTGAGAATGATCTCCAGTTAAATTCATAGTCTAATCTTTTCTCTCCCATTTACAAAATAAGCCTCGAAAGAGGACTAAGGAAAGAGTAACAAGAGACTAGTTAGAACCTCAGCCCATTAAAGAAGATCCCCTGGACAAGCACGTCTCCCATGCAAAATTTGAGGCTGTATTCACTACTCTAGACAATTCATTCGCAACTTAAAATGAACGGCCAGATACTGTACCAGCTAACCCAGTGGCCAATATTGATGCAACTAGGATTCGGGACTTCATTGGAATAAACCTCCCTTATTCTCTGGTTTTAAGTCAGAAGAGGATCCACAGGAGTTCCTCAATCAGGTTTAGAAAGTAATTGATACCATGGGAGTTACTTCCAGTAAGAGTGCTAAGTTAGTCACCTATAAGCTATAAGATGTAGCCTATATGTAATTTAAAAAGTGGAAGGAAGACAGGGGTACATATGCAGAGCCCATAGAATGGGAAGAGTTTGCTATGGCCTTCTTAGATAGATTCTTTCCCTTAGAGATGAAAGAATCCAAAGTGTTAGAGTTCATCAATCTCATGCAAGGTAGTATGAGATTGATATAGTATTCCCTCAAGTTTACTCAGTTAGCCAGGTATGCTCCCTGTGTAGTGGCAGACAATAAATCCAGAATGAGCAAGTTTGTGTCTAGGGTATCAAGTAGAGTGGTTAAAGAGTGCAGGACTACGATCTTGATTAGGTAGATGGATATAACTAGGCTTATGGTCCATGCTCAATAGATTGAAGAATAGAAACTGAAGAATAAGGAGAAAGAAAATAAGAGAGCCAGAATAAGTAGCTTTAGTTTTGGCCAACCAAGGTCAGAGGGTGGTGTCCGTTATTGGTTTATTCAAAAGTTTTTATCCCTAGTTCCATCTTCATCTAGTACACCAGTACCAAGGTTCAGGAATGACAGTCATGATGTGGAACCAAACTCTAAAACCCAGTGTAGTGGAAGTGGTGTTCGTACTACTCCGCTTTGCGAAGAATGTGGTAAGAATCATAAGGGTATATGTAGAGCCAACAGTGATCTGTGTTTTGGATGTGGCGAGTCAGGTCACAAAGTTCGATACTGTCCTAAGGTTGGTTTACAAAGTCACCACATTCATCCTTTAGCCCAGTCCGATCGCCCAAATCAGCAGGGTGCCAATTCCAAAGCCGCCAGTGGGTAGCTCCCAAATAGGCTTTATTCACTTCAGTCCATGAAAGATTGGGAAAGTTCCCCTAATATGGTTACTGGTACGTTATAGACCTCCTACTTGTATGTTTATGTCTCATCAAATCCAGGAGCTTCTCTGTCTTTTGCAACTCTTTGCATAGTAGTTAACTTTAAGTAATACCAAATATTAACAAAACCTTTCTCAGCCTCCACCACAGTGGGTCAGTCTATCATAGCCCAGCGGGTATACAGAAACTGTCCGATTATGATATCTTAGGAAGTTAGTCTTCTAGGTTTCACTAGTAATATTAGTATGTGTAGAAAAGTAATGGGTGGGAATGATGACCAACACGCCTTTACCTCAGTTCAAAGTTTTATACTTCAGTCATCACGATACCTACGCATGCTTTATGTCTCATCTCCATGAACACTGGTTATATTCACGCACTTTTTATAGAATCGTGTGCATTTCCAATTCATAGTATTAAGAGTTCTTTTTTTCTCAGTAGTATGAATCATATTCCATGAACACTGAAACTCCAAACTCAGGTCCTACAGCTCATAACTTTTGCACTCATGCCTTATAGTGTGTTCAGTCCTAGTTACCATCTGAATCATAGTCTCAGTTACAACCTTAGTTATAGTGTCAGTCTCAGTCCAGTAATCAAATCAGAAACTCAGTTCTATTTTAGGTTTGTTCGACCATAGTGTACAGTTATTAGTTACTCAGTTATTAGTATTTTAGTACCTCAGTTTACAGAATATTTTAGAACTATGTTATACGTTTGATCTCGCATTATCAAATAATATAACTTTCACAAATTCATGATCAGTTATCTCATATTACCCGGTGATTCCTTACCTCGTATCTATGATACTCTACAGTTTCAGTTTGGTTATTCAGGTTAAGTACAGTTTAGTCTTGCAGACCCAATATTCAGCTATCAGTCATTTAGTTAATCAGGTAAGTTAGTATATTTATGCATTCCTGCTCAATGCCTATGGGAATACTTTCAGTAGTCTCACATAAAGTGTCGTTATGAGGTAGAGAGTATAGTTGAAAGAGTGTAAGATAAAAGTTCTAGTTGAGAAGTTTTGAGTATGAGTTAGTCCGTAAAGCCAGTAATTCAGTTTAGCAGTCAAATGGACAAATTCATATGGTGTGGTTTTCCATCTTTCCATCTAGTCTCACTATCTGAAAAGAGTGTAAGAGAAAATTTCCATGTTAAGATTACATTTACAAACATGGTATCCATTATCGTTGCATATTCAGCCATGCATCCATAAGTCAGTTCAGTCATGTATTCATGCATCAGGTATGTATGTTCAATTTGAGAAAATTCAGCTTATCAGAAATCCCAATCATGCATTCACAAATTAGATTGGTCATGTACCCATGCATCAGATATGCACGTTTAGTATGAAAACTTAGTAAATCATTAGTTTCAGTCATGCAATCATGCTTCAGTTGTGCATGTCCAGTATGTACTTTTAGATTATCATTTTATCCCATATTAGTCAGTCTCATTCGAGGATTAATGTTCTCAAGGGGGAGATAATGTATGACCTCGCAAAAAAATTCTTTGCAAAATTTAGTCCTTAAGCTTCTTAAGGGGTCCCAGACCTAGAAAATTCTAGCTAAGTATTCAGACTTAGTGTTATTTTGTCCTTTGAAAGTTGGCAATCTTATTTTGCGACCTTTACGTCCATTAAATGTTGATATTTGAGTTAATTCATGATCAAGAATGTCAATAGGTGTTCCCAAACAAGTTTTAGATTTTTCAGATTCGTTTGAAGCACCTTTGAAATCCTAAACCAGTGAATCAACGTGATCTTGACGCTTCGCGTCGACTATCGAGTTGATAAATATTTTCCCCAGCTTCCACCATCAAATTC
Organism: Capsicum pubescens; assembly: GCA_030864215.1. Taxonomy (NCBI): domain Eukaryota; kingdom Viridiplantae; phylum Streptophyta; class Magnoliopsida; order Solanales; family Solanaceae; genus Capsicum; species Capsicum pubescens. The sequence goes on from CM061542.1 coordinate 275,430,444, forward strand.
TAGTGAATCGACATAGACTCGATGCGGCGTGTTGGCTATATCATCGATGTTTCAGTGTACAGTAATTAAAAAGTTGCGTCCTCAGGGTTAATTGAGTCTTTTTTCCACGGCCTTCAACCCCCATAATATGAAATTTAGCCCTCTTTTAGCAATTTATATTCATTCTTTCACAAATCTCGCAAGAACAAAACCCTAGGAGGATTAATTTCAAATCAAGAACTCAAGAAACCATCACCAATCTTTCTGAATTTAGCAACCAAGGTATGTTGTGTTCAACCAACAGTTTCCTTCCTCCCTTGGAGTTCAAGAAACTTTTTTGAAATTACAAGTTAAAGGTTTTAATGAAATTCATGATTTGATTTGACTATGTTAATGATTATTATGTTGATGGGATTTTAAAATCCATGATTAGTTACAAGATTCATGTGAAATCATTTATTATATGTGTAGTGTCATGTGAATTCATGCTAAAGCTTTGAGATTGTGAATTTGGTGTTGAAATTGTGATGCTCTCATATTGTCTAGTGTTATCTGCATATACTATGCCCTGCAAGTGTTGGATGAAATGTTCATGTGAGTAGAATAATGAAATTACAGCATGCTAACATGTATTCCCTATTCATGTAAAAGTTAATGCATTACAAGTGTTTTAGTAAATGTCTCTATGAATGAACTATAGACTAGTATGCATTGTTATAACTTTTACGACTATGCTATGCTCTACTTTTAATGCTATCGAGTCTTGGGGGTATCTATACCAGACAAAGTAGTTGTTTAACTAGAGCCAGTGTTAGTTACAGAATAATATAAGTTATGTTACGATCAGTAGTACTCGCAGGTAGTTACATGACTCAGGAAAATTCAGTAGTACTCAGTAATAAGTCTCAGTTCACTATGCAGTTCAGGACACAGTAGTATCCAGTTCAGAACTCGGTAAACTCAGTCAATTTATAGAATTCAGTAAGTAATCAGTTCAGTACTCAGTGAACTCAGAATCAGTCCATTTCAGTTTAATAAAATCAGTTCAGTTCAGTGATATAGTATGATCAGTAATAGTTCAGTCCAACCTAGTATAGTTTAGTATTAGTCCAGTGTCTAATCAATTGGGAGTAGGATTCAGTACCGAGTGAATCCAAGGATGGGGACTCACCTGCCAGTAGAGGGTGAAATCCTTAGATGAAATCCTTGCATTCCAGAATTACGTAGCTAGCATAGGTTGTGATATCTTCCTGCAAAACTAGGTTTGATATATCTCATTTGAATTTTTCTACCTGTGAGGGTTGACGAAAGAGTTTCCTATCAGAGAGGGTTAACTCATAGCTTGTCCTTACCCGTGGAACGGTATTAACACCCTTCCAACTGGGGTTACAGGTTGGACCCCAAATCAGTTATTGAACGGTCATAATACAAGAATGAAGAGAACAAAGAGTACAAGGTATTTTCAAAGGTTCATATTTCGGATTGAATACCCTTTTGGATCCTTTTTCTAGTCGTGTTCATGCAAATGGGAGCTTACGAGATCATGATACCTTCAACCAAGGGAGTGTATTTTCTAAAATGTAAAGAAGAGCTTTGAATACACTCCAAGGAAGACTTGAATACACTCCAATGGTGCCTCAAATTAGGATTGTTATGGTCTTTTGAGACTCCCTTTTTACACTCTAAAGGAGAACCCTTCATTAAGGGTATTTAAGACATTGTATTGTAATAGTATAACTAGACCTTTATCTTCCATTTTTAATTATTTTTGAAGAATTGATTGAGTGAAACTCAAATTGTATTTTCTTTCCTTAGTGTAGGGCTTGTAAAAGCCATTGTAGTATAGGTCTTGGAAAAGACATGGAAACTAGGGTCATCATTGAGTGTAGAATCACTCTTGTTGACATTTTGGCAAGAAAGGTTGGGTGCTTGAGAAGTTGATCCCTATGTATCCACCTAAGAATGAAGTGTTATCCATTAATGGTGAGGTGTGTTTAAGTGTTTAATATACACTTAGGTGCTAATCATTAGAGTTGGTTTATGTTTCATTACTATCTTTCATTTAATGCAATTATTATCTTGTTTCTACTTCATCTCATCTTTCTTTAGTTGCTGATTTTTGCTTCTTTAGGTTTGAATTTCGGTTATAACTTTTTTTAGATATCATTTGGTATCAAATCCAGGTTTTAGAGTTGTACCCACAACTCTAAGTCTTGGATCTAAGAAAATCTCCACAAAAAAAGAATCTAGAGTCAAGAAAATAAAAAAAAAAAGAGTCCAAATATGAAATTTGCAAAAAAAATAATAATTTGTATCACGTTTTTGTTTTAGATCTAAATTTTAAAACCTAGATCTACTTTGTTTTGTGTTTTTTGTGAGTTTCTAGTGCTAGATCCTTGTTCCCTAGAACTAATAGAGTCTAGATCTATGTTTTGAACAAGATCCGGTTGTGTTTTTGCATTCCACCATTGTTGAAAATCTGTTTGAAGCTTTCTGTGGGTGGATTTCATGTGGCTTGTGGTATTTGTGATGTTTTGTGGCTGTTTTTGTGTTGGTGTGCTTGGTTTGTCAAAGGGAACCTAGATCTAATAGAAAAATTGAAGTTAGGGTTCATTTGTCTAGTGGTCAAACGTTGGTCAACTCTTGAATATTCATCTTTTTCATCCACCATCTTCAAATCTTGTTGAAGAGAAATATTCAAGTAGCTTGTTTGATCCAAAAAGGAAGAAAACAACAAAGACAAAAGGAATCTTCAAGTACAAATCAAGTACAAAAAGGGGGGACTATTGTTTTTGAATTCATTTGAAGCTCTAAAAAGGCTTTCAAACCTTCATTTTCCCTCCCAAACGAAATTCATCTTCTCCTAAAGATTGTTAGGCCGAGACATGAAGTTTGGAATTGAATTTTTTTTTCAAAATCCACAACCAACCACATTGTGCCATGTCATCACTTTGGTGACCAACCGAATTGAGTACAAATTTAGATTTCCTAGTTTCTAATTATTATTTCTAGTTTCAATTTTTTTGGTTCTATAACTAATTAGCAAACAAGTAAGTACCTACTAGGTTGGTAATTAGTCCAGAGTTCTTTTTTTTTGTGTCTTCGATTTTTGTGTGATTTTTCTCATTTTTAATTCTTAGTAGTTTGTGGTTCAAGTCTGTTCATCGTTTTTATTTGAGTCATATCAAATAAAAATCGATTCCGGACCAAAGCATTTTCACCACTCAACTCACTTACAAAGTATTGCCAAGTATTCAACACTTGTGAGACCAAGTGTGAGGTGAGATCCGAGTGTGAGTGTATGAGGTTATTTGAACTAACTTGTTTGTTGTTTTGTAGGTGTTTTCTCTTAGGTACCTTAACAATGGAAGGAACAACATCATCCACCTCGGATAGTTGTGGTATTTAGAATACCTCGGATCCTTTTAAATCTTTCAATCGGAACCTTGAAAGTCTACGCCAATTGATTATTCAAGCATACCATCAAAGATAAATCACCACTAACCAAGATACTAGCATTTTACCTAGTATCAATTCTTCTTGTGTGCAGGTTCTAGATAATTTACTTCCACAAGAGGATTCAAGGATTCAAAGAGAGTTCCTCAAGAACATATGGTTGCTGATCAAACGGAGTTCTTGGTTAGGAATTCAAAACTTTGGAAAATGATAAAGAGGTGATGGAAGGAAAAATTCTTGACAAACTCCCTTGTAATGAGAGCTTCCCAAAGGAACAAATGGGCTGCCATGATCCAAACCTAGGTGAAGGTCATACCTCATGTTAGCTAAAAGGTAACAATGCTATCTCCTACACTCCTATAAACTTAGAATGTCGTCATGTAGGTAGTAGTAACCAAGTGGATGTAGTTGATGGTTTGATTGGAGGAGAATTGTATGAGTCTTACCTTTGTGATACTCTTGGTATTGCTAGATTGCATAAATACCAAATTCTTGTTGTAAGTTTGCAAGAACTAGTTGATCTTATAGATGACAAAACTGATTCTTTTCATAAGAAAAATTTGTGTCCATCTAGTGCTAGAACTTATAACTTGAATAAGGTTCCACTACCAAGTGATAAGAGTATTCGCACACTAGTTGACCCTTGTGAAAACCAAGGTGAGTCTACGTTGGTATGTGAGTTTCCAACAACTAGTAAGGATGTGAATGATTATCAACCTACTTACGAATGTAGTCCACTACTTGACCATATGCGTGGTGTGATTGATAAGTCTCAAGTTAGTAATTATTTTGATGGAGTTGATCATGGGATTGGAGATGATTATTTGAGCATGTTGTATGATGAAAGCCATATTGATAGCCTTGCTCAAAGAAACCAATAAAAGGCACAATCGGGTGAAGATGACCTTGAATTGCTTAAATATTTAGGAAACCCGAATTGTGATTGGTCTTGTGAAAATGTTTTTGTGTGTGATCCCTTTGCTTATCATGGTGATTTATATCTATGTAGGGATTACTCTCTTAAATTAGAAAGTGGTGTTTGCTTAGAAATTCCCTCCACTTCTTCTTTGTGTGTTTCCTATGTTAAGCATCCTAGAGGTGATGAACTTAGAACTAGTGAGTACTTTCATAAGGGCACCATAGTTGAAGTTGATTTGTGTGACACCTTTCTCCACTCTCTATTTACCTTTGATGATGTGTATGCTATTATAGAGAGTACGTCTTTTAGATTGGGTGAAGCCTATGGGGAAAAAGAGTGTTGTCTAGATCCATGGATAAGGCTACTCTATCCATTTGACCCCGGTGCAAAATGTTGATATGATGATGTTGGCACAACCACCTTGTTTCTTGGTCTACATGACAAGCAAAGTGTTATTCTTGAAAACCCGAAGGCTAAAGTGTCATTGTTGTCTTGGGATAATGCTTCTAAATGTGCATCCTTTCTTGACACACTCGTTCTTGAATTAAGTAAATCCTAATTTCTGGATGCCAAGTTGAGGGTAAACTCACAGCTTGTCCTTACCCGTGGCACGATATTGACACCCTTCCAACGGGGCTACAGGTTGGACTCCAAATCAGTTATTGAACGGTCATAATACAAGAATGAAGAGCACAAAGAGTACAAGGTATTGTCAAAGGTTCAAATTTTGGATTGAAGACCCTTTTGGAGCCTTTTCTAGCCGTGTTCATGCAAATGGGAGCTTATGAGGGCATGATGCCTTCAACCAAGTGAGTGTATTTTCTAAAACGTGAAGAAGAGCTTTGAATACACTCCAAGGCAGACTTGAATACACTCCAACGGTGCCTCAAATTAGGGATATTATGGTCTTTTGAGACTCCCTTTTTCACTCTAAAGGAGAATCCTTCATTAAGGGTGTTTAAGACATTGTATTGTAATAGTATAACTAGACCTTTAGCTTCCATTTTTCAATATTTTTGAAGAATTGATTGAGTGAAACTCAAATTGTATTTTCTTTCCTTAGTGTAGGGCTTGGAAAAGCCATTGTAGTATAGGTCTTGGAAAAGACATGGAAACTGGGGTCATCATTGAGTGTAGAATCACTCTTGTTGATATTTTGGCAAGAAAGGTTGGGTTCTTGAGGAATTGATCCTATGTGTCCACCTAAGAATGAAGTGTTATCCATCAATGGTGAGGTGTGTTTAAGTGTTTAATATACAGTTAGGTGCTAATCATTAGAGTTGGTGTATGTTTCATTACTATCTTTCATTTAATGTAATTTTCTTCTTGTTTCTACTTCATCTCCTCTTTCTTTAATTGCTGATTTTTGCTTCTTTAGTCTTGAATTTCGGTTATAGCTTTATTTTAGCTATCAGTTCATGTCGGTTAGATGGTTACTTCCCCCAGTTTCAAACTCAAATTCAGTCTCATTATAGAACTCAACCCAGTTCTACAGATTCTGGACTATCAGATAGAGTTGGTCAACTCATTTCGTAACTTAATATAGTTCCATAGATTTAGGACTGTCAGATACAGTCATTCAGTTATCAATAATTTAGTATTAGTATACTCAGATATGAGTTGATCAATATTTAGATTTAGTATCCAGTGTTATCATGATTTCAGTTACAATATACGTATTCATGCATGTACTCTCATTCAGTCATATTCATGATATTCAGTTAGCATTGTTCATGCATATGAACCCATGCATTTCAACCTACCTCACTAAGCATACCAGTACATTTCAAGTACTGACGCAAGCCTTTCTTTTGTGCTATAATGTCTTATATCCTAGATTTAGGCGCACGGGCTCTCGAGCGCCTCTAGTAGTTCATATTCTCAGCATACAAAGTTAGTGGTGAGTCCTCATAGTTCGAGGATGTGATTATTTATTTCATCATTTCAGTTCATCTCAGTAGTCGGAGTTAGTTGGGGACTTGTCCCATCACATCCACAGTTCAGACAGTTAGAGGCTATTCAGACTAGAATATTTTTAGACAGTTGTTCAGTTTTCATTATTGATGTTCAATTTTGGTATTGTGATACCATATCCAGTATTATTTACAATATTGAACCTTATGGCCAGTTTTCTACCTACTTTTCACATATTTTACAATATCATTATTCAGCGATTGCCGCAGGTAACAGTCAAGGGTTAGCTTGTGGTCCTTCGGAATTATGAGCATCGTGTAGCATCTGGGGTTCACACTCAGGGCATTACAAACTTGGTATCAGAGCGTAAGGTTCAACAGAGTACTAGCAGGTATGAAATCCGCATCTAGTAGAGTCTTATGTATGATTGTTTTGTGCGCCACACTTATAGACAGGAAGCTACGAGATGTTTTAGGAAAAGTTTCCCTTTTTTCATTATTCATGTTATGCGAGTGGGAATGAGCTCCAGTTAAATTCTCAGTCTAATCCTTTCTCTCCCGTTTACAGAATATACCTCCAAAGAGGACTAAGGAAAGAGGAATAGGAGACCAACCAGAACCTAAGCCCATTCAAGAAGTTCCCCTGGACGAGCACGTCTCTCATGTAGAATTCAGGGTTGTATTCACTACTCTATCCAATTCATTCACAACTCAAAATAACTGGCCAGGTGTTGTTCTATCCAATCCAGTGGCCAATACTATTGTAGCCAAGATTCAGGAATTCACCCGAATGAATCCTCCATTATTCTCAGGTTCTAAGTCTGAAGAGGATCTATAGGAGTTCCTCGATCAGGTTTTGAAAGTAACAGATATCATGGGACTGACTTCCAGTGAGAGTGTTGAGTTATCTGCCTATCAACTACAACATGTAGCCTATACATGGTTTAAGAAGTGAAAAAAACACTGGGTGCATATGCAGAGCCCATAGAATGGGAAGAGTTTGCTACGACCTTCTTAGATAGATTTTTTCCCTTAGAGATGAAAGAAGCCAAAGTGTTAGAGTTCATCAATCTAAGGCAAGGAAGTATGAGTGTGAAAGAGTATTCCCTCAAGTTTACTTAGTTAGACAGGTATGCTCCCCATGTAGTGGTAGATAATAAATCTGAAATGAGCAAGTTTGTGTCTGGGGCATCGGGTAGAGTGGTTAAAGAGTGCAGGACTGCAATGTTGATTAGGGAGATGGACATATCTAGTCTTATGGTCCATGCTCAACAAATTGAGGAACAGAAACTGAAGAAGGAGAAAGAAAATAAGAGAGCCAGAATGGGTGGCTTTAGTTTTTCCTAGCCAAGGTCAAGGGGTGGTGACCGTCCTCTATTTACTCAGAAGTTTTTTGCCCTAGTTCTATCTTTATCTAGTACACTAGTACCAAGGTTTTGGAATTAAAACCATGATGGGGCGCCAGACTCCAAAACCCAGAGTAGTTCAAGCGGTGTTTGTACTAATCCCGCTTTACAAAAAATATGGTAAGAATCATAAATGTATGTGTAGAGCTGGCAGTGATGTGTGTTTTGGATGTGGTGAGATAGGTGACAGAGTCCTATACTATCCTAAGGCTGGTCTATGAAGTCAGCATAGTCGTTCTTCAACTCAGTACGGTCGCCCGAACCAGTAGGGTGCTACTTCCAGTTCCGCCAGTGGTCATCGCCCAAATAGGCGTTATGCACTTCAGTCTAGGAAAGACCGAGGAAGTTCCCCTGATGTGGTCACTGGTACATTATAGACCTCTTATTTACATGTTTATGTCTCATTAGATCTAGGAACTTCTATGTGTTTTCTAACTCCTTGCATAGCAGTTAACTTTAAGTTAGAACAAATATTAAAAAAACCTTTCTCAGCCTCCACCCTAGTAGGTCAGTCTATCATAGCCCGACGGGTATAAAGGAATTACCCGATTATGATATTTTAGGAAGTCAGGCTTCCAGATTTCAATAGTAATATTAGTATGTATAGATAAGTAATGGGTGGGAATGAGTCCCAACCCCTATTTACCTCAGTTCAAAACTTTGTACTTCAGTCATCATGATACCTACGCATGCTTTACGTCTCATCTCCATGAACACTTCTTATATTTATGTACTTTCCATACAATCGTGTTCATTTCCAGTTCTTAGTATGGGGAGTTCTTGTTCACTTAGTAGTACGAATCATGTTCCATGAATACGGAAACTTTAAAATCAGGTTATGCAGCTCATGACTTCTGCACTAAAGCCTTACAGTGTGTTCAGTCCCAGTTACCATCTAAATCATAGTCTCAGTTACAGCCTTAGTTAGAGTGTCAGTCTTAGTTCAGTAATCAGATTCAAAACTCAGTTCATTTTTAGGTTTGATCGACCATAGCGTATAGTTATCAGTTACTCAGTTATTAGTATTTCAGTACCTTAGTTTACAGAATATTTCAGAACCATGTTATTCGTTTGGTCTTGCATTCTCAAATAATACAGTTTTCATGAATTCATGCCCAATTATCTTATATTACCCGGTCAGTCCTTACCGCATATGTATGTTACTCTACAATTTTAGTCCAGTTATTTAGATTAAGTATAGTTCAGTCTTGCAGACCCAGTATTTAGCTATCAGTCATTTAGTAAATCAGACAAGTTAGTATATTTATGCATTCGTGCTCAACACCCATGGGAATACTTTCAGTAGTCTCAAGTGAAGTATCGTAATGAGGTAGAGAGTGTACTTGAAAGAGTGTCAGAGAAAAGCTCCAGTTAAGAATAAGTTTTCAGTATGAGTTAGTCTGTAAAGCCAGTAATTCAGTTTAGTAGTCAGACGGCCAAATTTGTATGGTGTGGTTTTCCATCTTTCATTCTAGTCACACTATCCGAACTCACATGAATGTAACTATTCTAAGATGGACCAACTAGGTAGTTGCGTGTTCAGATCAGTTCATGTATTATGTCTTAGTTTCAGATCCCAGATATTCAGTCACAATTCAGTTCGTAGGTGCCTTGTGCATCGCCTTTGCTTTTCCTCAATATTTCAGTCAAGTCAGTATTCTTCAGGAGACATAATTTCCCAAGGGGGAGATGCTCTATAACCCCAAGCTTTCATGTCCTAAACCTCCCAGTTCTCTTCATATAACAAATTTAGTTTGGAGTAGTGGGTAGTCATAGGTTGACCCTCAAGTTCTAATCTCAGCCATAAGACAGATATTCAAGGGGCTCAGTTCAGTTCACTATATTCAGTTCAAGTGTCACGTTCCAGTCTTAGTCCTGTTCTCATGTTCCCATTCATGCATACTCAGAAAATGATCTTGGGTTTATCAGTATTTTTCAGTTTAAGTAATAGTTTTTCCTTGAACTTACTTAATTCCATGTTCAGATTACATTTACAAACTTGGTATCAGTTATCATTGCATATTCAGTTCTACATTCATGAGTCAGTCAGTTATGTACTTATGTATTAGATATGGATGTTCAGTTTGAGAAAATTCAGCTTATTAGAATTCCCATTCATGTATTAACGAATCAGCTCAGTCATGTACCCATGCATCAGATATGCATGTTTAGTATAAAAACTCAGTATATCAGTAGTTTCAGTCATGCAATTATTCTTCATTTGTGCATGTCCAGTATATACTTTTAGGTTATCATTTCCCCCCATCTTAGTCAGTCTCTTTAGTGGATGAATGTTCCCAGGGGGAGATAATGTAAGACCCCGCAAAAAAATTCTTAGCTAAATCCAGTCCTTTAAGCTTGTTAAGGGGCCGCAGACTTAGAAAATTCTTGCGAAGTATTTAGACTTAGAATTATTTTTGCCTTTGATAGTTGGAAATCTCATTTAGCGACCTTTACATCCATTAAATATTGATATTTGAGTTAATTGATGACCAGGAATGTCAATAGGTGTTCTCAGACAAGTTTCAGATTTTTCAGACTTCGTTTGAAGCACCTTTGGAATCCTAAACCAGTGAATCAATGCGATCTTGCCTCACGCCGACTATCCATAGATAAATATTTTCCCCAGATCCTAGTGTCTAATTCTAGTGAACCAATGTGGACTCGATGCAGCGCGTTGGCTATCACGTCGATGCCAATGATGCGGTGCGTCGTCCTGTACGTCGATGGTTTAGTTTACAGTCATTAAAAAGCCGCATCCTCAGGGTTAATTGAGTCTTTTCCCATCCCCTTCAGCCCCAATAACAAAAAAAATTTCCCTCTTTTAGCAAGTTATATTCATTCTTTTGATGTGTGAGCTAATGCTAACACATTTAAGGCTTTTAACTAAGAATAATTGCAAAGTCCTAAACAACTTTTGTCATTTCTGATTATTTTATGTTTCATTTTGCAGTATAAGCTAATATGTTAGAGAGACAATAAGAATGGAAGCAAAGAAGTTGAAAGCTGAAGAAATTCGAAGAGAAGTATGGCTGACGACATTTCTGATAGGTCATCAGCCCTGTGATAAGCTATCAGGTTCATCGTTAGCCTTAGACAGAGAATAGACCTGAGTTAAGAATTGTGACGACATTTTATGATAAGCCATCAAGGAGTTGATGGGTCGTCAGATTTGTCGTCAGCCTAAGGAAGAACATGAGGGTTTAGGTAGAGACTTGACGATATTTTTTATAAGTCATCATGGAGTTGATAGGACGTCACTATTTGTCGTCAGCCTAAGGCAGCAAGTATCAAAAGCAAAGAAGAAGCTGACGACATTTGTGATAAGTCGTCAGCCTCCTGATAGGTTATCAAGAATGGTGTCACCTAATCCGAGAAACTTCTGAACTGTATTATTTTGTTTCCTTATTTAGGATGAACTATTTAAAGTCTTGTTTTAGAGTTTTCTTGAGAGTTCCGAACATTGAGTTTAGAGACACGTACTTTGATATTTTCTCTCTCTAATTTCTTGTCTTGAAAAAGCAATTACTTTAAAGAGACTTTAGTCATTATTTTGGGATTTCTATTGTGATCTAATCTGCGATTGACTAGTCATTATTCATTTTGTGGTAAGTTTATCTTTGAAAGTATGAATTCATCAAGTTGTTTTGATTATTACATCTTGCGTGGCTAAATTCATTTAACCTGAATTATGGGATCTAGGGTTAAATCTTGATAAGATGCTAAGTTTTCAAGATTCAAAAGGTAGTAGGACTTCTTGATAATTTTTGAGGTTTTAATTATTGTTTGTTCGTTGCAAACAATAAATAACACCTTCTTTGATTTGCTTGAGAAAGAAATCAAATATAGTGGGAAGTAAATTATTAACAGGGACTTGGAAGTAACAAAAACTTCCATTTAATAATTGACGTTGTAACAAGATTGATTGACCTGAGATAAAATCTGGTCATGAACATAAATTCCCTAAGTCCGAGAGTATTAGGTAATTTAATACTTAAGTAGGTCGAGTTCCATTTAGGCATAACTTCGATAAAGATAACTTATTGTCCTATCTACTGTGAGAATCTTGAACTACTATTAGCATCTATCAGGTACCAAAACCCCTAGTGAACATAATTCTAGTTTTTCATAAACTCTTGATTACGAACACTTAAGTTAAAGTGACCAACAATTACTTGCTAAACTTAAAACCCCCTTTTCAGGAAACCTCCAACTACCAGTTAATTAAATCGCAAACGACTTAAGTTCACACCATATTCCCTGTGAGATTTGACCCCAACCTAGTTTGGTTTTATATTAACAACGATCGCTTACATTCTCGTTAGAGAGGTGTAGTTTGAGCATTATCATCTTTCAAAAATCATTCAAGAAAAAAATCCTAGGGGGATTAATTTAAAATCAAGAACTCAAGAAACCACCACCAATCTTTTAAAATTTAGTAACCAAGGTATGTTAAGTGTTCATATGAGTTCAAGAAACCTTTTTGAAATTAGAAGTTAAAGTTTTTAATGAAATTCATAATTTGATTTGACTATGTTCATGATTATTATGTTGATGGGGTTTACAAATCCATGATTAGTTGCAATATTCATGTGAAATCATTCATTATATGTGTAGTGTCATGTGAATTCATGCTAAACCTTTGAGATTGTGAATTTGGTGTTGAAATTGTGATGCTCTCATGTTATCTAGTGTTATGTGCATATACTATGCCCTCCAAATGTTTGATAAATTCTTCATGTGAGTTGAATAATGAAATTATAGCATGCTAACATGTATTCCCCATTCATTTACAAGTTAATTCATTACAAGTGTTTGAGTAAATGTCTCTATGAATGAACTATGGACTAGTATGCATTGTTATGACTTTTACGACTATTCTATGCTCTACTTTTCATGCTATTGAGTCTTGGGGGTATTTATACCCGAAAATTTAGCTATTAACCTAGAGCCAATGTCAGTTACAAAATAATCTAAGTCATGTTACGATCAGTAGTACTATCAGTCAGTTACAGGACTCAGGAAAATTCAGTAGTACTCAGTAATCAGTCTCAGTTCAGTATGCAGTTCAGGACACAGTAGTATCAAGTTCAGAACTCAGTAAACTCAGTCAGTTCATAGAATTTAGTCAGTAATAAGTTTAGTACTCAGTGAACTAAGAATCAGTCCAGTTTAGTTTGGTAAAATCAGTTCAGTTCAGTTATACAGTATGATCAGTAACAGTTTAGTCTAGCTTAGTACAGTTTAGAATTCAGTCTAGTGTCTATTCAGTTCTGAGTAGGATTCAGCATCGAGTGAACATAAGGATGGGGACTCACCTTCCAGTAGAGGGTGAACTCCTTAGAAGCAATCCTTACATTCCATAACTACGTAGCCAGTGTAGGTTGAGATATCTACCAGGAAAACTAGGGTTGATAAATCTCATTTGAGTTTTCCTACCACCGAGGGTTGATGAAAGAGCTTACTATCAGAGAGGGTTAACTCACAGTTTGTCCTTACCCATGGAATGGTATTGACACCCTTCTAACTGGGGTTACAAGTTGGACCCCTAATCAGTTAGAAAAGGGGCATGTCAGTTAGATGATTACTTTCCATAGTCTCAGTCTTAGATTCGGTCTCAGTATAGAACTCAGTCCAGTTCTACAGATTCAGGACTGTCTGATACAGTCGCTCAGCTCATTTCGGAACTTAATACAATTCTACTAATTTAGGACTATCAGATATAGTCATTAAGTTATCAGTATACTCAGATATTAGTTAAACAGTATTTAGATTTAGTATCCAGTGTTATCATGATTTCAGTTATTGTATACGTATTCATGCATGTACTCACATTTAGTAATATTCATGATATTCAGTTAGCATTGTTCATGCATATGAACCCATGTATTTTAGCCTACCTTACTGAGCATACCAGTACATTCAAAGTATTGACGCATGCCTTTCTTTTGTGCTATGATGTCTTATATCATAGGTTTAGATAGATGGGCTCCCGAGCACAACTAGAAGTTCATATTCTCAGCATACAGAGTTAGTGGTGAGTTCTCATAGTTCAAGGACGTGATTATTTATTTCAGCATTTCAGTTTATTTCTGTAATCTGATCTAGCCGGGGACTTGTTCCATCAACTCCACAGTTCAGACAGTTTAGAGGCTTTTCAGACTAGAGTATTTTTAGATGTTTTCAGTTTTCAGTATTGATGTTCATTTTTGGTATTGTGATACCATATACAAAATTATTTACAGTATTGAACCTTATGGCCAGTTTTTTTCCTACTTTTCGCATATTTTACAGTATCATTTTCAGCTATTAGAATAGGTACCAGTCATGAGTTAGATTGTGTTCCTTCGGGGTTATGAGCACCATGTAGCATCCGGGGTACAGACTTGGGGAATTACAAACTTGGTATTAGAGCCTCAGGTTCAACAGAGTCCTAGGAATTCTGAAAGCCGCATTTAGTAGAGTCTTGTGCATGGGTTTATCACGCGTAACACTTATGGACAAGACGCTACAAGATGTTTTAGGAAAAGTTTCCCTTCTTTCAGTATTCATGTCATGCGAGTAAGCATGAGCTCTAATTAAATTCTCAGTCTAATCCTTTTACTTCCGCTTATAGAATATGACTCAAAAGAAGACATGAAGAGGAATGGGAGACCAGTCAGAACCTTAGCACGTTCAAGAAGATCCTCTGGATGAGCACGTCTCTGATGCAGAATTCAGGGCTGTATTCACTACTCTTGCCAATTCAGTCACAACATAATGAATAGCCAACTACTGTTCCAGCCAACCCAGTGGCCAATTCTGCTGTAGCCAGGATTCGGGACTTCACCCGAATGAATCCTCCCATATTCTCAGGTTCTAAGTCTGAAGAAGATCCACAGAAGTTTCTCAATCAGGTTTAAAAAGTAACAGATATCATGGGAGTAACTTCCAGTAAGAGTGCTGAGTTAACTGCTTATCAGCTACAAGATGTAACCTATACGTGGTTTAAGCAGTATAAGGAAGATAGGGGTGCAGATCCAGATCCTATAGAATGGGAAGAGTTTGCTTTGGCCTTCTTAGATAGATTCTTTCCGTTAAAGCTGAAAGAAGCAAAAGTGTTAGATTTCATCAATCACAGGCAATGCAGTATGAGTATGATAGAGTATTCCCTCAAGTTTACTCAGTTAGCCAGGTATGCTCCCAATGTAGTGGCAGATAATAAATCTAGAATGAGCAAGTTTGTATCTGGGGTATTGGGTAGAGTGGTTAAGGAGTGCAGTACTGCGATGTTAATTAGGGAGATGGACATATCAAGGATTATGTTCCATGCTTGACAGATTTAGGAATAGAAACTTAAGAAGAAGGAGAGAGAAAATAAGAGATCCAGAATAGGTAGCTTTAGTTTTGCCCAGCCAAGGTCAGAGAGTGGTGACAAATCTCGATTTAGTCAGAAGTTTTTAGCCCCAATTGCATCTTCAGCTAGTACACCGGTACTAAGGTTATGGAATGACAGTCATGATAGGTCACCAGACTCCAAAACCCAGAGTAGTGTAAGCGGGGTTCGTACTAATCCACTTTGCAAAGAATATGGTAAGAATCATAAAGGTATGTGTAGAGCCGACAGTGATGTGTGTTTTGGATGTGGTGAGTTAGGTCATAAAGCCTGATACTGTCCTAAGGATAGTCTATGATGTCAGCACAGTCGTCTTTCAGCTCAGTCCGGTCACCCAAATCACCAAGGTGCCACTTCCAGAGCTGCCAGTGGGCAGCGCTCAAATAGGCGTTATGCACTTCAGTCTAGGAAAGATCAGAAAAGTTCCCCTGATGCGGTCACTGGTACGTTATATACCTCCCATTTACATATTTATGTCTCATTAGATCCAAGAGCTTCTTTATCTTTTGTAACTCATTGCATAGCAGTTAACTTTAAGTCAGACAAAATACTAACAAAACCTTTCTCATCCTCCACCCTAGTGGGTCAGTCTATCATAGCCCAGTAGGTATCCAGGAACTGTCCGATTATGATATCTCAGGAAGTCAGGCTTCTCGATTTTAGTTGTAATATTAGTATGTGTAGAAAAATAATGGGTGGGAATGATGCCCAACTCGTCTTTACCTTAGTTCAAAGTTTTGTACTTTAGTCATCACGATACTTACGCATGCTTTACGTCTCAGCTCCATGAACACAACTTATATTCACTCGCTTTTTATAAAATCGTATGCGTTTCTAGTTCTTAGTATGAGGAGTTCCAATTCACTCAGTAGTACGAATCATGTTCCATGAACACAGAAACTCCAAACTCAGGTCATGCAGCACATGACTTCTGAATTTATGCCTTACAGTGTGTTCAGTCCCAGTTACCATCTGAATCGTAGTCTTAGTTACATCATTAGTTATAGTATCAATCTAAGTCCAGTAATCAGATCAGAAACTCAGTTCAGTTTTGGGTTTGCTCGACCATAGCGTACAGTTAACAGTTACTCAGTTATTAGAATTTTAGTACCTTGATTTTTAGAATATTTTATAACCATATTATACGCTTGGTCATGCATTCTCAAATAATACAACATTCACGAATTCGTTCTCAATTATCTCATATTACCCGATAAGTCCTTACCTCATATGTATGATACTCTACACTTTTAGTCCAGTTATTCAGGTTAAGTATAGTTCAATATTGCAGACCTAGTATTCAGCTATCATTCATTCAGTTAATTAGATAAGTTAGTATATTTATGAATTCGTGCTCAACGCCCATGGGAATACTTTTAGTAGTCTTAGGTGAAGTGTCGTAATGAGGTAGAGAGTGTAGTTGAAAGAGTGTCAGAGAAAATCTCCAGTTGAGAATAAGTTTTTGGTATGAGTTTATCCGTAAATCCAGTAATTCAGTTTAGCAGTCAGATAGATAAATTTGTGTGGTGTGGTTTTCCATCTTTCCATCTAGTCGCACTATCTGAAGCCTCATAAATGTAACTATTCTAAGATGGACCAACCAGGTAGTTGCATTTTCAGCTCAGTTTATGTATCATGTCTCAGTTTCAGATCCCAGATATTCAGTCATAATTCAGTTTGTAGGAGCCTAGTGCATCACCTCAGCTTTTTCTCAGTATCTCAGCCAAGTAAGTATTCTTTAGGGGACATAATGTCTCAAGGGGGATATGCACTATAACCCCGAGCTTTCATGTCCTAAACCTCCAAGTTCTCTTCACGTAATGAATTCAGTTTGGAGTAGTGGGTACTTATAGGTTGACCCTCAAGTTCCAATCTCAGCTGTAAGCCACGTATTCAAGGGGATCAGTTCAATTAACTATATTCAGTACATGTATCACATTCCTGTCCCAGTTCTATTCTCATGTTCCCATTCATACGTACTCCGAAAATGATCTTTTTTTCATCAGTATTTTTTAGTATAGGTAATAGTTTTTCCTTGAATTTACTCAGTTCTATGTTCATATTACCTTTACAAACTTGGTATTATTTATCGTTGCATATTAAGTCATGCTTTCATGAGTCAGTTCACTCATGTATTCATGCATCAGATATGCATGTTCAATTTGAGAAAATTCAGCTTATCAGAAATCCTAGTCATGCATTCACGAATCAGCTTAGTCATGTACCTATGCATCATATATGCATGTTCAACATGAAAACTCAGTATTTCAGTAGATTTATTCATGCAATTATTCTTCAGTAGTGCATGTACAGTATGTACTTTAAGGTTATCATTTCCCTCCATCTTAGTCAGTTTCATTAGAGGACAAATGTTCCCGGGGGGGGAGGGGGGGAGATAATGTAAGGCCCCGCAAAAAAGTTCTTAACTGAATTCAGTCCTTTAAGCTTGTTAAGAGGACCTATACTTAGAAAATTCTAGCTAAGTATTAAGACTTAGTGTTATTTTTGTCTTCAAAAGTTGGCAATCTTATTTTGCGACCTTTACATTCATTAAATGTCGATATTTGAGTTAATTCATCATCAGGAATGTCAATAGGTTTTCCCAGATAAGTTTTGGATTTTTCAGATTTTGTTTGAAGCACCTTTGGAACCCTAAACTAGTGAATCAATGCACTTTTGATTCATCGCGTCGACTATCACGTTGAAAAAAAAATCCCTAGCTCCCAGCGTCCAATTCTAGTGAACCGATGTGGACTCGATGCGGTTGTTGGCTATCGCATCGATTCCAATGACACAGTGCATCGATGATGCCAACCACGCAGCGCGACGTCCTACACGGCGATGGTTCAGTTTACAGTCATTAGAAAGTCACGTCATCAGGATTAATTGAGTCTTTTTCCTACCCCCTTTAGCCCCCATAACACGAAATTTAGCCCTTTTTTAGCAAGTTATATTTATTCATTCATATATCTCTCAAGAATAAAACCCTAGGGGGATCAACTTCAAATCAAGAACTCAAGAAACCACCACCAATCTTTAAGAATTTAGCAACCAAGATATGTTAAGTGTTCATCCATGGTTTTCTTCCACCTTGGGAGTTCAAGAAATATTTATGAAACTACAAGTTAAAGGGTTTAATGAAATTCATGATTTGATTTGACTATGTTCATAATTATTATGTCAATGGTGTTTTCAAATCCATGATTAGTTGCAAAATTCATGTGAAATCATTTATTATATGTGTAGTGTCATGTGAATTCATGTTAAACCTTTGAGGTTGTGAATTTGGTGTTGAAGTTATGATGTTCTCATGTTGTCTAGTGATATGTGTATGTACTATGCCTTCCATGTGTTCGATGAATTGTTCATGTGAGTTGAATAATGAAATTATAGCATGCTAACATGTATTCCCCATTCATGTACAAGTTATTGCATTACAAGTGTTTGAGTAAATGTCTCTATGAAGGAACTATGGACTAGTATGCATTGTTATGAATTTTATGACTATGCTATGCTATACTTTTTATGCTATCGAGTTTTGGGGGTATTTATACCCCACAATTTTGCTATTTAACTAGAGCCAGTGTCAGTTATAGAATAATCTAAGTCATGTTACGATCAGTAGTACTCTTAGGTGTCGTTTGGTTTGAAAATGGTTATCCCGGGATAACTTTTCTCACCATGTATATGGGATAAGTTATCCCGGGACTAAGGGGAACATGGTGGGATAAGTTATCCCGGGTTGGATGAATCCCTCCAACCAAACAAAGGAAAATGTGTTCTTTTATTTTATCCCGGGATAATTAGTTATCCCGGGATAACCATTTTCAAACCAAACGACCCCTTAGTCAGTTAAAGGACTCAGGAAAATTCAATACTACACAGTAATCTGTGTCAGTTCAGTAATCAGTTCAGGACATAGTAGTATCCAGTTCAGAAATCAGTAAACTAGGTTAATTCATAGAATTCAGTCAGTAATCAGTTCAGTACTCAGTGAACTCAGAATCATTCCAGTTCAGTTCAGTAAAATCAGTTTAATTTAGTTGTACATTATGATTAGTAACAGTTCAGTCCAGCCTAGTAAAGTTTAGAATTCCGTCCAATGTCTATTCAGTTGGGAGTAGGATTCAGCACCGAGTGAACCTAAGGATGGGGACTCACCTGTCAGTAGAGGGTGAAATCCTTAGAAGCAATCCTTGTGTTTTAGAACTATGTAGCTAGAGTAGGTTGAGATATCTTCCTGCAAAACTAGGGTTGATATGTCTCATTTGAGTTTTCCTACCAGCGAGGGTTGACAGATGAGCCTCCTATCAGAGAGGGTTAACTCACAGCTTGTCCTTACCCTGGGAACGGTATTGACACCCTTCCAACGGGGGTTACAGGTTGGACCACAAATCAATCAGAGAAGGGTAATGTCAGTTAGATGATTACTTCCCACAGTCTCAGCCTCAAATTCAATCTAAGTATAGAACTCAGTCTAGTTCTACAGATTTAAGACTGTCAGATATATTCGGTTATCTTAGTTTGTAACTCAGTACAGTTCCATTGATTCAGGACTATCAGATATAGTCATTCAGTTATCAGTAATTTAGTATCAGTATACTCAGATATCAGTTATTCAGTATTCAGATTTAGTATCCAGTGTTATCATGATTTCAATTACAGTATACGTATTCATGCATGTACTATCATTCAGTCATATTCATGATATTCAGTTAGCATTTTTCATGCATATGAACCCATGCATTTATCCTACCTCGTTGAGCATACCAGTACAGTTATTTCATTCAAAACATAATGTTTAGACCAACAAATTATTCAAATAGTACAAGAGAATTTGTATAACAAAATACATGAAACTTATGCAAGGATTCTCTCTTTCAATTCTTAAATATGTGGTGGTCCATTACATTGTAGTAAAATATACAACTCATTAAATCATCAGTTTTCAGTTATATGAGCAAGAAAACACCCTTTCTTCAGTTCATAACCTATATCAAGCCTTAAACAATAGTAAAGACATTTATATCATGCTTCTCAATATTCAATTGAATAATTCATAACATATGAAATCAAGAGGCTTCATATAAGAGAGGGAGTATAAATATTCATGCTCTCAATTCAAATTTCAAAACTCAAACGTATACATACATATACATGAGTAAAAATCAATTTCGATGGAAGGCCTCAAGACCAAAACATTATATAATTGTATAAGGATTTCATGATTAGGTTATTCAAACAATGGTTCAAAACCCTCTTTGTAACATCATTGTATATCATTAAACTTGATAAGAACTATAAAACTTATGCCCAATGATTTTAGGATATCCCCACATACCTTATGTTCTTTAGTTGAAGAATAGAACCCTAATCTTGACACTTTTATTGGGAAATCATTGATTGAAAGGCTTGAATTATTGCATTGAAGTAAACCCTAATTTCTCCTTGTTCTTGAGAGTGGAGAGGATTTAAGATGTTAAAAACTAATAGAAGATGGATTATAACTCTTAGGGTATGATTTAAATTCGCAGGGGAGATTTTTGTTGTGTGGAAATGACCAAAATACACGTAGGGAAAGTATGTAAAAATTGCAGAAATTTTTAGTTGATAACTTATCAACTAGTTGATGGCTTATCAACTCAAGTCGTGACTTTTGTAGCTAGGATGGTTATGGGTGACGATTTGGTTGATAAGTTGTCACTTAGTTGATGACTTATCACCTCAAGTCATCACTTTATAGTTGAAGTTCATAACATTCTGGTAAAGGCTGACGACTTGGTTGATAATTCTTCACTTAGTTGATGGCTTAACACATCAAGTCGTTACCTTGATGACAGACGGATATGCCAAGGTAAAACGAGCAAAATTTTTTACTCCGGTATCGGATTAAGGTGAAATCAGTTGCATTGGAAATAAGACTCAAAGATCTTTTATTTAGTATATAGTAGAATACTTAGTTCATTATATACTATAATTAATGATCATTTAAAGTTGACCCAAGTTTAATTATTCACTAAAACTTAATCGATAGAAACGTTCTCAACTCGTCTTTGAGTTTGGAGATATTTGTGACCTTAATTTATATTCAAAGGTATTACCACACTATAGAATTGATTATCACACGTACATTAATAAGGAATCATTCAGTTTAGATCCATATGCATAGAAGCAACGGTTTGAATTCTAGCCCAAAAAATGTGAGGTGTTACACAACCCTTGTTGACTTTTATGGATTCTTATCCCCCAAGATCTTATCCTTAACTCTAAGGTTTTTCATAAAAAAATTGATCTCAAGCATTATTTCATAATATTTATGTCAGAAATATCTCTACTGAAGATCAATACATCATCCACATACAAACAAACAATGACCTTGTGATTTGGAGTGTCTTTAATGTAAACACATTTATCACATTCATTTATCTTGAAGATGTTTGCCAATATGATTTGGTCAAACTTTTCCTTCCACTGTTCAGGTGCTTTTTTTAGTTTATAAAGTGACTTAACAAGTTTCCAGACTTTCTTTTCTTTACTAGGAACCATAAAACCCTCAGGTTGTTTCTTGTAAATTTCTTCCTCCAAATCTTTATTTAGGAATGTTGTTTTCACATTCATTTGATAGATTTTAAGACCATATACCACCGATAAGGAAACTAACATCCGAATGGACGTTATCCTTATTGTAGGCGAGTATGCATCAAAATAATCAAGGACTTGTTTAAAGCCTTTCACTATAAGCCTTACCCTGTATTTGTCAATAACATTAGCTTTCATTTTTCTTTTGAAGATCCATTTAGAACCTAAAAGTTTATTTTCGGAGGAAGATCAACCAACTTCCAAGTATGATTACTTAAGATTGAATCAATCTTACTATTGACTGCCTCTTTCTAAAAGGATGCACCTAAAGACGACATCACTTTCTTAAATGTTTGAGGCTCATTTTCTAGGAGAAATGTTACAAAATATGATCCAAAGAAAGTTGACGTTCTTTGACGTGTACTATGCCTTGGATTCTCATCATTAAGTACATTCTCGCTTGGTTCATTTCAAGGTCATTTAGACCCTCCACTAGACTTCTCATGTCCAATTTTATATGGATAAATGTGTTAAAAAAAACTCAACATTATATAATTTAACTATCATACTTTCATTGATATCCAGATGTTCGAATTTATGAATAAAAAACCGACATTCTTTACTTCTTTTAGCATATCCAATGAACACACAGGCCACAGTCTTAGGACCTAATTTTACTCTTTTAGGCATAGGGACTTGAAATTTCGCTAGACACCCCAACACTTTGAAATATATTTAGTTGTATTTCCTTTCGTTCCATTTTTAATATGGAATTGAAAGTGTCTTACTATGGGGCACTCTATTGAGTATTTGGTTAGCTATTCGGTTAGCTGTAAGGATAACTTTCTCCCACAAGGTAAACCAGAACTTATGAGTAAGACATTCATCATTTTCTTTAATGTTCAATTCTTCTTTTCCACAATTCCATTTAATTGAGGTGAATACAGGGTAGTATTTTGATTGATAATTCCATTTTCTCCACATATCTCCGCAAAAGGAGATTCATATTTTCCACCCCTATCTTTTTTTAGTATTTTGATCTTTTTCTCTGACTGATTTTTAACTTCTATTTTATGTTGCCTAAATGCATCTATTGCTTCATCCTTACTATTTAGCAAATAGACATAACAGTACCTAGTGCAATCGTCAATAAAAGTTATAAGATACTTTTACCCAACACGAGATGGTGTTGACTTCATATCACAAATGTCTATGTGGATTAAGTCTAAGGGATTGGAATTCGTTTCAACGGACTTATATGGATGCTTAGCATACTTTAATTCAATACACGTTTGACACTTTAATTTATTGCACTCAAAGTTTGACAAAACTTCTAAGTTAATCCATTTTTGCAAAGTTTTGTAATTGATTTCCTAATCGTTCATGCCACAGTTCATTAGACTCAAGGCGATTGAGTAAGGAATTCCAATGGTGATTGGGTACTTTGCCTCTCTAAAAGTTTTTTGTATGCTACTACCAATTTTATGGAACTTATGGGCCTTACAATAGTCCTAAAGTTAATAGTGGATCACAACTTGTACCCCATTAAATCAATATTGACTCAGAAGAGGTTATTCAAATGCTTAAAAAGGAAACCTCCTCTATAATCCTATAATTGATGAATGCAGATTGTTGTTAAAAGGTTGGAAGGACCATCCATTTAAAAGGTTGGGAGGACCATCCATTCACCAAGCTACAGGGAGAAAAACAAAGTCGTTGATGCTCTAGCTAAAGATGGGGCAAAAAAGGAATATTTTGAGGCCTGTAGAATTTTTGTTGCACCCCCTCCCCCTTTTGTAGCCCAGTTAATATGGGCGAATATACACAGAACGAACTATCCTAGAAATGTACCTTTATTTGCTAATGGGCATAGCCCAGCTCTTTTTGTATTAGATCCAGACTGAGTTCTATCCTATGTAAATTTTATCTTAATTAATACATCTCTGGTTAACCCCAAAAAATAAAACTCAAAATCTAACCATAACTTACAACAAATGAAAAAATGTAATAATGTAAAACCTTCGTATTCTAACACACTTAAACATGAATAAACTCCTTTAAAATGTTCGTACACATGATGTGATATGTTATAAAATTCTAAAATGATACAACAAATTAATTTTACGCCTCTTTTATTTGTATATTAATCATTTGATATTTGAAACTGAATTGTTGAGTTTTGTAATATAAAGTGTATTCTACTATATTTTGAAATCAATATCTCACTAATATTTCATGATATCCCAAACTTGTTCAATTTTATAATTATGAGTGTGTCACTATATACGAAATTTTCATCTAAAAATTATGAGAAGATGAAGTGAACATGCTAATATTTTCCAAATTGGGCTACCAATTGAGTGACATGAATACTCTTTTCTGGCTAATTCTTATTAACCACTTAATTAATAGCTAGAGTTCATCGTCTATTAATTTAATTGCATGGTACGGTTAAAAAGAGAGAAACTTCCTATTAAAGATTTTTTTATTTTCAGGTCTCGAATCAGGAATTTTTTATTTAATCCCCTACAATGGCTCAGCATCCACACTATGTTTGAAACCTTCTAGATGAGAAAATCTAATTCCTATGTGAAGGTAGTAATTTGGTTATTAGATGATATTAACAAATGGTTATTAAAGGTACTTGTAATTTGTATATAAATTAGTATGAATTGCACCTAATCGATAGTAAAAGTATTCAATTTGTAGTCACAATTGACAAACTTCAGACTTTCATGTTGTTGCCCCCCGTCTTAATTATGAGAAATCAATATTCTTATTTATTATATAAGGACTTTGAGACCACACATTAAGTAGAAATACATGAGTATTTTAGTGATAGTACCTTGATAGATCTCTCATGTTATTCGTGAAGAATAAGTTATTTATTATTGCAAAGGATTAAAAAAGTCAAAAGGATGTGTTTCTTTCACCCACGTTAAGCTCTAAATTTTTAGCATGTTCGTCTAATTGAAAGAGAAAACACTAGTCCATAGCACACTTACAAAAGTTCCACATTCAAGAACATATTACATATCTTTGAGGCATAGAACCAGCTACAATGCCCCAATTCTTGTCATGCATTATGTCAAGCTATAGAAGAAAACAATAGGAACTTAGATGTAGTAGAACAAAACAAATGCTTTAGCAAAAGCGACTACACAGAGTCATTAAGATTAAAGAAGGGATATATTGAGGAATAACAACAGATCATGTAAATTACCTGTATACTTACAAAGGAGGGAAGATGTATGTAACGCCCCAAAAATGGATCCCGAGACATCACACGGTGCTCAAGACTACGAGTAGCCTTAAGCTAACCCTGTAAATGTTCTATTAAATTTGAAGGTCATAATAATGAAATATAATCATAAAATCAATGTGGAAGTCTGTTTGATCTAAGCTGAAAGTATCTGAACATAATGTATGGAAGTATTTGTTTCAAAAGTCTGGACAATCAATATTGAAAATCTGAATTATATCTAGTGACAAGCTTATACTACTAATAACTAGAGAGTCGCTGGGACAAGTCTCCAACTGATTCGAACTGACTAAAAATACTGAATAAACTACTTTAATAAGCTGAAAAACTGAATAACTAGGTCCCCGAATTATGAGGACTCACCAATTGTCGGGATGTATATGGAGATGCTCGAAATCACTCACGCTACTAAAACTGAGCATCTGAACCTATATAATGAGACAATGTAGCACATAGACGTATATGTGGATCAGTACTTCTGGAATGTACTTAGTATATGGGGGTGAATTCATAAGTAATTGAGTATATGAGGGTGAATTCATAAGTAAAATAATATCTCAATGTTCATATAACTTGTAAAATAATGCATGCTAAGTATAAATGACTCACATTGATTGGAATAACTGAAAGCTAAAAATCATGAATCATGAGTGATAAGATATAATGTTTAAATCTTGTTAGTCATAACACTTAGTTCTAAAGGTTGTACTGGTATTCTATCTTTAAATCATGCGGTCTAAGTGTAGAAAGGGCTCACTTTTATATCTGTAAACTGAAAGTTGAAATCTAGTAGCTAATGTCTTATGTAAAGCAATATCTAAATAAAGTTGTGAGCCTTTACACTTGGTTTCTAACAGATTTTCTATTATTCTTTTCTCTTTTCTTTTGGCTGTAGGGAGGTTTTTCTAACCGACATACACCCAGTGAGCTATCATGATGTCCAACATCTAGTTCCCTAATGGGAAAACCTCACGTTGGGGAGAGGTTTCATACTCTTGCCAAGGAGTATAACCTAATCTAAGTGATCACATCTGTAACTACCATCCATATAGGAATAAGAGTAATCTAATAATCTGTACCTACATTGGCTCATAGTTTTGGGGCATGTGAACATACCCAACTCGGTACTAAATACTAATATCTTTAATTTGTATGCTCATTCTATAGGAAATCCACTTTTAAAACTAGTATAAGGATTTATAATGAAAACCTCTTGTGAATATGTTTACTGTAAACTGTAGTTAAACTGTAAAGAGGATTTCATATCTAAGTTGAGATCAAAAGATCAAATATTTGTTCAGAATCTGAATATAACTAATCAAGAGATGCTTAAAAGCATAATCTTTTTGAAATATCAACATTCAAACTAGGGATAGTAACCCATGCATCAATTTCATATCAAATCAACATAAAGTTCATGCTACATAATGAAAATCTTGATAATTCAATACTAAATTTGGGAAATAATGGCACATGCATAAAATACGAAATTTGACATGTAATTTAACATCTAAATCACTTGAAATATCATAGTCTTCAGATAGTAATTAGTGGGTATAAACCTTAGACTGAAATTCATATAATTTTATATAAAATTCAACTTGAAACTAATTTTGGGTACAAGGATGAAAGAATTATCCTTGTTGAAAACCCCACATAACGTAATTGATGATATTGATTAAGAAGATTGGACTTGAATATCTATTTTTGCTTTTGAAGATGATTTCTTGAATACCTTGGATTTGAAATCTTTAATTTTGGGTTATCTTGGAAATAGAATGGTGAAATTTGGATTTTTTGAAGATTAAGATTTGATGTTCTAGGGTTTCTTGGAGAGAAATTTTTTGAAAAGTGAGCGCATAATGCTTAGAATAGGTTTAATCTAGAGTTTTTCATGATTTAGGGGCTTGAGAATTGATTAGATTGCCCTTTTAAAAATTTAATTCAAAACTAGAAATCGCAATTTTGGTCCCCACCGCATGCGGTCCTTATCGCGGTGGCTTACTGGAAAAGGACGAGTGTCATTTTCGCCTCTGGTGCGACACGGCGCATTTGCGTTGCATCACTGGAAAAGGGCGAGTGCCATTTTGCACTCCTCCACGACGCGGAGTTTGTCCCATTAAGAGTTCTGGTGCAATTCTGATAAATCGCGGTGAGCTATTGGAAAAGGACGAACCAAAATTTGGGCTTCACCACAATGTGGGTTAATCGTGGTGCCTCACTGTAAATAAGACAATTGCAATTCGTCACCTCACCGTAACACAATGCTCTACTATTTTTTATTAAAATCGCCATAACTTCTCAACTGAGTATCGTATTAAGGCAAAATTGATATTGTTGGAAAGATAATTCAATTATCTACACACTGGTGGGTCTATAATTGGAAAATTCCATATGTATCAAGATTTATTCATTTTTAAAGTTGAACCTTGGCACACTAGGAGCTAAATGGGACTAAGAAAAGTACAGGGTATTACAATATCTCTCCCTTGGGAACATTCATCCTCAAATGAGACTAGTTAAACTAAGGATACTGAGGAACTAAGACTATATGCTGTCATGTAAAACTAAAACAAAACTACATGTCGAATCTACATCATATTGAGCAACTGGAAAAATCTGCAATTGTATAAATGGACATGAACATAATTACATGGCTGAATCTGAGATTAGGAAAGAACTGAATTAAGGAAGACTGTTACCTTAGGCTGAATCTGAGTTTATGGAGAAGAGGTGAGGATACTTGGTACGCATGTCTGTTTCTGCTTCCTAAGTAGCACCCTTAATGAATTGATTTTTCCACATAACTTTGACCAAGGTAACTTCTTTGTTCCTTAGTCTACGGATTTGATAATCAAGAATCTCTACTAGAAGTTCTTCATATGAAAGGCTATTCTGAATGTCTGTGCTTCCTAGAGGGACTACAACAGCTAGTCTTCCATGCACTTCTTCAATAAGGATACATGGAACACTGGGTGAACTGGTGACAAATCTGACAGTAGCTCGAGCTCATACGCTACCTTCCCCACATAACTCAAAATCTTGTAGGGACCCACATATCGGGGACTAAGCTTTCTCTTTTTGCTAAATATCTTCACCCCCTTTATGGGTAAAACTTTCAAATACATAACATCATCTATTTCAAACTCAAGATCTCTCCTTCTTACGTCTACATAAGCTTTCTGATGACTCTAAGCTTCTTTCAATCTCTCTCGAATCAACTAAACTTTCTTCATATCTTCAAACACCATATCTGGCCTAATCAAAGAAACCTCACCCACTTCGAACCAACCGACTGGTGATCTACATCTCCACCCATACAGATCCTTAAATATGGCCATTTGAATACTAGAATAGTAATTATTATTGTAAGCGAACTTAGTCAAGGTAAGTGGTCATCCCAACTGCCTTTGAAATCAATAACACATGTCCTTAATATATCCTCTATAGTCTGAATGGTCCTCTCTGCCTGACTATATATTTGCAGATGAAAAGCTGAATTGAGATGAACTTGGGTACCAAGACCCTTATGAAAGGCTTTCCAAAATTGAGAGGTAAATTGAGTACCCTTATCTGAGATGATGGATAAGGTAACTCCATCTAATTTAACTAACTCTTTAATATATAGCCTAGCATAATATTCAGCTGTGTAGGACATGTGAACTGGCAAGAAATGGGCTGATTTGGTCAATCTATCTAAAATAACCCAAATCGAATCATGTTATCGACGCGAATAGGGTAATCCTATCACAAAGTCCATATTCACCTCTTCCTACTTCCAAGTGGGAATACCAAACTCCTATAATATGCCACTAGGTCTTTGGTGTTCAACCTTAATCTATTGACAAGTTGCACACTTATCTACAAATTCTGCTATATCTCTCTTTATACCACTCCACCAATAGAATTCCCGCAAATCGCAGTACATCTTGGTGGCTCCTCGATGGATGGAGTAACGTGTACCATGCGCTTCTGCCATAATTTGTTGCCTCAAATCGTAAACACATGGCACACACAATCTATTCTGGTATCTCAACACACCATCTCCCCCTTTAGAGAAAACCTCTACCTTTTGATCTTTAACTAAACCTTTCAATTTGACCAAACTAGGATCCTTATCCTGCTTCTCTTTCACTTCAGAAACTAAAGAAGATTCTGAACTACTCTGAACTCAATCATTTCCTTCAGCTGAGTCAACCAACGTCACATCCAATCTAGCTAACCGGCGAACATCTCAAACTAATTTTCTCTTATCATTCTCTACATGAGCAACACTGACTATAGACAATCAACTAAGGACATCTGCAACCACGTTGGCCTTGCTCGGATGATACAAAACACTCATATCATAATTTTTCAACAATTCTAACCACCTTCTCTGACGAAAATTTAACTCCCTCTGAGTGAACATAAATTTCAATCTTTTGTGATCTGTGAATACGTCAACATGCACTCCATAAAGATAGTGCCTCTAAATTTCAATGCAAATACCACAATAGCTAGCTCTAGATCTTTGGTAGGGTAGTTATTTTCTTGAGGCTTAAGTTGTCGAGAGGAATAGGCTATAACCTTACCTCTCTGCATCAAAATACAACCTAGACCAATTCTAAAAGCATCACAATAGACAACAAACCTATCTGTACAATTAGGTAGATCTAAAACTGGGGCAGAAGTGAGTCGAGTCTTCAACTCCTGGAAACTTATCTCACAAGAATCTGACCGCTGAAACTTAATTTTCTTCTGAGTTAATCAATACATAGGGGATGCAATAGAAGAAAACCCTTCAACAAAATATTGGTAATAGCCGGCTAAACCCAGGAAACTTCTGATGTGTGATGGAGAGATAGGTCTAGGCCAATTTCTTACTACTTCTGTATTTTGGGGATCAACTCTAATTCCATCACTAGAAACAATAAAACCAACGAAAACTACTGATCTTCATTAAAATTCACATTTGCTGAAATTGGCGAACAACTGGTGATCTCTAAGAGTTTGCAACACAATTCTAAGATAGTTTGTGTGATCATCCTCACTACGAGAATAGAAAATAATATCATCGATAAAGACTATAACAAATATGTCCAAATACTATTTGGACACTCTGTTCATCAAGTCCATGAAGGTTGTTGGGGCATTTGTCAACCTGAAGGATCACATTCCCTTACTCTAAGCTGATGATAGCTGAATCTAAGGCCTATCTTATAGAAGTAACTTACACCTTAAGTTGATCGAATAAGTCATCAATCCTAGGAAGAGGATATTTATTTTTTACTATGACTTTATTCAGCTGATGATAGTCAATGCACATTCGCAAAGAACCATTTTTTTTGCACAAATCGGATGAGAGCGCCCCATAGAGAGACACTAGGTCTTATGAAACCTTTATATAAGAGGTCTTTAAGAAGCTCTTTTAAATTCTTAAGATCGACTGGATCCATATGATATGGTGGGATAGAAATGGGATGAGTATATTGAAGAATTTCAATACCAAATTCTATTTCCCTATCGGGAGGTACCTCTAGAAAATCTTTGGGAAAAACCTCAGGAAACTCATTGACTACATGAACTGACTGAACTGTTGGAGCCTCAGACTTAGTGTCTTTAACTCAAACTAGATGATAGATACACCCTTTTGATATAAACTTTCTGGCTTTATATTTGGATATGAAATTACTCTTGGGAGACACTAAATTACCTTCCCACTCAAAGGATAGTTCATCTGGAAACTTAAACTTCACCACTCGGGTGCGACAATATATAGATGTATAACAAGAATGGAGCCAATCCGTGCCTAAAATAAGGTCAAAGTCAACCATATCTAAGTCTATTAAGTCTTCTAACATGATCTTATGAAGAAAAGTGATAGGGTAGTTTCTATAGACTCGTTCAGCAACAACTGACTCACCCACTGTGGTAGAAACTAAGAAGGGCTTAGGGATCGTTTCAGGACCTATTTAAAAATTTATTGCAACTAGTGGGGTCACATATGAGAAATTCAAGCCTTGGTCTAGCAACATATAAGCATCAAGATGAAAGACACGAAGCACACCATTAATAACATTTGGTGAACACTCCTTCTACTGAAGAGATGGTAAATCTTAAAACCAATTCTGGTGATAACCACCACCGGTACTGAATGATACGTCCTGGGGATGGACTGAGTAACCTAGAGGACCTGATGTGCTAGTAGCCTGAGTCTAGGGACGAGCATCCCTATTTCCCTGCTTAGCATGTTGAACACTCTTTGATTCTATGTCCCATCTTGCCACAACCATAACAACCTTTTTGTCCCAACAAACACTAACCAAGTGATTCTTACCATACTTAGAACATCGAGGATAACTGGGTTTTCCATAGACATAGAAGTCTTACCCCCACTTCTCCTACCTAGCTGTGGGAGTAGGAGCACTAGCTAAAGATAGAGCTATGATAGATGAGCAAATCTGAAATTGAGAATGATTTCCCTCTCTAAACTTTGTCTGGCCATAATCAAACTACTCGGTTCTGGCTATTTTATTTCCCCTCTCTCTCCCCTTTAAGCTTTCTGCCTCAATCTGTTGATCATGAATCATTATCCTAGAAAGATCCATGTACCTTATAAGCATGGCAGTTGTACACTCCTTGACTACCAAACTAGATACTCCAGTAACAAACTTACTCATACTCGACCTAGGTTCAGCCATCGTATCAGGGGCATAATTAGAAAACTGGTTGAACTTAAGAAAATTTTCTTTCATTGCCATCGAGCCCTGCCTCAGGTTCACAAACTCCTCTACCTTTGTTTTTCTCATTTTATGTGGAAAGAACCTGTTTAGAAACGTATCATGAAACACCTGCCAACTCATAAGAGTTGGATTTTCCTCTCTGCCATTCTTTCACATAACCACCTAATCATACACCACATCCTTTAGCCTATAGGAGGGCAACTCTACACTCTCTTCCTAGGTAACACGCATAATTTGGGTGATCTTTCTTATCTTATTGAAGTAAAGCTATGGGTCCTTGATACGGGTACAATCATAAAGATGGATATTTTTTTAGTGTGTTGAATGCAACCTACGGAGTGTACGAGTTGGAGTGTGAAAAAGGCTCAAAATTTGTCCCTCTATTACACTCCATAGGAGCCATTTTGTTCATTTAACACTAAGGGGCACTTTTTTCATTTGGCCTATTATTGTAATAAGTCTATAAATAGAACATGTTAGGATTTATTTCATTTGGTTGCTGAATATTGATGTAAGAACACTTGAGAGAAGGATCTCTAGGATGAAAACTAGGGCATGACAAGTGTGGAAACACTAGTGAATGTGTATTGCTTGGAAACGTGGGTGCTTAAGTAGTGAAATCCCTCTCATGTCTTCGTAAGAGTGTGGTGTTGCTATTGTAAGTTATAGGGGTCCTTAGATGGAATATGTCTATGGGTTCTTGGATCTTATTGTAGTGTATGTCTCACTTCCTATCTTTATATTTCATGTTTTAGTTTGTGTTGTCTAGTGAACCATTGGCTCTTGTTATTCATGTAATCTTGTAACCATTGGTTCTTGTTATCATAGTGTTGTTTCTTCCTATCATATTGTTGATTATCTCTTGTTATTGTTGCTGTTTTTGGTGTCAAATAAACCTACATATCTTGTATTCTTGTTGTGTTTGTCGAATTCGAGAGAGGTCCCCATTTGGTCCGCGATTTGTTGTGATTTGTGGACTATTTTGGGGTGTGATTTCATGTTTCCTTGTTTTGTCCCATATTATTCCTCACCTACTTTTGACCTTAAGAACTCAGGTAGATTCATTGTCATAAAGTCATGAATTCTGGCTACTGCCAAATCACTATTCTAATGAAGTGGGACTGCCACCTGATGGTTGCCCTGAATATTGGTGGTCACAGCTTAGGCTAACGCCTGAATGGCAGCCTAAAATTCAGCATGGGTTACATTCTCATTCAGAGGGTCAGCAAGCTGGCTGGCTGGTTATACTTTCTACGTGCATTCACTTGGCGAGGAGTCATATTCAACTGTCATGTAAAAGCATGATGTTAAAAGTAGATAGAGACACCATAAGAACGATAGATCATGAAATAAATGAATCATTTCCTAAAATGCCTCATATCCTCTTGCTCATAAATGTGGCACGCTTCATACATATGATCAAGACTCTATGTAACATAGCTTATCTGACTCCCTAGGACTCTTATAACCTTAGTGTAACACCCCGTACTTAATTACGTGCATTAGCCATGGTTTTATGTGTTGGAGTATATGTATTGATCATAAGTTAGGTATATAAGAGTTTAAGTATGAGTATTGATTATTTTGAGATGGTTTCAAGTGTATAGTTTGATTATATGTGTATAGGAATCGACTTTATTTATATCGGAATTTGCTCGTCGAAGTTTCTATGCGAAGTTTAATGAGTTATCTTTCCAACAATATAAAGATTTCTGAAAACAGATGAGTATCGGATATAAGCAAGCATGTTCGAAACTTGAAAACGGTGGACGCAATGAACAGTAAATGTGCAGAAATTTTCTGCACACAAAAGTACTGCAGCCAAACAGATTTTTGGATCGACTTTAAACGATCATAACTCCTTGTACAAAATGAACTGTGTGAGATGCTATATATCGATGAGAATCCTCGAGAGTCTTATTTCTAATGCAATTGGTTTCACCCAAATCCATTATCGGATCAAAGAGTTATGGTCGATTTACTTTAGCCTAGCAAAACAGTCCACCATGGACAAATTCGGATTTACTTAAATTTTAAGGGCAATATGGTCATTTTCCATCACCTCATGGACGAAAATTGTTCATTATATACATATACTTAGCCTCATATCCATCATTTATCATCCAAATTATTGAAGAATAAGAAACCCTAGCCTAATTTCAACTCCAATTATCTTGTGATTCAACCGTAGAAAATCCAAATTGATTCTGTAGTTGTGTTCACCATCTCGAGGTCTTCGAGAAGCACCCCTTATTTGTGCCAACAGGACTTCGAAATCAAAAGGGCCATTTTATGGTAAGGATGTAAATTATGTTGGTGTTATTTATATGGATATGTATATAGATGCATGTGAGCATAAGAAGTATGTTATTTGATTGTTGTTGAAAGATGATTGGAAATGATGTTGGATTATTCTTGTGCATGGTTGGATTATGTTGAATTGTGAAGGGATTTGGTGTGATGATGTGGTATTTAAATGATGATTATCTATAAATATATACACATAAACCTACTGTTCAAGTTGGTTTTTGGAATGCTTTGCAAATATTGGTTGTATGGAATTATGGAAGAGAATTGTGGTGTAGGGTTGCTAATACTGGATGCCAAACATTTCATTGTAGATAAGTGTTTTGTAAAGGCGGGAAGTTGTGTTGAATTGGTATCCGAATCTACAACGAGGTATGTAAATCATACTCTAACGATGTTCTTTGGCATGAAAACACCAATGTTCCATCAAGTAAGATTCCGACGTTGTCCAAAAAACATGTATTGTTCTACGTTACCAACGAAGTTGTTTCCATTCTATAAAGTGTCAAAATGTTTCATTGATATACCAAAAGGCTCCTATTTCATTGTTGTGATATTGATGATTCTGAAACACATTGTTGATGTACCAATGAGTCTTTATTACATCGTTATTGTATATAAGGTCTATTACTTGATTCCTATTAATGTATCATTGTTCCAAAGGTACTATATTGGCATGAACACTAATGTAATAATCTAAAAAGCTTTTGAACTAAGTTATTGGAAAGATCTCTTATGTGTGTTACTTGATATACGTGTGGGTGGTAGCTCAGGGGCTTAAGCCTAGCATGGGCCGATCCCAATACTTGATATGATTATAGTTGATATGTACTGGGGGCAGCCTAATGGTCATAGTACGGTATAGTATTGATTATTGTTAGGTGGTTGGAGGTTCGGGAGGAGGAGGTAATGGCGAATGATAATTGTAAAGAATGAAATGAACGAATGTATACCGTTCCACAAATGTGTTTGAATTCAAGAACCCAATACAGATTAATGATAATGTACATGATCCTAAAAGAGTTTATGAAGTGTGGTTCACTTCTATTATGATTTATTCACTTGTGTCTGATTTTCTTGATCCCCCATATCACATATGATTATTTACAGCTTTACATACTCAGTAAATATTTTGTACTAACGTCCCTCACGGGGGACCTGCATTTCATGCTGCAGGCACAAGTGTTTTAGCTCATACACAGCATAAATAGGAGCCAGGTCATACATCTATTATAGGTGAGCTCCAGTTTGCTTCCGAGCTTTCCGAGTCAGTTCCTTATGTTTTGTTATTATACAGGAGTCATGTGTGGGCGGGAGGTTTGTCCCGACCCTAGTTATGTCATGTATATCCTAGAGGATTTGTAGACTTAAGGAAAGGTAAAGTCATGAAAGTTTATATAGTGATGTTATATTTGTATATATGGTGGCCCCGACGGCCAAGTATTACATATATATATATTTGTGTGTGTTGTGATGATACAGGTAATTAGACCCTTCTATATGCAACGAAGTGCTGTCCAAATTTTTGGTGACATGTAAGTGAAAGTACAGGTATTTTAATGGGTTCTCCCGGGCCTTCTCGGCTTCGGGTGCCAGTCCGGCCCGATGGAATTTTGGGGCGTGATAAAAGTGGTATCAGAGAGGTTCATCCTAGTGAGTCTACAAAGCCGTGTCTACGTACAGTCTTGTTTATCGGTGTTTTGTGCACCACATCTATAAACAGGAGGCTATGGACATTTAGGAAATTGTTTCTTTTCTTCAGATCATAGATCGTGCCATAGAGCTTATATAGCAAATGAAGTCATAGTTGACCACTGAATCCATTTGTTTCTCTTATTACAGTAAGAATGTCGGATACCGGAAGTAAGAATACCGGCGAGCGGGTAGATGTGGATGTCGGAGAAGGGACTAGTAAGTCACCACCTGTACAAGTTAATCAGAGTGAAGCTCAAGATGAGCGGGTATCTGAAATGTCTTTCACTCCAGATAAAATAAGTGGAAGGCGAACCACATTCACAGAACCACTTGTTAATGCTGTTGATCAGGATATGAGGGATGCAGTACAACTGTTGACCCGGATTATTGCCGGTCAAGTCCAAGGGCAAGCTATTCCTGTCGCGGGTTTTAGCGGTACTGATAGGGCGGCTAGTCTTCGGACGCAAGATTTTCTTAAGATGGATCTGCCTACTTTAATCGGATCCGATCTTAATGAAGATCTGCAGGACTTTATTGATCAGATCCAAAGGGCCCTAGAGGTGATGCATGTATCGGGAAGAGAGACAATGGAGTTAGCCGCGTATAGATTCAAAGGTGAGGCTATATATTGGTATGAAGACTGGAAACGATCATGGGGCATTGATGCACCCCCAACTACTTGGAAAGAGTTCAAAGAGGTATTTATTGATCATTATCTTCCATATGAGACTCGCCAGGCCCATGAGGATCAGTTATTAAATCTTCGACAGGGTAATATAAGTGTGAGGGAGTATAGTCTTCGATTTAATTCTTTGTCCAGATATGCTCCTAATGTTATAGCTACTATGGATGACAGAGTTCATCGGTATGTGGATGGATTGGATCCGTATTTGGTTAGGGATTGTACTATTGCTACACTTAATAAAGACATGGATATAGCTAGGATCCAAGCATTTGCACAGAAAATGGAAGATTAGTGGCAAAGAAAAAGAACATAGGAATTTGAAAGTGGATCTTCTAAGAGGGCCAAATCTACAGGACAGTTTATGGCGCCACAGGGAGGTTTTAGACCTCAGTTTTCTGCTAGACCACCTAGGAAATTATTTTCTTATTCTGCAGCTAGTGCTCCACCACAGCATTAAGGGTTCAGAGGTAGTCAATTTGGGCAAAGAAGTGAGGGTCATAGTTCGCGATCAGTGGGTTATCATGGGCAAGGGAACATGAGCCAATCGAGACCTTCTCGAGAGCTATGTAATCGATGCGGAAAGCATCATATGGGTGTATGTCGAATGGGAATAAATGTTTGTTTTTGGTGCGGTATGACGGGACATATGATGAGAGAATGCCCACGAAGGGGCGCAGGTGGCGTAGCACGACCTTCGGGATCAGTTGTTGCATCATCGTCACCGGTATCTTATTCTTGTAGGGGCGCACAACCTGCGGGTCACGCTAGAAATGAAAAAAAAAAGTCGCCAGTTCCAGCGGGACTCAGAATCACACTTATGCTTTAGCGGATCGACAGAATCTAGAGGCTTCCCCAGATGTGGTCACGGATACGTTGTCCATATTTTCATTTGATGTATATTCTCTAATTGATCCCGGTTCTACATTATCATATGTTACTCCTTTGGTTGCTGGAAAGTTCAAAAGAACCCCCGAATTGTTAGATAAGTTGTTGGAAGTGTCTACCCCGGTTGGGGAATCTATTATTGCTAGAAGAGTTTATAAAGATTGTGTAGTAACTGTTTGTGGTCGAGACACGATGGCCAATCTTGTGGAACTTGAAATGGTAGATTTTGATGTTATAATGGGTATGGATTGGTTGGCGTCTTGTTATGCCAAAATTGACTATTGTACGAAAAAAATGTATTTACATTTTCCTAATGAAGAAGTTATTGAATGGCAAGGTAAGATTGGCGCACCAATAGGTAGATTTATTTCTTATTTCAAAGCGAGAAAAATAATTTCCAAGTGCTACATATGTCATTTAGTTAGAGTAAAGGATACGGAATCGGAATAACCAGATCTTCACACTGTACCAGTAGTAAGTGAATTTCTTGATGTATTCCCTGAAGATCTTCCAAGTTTACCTCCTGAACAAGAAGTAGAATTCAGTATTGATGTGATACCAGGCACTAAGCCAATCTAAATTCCTCCGTATAGAATGGCCACAAAAGAATTACGAGAATTGAAAGGGCAATTGAAAGATTTGCTAGAAAAGGGGTTCATTAGGCCTAGTATTTCCCCTTGGGGAGCACCAGTGTTGTTTGTGCGCAAGAAAGATGGCACATTGAGAATGTGTATTGATTATAGGCAGCTGAATAAAGTGACTCTTAAAAATAAATATCCTCTTCCGAGAATTGATGATTTATTTGATCAGTTACAGGGTGACAAATGTTTTTATAAGATTGATTTGAGGTCAGGTTATCATCAAGTGAGAGTCAAAGAAAAAGATAAACCCAAGACAGCTTTCCGAACAAGGTATGGTCATTATGAGTTTCTAGTTATGTCATTTGGGCTAACTAATGCACCTGCAGCTTTCATGGATTTAATGAATAGGGTGTTTATGCCATTTCTAGATGTATCCGTGATAGTTTTCATTGATGATATTCTAGTTTATTCTAGATCAAAAGAGGATCATTCTAATCATTTGCGACAAGCGTTGCAAACTCTTCGTGATTGCAAGCTGTATGCAAAATTTTCTAAATGTGAATTTTGGCTAATGTCAGTGGCATTTCTGGGCCATATTGTATCAAATGAAGGCATACAGGTTGATACTCAACAGATAGAATCTGTGAAGAATTGGCCAAGGCCCACAACGCCTACGGAGATTCGTAGTTTTCTTGGGTTGGCTGGTTATTATAGAAAGTTTGTTGAGGGTTTTTCTTCTATTTCAGCACCCTTAACTAAGCTAACGCATAAAGCATCCAAGTTCCAATGGAATGTTGCGTGTGAAGAGAGTTTCCAAGAATTGAAGAATAAGTTGACTTCTACACCTGTGTTGGTACTTCCAGAAGGTATAGAATGGTATACAGTGTATTGTGATGCTTCAAGAATTGGTTTAGGATGTGTATTAATGCATCATGGTAAGGTGATAGCATATGCCTCAAGCCAATTGAGGCCACATGAGAAAAATTACCCCACACATGATCTTGAGCTGGCAGCGGTTATCTTTGCTTTAAAAATATGGCGCCACTATTTATATGGGGTTCATGTTGATATATATACTGATCACAAGAACTTACAATATATTTTCAGTCAGAAGGATCTAAATCTGAGGAAGCGAAGGTGGATGGAACTATTAAAAGATTATGATGTTGATATTTTGTATCACCCAGGGAAAGCGAATATAGTAGCTGATGCATTGAGTCGTAAGGCTATGATGGCACCTGTAGAAAGGAAAGGGATGATTAAAGATCTTCATCAATTAGCTAGTCTAGGAGTTCGTCTTCTCAAAACTCCGGACGAGGAGCTTATTGTGCATAATTCCGCGGAATCCTCATTAGTAGCTGAGGTGAAAGAGAAGCAAGATGCAGATCCTATTTTATTGCAACTCAAGGAGAATGTTCAAAATGGTGCGACGAAGGTATTTGAGCTTTCGCAAGAAGGAGTACATCTATGCCAAAATCGGCTATGTGTGCCTATTGTTGATGAGCTAAGAAAAAGAATTATGACTGAGGCACATTTCTCAAGGTATTCTATTCATCCAGGGTCAACCAAAATGTATCAAGATTTGAAGGATGTATATTGGTGGAATGACATAAAAAGGAACATCGCAGAATTTATAGCTGAATGTCCAAATTGCCAACGAGTTAAAGTGGAACATCAAAAGCCCGGAGGCTATATGCAATGCATAGATCTTCCAATTTGGAAGTGGGACATGATAAAAATGGATTTTGTTACAGGTTTGCCTCGTGCAGCTCAGAAATTTGATTCTATATGGGTGGTTGTGGATAGGCTTACTAAATCCGCACATTTCTTACCCGTTAAGACCACTTACACACTTGAAGAATATTCGAAGTTGTATGTTAAAGAAATAGTTCGATTACATGGAGTGCCAACTTCTATTATATCGGATCGGGGAACTCAATTTACTGCAAAATTTTGGAAGTCTTTCCAACGGAGTTTGGGAACACAAGTGAATCTGAGTACAACTTTTCACCCTCAGACGGATGGACAAGCAGAGCGCACCATTCAAACACTTGAAGATATGCTACGAGCATGTGTTATAGATTTTAAAGGCAGTTGGGATGATCATTTACCTCTTATTGAGTTTTCCTACAATAATAGCTATCATTCAAGTATCAAAATGGCACCATATGATGCTTTATATGAGAGGAAGTGTAGATCACCAATAGGATGGTTCGAAGCGGGTGAAACTCTTATGTTCGGACCGGATCGTGTGTATCAATCCATAGAAAAAGTCAAGGTGATTCAGCAACGGTTGAAAACAGCCCAAAGTTTACACAAGTCATATGCGGATAGTAGAAGAAGAGGGCTAGAGTTTTCGTTAGGCGATTGGGTATTTTTGAAGGTATCGCCAATGAAAGGGGTGATGAGATTTGGCAAGAAAGGAAAGTTAAGTCCACGATATATAGGCCCGTATAAGATTATTCGAAGATGTGGGAAAGTTGCTTATGAATTAGAGCTACCCCAGGAACTCTCATCAGTGCATCCAGTATTTCATGTATCGATGCTTCGAAAGTGCATCGGAGATCCGTCCCTTATTACTTCTACTGAAGATATGCAAGTAACAGAAGATCTTACCTATGAGGAGATGCCTATTGCTATATTAGATCGTCAAGTTAAGAAGATGAGAAATAAAGAAGTAGCATCGGTGAAAGTACTTTGGAGATATCAACAAAGGGAAGAGATTACATGGGAAGCGGAGGAAGTAATGAAATCCAAATACCCTTATTTGTTCAAAGGTGAAAAAGAAGTGCAAGGAGTGGAACTGGGACACTAACAAGTAAGTTTTTACATATACATAATATCTATATGATGACGTGAATGTCAATTATGAATTCGAACTTGTTTCGGCTAAATAACTACATTCACATTCGAGGACGAATGTCCTTAAGGGGGGAAGGATGTAACACCCCGTACTTAATTACGTGCATTATCCATGGTTATATGTGTTGGAGTATATGTATTGATCATAAGTTAGGTATATATGAGTTTAAGTATGAGTATTGATTATTTTGAGATGGTTTCAAGGGTAAATTTTGATTATATGTGTATAGGAATCGACATTATTTATACCGTAATTTGCTCGTCAAAGTTTCTATGAGAAGTTTATCGAGTTAGATTTCCAACGATATAAATATTTCTGAAAACAGATGAGTATCGTATATAAGCGACCATGTTCGAAACTTGAAAACAGTGGATGCAATGAACAGTAAATGGGCAGAAATTTTCTGCACACAAAAGTACTGCAGCCAAACAGATTTTTGGGTCGACTTTAAACGATCATAACTCTTTTTACAAAATGATCTGTGTGAGCTGCTATATATCTATGAGAAGCCCCGAGAGTTTTATTTCTAATGCAATGGGTTTCACCCAAATTCATTATCGGAGAAAAGAGTTATGGTCGATTTACTTTAGCCTAGCAAAACAGTCCACCATGGACAGATTCGGATTTACTTAAATTTTAAGGGAAATATGGTAATTTTCCATCACCTCATGGACGAAAATTGGTAATTATATACATATACTTAGACTCATATCCATCATTTATCATCCAAATTATTGAAGAATAAGAAACCCTAGCCAAATTTCAACTCCAATTATCTTGTGATTCAACCGTAGAAAATCCAAATTGATTCCGTAGTTGTGTTCACCGCCTCTAGGGATTCGAGAAGCACCCCTTATTTGTGACAACAGGAGTTCGAAATCAAAAGGTCCATTTTATGGTAAGGATGTAAATTATGTTGGTGTTATTTATATGGATATGTATATATATGCAAGTGAGCATAAGAAGTATGTTATTTGATTGTTGTTGAAAGATGATTGGAAATGATGTTGGATTATTCTTGTGCATGGTTGGATTATGTTGAATTGTGAAGGGATTTGGTGAGATGATGTGGTATTGAAATGATGATTATTTATATATATATACACATAAACCTACTGTTCAAGTTGGTTTTTGGAATGCTTTGCAAATATTGGTTGTATGGAATTATGGAAGAGAATTGTGGTGTTGGGTTGCTAATACTAGATGCCAAACATTTCATTGTAGATAAGTGATTTGTAAAGGTGGGAAGTTGTGTTGAATTGGTATCCGAATCTACAACGAGGTATGTAAAGCATACTCTAACGATGTTCTTTGGCATGAAAACACCAATGTTCCATCAAGTAAGATTCCGAGGTTGTCCAAAAATCATGTATTGTTCTACGTTACCAACGAAGTTGTTTCCATTCTATAAAGTGTCAAAATGTTTCATTGATATACCAATAGGCTCCTATTTCATTGTTGTGATATTGATGATTCTGAAACATATTGTTGATGTACCAATGAGTCTTTATTACATCGTTATTGTATAGAAGGTCTATTACTTGGTTCCTATTGATGTATCATTGTTCCAAAGGTACTGTATTGGCATGAACACTAATGTAATAATCTCAAAAGCTTTTGAACTAAGTTATTGGAAAGATCTCTTGTGTGTGTTACTTGATATACGTGTGGATGGTAGCTCAGGAGCTTAAGCCTAGCATGGGCCGATCCCAATACTTGATATGATTACAGTTGATATGTACTGGGGGCAGCCTAGTGGTCACAGTACGGTACAGTATTGATTATTGTTAGGTGGTTGGAGGTTCGGGAGAAGGAGGTAATGGCGAATGATAATTGTAAAGAATGAAATGAACGAATGTATATCGTTCCACAAATGTGTTTGAATTCAAGAACCCAATTCAGATTAATGATAATGTACATGATCCTAAAAGTGTTTATGAAGTGTGGTTCACTTCTATTATGATTTATTCACTTGTGTCTGATTTTCTTGATCCCCCATATCACATATGATTATTTACAGCTTTACATACTCAGTACATATTTCGTACTGACGTACCTCACGGGGGACCTGTATTTCATGCTCCAGGCACAGGTGCTTCAACTCATACACAGCATAGATAGGAGCCAGGTCATACATCTATTGTTAGTGATCTCCAGTTTGCTTTGTAGCTTTCCGAGTCGGTTCCTTATGTTTTGTTATTGTACAAGAGTCATGTGTGGGCGGGAGGTTTGTCCCGACCCTAGTTATGTCATGTATATCCTAGAGACTTTGTAGACATAAGGAAGGGTAAATTCATGGAAGTTTATATAGTGATGTTATATTTGTATATATGGTGGCCCCGACGGCCAAGTATTACATATATATATATTTGTGTGTGTTGTACTGATACAGGTAATTAGACCCTTCTATATGCAACGAAGTGCTGTCCAAATTTTTGGTGACATGTAAGTGAAAGTACAGGTATTTTAACGGGTTCTCCCGGGCCTTCTCG
Organism: Capsicum pubescens; assembly: GCA_030864215.1. NCBI lineage: Eukaryota > Viridiplantae > Streptophyta > Magnoliopsida > Solanales > Solanaceae > Capsicum > Capsicum pubescens. The sequence continues at coordinate 275,473,566 of CM061542.1, forward strand.
GCTTCGGGTGCCAGTCCGGCTTGATGGAATTTTGGGGCGTGATAAAAGTGGTATCAGAGAGGTTCATCCTAGTGAGTCTACAAAGCCGTGTCTACGTAGAGTCTTGTTTATCGGTGTTTTGTGCACCACATCTATAAACAGGAGGCTATGGACATTTAGGAAATTGTTTCTTTTCTTCAGATCATAGATCGTGCCATAGAGCTTATATAGCAAATGAAGTCATAGTTGACCACTGAATCCATTTGTTTCTCTTATTACAGTAAGAATGTCGGATACCGAAAGTAAGAATACCGGCGAGCGGGTAGATGTGGCCGCCGGAGAAGGGACTAGTAAGTCACCACCTGTACAAGTTAATCAGAGTGAAGCTCAAGCTGAGCGGGTATTTGAAATGTCTTCCACTCCAGATGAAATAAGTGGGAGGTGAACCACATTCACAGAACCACTTGTTAATGCTGTTGATCAAGATATGAGGGATGCAGTACACTTGTTGACCCGAATTGTTGCAGATCAAGTCCAATGGCAAGCTATTCCTGCCGCGGGTTCTAGCGGTACTGATAGGGAGGCTAGTCTTCGGACGCAAGATTTTCTTAAGATGAATCCACCTACTTTTACCGGATCCGATCTTAATGAAGATCCGCAGGACTTTATTGATCAGATCCAAAGGGCCCTAGAGGTGATGCATGTATCGGGCAGAGAGACAGTGGAGTTAGCCGTGAATAGATTCAAAGGTGAGGCTATATATTGGTATGAAGACTGGAAACGATCAAGGGGCATTGATGCACCCCCAGCTACTTGGAAAGAGTTCAAAGAGGCATTTATTGATCATTATCTTCCAAATGAGACTCGTCAGGACCATGCGAATCAGTTCTTAAATCTTCGACATGGTAATACAAGTGTGAGGGAATATAGTCTTCAATTTAATTCTTTGTCCAGATATGCTCCTAATTTTATAGCTACTATGGATGACAGAGTTCATCGGTATGTGGATGGATTCGATCCGTATTTGGTTAGGGATTTTACTATTGCTGCACTGAATAAAGACATGGATATAGCTAGGATCCAAGCATTTGCACAGAAAATGGAAGATCAGAGGCAAAGAAAAAGAACACAGGAATTTGAAAGTGGATCTTCTAAGAGGGCCAGATCTACAAGGCATTTTATGGCGCCACAGGGAGGTTTTAGACCTCAATTTTCTGCTAGACCACCTAGGCAATTATTTTCTTATTCTGCAGCTAGTGCTCCACCACAGCATCAGGGGTTCAGAGACAGTCAATTTGGGTAAAGAAGTGAGGGTCATAGTTCGCGATCAGTGGGTTATCATGGGCAAGGGAACATGAGCCAATCGAGACCTTCTCGAGAGCTATGTAATCGATGCGGAAAGCATCATATGGGCGTATGTCGAATGGGAACAAATGTTTTTTTTTGGTGTGGTATGCTGGGACATATGATGAGAGAATGCCCACGAAGGGGCGCAGGTGGCGTAGCACGACCTTCGGGATCAGCTGTTGCATCATCGTAACCGGTATCTTATTCTGGTAGGGGCGCACAACCTGCGGGTCAAGCTAGAAATGAAAAAAGAGTCGCCAGTTCCAGTGGGACTCAGAATCACACTTATGCTTTAGCGGATCGACAGAATCTAGAGGCTTCCCCAGATGTGGTCGCGGGTACGTTGTCCATATTTTCATTTGATATATATGCTCTAATTGATCCCGGTTCTACATTATCATATGTTACTCCTTTGGTTGCTGAAAAGTTCAAAAGAATCCCCGAATTGTTAGATAAGTCGTTGGAAGTGTCTACCTCGGTTGGGGAATCTATTATTGCTAGAAGAGTTTATAAAGATTGTGTAGTAACTATGTGTGGTCGAGACACGATGGCCAATCTTGTGGAACTAGAAATGGTAGATTTTGATTTTATAATGGGTATGGATTGGTTGGCGTCTTGTTATGCCAAAATTGACTGTTGTACGAAAAAGATGTATTTACATTTTCCTAATAAAGCAGTTATTGTATGGCAAGGTAAGATTGGCGCACCAATAGGTAGATTTATTTCTTATTTCAAAGCGAGAAAAATGATTTCCAAGGGCTACATATGTCATTTAGTTAGAGTAAAGGATACGGAATCGGAATCACCAGATCTTCACACTGTACCAGTAGTAAGTGAATTTCTTGATGTATTCCCTGAAGATCTTCCAGGTTTACCTCCTGAACGAGAAGTAAAATTTGGTATTGATGTGATACCAGGCACTAAGACAATCTCAATTCCTCCGTATAGAATGGCCCCAGCAGAATTACAAGAATTGAAAGGGCAATTGAAAGATTTGCTAGAAAAGGGGTTCATTAGGCCTTGTATTTCCCCTTGGGGAGCACCAGTGATGTTTGTGCTCAAGAAAGATGGCACATTGAGAATGTGTATTGATTATAGGCAGCTGAATAAAGTGACTCTTAAAAATAAATATCCTCTTCTGAGAATTGATGATTTATTTGATAAGTTACAGGGTGCCAAATGTTTTTCTAAGATTCATTTGAGGTCAGTTTATCATCAAGTGAGAGTCAAAGAAAAAGATATACCCAAGACAGCTTTCCGAACAAGGTATGGTCATTATGAGTTTCTAGTTATGTCATTTGGGCTAACTAATGCACCTGCAGCTTTCATCGATTTAATGAATAGGGTGTTTAAGCCATTTCTAGATGTATCCGTGATAGTTTTCATTGATGATGTTCTAGTTTATTCTAGATCAGAAGAGGATCATGCTAATCATTTGCGACAAGCGTTGCAACCTCTTCGTGATTGCAAGCTGTATGAAAAATTTTCTAAATGTGAATTTTGGCTAAAGTCAGTTGCATTTTAAGGTCATATTGTATCAAATGAAGGCATACAGGTTGATGCTCAAAAGATAGAAGCTGTGAAGAATTGTCCAAGGCCCACAACGCCTACGGAGATTCGTAGTTTTCTGGGGTTGGCTGGTTATTATAGAAAGTTTGTTGAGGCTTTTTCTTCTATTTCAGCACCCTTAACTAAGCTAACGCATAAAGCATCCAAGTTCCAATGGAATGATGCGTGTGAGGAGAGTTTCCAAGAAATGAAGAATAAGTTGACTTCTACACCTGTGTTGGTACTTCCAGAAGGTACAGAAGGGTATACAGTGTATTGTGATGCTTCGAGAAGTGGTTTAGAATGTGTATTAATGCAGCATGGTAAGGTGATAGCATATGACTCAAGGCAATTTAGGCCACATGAGAAAAATTACCCCACACATGATCTTGAGCTGGCAGCGGTTATCTTTGCTTTAAAAATATGGCACCACTATTTATATGGGGTTCATGTTGATATATATACTGATCACAAGAGCTTACAATATATTTTCAGTCAGAAGGATCTAAATCTGAGGCAGCGAAAGTGGATGGAACTATTAAAAGATTATGATGTTGATATTTTGTATCACCCAGGGAAAGCGAATATAGCAGCTTATGCGTTGAGTCGTAAGGCTATGATGGAACCTGTAGAAAGGCAAGGGATGATTAATGATATTCATCAATTAGCTAGTCTAGGAGATCGTCTTCTCAAAACTCCGGACGAGGAGCTTATTGTGCATAATGCCGCGGAATGCTCATTAGTAGCTGAGGTGAAAGAGAAGCAAGATGCAGATCCTGTTTTTTTGCAACTCAAAGAGAATGTTCAAAATGGTGCGACGAAGGTATTTGAGCTTTCGCAAGAAGGAGTACTTCTATGCCAAAATCGGCTATGTGTGCCTATTGTTGATGAGCTAAGAAAAAGAATTATGACTGAGGCACATTTCTCAATGTATTCTATTCATCCAGGGTCAACCAAAATGTATCAAGATTTGAAGGATGTATATTGGTGGAATGACATGAAAAGGAACATCGCAGAATTTATAGCTGAATGTCCAAATTGCCAACGAGTTAAAGTGGAACATAAAAATCCCGGAGGCTATATGCAATGCATAAATCTTCCAATTTGGAAGTGGGACATGATCAACATGGATTTTGGTAATGGTTTGCCTCGTGCAGCTCAGAAATTTGATTCTATATGGGTGATTGTGGATAGGCATACTAAATCCTCACATTTCTTACCCGTTAAGACCACTTACACAGTTGAAGAATATTCGAAGTTGTATGTTAAAGAAATAGTCCGATTACATGGAGTGCCAACTTCTATTATATCGGATCGGGGAACTCAATTTACCGCAAACATTTGGAAGTCTTTCCAACGGAGTTTGGGAACACAAGTGAATCTGAGTACAGCTTTTCACCCTCAGATGGATGGTAAGCAGAGCGCACCATTCAAACACTTGAAGATATGCTACGAGCATGTGTTATAGATTTTAAAGGCAGCTGGGATGATCATTTACCTCTTATTGAGTTTGCCTACAATAATAGCTATCATTCAAGTATCAAAATGGCACCATATGAAGCTTTATATGGGAGGAAGTGTAGATCACCAATAGGATGGTTTGAAGCGGGTGAAACTCTTATGTTCGGACCGGATCTTATGTATCAAGCCATAGAAAAAGTCAAGGTGATTCAGCAACGGTTGAAAATAGCCCAAAGTCGACACAAGTCATATGCGGATAGTAGAAGAAGAGGGCTAGAGTTTTCGTTAGGCGATTGGGTATTTTTGAAGGTATCGCCAATGAAAGGGGTGATTAGATTTGGCAAGAAAGGAAAGTTGAGTCCACAATATATAGGCCCGTATAAGATTATTCAAAGATGTGGGCAAGTTGCTTATGAATTAGAGCTACCCCAGGAACTCTCATCAGTGCATCCAGTATTTCATGTATCGATGCTTCGAAAGTGCATCGGAGATCCGTCCCTTATTACTTATACTGAAGATGTGCAAGTAACAGAAGATCTTACCTATGAGGAGATGCCTATTGCTATATTAGATCGTCAAGTTAAGAAGATGAGAAATAAAGAAGTAGCATCGGTGAAAGTACTTTGGAGAAATCAACAAAGGGAAGAGATTACATGGGAAGCAGAGGAAGCAATGAAATCCAAATACCCTTATTTGTTCAAAGGTGAAAAAGAAGTGCAAGGAGTGGAACTGGGACACTAACAAGAAAGTTTTTACATATGCATAATATCTATAAGATGACGTGAATATCAATTATGAGTTCGAACTTGTTTCGGCTAAATAACTGCATTCTCATTCGACGACGAATGTCCTTAAGGGGGGAAGGATGTAACACCCCGTACTTAATTACGTGCATTATCTATGGTTATATGTGTTGGAGTATATGTATTGATCATAAGTTAGGTATATATGAGTTTAAGTATGAGTATTGATTATTTTGAGATGGTTTCAAGGGTATAGTTTGATTATATGTGTATAGGAATCGACTTTATTTATACCGTAATTTCTCGTCGAAGTTTCTATGCGAAGTTTATCGAGTTAGCTTTCCAACGATATAAAGATTTCTGAAAACAGATGAGAATCGTATATAAGAGAGCATGTTCGAAACTTGAAAACAGTGGACGCAATGAACAGTAAATGTGCAGAAATTTTCTGCACACAAAAGTACTGCCGCCAAACAGATTTTTGGGTCAACTTTAAACGATCATAACTCCTTTTACAAAATGATCTGTGTGAGCTGCTATATATATATATGAGAAGCCCCCATAGTCTTCTTTCTAATTCAATTGGTTTCACCAAAATTCATTATCGGAGCAAAGAGTTATGGTCGATTTACTTTATCCTAGCAAAACAGTCCACCATGGACAGATTCGGATTTACTTAAATTTTGAGGGCAATATGGTCATTTTCCATCACCTCATGGACGAAAATTGGTCATTATATACATATAATTAGCCTCATATCCATCATTTGTCATCCAAATTATTGAAGAATAAGAAACCCTAGCCTAATTTCAACTCCAATTATCTTGTGATTCAACAGTAGAAAATCCAAATTGATTCTGTAGTTGTGTTCACCGTCTCGAGGGCTTCGAGAAGCACCCCTTATTTGTGCCAATAGGACTTCGAAATCAAAAGGGCCATTTTATGGTAAGGATGTAAATTATGTTGGTGTTATTTATATGGATATGTATATCTATGCATGTGAGCATAAGAAGTATGTTATTTGATTGTTGTTGAAAGATGATTGGAAATGATGTTGGATTATTCTTGTGCATGGTTGGATTATGTTGAATTGTGAAGGGATTTGGTGTGATGATGTGGTATTGAAATGATGATTATATATATATATACACACATAAACCTACTGTTCAAGTTGGTTTTTGGAATGCTTTGCAAATATTGGTTATATGGAATTATGAAATAGAATTGTGGTGTTGGGTTGCTAATACTAGATGCCAAACATTTCATTGTAGATAAGTGATTTGTAAAGGCGAGAAGTTGTGTTGAATTGGTATCCGAATCTACAACGAGGTATGTAAAGCATACTCTAACGATGTTCTTTGGCATGAAAACACCAATGTTCCATCAAGTAAGATTCCGAGGTTGTCCAAAAAACATGTATTGTTCTACGCTACCAACGAAGTTGTTTTCATTCTATAAAGTGTCAAAATGTTTCATTGATATAACAAAAGACTCCTATTTCATTGTTGTGATATTGATGATTCTGAAACACATTGTTGATGTACCAATGAGTCTTTATTACATCGTTATTGTATAGAAGGTCTATTACTTGGTTCCTATTGATGTATCATTGTTCCAAAGGTACTATATTGGCATGAACACTAATGTAATAATCTCAAAAGATTTTGAACTAAGTTATTGGAATGATCTCTTATGTGTGTTACTTGATATACGTGTGGGTGGTAGCTCAGGGGCTTAAGCCTAGCATGGGCCGATCCCGATACTTGATATGATTACAGTTGATATGTACTGAGGGCAGCCTAATGGTCACAGTACGGTACAATATTGATTATTGTTAGGTGGTTGGAGGTTCAGGAGGAGGAGGTAATGGTGAATGATAATTGTAAAGAATGAAATGAACGAATGTATACCATTCCACAAATGTGTTTGAATTCAAGAACCCAATTCAGATTAATGATAATGTACATGATCCTAAAAGTGTTTATGAAGTGTGGTTCACTTCTATTATGATTTATTCACTTGTGTCTGATTTTCTTGATCCCCCATATCACATATGATTATTTACAGCTTTACATACTCAGTACATATTTCGTACTGACGTCCCTCATGGGGGACCTGCATTTCATGCTGCAGGCACAGGTGCTTCAGCTCATACACAGCATAGATAGGAGCCAGGTCATACAGCTATTGTTGGTGAGCTCCAGTTTGCTTCCGAGCTTTCCGAGTCGGTTCCTTATGTTTTGTTATTGTACAGGAGTCATGTGTGGGCGGGAGGTTTGTCCCGACCCTAGTTATGTCATGTATATCCTAGAGGTTTTGTAGACATAAGGAAGGGTAAAGTCATGGAATTTTATATAGTGATGTTATATTTGTATATATGGTTGCCCCGACGGCCAAGTATTACATATATATATTTGTGCGTGTTGTGCTGATACAGGTAATTAGACCCTTCTATATGCAACGAAGTGCTATCCAAATTTTTGGTGACATGTAAGTGAAAGTACAGGTATTTGAATGGGTTCTCCCGGGCCTTCTCGGCTTCGGGTGCCAGTCCGGCCCGATGGGATTTTGGGGCGTGATACTTAGGCTCTGATACCAAGTTTGTAACGTCCCAAAAATAGGTCCAGAGATGTCACACATTGCTCATGACTACGAGTAGCCTTAAGCTAACCCTATAAGCCTTCTAATAAATCTGAAGCTCATAATAATGAAATATAATAAAAAATCAATGCGGAAGTCTGTCTGATCTAAGCTAAAAAATTTTGAACATAATTTTTGAAAGTATTTGTTTCGAAAGACTAGACTATCAATACTGAAAATATGAATTATTTCTAGCAATCTGACAAACCTCTACTACTAATAACTAGAGAGCCACTCGAACAAGTCCCCAGGTGACTCGAACTAATTGAAAATACTGAATCAACTACTCTAATAAGCTGAAAAACTGAATAACTAGGTCCCCAAACTATGAGGACTCACGAACCATCGGGATGGAGATGGAGATTCTCAAAATCACTCACGCTACTGAAACTAAGCACCTGAACCTGCATTATTAGACAATGTAGCACATAAACGTATATATGGATCAGTACTTCTAGATTGTACTAAGTATATGGGGTGAATGCATAAGTAAAATAATATTTCAGCGTTCAAATAACTTGTAAAATAATGCATGCTAAGTATAAATGACTCACATTGGTTGGAATAACTGAAAGCTAAAAATCATGAATCATGAGTGATAAGATATACTGTATAAATCTTGTGAGTCATAACACTTAGTTCTAAAGGCTATACATGTACTCTATCTTTAAATCATGCGGTCTAAGTGTAGAAAGGACTCACTTTTATATCTGTAAACTGAAAGTTTGAATCTAGTAGCTAATGTCTTATGTAAAGCAATATCTGAATAAAGCTGTGAGCCCTTACACTTGATTTCTAAAAGATTTTCTGTTATTCTTTACTCTTTTCTTTAGGGTGTAGGGAGGTTCATCTAATAGACATACACCAAGTGAGCTATCATGATGTCCAATGTCTAGTTCTCTTATAGAAAAAGCTCACGTTGGGAAGAGTTGTCATACTCTTGCCAAGGAGTATAGCCTAATCTAACTGATCACATCTGTAACTGCCATCCATATAGAAATGGGAATAATTTGAAAATCTATACCTACGTTGGCTCATAGTTCTGGGGCATGTGAAGATGCCCAACTCGGTGCTAAATACTACTCCCTTTAATTTGTATGCTCATTCTATAGGAAATCCACTTTCAAGACTAGTATAAGGGTTTATAATGAAAACCTCTTGTGAATATGTTTACTGTAAACTGTAGTTAAACTGTAAAGTGGATTGCATATCTAAGCTGAGATCAAAACATCAAATCTTTATTCAAAATCTGAATATAACTAATCATGGAATGCTTAAAAGCATAATCTTCTTGAAATATCAACATTCAAACTAGGGATAGTAACCCATGCATCAATTTCATGTCAAATCATCATAAAGTTCATGCTACATAATGAAAATCTTGATAATTCAATACTAAATCTGGGAAATAATGTCACACTAACAAAATAAGAAAGTAGACATGCAATTCAACATCTATATCACTTGAAATCTCATAATCTTCAAATAGTAATGAGTGGGTATAAACCCTAGACTGAAATTCATATAATTTTTTATAAAATTCAACTTGAAAACTAATTTTGGGCACAAGGATGAAAGAATTATCCTTGTTAAAAAACCCACATACATTAATTGATGATATTGATAAAGAAGCTTGAACTTGAACTCCAATTTGTGCTTTTGAAGATGATTTCTTAAATACCTTGGATTGAAAATCTTGAATTTGGGTTATCTTGCAAATTGAATGGTGGAATTTGGATTTCTTGAGGATTAAGATTGACGTTCTAGGGTTTCTTGGAGAGAAATTTTGTGAAAAGTGAGCGTATAATGCTTAGAATAGGTTTAATCTAGTGTTTTCCAGGATTTGGGGGCTTGGGAATTGACTTGATTGCCCTTTGGAAAATTTAATTCAGAACTGGAAATCCCAATTTTGGGCTCCACCGTGACGCGGTCCTTATCGTGGTGGCTTACTTATAAAGGACGAGTGTTATTTTGGCCTCTGGCGCAACGCGGCGTAATCGCGTTGCATCACCGGAAAAGGACGAGTGCCATTTTGCACTCCTCCGGGACGCAGAGTCTGTCCTATTGAGATTTTTGGTTCGATACCAGTAAATCGTCCTGAGCTACTGGAAAAAGACGAACGGGAATTTAGGCTTCACCGCGACACGGGCTAATCGTGATGCCTCACTGAAAATCAGACAATTGCGATTCTACACCTCACCGCAACTCGGTGCTATCGCGATGCTCTACTGTTTTTCACTAAAATCGCCATGTCTTCTCAACCGAGTATCGGATTAAGGCGAAATTGGTATCGTTGGAAAGCTTATTCAATTATCTACACACTGGTGGGTCTAGATCTGGAAGATTACGAATGTATCATTAGTTATTCATTTTTAAAGTTGAACCCTGACACACTTGGAGCTAAACAGGACTAATAAAAGTACGGGGTATTACAATGTACTTGTTATCAATTGTACATGTGAACAAACTGTACAGATGTGTCAAATTTGATCTTCTAGCACAAGATGGTGGTTGCCCGTCTGACAACCACTTACCTTTTCACGCTGCATTGGTAAGCAGTTGTGAGACGGGCAACCACCATCTTGTGCTAGATGAACAAATTGGACTCATCTGTACAGTTTTTTCACATGTGTAATTGGAGAACAAGTACATCTTCCCTCCTTTTGTAAGTATACGGGCAATTTACAAGATATGTTGTTATTCCTCAATAGATTCTGTCTTTAATCTTAATGACTCTGTGTTGAAGATTTTGCTAAATCACTTGTTTTTTCTACTACATCTACGTTCCTGTCGGTGTCTACAGCTTGACATAGTGCATGACAAGAATTGGGGCAATGCAGTTGGTTCTATGCCTCAGAGATATGTTATATGTTCTGAAACTTTTTTAAGTGTGCTACGGACTAGTGTTTTCTCTTTTAATTAGATGAACGTGCTAAAAATTAGAGTTATTTATTAGTCATGGAGGTTTGAAATGTTGGAGTTGTGTCAACTTCAAATTTCCAGGTTTGAAGTTATGGGCAGTCAAGTTCAACTTTAGACCTAAATACCTGAAGTTCGAAGCGTACTAGCAATCTATCAAACTTCTTATATTTTATGATTAGTTTAACTTCAAAATGTTTGTTCAAAACTTGTTACTTCACATGTATTTTAAACTGTTGATAATTCTACCACTGATCACTCTAAAACGACTAAACATTAAATATTTCTTAAATTTTAGGTATACATTAATATCTACACACTTGTGACTTACCCCTTTTAATTATATAAGCCCAACCATATCATTTAACGTAAAATAGCGAATATTGATAAATAGCTACTTTTAACACCTTAAATCAAATATCATCAATTATTTTAAAAGTTTGGCATAATTTTCAGACACCTCCCATTGCGTTTAGCTTTATCACACTGATCTCCAACGTGACTTACGATATTACGATTTTATTTAAAACACAAAATAATTTCAGCAAGCAATGTTGAGTATTAGTAAAGTTTTTATTATAAGTGAATATCAACACACAATGTCAAAGTTCAAAGAATTAGTGTTAAAAGTCTTAATACCTTTTCTTTCAGAATTAGTGTTAAAAGTCTTAATACGTTTTCTTTCCTTTTTTATGGTCAAATCATTTTGATTACAAATATCTAATTCTCTCAGAGGCGAACCCAAGATATGAAGATAGGGGGTGCACCATTATCTTTAACTTTTGACGATCAACTTCTGACTTGCATTGTTGTTTGTCGGAATGACACCGTGATTTCGTTGGCACTTGGCCGTCGGTGATGATGATTGCGTGAGTATTTTTCAAGTTGTGAAATTTTTCTTTGGCATGGAGCTTGGAGTGAATTTTGAGGAAAATAATTTAGTTTTTAGGGATTTGAAAATTGGGGGAGAAAAATACGTGTGGGCAGTTGGATTGGGAATTGAGAGTTGGGAATAGAACATTCCATGGGTTATTAATTTAATTAATTATTAAAATAATAGTGTAGTGAGTCAGATCTAATATTCTAATGATATGAAATAATTAAATATAAAAGAAAATATTGTATTTGTAAAGGTCAAAAGCAACAAGTGGGGCCAGATGAGGTGGCAAGTAAAGGAAGGAATTTGTAGAAAAAAATAATGCCCCCATCTAAGATGAACCCGTGACGTCGGGGCATCAATAACGCGCATAATTGAGCATAGTGCACCAAGACACAATTTGATATTGAGAGTGCACAATCTATTATATTAACCTTATTCGGATATCTATACATACATACATATATATATATATATATATACATACATACATATATATATATATATATATATATATATATATATATATATATATATATATATATATATATATATATATAAGTTTTTTAAAATCTTACCGGGTGCACGTGCACCTTCACGGTGACACGTGGGTCCACCCCTGAATTCTTTATAGGTGTTGTTCTTTAGAAATTACATGTTCTCACTTCATTCTATTTTCACATTCACATTCTAACATGATGTTTGTTACATGTGAAATAGTATTACTAACTAATGAAACACTAATACAATATTTCTTTAGTTGGTAATTAATACCATATCAAAATTTGAGTGTGCCAAACAACACCTTTTTCAGCTTCTTTTGACTCTGTCATCGAATTTGAACGGAGTTACTTTATGTTTGATTGTTTTACAGAAAAATATTGTCTGTAAAATATAAGTTCCTTAATAAAAATAGAAAAAATAAAATTCATAAATAGAATTACATAATAATTGTCTTCTCCCTTAACTTCCATATTGTTAGAGTATACAAATCATGCGCAGCAGTAGCATGATTATGAATCACAAAACTTAAGTAAGTACTACGGATAACATAACTAAAGCGAGATTAATAAAGTCACTAACCTCTTGAAGTTTTTGCATAAATATTGCCTATCTAGGATTACAGCCACCACACTTGAAACTCAAGGTTAAGAACTTTCCTGTTAGGTGAAAGATTTTTTCCACCATTGCTAAACCTTTAGTCTGAGAAAATAAGAAAATGTGCGGTTAGCTTTCAACACAAAGGAAGTATTTATAGCAGAGGCGGATCTAAAATTTTAAGCTTGTGGATTCCTTGGGCAAAATAGAAATTCAAAAAAAAAGTGAATGATGGGGTTAGAATCCACAACCAAGAGGGCAATAATGTCTCAACATGCACTTGCTTTGTCACTAGATCAATAGCACACTTTATTGTGGGTTCCTAGCTTATAATTTTTATATATTTACTAGATTTCTCAATATAAATACAAGATCCGTACGAAAGTTAATGGGTTCCCGGGAACCCCCACCATACCTTCTAGATCCGCCCCTGATTTATAGTGATAGAATCATCACATTGTATGATGAAAATGAACTCAAATAACAAAAAAGTAAAAAAATAAAAATTATGTCACTTCCTTTTTTCCAAAGGAATTGACCAAATCTTATAATATTAATTGAGTTTCCTTCTTTGCTTCTTTGTATTGTTGTCATTTTGTAAAGACTACAATAACACCGTCAATATTTTTCCTAACTAGACTTGTGTTATTGGATTCTTAAAAAGTATTTTTTTTCTTTTTTTTTTTCAATCTGTGATGTAATATCTCATAGTAAGTTCATACCTAAAATGAACATTTTTTTGGTGGAAAAAATGATCATTATTTATGAGGTAAAAATATTTTTTGATTATATCTGTTTATTTATAAATTTGCTCTTGTTAGAAAATGTATATTGTGTTTGTAGTCATTCTTAGTAAAAGTCTTGTGAAATTATTTATTATCTAATTAATACTAACATATAAAAAAACATTTCATTTTAATATCCTAAAATAATTAGTGCAGATAGAGAGTTTACAAACTCGTAAAACCTAATTGTAATTTACGACAAGTGAAAAAATATTGTAATATAAAATCATATACTGTAATAATTAAACATGTACAAACTCCTTTAAAATGGTGTAAGAAAACTCCTTTATACACTTGATATGATATATTGTAAATATTTTATATGATACAAAGAAATTATGTCTCTTGTATTTGTTTAACTACCTTATGGTCGAAGTTGATTTACTGTTAAGATTCATATATCATATAACCACTTTAGATATATTCTAAGGAGTTTAAATGTATAAGAACAAAATGTTTGTCTATTTTATTAAGTTCCACAAAAAAAATTCAATTTGTAAATTTGAATAGATGATGTAGTAACAATAAAATGCATTCAACCACTGAATCTAGGAATCAATGGAAAACAATTGCCTGCATTATCCAATAGTGCTAGAACGAGTGGTTCATAGCATGAAAGAGCCAAATGTGTCTCGGGAGTGCTCAAGTTTGGAGGGCCGACTGAACTTCTTGCATCCGAGTTTTAATATATATATATATACTCAATACTAATCCTTTTAATCCTCACTTTATATCTCAAGAAAGGGACACTATCAATCTATTGCCTAACAACAACCCAGTGAAATTTCACAAGTGATATTGAAAGAGTGTATGCAATGCCTTGTCCAAGATGAGAAAACAATTGTCTTGTCCTAATGTTAGCAATCAATTATTATCACAATTATCAAGTACCACATCCCGTAATTGATAATTAGTTAACACTAATTAAGTCATAAGACAACAACTTTGCATCTTATGCAAGTCAATATCCAACAAAAAGAAAATGTTAAAAAGAAATCATAACCAACCACAATATGTGTTACCCTCAACAAAATCTGCCCCGGCCAGATTAAGCCTGGTGCAATGCGGCCTGCCACACAACTCCACACATAACTTATTTTCTAGTTGACAATTTTTTTTGCCTAGCCTCCTTGTTCCAAAGCTGGCATGGCACAATTCACATAGCATCGCATGGTGCATATGCTTTGCTGCTCCATGTTCTCAATTTCCTTCATTCTTTTCATGTCTAAGTCATGTGTGGATTGGCTAATGGTGATACAAATATGATCATGATCATGATACTTTTTGAGTATTTTTGAAGGCAATCGAGAGAGTTCACAAATCTAAGTGCGAAGGAGGCCCAAAGCCACCCTATCGTGCACTCAATGGGCACCCATTTTGAAGACTAGTCAGTAAATGGCCATTTTTGTATTTTTTTCTATTATTGTAATATAGTATGAATAAAATATTGTAGGGTTTATTTCTTTAGTTACTTAATGATATTGAGAGAACTCTTCTCTTAGAGAGAGAGAGAGTCCTAACCGAAACTAGGGCATTGCACAAGTGTGGGATCATTTGTGTGTTGTATTTTTCTTGATACGTTAGTTCTTGGGTGATGAATTCCTCACTTATGCCAATTGTAAAAGATAGATGATAGTAGTGTGTAGTGTTAAGGGTCCAAGAGTGGAATAAGATCTTGGGCTCTTAAGATTATACCATTCATTTGTCTTTCTATCTTTAGTTTGTTGTAACCGTTGGTAGTGTTCTTGTATTTCAACCCGTATTGTTCCTATTGTTATAATATTGTTATTATTCATCCTATTGTTATTAATATAGTTTGGGATTGTTGGCTTCCAATAGGTGTTAACACCTTATTCTCTTGTTGTAATACCTTGTACCTTTTCTAGCTAAAATTTGTCTCTAGAATGTTAAGCGATAGCTTCCAAAATGAAGAATAATTATTTCATGTGAAATTTTCCAGATTTAGACCTACCATTGTGTGAAAAATTTAATAAGATTTCCAACGATATAAGATTTTCCTAAATCCGATGACCGAGTGAGAAATTAGGGCTATTTTAAGCTTTAGTCGTAAAACACCGTGATTGGGTCCTTTGTGCGTCGTGGAGATGGTTTAAATGAAAATTGTCAAATTCCAGTGAGGCTCTGTGATATTGGTGTATCGCGAAGAGGTCAAATTTCCCATTCGTCAAGATTCAGTGAAACTCTGCGATTTCCCCGCATCGCGGAGAAATCCTTTTTCTCGTTTGTCCATTTCCAGTGGCTCACCACGATGGTGATGCATCTCGGTGATGGATAAAATGGAAATCTAGAAGAGCATCACGATAGATCCATGTCACGGTGTCTTTCCAGGTCCGAGTTAGCAGTTTCCAGTAGGCCACCGCGATCATGGCACGTCTCGCCATAGGACAAATTTGGAAATTTTTCTAGCTCCGAGTACAAATTTAAAAGTTCTCTTTGGTCTTTTCCCAATCCCTAAGTCATGAATAATAGATGATTTAACTCATTCTAAGCATATTACTTTCACTTTTCACCAAAATACTCTCAAAGAAAACCCTAGATCATCAAACTTTCTCTCCAAGAAATCCAAATTCCTCCATTAATTCTCCAAGGAAATTCAAGATTTAGGAATTCCAATACAAGATCTCTAAGGATTCATCTCCAAAGCATCAATAGGAATCCAAGATTCAAGTTTTAGCATCTTAGATCATCAATTGAAGTATGTGGGGTTATGAACAAGGATAAACCTTTCATTTTTGTGGCCAAAACTTATTTTAATTATAAATTTACTGAAATTTTATGTTATTTCTCATGAAATTGAAGTTGGGTTTATACCCAATATTGCTATTTATCAGTTTATAAGATTTTCAATGATTTAGAAGTTGAATTGCATGTTTATGTTTATATTTTTATATATATTGCAGAAATTTCCAGATTTTAAGTTGATTTATAAATGTTTACCTCACCAAGCATGACTATTATGATGTTTTAACATGAGTTTGATGCATGGGTCATTAAGCCCTAATTAAGATTGCTATTTCAAGAGTGTTTATGCTATGAGCACCCTAAGCTGAGATTATTCTCAGATATTTCTATAAAGATTTGACCTTTTGGTCCTGAGCCAAGATAAAGAATCCACTTTATTTATATGACTTGAGATTTAAAGAAAGAAAGAGCATAATTGGTTTTCTTGTAAACCCTTGCGCTATATTTTTTTGAAGTGGATTTCATAAGATTCTGAACATAAGAATGGGAGTAGTATTTAGCACCGAGATGGGTATGTTACCTTTTATGCCCCAGAACTACGTGCCACCATAGGATTAACATTATTTCCACTTCTACGTGGATGACTAAGATTGTGATCACTTAAGATAAGAAGTTCTATTCTGATGGCAAGGGTAGAACAGCTCAACCCAACGTGGGGAAGACGTGGGACTCCATGATTTCTCACATGGTTTGTGTCGGTTAGAAGAACCTCCTAAAAAGATGTCCCTACTCTTAAAATAGTCTATTGGTTTAAGGCCTTAAGATAAAAGCATATGTTTTGAAAGCTATGGTTTTAAGATTCTTAAAGTCTTGAGATAAAGTATTTCCCTTACAAGTTGACAAGATGATGTAGTAGCTTTTAGAAAGAATAGATTTTAGAACTGAATGTAATGCCTCACAAGATTCATATTATATACTTTATTGTTCATGATTTATGATCTTTAGTTTTTATATTACTCAAGCCTATGTGAGTCATTTACGTTTAGCATACATGATCTTTTTTTAAAAATTATGATGATATTGTTTACTTATTGCATTCACCTCTATATGCTCAGTACATCCTTATAATACTGATCCACATATAGGCCTTTGTGCTACATTGTCTCATAATGTAGGTTCAGGTACTTAGTCTTAGCAGCATGAGAGATTTTTTAGCATCTCATCTACATCCCTATAGTTAGTGAGTCCTCATAGTTCAGGGGCTTGGCTATTCATATTTTAATTTTATTAATAGATGTTTTCGTTTTCATTTTAAACAGTTTGATTCAGTTGGGGCCTATCCCAGTGACTCTCTAGATTCAGTCAGTAGAGGCTTTACGAACTACTGGATTCAGATTTAATCTTTTAATTTAGTAATTAGATTTCTCGTTGTTATATTCCCAAGACTTGTAAGATTAGGATGTTTTAGATAAGATTTCCACATTTATTATGCTTTTATATTCATTTCCCCTATTTTGAGATCCAAACTTAGTAGAAAGCAACCAGGGTTGGCTCAGGACTACTTGTAGTTTGGAGCACAGTTTGGCATCCCGGGAAATCAGATTACGGGGTGTTACAAACTTGGTATATATCATCTAGTTCGAGTCAAGGTCACTAAGTCTGAGATTCAAACAATTCAGTCTATCTGAGTGGTCAATGAGTTTCCTAAAGTTTTTCCAGAAGATCTCCCAGGGGTACCTCCTGATAGGAAAATAGAATTTGGTATTGACCTTCTCCCAAATACTCAGCCTATTTCTATCCCTCCTTATCGTTTGGCTCCCATCGAGCTTAAGGAGTTGAAAGAGCAACTCAAAGATCTTTTGGATAAAGTTTTTATAAGACCCAGTGTTTCTCCACGGGGCGCTCCCATCCTATTCATGCGAAAGAAAGATGGTTCTTTGTAAAAGTGCATTGACTATCGTCAGCTAAATAAGGTCATAGTCAAGAACAAATACCTTCTTCCTAGAATTGATGACTTGTTTGATCAATTACAAGGGGAAATTATTTCTCAAAGATAGACCTTAGATCCAACTATCATCAGCTTAAGGTAAGGGAATGTGATATTCCAAAGATAACTTTCAGGACTCGTTACGGACATTTTGAGTTTCAAGCCATGTTTTTTGGGCTAACCAATGCTCTTGTAGATTTCATGGACCTCATAAATTGAGTGTTCAAACAATATCTAGACATATTTGCCATAGTATTCATAGATGGTATCCTTGTGTACTCCTGTAGTGAGGATGACCATATAGATCATCTTAGAATTGTCTTGCAAACTCTTAGAGATCATCAATTGTTTGCCTAATTCAGGAAGTGTGAATTTTGGCTAAAATCAGTAGCCTTTCTCGATCATATTGTTTTCGCCGATGGTATTAGAGTCGATCCCCAAAAGATAGAAACCATAAGAAATTAGCCTATACCCATTTCTCCGTTGGGCATTAGGAGTTTCTTGGGTCTAGTTGGTTATTACCATCGTTTTGTTGAAGGTTTCTCATCTATTTTATCTCCTATGTCTAGATTGACCTAAAATAAAGTTAAGTTACAGTGGTCATATTCCTGTAAGAAGAGTTTTTAGGATTTGAAGACTCGACTCACTTCAGCCCCAATTCTAGCATTACCCGATGGTAAAAATAATTTTGTGATGTATTATGATGCCTCTAGAGTTGGTTTGGGTTGTGTGTTAATGTTGAGAGGTAAGGTTACAGCCTATGCCTCTAGACAGTTAAAGCCTCATGAAAAGAATTACCCAACCCATGATTTTGAGTTAGTTGCGGTGGTGTTTGCTTTGAAAATCTGGAGACACTATCTGTAGGGTGTGCATGTTGATATGTTCACGGATTACAAAAGTCCACAGTATGTGTTTACTCAGAGGGAGTTGAATCTGCGTCAAAGAAAGTGGTTAGAATTGTTGAAAGATTATGACATGGGTGTGTTGTATCATCCGAGCAAGGACAATGTAGTTTTAGACGCCCTTAGTAGATTGTCTATGGGTAGTGTTTCTCATATGTTGAATGATAAGAAAAAGTTAGCTCGAGAAGTTCATCGTTTGGCAAGATTGGGTGTTAGGTTGGTGGACTCAGCTGATGGGAATGTTTGGGTTCAGAGTAATTCCGAATGTTCCCTAGTTTTGAAAGTGAGGAGAAGTAAGATATGGATTCTAGTTTGGTCAAACTGAAGAAGTCGATTAAATACCAAAAGGTAGAGGTTTTCTCCCAAGGGGGAGATGGTGTGTTGAGATACCAGAGTAGATTGTGTGTGCCATGTGTTGATGATTTGAGAAAACGGATTATGGAGGAATCGCATGGTGCGTTATTCTATTCATCCAGGTGTTGCCAAGATATACTGCAACTTGTGGGAAATCTATTGGTGGAGTGGTATGAAGAGAGATATATCGGAGTTCATAGCAAAATATGCAACTTGTCAATAGGTTAAAGTGTAGCACCAAAGACCTGGTGGTACGTTGCAAGAGTTTGGTATTCCTACTTGGAAGTGGGAAGAGGTGACTATGGATTTTATAACTGGTTTACCCCATTCGCGTCATCATCATGATTTGATTTGGGTTATTGTAGATAGATAGACTAAGTCAGTGCATTTATTGCCAGTTCACACATCTTATACAGTTGAGGATTATGCTAAGTTATATATCCGAGAGTTAGTCAGATTGCAGGAGTGCCTTTGACCATCATTTTAGATAGGGGTACTCAATTTACTTCCCAGTTCTGGAGAGATTTTCAGAAGGGTCTTGGTACCCAAGTCCATCTTAGTTCAACTTTCTACCCTCAGACAGATGGCCAAGCAGAAAGGACCATCCAAACTTTAGAGGATCTGTTAAGGGCATGTGTTCTTGATTTCAAAGGTAGTCAGGAAGAGAATTTGCCATTGATTGAGTTCACTTATAATAATAGTTACTATTCTATCATTTAGATGGCCCCATTTGAGGCTCTTTATAGGAGGAGATGTAGATTGCCCATAGGTTGGTTTGAAGTTGGTGAGGCCACTTTTACTTGGCCCGATGCAGTGTTTGAATCTATGGAGAAAGTTAAGTTGATTAGAGAAAGATTAAAAACAACCCAGAGTTGTCAGAAATCCTATGCAGACATGAGAAGAAAGGACCTCGAGTTTAAGGTAGGTGATTTAGTATATTTGAAAATTTTACCCATGAAAGGGGTGAAGAGATTTGGCAAAAAGGGGAAGCTTAGTCCCCGGTATGTTGGTCCCTTCCGAATTTTGAGCCGTG
This sequence comes from Capsicum pubescens, assembly GCA_030864215.1. Lineage (NCBI taxonomy): Eukaryota > Viridiplantae > Streptophyta > Magnoliopsida > Solanales > Solanaceae > Capsicum > Capsicum pubescens. The sequence goes on from CM061542.1 coordinate 275,493,942, forward strand.
TTGGGAAAGTAGCTTATGCACTTGATTTTCCCGCAGACTTGTCATCCGTTCATCCTATATTCAATGTCTTTATGCTTAAGAAGTGCATCGGTGACTCCACTATTGTAGTTCCTTTAGAAATCTCAGATATTCAGAACGGCCTTTCATACAAAGAGATTCCAGTTGAGATTTTAGATCATCAGACCCATAGACTAAGGAACAAAGAAGTTCACTTGGTCAAAGTTCTTTGGCGGAATCAGTTTGTTAAGGGTGCCACTTGCGAAGCAGAAGCAGATATGCGAGCCAAGTACCCTCACCTTTTCTCCGCAAACTCAGATTTAGCCGAAGGTAATAATCTTCCTTGATTTAGTTTGTTCTAATCATATATTCAGCTATATAGTTGTCCTCATGTAAGTTCATGCACTCACAGAATTACTCCGAAGCTCAGAATGATTTAGATTCAGTTATTCAATTTATTTCAGTTGTGAATGATAGCTTATAGCCTAAGATTCCTCAGCACTCTCATCTTATCAAGCCATATTCGAGGACGAATGTTCCCAAGGGGGAGATATTATAATACCCCATACCTTTTCTAGCTAAAATATATCCTTAGAATGTTAAGGGATATCTTCCAAAATAAAGAATAATTATTTCGTGTGGAATTTTTAAGATTTAGACCCCCCACTATGTGAGAAATTTAATAAGCTTTCCAACGATATAAGATTGGCCTAAATCTGATGACCGAGTGAGAAGTTAGGGCTATTTTAAACTTCAGTCGTAAAACATCATGATTTGGGTCCTTAGCGCGCTGCAGAGACGGTTTAAATGATAATTGTCAAATTCTAGTGAGACTCTGCGATATTGGTGCATCGTAAAGAGGTGAAATTTCCCATTCGTCAAGATCCAGTGAAACTCCGCAATTTTCCCGCGTCACGGAGAAATCCTTTTTCCTGTTTATCCATTTCCAGTGGCTCACCATGATGGTGGATCCTCGCGGTGATGGAAAAATGGCAATCTAGAAGAGCATCACGATAGCTCCACATCGTGGTGTCTTTCTAGGTCCCAGTTGGCAGTTTCCAGTAGGCCACCACGATCATGGCACGTCTCGTTGTATGCTAAATTGGGGAATTTTCCCAGTTCCGAGTAAATATTTAAAAAGGTCTCTTTGGTCTTTTCCCAAGCCCTAAGTCATGAATAACAGATGATTTAACCCATCCTAAGCATATTACATTTACTTTTCACCAAAATACTCTCAAAGAAAACCTAGATCATCAAACTTTCTCCCCAAGAAATCCAAATTCCTCTATTAATTCACCAAGTAAATTCAAGATTTAGGAATCTCAATACAAGAACTCTAAGGATTCATTTCCAAAGCATCAATAGGAATCCAAGATTCAAGTTTTAGCATCTTAGATCATCAATTGAGGTATGTGGGGTTATGAACAAGGATAATCCTTTCATCCTTGTGCCCAAAACTTATTTTAATTACAAATTTACTAAAATTTTATGTGATTTCTCATGAAATTGAAGTTAAGGTTTATACCCAATTTTTTTATTTATGAGTTTATGAGATTTTCAATGATTTAGAAGTTGAATTGCATGTTTATGTTCATATTTTCATGTATATTGCAGAAATTTCCATATTTTAAGTTGATTTATAAATGTTTACATCACCAAGAATGAATATTATGATGTTTTAACATGAGTTTTATGCATGGGTCATTAAGCCCTAATTAAGATTGCTATTTCAAAATTTTTTGTCCTATAAGCACCCTAAGCTGAGATTATTATCAGATTTTTCTCTAAAGATTTGACCTTTTGGTCCTGAGCTAAGATAAATAATCCACTTTGTTTATATAACTTGAGATTTAAAGAAAGAAAGAGCATAATTGGTTTTCTTGTAAACCCTTGTGCTATATTATTTTTTGAAGTAGATTTCTTAAGATCCTGAGCATAAGAAGGGGAGTGGTATTTATCACCGAAATGGGTATGTTACCAAGGTTTCATGACACAGAACTATGTCCCATCGTAGGATTAAGATTATTACCACTTCTACGTGGATGACTAAGATTTGATCACTTAAGATAAGAAGTTCTATTCTGATGGCAAGGGTATAATACCTCAACCCAACGTGGGTAAGACATGGGACTCCATGAATGCTTACATGGTTTGCGTCTATTAGAAGAACCTCCCAAAAATATGTCCCCTACTCTTAAAATAGTCTATTGGTTTAAGGCCTTAAGATAAAAGCATATGTTTTGAAAGCTATTGTTTTACGATTATTAATGTCTTGAGGTGAAGTATTTCCCTTACATGTTGACAAGATGATGTAGTAGCTTTCAGAAAGAACAGATTTTAGAACTGAATGTAATGGCTCACAAGATTCATATTATATACTTTATTGTTCATGATTTATGATCTTTAGTTTTTAGATTACTCAATCCTATGTGAGTCATTTGCATTTAGCATGCATGATCTTTTTTTATAAATTGTGATGATATTATTTACTTATTGCATTCACCCCCATATGCTCAGTACATCCTTACAGTACTGATCCACATATACGTCTATGTTCTACATTGTCTTATAATGTAGGTTTCAGTGCTTAGTCTCAGCAGCGTGATTTATTTTCAAGCATCTCATCTACATCCCTACAGTTGGTGAGTCCTCATAGTTTGGGTACTTCGCTATTTATATTTTCAGTTTATTAATAGATGTTTCCGTATTCATTTCAGACAGTTTAATTCAGGTGGGGCCTGTCCCAGTGACTCTCTAGATTCATTCAGTAGAGGCTTTTCAGACTACTAGATTCAATTTTAAACATTTGATTCAGTATTTAGATTTCTCAGTGTTGTTTTCCCAAGACTTGTGAGATTAGTATGTTTTAGATAACATTTCCGCATTTATTATGCTTTTATATACATTTCCCCTATTTTGAGATCCAAACTTAGTAGAAAGCGGCCACGGTTAGTTTAGGATTACTTGTAGTTTGGAGCACTGTGTGGCATCCCAGGAAATCAGATTTCGTGGTGTTATACTTGTGTTCTTATTCTTGTCTTGAATCCGAGAGGGGTCTCCAAAAGTGTTCCTCGGGTTCTTGGACTAGTGGAGTGATTTTGGTAGGTGATTTGTGTCTTCCTTAGCTAGTCTTGTATCATTTAGTGTCATAGCGTGGCTTTATCTTGCTCTAAAAAGATCAATCTTGGTCTTGAAAGTTGAAAAAAAAGTGTGAAGTTGTTCTTGTTCTTGGCCGAAAGTTAGATCTTGTTGTTGTCTTGGCCGAAAACTTGTTTGTGTGTCCAGATTTGGTAGTCATTTTGTTTTTTAGGGTGTTTCAAGTGTTGGTTTCTTTCTCACCAACACTATAAGTGTCTAGATCTAAAGTTTGAGCTTAAAATGATTGCATTGTTGATGTGAACTTGAAGTTGGCCGAATCTTGAAGTTGTTGTTCTTGGCCATATAGTAATGTTGTTGTAGTTCTTGAAGGTTATTGTTGTGTTCTTGTTGTTCTTCATCACTTCTCTTATCTTGGCCAACTTAAAGTAGTAATAGATCTAGAAAAGGTAAAGACAAAGTTGGAAGACTTGTTGGTGAAAGGACTTGAGCACATCATTCTTTGACTTAACAACATCTTTTTCACCCACTTTCCCTATTTCAAGGACCTTGTTTGTAGGAATAGTACAAGTCACACCTTTTGAGGATTGAATTTGAAAAGGATTCTAAGACTTGAACTTTCCATCCAATTTTAATTTCATCCACTCCAAATTGTGAAGGACCCAAAATATAAAAATTGATAATTAAAATTTGTTGAAATCTAGGACAACTGAAGGGTGACACGTCATCAAGTTTATTGTTCACACATTAATTTGAGCTGAAACTTGGATTACTAGTGTCTAATTTGTTGTTTCTTTAGTCTCGTTTGTTGACTCTATTACTAATTTACAGGATAATATTAGATTGTAAGTTAGTTTTGAAAATTTTCTTTGTGTTAACGTTCCTTTGTGTGCTTTATTGTTTTAAGTCATAATAAATTCTTGGTTCACCTCTCAAGCACGGAATACAATCAAGCTTGTCACACTTGTTTGATTGAGTGAAGAAACCCGAGAGGCAAAGAGCTAAAGAGAGAGTGTGAGGACCTTTTCTTTTACAACCAACTCGATTATTGTTTTGTAGGTAACTTCCTAAGTCCATTGAAACCCGAGGCTTCAAATTCTCAAACAATGGACAATAATGCCATCAATCTTATTTTGGATCTCCTTGAAACTATGTCCCGAGATGTGTCTAGGCTGAATGTGGGTATTCAGAAATTAGATACGGATGTGGCATCAATGAGTGGGAGATTAGAGTGTGTGGAAAGCCAAAGGTGTTGAACTTCCACCTTTCAAAACAATTCCCCAACAAATACTCCCGAGACCTTGCACCAAATTCTATATCCACCAATTTCCACAAATTCAATCAATTTTTACTCCCAAAGCCGAGAACAAGATAGAACAAGCCATCCTCCACTCCACCAAGTCCAACAAAAGGGCTTGGAATCCCAATACCACCACCAAACCTGAATCGTCTCATCCAAACTCAACTTGACAAAAGACCTCACTATCCAAATACAATCCCACTACTACAAGCTCTACTTAACCCAAATAGACCCATCCATACTGAGGGATATGGTAGGGGAGTACAACATGATGATGATGCTTATATGAGAGGGGGAGAGATAATAAAAAGGCAGAGTGATCCGAGGGAAGTTCATGGCCGAGAAGGTAGAGTTGGTCATTGGAACTAACAAGGGAACCAAAACCGTGATGTAGGGCTAAATACCATCAAGATGGAGCTTTCAATATTCAAGGGTAAGAGTGATCCCGAAGGGTTTCTTGCTTGGGAATCCACATGTGAGAGGGTCTTCCAAGTCAATGATCTTACCGAGAAGAAAAAGAGTTGTTATGTGATTGCTCACTTTGAGGGTTATTCTACTACATGGTGGGAGTATATTAAGCATTTTGTCAATGTTTTGATTGAGGGGCAGCCCCCTCCTTGATTTCAATTACGGTACCTCATGAGACAAAGGTACTTACCTGAAAGATATCAACAAGAGCTTCTTGCCAAATTGTATAACTTGAAGCAAGGATACAAGAGCTTCGTGGCTTACTATGATGAGTTCAAAAAACTCATCTTGAAACTTGATCATAGAGAGGATCAATTGAGTTATGACATTATTCGATTCAAGGTGGGGTTGAATAGAGATATTGCCTCATGATTGACACTTCATAAGTTCAACATTATTAATTGCATCTTTCAAGCAGCATTGGAGGTTGAAAGGGATCTCAAAGAGAGCTCATCCATGGTTTTCCAACCCAAGATCACCAAGGCTACCCAAGGCAGTCCCCAAGGTATAAAGGTAAACCAATTTTCATTTCCAATTCCATCCCAATGTCAAGGGTGAGGGCATAAGGCTAATGAGTATCCGAACTGGAGAAACGTGATCCTAAGGAAGGGAAAATTGTACTATCTTAGGGAAGAAGTAGTAATTAAATTGATAAAGGTTGATAGCAAGACTTGGGATGGATATCAAGAGGAGGTTAAAATGCAAGGTAAGGGAGATAGAGAAGATGTGTGGCTGCGTGAAGGAGATTGTGATGTGCCTTTGTAAAAGAAGTGAGGCCGTAAATTTGTGGTCAAATTTCTCTCAAGATGGAGAGGATGATACAAGTATGATCATGGTCATTACATTTTTTGAGCATTTTTAAGGCACCCGAGAGAGTGCACAAGTCTAAGTGTGAAGGAGGTCCAAAGCCACCCTATGGTGCACTCAATAGGTGCCCATTTTGAAGACTAGTCCCTAAAGGGACCTTTTTTCATTTTTTTCTATTATTGTAATAGTATAAATAGAACATTGTTGTAAAACCCAAACTTAGGAAAGAGTCCCACATCGGGAAAACACAGGAGAGATCGTGTGGGCCTGGGCCCAGAGTGGACAATATCACTAGTGGACGGACTAAGGGGGTCTCTCGGGCCTTTGTAGTTTGGGATACCCATCGTGGCAAGGGCCTCGGGTCGGGTCGGGTCATGACAAAATGATATCAGAGCCACTCCTGTGCCGTCCCTGTCGATGTGGTCAAAAGTTCAAATTGAGTGTAGGAAAATCCCGGTAAGGAGGGGAAAACCTCAGTCCTGAGTGTAGGAAAATCCCATTCGGTGGGGAAAACCTCAGCGAGGATGTTGAGTCCATAAGGGGGATGTATCTAACACCCCAACTTCGGAAGGAGTCCCACATTGGCAAAACACAGGAGGGATACTGGGTATATAAGTAAGAAAGCCCTACTCCCTAGTGACGCATTTTAAAGCTGTGCGGGCCTGGTCCCAGAGCAAACAATATCACTAGTGGACGGGCTAAGGGAGTCTCTCGGGACTTTATGATTCGGGATGCCCGTCGCGGACAAGGCCTCGTGTCGTTCATGACAATTATAGGATTTATTTCTTTAGTTTATTAATGATATTGAGATAATAGTTCTCTTATAGAGAGAGATATTCGTAACTAAAACTAGGGCATTGCACAAGTGTGGAATCATTTGTGTGTTGTATTTTGCTTGATACATTGGTGCTTGGGTGGTGGACTCCTCTCTTGTGTCAATTGTAAGAGATAGGTGATAGTTGTGTGTAGTGTTAAGGGTTTAACATTGGAATAAGCTCTTGGGTTGTTAAGATTATACCATTCATTTATCTATTTTTCTATCTTTAGTTTGTTGTAACCATTGGTAGTATTCTTGTATTATAACCTGTATTGTTCTTGTTATTATAATATTGTTGTTCTTCATCCTATTATTGTTAATATATTTTGGGATTGTTGGCTGCCAATAGGTGTTAACACCTTACTATCTTGTGTTCTTTTTCTTATCTTGAATCCGAGAGTGGTCACCAAAAGAGGTCCTCGGGTTCTTGGATTAGTGAACTTATTTTGGTGGGTGTTTTGTGTCTTCCATAGCTAGTCTTGTATCAAATAGAGAAGGTATTAAATCTAATAATGACTTGAATCTAAGGTTTCTAGATAATAGAAGAATCCTAAGTCTCTGTATAGATGAGAAGGATTGGATTTGTGAATGAATTTATGATTGTTGAATTAGATTTTAGAGTCCTTTGGATGAATGGGCACTTCCAAAATGAATACTTGAATTTAATGAATATTGATAGATAATGCTTGCTTGAATAAATAGTGGATTTTGTTGACATGCTATAATGGATGAAAGCAATGATTCATATCTACTTGTGATTTGGCGTGTTAAAGTATGATTGTTGTTATGTGAAATGATTAATTCGAGTTGACCAAGTATTTGGATGGTTTCCTTTTTTTGCAATGAATACTTATGGAAAGAATATGTTAAATGATATTCTAAGTTTAATAGCATTCAATTAAATTATATATAAATCTTCTGGTGGTTTCAAATATTGGTTGTTATAATTATTTTCTATGATTGTTGTGATATTCTAGTGGTTATTTGTGAGATGTCCTGGTATTTGAATATCTTCATGGGATCTGATGAAATAAGGTTCATAGACACGTGATTTCTGGATTTTGGCACATGTATAGAGCTCGTCCCTTGCAGGTCATGACTAGTGGATGCACCCATAAGACTTTTAACATGTATGTACAAGGTATGCTTGCGTGTAACGGTTTCTTGAGTGGACCGGGTATATGTTTATCGTTATTGTTGTTGTTTATATTAATTCCATGAGTGGATCCAGTTATATTGTCATTGTTATTATGGGTTCTTTGAGTGAATCGAATCATGATGTTGCTTGATATATTTGAGATTCTTGTTTTGTCCGCTTGCTTGACATATATTTTGGAATTCTTGTTGTTAGAGTCAGGGTTGTTGACTTGGTCATGGTTTAACTTGACTTGTTGTTTCTTTACTTGTACTTGATTAAAGTTGGAGAGTTACTTGAAAGACTAAATGTCATAAATTTAAGGTATTTATCATTATGTGTATTCATAGTTGTGCTTGTTATAAGGGGATGATTATTGATTTCACTTATCATTGAGGTTAATTAAGACGTAAGTGAAATAGATAGAATTAATAACTATTGAAGCCTAACATGTAATGATCTAAAAATTTGATGAAATATGTAAAATTTGTTATTTTGTATGATTTGACTTATCATTATGTGTTTTCTATGCATTTTGGTACCATTTATGCGATATTGTGATTTTTGATGGCTTTGAGAATCTTATTTTAGACTTATGTGGATATCCTTTTATCCGTGAGACGGATGGATAAAGGTACTGTGCCAGCAGATCTGAAATATCAATTTTAGGCTAGGTAGACCTTTTGTTTGGATTACGGTGCACCCGAGCTCATTTCGACCTATTGGTCAGAAAGTTAGAAAAATTGAAATTATGGGTGTGGGATCCACATTTTATTGAAACGACCTCAAATGAAAAATTCGACTTTACCAGCAGATTCGAAATATCAATTTTAAGGTGATAACATATTTAGTGTAATTTTATGGCTTTTAAATCTCATTTTGACCCTCGATTTGGAATATTGTGATTTCGAATTTCGGGGGTCAACTTTACGAAAACGATGTTTTATCAAAAATATAATATTGCTATTGAGTCCAAGGCATCGTATTTAATGTGGTTTTGTTTGCATATATCGTACTCCGAATGAATCCCGAATACCCCATTGAAGTCCTTTTGAACTTAAAAAAAACTGCACTATATATAACATATTTTGTGCAATATAACTATTTTGTTTACCTCTTTTTGGCTCATTGTGTCCACTCTTTCATATTTTCTCTTGATAGTTAAATCCTAAAATAGTGTGAGATCTTAAAAGTGAAGCTTGTGGGAGCTTTGGAAGCTAGATTAACATCTATTTCTTGATTCTATTACGGAAGATTCACTCTTTCTTAGTAATTTCTTGGTTAATTTTTCAAAATCCCCAAAAAATCTTAAGGCTTGATTTTAAACCCCAATTTCACTTCTTTTCACTTGAGTAATATTTTAATCTTATAATTACTAATTTTTCATCAATTTAACCTTCAAAAAAACTTTGATTCTTGATTTTAACCCGAATTTCAAAGATTTTATCTGGTAAAGCTTAAAAATAGTTTTTCTTCTATTTGAACCTCATTTTTTACTCTATTTAACTTGGGTTTTCAGCTGCAGGTTCCTAAAAATGTGGAAAACACTTTTAAAGTAAAGATATAATTTGCCCTTCTTTTTTGAAAACCCGTTTCGGGGGTCCATTTTGACCTCAAACCAAAAATAGTCAATATGGGTGTCGTTGATTTTATTTTGTCGCATAGATTCCATATTTGATATTTTTAGTGATGTTTGGGATCGTTCATGGAAAGTAAGATCGTGGTTCGAAGTGTAGCGGGCCAGTTTTGGCATTCAAAGTAGGTCATGGATTAACTCTTTCAGACTAAGTTGGGTAGTAAATGATGGTACAACATGGATATTAAGGGTGGGAACTAATTATGAAAAATGACTATCTATGTATTGTGCCCGTGTGAGGGCTTATATGTGATGTAATTGTTGAAATTGAGATATGATATGATATGTGTGACCGTGTGGGATCTTATGTGGTGTTGATAGCCTTGAATACATTGTTGAAATTGAATATGATTTGATATATGTGACTGTATGGGGTCTTATATAGTGTTGATAGCTTTGAATACATGTGAATAATTTTATTGTGTTGTTGAAATGCCTAATGTGATTTCATTGGTATATTGTGATATATCCATACTTATTAGTATATGAGACATGTGAAAATTCATGAATGAAACAAAGGTAATGAGTGGATATTGGCTCACATGGTTGTGGAATTATAATATTGTGGTTGGTTGTGGAAATATATTTTGTGGATTGGTTATGGAAATACATCATATGGATTGGTTATGGAAATACTCATTTTGAATGATTGTGAACATTGCATCGTCATTCTAATGTCATCATATGCATTATTTCACATGTTTGTTTTATTGCCTTATATATACTTGTTGTCATGAATGTGTACTTGATTTGTGTCTTATGCTATGTATGTTCTTTGAAAATCCTAGAAACACTGGATTACCAGATATTGGTATTAGATATTGAATTTTATGGACTATCTCTGAAGGATCATGCCGGAGAATGGCTGTGGATATTTGTGATCTTGAGGCTGTGTGACAAACTTGAGGCTATGTGTCAAACTTGAGGTTGTGTGTCAAACTTAAGGTTGTGTGCCAAACTCAAGGTTGTGTGCCAATACTATGCATCATCATCATTATTATCATCATATACATTTCACCCATTTTATTATGTTTATGTTATGTTTGAATTGCCATATTGACTTGTCATCTACCTATGAGTTCTATATCTTGACTTGTTAACATCTAATAGTTGTATCTTTCTTTAATTGTACTTGATGATCTAGATTATACACATCCCTCTTTTGTTCTACTTGTATATGATATTGTGTATATTTGTATCTCTATCTTGTGTGTTGTTGTATTATATATGGCTATTATAGAACTGTTAGTGCAAGCGGTGTGGGCTACCGTTGTGGGGCATTTTTCTGATTGCAGGTGATGTTCCCTTAGTATGTATTTGTATGCATTATTTTTTACTTTGCTCGGTTAGCCTATGATACCTACTAAGTACAAGTGGACCGTACTCACTCCTACTTCACCGTTTCGGTGAAGCTTCAGGTTCGGGTGCCCTCAAACTAGTAGATTTTTAGGCACCTTCAGATTGCTCAAAGTAGTAGTTGGACTTTCATGAGGCCAAAGTTCCCCTCTATCTTTCTGTATTAGTTATGTCTTTATTAGTATTATGTAATACCCCGCAAAATCCTAAGCTTAATTCAGTCCTTTAAAGCTTGTTAAGGGGTCCCAGACTTAGAAAATTTTAGCTAAGTATTCATACTTAGAGTTATTTTAGCCTTCATAGTTGGCGATCTTATTTCGCGACCCTTTCGACCATTAAATATCTATCTTTAAGTTGCTTCATGATTAGGAATGTCAGTAGGTGTTCTCGGAAGAGTTTTGGATTTTTTGAACATCATTTGTGTAACAACCTGGGAATACCCCCTAGTCGTCACACGGTGCTTACAGTCCCGAGGGACCATAAGCTAACCTATGAGCCGGTACCTGCTGTGAGCACTAGAAAACATAATCATAAATGCAGAAAAATACTGACATGCCATAAGGCTTTAATGACTGAATCTGATTAAATACTGATAAACTGGATAACTAACTGTAATGTCTGAATACTAAATAACTAACTCTAATATTTGAAAAGCCTCTAAAACTGACTGACTAAATATGAGTTGATGGGACAGGTCACCAACTAACTCTGCTAACTACTGAAATAGAGATATGAAGTAAAATAATCTATCCTCAAATTATGAGGAATCACCACTGCTACTGTACTGCTGATAGCCTGAGAAGTGAAGTCTAAGTGCGGTCCCGGGATTGAGCATCAGCACCTATGATATAATACATCATAGCACAAAAGAAAGGTATGCGATCAGTACTTTGAATGTAGTTGTATACTAAATGAGGTAGGCTGATAGGAATGGTTTCATGAAAAGAACTAATAATTAACTAAATATACATGCAAAACATGGAGTACTGAGTAGAGAACATGGAATCTGTATATATTGAAAAAATGGAGAATCCATAATATCGAGTATGCATGACCAAGCATATAACATGGATTGAGTAAAATATGTAAACTGAAATACTGACAAAATACTGATATTTATATGTTTTCATCAAAAAACTCTAAGACTGCATATCTGAACTGAGACTATATCTGAGACTATATCTGAGACTGTAGGAGGTATCATCTAACCAACATTCCCCCAATTTGAGCTAATCGGAGTCAAAACTTTAACCCCATCTAGAAGGGTGTTAATACCATGCCACGGGTACTAACGATGGCTGTGTGGATCTACTAAACTGATATAATGCCCAAAGGACTAAGGGTGTCATGCCTGAACTGACGGGTGACCCCTGAGAGATAATCAAGCCTAATCTGATAGGTGACTTCTAATATCCTATGCTGACTACGTAGTTCTGGAGTATAGGGACTGCTACTAACGACTCTGCCTATCTGACAGGGAAGCTTCCATCCCTACACTCGCTCAGTGCTAAATCCTACTCCCAACTGAAAGACACTGAAATACTAGACTGTTCTGAGCTCATCTGACTGGTAACTGACTGTTTTGATAATGCTCATAGTAGTTCTAAAGAATATTCTATAATGTACCGAAACTAAACTATGTAAACAGCTATGGATTTTGGGTATTCAATACCCCCAGGACTCAAAACTATAATAGTAAATTGACACTAAAGCTTGAAGGACAAAACATGAGGCTTTTATTTAAATCAATCACTCTTATAGGCATTTTATCAAACACTTGTAGTTCAGGGTTTAAAACAATCATAGTTATCCCATAGAACTTATAAAAATAGCATGAATTCGACATAATAGTACTAAATCATGGTTTAATTCAATGAATAATAATATTAAAACATGGAGAATTGAATAGTAACGATAATTTCATGGTAACATGGTATAAATCAATAATTCATGGAGATTCATGGATGAAATCATAATTTAAAGCATAATAACTTGAAAGGATTATAACTTGGTAATAAAAATAGGTTACTTGGGCTCCATGGATGAAAGAAATTCATGGATAAACAACTAACATACCTGGGATAATGAATTTCTTGAAGTTCTGGGTGAGTTCTTTCGGATTGGCCTTGAATTTGAGAGCTAAGATTTCTTGTTCTTGAAAAGGGGATCTTTGATTGTTTGAGGAATTGAAATAACAATGACTACTTAAGGTGTTTAGGGTTTAAATTTCATGTTTTAGGTTAATTAGGATCATGGAAAAAGACCCAAATACCCCTGAACAAATTTAAAAACAAAAGCTGAAAACTGAAGATTCCAATTTTTGGCCTTAGTGCGACGCGCCACTATTGCGCCAAGCCACTAGAATTGGACAACTGGGAAACTGGTTTATGGCGCAACGTAGGGAAAATCGCGGTCCTTCACCGATTGGGACTTGGAAGTTCAGCATGACGCGGTGGAATCGCGGAGAGACACTGGAAACTTCCAAATGCCAATTTGGCCTATGGCACGATGCTCCAATATCGCGCACCTCCACTGGAAATTACCAATCGCCACTTAGACTAGCTCCGCGAAGTGCCAAGGGTTAAAATAATGAGGTCTAATGATTGAAACTTAAAATAGCCATAACTTCTTACCTGGTTATCAAATTTGGGAAAATTTTATATCGTTGGAAAGCTAATTGAATTTCCTACACAATGGCAGGATCTAAACTGGAAATGATGAGTGTTTCAAAATTTTTGTATACGAATATTCATGTATTGGGACTTAGATTATACTAGGTAAATATGGGGTGTTGCAGTATCTCCCCCTTGGGATCATTTATCCTCGAATGAAGCTGGTTAAGCTAAGGAAAATTGCTGGACTGGGCTTACACACTGAACATGCATATCTGATGAATGGATTACATGACTAAACGGATTTGTAAATGTCCGACTGACATGAATATGATGTGCAACTGAAACTGAGTATGATAGAGATAAATCTTAAGAAGATTAGTATCGTATACAGAATCTAGATTCGTGGAGAGAAGATGAGAGTACTTGGTCCGCATATCTGCCTCTGCTTCCCAAGTGGCTCCCTCAATGGACTAATTCCACCAAAGAACTTTGACTAGTGGAACTTCTTTATTCCTTATTCTACGAACTTGATTATCAAGAATTTCAACTAAAACCTCCTCAAAGGAAAGACTGTTCTGAATATCTACACTTTCTAAAGGAACAACTTCCGATGTATCACCAATACACTGTTTCAACAATGAGACATAGAACACTGGCTGTACAAAGGCTAAATCTGAAGGCAACTCAATCTCGTAAGCTACCTTTCCAAAACGACTAGAATTCTGAAGGGACCAATATATCGGGGACTGAGTTTCCCTTTCTTGTAAATCTCTTCACTTCTTTCATGGGAGATATTTTCAAGTACACAAGTTCACCGACCTCAAACTTGAGTTCCTTTATCCTCACTTTTACATATGATTTCTGTCGGCTCTAGGAAGCCTTAAGCTTTTCTCTGATCAACTGAACCTTCTCTAATGCATAAATACTAAGTCAGGCCCTTCTACTACGACCTCACCTACCTCAAACCAATCAATGGAGATCTACATCTCCTGCCATAGAGAGCCTCAAATGGAGTCATACGAATATTGGAATGATAACTGTTATTTTATGTGAATTCAATCAAAGGAAAATGGTCATCCCAACTACCCTTGAAATCAACAATGCATGCTCTCAACATATCTTTTAGAGTCTGAATGGTCCTTTTTGCTTGACCATCTTTTTGAGGGTGAAAAGTTGTACTGAGGTGGACTTGGGTATCAAGACCCTTTTGGAATGTCTTCCAGAAGTGAAACGTAAACTGAGTACCTCTATCAGAGATGATAGACACTGGGACTCCGTGTAACCTGACCAACTTTCTAATCTAGAGTTTGTTATAGTCGTCGTCTGAATAAGAGGTATGGACTGGCAAGAAATGGGATGATTTGGTCATCCTATCTACGATGACCCATATAGAATCATGCTGATAACGAGTACGCGGCAAACCTGTCGCAAAATCCATGTTCACTTTCTCCCACTTTCAAGTGGGAATACTGAACTTCTACATGGACCCACTAGGTTTCTGGTGCTCAATCTTAACTTGTTGGCATGTAGAGCACTTAGCTACAAACTCTGTAATATCTCTTTATCCCACTCCACCAATAGATCTCCCATAAATCGCAGTACATCTTAGTGGCCCCTGGATAAATAGAGTAATGTGCACCATTTCTGTAAGAATTCATTGCCTCAAATCATCTACACCAGGCACACACAATCTACCCTAACAACGCAAAACACCATCTCTCTCTTGGGAGGAAACCTCCACTTTATGGTCTCTGACTGATTCTTTTAACTTAACTAGGTTGAGATCTCTATCCTTCTTTTCCTTCACCTCGGAAACTATAGATGATTCAGTACTACTCTGCACCCACACACTATCCTCTGCTAAGTGGACTAAGCGAACACCTAGTCGGGTAAGCTGATGAACTTCCTGAGCTAACTTCTTCTTACCATCCTCAACATGAGCAATACTTTCCATAGACAATCTACTGAGAGCATCAGCCACTACATAGGCCTTGCCCGGATGATACAGAATACTCATCTCATAATCCTTCAATAACTCTAACCAACTTTTTTGATGCAGATTCAAATCTTTCTGAAAGAACACATACTGAAGGATTTTGTGATCTGTGAACACATCTACATACACCCCATATAAGTAATGCCTCAAAATCTTTAAGTTAAACACTACAACTACTAACTCAAGATCATGAATAGGGTAATTCTTCTCATGGGGTTTAAGAAATCTGGAGGCATAGGCTATGACCTTACCTCTCTGGATGAGGACACAACTTAAACCTACCCTGGATGTATCACAGTACACAACAAAATCATCTGAACAAATCTGGTATAGTCAAGACTGGGGCTGAGGTGAGTCTAGTCTTCAACTCCTGAAAACTCTTCTCGCATAAATCTCTGAGTCAATCTGTACATGGGGGATGCAATAGAAGAAAACCTTTTAACAAATCGATGATAATAGCCAGCTAAACCCAAGAAACTCCTGATATCTAATGGAAAGATGGTTCTAGGCCAGTTTGTCACTGCCTCGGTCTTTTGAGGATCAACTCTAATGCCATTGACAGTGTCTAAGCGCACACGCAGGTGTAAGTGATCTTATCAAGTAATATAGTGGCTTCAAGGAAGCCCAAGTATCGATTTCACAAGGACTTGCGTTCTCCGCCTATCTAATTCTAGTATAACTAATTGAAAAAAATAAACAAGAAGAGAGTTTGTAATTTTTGTAAATTAAAAATAAAATAAATAATGTGTAAAATAAAAGTCTTGGAACAATCAATGGAGAAAAGCTCAAGGTTTAAGCACTTAGAACGATCATACTATGTTTTTGAATTTCCTTCATTAACTTGCTTATCTCGATTGTTGATTCGTAGGGTTAATTGCGTGATCATGATTTCTCAACCTATAATCTTTTACCTAATATGGACATTACAACTACATCGTTGAGCGTGGATGTAATAATCCAATTAAGTTAATTAAAGCTATCACCCTACGTATGAATCAAGTAAGGCATCTAAGTACATCTCTGTTCTATACGCTAAGTTTAATTCTTTATTTTATAAAAGAATAATAACCCAAACTTTGTTTATTCCCATGTTCTATCTTCCTATTCCCTCTCCCGAGATCAAAAGGTTGACAATATATGTATTCTAAGGGCTGCGAATCCTTATAATAATTAAAACAAGAATAAACAAACAACCAAATATATACGCAAAATTAATCGAAATTAATCCAAAATAATAGTATTCATGTTCTTGGTTTTAACCCCGAAAGAAGGGTTTTTAGCCACTAATATTCATAATCACAACCCAAATAATTGAATACATGATATGAAAAATTAAAGACTAAAAATAAAATTAAAACCTAATAAACTGTGTAGTAGCTCCCCCATTTTTCATCCAAAACAGTCAAAGCATATTATTGTACGTGTGTCCAGTGCCCCCCCCCCCACCTCAAAAAGTTAATATTGTCCAAGTATTTAATGATGTTGACCAGCTTTCCCATCCTTATGCAAAAATATATTATAAAGTATTACAATTTTAGTGGGATTAGGGGAGGCACATCTCCCCATAAATTATTCCCACCTTTTCCTCTTAATATTGCATGCACCAAATTTAACTTTAAATAGGGAAAAATTACTGTGTCGGCGATTTCAATTAGAAATCCAGCGACGCGACACGTCAGTTAATGCATTGAAACATCGACGCAATGCATTGACTTCGCGTCGTCGCACTACAATTTACGTTCAAAAATCTGGTTAAGTATAAAATGTTCTATTCTTTATCCATGTCTTTTGTAGTGTATTTCTAATGAATTTTCGGCCCTTAAATCATCAATATATCATCTTATTCACCTCAAAAAGCCTCCTATAATATCATACACCACAAATTAAAGATCAAAACAACACAATATTCTCAACAACAAATCAAAGCAAGAGCTAAGATAAGGCAAATTTGCAATGATCTTCCACTTATTATTTCGACTCTTGACTTAATCAAATTAAATTTTGCACATTACAAATAAATTATTCAACTTATAATTACACCATTAAAATATATGGAATAAATTAAACACATTAGAATCCACTGAAATCAACTAGACACACACCTAGCTCAAGCTAGTAAAACTAGTTTTTCGGGTTGAACTCTAAATAACTCAATTAAATACAAACTTGTTTGAAAAATACTTTGGACATTGTAATCACACACTTGGACACTTAAATGTTTATTCGAATAAATATGAACACATAAAGCACACGAATTGCGCTCAAAACAAGGCGAAATAAGCTAGAATAATGATACTGAAGTGTATAAAATCACCTCAGATCATCACCCCACACTTAAATCCTTGTTCGTCCTCGAACAACTCTTTACTCTAAGCATAAAAATCTTAGGTGACGCTACACTCCTACTAAATTAAAGACACTCAAGATAGTACTACAATGACTACACGGAATGCAAGTTTCTACACAAAGCATGTTATTTACACAATTGAAAGCTCGTGAATAATACTCCAAAACATCTTAACCTAAAGAATTGACTCACCTAGTTGGCAAACTCATGCATATTGCTCAATCAAGGACATCATATAAATCACCCATATTCATCAACTATGTGCCCCTCACAGCAAGAGGGCTACCCATATGACTCACAATAATGCAATTTATAGCACAGTGGGTACAAGAATCAAATTACGCTCACTCTCACAAAGAATTCACAAGTTACACACAATGAACCATAGGCTTGCCCTTAATGTAATGTTGCACTAATAGTCAAATGTAAAGCTTAGGATCAATTAAGACTTTTTCGGGTTGTAATGTAGCCTAGTGATGATAGGCGAATTTACACGCCTATATCAATATATTTTGCCCATATTTTAGCCTAGTTTTGAGAACAAATTATATATTTCATGCACTTTTAGTCCTTTTTCCTGTAAATGAGCTAACGAACATGATTAGTAAAGTTTCAGGTATAAATGATGCAAAATTCAGCATTTTATGGCTTACTTGACGCAAAAGAAAGCTCACGCAGGAAGGGAAGGGAGTTTACACGCCTAAGGACCAAAACTGCTGCATGGAAAATCTGTCCCGGGCTAAAACAGCAATTCTGAAGACTTTGGGGACTTACAGACACAAAGCTGGATTTTAACAATGATACGTTAACCTAGTACAATTAGGTTATGTATTTCATTATTTTATGTGGATTATGATAATGTTACCTTAACCTAGTACATTTGGGTTAAGGATTTCATTAGTCTAGTAGGATTTGGTTATTTATTTCATTAGCTTAGTAGGATTAGGATATGGGTATTATAAATACCCTATCATGCTAGAGATCTTCTGACATCTTCTGACAACATCTTCTTAACTTCTCATCTTACAATTCAATTCTATTACTCTACAACTCTTCTAATCTTTCCATTAATTCTATTTTTCTTCTTCTACTCTTCCATTCTTAAATTCCACAACAAGAGAATCATTACTTTGCCTAGGAATTCATGCCTCACGCCTACCACCTAAGCTACACGAAATTACTCAATCTTGTGGTATAACAACAATGTCAATCGTGATCTCCTTCGCATTCATGGGTAACTAAACTTCTCTGTTGGGGTTATGGAAGTCGTATGAGATACTATCTATTGTTGTGAGTTTGTGAGTTCGAGGCACGTATATTGCTTATATCATTATTCTCTTCATCTTAATCTACATTCTTTGCGGTTGCAAATGCAAGAATACGCCAGTCTAACATTTAACTTGTTCGAGAGAAAAGTTATTTGTCTGGAAAAGAGATAATGTCAAGGTAGTAGGACACCCTTTCCTATTAAAAAGCTAGTGCCGTAACTGGACTAACCTCTTGGAGAATTCGTATCATTAGATACGCTTTAAGCTCGAGAGAGTTAAAGTGAAATAGTCCTTGTTTAGGTCGAGAGACGCTTGGATTTACCATCGACTACAATCCTCTATAAGCAATTGCATGTCAGAATTCTACACACTCATAGCCAATAGAGACGTATACCTCAGAAGGTGGACATAACCCCAACGCTTCAATTCTCATTATTTACAACCAACGTAATAATCTCTCTCCTTTTACTTTATTATTTTCAGCTTTTATTTACATTACTTGCAAAACAAGAATCCCCCCTTCTTACGAGACTTGCACCAGAAGTTTAGTAATTTTACTTACTTGTTGGCCAAGCTATTCCCTGTGGGATCGACACCCAACCCAGGTTGGGTTCTATATTTGCTAATGACCGCTTTACACTCAAACGAGAGTTGTAGATTGAGCGTTATCAAAAATTGGTGCCGCTGGCGGGGAATACAAGTGTCAATTAAGTTCGTGAAAATTACTAGACCCTTTGGTCAAAGATTCTCGTACTTTTACTTTTAGTTTTTGTTTTTGTCTACTGCAGGTTTTTATTTTAGTGCATGCCCCATACTCGAAGTTCTGGTCAACCGTTATTACCAATCAATCCTGAACCACAACGCATTGGTAGAATGGAAGCACAAGCTGAAATCGCAAGGATGGCTGCTCAACAGGAACAAGCAAGATTGGCTGCCCTTGCCGCAGCCCAGGTTCAATAGCAGAACATTGATAACCTTGCACGAGCACCAAATCCTGACGATGAGGATCTAGGTGATGACGAGCTACTAAACCCTAGGCATGCCGCTGAGATCGCAACACCTGCCAACAGAAGAGATCATCAAGCTAGGTTTAGGCCTGAACGCCAAGCTATGCAGCCAGCTTTCGACGATGATGATGATGATCTTGATGGTGCCGGAGCCACTGGAGCTATAATTCCACCACCATTAGCGCCCGGAGCCAAGTTCAACATCACAAGCACCATGATTCAGTTATTGCAACTCAAGGGATTGTTTGGTGGACTAGCAGGCGATGATCCGAATATGTATCTCATCAACTTTATTTCTACATGCAAGTCTTTTGACAATCCTGGTGTTGGTCAGAATGCAATTCGATTACGTCTATTCCCATTTTCTCTGTCTGGGGAGGCAACACTATGGTTGAATGGGCTGACTCCTGATTCAATTACAAATTGGAGGCAATTGAGAGACGCTTTCCTAGAAAGATTCTTTCCGCCGTCCAAAAGGGCACAATTGAGAGATGAAATCAGAAACTTTCGTCAGCTTCCCACTGAAGCTCTTTATGAAACAAGGGAGAGGTTCAAGACAAAGCTAGTGAGATGCCCAAACCATCACATGACTAATGTTCACCTCATGGAGATATTGTATAGAGCCTTGAATTCAATAACTAAGCCAGTGGTGGATAACGCAGGTGGAGGATCTTTTATGGACCTCACCTTTGGTCAAGCAAGCAATATGCTAGATCGCATGACGAAACAAAGTAGAGCTTGGCATACCAGGGATTCTGAGGTAGCAAGCCCCACTTTATCTATTGGCATGACTGCAGACCAAAGGAGAAGAGAAGAAGAACGTGATCAAGATATAGCGCACATGAAAACACAAATGGATCTTCTTACAAAGCATTTATTATCAGGGAAAGTCGAAAAAGTGAAAGCTGTGGCGCTAAAAGGAAGAGACGAATCTGATTCGGAAGAGGAGGCCAACTACTTGAACAATCAGGGGGGTTTCCGTGGAAATACCCAAGGAAACCAAGGTCGGAACTATTATGATAAATATGGAAGCAAAGACCAAGGTAGTTGGAAGAAAAACAATGAAAAGAGTGGTTTGTACGTTCCCCCTGGTAGACGTGATACCACCACATCTAATTCTGGAAGTATGGAAGACATGATGGCTAAATTATTGAAAGGAGTGGAAGCAACAAGCGCGGGAGTTCCTGAGGTAATTAATGATTTGTCCTCCATGAAACAACTAGTTGATTCTCATTCCACTTCAATCAAGCAAATAGAGCAGAAATTGAGCCAACTCTCAGCAGCACTCAATCAAAGAAAGGCTGGCACTTTACCTAGCAACACCGTGCAAAACCCAAGGAATGATGGGTCATGCATGGCTATTACTACCCGAAGTGGTAATGTGCTGGAAACCTCATCTAAGGGCAAGCAAGTGGTTGATGAAGTAGTGGACATTGATGATACGACGAAAGGGGAAGATGCCGCAGCAGCTGATCCTGACGTCCATAACGTCACCCCTCACGATTTGCAACCTGAAAAAGCTAAAAAACGGAAGCAAGAGGAGAAGAAAGCCGTGGAAAGAACAATTCCATACCCACCACCACCTTTTCCTCAAAGATTGAAGAAGGTGGCGGATGATACAAAGTTCAGCAAATTCATGACCATGTTGAAGCAGCTGACCATTAATGTTCCGTTGGTAGAGGCGTTAGAAAAAATGCCTGGGTACGCTAAATTCATGAAGGACCTGTTGACAAAGAAGAGGGCAGTAATCTATGAGCCGGCAGATAATATTCATCATTGTAGTGCAATTGCCACAAGGTCCTTAGTACAGAAGAAGGCAGACCCTGGTGCTTTCACTATTCCTTGCACGGTTGGATCTATAAATTTTGCTAAGGCATTGTGCGATCTGGGTGCTAGCATCAATTTGATGCCACTATCCGTCTACAAGAAGTTGGGGCTAGGAGATCCAACACCAACTAATATGAGGCTCGTGATGGCTGATAGGACGGTAAAACGACTTGTGGGTATCTTGAATGATGTGTTGGTGAAGGTATCTTCATTTATCTTTCCTGCAGACTTCGTTATTCTGGATTGTGAGGTGGATTCTGACGTTTCCATAATCTTGGGACGCCCCTTCCTCACAATTGGAAGTGTGTTTATTGACATGAAAGATAATGAGCTTTTGTTTCGAATTAATGACAAAGTGGTCCGCTTTGATATATGCAAAGCCATGAAGTAGCCCAGCGATATGAATAAGTTATCTGTCGCTGATGTTCATCATGAGGATATGAAAGCATTATCTATAGAGAAATAGCCTACTGTTGAGCCATTGTCTGTTGTGCCACTGAAAGTTGAGCATGAGGATAATGAAGATTATGAAAAACTTATGGGTGCTCTAACAGAAATAGAGTCTTATACTCCTAAGCAACCGGATTATGATCCCAAGAATCAACCAACAGCGAAGACTCCCATTGACGAGACACCAACACTAGAATCGCAAGAGCTCCCCGATTATCTAAGGTATGTGTTCTTGGAAAGTAGAAATATACTTCCGGAGAGTGCAGATGATTTAAGTGAATAGCACGTAGAAGCTCTCATCTCTGCTCTAAAGAGATACAAGAGAGCTATGGGTTGGACTATTGATGATATAATTGGTGACTCTCCGGGGAAATGTATGAGCCATCTCGAAGAAGATCACATGCCCACAGGTAAGCCTCATTGTCGTCTAAATCCTTTTAGAAAACGATCCTCTATTTACCTCGACGAAGTCTGAGTACTCGAGGTAACCATGTCGTGCTACGACAATAAATAAGGCGCTAGATGGGAGGCAACCCATCGTTTATCGTTTTTATTATTTTTGAGCAAATGTAGGTGCAAGAGGTATTCAACGAGGAGATTGATTTCAATTGACGATTTGGACGCATTGTATGGTAAAGTTGGTAAGTTAGGAATAGTGATGCATAAGGCTATGGATTGAGCATTGCTCATGCCAAACTAGGCATCGAGGAAGGCTAGTCCTAGGTAAAACTAGGCCACGAACGATGCACAACCTATCCTATAGCCTAAGGTCTCGGAATGTAGTGTGCTATACACTATGCGCCGCCTATTCCTAGGTATGCTTTTGACTACGCGCCGCCTATGCTATGGCATTTGGTCTCAGTATCTCATATGCCATAGACTATGCGGCGCATATGTATACAAATGCCATAGACTATACGGCGCATATGTCCCATTATGCCATAGACAATGCGCCGCATATACCATGACTATGCCAAGCATTATGCGCCGCATATGTAGCATTTTTGTCTCCAAAACCGATTGTAAATGGGTCAAAACCCAACCCATTCTCTTCCTATATAAAGGAGACTTAGTCTTGAAACACAAACACATTGAAAACTTGACCTAGGCGCCGCATATACTCTCCAAATCATCTCAAAACTTTTCTTTTTGCTCTCCCACTTCACAAGAACATCTCCAAAGGCTTCAATCACGTAAGTACTCTTTTGTTCTTCATCTATTTTTCGTAAGTTCTATGTTTCTATGTCTATTACGAATTGCTACATCTTGAAGAAATATTGGTGATGTTAATGTGTTTGAATTGTTGACACAAAACCAAGTAAGTGAACATGAACGTTAGGATACTCTTAACTTGTTTCCAACTAGAAATTGATTTTGATGCATTGTTATACTCCTTGCGGAATTGCTATAGTCATGAACATTGCATGCTCTTGTCACTTGAATACTTACATGTTGGGATGTCTCGCTCATCGGAATAAGACTTATAGTTGCCTACCGACATAGGAGATTGTGATTATTGATAGAAACTATACCATGATGTAATCCCTATGAAGAAGTCTTGATATACCTAACATGAAAGTATTGCAAAGATTGCAAGAAGTGTTACATATCTGAATTTCTTGTTGGAATATAGCCCCTAAAACGTATGTCGATGAAGTCTGAGTAATCGACCACTTTCACTTCACTAGTCTGTACCAACAAACTAAGTGTGGGGTGGTGCCACTACTGCTTGTTTATAGATTGTATCCATCGAGATGATGCTAACATGAACATTTTTTTAAGTCTCAGGTACAATGGCACCCAAAGCAAGACCACTTCACAAAAAGGCAAGAAAAGAGGCCGAAAAGAGCAAGGAGAACCCTCCTCGCTGCAAATACCTCGACTCACTCTTGGAATTAAGTGGGATACTTATGAGGAACTTCTGAGAATGACGACTCTGATGATGATTCCGATGCAAAGGGTATGACCCCCGACATTGAGGACGAGTCCGACTGACCAGGTTCTTCGTATTTATTCTCCACTGAGAACAGTGTCCCGACTAAGTGTGGGGTGGTGGTATTGCATGCTATACTTCTCTACTCGCATCTATGTTTGTTTTTTTTGTTTTTGTTTCATTTTTTTAGTAGTAAATTTTTTCTAGCTTCACATGAAATTATTTTGATAGGCAACATGAGATTATAACAAGAGTATGTGCTACAATTGTGACTATTGAGACGTTTAGGCTCTAGTTGTGACTCATTATGTGATATTGTGTGGTTCAGTTCCTTCACTTGTTGGGTCGAGAGTCTATATTACTTCCAAGCAAGTCGACCATGTGCCTTGTGTGTGTGAGATAATCGTATATTCTATGTGTGTGGCTGATGCTAAAACTTGCCTGGTATGTATGCAAAGCGAAAATAAGGAGTGTAAGTTTAGGATATGATTTAGGCATTTCTTTGGCAACCTATATTTGTTTACCTTCAGTTTTACCTACCCATGGACATCATCCTAGTTAAACCCTTTTGAGACTTTAGCCTATTTTCTTTGACAACCTTGTATGTAAGCCTAATCCATTTTTTCAAGACCGTAATTTGATCCAAACTCCTAAGTTCTTTAAAGTGAAAAAGTCATGTGACAACATAAGAGGAAATTGGGTAAGTATGATGCTATAAATTGTAATGGTGCTTGAATGTGTTATGAAAAAAAAGTGCTATCATAAGAGGTATGTTGTGAAAAGAAAAAGGAAAAGAAAGCTGAAAAGCGAGTTGTGCTTAAAATTGAAAAACAAAAGAGGAGAACAAGGGTGGTAGAATAAAAGAAAGAAAGGTTGAAAAAAAAAAAGTGTCAATGATACAAAGTGATGTATTAAAGCGCTTAGGAACTTAGTCACTATTCCTGGCCAAAATAGTCCTACCCGTCCCTTAGCCTACATTACAACCATCAAAAGACCTACTTGATCCTAAGCTTAGCATTCTGACATTTAGTAGAGTATTACATTAAGGGCAAGCCTATGGTCATCAGTTGCTACATATGAATTCTTTGTGAGAGTGAGAGCAAGGACATTTTGATACCCATGTTTCAAAAATATGCTATATTTGTGAGTGATTATGGGTACTATATGGTGAGACACACATGGTTGATGAGTTTTGGGTAGTTATATATGATTCCTTGTACCTTAACGTTTGCATGCGAGTTGATCACCATCACGAGTCTATGCTAGAGGTTAAATTGTTTCTACCTATAATCGAAAAGCTACTCTTGGTTGATAATGGTTGTGCTTGTCTTGACAAATGTTTTGTGTTGTTGCTGTGAAACCCTAAGTTGATGTTTAGAAGGACATGGTATTTCGTTCGAGGATGAACAAAGCTTCAAGTGTGGGCTGTTGATGATAGGCGAATTTACACTCCTATATCAATATATTTTGCCCATATTTTAGCCTAGTTTTGAGAACAAATTATATATTTCATGCACTTTTAGTCCTTTTTCCTGTAAATGAGCTAACGAACATGATTAGTAAAGTTTCAGGTATAAATGATGCAGAATTCAGCATTTTATGACTTACTTGACGCAAAAGAAAGCTCACGAAGGAAGGGAAGGGAGTTTACACGCCTAAGGACCAAAACTGCTGCATGGAAAATCTGTCCCGGGCTAAAACAACAATTCTGAAGACTTTGGGGACTTACAGACACAAAGCTGGATTTTGACAATGATACATTAACCTAGTACAATTAGGTTATGTATTTCATTATTTTATGTGGATTATGATAATGTTACCTTAACCTAGTACATTTGGGTTAAGGATTTCATTAGTCTAGTAGGATTTGGTTATTTATTTCATTAGCTTAGTAGGATTAGGATATGGGTATTATAAATACCCTATCATGCTAGAGATCTTCTAACATCTTCTGACAACATCTTCTTAACTTCTCATCTTACAATTCAATTCTATTACTTTACAACTCTTCTAATCTTTCCATTAATTCTATTTTTCTTCTTCTACTCTTCCATTCTTAAATTCCACAACAAGAGAATCATTACTTTGCCTAGGAATTCACGCCTCACGCCTACTACCTAAGCTACACGAAATTACTCAATCTTGTGGTATAACAACAATGTAAATCGTGATCTCCTTCGCATTCATGGGTAACTAAACTTCTCTGTTGGGGTTATGGAAGCCGTATGAGATACTATCTATTGCTGTGAGTTTGTGAGTTCGAGGCACGTATATTGCTTATATCATTATTCTCTTCATCTTAATCTACATTCTTTGCGGTTGCAAATGCAAGAATACGCCAGTCTAACATTTAACTTGTTCGAGAGAAAAGTTATTTGTCTGGAAAAGAGATAATGTCAAGGTAGTAGGACACCCTTTCCTATTAAAAAGTTAGTGCCGTAACTGGACTAACCTCTTGGAGAATTCGTACCGTTAGATACGCTTTAAGCTCGAGAGAGTTAAAGTGAAATAGTCCTTGTTTAGGTCGAGAGACGCTTGGATTTACCATCGACTACAATCCTCTATAAGCAATTGCATGTCAGAATTCTACACACTCATAGCCAATAGAGACGTATACCTCAGAAGGTGGACATAACCCCAACGCTTCAATTCTCATTGTTTACAACCAACGTAACAATCTCTCTCCTTTTACTTTATTATTTTCAGCTTTTGTTTACATTACTTGCAAAACAAGAATCCCCCCTTCTTACGAGACTTGCACCAGAAGTTTAGTAATTTTACTTACTTGTTGGCCAAGCTATTCCCTGTGGGATCGACACCCAACCCAGGTTGGGTTCTATATTTGCTAACGACCGCTTTACACTCAAACAAGAGCTGTAGATTGAGCGTTATCACCTAGGGACGGGTTCGAACTATTTTGGCCAATAATAGTGACTAACCTCTCTAAGCTCTTTAATACACTACATCATACATTTAAAAAAAAATCTCTAACAACCAAATTACATTTTTTTTCTACCATCTCTTTTATTTTTGCCCCATCTCTTTTAAACATTTTCACAAACACTTGGTAGACATATATTTTATTACCACAAGTATCAATTTATTTTTCTTTTTTCTCACAACCATGGCAATATTTCTAGCATCAATTACATCACACCCAACCACCACACATCAATTATCAACATCAATAACTATTACCTTGGGGCATCAAATTCACCTTTTTCTTCTTATTTCTCAAACTCCTTACTTAATTGTTTTTTCAATTCAAGCACTTAGGAGATTTTTGGATAAAATTCTTGTCTATCAAAGAAGGGATTAGGCTACATATGAAGCTACCAAAGAAAATAAGCTAAAGGCTCAATAGGGTTAACTAGGATAATGCATAAAGGGTAGGACAAATAGAAGGTATAAAACAAGGCTATCAAAGAAATGCCTATATCATCTCCTAAATTCACATTCTTTATTTCGCTTCACACACACACCGGGCAAGTTCTAGACATCACATGCAAGAAGGAATATACAAAATACCTCACACGCACATGGCACATGCTCAACTCAATAGGATCATCATAGACTCCCAACCAACAATAACATGAATTCAAAATTAAGCCAACAAGTACAAAAGTCATAAACTTCAACCTAAGAGTCTCTAAAATAGCAATTCACACAATTCAACATGCTTTTACAAACAAACCCACTTGCATCATGTAATCAAAAACAACACCAACAAGAATATATTACACAAAAAAACAAAATTCAAATTGAGCCAAAAATTGAAAATTTTCCACACCCCACACTTAAAAATCTACTTTGTCCCCAAAGTGAATTTAAAAGTAAGAGATATAAATACTCCCTGAGGCCTCTAGGCCTAGATAGTAGCATCATCACATAAAGGATATCCATGGGACGTCATACTCAATTTTTGCCATGCTTGAAGATCAAGTTTATGGTACTCAAACTTCCCGTTAACCTGTGACTCAACCAAAAACAAAACTATGTGAAATAAAAAACTAAAATTAAAAAGAAAACATACCTAATTAATTTGGGTTGCCTTCTAAGCAGAGCCTAATTTAGTGTCGCGGCACGACCTATATTAACTTTTTTCTCCACCTTAAGGATATAAATTTCACCCCCAACATCGCATCCATCTTTTTTCCTCGATCATAAGGAGGTGGTACAAAAATTAAGGAACCTAGTAATAGAATGTGCATGGTAAACCACTCGGCCTTCAAGTGAGGTGTGTTTTTATATTTCTTATTCAGTATAAATTCAAGAATATGGGATTTTTGTTCCTCATCTTCACACTCTTCCACTATTTTAAATGATTTCACAGACACGACATTATCTAAACATAATGTAGAAAAGTGCTTCGAGTGAGGCCCAACCAATCCTACATCATAATTTACACAATCTACTACACACTCACTTTTATTCACCATCTCAATTTCAGTCTCAAGATCAAGATGACAATCGAGTGGCTGTGATTATTGTGTTTGATCTACACATTGGCTAATATCCTCCCAATATATTTTCTTGCTTACCCACTGTGGACATGGTGGCAGTGGCTCCATAATAATTTCCATAATATTAGTTATCGAGTACTCAGACTTCCTCAAATTATCCACATCATATTGTGAATGTTTCGTCCAAACACTTTCATAAAAATCTGGACAATAAGCCACAAGGTGGTGTCCTCCTCAAAAACAACAAGAATTTCCATCACTCAAAAACCATATATCCCAGGCTGACATCTAGAGAAGAATGTGAGAAAAATAGAAATAAAAGAAAATGAAAAGAAACTAAACAAAAAATATTTACAACTTTATATAGAAAAACTAAAAATAAGATAGTTGCCTAATAACAAGTCCCCGACAACGGCGCCTAAAACTTGACAGCGCCCAAGCGCACACGCAAGTGTACGTGGTCTTATCAAGTAATATAGTGGCTTCAAGGAAGACCAAGTATCGATCTCACAGGGACTTTCGTTCGCCGCCTATCTAATTCTAGTCTAACTAATTGAAAAAAAATAAACAAGAAGAGAGTTAGTAATTTTTGTAAATTAAAAATAAAATAAATAATGTGTAAAATAAAAGTCTTGGAACAATCAATGGAGAAAAGCCCAGGGTTAAAGCACTTAGAACGATCATACTATGTTTTTGAATTTCCTTCATTAACTTGCTTATCTCGGTTGTTGATTCGTAGGGTTAATTGCATGATCATGATTTCCCAACCTATAATCTTTTACCTAATATGGACATTACAACTACATCCTTGAGCGGGGATGTAATAATCCAATTAAATTAATTAAAGCTATCATCCTGCATATGAATAAAGTAAGCCATCTAAGTACATCCATGTCCTAAACGCTAAGTTTAATTCTTTAATTTATAAAAGAATAAAAACCCAAACTTTATTTATTCCCATGTTCTATCTCCCTATTCCCTCTCTCGAGATCAAAAGGTTGACAATATATGTATTCTAAGGGTCACGAATCCTTAAAATAATTAAAATAAGAATAAACAAACAAGCAAAGATAAACAAAATTAATCGAAATTAATCCAAAATAATAGTACTCATGTTCTTGGCATTAACCCTGGAAGAAAAGTTTTTAGCCACTAATATTTATAATCACGATCCAAATAATTGAATACATGATATAAAAAATTAAAGACTAAAAATAAAATTAAAACCTAATAAACTGTACAGTAGCTCCCCCACTTTTCATCCAAAACAGTTCAAGCGTATTATACGTGTGTCCAGTGGTCCCCCCCCCTCCCTCAAAGAATTTATATTGTCCAAGTATTTAATGATGTTGACCAACTGTCCCATCCTTTTGCAAAAATATATTATAAAGCATTACAATTTTAGTGGGATTAGGGGAGGCACATCTCCCCATAAATTATTCCCACCTTTTCTTCTTAATATTGCATGCACCAATTTTAACTCTAAATAGGGAAAAATTATTGTGTCGGCGATTTCAATTTGTAATCCAGCGACGCGACGCGTCAGTTAATGCATTGGAACATTGACGCAACATGTTGACTTCGCATCGTCTCACTGGAATTTGTGTTCAAAAATCTGGTTAAGTACAAAATGTCTTATCCTTTTTCCATGTCTTTTGTAGTATTTTTCTAATGAATTTTTGGCCTTTAAATCATCAGTATATCACCGTATTCACCTCAAAAAGCCTCGTACAATATTATACACCACAAATTAAAGATCAAAACAATACAATATTCTCAACAACAAATCAAAACAAGAGCTAAGATAAGGCAAATTTGCAATGATCTTTCACTTATTATTTCGACTTTTGACTTAATCAAATTAAATTTTGCAGATTAGAAACAAGTTATTCCACTTTTAATTACACTATTAAAATATTTGGAATAAATTAAACACATTAGAATCCACTGAAATCAACTAGACGCACACCTAACTCAAGCTAGTAAAATTAGTTTTTCGGGTTGAACTCTAAATAACTCAATTAAATACAAACTTATTTGAAAAATACTTTGGATATTGTAATCATACACTTGGACACTAAAACGCTTATTTGTATCAATATGAGAACATAAAGTACACGAATTGCACTCAAAACAAGACGAAATAATCTAGAATAATAACTACGAAGTGTATAAAATCACCTCAGATCAACCATTACTAGAAATAATATGGCCAAGAAAAGCTATTGATCTTAGCCATAATTCACACTTCCTGAATTTAGCAAACAACTGGTGAGCTCTAAGAATCTGAAGTACTATTCTAAGGTGGTCTGCATGGTCATTTTCGCTACAAGAGTAAACAAGAATGTCATCAATGAATACTATGACGAACATGTCCAAGTAATGTTTGAAAACTCATTTCATCAGTTCCATGAAGGCTGCTAGGGCATTGATAAGACCAAAGGACATAACTAGAAATTCGAAGTGACCATACCAAGTTTGGAAAGCTATTTTTGAAATGTCACATTCCCTGACCCTGAGCTGTTGATAGCCTGATCTGAGGTCTATCTTTTAAAAATAGCTGGCACCCTGAAGTTGGTCAAATAAGTCATCGATTTTAGGAAGTGGATATTTATTCTTAACTGTGACTTTGTTCAACTGACGGTAGTCTATACACATTCTGAGAGCGTCGTCTTTCTTACGCACGAATAAAATAAGTGCACCCCACAGGGAGATGCTAGGTATGATGAATCCTTTATATAGGAGATCGTGTAACTATGCTTTTAACTTTTTGAGTTCAGATGGAGCCATTCTATATGGCGGAATAGATATGGGCTGAGTATCCAGAAGAAGGTCTATTCCGAAGTCGATTTCCCTTTCAGTAGGAACTCTGGGATGATCTTCAGGAAATACATCTGAGAAATCATTTACTACAGGAACTGACTCAAGATTTTGAGTTTTTGAGTTAGTGTCTTTGACTCGCACAAGATGGTAGACACATCCCTTGGATATCATTCTTCTGGCTCTAAGGTACGAAATCAACTGACACCTAAGAGCTGTTGTACTACCCCTATATTCAAGGACTGGTTTATTTGGGAACTAAAAATAAACTATTCTATTTCTACAATCAAATAAAGCATAGCATGAGTAGAGCCAATCTATGCCGAGAATAACGTCAAAATTCGTCATCTTTAACTCAACGAGATCAACTGAAGTAACTTTCTGAGATATTGTGACCAGGTAGTTCCTGTATACCTTTCTGTCTACAATGGAAATTCCTAATTAGTTAGACGCTGAAAAGGGCTCTGCTAGAGTTTCGGGACTGACTCTAAAATTGACGGCTATATATGAAGTTACAAAAGAAAGAGAAACTCCAGGATCTAGTAAAGTATAAACATGTAAGTAAAAGACCTGCAACGTACCAGTAACGACATGTGGAGAATTTTTCTAATCTTGGAGGGACTGAAGAGTATATAATATATTCGGACGCTGACCACTAGTAGCACTGGAAGCGGCACCCTGCTAAGTTGGGCGATCGGATAGAACGGACGACTGATGGGACTGGCCCTATTGGTGCACATCCCTACCTTTCTGAGAAACTACCCGACACTCCATAATTTGATGGCCTAGCTTTCCATACCAGAAGCACACATCACTACCCGTTCTACACTCACCCTGATGGTGTCTGCCATATTTCTGACATAGAGGATTTGTACAAGAACTGCTAACACTAATCTGAGACTTAGAGCCTGGTTCCCTATTCCTATTGCCATTTCTAAATTTGGGTACTAGGGGAATAGATGAAGAGGGTGCTGGGGTTGTAGACCTCTGATGGAACTGAGGACGGTTACAATCTTCTGACTTTGGCTGATTTAAATTAAAACTATCCGTCTTAGATCTCTTGTTTCCTCTCTCCCACTCCTTAATCTTTTGTTTTTTATCTTTTGAGCATGGACCATCAGCCTAGACTAGTCCATCTCACTAATAAGCATTACGGTCATGCACTCCTTGACCATACTATCAGATACACCAAACACAAACTTACTCATCTTGGACCTGTTATTATCTACCACATGAGGAGCATACCTAGCTAACTGAATAAACTTGAGGGAATACTCCATCACGCTCATGCTTCCTTGCCTCAAGTTAATGAACTCTATCACTTTGGCCTCCCTCAACTCTAATGGGAAGAATATGTCTAAGAAAGTTGTGGCAAACCCTTCCCACTCTACAGGCCCTGCATTAACACCCTTATCTACCTTTTACTACTTAAACCAAGTATGGGCTACATCCTGCAACTGGTATGCATCCAACCCAGCACTCTAACTAGATATTACCCCCATAGAATTCGTGACCTTCTGAACCATATCTAAGAATTTCTGTGGATCCTCTTCAGACTTGGATCCCATGAAAGAAAGAGGATTCATCCGGGTGAAATCCCAAATTCTAGTTGCAGCAGTATTAACCACTGGGTTGGCCAGAACAGCAGCTAGCCATTCACTTTTTCCTGCTATGGAATTGGCTAGAGTAGTGAACACAGCCTTGAATTCTGTGTTAGAGACGTGCTCGTCCAGAGGATCTTGCTGGACGGGCAGAGGGGATGGTTGATTTCCTGTTCTTCTTCAGCTTTTCTTGGGAGGCATGTTCTGTAAATGAAAGGAAAAAGTGGATTAGATATGGAGTTTAACTGGAGCTCATGCTCACTCGCACGAAATGAATACTGAAAGAAGGGAAACTTTTTCCTAAATGCCTTGTAGCCTCTCGTCCATAAGTGTGGTGCGCTATACACCCATGCACAAGACTCTACTCGATGCGGCTTTAAAACTTCCTAGGACACTTTAAAACCTTAGTCTTTGATACTAAGTTTGTAATGACCCGGGACTACCCCTTAATCGTCACACGGTGCTTACAGTCCCGAGGGACCACAAGCTAATTCATGAGCTGGTACCTGTTGTGAGAAATGGATAACATGATCATAAATGCGGAAGAATACTGGCATTCCATAAGGTTTTAATAATAGAATCAATACTGAAATATGAATCTATAGAAAAACTGACTTAATCTGATTAAATACTGATATATTAGATAACTAACTGTAATGTATGAATACTGAATAACTGACTCGAATGTCTGAAAAGCCTCTAAAACTGACTGACTGAATATGAGTTGATGGGACAAGCCCCTAACTAACTCTTCTAACTACTGAAATAGAGATATGAAGTAAAATAATTTGTCCTCGAATGATAAGGACTCACCACTGCTACTGTACTACTTATAGATTAAGAACTAAAGTCTAAGTGTGGCCTGGGAACTGAGCGTCAGCTCCTAAGATATAATACATCATAGCGCAAAATAAAGGTATGCGATCAGTACTTTGAATGTACTGGTATGCTAAATAAGGTAGGTTGATAGACATGGTTTCATGAACAGAACTAATAATTAATGAAATATGCATGTAAAACATGGAGTACTGAGTAGAGAACATAGAATCTTTAGATACTGAACATATGGAGAATCTATAAATACCGAGTATGCATGACCAAGCATATAACATGGACTGAGTAAAATCTATAAATTGAAATACTTACAAAATATTGATATTTATATGCTTTGGTCAAACAACTCTATGACTAGATGACTGAACTGAGACTGTATCTGAGACTATATCTGAGACTGTGGGAGGTATCATCTAACTGACATTCCCCCAATTTGAGGAAATTGGGGTCCAATCTGTAACCCCTGTTAGAAGGGTGTTAATACCATTCCACTGGTACTAACAATGGATATGTGGATCCCCTAAACTAATATAATGTCCAAAGGACTAAGAGTATCAAGTCTGAACTCACGGGTGACCCCTGCGAGATAGTCAAGCCTAATCTGATGGGTGACTTCTAATATCCTACGCTGGCTATGTAGTTATATAGTTTAGGGACTACTACGTACGACTTTTCCTATCTGATGGGGAACCTGCCATCCCTACACTAGCTCGGTGCTAAATCCTACTCCTAACGGAAAGACACTGAAATACTAAACTGTTCTAAGTTCATCTGTCTGGTAACTGACTATTATGATAATGCTCATAGTATGTTCTGAAGACTATTATGTAATGTATTGATACTAGATTAAGTAAAAAACCATGGATTTTGGGTATTCAATAGCCCCAGGACTCAAAACAATAATAGTAAAATTACACTAAAGCTTGGAAGAAAAAACAAGAAGACTTTTATTTAAATCAATCACTCTTGTAGGCATTTTATCAAACACTTGTAGTTCAGGGTTTAAAACAATCATAGGAATGCCATGAAACTTATAAAAATTTGCATGAATTCAACGTAATAGTACTAACTCATGTTTTAATTTAATAAATAATAATAATAAAAATATGGAGAATTGAATAGTAACAATAATTTCATGGTAACATGTTACAAATTAATAGTGCATGGAGATTCATGGATGAAATCATAATTTAAAACATAATAGCTTGAAAGGATTATAACTTGGTGATTAAAATGGGTTACTTGGGATCCATGAATGAAAGGAATCCATAGATGAACATCTAACATACATGGGATAATGAATTTCTTGAAGCTCTGGGTGAGTTCTTATGGATTGGCCTTGAATTTGAGAGCTAGGGTTTCTTGTTCTTAAAAAGGGGATCTTTGATTGTGTGAGGAACTGAAATAACAATGACTACTTAGGGTGTTTAGGGGTTAAATTTCGTGTTTTAGGTTTATTAGGGTTTTGAAAAATGACCCAAATACCCTGAACAAATTTAAAAATGGAAGCTGAAAACAGAAGATCCCAATTTTTGGCCTTCGCGCGATGTGCCACTATCGCGCCAAGCAACTGGAATTGGACAACTGGGAAATTGGTCTGTGGCACGATGCGGGGAAAATCACGGTCCTTTACTAATTGGGACTTGTAAGTTCACCGCGACGCAGTGGAATCGCGGACAGACACTAGAAACTGCCAAATGCCAATTCAGCCTTTGGCGCAACATACCAAGATCGCGCACCTCCACTGAAAATTTCCAATTTCCACTTAGACTAGCTCCGCGATGTGCTAAGGGTTAAAATGACGGGGTTTAATGACTGAAACTTAAAATCGCCATAACTTTTTACCCAGTTATCGAATTTGGGTGAATTTTATATCATTGGAAAGCTAATGGAATTTCCAACGCAATGGAAGGCTCTAACCTAAAAAGTAATGAGTTTTCAAAAATTTTGTATACTAATACTCATGTATTGGGACTTAGATTATGCTAGGAAAATATGGGTCATTATAGTTTGAAGCACGTTTGGGAGTCCAAACCAGTGTATCGATGCGATATCGATGCGCCGCATCATTTGTCACATCGATGAATATTTTTCCCCTGCTCCCAATGAAATTTCTAGTGAACCGAAGTGGACTCGATGCGACACGTCAGCCATAGCGTCGATCCCTTCAATGCGATGCATCGGTCTGCGTGTTGCTAGGCTAGTTTTTAGTCATTAAAATCCGCATCCTCAGGGGTATTTGGATCATTTTCCCATATCTATCATCCCCAAAACACGAGATTTAGCCACTTTATAGGCAAAATCCATTCATTGTTCTTAAAATTACTTAAGAAACAAAACCCTAGGGCTTCTAATTCAAGGTTCAAAATTCAAGAACTCATCGTCAACCTTCATTAATTAAAGTACTCAGGTATGTTACGTGTTCATCAAAGGGTTACTTCCCTTCTTGGAGTCCAAGAAACTCTTTTAAACTTCAAGTAGATTGATTTCAAGATTTTCATGATTGGATTTAAGTGTATTCATGATTATAATGTTAATTGAGTTTCTAATCCATGGTTTATTACAAGATTCATGTGGAATTGATTATCATGTGTGTAGTATCATGTGAATTCATGATGAATCTATTGAATTTGTGAATTTTGGAATTTATGTTATGATGTCTATATGTCGTTTTAGTATCATGTGCATAGTTGTACTCCCCAAGTGTTTGTTAAAATGCTCATGTGAACTAAATGGGGAAAAATCATGTCATGCTTGTATATGTGTAAACTTATGCCTTACAAGTGTTTGATAAAATATCCATATGAATGAGTTATGAACAAGTGCACAGTGTTATGCTTTTCAAGTTTACTCTATGCTTTACTTTTCATGCAGTCGAGTCCTGGGGGTATACAATACCCAAAAATTTATCTATTTACCTAGAGCTACAGTAGTTACAAAATAGACTCAGTATTCTTATGAATAGTAGTACTCAGTAATAAGTCACAGTCTCAGTTCAGTACTCAGTCCAGAATTCAGTAAAATCGGTCAATTAACCAGATTCAGTAGTATTCTGTCAATTAGCAGAACCCAGTGAATTTAGTTTAGTTCAGTTAGACAGTACGATCAGTGACATATCAGTCAAGCCTAGTATGGACTAGAAATCAGTTTAGTGTTTATTTAGTTGAGAGTAGGATTCAACACCGAGCGAATCCAGGGATGGGGGCATCCTGCTAGTATAGGGTTTGATCCTTAGTAGCAATCCCTGTATTAAAAAACTACATAGCCAGCATAGGTTGAGATATCTTCCTGCCATACTAGGGTTGATACATCTCATACGAGTCTTTCGACCAGCGAGGGTTGACGAAAGAGCTTTCTATTACAGAGGATTAACTTACAGCTTGTGTTTACACGTGGCACGGTACTGACACCCTTCCAACTGGGGTTATAGGTTGGACCCCATTCCATTTATAGAGGGGCATGTCGGTTAGATAATTACCTCCCATATTTTCAGTTTCATCCTCAGTATAGAGCCCAGTTTGGTTCTACAGAATTAGGACTATCAGATACAGTCACCCAGCTCAGTATAGAACTTAGTTTAGTTCTACAAAATAAGGACTATTAGAAACAATCACCCAGTTATAAATCAGGACTTTCAGAAATAGTCACTCAGTTATCAGTATTACAGAATCAGTAAACTCAAATATCAGTTAATCAGTATTCAGAACTCAGTAACTAGCATTGGCATGATCTTATTTAGTGATGTTTACGCTATTCATTCAGTTATTGTTCATACATATGAACCTATGCATATCATCCTACCTTACTTAGTGGTTGATAATGCTGCAGGTGGGTCATTCATGGACCTTACTTTTCTTGATGCAAGTGATATGCTAGATCGTATGACAAAGCATAGTAGAGCTTAGCATACCAGGGATTCTGAGGTAGCAAGCTCTACCGTATCTATTGGCTTGACTGCAGAGCAGAGGCGTAGACAAGAGGAACGTGACCAAGATATGGCTCATATGAAAATGAAGATGGATCTTCTTACCAAGCACTTATTATCAGGGAAGACCGAAAAGGTTAAGGCCGTTGTATCACAGGGAAGAGATGAATCTGACTCTGAGGAAGAAGCGAACTACTTGAATAATCAGGGGGGTTCTGAGGCAATGCCCAAGGAAACCAAGGTCGGAACTATTATGATAAATCTGGATACAAGGACCGTGATCAAGGTGGTTGGAAGAATAAGACTGACAGGAGTGGTTTGTATGTTCCTCCTGGAAATCGTGAGGCTGTGGCATCTGGCTCTGGGAAGATGTCCATGGAAGATATGATGGCTAAGTTGTTGAAAGGAGTGGAGGCAACCAACATGGGCATTACTGAGGTAAAGAATGATTTGTCATCAATAAATCAATTGGTTGACTCGTATTCTACTGCAATAAAACAGCTGGAGCAACAATTGAGTCAACTATCAGCGGCATTCAACCAAAGAAAGGCTGGCACGCTACCCAGTGACACTGTGCAAAACCCAAGGAATGACGGATCGTGTATGGCTATTACTACCCGGAGTGGTAAAGTGTTGGAAAATCCATCCAAAGGCAAGCAGGTGGTTGATGATATAGCAGAGAATGTTGATGAAACAGAGTTTGAAGATGCCGTAGAAGCTGAAGTGAGTGCTCATGATGTTACACCTAGACGTCACCATCCTGAAAAGAGTGATAATCGGAAGCAAGATAAAAAGGAAGTGGTGGAGAAAACGATTCCTCTTCCACCACCACCTTTTCCTCAAAGACTGAAGAAGAAGGCTGATGACACTCCTGAAAAGGTTGATAATCGGAAGAAAGATAAAGAGAAAGTGGTGGAGAAAACGATTCCCCTTCCACCACCACATTTTCTGCAGAGACTGAAGAAGAAAGCTGATGACACCAGGTTCAGTAAATTCATGACCATGTTGAAGCAGCTGACTATTAATGTCCCATTGGTGGAGGCGCTAGAACAGATGCCTGGGTATGCTAAATTCATGAAGGACCTGTTGACAGAGAAGCGGGCAGCAAGTTATGAGCTGGCAGATAATGTTCATCATTGCAGTGCAATCGCTACAAGATCGCTAGTACAGAAGAAGGCAGATTCTGGTGCTTTCACTATTCCTTGCACGATTGGATCGTTGGATTTTGCTAAGGCGTTGTGAGATTTGGGAGATAGCATCAATTTTATGCCGCTATCTATTTACAGAAAGTTGGGGTTGGGTGATCCTACACCAACCAATATACGGCTCGTCATGGCAGATAGGTCGGTAAAATGGCCTGTTGGTATCTTATATGATGTGTTGGTGAAGGTTTCCACCTTCATCTTTCCTGCAGACTTTGTTATTTTGGATTGCGAGGTAGATTCTGAAGCTCCCATAATCTTGGGATGCCCTATCCTCGCAACTGGAAGTATGCTTATTGATTTAAGAGCTAATGAGCTTTTATTTTGGCTGAATGACGAAGTGGTCCGTTTTGATGTATGCAAATCGAAGAAGCAGCCTAGAGATATGGATGTGTTCTCTGTAGTTGATGTTTACTATGAGGATGAGAAAGGATTATCTGTAGAGAAACAGCTTACTGTTGAGCCATTGTCTGCTGTACTGTTGAATTTTGAGCATGAGGATGTTGAAGAATATGGAGAAACTGTTTGTGCTCTAAAAGGAATAAAGTCCTATTCTCATGCTCCTAAGAAGCTGGACCTTGATCTTAGGAATCGACCTTCACCAACAGTGAAGACTTCCATTGAAGAGCCACCAGTTCTAGAATCGAAAGAGCTCCCCAGTCACCTAAGGTATGCGTTCTTGGGAAGTGGAAATACACTTCCGGTGAGTGTTGTGGCTGATTTAGGTGAACAGCACGTAGAGGCTCTCATCTCTGCTCTGAAGAGGTACAAGAGAGCTATGGGTTGGACTATTGATGATATAATTGGTATCCCTCCTGAGATATGTATGCACAAGAGTCATCTCGAAGAAGATTGCATGCCTACAAGTAAGCATTAGCATCGTCTGAATCCATTCAGAAAATGATCCACCATCTATCTCGATGAAGTCTAAGTAATCGAGGTAACTATGTCGTGCCGCGATAATAAATCAAGTGCTACATGGGAGGCAACCCATCGTTTTTAATCATTTTGTTTTACTAGGAGTTTGTTTTTGTTAAATAAAAATCCAAAAATAAGAGTCGATCCACGACCAAAACTAAGGCGCTTGGTGGGAGGCAACCCATCCTTCTAATCGTTTTTGTTGTTTTTGATTAAGTGTAGGTGCAAGACGTATAAAGGAGGAGCTTGGTCTCAAATTTTAATTTGGAATTGTGTCATGCTGAAGGTGGTAAGTTTGGAATGAAGAAACAAAGGCTATTGGTTAGGCATTGCCTATGCAAATCTAGGCAACGAACAAGGCAAGGCCTATGTAAATCTAGGCAACGAACAAGGAAAGGCCTATGCTATGGCCTAAGCTCTCTGAATCTACAATGCCATAGCATAGGCGCCGCCTATGCCCAACAATGCCATAGCATAGGCACCGCCTATGTCATTGCCTTTGCTCTCTGAATCTACAATGTCATAGCATAGGCGCCGCCTATGCCTAACAATGCCATAGCATAGGTGTCGCCTATGCTCAACTAGGCTTTGCAAAAGGCGCCGCCTATGCTAAGCATATGCAAAGCATTAGGCGCCGCCTATGCTTACTTTTTGGTCTCCTAATACGATTTTAAATAGGTCAAACCCGACCCAAGCCTTGTCCTATAAATAAAACTTCAACATTAGAACAAAACACACTTATTTTCTCAACCTAGGCGCCGCCTTTACTCTCCAAATCCTCTCAAAAAATTTTCTTTTTGCCCATCTAGTCTTGTGAGTTCATCTTCCGGATCCATCACCAAGTAAGTTCTTCTTTTATATTCCATAGTTATTACAATACTACGCCTATAATGATTTGTTAAATCTTTAAGTGGTGTTGGTGATTTGAATGAGGTTGGTTTGTTATGATACATCTAGTTGAGTGAAAGAATACGTGTGGGTGTTCTTGACTTTGTTACGACTTGTATTTGATTGTTATACACTGTCATAGTTTTATGAAGTCAAAATTGTGAAGTTAATACATACTCTTGTAAGTTGAAAGCTTGAATGTTTGAATGACTCGTTCATCGAGATACTGATTATGATTGACCACAAGCATAAGATGGTGTGATTATGCCTATGCAATAACTTGTTTCTATTTATGGTACGATCCTTATATGGTAGTTTGGTTCAAAAAGTGCATTCATCCAAACATGAAAGCATAGACAAGATTACATGAAATAGAATTGGAAAGGATAATTAAGATGACATGAACATATGACTATGCTGAACATGTTGTTGGAACATATCGCCTAAATGTATGTCGATGAAGTCTGAGTAATCGACATCACTCACTTAATTAGTCTGTGCCAACAAATTAAGTGTGGGGTGGCACCGCTACTGTTTGTTTTTCGATTGAATCTTCCGAGATGAAGCTAACATGACTCTATTTTAATCTCAGGTAGAATGGCCCCAAAAGGGCAACAAGGAAAAGAAAAAGTGACCACCTCACAGAAGGGACAGAAAAGGTCAAGAAAGGAGCAAGCTGAGTCCTCCTCTCTACAAATACCTCGACGCACTTTTGGGATCAAGTGGGGTACATTTTGAGGAAACTCTGAGGATGACGACTCTGATGATGATTCCGACACAGGGGGTATGACCCCAGACATAGAAGAGGAGTCCGGCTAATCAGGTTTTCCTTATTTATTTTCCACTGAGGGAAGTGTGTCCCGTCTAAGTGTGGGGTGCTGGTATTTGTATGCTACACTTCTTTGTCTGCATTTGCATTTATTCTAGTTCTTGTTTGTTTTAATTAGTCGTAATTAGTTAGTTTAATTTTAGATTTTTTTAGATTTTGCATGAAATTGTTCTGATAGGCGGCATGGTATTATGAAAAGAGTTTGTGCCAAAATCATTACTATTGAGACGTTTAGGCTCTAAGTGTGACTCACTGTGTGATAAGTGTGTGGTTTAATTCATTCATCTGTTGGGTCAAGAGTCTATACTGCTCCCAATAAAGTTGACCATGTGCCTTGTGTGTGTGAGGTTATAGTATATTCTGTGTTGTGACTGATGCTAGAACTTGCCTGGTGTGTGTGTAAAGCGAGATAAAGAGTGTGAGTTTAGGAGATGATTTAGGCATTTCTTTGGCAGCCTGTGATTGTTTACCTTCTTTTTACCTACCCGTGGACATTATCCTAGTTAACCCCCTTGGAGCCTTTAGCTATTTTCTTTGACAGCCTCATATGTAGCCTAATCCATTTTTTTTCAAGACCATAATTTGATCCAAATTCCTAAGCGCTTTAAATTGTGGAGTCATGTGACAAAATAAGAGGAAAGTGGGTGAGAGTGATGCCTCAGAGTGTATTGGTACTTGAAATTGTTGTGAATAAGAGTGGCTATCATAGAGGTGTTTTATAAAAAAATAAAAAAAACAGAAATAGAAAAATAAAAAATAAGTTGTATATTCTCATCTTTGTGTTTTTAATTGAATAACAAAATAGGCGAAAAGGGGTGTTAGATGAAAAGAAAGGTAGAAGGGTTGTTTAAAAGAGAGTGTTAATGGCATAATGTGATGTATTAAAGCGCTTAGGGAAAATAGTCACTATTTCTGGCCAAAATAGTCCTACCTGTCCCTTAGCCTACATTACAACCTGTAAAGACCTACTTGATCCTAAGCTTAGCATTCTGATATTAGTAGAGCATTACACTAAGGGCAAGCCTATGGTCATCAGTTGCAACATATGAATTCTTTGTGAGAGTGAGAGCAAGGAGAATCTTGTACCCATGTTTCAAAAAATGACATACTTGTGAGTGATTATGGG
This sequence comes from Capsicum pubescens, assembly GCA_030864215.1. Lineage (NCBI taxonomy): Eukaryota > Viridiplantae > Streptophyta > Magnoliopsida > Solanales > Solanaceae > Capsicum > Capsicum pubescens. The sequence goes on from CM061542.1 coordinate 275,536,603, forward strand.
TGATATATTGTGAGACACACATGGTTGATGAGTTTTGGGTAGTTTTGTATGATTCTTTGTGCCTTAACTTGTGGATACGAATTAACCATCATCACGAGTCTATGTTGGAGGTTGAATTGTTTCTAGTAGTGAACAAGAAAACTACTCTTTGATAATAATTGTCGTGCCTGTCTTGTTGAACATTTTATGTTGTTGTTGTGATATTCTAAGTAGATGATTGCATGGACGTAATCTTTTGTTCGAAGATGAACAAAGCTTTAAGTGTGGGGTGTTGATGATAGGCATATTTACACGCTTAAAGCACCATAATTTACCCATATTTTAGCTAAGTTTTAAGGACAAAATGTATAATTCCTGCATTTTTAGTCCATTTTCCTGTAAGTGAGCTAACCAACGAGAATTAGCATGTTTTCAGGTATTAATAATGAAGATTTCAGCACTTTGTGGACCTTTTGGTAGCAAGGGAAACTTCACATAAGAGGGAAGGCAGCTTTTGGAAGCTTATGGACTGAAAGTGATGCATGGAGAACTTGTCCCGGGCAAAAACAGTATTTCTAAAGACTTGGGGATCAGCAGTAACTTAGTAGGAATAGGACAAGGATGTTATAAAAACCCTATTTTGCTGAATTTTTCAGCATTCATTCATGCTTTTCATTATTCACGATTGATTCATTCAGAATTCAGTCGACACTTTCTAGTATTATTGAGTTTACAAATTCTGTAAGTTTTAAGAGAGGGAAAAACGGAAAACACGTGAGCAACGAGGGGAGCAAAATCGTCAATACCTTTTGACGCCAATCTCATCCCCACAGTGAGATTATTCGAGCTTTGGTATGATGATGATGTCTATTGTGATCTTCGTTGTAATCATGAGTAGCTAAACTTCTCTGTTAGGGTTATGGAAGCCTTTTGATATACTATCTATTACTATGAGTTTGTGAATTCTTGATACGTATGCTACTTATATCATTACTTTCTTCATCTTAATTACATTCTTGTGGTTGCAAACATATAGAATACGCCATTATAGCATTAACTTGTTCGAGAGAAAAGTTACATGTTTGGAAAAGAGAGTGTGACAAGGAAATAGGGCTACCAACCCCTATTTACACGTTAGTGTCGTAACTGAATTAACCTCTTGGAGAGTTTGTACCATTAGTTATACGCTTTAAGCTCGAGAGAGTTAAAGTGAGATAATCCTTGATGGTCGAGAGACACTAGGATTTACCATTAGAATACGAATCTCTATAAGTGCATGCATGTCTAAATTCCGCATTACTCATAGTTAATAGATACGTAGAACTCATAAGGTGGACATAACCCTAACTTACAATTCTCATTGATTAAAATCTTACTAAACAAAGCATTCCATTTTTACTTTGCTATTTTGATACTTTTAATTCACGCCTAAACCATTCCCCCTTTCTGTAGAATTTTCGACCAACAGTCTACTAACAATTGCAACACTTAGTGACCAAGTATTCCCTGTGGGATTCGACACCCAACCCAGTTGGGTTCTATATTTGACAGCGACCGCTTACACTCTTACGAGAGCTGTAGTTTGGGCGTTATCATGAATACACTTTTATACACATGGAATTTTCAAGATTTTGACTTTTTGTTGTATGGGAAATTGAATAATATTTCTATCGATACCAAATTTTCCTAAATCCGGTATCGGGGTAGAAAGTTATGGACGAAATACAGAAAGCAGTCTGAACCACCCAGGTGCAATGGAAAGGGGCCGACGGATCGTCGATCTACCGACAGGCCATCGCCCAAACCATTGCAGTGGAGGAAGTGAGTCAGCCTTCTGGCCAAGCACGATGGAAGGGCCGATGGACCATCGAGCTAGCGATGGACACTCGCCCAAAATGTCGCAACCAAGGCAGAAAGATCACATTCTGGCCTAGTATAATGGGAAGGTTGACGGGCCTTTGAGCCAACGATGGACCGTCGCCCAGACCATTGCAACCGAGGTATTAAGACCATCTTCTAGTCAAACTACAATGGAAAGAACGACAAACTGTCGAGCAAGTGATAAACCATCGAGCCAGCGACGGACCATCGCCTAGACCATCGCTAATAACGTAGCAACCCATTTTCTGACTAGACTGTGGTGGACAGAGCGACGAACCGTTGAGCCAGCGACGAACCATTACCCAAGTTGTTGCATATCCCTTTTAGTAATTTAAAGCCATTTTTATAAGGGTATTTGGTTTTTTTCCACCCTTTTTAACTTCTAATTATACCAGACCAAAGCTCATAACTTCATTATTCATCTATAACACCAAATTAGGGTTTCTCTCAAAGATCAATCCCCTATAAAAAAATCCAAACCCTTCTTTAAGAAACCAAGAAATCCAAATTCTTCAAGCTCAAGAACCATCAAGAAAACATCAAGATCTGTGTTTCCTAATCCAGGAACGTTCAAGAAACGTTAGTTATCTTTCGAGATTCAACCTTTTGAGGTATGTCAAGTGTTGATTCATGGGTCCCTTTCACCCATGAAGCTCAAGAATCTCTTTTCAAATTCCAAAGATTGTGTATTTATGAATGTTCATGATTTAGTTTAACTGAAATCCATGTCCATGTTGTTGTTGGGTTTTGATTCATGTTTTAAATTACATGTTCCAATGATTGATCCTGGTAGGTGATGATTTGTATAATATTAATGATAGACCCTTCAAATTGCAAATTTATTTATGCAACCATGATAATTAGATGCATTGATGATGGTATAACAAAAGTATGCTCCCCATATGTGTGATTAAATGCCTATGTGAAGGAAAAAGTGTCATTATAGTATGATAGTATGAAATCCCCATTCATGTACAGTTAATCCATGTCAAGTGTTTGATGAAATGTCTTAGTCACTGAATTATGGATATATGTGTAGCCATTGTTATTCTTTCGAACTTACGCCATGAATTACTATTATGCTATCGAGTCCTGGGGGTATTTATACTCAATAATTTAGCAGTGTGCCTAGAGCCAGTGTCAATTTCATGATAATGTCAGTCACGCCATGATTAGTGGAATTCAGTTAGTTACATGACTTAGGAAAACTCAAAAATCTCATGAACTCAGTCAGTTAATAGCATTTAGTAACATTCCTCAGTCCACGAAACTCAGTGAACTCAGTCCATTTTATCTCAATATAATTAGTTCAGTTTGTATTCAGTTTGGAGTAGGAATTAGCACCGAGCGAACCTAAGGATGAGGGCACACACTGACCATTGAGGGTGTGACCCTTAAAAGCAATCCTTGCATTCTAGAACTATATAGACAGCATAGGTTGAGATATCAACACTATCAGTTGAGGGTTGATGAGGTGGATCAACACTGCCAGATGAGGGTCCCACCATTCTCCTTTGGGGATAATGCTAGATGAGGGTCACTTAGAGCTTGTCCTTACCAGTGGTGCAGTATTGACACCTTTCCAATTGGGGTTACAGATAGGACCCCAACTCTATACAGAAAAGGGGAATGTCGGTTAGATGACTACTTCCCACAGTTTCAGTCATAGTCTTAGTAAAAGAACTCAGATAGTTCTTCAGATTTAGGACTGCCAGATATATTCATTCAGTTCACGATGGAACTCAGCTAGTTCTATCAAAATTAGGAATGCCAGACACAGTCACTCAGTCAACAGTAAATCAGTTATACGAAACTCATGTTATCAGTATTCAGACTCAGTAGGCAGTATTATCACGATCTCATTTACAATTATATATTTATGCATGTATTCTCACGTTTATGTTATTCAATCAGTTAGTATTGTTCATGCATATGTAACACCCTAATTTTCTGAACCGGAATGTTACACGGTACTTATGACCCCAAAGGACCACAAGCTAACCTAAGACTGATATCTGTACCTGTATACTTCATAATATATTATAAAAATACAGAAACATGTATTGAATGGCCATAAGGTTCAACTGAATAAACATCTGATAAGAACAATGTCTAAAAATGGTATAACAATACCAAACCAAATATGAAATAACTATCTAACATCTCCCCAACTAACTCCAACTACTAAAATAAACTTCAAACAGAAATAGTAATGAAATCATCGTGTCCTCGAAAGATGAGGACTTACTCCTAACTCTGACTGTTGTTACTGGAATGTATTGTTGATTTAGAGCTCGTGCCTCTGAACCTATGGTATAACATAAGAGAAAGAACCATAGAGCAAATGCATCAGTATGACTGAATGTACTGAGTATACGAGTGAGGTAGGCTAAATGCAAAGGGTTATATGCAAGAACAATGCTGACTAATATGAACGTGAGAATACATACATGCATAAGAAACTATAACTAAACTTGTGGTGATACTGAATACTAAGTCTGATTACTGACGACATAACTTCACTGATATTGAGGTACTGAATAGATGAATGACTATTTCTAGAAGTTTGAATTATGAAAAACTGGTCTAATTGACTGTGTCTAACAGTTCTGAAACTGAATACTAATAACGTAGAAATGATGACTGATATAACTGATATAACTGTGATGATCGGCATAACTGATGTAACTGATGTTGAGAGACTATATCTGACAATCTAAGTTCTGATATTCTGAAGAACTATCTGAGTCTATTACTCAAATTGAGACTGAGACTGAAACTGAGACTGTGGGAGGTAATCATCTAACCGACATGCCCCAGAACTAAACTGGTTGGATTCCAACCTGTAGCCCCAGCTGGAAGGGTGTCAATACCATACCATGGTTAGAGAAAACATGTGAGTAAACCCTAATCTATTTTGGAGCTCATTCCATCTGCCCTACTAGCAGGTAAACTCAAAGGAGATACATTAGCCCTATGAGTAGGGATATCTCAACCTACGCTGGCTACGTATTTCTGGAAAGCAAAGATTGCTTCTAGGAATCATACCCTCTGACTGTGACAGGTGAGTACCCATCCTTGGGTTCACTCGGTGCTGAATCCTACTCCCAACTGAAATACACTGAACTGATTTGCTGAACTGAGCTGATTAACTGAACTAATATTAGTGGGATTGTTTAGCAGAGCTATACTGAGTTTATGAGAGCACTGATCTTACTGAGTATTGAGTTCTTGAAATTTTTGAGAGTACTGAATTACGGAGATTACTGAAATTACAGAGAACACAAGAATTTCTTATGTTTTCGATATCACTGAGTACTGAGATTACTGAGATTAGCTGAGATTAACTGAGTTACTATACTTTCCTGAGTCACATGACTGACTGAGTTCTATGAAACATGTCTTGAATGAGAGTATCGTGAAATCATGACATGTCTCTAGGCACACAGCTATATTTTTTGGGTACAAGTACCTCCAGGACTCGATGGAAGGAAACGGACACACATGACTGACTTGATCATAAGAGTAGAGTCAAAAATTCACAATATCATAAGTGGGGTATTTCATACTATACATGATGCTCAACTTTTTATACATGGAATAGAATGCATACAATATGTATATACTTGCATAGCTTCAATATCATCCTCATATTTACTATACTTTCCTGAGTCACATAACTGACTGAGTTCTATGGATCATGGCTTGAATGAGAGTATCGTGAAATCATGACATGGCTCTAGGTACAAATCTATATTTTTCGGGTACAAGTACCCCCAGGACTCGATGGAAGAAAACTGACATGCATGACTGACTTGATCATAAGAGTAGAGTCAAAAATTCATAATATTATAAGTGGGGGATTTTATACTATACATGATGCTCAACTTCTTATACATGGAATAGAAAGCATACAATATGTATATACTTGCATATCTTCAATATCATCCTCATTCCATATCAAAACAACAACAGATAACAATAATGTGAAATTCATGTGAAATAATAGAGCATAGAACGTGGACTTGTCATTTAAGCACTATTAAATCATGGGACATGAATTCTATAATCCTAGGCATTTTATCAAACACGTTACATGCACCACTTTGGGCATAGGTTTATTCATGAAATCAACAACCCATATCACCCAAAGATCATATATTTCAACTAACATACCATCCTAGTTTCATACAAACTGATAATGATTATATCTTGACATCATTCAACACATAAACAAGATCAAAAATCAAATCAAAACATAATAAGCATGGAATATAGTTTAAAATATGGTTCTTGGACTTCATGGACGAAAGGATTCCATGAATGAACACACGCATACCTTAGACGGAAAATTCTTGATGATTGATGGAGAAATTTGCTTGAACTTGAATTCCCCAATTGAAACCCTAATGTGTTCTTGAGAGGATTTTCATTAAATAGAGTATGTTTTGGAGAAATAATGGCTTAATTCCGTGTTTGGGAGCTTAAATAGGGGTGGGAAGATGACCCAAATACCCCTCTAGATGCGTCTTTTAATTTCTGTAAAAATTTCCCAATTTGGGACCCTGGCGCGACACAGAGACATCGCGTTGCCACTTGTTTATGACCTGGAAACTCACTGCGATACGCTAGAATCGTGGAGAGACATTGGAAATTGACAAACATCATTTTGGCTTATGGCGCGACGTGCCACTGACTGAAATGACACTACTGAAACTTTAAATCGTATTAACTTCTTCACCGGGTGTCCGTTTTGGGTGAATTTGGTATCGACGGAAAGCTTATTCAATTATCTACAATTTGGAGGGTATAAATATGCCAAAATACCACCTATAAACCAAGTTATGCTTGTTCAAAGATAACCTATGTGAAATGACACATGAAAATTTGGTGGATTCAAAGGTTTTTAGCTTGGCTTACTATAAGTGACTCTTATGAACATTCTTAACACATCATAAGCTCTATTATCACAAGGATAATCATCTTAATTCATGTAATTAAACATGAATCACAGGATAGAAGGTTTCATGCGTAGGAATAATGATTCATTTTCTAGCTTAAAAATATACGGGGTATTACAATATCTCCCCCTTGGGAACATTCATCCTCGAATGAGACTGACTAAGAGGGGAAACAATAAGCTAAACATGAATTGAACATGAATGACTAAAACATGATCTCATGACTGACGTGACAAATAAAATGATTCATACTAAACTTGCATATCTGATGCATGGGTAGTTGATTTATGAATGAAGGACTGAGTGTTCTGATGAACTAAGTTTCTTAGAATGAGAAGGCATATCTGATGTAGAGATTGATAAGCTGAATCCATTCATATCTGATACATGATTATATGACTGAAATAATACATGAAGGATTGACTGAAAGTACTGATAAGTTGATCACGCATATCTGATGCTTGAGTACACGACTAAACTGACTCATGAACATATGACTGAACATGCAATGGTAAAGATACCAAGTTTGAACTGAAAATGGAGTATGGAACTGAATACCAAGTTTGGTATTGAAACCTGATCATGAGAACAAGTAAGCTCAAAGAAGTCTATTACCTTGAACTAAGAATACTAATAAGTCTGAGATTAATCACTCACTATGCATAAGAGGGAACATGAGAACATAAGTGAGTCTGGAATGTGATGCATAAACTGAAATGAGTTTGTATTGCGTGACATGGATAGAGTATCGTGAACTGAACTGAGACATTGAGCATATGGCTTACTGCTGAGTTTTGGAGTTAGAGGGTCGGCTCATAAGTAACACTTCCTCCAAGACAGATTCATTTAAGAAAATGACATGTTTAAATCATGAAAGTTCGGGGGCTATAGTGTATCTCCCCCTTGGGACACTATGTCCCTTGAAGGATGTTGGGCTGACTTTACTGAGATATTGAGGAAGTTGAGGCAATGCACAAGGTACCTAGGTAAGAAATCATGACTGATTATTTGAGATCTGAAAATGAGGCATGACATATGAATTGAGTTGATTAATGGACTAAAGCATACATCATAACTAAGATTGTAACTGGGACTAATACTAGAACTGAATGTTGGGTATACAAGACTGAATTGTGACTGAGTGTCTGAAATCCATGTCTTATACATGATACATAAACTAAGTTGATCTTGCCTATTCTAGTATGATCTATATTGGAGATGGTTACATCCTTGAGATGTCCGTTAGTATGGCTTGATGGAAAGATGGGAAAAAACCCCCTACCAAATTTGACTGCATATCCATTAAACTGGTTTTCTAGCTAGACTGACTAACTTATGCTAATAAGTAAACACTGGGCATGTAAGACTAAACTGAACTTGGTCGGAATAACTGAACTAAGACTATTGAATATTGTACATAGGACGTAAGGATTAACTGAGTACCATGAGGTGACTGAGCATGGATTCATGGAGATTGTATTACTTGAAAATGAAGTACTACACGTGTAATATGATTCCAAAAGTTTTGGTAAACTGAGGTACTGACAAATAAGAGAGAAACAGATAGTTACATACTATGGCATAGCGAATTTGAGACTGAACTGAGTTTTAGGGCCTGATTTCTAAACTGGGACAGAATGCTGGGTGCGGTAAACTGAACTTCGGGAGTCTACAACTAATGCATGATACATGAGCTGAACTGAACTTGCAACTACTAGGAGGTTCTACCTTGGAATATTTACATTCTCTAAGATTTTGGATAGCATGAATAGATGCAAGGATGGGAAAACAAACCATACAAATCTGACTGCTCGATTTCTAAACTAACTTACTGATTTTACTGACTAACTCATGTTGAAACATAAACTCGAATGAGAGAAAGAGATCTAACGATGCATACCATGAACATGAAAAACGTGTAACATACCCGAATCTAGGTTAGGGAAACTTTCTGGATCATGACAGGTCTAGAGTCTATTCTGACACAGACCACTCTTGGTACCTTGCTGACGTAGCTCTTTAGCCCTCTACGATATAACTCTACAATCTCACATCTTGTGTCCTGTCTTGACACACCCAAATCATACATCACTGCCTGCCCTACACACACGTTTATGACGCTTACCACAATCCTGACAAAGAAGATGGGTAAGAACTTTGCTCTCTCTACCCCCTGACCTCGGCGGACAAGGACTATAACTACCTATTCTAGCCCTCTTATTTTCTCTCTCTTTCTTTTTATGCTTATGCTCTTCAATATTTTGAGCATAGACCATCAACCTAGACAATTCCATATTAATAATCAACATTGTTGTCCAGCACTCCTTAACCACTCTACCTGATACCCCAGACACAAACTTATTCATTCTGGACCTACTATCTACCACTACATAGGGAGCATACCTGGCTAACTGGGTGAACTTAAGGGGAGTATTCTTTTACGCTCATCGTACCCTGCCTGAGATTGATGAACTTTAACACTTTAGCCTCCTTCTGCTCTATGGGAAAGAACCTATGTAAGAAAGCTGTAGCGAACTCTTCCCACTCTATGGTCTTTGTATTTGTACCCCTGTCTACCATCCACTGTTTAAACCACGTATGGGATATATCTTGAAGCTGATAGGCGGCTAACTCTACACTCTCACTAGAAGTCACTACCATGATGTCTGTGACTTTCTGAACCAGATCGAGGAACTCATGTGGATCATCTTACGACTTGGAATTAGTAAATAGAAGAGGATTCATTCGGGTGAAATCTCGAATCCTAGATGCAGCATCATTGGCCTTTGGGTCGGTCGAAACAGCGGCTGGCCATTCGTTCTGAGCTACAAGTGAACTGGATAGAGTAGTAAATGTAGTCCTATATTTTGCATGAGAGACGTGCTTGTCCAGGGAATTTTCTTGGACGGGCTGAGGTGTTGACTGACTGTTGGTTCTTCTTTCACTAGTCCTTTCTAAAGACATATTCTATAAGCGAAAGGAAGAAGTGAATTAGATTGAGAGATTAATTAGAGCTTTTGCTCACTGGCACGACATAAATACTGAAAGAAGAGAAACTGTTCCTAAAACATCTCATACCCTCTTGCACATAAGTTTGGTGTACAACACACACATGTACAAGACTCTACTAGATGCGGCTTTCAGACTTCCTAAGATTCTATTGAACCTTAGGCTCTGATACCAAGTTGTAACACCCCAATTTTCTAAACCGAAATGCTACACGGTGCTTATGACCCCGAAGGACCACAAGATAACCCATGACTAATATTTGTACTTGTATACTGCATACTATAACATAAAAATATGGAAACATGTACTGAATGGCCATAAGGTTCAACTGAATAAACATCTGATAAGAACAATGTCTGAAAATGGTATACCAATACCAAACCAAATTAGAAATAACTGTCTGACATGCTATAGTCTGGAAAGCCTCTAAACTATCTGAACAAGGATTTGATGGGACATGTACCCAACTAACTCAAACTACTGAAATAAACTTAAAACTGAAATAGTAATGAAATCATCGTGTCCTTGAAAGATGAGGACTTACTTCTAACTCTGACTGTTGTTACTGGAATCTACTGTTGATCTGGAGCTCGTGCCTCTGAACCTATGGTGTATCATAAGAGAAAGAACCATAGCGCAAATGCGTCAGTACGACTGAATGTACTGAGTATACGAGTGAGGTATACTAAATGCAAAGGGTTATATGCATGAACAATGTTGACTAATATGAACGTGAGAATACATACATGCATAAGCAACTATAACTGAACTCGTGGTGATACTGACTACTGAGTCTGATTACTGACGACATAACTTCACTAATACTGAGGTATTGAATAGATGAATTACTATTTCTGACAGTTTGAATTATGAAGAACTTGTCTGATTGACTGTGTCTAACAATTCTAAAACTAAATACTGATAACGTAGCTATGATGACTGATATAACTGATATAACTGTTATGATTAGCGTAACCGATGTAACTAATGTTGAGAGAATGTATCTGACAGTCTAAGTTCTGATAGTCTGAAGAACTATCTGAGTCTATTACTAAAACTGAGACTGAGACTGAAACTGAGATTGTGGGAGGTAATCATCTAACCGACATGATCCGTAACTGAACTGGTTGGGTTCCAACCTATAATCCCAGTTGGAAGGGTGTCAATACCGTGCCACGGGTAGAGACAACATGTAAGTAAACCCTATTCTATTTTGGAGCTCATTCTGTCTGCCCTGCTATTAGGTAAACTTAAAGGAAATGGATTAGACCTATGGGTAGGGACATCTCAACCTACGCTAGCTTCGTAGTTCTAGAACATAAGGATTTATTCTAGGAATCACACCCTCTGACTGTGATAGGTGAGTCCCCATCCTTGGGTTTACTCGGTGATGAATCCTACTCCCAACTGAAAGACACTGAACTGATTTGCCGAACTGAACTGATTAACTGAACTGATGTTAGTAGGATTGTTTAGCAGAGCGAAACTGAGTTTATGAGAGAACTAATCTTACTGAGTATTGAGTTCTTAAAATTTCTGAGAGTACTGAATTACGGAGATTACTGATGTTATGGAAAACACTCGAATTTCTGAAGTTTCCGATATCACTGAGTACTGAGATTACTGAGATTAGCTGAGATTAACTGAGTTACTAAAATTTCCTGAGTCACATGACTGACTAAGTTCAATGGAACATGGCTTGACTGAGAGTATCGTAAAATCATGACATGGCTCAAGGCACACAGCTATATTTTTCTGGTACAAGTACCCTCAGGACTCGATGGAAGGAAACTGACACACATGACTGACTTGATCATCAGAGTAGAGTCGAAAATTCACACTATCATAAGAAGGGGATTTCATACTATACATGATGCTCAACTTCTTATACATGGAATGGAATGCATAAAACATGTATATACTTGCATAGCTTCAATATCATGCTCATTCCATATCACAACAATAACATATAACAATAACATGAAATTCATTTGAAATCATAGAGCATAGAACGTGGACTTGTCATTTAAGCACTATAGAATCATGGGACATGAATTCTATCATCCTAGGAATTTTATCAAACACCTTACATGCACCATTTTGGGCATAGGTTTATTCATGAATTCAATAACCCATATCACCCAAAGCTCATATATTTATACTAACATGCCATCCTAGTTTCATACAAACCCATAAAGATTCTATCTTGACATTATTCAACACATAAACAAGATCAAAAATCAAATCAAAACATAAAAAGCATGGCATATAGTTTAAAATAGGGTTCTTGGACTTCATGGACGAAAGGAGTCCATGAATGAACACACGCATACCTTAGACAGAAGATTCTTGATGATTGACGGAGAAATTTACTTGAACTTGAATCCCCCAATTAAAACCCTAATGTGTTCTTGAGAGAATTTTGTTGAAAAAGAGTATATTTTGGTGAAATAATGGCTTAATTCCGTGTTTGGGAGCTTAAATAGGGCTGGGAAGATGACCCAAATACCCCTCTAGATGCGTCTTTTAATTTCTGTAAAAATTTCCCAATTTGGGCCTCTGGCGCGACGCGGAGACATCGTGTTGCCACTTTTTTATGACCTAGAAACTTACCGCATCGTGGTATAATTGCGGAGAGACACTGGAAATTGACAAACGTCATTTTGGGTTATGGCGCGACTTTCCACTGACTGAAATGACACTGCTGAAACTTTAAATCGCCATAACTTCTTCACTGAGTGTTCGTTTTAGGCGAATTTGGTATCGAAGGAAAGCTTATTCAATTCTCTACAATTTAGAGGGTATAAATCTGACAAAATACCACCTATAAACCAAGTTTTTCTCGTTCAAAGATGATGTATGTGAAATCACACACGAAAATTTAGTGGATTCAAAAGTTCTTAGCTTGGCTTACTCTAAGTGACTCTTATGAACATGCTTAACACATCATAAGCTCTATTATCACTAGGATACTCATCCTAATTTATGTACTCAAACATGAATCACAGGATAGGAGGTTTCATGCGTAGGAACAATGGTTCATTTTCTAGCTTAGAAATATACGGGGTATTACAGCATATGAACCCCATGCATTCAGCATACCTTACTTGCATACCAGTACATTCAATCGTACTGACGCATACTTTTCTTTTGTGCTATGGTGTTTAACACCATAGGTTTAGAAGCACGAGCTCCAGAGAATCAATAGAATTCTAGTTTCAGTAGTCAGACTAGCAGTGAGACCTCATCATTCGAGGATGTTATTATTTGATTATTTCATTCTTTCAGTACTTAGTTTATTTCAGTAGTTGGAGTTAGTTAGGGACAAGTCCCATCAACTCCTTATTAAGACAGTTTAGAAGCTTTCAGACTAGCATGTTCAGACAGTTATTTCAATTTTTTTGGTATTGATATACCATATCTCCAGATGTTATGTTTTATCAGATATTTGAACCTTATGTCCTTTTAGCCTTTTATTCCGCATTTATATAGTATATTATGCAGTGCTCAGGTACAGATATTAGTCATGGATTAGCTTGTGGTCCTTCGGGGTCACCAGCACTGTGTAGCATTCCGGGTACCAGATTCGGGGCGTTACATGATCGCATACCCGTTTCTTGCGCTATGATGTTTAATATCATAGGTTCGAATGCTTAGTTCCCTGATCGCACATTGACATACCATATTATCAGTTGTAGCAGTGATGAGCCATCATACTTAGAGGACATGGTTTATTTATCTCAGTTTACCTTATCAGTTAGTATTTTCTATTCAATTAGAGTTAGTTGGGAGTTTGTCCCATCAACTCCACAGTCAGTTAGTTAGAGGCTTTCAAACACTCTTAGTGAGTTATTCAGTTATTAGACACTATTGACAATCTTACAGTACTGTTTACATACAGATGTTTTCAGTACTTTGATTCAGTATCATTTTTCATATTTAAACCTTATTACATTTTTAGTCAAGTTTCGTACATGTTCCCTGTCATTTTATTCAGTGCTCATAGCAGTACCAACATTGGTTAGCTTGTAGTTCTTCAGGGTTGTAGGCACCATGTGGCATCTAAGGTATACTCTCGGGGAATTACAAAGACCGTTTAATTTAGCTTAAAAGTGTGGGGTGTTACAGTATCTCGCCTTTGGGATCATTCATCCCCGAATCATGGGTAGGAATTTTATTGAAGTGCTAAAAGTATTGAATAAAGAACATAACCTCGCACTGAACATTTTTCCTTAACCAAATATGCAAAGGCATCAAAAAATATCCATAATAACCCCTAGTGAAACGCATAAGCACGAAGCATGAGGTAATTAAACTTTACATAGGGATGATCTTGCACATGAGTTCTAGGAATCATAATCATCACAACATAAGGCATGATTTAATTTAGTGATAATAGGCCTAATTTACATCAGTACAATCATGAGATGATATATCGTGGAAGATAGGGATAGAAGCATTCTCTACCTTACATGATACAACGAATAGACTTATACATAAAGACACTACTCGGCTATGCCCCAATATTAAATAACATACTTCATCCTTTCCATCTTATAATTCTACGATCACACATCTAACCACAAGAGTTTGAGTCCCACTGCATGGTACTTCTATGTTGAAGCCTAACTCGGAGAAAAAAGGTGTTAGCTTAAGCTACGAGACCCTGTAATCTACATCCCATTAAGAATATTATTTCACCTTATCACTTCCATCAAGCACACTTGATTTTTAATTCAGGAAGTACTAACCACGTAGCACATTGGTTTGTGTTTTCATCAACCACAATATTCAATCCCATCATTACTATACCCACTTCATGGATCTCTCACCAAAACCAACAATTTCAATCACTCTCATAAATATTTTCTCCACATACCACCTTCTCAACTATTTCACATAACGAAAGTCCATCACCTTGTTTCCCCCATCACCTATAACCTTAGCTAAGAAAATCACATAAAAAAATTTACATTCAAGAACATCTACTCCCCCTTCCTAAGTCACTACTACTCTTCCATAATTACTATCATTCAGAGGGTCATTGTGGGACCCGAGCATATGTATCTAGAAAGAGAGTAACACTATTCAATTGTCCATATACTTATTTCACTACTCAAGGTAGGATATGAGATGAAGATATAATATAATAGACACAAAGTACTCCATATATCAAGTGTCTGGATCATAAACAGAGAATCATTAGAACGTAAACCTACACAGCATGAGTTCTTAGGACTGGGAACAGTGAGAAACATGTGATCATATATCATGATCGGTATAACATGAAGGCGGAACTCAAAGGGTCAGCGACTGAGACAAGAATTTCCAAGTGGAGCTATTGCTTCTTATTTCTAGAGATGAGATAGTCATTAGTTTGCATAAACTTTATCATTTTGGATAAACCCAACATAGAATAATTCGATGACATATAGAAACATATTTTCTTAGGTCCAAGCATGATGTGAGACAAGGATTTTTATGGATCATGAGTAACATAACATAAGGCTTTAATACTTGAAAGATTAGTTACTTAAACATCATTGTTTCTAGTTTGGAGGTCAGATCATAACATTAGTTGCATAAAAACTCAGACCTTGGGCATAGGCATGACTTCAATACATAAGACATTGGTAGAATGACCACATTAAATTGATGTAGGAGGAGCTTGCTTGAATAGGAATAGATTTTATCATGACTCTTTCCTAAAACTTTACACCTCAAGAAAGTTCGGGAACTACATAAATTCATCATCTCCCCCTTAGATCAAAGTCACAGTCCTAGACTTGAGGACATATCTTCTTATTAAGTCTACAAGAATAACCCTCAACATAATAAGGTATCACCATGAACATAAATGCTAAACTCCCCCCTCCCTCCCGATAAACTATACTCCGAAGGCATTGTTTTTCGTAAATGCTACTCATAACTTTTGCTAGACTCTATAGACATCACCCGATCACCCCACTCTCAGGAGCATACACATCCACACTCCTTATCACATAATAATTTATTCTCTACTACTTAACACGCCAACATTAGACCTCTACTCACATACTTACAATATTAAAAAAAATTGTACAACTATACCGAAGGTGCATATTGCCTACCTAAACTTCCTCAGTTTAACTATAAAGAACACCATACAGGAACTCCCCATACTTCTCCGTACTACAAAATTCAAGAACGTGAACTAGGTACACATGAAACTTATACATATAAAACATTATCTAACTACATGGTACCTGGGGGTTCAACTTATCATTATATACTCAAGCTCTTATCCACTTAATGATTCTACCATAATTCATAGTTTTGCTCTTGTTCTCATGTGTATATATATACATCACAATTGTCTACTCATTATTCCACAAGTGGCTAATCTAGGCTATTGCACACATTAAACTAAGCCTACTACTTTCTCCCACAAAACTGTATCATTAATCTTAAGCTACTATTTTTATCACCACCATCCATATCTAAAGTTCAATCCTATAGTCTATCATCTATCATGTACCACCAATGAAGCATGCCAAATATTATACTAGTCCATCAAATTTGGAAATCAACCTAAATACCTCATTGCACTTAACTAATACCTACAATCACATCCCTTTCATGACATTACTACTACACCTCAAAATACACTACACACCTTCTAACATGTAATACTAGTTTACAACTCCTAAAGAAAAGAAAGCCAAGGGGCTAAAATCACATAATAGACATAGTCAACCTTAACCTTATATTAGAACCCATTATGATATTATCTACATATTCTACTTTCTCATATCATACGTACTTACCCAAGCATACATTTATACTACCTTAAAATTCCACTTACGTCAATGAGTCTCTATCCATAACTTATTGACTAATCTACCCCGTCATACGCTTTCCAAGAAGTATAACCTTAGCTAAGTGATTACATCTGTAACTGTCATCCATATAGAAATGGGAATAATCTGACAATCTGAACCTATGTTGGCTCATAATTCTGGAGAAGTAGGATGTGCTAAACCCACACTTCTCGATCGGTGCTAAATACTACTCCCTTTAATCTGTATGCTCAATTTGTTGGAAATCCACTTTAAAACTAGCATGAGGGTTTACTATGAAAACCAGTTATGCATCTTTTTACTTTAAACTGTAATCAAAACTGTGAAGTAGATTCCATATTTAAACTGAGGATCAAAAGATCAAATCTTGTTCAAAATCTGAGAATAAACTAATCATAGGTTGTTTGAAAGCGTAATCTTATTGAAATACCAATATTCAAACAAGGGTTTAATAACCCATGCTTTAAATTCATGTCAAATCAATATAATACTTCATGCTCAATAATTTTCTTGAGATACTTCAATAATTTTAGTCAAGATAATGAAATCAAAATCACAATATGAATCTTATGGATCAAAATATGAGCATGAGAAATCTTGATGCACTAAAGTCTT
This sequence comes from Capsicum pubescens, assembly GCA_030864215.1. Lineage (NCBI taxonomy): Eukaryota > Viridiplantae > Streptophyta > Magnoliopsida > Solanales > Solanaceae > Capsicum > Capsicum pubescens. The sequence continues at coordinate 275,553,887 of CM061542.1, forward strand.
AGAATCTCATGCTTTCTTTCATATAACTTGCAACATAATATCATGCTTAAATTTCAATTGAAAATATTTAAATCAAGCATAAATAGAGGAGAATAAGCATGCACTTTAACACTTAAATCACTTTACAAATTCATAAACTAAAAACAAGATAAGTTGGGTATGAACCCTAATTTCAATATACATAAATTCAACTTTAAAACTAGTTTTAGGCACAAGGATGAAAGAGTATCCTTGTTCATAACCCCACATACCTTATTTGATAAATTGAAAGTGAAAGCTTGAACTTTGAATCTCTATTGGTGTTCTTAAAGCTTATTCTTGAAGTTCTTGAACCCGGAAGCTTGGATTATTAACTTTCTTGGAGAAAATTTGGTGGAGTTCTTGGTGTTCTTGAAGAGGCTAGGGTTTTCTTGGAGAGAAAGAGATGAATGATGATGTATCTAATGCTTTTGGGGCTGAAATTAAGTGTTATAGATGGATTTGGGAGAGAGAAAGTGACCAAAGTTCCCCTAGATCCTCTAGGAACTTAAATAGCATGTGAAACAGTTCCGTAATGCGATTTTCATCGCGTCGATGACCAATGCGTTGCGTCCCAATCGCATCGGCTTACTGCCTTACACGAAAAATGTCATAACTTTTCACTCGGGTATCGGATTAAGAAAAAATTGGTATCGTTGGAAAGTTAATTCAATTATTTATAATTTGGTGGTCTTGAGCTCAAAATTCTATGTATATAAAAAGTTATACACATTCAAAGTAGATCCTTGTAGAATCGAAAATCAAACTTCGAACGAATCAAAGGATCTGAGCTCAACTTTGTTCTAGGTGATTCTTATGAAAAATTTTCACCTCGAAAGCAAAACAAACACGAGGATAAAGATCATGAAACTTATATTCACATGGGAATCATTTGGATTTTAGCTTATACATGTAGGAACGACGGTCCAAAAACTAGCCCGAAAATGCAGGGTATTACAGTATGACACCTTAACACATACTACTACTTGGGTGGAAATATTATTCCAACCTTCCGACATATATAACTACTCTTAATCATGACATCTGCAATAAGAATTTTGAAAAGGACTGAATACACTTCATACCACAGGATCAAACACACGATTGATGTAGATAGGGGTATAAGCTTAAATTAATACACTTTAAAGCACTTATGAACTCCTCTCCAGTCCTTGTGCAATTTCATAATCTTTTATGACTAAATTAGAAGGGACCACCGCATTTAGACTCTAAGATTCTTCACTTGAATCAACTCGACAATGAGGCATAGTTAATAAAATTAGAGTAAAGAAGGAATCTGGATAACTTTCAAATGGACAACACAATGGCATGATCTAGAACATGAAGAAAAGTGAAACATTCCTAAATGTCTAGTAGCTCTCTTCTTATAAGTGTGGCACGCTACACACTCATAAAAAGAACTCTAACCGACGCGACTTTGCAGACACCTAGGGACCATGAACCATACTCTGATACCAATTTTGTCACGACCCAAACCGAGGCTCTGGTCGCGATGGGCATCCTGATCCGTGAATGCCCGAGAGCCCTCTTAACTTATGATCATGAACATAAATCATCTATTATCAAAATGCGAAAGTAAAATGGAACATGGTTATTTATCATTACGGATAAAAAATACGTACATAAAATCATAAAGACCAAAAACCATCTAACACAAGTTTTCAAAATCTCTATTAAACTGAAAACAACATCTGTCTGAAACTGGGACAAAGCCCCCGGTCGGATCATGAACTAAAACTAAATGAAAACACTACATGGAACAGGGCCTTCCGAAATAAGGGAGGCTCACCAACTTCAAATGTCTAAAAAATGATCTACTGCTTAGCAGGACCCTGAGACTAAGCCTCAGATCCTGAAATATAGGGGGTCAATACCAATGTACTGGTACATAGAATAATCCAAAAACAAAATATATTTTTATACAACATAGGTTAGAGCGTTTCATAAATCATATCAGCATAAAATATTTGAAAACACATGGGATAATCAACACACTTCAAAACATTTTTGTAAATCTCAACTCGACTCTTTGTCTTAATTCTGAGCTAGGAGGTACACCCTACAATTCTACAATCTCATGGGCTATATGGAATCCACCCTTGACTCGGTGGCCAAGCCCCCAACCCAAGTTTGTCGCAAGGGTTGGAGTTTCTAATTCTAATACGCCAAAGGGCACAAGGCCAATGTATAATCCCCTATTTGGGACATAATAAAACCCGTATCGACAAAACAAAGTACGGGCAATGAGTTTCTGAGCTCATTCCTTCTTCGGGTAACCACCTAACTCTCTTTAAGCCTATTTTAAACCTTTTCTAAACATGCATTTTTCTGAACTCAAAATCTGAAAATTTGAATAAAAATCTTTATTTTGTTTTGTTCTAAGTCTATCATGGCATTATTTGTTTTGTTATCATCATACCAGGACTTGCAAGTTATATGTCTAAGCCATATCATGTTCTACTTTAGATTTTTCAATCAGCTCAATCATTTGACCACCAAGACATTTAAGCAATGCAAGAGAGTTCTTATTTAAAAGCATGTGAAACTTATGCAAATACTCTCTCGTTTTAATACTTTAACACATGATGGTCAATTTTTGTATGACAATCCATGAAACTCTTTTAATTGTCGCATAAAACACTTATAAATAAGAAAATACCCTCTCTACAATTCATAACTAATATCAAATAAATAATATTAAAACGTTCATCTCATGCTTCCAATCATGCAATTTACAATCCATATCATACGAAATCAAGAAGTGTCATAACAAGAGAGGGATTTTTGTGATTCATGCTCTCAATTAAAATTTACAAGACTGAAAATACTTGTATAAGTACTTGAACATTATTTCAATTCCATAATAAGGCCTCAAGACCAAAATGCTATGTCATATAAATGGGTTCAGAAAGCATAATTCTTTAAAGTGTTTTCAAAACACTTCATAAAAACTTGATTTCATAACCTTAAAACTTACTAAAACGATTTCACTAGACCCATGAAGTTTAGGATAGCCCACGTACCTTAAGTTTTCCAATCTTGGGAAAGAAACCTTAATCTTGATGCTTTCTTGAAGTTTTTTGGACTTAGAGAGCTTGAATTCTAGATTACTTGGAAAATGAATTAAATTTTTGTCCTTGGGGAAAGGATGGTGTTTGCTTGAGAGGAGATCTGGAGAAGATGTGCAAATAATGCCCTAACTGGTGATCTAAGTCATGGATTTACGAATTGGATTGAGGAAAAAAGAGACATTTGCCTCTCAGACAATTTTAAACTCGTAATTACATTTTTCAGGCTTGCCGCGACATGGTCTTATCTCAGTAGCTTACTGGTTCTAACGAAAATGATCATAACTTTTTGCTCGGGTATCAGATTAAGGCAAAATTGGTATCATTGGAAAGCTAATTCAATTATATACAATTCGGTGGGTCTTGAGATGAATAATTCCACATAAATCAAAATTCATACATGTTAAAAGTTGACTCTTGTAAAATTGAATACCAAACTTTGGACGAATCAAAGGCGCTTAGCTCAACTTTGCTCTAAGTGATTTTTATGGATATTTTTCACCTAATAAGCGCCTCACACACAAGGATAAAGATAATGACACATGCATTAAAATTATGAATCAAGAACTGGACGAAAATACTTCACTCTATCAGGTGACTTGTTGGATTTATGATCCAAACGTGATCCAAACCTTGTCCAAAAAATCCAAAACTCCCCCGAGACATACTTTTTACATCCCTGAATATGAATTAACTAAAAAACTATTATCTCAGAGTCAGAAAGGTCAAAATAGAAATTCTCAAAGTTTAGGTGTCTTGAAGATGACTAAGCCCCCAACACTTAGTGAAAATTTTGAGCCATAAGCCCCTTAAGCATGGAACTAAAAGATGAATTAAGCTAAGAATAGTACGGGATATTGTTTTCTGAATCTATAAATGTTGGAAAGACGGCTTAACTTTAGCTTGAAAGTGCGGGGTGTTACAAATATGTATCCCTTGTTCTTCGTATATGTGATATAATGTATACTTGTGTCTTATCTTGGTATGTTGTTCTAATATATGTGTTATATTAGAACGGTTAGTGCAAGCTGTGTGGACTACCATTGTGGGACATTTTCTGATTGCAGGTGACGCGCCCTTAGGATGTATTTTGTATGATTTATTTTCTACTTTGCTCGGTCGGCCTATGATACCTAATGAGTACAAGTGGACCGTACTCATGCTTACTACACCCTTTTGGTGCATGTCCTAGTTTGAGTGCGCCCTAGCTTGGTAGATTCGGGTGATACCTGGTGCTTTCAAAGTAGTGGTTGACTTTCAGGCATTCGGATGTATTCTGCTACCTTTCCTATAGACTATGTATTTACTTTCATTCTCGAGATAGAGTTCCTCTTGTATTTCATTTGACTAAATATTTTGTTCTTTAAAATTTGTGTTCTCATATATCTATACTAGGAAATTTGACCACGCTTCACGCGATCATTGAAATAGTTATTAAAGAATTATTTTCTCGCTCTGATCAACTATATATTTTCTTTATTGTCCAATTGTAATATTATCACTTGATTTTTAATTATATTATGAAGATTATTTTAAAATAATGACTGAAAATGAAGCTTAGTAAATTTAGCATCTATATAAGGAATAATGTATTCTTAATCAATAATTCAAAATATATTCTATAACATATTTTGATGTCATTTCATGTTTTATATTGGAATATCAATGAGGTTGAACCTTTAAACTACATCATATGCTTTAGTATACTCTTTTCATTGGGTGTCTAAAAATTAACTCCAATATAAAATAACACTAAATTACTAATTAAATACATCAGAACTTGTTATTAATATATATATATATATATATATATATATATATATATATATATATATATTTAATGGACCAATATCAACATCTACTGTTATTATTTTTTAAATTTTTGTTTCTCGTATATACACACACTCTATCAATAGCCTAATATAGAAGGATAATTATTTGCGTTGAATTTGACGGATGTCGAAGCACAACAAAATTGTATGTATATATACACACACACTATCAATGGCCTAACATAGAAGGATAATTGTCTACATCAAATTTAACAGGTGTCGAAGTATCACAAAATTGTATATAGATCCGCCCATGCATATCTTGCATTTGCCGTTAATCAGATTCTTTCAAAATTTAGTCCAATTACTTTTCTTTCTTATTTCTTATCTCTATTTCAATAATGATTTCCTAAGTAAACATAAACAAGAAAAGGAAGAGAGATCCCTCAAATAAGATTAATACTAACAGAGCATACATCTTTACGGAAAAAAATAATAACTAACCTCTTCGTAGTGTTATGCACTTTAATATGAAAAATCCAACATCATGTCCTTAACCAAATTATAGCATATGGAAAAATCAACATGAAGCAAATTAGTATAATATAAGAAAGGCGGGACAAAAAGTAGTTATATTTTTTATTATAGAAAAAATGAATGATAAAGTTTAATCCATAGTGTGAGAAAGCAAATTTGATAGATATTCATATTGAAGAAAAAGAATTATGAAATACAATAAGTTGCTGGCGTAATTTTTAGTGATTCAGAAAATGTTATAAAAGAATTTTGCTATGGATTTTGGGTAGTGCAATTAGCTTGTTGTAACCTTGTAATTTTTGGGTTATATAGTTTGTGTTTGGTTCTTTGATATTTGTGGCTCTGGGGTTAAGGTTTAGGAAAGTTTGTACTCTGTAGATATTTTCTATGTATGTTTGGGCTGTATAGTTGTAAACTTTTTTATCTTGGTTCAGACTATCTCGGTATGTGGTAATTTATGGGGGTATGAACAAGGGGTCTTTTTGTGTTTTTGGTATAAATGGTTTCTCAAATATCTTATTCATATTCATATTCTGATATCTTTGTCTACTAACTCCTCTGCTTGTACCTGCAATTGTAGATTGATTAACATTATGGGTTTTATGGAGTGTCCCAACATCTCCTTCTAGATCTGGAATTGTAATGACTGAAGAAATAGATATAGAAAGTTTTTTGCTTCAACACAGTATATATGAAATTTCAGAGAATGAAACAGATAATGAAATAGATAGTGAATTAGATGAATTAAATGACTGAAGAAGATATAAAAATAATAACAAAAGAAGAATATTTAAATGACGAAGGAACAGATCAAAAAATAATATTTGATAACAATGTATTTGATGAAATAAAAGGAAAAGAGTTAGACTTAAGTGTAGAAAAAATATTTAAAATACCAACAATAAAAAATATATTTACTAGAAAAAAGGAAGAATATTATGTAGTAAGCCAAAAGGAACATGTAATAGACTGTAGATATGCAAAAGGTAAAGTTAGTATACCACTAGTAACAAAAAGAATAATTAATAAAGAGATAAACGATATAAAAAGTAGAGACCCAATAAAATATGTACACCTTGGAGGTACAGAAATATTAATAAAAGCATGTTTTAGAGAAGGAATAGATACACCAATAGAATTATATTTAGCAGATGATAGAATTATAAAACCTATAGAAAAAAGTATAATAACTGCCATAAAAGGAAATTTAATATACCAAAAATTTAAATTTATAATAAGTGTGAATTGTTCAGTAGCAGTAACGGATAAAAATATAGACAAATTATTAGTATTATATTGGAAAATATCAGGAATAGAATTAACCCCGGAAAGTAAAATATTTACGGCAAGATGTAAAAATCTATATGTATTAACAACAAAACATAAAATAACTGGAAAAAATAAAATTAATAAAATACAAATAGAAAGCCCTTTTGAACAATTTATAAAAACAATTGATAATAATGATTAAAGTTACAGAAATATAGACATAGAAGAAGATCTAGAAATAATAAATGATAGAATAAGTACAGCAAAAAGAATAGCTTATGATAAATCGGAATCATCAAGCTCATCAAAAAGAACAAGTTATGAAACAAGTTCAATGGATAATTCAAACCAATATTACATAACAGGAAAGGTAAATGAAAAAGAATATGTAATACTCTTAAATACAGGATAAGAAGAAAATTATATAGCAAAATATCTAGTAAAAAATGAGGAAATAAAAACTGACAATAATACATGCCTAGATCTACCAAGAAGTTTAATAAATACTAAAAATATAGCAGAAAAAGAAATAATAATAGAAATAAGAAAAATAAAAATAGAATTTGAAGTAAAAGAAGAAATGCAAAAAACAGACATAATATTAGGAATAAAATGGCTAGAACAAGTAAAACCATATAATATAGAACATACACAATTAACCATAATATATAACAGAGAGAAATTATTCTTAAGAAGAGCTTAAACATAAAATGAAAATATATGTATTAATGAAGATAGTAGTAGAAGGATATTACAGTAGATATTATACGTCTATGATAGATACAAGAGCAGAAGCTAATTTATGTAGATATAATTGTTTACCAGAAAGTAAATGGGATAAATTAAAAACGCCAATAATAGTTAAAGGATTTAATAACGAAGGAAGCTTAATTACTTATAAAGCTAAGAATGTAAAAACACAAGTATGGGATAAAATATTAACAATAGAAGAAATCTATAATTATGAGCTAACATCAAAAGATATACTTTTAGGAATGCCGTTTTTAGATAAATTATACCTACATATAATAACTAGAACAGATTGGTGGTTTACAACACCATGTAAACAGAAAGTAAGAGCAAAAAGAGTTAATAATAAAATAAGAAAGAAAACTGATTGGATAAAAGGAAGTGAAAAAATTACACAAAAGTTAAAAAATATAAAAAAATACTGAAGATACAATAGAACTAGTCGTATTTTCGATAAATAAAACAGAAATAACTATATTTTCAATAAATAAGATAGAAATAATTAAGAAAAAATTAGAACAATTATATAGTGAAGATCCATTGAAAGGATGGGAAAAACATAAAACCACTATAAAAATTGAATTAATAGATAAAAATAGCATAATAACCCAGAAACCATTAACATATAATTTTGATGATTTAAAAGAATTTAAAATGCATATAGAAGAATTATTAGAAAAACAATATATACAAAAAAGTAATAGTAAACATAATAGCCCAGCATTTATAGTTAATAAACATAGTGAACAAAAAAAAAGAAAAAAGTAGAATGGTTATTGATTATAGAAATTTAAATGCAAAAACAATGACTTATAATTACCCAATACCAAATAAGATATTAAAAATAAGACAAATAAAAGGATATAATTATTTTAGTAAATTTGATTGTAAATCAGGATTTTACCATCTAAAGTTAGAAGAAGAATCTAAGGAATTAACCGCATTTACGGTACCACAAGGATTTTATGAATGGAATGTACTACCATTTGGATATAAAAATGCACCAGGTAGATATCAATATTTTATGGATAGTTATTTTAAACAACTACCTAATTGTATAGTATACATAGACGATATACTATTATATACAAAGACCAAAGAAGAACATTTAAAATTATTGGAATAATTTACGGATATAATAGAAAAATCGGGAATAAGTTTAAGTGAAAAGAAAGCTGAAATTATGAAAAATCAGATAGAATTTTTAGGAATACAAATAGATAAAAGTGGAGTAAAAATGCAACAACATATAGTACAAAAAATAATAAATTCAAAAGAAGAATTAGATACAAAAAAGAAATTACAATCATTTTTAGGATTAGTAAACCAAGTAAGAGAATGTATACCAAAATTAGCAGAGAATCTAAAGCCCTTACAGAAAAAACTAAAAAAAGGATGTAGAATATAATTATAACGAAGAAGATAAAAAACAAGTTCAGAAAATAAAAATACTTTGTAAAGAATTACCAAAATTACAATTTCCAGATGAAAATAAAAAAATTATATATATAGTAGAAGCAGATACTAGTGAATGTAGTTATGGAGGAGTACTTAAATATAGATATGAAAATGAAAAAATAGAACATCATTGTAGATATTATTCAGGAACGTTTAATGAAACAGAAATAAAATGGGAAATAAATAGAAAAGAATTATGTTCATTATATAAATGTTTATTAGCATTTGAGCCAAATATTGTATATAATAAGTTTATTGTACGAACAGATAATACACAGGTACGCTGGTGGCTAACAAAGAAAATACAAAATTCAGTTACAACAAAAGAAATTCGGAGATTAGTCTTGAATATATTAAATTTTACATTTACAATTGAAGTAATTAGTACTAACAAAAATGTTATTGCAGATTACATATCAAGACAAAGCTACACAGACTGATATAATAGAAGACAATGCATTAGAAAAGATACTCAAAACCCTAACTACGCTTTCAATGAAAGTGGATAGTATGGGTAATGAAATAGAAAAGCTAAAGACTAATGAAGATAAACTGAAGTCTAAAGCTACAAATCAGCTAACTCAGCAGTGTGCAGAGCTATGTCGATCCGAAGACATTACAATTTCAGATCTAGAAGGAGACGTTGGGACACTCCATAAAACCCATAATCAATCTACAATTGCAGGTACAAGCAGAGGAGTTAGTAGACAAAGATATCAGAATATGAATATGAATAAGATATTTGAGAAACCATTTATACCAAAAACACAAAAAGACCCCTTGTTCATACCCCCACAAATTACCACATACCGAGATAGTTTACAACTATACAGCCCAAACATACATAGAAAATATCTACAGAGTACAAACTTTCCTAAACCTTAACCCCAGAGCCACAGATATCAAAGAACCAAACACAAACTATATAACCCAAAAATTACAAGGTTACAACAAGCTAATTGCACTACCCAAAACCAACCCAAGCTTAATAAAAACTTGTTTTAGCTATGAATTATTAAATACCATATATATTCAAGACGGAGAAGAGTTGACAGCTATGGAAGAATTACATAAAATATTCACCACCTATAAAAGAATAACCAAAGGAAATCTATTTTATATAAAATGTTATACTGCACCAGCAGAGATATTATACGACGAAATAAAAACAGTTATACAAGTTGTAAAAATAGGATTAACCAGAGATATGATTATACCAGAAGATATTGTGCAGCAGCCAGAGATATCCAGAAATGAAATACCTGATTTCTACGCAAATAAACGACTTATTGGACTAGCTACAATTATTCAAGAATTAGCAAATAATTATACCAATGAAAACCCAATATGGAGCTATTATTCAAGAGATCATCAGATAATTTATTCAAATTCAAAAGAACTACGACAAGCAGATATGAAAGATGTTAGACCATGGATAATGACATTACTTAACCCAGAAAAATAATCTACTGCAAGAGCCATTAAGAGAGGATTTATTTCAGACGGATTATTGACAAGATATTGCAAGCTAATTGGACAAAAATATCCAGACCATCAATGTTCGAGATATAATGGAGAAGATAATATTATCCCAGAAGTCCACCTAGAATAAAAGAACCAAGAAGATAAGCATGTCAGCTGGAAAGAAGATAAAAAAATCAACAGATACGACAAAAAGATAAAAGAAGACGGAGCAGCAAAAGTAGACAAAGCAATAAAGGAAGAAAGAAACATGTAAAAAAGTTAACTTTCAGAAAAGATATGTATATGTTAGGTAGCCATATGTATATGTTAGGTAGCCTACCTTTTTTGACTTTTGTAAGTCTTTTTTAACTTTTTCTTTTCATTTATTAGCTTAAGAAAGGTAGAGAAACGTGTAAAGTTTTGTAAATACTCTCATTATAAATAGAGGCATAGAAGGCAGCAAAGAGGGCAAGCCTTCATGTGTTGAAGCAAAAAACTCTCTCATGCCCACTACAAATATTTTTCTTAGTTATTAAAACACAGATTTATTTCAATGGAAAAATCTATGGAGGAACAAAGCTCAGAAATATCAAACCTACCCGAACAGGTATATTTATTTATGATTATGAATAGCTAAATTCATAATTCTCAACAATCATGGTATGATAAAATAAATTCATGTTAGTTACTTTATAGTAGAATTATTCGAAGAATAATATGTTAAGAAGTTTATTAGTAAAGTGGAAATGGAGAAAAATCCCTAAGAACTATGCCATCCTAAATGTGAAACTAATGAGGCAAGAAGCCGTGGTGGGGAGTAACCAGAGTAGAGGCGCTATTTAAGGGAAAAAGTATCCAGATTACCATGCTAATAGTGACCGAAGAACATGTTATTTAAGAATAATCTAGTATATAGTAATCTAAGATGACCATATTTTGTTATGTACATGATTGAAGGAAATATTTTGAAAATAGCAATTTTATGAAAATGAATAATTATTTATCTGATACAATGGTATATAAATTTAAAATACTTATTTTGTATGCACTTAAGGATATAAAAGTAGTAGATATAAGAAAAATCATATTAGAAAAAGCATTTGGTAAATATTATATGACTAGAATACTACCTAACTACTCTTACAAATACTTACCATGATAAATTACATATATCTAGAATTTTTGGAAAAAGATATGAGAAACATACAATTAATAGAAAAACAAATGAAAACAAATTTAGACAAATACATGGAAACTAAAGATATAAAATATATAGAATTTCTTAATGAAAATATGCAAGAATTACTTAGACTAAAACAAACAACTAGAAAATATTATGAAAAAGCATGATAGATGATATTAAAATACTTGTTTTATATATACTTAGAGATATAGAAATTATAGACATAAAGAAAATAATATGGAAAAAATTAGAAGATTATGAAGAAGAAGAATTATTAAACAGTATAGAAAACTTACGCATATATCATGAACATCAATATTACTTAGATTCAGATGAATATTATTCAGAATAAATAAATGTTAGAATATATAAAAAAAATTAGAGAAAGACAAAATTGGATATATGAAGAAGTTAATTACAGAAATCAACTTGAAATAGAAAAAAGACAACTAGAAGAGAAATTACTTAAAATAAAATTAACCTTAGAAAAAGAAGATGATACAAGTAATAATTTATTTAATACATATGAAAAATTATTTAATACAGATGGAAAATTACCTATACATGAACAACAAATACTAGTTAGTCAGATAAAGAACATAAACCTACGAATTGAATATAGCAAAGTTAGAATAAAATACTACACAGAAATTGCTAAAATTTTAATAGGATAAAATAATAAACTACACAAATTAATGAATACATCTTACGAAAAGAATAAATCATTAAAAGAAATAGAAACTCAACTATATAGTTTATACAAAAGGTTACATGATACTAACGAGGATCCTAAAACACTAGATAATTTAATTACGATAATATCTAATCTAGAATATGAATTAATAAAACATCTTAAGTCAAGAAGATAAAAATAAAAATTATTCCAATCAATAATATTCATTATAAAAATAAATACCTACGTATTTATTATATAGTAAAATTATCGCACCTAATCCGTACCCCCCTACAAATGGTATCAGAGACCAGTTATTTAAAAAATACATAAGTAGCATACATGTTGAATTTAGATTGGATTTACTTAAGATTAATTTATATTGATTAATTATGAGAAGACCATTTAAAAACAGAGAAGCTTTTAGAAAAATTAAAGAATCTTTAATTAGTAATTATTCAGAATATATAAGTCTAAATAAAATAAAAGAAAACCCACAAAGACTAGACTACCTAATTACCTTAATATCTAGTATTGAAGCAAAATTAATAATCCATTTAAAATCTAGAAGAATGAGACACATACCACCTAATTATGATAAAATCAGATTTAGATATCCACCAAAATACTATAAATATGGTTTAAATGAATAAAATACAAAAATACAAAGAACTAAAACAAATTATTTCTGAAAAACGTAAAGAATTAAAAATAAGAATAGAAAGATTAAGTTATAATATATTTGCCGGAGTTAGTAAAAACTCAATAAATGCACAAAAAAATGAAATATCAAATTTAGAATCACAAATAGATAGTTTAGAATATATATATATATATATCACCATGAACTATTTACAATAAAATGAACAAAGAAGAATTTATAATAGATGAAAAAATATATGAAAATCACGAAGGATTAAAAATAAAAATAGTATTTTCTAATCTTGGAAGAAGATATAAGAAAATAGTTGAACATTTATATTTAATGTTAGAAAAAGAAGAATTAAAATTAGAAGATAAATTGACAGCTATGGTAAGAATAGAAAGGGAAAACGAAGAAATAGATAGAAAAAAGGAAATAGAAAAAATAAAACAACAAACTACAGAAGAAATACGAAAAATAGAAGAAACTAAAAATAGTAGGATTGCTGAATTAGAAAAAGAACTACAAATGTTAAAAGATCTGTATGAAAAAAGACAGAAAGAAAAAGAAGAAAAAAATAAAGAACAAAAATTATTAAACGAGATAAATCAATTTAAAGAAAAACTAGAAATAGACAATAAAGAAATAAAAAACAAGGAATTAGAAATAAATAATATAGATGTTGAAGAGACAGATAATTAAGATTCAGAAGATAGTGAAACATATACAAAAATATTAACAAATACAAAACATTTAGAAATCAATGAAAAACAAGAAGTAATTAAAGAAGAAAACTTAGAAAATATCAACACAGAAATAAATACTCTTGATAAAAAAGAAGATGAAAATATAATACCTAGAACATCAGAAATAAGGAAATCTACATATTATAAGAATAAGTTTAAAAAATATAATCTAAAGAATGAATATGACAAATGGACACCAAAATAAATAGTTAATAAAAATTATAACTTTTAGACTTAGATTGTGTAATAGATACAGAAAAAATAATACAATTATGGATAGGATATATGACAAAACAATTATTAGATAATAATATAAGTGTAATAGATGCACCAGAATATATAGAAAGAACACTAATAGGAACAGTGAAATTATGGTTTTTAAATCTAACTGAAAATAGTAAAAGAATATTAAGAACTGACAAACCCACAAAAGGAACATCATCAATAAAATTAACACCTATAGAATTATTAAAAAAATATGAAACAACTATAAAAGACGAATTTAGCAGCATGACAACAACAGAAGAAGAAGAAAATGAAGAGAAAGATACAAATAGAAATTTAATGTTAAAATTAGCAATATGTAATATGTGCTACATAGATGAATATACTTGCGCATTTAAAGAATATTATTATAAAGGAGCATATAATACAGAAGAAAGTAAAGAAATAAGAAAATTATATTTTAGTAAATTACCTGAACCATTTAGTTCAAAAATAATAAAAAGTTGGGATGAAACAAAAATAGTAGATACTCTAGGAGCAAGAATAAAATTTTTACAACAATGGTATAGAAACCTATGTGAAAAATACAGAGAAGAAATAAAAATGGAAAAAACATTAATAAGAAATTTAGCATGTTGCAAAGATAAAATAGCACCTCAATTTGGATGCAAAGAAAGATATTATAAGAAAAGAAAAAGACATAAGAAATATAAGAAATACAAAAAATCAAAATATAAGTATAAGAAACCAAGAAAAAGATATTATGTAAAAAATTATAAATATAAAAAACCATATAAGAAAAAGAAATCTATAAAGGAATGTACTTGTTATAATTGCGAAAAATTAGGACATTTAGCTAGAGATTGTAAATTACCTAAAAACCCAAAAAATAAACAAATATCAGAAATAAAAATAGAAAATACAGAATATATGCAGATAGATTATATAGATTACGAATTAGAAAGTGAAGACAGTATATATGAAATTTCATATATACTGTCTTCACTTTCTAATTCGTAATCTATATAATCTATCTGCATATATACTGCATATATCTGCGGTTACTCCCTACCACGACTTCTTGCCTCATTAGTTTCACCTTTAGGATTGCATGACTTGTAGCATTTTACTCATAAGTAAATCAAATGTGAATTACGGAACACCAACATTTCATTTTAGAGAGGCCCGACCTATAATATATATTTATATAGATATTCATATACACACAATAAATTATCATAAATTCACACATTTATGTTTGAGATTTATGAACATTAAAGTAATTGGAGTTATAGAGATTATTAAAAATATATAGTTATGAAGATAAAGAGGTATAAGTTATGGAAGTGAAAAGTGTAATATAGATAATTAAGAAAACATGATGAAAGAAAATCTTAAAAATAAAGAATAAATGTATTTTTTGGCTTTAAGAGAAAAGAATTAATGAAATTAATTTTAGGAGAAATATGAATTATTTACGGAATTCTAATTAACCTTAGTAAGATCACTTTTCTCCTCATTTTTTAAATAGGATAAAATAAAAAGGTAATTGTTTTAACTAATGAAGACATTTAAAATAAAAAATTTACATTAAAAAAAGTTGATGAAGTTAAACTGCTGCTTGAGATTTATCATAAAGGCCCTCATTTATAACTGCTACATGGCTATCTTTACGTTATTGGAGGCATTTTGTTAATTCATTAGTAAGTAATTATATAGAGAAATGAATGAAAAAAATACAAAAAAGGAGAAAAAAAAGAAAAATGCAAACGCTGGCTTTAGAGAGAGTCACATCAGTAGTCCCTTATTTCTACTTTATTATTATATATTGATTTGACATATTTTTTTAATTTTTTTCTTTAAAAAATATCAAATTATACCAGCGACAGAGTATTTCTACACGGTACACGACAAAGAAAAGTATTTTATTGTTTGTCTTAAGAGTAAAGCCTGTCTTATCACACATTCCAATCAGATGAGATACCATGCGCACATTCTTGTGCAGCCCTAGATAGCAAGAATTTTACAAAGTGACCATATTGCTCTGATTTATACGAGTAAAAAATTATATTGACGACATATGATGTATCAATTTATCCTTTACCACATAAAGACGATTAGGTAATTTCAGATGACATAAAGGATGAGGTAGTACTGCCCCCAAAATACAAGTGACCTCCTGAAAGACCTCCAATGAGAGATTGTGAAAAATCAGTAAAGAATATGTTCGGAAAGAAAACCATCAACTCATGTAGTGCTTGTGGGTTTAAGGGTCACAATAGGCGTTTGTGTAGAAAATATCGTAAATGATAGATTTGTTGTAATGTTATATTCATTCAATGTATTTTTTTTTGCAATTCATAGCGTTGAACCCATTTTATAAATATGTGATTAATTTAACGCAACCCATTCTGAAATGACAATTATGTTTGATGCATTAGAATATGTATTAACATGTGTACCGCTACACTTGCTACTTGTAGATACTGCACATATGTATGTAATTGAATATATAAAATTACGTATTTATATATGTTCAGAATAGTGGAAATACATATTTATATATTCTTAATATTACATATGCAGTTACAAATATGAATACGCATCTGTTTTGAAAAATGCATATACAGTTTACTTTATTGAGAACAACTTGTCTTGAAAAAATATATATACAAATAACTTTATATATTTGCAATTGTAATTGAAAATGTAATGAAAAACATAAGAGTAAATTTGCAGTTATACATTTATTTGCAAATATATAGCTACATAAATGCGTACATTCACATTTAAATACATATGAATGCACGTCTACAAACACAAATACATAATATACAAATTTAAAAGTTGTGCAACTAAATATGAATAAAAAAATTAAAAACACATTTGTATTTAGATAAATAACTATATAAACCTATCCTACATTATTAATACATATCTACCTACATTACATATATAAATACATTTACATCATCTATATGTATTTGCAACTATGCTTGAAATACATATGAATACAAATGTAGAGTTGTGCCACTAATTAATACATATGTAAGATTTGAACATAAACCTAACTCATATGTATGTAATATATATATATATATATATATATATATGTGTGTATGTGTATATATATGTATGTATGTATGTGTATATATATGTATATATATATGTATTACATACATACATACATATATATATATATATATATATATATATGTATATATATATATATATATATGTATGTATATTTATATATATATATATATATATGTATATTTATATATATATATATATATGTATATTTATATATATAAATACACACATGTAATTCTAAGTCATATGTATATATATATATATGCATACATGACATAAAATCTCTATTACTAAAAAGGAAAACTACATACATATACATATAGGTCATAAAAAAATACAAAATACATATCTTACACTGTAAAATATACAAATAAATACAAATGTTACACACTAAAGGATATAGAACAATCTAAATACATATTTAACACTGTACAAAAATACATGTGGATATACATATGTATATATAAAATACAAATACATGTACATGCCCTAACTGTATATATACACAACAAGATTTGTATATACATACAAATGCTAGATACATTTGCAAAAAAAAAACCCTCATGAAAAATTCATATAGAAATACCTCTTGGTCTTTATCATCTTTAGAAGAATTTTCAACATCACAACTTAAAATTTTGCTTGTCTGTCCGATTTTTTTTCCTTTTTATTTTTTCTCTGATTTTTGAATTCGGGGGGGGGGGGGGGGGTGGAGATGAAAGTTTTTTCAATCTTTTTTTGTTTCAGAATTTTGGCCATCTTCTTTGTATCGTTACGATGCTTCGACCTCACCTCTTTGACGCTCACTAATTTCTTCGATTGTATAGGTCTAGAAATCACTTTAACAATTTCATCTTGAGATAGTCCAATACAAAAGGATGGTGGATTATCGAAAACTAAATTTATAGGCGGTATACTTCTATTTGATCTTCTATATGGTGTGTGTTCTACCATTAAAACAGACCTCCACAATCATACAATCAAAAATCTCAAAAAAGCAAAATGGCAATAACAATGGTGAATGAAAAAATTTTAAATACAAAATATATACAAATAGATAAAGAGATAACATGCAATAATTAAAAATTAATAGTTACCTGATTTTGTGGAATAGGATCTTTATCCAGAACGCGAGAAAAACATTAGAAAGAGTAAGAAAATGAAAAGAAAATCTAAAAAATATGAGAATTTTTTTTTAAAAATCTTAAATGTAAAGTAAGAAAAAAGAAAGAGAGATAGTGTTAGCATAAAAAGAGGGAGAAGTTACCTCTGATAACTGAAAACATGATTTAGTGGCATGGTCCCACTAAAATAATTCTATTTTTGCTACAAAATTTAGGTTTGTAAAAGTGTTGCTATTAATATTAATTATGATCTTAAGTTTGTCACTTCTTTTAGTTTTCTTAAAGCAATCCTTCTTTGTCCGCTATCCAATTCTAATTGAGCCAGCCTAATTAAGCATCTATCCATTCGTTCCTAAATAAGTGGTGTTTTAGATAGATACATTACTGATATTCTTTTAGTTTTACTTTTCTTTAAATAAAGAGAGCTTTACATAATCAAGAAATTATTAAGGAATTGCATCTTTTTTAATTCTTTTTTTTTTTTGGAAAATGACTAGAAGCTTAAATACTATTCAAATCGTAACTAAGTACATCATGGATCAAGGATGGGAATGCGTAACCCACTCCATATCAACTTTCAGCCTTAGCTAACATGAAGACACACTGATTGATGACCGTTTAACAATAGACAAAGAAATAGGTGTAAAGTCACACACGAGTGCTTTACAATCTTGCATAATAATATCAAAATATTAATTGTCAATCTCAAATTTTTCCAATGCGTGCTTGACTAAAAGACAATTCATCTCAAAACAACCGAGGTTGTGCGGTACTGATTCTTCAACCAATATAAAGCTACACGAACTATAAGGATTTTATCTATTAACGCATCATAGAAGGCTTTCAGTGGCACACTAGATCCTCTAATAAAATTTCCATCAGTATCACGTATCAACATACCCGCCCCTACCCCTTCTAGAGTTAACATCACACGAAGCATCAATGTTGCATTTTAGAATACCCGGATCAGTAGGAAACCATTTAACAAAAAAGTCTGGTTGAGACGCAGAACAACTATTATAACTAATACGCGTGTTAGGAAAAAAGTTAGGAACATCAACCATTTGGCTAGCATCATCTAATTGAGTAATTTCAATACTAAAAGAGGAGTATGGATCTGAATTCATTATAATGTAATTTGATTTAATAAACATAGATTTTATCAACATGCTTGGTAAAATTTTTGAAAAAACTGATGTTCAGAGGAAAACTCCAATAAAAAATTTGAAAAAAAGTGTTCTGAGATAAGTGTGTGAACCTTGAAAATTTGAAATTGAAGATGAAGATGGAGGAATATTGTGGTGTAACTGCACGTTTTTTTTTGTTTGAATGGCATCGTTGTTGTAGCAGTTGCCGCTTCACAATGTTGAAGGCGTGATAGTAGGGATTGTAAAAGATTTATCGGGCATTTTTGGAGGAAAGAGGAAAAAAAGATTTAGTAATTTTAAAACATGAAAGGAATTTTATGTAGTTTAATAAAATTAGGGGAAAGGACAAAAATAATAGCTAAAACTCAAATAATTCCACAAGACTAGCACCTAAATTTAAAAACCCGATAAATAGCCAATAAGGGATGCATACGAGAAGATGGGATACATTTGTCACTGTTTCACGTATTTTCCTATACATTCACCATTCATGAAACCACTACTCATATTCCACCATGAAAGATCAGTAGTTTTCTGTTATCTTCGTCATTTTCTCTATCCCATAAACATTATTAATTCTTTCATTAAAAAAACATGTAATCGACCCAAACATCGTTAACATCGACTGACGCCTTCTCCACCCTTCCACCACCGTATTTCACCATTAAAATGGACAATAGTTGTTGCTAAACCAACTATGTAACTAGCATCAAACCAACACCCTAAACAACATCTAAATTTGAATTGTTTATCATCCAAAGAGAACACCATAAAACACTTTGATTTTTCTCTTTTACATCATAAAATCATAAATAATGAAAGAACATCGAGCTTACAGCGGAGGAAAAGCAAGAAGAAAATTTGGGGTAAATTCAAAAATACCATATAGATCAATAAAAAAATGCAGGAGAAAACCTGTTTTGAAAAAAAATGATAAAAGAAAGGTATACATGTAAAAGCTGCAAAATGGAGTTAATTATAGCCGATAGGCTACACAATGGAAATAAAATGGGCCGAGGATATACTTTATTCCCAATTGATTAAACTTGGACCATTATCTTTGTTATTGGCCAGCGGATGTCTTTTTCTTTTTTAAAAATGTATCAATCTAGTATAAGAGAGTATCAATTGAGTATATGGACACTGCAAGTGTATCAATGTAGTATAAAAGTGTATTAATGTGGTATAAAAGAGTATCAATTGGGTATAGGGATTGCATGTGCCTACATAGAATTTCTTTTCTCTTTTTTAGAAAGTGTATTAATATAGTATAAAAGTGTATCAATTTGGTATAAAAGTGTATCAATTGAGTATAGAGAGTGCATGTGCCCAATTGGGCCAAATGGCTAAAAAGGGGAATTAAATTGGGTCGACTGACTAAGGTTGTCCACCTTTTCAATTATGGGCTATTTTTTTAAATGGCCAGCCCAAAGCAGTGCTTTTATTAAATTTTTTCAAGAAATACTCCATATAAGAAGAGTAACTTACATAAATCCCTGAATGTTTAAGTGATATTACATAAAATTCTGATTATTTTACTAATTACATCTTATCCCGGATTTTTGAAATGGTGATACATATGTTAAATGGTGATACATATGAAACAGATCAGATCTTTATTTAAGGAAGTAATGGATTTTCTCTGATTTCAACAATGCAAATCACGACAAAACAGTTACAAGCGTTAAAAATGCAATTCCATTCAACAAGAGCTCAAAGTTGAAGCAAACCAATATTTCTGAACCATATCAGATTACAAGATCAAATTTTTTGAATTTTGGAAAAAAAAAATCAATCTTCCTTTTAAAATTTTTGGTAATCTTCAGTGGAACGCGTGACGGTGTTGTTGTGTTATTCCAGAGAATGAGTTTCAAAAATAAGGTACGATAACTATCGGGTCGACGGTATTGTAATTCTTAAAAAAACGTCGTACAATGATTTAATGGACGCCATATCAATTCAATTGAAAATTGATGTTTCTGTGAAAAGAATTCATGTCAAATATGTTGTTTAAGGCAATTTATCAGCGTTGGAGATTCATAATGATATGTCTATGAAACCTTTTCTTCAGATTTTGAACGAGGCAAAGTCATGTGTATGATGGTAAGTTGATTTGCAGACTTTTTTTAACTATCTGATAACAGATGTATCATAGTGATACATCTGGAACTCATATGCATCACTTTAATACATCTACACAAATATGCCTCCACTTGAAATCTAGTTCTGCAAACAATGCACAAAGATTCAGGAATTTATGTAAGTATGATTATTTGGTGATTCATATATTCGGTGATTCATCTAACTTGTGAATAATATAACTGGTGTTTCATATAACTGGTGATTCATAGTGGTGATGCATAGAAATGGTGTTTCAAATAACTGGTGATTTATATAACAGATTCGTATAACTGGTGATTCATATAACTGGTGATTCATATTGGTGATGTATATAACTGTTGATTCATGTAACTGGTGATTTATATTGGTGATGCATATAACTGGTGTTTCATATAAATGGTGATTCATATTAGTGATGCTTATAACTTGATATATTCTATTTATAATTGAAAGAGAAATGTTTTGTATATTAGTTAATTGTTGATTCATATAGTAGGTTATTCATATAACTGGTTTTTTATGTTGGTGATTAATGTAACCGAGGATTCATGTACTTAGTGATTCATATAGTTGGTTATTCATATAAATGGTGATTGATATTGGTGATTTATGTAACTGATGATTTATGTAATTGGTGATGCATGGAGTTGGTGATTCATATTGGTGATTTATGTAACTGTTGATGCAAATAACAAGTGATTCATATAACTGGTGATCCATATATGTGATATAACTAACTAATTATTCTTGTAAGTGTATATTCATATAAATGGTGATTCATATTGGTGATTCATATAGCTGATTATTCATGTAATTGGATATTCATATAAATGGTGATTCATATTGGTGATTCAAATATTAGGACTTATGCGAGTTAGATCTCTTCTACATTATGAGATTTGTAAATTAACACTTAGATGTGAGAATCCTGTGTTGTTGTTTAAAATGATGCTAGGGATATCTGCCAACTTTTTGTGATTCTTGCCTTACAAGAGTTTAAAAAATTTCTAAATATATGTCGAGTCAACGGAGCATTATTTGAATTATCAGGATTCGTATGGTTAGATTTGGTCCTAACTTTGCCTTATCCAGGAGAATTCTCTCCTTAATAATGGAGTATATAGATGATTCACTGTGGTTTCCTGCTGATTTTAGCTCATGTAATGAGCAGGTTTTAAGTTTATTTGTATAAACAACAATTAGGCCTCAGTCCTAAATAAGCTGGGATCAGCTATATGAATCCGCATTAACCATATTTATCCAATTAAAATTTCATCTCAGAACAGCATATTAAACAAAAACAATAAGAGTTCTAGAAGCTCTCTAACTTTGTGTTGTCATAAAAGTCTCTTACTAGAGCTAAGAAACTCCTAGAAAAAATAGGCCCTAAAGTAAACGTATTTACATGGATAAATATATTCCCCGTTGATTGGAATGGGAAAATATTATGTCTTTCCATTATGCCCTATCTTTATTTGTTTGTAAAAATAATTAAATTTTGTTTCTGCATATACTTTACTTCTACTTTCTTGAAAATTTATACAGATTTTTCTTGTATGTT
Source organism: Capsicum pubescens (assembly GCA_030864215.1). NCBI lineage: Eukaryota > Viridiplantae > Streptophyta > Magnoliopsida > Solanales > Solanaceae > Capsicum > Capsicum pubescens. The sequence goes on from CM061542.1 coordinate 275,576,761, forward strand.
ACAGGTTGCTGCCTGAGAATTCATTAGTAGAGAGGAAGCATGATTAAGTGTAATGGTAATGGAGAATTCTAAACTAGGGCTTGCTTTGACGTGTGATATGTTTATTCTGCTCTTAATTGATCTCACTGTTAACTAACCTTTTCTTTCGTCATTCCTTTCTCTCCAGGAGTCCAGGTATACCAGTATTGTTTGCATTTTGGTGCTTGCTATGTGTCTTCAGCAAAACGATGTATCTTTATAGATTCTACTTCTATAGAAATCTACTTAAAGAATTTTTCATTTTCACTTCTCTTTCAATTTTTGGTTGTTTTGAAGGAAACACATGCTGTATTATTGGCTTATTGCCACTGTATTTTTTATCATTGTCGAGACTAAATTTTGATAAATAAGATTACAAGAGTTTCTCTCTCTCTCTCTCTCACACACACACACATACACACACATATATTTGGCTCTTTTGTGAACTAGCTATAAATTGAGCCTTGACGTGTGGTGGAAAGTATTGACAGATTCGTCATGATTTGATGTGTGGTGGTAAGTATTGACAGAAAACTCACACAGAAATGCACACACACCAGCAAAACTAATACATGTTTCCTTGATATGGGAGAACAAATAGATGCATTTGGTTTGAATATGTTTTCTTGGGAACCATTGCGTTTTGATTTGATTTTGAAGGGATTGTTTTGATATTGGATAGCAAAAGTTTGGTATCAGGAGAAAAATACAATTGTTGTTCTTTTAGCTTTCTACACGAACAAATCCTTAAACTCAGTAATAATGTTTATTATATGGCTAGTTGTTGATGTACCATTCTCATTTGAACAAATTTTACAACAATGTCCTATTTTGATCTTGTTAGAGCCTTATATTTTCTCCAAAGAGGACTGCAAACTTAAACAAGGTACTGAAATAGTTCTCACCACTACCACAGTAACAGAATAATCTTTTGGCAAAATATAACGCTATCCTATGCTACAAAGACAAGCTCCAATACAGAGGAAGGCGTATGGGTTCTAATAGTTGGGAATTACTAATCCTGAAAATATCTAAAGTAGTTGGTACCAAGTCAAGAGTACTCAAGGTGAAATTTCAAACAAATATGATTCCATTTTTTTGAATAGTATCAAGAATAATCCCAAGTATGCCCTCTATTCGCTCATTCTTCCTGGGTTCATATGGAATCGTGTAGACATCAGATTCTTTTGATTGTTCTGCAATCAACTTGCCTATTACCCTGGAAGCATCGTTATCAGTAAGGAATGGCAATGTGTTACTCAAGTCTCTTGCATTTGTGGTAGCATTGGAGATCACCTTGCTGGTTCCTCGGTGCATGATATCAATGTCGAAAAGAAGGAACATATTTAGTAACTGTTTGGTTCCTCGATGCATGATATCAATGTTGAAAAGAAGGAACATATGTAGCAGCTGTTTAGATCACATTGTTGTAAAACCCATATGAATCACCAAAAAAATATGAATCACCAATTAATCAGTTAATCTGTTAATCTGTTAATCTGCAAATAAATGAATCACTCATATGAATCACCTATTAAAACAACCAGTTATATGAATCACCAGTACCATATATGTATCACCAATTAAAATATCATTGTAGTGTTTCACACATATGAATCACCAAAAAAATATGAAACACCACTTAATCTGTTAATATACAATTATATGAATCACCAGTTAAAAGAATCAGTCAAGTGAATCACTATCTATGAATCACTAGCATAATATATGTATCACCAATTAAAATATCATTTTATTGATTCACCCATATGAATCACCCGTATGAATCACCAAAAAAAATATGAATCACCAAGTAACCAGTTAATCTATTAATTTATTATTATATGAATCACTAGTTAAACGAAACACTTATATGAATCACCATTTATGAATTAGTTGCAAAAATAATACCTGCTTCGACGGAGATTTGGAAATTTTTTCAATTTTATCCTGATCTTCCATTTGCATGTCAGAAACTTGTTTTTTAGCAGCAAAAGCTTCTCTTAAAATCTTCAATTTTTCAGGGTCGTTCCGCTGCTTTGATCGATTTTCACTAAAACCTAATTTGGTGTAATCAAAATTGCCCGGAGTAAAACTCAAGACTTGATTACTATCATGAACAACTTTTTGTGTTTCAATTTGTGAAATCCCCAAGCTAAATGAGGGTGAATCTTCATTAGCCATTGAAGATAAAACAAATTAACACAAAAGGATTTTAAAGCATAAACCAAAAGCTAACCTCTTTGAAGAAGTTGTCAATTTTTGAAATTGAAGGATGAATGATTACAGTTGAAATATTAGAGAATGAAGTTTACTCAGAATCTACTAAAAATGGAAGAGATTTTAGGGGAGTAATTTGTGGGGGGGAAAAGAGATGATGCGTAAAAGGAAGAGAGAAATGACGTGAAAAGAGGAGAGAAAATAGGGTGTGCAAGTTATAGCATATGTATCAAGAGTAAATATGAAAATAGGAATTTTATGTAATTTTTAAAATATTAAGGGATATTATGTAATATGGTGTCTTAAATATGGAATTTGTGTATTTTTTCCATATAAGAATGATATTGAATAAACTATATAAGGATTCAATAACATGATTCTAATTACAAAAAATAGTAAATTTGTAATTATGATCTTCACATATTGACAATGACACAAAAAATAAAAAAGGGAGCTCGATTAATATCACGAGTGTTGTTCAAATCTTTCTGAAAAAAGGATGTAATATAAATATTTTTATTCTTTTAGTTTTGAAGCTCTTTTCTATCAAACAAATGTAGATACCGACTAGAGGTGGCAATTTCAGTCCATATTTGTGAAAAAAGTCCATTTAATCCATATTTAGTGAATTGGATCACTCATATTTCAAATGGATAAATATGGACTTCAACTCATTTTAAAAGCTCATACAAATATGAACAAAATGAGAAAATAGGGGTACCCATTTAAACACATAAATCACCGATCTATGCTTAAAGTTTCAGTTTTTTTTCTTTTCTAGTTTCTTTTCTTCTTCTTTTTTTCTTTATTTTTTTCTTTAATTTATTTATTTTTTCATTTTCTTTTACTCATTCCTTATAATTTCTTTTTTTCTTTCTCATTCTTTCATCTATTTTTTTATTTTTATTTCTTTTTTCTTTGTATTCTTTTTTTTTTCGCTTTTTCCTTTCTCATTCTTATTTCATCATTCGTATTCGCTTGAGACCTACATGGGTTAATAAATGTAAGCTTCTAATTATCCCATTTAGCCTATATAATTCATAACATCTTTTATCAATTAAATATAATCCATAGTCTGACTCCTTTATTATTATTTTTTTCTATCTTTTATTTCTCTTTCTTTTTTTTGTTTTTTTCTTTCTTTTTTCTTTCTTTTTTCCTTTAATTTACTTTTTTTTCTTTTTTATTTTTTCCACTTATTTTTTACTCGTTTCTTACACTTTTTTTCTTTCTTCTTTTTTCATCATTTTTTTCTAATTTTATTTCTTTGCATTCTTTTTTTTTTTTTTGTGTATTTTCGTTTTCCCCTTTTTCATTCTTGATTCGTCATTTTTGTCATTTTTCTTATTTTTGTATATTCTTTTCCTCATTTTTTTTTCATTGCATTTTATATTTCTTTTACTTTAAATTTATTTGTATCATACTATATATTTCAAATAAATTTATTATTTGTATTTGAATAGTTTAGTTGTCAATATGTGTAATTTATCATTTGTATTTATATACAAATAAGTATATGAATTAAAATCAACATGGGTTGTGGTGCAGTGGATGAGGCTACTCCACCCTTAACCAGAGGTCGAGGGTACAACCCTGGTTATGGAAAAAACTCTGTTGGGAGTGCTGCCACCTTAATGGGCTCTGCAACGTCCGATGCGGATTAGTCGAGGCTCCAATGCCGGCACCGAACACCGAATGAAAAACCAAAAAAAAGTATATGAATTAATTGTATTTTCTTGAAACTAAAATATATATGGCTGAGGATCCACATAGCCCTCGAATTATAAATGTTGGGCGAATATAAATCAATACGCGCTTATGATATTTTTGTTATCATAAAAAAAAAGAAGGAAACCAAAAATAGAAAAAAAAAACAAAAAAGTAGAAAGAGAGGTAGAAGTTAGAGATAGAAGAGAGAAAAAAGCGTAAAGAAAGAATTGAAGAAAAAAAATACAAAAAAAATCAAAAAGAAAAGAAAATGAAAAAGGAGAAAAGGAAAAAGAAAAAAGATGATGGTGAAAACAAATATACTGAGTGGTTACGATATTTTAGTCATCATCCATAATTTGTACTCGACTTAACCATGTTCTTCGAAAATAAAAAAAAATATAAAACATAAAATACAACCAAAAAAGAAAAAATGAGAAAGAAGTAAAAACAAAAAATAGAAAAAGTAGAAAAAAAGGGAGACTAAAAAGGAAAAGGAAAAAAAAGAAAAAAGAAAGAGAAACAAAGGGTAGAGGGTAGAGGGTAGAGATAGAAGAGAGAGAAAAAAAATGAAAAAAGAAACTATAGGCTATATATAGAAGAGAGATAAAAAGAACTAAAAAGAAAAAACTAAAAAAAAAAAACAAATGGAAAAAAAGTCAAGTTGATATGATATAGAAGTTTTAAGTTTTTGACTTACGAGTTAAGGTGGGTTGAAACCAGTTTTACCCAATCCATATTTGACCAAATTCATATTTATCCATATTTATATGGGCGAATTGCAATCCAAATCATTTTTGCTCGATCCATATTTAATCCGTCCAAATCCAATCCAATCCGCCCGTTTGCCACCCCTAAATTACCGACAATATATAGACACCCTCACGTTAATCCTCAACATTTTCTTTTCTTGAATTAAAATTTTAGCCATAATTGAAATGAATCCTTCACCCAACACAAAAGTTTCTATCCAAGAGTTCTTCAATTGGATCTTCCATCCACATTATTTGAATCTTTTTTTCGATCGTTAGAAAATTCAGTATTGGTGGAGGATTCTCTCCAACCATGACTAATCTTTAATTTGAGAAAATTAAAAAAATATGATATTGAATCTCAATACTAAGTATGTATTTATAATGATAAAATAATCACATTGTTTGCTGGAAATAAACTCAAATAACAAAAAGATAAAAATATTTTTGTAACTTTCCTTTTCAAAAGGATTTGACTAAATCTCATAATATTAATTGGGTTGCCTTCATTGTTTCTTTGTACAGTTGCAAATTTATGAAATCACAGTTACACATGTAATATTTTTCGTTCTTAGAATAATTATATGCTATGGATTTTTAATATTTTTCTATAATGTCAATCTTTTATGAAATATTTCTTAATAATTTTATATTTAAATGATGTTAATTTTTTTTGACATCTAATTTTGATTCCCTCTTTTTTATAATTAATTTCTCTATGCTTCATGACCAATGAATAATTTACTAAAATAAATTTGCATATTTTAACACTAATCTCAACAAATACTGAAAAAAATTATTGTTGTTTAATTGTTTTCCAGTATTTTAATTGTATTTGCTTAATTACTTTTTATATTAAACTTACCAAAAAACATACCTTGTCCTCATTTGTAGGGGGGTGCGGATTAGGTGCGTAGATTTAACTAGATAATAAATACATAGGTATTTATTTTTATAATGAATATTATTGATTGGAATAATTTTCATTTTTATCTTCTTGACTTAAGATGTTTTATTAATTCATATTCTAAATTAGATATTATCGTGATTAAATTATCTAGTGTTTTAGGATCCTCGTTAGTAATATGTAATCTTTTGTATTCTAGGTATAAACTATATAGTTGAGTTTCTATTTCTTTTAGTGATTTATTTCTTTCGTGAGATGTATTCATTAATTTGTCTATTTTATTATTTTATCCTATTGAAATTTTAGCAATTTCTGTGTAGTATTTTATTCTAACTTTGCTATATTCAATGCGTAGGTTTATATTTTTTATCTGACTAATTAGTATTTGTTGTTCATGTATAACTAATTTTCCATCTGTATTAAATAATTTTTCGTACATATTAAATAAATTGTTACTTGTATCTTCCTTTTCTAAGGTTAATTTTATTTTAAGTAATTTTTCTTCTAGTTGTCTTTTCTCTATTTCAAGTTGATTTCTGTAATTAACTTCTTCATATATCCAATTTTGCCTTTCTCTAATTTTCTTTATATATTCTAACATCTTTTACTCTGAATAATACCCTTCTGGGTAATTATCTAGGTATAACTGTGCTATCCAATCCATAATTTCAATTTCATAGTCTAATATTTTTTCTAATATTATTCTCTTAATATCTATTTCTAAATCTCTAAGTATATATAAGATTAAGATTTTAAGATTATCTATCATTTAAAATTGACTAAATATTTATTATAATATTTTGTAGTCGTTTGTTTCACCCTTAGTAGTTCTTGCATATTTTTGTTAAGGAATTCTATATATTTTATATCTTTATTTTCCATGTATTTGTCTCTATTTATTTTCATCTGTTTTTCTAGTAACTGTATGTTTCTCATATCTTTTTCTAAAAATTCTATGTAATTTATCATGTTAAGTATTTGTAGGAGTAGTTAGGTAGGTATGGTATATAATTTACTCTATTCATGTAATATCTACCAAATGCTTTCTCTAATATAATTTTTCTTATATCTGCAACATCTATATTTCTAAGTGCATACAAAATAAGTATCTTAAATTTATCTACCATCACATCAGATAAATAATTATTCATTTTCATAAAATTGTTTTTTTCAAAATATTCCCTTCAACCATGTTCATAACAAAATATGGTCATCTTAGATTACTATATACTAGATTATTCTTAAATAACATGTTCTTCGGTCACTATTAGCATGGTAATCTGGATATTTTCCCCTAAACAGTGCCTCTACTCTGGTTACTCCCCACCACGGCTTCTTGCCTTATTGGTTTCACCTTTAGGATGGCATAGTTCTTAGGGATTTTTCTCCATTTTCACTTTGCTAATAAACTTCTTAACATATTATTCTTCGAATAATTCTACTATAAAGTAACTAACATGAATTTATTTTATCATACCATGATTGTTGGGAATTATGAATTTAGCTATTCATAATCATAAATAAATATACCTGTTCGGGTAGGTTTGATATTTCTGAGCTTTGTTCCTCCATAGATTTTTCCATTGAAATATACCTGTTTTTAATTAACTGAGCAAAATATTTTTTGTGGACTTGAGAGAGTATTTGCTTCAACGCATGAAGGCTTGCCTTGCAATGCCTTCTGCCTTCTCTATTTATAAAACGAAAGAATGAATGTTTACATTTTTGTACACGTTTTTCTAATGTTTACAAAAAACAAATAAAAGTCAAAAAGCCTACATGGCTAAAAAGTTACCTAGGGGTCTAAAAAGTCTTACAAAGATAAACTACATTTAATGTACATTAAATGCTATCCTATCTTTTTTTTTTTACGTAAACAATAAATTTATACAATAAGATTAAATATCTTGATATCTTGTCTTCCGTTTATTTTGTCGTATCTGCTGTATCTCCATTATTGCTCCTGATCTTATCTTTCCAGCTGACATACTTATCTTCATGATTCTTTTATTCTAGCTGAACTTCTGGTACAATATTATCTTCTCCATTACATTTTGAACATTGATGGTCTGGATATTTATGTCCAATTAACTTGCAATATCTGGTTAATAGTTCTTCCGAAATAAATTTTTCTTTGATAGCTCTGGCGATAGGTTTTTTCTCTGGATTGAGTAAGGTTAAAATCCATTGCCTTACGTCTTCCATATCTGCTTCTCGTAGTTCCTTTGAATTTGAGTATATTATTACATTACCTCTTGAATAATAGCTCCATATGGGATTTCTGTTGCGATAATTGTTTGCTAATTCTTGAAGAATCGTAGATAGTCCAATAATTCTTTTATTTGCATAAAAATTTGGTATCTCAATTCTAGGTATTTCTGGTTGTTGAGTAATATCTTCTGGTATAATCATATCTCGGGTCATTCCTATCTTTACAACTTGTATAGGTGATTTAACTTCATCATACAATATCTCTGCTGGTGCCGTATAAAATTTTATAAAAAATAGGTTACCTTTGGTTATTCTTTTAAAAATATTAAATGAATCATATATTTCTGGTATAGTGGATATTTCATATCCGTCTTGGGTATATACGGTGCTAAGTAGTCCATATTCGTAACATGTTTTAACTAGACCAGATTTGGTTTTGGGCAAAACAATTAGCTTATTGTATCCGGTTAGCTTCTGGGTTATGTAATTTGTATGTGGTTCTTGGATGTTTATAGCTCTGGGGTTGGTATTTAACAAGGTTTGTATTTTGTAAATATTTTCTATGTATGTTCGGGCTGTATAGTTGTAGGTCTTTTTGTCTTGGTTTAAACTTTCTCGGTATGTGGTAATTTGTGGGGGTATAAACATAGGATCTTTTGGTGTATTTGGAATAAATGGTTTATCAAATAGCTTGTTTAGGTTCATATTTGTAGTATTTCTCCTAACTCCTTTGCTTGTACCTGCAGAAGTAGATTGATAAATGTTATGGGTTTTATGGAGTATCCCAACGTCTCCTTCTAGCTCTGGAATTTTAATGTCTTCCGATCGACATAGCTCTGCACACTGCTGAGTTAGCTGATTTGTAGCTATAGACTTCAGTTTATCTTCATTAGTCTTTAGCTTCTCTATCTCATTACCCATACTGTCCACTTTCATTGAAAGCGTAGTTAGGGTGTTAAGTATCTTTTCTAGAGTATCTTCTTTTATTATATCAGTCTGTGTAGCTTTGTCTTGATATGTAATCTGCAATAACATTTTTGTTAGTGCTGATCACTTCTATTGTAAATGTGAAATTTAATATATTTAAAACTAGTCTCCGAATCTCTTTCGTTGTAACTGAATTTTGTATTTTCTTTGTTAGCCACCAACGTACCTGTGTATTATCTGTTCGCACAATAAATTTATTATATACAATATATGGCTCAAACGCTAACAAACATTTATATAATGAGCATAATTCTTTTCTATTTATTTCCCATTTTATTTCTGTTTCATTAAATGTACCTGAGTAGTATCTACAGTGGTGTTCTAATTTTTCCTCTCCATATTTATATTTAAGTACTCCTCCGTAACTACATTCACTAGCATCTGGTTCTACTATATATATAAATTTTCTATTTTCATCTGGAAATTGTAATTTTGGTAATTCTTTACAAAGTATTTTTATTTTTTGAACTTGTTTTTTATCTTCTTCATTATAGTTATATTCTATGTCCTTTTTTATTTTTTTCTGTAGTGGTTTTAAGTTTTCTGCTAATTTTGGAATATATTCTCTTACTTGGTTTACTAATCCTAAAAATGATTGTAATTTCTTTTTCGTATCTAATTCTTCTTTCGAATTTATTATTTTTTGTACTATATGTTGTTGCATTTTTACTCCACTTTTATCTATTTGTATTCCTAAAAGTATATCTTTTGATGTTAGTTCATAATTATAAATTTCTTCTATTGTTAATATTTTATCCTATACTTGTGTTTTTACATTCTTAGCTTTGTAAGTGATTAAGCTTCCTTCGTTATTAAATCCTTTAACTATTATTCGTGTTTTTAATTTATCCCATTTACTTTCTGGTAAGCAATTATATCTACATAAATTAGCTTCTGCTCCTGTATCTATCATAGACGTATAATATCTACTGTAATATCCTTCTACTACTATCTTCATTAATACATATATTTTCATTTTATGTTAAAGCTCTTCTTAAGAATAATTTCTCTCTGTTATATGTTATAGTTAATTGTGTATGTTCTATATTATATGGTTTTACTTGTTCTAACCATTTTATTCCTAATATTATGTCTGTTTTTTGCATTTCTTCTTTTACTTCAAATTCTATTTTTATTTTTCTTATTCCTATTATTATTTCTTTTTCTGCTATATTTTTAGTATTTATTAAACTTCTTGGTAGATCTGGGCATATATTATTGTCAGTTTTTATTTCCTCATTTTTTACTAGATATTTTGCTATATAATTTTCTTCTTGTCCTGTATTTAAGAGTATTAAATATTCTTTTTTATTTATTTCATCAAATACATTGTTATCAAATATTATTTTTTGATCTGTTCCTTCGTCATTTAAATATTCTTCTTTTGTTAATATTTTTATATCTTCTTCAGTCATTTAATTCGTCTAATTCACTATCTATTTCGTTATCTGTTTCATTCTCTGAAATTTCATATATATACTGTCTTCACTTTCTAATTCGTAATCTATGTAATCTATCTGCATATATTCTGTGTTTTCTATTTTTATTTCTGATATTTGTTTATTTTTTGGGTTTTTAGGTAATTTACAATCTCTAGCTAAATGTCCTATTTTTCCGCAATTATAACAAGTACATTCCTTTATAGATTTCTTTTTCCTATATGGTCTTTTATGTTTATAGTTTTTTACATAATATCTTTTTCTTGGTTTCTTATACTTATTTTTTGATTTTTTGTATTTCTTTTATTTCTTATGTCCTTTTCTTTTCTTATAATATCTTTCTTCGCATCCAAATTGAGGTGTTATCTTGTCTTTGCAACATGCTAAATTTCTTATTAATGTTTTTTCCATTTTTATTTCTTCTCTGTATTTTTCACATAGGTTTCTATACCATTGTTGTAAAAATTTTATTCTTGCTCCTAGAGTATCTACTATTTTTGTTTTATCCCAACTTTTTATTATTTTTGAACTAAATGGTTCAGGTAATTTATTAAAATATAATTTTCTTATTTCTTTACTTTCTTCTATATTATATGCTCCTTTATAATAATATTCTTTAAATGCGCAAGTATATTCATCTATGTAGCACATATTACATATTGCTAATTTTAACATTAAATTCCTATTTATATCTTTCTCTTCATTTTGTTCTTCTTCTGTTGTTGTCATGCTACTAAATTCGTCTTTTATAGCTGTTTCATATTTTTTTAATAATTCTATAGGTGTTAATATTGTTCCTTCTGTAGGTTTGTCAGTTCTTAATATTCTTTTACTATTTTCAGTTAGATTTAAAAACCATAATTTCACTGTTCCTATTAGTGTTCTTTCTATATATTCTGGTGCATCTGTTACACTTATATTATTATCTAATAATTGTTTTGTCATATATCCTATCCATAATTGTATCGTTTTTTCTGTATCTATTACACAATCTAAGTCTAAAAAGTTATAATTTTTATTAACTATTTAGTTTGGTGTCCATTTGTCATATTCATTCTTTAGATTATATCTTTTAAACTTATTCTTATAATATGTAAGTTTCTTTATTTCTGATGTACTAGGTATTATATTTTGATCTCCTTTTTTATCAAGAGTATTTATTTCTGTGTTGATATTTTCTAAATTTTCTTCATTAATTACTTCTTGTTTTTCATTGATTTCTAAATTTTTTGTATTTGTTAATATTTCTGTATATGTTTCACTGTCTTCTGAATCATAATTGTCTGTCTCTTCAACATCTATATTATTTATTTCTAATTCCTTGTTTTTATTTCTTTATTGTCTATTTCTAGTTTTTCTTTAAATTGATTTATCTCGTTTAATAATTTTTGTTCTTTATCTTTTTCTTCTTTTTCTTTCTGTCTTTTTTCATACAGATCTTTTAACATTTGTAATTCTTTTTCTAATTCAGCAATCCTACTATTTTTAGTTTCTTCTATTTTTCGTATTTCTTCTGTAGTTTGTTGTTTTATTTTTTCTATTTCCTTTTTTCTATCTATTTCTTCGTTTTCTCTTTCTATTCTTACCATAGCTGTCAATTTATCTTCTAATTTTAATTCTTCTTTTTCTAACATTAAATATAAATGTTCGCCTATTTTCTTATATCTTCTTCCTAGATTAGAAAATACTATTCTTATTTTTAATCCTTCGTGATTTTCATATATTTTTTCGTCTATTATAAATTCTTCTTTGTTCATTTTATTGTAAATAGTTCATGTTGATATATATATATATATATATATTCTAAACTATCTATTTGTGATTCTAAATTTGATATTTCATCTTTTTGTGCATTTATTGAGTTTTTACTAATTCCGGCAAATATATTATAATTTAATCTTTCTATTCTTATTCTTAATTCTTTACGTTTTTCAGAAATAGTTTGTTTTAGTTCTTTGTATTTCTGTATTTTATTTATTTTAACCGTATTTATAGTATTTTGGCGGATATCTAAATCTAATTTTATCATAATTAGGTGGTATATGTCTCATTCTTCTAGATTTTAAATGGATTATTAATTTTGCTTCAATACTAGATATTAAGGTAATTAGGTAAGCTAATCTTTGTGGGTTTTCTTTTATTTTATTTAGACTTATATATTCTGAATAATTACTAATTAAAGATTCTTTAATTTTTCTAAAAGCTTCTATGTTTTTAAATGGTCTTCTCATAATTAATATTGGTTAATTATTGTCAAGTAAATCCAATCTAAATTCATAAACACGTAAATTTAACCATGTATACTTACTTCTGTAATTTTGAAATAACTGGGCTTTGATACCATTTGTAGGGGGGTGCGGATTAGGTGCGTAGAGTTATTACTATAAATAATTTAACTATTTTTTGCTATGTTAAGAGAACCATTGTTCAATTAATTAAAATAGAAAAGAGTTAGGAAATTACAAATGTGAGCCAATTTCCATTCAACCAATCTACAATCCAGTTAAAGAAAGGATAAATTACACAAATCTCATACTTAAGAGACTATATTACCTTTTGTTTTGGTTTCCGAAGGTATCCCCACAGCCGGCAGCCGTGAGACTAATCCTCCGTTCCTCTGTCAGCGCACTAAGCGGTAGGGAACTGGCCACAGAGTTTGCTCCAGTCGTCAGAGGCGGGGATCGAATCCCCGACCTCTTGCTTAAGGGACATAGCGCTGAACTACCATGCAAACTCTAGTGGTTGACTATATTACCTAATATCTCTTACTTTTTTAAAATTTATATAAAATCCCATTTTTCAACTTTACTCTTGACACATATCAAGAAAACCCCACATCCTATTTTTACTCCACCATTAACTCATTCAAGATTTTCTTCCCTAAAATATCTCCCTAATTATCAACAATTAAATCATCTCCCTTCCTGATTTTTTCTCTTCCATTAATGCTTAAATCATCTTCCTTCCTGATATTTTCCCCTCCACTAATGCATGCAACTTTTTTTTTCCACCTAAAATCTCTCCCATTTTTTTTTGAAATTTATTGATACATACATAAATTTATTTAGTTATTCATACATGTTTATTTTTTTTAATGGTGATTCATATGAATGATAAATATGATATCATTATATGGGTATTATGATGATTCATACGATAGATACATTTTGTATGATTTTAACGGGTGATACATATGATAGTACTGACTGATACATATTGTATTATAGTGATTCATATGGTAGATATAATTATAGGGTGATTCATATGCTATTAATGGATGATATATATGGTATTATGGTGATTCATATGGTAGATACAATTATTTATTTTAATTATTGGGTGATTCATATATATGGTATTATGGTGATTCATATATATGGTATTATGGTGATTCATATGGTAGATACAATTATTTATTTTAATTATTGGGTGATTCATATGATATAAATGGGTGATATATATGGTATTATGATAATTTATTTGGTAGATACAATTATTTATTTTAATTATTGGGTAGTAGAAGCTATTGGAGATCACTATCTATGTTATCTGAGAAACATCAACTGATCCTGCAACTAGACTATATCCTAAAAAAGCTATAACAAGAGTAATATCGGTAAAAACAACACGTACTGATAGGTATCATTGGTTGATCAAGGTTAAATCACATATACACAATATACAAATCACAAAAATAAAATATAACAACTTATATAAAAATTTAATTCGTAACCTTTTCATCCACTTATGCTGCCTTTATTCCTTGTTTTAACTAAGAGTATTTTCATTTTTATTTCTGTTGATCATTCACCACCTTCACATCACGTGTCATTCATCCTAACTCTCACTTGTTTTGTCACGGCCCAAATGTAAGGGTCATGATGAAATTTATTGTGGCGTACCTTGACAAGTAAGCCTATCATCCAAATCAATACATAATGAAAAAAAGACAGAAATACCCCCAAGGTAAGGCTTCTATAATAAAGCCGAACCATACAAGTAATCATAACAATGTGGAAAGAACTTATTCAAAATGCCAATCAGGCCCAAAACTAGGTGTCAATAGTGTAAGAACTACTAATATATTCCAGGAGTCAAATACATCAGAAAAATAATCACAAAAAAATAATATATGTCTCCGAATATGTAACGCCCCGAGTCTGTACCCCGAAAGCTGCACGGTGCTAGCAATCCTGAAGAACCATCAGCTAACCCATGACTGGTACCTACTGTGAGCGCTGAATAATAATAACACTACAATACTGATATTACTGAAATTAATGCGGAAGGTAGGCTGAAATTGCCATAAGGTTCATAACTGAAAACAAATACTGAATACTGAAATATCTATCTAAAAATACTCCAGTCTGAAAGCCTCTAACTGTCTGAATTATGGAGTTGATGGGACAAGCCCCTAATTAACCCTGACTACTGAAAACTGTACAGAAATACTAAAATAATACTCTTTCCTTGAACTATGAGGACTCACCACTAAGTTTGCTGCCGATAGGCTGGGCTACTAAGTACGGTCAGGAGTATGTGCATTTGAACCTATGATATAAGACATCATAGCATAAAAAAAAGGTATGTGTCAGTACTTTGAATGTACTGGTATGCTAAGTTAGGTAGGCCGATATGCATGGGTTCATATGCATGAATAATAACTGACTGAATAACGTGAACATAAATTAATGAGAGTACATGCATGAATACATAAACTATAACTGAGATCATGTCAACACTGGTTACTGAGTTCTTAATACTGATTAATTAATAGCTGAGTTTACTAATACTGTAATACTGATAACTGAGTGATTGTTTCTGACAGTCCTGATTGATAATTGGGTGACTATTTCTGACAGTCCTGATTCTGTAGAACTGAACTGAGTTCTATACTAAGTAGAGTGACTGTATCCGACAGTTCTGATTTTGTAGAACCAAACTGGATTTTATACTGAGACTGAAACTGAAACTAAAATTATGGGAGGTAATCATCTAACCGACATGCCCCTATCTGAATGGATTGGGGTCCAACCTATAACCCCAGTTAGAAGGGTGTCAATACTGTGCCACGAGTAAAGACAACCTGTGAGTTAACCCACTCTGACAGGAAGCTCTTTCGTCAACCCTTGCTGGCAGGAAAAATCGTATGAGATGTATCAACCCTAGTCTGGCAGGAAGATATCTCAATCTATGCTTGCTACGTAGTTCTATAACACAGGGATTAGTACTAAGGATCAAACCCTATGCTGGCAGGAATGCCCCCATCACTAGGTTCGCTCGGTGCTGAATCCTAATCCCAACTGAATAGACACTGAACTGATTTCTAGTCCATACTAGGCTTGACTTATCTCTCACTGATCGTACTGTCTAACTGAAATGAACTGAATTCACTGGGTTTCGCTAACTGACGGAATATTACTGAATCTGATTAACTGACTGAGTTCACTGAATTTTGGACTAAATGCTGAACTGAAACTGTGACTGATTACTGAGTACTACTGTTCGTAACACTACTAAGACTATTCTGTAACTAATGTAGCTCTAGGTAAACAACTAAATTTTTGGGTATTGAATACCCCAGGATTCGATAGCTTGAAAAGTAAAGCATAGAGTAAACTTGAAAAGCATAACAATGTGCACTTGTTCCTAACTCATTCATAGGGACATTTTATCAAACGCTTGTAAGGCATAAGTTTACACATATACTAGCATGATATGATTTTTCCCCATTAATTTCACATGAGAATTTTCACAAGCACTTGGGGAGCACAACTATGCACATGATACTAAAACAACATGTAGGCATCTTAACATAAATTCCCAAATTCATAAATTCAATGGCTTCGACATGAATTCACATGATAATCAATTCCATATGAAGCTTGTAATAAACCATGGTTTAGAAATCCAATTAACATTATAATTATGAATATACTTAAATCCAATCATGGAAATCATGAAATCAATCTACTTGAAGTTAAAAAGAGTTTCTTGGACTCCAAGGGAGGAAGGAACCCGTGGATGAACACTTCACATTCCTGAGTACTTGAATTAATGAAGGCTGATGGTGAGTTCTTGAATCTTGAACCTTGAATTAGAAGCCCTAGGATTTTGTTTCATGAGTAATTTTGAGAATAGTGAATGGATTTTGCCTTTAAAGTGGCTAAATCTCGTGTTTTGGGGGCTAATAGGGGTGGGAAAATGACCCAAATAACCCTGAGGATGTGGATTTTAATGACCAAAAACTTGCCTAGCAACGCGCAGACCGACGTGTTGCATTGAAGGGATCGACGCTATGGCTGATGCACCGTGTCTAGTCTGCACCAGTTCACTGTAAATTACACTGGGAGCTAGGGGAAAATATTCATCGATGCGATAGGTGATGCGGCTCATCGAGATCGCATCGATACACAGGTTTGGACTCCCAAACAGGCTTCAAATGATGTTTGAAAAATCCAAAACTCGACTGATAACACCTACTGACACTCCTGATCATGAATCAACTTAAAAATTGACATTTAATGGTTGTAAGAGTCGGGAAATAAGATCGCCAACTATGAAGGCTAAAATAACTCAAAGTATGAATACTTAGCTAAAATTTTCTAAGTCTGAGACCCCTTAAATAACTTTAAAGGACTGAATTAAGCTTAGGATTCTACGGGGTCTTACAATATCTCCCTCTTGGGAGCATTCATCCTCGAATGAGACTGAATAATATGGGAGAACTGATAGACTAAAAGTACATACTGGACATGCACAACTGAAGCATGATTTCATGGCAGAGACTACTGATATACTGAATTATCGTACTGAACATGCATAACTGATGCATGATTTCGTAACTGATATTACTAATAAGCTGAGTTTGTATACAGAACATGCACATCTAATGCATGGATATATGACTGAATTGATTCATGAATTCATGACTAAGTATGCAACGTTACTTAATACCAAGTTGGTAACTACATCTGAACATGAAACTGAGTAAATATAAGGAAAACTATTACCTTGAGCTGAGTCTGAGTTTGTGGAGAAGAGGTGAGGATACTTGGTCCGCATATCTGCTTCTGTTTCCCAAGTAGCTCCCTCAACGGACTGATTCCACCAAAGAACTTTGACTAGAGGGACTTCTTTGTTCTTCAGTCTGCAAATCTGCTAATCAAGGATTTAGACTTGAATTTCCTCATAAGAGAGGTTATTTTAAACGTCTATACCTTCTACAGGGACTACGATTGCTGGGTCACCTATGCATTTCTGTAGCAAGGAGACATGAAATATTGGGTGCACTAAAGCTAAGTCTGAAGGCAACTCAAGCTTGTAAGCTACCTTTCTGAAATGGCTGAGAATTCGGTAAGGACCGACATATAGGGGACTGAGGTTCCCCTTCTCGCCAAACCTCTTCACTCCTTTCATAGGAGATATTTTCAAATACACATAGTCACCAATCTAAAACTCGAGATCTTTTCTGCGCACGTCGACATATGATTACTGTCGGCTCTGAGCTATCTTAAGCCTTTCCCTGATCAACTGAACTTTTTCTAAGGTATCAAGTACTAAGTCAGGCCCTACCACTGTGGCCTCATCCACTTCAAACCAACTAATGGGAGATCTACATCTCCTCCTATAGAGCACCTCAAACAGAGCATTTGAATGCTGGATTGATAGCTGTTGTTATATGCGAACTCAATCAAAGACAAGTGGTCATCCTAACTACCCTTAATGTCAATAGCACAGGATCTTAGCATATCTTCCAAAGTCTGAATGGTCCTTTCTTCTTGACAATCTTTCTGACGGTGGAAGTTGTAGTAAAGTGAACTTGGGTACCAAGACCCTTTTAGAAGGCTTTCTAAAAATGAGAGGGAAATTGGGTACCTCTATCAGAGATGATGGATAATGGAACTCCGTACAATCTGACCAACTCTCTGACATAGAGCATGGCATAATCCTCGGCTGAATAAAAAGTATGGACTGGTAAGAAATGAGCTGACTTAGTCATCCTATCTATGATAATCCTTATAGAATCATGCTGACTATGAGTACGAGGCAAACCCGTCACAAAGTCCATGTTCACTTTTTCCCATTTCCATGTGGGAATACTGAACTCCTGCATTGACAAACTAGGCTTTCGATGTCCAATCTTAACCTACAAACATATTGAGCATTTACATATAAACTCTGTAATATCTCTCTTCATCCCACTCTATCAATAGACTTCCTGCAAGTCGTTGTACATTTTAGTTGCCCCATGATGAATAGAGTAGCGCGCACTATGTGTTTCTACAAGAATTCATTGTCTCAAGTTATTTACACTTGGCACACATAGCTGACCCTGGCAACAAAATACTCTATCTCTCCCTTGGGAGAAAACCTCCACTTTCTGATCTCTTACTAACTCTTTCAACTTAACTAGACTGGGATCTCTGTCCTATTTTTTCTTCACCTCAGAAACCAGAGATGATTCTGAACTACTCTACACCCATACACTACCTTCTATTGAATTGACTAAGAGGACTCCTAGTCGGGCAAGCTGATAAACTTCCTGAGCTAACTTTTTCTTATCCTCATCCACGTAAGCAACACTACCCATATACATCCTACCGAGAGCATCATCCACTACATTGGCCTGACCCAGATAATACAGGGCACTCATGTCGTAGTCTTTCAACAATTTCAACCACCTTCTCTGACGGAGGTTTAGGTCTTTCTAAGAGAACACATACTGGAGGCTCTTATGGTGTGTTAACACATCAACATGTACCCTATACAAATAGTGCCTCCAAATCTTTAAGGCAAAAACTACATTTTCTAACTCAAGATCATGGGTGGGGTAGTTCTTCTCATGAGGCTTAAGCTTCCTAGAGGCATAGGCTATGACCTTACCTTACTTTATCAAAACACACCCCAAACCAACCCTGGAGGCATCGCAATATACCACAAACCCATCTGAACCATCTGGTAGAGTCAAAACTGGAGCTGTAGTAAGTCGAGTCTTCAACTCCTGAAAACTCTTCTCACAAAAATCTGACCACTGGAACTTGACTTTCTTTTGAGTCAATCTGAACATAGGGGATGCAATAGATAAAAATTCCTCAACAAACCATCGGTAATAGCCAGCTAAGCCCAAGAAACTCTTGATATCTAATGGAGAGATAGTTCTGGGCTAGTTTCTCACTGCTTTGGTCTTTTAGGGATCTACTCTAATTCCATCACCGAAAATGATATAACCAAGAAAATCTACTGACCTTAGCTAAAATTTGCACTTACTGAATTTGGCAAACAACTGATGGTTTCTGAGAGTTTGTAATACTATTCTGAGATGGTCTGCGTGATTAAGTTCACTACGAGAGTAGATAAGAATATCATCTATGAATATTATGATGAACATGTCCAGGTACTGCTTGAACAAATGGTTCATCAAGTTCATGAAAGTTGTTGGGGCATTGATAAGACCAAAGGCCATGACTAGGAATTCGAAGTGACCATACCGAGTTCTGAAATCTATTTTTGGAATGTCACATTCTTTGAATCTGAGATGATTATAGCCTTATTTGAGGTCTATCTTAGAAAAGTAACTGGCACCCTAAAGTTGGTCAAACAAGCCATCATTTCTAGGAAGTGGATACTTGTTCTTGACCGTGACCTTATTTAGCTGATGGTAGTTGCAATGCCCCTAGAGCACACCCTGGGCATTACACGGTTCTTATAGTCCTAAGGGGCCACAAGATAACCCATGAGCTGGTACATAATGTGAGCACTGGATAACATAATCATAAATATGGAAGAATACTGACATGCAATAAGGTTTTAATAACTGAATTCAAAACAGAAATATGAGTCTATAGAAATAACCGACTGAATCTGATAAAATATAGATAAACTGGATAACTAACTGTAATGTCTGAATACTGAATAAATGACTCTAATGTCTAATACGCCTCTAAAATTGAATTACTATGAGTTGATGGGATAGGCCCAAACTAATTCCAACTAACTACTAAATTGAAACATCAAATAAAGTAAGCCTATCCTCGAAGTATGAGGACTCACTACTGCTAAAACTGAGGATCTGATAAGTCTGATCACGAGCCGAGAACTGAGCATCAAAACCTATGATATAATACATCATAGCGCAAAAGAAAAGGTATTCAATCAGTACTTTAAATATACTGGTATGCTAAATAAGGTAGGCTAGTATGAATGGTTTCATGAACAAAACTAATAATTAACTGGATATGCATATAAAACATGGAGTACAGAATAGAGAGCATGAAATCTGTAGGTATTGGAAATATATGAAAATCTGTAAACACAGAGTATGCATGAAAATCCTTAACTACTAAAGATACGTGAAAATTTGTAGATACTGAGAATGCATGACCAAGCATATAACATGAACTGAGTAAAATCTGTAAACTAAATTACTGAAATAACTGAAATATGTATGCTTTGGTTAAACAACACTAAGACTGAATAACTAAACTGGGACTGTAACTGAGACTGTATCTGAGACAGTAGGAGGTATCATCTAACCGACATTTCCTAATTTGAGCTAATCGGGGTCCAACCTGTAACCCCAGTTGGAAGGGTGTTAAAACCATGGCACGGGTACTAACACCAACTGTATGGATCCGCTAAACTTATATATTTTCCAAAGGACTAAGGGTGTCAATCCTGAACTGACACGTGACCCCTGCGAGATAGTGAAGCCTAATCTGACGGGTGACTTCTCATATCCTACATTGGCTACGTAGTTCTGGAGTATAGAGGTTGCTACTAATGAATCTGCCTATCTGACGGGGAAGCATCCATCCCTACACCCTCTCAGTGCTAAATCCTACTCCCAACTGAAAGACACTAAAATGTTAGACTGTTCTGAGTTTAACTCACTAATATCTGACTATTCTGATAATGCTCATAGTATGTTCTGAAGACTATTTTGTAATGTGCTAAGACTAGATACATAAACCACTATGGTTTTTGGGTATTCAATACCCCCAAGACTCAAAAAAAACAATGGTAAAATAACACTAAAGCTTGGGGGACAAAGCATGAAGGCTTTTATTAAATCAGTCACTCTTGTAGGCATTTTATCAAATACATGTAGTTCATGGTTTAAAACAATCATAGGAATGTCATGAAACTTTTAGAAATAGCATGAATTCGACATAATAGTATTAAATCATGGTTTAATTCAATAAATAATAATATTAAAACATGGAGGATTGAATAACAACAATAATTTCATTGTATCATGGTATAAAATCAATAGTACATGGAGATTAATGGGTGAAACCATAATTTAAAATCAATTAGCTTGAAAAGATTAAAATTTTATAATTTAAATAGGATACTTGGACTCCATGGATGAAAGGAATCCATGGATGAACATCTAACATACCTGGGATAATGAATTTAGGAGGATTGATGGAGAGTTCTTGATATTTGGCCTTGAATTTGAGAGTTAGGGTTCTTGTTCTTGAAAAGATTTGATTTTAATTTTAGAGAATAATGTAAAAGTGAGCAAATATTTCTCTCTTAGGGTTAAATATCGTGTTTAGGTGGATTTGGGTCCATGGGAAAAGACCAAACGACCCCTGTAATTTAAAATCGCAAAACTGAAAAAATTCCCGATTTTCCCCATTGGCGCGACGTGCAACTATCGCTCCAAGAAACTGTGAAAGGGAGAATTGGGAAAATTCATGGTGACGCAATGAGGCATAATCACATATCCACCTTGTTTGTGACCTGGAATCTCACCTCGACGTGGTGGAATCGCAGAGAGACACTGAAAATCGCCAAATGCCAATTTGGCCTTTGAAGCGATGCGCCAAGATCACGCACTTTAACTAGAAATTTCCAATCATAATTTAGACTGGCTCCACGATGGGCTAAGGGTTAAAATGATGGTGTTTAACAATTGAAACTTAAAATCACCAAAACTTCTTACTCGGTTATCGTATTTGGGCAAATTTTATATCGTTGGAAAGCTAGTTCAATTTCCTACGCAATAGCCGGCTCTAAACTGACAAATAATGAGCGTTTCAAAAATTTTATATACAAATACTCATGTATTGGGACTTAGATTACGCTAAGAAAATGTGGGACATTACAATAGTCAATACACATTCTGAGAGAACCATTTTTTTTGCTCACGAATAGGACTGGTGCACCCCATGTGGATATGTTGGGTATGATGAATCCCTTGTCTAGGAGATCCTTCAACTAGTCTTTTAATTCTTTGAGTTTTTCTGGAGCCATTCTGTATGGAGGAATAGATATGGGTTGAGTATCTTGAAGAAGGTCTATTCCGAAGTCAATTTCCCTCCCGGGAGAAACTCCGAGAAGATCTTCGAGAAACACATTTGGGAATTCACATGCTACTGGAACTGACTCAAGACTGGAAGTATTGGAACAATAATCCTTAACTCGAATGAGATGATAGACACATCCCTTAGATATCATTTTTCTTTCCCTTAGGTAAGAAACAAGTTAACTCCAAAGTGCTGAGGTACTACCCCTTCATTCTAGGATAGGTTCATTCGAAAACTGAAATTGGACAATTTTGTTTCTGCAGTCAACTAAGGCATAGCATGAATGAAGCCAATCCATGCCAAGAATGATATCAAAATCTGCCATCTCTAATTCTACTAAGTCTACTGAAGTGACTTTCTGAGATACCATAACCAGATAGTTCCTATATACACATCGGGATATGATAGATTTACCCACTGTGGTAGATACTGAGAAAGTCTCTGCAAGAATTTTGAGACTAACTCTACTGAGAAAGGCTCTGCAAGAATTTTGAGACTGACTTTGAAGTCAACAACTATATAAGGAGTTTCAAATGACAAAGAAGCTCCTAGATCTAGTAAAGCATAAACATACAAATAATAAACTTATAATGTACCAATAACCACATCAGGAGAACTCTCCTAATCTTGTCAGGATAGAAGTGCATAGAGTCAATTTGAGCGTTGCCCACTAGTGGCGCTGGAAGTGTCACCCTACTAATTCAGGCGACCAAACTGAGTTGGGGGACGATTATGCAAACTCTGTGAACCTACCCGAGGACACTGTCTGACCCTGCGGCCTGGCTTTCTACATCCAAAACATACATCACTGCCAGCTCTACAGATACCCCGATGGTTTCTGCCACACTTCTGGTGAAGAGGATTTATTCGGGAACTACTAACACTACCCTGGGATTTAGGTCCTGGCACCCTATCTCTATTATCATCTATAATTTTTTACAGGGGAGCATTGGCTGGGGACAAAGCTGGAACTAATGATTTCAGGCAAAACTGAGAACAATTCCTACCTTCTGACTTAGGCTGAGTGAAGTTGAAGCTACCTGTTCTAGCTCTCTTGTTCTACCTCTCTCTCTCTTTATTCTTAGCCTCCTCTATTTTCTAAGAATGGACCATAAGCCTGGACATGTCCATCTCCTTAATCAACATTACGGTCCTACACTCTTCGACCACACTGTTGGACAAACCAGACATAAACTTACTCATTTTAGATATACTACCATATGAGGGGCATATTTGGCTAAATGAGAAAACTTGAGAGAATACTTTTGTACTGTCATGTTGCCCTGCTTCAGATTAATAAACTCTAAAACCTTCGCTTCCCTCAACTCTAGATGGAAGAACCTATCCAGAAAAGTAATAGCAAACTTCTCTTATTCTGTGGGCCCTGTATCTGTGGCCCTCTCAGCTTTCCACTATTTGAACCACGAGTGAGATACATCCTATAACTGATATGCGGCCAACTCAACACTCTCACTAGCAGTCACCTCCATAATATCTATAATCTTCTACACCTAATCAAGAAATTCTTGTTGGTCCTAATCTAACTTCAACCCGGTAAAAGATGAAGGGTTTTTTCTGGTGAAGTCCCGAATCCTGGCTGCTGCAGTAGTGGCCACTGGGTTAGTGGGAATGGTAGATGGGCATTCATTCTAGGCTGCCACAGAATGAGCTAGGGTGGTGAAATTTGCTCTGAATTCCTCATGGGAGACATGCTCATCAAGAGGATCTGGCTGGGCGGGTTGAGGTGCTGGCTGGTCTCCTGTTCCACTTTTCTTAGTCCTTTTTGGAGGTATGTTCTGTAAACGAAAGGGGAAATAATTATACGGAGAGTTTATATGGAGCTTATGATCACTCGCACGACATGAATACTAAAATAAGGGAAACTTTTCCTAAGACATCTAATACCCCCCTGTCCATAAGGTTGGCGCACTACACACCCATACATAAGACTCTACTAGACGCGGCTTTCAGACTTCCAAGGACTCTGTTGAACCTTAGTCTTTGATACCAAGTTTGTAATGCCTTGATTTTGTACCCTGGACAGTACACGGTACTAGCGACCCCGAAGGACCACCAGCTAACTCATGACTGGTACCTGCTGTGAGCACTGAATAATAATAACACTGCAATACTGATAATACTAAAATTAATGCAGAATGTAGGCTGAAATTGCCAAAAGGTTCATAATTAAAAATAAATACTAAATACTGTAAGATGAATGCTGAAATATCTATCTAAAAATACTCTAGTCTGAAATCCTCTACCTGTCTGAATTATAGAGTTGATGGGACAAGCCTCTAACTAACCTCGACTACTGAAAACTGTACTAAAATACTAAAATAATACTCTATCCTCAAACTATGAGGACTCACCAATAAGTCTGTTGCTGTTAAGCTGGGCTGCTAAGTACGGTCAGGAGCCCGTGCATATGAATTTATGATATAAGACATCATAGCACAAAAGAAAGGTAGGCGTCGGTAATTTGAATGTATTGGTATGATAAGTGAGGTAGGTTGATATGCATGGGTTCATATGCATGAACAATAACTGACTGAATAGCGTAAACATATCTAAATAAGAGTACATGCATGAATATATAAACTGTAACTGAGATCATGTCAACGCTAGTTACTGAGTTCTGAATACTGATTAATTGATATTTGAGTTTACTGGTTCTGTAATACTGATAACTAAGTGACTATTTCTGACAGTCCTAATTTATAACTGGGTGATTATTTCTAATAGTCCTTATTTTGTAGAACTAAACTAAGTTCTATACTGAGCTAGGTGACTGTATCTGACAGTCCTAATACTGTAGAACCAAACTAGGCTCTATACTGAGGCTAAAACTAAAACTATGGGAGGTAATTGTCTTACCGACATGCCCCTCTATGAATGGATTGGGGTCCAACCTATAACCCCAGTAGGAAGGGTGTCAGTACCGTGCCACGGTTAAAGATAAGCTGTGAGTTAACCCTCTATAATAGGAAGCTCTTTCGTCAACCCTCGATGGCCGAAAAACTCATATGAGATGTATCAACCCTAGTCTGGTAGGAAGATATCTCAACCTACGCTGGCTATGTAGTTTTGTAATGCAGGGATTACTACTAAGGATCAAACCCTATACTAGCAGGATGCCCCCATCCCTGGGTTCGCTCGGTGCTGAATCCTACTCCCAACTAAATAGACACTAAACTGATTTCTAGTCCATACTAGGCTTGACTGATCTATCACTAATCGTACTTTCTAACTGAACTGAAATGAATTCACTGGGTTTCGCTAATTGATAGAATCCTACTGAATTTGGTTAATTGACCGATTTTACTGAATTCTGGACTGAATACTGAACTGATACTGTGACTTATTACTGATTACTACTATTCATAAGAATACTAAGACTGTTCTATAACTACTGTAGCTCTAGGTAAATAGATAAATTTTCGGATATTGTATACCCCCAGGACTCGATTGCATGAAAAGTAAAGCATAGAGTAAACTTGAAAAGCATAACATTGTGCACTTGTTCATAACTCATTCATATGGATATTTTATCAATTAATTGTAAGGCATAAGTTTACACATATACAAGAATGACATGATTTTTCCCCATTTAGTTCACATGAGCATTTTAACAAACACTTGGGGAGTACAACTATGCAAAAGATACTAAAATGATATGTAGGCATCATAACATAAATTCCCAAATTCACATCTTCAATAGATTCATCATGAATTCACATGATACTACACACATGATAATCAATTTCACATGAATCTTGTAATAAACCACGGATTAGAAACTCAATTAACATTATAATCATGAATACACTTAAATCTAATCATGAAAATCTTGAAATCAATCTACTTGAAGTTTAAAAGAGTTTCTTGGACTCTAAGAGGGGAAAGAACCCATTGATGAACACTTCACATACCTGAGTACTCTAGTTAATGAAGTTTTACGATGAGTTCTTGAATCTTGAACCTTGAATTAGAAGCCCTAGGGTTTTTTTTCTTAAGTAATTTTGAGAATAGTGAATGAATTTTGCCTATAAAGTGGCTAAATCTCATGTTTTGGGGCTGATAGACATAGGAAAATAATCCAAATACCCCTGAAGATGCGGCTTTCAATGATTGAAAACTAGCCTAGCAACACGCAGATTGATGCATCACATTGAAGGAATCGACTCTATGGCTGACGCACCACATCGAGTCCACTTCGGTTCACTAGAAATTGCACTGGGAGCAGGGGGAAAATATTCATCGATGTGACAAATGATGCAGCGCATCAATATCGCATCGATACACTGGTTTGGACTCCCAAACGTGCTTCAAATTGTAATGCCCCATATTTTCCTAGCATAATCTAAGTCCTAATACATGAGTATTAGTATACAAAATTTTTGAAACACTCATAATTTTTTTATTTTAGAGTCTGCCATTGTGTAGGAAATTCAATTATCTTTCTAATGATATAAAATTCACCCAAATTCGATAACTGGGTAAAAAGTTATGGCGATTTTAAGTTTCAGTCTTCAAACCCCGTCATTTTAACCCTTAGCGCATCGTGGAGCTAGTCTAAGTGGCAATTGGAAATTTTCAGTGGAGGTGCGCGATCTTGGTGTGTTGCGCCAAAGGCCGAATTACCATTTGGCAGTTTCTAGTGTCTGTCCGCGATTCCACCGTGTCGCGGTGAACTTACAAGTCCCAATCAGTAAAGGATCGTGATTTTCCCCGCATCGTTCCACAAACCAATTTCCCAATTGTCCAATTTCAGTTGCTTGACGCGATAGTGGCACATCGCGCAAAGGCCAAAAATCGGGATCTTCAGTTTTCAGCTTCCATTTTTAAATTTGTTCAGGGTATTTGGATCATTTTCTACGATCCTAATAAACCTAAAACATGAAATTTAACCCCTAAATACCCTAAGTAGTCATTGTTATTTCAATTTCTCACACAATCAAAGATCCTCTTTTTAAGAACAAAAAACCCTAGCTCTCAAATTCAAGGCCAATTCACAAAAACTCACCCAGAACTTCAAGAAATTCATTATCCCAGGTATGTTAGATGTTCATCCATAGATTCCTTTCATCCATGGAGCCCAAGTAACCCATTTTAATCACTAATTTATAATCCTTTCAAGCTATTATGTTTTAAATTATGATTTCATCCATGAATCTCCATGCACTATTGATTTATAACATGTTACCATGAAATTATTGTTACTATTCAATTATCCATATTTTTATATTATTACTTATTAAATTAAACCATGATTTAGTACTATTACGTTGAATTCATGAAAATTTTTATAAGTTCCATGGCTTTCATATGATTGTTTTAAACCCTGAACTACAAGTGTTTTATAAAATGCCTACAGGAGTGATTGATTTAAATAAAAGACTTCATGTTTTTTCTTTCAAGCTTTAGTGTAATTTTACTATTATTGTTTTGAGTCCTGGGGGTATTGAATACCCAAAATCCATAGTTGTTTACTTAGTCTAGTATCAATACATTATAGAATAGTCTTCAGAACATACTATGAGCATTATCAGAATTGTCAGTTACCCGACAGATGAACGTAGAATAGTCTAGTATTTCAGTGTCTTTCCGTTGGGAGTAGGATTTAGCACCGAGCTAGTGTAGGGATGGTGGATTCCCCATCAGATAGGCAAAGTCGTTAGTAGCAGTCCCTAAAATTTATAACTACATAGCCAACATAGGATATGAGAAGTCACCCGTCAGATTAGGCTTGACTATCTCGCAGGGGTCACCCATGAGTTCAGACTTGACACTCTTAGTCCTTTGGACATTAAATCAGTTTAGGGGATCCACACCACCATCGTTAGTACCAGTGGCATGGTATTAACACCCTTCCAACTGGGGTTACAGGTTGGACCCCAATTAGCTCAAATTGGGGGAATGTCAGTTAGATGATACCTCCCACAGTCTCAAATATAATCTCAGATACAGTCTCAGTTCAGTTATCCAGTCATAGAGTTGTTTGACCAAAGCATGCAAATATCAGTATTTTGTAAGTATTTCAATTTATAGATTTTACTCAGTCCATGTTATATGCTTGGTCATGCACACTAGGTATTTATAGATTCTCCATATTTTCAGTATCTATAGATTCCATGTTCTATACTCAGTACTCCATGTTTTACATGCATATTTCATTAATTATTAATTCTGTTCATGAAACCATGTCTATCAACCTACCTCATTTAGCATACCAGTACATTCAAAGTACTGATTGCATACCTTTCTTTTGCGCTATGATGTATTATATCATAGGTGCTGACGCTCAGTTCCCAGACCACGCTTAGACTTCACTTCTTAAGCTATAAGTAGTACAGTAGCAGTGGTGAGTCCTTATCATTCGAGGACAGATTATTTTACTTTATATCTCTATTTCAGTAGTTAGCAGAGTTAGTTGGGGGCTTGTCCCATCAATTCATATTCAGTCAGTCAGTTTTAGAGGCATTTCATACATTCGAGTCAGTTATTCAGTATTCAAACATTACAGTTAGTTATCCAATTTATCAGTATTTAATCATATTCAGTCAGTTTTTCTATAGATTCATATTTCAGTATTGATTCTACTATTAAAACCTTATGGTATGCCAGTATTCTTCCGCATTTATGATCATGTTATCCAGTGCTCACAACAGTTACTGATAACGCTCAATCTACAGCTCTCGTAGGAGTGTAAAACGGTCGTTAGCAAATATAGAACCCAACCTGGGTTGGGTATCGATCCCACAGGGAATAGCTTGGTCAACAAGTAAGCAAAGATTACTAGACTTTTAGTGCAAGTCTCGTAAAAAGGGGGGAATTGTATTGTGATAGTAATGTAACCAAAATAAGAGAGTAAAGCAAAAAATAGCAAAGTAAAAAGAACGAGAATATTTTAGTAAGATGTAAACAATGAGAATTGAGGAGTTGGGGTTATGTCCACCTTCTGAGTTATACGTCTCTATTGGCTATGAGTGTGCAGAATTCAGACATGCATGTGCTTATAGAGAATTGTATTCGATGGTAAATCCAGGCGTCTTTCGACCTATTCGAGGATTATTTCACTTTAACTCTTTCGAGCTAAAAGCGTGTCTAACGGTACGAATTCTCCAAGAGGTTAATCCAGTTACGACACTAACTTTTTAATAGGGGATGGGACCCTACTACCTTGACATTATCTCTTTTCCAGACAGATAACCTTTCTTTCGAACAAGTTAAATGTTATACTGGCGTATTCTTGCGTTTGCAACCACAAAGAATTTAGATTAAGATGAAGAGAATAATGATATAAGCAACATACGTGTCACGAACTCACAAACTCACAGCAATAGATAGTATCTCATTCGGCTTCCATAACCCCAACAGAGAAGTTTAGTTACCCATGAGTGCGAAGGAAATCACAATTGACATTGTTGTTATACCACAATAAAGATTTCACGTTTGTAATGGTGTGGTAGGCGTTAGGCGTGAATCCCTTAGCAAGGTAACGTTTCTCTTGTTGCGGAATTTAAGAATAGAAGAAGAAAAATAGAATTAATAGAAGAATATGTTCTGAGATGTTCTAAAATCTCTAGCAAGATAGGGTATTTATAATACCCATATCCTATTCCTACTAAGCTAATGAAATGCTTAACCAAATCCTACTAAGCTAATGAAATACTTAACCCAATTGTACTAGGTTAATGTATCATTATCCTAATCCTAATAAGCTAATGAAATACTTAACCCAATTGTACTAGGTTAATGTATCATTATCCTAATCCTACTAAATTACTGCTAGTCCCCAAAGTCTTCAAAAATGTTGTTTTAGCACGGGACAGATTTTCCATGCGCCATTTTTAGTCCTTGGCGTCCAAGATTGGCTTTTCTCCTTTCGTGAAGCTTTCTTTGGCGTCAAGTTATCCATAAAATGCTGAATTCTGCATCATTTATACCTGAAACTTTGCTAATTATGTTCGTTAGCTCACTTACAGGAAAAAGGACTAAAAGTGCATAAAATATATAATTTGTTCTCTAAACTAGGCTAAAATATGGGCAAAATATAGCACTATAGGCGTGTAAATTCGCCTATCATCAACACCCCACACTTAAAGCTTTGTTGCACAAAATATATAATTTGTTCTCTAAACTAGGCTAAAATATGGGCAAAATATAGCACTATAGGCGTATAAATTCGCCTATCATCAACACCCCACACTTAAAGCTTTGTTCGTCCTCGAAAAAAATATCATGTCCCTCTAAACATCAACTTAGGGTTTTACAGCAACAACACAATATATTCGTCAAGACAAGCACAACAATTATCAACAAAGAGTAGTTTTTCGATCATTAGTAGAAACAGTTTAACCTCTAGCATAGACTCGTGATGGTGGTCAACTCATATTAAAAGGTTAAGGCACAAAGAATCATACACAACCACCCAAAACTCATCAACCATGTGTGTCTCACAATATATTACCCATAATCACTCACAAGTATAGCATATTTTTCAAACATGGGTATCAAAATATCCTTGCTCTCGCTCTCACAAAGAATTCATATGAAGCAACTGATGACCATAGGCTTGCCCTTAGTGTAATGCTCCACTAAATGTCAGAATGCTAAGCTTAGAATCAAATAGGTCTTTTGATGGTTGTAATGTAGGCTAAGGGACGGGTAGGACTATTTTGGCCAGAAATAGTGACTATGTTCCTAAGCGCTTTAATACATCACATTGTATCATTAACACTTTTCTTTCAACAACCTTTCTACTTTATTTTATTCTACCACTCTTTTTCTCCTCTTTTGTTTTTCGATTTTAAACATGACTAACTTTTCAGTTTTTTTTTTCTTTTTTTTTTCATAACATACCTCTTATGATAGCACTTTTTTTTCATAGAAATTTCAAGCACCAATGCATTCTAAAGCATCATACTCACCCAATTTCCTCTTATTTTGTCATATGACTTTTTCACTTTAAAGCACTTAGGAATTTGGATCAAATTATGGTCTTGAAAAAAATGGATTAGGCTTACATACGAGGTTTTTCAAAGAAAATAGGCTAAAGGCTCAAAAGGGTTTAACTAGGATGATGTCCATGGGTAGGTAAAAAGAAGGTAAATAATCATAGGTTTCCAAAGAAATGGCTAAATCATCTCCTAGGCTTGCACTCTTTATTTTCTCTTTACATACATACCAGACAAGTTCTAGCATCAGCCACATGCACAGAATATACTATTATCTCACACACACAAGGCACATGGTCGACTTTATTGGGAGTAGTATAGACTCTTGACCCAACATATGAAGGAATTAAACCAAATAATATCACATAGTGAGTCACAATTTAGAGCCTAAATGTCTCAATAGTCATGATTTTAGCACAAACTCTTGTCATAATCTCATGCTGCTTATTAGAATTATTTCATGCGAAGCTAAGCTAAAAAAAAACACAATTAACTACAAACAAAAATAAATAAATGCAAATGTGGATGGAGAAGTATAGCATGCAAATACCAGCACCCCACACTTAGACGGGACACACTGTCCTCAGTGGAAAATAAATAAGAAGAACCTGGTTAGTCGGACTCATCCTTTATGTCTGGGGTCATACCCCTTGCATCGGAATTATCATCAGAGTCGTCATCCTCAGAAGTTCCTCATAAGTATCCCACTTAATTCCAAGAGTGAGTCGAGGTATTTGCAGCGAGGAGGGTTCTCCTTGCTCTTTTTGGCCTCTTTTCTTGCCTTTTTGTGAAGTGGTAGCCTTATCTTTGCCTTGTCTTGCTTTGGGTGCCATTGTACCTGAGACTTAAAACAATGTTCATGTTAGCATCATATCGATGGATACAATCTATAAACAAGCAGTAGTGGAACCACCCCACACTTAGTTTGTTGGTACATACTAGTGAAGTGAAAGTGGTCGATTACTCAGACTTCATCGACATACGTTTTAGGGGCTATATTCCAACAAGAAATTCAGATATGTAACACTTCTTGCAATCTTTGCAATACTTTCATGTTAGGTATATCAATACTTCTACATAGGGATTACATCATGGTATAGTTTCTATCAATAATCACAATCTCCAATGTCGGTAGGCAACTATAAGTCTTATTTCGATGAGCGAGACATCCCAACATGTAAGTATTCAAGTGACAAGAGTATGCAATGTTCATGACTATAGCAATTCCGCAAGTAGTATGACAATGCATCAAAATCGAATTGAAGTCGGAAACAAGTTAAGATCATCCTAACGTATATGTTCACTCACTTGGTTGTGTATCAACAATTCAAACACATTCACATCTCCAATACTTCTTCAAGATTTAGCTATTCATAATAGACATAGTAACGTAGTACTTACAAAAAATAGATGAAGAACACAAGAGTACTTACGTGATTGAAGCCTTTGGAGATGTTCTTGTGAAGTGGAAGAGCAAAAGTTTTGAGAAGATTTGGATGCTATGTGTGGCGCCTATGTTAGGTTTTCAATGTGTTTGTGCCTCAAGACTAAGTCTCCGTTATATAGGAAAAGAATGGGTTTGACCCATTTAAAATCGGTTTTGGAGACAAAAAGTGACCATAGGCGGCGCCTTTAGCTTTGCCTATGGTGACCATAGGCGGCGCCTAATGCAAAGCATTTGCTAGCATAGGTGGCGCCTAGTTCAATGCCTTTAGTAACCATAGGCGGCGCCTTTAGCATGGCATATGAGATTCAGAGACCAAATGCTTTATCATAGGCGGCGCCTATGCTATGGCATACTTGAGCATGGGCGGCGCCTATGCTATAGCACACTAGATTCCGAGACCTTGGGCTATAGTATAGGCTTTGCCTTGTTCGTGGCCTAGTTTTAACTAGGCCTAGCCTTGCTCGATGCCTATTTTGTCATGAGCAATGCTCAATCCATAGCCTTATTCATCTTCATGCCTAACTTACCACCTTTACCATGCAATACGTCCAAATCAAAATTTGAAACCGATCTCCTCGTTGAATACCTCTTGCACCTATATTTGCTCAAAACCAATAAAAACGATTATTACGATGGGTTGCCTCCCACCAAGCGCCTTAGTTTTGGTCGTGGCACGACTCTTATTTTTGGATTTTTATTTATCAAAAGCAAACACGTAATAGAACTAAAGAAAAATGAAAAACGATAAACGATGGGTTGCCTCCCATCTAGCGCTTGATTTATTGTCGTGGCACGACATAGTTACCTCGAGTACATAGACTTCGTCGAGATAGATGGTGGATCATTTTTTGAATGGATTCAGACGATAATGAGGCTTACTTGTAGGCATGCAATTTTCTTCGAGATGACCCTTGTGCATGCCTATCCCAGGAGGGATACCAATTATATCATCAATAGTCCAACCCATAGCTCTCATGTATCTCTTCAGAGCAGAGATGAGAGCCTCTACGTGCTGTTTACTTAAATCATCCGCACTCACCGGAAGTATATTTATACTTTCCAAGAACACATACCTTAGACAATCGGGGAGCTCTTTCGATTCTAGCATTGGTGGCTCTTCAATAGATGGCTTAGCTGGTGGTGTGGGTCGATTTTTGAGATCGAGGTCCAACTTCTTGGGAGTATGGCAATATGTCCCTAATCCTGATAGAGCACAAATAGCTTCTTCGCAATTTTCAGCATCCTTACTCTCTTCATTCATGAGCACAACCGCCACTGGGTCATCAATAATTTGCTCTTCTTCAAGTAGTTCTTTATCATCATCAAAGTAAACATCAGCCACCGAGAATATGTTCAGCTCTTTGGGTTGCTTCATTGATTTGCACACATCAAAGCGAACTACTTCGTCATTTATTCGGAATGAAAGCTCATTAGCTCTCAAATCAATAAGCACGCTTCCTGTAGCAAGGAAAGGGCGCCCCAAGATTATGGGAACTTCTGAGTTTGCTTCACAATCCAAAATAACAAAGTCTTCCGAAAAGATGAATGAAGAAACCTTTACCAAGACATCACATAGGATACCTACAGGTCGTTTTACCGACCTATCCGCCATGACGAGCCTCATATTGGTTGGAGTAGGATCACCCAACCCCAAATTTTTATAGATAGATAATGGCATCAAATTGATGCTGGCTCCTAAATCACATAATGCTTTGGCAAAATTCAAAGATCCAACGGTGCAAGGAATAGTGAAAGCTCCGGGGTCAGCCTTCTTCTGAACTATTGATCGGGTAGCGATTGCGCTGCAGTGATGGACATCATCTTTCAACACATAACTTGCTACCCGCTTCTTTGTCAAAAGATCCTTCATAAATTTCGCATACCCACGCATTTGTTCAAGAGCTTCCACCAATAGAACATTAATGGTCAGCTGCTTTAACATAGTCATGAATTTGCTGAACTTCGTATCATCCGCCACCTTCTTCAATCTTTGGGGAAAAGGTGGTGGTGGGTATGGAATTGTTCTCTCCACGGCTTTCTTCTCCTCTTGCTTCTGTTTTTCAGCTTTTCCAGGCTGCACGTCGTGAGGAGTGACGTTAAGGACGTTAGGATCGGCTGCTGCGGCATCTTCCCCTTTGCCTTATCATCAATTTCCGCTTCTTCGTCCACCACTTGCTTGCCTTTTTCTGAAGTTTCCAGCACCTTACCACTTCGGGTAGTGATGGCCATGCATGACCCATCATTCCTTGGGTTTTACACAGTATCGCTAGGTAAAGTACCAGCCTTTCTTTGATTGAGTGCTGCTGAAAGTTGGCTCAATTGTTGCTCTATTTTCTTGATTGAAGTGGAATGAGAATCAACTAATTGCTTCATAGAGGACAAATCATTTATTACCTCCGTTACTCCTGCGCTCGTTGCTTCTACTCCTTTCAGTAGTTTAGCCATCATGTCTTCCATACTTCCGGAACTAGATGTGGTGGAATCACGTCTTC
Organism: Capsicum pubescens; assembly: GCA_030864215.1. Lineage (NCBI taxonomy): Eukaryota > Viridiplantae > Streptophyta > Magnoliopsida > Solanales > Solanaceae > Capsicum > Capsicum pubescens. The sequence goes on from CM061542.1 coordinate 275,612,218, forward strand.
CAGGGGGAACATACAAACCACTACTGTCATTCTTGTTCTTCCAACTACCTTGGTCCATGTTTCCAGATTTACCATGATAGTTCCGACCTTGGTTTCCTTGGGCATTGCCTCGGAAACCCCCCTGATTATTCAAGTAGTTGGCTTCCTCTTCCGAATCAGATTCGTCTCTTCCTTTTGACGTAATAGCTTTCACTTTTTCGGTCTTCCCTGATAATAAATGCTTTGTAAGAAGATCCACTTGTGTTTTCATGTGCGCCATATCTTGATCACGTTCTTCTTCTCTTCTCCTTTGGTCTGCAGTCATGCCAATAGAAAAAGTGGGGCTTGCTACCACAGAATCCCTGGTATGCCAAGCTCTACTTTGCTTCGTCATACGATCTAGCATATTGCTTGCCTGACCAAAGTTGAGATCCATAAAAGATCCTCCGGCCGCATTATCCACCACTGGTTTAGTTAATGAATTCAAGGCTCTATATAGTATCTCCATTAGGTGAACATTAGTCATGTGATGGTTTGGGCACCTCATTAGCTTCGTCTTGAACCTCTCCCATGTTTCATGAAGGGCTTCAGTGGGAAGCTAACGAAAGTTGCTGATTTCATCTCTCAATTGTGCTCTTTTGGATGGCAGAAAGAATCTTTCTAGGAAAGCGTCTCTCAATTGCCTCCAATTTGTAATAGAATCAGGAGTCAGCCCATTCATCCATAGAGTTGCCTCCCTAGACAGAGACAATGTAAATAGACGTAATCGAATTGCATTCTGACCAACTCCAGGATTGTCAAACGACTTGCATGTAGAAATAAAGTTGATGAGATGCATATTCGGATCATCGCCTGCTAGTCAACCAAATAATCACTTGAGTTGCAATAACTGAATCATGGTGCTTGTGATGTTGAACTTGGCTCCGGGTGCCAATGGTGGAGGAATAATGGCTCCTATGGCTCCGGCTCCATCAAGATCATCATCATCATCGTCGAAAGCTGGCTGCATAGCTTGGCGTTTAGGCCTAAACCTAGCTTGACGATCTCTTCTGTTGGCAGGTGTTGCGATCTCAGCGGCATGCCTAGGGTTTAGTAGCTCATCATCACCTAGATCTTCATCGTCAGGATTTGTTGCTTGCCCAGGGTTATCAATATTCTGTTGATGCACTTGAGCGGCGGCTAGCGCAGCTAGTCTCGCCTGTTCCTGTTGAGCAACCATCCTTTCAATTGCGTGTTGTGCCTCCATTCTGCGAATACGTTGTGGTTCAGGATTGATAGGTAATAACGGTTGACCAGAACTTCGGGTATGGGGCATGCACTGAATAAAAACCTGCAGTAAACAAAAACAAAAACTAAAAGTAAAAGTACGAGAATCTTTGACCAAAGGGTCTAGTAATTATTACGAACTTAATTGACACTTGTATTCGCCGGCAACGGCGCCAATTTTTGATAACTCTCAATCTACAGCTCTCGTAGGAGTGTAAAACGGTCGTTAGCAAATATAGAACCCAACCTGGGTTGGGTATCGATCCCACAGGGAATAGCTTGGTCAACAAGTAAGCAAAGATTACTAGACTTTTAGTGCAAGTCTCATAAAAAGGGGGGAATTGTATTGTGATAGTAATGTAACCAAAATAAGAGAGTAAAGCAGAAAATAGCAAAGTAAAAAGAACGAGAATGTTTTAGTAAGATGAAAACAATGAGAATTGAGGAGTTGGGGTTATGTCCACCTTCTGAGTTATACGTCTCTATTGGCTATGAGTGTGCGGAATTCAGACATGCATGTGCTTATAGAGAATTGTATTCGATGGTAAATCCAGGCGTCTTTCGACCTATTCGAGGATTATTTCACTTTAACTCTTTCGAGCTTAAAGCGTGTCTAACGGAACGAATTCTCCAAGAGGTTAATCCATTTACGGCACTAACTTTTTAATAGGGGATGGGACCCTACTACCTTGACATTATCTTTTTTCCAGACAGATAACCTTTCTTTCGAACAAGTTAAATGTTATACTGGCGTATTCTTGTGTTTGCAACCACAAAGAATTTACATTAAGATGAAGAGAATAATGATATAAGCAACATACGTGTCACGAACTCACAAACTCACAGCAATAGATAGTATCTCATTCGGCTTCCATAACCCCAACAGAGAAGTTTAGTTACCCATGAGTGCGAAGGAAATCACAATTGACATTGTTGTTATACCACAATAAAGATTTCACGTTTGTAATGGTGTGGTAGGCGTTAGGCGTGAATCCCTTAGCAAGGTAACGTTTCTCTTGTTGCGGAATTTAAGAATAGAAGAAGAAAAATAGAATTAATAGAAGAATATGTTCTGAGATGTTCTAAAATCTCTAGCAAGATAGGGTATTTATAATACCCATATCCTATTCCTACTAAGCTAATGAAATGCTTAACCAAATCCTACTAAGCTAATGAAATACTTAACCCAATTGTACTAGGTTAATGTATCATTATCCTAATCCTAATAAGCTAATGAAATACTTAACCCAATTGTACTAGGTTAATGTATCATTATCCTAATCCTACTAAATTACTGCTAGTCCCCAAAGTCTTCAGAAATATTGTTTTAGCCCGGGACAGATTTTCCATGCGCCATTTTTAGTCCTTGGCGTCCAAGATTGGCTTTTCTCCTTTCGTGAAGCTTTATTTGGCGTCAAGTTATCCATAAAATGCTGAATTCTGCATCATTTATACCTGAAACTTTGCTAATTATGTTCGTTAGCTCACTTACAGGAAAAAGGACTAAAAGTGCATAAAATATATAATTTGTTCTCGAAACTAGGCTAAAATATGGGCAAAATATAGCACTATAGGCGTGTAAATTCGCCTATCATCAGGTACCAACTCATGAATTAGCTTGTGGTCCCTCGGGACTGTAAGCACCGTGTGATGATTAGGGGGTAGTCCCAGGTCATTACAGACTTGGTATCAGAGCCTACAGTTTTAAAGTATCCTAGGAAGTCTTAAAGATGCATCGAGTAGAGTCTTGTACATGGATGTGTAGCGCGCCACACTTATGGATGAGAGGCTACAAGGCATTTAGGAAAAAGTTTCCCTTCTTTCAGTTTTCATTTCGTGGGAGTGAGCATGAGCTCTAGTTAAAATCCCTGTCTAATCCACTTCTTCATTTCATTTATAGAACATGCCTCCCAAGAAGAACTGAAGAAGAACAGGAAATCAGCCATCCCCTCAGCCCGTCTAGGAAGATTCTCTGGACGCGCACGTCTCTGACACAGAATTCAAGGCTGCGTTCACTACTCCAGCCAATTTCATAGAAGCACAAAGTGAATGGCCTGCTGCTGTTCTGGACAACCCAGTGGTCAATACTGCTGCAACTAGAATTTGGGATTTCACCCGGATGAATCCTCTTTCTTTCATGGGATCCAAGTCCGAAGAGGATCGACAAAAATTATTAGATATGGTTCAGAAGGTCACGGATACTATGGGGGTGATATCTAGTCATAGTGCTGAGTTGGATGCATACCAGTTGTAGGATGTAGCCCATACTTTGTTTAAGTAGTGGAAGGTAGATAGGGGTGTTAATGCAAGGCCTGTAGAGTGGGAAGGGTTAGCCACAACTTTCTTAGACAAATTCTTCCCATTAGAGTTGAGGGAGGCCAAAGTGATAGAGTTCATTAACTTGAGGCAGGGAATCATGAGCATGATGGAGTATTCTCTTAAGTTTACTCAGTTAGCTAGGTATGCTCCTCATGTGGTAGATGATAATAGGTCCAAGATGAGTAAGTTTGTGTCTGGTGTATCTGATAGTATGGTCAAGGAGTGTAGGACCGTAATTCTTATTAGTGAGATGGACTAGTCTAGGCTGATGGTCCATGCTCAAAAGATAAAAGAGCAAAAGATTAAGAAGTGGGAGAGAGGAAACAAGAGAGCTAGGATGTCTAGTTTTAATTTAAATCAGCCAAAGTCAGAAGGTTGTAACCGTCCTCAGTTCCATCAGAGGTCTACAACTCCAGCACCCTCTTCATCTATTCCCCTAGTACCCAAATTCAGAAATGGCAATAGGGATAGGGAACCAGGCTCTAAGTCTCAGATCAGTGTTAGCAGTGCTCACACAAATCCTCTATGTCAGAAATATGGTAGACACCATCAGTGTGAGTGTATAACGGGTAGTGATGTGTGCTTCGGGTGTGGAAAGCTAGGCCATAAAATTACGGAGTGTCGGGTAGTTGCTCAGAAAGGTAGGGATGTGCACCAATAGGGCCAGTCCCATCAGTCGTCAGTTCTATCTGATCACCCAACTCAGCAGGGTGCTGCTTCCAGTGCTACTAGTGGCCAGCATCCAAATATATTATCTACTCTTCAGTCCCTCCAAGATTAGAAAAATTCTCCAAATGTCGTTACTGGTGCGTTGTAGGTCTTTTACTTATATGTTTATGATTTACTAGACCCTGGAGCTTCTCTTTCTTTTGTAACTTCATATATAGCCGTCAACTTTAGAGTCAGTCCCGAAACTCTAGTAGAGCCCTTTTCAGCGTCTACCCTAGTAGGCATTTCCATTGTAGACAGATAGGTATACAGGAACTACTCGGTCATAATATCTCAGAAAGTTACCTCAGTTGATCTCCTTGAATTAAAGATGACGGATTTTGACGTTATTCTCGGCATGGATTGGCTCTACTCATGCTATGCCTCATTTGATTGTAGAAATAGAATAGTTTATTTTTAGTTCCCAAATGAACCAGTCCTTGAATATAGGGGTAGTACCACAGCTCTTAGGGGTCAGTTGATTTCATACCTTAAGGCTAGAAGAATGATATCCAAGGGATGTGTCTACCATTTTGTGCGAGTCAAAGACTCTAACTCAAAAACTCAAAATCTTGAGTCAGTTCCTATAGTAAATGAATTCTCAGATGTATTTCCTGAAGATCATCCCAGATTTCCTCCTGAAAGGGAAATCGACTTCGGAATAGACCTTCTTCTGGATACTCAGCCCATATCTATTCCGCCATATAGAATGGCTCCATCTTAACTTAAAAAGTTAAAAGCATAGTTAAACGATCTCCTATATAAAGGATTCATCATACCTAGCATCTCCCCGTAGGGTGCACTTATTTTATTCGTGCGTAAGAAAGACGACGCTCTCAGAATGTGTATAGACTACCGTCACTTAAACAAAGTCACGGTTAAGAATAAATATCCACTTCCTAAAATCGATGACTTATTTGACCAACTTCAGGGTGCCAACTATTTTTTAAAGATAGACCTCAGATTAGGCTATCAACAGCTCAGGGTCATAGACCTCAGATCAGACTATCAACAACTCAGGGTCAGGGAATGTGACATTCCAAAAATAGCTTTCCAAACTTGGTATGGTCACTTCGAATTTCTAGTTATGTCCTTTGGTCTAATCAATGTCGTAGCATCCTTCATGAAACTGATGAAACGAGTGTTCAAACATTACTTGGACATGTTCTTCATAGTCTTCATTGATGACATTCTTGTTTACTCTCGTAGCGAAAATGATCATGCAGACCACCTCAGAATAGTACTTCAGATTCTTAGAGGTCACCAGTTGTTTGCTAAATTCAGTAAGTGTGAATTATGGCTAAGATCAGTAGCTTTGCTTGGCCATATTATTTCTAGTAATGGTTGATCTGAGGTGATTTTATACACTTCGGAATCATTATTCTAGATTATTTCGCCTTGTTTTGAGTGCAATTTGTGTGCTTTATGTGCTCATATTGATACAAAATAAGCATTTAAGTGTCCAAGTATGTGATTACAATGTCCAAAGTATTTTTCAAATATGTTTGTATTTAATTGAGTTATTTAGAGTTCAACCCGAAAAACTAGTTTTACTAGCTTGAGCTAGGTGTGCGTCTAGTTGATTTTGGTGGATTCTAATGTGTTTAATTTATTCCAAATATTTTAATGGTGTAATTAAAAGTGGAATAAGTTGTTTGTAATCTGCAAAATTTAATTTGATTAAGTCAAAAGTCGAAATAATAAGTGGAAGATCATTGCAAATTTGCCTTATCTTAGCTCTTGTTTTGATTTGTTGTTGAGAATATTGTATTGTTTTGATCTTTAATTTGTGATGTATAATATTGTAGGGGGTTTTGTGATGTGAATACGGTGATATACTGATGATTTAAAGGCCGAAAATTCATTAGAAAAATACTACAAAAGTCATGGGCAAAGGATAGGACATTTTGCACTTAACCAGATTTTTGGATGTAAATTCCAGTGAGATGATGTGAAGTCAACATGTCGCGTTAATGTTTCAATGCATTAACTGAAGCGTCGCATCGCTGGATTACAAATTGAAATCGCCGACACAGTAATTTTTCCCCTATTTAGAGTTAAAATTGGTGCATGCAATATTAAGAAGAAAAGGTGGAAATAATTTACGGGGAGATGTGCCTCCCCTAATCCCACTAAAATTGTAATGCTTTATAATATATTTTTGCATAAGGATGGGACTGTTGGTCAACATCATTAAATACTTGGACAATATAAATTCTTTGGGGGGGGGGGGGGACGGGGGCGGGGGAGCCACTGGACACACGTACAATACGCTTGAACTATTTTGGATGAAAAGTGGGGAGCTACTGCACAGTTTATTAGGTTTTAATTTTATTTTTAGTCTTTAATTTTTTATATCATGTATTCAATTATTGGGATCGTGATTATAAATATTAGTGGTTAAAATTTTTTCTTTCGGGGTTAAAGCCAAGAACATGAGTACTATTATTTTGGATTAATTTCGATTAATTTTGTTTATCTTTGATTGTTTGTTTACTCTTATTTTAATTATTTTAAGGATTTGTGACCCTTAGAATACATATATTGACAAGCTTTTGATTTCGGGAGAGGGAATAGGGAGATAGAACATGGGAATAAACAAAGTTTGAGTTTTTATTCTTTTATAAATTAAAGAATTAAACTTAGCGTCTAGGACAGGGATGTACTTAGATGGCTTACTTGATTCATACGCAGGATGATAGCTTTAATTAACTTAATTGGATTATTACATCCCCTCTCAAGGATGTAGTTGTAATGTCCATATTAGGTAAAAGATTATTGGTTGGGAAATCGTGATCATGCAATTAATCCTACGAATCAACAACCGAGATAAGCAAGTTAATGAAGGAAATTCAAAAACATAGTATGATCGTTCTAAGTGCTTTAACCCTGGGCTTTTCTCCATTGATTATTCCAAGACTTTTATTTTACACATTATTTATTTTATTTTTAATTTACAAAAATTACTAACTCTCTTCTTGTTTATTTTTTTTTTCAATTAGTTAGATTAGAATTAGATAGACCGCGAGCTCAAGTCCTTGTGAGATCGATACTTGATCTTCCTTGAATCCACTATATTACTTGATAAGACCATGTACACTTGCGTGTGCGTTTGGGCGCTGTCAAGTTTTAGGCGCCGTTGTCGGGGACTTGTTATTAGGCAACTATCTTATTTTTAGTTTTTCTATATTGAGTTGTAAATATTTTTTGTTTAGTTTCTTTTTATTTTCTTTTATTTCTATTTTTCTCACATTCTTCTCTAGATGTCAACCTGGGATAGATGGTTTTTGAGTGACGGAAATTCTTGTTGTTTTTTAGAAGGACACCACCTTGTGGCTTATTGTCCAGATTTTTATGAAAGTGTGTGGACGAAACCTTCACAATATGATGCGAATAATTTGAGGAAGTCTGAGTACTCGATAACTAATATTATGGAAATTATGATGGAGCCACTGCCGCCATGTCTACAGTGGCTAAGAAAGGAAATATATTGGGAGGATATTAGCCAATGTGTAGACCAAACACAAGAATCGCAGCCACTCGATTGTTATCTTGATCTTGAAATTGAAATTGAGATGGTGAATAAAAGTGAGTGTGTAGTAGATTGTGTAAATTATGATGTAGGATTGGTTGGGCCTCACTCGAAGCACTTTTCTACATTATGTTTAGATGACGTCGTGTCTGTGGAATCATTTAAAATAGTGGAAGAGTGTGAAGATGAGGAACAAGAATCCCATATTCTTGAATTTATACTGAATAAGAAATATAAAAACACACCCCACTTGAAGGCCGAGTGATTTACCATGCACATTCTATTACTCGGTTCCTTAATTTTTGTACCACCTCCTTATGATCGAGAAAAGAAATGGATGCGATGTTGGGGGTGAAATTTATATCCTCAAGGTGGAGGAAAAAGTTAATATGGGTTGTGTCGCGATACTAAATTAGGCTCTGCTTGGGAGGCAACCCAAATTAATTAGGTATATTTTCTTTTCAATTTTAGTTTTTAATTTCACATAGTTTTTGTTTTTGGTTGAGTCACAGGTTAATGGGAAGTCTGAGTACCATAAACTTGAGCTTGAAGCATGGCAAAAATTGAGTGTGGGGTCCCATGGATATCCTTTATGTGATGATGCTACTATCTAGGCCTAGAGGCCTCAGGGAGTATTTGTATCTCTTAATTTTAAATTCACTTTGGGGACAAAGTAAATTTTTAAGTGTGGGGTGAGGAAAATTTCCAATTTTTGGCTCAGTTTGAATTTTGTTTTTTTGTGTAATATATTCTTGTTGGTGCTATTTTTGATTACATGATGCAAGTGGGTTTGTTTGTAAAAGCATGTTGAATTGTGTGAATTGCTATTTTTGAGACTCTTAGGTTGAAGTTAATGACTTTTGTACTTGTTGGCTTAATTTTGAATTCATGCTATTGTTGGTTGGGAGTCTATGATGATCCTATTGAGTTGAGCTTGTGCCATGTGCGCGTGAGGTATTTTGTATATTCCTTGTTGCATGTGATGTCTAGAACTTGCCCGGTGTGTGTGTGAAGCGAAATAAAGAATGTGAATTTAGGAGATGATATAGACATTTCTTTGATAGTCTTATTTTATACCTTCTATTTGTCCTACCTTTTATGCATTATCCTAGTTAACCCTATTAAGCCTTTAGCTTATTTTCTTTGGTATCTTCATATGTAGCCTAATCCCTTCTTTGATAGACAATAATTTTATCCAAAAATCTCCTAAGTGCTTGAATTGAAAAAAAAATTGAGTAAGGAGTTTGAGAAATAAGAAGAAAAATGTGAATTTGATGTCCCAAGGTAATAGTTATTGATGTTGATAATTGATGTGTGGTGGTTGAGTGTGATGTAATTGATGCTAGAAATATTGCCATGGTTGTGAGAAAAAAGAAAAATAAATTGATACTTGTGGTAATAAAATATATGCCCACCAAGTGTTTGTGAAAATGTTTAAAAGAGATGGGGCAAAAATAAAAGCGATGGTAGACAAAAAATGTAATTTGGTTGTTAGAGATTTTTTTTTAAATGTATGATGTAATGTATTAAAGCGCTTAGAGAGGTTAGTCACCATTCTTGACCAAAATAGTTCCAACCCGTCCCTTACAACCCAAAAAAGTCTTAATTGATCCTAAGCTTTACATTTGACTATTAGTGGAGCATTACATTAAGGGCAAGCCTATGGTTCATTGTGTGTAACTTGGAAATTCTTTGTGAGAGTGAGCGTAATTTGATTCTTGTACCCACTGTGCTATAAATTGCATTATTGTGAGTGATTATGGGTAGCTCTCTTGTTGTGAGGGGCACATAGTTGATGAATATGGGTGATTTATATGATGTCCTTGATTGAGCAATATGCATGAGTTTGCCAACTAAGTGAGTCAATTCTTTAGGTTAGGATATTTTGGAGTATTGTTCACGAGCTTTCAATTGTGTAAATAACATGCTTTGTGTAGAAACTTGCATTCCGTGTAGTCATTGTAGTACTATCTTGAGTGTCTTTAATTTAGTAGGAGTGTAGCGTCACCTAAGATTTTTATGCTTAGAGTAAAGAGTTGTTCGAGGACGAACAAGGATTTAAGTGTGGGGTGATGGTTTGAGGTGATTTTATACACTTCGGTATCATTATTCTAGCTTATTTCGCCTTGTTTTGAGCGCAATTCGTGTGCTTTATGTGTTCATATTGATACGAATAAACATTTAAGTGTCCATGTGTGTGATTACAATGTCCAAAGTATTTTTCAAACATGTTTGTATTTAATTGAGTTATTTAGAGTTCAACCCGAAAAACTAGTTTTACTAGCTTGAGCTAGGTGTGTGTCTAGTTGATTTCGGTGGATTCTAATGTGTTTAATTTATTTCATATATTTTAATGGTGTAATTATAAGTTGAATAACTTGTTTATAATGTGCAAAAATTAATTTGATTAAGTCAAGAGTCGAAATAATAAGTGGAAGATCATTACAAATTTGTCTTATCTTAGCTCTTGCTTTGATTTGTTGTTGAAAATATTGTGTTGTTTTGATCTTTAATATGTGGTGTATGATATTATAGGAGGCTTTGTGAGGTGAATACGGTGATATATTGATTATTTAAGGACCGAAAATTTATTAAAAATACACTACAAAAGATATAGACAAATAATAGAATATTTTATACTTAACCAGATTTTTGAACGCAAATTGTAGTGCGACGATGCGAAGTCAATGCATTGCGTCGATGTTCCAATGCATTAACTGACGCGTCGTGTCGCTGGATTACAAATTGAAATCGCTGACACAATAATTTTTCCCTATTTTAAATTAAATTTGGTGCATGCACTATTAAGAGGAAAAGGTGAGAATAATTTATGGGGAGATGTGCCTCCCCTAATCCCACTAAAATTGTAATACTTTATAATATATTTTTGCATAAGGATGGGAAAGCTGGTCAACATCATTAAATACTTGGACAATATTAACTTTTTGAGTTGGGGGTGGGGGGAACCACTGGACACACGTACAATATGCTTGGACTGTTTTGGATGAAAAATGGGGGAGTCACTACACAGTTTATTAGGTTTTAATTTTATTTTTAGTCTTTAATTTTTCATATCATGTATTCAATTATTTAGGTCGTGATTATGAATATTAGTGGCTAAAAATTCTCCTTTCGGGGTTAAAACCAAGAACATGAATATTATTATTTTGGATTAATTTCGATTAATTTTGCGTATCATATTTGGTTGTTTGTTTATTCTTGTTTTAATTATTATAAGGATTCGCGACCCTTAGAATGCATATATTGTCAAGCTTTTGATCTCGGGAGAGGGAATAGGAAGATAGAACATGAGAATAAACAAAGTCTGGGTTTTTATTCTTTTATAAATTAAAGAATTAAACTTAGCGTCTAGGACAGGGATTACTTAGATGCCTTACTTGATTCATACGTAGGATGATAACTTTAATTAACTTAATTGGATTATTACATCCCCGCTCAACGATGTAGTTGTAATGTCCATATAAGGTCAAAGATTATAGGTTGGGAAACCATGATCATGCAATTAACCCTACGAATCAACAACTAAGATAAGCAAGTTAACGAAAGAAATTCAAAAACATAGTATAATCGTTCGAAGTGCTTTAACCTTGGGCTTTTCTCCATTGATTGTTCCAAGACTTTTATTTTACACATTATTTATTTTATTTTTAATTTACAAAAATTACAAACTCTGTTCTTGTTTATTTTTTTTCAATTAGTTATACTAGAATTAGATAGGCGGAGAACGCAATTCCTTGTGAAATCGATACTTGGGCTTCCTTGAAGCCACTATATTCTTGAAGCCACTATATTACTTGATAAGATCACTTACACTTGCGTGTGCGCTTAAACACTTTCAATGGCATTAGAGTTTATCCTCAAAAGATAGAGGTAGTAAGAAACTGGCCTAGACCCATCTTTCCATCATATATCAGGAGTTTCTTGGGTTTAGCTGGCTATTATCATCGATTTGTTAAAAGGTTTTCTTCTATTGCATCCCCCATGTACAGATTGACTCAGAGATTTATGCGAGAAGAGTTTTTAGGAGTTAAAGACTCGACTCACCTCAGCCCCAGTCTTGACTATACCAGATTTGTTCAGATGGTTTTGTTGTGTACTGTGATACATCCAGGGTAGGTTTAAGTTGTGTCCTCATGCAGAGAGGTAAGGTCATAGCCTATGCCTCCAGATTCCTTAAACCCCATGAGAAGAATTACCCTACTCATGATCTTGAGTTAGTAGCTGTAGTGTTTACCTTAAATATTTTGAGGCATTACTTATATGGGGTGCATATAGATGTGTTCACAGATCACAAAAGCCTTCAGTATGTGTTCTTTCAGAAAGATTTAAATCTGTGTCAGAGAAGTTGGTTAGAGTTATTGAAGGATTATGACATGAGTATTCTGTATCATCCGGGCAAGGCGTATGTAGTGGATGATGCTCTCAGTAGATTGTCTATGAGAAGTATTGCTCATGTTGAGGATGGTAAGAAGAAGTTAGCTCAGGAAGTTCATCATCTTACCCGACTAGGTGTTCGCTTAGTCGACTCAGCAAAGGATAGTGTGTGGGTGCAGAGTAGTACTGAATCATCTCTAGTTTCCGAGGTGAAGGAAAATCAGGATAGAGATCTCAACCTAGTTAAGTTAAAAGAATCAGTCAGAGACTATAAAGTGGAGGTTTTCTCCCAAGGGAGAGATGGTGTTTTGCGTTGTTAGGATAGATTGTGTGTGCCTAGGGTAGATGATTTGAGGCAATGAATTCTTGCAGAAACGCATGGTGCACATTACTCTATTTATCCAGGGGCCACTAAGATGTACCACGATTTATGGGAGATCTATTGGGGGAAGGGGATGAAGAGAGATATTGTAGAGTTTGTAGCTAAGTGCTCTACATGCCAGCAAGTTAAGATTGAGCACTAGAAACCTAGTGGGTCCATGCAGGAGTTCAGTATTCCCACTTTGAAGTGGGAGGAAGTGAACATGGATTTTGCGACAGGTTTGCCGCATACTCGTCATCAGCATGATTCTATATGGGTTATCGTAGACAGGATGACCAAATTATCCCATTTCTTGCCAGTCCATACCTCTTATTTAGCCGAGGACTATAACAAACTCTATATTATAGAGTTGGTCAGGTTACATGGAGTCCCAGTGTCTATCATCTCTGATAGAGGTACCCAGTTTACGTCTCACTTCTGGAAGACATTCCAAAAGGGTCTTGGTACCCAAGTCCATCTCGGTATAACTTTTCACCTTCAAACAGACGGTCAAACAAAAAGGACCATTCAGACTCTAAAAGATATACTGAGAGCATGCATTGTTGATTTCAATGGTAGTTGGGATGACCATTTTCCTTTGATTGAATTCACACAAAATAACAGTTATCATTCCAGTATTCGTATGGATCCATTTGAGGCTCTCTATGGAAGGAGATGTAGATATCCATTGGTTGGTTTGAGGTAGGTGAGGTCGCAGTAAAAGGGCCTGACTTGGTATTTGATGTATTAGAGAAGGTTCAGTTGATCAGAGAAAGGCTTAAGGCTGCCTAGAGCCGACAAAAATCGTATGTAAAAGTGAGGAGAAATGACCTCAAGTTTGAGGTCGGTGATCTTGTGTACTTGAAAATCTCTCCCATGAAAGGAGTGAAGATATTTAGCAAGAAAGGGAAACTCAGTCCCCGATATATTGGTCCCTTCAGAATTCTAATCGTTTTGGAAAGGTAGCTTACGAGATTGAGTTGCCTTCAGATTTAGCCTCAGTACAACCAGTGTTCTATGTCTCATTGGTGAAAAAGTGTATTGGTGATCTAGCGGTAGTTGTTCCCTTAGAAAGTGTAGATATTCAGAACAATCTTTTCTTTGAGGAAGTTTCAGTTGAAATTCTTGATAATCAAGTTCGTAGACTAAGGAATAAAGAAGTTCCACTAGTCAAAGTTCTTTGGTGGAATTAGTCCATTGAGGGAGCCACTTGGGAAGTAGAGGCAGATATGCGAACCAAGTACCCTCATCTTCTCTCCGCGAATCCAAATTATGTATACGGTACTAATCTTCTTAAGATTTATCTCTATTATGCTCAGTTTCAGTTGCACATCATGTTCATGTCAGTCGGACATTTACAAATCCGTTCAGTCATGTAATCCATGTATTAGATATGCATGTTCAGTGTGTAAGCCCAGTCCAACAGTTTTCCTCAGCTTAACTAGCTTTATTCGAGGATGAATGATCCCAAGAGGGAGATACTGTAACACCCCGTATTTCTCTAGAATAATCTAAGTCCTAATACATGAGTATTCGTATACAAAATTTTTGAAACACTCATCATTTTAAGTTTAGATCCTGCCATTGTGTAGGAAATTCAATTAGCTTTCCAACGATATAAAATTCGCCCAAATTCGATAACCGGGTAAGAAGTTATGGCCATTTTAAGTTTCAATCATTAGACCTCGTCATTTTAACCCTTGGCTCATCGCGGAGCTAGTCTATGTGGCGATTGGTAATTTCCAGTGGAGGTGCGCGATATTGGCGGGTCGCGCCATAGGAAAAATTGGCATTTGGAAGTTTCCAGTGTCTCTCCGTGATTCCACCACGTCACGCTGAACTTCCAAGTCCCAATCAGTGAAGGACCACGATTTTCCCCACGTTGCGCCATAAACCAGTTTCCCAGTTGTCTAATTCCAGTGGCTTGGCACAATAGTGGCGCGTCGCACTAAGGCCAAAGATTGGGATCTTCAGTTTTTAGCTTTTGTTTTCAAATTTGTTCAGGGGTATTTGGGTCTTTTTCCACGACCCTAATTAACCTAAAACATGAAATTTAACCCCTAAACACCTTAAGTAGTCATTGTTATTTCAATTCCTCAAACAATCAAAGATCCCCTTTTCAATAACAAGAAATCTTAGCTCTCAAATTCAAGGCCAATCCGAAAGAACTCACCTAGAACTTCAAGAAATTCATTATCCCAGGTATGTTAGATATTCATCCATGAATTCCTTTCATCCATGGAGCCTAAGTAACCTATATTAATCACAAAGTTATAATCCTTTCAAGTTATTATGTTTTAAATTATGATTTCATCCATGAATCTCCATGAATTATTGATTTATACCATGTTACCATGAAATTATCGTTACTATTGAATTCTCCATGTTTTAATATTATTATTCATTGAATTAAACCATGATTTAGTACTATTATGTCGAATTCATGCTATTTTTATAAGTTCTATGGCATTTCTATGATTGTTTTAAACCCTGAACTACAAGTGTTTGATAAAATGCCTATATGAGTGATTGATTTAAATAAAAGCTTCATGTTTTGTCCTTCAAGCTTTAGTGTTAATTTACTATTATTGTTTTTTGTCCTGGGGGTATTGAATACCCGAAATCCATAGCTTTTTACTTAGTCTAGTATCTGTATATTATAGAATAGTCTTCAGAATATACTATGAGCATTATCAGAACAGTCAGTTACCAATCAGATGAGCTCAGAACAATCTAGTATTTCAGTGTTTTTCAGTTGGGAGTAGGATTTAGCACCGAGCGAGTGTAGGGATGGCGGCTTCCCTGTCAGATAGGCAGAGTCGTTAGTAGAAGTCCCTATACTCCAGAACTACGTAGTCAGCATAGGATATGAAAAGTCACCCGTCAGATTAGGCTTGATTATCTCTCAGGGGTCACCCGTCAGTTCAGGAATGACACCCTTAGTCCTTTGGACATTATATCAGTTTAGTAGTTCCACACAACCATCGTTAGTACCCGTGACAAGGTATTAACACCCTTCCAACTGGGGTTAAAGGTTGGACTCCGATTATCTCAAATTAGGGGAATGTCGGTTAGATGATACCTCCCACAGTCTCAGATATAGTCTCAGTTCAGATATGTAGTCTTAGAGTTTTTTGACGAAAACATACATATATCAGTATTTTGTCAGTATTCCAGTTTGCAGATTTTACTCAATCCATGTTATATGCTTGGTCATGCATACTCGATATTACGGATTCTCCATATTTTCAGTATCTACAGATTCCATGTTCTCTACTCAGTACTCCATGTTTTACACGCATATTTAGTTAATTATTAGTTCTTTTCATGAAACCATTCCTATCAGCCTACCTCATTTAGTATACAACTACAATCAAAGTACTGATCGCATACCTTTCTTTTGTACTATGATGTATTATATCATAGGTGTTGATGCTCAGTCCCGGGACCGCGCGTAGACTTCACTTCTCAGGCTATCAGCAGTACAGTAGCAGTGGTGATTTCTCATAATTCAAGGATAGATTATTTTACTTTATATCTCTATTTCAGTAGTTAGCAGAGTTAGTTGGTGACCTGTCCCATCAACTCATATTTAGTCAGTCAGTTTTAGAGGCTTTTCAAATATTAGAGTTAGTTATTTAGTATTCAGACATTACAATTAGTTATCCAGTTTATCAGTATTTAATCAGATTCAGTCATTAAAACCTTATGGCATGTCAGTATTCTTCCGCATTTATGATTATGTTTTCTAGTGCTCACAACAGGTACTGGCTCATGGGTTAGCTTATGGTCCCTCGGGACTGTAAGCACCATGTGACGACTAGGGGGTAGTCCCAGGTCGTTACACAAATGATGTTCAAAAAATCCAAAACTCGTCCGAGAACACCTACTGACATTCCTGATCATGAAGCTACATAAGGATCGACATTTAATGGTCGAAAGGGTCGCGAAATAAGATTGCCAACTATGAAGGCTAAAATAACTCTAAGTATGAATACTTAGCTAAAATTTTCTAAGTCTGGGACCCCTTAACAAGCTTTAAAAGACTGAATTAAGCTTAGGATTTTGCGGGGTCTTACAGAATACTAATAAAGTCATAACTAATACAGAAAGATAGAGGGGAACTTTGGCCGCATAAATGTCCAACTACTACTTTGAGCAATCTGAAGGCGCCCAAAAATCTAATAGTCTGAGGGCACCCGAACCTGAAGCTGCACTGAAAGGGTGAAGTAGGAGTGAGTACGGTCCACTTGTACTCAGTAGGTATCATAGGCTAACCGAGCAAAGTAAAAAATAATGCATACAAATACATACTAAGGGAACATCACCTGCAATCAGAAAAATGCCCCACAATGGTAGCCCACACCGCTTACACTAACAGTTCTATAATATCCATATATAATACAACAACACACAAGATAGAAATACAAATATACACAATATCATATACAAGTAGAACAAAAGAGGGATGCGTATAATCAAGATCATCAATTACAATTAAAGAAAGATACAACTATTAGATGTTAACAAGTCAAGATATAGAACTCATAGGTAGATGACAAGTCAATATGGCAATTCAAACATAACATAGACATAATAAAATGGGTGAAATGTATATGATGATAATAATGATGATGATGCATGGTATTGGCACACAACCTTGAGTTTGGCACACAACCTTAAGTTTGACACAACCTCAAGTTTGGCACACAGCCTCAAGATCACCAATATCCCCAGCCATTCTCCGGCATAATCCTTCAGAGATGGTCCATAAAATTCAATATCCAATACCAATATCTAGTATTCCAGTGTTTCTAGGATTTTCAAAGCACATACATAGCATAAGACACAAATTAAGTACACATTCATGACAATAAGTATATATAAAGCAATAAAACAAACATGTGAAATAATGCATATGATGACATTAGAATGACGATGCAATGTTCACAATCATTCAAAATTAGTATTTCCTTAACCAATCCATATGATGTATTTTCATAACCAATCCACAAAATATATTTCCACAACCAACCACAATATTACAATTCCACAACCATGTGAGCCAATATCCACTCATTACCTCTGTTTCATCCATGAATTTTCACATGTTTCATATACCAATAAGTATGGATATATCACAATATACCAATGAAATCACATTAGGCATTTCAACAACACAATAAAATTATTCACATGTATTCAAGGCTATCAACACTATATAAGACCCCACACAGTCACATATATCAAATCATATTCAATTTCAACATTGTATTCAAGTCTATCAACACCACATAAGATCCCACACGGTCACACATAGCATATCATATCTCAATTTTAACAATTACATCACATATAAGCCCTCACACGGGCACAATACATAGATAGTCATTTTTCATGATTAGTTCCCCCCCTTAATATCCATGTTGTACCATCATTTACTACCCAACCTAGTCTAAAAGAGTTAAGCCATGACCTACTTTGAATGCCAAAACCGGCCCGCTACACTTCGAACCACGACCTTACTTTCCATGAACGACCCCGAACATCACTAAAAATATCAAATATGGAATCTATGCGACAAAATAAAATTAACGACACCCATATTGACTATTTTTGGTTCGAAGTCAAAACGGACCCCCGAAACGGGTTTTCAAAAAAGAAGGGAAAATTATATCTTTACTTTAAAATTGTTTTCCACATTTTTAGGAACCTGCAGCTGAAAATTCAAGTTAAATCGAGTAAAAATGAGGTTCAAATAGAAGAAAAACTATTTTTAAGCTTTACCAGATAAAATCTTTGAAATCCGGGTTAAAATCAAGAATCAAAGTTGTTTTGAAGGTTAAATTGATGAAAAATTAGTAATTATAAGATTAAAATATTACTCAAGTGAAAAGAAGTGAAATTGGGGTTTAAAATCAAGCCTTAAGATTTTTTGGTGATTTTAAAAAATTAATCAAGAAATTACTAAGAAAAGAGTGAATCTTACCTTAAATCCGTAATAGAATCAAGAAATAGATGTTAATCTAGCTTCCCAAGCTCCCACAAGCTTCACTTTTAAGCTCTCACACTATTTTAAGATTTAACTATCAAGAGAAAATATGAAAGAGTGGACAAAATGAGCCAAAAAGAGGTAAAAAAAATAGTTATATTGCACAAAATATGTTATATATAGTGCAGTTTTTATTTAAGTTCAAAAGGACTTCAATGGGGTATTCGGGATTTGTTCGGAGTACGATATATGTAAAAAAACTATGTAAACACACTAAATACGATGCCTTGGACTCAATAGAAATATTATATTTTTGATAAAACATCATTTTCGTAAAGTTGACCCCCGAAGTTTGAAATCACAAATTCCAAATCGAGAGTCGAAATGAGATTTAAAAGCCATAAAATTACACTAAATATGTTATCACCCTAAAATTGATATTTCAAATCTGCTGGCAAAGTCGAATTTTTCATTCGAGGTCGTTTCAATAAAATGTGGATCCCACACCCATAATTTCGATTTTTCTAACTTTCTGACCAATAGGTCGAAATGAGCTCGGGTGCACCGTAATCCAAACAAAAGGTCTACCTAGCCTAAAATTGATATTTCAGATCTGCTGGCACAGTACCTTTAGCCATCCGTCTCACGGATAAAAGGATATCCACATAAGTCTAAAATAAGATTCTCAAAGTTATCAAAAATCACAATATCGCATAAATGGTACCAAAATGCATAGAAAACTATGACAATCACCCACACACCTCAGAAATACCATAATACAAAGAAGGAAAGGAGTAAAATAGTCAAATCATATAAAATAACAAATTTTACATATTTCATCAAATTTTTAGATCATTACATGTTAGGCTTCAATAGTTATTAACTCAATCTATTTCACTTATGTCTTAATTAACCTCAATGATAAGTGAAATCAATAATCATCCCCTTATAACAAGAACAACTATGAATACACATAATGATAAATACCTCATATTTATGACATTTAGTCTTTCAAGTAACTCTCCAACTTTAATCAAGTACACGTAAAGAAACAACAAGTCAAGTTAAACCATGACCAAGTCAACAACCCTGACTCTAACAACAAGAATCCCAAAATATATGTCAAGTAAGCGGACAAAAAAAGAATCTCAAATATATCAAGCAACATCATGATTCGATTCACTCAAAGAACCCATAATAACAATGACAATATAACTGGATCCACTCATGGAATCAATATAAACAACAACAATAACGATAAACATATATCCGGTCCACTCAAGAAACCGTTACACTCATGCATACCTTGTACATACATGTTAAAAGTCTTATGGGTACATCCACTAGTCATGACTTGCAAGGGACGAGCTCTATACATGTGCCAAAATCCAGAAATCACGTGTCTATGAACCTTATTTCATCAGATCCCATGAAGATATTCAAATATCAGGACATCTCACAAATAACCAATAGAATATCACAACAATCATAGAAAATAATTATAACAACCAATATTTGAAACCACCAGAAGATTTATATATAATTTCATTGAATGCTATTAAACTTAAAATATCATTTAACACATTCTTTCCATAAGTATTCATTGCAAAAAAGGAAACCATCCAAATACTTGGTCAACTTGAATTAATCATTTCACATAACAACAATCATACTTTAACACACCAAATCACAAGTAGATATGAATCATTGCTCTCATCAATTATAACATGTCAACAAAATCCACGATTTATTCAAACAAGCATTATCTATCAATATTCATTAAATTCAAGTATTCATTTTATTCAAGTATTCATTTTGGAAGTTCCCATTCATCCAAAGGACTCTAAAATCTAATTCAACAATCATAAATTCATTCACAAATCCAATCCTTCTCATCTATACAGAGACTTAGGATTCTTCTATTATCTAGAAACCTTAGATTCAAGTCATTATTAGATTTAATACCTTCTTCATTTGATACAAAACTAGATATGGAAGACACAAAACACCAACCAAAATCAGTCCACTAATCCAAGAACCCGACGACCTCTTTTGGTGACCCCTCTTGGATTCAAGACAAGAACAAGAACACAAGAGAATAAGGTGTTAACACCTATTGGTAGCCAACAATCCCAAACTATATTAACAATAATAGGATGAAGAACAACAATATTATAATAACAAGAAAAATACAGGTTATAATACAAGAACACTACCAACGGTTACAACAAACTAAAGATAGAAAGATAGACAAATGGATAGTATACTCTTAACAACCCAAGAGCTTATTCCAATGTTGAACCCTTAACACTACACACAACTATCACCTACCTCTTACAATTGACACAAGAGAGGATTCCACCACCCAAGCACCAATGTATCAAGCAAAATACAACCCACAAATAATTCCACACTTGTGCAATGCCCTAGTTTCGATTACAAATCTCTCTATATCTCTATAAGAGAACTGTTATCTCAATATCATTAATAAACTAAAGAAATAAACCTTATAATTGTCATGACTGACCCGAGGCCTTGGCCGCGATGGGCATCCCGAACCACAAAGTCCCGAGAGACCCCCTTAGCCCATCCACTAGTGATATTGTTTTCTCTGGGCCAGGCCCGCACAGCTTTAAAATGCGTCACTAGGGAGTAGGGCTTTCTTACTTATATACCCAGTATCCCTCCTGTGTTTTGCCGATGTGGGACTCCTTCCTAAGTTGGGGTGTTAGATACATCCCCCTTATGGACTCAACATCCTCGCTGAGGTTTGCCTCACCGAATGAGATTTGCCTACACTCAGGACTGAGGTTTTACCCGCCTTACCGGGATTTTCCTACACTTAATTTGAACTCTGGACCACATCAATAGGGACGACACAGGAGTGGCTCTGATATCATTTTGTTATGACCCGACCCGAGGCCCTGGCCACAACGGGTATCCCAAACCATAAAGGCTCGAGAGACCCCCTTAGTTCGTCCATTAGTGATATTGTCCACTCTGTTCCCAGGACCACACGACTTTAAAATGCGCCACTAGGGAGTAAGTCCACTCTGGTCCCTCCTGTGTTTTGCCGATGTGGGACTCCTTTCTAAGTTTGGGTTTTACAACAATGTTCTATTTATACTATATTACAATAATAAACAAAATGAAAAAGGTCCCTTTAGTGACTAGTCTTCAAAATGGGCACCCATTGAGTGCACCATAGGGTGGCTTTGGACCTCCTTCACACTTAGACTTGTGCACTCTCTCAGGTGCCTTAAAAAATGCTCAAAAAGTGTAATGACCATGATCATACTTGTATCATTCTCTCCATCTTGAGAGGAATTTGACCATAAATTCACAGCCTCACTTCTTTTACAAAGGCACATCACAATCTCCTTCATGAGGCCACACATCTTCTCCATCTCTCTCACCTTGCATTTCAACCTCCTCTTACTCTCCATCCTAAGTCTTTCTATCAACCTTCATCGATTTAATTACTACTTCTTCCCTAAGATAGTACAATTTTCCCTCCCTTAGGCCCACGTTTCTCCGGTTCGGATACTCATTAGCCTTATGCCCCCACCCTTGACATTTAAAGCATTGAAATCCCTTGGAATTGGAAGTGAAAATTGGTTTACCTTCATACCTTGGGGACTGCTTTGGGTATCCTTGGTGATCTCGGGTTGGACAACCATGGATAAGCTCTCTTTGAGCTCCTTTTCAACCTCCAATGCTGCTTGGAAGATACAATCAATAGTGTTGAACTTATGAAGTGTTAATCGTGAGGCAATATCTCTATTCAATCCCACCTTAAATCTAATAATGTCATGACTCAATTGATCCTCTCTATGATCAAGTTTCAAGATGAGTTGTTGGAACTCATCGTAGTAAGCCACAAAGCTCTTGTTTCCTTGCTTCAAGTTATACAATTTGACAAGGAGATCTTGTTAATATATTTCAGGTAAGTACCTTTGTCTCATGAGGGACCTTAATTGAAATCAAGGAGGGGGTTTTACCTTAATCAAAACATTGACAAAATGCTTAATATACTCCCACCATGTAGTAGAATAACCCTCAAAGTGAACAATCATATAACAACTCTTTTTCTCCTCGGTAAGATCATAGACTTGGAAGACCCTCTCACATGTAGATTCCCAAGAAAGAAAATCTTCGGGATCACTCTTACCCTTGAATATTGGAAGCTCCATTTTGATGGTATTTATCCCTACATCACAGTTTTGGTTCCCTTGTTAGTTCCAATGACCAACTCTACCTTCTCGGCCATGAACTTTCCTCGGATCACTCTGCCTTCTTATTATCTCTCCCTCTCTCATATAAGCATCATCATATGTCCTATAACCATCATGTTGTCCTCCCCTACCATAGCCCTCAGTATGTATGGGTCTATTTGGGTTAAGTAGAGCTTGTAGTGGTGGGATTGGATTTGGATAGTGAGGTATTTTGTCAAGTTGAGTTTGGATGAGACGATTCAGGTTTGGTGGTGGTATTGGGATTCCAAGCCCTTTTTGTTGGACTTGGTGGAGTGGAGGATGGCTTGTTCTATCTTGTTCTCGGCTTTGGGAATAAAAATTGATTGAATTTGTGGCAATTGGTAGATATAGCATTTGGTGCAAAGTCTCGGGAGTATTTGTTGGGGAATTGTTTTGAAGGGTGGAAGGTGTTCTCCTTTGGATTTCTACACACTCTAATCTCCCACTCATTGATGCCACATCCGTATCTAATTTCTCAAGACCCACATTCAACCTAGCCATATCTCGGGACATAGTTTCAAGGCGAGCCAAAATGAGATTGATGGCATTATTGTCCATTGTTTGAGAATTTGAAGCCTCGGGTTTTATTGGACTTAGGAAGTTACCTACAAAACAATAATCGAGTTGGTTGTAAAAGAAAAGGTCCTCACACTCTCTCTTTAGTTCTTTGCCTCTTGGGTTTCTTCACTCAATCACACAAGTGTGACAAGCTTGATTGTATTCCGTGCTTGAGAGGTGAACCAAGAATTTATTACAACTTAAAACAATAAAGCACACAAAGGAACGTTAACACAAAGAAAATTTTCAAAACTAACTTACAATATAATATTATCCTATAAGTTAGTAATGGAGTCAATAAACGAGACTAAAGAAACAACAAATTAGACACTAGTAATCCAATTTTGAGCTCAAATTAATGTGTGAACAATAAATTTGATGACGTGTCACCCTTCAGTTGTCCTAGATTTTAACAAATTTTAATTATCAATTTTGATATTTTGGGTCCTTCACAATTTGGAGTGGATGAAATTAAAATTGGATGGAAAGTTCAAGTCTTAGAATCCTTTTCAAATTCAATCCTCAATAGGTGTGACTTGTACTATTCCTACAAACAAGGTCCTTGAAATAGGGAAAGTGGTTGAAAAAAATGTTGTTAAGTCAAAGAATGATGTGCTCAAGTCCTTTCACCAACAAGTCTTCCAACTTTGTCTTTACCTTTTCTAGATCTATTTGCTACTTTAAGTTGGTCAAGATAAGACAAGTGATGAAGAACAACAAGAACACAACAATAAACTTCAAGAACTACAACAACATTACTATATGGCCAAGAACAACAACTTCAAAATTCGGCCAACTTCATGTTCACATCAACAATGTAATCATTTTAAGCTCAAACTTTAGATCTAGACACTTATAGTGTTTGTGAGAAAGAAACCAACACTTGAAACACCCTAAAAACAAAATGACTACCAAATCTGGACACACAAACAAGTTTTCGGCCAAGACAACAACAAGATCCAACTTTCGGCCAAGAACAAGAACAACTTCACCCTTTTTTTTTCAACTTTCAAGACCAAGATTGATCTTGTTAGAGCAAGATAAATCCATGCTCTGATACCAAATGATACAAGACAAGCTACAGAAGACATAAATCACCTACCAAAATTAGTCCACTAGTCCAAGAACCCAAGGACCTCTTTTGGAGACCCCTCTCGGATTCAAGACAAGAATAAGAACACAAGTATAACACCCCAAAATCTGATTTTCCGGAATGCCACACGGTGCTCCGAACTACAAGTAATCATAAACTAACCCTGGCTGCTTTCTACTAAGTTTGAATCTCAAAATAGGGAAAATGAATATAAAAGCATAATAAATGTGGAAATCTTATCTAAAACATACTAATCTCACAAGTCTTAGGAAAACAACACTGAGAAATCTAAATACTGAATCAAAAGTTTAAAATTGAATATAGTAGTCTGAAAAGCCTCTACTGAATGAATCTAGAGAGTCACTAGGATAGGCCCCAGCTGAATCAAACTATCTGAAATGAATACGGAAACATCTATTAATAAAATGAAAATATAAATAGCCAAGTCCCCGAACTATGAGGACTCACCAACTGTAGGGATGTAGATGAGATGCTTGAAAATCACTCACGCTGCTGAGACTGAGCACTGGAACCTACATTATGAGACAATGTAGCCCATAGATGTATATATGGATCAGTACTATAAGGATGTACTGAGCATATGGGGGTGAATGCAATAAGTAAACAATATCATCACAATTTATAAAAAATGATCATGTATGTTAAATGCAAATAACTCACATAGGCTTGAGTAATCTAAAAACTAAAGATCATAAATCATGAACAATAAAGTATCTAATATGAATCTTGTGAGCCATTACATTCAGTTCTAAAATTTGTTCTTTCTGACAGCTACTACATCATCTTGTCAACATGTAAGGGAAATACTTCACCTCAAGACATTAAGAAACGTAAAACAATAGCTTTAAAAACATATGCTTTTATCTTAAGGCCTTAAACCAATAGACTATTTTAAGAGTAGGGGACATATTTTTGGGAGGTTCTTCTAACAGACGCAAATCATGTGATCATTCATGGAGTCCCATGTCTTTCCCACGTTGGGTTGAGATATTCTACCTTTGTCATCAGAATAGAACTTCTTATCTTAAGTGATCAAATCTTAGTCATCCACGTAGAAGTGGGAATAATCTTAATCCTACGGTGGCACATAGTTTTGCATCATGAAACCTTGGTAACATACCCATCACGGTGCTAAATACCACTCCCATTCTTATGCTCAGGATCTTAAGCAATCTACTTCAAAAAATAATATAGCACAAGGGTTTACAAGAAAGTCAATTATGCTCTTTTTTTCTTTAAATCTCAAGTCATATAAACATAGTGGATTCTTTATCTTAGCTCAGGACCAAAAGGTCAAATCTTTAGAGAAAAATCTGATAATAATCTCAGCTTAGGGTGCTTATAGGACAAAAAATCTTGAAATAACAATCTTAATTAGGGCTTAATGATCCATGCATCAAACTCATGTTAAAACATCATAATATTCATTCTTGGTGATGTAAACATTATAAATCAACTTAAAATATGGAAATTTCTGCAATATACATGAAAATATGAACATAAACATGCAATTCAACTTCTAAATCATTGGAAATCTCATAAACTCATAAATAGAAAAATTGGGTATAAACCTTAACTTCAATTTCATGAGAAATCACATAAAATTTTAGTAAATTTGTAATTAAAATAAGTTTTGGGCACAAAGATAAAAGGATTATCCTTGTTCATAACTCCACATACCTTAATTGATAATCTAAGATGCTAAAACTTGAATCTTGGATTCCTATTGATGATTTGGAAATGAATCCTTAGAGTTCTTGTATTGAGATTCCTAAATCTTGAATTTACTTGGTGAATTAATAGAGGAATTTGGATTTCTTGAGGAGAAAGTTTGATGATCTAGGTTTTATTTTATAGTATTTTGGTGAAAAGTGAATGTAATATGCTTAGGATGGGTTAAATCATCTGTTATTCATGACTTAGGTCTTGGGAAAAGACCAAAGAGACCTTTTTAAATATTTACTCAGAACTGGGAAAATTTCCGAATTTGGCATACAGCGAGACGCGCCATGATCGCGGTGGCCTACTGGAAACTGCCAACTGGGACTTAGAAAGAGACCGTGATGCGGAGCTATCGTGATGCTCTGCTAGATTGCCATTTGTCCATCACCGCGAGGCTCCACCATCACGGTGAGCCACTGGAAATGGATAAACGGGAAAAAGAACTTCTCCGTGACGTGGGAAAATTGCGGAGTTTCACTGGATCTTGACGAATGGGAAATTTCACCTCTTTACTATGCACTAATATCACGGAGTCTCACTAGAATATGACAATTGTCATTTAAACAGTCTCTGCAGCGCGCTAAGGACCCAAATCATGATGTTTTACGACTGAAGCTTAAAATAGCCCTAACTTCTCACTCGGTCATCGGATTTAGGCCAATCTTATATCGTTGAAAAGCTTATTAAATTTTTCACATAGTGGGGGGTCTAAATCTTGAAAATTCCACACGAAATAATTATTCTTTATTTTGGAAGCTATCCCTTAACATTCTAAGGACGTATTTTAGCTAGAAAAGGTACGGGGTATTACAATATCTCCCCCTTAGGAACATTCGTCCTCGAATGTGGCTAGATAAGCTGAGAGTGCTGAGGAATCTGAGGCTATAAGCTATCATTCACAACTAAAATAAATTAAATAACTGAATCTAAATCATTCTGAGTTTCTGAGTAATTCTGTGAGTGCATGAACTTACATGAGGACAACTATATAGCTGAATATATGATTAGAACAAATTGAATCAAGGAAGATTATTACCTTCGGCTAAATCTGAGTTTTCAGAGAAAAGGTGAGGGTACTTGGCTCGCATATCTGCTTCTGCTTCACAAGTGGCACCCTTAACAAACTGATTCCGCCAAAGAACTTTGATCAAGTGAACTTCTTTGTTCCTTAGTCTATGGATCTGATGATCTAAAATCTCAACTGGAATATCTTCGTATGAAAGGCCGTTCTGAATATCTGAGATTTCTAAAGGAACTACAATAGTGGAGTCACCGATGCACTTCTTAAGCATAGAGACATTGAATATAGGATGAATGGATGACAAATCTGCGGGAAAATCAAGCTCATAAGCTACTTTCCCAACATGGCTCAAAATTTGAAAGGGACCAACATACTGGGGACTAAGCTTCCCCTTTTTCCCAAATCTCTTCACCCCTTTCATGGGTGAAATTTTCAAATATACTAAATCACCTACCTTAAACTCGAGGTCCCTTCTTCTCATGTCTGCATAGGATTTCTGACAACTCTGGGTTGTTTTTAATCTTTCTCTAATCAACTTAACTTTCTCCATAGCTTCAAACACTGCATCGGGCCAAGTAAAAGTGTCCTCACCAACTTCAAACCAACCTATGGGCGATCTACATCTCCTCCTATACAGAGCCTCAAATGGGGCCATCTGAATGCTAGAATAGTAACTGTTATTATAAGTGAACTCAATCAATGGCAAATGCTCATCCTAACTACCTTTGAAATCAAGAACACATGTCCTCAACATATCCTCTAAAGTTTGGATGGTCCTTTTTGCTTGGCCATCTGTCTGAGGGTAGAAAGTTGAACTAAGATGGACTTGGGTACCAAGACCCTTCTGAAAAGCTCTCCAGAAATGGGAAGTAAATTGAGTACCCCTATCTAAAATGATGGACAAAGGCACTCCATGCAATCTGACTAACTCTCAGATATATAATTTAGCATAATCCTCAGTTGTATAAGATGTGTGAACTGGCAAGAAATGCACTGACTTAGTCAATCTATCTACAACAACCCAAATCAAATCATGATGATGACGCGAATGCGGTAAACCAGTTAAAAAATCCATATTCACCTCTTCCCACTTCCAAGTAGGAATACCAAACTCTTACAACGTACCACCAGGTCTTTGGTGCTACACTTTAACCTGTTGACAAGTTGAACATTTTGCTATGAACTCTGATATATCTCTCTTCATACAACTCCACCAATAGATTTCCCACAAGTTGCAGTACATCTTGGCAGTACCTAGATGAATAGTATAACGCGCACCATGCGCTTTCTCCATAATCCGTTATCTCAAATCATCAACACATTACACATACAATCTACTCTGATATCTCAACACACCATATTCTCCTTGGGAGAAAACCTCTACCTTTTGGTATTTAACCGACTCCTTCAGTTTGACCAAACTAGAATCCATAACTTGCTGTTCCTTCACTTCTGAACCTAGGGAACATTCGGAATTACTCTGAACCCGAACATTCCCTTCAGCTGAGTCCTTACCCAGATGATACAATACACCCATGTCCTAATATTTCAACAATTCTAACCACCT
This sequence comes from Capsicum pubescens, assembly GCA_030864215.1. NCBI lineage: Eukaryota > Viridiplantae > Streptophyta > Magnoliopsida > Solanales > Solanaceae > Capsicum > Capsicum pubescens. Next base: position 275,641,008 of record CM061542.1, read on the forward strand.
TCTTTGATGAAGATTCAACTCCCTCTGAGTAAACACATACTGAGGACTTTTTTAATCCATGAACACATCAACATGCACACCATACAGATAGTGTCTCCAGATTTTCAAAGCAAACACCACCGCAGCTAACTCGAAATCATGGGTTGGGTAAATCTTTTCATGAGGCTTTAACTGTCTAGAGGCATAGGATGTAACCTTACCCCTCAACATTAACACACAACCCAAACCAACTCTAGAGGCATCATAATACATCACAAAACTATTTTTACCATCGGGTAATGCTAGAATTGGGGCTGAAGTGAGTCGAGTCTTCAACTCCTAAAAACTCTTCTCACAGGAATATGACCACTGTAACTTAACTTTCTTTTAGGTCAATCTAGACATAGGAGATGAAATAGATGAGAAACCTTCAACAAAACGGCGGTAATAACCAACTAGACCCAAGAAACTCCTAATGTCTAATGGAGAAATGGGTCTAGGCCAATTTCTTATGGCTTCTATCTTTTGGGGATCAACTCTAATACCATCGACGAAAATAATATGATCGAGAAAGGCTACTGATCTTATCCAAAATTCACACTTGCTGAATTAGGCAAACAATTGATGATCTCTAAGAGTTTGCAAGACAATTCTAAGATGATCTATATGGTCATCCTCACTACAGGAGTGCAAAAGGATACCATCTATGAATACTATGACAAATATGTCTAGATATTGTTTGAACACTCGGTTCATGAGGTCCATGAAAGCTACAAGAGCATTGGTTAGCCCAAAAAACATGGCTTGAAACTCAAAATGTCCGTAACGGTCCTGAAAGTTGTCTTTGGAATATCACATTCCCTTACCTTAAGCTGATGATACTTGGATCTAAGGTCTATCTTTGAGAAATAATTGCACCTTGTAATTGATCAAAAAAGTCATCAATTTTAGGAAGAAGGTATTTGTTCTTGACTGTGACCTTATTTAGCTGACGATAGTCAATGCACTTTTACAAAGAACCATCTTTCTTTCGTACGAATAGGATGGGAGCGCCCCGTGGAGAAACACTAGGCCTTGTAAAACCTTTATATAAAATATCTTTGAGTTTCTCTTTCAACTCCTTAAGTTCGATGGGAGCCAAACGATAAGGAGGGATAAAAATAGGCTGAGTATTTGGGAGAAGGTCAATACCAAATTCTATTTCCCTATCGGGAGGTACCCCTGGGAGATCTTCTTGAAAAAATTCAGGAAACTCATTGACCACTCAGACGGACTGAATTGTTAGAGTCTCAGACTTAGTGTCTTTGACTCGAACTAGATGATGTATATCAAGTTTGTAACGCCCCGTAATCTGATTTCCCGGGATGCCAAACTGTGCTCCAAACTACAAGTAATCCTGAGCCAACCCTGGTTGCTTTCTACTAAATTTGGATCTCAAAATAGGGGAAATGAATATAAAATCATAATAAATGCGGAAATCTTATCTGAAACATACTAATCTCACAAGTCTTGGGAAAACAACACTGAGAAATCTGATTACTAAATCAAAAGTTTAAAACTAAATTCAGTAGTTCGTAAAACCTCTACTGACTGAATCTAGAGAGTCACTGGGATAGGCCCCAACTGAATCAAACTATTTGAAATGAATACGAAAACATCTATTAATAAACTAAAAATATGAATAGCCAAGTCCCTGAACTATGAAGACTCACTAACTACAGGGCTGTAGATGAGATGCTAAAAAATCTCTCATGCTGCTAAGACTAAGTATCTGAACCTACATTATGAGACAATGTAGCACATAGTCCTATATGTGGATCAGTACTTTGAGGATGTACTGAGCATATGGAGGTGAATGCAATAAGTAAACAATATCATCACAATTTATAAAAAAAGATCATGTATGCTAAACGTAAATGACTCACATAGGCTTGAGTAATATGAAAACTAAAGATCATAAATCATGAACAATAAAGTATATAATATGAATCTTGTGAGCCATTATATTCAGTTCTAAAATCTATTCTTTCTGAAAGCTACTACATCATCTTGTCAACTTGTAAGGAAAATACTTTATCTCAAGATTTTAAGAATCTTAAAACCATAGCTTTCAAAACATATGCTTTTATCTTAAGGCTTTAAACCAATAGACTGTTTTAAGAGTAGGGACATCTTTTTAGGAGGTTCTTCTAACCGACACAAACCATGCGAGCAATCATGGAGTCCCACGTCTTCCCCACGTTGGGTTGAGCTGTTCTACCCTTGCCATCAGAATAGAACTTCTTATCTTAAGTGATCACAATCTTAGTCATCCACGTAGAAGTGGAAATAACTTAATCCTATGGTGGCACGTAGTTCTCGGGCATGAAAGATAACATACCTATCTCGGTGCTAAATACTACTCCCATTCTTATGCTCAGAATCTTATGAAATCCACTTCAAAAAAATATAGCGCAAGGGTTTACAAGAAAACCAATTATGCTCTTTCTTTCTTTAAATCTTCAGTCATATAAATAAAGTGGATTCTTTATCTTGGCTCAGGACCAAAAGGTCAAATCTGTATAGAAATATCTGAGAATAATCTGAGCTTAGGGTGCTAATAGCACAAACACTCTTGAAATAGCAATCTTAATTAGGGTTTAATGACCCATGCATCAAACTCATGTTAAAACATCATAATAGTCATGCTTGGTGAGGTAAACATTTATAAATCAACTTAAAATCTGGAAATTTCTGCAATATACATAAAACTATGAACATAAACATGCAATTCAACTTTTAAATCATTGGAAATCTTATAAAATGATAAATAGAAATATTGGGTATAAACCCAACTTCAATTTCATGAGAAATAACATAAAATTTTAGTAAATTTGTAATTAAAACAAGTTTTGGCCACAAGAATGAAAGGTTTATCCTTGTTCATAACCCCACATACTTCAATTGATGATCTAAGATGCTAAAACTTGAATCTTGGATTCCCATTGATGCTTTGGAGATGAATACTTAGAGATCTTGTATTGGGATTCCTAAATCCTGAATTTCCTTGGAGAATTAATGGAGGAATTTGGATTTCTTGGGGAGAAAGTTTGATGATCTAGGATTTTCTTTGAGAGTATTTTGGTGAAAAGTGAAAGTAATATGTTTAGAATGGGTTAAATAATCTATTATTCATGACTTAGGGATTGGGAAAAGACCAAAGAGACCTTTTTAAATTTGTACTCGTAGCTAGAAAAATTTCCAAATTTGGCCTATGGCGAGACACGCCATGATCGCGGTGGCCTACTGAAAACTGCTAACTGGGACCTGGAAAGACACCGTGACATGGATCTATCGTGATGCTCTTCTAGATTTCCATTTGATCCATCACCGTGATGCATCACCATCGTGGTGAGCCACTGGAAATGGACAAACGGGAAAAAGGATTTCTCCGCGATGCGGGAAAATCGCAGAGTTTCACTGGATCTTGACGGATGGAAAATTTGACCTCTCCGCGATATGCCAATATCACAGAGCCTCACTGGAATTTGACAATTATCATTTAAACTGTCTCCACGACGCACAAAGGACCCCAATCACGGTGTTTTACGACTGAAGCTTAAAATAGCCCTAATTTCTCACTCGATCATCGGATTTAGGAAAATCTTATATCGTTGGAAATCTTATTAAATTTCCCACACAATGGTAGGTCTAAATCTGGAAAATTTCACATGAAATAATTATTCTTTATTTTGGAAGATATCGCTTAACATTCTAGGGACAGATTTTAGCTAGAAAAGGTACAAGGTATTACAACAAGAGAATAAGGTGTTAACACCTATTGGAAGACAACAATCCCAAACTATATTAACAACAATAGGATGAAGAATAACAATATTATAACAATAGGAACAATACGGGTTAAAATACAAGAACACTACCAACGATTACAACAAACTAAAGATAGAAAGACAAATGAATGGTATAATCTTAAGAGCCCAAGATCTTATTCCACTCTTGGACCCTTAACACTACACACTACTATCATCTATCTTTTACAATTGACACAAGTGAGGAATCCATCACCCAAGCACTAACGTATCAAGAAAAATACAACACACAAATGATTCCACACTTGTGCAATGCCCTAGTTTTGGTTAGGACTCTCTCTCTCTAAGAGAAGAGTTCTCTCAATATTATTAAGTAACTAAAGAAATAAACCCTACAATATTTTATTTATACTATATTACAATAATAGACAAAATGCAAAAAAGGCCCTTTAGTGACTAGTCTTCAAAATGGGTGCCAATTGAGTGCACCATAGGGTGGCTTTGGGCCTCCTTAACACTTAGATTTGTGAACTCTCTCGGTTGCCTTCAAAAATACTCAAAAAGTATCATGATCATGATCATATTTGTATCACCATTAGCCAATCCACACATGACTTAGACATGAAAAGAATGAAGGAAACTGAGAACCTGCAGCAGCAAAGCATATGCACCATGCGATGCTATGTGGATTGTGCCATGCCAGCTTTGGAACAAGGAGGCTAGGCAAAAAAAATTGTCAACTAGAAAATAAGTCATGTGTGGAGTTGTGCGGCAGGCCGCATTGCACCAGGCTTAATCTGGCCGGGGCAGATTTTGTTGAGGGTAACACATATTGTGGTTGGTTATGATTTCTTTTTAACATTTTCTTTTTGTTGGATATTGACTTGCATTTGATGCAAAGTTGTTGTCTTATGACTTAATTAGTGTTAACTAATTATCAATTACGGGATGTGGTACTTGATAATTGTAATAATAATTGATTGCTAACATTAGGACAAGATAATTGTTTTCTCATATCGGACAAGGAGATATAAAGTGAGGATTAAAAGGATTAGTATTGAGTATATATACATATATTAAAACTCGGATGCAAGAAGTTCAGTCGTCCCTCCAAACTTGAGCACTCCCGAGACACATTTGGCTCTTTCATGCTATAAACCACTCGTTCTAGCACTATTGGGTAATGCAGGCAATTGTTTTCCATTGATTCCTAGATTCAGTGGTTGAATGCATTTTATTGTTACTACATCATCTATTCAAATTTACAAATTGAAATTTTTTTGTGGAACTTAATAAAATAGACAAACATTTTGTTCTTATACATTTAAACTCCTTAGAATATATCTAAAGTGGTTATATGATATATGAATCTCAACAGTAAATCAACTTCGACCATAAGGTAGTTAAACAAATACAAGAGACATAATTTCATTGTATCATATAAAATATTTACAATATATCATATCAAGTGTATAAAGGGGTTTTCTTACACCATTTTAAAGGAGTTTATACATGTTTAATTATTACAGTATATGATTTTATATTATAATATTTTTTCACTTGTCGTAAATTACAATTATGTTTTACAATCAGGGGCGGATCTAGAAGATACGGTGGGGGTTCCGGGAACCCATTAACTTTCGTACGGATCTTGTATTTATATTGAGAAATCTAGTAAATATATAAAAATTATAAGCTAGGAACCCACAATAAAGTGTGCTATTGGTCTAGTGACAAAGCAAGTGCATGTTGAAACATTATTGCCCTCTTGGTTGTGGATTCTAACCCCATCACTCACTTTTTTTTGAATTTCTATTTTGCCCAAGGAACCCACAAGCTTAAAATTTTAGATCCGCCTCTGCTATAAATACATCCTTTGTGTTGAAAGCTAACCGTACATTTTCTTATTTTCTCAAACTAAAGGTTTAGCAATGGTGGAAAAAATCTTTCACCTAACAGGAAAGTTCTTAACCTTGAGTTTCAAGTGTGGTGGCTGTAATCCTAGATAGGCAATATTTATGCAAAAACTTCAAGAGGTTAGTGACTTTATTAATCTCGCTTTAGTTATGTTATCTGTAGTACTTACTTAAGTTTTGTGATTCATAATCATGCTACTGCTGCGCATGATTTGTATACTCTAACAATATGGAAGTTAAGGGAGAAGACAATTATTATGTAATTCTATTTATGAATTTTATTTTTTCTATTTTTATTAAGGAACTTATATTTTACAGACAATATTTTTCTGTAAAACAATCAAACATAAAGTAACTCCGTTAAAATTCGATGACAGAGTCAAAAGAAGCTGAAAAAGGTGTTGTTTGGCACACTCAAATTTTGATATGGTATTAATTACCAACTAAAGAAATATTGTATTAGTGTTTCATTAGTTAGTAATACTATTTCACATGTAACAAACAACATGTTAGAATGTGAATGAGAAAATAGAATGAAGTGAGAACATGTAATTTCTAAAGAACAACGACCTATAAAGAATTCAGGGGTGGACCCACGTGTCACCGTGAAGGTGCACGTGCACGTGCACTCGGTAAGTTTTTAAAAAACTTATATATATATATATATATATGTATGTATAGATATTTGAATAAGGTTAATATAATAAATTGTGCACTCTCAATATCAAATTGTGTCTTGGTGCACTATGCTCAATTATGCGCGTTATTGATGCCCCGACGTCACGGGTTCATCTTAGATGGGGGTATTATTTTTTTCTACAAATTCCTTCCTTTACTTGCCACCTCATCTGGCCCCACTTGTTGCTTTTGACCTTTACAAATGCAATATTTTCTTTTATATTTAATTATTTCATATCATTAGAATATTAGATCTGACTCACTACACTATTATTTTAATAATTAATTAAATTAATAACTCATGGAATGTTCTATTCCCAACTCTTAATTCCCAATCCCACTGCCCACACGTATTTTTCTCCCCCAATTTTCAAATCCCTAAAAACTAAATTATTTTCCTCAAAATTCACTCCAAGCTCCATGCCAAAGAAAAATTTCACAACTTGAAAAATACTCACGCAATCATCATCACCAACGGCCAAGTGCCAACGAAAGCACGGTGTCATTCCGACAAACAACAATGCAAGTCAGAAGTTGATCGTCAAAAGTTAAAGATAATGGTGCACCCCCTATCTTCATATCTTGGGTTCGCCTCTGAGAGAATTAGATATTTGTAATCAAAATGATTTGACCATAAAAAAGGAAAGAAAACGTATTAAGACTTTTAACACTAATTCTGAAAGAAAAGGTATTAAGACTTTTAACACTAATTCTTTGACCTTTGACATTGTGTGTTGATATTCACTTATAATAAAAACTTTACTAATATTCAACATTGCTTGCTGAAATTATTTTGTGTTTTAAATAAAATCGTAATATCGTAAGTCACGTTGAAGATCAGTGTGATAAAGCTAAACGCAATGGGAGGTGTCTGAAAATTATGCCAAACTTTTAAAATAATTGATGATATTTGATTTAAGGTGTTAAAAGTAGCTATTTATCAATATTCGCTATTTTACGTTAAATGATATGGTTGGGCTTATATAATTAAAAGGGGTAAGTCACAAGTGTGTAGATATTTAATGTATACCTAAAATTTAAGAAATATTTAATGTTTAGTCGTTTTAGAGTGATCAGTGGTAGAATTATCAACAGTTTAAAATACATGTGAAGTAACAAGTTTTTAACAAACATTTTGAAGTTAAACTAATCATAAAATATAAGAAGTTTGATAGATTGCTAGTACGCTTCGAACTTCAGGTATTTAGGTCTAAAGTTGAACTTGACTGCCCATAACTTCAAACCTGGAAATTTGAAGTTGACACAACTCCAACATTTCAAACCTCCATGACTAATAAATAACTCTAATTTTTAGCACGTTCATCTAATTAAAAGAGAAAACACTAGTCCGTAGCACACTTAAAAAAGTTTCAGAACATATAACATATCTCTGAGGCATAGAACCAACTGCATTGCCCCAATTCTTGTCATGCACTATGTCAAGCTGTAGACACCGACAGGAACTTAGATGTAGTAGAAAAAACAAGTGATTTAGCAAAATCTTCAACACAGAGTCATTAAGATTAAAGACAGAATCTATTGAGGAATAACAACATATCTTGTAAATTGCCCGTATACTTACAAAAGGAGGGAAGATGTACTTGTTCTCCAATTACACATGTGAAAAAACTGTACAGATGAGTCCAATTTGTTCATCTAGCACAAGATGGTGGTTGCCCGTCTCACAACCGCTTACCAATGCAGCGTGAAAAGGTAAGTGGTTGTCAGACGGGCAACCACCATCTTGTGCTAGAAGATCAAATTTGACACATCTGTACAGTTTGTTCACATGTACAATTGATAACAAGTACATTGTAATACCCCGTACTTTTATTAGTCCTGTTTAGCTCCAAGTGTGTCAGGGTTCAACTTTAAAAATGAATAACTAATGATACATGCGTAATCTTCCAGATCTAGACCCACCAGTGTGTAGATAATTGAATAAGCTTTCCAACGATACCAATTTCGCCTTAATCCGATACTCGGTTGAGAAGACATGACGATTTTAGTGAAAAACAGTAGAGCATCGCGATAGCACCGAGTTGCGGTGAGGTGTAGAATCGCAATTGTCTGATTTTCAGTGAGGCATCACGATTAGCCCGTGTCGCGGTGAAGCCTAAATTCCCGTTCGTCTTTTTCCAGTAGCTCAGGGCGATTTACCGGTATCGAACCAAAAATCTCAATAGGACAGACTCTGCGTCCCGGAGGAGTGCAAAATGGCACTCGTCCTTTTCCGGTGATGCAACGCGATTACGCCGCGTTGCGCCAGAGGCCAAAATAACACTCGTCCTTTATAAGTAAGCCACCACGATAAGGACCGCGTCACGGTGGAGCCCAAAATTGGGATTTCTAGTTCTGAATTAAATTTTCCAAAGGGCAATCAAGTCAATTCCCAAGCCCCCAAATCCTGGAAAACACTAGATTAAACCTATTCTAAGCATTATACGCTCACTTTCCACAAAATTTCTCTCCAAGAAACCCTAGAACGTCAAATCTTAATCCTCAAGAAATCCAAATTCCACCATTCAATTTGCAAGATAACCCAAATTCAAGATTTTCAATCCAAGGTATTTAAGAAATCATCTTCAAAAGCACAAATTGGAGTTCAAGTTCAAGCTTCTTTATCAATATCATCAATTAATGTATGTTGGTTTTTTAACAAGGATAATTCTTTCATCCCTGTGCCCAAAATTAGTTTTCAAGTTGAATTTTATATGAAATTATATGAATTTCAGTCTAGGGTTCATACCCACTCATTACTATTTGAAGATTATGAGATTTCAAGTGATATAGATGTTGAATTGCATGTCTACTTTCTTATTTTGTTAGTGTGACATTATTTCCCAGATTTAGTATTGAATTATCAAGATTTTCATTATGTATCATGAACTTTATGATGATTTGACATGAAATTGATGCATGGGTTACTATCCCTAGTTTGAATGTTGATATTTCAAGAAGATTATGCTTTTAAGCATTTCATGATTAGTTATATTCAGATTTTGAATAAAGATTTGATCTTTTGATCTCAGCTTAGATATGCAATCCACTTTACAGTTTAACTACAGTTTACAGTAAACATATTCACAAGAGGTTTTCATTATAAACCCTTATACTAGTCTTAAAAGTGGATTTCCTATAGAATGAGCATACAAATTAAAGGGAGTAGTATTTATCACCGAGTTGGGCATCTTCACATGCCCCAGAACTATGAGCCAACGTAGGTATAGATTTTCAGATTATTCCCATTTCTATATGGATGGCAGTTACAGATGTGATCACTTAGATTAGGCTATACTCCTTGGTAAGAGTATGACAACTCTTCCCAACGTGAGCTTTTTCTATAAGAGAACTAGACATTGGACATCATGATAGCTCACTTGGTGTATGTCTATTAGAAGAACCTCCCTACACCCTAAAGAAAAGAGTAAAGAATAACAGAAAATCTTTTAGAAACCAAGTGTAAGGGCTCACAACTTTATTCAGATATTGCTTTACATAAGACATTAGCCACTAGATTCAAACTTTCAGTTTACAGATATAAAAGTGATTCCTTTCTACACTTAGACCGCATGATTTAAAGATAGAGTACCAGTATAACCTTTAGAACTAAGTGTTATGACTCACAAGATTTATACAGTATATCTTATCACTCATGATTCATGATTTTTAGCTTTCAGTTATTCCAACCAATGTGAGTCATTTATACTTAGCATGCATTATTTTACAAGTTATTTGAACGCTAAAATATTATTTTACTTATGCATTCACCCCATATACTTAGTACAATCTAGAAGTAATGATCCATATATACGTTTATGTGCTACATTGTCTACTAATGCAGGTTCAGGTGCTTAGTTTCAGTAGCGTGAGTGATTTTAAGAATCTCCATCTCCATCCCGATGGTTGGTGAGTCCTCATAGTTTGGGGACCTAGTTATTCAGTTTTCCAGCTTATTAGAGTAGTTGATTCAGTATTTTCAATTAGTTCGAGTCACCTGGGGACTTGTTCGAGTGGCTCTCTAGTTATTAGTAATAGAGGTTTGTCAGATTGCTAGATATAATTCATATTTTCAGTATTGATTGTCTAGTCTTTCGAAACAAATACTTTCAAAAATTATGTTCAGAAAATTTTAGCTTAGATCAGACAGACTTCCACATTGATTTTTTATTATATTTCATTATTATGAGCTTCAGATTTATTAGAAGGCTTATAGGGTTAGCTTAAGGCTACTCGTAGTCTTAAGCAATGTGTGACATCTCTGGACCTATTTTTGGGACGTTACAAACTTGGTATCAGAGCCTAAGTATCATGCCCCAAAATCCCATCGGGCCGGACTGGCACCCGAAGCCGAGAAGGCCCGGGAGAGCCAGTTCAAATACCTGTACTTTCACTTACATGTCACCAAAAATTTGGACAGCACTTCGTTGCATATAGAAGGGTCTAATTACCTGTATCAGCACAACACACACAAATATATATATATGTAATACTTGGCCGTCGGGGCCACCATATATACAAATATAACATCACTATATAAACTTCCATGACTTTACCCTTCCTTATGTCTACAAAGACTCTAGGATATACATGACATAACTAGGGTCGGGACAAACCTCCCGCCCACACATGACTCCGGTACAATAACAAAACATAAGGAACCGACTCGGAAAGCTCGGAAGCAAATTGGAGCTCACCAACAATAGCTGTATGACCTGGCTCCTATCTATGTTGTGTATAAGCTGAAGCACCTGTGCCTGCAACATGAAATGCAGGTCCCCCGTGAGGGACGTCAGTACGAAATATGTACTGAGTATGTAAAGCTGTAAATAATCATATGTGATATGGGGGATCAAGAAAATCAGACACAAGTGAATAAATCATAATAGAAGTGAACCACACTTCATAAACACTTTTAGGATCATGTACATTATCATTAATATGAATTGGGTTCTTGAATTCAAACACATTTGTGGAACGACATATATTCGTTCATTTCATTCTTTACAATTATCATTCACCATTACCTCCTCCTCCCGATCCTCCAACCACCTAATAATAATAAATATTGTACCGTACTGTGACCATTAGGCTGCCCCCAGTACATAGCAACTGCAATCATATCAAGTATCGGGATCGGCCCATGCTAGGCTTAAGCCCCTGAGCTACCACCCACACGTATATCAAGTAACACACATAAGAGATCTTTCCAATAACATAGTTCAAAAGCTTTTGAGATTATTACATTAGTGTTCATGCAATTATAGTACCTCTGGAACAATGATACATTAATAGGAACCAAGTAATAGACCTTCTATACAATAACGATGTAATAAAGACTCATTGGTACATCAACAATGTGTTTCAGAATCATCAATATCACAACAATAAAATAGGAGCCTTTTGGTATATCAATGAAACATTTTGACACTTTATAGAATGGAAACAACTTCGTTGGTAACGTAGAACAATACATGTTTTTTGGACAACCTCGGAATCTTACTTGATGAAACATTGGTGTTTTCATGCCAAAGAACATCGTTAGAGTATGCTTTACATACCTCGTTGTAGATTCGGATACCAATTCAACACAACTTCCCACCTTTACAAATCACTTATCTTCAATGAAATGTTTGGCATCTAGTATTAGCAACCCAACACCACAATTCTCTTCCATAATTCCATACAACCAATATTAGCAAAGCATTTCAAAAACCAACTTGAACAGTAGGTTTATGTGTATATATATATATATAATCATCATTTCAATACCACATCATCACACCAAATCCCTTCACAATTCAACATAATCCAACCATGCACAAGAATAATCCAACATCATTTCCAATCATCTTTCAACAACAATCAAATAACATACTTCTTATGCTCACATGCATATATATACATATCCATATAAATAACACCAACATAATTTACATCCTTACCATAAAATGGCCCTTTTGATTTTGAAGTCCTCTTGGCACAAATAAGGGGTGCTTCTCGAAGCCCTCGAGACGGTGAACACAACTACGGAATCAATTTGGATTTTCTACGGTTGAATCACAAGATAATTGGAGTTGAAATTAGGCTAGGGTTTCTTAATATTCAATAATTTGGATGATAAATAATGGATATGAGGCTAAGTATATGTATATAATGATCAATTTTCGTCCATGAGGTGATGGAAAAAGACCATATTGCCCTTAAAATTTAAGTAAATCCGAATCTGTCCATGGTGGACTGTTTTGTTAGGCTAAAGTAAATCGACCATAACTCTTTGCTCCGATAATGAATTTGGGTGAAAACCAATTGCATTAGAAAGAAGACTCTTGGGGATTCTCATAGATATATAGAATCTCACACAGTTCATTTTGTACAATGAGTTATGATCGTTTAAAGTCGATCCAAAAATTTGTTTGGCTGCAGTACTTTTGTGTGCAGAAAATTTCTGCACATTTACTGTTCATTGCGTCCACCGTTTTCAAGTTTCGATCATGCTCCCTTATATCCGATACTCATCTATTTTCAGAAATCTTTATATTGTTGGAAAGCTAACTCGATAAACTTCGCATAGAAACTTCGACGAGCAAATTCCGGTATAAATAAAGTCGATTCCTATACACATATAATCAAACTATACCCTTGAAACCATCTCAAAATAATCAATACTCATACTTAAACTCATATATACCTAACTTATGATCAATACATATAATCCAACACATATAACCATGGATAATGCACGTAATTAAGTACGGGGTGTTACATCATTCCCCCCTTAAGGACATTCGTCCTCGAATGTGAATGTAGTTATTTAGCCGAAACAAGTTCGAATTCATAATTGATATTCATATCATCATATAGATATTATGCATATGTAAAAACTTACTTGTTAGTGTCCCAGTTCCACTCCTTGCACTTCTTTTTCACCTTTGAACAAATAAGGGTATTTGGATTTCATTGCTTCCTCCGCTTCCCATGTAATCTCTTCCCTTTGTTGATTTCTCCAAAGTACTTTCACCGATGCTACTTCTTTATTTCTCATCTTCTTAACTTGATGATCTAATATAGCAATAAGCATCTCCTCATAGGTAAGATCTTCTGTTACTTGCACATCTTCAGAGTAGAAGTAATAAGGGACGGATCTCCGATACACTTTCGAAGCATCGATACATGAAATACTGGATGCACTGATGAGAGTTCCTGGGGTAGCTCTAATTCATAAGCAACTTGCCCACATCTTCGAATAATCATATACGGGCCTATATATCGTGGACTCAACTTTCCTTTCTTGCCAAATCTCATCATCCCTTTCATTGGCGATACCTTCAAAAATACCCAATCGCCTAACGAAAACTCTAGCCCTCTTATTCTACTATCCGCATATGACTTGTGTCGACTTTGGGCTATTTTCAATCGTTGTTGAATCACCTTGACTTTTTCTATGGCTTGATACACAAGATTCGGTCTGAACATAAGAGTTTCACCCGCTTCGAACCATCCTATTAGTGATCTACACTTCCTCCCATATAAAGATTCATATGGTGCCATTTTGATACTTGAATGATAGCTATTATTGTAGGCAAACTCAATAAGAGGTAAATGATCATCCCAGCTGCCTTTAAAATCTATAACACATGCTCGTAGCATATCTTCAAGTGTTTGAATGGTGCGCTCTGCTTATCTATCCGTCTGAGGGTGAAAAGGTGTACTCAGATTCACTTGTGTTCCCAAACTCCGTTGGAAAGACTTCCAAAAGTTTGCGGTAAATTGAGTTCCCCGATCCGATATAATAGAAGTTGGCACTCCATGTAATCAGACTATTTCTTTAACATACAGCTTCGAATATTCTTCAACTCTGTAAGTGGTCTTAACGGGTAAGAAATGTGCGGATTTAGTAAGCCTATCCACAATCACCCATATAGAATCAAATTTCTGAGCTGCACGAGGCAAACTTGTAACAAAATCCATGTTGATTATGTCCCACTTCCAAATTGGAAGATCTATGCATTGCATATAGCCTCTGGGCTGTTGATGTTCCACTTTAACTCGTTGGCAATTTGGACATTTAGTTACAAATTCTGCGATGTTCCTTTTCATGTCATTCCACCAATATACATCCTTCAAATCTTGATACATTTTGGTTGACCCTGGATGAATAGAATACCTTGAGAAATGTGCCTCAGTCAGAATTTTTTTTCTTAGCTCATCAACAATAGGCACACATATCCGATTTTGTCATAGAAGTACTCCTTCTTGCGAAAGCTCAAATACCTTCATCGCACCATTTTGAACATTCTCCTTGAGTTGCAATAAAACAGGATCTATATCTTGCTTCTCTTTCACCTCAACTACTAATGAGGATTCCGCGACATTATGCACAATAAGCTCCTCGTCCGGAGTTTCGAGAAGACGAATTCGTAGACTAGCTAATTGATGAAGATATTTAATCATCCCTTGCCTTTCTACAGTTCCATCATAGCCTTACGACTCAACGCATCAGCTACTATATTCGCTTTCCCTGGGTGATACAAAATATCAAATTCATAATCTTTTAATAGTTTCATCCACCTTCGCTGCCTCAGATTTAGATCCTTCTGACTGAAAATATATTGTAATCTCTTGTGATCAGTATATATATCAACATAAACCGCATATAAATAGTGGCGCCATATTTTTAAAGCAAAGATAATCGCTGCCAGCTCAAGATCATGTGTGGGGTAATTTTTCTCATGTGGCCTCAATTGCCTTGAGGCATATACTATCACCTTACCATGCTTCATTAATACACATCCTAAACCAATTTTCGAAGCATCATAATATTCTGTATACCCTTCTGCACCTTCTGGAAGTACCAACACAGGTGTAAAAGTCAACTTATTCTTCAATTCTTGGAAACTCTCCTCACACGCATCATTCCATTGGAACTTGGATGCTTTATGTGTTAGCTTAGTTAAGGGTGCTGAAATAGAAGAAAAACCCTCAACAAACTTTCTATAATAACCAGCCAACCCAAGAAAACTACGAATCTCCATAGGCGTTGTGAGCCTCGGCCAATTCTTCACAGCTTCTATCTTTTGAGTATCAACCTGTATGCCTTCATTTGATACAATATGGCCCAGAAATGCCACCGACTTTAGCCAAAATTCACATTTAGAAAATTTTGCATACAACTTGCAATCACGAAGAGTTTGCAACGCTTGTCGCAAATGATTAGTATGATCCTCTTCTGATCTAGAATAAACTAGAATATCATCAATGAAAACTATCACGGATACATCTAGAAATGGCTTAAACACCCTATTCATTAAATCCATGAAAGCTGCAGGTGCATTAGTTAGCCCAAGTGACATAACTAGAAACTCATAATGAGCATACCTTGTTCAAAAAGCTGTCTTGGGTATATCTTTTTCTTTGACTCTCACTTGATGATAACCTGATCTCAAATCAATCTTAGAAAAACATTTGGCACCATGTAACTGATCAAATAAATCATCAATTCTTGGAAGAGGATATTTATTTTTAAGAGTCACTTTATTCAGCTGCCTATAATCAATACACATTCTCAATGTGCCATCTTTCTTGCGCACAAACAACACTGGTGCTCCCCAAGGGGAAATACTAAGCCTAATGAACCCCTTTTCTAGCAAATCTTTCAATTGCCCTTTCAATTCTCGTAATTCTGCTGGGGCCATTCTATACGGAGGAATTGAGATTGGCTTAGTGCCTGGTTTCACATCAATACCAAATTCTACTTCTCGTTCAGGAGGTAAACCTGGAAGATCTTCAGGGAATACATCAAGAAATTCACTTAATACTGGTACAGTGTGAAGATCTGGGGATTTCAATTCCGTATTCTTTACTCTAACTAAATGACATATGTAGCCCTTGAAAATCATTTTTCTCGCTTTGAAATAAGAAATAAATCTACCTCTTGGTGCGCCAATCTTACCATGCCATTCAATAACTGCTTCATTAGGAAAATGTAAATACATCTTTTTTGTACAATAGTCAATTTTGGCATAACAAGACGCCAACCAATCCATACCCATTATAACATCAAAATCTACCATTTCGTTCCACAAGATTGGCCATCGTGTCTCGACCACACATAGTTACTACACAATCTTTATAAACTATTCTTGCAATAATAGATTCCCCAACCGGGGTAGACACTTCCAATGGCTTATCTAACAATTCGGGGGTTCTTTTGAACTTTCCAGCAACCAAAGGAGTAACATATGATAATGTAGAACCGGGATCAATTAGAGCATATACATCAAATGAAAATATGGACAACGTACCCGTGACCACATCTGGGGAAGACTCTAGATTTTGTCGATCCGCTAAAGCATAAGTGCGATTCTGAGTCCCGCTGGAACTGGAGACTCTTTTTTTATTTCTAGCGTGACCCGCAGGTTGTGCGCCCCTACCAGAATAAGATACCGGTGATAATGATGCAACAGCTGATCCCGAAGGTCGTGCTACGCCACCTGCGCCCCTTCATGGGCATTCTCTCATTATATGTCCCGTCATACCGCACCAATAAAACATTTGTTCCCATTAGACATACGCCCATATGATGGTTTCCGCATCGATTACATAGCTCTCGAGAAGGTCTCGATTGGCTCATGTTGCCTTGCCCATGATAACCCACTGATCGCGAACTATGACCCTCACTTCTTTGCCCAAATGGACTGTCTCTGAACCCCTGATGCTGTGGTGAAACACTAGCTGCAGAATAAGAAAATAATGGCCTAGGTGGTCTAGCAGAAAATTGAGGTCTAAAACCTCCCTGTGGCGTCATAAACTGCCCTGTAGATCTGGCCCTCTTAGAAGATCCACTTTCAAATTCCTATGTTCTTTTTCTTTGCCTCTGATCTTCCATTTTCTATGCAAATGCTAGGATCCTAGCTATATCCATGTCTTTATTCAGTGCAACAATAGTACAATCCCTAACCAAATACGGATCCAATCCATCCACATACCGATGAACTCTGTCATCCATAGTAGCTATAACATTAGGAGCATATCTGGACAAAGAATTAAATCGAAGACTATACTCCCTCACACTTGTATTACCCTGTCGAAGATTTAAGAACTAATCCGCATGGGCCTGACGAGTCTCATATGGAAGATAATGATCAATAAATGCCTCTTTGAACTCTTTCCAAGTAGCTGGGGGTGCATCAATGCCCCTTGATCGTTTCCAGTCTTCATACCAATATATAGCCTCACCTTTGAATCTATACGCGGCTAACTCCACTGTCTCTCTGCCCGATACATGTATCACCTCTAGGGCCCTTTGGATCTGATCAATAAAGTCCTGCGGATCTTCCTTACGAGCGGATTCGGTAAAAGTAGGCGGATCCATCTTAAGAAAATCTTGCGTCCGAAGACTAGCCGCCCTATCAGTACCGCTAGAACCCGTGGCAGGAATAGCTTGCCCTTGGACTTGACCGGCAACAATCCAGGTCAACAGTTGTACTGCATCCCTCATATCCTGATCAACAACATTAACAAGTGGTTCTGTGAATGTAGTTCGCCTCCCACTTATTTCATCTGGAGTGGAAGACATTTCAGATACCCGCTCAGCTTAAGCTTCACTTTGATTAACTTGTACAGGTGGTGACTTACTAGTCCCTTCTCCGGCAGCCATATCTACCCGCTCGCCGGTATTCTTACTTCCGGTATCCGGCATTCTTACTGCAATAAGAGAAACAAATGGATTCAGTGGTCAACTATGACTTTATTTGCTATATATGATCTATGGCATGATCTATGATCTGAAGAAAAGAAACAATTTCCTAAATGTCCATAGCCTCCTGTTTATAGATGTGGTGCACAAAACACCGATAAAAAAGACTCTACGTAGACACGACTTTGTAGACTCACTAGGACGAACCTCTCTGATACCACTTTTATCACGCCCCAAAATCCCATCGGGCCGGACTGGCACCCGAAGCCGAGAAGGCCCGGGAGAACCCGTTCAAATACCTGTACTTTCACTTACATGTCACCAAAAATTTGGACAGCACTTCGTTGCATATAGAAGGGTCTAATTACCTGTATCAGCACAACACACACAAATATATATATATGTAATACTTGGCCGTCGGGGCCACCATATATACAAATATAACATCACTATATAAACTTCCATGACTTTACCCTTCCTTATGTCTACAAAGCCTCTAGGATATACATGACATTACTAGGGTCGGGACAAACCTCCCGCCCACACATGACTCCTGTACAATAACAAAACATAAGGAACCGACTCGGAAAGCTTGGAAGCAAACTGGAGCTCACCAACAATAGTTGTATGACCTGAATCCTATCTATGTTGTGTATGAGCTGAAGCACCTGTGCCTGCAGCATGAAATGCAGGTCCCCTGTGAGGGACGTCAGTACGAAATATGTACTGAGTATGTAAAGCTGTAAATAATCATATGTGATATGGGGGATCAAGAAAATTAGACACAAGTGAATAACTCATAATAGAAGTGAACCACACTTCATAAACACTTTTAGGATCATATACATTATCATTAATCTGAATTGGGTTCTTGAATTCAAACATATTTGTGGAAAGGTATACATTCGTTCATTTCATTCTTTACAATTATCATTCGCCATTACCTCCTCCTCCCGAACATCCAACCACCTAACAATAATCAATACTGTACCGTACTGTGACCATTAGGCTTCCCCCAGTACATATCAGGTGTAATCATATCAAGTATTGGGATCGGCCCATGCTAGGCTTAAGCCCCTGAGCTACCACCCACACGTATATCAAGTAACACACATAAGAGATCTTTCCAATAACTTAGTTCAAAAGCTTTTGAGATTATTACATTAGTGTTCATGCCAATATAGTACCTTTGGAACAATGATACATCAATAGGAACCAAGTAATAGACCTTCTATACAATAACGATGTAATAAAGACTCATTGGTACATCAACAAGGTGTTTCAGAATCATCAATATCACAACAATGAAATAGGAGCCTGTTGGTATATCAATGAAACATTTTGACACTTTATAGAATGGAAACAACTTCGTTGGTAACGTAGAACAATACATGTTTTTTGGACAACCTCGGAATCATACTTGATAGAACATTGGTGTTTTCATGCCAAAGAACATCGTTAGAGTATGCTTTATATACTTCGTTGTAGATTCGGATACCAATTCAACACAACTTCCCGCCTTTACAAATCACTTATCTACAATGAAATATTTGGCATCTAGTATTAGCAACCCAACACCATAATTCTCTTCCATAATTCCATACAACCAATATTTTCAAAGCATTCCAAAAACCAACTTGAACAGTAGGTTTATGTGTATAAATATATATATAATCATTATTTCAATACCACATCATCACACCAAATCCCTTCACAATTCAACATAATCCAACCATGCACAAGAATAATCCAACATCATTTCCAATCATCTTTCAACAACAATCAAATAACACACTTCTTATGCTCACATGCATATATATACATATCCATATAAATAACACCAACATAATTTACATCCTTACCATAAAATGGCACTTTTGATTTCGAAGTCCTGTTGGCAGAAATAAGGGGTTCTTCTCGAAGCCCTCGAGACAGTGAACACAACTACGGAATCAATTTGGATTTTCTACGGTTGAATCACAAGATAATTGGAGTTAAAATTAGGCTAGGGTTTTTATTCTTCAATAATTTGGATGATAAATGATGGAAATGAGGCTAATTATATGTATATAATGACCAATTTTCGTCCATGAGGTGATGGAAAATGACCATATTGCCCTTAAAATTTAAGTAAATCCGAATCTGTCCATGGTGGACTGTTTTGATAGGCTAAAGTAAATAGACCATAACTCTTTGTTCCGATACGGAATTAGGGTGAAACCAATTGCATTAGAAAGAAGACTCTCGGAGATTCTCATAGATATATAGAAACTCACACATTTCATTTTGTACAAGGAGTTATGATTGTTTAAAGTCGACCCAAAAATCTGTTTGGCTGCAGTACTTTTGTGTGCAGAAAATTTCTGCACATTTATTGTTCATTGCGTCCACCGTTTTCAAGTTTCAAACATGCTCGCTTATATCCGATACTCATCTGTTTTCAGAAATCTTTACATAGTTGGAAAGCTAACTCGATAAACTTCGCATAGAAACTTCGAGGAGCAAATTCCGGTATAAATAAAGTCGATTCCTATACACATATAATCAAACTATACCCTTGAAACCATCTCAAAATAATCAATACACATACTTAAACTCATATATACCTAAATTATGATCAATACATATACTCCAACACATATAACCATGGATAATGCACGTAATTAAGTACGGGGTGTTACATCCTTCCCCCCTTAAGGACATTCGTCCTCGAATGTGAATGTAGTTATTTAGCCGAAACAAGTTCGAATTCATAATTGATATTCATGTCATCATATAGATATTATGCATATGTAAAAACTTACTTGTTAGTGTCCCAGTTCCACTCCTTGCACTTCTTTTTCACCTTTGAACAAATAAAGGTATTTGGATTTCATTGCTTCCTCCGCTTCCCATGTAATCTCTTCCCTTTGTTGATTTCTCCAAAGTACTTTCACCGATGCTACTTTTTATTTCTCCTCTTCTTAACTTGGCGATCTAATATAGCAATAGGCATCTCCTCATAGGTAAGATCTTCTGTTACTTGCACATCTTCTGTAGAAGTAATAAGGGACGGATCTCCGATGCACTTTCGAAGCATCGATACATGAAATACTGGATGCACTGATGAGAGTTCCTGGGGTAGCTCTAATTCATAAGCAACTTGCCCACATCTTCGAATAATCTTATACAGGCCTATATATCGTGGACTCAACTTTCCTTTCTTGCCAAATCTCATCATCCCTTTCATTGGCGATACCTTCAAAAATACCCAATTGCCTAACGAAAACTCTAGCCCTCTTCTTCTACTATCCGCATATGACTTGTGTCGACTTTGGGCTATTTTCAACCGTTGCTGAATCACCTTGACTTTTTCTATGGCTTGATACACAAAATCTGGTCCGGACATAAGAGTTTCACCCGCTTCGAACTATCCTATTGGTGATCTACACTTCCTCCCATATAAAGCTTCATATGGTGCCATTTTGATACTTGAATGATAGCTATTATTGTAGGCAAACTCAATAAGATGTAAATGATCATCCCAGCTGCCTTTAAAATCTATAACACATGCTCGTAGCATATCTTCAAGTGTTTGAATGGTGCGCTCTTCTTGTCCATCCGTCTGAGGGTGAAAAGCTGTACTCAGATTCACTTGTGTTCCCAAACTCCGTTGGAAAGACTTCCAAAAGTTTGCGGTAAATTGAGTTCCCCGATCCGATATAATAGAAGTTGGGACTCCATATAATCGGACTATTTCTTTAACATACAGCTTCGAATATTCTTCAACTGTGTAAGTGGTCTTAACGGGTAAGAAATGTGCGGATTTAGTAAGCCTATCCACAATCACCCATATAGAATCAAATTTCTGAGCTGCACGTGGCAAACCTGTAAGAATATCCATGTTGATCATGTCCCACTTCCAAATTGGAAGATCTATGCATTGCATATAGCCTCCGGGCTTTAGATGTTCCACTTTAACTCGTTGTCAATTTGGACATTCAGCTACAAATTCTGCGATGTTCCTTTTCATGTCATTCCACCAATATACATCCTTCAAATCTTGATACATTTTGCTTGACCCTGGATGAATAGAATACCTTGAGAAATGTGCCTCAGTCATAATTCTTTTTCTTAGCTCATCAAAAATAGGCACACATAGCCGATTTTGGCATAGAAGTACTCCTTCGTGCGAAAGCTCAAATACCTTCGTCGCACCATTTTGAAAATTCTCCTTGAGTTGCAATAAAATAGGATCTGCATCTTGCTTCTCTTTCACCTCAGCTACTAATGAGGATTCCACGGCATTATGCACAATAAGCTCCTCGTCCGGAGTTTTGAGAAGACGAACTCCTAGACTAGCTAATTGATGAAGATCTTTAATCATCCCTTGGCTTTCTACAGGTTCCATCATAGCCTTACGACTCAACGCATCAGCTACTATATTCGCTTTCCCTGGGTGATACAAAATATCAACATCATAATCTTTTAATAGTTCCATCCACCTTCGCTGCCTCAGATTTAGATCCTTCTGACTGAAAATATATTGTAAGCTCTTGTGATCAGTATATATATCAACATGAACCCCATATAAATAGTGGCGCCATATTTTTAATGCAAAGATAACCGTTGCCAACTCAAGATCATGTGTGGGGTAATTTTTCTCATGTGGCCTCAATTGCCTTGAGGCATATACTATCACCTTACCATGCTGCATTAATACACATCCTAAACCAATTCTCGAAGCATCACAATACACTGTATACCCTTCTGTACCTTCTGGAAGTACCAACACAGGTGTAGAAGTCAACATATTCTTCAATTCTTGGAAACTCTCCTCGCACGCATCATTCCATTGGAACTTGGAAGCTTTATGCATTAGCTTAGTTAAGGGTGCTGAAATAGAAGAAAAACCCTCAACAAACTTTCTATAATAACCAGCCAACCCAAGAAAACTACGAATCTCTGTAGGCGTTGTGGGCCTTTGCCAATTCTTCACAGCTTCTATCTTTTGAGTATCAACCTGTATGCCTTCATTTGATACAATATGGCCCAGAAATGCCACTGACTTTAGCCAAAATTCACATTTAGAAAATTTTGCATACAACTTGCAATCACGAAGAGTTTGCAACGCTTGTCGCAAATGATTAGCATGATCCTCTTCTGATCTAGAATAAACTAGAATATCATCAATGAAAACTATCACGGATACATCTAGAAATGGCTTAAACACCCTATTCATTAAATCGATGAAAGCTGCAGGTGCATTAGTTAGCCCAAATGACATAACTAGAAACTCATAATAACCATACCTTGTTCGGAAAGCTGTCTTGGGTATATCTTTTTATTTGACTCTCACTTGATGATAACCTGACCTCAAATCAATCTTAGAAAAACATTTGGCACCCTGTAACTGATCAAATAAATCATCAATTCTTGGAAGAGGATATTTATTTTTAAGAGTCACTTTATTCAACTGCCTATAATCAATACACATTCTCAATGTGCCATCTTTCTTGCGCACAAACAGCACTGGTGCTCCCCAAGGGGAAATACTAGGCCTAATGAACCCCTTTTCTAGCAAATCTTTCAATTGCCCATTCAATTCTCGTAATTCTGCTGGGGCCATTCTATACGGAGGAATTGAGATTGGCTTAGTGCCTGGTATCACATCAATACCAAATTCTACTTCTCGTTCAGGAGGTAAACCTGGAAGATCTTCAGGGAATACATCAAGAAATTCACTTACTACTGGTACAGTGTGAAGATCTGGTGATTCCGATTCCGTATCCTTTACTCTAACTAAATGACATATGTAGCCCTTGGAAATCATTTTTCTCGCTTTGAAATAAGAAATAAATCTACCTCTTGGTGCGCCAATCTTACCTTGCCATTCAATAACTGCTTCAATAGGAAAATGTAAATATATCTTTTTCGTACAACAGTCAATTTTGGCATAACAAGACGCCAACCAATCCATACCCATTATAAAATCAAAATATACCATTTCTAGTTCTACAAGATTGGCCATCGTGTCTCGACCACACACAGTTACTACATAATCTTTATAAACTCTTCTAGCAATAATAGATTCCCCAACCGGGGTAGACACTTCCAACGGCTTATCTAACAATTCGAGGGTTCTTTTGAACTTTCCAGCAACCAAAGGAGTAACATATGATAATGTAGAACCGGGATCAATTCGAGCATATACATCAAATGAAAATATGGACAACGTACCCGTGACCACATCTGTGGAAGACTCTAGATTTTGTCGATCCGCTAAAGCATAAGTGTGATTCTGAGTCCCGCTGGAACTGGCGACTATTTTTTCATTTCTAGCGTGACCCGCAGGTTGTGGGCCCCTACCAGAATAAGATACCAGTGATGATGATGCAATAGCTGATCCCGAAGGTCGTACTACCTGCAAAATAAGAAAATAATGGCCTAGGTGGTCTAGAAGAAAATTGAGGTCTAAAACCTCCCTGTGGCACCATAAACTTCCTTGTAGATCTGGCCCTCTTAGAAGATCCACTTTCAAATTCCTTTGTTCTTTTTCTTTGCCTCTGATCTTCCATTTTCTGTGCAAATTCTTGGATCCTAGCTATATCCATGTCTTTATTCAGTGCAGCAATAGTACAATCCCTAACCAAATACGGATTCAATCCATCCACATACCGATGAACTCTGTCATCCATAGTATCTATAACATTAGGAGCATATCTGGACAAAGAATTAAATCGAAGACTATACTCCCTTACACTTGTATTACCCTATCGAAGATTTAAGAACTGATCCGCACGGGCCTGACGAGTCTCATATGGAAGATAATGATCAATAAATACCTCTTTGAACTCTTTCCAAGTAGCTGGGGGTGAATCAATGCCCCTTGATCGTTTCCAGTCTTAACACCAATATATAGCCTCACCTTTGAATCTATACGCGGCTAACTCCATTGTATCTCTTCCCGATACATGCATCACCTCTAGGGCCCTTTGGATCTAATCAATAAAGTCCTGCGGATCATCACTAAGATCGGATCCGGTAAAAGTAGGCGGATCCATCTTAAGAAAATCTTGCGTCCGAAGACTAGCCGCCCTATCAGTACTGCTAGAACCCGCGACAGGAATAGCTTTCCCTTGGACTTGACCGGCAACAATCCGGGTCAACAGTTGTACTGCATCCCTCATATCCTGATCAACAACATTAACAAGTGGTTCTGTGAATGTGGTTCGCCTCCCACTTATTTCATCTGGAGTGGAAGACATTTCAAATACCCGCTCAGCTTGAGCTTCACTCTGATTAACTTGTACAGGTGGTGACTTACTAGTCCCTTCTCTGGCAGCCACATCTACCCGCTCGCCGGTATTCTTACTTCCGGTATCCGGCATTCTTACTGTAATAAGAGAAACAAATGGATTTAGTGGTCAACTATGACTGCATTTGCTATATAAGATCTATGGCACGATCTATGATCTGAAGAAAAGAAACAATTTCCTAAATGTCCATAGCCTCCTGTTTATAGATGTGGTGCACAAAACACCGATAAACAAGACTCTACGTAGACACGTCTTTGTAGACTCACTAGGACGAACCTCTCTGATACCATTTTTCTCACGCCCCCAAAATCCCATCGGGCTGGACTGGCACCCGAAGCCGAGAAGGCCCGGGAGAACCCGTTCAAATACCTGTATTTTCACTTACATGTCACCAAAAATTTGGACAGCACTTCGTTGCATATAGAAGGGTCTAATTACCTGTATCAGCACAACACGCACAAATATAAATATATGTAATACTTGGCCGTCGGGGCCACCATATATACAAATATAACATCACTATATAAACTTCCATGACTTTACCCTTCCTTATGTCTACAAAGACTCTTGGATATACATGACATAACTAGGGTCGGGACAAATCTCCCGCCCACACATGACTCCTGTACAATAACAAAACATAAGGAACCGACTCGGAAAGCTCGAAAGCAAACTGGAGCTCACCAACAATAGTTGTATGACCTGGATCCTATCTATGTTGTGTATGAGATGAAGCACCTGTGCCTGCAGCATGAAATGCAGGTCCCCCGTGAGGGACGTCAGTACGAAATATGTACTGAGTATGTAAAGCTGTAAATAATCATATGTGATATGGGGGATCAAGAAAATCAGACACAAGTGAATAAATCATAATAGAAGTGAACCACACTTCATAAACACTTTTAGGATCATGTACATTATCATTAATATGAATTGGGTTCTTGAATTCAAACACATTTGTGGAATGACATACATTCGTTCATTTCATTCTTTACAATTATCATTCGCCATTACCTCCTCCTCCCGAACCTCCAACAACCTAAAAATAATCAATACTGTACCATATTGTGACCATTAGGCTGCCCCCAGTACATATCAACTGTAATCATATCAAGTATTGGGATCGGCCCATGCTAGGCTTAAGCCCCTGAGCTACCACCCACACGTATATCAAGTAACACACATAAGAGATCTTTCCAATAACTTAGTTCAAAAGCTTTTGAGATTATTACATTAGTGTTCATGCCAATATAGTACCTTTGGAACAATGATACATCAATAGGAACCAAGTAATAGACCTTCTATACAATAACGATGCAATAAAGACTCATTGGTACATCAACAATGTGTTTCAGAATCATCAATATCACAACAATGAAATAGGAGACTGTTGGTATATCAATGAAACATTTTGACACTTTATAGAATGGAAACAACTTCGTTGGTAACGTAGATCAATACATGTTTTTTGGACAACCTCGGAATCTTACTTGATGGAACATTGGTGTTTTCATGCCAAAGAACATCGTTAGAGTATGCTTTACATACCTCGTTGTAGATTCGGATACCAATTCAACACAACTTCCCGCCTTTACAAATTACTTATCTACAATGAAATATTTGGCATCTAGTATTCGCAACCCAACACCACAATTCTCTTCCATAATTTCATACAACCAATATTTGCAAAGCATTCCAAAAACAAACTTGAACAGTAGGTTTATGTGTATATATATATAGATAATCATCATTTCAATACCACATCATCACACCAAATCCCTTCACAATTCAACATAATCCAACCATGCACAAGAATAATCCAACATCATTTCCAATCATCTTTCAACAACAATCAAATACCATACTTCTTATGCTCACATGCATATATATACATATCCATATAAATAACACCAACATAATTTACATACTTACCATAAAATGGCCCTTTTGATTTCTAAGTCCTGTTGGAACAAATAAGTGGTGCTTCTCGAATCCCTCGAGACGGTGAACACAAGTACGGAATCAATTTGGATTTTCTACGGTTGAATCACAAGATAATTGGAGTTGAAATTAGGCTAGGGTTTCTTATTCTTCAATAATTTGGATGATAAATGATGGATATGAGGCTAATTATATGTATATAATGACCAATTTTCGTCCATGAGGTGATGGAAAATGACTATATTGCCCTTAAAATTTAAGTAAATCCGAATCTGTCCATGGTGGACTATTTTGGTAGTCTAAAGTAAATCGACCATAAATCTTTTCTCCGATAATGGATTTGGGTGAAACCAATTGCATTAGAAAGAAGGCTCTCGGGGATTCTGATCGATATATAGCAGCTCACACAGATCATTTTGTACAAGGAGTTATGATCGTTTAAAGTCGACCCAAAAATTTGTTTGGCTGCAGTACTTTTGTGTGCAGAAAATTTCTGCACATTTACTGTTGATTGCGTCCACCGTTTTCAAGTTTCGAACATGCTCCCTTATATCCGATACTCATCTGTTTTCAGAAATCTTTATATTGTTGGTAATCTAACTCGATAAACTTCGCATAGAAACTTCGACGAGCAAATTCCGGTATAAATAAAGTCGATTCCTATACACATATAATCAAACTATACCCTTGAAACCATCTCAAAATAATCAATACTCATACTTAAACTCATATATACCTAACTTATGATCAATACATATACTCCAACACATATAACCATGGCTAATGCACGTAATTAAGTACGGGGTGTTACATTAAGGTTATAAGAGTCCTAGGGAGTCAGATAAGCTGCGTTACATAGAGTCTTGATCATATGTATGAAGCGTGCCACATTTATGAGCAAGAGGATACGAGACATTTTAGGAAATGATTCATTTATTTCATGATCTATCATGCTTACGGTGTCTCTATCTACTTTTAACATCATGCTTTTACGTGACAGTTGAATATGACTCCTCGCCTAGTGAATGCACGTAGAATGTATAACCAGCCACCCAGCTTGCTGACCCTCTAAATGAGAATATAACCCATGCTGAATTTTAGGCTTCCATTCAGGCGTTAGCCTAAGCTGTGACCACGAATATTCAGGGCAACCATCAGGTGGCAGTCCCACTTCATTAGAATAGTGATTTGGCAGTAGCCAGAATTCATGACTTCATGACAATGAATCTACCTGAGTTCTTAAGGTCAAAAGTAGGTGAGGACTAATACGGGACAAAATAAGGAAACATGAAATCACACCCCAAAATAGTCCACAAATCACAACAAATCGCGGACCAAATAGGGACCTTTCTCGAATTCGACAAACACAACAAGAATACAAGATATGTAGGTTTATTTGACACCAAAAACAGCAACAATAACAAGAGATAATCAATAATATGATAGGAAGAAACAACACTATGATAACAAGAACCAATGGTTACAAGATTACAAGAACAACAAGAGCCAATGGTTCACTAGACAACACAAACTAAAACATGAAATATAAAGATAGGAAGTGAGACATACACTACAATAAGATCCAAGAACCCATAGACATATTCCATCTAAGGACCCCTAGAACTTACAATAGCAACACCACACTCTTACGAAGACATGAGAGGGATTTCACTGCTTAAGCACCAATGTTTCCAAGCAATACACATTCACTAGTGTTTCCACACTTGTCATGCCCTAGTTTTCAGCCTAGAGATCCTTCTCTCAAGTGTTCTTACATCAATATTCAGCAACCAAATGAAATAAATCCTAACATGTTCTATTTATAGACTTATTACAATAATAGGCAAAATGACAAAAGTGCCCCTTAGTGTTAAATGAACAAAATGGCTCCTATGGAGTGTAATAGAGGGATGAATTTTGAGCCCTTTTCACACTCCAACTCGTACACTCCGTAGGTTGCATTCAACACACTAAAAAAATATCCATCTTTATGATTGTACCCATATCAAGGACCCATAGCTTTACTTCAATAAGATAAGAAAGATCACCCAAATTATGCGTGTTACCTAGGAAGAGAGTGTAGAGTTGCCCTCCTATAGACTAAAGAATGTGGTGTATGATTAGGTGGTTATGTGAAAGAATGGCAGAGAGGAAAATCCAACTCCTATGAGTTGGCAGGTGTTTCATGATACATTTCTGGACAGGTTCTTTCCACATAAAATGAGAAAAACAAAGGTAGAGGAGTTTGTGAACCTGAGGCAGGGCTCGATGGCAATGAAAGAAAATTTTCTTAAGTTCAACCAGTTTTCTAATTATGCCCCTGATACGATGGCTGACCCTAGGTCGAGTATGAGTAAGTTTGTTACTGGAGTATCTAGTTTGGTAGTCAAGGAGTGTACGACTGCCATGCTTATAAGGTACATGGATCTTTCTAGGATAATGATTAATGATCAACAGATTGAGGCAGAAAGCTTAAAGGGGAGAGAGAGGGGAAATAAAATGGCCAGAACCGAGTAGTTTGATTATGGCCAGACAAAGTTTAGAGGGGGAAATCATTCTCAATTTCAGATTTGCTCGTCTATGATAGCTCTATCTTTATCTAGTGCTCCTACTCCCAGAGCTAGGTAGGAGCAGTGGGGGTAAGACTTCTATGTCCATGGAAAACCCAGTTATCCTCCATGTTCTAAGTATGGTAAGAATCACTTGGTTAGTGTTTGTTAGGACAGAATGGTTGTTATGGTTGTGGAAAGCTAGGACATAGAATCAAAGAGTGTTCAACATGCTAAGCAGGGAAATAGGGATGCTCGTCCCTAGACTCAGGCTACTAGCGCATCAGCTCCTCTAGGTTACTCAGTCTCTCCCCAGGACGTATCATTCAGTACCGGTGGCGGTCATCACCAGAATTGGTTTTAAGATTTCCCATCTCTTCAGGAGAAAGAGTGTTCACCAAATGTTATTAATGGTGTGCTTCGTGTCTTTCATCTTGATGCTTATATGTTTCTAGATCAAAGCTTGAATTTCTCATATGTGACCCCACTAGTTGTAGTAAATTTTTAAATGGGTCCTGAAAGGATCCCTAAGCCCTTCTTAGTTTCTACCACAGTGGGTGAGTCAGTTGTTGCTGAACGAGTCTATAGAAACTACCCTATCACTTTTCTTCATAAGATCATGTTAGAAGACTTAATAGACTTAGATATGGTTGACTTTGACCTTATTTTAGGCACGGATTGGCTCCATTCTTGTTATACATCTATAGATTTTCGCACCCGAGTGGTGAAGTTTAAGTTTCCAGATGAACTATCCTTTGAGTGGGAAGGTAATTTAGTGTCTCCCAAGAGTAATTTCATATCCAAATATAAAGCCAGAAAGTTTATATCAAAAGGGTGTATCTATCATCTAGTTTGAGTTAAAGACACTAAGTATGAGGCTCCAACAGTTCAGTCAGTTCATGTAGTCAATGAGTTTCCTGAGGTTTTTCCCAAAGATTTTCTAGAGGTACCTCCCGATAGGGAAATAGAATTTGGTATTGAACTTCTTCCATATACTCATCCCATTTCTATCCCACCATATCATATGGATCCAGTCGATCTTAAGAATTTAAAAGAGATGCTTAAAGACATCTTATATAAAGGTTTCATAAGACCTAGTGTCTCTCTATGGGGCGCTCTCATCCTATTTGTGCAAAAGAAAATGGTTCTTTGCGAATGTGCATTCACTATCATCAGATGAATAAAGTCACAATAAAAAATAAATATCCTCTTCCTAGGATTGATGACTTATTCGATCAACTTAAGGTGTAAGTTACTTCTATAAGATAGGCCTTAGATTCGGCTATCATCAGCTTAGAGTAAGGGAATGTGATCCTTCAGGTTGACAAATGCCCCAACAACTTTCATGGACTTGATGAACAGAGTGTTCAAATAGTATTTGGACATATTTGTTATAGTCTTTATCGATGATATTCTTGTCTATTCTCGTAGTGAGGATGATCACACAGACTATCTTAGAATTGTGTTGCAAACTCTTAGAGATCACCAGTTGTTCGCCAATTTCAGCAAATGTGAATTTTAACGAAGATCAGCAGTTTTCGTTGGTTTTATTGTTTCTAGTGATGGAATTAGAGTTGATCCCCAAAAGACAGAAGTAGTAAGAAATTGGCCTAGACCTATCTCTCCATCATACATCAGAAGTTTCCTGGGTTTAGCCGGCTATTACTGATATTTTGTTGAAGGGTTTTCTTCTATTGCATCCCCTATGTATTGATTAACTCAGAAGAAAATTAAGTTTCAGCAGTCAGATTCTTGTGAGATAAGTTTCCAGGAGTTGAAGACTCGACTCACTTCAGCCTCAGTTTTAGCTCTACCTAATTGTACAGATAGGTTTGTTGTCTATTGTGATGCTTTTAGAATTGGTCTAGGTTGTGTTTTGATGCAGAGAGGTAAGGTTATAGCCTATTCCTCTAGACAACTTAAGCCTCAAGAAAATAACTACCCTACCAAAGATCTAGAGCTAGCTATTGTGGTATTTGTATTGAAATTTAGAGGCACTATCTTTATGGAGTGCATGTCGACGTATTCAAAGATCACAAAAGATTGCAATTTATGTTCACTTAGAGGGAGTTAAATTTTCTTCAGAGAAGGTGGTTAGAATTGTTGAAAAATTATGATATGAGTGTTTTGTATCATCCGAGCAAGGCCAACGTGGTTGAAGATGTCCTTAGTTGATTGTCTATGGTCAGTGTTGCTCATGTAGAGAATGATAAGAGAAAATTAGTTCGAGATGTTCGCCGATTAGCTAGATTGGATGTGAGGTTGGTTGACTCAGCTGAAGGAAATGATTGGGTTCAGAGTAGTTCAGAATCTTCTTTAGTTTCTGAAATGAAAGAGAAGCAGGATAAGGATCCTAGTTTGGTCAAATTGAAAGGTTCAGTTAAAGACCAAAAGGTAGAGGTTTTCTCTGAAGGGGGAGATGGTGTGTTGAGATACCAGAATAGATTGTGTGTGCCATGTGTTTACGATTTGAGGCAACAAATTATGGCAGAAGCGCATGGTATGCGTTACTCCATCCATCCAGGAGCCACCAAGATGTACCGCAATTTGCGGGAATTCTATTGGTGGAGTGGTATAAAGAGAGATATAGCAGAATTTGTAGATACGTGTGCAACTTGTCAATAGATTAAGGTAGAACACCAAAGACCTAGTGGCATATTATAGGAGTTTGGTATTCCCACTTGGAAGTGGGAAGAGGTGAATATGGACTTTGTGACAGGATTACCCTATTCGCGTTGATAACATGATTCGATTTGGGTTATTTTAGATAGATTGACCAAATCAGCCCATTTCTTGCCAGTTCACATGTCCTACACAACTGAATATTATGCTAGGCTGTATATTAAAGAGTTAGTTAAATTGGATGGAGTTACCTTATCCATCATCTCAGATAAGGGTACTCAGTTTACCTCTCAATTTTGGAAAGCCTTTCAGAAGGGTCTTGGTACCCAAGTTCATCTCAATTCAGCTTTTCATCCGCAAATATATAGTCAGGCAGAGAGGACCATTCAGACTATAGAGGATATATTAAGGACATGTGTTATTGATTTCAAAGGTAGTTGGGATGACCACTTACCTTGACTAAGTTCGCTTACAATAACAATTACTATTCTAGTATTCAAATGGCCCCATTTGAGGATCTGTATGGGTGGAGATGTAGATCACCAGTCGGTTGGTTTGAAGTGGGTGAGGTTTCATTGATTAGGCCAGATATGGTGTTTGAAGATATGAAGAAAGTTCAGTTGATTCGAGAGAGATTGAAAGCAGCTTAGAGTCATCAGAAATCTTATGCGGACGTAAGAAGGAGAGATCTTGAGTTTGAAATAGATGATCTTATGTATTTGAAAGTTTCACCCATAAAGAGGGTGAAGATATTTAGCAAAAAGAGAAAGCTTAGTCCCCGATATGTGGGTCCCTACAAGATTTTGAGTCATGTGGGGAAGGTAGCGTATGAGCTTGAGATACTATCAGATTTGTCACCAGTTCACCCAGTGTTCCATGTATCCTTATTGAAGAAGTGCATGGAAGACTAGCTGTTGTAGTCCCTCTAGAAAGCACAGACATTCAGAATAGCCTTTCATATGAAGAACTTCTAGTAGAGATTCTTGATTATCAAATCCGTAGACTACGGAACAAAGAAGTTACCTTGGTCAAAGTTATGTGGAAAAATCAATTCATTAAGGGTGCTACTTAGGAAGCAGAAACAGACATGCGTACCAAGTATCCTCACCTCTTCTCAATAAACTCAGATTCAGCCTAAGGTAACAGTCTTCCTTAATTCAGTTCTTTCCTAGTCTCTGATTCAACCATGTAATTATGTTCATGTCCATTTAAACAATCGCAGATTTTTCCAGTCGCTCAATATGATGTAGATTCGACATGTAGT
Organism: Capsicum pubescens; assembly: GCA_030864215.1. Classification (NCBI taxonomy): domain Eukaryota; kingdom Viridiplantae; phylum Streptophyta; class Magnoliopsida; order Solanales; family Solanaceae; genus Capsicum; species Capsicum pubescens. The sequence continues at coordinate 275,674,762 of CM061542.1, forward strand.
TTTGTTTTAGTTTTACATGCCAGCATATAGTCTCAGTTCCTCAGTATCCTTAGTTTAACTAGTCTCATTCGAGGATGAATGTTCCCAAGGGAGAGATATTGTAATACCCTGTACTTTTCTTAGTCCCATTTAGCTCCTAGTGTGCTAAGGTTCAACTTTAAAAATGAATAAATCTTGATACATGCGAAATTTTCCAATTATAGACCCACCAGTGTGTAGATAATTGAATTATCTTTCCAACGATATCAATTTTTCCTTAATACGATACTCAGTTGAGAAGTTATGGCGATTTTAATAAAAAATAGTAGAGCACTGTGTCACGGTGAGGTGCAGAATTGCAATTGTCTTATTTCCAGTGAGGCACCACAATTAACCCACATTGTGGTGAAGCCCAAATTCTGGTTCTTCCTTTTCCAGTAGCTCACCGCGATTTATCAGAATCGCACCAGAACTCTTAATGGGACAAACTCCGCGTCGTGGAGGAGTGCAAAATGGCACTCGCCCTTTTCCAGTGATGCAACGCGAATACGCCGTGTCGCCCCAGAGGCCAAAATGACACTCGTCCTTTTCCAGTAAGCCACCGTGATAAGGACCGCATGCGGTGGGGACCAAAATCGCAATTTCTAGTTTTGAATTAAATTTTTAAAAGGGTAATCTAATCAATTCTCAAGCCCCTAAATCATGAAAAACTCTAGATTAAACCTATTCTAAGCATTATACGCTCACTTTTCAAAAAATTTCTCTCCAAAAAACCCTAGAACATCAAATCTTAATCTTCAAAAAATCCAAATTCCACCATTCTATTTCCAAGATAACCCAAAATTAAAGATTTCAAATCCAAGGTATTCAAGAAATCATCTTCAAAAGCAAAAATAGATATTCAAGTCCAATCTTCTTTATCAATATCATCAATTACGTTATGTGGGGTTTTCAACAAGGATAATTCTTTCATCCTTGTACCCAAAATTAGTTTCAAGTTGAATTTTATATAAAATTATATGAATTTCAGTCTAAGGTTTATACCCACTAATTACTATCTGAAGACTATGATATTTCAAGTGATTTAGATGTTAAATTACATGTCAAATTTTGTATTTTATGCATGTGCCATTATTTCCCAGATTTAGTATTGAATTATCAAGATTTTCATTATGTAGCATGAACTTTATGATGATTTGATATGAAATTGATGCATGGGTTACTATCCCTAGTTTGAATGTTGATATTTCAAAAAGATTATGCTTTTAAGCATCCCATGATTAGTTATATTCAGATTCTGAACAAATATTAGATCTTTTGATCTCAACTTAGATATGAAATCCTCTTTACAGTTTAACTACAGTTTACAGTAAACATATTCACAAGAGGTTTTCATTATAAATCCTTATAATAGTTTTAAAAGTGGATTTCCTATAGAATGAGCATACAAATTAAAGAGATTAGTATTTAGTACCAAGTTGGGTATGTTCACATGCCCCAAAACTATGAGCCAACGTAGGTACAAATTATTAGATTACTCTTATTCCTATATGGATGGTAGTTACAGATGTTATCACTTAGATTAGGTTATACTCCTTGGCAAGAGTATGAAACCTCTCCCCAACGTGAGGTTTTCCCATTAGGGAACTAGATGTTGGACATCATGATAGCTCACTGGGTGTATGTCGATTAGAAAAACCTCCCTACAGCCAAAAGAAAAGAGAAAAAAATAATAGAAAATCTGTTAGAAACCAAGTGTAAAGGCTCACAGCTTTATTTAGATATTGCTTTACATAAGACATTAGCTACTAGATTTCAACTTTCAGTTTACAGATATAAAAGTGAGCCCTTTCTACACTTAGACCGCATGATTTAAAGATAGAATACCAGTACAACCTTTAGAACTAAGTGTTATGACTAACAAGATTTAAACATTATAGCTTATCACTCATGATTCATGATTTTTAGCTTTCAGTTATTCCAATCAATGTGAGTCATTTATACTTAGCATGCATTATTTTACAAGTTATATGAACATTGAGATATTATTTTACTTATAAATTCACCCTCATATACTCAATTACTTATGAATTCACCCCCATATACTAAGTACATTCCAGAAGTACTGATCCACATATACGTCTATGTGCTACATTGTCTCATTATATAGGTTCAGATGCTCAGTTTTAGTAGCGTGAGTGATTTCAAGCATCTCCATCTACATCCCGACAATTGGTGAGTCCTCATAATTCGGGGACCTAGTTATTCAGTTTTTCAGCTTATTAAAGTAGTTTATTTAGTATTTTTAGTCAGTTCGAATCAGTTGGAGACTTGTCCCAGTGACTCTCTAGTTATTAGTAGTAGAGGCTTGTCACTAGATATAATTCAGATTTTCAATATTGATTGTCCAGACTTTTGAAACAAATACTTCCATACATTATGTTCAGATACTTTCAGCTTAGATCAGACAGACTTCCACATTGATTTTATGATTATATTTCATTATTATGACCTTCAAATTTAATAGAACACTTACAGGGTTAGCTTAAGGCTACTCGTAGTCTTGAGCACCGTGTGATGTCTCGGGATCCATTTTTGGGGCGTTACATACATCTTCCCTCCTTTGTAAGTATACAGGTAATTTACATGATCTGTTGTTATTCCTCAATATATCCCTTCTTTAATCTTAATGACTCTGTGTAGTCGCTTTTGCTAAAGCATTTGTTTTGTTCTACTACATCTAAGTTCCTATTGTTTTCTTCTATAGCTTGACATAATGCATGACAAGAATTGGGGCATTGTAGCTGGTTCTATGCCTCAAAGACATGTAATATGTTCTTGAATGTGAAACTTTTGTAAGTGTGCTATGGACTAGTGTTTTCTCTTTCAATTAGACGAACATGCTAAAAAATTAGAGCTTAATGTGGGTGAAAGAAACACATCCTTTTGACTTTTTTAATCCTTTGCAATAATAAATAACTTATTCTTCACGAATAACATGAGAGATCTATCAAGGTACTATCACTAAAATACTCATGTATTTCTACTTAATGTGTGGTCTCAAAGTCCTTATATAATAAATAAGAATATTGATTTCTCATAATTAAGACGGGGGGCAACAACATGAAAGTCTGAAGTTTGTCAATAGTGACTACAAATTGAATACTTTTACTATCGATTAGGTGCAATTCATACTAATTTATATACAAATTACAAGTACCTTTAATAACCATTTGTTAATATCATCTAATAACCAAATTGCTACCTTCACATAGGAATTAGATTTTCTCATCTAGAAGGTTTCAAACATAGTGTGGATGCTGAGCCATTGTAGGGGATTAAATAAAAAATTCCTGATTCGAGACCTGAAAATAAAAAAATCTTTAATAGGAAGTTTCTCTCTTTTTAACCGTACCATGCATTTGAATTAATAGACGATGGACTCTAGCTATTAATTAAGTGGTTAATAAGAATTAGCCAGAAAAGAGTATTCATGTCACTCAATTTGTAGCCCAATTTGGAAAATATTAGCATGTTCACTTCATCATCTCATAATTTTTAGATGAAAATTTCGTGTATAGTGACACACTCATAATTATAAAATTGAACAAGTTTGGGATATCATGAAATATTAGTGAGATATTGATTTCAAAATATAGTAGAATACACTTTATATTACAAAACTCAACAATTCAGTTTCAAATATCAAATGATTAATATACAAATAAAAGAGGCGTAAAATTAATTTGTTGTATCATTTTAGAATTTTATAACATATCACATCATGTGTACGGACATTTTAAAGGAGTTTATTCATGTTTAAGTGTGTTAGAATACGAAGGTTTTACATTATTACATTTTTTCATTTGTTGTAAGTTATGGTTAGATTTTGAGTTTTATTTTTTGGGGTTAACCAGAGATGTATTAATTAAGATAAAATTTACATAGGATAGAACTCAGTCTGGATCTAATACAAAAAGAGCTGGGCTATGCCCATTAGCAAATAAAGGTACATTTCTAGGATAGTTCGTTCTGTGTATATTCGCCCATATTAACTGGGCTACAAAAGGGGGAGGGGGTGCAACAAAAATTCTACAAGCCTCAAAATATTCCTTCTTTGCCCCATCTTTAGCTAGAGCATCAACGACTTTGTTTTTCTCCCTGTAGCTTGGTGAATGGATGGTCCTCCCAACCTTTTAAATGGATGGTCCTTCCAACCTTTTAACAACAATCTGCATTCATCAATTATAGGATTATAGAGGAGGTTTCCTTTTTAAGCATTTGAATAACCTCTTCTGAGTCAATATTGATTTAATGGGGTACAAGTTGTGATCCACTATTAACTTTAGGACTATTGTAAGGCCCATAAGTTCCATAAAATTGGTAGTAGCATACAAAAAACTTTTAGAGAAGCAAAGTACCCAATCACCATTGGAATTCGTTACTCAATCGCCGTGAGTCTAATGAACTGTGGCATGAACGATTAGGACATCAATTACAAAACTTTTCAAAAATGGATTAACTTAGAAGTTTTGCCAAACTTTGAGTGCAATAAATTAAAGTGTCAAACGTGTATTGAATTAAAGTATGCTAAGCATCCATATAAGTCCGTTGAAACGAATTCCAATCCCTTACACTTAATCCACATAGACATTTGTGATATGAAGTCAACACCATCTCGTGTTGGGTAAAAGTATGTTATAACTTTTATTGACTATTGCACTAGGTACTGTTATGTCTATTTGCTAAATAGTAAGGATGAAGCAAAAATGCGTTTAGGCAATATAAAATAGAAGTTAAAAATCAGTCAGAGAAAAAGATCAAAATACTAAAAAAAGATAGGGGTGGAAAATATGAATCTCCTTTTGCGGAGATATGTGGAGAAAATGGAATTATCAATCAAAATACTACCCTGTATTCACCTCAATTAAATGGAATTGTGGAAAAGAAGAATTGAACATTAAAGGAAATGATGAATGTCTTACTCATAAGTTCTGGTTTACCTTGTGGGAGAAAGTTATCCTTACAGCTAACCGAATAGCTAACCAAATACTCAATAGAGTTCCCCATAGTAAGACACTTTCAATTCCATATGAAAAATGGAACGAAAGGAAATACAACTAAATATATTTCAAAGTGTTGGGGTGTCTAGCAAAATTTCAAGTCCCTATGCCTAAAAGAGTAAAATTAGGTCCTAAGACTGTGGCCTGTGTGTTCATTGGATATGCTAAAAGAAGTAAAGAATGTTAATTTTTTATTCATAAATTCGAACATCTGGATATCAATGAAAGTATGATAGTTAAATTATATAATTTTGAGTTTTTTTAACACATTTATCCATATAAAATTGGACATGAGAAGTCTAGTGGAGGGTCTAAATGACCTTGAAATGAACCAAGCGAGAATGTACTTAATGATGAGAATCCAAGGCATAGTACATGTCAAAGAACGTCAACTTTCTTTGGATCAGATTTTGTAACATTTCTCCTAGAAAATGAGCCTCAAACATTTAAGAAAGTGATGTCGTCTTTAGGTGCATCCTTTTAGAAAGAGGCAGTCAATAGTAAGATTGATTCAATCTTAAGTAACCATACTTGAAAGTTGGTTGATCTTCCTCCGAAAATAAACTTTTAGGTTCTAAATGGATCTTCAAAAGAAAAATGAAAGCTAATGCTATTGACAAATACAGGGCAAGGCTTATAGTGAAAGGCTTTAAACAAGTCCTTGATTACTTTGATGCATACTCGCCTACAATAAGGATAACGTCCATTCGGATGTTAGTTTCCTTATATGTGGTATATGGTCTTAAAATCTATCAAATGAATGTGAAAACAACATTCCTAAATAAAGATTTGGAGGAAGAAATTTACAAGAAACAACCTGAGGGTTTTATGGTTCCTAGTAAAGAAAAGAAAATCTGGAAACTTGTTAAGTCACTTTATAAACTAAAAAAAACACCTGAACAGTGGAAGGAAAAGTTTTATCAAATCATATTGGCAAACATCTTCAAGATAAATGAATGTGATAAATGTGTTTACATTAAAGACACTCCAAATCACAAGGTCATTATTTGTTTGTATGTGGATGATGTATTGATCTTCAGTAGAGACATTTCTGACATAAATATTATGAAATAATGCTTGAGATCAATTTTTTTATGAAAAACCTTAGAGTTAAGGATAAGATCTTGGGGGATAAGAATCCATAAAAGTCAACAAGGGTTGTGTAACACCTCACATTTTTTGGGCTAGAATTCAAACCGTTGCTTCTATGCATATGGACCTAAACTAAATGATTCCTTATTAATGTACGTGTGATAATCAATTATATAGTGTGGTAATACCTTTGAATATAAATTGAGGTCACAAATATCTCCAAACTCAGAGACGAGTTGAAAACGTTTCTATCGATTAAGTTTTAGTGAATGTTTAAACTTGGGTCAACTTTAAATGATCATTAATTATAGTATATAATGAACTAAGTATTCTACTATATACTAAATAAAATATCTTTGAGTCTTATTTCCAATGCAACTGATTTCACCTTAATCCGATACCGGAGTGAAAATTTATGCTCGTTTTACCTTGGCATATCCGTCTGTTATCAAGGTGACGACTTGATGTGATAAGCCGTCAACTAAGTGAAGACTTATCAGTCAAGTCGTCAGCCTTAACAAGAATGTTATGAACTTCAGCTATAAAGTGATGACTTGAGGTGATAAGTCATCAACTAAGTGACAACTTATCAACCAAATCGTCACCCATAACCATCCTAGCTACAAAAGTCACGACTTGATAAGTTATCAACTGAAAATTTCTGCAATTTTTACATACTTTCCCTACGTGTATTTTGGTCATTTCCACACAACAAAAATCTCCCCTGCGAATTTAAATCATACCCTAAGAGTTATAATCCATCTTCTATTAGTTTTTAACATCTCAAATCCTCTCCACTCTCAAGAACAAGGAGAAATTAGGGTTTACTTTAATGCAACAATTCAAGCCTTTCAATCAATGATTTCCCAAGAAAAGTGTCAAGATTAGGGTTCTATTCTTCAACTAAAGAACATAAGGTATGTGGGGATATCCTAAAATCATTGGGCATAAGTTTTATAGTTCTTATCAAGTTTAAAGATATACAATGATGTTTACAAAGAGGGTTTTGAACCATTGTTTGAATATCCTAATCATGAAATCCTTATACAATTATATAATGTTTTGGTCTTGAGGCCTTCCATCGAAATTGATTTTTACTCATGTATATGTATGCATACGTTTGAGTTTTGAAATTTGAATTGAGAGCATGAATATTTATACTCCCTCTCTTATTATGAAGCCTCTTGATTTCATATGTTATGAATTATTCAATTGAATATTGAGAAGCATGATATAAATGTCTTTACTATTGTTTAAGGCTTGATATAGGTTATGAACTGAAGAAAGGGTGTTTTCTTGCTCATATAACTGAAAACTGATGATTTAATGAGTTGTATATTTTACTACAATGTAATGGACCACCGCATATTTAAGAATTGAAAGAGAGAATCCTTGCATAAGTTTCATGTATTTTGTTATACAAATTCTCTTGTACTATTTGAATAATTTGTTGGTCAAAACATTATGTTTTGAATGAAATAACTGTACTGGTATGTTCAATGAGGTAGGATAAATGCATGGGTTCATATGCATGAAAAATGCTAACTTAATATCATGAATATGACTGAATGATAGTACATGCATAAATACGTATACTGTAATTGAAATCATGATAACACTGGATACTAAATCTAAATACTGAATAACTGATATTTGAGTATACTGATACTAAATTACTGATATCACTAGACAACATGAGAACATCATAACTTCAACACCAAATTCACAACCTCAAAGGTTTAGCATGAATTCACATGACACTACACATATAATAAATGATTTCACATGAATCTTGCAACTAAGCATGGATTTGAAAACACCATCGACATAATAATTATGAACATAGTCAAATCAAATCATGAATTTCATTAAACCCTTTTACTTGTAATTTCATAAATATTTCTTGAACTCCCAAGGTGGAAGAAAACCTTGGATGAACACTTAACATATCTTGGTTGCTAAATTCTTAAAGATTGGTGGTGGTTTCTTGAGTTATTGATTTGAAGTTGACCCCCTAGGGTTTTATTCTTGAGAGATATATGAATGAATAAATATAACTTGCTAAAAAAGGGCTAAATTTCGTGTTATGGGGGCTGAAGGGGGTAGGAAAAAGACTCAATTAACCCTGATGACGTGACTTTCTAATGACTGTAAACTGAACCATCGCCGTGCAGGACGTCGCGCTGCGTGGTTGGCATCGATGCACTGTGTCATTGGAATCGATGTGATAGCCAACAACCGCATCGAGTCCACATCGGTTCACTAGAATTGGACGCTGGGAGCTAGGGTTTTTTTTCAATGCGATAGTCGACGCGATGCATCAAAATTTCATTGATTCACTAGTTTAGGGTTCCAAAGGTGCTTCAAACGAAATTTGAAAAATTCAAAACTTATCCGGGAAAACCTATTGACATTCCCGATGATGAATTAACTCAAATATCGACATTTAATGAATGTAAAGGTCGGAAAATAAGATTGCCAACTTTTGAAGACAAAAATAACACTAAGTCTTAATACTTAACTAGAATTTTCTAAGTCTAGGTCCTCTTAACAAGCTTAAAGGACTGAATTCAGCTAAGAACTTTTTTGCGGGGCCTTACATTATCTCCCCCCTCCCCCCCGGGAACATTTGTCCTCTAATGAAACTGACTAAGATGGAGGGAAATGATAACCTGAAAGTACATACTGGACATGCACTACTGAAGAATAATTGCATGAATAAATCTACTGAAATACTGAGTTTTCATGTTGAACATGCATATATGATGCATAGGTACATGACTAAGCTGATTCATGAATACATGACTGGGATTTCTGATAAGCTGAATTTTCTCAAACTGAACATGCATATCTGATGCATGAATACATGAGTGAACTGACTCATGAAAGCATGACTTAATATGCAACGATAAATAATACCAAGTTTGTAAAGGTAATATGAACATAGAACTGAGTAAATTCAAGGAAAAACTATTACTTATACTAAAAAATACTGATGAATAAAAGATCATTTTTGGAGTACGTATGAATAGGAACATGAGAATAGAACTGGGACAGGAATGTGATACATGTACGGAATATAGTTAATTGAACTGATCCCCTTAAATATGTGGCTTACGGCTGAGATTGGAACTTGAGGGTCAACCTATAAGTACCCACAACTCCAAACTGAATTCGTTACGTGAAGAGAACTTGGAGGTTTAGGACATGAAAGATCGGGGTTATAGTGCATATCCCTCTTAGGACATTATGTCCCTCAAGAATACTGACTTGGCTGAGATACTGAGGAAAAGCTGAGGTGATGCACTAGGTGTCTACAAACTGAATTATGACTGAATATCTGGGATCTGAAACTGAGACATGATACATAAACTGAGCTGAACACGCAACTACCTGGTTGGTCCATCTTAGAATAGTTACATTTATGAGGCTTCAGATAGTGCGACTAGATGGAAAGATGGAAAACCACACCACACGAATTTATCCGTCTGACTGCTAAACTGAATTACTGGATTTACGGATTAACTCATACCAAAAACTTATTCTCAACTGGATATTTTCCTTGACACTCTTTCAACTACACTCTCTACCTCATTACGACACTTCACCTAAGACTACTAAAAGTATTCCCATGGGCGTTGAAGACGAATTCATAAATATACTAACTTATCTAATTAACTGAATGAATGGTAGATGAATACTAGGTATGCAAGATTGAACTATACTTAACCTGAATAACTGGACTAAAAGTGTAGAGTATCATACATATGAGGTAAGGACTGACCGGGTAATATGAGATATCTGAGAACGAATTCGTGAATGTTGTATTATTTGAGAATGCAAGACCAAACGTATAACATGGTTATAAAATATTCTAAAAATCAAGGTACTAAAATTCTAATAACTGAGTAACTGTTAACTGTACGCTATGGTCGAGCAAACCCAAAACTGAACTGAGTTTCTGATCTGATTACTGGACTTAGATTGATACTATAACTAATGATGTAACTAATATTACGATTCAGATGGTAACTGGGACTGAACACACTGTAAGGCATAAATTCAGAAGTCATGTGCTGCATGACCTGAGTTTGGAGTTTCTGTGTTCATGGAACATGATTCGTACTACTGAGTGAATTGGAACTCCTCATACTAAGAACTAGAAATGCATACGATTTTATAAAAAGTGAGTAAATATAAGTTGTGTTCATGGAGCTGAGACGTAAAGCATGCATAAGTATCATGATGACTAAAGTACAAAACTTTGAACTAAGGTAAAGACGAGTTGGGCATCATTCCCACCTATTATTTTTCTACACATACTAATATTACTACTAAAATCGAGAAGCCTGACTTCCTGAGATATCATAATCGGACAGTTCCTGGATACCCACTGGGCTATGATAGACTGACCCACTAGGATGGAGGATGAGAAAGGTTTTGTTAGTATTTTGTCTGACTTAAAGTTAACTGCTATGCAATGAGTTACAAAAGATAAAGAAGCTCTTGGATCTAATGAGACATAAATATGTAAATGAGAGGTATATAACGTACCAGTGACCGCATCAGGGGAACTTTTCTAATCTTTCCTAGACTGAAGTGCATAATGCCTATTTGAGCACTGCCCACTGGCAGCTCTGGAAGTGGCACCTTGGTGATTTGGGTGACCGGACTGAGCTGAAGGACGACTGTGCTGACATCATAGACTATTCTTAGGACAGTCTCAAGATTTATGACCTAACTTACCACATCCAAAACACACATCACTGTCGACTCTACACATACCCTTATGATTCTTACAATATTCTTTGCAAAGCGGATTAGTACGAACCTCGCTTACGCTAATCTGGGTTTTGGAGTTTGGTGACCCATCATGACTGTCATTCCTGAGCCTTAGTACCGGTGTACTAGCTGAAGATGCAATTGGGGCTGAAAATTTCTGACTAAATTGAGATTTGTCACCACTCTCTGACCTTGGCTGGGCAAAACTAAAGCTACCTATTCTGAATCTCTTATTTTCTCTCTCCTTCTTCTTAAGTTTCTATTCCTAAATATGTCAAGCATGGAACATAAGCCTTGATATGTCCATCTCCCTAATTAACATTACAGTACTGCACTCCTTAACCACTCTACCCGATACCCCAAATACAAACTTGCTCATTCTAGATTTATTGTCTGCCACTACATTGGGAGCATACCTGGCTAACTGAGTAAACTTGAGGGAATACTCTATCATACTCATACTGTATTGCCTGAGATTGATGAACTCTAACACTTTGGCTTTTTTTAGCTTTAACGGAAAGAATCTATCTAAGAAGGCCAAAGCAAACTCTTTCCATTCTATAGGATCTGGATCTGCACCTCTATCTTCCTTATACTGCTTAAACCACGTATGGGTTACATCTTGTAGCTGATAAGTGGTTAACTCAGCACTCTTACTGGAAGTTACTCCCATGATATCTGTTACTTTTTAAACCTGATTGAGAAACTTTTGTGGATCTTCTTCAGACTTAGAACCTGATAATATGGGAGGATTCATTCGGGTGAAGTCCCGAATCCTGGCTACAACAAAATTGGCCACTGGGTTGGCTGGAACAGTAGTTGTCTATTCATTATGTTGTGACTTAATTGGCAAGAGTAGTGAATACAACCCTGAATTCTACATCAGAGACGTGCTCATCCAGAGGATCATCTTGAACGTGCTGAGGTTCTGACTGGTCTCCCATTCCTCTTCCAGTCTTCTTTTGAGTCATATTCTATAAACGAAAGTAAAAGGATTAGACTGAGAATTTAATTAGAGCTCATGCTTACTCGCATGACATGAATACTGAAAGAAGGGAAACTTTTCCTAAAACATCTTGTAGCGTCTTGTCCATAAGTGTTACGCGTAATAAACCCATGCACAAGACTCTACTAAATGCGGCTTTTAGAATTCCTAGGACTCTGTTGAACCTTAGGCTCTGATACCAAGTTTGTAATTCCCCAAGTCTGTACCCCGGATGCTACATGGTGCTCATAATCCCGACGGAACACAATCTAACCCACGACTGGTACCTATTGCAATAGCTGAAAAATGATACTATAAAATATGCGAAAAGTAGGAAAAAAACTGGCCATAAGGTTCAATACTGTAAATAATTTTGGATATGGTATCACAATACCAAAAATGAACATCAATACTGAAAACTGAAAAACATCTAAAAATACTCTAGTCTGAAAAGCCTCTAAACTGTCTGAACTATGGAGTTGATGGAACAAGTCCCCAGCTAGATTAGATTACAGAGATAAACTGAAATGCTAAAATAAATAATCATGTCCTTAAACTATGAGAACTCACCACTAACTCTGTATGCTGAGAATATGAACTTCTAGTTGTGCTCGGGAGCCCATGCATCTAAACCTATGATATAAGACATCATAGCACAAAAGAAAGGCATGCGTCAGTACTTTGAATGTACTGGTATGCTCAGTAAGGTAGGCTAAAATGCATGGGTTCACATGCATGAACAATGCTAACTGAATATCATGAATATTACTAAATGTGAGTACATGCATGAATACGTATATAATAACTGAAATCATGATAACACTGGATACTAAATCTAAATACTGTTTAACTAATATCTGAGTATACTGATAACTTAATGACTATATTTGATAGTCCTAAATTAATAGAATTGTATTAAGTTCCAAAATGAGCTGAGCGACTGTATCAGACAGTCCTGAATCTGTAGAACTGGACTGAGTTCTATACTGAGACCGAATCTAAGACTGAGACTATGGAAAGTAATCATCTAACTGACATGCCCCTTTTCTAACTGATTAGGGGTCCAACTTGTAACCCCAGTTGGAAGGGTGTCAATACCATTCCATGGGTAAGGAAAAGATGTGAGTTAACCCTTTCTGATAGTAAGCTCTTTCATCAACCCTCGGTGGTAGGAAAACTCAAAAGAGATTTATCAACCCTAGTTTTGCTGGTAGATATCTCAACCTACGCTGGATACGTAGTTATGGAATGTAAGGATTGCTTCTAAGGATTTCACCCTCTACTGGAAGGTGAGTCCCCATCCTTATGTTCACTCGATGCTAAATCCTACTCAGAACTGAATATACACTAGAATGAATTCTAAACTGTACTAGGCTGGACTAAACTGTTACTGATCATACTGTATAACTGAACTGAACTGATTTTACCAAACTAAACTGGACTGATTCTTAGTTCACTGAGTACTAAACTTATTACTGAATAAATTCTATGAACTGACTGAGTTTACTGAGTTCTGAACTTGATACTACTGTGTCCTGAACTGCATACTGAACTGAGACTGATTACTGAGTACTACTAAATTTTCCTGAGTCTTGTAATTGACTGATAGTACTACTGATCGTAACATGACTTAGATTATTTTGTAAATGACATTGGCTCTAGGTTAATAGCTAAATTTTCGGGTATAAATACCCCCAAGACTCGATAGCATGAAAAGTAGAGCATAGTCGTAAAAGTCATAACAATGCATACTAGTCTATAGTTCATTCATAGAGACATTTACTCAAACACTTGTAATGCATTAACTTGTACATGAATGGGGAATACATGTTAGCATGCTATAATTTCATTATTCAACTCACATGAAGAATTTATCAAACATTTGGAGGGCATAGTATATGCACATAATACTAGACAACATGAGACCATCACAATTTCAACACCAAATTCACAATCTCAAAGGTTTAGCATGAATTCACATGACACTACACATATAATAAATGATTTCACATGAATCTTGCAACTAATCATGGATTTGTAAACCCCATCAACATAATAATCATGAACATAGTCAAATCAAATTATGAATTTCATTAAAAACTTTAACTTGTAATTTCAAAAAGGTTTCTTGAACTCATATGAGCACTTAACATACCTTGGTTACTAAATTTTAAAAGATTGGTGGTGGTTTCTTGAGTTCTTGATTTTAAATTAATCTCCCTAGGATTTTTTTCTTGAATGATTTGTGAAAGATGATAACGCTCAAACTACACCTCTCTAATGAGAATGTAAGCGATCGTTGTCAATATAAAACCCAACTAGGTTGGGGTCAAATCTCACAAGGAATATGGTGTGAACTTAAGTCGTTTGTGATTTAATTAACTGGTAGTTGGAGGTTTCCTGAAAAGGGGGTTTTAAGTTTAGCAAGTAATTGTTGGTCACTTTAACTTAAGTGTTCGTAATCAAGATTTTATGAAAAACTAGAATTATGTTCACTAGGGGTTTTGGTACCTGATAGATGCTAATAGTAGTTCAAGATTCTCATAGTAGATAGGACAATAAGTTATCTTTATCGAAGTTATGCCTAAATGGCACTCGACCTACTTAAGTATTTAATTACCTAATACTCTCGGACTTAGGGAATTTATGTTCATGACCAGATTTTATCTCAGGTCAATCAATCTTGTTACAACGTCAATTATTAAATGGAATTTTTTGTTGCTTCCAAGTCCCTGTTAATAATTCACTTCCCACTATATTTGATTTCTTTCTCAAGAAAATCAAAGAAGGTGTTAGTTATTGTTTGCAACGAACAGACAATAATTAAAACCTCAAAATTATCAAGAAGACCTACTACCTTTTGAATCTTGAACACTTAGCATCTTATCAAGATTTAACCCTAGATCCCATAATTCAGGTTAAATGAATTTAGCCACGCATGATGTAATAATCAAAACAACTTGATGAATTCATGCTTTGAAAGATAAACTTACCACAAAATGAATAATGACTAGTCAATCGCAGATTAGATCACAATAGAAATCCCAAAATAATGACTAAAATCTCTTTAAAGTAATTGCTTTTTCAAGACAAGAAATTAGATAGAGAAAATATCAAAGTACGTGTCTCTAAACTCAATGTTCGGAAATCTCAAGAAAACTCTAAAACAAGACTTTAAATAGTTCATCCTAAATAAGGAAACAAAATAATACAGATCAGAAGTTTCTCGGATTAGGTGACACCATTCTTGATAACCTATCAGGAGGCTGACGACTTATCACAAATGTCGTCAGCTTCTTCTTTGCTTTTGATACTTGCTGCCTTAGGCTGACGACAAACAGTGACGTCCTATAAACTCCATGATGACTTATAAAAAATATCATCAAGTCTCTACCTCATCCTTTATGTTCTTCCTTAGGCTGACGACAAATCTGACGACCCATCAACTCCTTGATAGCTTATCACCAAATGTCGTCACAATTGTCAACTCAGGTCTATTCTCTGTCTAAGGCTGACGATGAACCTGATAGCTTATCACAGGGCTGATGACCTATTAGAAATGTCGTCAGCCATACTTCTCTTCGAATTTCTTCAGCTTTCTACTTCTTTGCTTCCATTCTTATTGGTTCTCTAACATATTAGCTTATACTGCAAAATGAAACATAAAATAATCAGAAATGACAAAATTTGTTTAGGACTTTGCAATTATTCTTAGTTAAAAGCCTTAAATGTGTTAGCATTAGCTCACACATCAAAAGAATGAATATAACTTGCTAAAAGAGGGAATTTTTTTTTGTTATTGGGGCTGAAGGGGGTGGGAAAAGACTCAATTAACCCTGAGGACGCGGCTTTTTAATGACTGTAAACTAAACCATCGACGCACAGGACGACGCACCGCATCATTGGCATCGACGTGATAGCCAATGTGCCGCATCGAGTCCACATTGGTTCACTAGAATTAGACACTAGGATCTGGGGAAAATATTTATCTATGGATAGTCGGAGTGAGGCGTCAAGATCGCATTGATTCACTGGTTTAGGATTCCAAAGGTGCTTCAAACGAAGTCTGAAAAATCCAAAACTTGTCCGAGAACACCTATTGACATTCCTGGTCATCAATTAACTCAAATATCAATATTTAATGGATGTAAAGGTCGCGAAATGAGATTTCCAAATATCAAAGGCCAAAATAATTCTAAGTCTAAATACTTCGCAAGAATTTTCTAAGTCTGGGGCCCCTTAACAAGCTTAAAGGACTGAATTCAGCTAAGAATTTTTTTGCGGGGTCTTACATTATCTCCCCCTGGGAACATTCGTCCTCTAAAGAGACTGACTAAGATGGGGGGAAATGATAACCTGAAAGTATATACTGGACATGCACAAATGAAGAATAATTGCATGACTAAAACTATTGATATACTGAGTTTTTATACTAAACATGCATATCTGATGCATGGGTACATGACTAAGCTGATTCGTTAATACATGACTGGGATTTCTAATAAGCTGAATTTTCTCAAACTGAACATCTATATCTAATACATAAGTACATAACTGACTGACTCATGAATGCAACACTGAATATGCAATGATAACTGATACCAAGTTTGTAAATGTAATCTGAACATGGAATTAAGTAAGTTCAAGGAAAAACTATTACTTAAACTAAAAAATACTGATAAACCCAAGATCATTTTCTGAGTACACATGAATGGGAACATGAAAATAGGACTAAGACTGGAACGTGACACTTGAACTGAATATAGTGAACTGAACTGAGTCCCTTGAATATCTGTCTTATGGCTGAGATTAGAACTTGAGGGTCAACCTATGACTACCCACTACTCCAAACTAAATTTGTTATATGAAGAGAACTGGGAGGTTTAGGACATGAAAGCTTGGGGTTATAGAGCATCTCCTCCTTGGGACATTATGTCTCCTGAAGAATACTGACTTGGTTGAAATATTGAGGAAAAGCAAAGGCGATGCACAAGGCACCTACGAACTGAATTGTGACTGAATATCTGGGATATGAAACTGATACATGATACATTAACTGATCTGAACACGCAACTACCTGGTTGGTCCATCTTAGAATAGTTACATTCATGTGAGTTCGGATAGTGTGACTAGAATGAAAGATGGAAAACCACACCATACAAATTTGGCCGTCTGACTGCTAAACTGAATTATTGGCTTTACAGACTAGCTCATACTGAAAACTTATTCTCAACTGGAGCTTTTCTCTGACACTCTTTCAAGTACACTCTCTACCTCATTACGATACTTCACTTGAGACTACTGAAAGTATTCCCATGGGTGTTGAGCACGAATGCATAAATATACTAACTTATCTGATTTACTAAATGACTGATAGCTAAATACTGGGTCTGCAAGACTGAACTATACTTAATCTAAATAACTGGACTAAAATTGTAGAGTAACATACATATGCGGTAAGGACTGACCGGGTAATATAAGATAATTGAGCATGAATTCATGAAAACTGTATTATTTGAGAATGCAAGACCAAGCGAATAACATGGTTCTGAAATATTCTGTAAACTAAGGTACTGAAATACTAATAATTGAGTAACTAATAACTATATGCTATGGTTGAGCAAACCTAAAAATGAACTGAGTTTTGAATCTGATTACTGAACTAAGACTGACACTCTAACTAAGGCTGTAACTGAGACTATGATTTAGATGGTAACTGGGACTGAACACACTGTAAGGCATTAGTGCAGAAGTCATGAGCTGCATAACCTGAGTTTAAAGTTTCCGTATTCATGGAACATGATTCGTACTACTAAGTGAACAAGAACTCCCCATACTAAGATCTGGAAATGAATACGATTGTATGGAAAGTACATGAATATAAGAAGTGTTCATGGAGCTGAGACGTAAAGCATGCGTAGGTATCGTGATGACTGAAGTACAAAGTTTTGAACTGAGGTAAAGAGGGGTTGGGCCTCATTCCCACCCATTACTTATCTATACATACTAATATTACTATTGAAATCTGGAAGCCTGACTTCCTGAAATATCATAATCGGGCAATTCCTTTATACCCGTCGGGCTATGATAGACTGACCTACTAGGGTGGAGACTGAGAAAGGTTTTTTTAATATTTGGTCTAACTTAAAGTTAACTACTATGCAAAGAGTTAGAAAAGACATAGAAGCTCCTAGATCTAATGAGACATAAACATGTAAATAGGAGGTCTATAATGTACCAGTGACCACATCAGGGGAACTTCCCCGGTCTTTCCTAGACTGAAGTGCATAACGCCTATTTGGGCGATGACCACTGACGGAATTGGAAGTAGCACCCTACTGGTTCGGGCGACCGTACTGAGCTGAAGAACGACTGTGCTGACTTCATAGACCAGCCTTAGGATAGTATAGGACTCTGTGACCTATATCACCACATCCAAAACACACATCACTGCCATCTCTACACATACACTTATGATTCTTACCATATTTTTCGTAAAGCGGGATTAGTACAAACACCGCTTGAACTACTCTGGGTTTTGGAGTCTGGTGCCCCATCATGGTTTTAATTCCAAAACCTTGGTACTAGTGTACTAGATAAAGATAGAACTAGGGAAAAAAACTTCTGAGTAAATAGAGGACGGTCACCACCCTCTGACCTTGGCTAGGCAAAACTAAAGCCACCCATTCTGGCTCTCTTATTTTTTTTCTCCTTCTTCAGTTTCTGTTCCTCAATTTGTTGAGCATGGACCATAAGACTAGATATGTCCATCTCCCTAATCAACATTGCAGTCCTGCACTCTTTAACCACTCTACCCGATGCCCCAGACACAAATTTGCTCATTTCAGATTTATTATCTACCACTACATGGGGAGCATACCTGTCTAACTAAGTAAACTTGAGGGAATACTCTTTCACACTCATACTTACTAGCCTTAGATTGATGAACTCTAACACTTTGGCTTCTTTCATCTCTAAGGGAAAAAATCTATCTAAGAAGGTCGTAGCAAACTCTTCCCATTCTATGGGCTCTGCATATGCACCCAGTCTTCCTTTCACTGCTTAAACCATGTATAGGCTACATCTTGTAGCTGATAGGCAGCTAACTCAACACTCTCACTGGAAGTCAGTCCCATGATATCTGTTACTTTCAAAACCTGATCGAGGAACTCCTATAGATCCTCTTCAGACTTAGAACCTGAGAATAATGGAGGATTCATTCGGGTGAATTCCTGAATCTTGGCTACAATAGTATTGGCCACTGGATTGGCTAGAACAATACCTGGACAGTTATTTTGAGTTATGACTGAATTGGATAGAGTAGTGAATACAACCCTGAATTCTACATGAGAGACGTGCTCGTCCAGGGGAACTTCTTGAATGGGCTTAGGTTCTGGTTGGTCTCCTATTCCTCTTCCCTTAGTCCTCTTTGGAGGTATATTTTGTAAATGGGAGAGAAAGGATTAGACTGAGAATTTAACTGGAGCTCATTCTCACTCGCACAACATGAATAATGAAAAAAGGGAAACTTTTCCTAAAACATCTCGTAGCTTCCTGTCTATAAGTGTGGCGCACAACACAATCATACATAAGACTCTACTAGATGCGGATTTCATACCTGCTAGTACTCTGTTCAACCTTACGCTCTGATACCAAGTTTGTAATGCCCTGAGTATGAACCCCAGATGCTACACGATGCTCATAATTCTGAAGGACCACAAGCTAACCCTTGACTGTTACCTGCGCAAATCGCTGAACAATGATATTGTAAAATATGTGAAAAGTAGGTAGAAAACTGTCCATAAGGTTCAATATTGTAAATAATACTGGATATGGTATCACAATACCAAAATTGAACATCAATAATGAAAACTGAACAACTGTCTAAAAATACTCTAGTCTGAATAGCCTCTAACTGTCTGAACTGTGGATGTGATGGGACAAGTCCCCAACTAACTCCGACTACTGAGATGAACTCAAATGCTGAAATAAATAATCACATCCTCGAACTATGAGGACTCACCACTAACTTTGTATGCTGAGAATATGAACTACTAAAGGTGCTCGAGATCCCGTGCGTCTAAATCTAGGATATAAGACATTATAGCACAAAAGATAGGCTTGCGTCAGTACTTGAAATTTACTGGTATGCTCAGTGAGGTAGGTTGAAATGCATGGGTTCATATGCATGAACAATGCTAACTGAATATCATGAATATGACTGAATGAGAGTACATGCATGAATACGTATATTGTAACTGAAATCATGATAACATTGGATACTAAATCTAAATATTGATCAACTCATATCTGAGTATACTAATACTGAATTATTGATAACTGAATGACTGTATCTGACAGTCCTAAATCTATGGAACTATATTAAGTTACGAAATGAGTTGACCAACTGTATCTGATAGTCCAGAATCTGTAGAACTGGGCTGAGTTCTATAATGAGACTGAATTTGAGTTTGAAACTGGGGGAAGTAACCATCTAACCGACATGAACTGATAGCTAAAATAAAGCTATAACCGAAATTCAAGACTAAAGAAGCAAAAATCAGCAATTAAAGAAAGAGGAGATGAAGTAGAATCAAGAAGAAAATTACATTAAATGAAAGATAGTAATGAAACATATACCAACTCTAATGATTAGCACCTAACTGTATATTAAACACTTAAACACACCTCACCATTGATGGATAACACTTCATTCTTAGGTGGACACATAGGATCAATTCCTCAAGAACCCAACCTTTCTTGCCAAAATATCAACAAGAGTGATTCTACACTCAATGATGACCCTAGTTTCCATGTCTTTTCCAAGATCTATACTACAATGGCTTTTCCAAGCCCTACACTAAGGAAAGAAAATACAATTTGAGTTTCACTCAATCAATTCTTCAAAAATATTGAAAAATGGAAGCTAAAGGTCTAGTTATACTATTACAATACAATGTCTTAAATACCCTTAATGAAGGATTCTCCTTTAGAGTGAAAAAGGGAGTCTCAAAAGACCATAATATCTCTAATTTGAGGCACCGTTGGAGTGTATTCAAGTCTACCTTGGAGTGTATTCAAAGATCTTCTTCACGTTTTAGAAAATACACTCACTTGGTTGAAGGCATCATGCCCTCATAAGCTCCCATTTGCATGAACACGGCTAGAAAAGGCTCCAAAAGGGTCTTCAATCCGAAATTTGAACCTTTGACAATACCTTGTACTCTTTGTGCTCTTCATTCTTGTATCATGACCGTTCAATAACTGATTTGGAGTCCAACTTGTAACCCCGTTGGAAGGGTGTCAATACCGTGCCACGAGTAAGGACAAGCTATGAGTTAACCCTCAACTTGGCATCCATAAATTGGGATTTACTTAATTCAAGCACGAGTGTGTCAAAAAAGGATGCACATTTAGAAACATTATCCCAAGACGACAATGACACTTTAGCCTTCGGGTTTTCAAGAATAATACTTTGCTTTTCATGTAGACCAAGAAACAAGGTGGTTGTGCCAACATCATCATATCAATATTTTGCACCGGGGTCAAATGGATAGAGTAGCCTTAGACATGGATCTAAACAACACTCTTTTTCCCCATAGGCTTCACCCAATCTAAAAGACGTACTCTCTATAATAGCATACGCATCATCAATGGTAAATAGAGAGTGGAGAAAGGTGTCACACAAATCAACTTCAACTATGGTGCCCTTATGAAAGTACTCACTAGTTCTAAGTTCATCACCTCTAGGATGCTTAACATAGGAAACACACAAAGAAGAAGTGGAGGGAATTTCTAAGCAATCACTACTTTCTAATTTAAGAGAGTAATCCCTACATATATATAAATCACCATGATAAGAAAAGGGATAACACACAAAAACATTTTCACAAGACCAATCACAATTCGGGTTTCCTAAATATTTAAGCAATTCAAGGTCATCTTCACCCGATTGTGCCTTTATTTGGTTTCTTTGAGCAAGGCTATCAATATGGCTTTCATTATACAACATTCTCAAATAATCATCTCCAATCCCATAATCAACTCCATCAAAATTATTACTAACTTGAGACTTATCAATCACACCACGCATATGGTCAAGTAGTGGACTACATTCGTAATTAGGTTGATAATCATTCACATCCTTACTAGTTGTTGGAAACTCACATACCAACGTAGACTCACCTTGGTTTTCACAAGGGTCAACTAGTGTGTGAATACTCTTATCACTTGGTAGTGGAACCTTATTCAAGTTATAAGTTCTAGCACTAGATGGACACAAATTATTCTTACGAAAAGAATCAGTTTTGTCATCTATAAGATCAACTAGTTCTTGCAAACTTACAACAAGAATTTGGTATTTATGCAATCTAGCAATACCAAGAGTATCACAAAGTGAAGACTCATACAATTCTCCTCCAAGCAAACCATCAACTACATCCACTTGGTTACTACTACCTACATGACGACATTCTAAGTTTATAGGAGTGTAGGAGATAGCATTGTTACCTTTTAGCTAACATGAGGTATGACCTTCACCTAGGTTTGGATCATGGCAGCCCATTTGTTCCTTTGGGAAGCTCTCATTACAAGGGAGTTTGTCAAGAATTTTTCCTTCCATCACCTCTTTATCATTTTTCCAAAGTTTTGAATTCCTAACCAAGAACTCCGTTTGATCAACAACCATATGTTCTTGAGGAACTCTCTTTGAATCCTTGAATCCTCTTGTGGAAGTAAATTATCTAGAACCTGCACACAAGAAGAATTGATACTAGGTAAAATGCTAGTATCTTGGTTAGTGGTGATTCATCTTTGATGGTATGATTGAATAATCAATTGGCGTAGACTTTCACGGTTCCAATTGAAAGATTCAAAAGGATCCAAGGTAGTCTAAATACCACAATTATCCGAGGTCGATGATGTTGTTCCTTCCATTGTTAAGGTACCTAAGAGAAAACACCTACACAACAACAAACAAGTTAGTTCAAATAACCTCATACACTCACACTCGGATCTCACCTCACACTTGGTCTCACAAGTGTTGAATACTTGGCAATACTTGGTAAGTGAGTTGAGTGGTGAAAATGCTTTGGTACGGAATCGATTTTTATTTGATATGACTCAAATAAAAATGATGAACAGACTTGAACCACAAACTACTAAGAATTAAAAATGAGAAAAATCACACAAAAATCGAAGACACAAAAAAAATGGACTCTGGACTAATTACCAACCTAGTAGGTACTTACTAGTTTGCTAATTAGTTATAGAACCAACAAAATTGAAACTAGAAATAATAAATAGAAACTAGGAAATCTAAATTTGTACTCAATTCGGTTGGTCACCAAAGTGATGACATGGCACAATGTGGTTGGTTGTGGATTTTGAAAAAAAAATTCAATTCCAAACTTCATGTCTCGGCCTAACAATCTTTAGGAGAAGATGAATTTCGTTTGGGAGGGAAAATGAAGGTTTGAAAGCCTTTTTAGAGCTTCAAATGAATTCAAAAACAATGGTCCCCCCCTTTTGTACTTGATTTGTACTTGAAGATTCCTTTTGTCTTTGTTGGTTTCTTCCTTTTTGGATCAAACAAGCTACTTGAATATTTTTCTTCAACAAGATTTGAAGATGGTGGATGAAAAAGATGAATATTCAAGAGTTGACCAAGGTTTGACCACTAGGCAAATGAACCCTAACTTCAATTTTCTATTAGATCTAGGTTCCCTTTGACAAACCAAGCACACCAACACAAAAACAGCCACAAAACATCACAAATACCACAAGCCACATGAAATCCACCCACAAAAAGCTTCAAACACATTTTCAACAATGGTGGAATGCAAAAACACAACCGGATCTTGTTCAAAACATAGATCTAGACTCTATTAGTTCTAGGGAATAAGGATCTAGCACTAGAAACTCACAAAAAAACACAAAAAAAAGTAGATCTAAGTTTTAAAATTTAGATCTAAAACAAAAACGTGATACAAATTATTTTTTTTTGCAAATTTCATATTTGGACTCTTTTTTTTTTTATTTTCTTGACTCTAGACTCTTTTTTTGTGGAGATTTTCTTAGATCCAAGACTTAGAGTTGTGGGAACAACTCTAAAACCTGGATTTGATACCAAATGATAGCTAAAACAAAGTTATAACCGAAATTCAAACCTAGAGAAGCAAAAATCAGCAACTAACGAAAGAGGAGATGAAGTAGAAACAAGATAATAATTGCATTAAATGAAAGATAGTAATGAAACATACACCAACTCTAATGATTAGCACCTAAGTGTATATTAAATACTTAAACACACCTCACCATTAATGGATAACACTTCATTCTTAGGTAGATACATAGGGATTAACTCCTCAAGCACCCAACCTTTCTTGCCAAAATGTCAACAAGAGTGATTCTACACTCAATGATGACCCTAGTTTCCATGTCTTTTCCAAGACCTATACTACAATGGCTTTTCCAAGCCCTACACTAAGGAAAGAAAATACAATTTGAGTTTCACTCAATCAATTCTTCAAAAATAATGAAAAAATGGAAGCTAAAGGTCTAGTTATACTATTACAATACAATGTCTTAAATACCCTTAATGAAGGGTTCTCCTTTAGAGTGTAAAAAGGGAGTCTCAAAAGACCATAACATCCCTAATTTGAGGCACCGTTGGAGTGTATTCAAGTCTTCCTTGGAGTGTATTCAAAGCTCTTCTTTACATTTTAGAAAATACACTCCCTTGGTTGAAGGTATCATGCTCTCGTAAGCTCTCATTTGCATGAACACGGCTAGAAAAAGGATCTAAAAGGGTATTCAATACGAAATTTGAACCTTTGAAAATACCTTGTACTCTTTGTGCTCTTCATTCTTGTATTATGACCGTTCAATAACTGATTTGGGGTCCAACCTGTAACCTCAGTTCGAATGGTGTCAATACCGTGCCACGGGTAAGGACAAGCTATGAGTTAACCCTCTCTGATAGGAAACTCTTTCGTCAACCCTCGCAGGTAGAAAAATTCAAATGAGATATATCAAACCTAGTTTTGCAGGAAGATATCACAACCTATGCTGGCTACGTAGTTCTGGAATGCAAGGATTTCTTCTAAGGATTTCACCCTCTACTGGCAGGTGAGTCCCCATCCTTGGATTCACTCGGTACTGAATCCTACTCCCAACTGATTAGACACTGGACTAATACTAAACTATACTAGGTTGGACTGAACTATTACTGATCATACTGTATCACTGAACTGAACTGATTTTATTAAACTGAACTGGACTGATTCTGAGTTCACTGAGTACTGAACTGATTACTTACTGAATTCTATAAACTGACTGAGTTTACTGAGTTCTGAACTGGATACTACTGTGTCCTGAACTGCATAGTGAACTGAGACTTATTACTGAGTACTACTGAATTTTCCTGAGTCATGTAACTGACTGAGAGTACTACTGATCGTAAAATAACTTATATTATTCTGTAACTAACACTGGCTCTAGTTAAACAACTACTTTGTCTGGTATAAATACCCCCAAGACTCGATAGCATTAAAAGTAGAGCATAGCATAGTCGTAAAAGTTATAACAATTCATACTAGTCTATAGTTCATTCATAGAGACATTTACTAAAACACTTGTAATGCATTAACTTTTACATGAATGGGGAATACATGTTAGCATGCTGTAATTTCGTTATTCTACTCACATGAACATTTCATCCAACACTTGCAGGGCATAGTACATGCAGATAACACTAGACAATATGAGAGCATCACAATTTCAACACCAAATTCACAATCTCAAAGCTTTAGCATGAATTCACATGACACTACACATATAATAAATGATTTCACATGAATCTTGTAACTAATCATGGATTTTAAAATCCCATCAACATAATAATCATTAACATAGTCAAATCAAATCATGAATTTCATTAAAACCTTTAACTTGTAATTTCAAAAAGTTTTCTTGAACTCCAAGGGTGGAAGGAAACCGTTGGTTGAACACAACATACCTTGGTTGCTAAATTCTTAAATATTGGTGGTGGTTTCTTGAGTTCTTGATTTAAAATTAATCCTCCTAGGGTTTTGTTCTTGCGAGATTTGTGAAAGAATGAATATAAATTGCTAAAAGAGGGCTAAATTTCATATTATGGGGGTTGAAGGCCGTGGAAAAAAGACTCAATTAACCCTGAGGATGCGGCTTTTTAATTACTGTACACTGAAACATCGATGATATAGACAACACGCCACATCGAGTCTATGTCGATTCACTAGAATTTGACGCTGGAAGCTGGGGAAAATATTTATCAACGCGATAGTCGACGCGAACCGTCAAGATCACGTTGATTCACTGGTTTAGGATTTCAAAGGTGCTTCAAACAAATCTGAAAAATTTAAAACTTGTTTGGGAACACCTATTGACATTCTTGATCATGAATTAACTCAAATATCAACATTTAATGGACGTAAAGGTCACAAAATAAGATTGCCAACTTTCAAAGGATAAAATACCACTAAGTCTGAATACTTAGCTAGAATTTTCTAGGTCTGGGACCCCTTAAGAAGATTAAGGACTAAATTTTGCAAAGAATATTTTTGCGAGGTCATACATTATCTCCCCCTTGAGAATATTAATCCTCGAATGAGACTGACTAAGATGGGATAAAATGATAATCTGAAAGTACATACTGGACATGCACAACTGAAGCATGATTGCATGACTGAAACTAATGATTTACTAAGTTTTCATACTAAACGTGCATATCTGATGCATGGGTACATGACCAATCTAATTTGTGAATGCATGATTGGGATTTCAGATAAGCTGAATTTTCTCAAATTGAACATACATACCTGATGCATGAATACATGACTAAACTGACTCCTGAATGCATGGCTGAATAAGCAACGATAATGGATACCATGTTTGTAAATGTAATCTTAACATGGAACTTTTCTCTTTCACTCTTTTCAGATAGTGCGACTAGATGGAAAGATGGAAAACCACACCATATGAATTTGTCCATTTGACTGCTAAACTGAATTACTGGCTTTACGGACTAACTCATACTCAAAACTTATTCTCAACTAGAACTTTTATCTTACACTCTTTCAACTATACTCTCTACCTCATAACAACACTTTATCTGAGACTACTGAAAGTATTCCCATAGGCATTGAGCAGGAATGCATAAATATACTAACTTACCTGATTAACTAAATGACTGATAGCTGAATATTGGGTCTGCAAGACTAAACTGTACTTAACTTGAATAACCAAACTGAAACTGTAGAGTATCATAGATACGAGGTAAGGAATCACCGGGTAATATGAGATAACTGATCATGAATTTTTGAAAGTTATATTATTTGATAATGCGAGATCAAACGTATAACATAGTTCTAAAATATTCTGTAAACTGAGGTACTGAAATACTAATAACTGAGTAACTAATAATTGTACACTATGGTCGAGCAAACCTAAAATTGAACTGAGTTTCTGATTTGATTACTGGACTGAGACTGACACTATAACTAAGGCTGTAACTGAGACTATGATTCAGATGGTAACTAGGACTGAACACACTATAAGGCATAAGTGCAAAAGTTATGAGCTGCAGGACCTGAGTTTGGAGTTTCGGTGTTCATGGAATATGATTCATACTACTGAGTAAAAAAGAACTCTTAATACTATGAATTGGAAATGCACACGATTCTATAGAAAGTGCGTGAATATAACCAGTGTTCATGGAGATAAGACATAAAGCATGCGTAGGTATCGTGATGACTGAAGTATAAAACTTTGAACTGAGGTAAAAGCGTGTTGGTCATCATTCCCACCTATTACTTTTCTACACATACTAATATTACTACTGAAACCTAGAAGACTAACTTCCTAAGATATAATAATCGAACAGTTTCTGTATACCCGCTGGGCTATGATAGACTGACCCACTGTGGTGGAGGCTGAGAAAGGTTTTGTTAATATTTGGTATTACTTAAAGTTAACTACTATGCAAAGAGTTGTAAAAGACAGAGAAGCTCCTGGATTTGATGAGACATAAATATACAAATAGGAGGTCTATAACGTACCAGTGACCATATTAGGGGAACTTTCCCAATCTTTCATGGACTGAAGTGCATAAAGCCTATTTGGGCGCTACCCACTGGCGGCTTTGGAATTGGCACCCTGCTGATTTGGGTGACCGGACTGGGCTAAAGGACGACTGTGGTGACTTTGTAAACCAACCTTAGGACAGTATCAGACTCTATGACCTGACTCGCCACATCCAAAACACATATCATTGTTGGCTCTACATATACCCTTATGATTCTTACCACATTCTTCGCAAAACGGAGTAGTACGAACACCACTTTCACTACACTGGGTTTTAGAGTTTGGTGCCACATCATGACTGTCATTCCTGAACCTTGGTACTGGTGTTCTAGATGAAGATGGAACTAGGGCTAAAAACTTATGAATAAACCAATAACGGACACCACCCTCTGACCTTGGCTGGCCAACACTAAAGCTACTTATTCTGGCTCTCTTATTTTCTCTCTCCTTCTTCTTCAGTTTCTATTATTCAATATATTGAGCATGGAACATAATCCTAGTTATATCCATCTACCTAATAAACATCGCAGTCCTGCACTCTTTAACCACTCTACTTGATACCCTAGACACAAACTTGCTCATTCTGGATTTATTGTCTGCCACTACACAGAGAGCATACCTGGCTAACTGAGTAAACTTGAGGGAATACTATATCAATCTCATACTACCTTGCTTGAGATTGATTAACTCTAACACTTTGGATTCTTTCATCTCTAAGGGAAAGAATCTATCTAAGAAGGCCGTAGCAAACTCTTCTCATTCTATGGGCTCTGCATATGTACCCCTGTCTTCCTTCCACTTCTTAAATTAATTATGGGCTACATCTTATAGCTCATAGGTGACTAACTTAGCACTCTTACTGGAAGTAACTCCCATGGTATCAGTTACTTTCTAAACTTGATTGAGGAACTCTTGTGGATCCTCTTCTGACTTAAAACCAGAGAATAAGGGAGGTTTATTCCAATGAAGTCCCAAATCCTAGTTGCATCAATATTGGCCACTGGGTTAGCTGGTACAGTATCTGGTCGTTCATTTTAAGTTGCGAATGAATTGTCTAGTGTAGTGAATACAACCTTGAATTTTGCATGGGAGACGTACTTGTCCGGGGGATCTTCTTTAATGGGCTGAGGTTCTAACTAGTCTTTTGTTACTCTTTCCTTAGTCCTCTTTCGAGGCTTATTTTGTAAATGGGAGAGAAAAGATTAGACTACGAATTTAACTGGAGCTCACGCTCACTCGCACGACATGAATACTAAAACAAGAGAAACTTTTCCTAAAATATCTCGTAGCCTCCTATCTATAAGTGTGGCGCGCAATACACCCATGCACAAGACTCTACTAGATATGACTTTCAAACTTCCTTGGACTCTATTAAACCATAGGCTTTGATACAAAGTTTGTAACTCCCCGAGTCTGTACCCCGGACGCTACATGGTGCTCATAATCCCAAAGGACCACAAGCAAACCATGACTAGTACCTGCTGCAATAGCTTAATAATGATACTGTTAAATATGCAAAAAGTTGGCAGAAAGCTGGCCATAAGGTTAAATATAGTAAATAATACTGGATATGGTATCACAATATTAAAACTGAACATTAATACTGAAAATTGAACAATTGTCTGAAAATACTCTAGTCTGAAAAGCTTCTTAACTGTCTGAACTATGGAGTTGATGGGAAAATTCCTAAACTAACTCCGACTACTAAAATGAACTGAAATGCTGAAATAATTAATCACATCCTCAAACTATGAGAAATCACCACTAACTCTGTATGCTGAGAATCTGAACTGCTAAGGATGATCGAGAGCCCGTACATCTAAACTTACGATATTAGACATCATAGCGCAAAAGAAAGGCATACGTCAGTACTTTGAATGTATTGGTATGCTCAGTGAGGTAGGTTGAAATGCATGGGTTCATATGAAGGAACAATGCTAACTGAATATTATGAATATGACTGAATGAGAGTACATGCATGAATACGTATGCTGTAACTGAAATTATGATAACACTGGTTACTAAATCTGAATACTGGTTAACTGATATCTGAGTGTACTGATACTGAATTACTAATAACTAAATGACTGTATGTGACAGTACTGAATTTGTGGAACTATATTGAATTCTGAAATGAGCTGAGCGACTATATCTGACAGTTTTGAATGTGTAGAACAGGACTGAGTTCTCTATTAAGATTGAATCTGAGAGTGAGACAGTGGGAAGTAATCATCTGACCGATATTACCCTTCTCTAAATGTATTGGGGTCCAATCTGTAACCTTAGTTGGAAGGGTGTCAATATCGTGCCATGGGTAAGGACAAGCTGTGAGTTAACCCACTCTGATAGAAAGCTTTTCCTTCAACCCTCACTAATAGGAAAACTCAATTGAGATATATCAACCCTATTTTTGCAGGAAGATATCTCAACCTACGCTAGCTGCATAGTTTTGGAATGCAAGGATTGCTTCTAAGGATTTCACCCTCTATTGGCAGGTGATTCCCCATCTTTGGGTTCACTTGGTACTGAATCCTACTCACAACTGAATAGACAGTGGAGTAAATTCTAAACTGTACAAGGTTGGACTGAACTGTTACTGATAGTACTGTATATCTGAACTAAACTAATTTTACTAAATTGAACTGGACTGATTCTAAGTTCACTGAGTACTGAACTAATTACTGACTAAATTCTGTGAATTGACTGAGTTTACTGAGTTCTGACCTAAATACTAATGTGTCCGGAACTCCATACTGAACTGAGACTAATTACTGAGTACTACTGAATTTTCCTGAGACATTTAACTGATTGAGAGAACTACTGATCGTAACATGACTTAGATTATTCTGTAACTGATACTGGCTCTCGGTAAATAACTAAATTTTCGTGTATAAATACCCCCAACACTCAATAGCATGAAAAGTAGAGCATAGCATAGTCGTAAAAGTCATAACAATGCATACTAGTCCATAGTTCATTCACAGAGACATTTACTTAAACACTTGTAATGCATTAACTTGTACATGAATGGAGAATACATGATAGCATGCTATAATTTCATTATTGAACTCACATGAACAATTCATCAAACACCTGGAGGGCATAGTACATGCACATAACACTAGACAACATGAGAGCATCATAATTTCAACACCAAATTCTCTAACTCAAAGCTTTAGAATAAATTCACATGACACTACACATATAATAAATGATTTTGCATGAATCTTGCAACTAATCATGGATTTCAAAACCTCATCAACTTAATAATCATGAACATAGTCAAATCAAATCATGAATTTCATTAAAACCTTTAACTTGTAATTTCCAAATGGTTTCTTGAACTCCAAGGGTGGAAGGAAGCCCTTGGATGAACACTTAAACTACCTTGGTTGCTAAATTCTGAAAGGTTGGTGGTAGTTTCTTGAGTTCTTGATTTGAAATTGATCCCCCGAGGGTTTTGTTCTTGAGAGATTTGTGAAAGAATGAATATAACTTGCTAAAAGAGGGCTAAATTTTGTGTTATGGGGGCTGAAGGGCATAACAAAAAGACTCAATTAACCCTGAGGACGCGGTTTTTTAATTACTATAAACTGAATCATCGCCGCGTAGGGCGACGCACCGCGTCATTGGCATCAAAGTGATAGCCAACGCGCCACATCGAGTCCGGGTTGGTTCACTGGAATTGGAGGCTAGGAGCTGGGGAAAACATTTATCAATGCGATAGTCGACGCGACGCATTAAGATCGCATTGATTCACTGGTCTAGGATTCCAATGGTGCTTCAAACGTAGTCTGAAAAATCCAAAACTTATCCGGGAACACCTATTGACATTTCTAATCATGAATTAACTCAAATATCGACATTTAATGTACGTAAAGGTCGCGAAATAAGATTTCCAACTATCAAAGTCCAAACCAACACTAAGTCGAAATACTTAGCTAGAATTTTCTAAGTCTGAGACCCCTTAACAAGCTTAAAGGACTGAATTTAGCTAAGAATTTTTTGCTAGGTCTTACATTATCTCCCCCTTGGGAATATTCATCCTTGAATGAGACTGACTAAGATGGGGGGAAATGATAAACTAAAAGTAAATACTGGACATGCACAACTGAAGCATGATTGCATGACTTAAACTAATGATATACTGAGTTTTCATACTGAACATGCATATCTGATGCATGGGTCTATTACTGAGCTGATTCGTGAATGCATGACTGGGATTTCTAATAAGCTGAATTTTCTCAAACTGAACATGCATATCTGATGCATGAATACATTACTTAACTGACTTATGAATGTATGACTAAATATGCAACGATAACAGATATCAACTTTGAAAAGGTAATCTGAACATGGAACTGAGTAAGTTCAAGGAAAAACTATTACTTAAACTGAAAAATACTGATGAACCCAAGATCATTTTCGAAGTATGCATGAACGGGAACATAAGAATAGAACTGAGAATGGAATATGATAGATGAATTGGATATTGTGAACTAAACTGAGCCCCTTGAATATGTGGCTTACGACTGAGATTAGAACTTCAGGGTAACCTATGAGTACCTACTATGCCAAACTAAATTGGTTATGTGAAGAGAGCAGTAAGGTTTAAGACATCAAAGCTCAGTGTTATAGTGTGACATTATGTCCCCTGAAGAATACTGACTCGCTGAGATATTAAGGAAAAGTTGAGGCAATGAACAAGGAATCTACGAACTAAATTGTGACTGAATATCTGGGATCTAAAACTTTGACATGATACATGAATTGAGTTGTACACACAACTACCTAGTTGGTCCATCTTAGAATAGCTACATTCATGAGACTTTGGATAGTACAACTAGATGGAAATATGGAAAACCACACCACATGAATTTGTCTGTCTGACTGTTAAACTGAATTACTGGCTTTACGGACTAACTCATACTGAATACTTATTCTCAACTAGAGATTTTCTCTTACACTCTCTACCACATTACGACACTTCACCTGAGACTACTGAAAGTATTCCCATGGGAATTGAGCACGAATTCATAAATATACTAACTTATATAATTAACTAAATGACTGATAGCTAAATACTAGGTCTGCAAAACTGAACTGCACTTAACCTGAATAGCTGGATTGAAACTTTAGAGGATCATGCATATGAGGTAAAGAATGATCGAGTAATATGAGATAACTGAGCATGAATTTGTGAAAACTATATTATTTGAGAATGCAAGACCAAGAGTAAAACATAGTTCTAAAGTATTCTGCAAACTAAGGAACTAAAATACTAATAACTGAGTAACTGATAACTATATGCTATGGTCGAGCAAACCTGAAACTGAACTGAGTTTTTGATCTGATTACTAGACTGACATTGACACTATAACTAAGGTTGTAACAGAGATTACGATTCAGATGGTATCTGTGACTGAACACACTGTAAGGCATGAGTGCAGAAGTCATGAGCTACTTGACATAAGTTTGGAGTTTTCATGTTCATGGAACATGATTCGTACTACTGAGTGAACAAGAACTCCCAATACTAACAACTGGAAATTCACAAAATTCTATGGAAAGTGCGTGAATATAAGTTGTGTTCATGGAACTAAGGCATAAAACATGCGTAGGTATCGTGATAACTGAAGTACAAAACTTTGAACTGAGGTAAAAATGGGTTGGGCTTCATTCCCACCTATTACTTTTATACATATACTAATATTACTACTAAAATTTGGAAGCCTAACTTCCTAAGATATCATAACTTGATAGTTCCTGTATACCTGCCAGGCTATGATAGACTGAACCACTAGGGTAGAAGCTGAGAAAGATTTTGTTAATATTTGGTCCGACTTAAAGTTATCTATTATGCAAAGAGTTACAAAAGATAGAGAAACTCTTGGATCTGATGAGATATAAATATATAAATGGGAGGTCTATAATGTACCAGTGACCGCATCAGGGGAACTTTCCCCATATTTCCTGGACTAAAGTGCATAACGCCTATTTGGGCAGTGCCCACTGGCGGTAACTGGAAGTGGAACCCTGTTGATTCGGGCGACCACACTAAGCTGAAGGACGACTGTGCAGACTTTGTAGACCAGCCTTAGGATAGTCTCGGACTCTGTGACCTAACTCGACATATCCAAAACACACATCATTGTCGTCTCTCCACATACCCCTATGATTCTCACCATATTCTTCGTAAAGGGGATTAGTATGAATACCGCTTGCACTACTCTAGGTTTTGGAGTCTATCACCCTATCATGACTGTGATTCCTGAACCTTAGTATTGGTGTACTAGCTGAAGATATAACTGGGGCTGAAAACTTCTGACTAAACCTAGAATGGTCACAACCCTCAGACCTTGATTGGGCAAAACTAATGCTACCCATTCTAGCTCTCTTATTTTTTCTCTCCTTCTTAAGTTTCTGTTCCTCAATCAGTTGAGCATGGACCATAAGCCTGGATATGTACATCTCCCTAATCAACATCACAGTCCTGCACTCTTTAACCACTTTACCCGATACCCCAGACACAAACTTGCTCATTCTGGATTTATTTACTGCCATTACATTGAGAGCATACCTGGCTGACTGAGTAAACTTGAGGGAATACTCTTTCACACTCATCTTGCTTTTCCTGAGATAAATGAACTCTAAAACTTTGGCTTCTTTCATCTCCAAGGGAAAGAATCTATCTAAGAAATCCGTAGCAAACTCGTACTATTCTATGGGCTCTGCATCTACACCCTTGTCTTCCTTCCACTGCTTAAACTACATATGGGCTACATCTTATGCCTGATAGGTGGCTAACTCAGAAATCTCACTGAAAGTCACTCCTATGATATCTGTGACTTTCTAAACCTAATTGAGGAACTTTTGTGAACCCTCTTCAGACTTGGAACCTCAGAATAAGGGAGAATTCATTCAGGTAAAGTCCCGAATCCTGGCTGTAGCAGTATTGGCCACTGGGTTGGCCGAAATAGCAGTGGGTCATTTATTTTGAGTTGCGACTGAATTGGTTAGAGTAATGAATACAACCCTGAATTCTTTATGAGAGACGTGCTCGTCTAGCAAATCTTTTTGAATGGGCAAAGGTTCTGACTGGTTTCCCATTCCTCTTCCCTTAGTTCTCTTTCGAGGCATATTCTGTAAATGGGAGAGAAAGGATTAGTCTGAGAATTTAACTAGATCTTATGTTCAATCGCATGACATAAATACTGAAACTTTTCCAAAAACATCTCGTAACCTCCTGTCCATAAGTGTGGTACACAACACACCCATGCACAAGACTCTACTAGATGCGATTTTCAGACTTTCTACAACTTTGTTGAACCTTATGATCTGATACCAAGTTTGTAATGCCCTGAGTCTGTACCCCGGATGCTACACGGTGCTAATAATCCCGAAAGACCACAAGCTAACCCATGAATGGTACCTGCTACAATAGATGAACAATAATACTATAAAATATGCGAAAAGTAGGCAAAAAATAGTCCATAAGGTTCAATACTATAAATAATAATGGATATGGTATCACAATACCAAAACTAAACCTCAATACAAAAACTGTACAACTATCTGAAAATACTCTAGTATAAAAAGCCTCTAAGTTGTCTGAACTGTGGAGTTGATGGCACAAGTCCCCAACTAACTCCGACTACTGAAATGAACTAAAATTCTGAAATAAAAAATAACTTCCTTAACTATAATAACTCAGCTCTAACTCTGTATGCTGAGAATCTGAACTGCTAAGGGTGCTCGGGAGCCCGTGCGTCCAAACCTATGATATAAGACATCATAGCGCAAAAAAAGGCATGTGTCAGTACTTTGAATGTATTGGTATGCTCAATGAGGTAGGATGAAATACATGGGTTCATATATATGAACAATGCTAACGTAATATCATGAATATGACTGAATGAGAGTATATGCATGAATACGTATACTGTAACTGAAATCACGATAACATTGGATAATAAATCTGAATACTGATTAACTGATATTTGAGTATACTGATACTGAATTACTAATAACTAAGTCACTATATCTGAGTGTCCTATATCTATGGGACTGTATTGAATTATGAAATGAGATGAGCGACTATATCTGACAGTCCTAAATCTGTAGAACTGGATAGAGTTTTCTACCAAAACTGAATCTGAGACTGCGACTGTGGAAAGTAATCATCTAACCGACATGCCCCTTCTCTAAGTGATTTGGGTTCCAAACTATAACCCTAGTTGGAAGGGTGTCAATACCGTGCCACAGGTAAGGACAATCTGTTACTAAATTGTTAATAATCGTACTGTATAACGGAACTGAACTAATTTTATTGAATTAAACCAGACTGATTCTGATTTCACTGATTACTGAACTGATTACTGACTAAATTATGTGAACTAGCTGAGTTTATTGAGTTCTGAACTGGATACTACAGTGTCCTAAACTGCATACTGAACTGAGACTGATTACTAAGAACTATTGAATTTTCCTGAGACCTATAACTGACTGAGAGTACTACTAATCATAACATGATTTAGATTATTCTGTAACTGACACTGGATCTAGGTAACCAGCTAAATTGTCGGGTATAAATACCCCCAAGACTCGATAGCATGAAAAATAGGGCATAACATAGTTGTAAAAGTCATAACAATGCATACTAGTCTATAGTTCATTCATAGAGACATTTACTCAAACACTTGTAATGCATTAGTTTGTTTATGAATGGGGAATACCTTTTAGCATGCTATAATTTCATTATTTAAATCACATGAACAATTCATCAAACACATGGAGGGCATAGTACATGCACATAAAACTAGACAACATGAGAGCATCTCAATTTGAACACCAAATTCACAATCTCAATGCTTTTGCATGAATTTATATGACACTACACATATAATAAATGATTTAACATGAATATTGTAACTAATCATGGATTTGAAAACCCCATCAACATAATAATCATGACCATAGTCAAATTAAATCATGAATTTCATTAAAACCTTTAACTTGTAATTTCAAAAAGGTTTCTTGAACTCCGAGGGTGGAAAAAATTCCTTGGGTGAACACTTAACATAACTTGGTTGATAAATTCTAAAATATTAGTGGTGGTTTCTTGAGTTCTTGATTTGAAATTGATCCCCCTAGGGTTTTGTTCTTGAGAGATTTATGAAAGAATGAATATAACTTGCTAAAATAGGGCTAAATTTCGTAATATGGGGGATGAAGGGCTTGGGAAAAATACTCAATTAACCCTGAGGACGCGGCTTTGTAATGACTATAAACTAAACCATCAATGCACAGGACACCGTGCCACATCATTGGAATTGATGTGATAGCCAATGTGTCGTGTCTAGTCTTCGTCGGTTCACTGAAATTAGATGCTGGGAGCTGGGGAAAACATTTAACAACGCGATAGTAGACCAGGTTCATCAAGATCACGTTGATTCACTGGGTTAGGATTCCAAAGGTGCTTTAAACGAAGTTTGAAAAATCTAAAACTTGTTCAGAAACACCTATTGACATTCCTGATCATGAATTAACTCAAATTTTGACATTTAATGGATGTAAAGGTCACGAAATATGATTTCCAACTTTCAAAGGCCAAAATAACACTAAGTATGAATACCTAGCAAGAATTTTCTAAGTTTGGGATCCCTTAAAAAGCTTAAAGGACTGAATTCAGCTAAGAATTTTTTTGCGGGGTCTTACATTATCTCCCCCATGAGAACATTCGTCCTTGAATGAGACTGACTAAGATGGGGGGAAATGATAACCTAAAAGTACATACTGGACATGCACAGCTGAAGCATGATTGCATGATCAAAACTACTGATATACAGAGTTTTTATACTGAATATGCATATCTAATGCATGGGTACATGACTGAGCTGATTCATGAATGCATGGCTGGGATTTTTGATAAGCTAAATTTTATCAAACTGAACATGCATATCTGATGCATGAATACATGAATGAAATGATTAATGAATGCATGATTGAATATGCAATGATAACTGATACCAAGTTTGTAAAGGTAATTTGAACATAGAACTGAGTAAGTTCAAGGAAAAAACTACTACTTAAACTGAAAAATACTGATGAACCCAAGTTCATTTTTGGAGTATGCATGAACGGGAACATGAGAACAGGACTGAGACTGGAATGTGATACATGAACTGAATATCATGAACTGAACTGAGCCCCTTGAATACATGGCTTACGGCTAAGATTGGAACTTGAGGGACATCCTATGAGTACCCACTATTCCAAACTGAATTTGTTACGTGAAGAGAACTGGAAAGTTTAGGACATGAAAGCTCGGGGTTACAGTACATCTCCCCCTTGGAACATTATATCCCCTGAAGAATACTGACTTAGCTGAGATACTGAGGAAAAACTGAGGCGATGCACAAGGCACCTACGAATTGAATTGTGACTGAATATCTAGGATCTGAAACTGAGACATAATTCATGAACTGAGCTAAACACGCAACTACCTGGTTGGTCCATCTTAGAATAGTTATATTCATGACACTTCAGATTGTGCGACTAGATAAAAAGATGGAAAACCACACAACAAAAATTTGTCCGTCGGACTGCTACACTGATTTACTGGATTTACAGACTAACTCATACTGAAAACTTATTCTCAAATAGATCTTTTATCTTACACTCTTTCAACTACACTCTCTATCTCATTACGGTACTTCACCTGAGACTATGAAAGTATTCCCATGGGCGTTGGGCATGAATGCATAAATATACTAACTTATCTGATTAACTAAATGACTGATAGCTAAATACTGGATCAGCAAGACTGAACAGTACTTAACATGAAAAACTGGACTGAAATTGTAGAGTATAATGCATACGAGGTAAGGACTAATCGGATAATATCAGATAACTGAGCATGAATTCTTGAAAGATGTATTTTTTAAGAATGCAAGACCAAGCGTATAACATGGTTCTGAAATATTCTATAAATTGATGTTCTGAAATACTAATAACTGAGTAACTGATAACTATACGCCATGGTCGAGCAAACTTAAAATTGAATTGAGTTTCTGATTTGATTACTGGACTGATACTGACACTAAAACTAAGGTTGTAACTGAGATTATAATTTAGATGGTAACTGGGACTGAACACATTGTAAGCCATGAGCTGCATGACCTGATTTTGGTGTTTCTGTGTTCATGGAACATGATTTGTACTACTGAGTGAACAAGAACTCCCCATACTAAGAACTGGAAATGCATATGATTCTATGGAAAGTGCGTGAATATAAGTTGTGTTCATGGAGATGATACATAAAACATGCATAGGTTTCATGATAACTGAAGTACAAAACTTTAAACTAAGGTAAAAATGGGTTGGGCTTTATTCCCACCCATTACTTTTCTACACATACTAATATTACTACTAAAATTTGGAAGCCTGACTTTCTAAGATATCATAACCGGACAGTTTCTGTATACCCGCCAAGCTATGATAGACTGACCCACTAGGGTAGAGGCTGAGAAAGGTTTTGCTAATATTTGGTCCGACTTAAAGTTAACTGCTATGCAAGGAGTTACAAAATATAGAGAAGCTCCTGGATCTGATGAGATATAAAATTGTAAATGGGAGGTCTATAATGTACTAGTTACCGCATCAAGGGAACTTTCCCGATATTTCCTGGACTAAAGTGCATAGCTCTATTTGGGTGCTACCCACTAGCGGCACTAGAAGTGACACTCTGCTGATTCGGATGACCAGACTAAGCTGAAGGACGACTCTGCTGACTTTGTAGACCAGCCTTAGGACAGTCTCATACTCTGTGACCTGACTCACCATGTCCAAAACACACATCATTGTCGGCTTTACACATACACCTATGATTCTTACCACATACTTCGCAAAGCGTATTAGTACGAACACCGCTTGCACTACTTTGGGTTTTAGAGTCTGGCGCCCCATTATTAGTGTCATTCCTAAACTTGGTATTTGTGTACTAGCTAAAGATGGAACTAGGGCTAAAAACTTCTGACTAAACCGAGAAAGGTCACCACTCTCTGAACTTGGCTAGGCCAAAACTAAAGCTACACATTCTGGCTCTCTTATTTTCTCTCTCCTTCTTCTTAAGTTTCTATTCCACAATTGGTTGAGTATGGACTATAAGCCTAGATATGTCCATATCCCTTATCAGCATCACAGTCTTACACTCCTTAACCACTCTACCAGATACCTCAGATATAAACTTGCTTATTCTGGATTTATTATCTGCCACTACATGGGGAGCATACCTGGCTAGCTGAGTAAACTTGAGAGAATACTTTTTCACACTCATACTACCTTGGTTGAGATTGATGAACTCTAAAACTATTGCTTCTTTTATCTCTAAGGGAAAGAATCTATCTAAGAACTTTGTAGCAAACACTTCCCATTCTATGGGCTCTACATCTGCACCCCTCTCCTCCTTCCACTACTTAAACCACGTATGGGCTACATCTTGTAGCTGATAGACGGCTAACTCAGCACTCTGACTGGAAGTCACTCCCATGATATCTGTGA
The DNA here is from genome assembly GCA_030864215.1 of Capsicum pubescens. NCBI lineage: Eukaryota > Viridiplantae > Streptophyta > Magnoliopsida > Solanales > Solanaceae > Capsicum > Capsicum pubescens. The sequence goes on from CM061542.1 coordinate 275,715,346, forward strand.
CTTTCTAAACCTGATTGAGGAAATCCTGTGGATCCTCTTTAGACTTAGAACCTAAGAATAAGGGAGGATTCATTTGGGTGAAGTCCCGAATCCTGGCTGCAGTAGTTTTAGCCATTGGGTTAGCCGAAATAGTAGCTGGACATTCATTTTTAGTTGCAACTGAATTGGATAAAATAGTAAATACAACCCTAAATTCTGCATGAGAGACGTGCCCGTCCAGTGGATCTACTTGACCGGGCTAAGGTTTTGACTGTTCTCTTGTTCATCCTTTATTAGTCCTCTTTAGAGACATATTCTGTAAACAAGAGAGAACAGATTAAACTGAGAATTTAACTAGAGCTCATGCTCACTCGCATAACATGAATACTGAAAGAAAGGAAACTTTTCCTAAAACATCTCGTAGCCTCCTGCCCATAAGTGTGCGCAACACACCCATACACAAGACTTTACTAGATGTGACTTTCATATTTCCTAGGAATCTTTTGAACCTTAGGCTCTGATACCAAATTCGTAATGCCCCGAGTCTGTACCCCGGATGCTACACGATGCTCATAATCCCAAAGGTCCATAAGCTAACCCATGACTAGTACCTGCTGCAATAGCTGAACAATGATACTGTAAAATATGCAAAAAGTAGGTAGAAAACTATCCATAAGGTTTAATACTATAAATAATACGGGATGTGGTATCACAATACCAAAACTAAACATCAATACGGAAAACTGAACAACTGTCTGAAAATACTCTAGTCTGAAAAGCCTCTAAACTTTCTGAACTGTGGAGTTGATGGGATAAGTCCCCAACTAACTCCAACTACTAAAATGAACTGAAATTCTAAAATAAATAATCACGTCCTAAAGTAATAAGAACTCACCACTAACTCTGTATGCTGAGAATCTAAACTGCTAAGGGTGCTCGGGAGCCCGTGCGTTTGAACCTATGATATAAGACATCATAGCGCAAAAGAAAAGAATGCGTCACTACTTTGAATATACTGGTATGCTCAATGAGGTAGGCTGAAATGCATGGGTTCAAATACATGAACAATTCTAACTGAATATCATGAATATGACTGAATGAGAGTGCATACATGAATACTTATACTATATCTAAAATCATGATAACATTGGATACTAAATCTTAATACTTATTAACTGATATCTGAGTATACTGATACTGATTAATTGATAATTGAATGACTGTATCTGATAGTCCTAAATTTATGTAACTGTGTTGAGTTCCAAAATGAGCTGAGCGACTATATTTGATAGTCTTAAATCTATAGAACTGGACTGAGTTCTATATTGAGACTGAATCTGAGACTCAGACTGTGGGAAGTAATTATCTAACCGATATGCACCTTCTCTAACTGATTTGGGGTCCAACCTAACACCCAGTTAGAAGGGTGTCAATACCATGCCATGGGTAAGGACAAGCTGTGAGTTAACCCTCTCTGATAGAAAGCACTTCCATCAACCGTCGCTTTTAGGAAAATTAAAATTATATATAACAACCCTAGTTTTGCAGGGAGATATCTCAACCTATGCTGGCTATGTAGTTCTGGAATGCAAGGATTGCTTCTAAGGATTTCACCCTCTACTTACAGGTGAGTCCCCATCCTTGGGTTCACTCGGTGCTGAATCCTACTCCTAAATGAATAGACACTGGACTGAATACTAAATTGTACTAGGTTGGACTGAACTGTTATTGATCATATTGTATAACTGAACTGAACTGATTTTATTGAACCAAACTTGACTGATTCTGAGTTCACTGAGTACTGAACTGATTACTGACTGAATTCTGTGTACTGAATGAGTTTACTGAGTTCTGAACTGGATACTACTGTGTCCTAAACTGCATACTGAACTGAGACTGATTACTAAGAACTACTGAATTTTCCTGAGTCCTGTGACTGACTGAGAGTACTACTGATCGTAGCATGACTTATATTATTCTGTAACTGACACTGGCTCTAGGTAAATAGCTAAATTGTGTATAAATACCCCCAAGACTCGATAGCATTAAAACAAGAGCATAGCATAGTCGTAAAAGTCATAACAATGCATACTAGTCTATAGTTCATTCATAGAGACATTTACTCAAACACTTGTAAAGATTAAATTGTACATGAATGGGAAATACATGTTAGCATGCTATAATTTTGTTATTCTACTCACATGAACATTTCATCAAACACCTGGAGGGCATAGTACATGCACATAACACTAAACAATATGAGACCATCACAATTTCAATAACAAATTCACAATCTCAAAGCTTTAGCATGAATTCACATGAAACTGCACATATAATAAATGATTTCACATGAATCTTGCAACTAGTCATGTATTTGAAAACCCCATCAATATAAAAATCATAAACATGGTTAAATCGAATCATGAATTTCATTAAAACCTTTAACTTGTAATTTTAAAAAAATTTCTTGAAACCCAAGGGTGGAAGGAAACCTTTGGATGAACACTTAACATACCTTGGTTGTAAATTTCTAAAATATTGGTGGTGGTTTCTTGAGTTCTTTGTTTGAAATTGATCCCCCTAGTGTTTTTTTCTTGAGAGATTTGTGAAAGACCGAATATAACTTGCTAAAAGAGGGCTAAATTTTGTGTTATGGGGGCTGAAGGGCATGGGAAAAAGACTCAATTAACCCTGAGGACACAGATTTTTAATGAATGTAAATTAAACCATCGACGCACAGGATGATGCATCGCGTCGTTGGCATCGACACGATAGCCAATGCGTCACATCGAGTTTGCATCGGTTCACTGGAATTGGACGCTGGGAGCTGGGGAAAACATTTATCAAGGTGATAGTCAATGCGACACATTAAGATCACATTGATTCACTTGTTTAGGATTCCAAAGGTACTTCAAACGAAGTCTAAAAAATCCAAAACTTGTTCAGGAATACCTATTGACATTCATGATCATGAATTAACTCAAATATTGACATTTAATGGATGTAAAGGTCGCGAAATAAGATTGCCAACTTTCAAAGGACAAAATAACACTAAGTCTAAATATTTAGCTAGAATTTTCTAAGTATGGGACCCCTTAACAACATTAAAGGAATGAATTCAGCTTAAAAAAAATTGTGGGGTCTTACAATTGACCTTGATTCTTGAGAGCTAGGAGTTTGTTTTCTTGAGAGAGAAATACCTTTTGATTTCGGGGGAAAAGTTAATAATGAAGGGTTTAAATGTTTTTAGAGCTTAAATCCCACATCTGGGAGGAATAAAATCATGGGAAAGGACTATTTTAACCCTGGGCGCAACCTTAATTTTTCATGAAATTTCCCGATCTGGACCCAGGCGCGACGCGCCAACATTATGCCAAGCCACTAAAAAATGACAACTGGGAATTTGTATGGTGGTGCGACACGGTAATATCGCGTTTCCACTTTGATTGAGACTTGAAAGTTCACCGCGATGCAGTGGTATCGCGTTGGAACACTGCAAAAGGACAATTCTTGAATTGAGCCTTAGCGCAAAGTTCCAATATCACAGAGGCTCACTAGTTTTTGACAATTGCCATTTTGGCTAGCTCTGCGATGCGCTGATGGTTCAAGTAGTACACTGTCTTACTAAAATGGCCATAACTCTTCGTTTGGGTGTCGTATTTCTCGCGAATTCTATATCGATGGAAATCTTATTCAATTTCCTACATAATAAAAAGTCAAAATCTTGAAAATTTCACATATATAAATGTGTATTCATCTTTAAAGCAAGTCTTTAATATTTTTGTGGGGAATTTAAGCCAGGTAAAAGTATGGGGTGTTACATAGAAGATCTCTCGGGCCTTTATGGTTTGGGATGCCCATCGCGTCTAGGGCCTCGATTCGGGTCGTGACACCGAAGAATTCATGCTATGCTATGTTTTTTCCAGAACGAACCTCTATTTAGGATCTAGGTGTTTGCTAGAAAGTATTTCATGCCTATTATACTGTATCTCACTTCGCAAATCTCACTTTGGGTAATACGACAAATAGTAGTAAAAAAATTGAGCAGTGTTAATTCCATCTTAGATGCTTGTATTTTAGTCCCTCAATGACCCTCCTTATGATAGGATGGTAGTGGATATGAAAAGAAATATTTTAGACGAGGGAATAGATATTTTTTAATATGAAAATGTTAGGTGTGGCTACTCGATCTAAGGTTATAGATGAAGAGGGAAAAGGGAGATAAACTTTATTTATGTGAAATAATTAGGAAGTGGATATGTGGTAAAAATCTTGGTGAGAGTGATTTTAGTTGTTGGTTTTAGTGGGGAGTTCCATAAAGTGGGTGTAGTAAAGATAAGCTTGAATGTTGTGATTTATAGACACATAAACCATTGTGCTATTTGGTTAGTACTCCTTGATTATTACTTGAGATTGTTTGATTATAGTGATAATGTGGAGTAGTATTCTTAAATGGATGTAAAGTATAGGATCCCATAACTTAGCTAGCACCTTTTAAATCCGGATGAGGCATCGATATGGATGTACTATGCAGGAGAACTCAGACTCTTGTAGTTAGGTATGTTGTGGGGAAATAAAAAGTTGGAATGATGAAGTGTGTAACTCATTGTATAGAGCATAGTCGAGTAGTTTCATTGTATTGAAGGTCTATTGTTCGTACATGTAAGGTTAAGGATACCTCTATTCCTATGTCCTGCAAAAACCTTATTTCATGTCATGTATCATATAAATCAAAACCTATGATCACCAAATAAACTCATGCCTTACATTCTTTTGATAATGTTTCATAAAACTCATGCCAAGATCATGTCCATATCAAGTATCGTTACCTCATGATTCATGCTTAAACGATTTACCTAGTGATGTCATGAAGAACTTTTCTTTTGATTCCTATGTATGTTTTGTTGATGGAGAATTTCTAATGTAAAGTTACGTCCTTTATTCCATACTTCTATAGCTTCAACAAGTTCCTACCCATCATTCGAGGATGAGTGATTCAAGGGGATGATAATGTAACACCCCACATTTTCAAGCTAGAATTCAAACCATCATTCCTTCGTATATAGACTCAAACCTAATGATTCTATGTCAATATAAGTGTGATGATAAATTATATAGTGGGGGAACATCTTTGGAGATGAATTTATATCATAAAATTTTCTATTTCAAAGTAGAGTTGAGAACTTTTCTACCATTTGAGTTAAAGTTGATATTTCAACTTGGGTCAACTTACAACGACTACTACTCTTAGAATATAATGAGTTAGGTGTACTATATCATATCAAGTTAATGATCATCGAGTCTACTCACATCTAATTTCATGTTAATCCAATATCAGAGTAGAAAGTTATGCTAATTTTACTTTGGAGTGCCTATCTTCTAGAAGGTGATGATTAAGTTGATGAGCCGTCATCCAGGTGATGATCCGTCAACCCAAGTCGTCATCCTTAATTAGTAAATGTAAAGATATTTCTAGAGTTGATGACTAGTGTGACGAAACATCACTAATTGACGGGTTGTCAACCTAGTCCTTAGTCGAAGAATCCCTATAATTTTTTTGGTTTCTTTAGGGGTAATTTGGTCTTTTCCTTACTTCAAACCCTACCCCTATGACTTAAATCACACATTAAATGCTATTTTCTCATTAGATATTAGTTTGACATCACTCATTCTCTTCGCAACTCTCAAGAGATAAATAAGTTAGGGTTTATTTCAAACTCATACTTTGAAGGCGTAGATTCAAGATATCTCGAATTTTGTTCATCAAAAAGGTATGTAGAATTATCCTTACTTTCATGGGCATGGGTAAGATGTTTTAATAAGCTTTAATATATATATATATATATATATATATATATATATGTATACATTATGGGTTTTAAAGTTGCTTGAGTTATATTCATGTGTTTATATGTCATGAGTTTTGAGAATTGATTTAAGAGCATGATTTTTTAGATTCCCTCTCTCACCATGAAATCTATTTATCTTATCAAGTTATGGGTTGTTCAAACGAATAATTAAAGGCTTGAGATTAAATTATTAACTATAAGTTATGGATTGACATAGTTTAATGTTCCAATATGAGGGTGTTTTCTACTTTTCTAAATGCTCTTTTGTTTTAATGGAAGATTTCATACGATTTTATACAAGAGATGGCTATCTTATGTTAAAGTCTTGAAAAGCAGATGTTTTTGTATAAATTTTCATATGCTATTTGAAATATGAACTTGCATATGATGTCTAACTTTTTGGTGGTTAAATGACAATCTTGTTAAATGAAAAGACTGTGACATAATATGACATATTATGATATCGCTTATACGGCTTGCAAGTATTGGTATGATAATACCAAATTAGACAAATTCCATGACAGACTCAGACCAGACCAAACTACGTAATTTTCAGACTTCAGACCATATTTTCAGGAAGTATGTATGCATGTTTTAAGAGGAAAAAAATATGGTCTTAAAGAGAGTTAGGTGGCTAACAAAGAAGTCACGAGTTCAGATAACTCATATCCCAAAATCTTATTTTACTGATGTGGGATTGATCTTCTCCTAAAATATGAATAGTCACTGTATACTTGTTATATACAGTTGTTTACCAAACTGAACACTCCAATCCTTGTGACAAACTCGGACTGGAGGCTTGACTGATGAGTTAATGCCAGATCCTGCATAGCCTGTGGGGTATTTACAAACCATGTCGGGTACGCTATCTAGTTCAGAACTAAAAAAAAGAGTTGAGTCTTTATTTTACGAGGTTGATTGAATTTTTTACGCATGCCCATGTATTTTGATATCTATTATGTTGAACTATTTTCACAATGCTCTCGATTATTTTATATGAAATATATGTGTTTTTAAATTTTCTGCATACCAATACATTCCAAGTATTGACCCTCATAATATAGATTCTAAGGCGCAGTCTCATGGTTCATCACATTAGTAGTGAATTGGGATATGACAGAGTTGGTGAGCTATCCATATTTTAGAAGGAATTTATTCATTTGTTAACTTTTTTAGTATATGGTCCGGGAGGGGGGGGGGAGGTCTTGTCCCGGCCTAGACAGTTAGTATTTTAGTAGAGAATTCATAGATGAGATTTTACTATTGAATTGTCTTAACATTATTGACATAATTTCAATTATAAGAGTTCCTTGATTTCAATATATCTTCCACACTTCTTTTTCATATGAATTATGTTCATGATAGTATAAAAAGGGGTCTTTCAGGTCTTCATGGTTTGGGATGCCCATTGCAGCTAAGGACCCTACCTAGGTTGTGACACTCTACCTAGAAGAATAGATTTCCCAAGATCTAGGTTCAAGGAGATCAAACCAAGTTATGACTAGTGGTTCAACATTGTCAATATACTCAACCTATTATCTTGATGAAGGCAATGTTTAGAGAACAAAGAAAAGGCTTATGGTTTGAAGCCTTTTAATAGTTTCTAAGTTTGGCAGGCTTAACCAAATAATTTGATCTAAAGGATTAAACATTTAGGAATCACCTATGATAGGGTGAAGTAGAAACCGCTTCAAGGAGAATGTCAGTAAAGGCCTATTCTCTATGCTCTCACGAAATCAGGACATGTTCATAGCCGAAATAAACAAAACCATAAGAACCATCAATAGTAAAAGGCTCATTGTCTGACTTATGTTGTCTAGATGTACATTAAAGTTTGGTGGTTCAAAGATATCAAATCTACTGATTGATCGAGTGCATCTAATACATGTTCACTACAGAAATTTCAAAGGAAAACCTACTTATCCAAATGTAATTAGTCTTTCCTTGTTGATCACACACTTTTCCATAATTTTTTTGTTAAAAGAATCATTATCTAATCATGTGGGGGGGATTTTTTGGTTTTTTAGAGGTGTGAATGAAAAATAAATAGGTGTTTTTTTTAAAAGACACCAAGAGAAAGAATGAAATTTGAATAGACACCTTTTTGGATTTAATGGTTATGATCTTTTCAATGGGTTGTGACTTTTTTGAAGAATCTCACATTTTTCGAAGAGTTGAACCTTTATGAAGGGGTGAACCTTGCTGAACCATTTTTTTTCTTCATGAAGCAATACCTTCGTGACTATAAATACCTAAATTTTTTCTTAGGTAAGGACAATTTTGAGTTGAAAAACAGTCATCTTCTTTTTCTAAAAACTCTTGTGTGATCATCAAATCATTGAGTGTATTTGAAGTTTCTGAAATTTTGAGGTACCACAATTTTCATAAAGAGAATCATTTTATCCTAGGAGGAAAGATTTCATAACCTCGGGTACTTGAAGGAAATAAATTCCTTAAGGACTCACCGTGCATTTGATGAACTTTGTTCTATAATTTTTTTCTTCATCTTTTTTATTAAAGTTGATAAACACTTCATTTTGATAGATCATTTGGACTTGTGTTTGAAGTTATTGTACTTCATTGTAGTTCTTAAAAGTATTTCTTGAACTTAGTATTGAAGTTTGGGCTGAAACATAAAGATTTTTGTATCTAAAATAAATAATTTTGCTGCAATAACAACATACTCGTGTAATCTCATAAGTGGATTATGGGAAATGTAGATGTAAACAAATCTTACCCTACCTTTGTGAGGTAGAGAGGCTGTTTTTTTATTGACCTGACTCCATGAAGTGAAATCAAAGCAAGATTGAAAAGAATAAATAACGGCATCATAATAATGAGATGAGCAAACCAAAAGAATCATGGACATGGCTTATCTATTCTAATGTGGGGTTCCAACTTTTAAATTTGGAGATGCTTTTACTGTGATGATTTCTTCTTCTGTGGAGGTCTGTTCTCTGAACCTCACCTATTTTTTTGCTATTGATATATGACACATAGTCTTCATCGTTAATATTTTGAAAAAAAAAAATTAACTGCTAGAGATAAGTTTTAAACTATTTTTATACATTGCTACAATATTTGCTTGGCTCAATCTCATTCAACACTTTTAAGCCGTGGGCCCTTATCAACTTAGCTTGGTTCACGACATCCACCTTACTTAGCTTAACTATTTTTATGTGTGCATTTCTATAATTTTTTTATGTGTGTTTAACTATATGCCAATTGTGGAGGTGGTAGATTTAATCTGAGGCCTTGGATTTAACATATTGAAGAGAGTGATGGAGTCTCATAAGACAAAGATGTTGGAGCACTATGTTTGATGTATATCAAAATGATGCTAATTCAAGAAGGCCTTTCACAAGAAGTCAAGCTAAGGACCTTCAAACATTTCAAGCTTTATGGATGAAGATGGAATCTTTGGAAGGTTCCAATATGGATGACTTGAAGATATTTAACATTCTAAGTTTCTACCTTTAAATTAGCTTGTAATTTAAATGAAGATCAATTTGGTCTTTCTTTATTTCTTTTAGCACTTAGTATAAATAGTAAGTTATTAGGGTTGAACTACTAGGGTTTAGCACAAAAAGGTCTTTCTTTGTGCCTCCTTTGAGAGCTTGTAAGCCCTTTGTTAATTTTCAACAATTGTCCTAGGATTTGAAAGTAAGGCTACTACCTTTTTGAGGATTCTAATAGATTAGGTGCTTTTAGTTCCCAATTAAGGGGTGTTTTGGTTAGTTTCACCATTACATCTTTTGATTGTTTGAATCTAATTGTGTCTATCTTTCTTTATTTTGTATCTTTAATTCGTATCTTGCTTCTATTTTATTGTTTCACATCAATGTTGTTGGGGACGAGATAAATACTTTACTGAAAAATGGAATTTACAAAACATACAAGTACAACAACAGTTCATATGCAATAGTGCATGTGGGGTAAATGACCACAAAAAACTGTTGCAGCTTATGGACCAAATACAATAGATAGTGATAAAAAATATAGCAGAGTGTGGCCCCGAAAATTGGCAACCATTACATAAATAGTTTGCATCCATCCACAATAGTAATTGGCTTAAAATGCAGCCAAAATTTACTCAAAACGTATGCAAAATGTAGCAGCTATTCAGGCTCAAATCTTCCCAAACATGTAATACCCCGAGAATCTAAACCAACGTTAGAACCATGCTTCAAGCTCATGAGAAATAAATTATAGTGATTTGGTATTTTTATGAGTGAGTTTGATATATATTAAGGCCTCAAATAACTCCTAGCTATTAGACGATTCAAAATATCCCTTACCGATTAAGTTCTTGAGAAAGATGTTGCTATATTCAAATTCAAATGAGCATATATTTCGTTCTAATAAGAAATTTTTACCTCATAACCCACCAAAATATAGATAATTGAATTATCTTTCCAACTATACCAATTTCTCCTTAATCTGATATCGGAGCGAAAAGTTATACTCATTTCACTTCAGCATGTCCGTTTGTCAACTAATTGACGACCTGAGTTGATAAGCCATCAACCAGGTGACGACTTATCAACCCAATTCATCAGACTTAACCAGAAAGCATCAACTTCATCTTTCAAGTGACTACTTGGGGTGATAAGCTGTCACCTAAGTGACGACTTATCAGACCAAGTCGTCACCCATGACCAGCAAGGGACAAAAATCCATCAAAAGTGACGACTTGAGGTGATAATACATCACCTAAGTGACGACTTATCAACCCAAGTCATTAATTAAAGATCTCAGCAATTATGATTTGGTTTTGTAGGTGTATTTTGGGGTTTTCCCCACCCCAAACCTTACCCCCATGAAATAAATCACAAAAAACCACGTACTTAGCTATAATGAATCAGTTTCAAAAGCTCTTAACCCTCTTTATTCTCAAGAACAAGAGTAGTCTTTTTCCTTGAGGTCATCTCCCAAGAACTTCAAGATTTAATTACACTCTCTACAAGATAATCAAGAATTTAAGGTTCCCAATCCAAGAACATCCAAGAAAAGTTAATTCTCATTCAAGATCAAGGCGTTAAGGTATGTTAAGTGTTCATCGATGGGCCCTTTTCACCCATGGAGACCAAGAATCCATTTTAAAATTCAGAGTTGTGATTTTTACACGTTATTATGGTTTTTAACTTGAATTTCCATGAATTTCAATTCTATGCCATGTTTACATGAAATTATTGTTGTTGTTAAACCACACATGTTAGAATAGTTCGCTGATTTAAACCTTAATTTGTGATTTTAATACGGAAAATATTCTATTACTTCAAGATTTAAAACTATTCTCATACTTAGCTTATACCATGCATTGCAAGTGTTTGATGAAATGTCCAAAGGAATGAATTTTGAATAAATTCTTACATATCATGTCTTTACAATTTTACTATGATCTTTCAATTATTGGTATCGGGTCCTGGGGGTTTAAATAACCAAAATTTAGCTGCTTACCTAGTTTTCAATATCCACAGAATGATCTTATAATAGTTACAAGCCCTATAATTTCAGTTAGTTACTACTAGTGTCGATCAGTTGGAAGTAGGATTTAGCACCGAGTGAATGCAGGAATGACGGCTTCCCCATCAGTTAGGAAGAGTCGTTAGTAGCAGTCCCTAAATTACAAAACTACGTTGCCAGTATAAGATATGAGGAGTCACCCGACAACTTAGGCTTGACCCCGCCCAGGTGTCACCCGTCAGTTTAGGCTAGATATCCTGGTTGTTCAGTAGCTTTTTGGATCCACGCAACCATGTATTAGTACCCTTGGTATGATACTGACACCCTTCCAATTGGGGTCATAGGTTAGAACCCAACTTGTTCATTGGGGCATGTCGGTTAGATGATATCTCCCACAGTCTCTGTTCAGTACTTAGTATACTTTAGTTTAGAGTTGCATTGACCATAGCATACACTTATCAGTTATTCATCTATTAGATTTCAATATTTTAGTTTCTATACTATTTTCAGAATCATGTTATATGCTTGGTCATGCATTCTCAAATTTTACAGAATTTATTTATTTGGATCAGTTATTCAGTTATCTCATGTCATTTAGTCAATTATTATTCATGTACATGAGCCCATGCATATCAGCCTAACACTATTTAGCATATCGGTACATTCAAAGTACTGACCATATACTCGTTTCTTTCTCTATAATGTCTCATATCATAGGTTCAATCTCTCTGGTTCCCAACCACACATAGACATTCCAGCATATCAGCAGTAGCAACCGTGGTGAGTCCTCATATTTTGAAGATCGATTATGTTTATTTCTATGCTTTCAGTTTAGTAGTTAGTTTGAGTTAGTTGGGGCCTTTCCCATCAACTCTTATTCAGTTAATTTTAGAGGATTTTAAACACTTTAGACAGTTAGTCAGTTTGTCATTATTTTTTTCAGTTTTCAGACAGTTAGTTTTTGACAGTTGTTTTCACATTTATGATTTAGAAATATTTTAATACCTAAAGCCTTATGGCATATTCAGCTATTCCACATATGTTATTTTGTAATTATTATTCAGTTCTCACAGTAGGTACCAGCCTATAGGTTAGCTTATGGTCATTTATGACCATAAGAACCGTGTGGCGCCTAGGGTGTACTCTCGGGGTGTTACAAACTTGGTATCAGAGCCTAAGGTTTTCACATGTCCTAGGGAGTCCGAAAGACACGTCAAGTAGTGTCTTGTGAATGGGTATGAAGTGCACAACTCTTATGGACAAGAAGCTACAAGACGCTTAAGAAAAGTTTCTCTTCTTTCAGTATTCATGTCGTGCGGATGTGCAGGAGATCAAGTTAAATTCTCTGCCTAATTTATTCCTTCTTCCATTTACAGAACATGCCTCCCAGAAAAACTAACAAAAGAAGAAACGAAAACCAGCCAGAACCTCCACCCATTCAGAAAGATCCACTGAATGAGTATGATTTGCATGATGAGTTCCGAGTCGCATTCACTACTTTGTCTCACTCTATAGCAGATCAGCACACTCCACCAGTTGCTATTCCATCAAACCCATTTGCCAATACTGCCGCAACTAGGATTTGGGACTTTACCCGAATAAATCCTGTTTCATTTTTAGGATCCAAGTCTGAAGAGGATCCCCAGAAATTCCTCGACATAGTGTAGAAGGTAACAGACATTATGGGGGTGAATTCTAGTGAGAGTGTTGAATTGGCTACTTACCAACTGTAGGATGTATCCCATACCTAGTTTAATCAGTTGAAAAGGGATAGAGCACAAATACAGGGCATATAGAATAGGAAAAGTTTGTTGTAGCCTTTTTAGATAGATTATTTCCCTTGGAGTTGAGGGAAGATAAGGTGTTGGATTTCATTAATTTGAATCAAGGAAATATGAGCGTAAAGGAGTATTCATTTAAGTTTACTCAGCTAGCCAGATATGTTTCTCGTGTGGTGGCTGATAACAGGTCTAGGATAAGAAAGTTTGTGTCTGGTGTATTTGATAGTGTGGTCAAGGAATGTAGGACCATAATGTTGATTAAGGAGATGGACTTGTCTAGGATCATGGTCCATTCTCAAAATATTTATGAGGAGAAGGTTAAGGAGAAAGAAAGATAGAACAAGAGGGCTAGGATAGGTAGTTTTAACTTTTCTCAGCCGAGGTCAGAGGGTGGTAACCATCCCTAATTCTGTCTGAAATCATCAGCTCTGGCTCCATCTTCATCTAGTGCTTCTGTGCCAAAGTTCAGGAACAATAACCAGGATAAGGCGCCAGGCACTAACTCTAATGGCAGTGTAAAAAGTGGTCGCACGAATCCTCTTTGTCAAAAGTGTGGTAGGAACCATCAGAGAGAGTGTAGGGTTGGAAATGATGTATATTTTGGGTATTATAAGCCAGGCCATTATCTTCGGTAGTGTCGAGTGGTTGCTCAAAAGGGAAGGGATATATGCTAACCAGAACAGTCCCAATAGTCATTGGACCCAGCCGGTCGCCCGACTCAGCAGGGCGACGCTTTCAGTGCTACTAGCGCTTAGCATCAGAACAGGCTCTATGCACTTCAGTCCCGACAGAATCAGGAAAGTTCTCCTGATGTAGTCACTGGTACATTGCACGTCTTTTATTTACATATTTATTCCTTGATAGATCTCATATCTTTCTTTTTTTTGTAACCCCTTATATAGTGGTCAACTTCGGAGTCAGTCCCAAAACCTTAAAAGATCCCTTTTCAATATCTACACCAGTGGGTAAGTCTATCATAGCCCAGTAGGTATACAAGAACTGCCCGGTTACAGTGTCTAAGAATTTACTTAGGTAGACCTTGTAGAGATAGAGATGACGGATTTTGTCGTCATTGTCAGCATGGATTGGCTCCATTCATGCTATGCTTCAGTTGATTCTAGAAACAAAGTTGTTCATTGTTAGTTCCCTAATGAACTAGACCTAGAATAGAGGGGTAGTATTCAACTCTTAGGGGTCAGTTTTTTCGTACCTTAAAGCGAGAAAAATAATATCCATGGGGTGTTTTTACCATCTTGTTCTAGTTAAAGACTCCAATTATGAGACACCTAGTCTTGAGTCAACTTTAGTAGTGAGGAAATTTTCAGATATGTTTACTGAAGACCTTCCCAGAGTGCCTCCCAAAAGGGAAATTGACTTTGGAATGGACCTTCTCCTAGATACCCATCTCATCTTAATTCCTCCATGCAGAATGGCTCCATCTAAACTCAAAGAACTAAAAGAACAGTTGAAATATCTCCTAGATAAGGGATTTATCAGGCCCAGTGTTTCCCCATTAGGTCCTCCAGTCCTTTTCATGCAAAAGAAAGATGTTTCTCTTAGAATGAGATCGATTACCATCATCTGAACAAAGTCACAATCAAGAATAAGTAACCACTTCCTAGAATTGATGAATTGTTCAACCAACTTCAGGGTGGTGCCAGTTATTTCTCTAAGGTAGACCTCAGATCCGACTACTATAAGCTTAGAATTAGAGAATGTAACATTCCTAAAACAACTTTCAAAACTCGGTATGGTCACTTCGATTTTCTAGTCATATCCTTTAGTCTCACAAATGCTCCAACATCCTTTAAGGACTTGATGAACCAAGTGTTCAAGTAGTACTTTGACATATTCGTCATAGTCTTCATTGATGACATTCTTGTCTACTCCCGTAATGAAAATGATCATGCAGTCTACCTCAGAATAGTATTGCAGACTCTTAAAGCCTATCAGTTGTTCGCCAATTTCAGTAAGTCCAAATTTTGGCTAAGATCAGTAGCTTTCCTTAGACATATTGTCTCCGGTGATAGCATTAGAGTTGATCCTTAAAAGATCAGAGCAGTGAGAAACTGGCCCATACCCATTTCTCCATCAGATATTAGGAGTTTCTTGGGTTTGGCTGGCAATTACAGATGGTTTTTCAAAGGGTTTTCATCTATTGCATCCCCCATGTCAAATTGACTTAATAGAAAGTTAAGTTTTAGTTTTCAGATTCTTGTGAGAAGGGTTTTTCATGAGTTAAAGGCTCGACTCACCACAACCCCATTTTTGATGCTACCAGATAGTTTAGACGGGTTTGTTGTGTACTGTGATGCCTCTAAAGTTGGTTTGGGCAGTGTTTAGATGCAAAAGGGTAAGTTAATTTCCTATGCCACTAGATAGCTTAAGCCTTATGAAAAAAATTACCCTACCCATGATCTTGAACTAGCAGCTATTTTGTTTTCCTTAAAGATTTGGAGGCACTATTTGTATGGGGTGCATGTTGATGAGTTCACGGATCACGAAAGCTTGAAGTTTGTATTTTTGCAGAAGGATTTGAATCTACATTAGATAACAGGGTTAGAATTGTTGAAAGATTATGACATTAGTGTTCTGTAACACCCGGGCAAGGCTAATGTAGTAGAAGATTCCCTTAGTAGACTGTATATGGGTAGCATTGCTTATATTGAGGATGATAAGAAAAAGCTACTTAAGGAAGTTCATCAGCTTGCTAAATTAGGTGTCTATTTAGTTGATTCAGCTGAGGGTAATGTTTGGGTGTAACATAGTTCAGAATCTTCTTTGGATGCCGAAGTGAAAGAAAAGAAAAATTGGGAACCCAGTCTAGTTAAGGTTATGGAGTCAGTTAGAGATCAGAAGATAGAGACTTTCTCCCAAGAGGGAGATGGTGTATTGTGTTGCTAGGGTAGACTGTGTGTGTCCTGTGTAGATAAGTTAAGGCAGCGAATTCTTGTAGAGGCATATAGTGTGCATGCCTCTATTCACCCAGGGGCCACTAAGATGTTTGTGATTTGCGTGAAATCTACTGGTGGAATGGTATAAAGAAGGATATTGCATAGTTTATAGCTAAGTACTCTAATTGTCAACAAGTTAAGGTTTAGAACCAAAAGCCTAGTGGTTCTATGCAGGAGTACAGTATTCCCACTTAGAAGTAGGAGGAAGTGAACATGAACTTTATGATGGGTTTCCCTCGTACTCTTCGTCAACATGATTTGATTTGGGTTATTGTGGACAGGATGACCAAATCATCCCTTTTCTTTCTAGTTCATACTTCTTATTCAGCCAAGGACTATGCCAAGTTCTATCTTAGAGAGTTGGTTAGGTTGCACAGAGTCCTGTTGTCCATTATTTTAGATAGAGGTACTTAGTTTACCTCTTATTTTTGAAGGCTTTTCAAAAGGATCTTGGTACCCAAGTTTGTCTCAGTACAGCCTTTCACCCTTAGGCAGATGGTCTGGCAAAAAGGACCATTCAGACCTTAAAGGACATATTGAGATCTTGTGTTATCGACTTTAAGGGAAATTGGGATGATCACTTTCCATTGATTGAGTTTGCTTACAACAAAAGCTATCATTCTAGTATCTATATGGCTTCGTTTGAGGCTCTATATGAGAGGATATGTAGATCTCCAATTGGTTGGGTTGAGGCAGGTGAGATTGCTTTGATAGGGACTGAGTTAGTATATGATGCATTAGAGAAAGTTCAGTTGATCAGAGAGAGGCTTAAGATAGCCCAAAGACGATAGAAATCTTATGCATATGTAAGGAGAAAATATCTCAAATTTGAGATTGATGATTTTGTATATCTGAAGATTTCTCCCATGAAGGGAGTAAAGAGGTTTGGTAAGAAGGGCTTCAGTCCCCGATATGTTAGCCCTTATAGAATCTTGAGCCTCTATGTAAAGGTATCTTACGAGCTTGAGTTGCCTATGGATTTGGCCTCAGTGAACCCAGTATTCCATATCTCTTTGTTAAAGAAGTGTATTGGTGACCCAGCTGTAGTTGTCCCTTTAGAAAGCGTAGATGTTCAGAATAGCCTTTCTTACGAAGAAATTCCAATCAAGATCCTTGATCGCCAAATTCGTAAACTAAGGAACAAAAAAGTTCCCTTCAGCATGTCCGTTTGTCAACTAAGTAATGCCTTGAGTTGATAAGCAGTCAACCAAGTGACGACTTATCAGCCCAAGTCGTCAGCCTTAACCAGAAACCATCAACTTCAGCTTCCAAGTGACGACATGGGGTGGTGAGTCGTCACCTATGACCAACAAGGGCCCAAAATCCCTCAAAAGTAATGACTTGAGGTGATAAGCCATCACCTAAGTGATGACTTATAAACCCAAGTCGTCAACTAAAGATCTCAGCAATTATGATTTGGTTTTGTAGGGGTATTTTGGTCTTTTCCTCACCCCAAACCTTACCCCTACGACATAAATCACTAAAAAATATGTACTTTACTATTATCAATCAGTTTCAAAAGCTCGTAATCCTCTTTATTTTCAAGAACAAGATTAGCGTTTTTCCTTGAGGTCATCTCCCAAGAACTTCAAGATTTCATTACACTCTCTACAAGATAATCAAGAATTTAAGGTTCCCAATCCAAGAACATCCAAGAAAAGTTAATTCTCTTTCAAGATCAAGGCTTTAAGGTATGTTAAGTGTTCATCCATGGACCCTTTTCACCCATGGAGTCCAAGAATCCAATTTTAAATTTAGAGTGGTAATTTTTATACGTTATTATGATTTTTAACCTTGAATTTCAATTCTATACCATGTTTACATTAAATTGTTGTTGTTGTTAAACACCACATGTTAGAACGGTGTTGTTCACTGATTTAAACCTTAATTGGTGATTTTTAATATTGAAAACATGTTATTACTACAAGATTTAAAACTATTCTCATGCTTAGATTACACCATGCATTGCAAGTGTTTGATGAAATGTCCAAAGGAATGAGTTTTGAATAAATGCTTATATATCATGTCTTTAAAGTTTTAAAATGATCTTTCTATTATAGCTATCAGGTCCTGGGGGTTTGAATACCCAAAATTTAGCTACTTACCTAGTTTTCAATACCCACAGAATGATCTCAAAATAGTTACAAGCCTTATAATTTCAGTTGGTTACCATAAATAGTAAACATAGTTCAGTCCAGTATCTAGTGTCAATCAGTTGGGAGTAGGATTTAGCACCAAGAGAATACAGGTATGACGGCTTCTCTGTCTGTTAGGCAGAGTCGTTAGTAACAATCCCTGCATTCAAGAACTATGTTGCCAGCGTAGGATATGAGGAGTCACCCTTCAGCTTAGTCTTGACTCCGCCCAGGTGTCACCCATCAGTTTAGGCTTGACATCCGGTTGTTCAGTAGCTTAGTGGATCCACGCAGCCATGTGTTAGTACCCGTGGCACGGTACTAACACCCTTCAAACTAGGGTCACAGGTTGGACCCGAACTTTCTCATTGGGGCATATCGGTTAGATGATAGCTCCCATAGTCTCAGTTCAGTATTCAGTATACTTCAGTTTTATTTTGCATTGACCATAGCATAAAATTATCAGTTATTCGGTTATCAGATTTCAGTATTTGAGTTTCCATACTATTTTAAGAATTATGTTATATGCTTGGTTATGCATTCTCAAATTTTACAGCATTTAAGTATTTAGATCAGTTATTCAGTTATCTCTTGCCATTTAATCGGGTATTATTCATGTACATAAGCCCATGCATATCAACCTAACCCCATTTAGCATACCAGTAAATTCAAAGTACAGACTGCATACTAGTTTCTTCCGTTATGATGTCTCATATCATAGGTTCGGATGCTCAGGTTCCCAACCGCACTTAGACATTCCAGCACATCAACAACAGTAGCCCTGGTGAGTCCTCATATTTTGAGGATTGATTATCTTTATTTGTATACTTTTAGTTGGGTAGTTAGTTGGAGCTAGTTGGGGACTGTCCCATCAACTCTTATTCAGTCAGTTTTAGAGGCTTTCGAACACTTCAGACATTCAGTCAGTTTGTAATTATTTTTATCATTTTTCAGTTAGTTTCCAGCAATTATTTTCAGATTTATAATTCAGAAATGTTTAATACTTAAAACCTTATGGCATTTCAGATATTCAGCACATGTTATTTTGTTATTATTATTCAGTGCTCACAGCAGGTACCAGCCCATGGGTTAGCTTGTGGTCACTTGTGACCGTAAGCATCGTGTGGCACCTAGGGTGTACTCTCGGGACGTTACAAAATACAACTGTCATTTGGCTTCGAATGCGACATATAATATGCTCAAAGTGTAGAAAATATTTGCCCTCATGTCTTTCTGAAGTTCAACAACCATGGAAACAATTATTTGGCCAAGAAGTGTAGCAGTAATGGCCTCAAAATGCAGCAGTAATAAGATAAGACTTGCTCAAGTATGCAACTCATTTTCATCCTTCAAAAAATTCAAAATTCAACAGCATTTGGTGGTAAGTTGTGACATTTTTCAGCCACTAGTCAGTTTATTCATTTACAAATTACAAATAAAAAGGCCACATTTGCCTGCTCTATCACCTTTGTTTATAGACTACACACTATAGTGGATAGGAAGGATTTATATACGGGATACTCTGAGAATCATTCATGCACTTTGAAAGGGACTTGGCTAATTCTGGGGAACTTGAATACTATTTTATATGTAGATGACGGAGTACCTAGTGCTCCTGTTGCATATTTCAGAAATTGTGAATTTTCAGTCTTATGTCAATGATTTTGGGATTGAGACAATTTTCTAGAAGAGAATTTCAATTTTGTTTGTACAATAGACAATTTATATCTATAGCGATTGAGTATTTGGGAATGTTGATTGGGTCCAAAGGTATGGTGACATTGAGGTTGAGTTTAAAAATCCAAAGGTTCTAACCACTCTTTCATACTACTTAATATCGAAGTCACAAAGTTAAATTGATCTCAATAATTATGGAATCAAATAAATTTATTTGTTGATATATATTTCCGCATATATAATTTATTGATATAATTGATATCACAAAGTTAGACAGACTGATGATGTATGAGAATGAAGAGCACATAATCTCCATAATTAAGGAATCAAATACATTTGACTGTAAGAGATATATTTCTGCATATATATTTTATTGACATAATTTTTAGCGTAAATCTCAATTGTTAATAATCTTTGAAAATTTAGTGATTAAACAAATAAAAGAGACACAAAAATTGTTGTATCATTTTAAAATTTTATAATGTATCACATCAAAGCTTATGAGAACATTTTAAAGGGTCTATGCATATTTAAGAGATTAATTAGTATGCACCGCCAGTGCAAACAAAAATTACACGGTCAGCTTGTTTTTGCTATGCTATTAAGTATTATAACACATATTATTAATATTTAAATAAAATTAAAGAAAAAAGTCTTACAAGGTAAGTTAGACTCTAAATTAGTTCTATAGAATTTGCTTACTAAAAAATAGGGAAATTTCTTTCATCGTTCTTCGTCATCCTACGCTTCAATACCATTGAAGGAACTGATATTCACCAAATATTGTTCGTTGTGTTTTTATTTGTCATGAGTTTAGTTACTCTTCAATCTAACTGTTGTACAATCTCACAGAAGTAACAAGCACTGATGTAACACAAATTGGTAGTTGGTTCACATAGTTTTGATTGTTGATATTGTGAGTTGCTGATAGAAGGGTCAATTGAGCTTTTGTACTTTGTTTTATTTTATTTTTGTTTCTACGGAAATTAGTACTAATTTGTTCATATGTATGTTGTATTACAGAAGTTAGCAGTTGTGAATTTCTTTTCACTAGTTAAGCAATTTTTTCACTAGATGAGCAATATTATAGATTTTGTATTACAGAAGAAGCTTGACTGTTTTTGTCATGGTTATGCTCGTAAAACAGATGAATTATCGTCCACTTCAATGATGCATGCTCCAATTCTGTTCTCCGTCTACTTTGCTAGTGACCAAAAGAACGATTTAAGTTACATATACGCCGATAATATTATAGAATTTTTATATCACTAGTTTAACCGCACGTGCCTCGCACGTGTAACATTTGGTTATTTAAAATTAAATGATTTTATCTATTGCGGAGATTTTTAATGATATTTAAAAGTTTAAATGTAACACCCCTCTTTTTCGGGCTAAGGTTGAACCGTCTTTTCAATGTTTATAGACCCGAACCCAATGGTTTCTACTTAGATGTAAGTGTGAATGACACTTCCTTAGTGTGGAAACATCCTTGGAGATGAAAATATACCGCAAGAATCTCCTAGCTCAAAAGATAAGTTGAGCACTTTCCTATCAATTGATTTTTAGTTGATGATTTTTCATGTTTCAACTTCCAGTGAATGTTTATCCTAGAATATAAAGATTCATGTGGCCTACTATCTATCAAATTAAAGCCCTTCAAGTCATCTTCCCAACGGCACTGACCGTTTGTCAATCCGAATCCGGGGTAAAAAGTTATGAGTGTTTGAATGAGGCACTGTCCATGCTAGGCGATAGCCTAGGTGCCACCTAGCTGGGAGCTAGGCCATAGCCTAGGTGCCGCCCACTTTGGGGATAGGCCATGGGTTGGGGGGTGCACATAACCAATGCATAGAGGCGTAGGGGCTCCGTTTTTTGAGTTATTCTAAGGGAACAAGGTCTTTTGATATCCCCAAAACCTCCCTGAACAATTATAGCTGGAATTAAGTCCTTAAAAATGTTTTATCTCAACCCAAAACCCTAATTGATCACCTTTAAGCAAGAGAAGAAAAAAACTAACCAGGGTTGGAGAAATTAAGATTCAAGGATACAATTCCCTCAACATTTTCGTTAATTCTAAACTCCTTGGGCATAAGTTTTTATGGATTTTATCAAGTTTAAAGATTTATCATCATGTTTACAAAGAGAGTTTTTGACATTGTTCCGAATAGCTTGTATTTTGAACTTGTTTTAGATTAAAGTAAATGTTTGTCTTGAACCCCATTTTTTTATTGAATTGAACTATAACCATATTTATATATGCGTTTTCAATTTTGTGAACTTTGATTGAGAGCATGAATAACGAAACTTCCTCTCTTATTTTGATACCTCTTGATTTTACAGATCATGGGTTGTTCAATTGTATGTTTAGAAGCATGAGAAAAATATTTTACTATCATTTATGGACATTATGTTGGTTATGCATTAAAAAGAGGGTATTTTCTTGTGTATATATGTTTAATGTCATAATTGAAGAATTGTATGGGTTGTTATAAAGGAATTGACCATCATCTGTTAAAGTATTGAAAAGAGAGAGTCTTTGCATAAGTTTAAGATGTTTTGATAATAAGAACCCACTTGTGATTTGATAAATCTTTTGGTGTTCATTTACATGTTTTGAATGAGAAGAGTTGTGGATTTGATATAATATGAATTACTTGCAAGTCTGGGTATGACGATACCCAATGATGATATGGCCTAAACAGAATAAGCATTGAATATTTTATAAGCACGAAGCATAGCTTTAAAGAACTAAATTGGGCTTAAAGAGAGTTAGATGGTTACCCGAAGAAGGCTTGAGTTTAGATAACTCGTAGACCAAAACCCTATTTTGCCGGTGCGGGACTTATGATATGTTATCCTACATGTGAGGATAATTAGGACATCTCACATGGGGGGGACTCCTACGGTTTGCTCACATGGGGGGTATTACCGATTTTATGAACTCCAATCCTTGCGGCAAGCATGGATTGGGGGCTTGGCCGCCGAGTTAAGGGCGAATTCCATATAGCCCGTGGGATCGTAGAAATGTAGGGTGTACCATCTAGCTCAAAAGTAAGACAAAGAGTTGAGTTGAGATTTACAGAAATGTTTTAAGGATTATTGATTATGTCCATGTATTTTTCAAATGTTTTACGATGAAATATTTTTATGAAATGCTCTCACTTACATTGTATATCTGTATTTTATTTTTGGATTGTTCTATGTACCAGTACCTTGTGTATTGACCACCTATATTTCAGGTTCTGATGTTTAGTCCCGTGGTTCATCATATCAGTTGTTTATATTAGGTAATGACAGAGTCGGTGAGCCATCCATCTTCCGGAAGGCATGTTATTCGTATATTTATTTATATCTATTTATAGTCCAACCGGAGGCCTTGTCCCGGTTTAGATAGCTAGTATTCGGTAGAGGGTTCATAAACGGTATTTGAAGTATTGTATTTTCATATTTAGTTGACACAGTTGAATTGTAGGTTTCCATTGTATTTCATTATATCTTCCGCACTGTGATTTAAGTATGGATTATGCCTATGATTTCATACAAAGGGGTCTCTCAAGCCTTCATGATTCGGGATGCCGTCGCGGCCAGGGCCTCGGTTTGGGTCATGAAAAACTTGGTATCAGAGCACGTTTCATGGTCCCAAGGTGTCTACGAATCCGTGTCTAGTACTGTCTTACTTATGGGTGTGTTGTGTACCACATTTATAATCAGGAGGCTACCGGGCATTTAGGAGTTGTTTTCCATTCTTTGATACTTTAGTTCGTGCTATAGCATTGTCCATATGAAAGTTATCCTAATTCCTTCCTTGCTCTAATTTTATTGGCTATGTCTCGTTGTTGAGATGATACAAGTGCAAAAGCTTAGAGTCTAAAGGACGTGGCCCTTCTAGATTGGGTCATCAAAAAGTTATGAAATTGCACAAGGACTTGAGAGGAGTATTAGTGCATTAGCTGCATTGATTCGAGTGTATACCTCTATCTTAATGAAATCATGTTTTTCTGCCTGAGGTACAAAGTGTACTCACTCCTTTTCAAAATTCTTGTTAGAGATGTCATGTTTAAGGGCAGAGATATCAGACAGAATATTGAAATAATATTTCCACCTGAGTGGTAGTATATGTTAAGGTGTCATAACCTATTGGTAGTAAGATGATCCCGACATTAGTTATATGAAGTCACGAGTCTAGAAGTCAGAGTAAGAGTGACTTTCACATAAATAAGTAGTTTTAGTTGTATAACCTTTGATTGGGAGTGGTTTGCTCTTTTATGGTGATTGTATAATGTTGTAGAAAGAGTTGTAGATTGTATCGTACTATGTGAAGGAAGTGATTGACTATGATTGTTATTTATTCAAAATAGGAAGGAAGTGGTTGGAGAAATCATTTATTGGCTGTGAATGGAAAGGGGTATATTAGCCAATAAGTTATAAGTATGGACTAACTTGGGGAAAACTTAGTGATGTTTAAGGAATTTTGATAGTAGTCTAAATGTATGCATGGGTAAGTAAATATGAGGTGGGAAAGTGGAACATGTTGATAAGATCGTAATGGGTTATATTATAAGATTAATATTGGCTATCTCTATTATGTGACTTTACCCCTTTGACATTCTTTTCTTTAGTAGTTGTAAACTAGTATTATACATGAGAAAGTGTATGGTAGATTCTAAGGTATGGTATTAATGACGTGGAGAGGATGAACTTATGAGCCATAGTTAAGTGAAATAAGAGACTTAGGTTGATATTTTTATTTGATTTGGTTAGTATAGTGTTGTAACACCCCACAATTTGGGCTAGAATGTAAATCATCATTCCTGTGCGTAAATGCTCCAAAAAGCCATAAATCCTATGAAAATTTAGTATGTTAATCAATTATATAGTGTGTTAATATAGTTGAGCATGAATTGAGATCATAGAGGCCCCTTAACTTAAGGATGAGTTTAAAGCCTTCCTATCGATTGAGTTTCGGTGAGTGTTTAAACTTGGGTCAACTTCAATCGACCATAACATTTTGTATATAATTAATTAGAGGTCCTATTATATATCAAATGAAAGGTCATTGAGTCCTCTTTCCAAACCATCGATTTTGCCTTAATCTGATATCGGGATAAGGAGTTATACCCGTTTTACATAGAGGTGTCAATCTGCCGAGGGTGCGACTGCCGACCCGACAGATCATCAAGCCCTCCGTCGCCCCTAAAACAGTGAGTTCACTCACTGGACATGACCCGACGGTCAAGGTGAAGGTCTTTCACCCACCTGACGGTTCGTCAACCAAGCCATCGGGCAAAATACGTAGTTCCGAAGGCGGGATGCTGAAAAAGGGGTGTTTTGGTACTTTTCCTCTTCAGAAAACTTCCCCAATATATTTAATTACACTCTAAACACGTTATTATTCTATTCTCATCAGTTACACATCATCAAAACTCCCTCTTCATTCTCAAAAACAAGATCAAACTAGGGTTTCCTCCAACAACAAGAAGTCAAGAATCAACCTTTAAGTCCAAGTTTTCCAAAGAACAAATCAAGATTCAATTTCTACTCTTTCAACCTTGCAATCCAAGGTACGTGGGGTTTTCTAAACTTCATTGACTTTTTGAAAACACTTTGAATAAGGTTTAAAGTTTTAGAAATCATGAATTTATAAAGTGGTTTTGAATTAAATTTACAATTGTGCATTGTGAATCCTTTTGATCTATTGTTTTGGTCTTGAGTCCTTCTCTTAAAGAAACTTGAATTTGTTTATATATGTATATATATATGTATATATATATATATATATGTGTGTATATATATATATGTATGTATATATATGTGTATATATATATATATATGTATATATATATGTGTATATATATATATATGTACGTATGCATTTAAAGTTGATAATTGAATTGAGAGCATGACTATTTACACTCCCTCTCATGTTGCAACACCTCTTGATTTTCTCATGTTACGAATTGAAGAATGTTATATTTAGAAGCATGGTATCAATGTTCTTGACTATTGTTGAATGATTAATGATTGATTTTAAATTGATGAGAGGGTGTTTTACATGTTGATAAATGTTAAGACATATAATGAAAGAATTGCATGGTTTGTCAAAAAACATGACCACCACATGTTTGTTGAAATGTTGAAAAGAGAGATTCTTTGCAAAATTTGACTAATGTTTTGAAGTATGAATTCTCTTGAACAGTTTGAATGTTATGGTGGTCCAAACTTTATGTTTTGAATGAAGAGACCATAACATGACATTTTAAGGCTCAAAAATATGACTTGCAAGTCTTGGTATGACAATACCATATCAGATAAGGCTTTGATAAGCCCAGAATAGAGTACAAATTTCATTTCAGATTTCAGATTTTGAATTCAGAAAATGCATGTTTAAAACAGGTTAAAAATGGGCACTAAGAGAGTTATGTAGCTACCCAAAGTAGGAATGAGGTATATAATTCATTTCCCAAAACCATTTTTTCCCGATATGGGTTTATATTATCCCCAAAGAGGGATGATACATTGGCCTAGTGCCCTGTGGCATATCAGATTCAGATACTCCAACCCTTTTTGCAAACTTGGGTTGGGGGCTTGGCTGCCGAGTTAAGGACAGATCCTATATTGCCCATGGGATACTTTCACATATGTATGGTGTACTACTTAGCTCAGAAGTAACACAAATTTTGTTAAGTTGTAAGTTATGTGATTAGACGTGTAATGCGAGTATTCTAAGGAGTTAAAGATAGAGTGTTAAGTGTTCAGAAGCACGGATGTCCATGCCCATAATGATGTTAGTCATGACTTGATGATTTTGGGGTTAGAGGAAGTTATGATTAGTATCCCTGAGGGGGGTGTCCTAGAAAGAATCTAGTGTCTTTATGTTAAATTATTGAGGGAAGTTTGTGTTCATGATTATACAGATACCTCCTATTGTATTGAGAATTATGATTATAGATTGATAGTTATGTTCTCAAGTCTAGGATTGTGACTTTGATCTAAGGGAGAGATGGTGAGTTAAAGTAGTTTCTGAATTTTCTCATTGTGGAAAGTTAGGGAAGAGTCATAATAAACCTACTCCTATTCAAGCATGTTCCTACTACTTCAGTTTAAGAGTTCATTCTACCAATGTCTTATGTATTCAAGTCCTACCGATGTCTAAGGTTTGAATTCTCTATGTAAGTCATGTCATATTTCGACGTCCAAACAATAAGCAATAATGTCCCTCAGTGAACCAATACTCCAAGTATCCAAGCCATATGTTTTGTTGCTCATGATCCAAACCTATGTCTCACAGCATGCTTGGTCCTAAAAAAATATATTTTTGTATGTCACTGAATCATTTTAATTCGGAATTATCCAAAGCGATAAAGTTGTACAAACTTATTACTATTTCAGCTCTGAAAATGAGAAGCAATAGCTTACAAGTATTAATCTTTGTCTCAATCATTGACTTTATGAATTCGGCCCTTATGTTATACAAATCATGAGATATGTGCACCCATGTTTATCACCGTAGTCTATCTTAAGAAATCATGTTGTGTTGTATTTATGCCAAATGACTCTTTGTTTATGATCCAGACACTTGATATCTGAAGCACTCCGTGTCTATTCTATCATATCTTCACTTCATATCCCTCCTTGAGTAGTGCAATAAGTATAACCTATGGTCTGAAAAGTGTTACTTCCATTCATGATGATCGTGCTCGGGTCCCTCAATGACTCTCTGTATGTTAGTGTGATGGTGGTTGTGGAAGCATAGTAATATGTTAGGGTGGGGGAGTAAATGTTCTTGAATGTGAAAATCTTGAGGTGATTTCTTGAGCTAAGGTTAAAAGAGAACAAGGAAGAAGGATACGAATTCTCGTTATGTGAAATAGTTAGGAGGGAAGTATATGGCGAGAATCTTTGTGAGAATGATTGAATTTGCTGGTCATAGTGGAGAGATCCATGAAGTGGGGTGTAGTAATGATAGGCTTGCATTTTGTGTTTGGTGAAGAAATAAACCAACGTGTCATGTTGTTAGTATTCCTTGAATTAAGAGTTGAGGTTGTTGGATTATAATGATGATGTGAGGTGATTTCTTAGTGTGATTTAGAGTGCAGGGTCCCATGGTTTAAGTTAGCACCTCTTTCCTCCGAGTTGGGCTTCAACATAGAAGTATTATCCGGTGGGACATAAATTATTGTGGTTAGGTGTGTTATGAGAGAATTATAAGTTGGAAATGATGTAGTATGTTGATTAATGTTGGGGCATATATGAATAATGTCTCTAAATTTAAGGTTTATTCGGTGTATCTTGTATGGTGGAGAATGCTTCAAAATACTGTCTCCCGTGAAATCTAATTTCATGATTAGTACCAATGTAAATAGGGCCTATGATCACCGAGTAAACTTATGCCTCATGTTAAGATGATAATGATTCATAGAACTCATGTGCAATGTCATCCCAATGTAAAGTTTCATTACCTCATGCATCATGCTTACGCGTTTCACTAGGGGTTATCATGTAGCTCTTTTGATGCCTTTGCATATTTTTGGAGGAAAAATGTTCAATACGAGGTTATGTTCATTATTCCATACTTTTAGAGCTTCAACAAGTCCCTACCCATCATTCGGGGATGAATGATCCCAAGGGGGAGATAATGTAACACCCCGCAATTTGAGCTAGAATGTAAACCGTCATTCCTATGCGTAAATATTCCAAAAAGCCATAAATCCTATGAAAATTTAGTATGTTAATTAATTATTTTGTGTGGTAATCTAGTTGATCATGAATTGAGATCATAGAGACCCCTTAACTCAAGGATGAGTTGAAAGCCTTCCTATCGATTGAGTTTTGGTGAGTGTTTAAACTTGGGTCAAATTCAGTCGATCATAACATTTTGTATATAATTAATTACAGATCCTACTATATATCAAATGAAATTTCTTTGAGTCCTCTTTCTAACGTCATCAGTTTCTTCTTAATCCAATATCGGGATAAAACGTTATGCCCGTTTTACAGAGAGGTGTCAATCTGCCGAGGGTGCGACGGTCGACCCAACGGACCTTCAGGTCCATCACGGACCATCAAGAACTCCATCACCCCTAAAACAGTGAGCTATGATATTGTACATGACCCAATGGTCGAGGTGATGGTCCGTCACCCTCCTAATGGTCCGTCAACCAAGTCATCGGGCAAAATACATAGTTCCGAAGGTGGGATGCTGAAAAGGGATTTTTTTGGTACTTTTTCTCTACAGAAAACTTCCCCAATAGATTTAATTACACTCTAAACATGTTATTAGTCTATTCTCATCAGTTATAAATCATCAAAACTCCCTCTTCACTCTCAAAAACAAAATCAAACTAGGGTTTCCTCCAAGAACAAGAAATCAACAATCAACCTTTAAGTCCAAGTTTTCCAAGGAACAAATCAAGATTCGAGTTCTACTCTTTAAACCTTGAAATCCAAGGTACGTGGTATTTTCCTAAACTACATGGGCTTTTCGAAAACACTTTGAATAAGGTTTAAAGTTTTAGAAATCATGAATTTATAAAGGGGTTTTGAATTAAATTTACAATTGTGCATTGTGAATCCTTTTGATCTATTATTTTGGTCTTGAGGCCTTCCCTTAAAGAAAATTAATTTTGTTTATATATATATATACATATATATATATACGTATGCATTTAAAGTTGATAATTGAATTGAGAGCATGACTATTTACACTCCCTCTCATGTTGCACCACCTCTTGATTTTTTCATGTTACGAATTGAAGAATGTAATATTTAGAAGCATGGTATCAATGTTCTTGACTATTGTTGAATGATTAAAGATTGATTTTAAATTGATGAAAGGGTGTTTTACATGTTGATAAATGTTGAAGACATATAATGAAAGAATTTCATGGTTTGTCAAAAATACATGACCACCACATGTTTGTTGACACGTTTAAAAGAAAGATTCTTTGCATAATTTGACAAATGTTTTGAAGTCTGAATTCTCTTGAACTGTTTGAATGATATAGTGGTCTAAACTTTATGTTTTGAATGAAGAGATAGTAACATGACATTTTATGGCTCAGAAATATAACTTACAAGTCTTGGTATGACGATACCACATCAGATAAGGCCTTGATAAACTCAGAATAGAGTACAAATTTCATTTCAGATTTCAGATTTTAAATTCAGAAAATGCATGTTTAGAACAGGATAAAAATAGGCACTAAGAGAGTTAGGTGGTTACCCGAAGTAGGCATGAGTCATATGATTCATTGCCTAAAATTGTGTTTTGCCGATACGGGTTTTTATTATCCCCAAAGAGGGATTATACGCTGGCCTAGTGTCCTGTGGTGTATCAGATTCAGATACTCCAACCCTTGTAGCAAACTTGGGTTAGGGGCTTCGCCGCCGAGTTAAGGGAAGATCCCATATTTCTTGTGGGATACTTTAAGATATGTAAGGTGTACTACTTAGCTCAGAAGTAACAAAAATAATAGAAATGCATTGACAAAATTGTTTCAAGATTAGTTGAAGTTTCCCATGTATTTTAAGTTATTTCATGCATGACGTTTTATGAAATGCTCTCACTTTTGTTATTTATTAAAGTATATTATTTTGGATTTCTCTGCATACCAGTACATTTGTATTGACCCCCCTATATTTTAAGGTCTGAGGCTCAGTCTAAAGGTCCCGCTAAACTGTAGGTATACCAGACAGAATGTGTGCAGACTGTGAGCCTTCTTTATTTTGGAAGGCCTATTTTTAGAACATTATTATTTCATTTTGGTTTTGGGTCCGACTGGGGGTCATGACCCAGTTTTAAACAAGTTTTTATATTTTTATGTATTAGAGATTTCGCAGACTGAGACGGATGTTCTCAAGATACTTATTGATTTCATTATGTATTGTTAAGTTTAACTCACTACATGACCATGATTCCGTTTGTTTATTTCCTGATTTCTCTTATATTATTGTGAATATTCTGCATTATTACTAGATATAGAAGGGCTCCCGGGCCTTCATGGTGTGTGATTCTCATCATGGCCAGGACCTCAGTTTGGGTTGTGAAAAGTATATGGGATGCTTCATATGATTGGTGTTGTTAGAAAATAGGCTTGAACTTTAGATATGGAGAATAGTGGTAAGAATAGTAGCTCAAGATTGACAATGCATGTTTTGTGGGAATGAATTAGTTTGTTTGATGTAATGATTGAAATAGCCTAGGTTGGAAACTTGCAGAATAATGAGTGGATAATTGTGATATACACATAGTCATGAGAACTAGTGATAAAAATGATGAATTATAGTTGAGTCATTAAGTGGATAAGGGCATAAGTATATAAGGATAAGTTGAGCCCCAGGTAGTATGTTGTTAGGTAAGATTTTATGGTATAAATTTCATGTGTACCTAGTTCATGTCCATGAATTTTTTAGCATGGGAAAGACTAAGAATTTGTTGTGTGATGTTCTTTTGAGCTGAATTGACAAAATATAGATAGGCAATATCTGTCTTTGGTATAGTTTTAAAATTTTTGTTAAGTTGTAAGATATGTGATTAGAGGTGTAATCCTAGTATTTTAAGGAGTTGAAGAGGGAGTGTTAAGTTTTTAGAAGCATGGATGTCCATGCCAATGATAATGTTAGTCATAAGTTGATGACCTCAGGGATTGGAGAAAGTTTTGATTAGTGTCCCTGAAGGGGATGTCCTAGATGGAATTTAGTGTCTTTACATTAAAAATTATTGAGGGGGAGTCTAACAATTATGTGCATGGTGATACCCTTATTGTATTAAGAGTTATGGTTATAGATTTGATAAGGGGATACGTCCTCAAGTCTAGGATTATGAGTTTGATCTAAGGGGGAGATGTGAATTAAAGCAGTTTCCAAATTTTCTAATGGTGGCAAGTTTTAGGGAAGAGTCATGATAAAACTATTCATATTCAAGAAAACTCCTCCTTTTTCAATTTAAAGGAAAATCTATTAATGTCTTATGCATTCAAGGCCTACCTATGTCTAAGATTTGAGCTTTCTATGTAACTCATGTTATGTTCCAACCTCTAAACTCAAAGCAGTAATGTACCTCAGTGATCCAATATTCCAAGTATCCAATCTCTATGTTATGTTGTTCATGATCTATAAATCTGTGTCCCAAATCATGCTAGGTTCAAAGAAACTATGTTTTCTATGTTACTGATTCATTTTATGTTGGAATTAGCCAAAATGATAATGTTACGTGACTCATGATGTAAGATCTCACGTTTCTCACTGTGGTTTGTCCTAAGAACTCATGTTATGTTGTATTTATGCCAGAACGATTCTCTACTTATGATCCTAACACTTTCTATATGAAGCACTTCGTGTCTATTGTATTGTATCCTCACCTTATGTCCCACCTTGAGTAGAGAAATAAGTATAAGTTATAATCAAATAGTGTTACCCCCTTTCATGATACTTATGCTTGGGTTCCTAAATTACCCTCCGTATGTTAGTATGATGGTGGTTATGGAAGCATAGTAATATTTTATGCAGGAGAGTAGATGCCCTTGCAGGTGAAAATTTTTATATGATTTCTTAAGCTAAGGTTATAGGAGAAGGGGGAAGAAGGAGATGAACTCACGTTGTGTGAAATAGTTAGGGAGGAGAGATGTGGTGAAAATATTTGTTAGAGAGATTGAAATTGTTAGTCTTAGTAGGAAGATACATGAAGTGGGTGTAGTAATGATAGGCTGGAATATTGTGACTGATGAAAGCACAAACCAATGTGCTATGTGGTTAGTAATCCTTGAATTAAAACCCGAGGGTGTTTGATGGTAGCGATAAGGTGAAGTCATATTCTTAAAGGGATATAGAGTAAGGTCTCATAGCTTAAATTAGCACCTTGTTACTCTGAGTTAGGATTCAACCTACAATCACTATGTAGTAGGACTCAAACTCCTATGGTTAGATTCATCATGGGATAATTGTAAGTTGGAAATGATGAAGTATGTTATTTATTGTTTAGGACATAGTCAAGTAGTGTCTCTAAGTCTAAGGTCTATTCATTTTATATTGTAGGATGGAGAATACTTCTATTCCTATCTTCTGCGAAATCTCATTTCATGATTGTACCGATGTAAATCGGGTCTAATATCACCAAAAACACCCATGCCTTAGGTGGTGATGATTAAGATCCCTAGAACTCATGTACAAGGTAATCTCTATGTCAATTCTTGTTATCTCATGCTTCGTGCTTACACTTTTCACTAAGGGCTATCATGTAGCTCTTTGATTCCATTGTATATTTTATTGAGGAAAAAACTTCAATGCGAGGTTACGTTATTTATTCCATACTTTTGGAGCTTCAACATGTACCTATCCATCATTCGGGGACAAATGATCCCAAGGGGGAGATAATGTAACACCTTGCTTTTTCGAGCTGGGGTTGAACCATCTTTTCAATGACTATAGACCTGAAACCAATGGTTTTTACTTAGATTTATTTGTGAATGACACTTCCTTAGTGTGGAAACATCCTTGGAGATGAAAATACACCATAAGAATCTCCTAGTTCAAAAGTTAAGTTGAGCACTTTCTTATCGATTGATTTTTAGTTGACGATATTGCATGTGTCAACATTAGTGACTGTTTCTCCTAGCATATCATGATTCATGTGGCCTTCCATAAAGTATATTAAATCCCTTCAAGTCTTGTTTCCAACGCCACCGACCGTTCATCAATCCGAGTCTGGAGTAAAAACTTATGAGTATTTAAATAAGGCACTGTCCAGGCTAGGCGATAGCCTAGGAACCGCCCAGCTGGGAGTTCGGCCATAGCCTAGGTGCCGCCCACTTTGGGGATAGGCCATTGGTTGGGCGTCGCATAACCAATATATAGAGGCGTAGGGGCTCCGTTTTAGAGTTATTCTAATGGCAACAAGGTCTTTTCACATCCCCAAAATGTCCCTAAACACTTATACCTGGAATTAAATCCTTAAAAATATTTTATCTCTACCCAAAACCCTAATTGATCACCTTTAAGAAAGATAAGAAAAAAAACTAACTAGGGTTGGAGAGATTAAGCTTCAAGGATCCAATTTCATCAACATTTTCATTTATTCAAGCTACGTAGGACTATCCTAAACTCCTTAGGCATAAGTTTTTATGACTTTTTATCAAGTTTAATGATTTATAATCATGTTTACAAAGAGGGTTTTTGACATTGTTCCGAATAGCATGTATTATGAACTTGTTTGAAATGAAGGTAAATGTTTGTATGAACACCTTTTTTATATAATTGAACAATAACCATATTTATATATGCATTTTCAGTTTTTCAAAGTTTGATTGAGAGTATAAATAACAAAACTCCCTCTCTTGTTGTGATATCTCTTGATTTTACATGTTATGGGTTGTTCAATTGCATGTTTAGAAGCATAAGAAAAATGCTTTACTATCATTTATGGACATAATGTTGGTTAGGAATTGGAGAGAGGGTGTTTTCCTGTGTATAAATATTTAATGTGATAATTGAAAGAATTGTATGGGTTGTTATAAAGGAATTGACTATCATATGTTAAAATATTGAAAAGAGAGAGTCTTTGCATAAGTTTCAGATGTTTTGATAATAAGAACTCTCTTATGATTTGATAAATCTTTTGGTGGTCATTTACACGTTTTGAATGTGAAGGGTTGTGGATTTGATATTGATGATAGGCGAATTTACACGCCTATAGTACTATATTTTGCCCATATTTTAGCTAAGTTTTGAGGACAAATTATATAATTCATGCACTTTTAGTTCTTTTTCCTGTAAGTGAGCTAACGAACATGATTAGCAAGTTTTCAGGTATAAATGATGCAGAATTCAGCATTTTATGGATAACTTGACGCCAAAGAAAGCTTCACGAAAGGAGGAAAGCAAAGCTTGGACGCTAAGGACCAAAAGTGGCGCATGGAAAATCTGTCCCGGGAAAAAACAGCAATTCTAAAGACTTTGGGGACTAGCAGTAACTTATTAGGATTAGGATAATAATGCAGTAATTTATTAGGATTAGGATAATGATGCAGTAACCCAGTAGGATTGGGTTAAGTAATGCAGTAGCTTAGTAGGAATAGGATAGGAGTATTATAAATACCCTATTCTGCTAGAGATTTTTATCATTCTTCCATTACTTTTAACTCTGAAAACAATTCTTCTACTTTTAATTCTACTTTTTATTCATCTATTCAATTCTTAATTTCCACAACAAGAGAAACGTTACTCTGCAAGGGAGTTCACGCCTAAAACACCATACCACACCTTACTACACGAGATTTTTATTGTGGTATATTAATAATGTCTATTGTGATTTCCTTCGCACTCATGGGTAACTAAACTTCTCTGTTGGGGTTATGGAAGCCATATGAGATACTATCTATTGCTATGAGTTTGTAAATTCGTGACACGTATGCTGCTTATATCATTATTCTCTTCATCTTAATCTAAATTCTTTGTGGTTGCAAACGCATAGAATACGCCAGTATAGCATTAACTTGTTCGAAAGAAAAGTTATATGTCTGGAAAAGAGATAATGTCAAGGTAATAGGGCACCAAACCCTGTTAAAAAGTTAGTGTCGTAACTGGATTAACCTCTTGGAGAATTCATACTGTTAGATACACTTTAAGCTCGAAAGAGTTAAAGTGAAATAGTCCTGGTTAAGGTCGAAAGACGCCTGGATTTACAATCGAATACAATTCTCTATAAGCACATGCATGTCTGAATTCCGCACAACTCATAGCCAATAGAGACGTACAACTCATAAGGTGGACATAACCCCAACTTCTCAATTCTCATTGATTAGAATCTTACTAAACATTCTTTCTTTTTACTTTGCTATTTTCCGTTTTCACTTTGTTACTTTATTGCACGTTACAATCCCCCCTTTTATGAGACTTGCTCCAAAAGTCTAGTAATTTTTGCTTACTCATTGACCGGCTATTCCCTGTGGGATCGATACCCAACCCAGTTGGGTTATATATTTTACAACGACCGCTTTACACTCTTATGAGAGCTGTAGATTGAGTGTTATCAAAAATTGGCGCCGTTGCCGGGGAATACAATTGTCAACTAAGTTTGTGATAGTTACTAGACCCTTTGGTCAAAGATTCTCGTACTTTACTTTTAGTTGTTTTTTTTGTTTTATTCAGGTTTGTTTGAGTGCATGCCAAACACTCGAAGTTCAGGTCAACCGTTATTACCTATCAATCCTGAACCACAACTTATTGGCAGAATGGATGCCCAACGTGACATTGAAAGAAGGGCTGCTCAATAGGAGCAGGCTAGATTAGCTGCACTGGAAGCTGCTCAAGTGCATCAACAGAATATTGATAACCCAGGTCGTGCAACAAATACTGATGATGAGGACCTGGGTGATGAGGAGCTACTGAATCCTAGGCGTGTAGATGAGGTGGCAGCGCCTGTGAACAGGAGAGATCGTCAAGCTCGAATGAGACCTGAACGCCTAGCTGTGTAGGCTCCTTTTGATGATGATGATGACGATCTGGATGGAGCTGGTGCTACAGGAGCTATTATTCCTCCGCCCTTGGCACCCGGAGCAAAGTTCAATATCACTAGCACCATGATTCAGCTTTTGCAACTCAAGGGATTATTTGGTGGACTAGCAAGCGATGATCCGAATATGCATCTGATCAACTTTATTTATACATGCAAGTCCTTCGACAATCCAGGAGTTGGACAGAATGCAATTCGACTGCACTTATTTCCATTGTCTCTATCTGGGGAGGCAACTCTATGGTTGAATGGGCTAACTCCTGATTCTATTACGAATTGGAGGCAATTGAAAGACGCTTTCCTAGAAAGATTCTTTCCGCCATCCAAGAGAGCACAGTTAAGAGATGGAATCAGCAATTTTCGACAACTTCCAACTGAAGCTCTCCACGAAACATGGGAGAGATTCAAGAAGAAGCTTATGAGATGCCCAAACCATCATATGACCAATGTACACTTAATGGAGATATTATACAGATCTTTCAACTTGGTGACTAAGCCAGTGGTTGATAACGCAGCAGGTGGATCATTCATGGACCTCACTTTTATTCAGGCAAGTGATATACTAAATCGTATGACAAAGCAGAGTAGAGCTTGGCATACCAGGGATTCTGAGGTAGCAAGCTCTACCGTATCTGTTGGCATGACTGCAGAGCAGAGACGTAGACAAGAGGAACGCGATCAAGATATGGCGCACATAAAAATGCAGATGGATCTTCTTACCAAGCATTTATTATCAGGGAAGACCGAAAAAGTCAAAGCAGTTGCGTGAAAAGGAAGAGACGAATCCGATTTAGAGGAAGAAGCCAACTACTTGAATAATCAGGGGGGTTTCCGAGGCAATGCCCAAGGAAACCAAGGTCGGATCTATTATGATAAATCTGGATACAAGGACCGCGATCAAGGTAGTTGGAAAAACAATACCGACAGGAGTGGTTTGTATGTTCCTCCTGGAAGACGTGACGCCGTTGCATCTGGTTTTGGAAATATGTCCATGGAAGATATGATGGCTAAGCTGCTGAAAGGAGTCGAGGCAACCAGCACAGGAGTAACTGAGGTAATAAATGATCTGTCCTCAATGAAGCAATTGGTTGACTCGCATTCCACTTCAATAAAACAGCTGGAGCAACAATTGAGTCGATTATCTGTGGCATTCAACCAAAGAAAGGCTGGAACACTACCCAACGATATGGTGCAAAACCCAAGGAACGACGGATCATGCATGGCTATTACTACCCGGAGTGGTAAAGTATTGGAAAATCCATCCAAGGACAAGTAGGTGGTTGATGATATAGCGGATAATGTTATTGATGCAGAATCTGAAGAGGCTGAAGAAGATGAAGAATGTGTTCATGACGTCACCCCTAGACGTTTGCA
The DNA here is from genome assembly GCA_030864215.1 of Capsicum pubescens. Taxonomy (NCBI): domain Eukaryota; kingdom Viridiplantae; phylum Streptophyta; class Magnoliopsida; order Solanales; family Solanaceae; genus Capsicum; species Capsicum pubescens. Next base: position 275,753,068 of record CM061542.1, read on the forward strand.
GCCTGAAAATATTGATAGTTTGAAGCAAGGTAAAAAGAAAGTGGTGGAGAAAATTATTCCCCTTCCACCACCACCTTTTCCTTAGAGACTGAAGAAGAAGGCTAACGACACTCCTGAAAAGGTTGATAATCGGAAGCAAGATAAAAAGGAAGTGGTGGAGAAAATAATTCCCCTTCCACCACCACCTTTTCCTCAGAGACTGAAGAAGAAAGCTGATGATACCAGGTTCAGTAAATTCATGACTATGTTGAAACAACTGACTATTAATGTTCCTTTGGTGGAAGCGCTAGAGCAGATGCCTGGATACGCTAAATTCATGAAGGACCTTTTAACAAAGAAGCGGGCAGTAAGCTATGAGCCGGCAGATAATATTCATCATTGCAGTGCAATTGCCACAAGGTCCTTAGTACAGAAGAAGGCAGACCCTGGTGCTTTCACTATTCCTTGCACGGTTGGATCTATGAATTTTGCTAAGGCATTGTGCGATTTGGGAGCTAGCATCAATTTTATGCCACTATCCATCTACAGAAAGTTGGGGTTGGGCGACCCTACTCCAACTAATATGCGACTCGTGATGGCAGATAGGTCGGTAAAATGACCTGTAGGTATCTTGAATGATGTGTTGGTGAAGGTGTCTACCTTCATTTTTCCTGCAGACTTTGTGATTTTGGATTGCGAGGTGGATTCTGAAGTTCCCATAATTTTGGGACGTCCTTTCCTTACAACAGGAAGTGTGCTTATTGACATGAGAGCTAATGAGCTTTTATTTCGGTTGAATGACGAAGTGGTCCGCTTTGATATATGCAAAGCAATGAAGTAGCCCAGCGATATGAATGTGTTCTCTATAGCTGATGTTCATTATGAGGATAAGAAAGCATTGTCTGTAGAGAAACAGCTTATCGTTGAGCCACTATCTGATGTGATGTTAAATGTTGAGCATAAGGATGATGAAGATTATGAAGAAACTATATGTGTTCTAACAGAAATAGGGTCCTATTCTCATACTCCTAAGCAGCCGGACCTTGATCTTAAGAATCAACCGTCACTAACGGCGAAGACTTTCATTGAAGATCCCCCAGTGCTAGAATCGAAAGAGCTCCCCAATTATCTAAGGTATGCGTTCGTGGGAAGTAGAAATACACTTCCGGTGAGTGTTGTGGATGATTCAAGTGAACAGCACGTAGAGGCTCTTATCTCTGCTCTGAAGAGGTACAAGAGAGCCATTGGGTGGTTCATTGATGATATCATTGGGATCCTTCTTGGGTTATGTACACACAAGATTCATCTCGAAGGAGATTGCATGCCCACAAGTAAGCAACAGCGTCGTCTGAATCCATTCAGAAAACGATACCCCATCTATCTCGATGAAGTCTAAGTAATCGAGGTAGCTATGTCGTGCCGCGACAATAAATCAAGCGCTTGGTGGGAGGCAACCCATCGTTTTTAATTGTTTTTGTTATTTTTGTTTTCCTAGGATTTTGTCGAGCCGCGACCAAAAATAAGGCGCTTGATGGGAGGCAACCCATCGTTCTAATCATTTTTGTTGTTTTTGAGTAAATGTAGGTGCAAGAGGTGTAAAGGAGGATATTGAGTTCAAATTTTGATTTGGAAAAATTTCATGTTGAAGGTGGTAAGTTAGGATTGAAGGAGCAAAAGGCAATGGGTTGGGCATTGCCTATGAAAATATAGGCAAAGAACAAGGCAAGGCCTATGTAAATCTAGGCCACGAACAAGGCAAGGCCTATACCATGGCCTAAGCTCTCGGAATCTAGTGTGCCATAGCACAGGCGCCGCCCATTACTAAGTGTGCCATAGCATAGGCGCCGCCCATGCCTAAGTGTGCCATAGCATAGGCGCCGCCTATGCAAAAGCATTTTGCCTCTGAATCTCATATGCTTTGGCATAGGCGCCGCCTATGCCTAAGAATGCCATGGCATAGGCGCCGCCTATGCTCAACAATGCTATGCAAAAGGCGCCGCCTATGCCAAGCATAGGCAAAGCAAAAGGCACCGCCTATGGTCACTTCTTGTCTCCAAATCCGATTTTAAATGGGTCAAAACCTGACCCAAGCTTGTCCTATAAATAAGAGACTTAGTCTTGGACCAAAAACACATTGCAAACCTAGCATAAGCACCGCCTACATCTCCAAATCTTCTCAAAAAATTTCCTTTTGCTCTTTTACTTCACAAGAACATCATCCAAAGGCATAAATCAAGTAAGTACTTCTTTGTTCTTCATTTATATTCCGTAAGTACTACATTACTACTCCTATTATGAATTGTTAAATCTTGAAGTAGTATTGGTGATTTGAATGTGATTGAATTGTTGTGACACAACTACGTGAGTGAACGAATATGTAAGGATGATCTTAACTTGTTTCCAACTTGTATTTGATTTTGATGCACTGTCATACTCTTGCGGAATTGGCATGGTCACGAAAATTGCATATTCTTGTCAATAGAAATCTTACATGTTGGAATGACTTGTGTCTAAAGATGAAATTCATGGTGGACTACCAACCTATGAGGTTATGATTATTCTTAGATGCTATACCTTGATTCAATCCCTATGTAGTAGTCTTGATATTTCAAACATGAAAGTATTGCCAAGATTTCAAGAATTATGACTGCACTGATTATATTGTTGGACTATAGCACCCTAAACGTATGTCGATGAAGTCTGAGTAATCGACAACATTCACTTAATTAGTTTGTGTCAACAAATTAAGTGTGGGGTGGTGCCATTATTGTCTATTTGTCGATTGAATCTCCCGAGATGAAGCTAACATGACTCTATTGAGATCTCAGGTAGAATGGCACAAAAAGAACGACAAGGAAAAGAAAAAGCACCCACCTCACAGAAAGGTAAGAAAAGAGGAAGAAAAGAGCAAGCTGAATCCTCCGTGCTGCAAATACCTCGACGCACTCTTGGAATTAAGTGGGGTACTTATGAGGAACTTCTGAGGATGACAACTCTGATGATGATTCCGATGCAGGGGGTATGACCCCAGACATAGAGGATGAGTCCGACTAACCAGGTTCTTCTTATTTATTTTCCACTGAGGGCAGTGTATCCCGTCAAAGTGTGGGGTGCTGGTATTTGTATGCTATACTTCTTTATCTACATGTGCTTATTTATGTTTGTTTTGTTTTTTTTAGTTAATTTTTTTTCTTAGTAGTCAAATTTTTTTACTTTGCATGAAATTGTTCTAATAGGCAGCATGGTATTATGACAAGAGTTTGTGCTAAAATCATTACTATTGAGATGTTTAGGCTCTAATTGTGACTCACTACGTGATAATTGTGTGGTTTAATTCCTTCATCTGTTGGTTCAAGAGTCTATACTACTCCCAATAAAGTTGACCATGTGCCTTGTGTGTGTGAGGAAATAGTATATTCTGTGTTTGTAGCTGATGCTAGAACTTGCCTGGTGTGTATGTAAAGCGAAATAAAGAGTGTGAGTTTAGGAGATGATTTAGTCATTTCTTTGGCAACCTATACTTGTTTACCTTCGTTTTACCTACCCATGGACATCATCCTAGATAGCCCCATTTGAGCCTTTTAGCCTATTTTCTTTGACAGCCTCATATGTAAGCCGAATCCATTTTTTTTTCAAGACCATAATTTGATCCAAATACCTAAAGCGCTTTAAATTGTAAAGTCATGAGACAAAATAAGAGGAAATTGGATGAGTGTGATGCCTTATAATGTATTGGTGCTTGAATTCGTTATGAAAAAGAGTGGCTATCATAGAGGTGTGTTATAAAAAAAAAGAGAAAAGAAAAGAAAAAGAAATAGAAAAACAAAAAGATAAATTGTGTTTATGATTAAATAAAAAGATAGTTATGCTTGAATGACAAAATAGGTGAAAAGGGGTGATAGATGAAAGAAAGGTAGCAGGGTTGTGTGAAAGAAAGTGTTAATGACATAATGTGATGTATTAAAGCGCTTAGGAACATAGTCACTATTTCTGGCCAAAATAGTCCTACTAGTCCCTTAGCCTACATTACAACCTATAGAAGACCTATTTGATCCTAAGCTTAGCATTCTGATATTTAGTGGAGCATTACACTAAGGGAAAGCCTATGGTCATCAGTAGCAACATATGAATTCTTTGTGAGAGAGAGAGCAAGGCTAATCATATACCCATGCTTCGATAGATGAAAATACTTGTGAGTGATTATGGGTGATATATTGTGAGACACACATGGTTGATGAGTTTTGGGTGGTTGTGCATGATTCTCTATACCTTAACTTTTGGAAACGAATTAACCATCATCACGAGTCTAAATTGGAGGTTAAATGGTTTCTAGTAGTGATCAGAAAACTACTCTTTGTTAATAATTGTTATGCTTGTCTTGACGAATATTTTGTGTGGTTACTGTGAAACCCTAAGTAAATGTTTAGATGGACATGATAGTTTGTTCGAGGATGAACAAAGCTTTAAGTGTGGGGTGTTGATGATAGGCGAATTTACACGCCTATAGTACTATATTTTGCCCATATTTTAGCTACGTTTTGAGGACAAATTATATAATTCATGCACTTTTAGTCCTTTTTCCTGTAAGTGAGCTAACGAACATGATTAGCAAGTTTTCAGGTATAAATGATCCAGAATTCAGTATTTTATGGATAACTTGACGCCAAAGAAAGCTTCACGAAAGGAGGAAAGCAAAGCTTGGACACCAAGGACCAAAAGTGGCGCTTGGAAAATCTATCCCGGGCAAAAACAATAATTCTAAAGACTTTGGGGACTAGAAGTAACTTATTAGAATTAGGATAATAATGCAGTAATTTATTAGGATTAGGATAATGATGCAGTAAACCAGTAGGATTGGGTTAAGTAATGCAGTAGCTTAGTAGGAATAGGATAGGAGTATTATAAATACCCTATTCTGCTAGAGATTTTTATCATTCTTCCATTACTTTTAACTCTGAAAACAATTCTTCTACTTTTAATTCTACTTTTTATTCATCTATTCAATTCTTAATTTCCACAACAAGAAAAATGTTACTCTGCAAGGGAGTTCACGCCTAAAACGCCACACCACACCTTACTACACGAGATTTTTATTGTGGTATATTAATAATGTATATTGTGATTTCCTTCGCACTCATGGGTAACTAAACTTCTCTGTTGGGGTTATGGAAGCCATATGAGATACTATCTATTGCTATGAGTTTGTGAATTCGTGACACGTATGCTGCTTATATCATTATTCTCTTCATCTTAATCTAAATTCTTTGTGGTTGCAAACGCATAGAATACGCCAGTATAGCATTAACTTGTTCGAAAGAAAAGTTATATGTCTGGAAAAGAGATAATGTCAAGGTAATAGGGCACCAACCCCAGTTAAAAAGTTAGTGTCGTAACTGGATTAACCTCTTGGAGAATTCGTACTGTTAGATACGCTTTAAGCTCGAAAGAGTTAAAGTGAAATAGTCCTGGTTAAGGTCGAAAGACGCCTGGATTTACCATCGAATACAATTCTCTATAAGCACATGCATGTCTGAATTCCGCACAACTCATAGCCAATAGAGACGTACAACTCATAAGGTGGACATAACCCCAACTTCTCAATTCTCATTGATTAGAATCTTACTAAACATTCTTTCTTTTTACTTTGCTATTTTCCGTTTTCACTTTGTTACTTTATTGCACGTTACAATCCCCCCTTTTACGAGACTTGCTCCAAAAGTCTAGTAATTTTTGCTTACTCATTGACCGGCTATTCCCTGTGGGATCGATACCCAACCCAGTTGGGTTATATATTTTACAACGACCGCTTTACACTCTTATGAGAGCTGTAGATTGAGCGTTATCAGATATAATATGAATAACTTAAAAGTCTGGGTATGACAATACCTGATGATTATATCCCCATAATAGAATAAGCATTGAATGTTTTATAAGCATGAAACATGGTCTTAAAAAAATTTGGGCTTAAGTAGAGTTAGATAGTTACCCGAAGAGGGATTGAGTTCAGATAACTCATAGCCCAAAATCGTGTTTTTCCAATGTGGAACTTATGATATGTTATCCTACATGGGAGGATATTTAAGATACCTCACATGGGTGGATTCCTATGGTATGCTCACATGGGGGGTATTACCAATTTTATGAACTTCAATCCTTGCGGTAAACTTGGGTTGGGAGCTTAACTGCCAAGTTAAGGGCGGGTTCCATATAGCCCGTGGGATTGTAGCAATGTAGGGTGTATCATCTAGCTCAGAAGTAAGGCAAAGAGTTGAGTTGAGATTTACAAAAATATTTTGAAGATTATTGATTATACCCATGTATTTTTCAAATGTTTTACGATGACATGTTTTTATGAAATGATCTCACTTATGTTGTATATCAGTATTTTATTTTTGTATTGTTCTACGTACTAGTACCTTGTGTATTGATCTCCTATATTTCATGTTCTGAGGTTCAGTCACGTGGTCCATCATATCAGTTGTTCATATTAGGTAATGACAGAGTATGTGAGTTATTCATCTTTCGGAAGGCATGTTATTCGTATGTTTATCTATATCAGTTTATAGTCTAGCCAGGGGCCTTGTCCCAGTCTAGATAGCTTGTATTCAATGGAGGCTTCGTAGATGTCATTTGAAGTATTGTATTGTCATCTTTATTTGACATAGTTGTATTATAGGTGTAACCCTCTGGAATCTGATCCCGAGACGTCACACGGTGCTTAAGGCTATGAATAGCCCCAAGCTAATCCTTTAAGACTGCTACTAGGTTTGAACCTTACTTCAAAATTAACTAGTCAAGAAATAATATCGTATCATACCACAACTAAACTGAATAAACTGAAGATACTGTCTGAATAGAAAATACTAAAAGTTTGTAAATAAACTGTAGTCCAACAAGCCTTTACTTCTAAGGAACTAGAGAGTCATTGGGAAAGACCCCCAACTGACTCAGACTAAACTGAAAATAATAAATCAATTACTATGAAAGCTGGAAATCTGAAGAAGTAGGCCCTCGAATCATGAGGACTAACCAACTGTGGGAGCGTAGATAGAGATGCTTGAACTACTCACGCTGCTGATACTGAGCACCTGAACCTACATTATAAGACAATTTAGCATATAGACATATATGTAGATCAGCACATTGAGGATGTACTGAGTATATGGGGGTGTAATGCATAAGTAAGACATCATCGTAATTAGAAAGTAAATACATGTTAGATGTATATGACTCACATAAGCTTGATTATCAAAAATACCGAAATATAAAATCATGTATAACAAATCATACTTGTAAATCTAGTGAGTCATAACACTTTGTCTTATAAAGGCTTTTCTATCATTCTTTTCTTTTGAAACTTAGAAGCTTTGGGAGCGTTGCAAATCTTGGAACTTTGGGAGGTTCTTCTAACCGACTTAAACCATGTGAGCTAACATGGAGTCCACAATCTTGCCCTCGTTGGGGAGATCTTTTCTATCCTTGCCATTGGAATAGAACCTTAACTTAAGTGATCACTATCTTAGCCCACTATGGGTGTTTAAAACCTATTGTGGCTCGTAGTTCTAGGGCATGAGACCTTGGAATCATACCCAACTCGGTGCTAAATACTACTCCCATACTTATTGCTCAGAACTTTTAGGAAATCCACCTTAAAATAGCACAAGGGTTCATAATTAAAACCAATTATGCTTGTTATGTTTTAAATCATAAACTGTATAAATAATGTGGGTTCCTATCTTATCTTAGGATCAAAATATCAATCTTTGCATTTGAAAGCACTAATCAAAACTTGAAAATAGGACTTGAGATCTTAATCTCCTTATAAAATCATTAATAGTACTTAGGACACAAAGTGTAAAGCTTTAATGCATCAATAATTACATCAATAATAATATTTAAACTTCATGCTCAATAATCATCTTAAAAGCTTTCAACAATCTCAATCAAGATAATGGTATCTAACTCATAATAGTAATCTTATAATTGCAAACATGAATATATGTAAATTTCTTGCAATTGGAGTCTTAAATATCATAATAATGTCATAACCTAAAATAATGAGGATTTGGGTATCAACCCTAACTTAAATTTCATGGGAAATCATAGAATATTCAGTAAAATTGAAACCAAAATTATGTTTTGGGCACAAGGATGAAAGTTTTATCCTTGTTCAAAATTCCGCATACCTTGGATGATGAACTAGATGAATAAGTTTGCTTTTGGGATTCTATTTGTACTCTTGAATGACGATTCTTGGAATTATTGAATTGGGTACTTCGAATCTTGAATTGATTTGGGAAAAGAATAGTGAAATCTTGGGGATTCTTGAAGTTGAATGTTGAAGCTTTGGGTTTTGTTTTAGAGAAACTTTGATGAATATAAGAATAAAATGCTTGTAATAGGGTTAAATCTTGTGTTTGGACGGAATTGGGGGATTGGGAATTGTCCAAAATACCCTTTTTATTCTCCTAAATGGAACTGGAAAAATAAACTGGGGTCCTAATTTAATGGGCCACCGCGACACGCCACTATCGCGATGGCTCACTGAAATTTGACAACTTGGAAATTAGGGGTCTCCATGATATGGAGCTATCGCGTTGTCCCATTGGATTTTGACAATTGGGACCTATAACTTCAATGCGACACACCACCGTCGTGCTGCCTTATAGAGATTCCATTTTGGCCTTCGGCGCGACGCTCCACTATAGCGTTGGACTACTGAAAATTGACAAATGGGAAAATGGACCTCTCTGTGATGCGTCAATAGCATGGAGGTCTACTAGAAAATGACAATTATGAATTTAACCACCTCCACGACGCGATGATTGCCCAGGTGGTACACTCCCAACTTAAAAATTCTCTAACTCCTCATTTGAGTGTCGGAATTGGGCGAATTTGGTATCTATGGAAAGCTTATTTAATTTTTCACACAATGGATAGTCGAAATATGGAAAATTATATATGAAATAAATATTATTAATTTTGGAAGATATCCCTTAACATTCTAGGAATGAATTTAAGCTAGAAAATTTTGGGGTATTACAATATCTCCCCCTTGGGAACATTCATCCTCAAATGTGGCTAGCTAAACTGAGACGTTGGAAACTGAGGCTATAAATGGCATGCATAACTAAAAGCATGACTAAACTTATTAGCAAATGGAAGAGCTACCGAATGAATGGCTATATAAAGCTGAAACTTGGAATGAAAAGTGATGATCTGAGGAAACTTGTTTCCTTGAGCTGAAACTGAATCTGCAGCGAAAAGATGAGGGTACTTGATCCGCATATCTTCTTCTACTTCCCAAGTGGCTCTCTTAACGGATTGGTTTATCCAAAGAACTTTGACCTATGGAACTTCTTTGTTCCTTAGTCTACGAATCTGATGGTGTTCCTTAGTCTACGAATCTGATGGTCATGGATATCAACTGGAATCTCTTAATAAGAGAGGCTATCATGAATCTCTGTGCTTTCTAAGGGTACTACGACCACTGGATCACTAATACACTTCTTTAAAAAAGACACATGGAATAATAGATGTACGGACGATAAATCCGTAGGAAACTCAAGCTCATATGCCACCTTCCCAACACGGCTCAAAATCTGGAAGGGGCCTATATAACAGGGACTAAGTTTCCCTTTCTTGCCAAATATTTTCACCCCCTTCATGGGTGAAACTTTCAAATAAACTAAATCATCAACTTCAAACTTAAGATCTCTTCTCCTCACATCCGCATATGATTTTTGATGACTCTGAGCGATTTTCAACCTTTCTTGAATCAACTGTACTTTCTCCATAGCTTCTAACACCATATCTGGCCCTAACAATATGGCCTCACCCACTTCAAACCATCCGATAGGTGATCTATATCTCCTCCCATAAAGTGCCTCAAACGGATCCATTTGAATGATAGCATAATAACTGTTGTTGTAGGCAAACTCAATCAACGACAAATGGTCATCCCAACTACCCCTGAAATCAAGCACACACGCTCTCAACATATCTTCTAGAGTCTGATTGGTCCTCTCTATCTGACCATCAGTCTGTATATAGAAAGTGAAACTAAGATGAACTTGGGTACCAAGACTCTTCTAAAAAGCTTTCCAAAACTGAGAGGTAAAGTGTGTACCCATAGCTAAGATAGTCGATAAGTAAACTTCATGCAAGCTAAACAACTCTCGGATATACAACTTCGCATAATCTTTAGCTTATAGGACATATAAACTGGCAAGAAATGTACTGACTTAGTCAATTTTTCCACAATAACCCAAATAGAATTATGATGATGACGCGAATGGGTTAAAACATTTACAAAATCCATGTTACCTCTTCCCACTTCCAAGTAGGAATAATGAACTCTTGTAAAACACCACCAGGCCTTGGGTTCTCTACCTTAACCAATTGACAAGTTGCACACTTCGCTACAAACTCTGTTATATCTCTCTTCATACCTCTCCACCAATAGATTTCTCACAAATCTCGGTACATTTTAGTAGCACTAGGATGAATGGAGTAACGCTCACCATGCGCCTCATCCATAATCACCTGTTTCAACTCATCTACACATGGTACTCACAGTCTACTTTGGTATCTCAACATGCCATCTTCCCCTTGGGAGAAAACCTCTAATATCTGATCTCTAACTGACTCCTTTAACTTAACTAAGATGGTATCCTGATATAGTTTTTCCTTCACTTCCAAAACTAGGGAAGATTCGGAACTACTCTGAACCCAGACATTCCATTCAGTTGAATCAACCAATCTAACACCCAATCTTGCCAACCGGTGCACTTCCCGAGACAACTCTTTCTTATCATCCTCCACATGTGCAACACCGCCCAAAGACAATCTACTAAGGGTATCTGCCACTACATTGGCCTTGCCCAGATGATACAAAATGCTCAAGTCATAATCTTTCAACAATTCTAGATACCTTTTCTGACGGAGAATTAATTCTCTATGCGTAGACACATACTGTAGACTTTTGTGATACGTGAACACATCAACTTGCACCCCATAAACATAATGTCTCTAGATTTTCAAAGCAAACACAACAGCAGCTAATTCAAGATCGTGGGTCGGGTAATTATTTTCATGAGGCTTAAGTTGTCTAGAGGCATAGGCTGTGAATTTACCTCTATGAAACAAATAAAAACCCAACCCAACTCTAGAGGCATCACAATACACAACAAAACCATCCATACAATCAGGTTATGCAAGGACTGGGGCTGAAGTTAGTCGAGTTTTCAACTCTTGAAAATTCTTCTCGCAGGAATCTAACCACTGAAACTTAACCTTTTTCTAAGTCAATCAGGTCATAGGAGATGCAATGGATGAAAACCCCTCAACAAAATGTCTGTAATAGCTAGCTAAAGCAAAAAAAATCCTAATATCTGATGGATAAATAGGTCTAGGCCATTTTCTTACGGCTTCTGTTTTTTGGGGATCAACTCTAATACCCTCACTGAAAAAAATATGACTGAGGAAAGTAACAGACCTTAGCCAAAATTCACATTTTCTAAATTTGGTGAACAACTGGTGATCTTTAAGAGTTTGCAACATAATTCTGAGATGGTCTGCATGATCATGCTTACTATGAGAGTAGACAAGAATATCATCGATAAAGACTATGACAAATATGTCTAGATACTATTTGAACACTCGGTTCATCAAGTCCATGAAAGTTGTTGTGCATTGTTTAGACCGAAAGACATAACTAGAAACTCAAAATGACCATAATGGGTCCTGAAGGTTCTCTTCAAAATATTCCATTCCCTTACTTTAAGCTAATGATAGCCGTATCTAAGGTCTATCTTTGAGAAATAACTTACACCTTGGAGTTGGTCAATTAAGTCATTAATTCTAGGAAGAGGGTATTTGTTCTTGACCATGACTTTATTCAGCTGATGATAGTCAATGCACATATGCAAGTAACCATCTTTATTTCGCACGAATAGGATGGGAGCTCCCCATGGAGAAATAATAGGCCTTATGAAACCCTTATCTAAAAGATCTTTGAGTTTCTCTTTTAACTCTTTAAGCTCGGCGGGAGCATACGATATAGAGGAATAAAAATAGGCTAAGTATCAGGAAGAAGATCAATTTTGAATTCTATTTTCCTCTCAGGAGGTACTCCTGGAAGATCTTTGGGAAAAATATCTCAAAACTCACTAACTATACTGACTGACTGAACTATTGGAGTCTCAGACTTAGTGTATTTGACTCGAACTAGATGATAGATTCACCCTTTGGAGATTAACTTTCTAGCTTTAATATAAGATATGAAATAACTCTTGGGAGACACTAAATTACCTCTCCACTCAAAGGCTGGCTCATCTGGAAATTAAAACTTCACCACTCAGGTACGACAATCTATCGATGCATAACAAGAATGAAGCCAATTGTAACGCCCCAATTTTTTGAATCGGAATGCTACATGGTGCTCATGACCTCGAGGGACTACAAGCTAACCCATGACTGATATCTATACCTATATACTGCATAATATATCATAAAATATAGAAACATGAACATGAAAGTCCATAAGATTCGTACTGAATAAACGTCTGATAACAAAATATCTGAAAAAGGTATAACAATACCAAAACAAGTCATAAATACTGAAAATAATGAGATCTGAATATCTAATCTGACATCTAGTCTGAAAGCCTCTAACAGAACTGAATAAGGAGTTGAAGGAACATGTCTCCAACTAACTCCATCTAGCAATGGAATAGTAAATGTAGCAATAATCATATCGTCCTCGAATGAGAAGGACTCACTGCAAACTCTGAACACTGGACTGCTACTGTTGATCTGGAGCTCGTGCCTCTGACCCTATGGTGTAACATAAAAGAAAGCACCATAGCGCAAATACATCAGTACGTCTGAATGTACTGAGTATACGGGTGAGGTAGGCTAAATGCAAAGGGTTATATGCATGAAAAATGCTAACTAATATGAATGTGAGAATACATACATGCATAAACAACTATAACTAAACTCGTGATGATCCTGACTACTGAGTCTGAATGCTGACGACATGACTTTACTGTTACGGAGGTACTGAATTGATTATTAACTATTTCTGACAGTTCAAATTATGAAGAACTGGTTTGAATGACTTTGTCTAACAGTCTTGAAACTGAATACTAGTAACGTTAGCTATGATAACTGATATAGCTGATATAAATGTAATGATCGGACTAATCTATATAACCGATACTGAGCAATTGTATCTGACAGTCTAAGAATTGATGGAACTATCTGAGTTCCGTTCTACTTGGAGTAACTAAATTTGAGATCAGTCCTATATAGCGGATGATCAGGATTATACTGATAAAAAGGATGATTTTACTTAGTCGGAGATTAATCCTATCTAGCGGGTGATCTTTAAATCTAATTATTCTGATACTGATTAATCATAGTTGAGATCAGTCCTAGCTAATGGGTGATCTTGAAATCTATTTACAATGATAAGCATTGACTGTATCTAACAGTACTGAATCTGTACTACTAAGCTGAGTTGACTGTGTATGAAAGCCTTGATTCTTTAACTAAAACTGTGGGATGTGTTCATCTAACCGACATATCCTAAGCTAAGATGACTGGGGTCCAATCTCTGCCCTGACTGTAAGGGTGTCTGTACCGCGCCACCAGTAAATACATCTATTGTGGAGTCAATCCTAATCTAGTGGGTGACTCATGGGATTAGTCCTATACATATAAATATGCTAACGGGTGACCCCTGAGTATGTCAGTCCTATCTGACGGGTGATATCTCATACCTACACTGGAAACGTAGTTCTAGAACTTAGGTATTGCCTCTAGGGATCTCAGTCCTATTTAAGTAGGTGAGCCTCCATCCCTAGGTTCGCTTAGTGTTGAATCCTACTCCCATCTGAAAGAGACTGAATTGAATAACTGGGTTGAACTAAATAACTTAACTGAACTGATTTTCTGAACTGATACTGATTAACTGAACTAAAAATAGTGGTATTGTTTAGCGTAGCTAAAACTGAATTTACTGGATTCTGATGATGGATGGAATATAATGAGTTCTGAGGACTGATTAAGAGTACTGAAGTTACTGAGATTTACTGTGATTACTAAGGTTACTGAGCACGGAGATTACTGAGAATACTTAACTACTGAGTTTTCCTGAGTCACATGACTGACTGATTTCTATAGATCACGGCTTGACTGAGAGTATCATGAAAACATGACATGGCTCTAGGCACACAACTATATTTTTTGGGTAGAAGTACCCCTAGGACTCGATGGAAGAGAACTGACACACATGACTGACTTGATCATAAGAGTAGAGTCCATAATCCACAATACATAAAAAAAAAGGGATTTCATACTAAGCATGGTTCTCAACAATCTATTTCATGGAAGGGAATTTCATACAACATGTATATACTTGCATAGCTTTCAATATCATGATCATTACATATTACAACCACAATCCATAATATCATAACTTGGGGAATTTCATGAAGTACATGGATATTCTACATCTTGTACATGAGTGGGTTTTGCAAGTAAGCATAACATAATTCCGTAAGACTAGTTCATGAGTAATCCAACAGTGTTCACAAGACACTTTATCAACATGGATGGCATTGAATCATAGAGACCTATCATGAATCCTTCCCTTAGTCACAATTTAGCTATAATGCATGATTTCTAGTCTCTGAGGTATTTTATCAAACACCTTACATGCACAACTTAGGCATAGGTGTAAATCATACAATTACTCATCATAAATAATCAAACTTACATGTTTTCAACTCATATGATATCATAGATTCATAATAAAACATAAAGATTCTATCTTGGCATCATTCAACACCTAAACATGATCAACAAACCATTCATAATATGAAAACCACAATATATAGTTTTAGAAAAGGTTTCTTGAACTTCATGGATGAAAGGAGTCCATGAATGAACACACACATACCTTAGAAAGGAAACCTTGATGATTTGCTGGAGAGTTCTTGGATTGGGAAACTTAATTCATAAGTCTCTTGAAAAAAGGCTTGAATCTTGCTTTTGAGTGATGAGTGTGATGAAAACCCTAATCTTGTGGTTGAGAGTGTAAGAGAGGGTTTTTAAGATTCTTAACTGAAGAAAAATGGGTAAAATTATGCCTCTTTAGGGTTATAAGTCGTGGAAGGTGAAGGAAAAGACCAAAATACCCTTCTGAAATAATTTTCCAGTTGTTGAAAATCATAGCTGATGACCTTCGTGATAGGGCTTCACAAATGTGATATGCTATCATGAATGTCGTCACTTAAGGGTTGGTTTCTGCCTAAGGCTGACGACCTTCGTGATAGGGTGTCAAAAATGTGATAAGCTATCACGAATGTCGTCACACTGTTTCCAGCTTGACATGCTGGAGTAAAATAGGCATAAATCTTTTCTCTGATATCGTATTTAGGAGAAATCGGTATTGTTCGAAAGATAATTCAAAGAGGTTTTATTTGATATATAGTAAACCACCTAGTTCTTCATATGCAACAAGTTATGGTCGATTGAAATTAATCCAAGTTTTGACTCTCACTAAAACTTGAACGATTGGAAAGCTTTCAACTTGTACTTAAGTTAGGGGACCTCTATGATATAAATTCATGCTCAAATAGATTCCCACACTACATAATTGATTAACACACTAAATTTATATAGTATTTGATGTTTTTGAAATATCCACGCATAAGAATGACGGATTTTTTTCTAGTCCAAAATATGGGGTATTATAATATCTCTCCCTTGGGAACATTTGTCCTCGAAAGATACTGGATGAGATGAGAGAAAAGACAACTTACATGAATATATAGCATGAATGGCTGATCATGATTTCATGGCTGACATGACTGAAAATTGAGCATATCATACTGTACATGCATACCTGATACATAGGTAGATGATTTATGAATGTAGGACTGAGTGTTCTGATAAATTGAGTTTCTCAAACTGAGAATGCATATCTGATGCTGAACTGATAAGTTGAATCCATGCATATATGATGCATGATTATATGACTGACATGATATGTGAATGCATGACTGAAAGTACTGATAAGCTGACCACGTATATCTGATGCGTGAATACATGTCTGAACGGACTCACGAATATGTGACTGAACATGCAATGGTAAAGGCACTAAGATTGAATTGAAACATGAGAACATGAATGATTCTGCTATGTAACATATGGACTGAACATCATGAACTAAACTTAACCTCTGAATACTTGACTTACAGCTGAGGTCTAACTTGAAGGTCAACTTATGAGTACCCTCTATTCTAGACTGAATTCGTTATGCAAGGAGAAATTGAAGGATCTAAGGTATGAGAGCGTTAAGAGAAAGTGGGGTATCTCCCCCTTGGGACGCTATGTCCCTTTAAGAATGCTTACCTTACGGAGATACTGCGTGATGCACAGGGCATTTACGAACTAGATTATAAGTAAACTTTGGGAGTCTGAAACTAATGCATGTTAGGAACTGAACTTGCAACTACTAGGAGGTTCTTCCTTGAAATAGTTACATTCTCTGATATTTTGGATAGCATGAATAGACGCAAGGATGAGAAAACAAGCTATTAAAAATCTGACTGCTCGATTGCTACACTGACTTGTTGGCTTTACTAGCTAACTCATACTGAAACATATGCTCGAATGAGAGAAAGAGATCTAATAATGCATTCTATGAACATGAAAGACTGGTAACATACCCGAATCTAAGTCAGGGAAACTTTCTGGATTAGGACGGGTTTGGAGTGTATAAAGTCTATTCTGACGTTGACCACTGTTGGTACCTTACTAACGCAACTCCTTAACCCTCTGTGCTAGAACTCTACACTCTTGCATCCTGTGTCCTGTCTTTCCACATCCAAAGCATACATCGCTGCCTGCCATACATACACCTAGATGATTCTTACCACACTTTTCGCAAAGAGGATAAGTAAGATCTCTATTTTCACTACCCTGGGCCTCGGATCCTGGCGCTCCATCATGAAAGTCATTTTTAGACTTAGATACTGGTACACTAGCAGAGGATGGAGTTGGTACTAAAAATTTCTGACTATGCTGAGAACAGTTACGACCCTGTGACTTAGGCTAAGCAAAGCTGAAACTACCTGTCCTTGCTCTCTTACTCTGTCTCTCTCTCATCTTAATATTATGCTCCTCTATTTGTTGAGCATGTGTCATAAGTCTGGATAAAGTCATATCACTATTCAACATGGCAGATCTTCACTCATTTACCACACTATAATTCACCCCGGACATGAACTTACTCATCTTAGCTCTACCGTCTATAACCACATGGGGGGCATATCTGGATAATTGAGTAAACTTGAGAGAATACTCCTCTACAGTCATACTTCCCTGCCTGAGGTTGATGAATTCTAGTACTTTAGCTTCTCTAAGCTCTAGCGGAAAGAATCTATCAAGGAAAGCAGAGGTAAACTCCTCCCACACTATAGGGCCTGCATCTTCTAACCTTTCTGACTTCCACTGCTTGTACCAAGTATGAGCAACATCCTGTAATTGGTATGTGGCTAACTCAGAACTCTGAACAGTAGTAACCCCCATAACATCTGTCACCTTCTGAACCTGATCTAGGAATTTTTACGGGTCCTCATCTGACTTAGACCCTGTGAAGGAAGGAGGATTCATTCGGGTGAAGTCCCAAATTCTAGCTACAGGTAAATTGGCCACTGGGTTGGCCATAACGATAGTTGGTCGTTCATTCTAGGCAGTGACTGACTGAGCAAGAGTGGTGAATGCGGCCCTGAACTCCACATGAGAAACATGATCGCCCAAAGGGTCTTCGGACTGAGGGGCTGATTGATTCCCATTTCTTCTTTTAAGAGGCAGGTCTGTAGAAGAAAGGGAGAAATGGATTAGACTAAGATTATGCTCACTGGCACGACATGAATACTAAAAGAAGGGAAACTGTTCCTAAAACATCTCATAGCTTCCTGCACATAAGTGTGGTTTACAACACACATATGCACAAGACTCTACTTGATGCGGCTTTCAGACTTTCTAGTACTCTATTGAACCTTAGGCTCTGATACCAAGTTTGTAACACCCTGATTTTTTGAATCAGAATACGACACGATGCTCATGACCTCGAGGGACCATAAGCTAACCCATGACTGATATTTGTACCTGTATACTGCATAATATATCATAAAATGCATAAAATGAACATGAAAGGTCATAAGGTTCAGACTGAATAAATGTATGACAACAAAATTTCTGAAAAAGGTATAACAATACCAAAACAAGTCATAAATATTAAAAATAATGAGATCTAAATATCTAATCTGACATCTAGTCGGAAAGCCTCTAACTGAATTGAATAAGGATTTGAAGGAACATGTCTCTAACTAACTCCATCTAGCAACTGAATAGTAAATGTAGCAATAATTATATCGTTCTCAAATGAGAAGGACTCACTGCAAACTCTGAACACTGGAATGCTACTACTAATCTGGACCTCGTGCCTCTGAACCTATGGTATAACATAAAAGAAAGAACCATAGCACAAATGCGTCAGTACGTCTGAATGTACTGAGTATACGAGTGAGGTAGGCTAAATACAATGGGTTATATGCATGAACAATGCTAACTAATATGAATGTGAGAATACATACATGCATAAATAACTATAACTGAACTCGTGATGATGCTGACTACTAAGTCTGAATGTTGATGACATGACTTTACTGTTACGGAGGTACTGAATTGATTATTGACTATTTTTGACAGTTCAAATTATGAAGAACTAGTTTGAATGACTATGTCTAATAGTCCTAAAACTGAATACTGATAACGTTAGATATGACAACTGATATAGCTGATATAAATATAATGATTAGTATAATCGATATAACTGATACTGAGCGACTGTATCTGACAGTCTAAGTTCTGATGGAACTATCTGAGTCCCGTACTACTTGGAGTAACTAAATCTGAGATCAGTCCTATCTAGCTGGTGATCATGAGTATACTTATAATAAGGATGATTTGACTTAGTCTGAGATCAGTCCTATCTAGTAGGTGATCTTTAAATCTAATGATTCTGATACTGATTAATCATAGTTGAGATCAGTCCTAGCTAATGGGTAATCTTGATGTCTATTTACAATGATAAGCATTGACTGTATCTAACAGTACTAAATCTGTACTACTAAGCTGAGTTGACTGTGTCTGAAAGCCCTCATTCTGTAACTAAAACTTTGGGATGTGTTCATCTAACCGATATGCCCCAAGCTAAGCTGACTGGGGTCCAATCTCTGCCCTGACTGTAAGGGTGTCAGTACCGTGCCACCAGTAAAGACATCTATTGTGGAGTCAGTCCTAATCTAGCGGGTGACTCCTGGGATCAGTCCTATACATATAAATGTGCTAATGGGTGACCCCTGAGTATGTCAGTCCTATCTAACGAGTGACATCTCATACCTGCGTTGGCAACATAGTTCTGGAACTTAGGGATTGCTTCTAGGGATCTCAGTCCTATTCTACCGGGTGAGCCCCCATCCCTAGGTTCACTCAGTGATGAATCCTACTCCCATCTGAAAGACACTGAACTGAATAACTAGGCTGAACTAAATAACTTAACTGAACTGATTTGATGAACTAATACTGATTTACTAAAATGAAAATAGTGGTACTGTTTAGCAGAGCTAAAACTGAGTGCTTTGGATTATGATGACGGATGGAATATAATGAGTTCTGAGGACTGATTAAGAGTACTGAAGTTACTAAGATTTACTGTGATTACTGAGGTTACTGAGCACGGAGATTACTGAGACGAATGAACTACTGAGATTACTGAGTTTTCCTGAGTCACACGACTGATTGATTTCTATAGATCATGGCTTTGCTGAGAGTATCGTGAAAACATGACATGGCTCTAGACACACAACTATATTTTTCGGGTACAAGTACCCCTAGGACTCGATGATAGGAAACTGACACACATGACTGACTTGATCATAAGAGTAGAGCCCATAATCCACAATATCATAAATAAGGGATTTCATACTAAGCATGGTTCTAAATAATCTATTTCATAGAAGGGAATTTCATACAACATGTATATACTTGCATAGCTTTCAATATCATGCTCATTACATATTACAACCATAATCCATAGTATCATAACTTGGGGAATTTCATGAAGTGCATGGGTATTCTACATCTTGTACATGAGTGGGTTTTGCAAGTAAGCATAGCATAATTCCATAAGACTAGTTCATGAGTAATCCAACAGTGTTCACAAGACACATTATCAACATGGATGACATTGAATCATAGAGGCCTATCATGAATCCTTCCCTTAGTCACAATTTAGATATAATGCATGATTTCTAGTCTCTTAGGTAATTTATCAAACACCTTACATGCACAAATTATGCATAGGTGTAAATCTTACAACTACTCATCATAAATAATCAAACATACATGATTTCAACTCATATGATGTCATAGATTCATAATAACACATAAAGACTCTATCTTGGCATCATTCAACATATAAACATGATCAACAGTCCATTCATAACATGCAAACCATAATTTATAGTTTTATAAAAGGGTTCTTGAACTTCATGGACGAAAGGAGTCTATGAATGAACACACACATACCTTAGAAAGGAAACCTTGATGATTTGCTAAAGAGTTCTTGGATTGGGAAACTTAATTCTTGATTATCTTGGAAAAAGGCTTGAATCTTGATTTTGAGAGATGAGTTTGATGGAAACCCCAATCTTGTGGTTGAGAGTGTAAGAGAGGGTTTTTAAGATGCTTAACTGAAGAAAAATGGGAAAAATTATGCCTCTTTAGGGTTTTAAGTCGTGGAAAGTGAAGGAAAAGACCAAAATACCCTTATGAAATAATTTCCCAGTTGCTGAAAATCATAGATGACGACCTTCGTGATAGGGTGTCACAAATGTGATAAGCTATCATGAATTTTTTCACTTAAGTCTAGTTTTTTCCTAAGGCTGACGACCTTCGTGATAGGGCGTCACAAATGTGATAAGCTATCACGAATGTCGTCACTTAGGAGCTGGTTTTTGCCTAAGGCTGACGACTTTCATGATAGGGAATCACAAATGTGATAAGCTATCACGAATTTCGTCACATAGGAGCTGGTTTCTGCCTAAGGCTGATGACCTTCGTGATAGGGCCATCACAAATGTGATAATCTATCACGAATGTCGTCACACTATTTTCAACCTAACATACTGGAGTAAAATAGGCATAAATCTTTTCTCCGATATCGTATTTAGGAGAAATTGGTATTGTGCGAAAGATAATTCAAAGAGGTTTTATTTGATATATAGTAAACCACCTAGTTCTTCATATACAACAAGTTATGGCCGATTGAAGTTGACCCAAGTTTTTACACTCACTAAAACTTGAACGATTGGAAAGCTTTCAACTTGTACTTGAGTTAGGGGACCTCTATGATATAAATTCATTCTCAAATAGATTCCCACACTACATAATTGATTAACATACTAAATTTATATAGGATTTGAGGCTTTTGAAACATCCACACATAGGAATGACGGATTTTCATTCTAGTCCAAAATGTGGGGTATTACTCCAATCCATACCAAGGATAAGATCAAAGTCAACCATATCTAACTCTATTAAGTCTAGTTACATGATCTTATGAAGGATAGTTATGGGACACTTTCTATAGATCCTTTTGGAAACAACTGATCCACCTACTGGTGTAAAAACTAAGAAAGGCTTAGGAATCTTTTCAGAACTCATCTCAAAATTAACTGGAACTAGAGGGGTCACATAAGAGAAACTTGAACAAGAGTCCAAAAGTACATAAACATCAAAATGAAAGGCACGAAGAATATCAGTAATAATATCTGGGGAGTTCTCCTGCTCCTGGCGGGGTGGTAAAGCATAGAACTAATTTTGGCATTGACCGTTACCAGTACTGGATGATACACCCTGAGGAGGGTTTGGGCGAGCTACAGGAGAAGGTGCACTGGTAGCCCCTGTCTGAGGACGAACATCTTTTTTTCCCTGCTTAGCATACGGACACTCTCTAATTCCATGACCCAACATGCCATAACCAAATCAACCCTTCTATCCAGCCAAGTACTCACCAGGATGTGTTCTACCACACTTAGTACATAGAGGATAATTAGCCTTACCACACACTGTTCTGGGATCTAGAAATAGAAGACATAACCTACTGCTCCTATCTACCTCTGAGAGTAGGAGCATTAGCTGACGATGGTGCTGGCAATGGCGGACAACTCTAAAACTGCGAGCGATTTCCCTCTGCAGACCTTGACTGGCCATACTCAAACTGCCCAGTTCTAGCCCTCTTATTTCCTCTCTTTTTCCTTCAACTTTTCTTCCTTGATCTGTTAGGCATGAGTTATCAATCTAGCAAGGTCCATACCTCTGATAAGCATGGCAATCCTGCACTCCTTGACTACCAATCCTGATACTCCAATAACGAACTTACTCAATCTAGATGTAGTGTCAGCTATCAACTCAGGAGCATACTTAGATAACTATTTGAACTTAAGGCAGTACTCCTTCATAGTCATTGAGCCCTGCCTCAGGTTCAGAAACTCTTCAACCTTGGCTTCTCGCAACTCACACAGAACGAACCTGTCTAGAAAAGCATCTTAAAACACCTGTCAACTTATGGGTATTGCACCCTCACCCCTACCTTTCTTCCATATGACAACTCAATCATAAGAAACATCTTTCAACCTATACGAAGCTAATTCTATGATCTCCTTTTCAGTGATATGGATAACTTGGGTGATCTTTTTACCTCATCAAGTTATAATTAGGGGTCCTCACCTACTTTTTCCCCAATGAATTTAGGTGGATTCATTCTCATAAAGTCACAAAGTCTAGCTACAACTAAATCACCAACCTGATTATTGGCTTGAACATTAGCAGTCACAGCTTGGGGTAACGCCTGAAAGGCAGCCCTAAATTCAGCAAGAGACACATTCTCATTCAGGGGATCAATAGGCTAGGGTGGCTGATTATCATTCCTACCGGCATTAGCTCTGCGAGGAGGTATATTCTGTCATAAATGAGCATGAGTTAATAGAAGATAGAGATAGTTGTACGCACGATGAATTATGAAAGAAGGAGATGATTTTCCTAAAACATTCCATAGCCTCTTGCTCACAGATGTGGCACGCTTCACACCCATGATAAAGACTCTACGTAATACGTCTTGTCTGATTCCATAGAACTTGTTAAACCTTATGCTTTAATAATAAGTTTGTAACTCCCTAAAATCTGATCCCGAGATATCACACGGTGATCAAGGCTATGAGTAGCCCCAAGTTAACCCTTTAATCCTGCTACTAGGTCTGAACCACACTTCAAGGTAAACTAGTTAAGAAATAATATTGTATCATAATAAAACTAAACTGAATAAACTGAAGATTCTATCTGAATAGCAAATACTAAAAGTCTATAAATAAACTCGTAGTTTGACAAGCCTCTGCTGCTAAGGAACTAAAGAGTCATTGGGACAGACCCCCAACTAACTCAGACTAAACTAAAAATAATAAATCAATTACTATAAAAGTTGGAAATCTTAAGAAGTAGGCACTCGAATCATAAGGACTCACCAAATATGGAAGTGTAGATAGAGATGCTCGAACTACTCATGCTGCTGATACTGAGCACCTGAACCTACATTATAAGACAATGTATCACATAGACATATATATGGATCAACACTTTGAGGATGTACTGAGTATATGGGGGTGTAATGCATAAGTAAGGCATTATCATAATTAGAAACTAAATGCATGCTGGATGTATATGATCACATAAGCTTGATTATGAAAAATACCAAAATATAAAATCATGTATAACAAATCATAGTTGTAAATCTAATGAGTAATAACACTTAGTCTTATAAAAGCTTTTCTATCATTCTTTTCATTCGAAACTTAGAAGCTTTGGGAGCTTCGCAAATCTTGGAACTTTGGGAGCTTCTTCTAACCGACATAAACCATGTGAGCTGACATGGAGTCCAACGTCTTGCCCACGTTGGGGAGAGTTGTTCTATCCTTGCCATTGGAATAGAACCTTAACTTAAGTGATTACTATCTTAACCCACTATGGGCATTTAAAACCTATGGTGGCTCATAGATCTGAGGCATGAGACCTTGGAATCATACCCAAATTGGTTCTAAATACTACTCTCATACTTATTTCTCAGAACTTTTAGGAAATCCACCTTAAAATAGCACAAGGGTTCAAAATTAAAATTAATTATGCTTCTCTTTGCTTTAAATAATAAATCGTATGACTAATGTGGGTTCCTATCTTAGCTTAGGATCAAAATATCAATCTTTACTTTTGAAAGAACTAATCAAAACTTGTCAATAAGACTTGAGATCATAATCTCCTTATAAAATCATCAATAGTACTTAGGATTCAAAGTACAAAGCTTTAATGCATCAATAATTATATCAATAATCAGATTTAAACTTCATGCTCAATAATCATCTTAAAGGCTTTCAACAATCTCAGTCAAGATAATCGTATATAACTCATAATATGAATCGTATAATTGCAAACATGAATATATGTAAATTTCTTGCAATTGGAGCCTTAAATATCATAATAATGTCATAAACTAAAATAATGAGGATTTGGGTATCTACCCTAACTTAAATTTTATGGGAAATCATAGAATATTCAGTAAAATTGAAATCAAATTTAAATTTTGGGCACAAGGATGAAAGGTTTATCCTTGTTGAAAACCCCACATACCTTGGATGATGAATTAGATAAACAAGTTTGATTTTGGGATTCTATTTGTTCTCTTGAATGATGAATCTTGGAATTCTTGAATTGGGAACTTTGAATCTTGAATTGATTTGGGAAAAGAATGGTGAAATCTTGGGAATTCTTGAAGTTGAATGTTGAAGCTTAGGATTTTGCTTAAGAATAACTTTGATGAATATAAGAAAAAAATAATTGTAATACGCTTAAATCTTGTGTTTGGAAGGAATTGGGTCCTTGGAAATTGTCCAAAATACCCTTTTTAAACTCCTAAACAAAACTGGAAAAATAAACTTGGGTCCCGATTTAATGGGCCACCGCGATGCGCCACTATTGCGGTGTCTCACTAGAATTTGATGACTAGGAAATTGGGGGTCTCCGCGACACGGATCTATCATATTGTCCCACTGAATTTTGACAATTGGAACCTAAAACTTCAATGCGACGCGACACCATCGCGGTGCCCGATAGGGATGCCATTTTTGCCTTCGGCGTGACACTCCACTATAGCGTTGGACTACTGAAAATTGAAAAATGGGAAAATGGACCTCTCCACGATGTTAAAATATCACAGAGGTCCACTGTAAAATGACAATTATGAATTTAACCACCTTCATGATGCGGTGACTGCCCAAGTGGTACAGTGCCAACTTAAAAATGCTCTAACTCCTTAATCGAGTGTCGGAATTGGGAGAATTTGGTATCGATAAAAAGCTTATTCAATTTCCCACACAATGAGATGTCAAAATCTAGAAAATTCTATATGAAACAAATATTATTCATTTTGGAAGATATCCCTTATCTTTTGTAGAATGAATTTATTCTACAAAAGTTTGGGGTATTACAATAGGTTTCCATTGTATTTCTTTATATCTTCTGTACTTTTATTTATGTATGGATTATGCTTATGATTTCATGCTAAGGGGTTTCTCTAGCCTTCATGGTTCGGAATGTCGTCGCGGCCAGGGCTTCGGTTCGGGTCGTTACATTAAATCACTTTTCAAAGATTCTTTACACTTTAATATAATAATGTAAATATAAACATACATTTATAGTTTAGTGTAAGAATGTAATGCCCAACATTTTTGGGCTATAACGTATATTGTTATTCCTTCGCGTAAAGGTTCCAAAAGCCATAAATTCAAGGCAAATTTAGTGTGTTAACCAATTATGTAATGTTAGAATCTATCTTAGCATTAATTGAGATCATAGAGGTCCCCTAACTCAAGGACAAGTTGAAAGTTTTCCCATCGTTCAAGTTTGAGTGAGCGTTGAAACTTGGGTCAACTTTAATCGACCATAACTCTTTGTATATAATGAATTACAGGGCCTAATATATATCAAATGAAAGATCTTTGAATTAGATTTCCATCGATATCAAATTCGCCTAAAACGGACACTCAGTGAATAAGTTAGAGTATTTTTAGTATCAGCGTTCCCGATTTACTGGCCACCGCGTCGCAATGAGCCTTAAATCAACAATTGTCAATTCCAGTAGCTCACCGCGATTCCAGTGCATCGCTGTGAAGGCTTTTTCAGCGTTTCAGTCCCGAAGTTAGATTTACATAATTGGGATTTTAATTTTTTCTCTAAATATTTTTATTTTTGGTGTATTTATTTTAATTTTATTAATGTTCATATCTTGGGGGGTGATTAGATGGTATTTAATTAAATTCTTTACTGTAATATTCTTTAATTTTTTCTCTTAGTCTTTGTAATTCTTGTATATTATTTGGAGGTATTCTAAATATTCTATATCTTTGGTTCTAAAATATTCAATTAAATTCTCTTTCATAAGTATTTTTGTTAATCTTATTTCTTCCATATCTTGTCTCCAATAGTTTAAATACTCATAGTCTATATTTTATCCTAAAGTAGTTGTGATACTGCAAATTTCTTTGTAATAATTTATTCTAATTGTACTATATCTGATATTAAATTCTAGGTTATCTATTTCGTTAATTATCCTGTCTTTTTTGTCTATGAATAATTCCATGTCTAAATCATATTCTAAATTATCTTTTAATTCTAGTTGTTTTATAGTTTTATTTAGCCAAATTAATCTTTCTTTTAGTTGTTCTCTTCCTCTTCAAAGCTAGTTTCTATAATTAATTTCTTCGTATAGCCAACTTTGTTTTTCTCTAAATCTTTGAATATATTCTAGCATTCTTAATCTGTATAATATCAATCTGAATAATAACTATCTGAATTATTTCTACCAAAGAAATCTAAATTTTCTAATTCCTCTTCTATCCAATTAGTACTTAGTAAGTCATCTTCATAACTAAATATTTTTTCCCATATTATTTTCTTTATATCTTCTAATTCTACATCTTTTATGATATATAAAACAAGTATCTTAGTTTCTGTAATACCCCGTATTCTCGTGCTAGAATTCTAACCGTCATTCTGACGCGTCTAAGCTCTAATACAAGTTATTCTAATGTGAATACCAGTTTCTTGATCATTATCCTAGTCTATGGAGTAGTTTAGAGGTTAAAAATGTTCATAGTAATGACCTAGAACAAAGTTGAGCTAAGATCAATTAATTCGTCCAAAGTTTGACATTTGATTCTACAAAGGTCAACTTCAAACGTGTATATCTCTTAATATACATGGAACTTTTTTATCCCAATACCTATCAAATTGTAGATAATTGAATTATCTTTCCAACGATACCAATTTCGCCTTAATCCAACACCCGAGCAAAAAGTTATGCCCATTTTCGTGAGAGCCAGTAAGGGTGTGCGATGGGCAAGGTGCTGCCTAATCAAATGTGTGTGATTGGGAGTGCGATGCACACTTACAGGTCTGACATAAGTTGTGTGACGTACACCTTAAGGTCTGCCATGGGTTGTGCGCTGCGTACCTCACTTCTAAGTGCCAAAAACACCCCTATATATGTCTATAACACGGGATTTAACCCCAATTATCCAAAATTCTTTCACTTTCATCAAAAATTGGTCAAGAAAACTCTTAAGGTTTTCAACCTAAAGATCAAGATATCTCAAGATTTAACCGTATTTGTTCAATAATTCTTTAAGATTTGAATTCCCCATTTCGAGGGCTACAAGAAGCATCTATTAATCTCAAGAATAGCAATCCGAAGTTAAGAGTTCATTCAAAGCTTCAACTTCAAGGTATGTGGGGCTTTTCAACAAGGACACCCTTTCGTTCTTATGCACAAAAATATTTTTTCTTTAACGAAGTTATGGATTTTATATGTTTTATTATGAATTTGAAGCATGAATTTACATCATATATTGATTATCGTGAGATTATGATATTTTCGATATTTTAGAAGTGGAATTATATGAGAACAATGATATTTTGTGCTTAAAGCTGAAATTTCCAGATTTTGAAGAAATTTATATGTGTTTATGATGTAAAGCTTGAATCTTGATAAGTTTTAATGTGATATTGAGACATGGGTTTCAAACTCTATTTGAGATTATTGTTTTTGAGAAAACATGTGTTATAAACATCTTAAATTTGAATGATTTGAAAAGATAAAGAAGCTTTGACCTTTCATTCGTAAAAAAAGGGGTTGATTTTGAACCCGAGATGAGAAAAGAAATCCACTTTTATTGATTCATTATAAAAAGGGTAGCATGATGGCTCCCGTTGTGAATTGTTGAACTTTTTTATGGTGAATTTTCTTTTGAAAAGATCTGAGCTAAGTCCGGGAGTAGTCTTTAGCACCGAGAGGGAGGTATAGCGGGTTTGGTACTTTCCTAGAACTACATGACCCCGTAGGAGCCGAAATTGAGGCTGATTTTCATAGTGATCACTAGTGTTTGGATTGATAATTTAAGGTCCTACTCCGATGGAAAGGAATAGGGTGACTCTCCCCAACGTAGGTAGAACGTTGGACTCCATGTAGCTCACATGGTTTATGTCGGTTATGAGAAACTCCTATAGTGTGTCTCTACTCTATCTAAGAGAAATGTGTATGGTTTGGAAACTATGATTTCTGAGAAAGTTACTTGTTTCTGAAAGATTGAAATGTATGCTCTAAAGAGAGCTGTTTTAAGACTTGATTACTTTACGAGTTTGAAACCGAGAGGAAAGTGAATTGAGAACTTATTGTAGTGACTCACTTGTCTTACTTTACATGTATTATTCATCCATGAATTTGATGATTTAATTCGAGCTAAGTGAGTCATTTATATCACCATGCATAATTTTATAAACTGTGGTGATATTAAGATATTATTTTATATATGCATTGAACCCCCATATGCTCGGTACATTTCCATGGTACCGACCCACACACACCCCGTGTGTTGGGCTATATTTTCTCATAATGTAGGTACAAGGTATAGTGTACATCTTCAAATCCAGTTAGTTCGCGGCATCCAGGCAGCAGGTGATGAGTCCTTTTGATTCAAGGGCTTGAGTTAGTTATACAATTCGAGAAGTGTTGTATTTTCTTTATTCGGCCGTATTGAGTTGGGATAGTCAGGAGTCATGACCCAGCTACCTATAGTCAATACTAGTAGAGGCTTCATAGACAGTCAGTACAAGTTGATGTATGTCGTTTCAGTTTTGGTTGTAAAAGAAGAGTTGTAATTTCGTTAATTCAGTTTTGTATCTATCATATTCGGAAAAGAGTTATTTTCTATAAATTTGAATAGATTTATACTTTTAATTCAGTTGCCTATGAGTTATGCCAGTAGAAGTATTAGCTTGGGGTCACTTGTGATGCTAAGCACCGTGTGACGTCTCGGGACCCGATTTCGGGGCATTACAAACTTGGTATCAGAGCACAGAGTTCAAGTATCCTAGGGTGTCTATGAATCCATGTCTAGTAGAGTTTTGTGGAACGGTACAGAGATGTCTGTACTTTTCTTTGAGAGTCTACAGAGCATTTAGGAAATGTCTCCATTCTTTCAAGTCTTAGATCATGCTATAGAAAGGTTCTCTAAGAAAATTTATACAGATTCTCATCTCACTTTATTCATGCCATCTTTGCCTTATTTTTAAGGTATCAGAAACAGTGAATCTTAAATATTTACAAATAGTTATATACTTGTAAGTGAGCTAGAAAAATATCCCATCAGTGCTTTTGAGTTTCCAAGATTGAAGTGCTTTATTCATGTTTATAAAAGTCGTGCACTAAGCCCAAGTCAGATGTACTTTCAGATTACTCCTCAGAAACCATAATGTAAATCTATACTTCCTTATCTATGTATTATTCTTGAGACAGCAGGATCAACAAGTTCCAGATCCTCTCCAGATAATGCTCTTATATTTGCTAGCAGAAGTTTCAGAAGTTACAAAGCATCTTGAGAGGAGCCTTCTAGTGTGTTATAAGTCCCTCAAATTTAAAGTTATGACCTCGTTCTTACGAGTTATTCAATTAAGACAGAGTAAGGTGTATTCTTAGATCATTAGATGTTGTGTGTCAAGTTTCTGTCTCTTGTATTACGAAATTTTGTTACCATTCTGGTTGTGAAAAATCAAAGTCTAGTGAAGCCGTGTGGGGCCTATTTCGATTCACTAGCATAGTTGCTTTGTTATTCATCTAATTTTCTTGTTCAAAACACAAAACCAAAGTCTAGTGAAGCCGTGTGAGGCCTATTTCGATTCACTAGCAACTTGTTGTTTATCTTGTTGTTCTTGTGTTGGTTGAAAGTTTGGGTTTAGAGGTATAGTGACAAGAAAGGTGGTAAGGGTAATTTATTGAGTGTATGTATAGCCGAATCTTATTTTTGCATATGATCGAGTTAGTAATGAAGTGATATATCCTTGTTTGTTAGTTTAGTGAAAGTTAGAGAAGGAGATTTTAGTTAAGGTGGATTGTTGTTTGCTTAAGGTAAGAAAAGAGTTATTCATGGAATTTATTGTGCTAGGAAAGTATAGGATTTGATGGAAGTACTTAGTGGTTGAGTATTGTTAATTTAGGCTTTCTTGAGATTGTAAGAGGAAGTTTAGTTGAAATTTATAAAGCTATGAAAGTAATTTAGGCGTGAAGATGGGTAAATAATAATGATGTGAAGAAGAAGGATGTTTTAACGGATTATGAATAAGATAGGTCGTACTGTGTTCTATAGTTTTGAAGTGAGAATGGTGTATGGGATTGAGTTGTAAATCATGTTTAGCTCTAGACATTAAGTTTGAACAGTTGATGGTTTGGTTGTTGATACTAGCTATATGGAGGTGATCTAGTAGGCCTGAACAGTGTATGCAAGAGTGTAAGATCATGTGTTCGTAATAAAGTATGATGTAGAGGTGTGCCCAAGGTGCTATGGGGCTACATTTTTTTTTTCGAGGATTATTGCATATTGTGTGGTTAGTAGTAATGTTGAGTTGCTAGGTGGAGAAAGGCTAGTTAGATAATTTATGATGTTTTTGATAGCTAGGTTAAGGAGTTATGATTGAAGATGTTGAGCCTTTTAAGTATGATTTTATTCTCATGATTTGGGGAAAATATAAGTATAGAAGTGTGATCTTAGTAAGCTATGATTATGTTATTAGAGATGTAGGTATGGTTGCAAATGAGAGTGTAAGTCTTTGATGATGATTATTGAAGCTAGAAAGTTAAAGATGGCATATGGATGGGTTGTTCAAGAATGAAGTCGGTAAGTTTGAAATTAGTTTATTCTTGCGAGTTTAGCATTTATGTGTAGATATTATAATGATGAAATTATGGCTTAATGTCGAGGATATAGAGTAGACCATCATGCTTAGAACACCAACTTTGACCTAAGGGGGAGATGGTTAGTGAAGAACCAAACCAAGTTTTGAGAATTAGATTGTAGTACATGTCAATAATGAGTTATGATGAGATAGTGATCCCTTCTTACTCTATAGTATTCCTTGGATTTCAGTCATTACAACACCAAATCCATCACTTGCGTGATAAATCCATGCCACATGCCTATGCTTATACCCAGCATGCATCCTCAAGCTCATTCTCACCTTCTAGTAAGCATGTAACAGCTTCACTCTGTGATTCGAGTTATCTCTGATGAATCTATGAACTCCAGTCTTATGTTGAATAGCTCATGATAAGTATGAACTTATGTCTCAGAGTATGACCAGTTTTTAAACTCATGATACTAGTGAAGTTTGCATTATATCACGCATGTCATCATCTTAGATTTCTTTAATGAATCCATGCCTTTGATATTTTATTCCTCAGGCCTAAGATAAGTGTTAATGTTATGTATTGTAGTTTCCGTGCTTCAGGTTCTTATGTGTTAGACCTTTGGTGACCTCTTCCTATGTTAAGATAGTGGCGATGATTGTGGATAAGCAATGGTTTAGATGTGAGAGAGTTGATGACCCTCATTAAGAAAGATTATTTATGCTTTTCTATCTAAGGTTAAAGTGTGAAGTAAGATTGAGGCCAAGTCTTTGATACATGTCATGGTTAGTTAGAAATTGTGTGTATGTTTTTAAGAATAGTGCAAGAAAATTGTCGTTGATAAAGGTTTAGAAAATATGAGAAGTATGCCCTTATGGATATTTGCCTTAAAGTTATATGTGATTTTTAATGATAGGTGATAACGCTCAAACTACAGCTCTCGTAAGAGTGTAAGCGGTCGTTGACAAATATAGAACCCAACTGGGTTGGGTGTCGAATCCCACAGAGAATACTTGGTCACTAAGTAAGCAAAGATTAATAGACTTTTGGTGAAAGTTTCGTAAAAGGGGGGATTGTAACGTGCAATAATGTAACAAAGTGAAAACGGAAAATAGCAAAGTAAAAAGAAAGAATGTTTAGTAAGATGTTTAACCAATGAGAATTGAGAGTTGGGGTTATATCCACCTCATGAGTTATACGTCTCTATTGGCTAAGAGTTATGCGGAATTCAGACATGCATGTGCTTATAGAGAATTGTATTCTATGGTAAATTCAGGCGTCTTTCAACCATCAAGGATTATTTCACTTTAACTCTTTCGAGCTTAAAGCATATCTAACGGTACAAATTCTCCAAGAGGTTAATCCAGTTACGGCACTAACTTTTTAACAGGGGTTGGTGCCCTATTACCTTGACATTATCTCTTTTCCAGACATATAACTTTTCTTTCGAACAAGTTAATGCTATACTGGCATATTCTATGTGTTTGCAACCACAAGAATTTAGATTAAGATGAAGAGAGTAATGATATAAGTAGCATACGTGTCAAGAATTCAAAAAATCATAACAATAGATAGTATCTCATAAGGCTTCCATAACCCCAACAGAGAAGTTTAGCTACGCATGAGTGCAACGGAAAACACAATAGACATTATCATCATAAAAATCTCACGTGAATTCCTTGCAAATAGCTTTTCTCTTGGTGTAAAAATTAAAAGTCGAATATATGAAAAATAATGTCAACAATGAATTAATAAAGAAAAGGAGGAAGGATAGAATAGGGATGAGGGTGGTGGAGAATTGTTTTGATGGATGGATGGATGGTGGATGGATGGAAATAATAAAAATATCCAGCAAAATAGGGTATTTATAACACCCATATCCTATTCCTACTAAGCTACTGCATTACTTATCCTAGTCCTACTAGGTTACTGCATCATTATCCTAATCCTACTAAGTTACTGCTGATCCCCAAAGTCTTTAGAAATGCTGTTTTTGCCCGGGACAGGTTTTCCATGCGTCACTTTTAGTCCCTAGGCATCCAAGCTCTCTTTTCCTTCTTTCGTGAAGCTTCCTTGGGCTTCAAGTTATCCATAAAATGCTGAAATCTTCATCATTTATACCTGAAAACTTGCTAATCACGTTTGTTAGCTCACTTACAGGAAAAAGGACTAAAAGTGCATGAATTATATATTTTGTCCTCAAAACTTAGCTAAAATATGGGTAAATTATAGTACTTTAGGCGTGTAAATACGCCTATCATCAACACCCCACACTTAAAGCTTTGTTCGTCCTCGAACAAAATATCATGTCCATCTAAACATCTACTTAGGGTTTCACAGTAACAGCACAAAATATTCATCAAGACAGGCACGATAATCATTAACAAAGAGTAGTTTTCTGATCACTACTAGAAACAATTTAACCTCTAACATAGACTCATGATGATGGCTAATTCGTATTCAAAAGTTAAGGCACAAAGAATCATACAAGACTACCCAAAACTCATCAACCATGTGTGTCTCACGCAATATATCACCCATAATCACTCACAAGTCTTGTATTTTTCGAGACATGGGTATAAGATTTTCCTTGCTCTCACTCTCACGAAGAATTCATATGTTGCAACTGATGACCATAGGCTTGCCCTTAGTGTTATGCTCTACTAATATCAGAATGCTAAGCTTAGGATCAAATAGGTCTTTTACAGGTTGTAATGTAGGCTAAGGTACGGGTAGGACTATTTTGGCCAGAAATAGTGACTATGTTCCTAAGAGCTTTAATACATCACATTATGCCAGTAACACTCTCTTTTAATCAACCCTGCTACCTTTCTTTCATCTATCACCCCTTTTCACCTATTTTGCCATTCAAGCATAACTATCTTTTTATTTAATCATAAACACAATTTATCTTTTTGTTTTTCTATTTCTTTTTTTTTTATATAACACACCTCTATGATAGCCACTCTTTTTTCATAACAAATTCGAGTACCAATTCACTTTAAGGAATCACTCTCACCCAATTTCCTCTTATTTTGTCACATGACTTCACAATTTAAAGCACTTAGGAATTTGGATCAAATTATGGTCTTGAAAAAAAATGGATTAGGCTTACATATGAGGCTATCAAAGAAAATGGCTTAAAGGCTCAAAAGGGTTGACTAGGATAATGTCCACGGGTAGGTTAAAAGAAGGTAAACAATCACAGGGTGCCAAAGAAATGCCTAAATCATCTCCTAAACTCACACTCTTTATTTCGCTTTACACACATACCAGGAAAGTTCTAGCATCAGTCACAACACAGAATATACTATATCCTCACACACACAAGGCACATGGTCAACTTTATTGGGAGTATTATAGACTCTTGACCCTAACAGAAGAATGAATTAAACCACACAATTATCACACAGTGAGTCACACTTAGAGCCTAAATGTCTCAATAGTAATGATTCTAGCACAAACTCTTGTCATAACACCATGCCACCTATCAGAACAATTTCATGCATCAAAATCTAAAAAAATCTACGACTAATTAAAACAAACAAAAAAATATGACAATAAATATAGGCAAAGAAGTACAGTATACGAATACCAGAACCCCACACTTATATGGGACACACTGCCCTCAGTGAAAAATAAATACGGAAAACCTGATTAGTCGGACTCCTTTTCTATGTCTGGGGTCATACCCCCTGCGTCGGAATCATCATCAGAGTCGTCATCCTCAGAGTTTCCTCAAATTGTACCCCACTTGATCCAAAAGTGCGTTGAGGTATTTGTAGCGAGGAGGATTCACCTTGCTCTTTTCGTCCCCTTTTCTGGCCTTTTTGTGAAGTGGTTGCTTTTTATTTTCCTTGTCGTCCTTTTTGTGCCATTCTACCTGAGATCTCAATAATGTCATGTTAGCTTTATCTCGGAAGATTCAATCGACAAACAGACAACAGTGGCACCACCCCACACTTAATTTGTTGACACAAACTAATTAAGTGAATGATGTCGATTACTCAGACTTCATCGACATACATTTAGGTGATATGTTCCAACAATATGTTCAGCACAGTCATACTTTCATGTCCTCTTAACGTTATGCAATCTTGACAATGCTTTCGTGTTTGGACTAACTCATCTTTTGAACAAAACTACTACATAGATATCGTATCAATTTATGTCCTAGAAATAATCACAACATCGCATGTTTGTAGTCACCCATGATTTTCATCTCAATGAACAAGTCATTTCAACATGTAAGCTTTCAAGTTACAAGATTATGCAATTATCTTGACCATGTCGATTTCGCAAAAGTATGACAGTGTATCAAAATCAAATACAAGTTGGAAACAAGTCAAGAGCATCCATACATATTCTTTCACTCACTTAGTTGTATCAACCACATTTAAATCACCAACACTACTTCACGATTTAACAACTTATTATAGGCGTAGTATTGTAATACTTACGTAATATAAAAGAAGAGCAAAGAAGTACTTACTTGGTTTATGGCCTCGGAATATGTTCTTGCAAAGTTAAAAGAGCAAAAATAAAAGTTTTGAGAGCTTTGGGAGGCAAAGGCGGCGCCTTTAGCTTTGCCTAGTTGAGCAGAAGGCCATAGCATAGGCCATGCCTAATGCTTTCCCTAGTTGAGCAGAAGGCTTTTGCATAGGCGGCGCCTATGCTATGCCATTGTTGAGAATAGGCGGAGCCTATGGTATGGCATTGTTGAGCATAGGCGGCACCTATGCTATGGCACTCTAGTATCCGAGAGCTTATGCCATAGCATAGGCCTTGCCTTGTTCGTGGCCTAGATTTACTTAGGCCTTGCCTTGTTCTTTGCCTATATTTTCATAAGCAATGCCTAACCCATAGCCTTTTGCTTATTCATTCCTAACTTACCACCTTAAACATGCAATACTTCCAAATAAAAATTTGAAACCAATCTCCTCCTTTACACCTCTTGCACCTACATTTACTCAAAAACAACAAAAATGATTAGAACGATGGGTTGCCTCCCATCGAGCGCCTTAGTTTTGGTCGTGGCTCGACAAAATCTTAAGAAAACAAAACAATTTCAAATGATGGGTTGCCTCCCACCAAGCGCTTGATTTATTGTCGCGGCACGACATAGCTATCTCGATTACTTAGACTTCATCGAGATAGATGGGGCATCATTTTCTAAATGGATTCAGACGACGCTGATGCTTATTTGTAGGCATGCAATCTCCTTTGAGATGAATCTTGTGCGTACATATCCCAAGAGGGATACCAATTATATCATCAATAGACCAACCCATAGCTCTCTTGTGCCTCTTCAGAGCAGAGATGAGAGCCTCTACGTGATGTTCACTTAGATCATCCGCAACCGCAACACTTACTGGAAGTGTATTTCCACTTCCCAAGAACGCATACCTTAGATAATTGGGGAGTTTTTTCGATTCTAGCACTGGTGGCTCTTCAATAGAAGTCTTCGCTATTGGTGACGGTTGATTCTTAAGATCAAGGTCCGACTGCTTATGAGTATGAGAATAGGACCCTATTTCTGTTAGAGCACACATAGTTTCTTTATAATCTTCATCGTCCTCATGCTCAACATTCAGCAGCGCAGCAGACAATGGCTCAACAGTAAGTTGTTTCTCTACAGGTAATGCTTTCTTATCTTCATAATGAACATCAGCTACAGAGAACACATTCATATCGTTGGGCTGCTTCATTGCTTTGCATATATCAAAGAGGACCACTTCGTCATAAAACCGAAATAAAAGCTCATTAGCTCTCATGTCAATAAGCACACTTCCTGTTGCAAGGAAAAGACGTCCCAGGATTATGGGAACTTCAGAATCCATCTCGCAATCCAAAATCACAAAGTCTGCAGGAAAAATGAAGGTATACACCTTCACCAACACATCATTCAAGATACCAACAGGTTGTTTTACCGACCTATCTGCCATTACGAGCCGCATATTGGTTGGTGTAGGGTCTCCCAACCCCAACTTTCTATAAATAGATAGTGGCATCAAATTGATGCTAGCTCCCTAATCGCACAATGCCTTAGCAAAATCCAACGACCCAATTGTGCAAGGAATAATGAAAGCACCAGGGTCTGCCTTATTTTGAACTAACAATCTCGTGGCAATCGCACTGCAATGATGAACCTTATCTGCCAAGTCATAACTTACTGCCCGCTTCTTTGTTAAAAGATCCTTCATAAATTTTGCGTACCCAGGCATTTTCTCTAGCGCTTCCACCAAAGGAACATTAATAGTCAGTTGCTTCAACATAGTCATGAATTTGCTGAACCTGGTATCATCAGCTTTCTTCTTCAGTCTCTGCGGAAAAGGTGGTGGTGGAAGGGGAATAGTTTTCTCCACCACTTTCTTTTTATCTTGCTTCCAACTATCAATCTTTTCAGGCTGCAGACGTCTAGGAGTGACGTCATGAGTGCTCACTTCATCTTCTTCTGCCTCTTCACATTTTGCATCAATAATATTATCCGCTACATCATCAACCACCTGCTTGCCTTTGGACGGACTTTCTAACACTTTACCACTCCGGGTAGTAATAGCCATACACGATGCATCATTCCTTGGATTTTGCATTGTGTCGCTAAGTAGCGTTCCAGCTTTCCTTTGGTTGAATGCTGCTAAAAGTTGACTCAATTGCTGCTCCATCTGCTTTATTGAAGTGGAATGCGAATTAACCAATTGATTCATTGAAGACAAATCGTTCTTCACCTCAGTTATACCCATATTGGTTGCCTCCACTCCTTTCAGCAGTTTGGCCATCATATCTTCCATAGATATCTTCCCCGAACCAGATGTCGCGGCCTCACGATTTCCAGGAGGAATATACAAACCACTCCTGTCAGTCTGATTCTTCCAACTACTTGATCGCGGTCCTTGTATCCAGATTTATCATAATAGTTCCGACCTTGGTTCCCTTGGGCATTTCCTTGGAAACCCCCCTGATTGTTCAAGTAGTTGGCTTCTTCTTCAGAATCAGATTCGTCTCTTTCTTTTGACGCAACCTCTTTGACTTTTTCGGTCTTCCTTGATAATAGATGCTTTGTAAGAAGATCCATTTGTGTTTTCATGTGCGCCATATATTGATCACGTTCCTCTTGTCTACGCCTTTGCTCTACATTCATGCCAATAGACAAAGTGGGGCTTGCTATCTCAGAATCCCTGGTGTGCCAAGCTCTACTTTGCTTTGTCATCCGGTCTAGCATATTGCTTGCCTGAACAAAGGTGAGGTCCATAAATGATCCTCCAGCCGCATTATCCACCACTGGTTTAGTTATTGAATTCAAGGATCTGTATAGTATCTCCATTAGGTGGACATTGGTCATATGATGGTTTGGGCACCGCATTATCTTTGTCTTGAACCTCTCCCATGTTTCGTGGAGAGCTTCCGTTGGAAGCTGTCGAAAATTGGTGATCTCATCTCTCAACTGTGCTCTTTTGGATGGCGGAAAGAATCTTTCTAGAAAAGCGTCTTTCAATTGCCTCCAATTAGTAATAGAATCAAGAGTTAGCCCATTCAACCATAGAGATGCCTCCCCAGATAGAGACAATGGAAATAAGCGTAGTCGAATTGCATTCTGTCCAACGCCAGGATTGTCGAATGACTTGCATATAGAAATAAAGTTGATCAGATGCATATTCGGATCATCGCCTGCTAGTCCACCAAATAATCCCTTGAGTTGCAAAAGCTGAATCATTACGCTAGTGATATTGAACTTTGCTCCGGGTGCCAATGACGGAGGAATAATAGCTCTTGTAGCACCAGCTCCATCCAGATCGTCATCATCATCATCAAAAGGAGCCTGCATAGCTCGGCGGTCAGGTCTCATTCTAGCTTGACGATCTCTCCTATGCATAGGTACCGCCACCTCATTAGTACTCCTAGGATTTAGTAGCTCCTCATCACCCAGGTCCTCATCATCAGGATTTGTTGCCCGACCTGGGTTATCAATATTCTGTTGATGCACTTGAGCAGCTGCCAGTGCAGCTAGTCTAGCCTGCTCCTGTTGAGCCGCCCTTCTGTCAATGTCACGTTGTGCATCCATCCTGCCAATAGAAGCTGAATAGAACAAAAACAACAGCTAAAAGTAAAATCTGAGAACTTTTGACCAAAGGGTCTAGTAACTATCACAAACTTAGTTGACAACTGTATTCCCTGGCAACGGTGCCAATTTTTGATAACGTTCAAACTACAGCTCTCGTAAGAGTGTAAGCGGTCGTTGTCAAATGTAGAACCCAACTGGGTTGGGTGTCGAATCCCACAGAGAATACTTGGTCACTAAGTAAGCAAAGATTAATAGACTTTTGGTGAAAGTTTCGTAAAAGGGGGGATTATAACGTGCAATAATGTAACAAAGTGAAAACGGAAAATAGCAAAGTAAAAAGAAAGAATGTTTAGTAAGATGTTTAACCAATGAGAATTGAGAGTTGGGGTTATATCAACCAAATGAGTTATACGTCTCTATTGGCTAAGAGTTATGCGGAATTCAGACATGCATGTGCTTATAGAGAATTGTATTCTATGGTAAATTCAGGCGTCTTTTGACCATCAAGGATTATTTCACTTTAACTCTTTCGAGCTTAAAGCATATCTAACGGTACAAATTCTCCAAGAGGTTAATCCAGTTACGGAACTAACTTTCTAACAGGGGTTGGTGCCCTATTACCTTGACATTATCTCTTTTCCAGACATATAACTTTTCTTTCGAACAAGTTAATGCTATACTGGCGTATTCTATGTGTTTGCAACCACAAGAATTTAGATTAAGATGAAGAGAGTAATGATATAAGCAGCATACGTGTCAAGAATTCACAAAATCATAGCAATAGATAGTATCTCATAAGGCTTCCATAACCCCAATAGAGAAGTTTAGCTACG
Organism: Capsicum pubescens; assembly: GCA_030864215.1. NCBI lineage: Eukaryota > Viridiplantae > Streptophyta > Magnoliopsida > Solanales > Solanaceae > Capsicum > Capsicum pubescens. The sequence goes on from CM061542.1 coordinate 275,793,365, forward strand.
CATGAGTGCAACGGAAAACACAATAGACATTATCATCATAAAAATCTCACGTGAATTCCTTGCAAATAGCTTTTCTCTTGTTGTAAAAATTAAAAGTCGAATATATGAAAAATAATGTCAACAATGAATTAATGAAGAAAAAGGGGAAGGATAGAATAGGGATGAGGGTGGTGGAGAATTGTTTTGATGGATGGATGGATGGTGGATGGATGGGAATAATAAAAATCTCCAGCAAAATAGGGTATTTATAACACTCATATCCTATTCCTACTAAGCTACTGCATTACTTGTCCTAGTCCTACTAGGTTACTGCATCATTATCCTAATCCTACTAAGTTACTGTTGATCCCCAAAGTCTTTAGAAATGTTGTTTTTGCCCGGGACAGGTTTTCCATGCGTCACTTTTAGTCCCTAGGCGTCCAAGCTCTCCTTTCCTTCTTTCGTGAAGCTTCCTTGGGCGTCAAGTTATCCATAAAATGCTGAAATCTTCATCATTTATACCTGAAAACTTGCTAATCACGTTTGTTAGCTCACTTACAGGAAAAAGGACTAAAAGTGCATGAATTATATATTTTATCCTCAAAACTTAGCTAAAATATGGGTAAATTATAGTACTTTAGGCGTGTAAATACGCCTATCATCAATAGGCTTGAATGTTATGTTGGGTGTAAGATGATGAATGCAATATGCGCTAGTGAATCCATATAAAGATTTTTGAATTAGTCATTGAAGTGGTAAGGCATGTTATGCTTAGGGTGTGGACTCTAAAAAGATATAGAATATTGAACCTTGTTATTTATACTAGTATTGTGGTTTGGCATGTTGTATCTTGTGATTTATAGTTAGGCTTGATCATGGAGAGAGAGCTTAGTTTAGTTTATACCTTAGTAGAAAGATTTCGCAGTGCCAATATGAGAATTATAAGTTGAATCAAATGAGTATGGTATTTAAGGAGAGTAGTAGAGTTGAGAGAGCATTTGAGAAGTGACGCTAAGCTTGAATGTAAGAAGTTGTGTTTTCTGCGGCCTAGCAATCCTATCCTAGTTTATGAGTTATATAATTATATTCCATGCTATAGAGTTACATCAATGTTGTAATTCCTTAGTCTTGTTCAGAGCATGCCCAAAATTCTTTGCTCCCTAATATCAATAGAGTTTCATAGAAAAGTGCTGAAGAAATACTCCATTTGAGTATGGGCAGTCAGTATGATCCTGTTTATTTAGCCTGCAACCTAGTTTAGCAAGAAAGGAGATAAGCTCCTATAGATTCTTAATTTTCCAGCTAGTCTTACTATCCGCAGTCTTATACGTATGTACATTCCAAGAGGTAATGTGTTTGCATCCAAGTAAACTATAAATTCAGCTCAGCTCATGCATCAGTTTCAGTTTTAGATATTAAGTCATGATTCAGTTCGTAAGTATCCTGTGTAGTAACACAGTCTCTTCCTAGTATTTTCACCAAATTAGTATCATTCGGGGACGAACGATCCCAAGAGGGGGATGTTGTAATACCCTGAATTTTCATGCCATAAACCTATCATCTTTTTTCTTATGAGATCAGATCCAGCGTAAAGTAATGGTTACTCATAAGTTGACACTCTTGTTTCTATCTTTGCCATATAGTTATTTTCATGAGAATTCATGCACTTAATGATCAGTTTAGTTGCTCATTATTCTTGTGATCCAGTGATTCAGTTTCTATCAGTTGCACATGATAGCTTAAAGACAAAGATTCCACTGTGATTCATGTTAGTACCCTGTATTCTCATGCTAGAATTCTAACCGTCATTCCTACACGTCTAAGCTCTAATCCAAGTTATTCTAATGTGAATACAAGTTTCATGATCATTATCCTAGTCTATGGAGTAGTTTAGAGGTGAAAATTGTTCATAGCAATGACCTAGAACAAAGTTGAGCTAAGATCAATTGATTCGTCCAAAGTTTTACATTCGATTCTACAAGGGTCAACTTCAAACGTGTATATATCTTAATATACAAGGAATTTTTTTATCCCAAGACTATCAAATTGTAGATAATTAAATTATCTTTCCAACGATACCAATTTCTCCTTAATCCAATACCCGAGCGAAAAGTTATGCCTATTTTCGTGACAGGCAGTAAGGATGTACGATGGGCAATGCGCCGCCCAAATAAATCTGTGCGATTGGGAGTGCGAGGCACACTTACAGGTCTTCCATAAGGTGTGCGACACATACCGTAAGGTCTTCCATGGGTTGTGCGCCGCATACCTCACTTCCAAGTGCCAAAAACACCCCTATATATGTCTATAACACGGGATTTAACCCCAATTATCCAAAATCCTTTCACTTTCATCAAAAATTAGTCAAGAACACTCTTAAGGGTTTCAATCTAAAGATCAAGATATCTCAAGAAGCATCTATTAATCTCAAGAATAGCAATCCAAAGTTAAGAGTTCATTCAAAGCTTCAATTTCAAGGTATGTGTGGCTTTTCAACAAGGACACCCTTTCGTTCTTATGCCCAAACATATTTTTTCTTTTGCAAAGTTATGGATTTTATCTGTTTTATTATGAATTTGAATCATGAATTTACATCCTATATTGATTCTCATGAGATTATAATATTTTCGATATTTTAGAAGTGGAATTATACGAGAACAATGATATTTTGTGCTTAAAGCTGAAATTTCCAGATTTTGAAGAAATTTACATGTGTTTATGATGTAAAGCTTGAATCTTGATAAGTTTTAATGTGATATTGAAACATGATTTTTGAACCCTATTTGAGATTGTTGTTTTTGAGAAAATATGTGTTATAAACACCTTGAATTTGAATGACTTGAAAAGATAAAGAAGCTTTGACCTTTTGGTAGCAAAAAAAAGGGGTTGATTTTGAACCCGAGATAAGAAAAGAAATCCACTTTTATTGATTCATTATGAAAGGGGTAGCATAATGGCTCCCGTTGTGAATTGTTGAACTGTTTTATGGTGGATTTTCTTTTGAAAAGATCTGAGCTAAGTCCTGGAGTAGTCTTTAGCATCGAGGTGGAGGTATAGCGGGTTTGGTACTTTCCTAGAACTACGTGACCCCATAGGATCCGGAATTGAGGCTGATTTTCATAGTGATCACTAGTGTTTGGATTGATAATTTAAAGTCCTACTCCGATGGCAAGGAATAGGGCGACTCTCCCCAACGTGGGTAAAACGTTGGACTCCATGTAGCTCACATGGTTTATGTCGGTTATGAGAAACTCCCCTAGTGTGTCTCTAATCTATCTAAGAGAAGTGTGTATGGTTTGAAAACTATGATTTCTGAGAAAGTTACTTGTTTCTGAAAGATTGAAATGTATGCTCTAAGGAGAGCTGTTTTAAGACTTGATTACTTTACGAGGTTGAAACCGAGAGGAAAGTGAATTGAGAATTTATTGTAATGACTCACTTGTCTTACTTTACATGTATTATTCATCCATGACTTTGATGATTTATTCGAGCTAAGTGAGTCATTTATATCAGCATGCATAATTTTATAAACTGTGGTGATATTAAGATATTATTTTATATATGAATTGCACCCACATATGCTCGGTACATTTCCATGGTACTGACCCACACACACCCCGTGTGTTGGGCTATATTTTCTCGTAATGTAGGTACAAGGTATAGTGTACATCTTCAGATCCAGTTAGTTCGCAGCATCCAGTCAGCAGGTGATGAGTCCTTTTGATTCAAGGGCTTGAGTTAGTTATACAGTTTGAGAAGTGTTGTATTTTCTTTATTCGGCCGTATTGAGTTGGGATAGTCGGGAGTCATGGCCCGGCTACCTATAGTTAGTACTACTAGAGGCTTCATAGACAGTCAGTACAAGTTGATGTATTTCGTTTTAGTTTTGGTTGTAAAAGCAGAGTTGTAATCTTGTAAATTCAGTTTTATATCTATCATATTCAGAAAAGAGTTATTTTCCACAAATTTGTATAGATTTATACTTTTAATTTAGTTGCCTATGAGTTATGCCAGTAGAAGGGTTAGCTTGGGGTCACTTGTGACCCTAAGCACCATGTGATGTCTCGGAACCCGATTTCGGGGCATTACAGTTTCATCATATATATATCTTCTTATATTATTCATATTATGCTAAGGTTTTTACGAATAACTTGGATAACTTGAAATTGAATTCTAGTAATTAAATGCTTTATCATAGTATTTATTAGTTGTTTGTTTTAATCTTAATAATTCCTCTATATTTTCATTAAGGAATTCTATATATTTTATATCTTTAGTTTCTATATATTTTTCTAAATTTGTTTTCATTACTTTTTCTATTGATTGTATATTTTTCATATCCATATTCCAATATTCCAAATATACGTAATTTATCATGGTTGATGTGTAGGTTTGATATGTAGGAATTTGTAAGAGTAGTTAGGTAAGTGTGGTATATAATTTATTCTAGTCATAAAATATTTCTCAAATATTTTTTCCAATATGATTTTTTTTTATCTACAATTTCTATATCCTTAAGTACATACAAAACAAGCATTTTAAATTTATCTACCATTTCTTTAGATAAATAAGTATTCATTTTTCATATGATGCTTTTTCAAAATATTTCCTTCAATCATACACATAACAAAATATGATCATTTTAGATTACTATTTATTAGATTATTCTTAAATAACATGTTCTTCGGTCACTATTAGCATGGTAATCTGGATACTTTTCCCTTAAACAGTGCCTCTACTCTGGCTACTCCACATCACGGCTTTCTTGCCTCACCGGTGTCACCTTTAGGATGGCATAGTTCTTAGGAATTTTTCTCATTTTCCACTTTGCTAATAAACTTCTTAACGAGCTTTTTTTCGAATAATTCTACTATAAAGTAACTAACATGAACTTATATTATCAAATCATGATTGTCAGGAATTTATGAATTTAGCTATTCATAATCGTAAATAAATATACCTGTTCTGGTAGGTTTGATAATTCTGGACTTTGTTCATCCATAGTTTTTCCTTAGAAATATATCTGTTTTTTTATTAAATATTCAAAAGTTTTTGTTTACAAAGGAGGAGGCTTGCTTTCAACACATGACAGTCTTGCCTTTTAGCTAAGCAAAATGTTCTTTATTTATAATCCTAAGAAAGATAAAGAAAATGTGTATTCTATCTCTATATTGTTCCTACTTTACACGTATCCTATCTAATTTACAAAAAGTCCTTACATTCTGAAAGGAAAAGACTTTAAGTTAACTAAAAAACAAAACCTAATAATAGTCTTTTGTTCAAAAAGTCAAAAAGCCTATTAAATGAAAAGAAAAGTCAAAAAGGCTATTAATGCTTTACAATAATTTACGTAGGAAATTTAGTTTTTTCTCCATATGTCATTTTCCTATCTTCAATGCTTTGTCTTCTTCTATTATTGCTCCGTTGATTTTTATCCTCTAGCTGGCATCCTTATCTTCTTGGTTGATTTTGTTTTTTTAATTCTAGCTGGACTTCTGGGATAATATTATCTCCTCCATTACATCTCGAACATTGATGGTCTAGATATTTGTGTCCAATTATCTTGCAATATCTTGTTAATAACCCGTCTGAAATAAATCATTTCCTAATTGCTCTTGCAGTAGATTGTTTTTCTGGGTTAAGTAACGTCATTATCCATTGTCTAACATCTTCCATATTTGTTTGTTGTAGTTCTCTTGAATTTGAATAAATCATTTGATTATCTATTGAATAATAGCTCCATACTGGGTTTCCATTGATATAATTATTTGCTAATTCTTGAATAATTGTAGCTATTCCAATAAGTCGTTTATTTGCGTAAAAATCAGGTATCTCGATTTTGGATATCTTTGGCTGCTGCAGAATATCTTTCGGTATAATCATATATCTGGTTAATCCTATTTTTACAACTTGTATAACTAGTTTGATCTCGTCGTATAATATCTCTGCTGGTATAGTATAAAACTTTATATAAAATAGATTTCCTTTGGTTACTCTTTTATAGGTGATGAATACTTTATGTAATTCTTCTATAGATGTTAGTTCTTCTCCATCTTGGGTATATACGGTATTTATAATCCATAGTCAAAACATGTTTTTATTAAGCTTGTGTTGGTTTTGGGTAGTGTGATTAGCTTGTAGTAACCTTGCAATTTTTGGGTTATATAGTTTGTGTTTGGTTCTTGGATATTTGTAGCTCTGGGGTTAAGGTTTAGAAAAGTTTGTACTTTGTAGATATTTTCTATATATCCTCGGGCTATATGGTTATAAGGTTTTTTTATCTTGGTTCAAACTATCTCGATATGTGGTAATTTGTGGGGGTATGTACAAGGGGTCTTTTTGTATTTTTGGTATAAATGGTTTTTCAAATATCTTATTCATGTTCATGTTCTGATATCTTTTTCCACTAACTCCTTTGCTTGTACCTGCAATTGTAGATTGATAAACGTTATGGGTTTTATAGAGTGTCCCAACATCTCCTTTTAGCTCTGGAATTTTATTGTCTTCTGATTGACATAGCTCTGCACACTGCTGAGTTAGCTGATTCATAGCTTTAGACTTCAGTTTAACTTCATTAGTCTTTAGCTTTTCTATTTCATTACCCATACTGTCCACTTTCATTGAAAGCGTAGTTAGGGTTTTGAGTATTTTTTCTAAAGCATCATCTTCTATTATATTAGTCTGTGTAGCTTTGTCTTGATATGTAAGCTGCAATAACATTTTTGTTAGTACTAATTACTTCAATTGTAAATGTAAAATTTAATATATTCAATACTAGTCTCTGAATTTCTTTCGTTGTAACTGAATTTTGTATTTTCTTTGTTAACCACCACCGTACCTGTGTATTATTTGTTCGTACAATAAATTTATTGTATACAATATATGGCTCAAATGCTAATAAACACTTATATAATGAACATAATTCTTTTCTATTTATTTCCCATTTTATTTTTGTTTCATTAAACGTATCTGAGTAGTATCTACAATGATGTTCTAATTTATCTTCTTCATATCTATATTTAAGTACTCCTTCATAACTATATTCACTAGCATCTGCTTCTACTATATATATCAATTTTTTATTTTCGTCTGGGAATTGTAATTTTGGTAACTCTTTACAAAGTATTTTTATTTTCTGAACTTGTTTTTTATCTTCTTCGTTGTAATTATATTCTATATCCTTTTTACATTTTTCTGTAAAGGCTTTAGGTTTTGTGCTAATTTTGGTATATATTCTCTTACTTGGTTTACTAATACTAAAAATGATTGTAATTTCTTTTTTGTATCTAATTATTCTTTTGAATTTATTATTTTTTGTACTATATGTTGTTGCATTTTTACTCCACTTTTATCTATTTGTATTCCTAAAAATTCTATCTGGTTTTTCATAATTTCAGCTTTCTTTTCGCTTAAACTTATTTCCGATTTTTCTATTATATCTGTAAATTGTTCTAATAATTTTAAATGTTCTTCTTTAGTTTTTATATATAGTAGTATATCACCTATGTATACTATACAATTAGGTAATTGTTTAAAATAACTATCCATAAAATATTGGTATCTACCTGGTGCATTTTTATATCCAAGTAGTAATACGTTTCATTCATAAAATCCTTGTGGTACCGTAAATGCGGTTAATTCCTTAGAATTTTCATCTAACTTTAAGTGGTAAAATCCTGATTTACAATAAAATTTACTAAAATAATTATATCCTTGTATTTGTCTTATTTTTAGTATCTTATTTGGTATTGAATAATTATATGTCATAGTTTTTGCATTTAGGTTTCTATAATCAATAACCATTCTACTTTTTCCTCTTTTTTGTTCACTATGTTTATTTACTATAAATGCAGGACTATTGTGTTTACTATTGTTTTTTTGTATATATTGTTTTTCTAATAATTCATCTATATGCATTTTAAATTCTTTTAAATCGTGAAAATTATATGTTAATGGTTTTTGAGTTATTATGCTATTTTTATCTATTAATTCAATTTTTATAGTAGTTTTATGTTTTTCCCATCCTTTTAATGGATCTTCACTATATAATTATCTTAATTTTTTCTTTATTATTTCTACCTTATCTATTGAAAATATAGTTATTTCTTTTTTATTTATCGAAAATACAACTAGTTCTACTGTGTCTTCTATATTTTTTATATTTTCTAACTTTTGTGTAATTTTTTCATTTCCTTCTATCCAATCAGTTTTCTTTCTTATTTTATTAATAACTCTTTTTGCTCTTACTTTTTGTTTACATGGTGTTGTAAACCACCAATCTGTTTTAGTTATTATATGTGGGTATAATTTATCTAAAAAAGGCATTCCTAAAAGCATATCTATTTATGTTAGTTCATAATTATAGATTTCTTCTATTGTTATTATTTTATCCCATATCTGTATTTTTACATTTTTAGCTTTATATGTAATTAAGCTTCCTTCATTATTAAATTCTTTGACTACTATTGATGTTTTTAATTTATCCCATTTACTTTCTGGTAAACAGTTGTATCTACATAAGTTTGTTTCTGCTCCTGTATCTATCATAGGTGTATAATACCTATTATAATATCCTTCTACTATTATTTTTACAAGTACATATATTTTCATATCATGTTAAAGCTCTTTTTATGAATAATCTTTCTTTATTATATGTTATAGATAATTGTGTATGTTCTATATTGTATGATTTTACTTGTTCTAACCATTTTATTCCTAATATTATGTCTACTTTTTGCATTTCTTCCTTTATTTCAAATTATATTTTTATTTTTCTGACTCATATTATTTTATTTTTTTCTGTCGTATCTTTAATGTTATTAGACTCCTTGGTAGATCTGGGCATATATTACTATTAAATTTTATTTCTTCACTTTTTACTAAATATTTTGCTATATAATTTTCTTCTTGTCCTGTGTTTAAGAGTATTAAATATTCTTTTTCATTTATTGTTCTTGTTATATAATATTGATTTAAATTAACTGTTGAATTTGTTTCATAACTTGTTCTTTTTTATGAGCTTGATCATTCTAGTTTTTCATGAGCTATTCTTTTTGTTGTTCTTATTCTATCATTTATTATTTCTAAATCTTCTTCTATATTTATGTCTTTGTAACTATAATCATTATTATCAATTGTTTTTACAAATTGTTCGAAAGGACTTTCTATTTGTATTTTATTAATTTTATTTTTTTTCGTTATTTTATGTTTTGTTGTTAATACATATAGATTCTTACATCTTGCTGTAAATATTTTACTTCCTGAGGTTAGTTCTATTCCTGATATTTTCCAATATAATACTAATAATTTATCTATATTTTTATCTATTATTTCTACTGAATAATTCGCACTTATTATAAATTTAAATTTTTGGTATATTAAATTTCCTTTTATGGCAGTTATTATACTTTTTTCTATAGGTTTTATAATTCTATCATCTGCTAAATATAATTCTATTGGTGTATTTATTCCTTCTCTAAAACATGTTTTTATTAATATCTCTGTTCCTCCAAGGTGTACATATTTTATTGGGTCTTTACTTTTTATATCGTTTATTTCTTTATTAATGATTCTTTTGTTACTAGTGGTATACTAGCTCTACCTTTTGCATATCTACAGTCTATTACATGTTCTTTTTGGCTTACTACATAGTATTCCCTTTTTTCTACTAAATATATTTTTTATTGTTGGTATTTTAAATATTTTTTCTACACTTAAATCTAACTCTTTTCCTTTTATTTCGTCAAATATATTACTGTCAAATATTATTTTTTGATCTGTTCCTTCTTCATTTAAATATTCTTCCGTTGTTATTATTTTTATATCTTCTTCAGTTATTTGATTCATTTTTATATCTTTTCCAGTCATTTGATTCATCTAATTCAATATCTATTTCATTATCTGTTTCATTCTCAGAAATTTCATATATACTATCTTCACTTTCTAATTCATAATCTATATAATCTATCTGCATATATTCTGTATTTTCTATTTTTATTTCTGATATTTGTTTCTTTTTTGGGTTTTTTGGTAGTTTACAATCTTTAGCGAAATGTCCTAGTTTTCCACAATTATAACAAGTACATTCTTTTTTATAGATTTCTTTTTCCTATATGGTCTTTTATATTTATAATTTTTTACATAATATCTTTTTCTTGGTTTCTTATACTTATATTTTGATTTTTTTGTATTTCTTATATTTCTTATGTCTTTTTCTTTTCTTATAATATCTTTCTTCACATCCAAATTGAGGTGTCATTTTATCTTTGCAACATGCTAAATTTCTTATTAATGTTTTTTTCATTTTTATTTCTTCTCTATATTTTTCACATAGATTTCTATACCATTGTTGTAAAAAATTTATTCTTGCTCCTAGGGTATCTACTATTTTTGTTTCATTCCAACTCTTTATTATTTTTGAACTAAATGGTTCAGGTAATTTACTGAAATATAATCTTCTTATTTCTTTACTTTCTTCTATATTATATGTTCCTTTATAATAATATTCTTTAAATGCGCACGTATACTCATCTATATAGCACATATTACATATTGCTAGTTTTAACATTAAATTTTTATTTATATCTTTTTGTTTATTTTGCTCTTCTTCTTCTGTTGTTACACTACTAAATTTATCTCTTATAGCCTTTTCATATTTTTTCAATATTTCTGTTGGTAGTATTTTAGTAGTTGTTGATGTTCCTTCTGTTTTATTATCAGATCTTTTTACTTTTTTACTTGCTTCGGTTAGGTTTAAAAACCATAATTTTACTGTTCCTATTAATGTCTTTTCTATATATTCTGGTGTATTTTTTTGTATCTATTTTATTATCTAATAATTGTTTTGACATATATCCTACCTATAGTTGTATTGTTTTATTTGTGTCTATTATACAGTCTAAATCTAGAAAGTTGTAATTAATTATTTGTTTTGGTGTCCATTTATTATATTCATCCTTTGGATTATATCCTTTAAACTTACTTTTGTAATTATATGTTGGTTTTCTTATTTCTGATGTACTAGGTATTATATTTTATCTAGAGTATTTACTTCTGTATTTATTAGTTCTAGATTTTCTTTATTAATTACTTCTTGTTTTTCATTAATTTCTAGCTTTCCTATGTTTTCTAGAATTTCTGTATATGTTTCACTATCTTCCAAATCATAATTATCTGTTTCTTCAGCATCTATTGTATTTATTTCTAATTCACTAGTTTCTGGTGGTATGGTTATTTTTTTTCTATATTTAAAATCTTTCCTAGTTTTTAAAGTAAAATCCTTATAAAATCATCGATTTCATTCTTATTACGTACTTAAAACTTTGGTATTTCTTAAATTTTTCTAATTTTAATATTTTTATATTTATTTTTTAGATTTTTCATAGTGGATCCACATAGCCAGTGTTAGTAACCGCGGCACGGTATTGACACCCTTCCAACTAGGGACACAGGTTGGATCCCAAGTTTCTCATTGGGACATGTCGGTTAGATGATAGCTCCCATAGTCTCAGTCTAGTGATAAGCTCAGTTATTCAGTTTCAGTTTTTCTTGACCATAGAATACAATTATAAGTCATTTATTTATCAATATCCAATATTTCAGTATACAAATTATATTCAGAATATATTTTATGCTTGGTCATGCATTCTCAGTCTTTACAGATTTCATGCAATCTATTCAGTACTTAATGCTATTCATTCATTCAGTTATTACTTCTGCACATGAAACCATGCATACCAACCTAACCTCATTTAGTATACTAGTACATTTAAAAGTATTTATCGCATATTCGTTTCCATGCTCTACGATGTTTAATATCGTAGGTTCGGATGCTCAGTTCCCTGATCACGCATAGACACACCAAATTATCAACTGTAGTAGTAGTGATTCCTTATACTTCGAGGACATGGTTTATTTACCTTAGTTTCCTTTATCATTTCAACAAATTTCTATTCAGTCGAAGTTAGTTGGGGGTTCTTCCTATCATCTCCACAGTCAGTAGAGGATTTTCAGACTAGTACAGACAGTTAGTCAGTCTTCAGTTTTCAGTTGCCATTATCAGTTGTTTTATCAGTATTATCAGTATTGTTTTACAGATATTATCAGAACCATGATTTAAAACCTTATGTCATTCCTTACTTAAATTTTGCATATGATCTTTTGTTATTAGTTTTACCCAGTGCTCACAATAGGTACCAGCTCAGGGGTTATCTTATGGTCTCTCGGGACCGTAAGCATTATGTGGCACCCAGGGTGTACTCTCAGGGTGTTACACTCAATAAGGTCACTGATAAAAACAAGTACCCTCTTCCCAGAATCAATGACTTATTTGATAAACTCCAATGTGACAAATGCTTCTTAAAAATAGATCTCCATTCGGGGTATCATCAGTTGAAGGTCAGGGAGGATGACATTCCCAAAATAGCTTTCTAAACTTGATATGTCCATTATGAATTCTTAGTTATGTCCTTCGAGCTGACTAATGCCCCTGTATCTTTTATGGACCTCATGAATAGGGTGTTTCAACAGTTTCTTGATCTGTTTGTCATAGTATTTATTCACGACATCTTGGTTAACTCTAAGAATGAGGAATATCATGATAGTTACCTCCAAATTATCCTTCAGACCCTCAAAGATCATGAGTTGTATGAGAAATTTTCCAGGTGTGTTTTTCTGGCTTAGTGGTTTTGCTTTTTTGGGGCATATTATTTCTAGAGAGGGAATTAAGGTTGATCTCTAAAAGGTTGAGGCAGTGAGAAAATGAGGCAGTGAGAAAATGTCCAAGACCCACGACTCCAACTGATATCTGGGGCTTCTTGGGTTAGGCAAGGTATTACAGAAGATTTGTAGAGAGTTTTTCCTCCATAAATGTTCTCCTTACCAAATTGACTCAAAAGGTAAAATTGTTGTGGTCGGATTCATGTGAAAATAGTTTTGAGAAATTAAAATATAAGTTGACTACCACACCATTTTTGACTCTTCCTGATGGTACAGATGGTTTTGTTGTGTACTGTGATGCATCTCGAGTGGGACTTAGGTATGTGCTTATGCAACATGGTAAAGTGGTAGATTATGCATCTAGGTAGTTGAAGGTGCACAAAAAGAATTATCCCACTCATGACTTAGAGTTAGCAGTTGTGGTGTTTGCACTTAAGATCTGGAGGTATTATTTTTATAGGGTGCATGTAGATATATTTAATGATCACAAAAGTTTACAGTGTGTTTTCTCGCTGAAAGAGCTGAATCTTAGGCAGAAGTGTTGGTTAGAATTGTTAAAGGATTATGACATGACCCTGCACTATCATCCGGGCAAGGCCAATATGGTGGCCGACACTCTTAGCAAGTTGTCAATTGACAATCTTTCTCAGGTTTAGAAAGAGAAGAGGGAGATGGTGAAAGAAATTCATCAACTTGCAAATTTGGGAGTTCAACTTTTGTATTTCGAAGATAGAGGAGTAATTGTTCATGAAATAGCTAAAGCCACCTTATGTGATAAAGTTAAGGAGAAGCAGGCTGAAGATCCCATCTTGACATAGATTAATAAAGATGTTGTCTAGCAGATAGTGATGGCGTTTAAAATCAAAGGTGATGGAATTTTGAGGTATCAGGGTAGGCTTTGTATACCAAATGTGGGTGGATTGCGAGAAAGAATTATTGACGAAGCTCACATTTTAAGGTATGTTGTTCACCCAGTCTCCACAAAAATGTATCATGACCTTAAGACTATTTATTGGTGGAACAATATGAAATGTTAGGTTTCTAATTTTGTTTCTAAGTGTTTGAATTGCCAACAAGTCAAGGTAGAACATTTGAGACCAGGTGGCACTGCTTAAGAGATAGGTTTATATGTGTGAAAGTGGGAGATGATTAATATGCACTTCATTATGGGGCTTCTGAAGTCTCGTAACCAATATGACTCAATTTGGGTGATTGTGGATCGAATGACCAAGTCCGCTCATTTACTTCCCGTGCGGACGAATTATTTGGGGGATGACTATGCTAAGTTAAACATTCAGGAAATAGTCCGATTGCATGAGGCCCCCATGTCTATTATATCCGATCGAGGTACACAGTTCTCTTTTTTGTTTTGGAGATCTTTTCAGAGGGGTTTAGGTACCCAAGTGAACTTGAGTACTTCTTTCCACCCTCATACTGATGGGCAAGATGAACACACCTTTCAGACCCTTGAAGATATGTTGAGGGCCTATGTGATTGACTTCAAAGGTAGTTGGGTGGATTATTTGCTGTTGATAGAATTCGCCTACAAAAATAACTACCATTCAAGTATTCAGATGGCTCTTTTTGAAGAGCATTTTGGGAGGAGATGTAGGTCACCAATTTTATGGAATGAAGTGAGTAAAACCCGGTTGTTTGGGCCAGACCTTGTGCATCAGACAATGAAAAAGGTGAATATTATTAGGGAGTGGCTTAAGACTGCTTAGAGTGGCCAGAAATCTTATGCCAATATTAGAAGGAGAGATTTCAAATTTGAGGTGGATGATTGGGTATTTTTAAAGATCTCCCCTATGAAGGGAGTCATGCATTTGAGAAAGAAGGGAAGCTTAGTCCTCGCTATATAGGACCGTATCAGATTGTAAGGAGGATAAATGGAGTTTCTTATGAGTTAGAATTGCCTGCTAGTCTAGCTTCTATGCATCCAGTATTCTATGTGTCAATATTGAAGTGGAGATCACTCTCTTATGTTGCCTTGAGAAGAGATCAGTGTGAAAGACTCCTTGTAATATGAAGAATAATCCTTTTCCATCTTGGATCGCTATGTTCGGAAACTGATAAGTAAGGAAATAGATTCGGTTAAGGTGTTATGGATGAATCAAAATAAAGAGGAAGCTACTTGGGAGTCAGAGGATGATATGAAAACTAGATACCCAAACCTCTTTAAGATCGTGGATGATGGCATAGAAGGTATAAATCATATACAACTCTCTCTATCTTTTCATTAGTATGCTTAAAATGATGCTTATCTATGTTCCAAGCCATCATTCGGGGATAAATGATCCCAAGAGGGGGATAATGTAACACCCTGTATCCTTCTCGACTTGATACCACCCCTAGTGCTCACTTAAGACACTTAGAACCTGAAAATAAAACTAAGTGTTGGAGACTTAGTCTCATTTTGACCCCTTAAACTTTGATGATTTTATTTTTGACTTTTTTGGAAGCGTATTGTTTATTTTAAAGTAGATTCATTATTGGGGTGGTAAGTAGTACATCTCGGGTGAGTTTCAGAATTTTTGGGCGAGCATAAGGGCAAGTTTGGATAACCAAAATAGTAGAAGCCCATGATATGCCCGCATTGAGCACTCTAGACCGGTGCTACAGAGCTCACACTGCGTGCTCGTTTCGGTGCTATAAAGCCCATGCCGCGCCCTCCATTCCATGGTCTCAAAATTTCCAACTTCTGATTCTACATAATTAAGGGCAATATGGTCATTTACCTCACTCAAAACCATCCAAAACATGAGATTTGAACCCTTAAAGAATATTGTACATCCTTATTCTCTTTGTTTCACTTCAAGAAAACTCTAGAGCGGCAAAGATCAAGAATCAAGCCTCTAAGTCAAGATTTCCAAGAAACAAATAAAGAATTTAGTTCTATCCTTTGAATTAGGTCATCTAAGGTACATGGGGTTTTCCTAAACTACATGAGCATGGTGAAATCATTTTAATAATGTTTGAATGTTGTGAAATCATGTATTTACAAAGGGACTTAAATATACATTGAAAATTATGTATTGTGTACCCTTTGATGATAACATTTTGGTCTTGACGCCTTCTCTTAAATCTTGATTTTTCTCGTGTATATGTATATATGTAATTTTTATTTTTGAAATATGAATTTAGAGCAAGAATAATGAATTTTCACTCTCTTATTGCTTTACTCTTTGAATTACAAATTATGGGTTACTAAAGATGTATGTCTTAAAGTATGAATCAAGAGCTTTACTATCTTATATGAACTTTGTGTTGATTGACAATTAAAGAGAGGTATAACTTCTTGTTTTTAAATGCTAAATGTGATAATCAAGGAATTTCATGGTTGATTTGAGAAATTGACCACCATTTGCCAAAATATTGAAAAGAGAGAATCTTTTCATGGTTTGACACATGTTTTGAAATATGAATCCTCTTGCACCGTTTGAATTATTTGGTGGCCTAAGTATTTTTTTGAATGAAAGAGATGTACATGATATTTTTTGGCTTAGAAAATATTGCTTGCAAGTTTTGGTATGACGATACCAAAGCAGATGAATGCCATAACCGAGTAAGATTTGCAGATTTTAATTTCAAACAATGCATGTCTTAAAGAGTTAAAAATAGGATTAAAGGGAGTTAGGTGGTTACCCGAAGAAGGCATTTAAGGGTAAGGGATTATTGCCAAAAATCATATTTTGCTGATACGGGTTTATTATGGCCTCACGAGCTACCATACGCTGACCTAGTGCCCTTTGATATATTAGAGATAGAGACTCAAGCTATTGCGATATACTTGGGTTGGGGGCTTGGCCGCCAAGTTAAAGGAGGATTCCATATAGCCCATGGGATTATAGAGTTATAGGGTGTACCACCTAGCTCATAAGTAAAATAAAAGAGTGAGTAGTCGATTTCAAATAAATATTCTAAGTCCTGCAAATATGCCTATGTGTTTTTCATATAACTTATGTAAATAGTATATAAATTTGTCTCATTTATGTTGTATAACAATCATTATTTTAGATTTCTCAGCATACCAGTACATATGTATTGACCCCCTATATTTCAGTATCTGAGGCATAGCTGAGGTCCCATTCAGTAGTAGGCATGTGTGTCAAAAGTTGCCGTTGGTGAGCCTTCTCTATTCCTGAAGGCTTGGTTATTGGAATTCATTATCTCTTTCTGTTTTATGGTCTAACTGGGGACCTTGTCCCAGTTTTAGAGAAGATGTTGGCTTTTATGTATTAAAGATTTTGCAGTCTGATGTTAGATTCTATTAGTGATGTATCGATTTTATTCTAAATTTGTTCAACTGAATTATAATATTGACTATGATTCCATATTATTTTGTATTTCTTTCTTTTTTCTTTGTATATGAATGTGTGCATGATTGCCAGATAGTGAAGGGCGCTCGGGCCTTTATGGTTTGGGATGCTCGTCGTGGACAGGGCCTCAGCTTGGGTCGTGACATGACCTCTAAGGGTGTTATTGGGTGATGGATCTAGATTGTCATTTATGATGAGCAATGCTCTTTCAGCTTTCTGATGACTTCCTCAATCTACTCCAATTCTTGAAGTTGAAGAAGGATGAGTTCTTCTTCTAGAAGTTGAAGAATGTTGATTCTTCTTCTGTAAGTTGAAGAAGGATGAGTTCTTCTTTTGAAATTTGAAGAAGGCTGAGTTTTTCTTCTGAAAGTAGAAGGTTGAGTTCTTCTTATGGAAGTTAAAGGAGGTTGAGTTCTTCTTCTATCAGTTGAAAAAGGTTGAGTTCTTCTTTTTGAAGTTGAAAAAGGCTGAGTTCATCTTCTGGAAGTTGAAAAGGGTTGTGTTCTTCTTCTGGAAGTAGAAGAAGGCTGAGTTCTTATTCTGTAAGAAGAAGAAGGTTGAGTTCTTCTCCTGAAAGTAGAAGAAGGTTAAGTTCTTCTTATGAAAGTTGAAGAAGGTTAAGTTCTTCTGGAAGTTGAAGAAGGCTGGGTTCTTCTTAGGTAAGTTGAAGAAGGCTGAGCTCTTCTTCTAAACATTGAAGAAGGTTGAGTTTTTCTTTTGGAAGTTAAAGAAGGTTGAGTTCTTCATCTGAAATTTAAAGAAGGTTGAGCTCTTCTTCTGTAAGTTAAAGAAGGTTTAGTTCTTTTTCTGGAAGTTGAAGAAGGTTTAGTTCTTCTTCTGGAAGTGTAACACCCCGGTAATACACCCTAGATGTCACACGATATTCAAGACTAAAAGTAGTCCCAAGCTAACCCTTTTATCCCTCTAATAACTTTGAAACTCATAACAAGGGTAATTTGACATATGAAATCTTGAAATGTTGGATTAATGTCTTGGCTAAAACTGAATTTAATCTCTTACTGAAAGTCTTAAACTTTAGAATCTTGAAAAAAAACACTTTAAAGTCTATAGCTGAAACAGTAGAACAAACCTCTGCTTTTAACTAGAGAGCCACTGGGGCAAGTTGCAGCTGACTCGAACTGAAACTGAAATCAAATAACTAAAGTACTTCATCAATAACAAATCTGATAGAATGGCCCCCGAACTATGAGGGCTCACCAAGATTTGGGATGTAGGTGGTGATGCTCGAAATCAATCATGCTGCTGGAATTGATCTCCAGGCCTTACATTATAAGAAAATGTATCACATAGATATATATGTAGATCAGTACTTCTAGAATGCACTAAGTATGTGGGGGTAAATGTATAAGTAAAATAGTACTCAATAGTCATATAAACTTTTAAATAATGCATGCCAAGTATAATTGACTCACCTTGAGCTTGAATAATTGAGACTGGAAATCATAAACCATGAATAATGAAGTATATTGTATAAATCTTGTGAGCCATAACACTTAGTTCTAAAAGTTGTACCTTTACTCTTTCTATTGGGAGGTTCTTCTAACCGACATAAATTATGTGAGATATCATGGAGTCCAACATCTCTCACCCACGTTGGTAGAGTTGTTCTACCCTTTCCATCGAAATAGAACCTAGCTAGAGTGATCACTATACTGAACCCACTATAGGCATTAAAATCCTTCGGTGGAACATAGTTCTGTGGCATGAGACCTTGGAATCATACCCAACTCGGTCGTAAATACTACTCCCATATTACTTATAGGCTCTCTCTTTAGGAAATACACCTCAAAATAGCATAAGGGTTTATAATGAAAACCAGTTATGCATCTCTTTGCTCTAAATTACGATCAACATAAATAAATGTGGATTCCATCTCTTAGCTGAGGATCAAAAGATCCATCTTTCTTTAAATTTTGGTATAAAACCATCAAATAAACTTAAGAGCATGATCTTCTTGAAATCTCATTACTTAAACTTAGGGATTAAAAACCCATGCTTTAAACTCAAGTCAATTCATAACAAAACTTCATGCTCAATAACAATCTTGAAATACTTCAACAATATCAAGTCAAGATAGTTCAATCTCATGCATAAAAGAAATCTCATAAGTTAAAACATAAACATAAGCACTTCTTGATAAACTTAAAACTTTAAATCTCATGATAATCACCTGCTTCAAGAATATAGAAACTTTGGTATGAACCCTACTTCAAAACAAGTAAATAGATTGTCAAAATTACGTAATTTGGGCACAAAGGTGAAAGGATACCCTTTTTCATAACCCCACATACCTTATTAGACTTAATTTGATGTAGAATCTTGACTTTGAACTCTTAAAGATGTTCTTAGAGGTTGTTTCTTGAAATTATTGGATTAAAAACCTTGAATTCTTGATTATCTTGAAGAGGATATAAAGGAGTTTTGGATTTCTTGGAATTAGGTTAGGGTTGTAATTTACATAGTTTCCCCTCTAAAGATTAAAGTAGCAACTGGAATGCCATCTGTGGGCTTGGCGCGACGCGATGGCATGCCCATCGTTATTCCCGGTGCGACACGGTGGAATCGCGTTGAGCTGTTGGAATTGAAATTTAAACACGATCCAAACCTCATCCGAAAATTCTGAAACTTCCCCGAGACATGCTTCTTACACCCCTGAATATGAATCAACTCAAAAACCATTGTCTCGGAGCCTGGAAGGTCAACTTAAAAATCTTTGAATTAAGGAGTCAAAATAAGGCTAAGTCTTCAACACTAAGCTAAATTTTTTTAGGCTTTAGGCTTCTTAGTCAAGCACTAGGAGCTGAACTAGACTAAGTCTAATACGGGGTATTACAGGAAGTTTCATACAGACTTCAAGCTTTTCTTTTAAGGTTAGGAATTCTAGTGTTGGGTGAAGGATTTGCTTCCGCCATTGTAAAATCTTTAATTTGAGAAAATAAGAAAATCTGATGTTCGTCCTTTTGCAAAAACTATATATATATAAAGGAGTTTTATCACCATTTTAAAGGAGTTTATACATGTTTAATTATGTTACAGTATATGATTTTATATTATAATATTTTTTCACTTGTCGTAAACAACAATTAGGATTTTTGATTTTGTCAACTCTCTATCCACACTAATTATCTTAGGATATTAAAATGAAATGCCTTTTTTTATATGTTAGTATAAATTGGACAATACTTAATTTAACACTGTTAAAACATGTTGTAGAAAACTTATACCAAGAATGACTACAAACACAATATGCGTTTTCGAACAAGAGAAATTTTTTAAAATAAACAACTATAATCAAAATATATTTTTACCTCATAAATAATGATCATTTTTTCTACCAAAAACAATGATCATTTTACGCATGAACTTATTATGAGATATTACATTAAAGAT
Organism: Capsicum pubescens; assembly: GCA_030864215.1. Classification (NCBI taxonomy): domain Eukaryota; kingdom Viridiplantae; phylum Streptophyta; class Magnoliopsida; order Solanales; family Solanaceae; genus Capsicum; species Capsicum pubescens. The sequence continues at coordinate 275,813,791 of CM061542.1, forward strand.
TGTTAAAAAAAAGCTTTTTTTAAGAATCCAATAACACAAGTCTAATTAGGAAAAATATTAACTGTGTTATTATAATCTTACAAAATGGCAACAATACAAAGAAACAAAGAAGGAAACTCAATTAATATTACAATATTTGGTCAAATCCTTTTTAAAAAAAGAAGTAACATAATTATTTTTTTTACTTTTTTGTTATTTCAGTTCATTTTCATCATACAATGTGATGATTCTATCACTATAAATGCATCTTTGGTGTTGAAATCCAACATTATATTTTATTATTTTCTCAAACTAAAGGTTTAGCAATGGTGGAACAAATCCTTCACCCAACAGGAAAGTTCTTAACCTTGAATTTCAAGTGTGGTGGCTGCAATCTTAGATAGGCAAGATTTGTGCAACAACTTCAAGAGGTTAGTAACTTTATTAAACTTATTTTGGTTATGTTATCTGTAGTACTTACATAAGTTTTGTGATTCATATTGTGATTCATAATCATGCTATAGTTGCGTATGCTTTGTGTACTTGATGTGTGAGCAGACGCTAACACATTTGAGGCTTTTAACTGAGAATAATTGCAAGGTCTTAAGCAACTTTTATCGTTTTTGATTGTTTTATCTTTGATTTTGCAGTAGAATCCAAGATGCAAGAGAACCAACAATGATGAAAGAAAAAGAGTTGAAATCTGAAGCAAATAGAAGAGAAGTATGGATGACGACATTCTTGATAAGTCGCCAGCCCTGTGATAAGTTATCAGATATACCATCAGCCTTAGATAGAGGATGTACCTCAGCTGAAAGTTGTGACGACATTTCCTGATAAGTCGTCAAAGAGTTTATAAGTCGTCAGAGTCGCCGTCAGCCTTAGGCAGAACATGTAAGCTGAGGTGGAGAAGTGACGACATTGTCTGATATGTCGTCATATTTTTTATAAGTCGTCAGGATTCATCATCATCCTTAAGAAGGAAGTGCTAAAACTAAAGAGGGAGCTGACGACATTTGTGACAAGTCGTCAGACTCCTGATAAGGTGTCACGAATGTCGTCGCCTAATTCGAGGAATTATTAAACTCTGTGAGTTTATTTCCTTATTTAGGCTGAACTATAAAAAGTATTGTTTAGGTTTTCTAAAGGAGTCCCAAACATAATCTTGGAACACATGTATTTTGTTATTTTTCTCTCTAGTTTCTTGGCTTGAAAAATAATTAACTTTAAAGAGATTTTCATCAATATTTTGGGATTTCTTTTGTGATATAATCTGAGAATCACTAGTTATTATTCATCTTGTGGTAAGTTCATCTTTCAAATTATGAATACGTCTAGTTGTTTCGCTTATTACATTATGAGTGGCTAAATCCCTTTGACCCGAATTATGGGATTTATGGGTTAAGTATTGGTAAGATGCTATGTGTTTACGATTCTAAAGGTAATAGGCCTCCTTGATAATTCCAAAATTTTAATTATTGTCTATTGATTGCAAACGATAGATAGCACCTACTTTGATTTGCTTGAGATAAGAAATCAAATCTAGTAGGAAGTGAATTATTGACCGGGACTTGGAAACACTAAACTTCCATTTAATAATCGATGATGTAACAAGGTTGATTAACCTGAGGTAAAGTTTGGTTAGTAAATATAAATTCCCTAAGTCCGAGAGGATTAGGTAATTAAATGCTTAAGTAGGTCGAGAGACATTTAGGCATAACTTCGATAGAGATAATCTGTTGTCCTACCTACTGTGATAATCTTGAATCACTATTAGCATCTGTCAAGTACTAAAACCTATAGTGAACATAATTCTGGTTTTCCATAAACTCTTGATTATAAACACTGAAACTAGAGTGACCAACAATTATTTGCTAATCTCCAAAAACCCCATTTCAGGAAACATCCAACTATCAGTTGATTAAATCGCAAACAACTTAAGTTCACACCATATTCCCTTTGGGATTCGACCCCAACCTTGTTGGGTTATATATTAACAACGATCGCTTACATTCTCATTAGAGAGGTGTAGTTTGAGCGTTATCAAAAATGGCGTCGTTGCTGGGGAATACGGTTGTAAATTGAAGTTTGTATGCGCTAATTGACTGTTAGTCAAGTTTCCTAATTTTATGTTTATTTGTTGTTTTTGTTTATTGAAAAACCTTTGTAGTGTATGCCAAGAACCAGATGTTTCGGAGAACTATTATTACTATTTAACCCAGAACCGCAATGAATTGGAAGAATGGCAAACCAGCAGAAGGCTGATAGGTTATCATCCTTAGCTAGAGCTCAGGTGAATATGCAGAATGTCAGTCAACAAGTACGACATCAAAATCTTGAGAATGAAGATTTGGGAGACGAGGAGTTTTTAAACCCTGGTAACCCAAGGCGTGCAGAGCAAGTAGATGCACCAGTACAGCGTAATGCTAATAGGAACCGTCTGTTCCAAGGAAGATAATATTACTAGCCAGTCCAGTATGACCTCAATGATGATGATGATGGAATGTATGGAGCAGGTGCAGCGGGTGTAATTATTCCTCCACCGTTGGCACCTGGGGAAAAGTTCAACATTAGGAGTACTATGATTTAACTCCTTAATCTGTAGGGGTTGTTTGGTGGTCTTCCTGGGGATGATCCCAACTTGCATCTGGTGAACTTTGTCACCATCTGTAAATCTTTTGATAACCTAGGAATGGGTCAGAATGCTATCCGATTGAGATTGTTTCCGTGGTCTCTGTCTGGGGAGGCAACATTGTGGCTTAATGAGCTGACACCCGATTCTATAACTAATTGGAGGCAGTTGAAAGAAGCTTTCCTATAAATGTTCTTTCTGCCTTCTAGGAGGGTACAGTTGAGGGATCAGATCATCAAGTTTAGGCAACTCCCAACTGAAGCCTTGCATGAAACCTGGGAGAGGTTCAAGAAGAAGATGACACAGTGTCCGAACCACAATATGACAGACATACACTTAATGGAGACTTTGTACAAGACTCTTAACTCTGTAACAAAACCAATTGTAGATAATGCTGCTGGTGGTTTGTTTATTGATCTTACATTCCCAGAGGCTTTAGAAATATTAGAGAGAATGACCAAACAGAGTTGAGCATGGCATACCAGAGACTCTGTGGTAGCAACCCCCACTTTTTTTGTGGGTATGACTGTGGAACAACGCAGAAGAGATGAGAAGCGTGAACAAGACATGGCTCACCTAAAAATGCAGATGGACCTGCTAACCAAGCACTTTCTATCAGGAAAGACTGAGAAGGTGAAAGCTGTGGGATCTCAAGATAGAGTTGATATTGATGCAGAAGAATAGATGAACTATGTTAATAATCAGGGGGTTCCCGAGGCAATAGCCAAGGGAATCAAGGTCGAAAGTATTATGATAAGCCTGGTTATAAAGATAAGGAGCAGGGAAACTGGAGAGGCAATAACGATAGGAGCGGGCTATATGTCCCTTCTGGAAATTGTGAGGCTGCTACAACAAGTTCTAAAAAGATGTCCATGGAGGACATGATGGCTAAGTTGTTGAAGGGAGTGGAGGCTACCAACTCTGGTGTGACTACCATGAAGAACGATCTGTCATCTACTAGTCAGGTGGTAAACTCACACTCCACCGCAATCAAATAGTTGGAGAAACAGATAAACCAACTCTCCACAATATTTAACCAGAGAAAGAGCGAAACATTACCAAGTGATACGGTCTAGAATTCGCAAAATAATGGATTATGTATAGCGATTACCACTAGGAGTGGTAAGATGTTACCTGGCCCTTCTGTGGGCAAAAGTTTGGTTGAAGATATGACTGAGGTAGAGGATGAACCCAAAGAAAAATGTCCAGTGAAGTCTGAGAAGATGGATAGTTCTGATGATGCTCTGGAGAAAGAGAAAGAGAAGGATAAGGAGGTAGTGTTAAAAACTCTCCCAAGACCACCACCTCCCTTTCCTCAATGATTGAATAAAAAAACTGATGATGCAAAATTCAGTAAGTTCATGGAAATGCTCAAACAATTGACAATAAATGTAACTTTGGTGGAGGCACTCGAGCAAATGCCAGGATATGCTAAGTTCATAAAGGACCTTGTGACTAAGGAAAGAGTGGTGAGCTACGAACCGGAGGATAATCTCCATCATTTTAGTGTTATTTCTACGAGGACCTTGGTGTAGAAGAATCCAAACCCAGGAGCATTCACTATTCCCTATACGATTGGGTCTACAAAATTCGCTAAGGCATTATGCGATCTGGGAGCGAGCATTAATTTGATGTCGCTGGCTGTATATAAAAAGCTAGGTATGGGAAATCCCACACCCACCAATATGCGACTTGTGATGGAGGATAGGTTAGTAAAATGACATGTTAGTATTTTGTATGATGTGTTGGTGAAAGTAGCTAGCTTCATATTCCCTGCAAATTTCATCATTCTAGATTGCAAGGTAGACTTTGAGGTGCCCATAATCTTGGGTCGACCTTTCCTCGTAATCGGAAGTGTGTTGATTGATTTGAGAGCAAATGAGCTCTTGTTCAGGATGAATGATGAAGTGGTACGATTTGATGTGTGTCAATCAATGAAGCAGTATAAAGAAATGAGTGTGTTCTCAGTAATTAATGTGCATTATGAGGACGGACAGGAGGTGTCAATAGAGGAGCAACTTGTTGTCGAGCCTTTATCTGCAGTTTTGATAAATTTTGATCGTGAAGGCATTGAGGAGTATGAAGATATTATTTGTGCTTTGTCAGGAATGGTTTCATATCCTTATGTTCCTAAGAGTCTAGACCTTGATCTTGATAATCTACCGACACCACAGGCTAGACATCCATTGAAGAGCCACCGGTGTTGGAATTAAAAGAACTGCCTGGGCACTTAAGGTACGTGTTTTTGGGCCACGAAAACATGCTACCCATTATTATTGCGTCTGATTTAGGTGAGAAACAAGTGGAAGGACTTATTTGAGTACTTCATAGGTACAAGATAGCAATAGGATTGACCATCGCAGATATTATTGGCATTTTCCTTGGCATCTGCACGCATAAAATACAACTTTAGGAAGATTGTATTCCAACTATCGATCACCAGCACCGTCTTAACCCACCAATGCAAGAGGTGATTAAGAAGAAAATTATTAAGTGGTTGGATACAGGAGTGGTTTACCCTATTTCTGACAGTAAATGGGTGAGCCCAGTTCAATGCGTGCCCCAAAAAAAGGGGCATGACTGTGGTTGCAAATGAAAAGAATGAGTTGATTCCACTCAGGCTTATGATTGGGTGGAGAGTTTTCATGGACTACCATAAACTAAATTCATGAACTTTGAAAGACCACTTCCCGATGCTCTTTATGGACCAAATGCTTGATCGATTAGCCGAAAGGGGATAGTATTGCTTCTTGGATGGTTATTCCCGATATAACCAGATCTATATTTCTCCTGAATACTAGGAGAAGACGACATTCACATATCCATATGGTACCTTAGTATTTAAGAGAATGTCGTTTGGGCTATGCAATGCACCCACTACTTTTCAATGGTGCATGATGTCTATCTTCTCAAATATAGTGGAGGACACCATAGAGGTATTCATGGATGATTTCTCTGTGGTGGAAGATTCATTTGAGATGTGTTTGGAAAACCTGAGTATAGCCTTGCAGCGATGTGTTGAATTCAATTTGGTGCTTAATTGGGAGAAATCCCACTTTAAGGTAAAGAAGGGTATCATTCTCGGGCACAAAATTTTAGCAAAAGGGATAGAAGTTGATCTAACCAAGGTTGAAGTTATTGAGAAACTACCACCTCCTATTTCAGTAAAGGAAGTACGTAGTTTTCTTGGACATGCTCGCTTTTACCGGAGGTTTATAAGAGATTTTTCGAAGGTTGCAAATCCACTTTGCAAACTTTTAGAGAAAGAAGTGAAGTTTTCCTTCGATGATGATTGCTTGAAGGAATTTGAATGCCTTAAAAAAAGCTAGTTGAGGACCCTATCATTGTTGCACCGGACTGGTCAAAACCGTTTGAGATCATGTGTGATGCAAGCGGTGTTGCCCTTGGAGCTGTATTGGGACAAAAGAAGGACAAACTGTTTCATCCAATATACTATACCAGCAAAGCACTGAACGGAGCATAAAAGAACTACATTGTCACTGAGCAGGAACTCCTGGATGTAGTGTATGCTTTTGAGATATTCAGGGCTTACCTGCTTGGGACCAAGGTGGTGGTCCACACTGACCATGCAGCCTTGAGGTATTTGATGGCTAAGAAGGATGCAAAACCAAGGCTGATTAGATGGGCGTTGCTGCTACAAGAATTTGACTTTGAAGTCAAAGATAGGAAAGGTTGTGTAAACCAGGTTGCGGATCATCTATCTAGAATGGAAGGTGAGCAGGAAATTAGTGATGAAATGGAGAAAAATAATGCATTTCCTAATGAGGAGATCTTGGCTACTGCTGTGGAAAAATTTCCTTGGTACGCTGATTTTGCAAATTATGTTGTGAGTGAGGTCATTCCAGAAAATCTTTCTTTTCATCAAAGAAAGAAATTCCTGCATGATGTGATACATTACTTCTGGGATCAGCCGCATCTTTTTTGGCGATGTACTGATAATATTATAAGGAGATGTGTGCCATAAGTGGATGTATTGCGCATATTAGAAGCATGTCATGCTTCCCCAATTGGTGGTCACCATGAAGATGACCGAATGGATAAGAAGATATTGCAGAGCGGCTACTATTGGCCAACACCATTCAATGATGCTCGCGAGTTTGTGCTGAAATGTGACCAATGTCAGAGTTAGGGGTCAATCTCCAAAAGACATGAGATGCCTTTGACTAAGATGCTTGAAGTGGAATTGTTTGACATCTAGGACATCAATTTCATGGGTCCTTTTGTAAGCTCATGTGGGATGAAGTATATTTTAGTTGCTGTTGAATATGTCTCAAAATGGGTGGAAGTTGTTGCCTTGTCTGATAATGAAGTAAAAAGTGTTGTTGCTTTTCTCAAAAAGAACATCTTCTCTCGCTTTAGAGTGCCATATACTATTATAAGTGATGGAGGATCTCATTTTTGCAACGAAGTATTTCATGCGGCTTTAGCAAAATATGGGGTGAAATAGCATAGAGTAGCCACTCCATATCACCCACAAACTAGTGGGCAAGTGGAGGTGTCAAATCAAGAGATTAAATTAATCCTAGCAAAAACGGTAAATGCTAGTCAAAAAAACTGGTCTTGAAAGCTCAATGATTCCTTGTGGGCATACCGAACTGCTTTCAAGACACCCATTGGCATGTCACCATTTTAGTTGGTGTATGTAAAGGCATTCCACTTATCAATAGAGCTGGAGCACAAGGCCTTATGGGAACTCAAAAGGTTGAATTTGAGTTGGAAGGAGGCAGCAGAGCTGAGACTGGGACAACTGAATGAGATGGAGGAATGAGCAGACCTATACAATGAAAAGATAAAAAAAGTATCATGATTAGAGGATAGGGAAATGAGACTTCCAAAAAGGTAACTTGGTGCTTCTGTTTAATTCCAGACTCAAACTGTTCCCAGGTAAGCTTAAATCCAAGTGGTCAGGCCCGTTTAGAGTTAGTCAAGTCTACTCATCTAGAGTAGTAGAACTTGAAAATAAAGACGGCAGCACCTTCAAGGTAAATGGGCAACGAGTCAAACTTTATATTAGTCCAGAAGACTTGATAAACAATATTTTTACTATCAGTCTCAACGAAGTTTGAAGTAATCGAGATGCCTGAGTTGTGTCGCGGCGTTAAATCAGGCGCTACATAGGAGGCAACCCATGATCCTCGTGCTTGATCTACTCCAGGTATACCCTAACCCTTGGTTCAATTTTTCTGTGATTTTAAGTTGAGGGTGTAGGGTAAATTGTTGTTGTAAAAGTTTGTAACTAAACTAGGAGAAATACAAGTAACTAGGGCAGCTAACTTGTTTTTGTAATTTTGTTAGAACCTCTCCAATGGTCTGAAGGTTTAAATGTGTGATTTTCATGTAAGTTTGACCATTGTGTATCTTTGTATGGAATTAGCTCTAGTGACGCAATAATCATTATTAAACAACTGCATGAACTGGATAAGTAGTAACTGGTGATATACTTGTGTGCCATGTGCGTGTGAGATTTTATTTAGTTCCCTCTATATGTTGGATTCAGAACTTGCCCGATTAGTCTTACCTAGGTTGAAGGATAGGGGTTAGCAAAGGATCATAGGCCATTTTGATATTAGCCCACTTTTAGCCTAAATAATTTTCCCTGTATGTAGAATATCCCTTAATCCTTGCTTTGATCCTGCTTAGCCTATTTCTTTTTATGACACCTGTCACCTTCCCATTTATATCACAATGAACCTATTTTGGCCCTGGTCCTCCTTGGACACTGTGCACCTTGACTTAGGCAAATGGCCTAAGTTGAGGGTGGTTATCATAGGGTTGCATGATACAGAATGAGTATGAAGAAAGGTAGAATAAAAAAAGAATAAAATGCGGGGTGCGGTGGAAAAGAGCAAGAAAAAAAAAGTTGTTGAAAAGAATAAATAATTGTGGAAAAGATCGCACCCATCCTAAATAAGTGTGATCAAGAAAAGAGAATAATAGAGAAAGGTTAATGAGTGAAACCCCAAAAGCTAGCGTAGTACCAAGGAGGCTTAGTCACTTTAAATATCTTCAAGTATCATACCAGCCCCTAGCATATATTACAAGCCAAACAGAAGACCTATAGTGATCTTAGCTGACCTTTCTGAAGATCTTGGTAATGAAAATAAGGGCAAGACTATGGTATTCGGCATACATTAATTGGAACTTCATTCTGAGGGTGAGTGTCTTTTGATTGTCCCCATAGTTACATATATAATTACTGATACGAGAAAAGGGGTATTTTTTCCAGTGAGGGCACACCAGATATGTTGCTAGTTGCTAACTTATTCGGATAGTGTAATACTAGTCTATGCATGGTTGTTATAGCTGAATTAATATCCTATCTTGATTCCTGTGTGTTGCATTGTTGTTCTTCAATAATATACACAGTTGTTCTTGAATTGACTGACCTTGGATATGGTGAATATGTTTTGAGATAATATAGATGATTGACTGCCGAATGTACTTTGTATCCTCTTGGTTCTGTTTGAGTTGCTTGAGGACAAACAATTGTTTTAAGTTGAGGGTGTTGATGTGTGAGCAGACGCTAACACATTTGAGGCTTTTAAATGAAAATACTTGCAAGGTCTTAAGCAACTTTCATCATTTTTGATTGTTTTATCTTTGATTTTGTAGTAGAAGACAAGATGCAAGAGAACCAACAAGGATGGAAGCAAAAGAGTTAAAATCTGAAGCAAATAGAAGAGAAGTGTGGCTGACGAAATTCCTGATAAGTCGTCAGCCCTGTGATAGGGGGTGCGGATAGTGTGGGTAACTTAACAGATAGTGTGGGTAAATTAACATAGCTCTGATAAATAACATAGCTACTATATGTTCCATATTTCTAGTTTTTATGTAGTCAAGTAGATTCTTTTTCATAAGTTTTTCTGTTAATCTTATTTGCTCCATATCTAAGGTTAATTTTATTCTAAATAATCTTTCTTCTAATTATCTTTTTTCTCTTTTAAGCTGATTTCTATAATTAATTTCTTCATATAGCCAACTTTGTTTTTCTCTAACTCTTCTAATATATTCTATCATTTTTTAATCTGTATAATATTCGTCTGAATAATAACTATCTAAATATGAGCAGTAGCTATCATTATATATGTGTAAGTTTTCTATAGAACTTAATAACTCTTCATTAAAATCAAAATACCTGTTTCGTATATAATTTTTCTTATATCTACTATTTCTATATCCTTAAGTATATACAAAAAAAGTATTTTAAATTTATCTATCTTCTCATCAGATAAGTAACAAAAAAAAAATTAAACAAAATATTTTTTTTTTGGTAAACTGTTTTCACTATTCCTACTTTACGCGTAAACTATATACTATTCCTACTTTATAAAAAGTCTTTACACTTATCCTACTTTTTAAAAGTAAAATGACTAATCTTTACAAAAAGTCCTAAAAAGAAAACTAATTAATGGCCTTTGCCAAAAAGTCAAAAAGCTATACAAATAATTTACGTATCCAAAGTTAAAAAGCTATACATGTCACTTTCATAGCTTCATAGCTTTTATTATCTTGTCTCTTTGTCTTTTGTCTTTATTCCTCCATTGCTCCGTTGCTTTCTATCTTTTTTCTATGTTCCAGCTGGCATCCTTATCTTCTTTTATTCTAGTTGAACTTCTGGAATCACATTATTTTCTCCATGAAATTCGATATTTGTGTCCTATTAATTTTCAATATCTAGTTAATAATTCTTCTGAAATAAATTCCTTTTTAAGTGCCCTTGTAGATGGTTGTTTTTCTGGATTGAGCAACGTCATAATCCATTGTTTAACTTCTTCCATATCAGACTGTCGTAGCTCCCTTGAATTTGAATAGATCATTAATTGGTCTCTCGAATAGTAGCTCCATATGAGATTTCCATTGAGATAATTGTTTGCTAGTTCTTGAATAATTGTAGCTATTCCTATAGTTCGGTTATTTCCATAAAAATCAGGTATCTCAACTTTACGTATCTCTGGCTGTTGAACAATATCTTCCGGTATAATCATATCACAAGTTAATCCTATTTTTACAACTTGTATAACTGGTTTAATTTCGTCATATAATATCTCTGCTGGTGTAGTATAAAACTTTATAAAAAATAGATTTTCTTTGGTTATTTTCTTATAAGTGGGGAATGCTCTATATAATTTTGGTATAGCTGTTAGTTCATCTCCTTCTTGGGTATATATGGTATTTAATAGTCCATAACAGAAACAGGTTTTAACTAAATTTGGGTTAGTTTTTGGTAATGCCATTAGCTTGTTGTAACCTTGTAGTTTTGGGGTTATATAGTCTGTGCTTGGTTCTTGGATATTTGTGGCTTTGGGTCTAAGGTTTAGCTGAGTTTGTATTTTGTGGATATTTTCTATGTATGCTCAAGTTATATGGTTATAGGCTTTTTTATCTTGGTTTAAACTTTCTCGATATGTGGTAATTTGTGGGGGTGTGAACAAGGGGTCTTTTTGTGTCTTAGGTATAAATGGTTTTTCAAATATCTTGTTCATTTTCATGTTCTGATATCTTTGTCCACTAACTCCTTTTCTTGTATCTGTAGTTGTAGATTGATAAACGTTATGGGTTTTGTGGAGTGTCCCAACATCTCCTTTTATCTCTGAAATTTTATTGTCTTCTGATCGACATAGCTCTGCACACTGCTGAGTTATCTGAGTCATAGCTCCAGACTTCAGTTTAACTTCATTAGTCTTTAGCTTTTCTATTTCATTACCCATACTGTCCACTTTCAGTGAAAGTGTAGTTAAGGTTTTGAGTATCTTTTCTAAAGCATCATCTTCTATTATATCAGTTTGTGTAGCTTTATCTTGATATGTAATCTGCAATAACATTTTTGTTAGTACTGATTACTTCAATTGTAAACGTAAAGTTAATATATTCAATAATAATCTCCGAATTTCTTTCGTTGTAACTAAATTTTGTATTTTTTTTGTTAACCACCATCGTACTTGTGTATTATCTGTTCATACAATAAACTTGTTATATACAATATATGGCTCAAATGCTAATAAACATTTATATAATGAACATAACTCTTTTCTATTTATTTTCCATTTTATTTTTGTTTCATTAAACGTTCCTGAGTAGTATCTACAATGATGTTCTAATTTTTCTTCTTCATATCTATATTTAAGTACTCATCCATAATTATATTCACTTGCATCTGCTTCTACTATATATGTAAATGTTTTATTTTCGTCTGGAAATTATAATTTTGGTAACTCTTTACAAAGTATTTTTGTTTTCTGTACTTGTTTTTTATCTTCCTAATTGTAATTATATTATACATCCTTTTTTAATTTTTTCTGTAATGGCTTTAGGTTTTCTGTTAATTTTGGTATATATTCTCTTACTTGGTTTACTAATCCTAAAAATGATTGTAATTTCTTTTTTGTATCTAATTCTTCTTTTGAATTTATTATTTTTTGTACTATATGTTGTTGCATTTTTACTCCACTTTTATCTATTTGTATTCCTAAAAACTCTATCTTATTTTTCATAATTTCAGCTTTCTTTTCACTTAAACTTATTCCTGAATTTTCTATTATACCTGCAAATTGTTCTAGTAATTTTAAATGTTCCTCTTTAGTTTTTGTATATAATAGTATATCATCTATGTATACTATACAATTAGGTAGTTGTTTAAAATAACAATCCATAAAGTGTTGGTATCTACCTGGTGCATTCTTATATCCAAATGGTAACACATTTCATTCATAAAATTTTTGTGGTACATTAAACGCAGTTAATTTTTTAGATTTTTCTTCTATCTTTAAATGGTAAAATACTGATTTACAATCAAATTTACTAAAGTAATTATATCCTTATATTTGCCTTATTTTTTATATCTTCTTTGGTATTGGATATTTATATGTCATATTTTTTGCATTTAGGTTTCTATAATCAATGACCATTCTACTTTTTCCTCTTTTTTGTTCACTGTGTTTATTTACTATAAATGTTGGGCTATTGTGTTTACTACTACTTTTTTGTATGTATTTTTTTTCTAATAATTCATCTATATGCATTTCGAATTCTTTTAAATCATCAAAGTTATATGTTAATGGTTTTTGGGTTATTATACTATTTTTATCTATTAGCTCAATTTTTACAGTAGTCTTATATTTTCCCCATCCTTTTAATGGATCTTCACTATATAGTTGTCTTAATTTTTTCATTATTATTGCTACCTTATCTATTGAAAATAGTTATTTCTTCTTTATTTATTGAAAATATAACTTGTTCTATTGTGTCTCCAGTATTTTTTATATTTTCTAATTTTTTTGTGTTTTTTTTACTTCCTTTTATCCAATCAGTTTTCTTTCTTATTTTAATAATTACTCTTTTTGTTCTTACCTTTTGTTTACATGGTGTTGTAAACCACCAATGTGTTTTAGTTATTATATGAGGGTGTAGTTTATCTAAAAACGTCATTCCTAAAAGCATATCTTTTGATGTTAGTTCATAATTATAGATCTCTTCTATTGCTAATATTTTATCCCATACTTGTATTTTTACATTTCTAGCTTTATAGATAATTAAGCTTCCTTCATTATTAAATCCTTTAACTACTATTGATGTTTTTAGCTTATCCCATTTGTCTTCTGGTAAATAATTATATCTAAATAAGTTGGCTTCTGCTCCTGTGTCTATCATAGGTGTATAATATCTGTTATAGTATCCTTCTACTATTATTTTCATAAGTACATATATTTTCATGTTAATGTTCTTTTTATCAACAATTTTTCTCTATTATAGGTTATGGTTAATTGTGTGTGTTCTATATTGTAGGGTTTTACTTGTTCTAACCATTTTATTCCTAATATTATGTCTGCTTTTTGCATATCTTCCTTTATTACAAATTCTATTTTTATTTTTCTAACTCCTATTATTATTTTCTTTTCAGTTGTTTCTTTAATAGTTATTAAACTTCTTGGTAAATCTGGGCATATATTACTATTAGATTTTATTTCTTCATTTTTCACTAGGTATTTTGCTATATGGTTTTCTTCTTGTCATGTATTTTGGAGTATTAAATATTCTTTTTTATTTATTGTTCCCGTTATATAATATTGAGTTAAATTAACTGTTGAAGTTATTTCATAATTTGTTCTTTTCGATGATCCTGATGATTCTGTTTTTTCAAAAGTTATTCTTTTTGTTGTGCTGATTCTATCATTTATTATTTATAAATCTTCTTCTATATCCATGTCTTTGTAACTATAATCATTGTTATCAATTGTTTTTACAAATTGTTCAAAAGGACTTTCTATTTGTATTTTATTTATTTTATTTTTCCCGTTATTTTATGTTTTGTTGTTAATACATATAGATTTTTATATCTTGCTGTAAATATTTTACTTCCTGGGGTTAGTTCTATTCCTGATATTTTCTAATATAATACTAATGATTTATCTATGTTTTATCTGTTATTTCTACTGAATAATTCGCACTTATTATAATTTTAAATTTTTGGTATATTAAATTTCCTTATATAGTAGTTATTATACTTTTTTCTATTGATTTTATAATTCTATCATCTGCTAAATATAATTCTATTGGTGTATCTATTTCTTCTCTAAAATATGCTTTTATTAATATTTCCGTTCCTCCAAGATGTACATATTTTATTGGGTCTTTACTTTTTGTATCGTTTATTTCTTTATTAATTATTCTTTTTGTTACTAGTGGTATACTAGCTCTACCTTTTGCATATCTACAGTCTATTACATGTTCTTTTTGGCTTACTACGTAGTATTCTTCCTTTCGTCTACTAAATATGTTTTTTATTATTGATATTTTAAATATTTTTTCTACACTTAAATCTAATTCTTTTCCTTGTATCTCGTCAAATATATTATTATCAAATATTATTTTCTGATCTGTTCCTTCTTCATTTAAATATTCTTCCTTTGTTATTATTTTTTATCTTCTTCAGTCATTTGATTCATCTGATTTACTACCTATTTCATTATCTATTTCATTTTCTGAAATTTCATATATCTATCGTCACTTTCTAATTTGTAATCTATATAATCTATTTGCATATATTCTGCATTTTCTATCTTTATTTCTGATATTTATTTTTTTTTGGGTCTTTTGGCATTTTACAATCTCTAGCTAAATGTCCTAGTTTTCCACAATTATAACAAGTACATTCTTTTATAGATTTCTTTCTCCTATATGGTCTTTTATATTTATAATTTTTTACATAATATTTTTTTCTTGGTTTATTATACTTATATTTTGATTTTTTGTATCTCTTATATTTTTTATGTCTTTTTCTTTTCTTATAATATTTTTCTTCACATCCAAATTGGGGTGCTATTTTATCCTTGCAACATGCTAAATTTCTTATTAATATTTTTTCCATTTTTATTTCTTCTCTGTATTTTTCACATATATTCCTGTACCATTGTTGTAGAAATTTTATTCTTGCTCCTAGGGTATCTACTATTTTTGTTTCATCCCAACTCTTTATTATTTTTGAACTAAATGGTTCAGGTAGTTTACTAAAATATAATCTTCTTACTTCTTTACTTTCTTTTGTATTGTATGCTCCTTTATAGTAGTATTCTTTAAATGCACACGTATATTCATCTATATAGCACATATTACATATTGCTAGTTTTAACATTAAATTCCTATTTGTATCTTTTTCTTCGTTTTGTTCTTCTTCTTCTGTTGACATACTGCTAAATTCATCTTTTATAGCTATTTCATATTTTTTCAATATGTCTATAGGTGTTAGTTTAGTTGTTGTTGTTCCTTTCATTTTTTTATCAGCCTTTAATACCTTTTTACTATCTTCAGTTAAATTTAAAAATCATAATTTTGATGTTCTTATTAGTGTTCTTTCTATATATTCTGGTGTATCTGTTGCATTTATACCATTGTCTCATAATTATTTTGTTATATATCCTATCCATAATTGTATTGTTTTATCTACATCTATTATACAGTCTAAGTCTAAGAAGTTATAATTTTTATTAATTATTTGTTTTGGTATTCATTTGTTATATTCATCCCTTAGGTTTTATCTTTTAAACTTATCTTTATAATAATATGTAGGTTTTCTTATTTCTGATGTACTAGGTATTATATTTTCAACGTCTTTTTTATCAAGAGTGTTTATTTCCGTGTTTGTATTTTCTAAGTTTTCTTTATTAATTACTTCTTGTTTTTCATTAATTTCTAGTTTTTCGATATTTGTTAAGATTTCTGTATATGTTTCACTATCTTCTGAATCATAATTATCTGTTTCTTCAGCATCTACTGTATTTATTTCTATTTCATTAGTTTGTAATTCTTTATTTTCTAATTTTTCTTTAAATTGATTTATCTCAATTAATAATTTTTGTTCTTTATCTTTTTCTTCTTTTTCTTTCTGTCTTTTTTCATACAGCTCTTTTAGCATTTGCAGTTCTTTTTCTAATTCAGCAATCCTATTATTTTTAGTTTCTTTTATTTTTCGTATTTCTTCTGTAGTCTGTTGTTTTATTTTATCTATTTATTTTTTCCTGTCTATTTCTTCATTTTCTCTTGTTATTCTTTCCATAACTGTTAATTTATCTTCTAATTTTAATTCTTCTTTCTCTAATATTAAATATAATTATTCACCTATTTTCTTATATCTTGTTCCTAAATTAGAAAATACTATTCTTATTTTTAATCCTTCGTGATTTTCATATGTTTTTTCATCTATTATAAATTTTTCTTTGTTCATTTTATCTATTTGATAGTGTATAGATCATGTTGATATATGTATTCTAGATTACCTATTTGTGATTCTAAATATGATATTTCTTCCTTTTGTGCTTTTATTGATTTTTGGCATACTCCAACAATCATGTTATATTGTAGTCTTTCTTTTCTTATTTTTAATTCTCTTCGTTTTTCAGATATTATTTTTTTTAGTTCTTTATATTTTTGTGATTTTGTTATCTTATTCATTTGTACAATATTTATAATATTTTGGTGGATACCGAAATCTGATTTTATCATAATTAGGTGGTATGTATCTCATTCTCCTAGATTTTAAATGAATTATCAATTTTGCCTCATTGCTAGACATTAAGGTAATTAAATAAGCTAATTTGTGAGGGTTTTCCTTTGTTTTATTTAACTTCTTATATTTTGGGTAGTAACTAGTTAAAATTCTTTTAATTTCTCTAAATGTTTGTGTATTTTTAAATGGTCTTCTCATATTTAACAAATAAATAACAACACATTTAATAAGGTAACATAGTTCATAATTAATAATGGCTTATTTAACCAACATATGTAATAATTAGATAATTTTAACATATGTCATAATTAACATAAATATTTCATAACGTAGATAACATTTTTGGATGACTAACAAATTAAATATTACATTAAATATCATACCTAATACATTAAATAACTTAACATATTCAACTAACATGCCATAACTCATACATACCATTATTTCATTACCTTTTAAATAATAGGCATTGATACCGATTAAGTTAATATTTCTAACATTTCTCATAATTAACACATATCGACTTGTACATTTTTTAAATAACATGGCTCTGATACCAATTATAGGGGGGTGCGAATAGTTTGAGTAACTTAACATAGCTCTGATAAATAACATATCTAGCTGCAAAAAGGTGTTATTTGGTACATTCAAATTTTGATATGGTATTAATTAGGGGTGTCAATTTCAGCTCATATTGTTGAAAGGAGTCTATTTAACCCATATTTATGGAATTGGATCGCTCATATTTTTAATGGATAAATAAGGACTTAAACTCATTTTAAAAGTTCATACGAATATGGATAAAATGGGTACCCATTTAAGCATAGCGATCACCCATCTGTGCTTAAAAAAATTTAATTGCACTACAAAAATTTATTTATTTTTAGGAAAAAAATTAAGGATAGGGGTGGGGTGGACTGCAGTGGATGCGGTTAGGGTTGAGGGAGAACCAAAAAAATATTTTTTTTTTGAAAAAAAGTTAATTTTCTTTAAAAAAAATCATTCTTTAATAAAAAAAATTGGGGGATGGGAGTGGAGGGGGTGGGCAATTTTTTTTGAATATTTTATTTTATTTTTTTAAAATCATTTGATTTAAAAGAAAATGGGGGTGGGGGTGGGGATGGGGGGAGGGTTGCAACTTTTTAAATTTTTTTAGTTTTTTTCAAAATTATTTTTTTGAAATTTTTTTTTGTTGGGGGGGGGGGGGATATGGTGGGGTGGGGGTGCAATTTTTTTTAATTTTATAATATTTTTCTTTTTGAAAACAAAATCTTTTTTTGAAAAAATCTTTTTTGGGGGGAGATGAAGGGTTGCGGGGGGGGGCGTGTTACGGGGTGGGATGGGGGTGCATTATTTTTCTTAATTTTTTAGTTTTTTATTCTTTTTGAAAAAATATTCTTTGTTTTGGGGGGGGAGGGGGGCAGGGGGGGTAGGTTGGTAATTTTTTTTATTTTTTTCTTTTTGAAAAAAAATAATTTTTAAAAAAATATATTTTTTGGGGGTGGGGGTGGGGAGGGGGCTGGGGGGTGAAAAATATTTTTGAAAAGGGGCCCCTATTTTCAATCGCTACTATAATGAAAATACTTGGTTGGAAATTACGAAGGGCTTTTCGAGCTTGTAATGTAGGTTACGGTAGGATACCTTTTAGGAGCAATATGGCTATACCCTCATTAAACATCTACATCACACTATTCCATCCAATTTTTTATCGTGGGCCACTTCTTTTGTTTTACTCTTTACACATGTACCTACTTTTTATATCTTTGGTTCATCCACTTTCTTTTCAATTCTTTTTCTTGCATCCTTTGTGCTTATCTTTCCTTTGTTGGATCCTTTCCTTTTCTTATTCATTTTTTCTCAATACTTAAGCTCATAGGCACTTACTTACAACTTTGTATCCCAAAGTTACCTCTTTCAATCATCACCATACCTAACTTAGCCGTTTAGCTTCAAGTTGCAATTTTAAGTTCAGGGAGGATAGGATTCAAAAGAGGGATAAAAATTGAAAGGCTCACGGCTTGCAATGTATTTACCAAAGAAAGGTCTAAAGGCTCAAACTGGGTGAGTAGGGATAACATCTATGCAAAGGTAGGCCATTTAGGCTAAAGTGGACTTCCAATGTCACAAAGATGGCCTAAGATTATCTCCCAATCCAAGTAAAATCAAAATTATCCTTGAGAGACTAATGGGAAAAGTTCTAGATGGTACAAGTACACATGAGATTTGGACAAATAAGCTCACCACACACGGTATGCAAAATTCGCCAAGGAAGCTTAATTGCCCCATCCGCTAGAGGCAAAAATGGAGTATCTGTCAATTTTTACAAGCCATAAATTTCAGAGTCATAAGAAGAGAAAAAGTGTCGATACAAGATGTCCATGCCTTCAAATTCTCAAGAAAACGTTTTGGACTGAGGGGGATGTTTGCTTTGCATTTGCACCACACATAATTTTCTAACTATGGTACCATCATTAGCCCTCGTCTCACATTTGGATTTTACACGGGCAAACCATATGGTTACTCAGACTTCGCCATAGGTACAAGTGCAATACAGATCCCAAAATGCCACAAGTACTCAGATTTTCCTTGGATTTATGACCTTGATGCTGCGACTACTTAGAAATCCTTTGCATCCACGACTCATAACCCAATCATACCGTTTTTTCCTCAAGAATGTCGTCACTCAATCTATCATATGGAAATGCTCATCGGATATCATTAGAAACAAAATAAAGGTAGCGCAAAAAATCTAACAATGAAACAAAACAACTAATCCATGAAAAGTTAAGCACCATCAGAGTGACCAAATATTATGACCTAGAAGAACATAAAAACATCTAGAAACATCAATAATAAGGCCCAAATAAAATGAATGAAGAGAAAGGAACCCCTAACTAAGTAGCTAGCAGTGTCCTCACTGCATAAACAATAAAGCATAAGAAGAAATAAGGGTGCTCCCTGAAACCGCATCAAGAACTGCTCTCATTTGTAGACTCTGCATCATCATCGATATCCTTAGGACCGGACCACTCAGTTGGAGCCTCATCATCACTTTACACTCGAGAGAAAGGAAATCTATTACAGGGTTTTAGGACCTTCCATAAGCCCTTCACTCCCTTCCATATCCTGCTAAAGAACTCATCCTTCTTCTTCTTCTTTTTACCATCTTCTCATGTGAAATTCGGAGATCTCGATGTGACTCCGCCAAGGATGAGTAGGCTCTCTCAATCTTAGAAATGGTATCTCCCTATTTCTTTTGGTCATACCGGTACTTCTCATAATCATATTGGTACACATATGAATGACGGGTGGTGGAGGGCTCTCCTGGCTCCCAGGGGAAACCTGACATGAGCTCCCTAATGGCTGCAATATCAACTCCAATATCCTCAATGGTCCCAATAGTGGATGTCCTACAAGACTCAGGCTCCTTAAATGTCGATTTCCCTAAATTTAGCTCCTCTTTTTGCTTTTGCCTAGTGCGCCCTCTCCTCGAATTTTCAAAGGGTAGACAAAAGTGCTAGGGCGCACCCAAGTATCTCTAAAATATTCCTCAAGCCCAGATCTCCTATAAAGATTAGTAATCAAAGAAGGAAAGAAGAGATGTGTCCTACCTTAGTTCTTGAAGAATTTAATGTTATAAACCACGATTTGAACCTGCAAATCTGGGACTTTTGTTATGTGGGTGCAAGGGGAGACTCAACTTCATATGATATTCAACCAAATCCGAGCCTCGAAGGTGAATTTATTCATGTGGATGTTACTCTTAGTTGCCGCCCATGAGACCTCCTTTCTGGGGCAAAGTCTTTTAGTTAACCAACTTCCTGGTTCACACCCTTTTTCTCTAAACTCACCCATGTCTGCATTTGGGAGCCCATAGATATCATTGATTCACTCCGCCCCAAAGTCCACCATTTTCCCCCATATCTTGATAGTCATGTTGGATGGATTCTAGAAAGACACTACACTAAGGTTAGCATAGAATTCACGAACTCACTACTCTTTATCCTTGCAACGATTCGGGCAAAAACACCGCCACCCTGTGGTCACAAGCTTGTCATTAAATGCCGGCAGCTTTCCTGGAACATTCTCCAATTATATTTCTCTCTCTGAGGGAAGCTTTGTTTTTAAAAGATCACCATAATAGTGAGTGTGGCACTCGGGTGCCATGAATCGGATGTGGTCGTATTTCTCCATGAGATTCTCCTAGAAAACAACAGACAACACAACAACATCAATCATTGACTTATTCTTGCACAATCTATGCTATGTTTCCATTAAATCTCATTGGATGGTTCCTTGGTGGTGTTTGGACAAAAATTAAAAGTGCAAAATTTTTTGCACAAGCAAAAAATCAGCCTTGATTACCGCAATTGCAGGCCATAGAGCCGCGATTGCGGTCTCGATTACTGCAATCGCGGAATCTGAGACCATTTTTAACCCAATTTTTTAATGTCCAAAAAAATTAATTTAAAGCTCAAAGAATGTTCTACAATAAGGATTTACACTATATGCATTGAACAAAACCACTAGGTACTCGATTATGCCCCTAGAATACAAAACCCATTTGTGAGAACTCGTTCAAGCAACCTATCGATCACTTGGTGTGCACCCTTCATGTTTCTCAATTTCACTCACCATTTGGGTACTTAATACTTCCCCACTCATGTGCATACCATATTCTAGCAACTAAATACCACACAAGTACAATATATAAAGCATTTAAACATGAAAGATATGATTTCAGGCCTTTCCTAACTTGCATTCTAAGGCCTATTTTCCATAATCAAGGCATAAATTCTAGGAACCTATCAGATAAGTGATGCAAGAGGAATGCAAAAATACTGTTGGAGTTCTAGAAATTTGGCTAGAACTAGGTCCAATTAGAGAGAAAAGTTGAATAGGGAGTGTTAAGAGGAAGTGAGGTTTCGAGTGTTTATAAAGCTAATGTGACCGCGATTGTGGTGAAGGTTCTGTGATTATTGACATGAGGGGTTCTGCGATCGCGATAACTGAGGGCATTTCTACTCCCCTGTTTTCCCCTATTCAGCTCATTTCATAATTTGATAAATTTTTCCTATTTAGTTTAACATGAAAATTTTTCACAAGATCATCCAACACACTCTATAGCGCCATAAATCCATGGGTTATTCATTTGACAAAACTAAAATCTACTATACTAAAGTTAAAGCAAAGGATAGAAGCCACTCTTGTGGCATTTGTGGGTTGCCTCCCACATAGCGTCGTAGTTTACCTCGTGGCACGAAGTCTTCCTTATTTCTTAAGTTGTGTCCTCAAGGGTCCCCTCACTCACTCCTTCAATTTTAACATCAATCACTAATATCACTTGAAGTTCCACGGGTTGTTTCTTGCATACTCGAATAAAGGCCTTGTCATCATGAACTTTAAACCTCATTTCACCTAACTCTAAGTCAATAATGGCTCTTTAGGTGGCTAAGAAAGGCCAACCAAGAATGATGAGAGCCTTTTGGTCCATTTCACAATCTAAAACTACAAAGTTTTCCGAAAGTATAAATTTGTCCACTTTCACTAGAACATAAAAAAAACTCCCGACCGGCCTCTTGATTGAACGATCCACCATTAAAAGTCTCATAGATATTGGAGTTAGGGTGTCCAATCCAACCTTTTTGTAAATGTAAAAAGGCATGAGGTTTATACTCGCACTGAGGTCACATAAAGCCTTTGCAAAAATATGTGTTCCAATGGTTCAAGGGATGGTAAAAGCTCCGGGGTGTAAGACCCTGCAAAGTTTCTATCTTATTTCAGTCCTTTAAGCTTGTCAAGGGGTCCCAGACTTAGAATATTTATCTAAGTATTCCGACTTAGTTATATTTTAGCCTTCGGAAGTTGGTGCTCTTACTTTGTGACCTTAATGCCCTTTAAGATGTCTATATTTACGTTAATTCATGATCGGGAAGGTCAATAGGTAAACCCAGGCAAGTTTTGGATTTTTCGAACTCGATTTGAAGCTCCTTTGGAATACCAAATAAGTGAGCCAATGCATTCTTGGTGTGTCGCGTTGACTATCGCATTGGTTAATATAGTTCCCAGCTACCAGCGTCGAATTCCAGTGAGTCAGCATGATCTTGGCGCGATGCATTGACTATCGCATCGATGCCATCAATATGCCGCGTCGACCTGTATATCGGTAATCCAGTTTTAGTCAGAATTTTATTTTAGAACGATGCATGTTTAGAATAGAATAAAAATAAGCTTAAAGAGAGTTAGGTGGTTACCCAAAGAAAGTACGAGTTAAAATACTCAATGCTGGAAACCATGATTTTCTGACACGGGGTTCTGGTACCATGCTTTGTGATCTTGTGTACCTTGATTCATGTCATCCCAAATTGAGACATTAGTTAGGAGCCCTGCTTTGTGATCTTGTGCACTACCATGACATGTTAATTTGATTGGGGATTGTGGCATCCTGCAGTGTGATCTTGCGTCTCCCCCTTATTGATCCACTAATCAAATCAACATGTCATGGTAGTGCACAAGATCACAAAGCAGGGCTCCTGACCATAGTCCCAATTTGGGACGACATGAATCAAGGTACACAATATCACAAAGCGGGGTACCATAATCCTGTGTCGGCAAATCATGGTTTCTAGCATAGAGTCTTTCAACTCGTACTTTATTCGGATAACCATCTAACTCTCTTTAAGCCCATTTTTAACCTTTTGTAAACATGCATCTTTCAAAGTTCAAAATCTGAAAATCTGAATAAAAATCTGCATTTTGTTCTATTCTGATTTACTATGCATTTTTTGTATTGGTATCGTCTTACCAAGACTTTCAAGTCATGTTCTCTGCTCCATACCTTCTCATATTACCACTCTTCATTCAAAACATAAAGTTTGGACCACCATATTATTCAAACAGTCAAGAGGATGCATACTTCAAATCATATGTTAAACATTGCAAAGAATCTCTCTTTTCAACATTTCAACAAACAAGTGATGGTTATGTGTTTTTGACAAACCATGCAATTTTTTCATTATATTTCTTCAACAACATTTATCAACATGTAAAATCTCGTCTCTTCAATTCAAAACCATAATCAAGTCATAAACAAGAATCAATACATTTGTATCATACTTCTCAAAATGCATTTGAAATAATCCATATTGTATGAAAAGAATGGGAAATCATGGCAAGAGAGTGATTATATATTTGCATGCTCTCAATTAAATACTCAAACACAATTTAATACATACAAATATATGAGTACAAATCAATTTGGGGGAAAGGCCCCAAGACCAAATCAATATCATCAAAAGCTTTAAAAGCATGAATCTAATTGTAAACCCAAAACCCTTTTTTTTTTTGTAAATTCATGATCTTTAAACCTTTAACATGATTAAGAAGAATTTAATATGACCATGTATATTTAGGAAAATCCCGCGTACCTTACATTACTTAGTTTGAAGAGTTTAACTCGGATCCTTATTTGTTCCTTGGAAATCTTGGACTTAAGGCTTGATTTCTTGATTTTTGATGAAAACCCTAATTGATCTTGTTCTTGAGAGTAGAGGATTTGAGAAATGAAAAGCTGATAAAAATATGTAGATAAGTCATAGGGTTTGATTTATATCCGTGGAGAAGGGGTTTGGGATTGGAAAGTACCAAAATACCTCGTTAGAAACGCACTTTTTACATATTTCAGCTTCAACTAACGGTTTGATTGACGGACCGTGATGGACCATCCCTCCAACCATCATTTATTGGCCACAAAATGAGCTCACTACTTATGGATTGACGAGAAACTTGACGGGCCGTCGCTGGCTTGACGGTCCGTTAGTCTGGCCGTCGCACCTTGGCAGACTGATACCTCTCCGTAAAATGGACATAACTTTCTTTTCCAGTATAGGATTTGGGTGAAATCAATTTTGTTTGAAAGAAGACTCAAAGATATTCATTTTCTATATAGTAAGCCACCTAGTTCTTTTTATACAAAAAGTTATGATCTATTGAAGTTGACCCTAATTTAGACGCTCACCAAAAATCAATCGATAGGAAGGCTTTCAACTCGTCCTTGAGTTAAGGGACCTCTATTATCTCAATTCATGCTCAACTAGATTCACACACTACATAATTGATTAACACACTAAATTTTCATAGGATCTATTGGCTTTTGTAACATTTATGCATAGGAATGACGGTTTACGTTCTAGCGCGAAATGCGGGGTGTTACATTTTCTCCCCCTTGGGATCATTCGTCCCCGAATGATGAGTAGGGACTTCTTGAGGCTCTAAAACTGTAGAATAAAGATTTTAATGCTGATATAATCATTTTTCCTCCACATAAATATGCAAAGGCATCATACGATCTTCATGATAACCCCTAGGGAAACGGATAAGCTCAAAACTTGAGATGACGAAACATGACATCGACATGATCTTGACATGTGTTTTATGTGACATGATCAAAATATTGTAAGACATGAATTTTCCTAAGAGTCCTCGGCCTGATTAAGATTGGTGCAAAACATGAGATAAGATTCTCGTAGGACATAAGAATATTGACATTCTCCATCTTACCAGATACAACGGAAAGACTTAAACTTAGAGACACTACTTGTCTATACCCCAACATTAATCAACATACTTCATCATTTCCAACCTACAATTCTCTCATAACACATCTAACCACAAGAATTTTGTGTCCTGTCGTATGATAATTCTATGCTGAAGCCCAACTCGGAGGAAAGAGGTACTAATTTAAACTACCGGGACCCTGCACTCTACATTAAATTAAGAAATCACCTCACCTCTTCACTATAATCCAACAACCTCAAGTCTTAATTCAAAGAATACTAACCGCATGGCACATTGGTTTGTATTTTCATCAATCAGTAAATTCAAGCCTAATCATTACTGCACCCACTACATGGATCTCTCCCACTAAGACCAACGATTTCAATCACTCTCACAAATATTTTCACCACATTTATCATTCTTAGATATTTCACACAACAAAAGTTCATCTCTTTCTTTTCCTTTTTACCCATAACCTCATTTCGAGAATCACATCAAATTTTTTAACTTTAAGAACACCTACTCCAATACCTAACACACTATTACGCTTCCACAACCACCATCATACTAACATACGAAGGATCATTAAGGGACCCGAGCATAAACATCATGAATAAAAGTAGCATTATCAAACCATTACTCATACTTATTGCACTACTCGAGGAGGGACATAAAGTGAAGATATGATAGGGTAGACACGGAGTGCTTCAGATATCAAGTGTCTGGATCATAAGTAAAGGGTCATTCGGCATAACCACAACACAACATGATCTCTTAGGACATACTACGGTAAGAAATATGGGTATACATATCTCATGATTTGTATGACATAAGGTCAGAATTCATAAAGTCAATGATTGAGACAAAGATTGATACTTGAAGCTATTGCTTATTATTTTTAGAGCTGAGATAGTCATAAGTTCGCACAACTTTATCGCTTTGGCTAATTCCGGCATAAAATTATTCAGTGACATACAAAAACATGTTTTCTTAGGACTAAACATGTTGTTAGACATAGGTTTAGATCATGAGCAACATAACATATGGCTTGGATACTTGGATTATTGGATCACTGAGGGACATTATTGCCCTTTTTTGGATATCGGAACATGACATGAGTTACATAAGAGCTCAAACCTTAGGCATCGGCAAGGCTTGAATACATAAGACATTAGTGGAATGAACTCTAAAACTGAAGTAAGAGGAATATGCTTGAATAGGAATAGATTTATCATGACTCTGGCCACAATGAGAAAATTCAAAAACTACCTTAACTCATATCTCCCCCTTAGATCAAAGTCACAATCCTAGACTTGAGAATATAACTTCTTATCAATCTATAACCACAATTCTCAGTACAATAAGGGGTATCGGTATACACATGAACACAAACTTCCCTCAATAATTTAACATGCAGTCATTAAATTCTTTCTGGGACATCCTTCTCAGGGATACTAATCATAACTTCCTTGAACCCCAAAGTCATCAACTCATAACTAACATCATTATGGTCATAGACATCTAGACTTCTAAACACTTAACACTCTATCTTCAACTCCATAGAATACTCGGATTACACATCTAATCACATAACTTACAACTTAACAAAATTGTAAAACCATACCCAAGTCTCATATTGCCTATTAATATTTTCTCAATTCAACTTTAACGAATACCGCAGAACAACTCACCAGACTTCTCCATACTACAATTTCAAAAATAAAAACTAGGTATGCAAAACACTTATTCACATAATTTCTAAACTCTCCCTTTTTAAGCATACTCCAAAGGCATTGCTTTCCCAGAACGCTACTCTTAATTTTTTGCTATCCTCTATCATCATCAACCTACAACTCACAGTCTCATGAGAATACACATCCTCACTCCTTATCACATAAAAATCCACTCTCCACTACTTAACGTACTAACATTAGGCCATTAATCGCATAACTTATATCATAAAATCTTACCTAACACCATACTAACGGGGGGGTGCAACTTATCCTTATATACTTACGCCTTTATCCACTTAATGACTCACTCATAATTCATCAATTTAACTCTAGTACTCCTATGCACATACATCTCACAATTACCACTTAAACTTTTCATACATTATCAACCTAGGCTCTTTCAAAAATCACATCAATCCTACTAATTCATTCCCGTAAAAGATACATCATTAATCTTAAGCTACTACTCTTACCACCACACCATACATCTGAAATTCAAGCCTATTGTCTAGCATCAATCCTCTACCACCAATGAAGCATGCAACATAATATACTAGCCCATCAAATTGGGAAATTCTACCCATATACCTCATTTCACCTAGATACTACCAACAACCAAATCACCTTCATGACATTACTACTATACCTCAAAATCTATTACATACTTTCTCACAAGTAGTACTAGTTTACAACCACTAAAGAAAAAAAAGATCAAGGGGGTAAAGTCACATAATAGACGTGGTCAACCTTACTCTTATATTATAATCCAATACGATCTTATCTATATATTCCACTTTCTCACATCATACTTACTTACCCAAGCAAACATATAGACTACCTTCAAATTCCACAAACAATAATGAGTCTATTATTATAACTTATTGGCTAATCTAATCATTTCCATTTACAACCTATAAGGGATTTCTATAACCACCATAACTATCCACTCTAGGCTCCATCACGATTTTTCATAGATAATGATCACAGCCCAATGTTTCCTTCACAATTACCGTACAATCTACAAATATTGCTACCACATCAGTTTATATCTATAAAATGGCAAATCATCCCTCAATCAACGGTTACACAACTAAAAATATTTACTAACACAAAAGTCACCCTCACTCTGGCTTCTAACATTGTGACTTCATATCACCAACTTCTTGGTCCAATGTCACTACCAATAGGTTATGAAACTGACACTTTAACTTATACAACTACTTGGGTGGAAATATAGTTCCAACTTCTGCTACACATCAATCCTCTTATGCATGACATCCGCAACATAAATTTTGAAAATGTATGAATGTACTTAATACCTTAGACTGAAAAGCACAATTTCATCAAAATAAAATAGCAATGACTTATATATTAGGCCTTCCGAAATAAGGGAGGCTCACCAACTGCAAATCTTTGACCAATCAATCTATGGCTTAGCGGGACCCTGGTATTGTGTCTTAGATCTGAATATAGGAGGTCAATACAGATGTACTGGTATGCTGAGCAATTCAAAATAATTTATTTATATATAACATAAATGAGAGTATTTCATAAAGCATACATATAATGTATGAAAACACATTGGCACACTTTAAGGACTTTGAAATATTTCTTTGAATCCATGACTCACTCTTAATCTTACTTCTAAGATAGGTGGTACACCCTACAATCTGTAATTTCACGGGTTATATGGAATCCGCCCCTAACTCGGCGGCCAAGCCTCCAATCTAACTTTGTCGTAAGGATTGGAGTATCCATAAGGGGAAACACGCAAGATCACACAAGATGGTGCCATGATCCCCAATAAAAAACAATTTCATGATAGTGCACAAGATCACAAAGTAGGGCTCCTAACCATATTATCATATTGCCACTCTTCATTCAAAACATAAAGTTTGGACCACCATATCATTCAAATAGTCAAGAGGATACAAACTTCGAAACATATGTTAAACAATGCAAAGACTCACTATTTTCAAAATTTCAACAAATATGTGGTGGTTATGTGTTTTTGATAAACCATGCAATTTTTTCATTATATTTCTTCAACAACATTTATCAATATGTAAAATCTCCTCTCTTCAATTAAAAAATATAATCAAGTCATAAAAAATAATCAATACATTTGTATCATACTTCTCAAAATGCATTCTAAATAATCCATATTGTATGAAAAGAAGGGGAAATCATGGCAAGAGAAGGATTCCATATTTTCATGCTCTCAATTAAATACTCAAACACAATTTCATACATGCATATATACTAGTACAAATCAATTTGGGGGAAAGACCTCAAGACCAAATCAATATCATCAAAAGCTTTAAAAGCATGAATTTAATTATAAACCCCAAACCCTTTTTTTTTTGTAAATTCATGATTTCTAAACCTTTAACATGATTAAGAAGAATTTACTATGCCTATGTAGATTTAGTAAAATCTCACGTACCTTATATAACTTAGTTTAAAGAGTAGAACTCGGATCTTGATTTGTTCCTTGGAAATCTTGAACTTAAGGCTTGATTTCTTGATTTTTGATGAAAACCCTAATTGATCTTGTTCTTGAGAGGAGAGTATTTGAGAAGTGAAATACTAATAAAAATATGTAGTATAAGGCTTAGGGTTAAATTTATATCCGTGGAGAAAGGTTTTGGGATTGGAAAGTACCAAAATACCCTATTAGAAATGCACTTTTTACATGTTTCAGCTTCAATTGATGGTTTGACTGACGGTTTGATTGACGGACCGTCAATCTGGTGACAGACCGTCACTCCAGCCATCATTTCTTGGCCATAAAATGAACTCACTACTTAAGGATTGACGAGAAACTTGACGGGCCATCGCAGGCTTGACGGTTCGTTAGTCTGGCCGTCGCACCTTGGCAGACTAATACCTCTCCATAAAATGGACACAACTTTTTTTCCCGATATAGGATTTGGGAAAAATTAGTTGCATTGGAAAGAATACTCAAAGATCTTTCATTTGATATATAGTAGGCCACCGAGTTCGTTTATACACAAAGTTATGATCTATTGAAGTTGACCCTAGTTTAGACGCTCATCAAAAATCAATCGATAGGAAGGATTTCAACTCATCCTTTAGTTAAGGAACCTCTATGATCTCAATTCATGATCAACTAGATTCCCATACTACATAATTAATTAACACACTAAATTTTCATAGTATCCATTGGATTTTGTAACATTTACGCATAGGAATGAAGGTTTACGTTCTAGCCCAAAATGCGGGGTGTTACACTAACACGCTACTATGCCTCCACAACCACCATCATACTAACATATGGAGGGTAATTAAGGGACCCGATCATAAATATCATGAATGAAAGTAACATTATCAGACCATCACTCATACTTATTGCACTATTCGAGGAGGGACATGAAGTGAAGATACGATACAATAGACACGGAGTGTTTCCGATATCAAGTGTCTGGATCATAAGTAAAGGGTTGTTCGGCATGAACACAACATATCATAGTTTCCTTTGGACAAACCAAAATGATAAACAAGGATGCACATATCATGAGCTATATGGAATAAAGCCAAAATTTCTGTCCTCATTCAAAGAGCTGAAATTTTTCCATGAGTTGGCATAAACTTTAACACTTTGGCTAATTCCGGCATAAGATGATTTTGTAACATATAGAAACATATTTTCTTAGGACCAAAAATGATGAGAGACATAGATTTTCATGGATCACGAACAACATAACATAGAGTTTGAATAGATTGAATGTGTGATCACTGAGGGATATTATTGCTTCTAGTTTGGAGGACGGAACATGACATGAGTTACATAGAGAGATTAAACCATAGACATAGGTAGGACTCGAATACATAAAACATTGGTAGAATAAAATTTTAAACTGAAGTAGGAGGAACATACTTGAATAGGGGTAGGTTTATCATGATTCTTCCCTAATTTGCCACAATGAGAATTTTTTTTTTGAAAACTACCTTAACTCTCTATATCCCCCTTAGATCAAAGACACAATCCTAGACTGGAGAACATAACCTCTCATTAATCTGTAACCACAATTCTCAATACAATAGGGAATATTAGTATACACATGAACACAAACATCTCTCAATAATTTAACATAAAGACACTAAATTCCTTCTGGGACATCCCCCTTCAGGGATACTTATCATAACTTCCTCTAACCCCAAAATCATCCACTCATGACTAAAATCATTATAGGTATGGACATCCACGCTTCTAAACACTTAAAAGTTAGGATTTCTGTTCTTGGCAAGGGAAGATAACTTCAATTTTGGCAGAATGTGAATTTGGGGATAAAGTATTGTTTTTCTACTCAAATTCGGTGTTTAGGACAAATTAATGTGGGTGGAATCGGCCCAAATGCCCCTAAAAGAACAGAACTGAAAACTGAAGGCTGAAGGAGAGCGTGCGTCACACGCTGTAAAACCTCAAAATGGAGAATGTGTCGCATGCTTCATCGCATGCTACTCAGGTGTAGACTGGAGCATGCGTCGCGTGGAAATCAGATGCAGCTACTGTTTTGGACCTACAAACTATAATACCCCATATTTTTGAGCTAGTCTATGAACCGTCGTTCTTACGTGTAGAAGCGATAATACAAGTGATCTTATAATACTCCGAGAATCCTAACCAATAGTCTAACCATTCTTCAAGCTCGTGAGAAATAAATTATAGAGGTTTGGTAGTTTTATGATCAAGGTTGATGTGTATTAATGCCTCAAATATGTCCTAGCTATTAAGCGAATCAAAACATCCCTTACCTATTGAATTCTTGAGAAGGATATTGGTATAGTTTAATTTAAATGAGCATATATGTCATTATACTACAAATTTTTGAGATAATGACCTACCAAAAGATATATAATTGAATTATCTTTCCAACGATACCAATTTTGTTAAAATCCGAGGTCGGACTAAAAAGTTATGGCCATTTTACTAAAGAGCTGTCAGACTGCCAAAGTGCGACGGCCAGGCTGACGAGCCATCAACTTTGTGAAGGACGGTCAAGCTAGGCGGTCAAATTTAAGAAGTGAGCTTGATTTTTGGTCCAAAACTGACGGTCCAAGTGGTGGTCCGTCACCAGAGTGATGGTCCATTACCCAGACCGTCAACCAAGTCCAAGACAGCGTAGAAACATCGTTTTAATGAGATTTTTGGGTCCTTTTCCATCCTTTTTAACACCAAATGACACCAAATCAAAACACATAACTTCTCATTCATCCATAACATCAAAATCTAGGGTTTCCACCCTCAAGAGAAAATCCAAATCCAAATCTTTTCTAAAATTTCAAGATCCAACCATAGTTCTTGCAAATTGGTGCAAGATTCAAGGTTCCCAAGCCAAGATCATCAAGAACCCTAACTCAAGAGTACGAAAAAGAATCTCAGGCAAGATAGTTCATCCAAGTTTCTAAATTAAGGTATGTGAGGCTTGAACAAGAATATTCTTTCGTTCTTGTGCCCAAATCTTTGATTTCTACTATGGATTTATATGATTTTGTAAGTGGGTTTGTACCCAAATTACTTCATCATGAGATTATGAGAATACAAATTGTTCAAGATTTGTTATATATGATTATTTTACTATTCCCAAGTTATGACTTGATATTTAATACTGTGAACTTCATATTTCTAGCATGAGTGATGATTCAAGTGCTTTCAAGATATGTGTCAATGATTAATGAAACTTTGACTTGTTCAACTGTGATATACATAACTACAATATATTTTGTCTTGAATTTCATGATTTGCAAAGTGGGTCTATACCCAAACTACTTGATTAAGAGTTTATGAGATTTTGAGCTATCAAAGATGAATTACATGATTATTTCATTATCCTATTTCTTGAATGGAGAATATATACTATGAGTTGTATATTACTACTATGAATTTATATTTCCAAAGGTTTTGAGATAAGAGTCATGATTTGAGCTGTACTACGAGATGCATATTTCTGTTATGAATTGAAGTCCTTAAATTCTTTCAAAATCCGTTATCATGATTTAACCGTTGAATTGAAAGAGTGATCATTTAAGTATGTTGATTTGGAACTCGCAGAGTCGAGATGATTTTGATACTGAGAAAGATTGATTTTGACTCAAAGTTGGGTTAGGAATCCACAAATTGTTTATGAATTATAAATTGAGATATATGATTTAATCTACATGATAGACCTTTGTGATGATTGAGGTGGATTTCCTAACGCGTTCTGAGCTTGTTTCTGGGAGTAGTATTTAGCACCGAGCGGGAAATATGGTATTTCCCCCGAAACTACGTGCCACCGTAGGATTGATGTTGATATTTGTGGGCCAGAGTCCGAGTATGAGAATGTGATCACTAAATTGAGGTTTTACTCCCTGGCAAGAGTACAACGCTCCCGCTTATGTGTGGTTCTCTCCTTAGGAGGGAAAAACATTGGAGTCCACATAGCTCATGTGGTTTATGTCGGTTATAAGAACCTCCCATGTCCATAAGAGTCAAGTTTCTTGAATCACCGAGTCACTCTGGGTTATGAATTGAAGAGTTTGAGATAAGTGAAATTATTTTATGAGATTTATATTATATATTTCAGTATGCATACTCTATGAGAATGATGTTTCAATGTATTCAAGCTATGTGAGTCATTCATAAGCGCATGTATGATTTTTACAAAGAATAATGATATTATGTTACTTATGCATTGCACCCCCATATATTCAGTACATCCTCATTGTGTTGACCCCCATACATTTTTACGTGCTACATTATCTTATGATGTAGGTACGAGTTATATCGCATCAGTCAGTTTGCATCTTCCAGTTAGCAGGTGATGAACCCTTTTGATTCAAGGTCTTGAGTTGTTCAGTTCAAGAAATTTTGTATTTTCTTCAGTCAGTCGTATAGAGTGGGGATAGTTGGGAGTCATGACCCGTCTATATATAGTCCGTACTAGTAGAGGCTTCATAGACAGGCAGTCGAAGTTGATGCACTCAGTTTTAGTTTTGTATGTACAAGTAGATTTGAAATCTTGTAAATGCAATATTGTATTGAGCAGATTCAGAAATGAGTTATTTTCAGCTTTATTCTTTTAGAATTATGCTTTCATTCAGTTACTTTTGAGTTATGCCAGTAGAAGGGTTAGCTTGGGGTCACGCGTGACCCTAAGCACCGTGTGACTTCTCGGGACCCATTTTCGAGGTTTTACACAAACATTCCCTTACACTTGTACGAAAATTTCGAACTCACCCGAGATGTACTATTGACTTCCCCGATCATGAATCAACTCACAAATTGACTTTCTAAAGCTGGGAAGGTCGAAAATAAAACCATCAAAGATTAGGAGCTCAAAATTTTACTAAGTCCTTTTATTTAACACTTAGAAAAAGAGGATCATTCAAATTGTCAGCCCTCTAAGCATGCTACTAAGTGACATCAAGTCAAGAAAACTACGGGGTGTTATGACTACTTAACGTATACTCTAAAAGCATTGTTTTCCCAGAACGCTACTCTTAAGTTTTTCTATCCTCAATCATCATCAACTGAAAACTCACAATCTCATGAGCATACATACATATCCCCACTCCTTATCACATAAAAATCCACTCACCACTACTTAACCTTCTAATAGTAGACCATTAATCACATAACTCATATCATAAAATCTTACCTAAGGTCATACTACCAGGGGGTGCAACTCATTTTTATATACTTACGCCCTTATCCAGTTAATGAATCACCCACAATTCATCATTTTAACACTAGTCCTCATATACACATATACCTCAAAATTACCAGTTAAACTTTTCATTAATTATCAATCTAGGCTCTTTCACAAATCACATTAAGCCTATTAATTCATTCCCATAAATATACATCATTAATCTTAAGCTACTATTCTTACTACCTCATTTTACATCTAAAGTTCAGGCCTATAATCTAGCAATAATCACGTACCACCAATGAAGCATGCAACATATTATACCAGTCCATCAAATTGGGAAATCAACTCAAAATACTCATTTTCTTTAACTACTACCTACAATCACAACCCCTCCATGAAATCACTATTACAACATTAAAATTCACTACATACCTTCTCATAATAAATACTAGTTTACAACCACTAAAGAAAAGGAGGTCAAGGGGGTAAAGTCATATAATAGATAGGGTCAACCTTAATCTTATATTATAGCCCAATACGATCTTATCTATGCATTCTACTTTCTCACATCATATTTACTTACCTAAGCATACCTTTAGACTACCTTCAAATTTCACATACAACAATGAGTCTGTACTTATAAATTGTTAGATAATCTAACCGTTTTCATTCACAGCCTATAAGGAATTTTTGTGACCACCATAACTATCCACTCTAGGATCTTTCCCTATTTTGAATAAATAAAAATCATAGCCAGCCATTTCCTTCACATACAACTGTATAATCTACAAATATTGCTGCACATTAGTCTATCATTATACCACATTAGTCTATCACTATACAATGGCAACCCACTCCTCAATCTACAAGTATACAACTAAACTATTTATTTATGTAGAAATCACCCTCACTCTAACTGCTAACCTTGTGACTTCATGTCACCAACTTCTAGACCATCACACTACCAATAGCTCCTAACACTTTAACATACACTACTACTCGGGTGGAAATACAGTTCCAATAATATGCTACACATCATTACCCTTATTCATGACATCTGTAACAAAATTTTTGAAAGGGACTAGATGCATTTAATACCTCAGGCTGAAAAGTATGATTTCATCAGGATCAAAGTTCACATCAGAATCAATACACATTAGAGAACTAACAGACTCCTCTCAAGTCCTTGAACAATGTTATAATCTTTTATGACTCAATCAGAAAGGACCATACCATTTCGATTCTAGACTTCTGTACTTGAATCACCTCAACAATGAGACATATCTGAGAATATCAGAGTAAGGAAAGAATTAGGATATCATTACTTTCATATGGGCGACACCAAAGCATGAACTAGAGTATGAAAGAGGAACATTCTAACTCCATAGCACAAACTAGAACATGAAGAAAGAGAGACATTCCTAAACGCCTTATAGCCTCCTACTTATAAGTGTGGCGCGCTACACACCCATAAATAAGACTCTACCCGACGCTATTCCGCAGACACCCTGGGACTATGAACCGTGCTCTGATACCAAGTTTGTCACGACCCGAACCGAGATGAGCATTCTGAACCATAAAGGCTCGGATGCCCTTCTCTATCTAGCAGTCATGCACAATATTCATACAATAAAGAAATATGAGGAAATATAACTTAATACGGAATCATGGTTATACTCTAAACTCAATTTAACGATAAGAAATTTAAAATCCAACAACTCTAGACAATATCTAAACCAGTCTGCGAAATCTCTATTACATGCTAAAATGACAACTGTCTGAATCGGGGAAAAGGCCCCCAGTAGACCCAAAATAAAATAAATAACATAGTCTGGAATAAACAGGCCTTCTGGAATAAAGAAGGCTCACCACTGCACAGTCTTCTCTCTCTGAAATCTTTACTTCTTAGCCGGACCTCTATATTGAGCCTCAGACCCTGAGAGATAGGGGTTAATACAGCTGTACTAGTACGTAGAGTAAATTCAAAATAATAATTTTTATTCAACATAGATAAGAGCAATTTAAAACATTTCATAAATATATCATATGTTAAGAATCACATGGGCATATTGATAAGACTCTATAAAATCATCTGAACTCTGTGACATACTCTTTGTTTTACTTCTGCACTAGGTGGTATACCCTACAACTCTGAAATTCCACGGGCTATATGGAATTTGCCATTAACTCGGCAGCCAAGCCCCCAACCCAAGATTGCCGCAAGGGTCAGCGTCTCTATCTCTACTACGCCATAGGGCCGTTGCTAGTGTACAATAATAATATACTTGTATCGGCAAAATACGATTTTAGGCAATGAGTCGATTGACTCGTGCCTTCTTCGGGTAACCACCTAACCCTCTTTAGGCCCATTTTTAACTCTTTAAAACATGTATTTTCTGAAATCAAACTCTAAAAACTCTAACTCTGTTATGGCATACATCTATATGGTATCGTCATACCATTGACTTGCTAGTCGCATCTCTGTGCCATTAATAACGTATTAAAAGCTCTATGTTTAAAACATAAGATTTGGGACCACCATATCAATAAATCAAATTAAAGAATCCTCTCTTATAAATCAGGTAAAACCATGAAAATAACTTTTTGGATCAACTTTTCAATAGTACAAGGTGGTCATATCAAAGTTCTCATTCACAAGCAATTCTTTCTCTTTAATACAAAACGTAATTATATCAAGAAAACACCCTCTCATTATCTCTAAATCATGTTTAAATACTATGACATTGAGAAAACTACTTTCGAATCATAAAACATGTATCTCAAACTCTTTTCCGACAAGATCATAAACTTTAATTCAACACAAGAGAGGGATTTCGTAATTTGTGCTCTTAAACAATCTTCAATCTCAATTTTCCATGCATATATACATGTAAATCAATTTAAGGGGGGGGTGGAAAGCCGAAAGGCCAAAACAACAATATTACTAAAACATTCAGAAAGCATAATTAAAATCATGGGTTCCAAAACCCCTTTCTAAATTCATGCTTGATAGCCTTTATATCATATTAGAAAGTTTTCAGCAATTCCATGTAGTTTAGGATAAACCCCACGTACCTTAGATTTCGTAGTTAGAAGAATTGAACCTAGGTCTTGATTCTTTTCTTGGAATTCTTGTTCTTAGGGATGAGTTTCTTGATCGTTGGGGAAGGAGTTAGGATTTTGTTTTGAGAGGAAAACTGAATTATACTGTGTATTATGGTTTCGGGGCATGAATCTTATGTTATGGATGGACCTTGGGTGAGGTAAAGGTCCATATTGCCCTTAAAACGCTAAAATAGAACCTGGAAGTTAGGTATGTGAGACAGAGCGTGCGGCGCACGCTAATCGCACGCAACTACTACCTCTCTCATAAAAATGGTTGTAACATTTTGCTCGGGTATCGAATTTTGGCAAAATTAGTATTGTTATAAAGCTACTTTGAAGACATTTCATTTGATATATAGTAGGACCTATAATTAGATATCTAAAAGGCGTTATGGTCGATGGAATTTGACTCAAGTTTAAACGTCCACTGAAACTTAATCGCTAGAAATGTTTTCAACTCGTCTTAGAGTTAGAGGATTTTTGTGACTTCAATTCATATTCAAAGGTATTTACACACTATAGGATTGATAACCACACATATATTAACAAGGAATTATCTAGTTCGGGTCTATACACATAGGAACGACGGTCTAGATTCTAATCGGAATGTATGGGGTGTTACAGTTCTACTCCTATTTTTTTTATAATGCATCTATGTTCTTTTACTCTGGGTTTTGATTGTTTTAGTGATATCCCTAGTGTCCATGGATTATTAAACATTTTTCACTTTTTGGGCCCAGCTTTTTGATGATGTCAAAAGGGGGAAGAATAGATTATGCAATAATTATAACTCAATTGACTAACCTATTTCATTCTGTGTTCTTTTTTTAAAATTCCTTTATTGAGTATGTCATGACTTTGTGATGGATGTTGTTCTGATTAGTTTGTCATCATCAAAAGGGGAGAATTTGTTAGGGAATTTGAAGTTTTGATGATAGACATATAGATGAAACATGTTGTGCAAGCTGGTCCACATAAGAGAAGAAAGTGAAGTTACTGGTTCTCACATGTATTTCATATTGAATTTAATGCAAGGCTGACAAGGCGTTAATACAAAAGTGGATAAGTAAGAAAACTTAGATATATTGTCAATGCTTATCACATACATCAAAAATATTGAGGAGAAGATAAGTGCAACACTTAGAGTTTGAGTTGATCAATGAGTCCTGCCAAACTAGGAGACAAAGTAGAAGAATTCTGTTTAGCTAAGGAGAGTGACGAAAGTAAAAGTGAAACTACCTGAGAGTCCTGTTGAAGAAAGAAGTGCACATCATCTAAAGGACACTATCAGGAGTTGGCTTAAATACAAGAAACAACATTCAAGTGTTTCACTCATGCATTGACAAGAAAATCAACAATCAGCAAATCAGTTCACTTACTTGAAGAAGAACCTGGTCTTTTACTTAGCAAGTCGTAGACTATATGTAATAGGTTGGTTCTTTGAGTTGTAATGAGTCTTTTATTCTAAGTCTCAGTGAAGTATAAACTAAGTTAGGAGTAGTGTCTTCAAGTTAGGGAACTCGAAGATTTGGGAACACTTATCTTGGGATGATTTGTGATATTATAGAAATAGGAGTTAGAAGTTTTAATTCCTAGTTTACAAGAAGTCTTATAATTTGTTGATTGTTGAGGCTCAAGAGTAATAGCGAAGTTGGGGTTAAATCCTGTAGATGTACTGGTTGTGGGTTTTTACACCTTTCTTGAGTCGAGTGTTTTTCACGTAAAAATATTGTGTTCATCTTTTACTTCAGTGAACCATGTTAGCTTACTTTTTCCACAGATAGGTAACAGTAGACTATAATATTAAAATCAATAGGGTACGCACTCTAACACAATATCCGATACAAATTCAAATTGCACTGGCAAATCAATAATATCTATTTTAACCTAGGCTGACCTTTGGTTTAGGTTTCAATGCACCCGAGCTCATTTCAACCTATTGTTTGAAAAGTGGAAAAATAAAAAATGTGGTTGTAGGACCCACATTTGGTCGAAGCGACCTAGAATGGAAAATCCAAATTTTCCATTGCATCTGGAACGTTGATTTTAGGCTATAGGAACCCTTTATTCAGATTTCAAGGCTCCTAGACTTATTTTGGGTTATTGAACGGATTTTTGAAAAACAAAAGTTTAGGTGTGGGCCCCACATTTTGTCGAACGATCTTGGATGAAAGTTTTAATGATTCCAATGAAATGTGATTTACACTCAAATTTCTCTACTGGATCATGTAATTTAGGTTACGAATGAGTTTCGATGGTCAAAAATAAGTTTTTGACTTTGTTGTCAGGGGGATACCACATCCCTTCACCGGGGGGTCTATAAATAAACTGCAAGGTCGCAAATTTGGGAATTTTTTCTTCATATTTGAGAGTCTAAAATCATAAATTGGTATGATAACTCAAAATTGAGTTGTGTGGGTGGCTTACGAGCTTGATTATCATCTATTATCGCGATTATCATTCAATTTAAGGTAAGATTTCAGCACTTTATTGATGAATTCTTAGTTCCTGACACAAAATCCCAAATTTACTTAGGACTTGATTTTAGCCCAAAATTAGCTATGTTTGCACCCATTTTTTAGGGCTATTATTCCTTGATAATGTATGAGTGTTGGGTTGACCTCAGAAACACGTTTTCCATATGTGGTGGAAAATACATTTTTGAAGTAAAGTATGATTTTGCCATTCTTTTTCAAAAACTTATTTCGGAGGTCCATTTTGACACCGAAGAAAAAGTAGTAATTATAGGTGTCGTTGATTTTGTTTTGAATTGTAGATTCCATATTTTATATTTTTAGTGGAGTTAGTGACCTTTCATGAGGAGTATGGCTTTAATAGTAAAGTCTTGGTTGCGGTATTACGTCTTTTGATGTAGGTTATGCCTTAACTCTTTCAGACTAAGTTGGGTAGTAAATAATGGTATAAAATACATGTTAAGAGTGTGAACTAATCATGAAATATTTCTATCTAAGTGTTGTTCCAATGTGGAGGCCTATATAAATGTAATTATTGAAATTGAGATATTATGTGATATGTGCGACCGTGTGGGGTCCTATGTGATGTTGATAGCCTTGAATATATATGAATAATTGTATTATGTTGTTGAAATTTCTAATGTGGTACCATTAGTGTATTGTGATATATTCATACTTTTTATTATATGAGACATGGAAATTTGATACGGGTGTCACGGGCTCTAGACGATTTACTAGAAGTCAAGCTCGGGAACTACAAAGGCTTCAAGGTGTGTTTATGAAAATGGACGCGGTTGAGCTTTTTGCAAACTCGCCCAAGGGAGTGTAAGTATTGACATGTTGGGGCTGACATTAGGGGCCCAAAATACACCCCCAAGTCTTCCCCAAACACTCCACACCCTCCCATTTCATTAAAGGCAAAGGGGTCCTTTTGCCATCCTTTTTGTAAAGACTATTTAAGGTGTTTCTTTAGTCTTGTTCTCTTAGTTAGCTCATTTTAAAATCACTTTGTAACATTGAATACCATATTTCCTATCAAGAAGAGAGTAGACCACCAAACATTTAAGCTTCATAAGTGAAAGGTTCTACTTGTGTTGTGACACGGCTAGAAACAAGAGTGCTTGAGTGAATCAAGTTCCTGTTGTGTTCCCATAAGAACTTGGTTCTTGTTAATGTGATTTGTAGAGGTTTTAGAGTTTGATACACTATTTAGTTGCTACATTTTATATTATCTTT
The DNA here is from genome assembly GCA_030864215.1 of Capsicum pubescens. Lineage (NCBI taxonomy): Eukaryota > Viridiplantae > Streptophyta > Magnoliopsida > Solanales > Solanaceae > Capsicum > Capsicum pubescens. Next base: position 275,855,184 of record CM061542.1, read on the forward strand.
GTGTCAAGTTATCTATTTCCTTATCTTTCAAGTTTGTGTGTTTGTTGTTTCCGTTTGATGTCTTGTACGTGTGGACTGTTTTTGTGAGTTTGTGGACTATTTTGTGCTCTTGTAGATACCGTTTGGTATTATTTGGTATCATATCTAAGGTAGGTTGTGTTCCTACACTACCAATCTTAGGTTCTCTAAGTCAAAAAATAAAAATAAAAAAATAAGTGTTGAAAATCTGAAAATTCCAAAAAGAAGCAAATCTGTCCATCCTAGTTGTTTGGCCAAATTTGTGTCTAGTTATAGGTGTTATTTTGCTTGTTTTAGTAGTTTCGTGTGTTACATTGTTGTTTCTATAGAACACTTGAGTCTAAGGTCCGAGATTTGAGCTTTTGTTTAGTGTTGTTGAAGGGTTGGATGACTTGAATATTGTTGTTGTTCATAAGTGTTCTTATTGTTGTTGATAATGTTCTTGAGGTGAATGTTCAACAAAAGGTGTGTTTGATTTGAAAAAAAAACGAAGAGAGAGGAAAGGTTTTGTGTTTGTCTTGGAATTAGTTTCAAGACAACAACAAAGAGGCAAATAGACAAAGGGCCTCCCAAAAAGCTTACTTACCAAAAGGGTGTCAAACCTTTTTAAAAAAAGATCCAAAAGGGGGAAGGGACAAACCAAAGCCAAAAGGTGTTTTGCCATTTTGGTGCAAGTTGGTGAAAAGCTTATTGACACCTTGACCTTTGGAAAAAGAGTTCCAAGTCTTGCTTTTTTTCACTCCAAAAACCAAAAAAAGCCTTACCAAACAATCAAGATTGAGTCATTCAAGTGGGACAACATCAAACTTAAACAAAAACAACAATACCAAACGGCCAAAATAAAAATTGTGGGCCACATCAACAACAAACTCAAGTCATAGGACCTTCAAAGTTTCTTTCCTTGTCTCTATTAGTTTTCTTTCTATTGACTCCTACACTAGTTTTCAACTAAGTAACAACCCACTAAGTTGTGAACTAGTTTTCGAGTACATCTTCGTGTCTACGTTCTTTGTGGTACTTTTATCATTTACCATTCATAGTTGTTCTTGGTTCAAGTGCGTACGAAACTTCCTTAAGTATTCAAAACTAAAATCCATTCTAAATCAAGAGTAGACTCATTCCTAAGCACTTAAGGATTGATAGCCGGCTTACAACACTTGAAGGGCCAAGTAAGGAAGCCAAGTGTGAAGAGTGTGTGAGGATATTTTAAACTAACGTTTGTTTGTTTTGTAGGTACATTGTCAAATGGAATCATTACACATGGAACCCAAAACTTCCAATGCACAAACCGTGGACCAAAATGCTTTGAATGCTCTTGTGGCTAATCTTGAATCCTTGTCTCGGGACATGGCTAGAGTGAATGTGGGTCTTGATAAGTTAGGAGTGGAAGTGGCCTCTATTAGTGGCCGGATGGAAAGGTTAGAAAGCCAACGTAGTTCTCGACCCTCAACTCCATAAAACACATCCCCAACCATTACCCCCGAAGCCACGCACCAAATAATGTATCCACCAAATGCCATACCTCAAGCCAACTATTACTCACAAGGTTGAGGCCTTGATGGACTAGGCCATTCCCCACATCACCAAGTCCCACATGACGGACTTGGAACCCAAATGCCACCCTTAAATCCAAATCCTCCAAACCAAAATCATCCAATCCAAAGAACTCCCCCACTAAATGCCAATCCACCATACCAAATTCCAAATGTCCAAAACCCGCCAATGCAAGAAGAGAAATTTATGAGAGAGAACCGAAGGGGAGGATATGGAATGTATGGTGATACTTATTTGATAGAAGAGGGGATAAGAGGTAGAGGGATAGACCCTAGGGAGAACCAAGAGCTTGAAGGTAGGGGCGGCCAAGGTGTTCGGTAAAGGGATTTTGACCTCAATACTATCAAAATGGGGCTTTCGATCTTTAAGGGAGAAAGTGATCCCGAAGATTTTCTCTCATAGAAATCCGCATGCAAGAGAGTCTTTCAAGTGAATGATCTCACGGAGGAGAAAAAGAGTTGCTACGCCATTGCTCATTTTGAGGGATATGCTACCACGTGGTGGGAGTATGTCAAATGTTTTGGCAACTTATTGATTGAGGGGAAACCCCCTCCTTGGTTTCAATTAAGGTATCTTATGAGGCAAAGGTACCTTCTCAAAAGCTATCAACATGAACTCCTTGCAAAATTGTACAATTTGAAGCAAGGAAACAAAAGTGTGGAAGCCTACTATGATGAGTTTTAACAACTCATCTTGAAACTTGATCATAGAGGAGAACAAGTGAGCCACGATATCATCCGGTTCAAGGTCGGCCTAAATAAGGAAATCTCTACACACATGACACTTCATAAGTTTGAATCTATTGAAGATATCTTTCAAGTAGCCTTAGAGATTGAACGAGAGAACAGGGAAAGGTTGGCCTACGAAACCAAAACCTACCAAGGGCCCTCGGGTTGGACCAAGGGGAGAGAAGTGGTTCCCTCGTCTTTAGGGTGGAACAAATCCAAACAACAACCAGTCAAGACCCCTCCACCCATAAGCAAGAGTGCTCAACCACCTCCTTCACGGCTTAAGGGAAAGCCAAATGTTTCTTCCAATGTCAAGGGATTCTAATGCTTCAAATGCCACAAATGGGGACACAAGGCTAGTGAGTGTCCTAATCGGAGAAATGTGATATTGAGAGAAGGGAAATTGTATTTATTGGGGGAAGAATTGGGACTTAAAGGAGCTAAAAATAAAGAAGTCACTCAAGATGGAGAGGGAGGGGAGACGGTGAGGCCTAGTGATGATGAGAAAGAGGAGGTTTAGCCTCAATAAGGTGAACTTGAAGTACCTAATTATGTGGTACGAAGAGTTATGATTAGTAAAGCGTTGGATGATCCTATACAACGGGAAAACCTCTTTCATACTAAGTGTCTTATTAAGGGGAGAGTGTGCTCCTTGATTATTGATAGCGGAAGTTGTGCTAATGTAGCTAGTGCCTCGATGGTGAATCACTTGAAGGTGTCAACTACTCCACATACGAGTCCGTACATACTCCAATGGTTGAATGATTGTGGAGAGTTGAAGGTGACTCGTCAAGTGGTGATTCGGATCAAGGTTGGAAATTATGAGGACGAGGTACTTTGCGACATCATTCTTATGCATGCTTGTAACCTTTTGTTGGGTCAGCCATGGCAATATGATAGGTCGACCAAGCATAATGGACGAACCAACTATTATTCCTTTGAGTTCAAGGGTTGAAAGTACAACCTCCGACCACTATCACCATCATAAGTGTGTGAGGCACATCAACAAATGAAGAATTTTCCAGGAAAGGGAAAGAAAGAGAAAGAACTTATGAGTAGAGGGGAGGAACCTGAGAGTGGGAAGGGTGAGGGTGAAGAGGGAGTTTCATCATTGAGGGGTAGGGATTCAATGGTAATGTTGGATCATAAGGGTGACCTCTTCAAAGAGTATGATGATACTACTCCCATGCTACTTTTGGCATATGTTTTGAATGCTAACCCATCCACTTCCCCTATCCCATCTTCTATTTCTAATGTCTTGCAGGAATTTATTTATGTGTTCCCAAGTGAGTTGCCTCAAGGACTTCCTCCACTTCGAGGAATCAAGCACCAAATCGACTTTGTTCTGGGTTCACAATTGCCAAAAAATCCGACTTATAGGAGCAACCCCATGGATACAAAGGAAGTCCAACGGCAAATTGAGGACCTCCTCAACAAAGGATATATCAAGAAAAGCATAAATTTATGTGTGGTCCCGGTGTTGCTTGTTCCAAAGAAGGATGGGACGTGGTGAAGGTGCGTGGATTGCTGAGCCATAAATAAAATTATGGTAAAGTATCGGCATCCTATTCCTAGGCTAGATGATATGCTTGACGAACTAAACGGCTCTTGTGTGTTTACTAAGGTTGATCTTAGGAGTGGATATCACCAAATTCGTATGCAATCGGGTGATGAATGGAAGACCGCATTCAAGACCAAATTTGGTCTATATGAGTGGATGGTCATGCCATTTGGTTTTACCAATGCTCCTAGTACCTTTATGCATCTAATGAATCATGTGATGAAGCCGTTTATAGGCAAATATGTGGTCGTGTACTTTGATAATGTTTTAGTTTATAGTAAGTCTCTTATTGATCATGTCTTGCATCTAAGGAGTGTGTTTGATGTTCTTAGGAAAGAAAAGTTGTATTCTAATATTGAAAAATGTTCCTTTGGTGTTGATAAACTTGTGTTTTGGGGATTTGTTGTAAGCTCGAGAGGAGTGGAGGTAGACGAACCCAAGATAACCGCCATTAAATATTGGCCAACCCCAAAAACCATGGGTGAAGTTCGGAGCTTCCATGGGTTGGAAAGTTTTTCTAGGAGTTTCTCCAAAGGATTTAGTACCATTGCCACCCTTTTGACCGAAATCATCCGAAGGGACCAACCTTTCCAATGGGGTGAGGAGAAATCTAAGGCCTTTAAGACCTTGAAAGATATGCTCATTTTGGCACCGTTGTTGCAATTGCCTAACTTTGATAAGATGTTCGAAGTTGAATGTGATGCTAGTAAAGTAGGCATAGGGGCTATTTTGATGCAAGATTTAAAGTCCATTGCTTATTTTAGTGAAAAACTCAAAGGAGCAACTCAAAACTACTCTACGTATGATTTGGAGTTGTATGCCTTGGTTAGAGAGTTAGGCAATTGGCAACACTATCTTTGGCCCAAGAAATTCGTAATCCGAACGGATCATGAATCCTTGAAGCACTTTCTAGAACAAGATAAGCTTAACAAACGGCATGCCAAATGGATTGAATTTCTAGAAACCTTTCCCTATGTGATTCAATACAAAAGGGGGAAGGATAATGTGGTAGCCGATGCATTATCTAGAAAGCATGTTCTTGTGTCCACTTTTTCGTCCAAGATAATGGGGATTGAGAGCCTCAAGTCTTTGTATCTCGAGGACCCTTACTTCGCTCCTATCTTTATGTAAAGTGAAGTCGTGGGTAGGGAAAGGAGGCCCTTAGAGTTTAGTCCTTATGTCGTGTTTGATGGGTTCTTGTTTCGGGGGAGACGGTTGTGTGTACCTTCTAGCTCTTGAAGAGAGTTGTTTGTGAGGGAGGCACACGATGGCGGTCTCATGGGTCACTTTGGAATTGATAAGACCTTCGGGATATTGGAGGAGCAATTCTATTGGCCTAGGATGCGCAAAGATTTTATCAAAATTTGTGGCCAGTGCATGGATTGTAGGATTGCTAAGTCGAGAATCCTTCCTCATGGGTTATACACCCCGCTTCCCACTCCATCATGCCCGTGGTTTGATATTTCTATGGATTTTGTGTTGGGGCTGCCACGGACTCAAAGGTGTCGGGATAGCATCTTTGTTGTCGTTGATCATTTCTCCAAAATGGCACACTTTATGCCATGCAAAACTAGTGAAGATGCGGCTAGTGTAGCTTCTTTGTTTATTGAAAATGTTGTTAAGTTACACGGCATCCCAAGGACCATTGTAAGTGATAGGGATTCTAAGTTCCTTAGTCACTTTTGGAAGTCAATATGGGGTAGGCTCGGAACTAAATTATTGTTTTCTACGTCTTGCCACCCACAAACCGATGGCCAAACGGAAGTAGTGAATCGAACCTTGGGTTCCATTCTACGTTTCATGGTTAAAGCTAAGTTGACATCTTGGGAAGATCACCTACCTCTCATAGAATTTTCTTACAATCAGGTGATCCATTCGAGTATGGACATTATGCCCTTTGAATGTGTCTACGGCTTCAATGCCCTAACCTTCTTGGATCTAAATCCTTTGTCAAGTGATGTTGTTATTAGCTTAGATGTAAACAAGAGGGACGAATCCATGAAAAGTTTGCATGAGAAGTGAGGATGTGGCTTGAGAAGAAGAAGCAGAAGGTAGCCAAACGAGTCAACAAAGGGAGAAGGCGTCTTGTACTTAAACCGGGAGATTGGGTGTGGGTACACCTAAGTAAGGAACGGTTCCCCAACTAAAAAAAGGGAAATTTTCTGCCAAGAGGTGACGGTCCATTCCAAGTTCTTGAAAGAATCAATGATAATGCTTACAAGATCGACATGCCACCGAAATACCAAGTGCATAACACGTTCAACGTCTGTGACCTCTCACGGATTGATGCCATTGAAGATGAAGAACCCGTGAGTTTGAGGTCAAACTCCTCTCACGATGGATAGGATGATACGGGTGACATGGGCTCTAGACCATTTACTAGAAGTCAAGCTCGGGAACTGCAAAGGCTTCAAGGCGTGTTTATAAAAACGGACGTTGTTGAGCTTGTTGCAAACTCGCCCAAGGGAGTGTACATATTGACATGTGGCGTCTGACATTAGGGGCCCAAAATACACCCCCAAGGCTGCCCCAAACACTCCACACTCTCTCCTTTCATTAAGGGAAAAGGGGTATTTTTGCCATCATTTTTGTAAAGACTATTTAAGGTGTTTGTTTAGTCTTGTTCTCTTAGTTAGCTCATTTTAAAATCACTTTGTAACATTGAACACCATATTTCCTCTCAATAAGAGAGTAGACCACCAAACATTTTAAGCTTCACAAGTGAAAGGTTCTACTTGTGTTGTGAGACGGCTAGAAAGGAGAATGCTTGAGTGAACCGAGTTCCTCTTGTGTTCCCGTAAGAACTTGGTTCTTGTTAATGTGATTTGTAGAGGTTTTAGAGTTTGATACACTCTTTAGTTGCTACATTTTATATTCTCTTTGTGTCAAGTTATTTATCTCCTTATCTTTCAAGTTTGTGTGTTTGTTGTTTCCGTTTGATGTCTTGTACGTGTGGACTGTTTCTGTGAGTTTGTGAACTGTTTTGTGCTCTTGTAGATACTGTTTGGTATCAGAAATTCATGGGTGAAACAAAAATAATCAGTGAATATTGACTCATGTGGTTGTGAAAAAGTATAATTGTCGTTGGTTGTGGAAATATATCATTCTGATTGGTTGTGGTAATACTCACTGTGATTGATTGTGAGCATTACATCCTCACATCATACTCATTCATGAAACATTTATATCACTGTGGCAACATCTGAGAAACACTGAGAACAACTTTTATAAAATCCTTTCCAAGGGAAGTTCCTAGAAAAGATATTGTAACACCTTATAAAACCCTTTTCAAAGGATGTGGCAGAAATAAGATATGAGATATGAGATATATGGATTGTATATGAGTTGACGAACCCCTATGGTCCTACATTGGGAAGCTTTAGCTCCGTAGGTGTATACAGGGATTGTGAGATAATCCTGGAGGTTGTGCGACGACCTCGCGCATCATCATCATCATCATCACATACATTGCACTAACTTTATTGTGTCATGTTTTATTGTATTGCCACATCAACTTGTCATCTATGTATTTTTCGTATCTTTCTTTACTTGTATTTGATGATCTTGTATATACATGTTCTCCCTTGTTCTACTTATATGTGATATAATGCATACGTGTGTTCTATCTTAGTGTGATATTGCAATATATGTGGTATATTAGAACTGTCAGTGCAAGCGGTATGAGCTATCATTGTGTGACATTTTTTTATTGTAGGTGACATGCCCTTAGTGTGTATTTTGTATGCTTTATCTTTTAGTTTGTTCGATCAGCCTATGATACCTACAGAGTATAAGTAGACTGTACTCACTCCTACTTCACCGTTTTGGTGCAACTTTAGGTTCGGATGCGCGCCTCAGACTGGTTGATTTCAGGCTCCTTCAGACTACTCAAGGTAGCAATTGGACATTCATATGTCAAGAGTTCACCTCTATCTTTCGGTATTAGTTATGTCTTTATTAATATTTAGAGACATATATTATTTCTTTGTGGTTATTTTTCTGATGTATTTGACTCCTAGATAGTAGTAGTAGTTCTTATACTTTTGACATCAAGTTTTGGAAATTATGATTGCATGTGTTGATTTTATTCTTTCCTCTTTTATTATATCTATTTGGTTCGGCTTCATTCTAGAAGCCTTACCTTAGGGTCATTTCTGTATTTTCTCCGTGTGTATCAGTTTGGGTGAGAGACCTACTTGTAAAGGTTCGTCGCGAGAAGTATCATCATGACCTGTCGATTTTTAAATCATGACAAAAAGAGACACAAATTTTATAGTATCATACAAGAATTTTACAATATATCACATCAAGTGTAAAAGAACATTTTAAAGGGGTTTATACATGTTTAATTATATTACAGTCTATGATTTTACATTACAATATTCTTTTCACTTGTCGTACTTTACAGTTGGATTTTACGAGTTTGCTAACCTGTCTGCACCCAAGTTACCTTGGGATACTAAATTGAAGTGCCTGATTTTATTTTTTTGATATGTTAGTATAAGTTGGACGATAAATAATTTCACAGTTAAAACTTATAGTGGAAGATTTTTACTAAGAATAAGTACCAAAAAAATATGCATTTTTAAACAAGAGAAAATTTATAAAATATACAAATATAATCCAAAAAAAAAAAAATATTTTTACCTCATGAATAATGATCATTTTACTTACGAGATTACTATGAGATATTCCATTAAAGACTGACATCAATTTTGTTTTTCAAAAATCAAATAACATTATTCTTATTAGGAAAAATATTGACTGTGTTATTATAATCCTTATAAGTTGACGTTAATACAAAGAAACAATGAAGGAAACTCAATTAATATTATAAAATATGGTCAACTCCTTCGAAAAAGGTAACATAATTATTTTTTTAACTTTTTTGTTTAAATTTGAGCTCATTTCCATCAAAAAATGTGATGATTTTATCACTATAAATATATTCTTGGTATTGAAACCCAACATGATTTTTTTTATTTTCTCAATCTAAAGATTTAGTAATGTCTGAAACAAATCATTCACCCAATTGTGAAGTTCCTAAGCCTGAAATAGAGTTTCAACGTTCGTGGCTGAATGTTCCATATGAACAACTAAGCCTGCATCAACTTCAAGTTGTGGCGGAGATCTTGGAGGCCAAGTTACAAGAAGCAAAAAGACTATTGAAGCTCAACCAACATGAGCAATGCAACTGTCTAGGCTCTTTTTGAAGCAAGGAAAAATTCTCTTCTGATTTTGATGCTAGACCACATGAATCTCATTATGTTTGTCGAATTTGTCTTTTATCTTATATTTAGAATTTTTATTATGGTATTAAAATATTCATCTTTTTTATTCAGTATTAATAATAATACCAGTGTGATGGGAAAACATTTAAGAACAAAAATTATGAAAATTTATTATCTTTTCTTCTTGACTATATTCAATTTCTTTCATTTTAATTTTTAGAAAGATTTTGTGTTTATGCAATGATATTCAATTTTGCTCATACATTCATAAAATTATTTCATAAAATAATAAATAAAATTCATTTAGATTATTGATTAAAGAGATTTTTATCAATAAATATGAATTTTTTAAACATTATATCCTTTTAATATATAACATAACTACAGTGAATTATTAGCCTAGTAAAATTAAAAATAACAAAATTGTAACCAATAGTAAACATAAAATTGGACCAATCAATTAGAAACAAATCCAAGGAATTGCAAGGAAATGGAGATTGTCTATGTTGCGACCATTTTATGTTTTTGAATTGAGAACATAGAGATAATATGTACTGGGATTGTATTCCTTGGGATAGTTTGTTGAAATCATCCGCATGGCATGTAGATCGTCTCGATTGGTACATGGACCTTACGAGTCCCTCATGAGTCACGATTATCAGGAAATTTTTGAGAAGTATCTTGAATAAATCATTACGAGAGTATTTGTGTCTGGGGCATACTTTTGGAGTCAATCAACAATTCAAACCACTCCATCAATATGGCTATAACTATTCTATATGAGATATCTTTTAGAAAGCTGTCGCAATTCTAAATCGTCGGCACAAGCCTAGTAATTCACAGTTTATGAATTATGCACATGAACACCATGTACTTTGTCATTCAAAGATAAAAATATTATTGAAGTTCCTTAGAATTATGCCACGTTAAAGTGAATGAATTTCTCTCAGAGTATCCCATACATCCTTCCTGTCCACTATAGTGTGTAGTTCATAAACAAAGATAATCGAGCAGGCAAATGTAGTCTTCTCAATTGTAGTTTGACAATGAATAAATTGACCAGTGACAAATAAAATTGAGACATCTACTAGTACTGATTTCCAGCTAATACAATCTTTCAATTCGAGCTTGTGTGTTGTCACTTCAATTTCGATGCAATTCATCAAATATTTCTAATAATTTATTCAAAGTATTTACTTTTTAGCATGGGATACATGTGCAATTCACATGATCGTAAACTAGTTTGGGTACACACTCCCCCATCTCATTTTATGCGAGTTAGTTTGACTTGCATGGAATTTAAGTGAGAAAGAAAGACTTTTAAAATTTGTGGTCCAGAATAAATTTAAGATATTTGTGTGGCTTTAAATCGTTTCAGTGAGGGTAAATTGAGAATTTAAAATTAAATTATAACTAAATAGAAAAAATGTGTCATTTTTTGGACTGACTAAAAAAGAAAGTAAGTCATATAAATTGGGACAGAAGAATTACTTTATTAAGCCTGACTACCTTTTTTTTTTTTGGTCCTTTGTGTATCCCTCTATTTGGCTTCTAATTTTGATTTGTATTAGTTGAAGTAATATGTTCATTGATGGTTTTAATCTTCATCATATTTGGATAACCACTTAATAAATAAAAATTATTGTATTATTTTGAGACTTATAATGCATCACAAGTGTACGAAAATACTTCAAGAGGTTTTACACACTTTTAATAGTGTCAAGAGTTTAGAATTTCATATCATGACATATTAAACATTTCATAAGTTACGAATACGAATTTGTAAATGCTACAAAATACGGATAAACTATCTTAGAATTTATAATAGTAGTGCTTAAATTTTTTTGATAATTAAAAGATTTAGACAATAAATATTTTCACATTGAACAATTTGTAACGGAAATCTTTTACTAAGCATGACTAAAAAATAAAGTATATATATTTGACCAAGAGAAAATTTAGGGAAAATAAAAAAGAAAATACAGTTGAATAAATTATGTTTACCTCACAAATTATCTTCATTACATATAAAAACTTATTAAGAGTTATTCCATTTAAAAATGATACCAAAAAAAATTTTAAAATCCAATAACATAATTTTAATTAGGAAAAATATTACATGTGTAATTATGATCTTTAAAAATTGGCAATTTACAAAGAAACAAAGAAGGTAATTCAGTTAATATTATGAGATTTGTTCAAACCCTTTTGAAAGAGGAAGTTACCAAAATTTTATTACCTTTTTGGTTATTTGAATTTATTTCCATCAAACAATATAATTATTTTATCATTATAAATACACTCTAGATATTGAGATCTAATATCACATTTTCTTATATTCTCTAAATAAATATTTAGTCATGGCTGGTGTGAATCCTTCACCTAGCACTGAAATTCTGACCATCAAAAAAAAAAATGTGGAAAACTGATTTTTTTTCTTTAAGACCTTCCATCAACATTGCTTAAAGCTTTTTTTAATGGTCAGAAACATTAGTGTAGATGAATGTTTCACATCAATCATGGTTAAATGTCTTAACGTTAAAGGTATTTTTATAGTAACAAAATCATCACATTGTTTGATGGAATTGAATTTAAAAAAGGAAAGAGCTATATGTTACTTGCTCTTGCTTAAATATTTGAATAAAACTCGTAACATTAGTTGAGTTTACTTCTTTATTTCTTTGTACCATTGTCAATCTGTAAAATCATAATGACAATTCAATACATTTCCTAATTAGAATCATGTTGTTAGAATTTTTTTGTTAAAAAAATTGTGCATTTCTTCTATGAAGTATCTCAAGTATCTCTTTGTAAGTTCATGTGTAAAATGATAATAATTTATGAGATAAATTTATTTTATTGTATTAATTTATTTTTTGAATTTTCTCTTGTTCTAATTTGTATTCTTTTGTTAGTTATGTTGAGTAAAAACCCTTTCACTATAATTTTTAACAATGTATAAATATTTATTTTCAATCCCATATTTAAGTACCAAAAAAAATTAAGTGCTTCAATTTAAAATCTTATGGTAATTAGTGCGAATAAAGAGTTTACCAACTCATAAAATCTAATCATAACCAAAGTGTAGGGGGGTGCAGATAACTTGTGTAGTAAAATAGATCTATTATAAATTAATCAAATAAATCCAAATATATATTACTTCCGTAACTTTAAACAGCATAGGCTCTGATACCAAAGTGTAGGGGGTGCGGATAACTTGTGTAATAAAATAGATCTATTATAAATTAATCAAATAAATCCAAATATATACTACTTCCGTAACTTTAAACAGCATAGGCTCTGATACCAAAGTGTAGGGGGTGCGGATAACTTGTGTAGTAAAATAGATCTATTATAAATACAATGGATCTATTTTTATTTGTGCGTGGATGTTTCTTAACTTCTCTAAATATTTTTATTTTTATTTTTATTTTGAGTTTATTTATGTTAGTTTTATCGATATTCATATCTTGGGGGTGATTATATGGTGATTGGTTAAATGCTTTATTATAGTATTCTTTATTTTTTTTCTCTTAGTTTTTGTAATTCTTCTATATTATTTTGAAGGTATTCTAAATATTCTATATTTTTTGTTTCAAAATATCCAATTAGATTGTCCTTCATAAGTTTTTCTAATAATATTATTTCTTTCATATTTTCTCTCCAATATTTTAAATATTCATAGTCTATCATTTTATCCTGTAGTAATTGTAGATTTACAAATTTTTGTATAATAATTTATCCTAATTGTACTGTAATGTATATCTAATTCTAGATTTTTAATGCTATTTATTATCTTGTGTTGTTCTTCTCGTAGCGAGTTTTTTAAATTATATAAACTATCACATGTACTTTTTTCTAAATTTTTTAGGGTTTCTTCTATCCATATTAATTTTTCTTTTAGATTCTCCATTATTTTTCTAATTCGGTTTCTATCATTAATTTCTTCATTTAGATTATCTTGATTTTCTCTAGTTTTTCTAATATATTCTAATATCTCTTAATCTGAATAATATCCATCTGGGTAATTATCCAGGTATAACTATTCTATCCAATTTATAGTTTCAATTTCATAGTCTAATACTTTTTCTAATAATATTCTCTTAATATCTATAATTTTTATATTTCTAAGTATATATAAGATTAATATTTTAAGATTATCTATCATTTAAAATTGGTTAAATACTTTATTATAATATTTTTTAGTTGTTTGTTTTAATCTCATTAATTCTTATATATTTTCACTAAGAAATTATATATATTTTATATCTATTTTCCAAAATTCTAAATATACATAATTTATCATAGTTAGTGTGTGGGTTTGGTATGTAAGTATTTATAAGAGTAGTTCGGTAGGTGTGGTATATAATTAATTCTAGTCATAAAATATCTGTCAAATATTTTTTCCAATATGATTTTTCTTATATCTACTATTTCTATATCCTTAAGTACATATAAAACGAGTATTTTAAATTTATCTACCATTTCGTCAGATAAATAATTATCCATTTTTCATAAAATTGCTATTTTCAGAATATTCCCTTCAATCATGCACATAACAAAATATGATCACTTTAGATTTCTATATACTAGATTATTCTTAAATAACATATTCTTCGGTCACTATTAGCATGGTAATCTGGATACTTTTCCCTTAAACAACGCCTCTACTCTGGTTACTCCCCTATCACAGCTTTCTTGCCTCACCGATTTCACCTTTAGGATGGCATAGTTCTTAGGAATTTTTCTCCTTTTCCACTTTGCTAATAAACTTCTTAACATGCTATTTTTCGAATAATTTTACTATAAAGCAACTAACATGAACTTATTTTATCATATCATGATTGTTAGGAATTTATGAATTTAGCTATACATAATAGTAAATGAATATACCTGTTCTGGTAGTTTTGATAATTCTAAGTTTTGTTCCTCCATAGATTTTTCCATTAAAATATACCTGTTTTTTAAATAATCAAATTATTTGTTGTAGACAAGAGAGAGTTTTTTGCTTCAACGCGTGAAGGCTTACCTTCATCTGAGCAAGTGCTCGTTTATTTATATTCTTAGAAATGAAAACGCGTACACTGTTTTTCTTTACATCTGTCAGCTACTTTACAAAAGTAAAGAAAAATATCTCTGCAAAGTCCTAAAGCTAATTTTTACACATGTCTAATCTAATAATGACACTACTTGCCAAAAAAGACTAGTAAATGATAAGAAAAGTCAAAAAGCCTAAGGCTATTTATATAATAATTTACGTAAAGTTATCTAGCTATTTTAAATCTTCCATATGTCTTTTTCACTTTTAATAACTTGAATTACTTTCTTTGTCTTCTTTCTTTATCCGTAGTTATCTTCTTTTTATTGCTCTGTATCTCCATTATTGCTTCATATCTTGCATCTTCCAGCTATCGCTTTTATCTTCTTCTATTCCAGTTGAACTTCTGGGACAATATTATCTTCTACATTACATCTCAAACATTGATGATCTGGATATTTGTGTCCAATTATCTTGCAATATCTTTTCAATAATCCGTTTGAAATAAATCCTCTCTTAATTGCCCTTGCAGTAGATTATTTTTCTGGGTTAAGTAATGTCATTATCCATTGTCTAACATCTTCCATATCTGCTTGTCATAGTTTTTTTGAATTTGAATAAATCATCTGATGGTCTCTTGAATAATAGCTCCATATTCGGTTTCCATTGGTATAATTGTTTGCTAGTTCTTGAATAATTGTAGCTAGTCCAATAAGTCATTTGTTTGCATAAAAATTAGGTATCTCGATTCTGGGTATCTTTGGCTACTGCACAATATCTTCTTGTATAATCATATCTCTGGTTAATCCTATTTTTACAACTTGTATAACTGGTTTTATCTCGTCGTATAATATCTCTGCTAGTGCAGTATAACACTTTATATAAAATAGATTTCCTTTGGTTACTCTTTTATAGGTGTTGAATACTTTTTGTAATTCTTCCATAGCTGATAGTTCTTCTCCATCTTGGGTATACATGGTATTTAATAATCCATAATCGAAATAAGTTTTTATTAGGCTTAGGTTAGTTTTGGGTAGTGCAATTAGCTTGTTGTGACCTTGTAATCTTTGGACTATATAGTTTGTGTTGGGTTCTTTGATATCTGTAACTTTGGGGTTAAGGTTTAGAAAAGTTTGTACTCGGTAGATATTTTCTATGTAGTTTTGGGTTGTATAGTTATAAACTTTTTATCTTGGTTCAGACTATCTCGCTATGTGGTAATTTGTGGGGGTATGTTCAAGAGGTCTTTTTGTATTTTTGGTGTAAATGGTTTTTCAAATGTCTTATTTAAGTTCATATTCTGGTATCTTTGTCCAATAACTCCTTTGCTTGTACCTGCAATTGTAGATTTATGGGTTTTACGGAGTGTCCCAACGTCTCCTTCTAGCTCTGGAATTTTAATGTCTTTTGATCGACATAGCTCTGCACACTGCTGAGTTAGCTGATTTGTAGCTACAGACTTCAGTTTATCTTCATTAGTCTTTAGCTTTTCTATTTCATTACCCATACTATCCACTTTCATTGAAAGCGTAGTTAGGGTTTTGAATATCTTTTCTAAAGCATCATCTTCTATTATATCAGTCTGTGTAGCTTTGTCTTGATATGTAATCTGTAATAACGTTTTTGTTAGTACTAATTACTTCAATTGTAAATGTAAAATTTAATATATTCAATACTAGTCTCTGAATCTCTTTTGTTGTAACTGAATTTTGTATTTTCTTTGTTAGCCACCAACGTACCTGTGTATTATCTGTTCGTACAATAAACTTGTTATATACAATATATGGCTCAAATGTTAGTAAACATTTATATAATGAACATAATTCTTTTCTATTTATTTCCCATTTTATTTCTGTTTCATTAAACGTTCCTGAATAATATCTACAATGATGTTCTATTTTTTCATTTTCATACCTATATTTAAGTACTCCTCCATAACTACATTCACTAGCATCTGCTTCTACTATATATATAAATTTTCTATTTTCGTCTGGAAATTGTAATTTTGGTAATTCTTTACAAACTATTTTTATTTTCTGGACTTATTTTTTATCTTCTTCGTTATAATTATATTCTACATCCTTTTTTAATTTTTTCTGTAAAGGCTTTAGATTTTCTGCTAATTATGGTATATATTCCCTTACTTGGTTTACTAATCCCAAAAATGATTGTAATTTCTTTTTTTGTGTCTAATTTTTCTTTTGAATTTATTATTTTTTGTGCTATATGTTGTTGCATTTTTACTCCACTTTTATCTATTTGTATTCCTAAAAATTCTATCTGTTTTTTCATAATTTCAGCTTTCTTTTCACTTAAACTTATTTCCGATTTTTCTATTATATCCGTAAATTGTTCTAATAATTTTAAATGTTCTTCTTTGATTTTTGTATGTAATAGTATATCATCTATATATACTATACAATTAGACAATTGTTTAAAATAACTATCCATAAAATATTGATAGCTACCTGGCGCATTTTTATATCCAAATGGTAGTACATTCCATTCATAAAATCCTTCTGGTACCGTAAATGCGGTTAATTCCTTAGATTCTTCTTCTAACTTTAAATGGTAAAATCTTGATTTACAATCAAATTTACTAAAGTAATTATATCCTTGTAGTTGTCTTATTTTTAATATCTTATTTGATATTGGGTAATTATATGTCATAGTTCTTGCATTTAAATTTCTATAATCAATAACCATTCTACTTTTTCCTCTTTTTTGTTCACTATGTTTATTTACTATAAATGCTGGGCTATTATGTTTACTATTATTTTTTTGTATATATTGTTTTTCTAATAATTCTTCTATGTGCATTTTAAATTCTTTTAAATCATCAAAACTATATGTTAATGGTTTTTGAGTTATTATGCTATTTTTATCTATTAATTCAATTTTTATAGTGGTTTTATGTTTTTCCCATCCTTTTAATGGATCTTCACTATATAATTGTTCTAATTTTTTCTTAATTATTTCTATCTTACATATTAAAAATATTGTTATTTCCCTTTTATTTATTGAAAATACGACCAGTTCTATTGTATCTTCAGTATTTTTTATATTTTCTAATTTTTGTGTAATTTTTTCACTTCCTTCTATCCAATCAGTTTTCTTTCTTATTTTATTAGTAACTCTTTTTGCTCTTACTTTCTGTTTATATGGTGTTGTAAACTACCAATCCATTCTAGTTATTTTATGTGGGTATAATTTATCTAAAAACGACATTCCTAAAAGTATATCTTTTGATGTTAGCTCATAATTATAGATTTCTTCTATTGTTAATATTTTATCTCATACTTGTGTTTTTACATTCTTAGCTTTATAAGTAATTAAGCTTCCTTCGTTATTAAATCCTTTAACTATTATTGGTGTTTTTAATTTATCCCATTTACTTTTTGGTAAACAATTATATCTACATAAATTAGCTTTTGCTCCTGTATCTATCATAGGCGTATAATATCTACTGTAATACCTTTCTACTACTATCTTCATTAATACATATATTTTCATATCATGTTAAAGTTCTTCTTAAGAATAATTTCTCTCTGTTATATGTTATAGATAATTGTGTATGCTCTATATTATATGGTTTTACTTGTTCTAGTCCTTTTATTCCTAATATTATGTCTGCTTTTTGCATTTCTTCCTTTATTTCAAATTCTATTTTTATTTTTCTAACTCTTATTGTTATTTCTTTTTCTGCTATATTTTTAGTGTTTATTAAGCTTCTTGGTAGATCTGGGCATATATTGTTGTCAGATTTTATTTCCTCATTTTTTACTAGATATCTTGTTATATAATTTTCTTTTTGTCCTGTATTTAAGAGTATTAAATATTCTTTTTCATTTATTGTTCCTGTTATGTAATATTGGTTTAAGTTATTTGTTGAACTTGTTTCATAACTTGTTCTTTTTGATGAACTTGATGATTCTGTTTTTTTATAAGCTATTCTTTTTGTTGTACTTATTCTATCATTTATTATTTCTAAATTTTCTTCTATATCTATGTCTCTATAACTATAATCATTATTATCAATTGTTTTTACAAATTGTTCGAAAGGACTTTCTATTTGTATTTTGTTAATTTATTTTTTCCCGTTATTTTATGTTTTGTTGTTAATACATATAGATTTTTATATCTTGTTGTAAATATTTTACTTTCTGGGGTTAGATCTATTCCTGATATTTTCCAATATAATACTAATGATTTATCTATATTTTTATTTGTTATTGCTACTGAATAATTCACACTTATTATAAATTTAAATTTTTGGTATATTAAATTTCCTTTTATGGCAGTTACTATACTTTTTTCTATAGGTTTTATAATTCTATCACCTACTAGGTATAATTCTATTGTTGTATCTATTCCTTCTCTAAAACATGTTTTTATTAATATATCTGTACCTCCAAGGTGTACATATTTTATTGGGTCTCTACTTTTTATATCGTTTATTTCTTTATTAATTATCCTTTTTGTTACTAGTGGTATACTAGCTTTACCTTTTGCATAACTACAGTCTATTACATGCTCTTTTTGGCTAACTACGTAGTATTCTTCTTTTCTTCTACTAAATATGTTTTCTATTGTTGGTATTTTAAATATTTTTTCTATACTTAAATCTAATTCTTTTTCTTTTATTTCATCAAATATTATTTTTTGATTTGTTCCTTCTTTATTTAAAGATTCTTCCTTTGTTGTTATTTTTATATCTTCTTCAGTTATTTGGTTTACTCTTATATCTTCTTCAGTCATTTAATTCATCTAATTCACTATCTATTTCATTCTCTGAAATTTTATATATACTATCTTCACTTTCTAATTCGTAATCTATATAATTTATCTGCATATATTCTGTATTTTCTATTTTTTATTTCTGATATTTGTTTATTTTTTGGGTTTTTAGGTAATTTATAATCTCTAGCTAAATGTCCTAATTTTTCGCAATTATAACAAGTACATTCTTTTATATATTTCTTTTTCCTATATGGTCTTTTATGTTTATAATTTTTTACAGAATATCTTTTTCTTGGTTTCTTATATTTATATTTTGATTATTTGTATTTCTTATATTTCTTATGTCTTTTTCTTTTCTTATAATATCTTTCTTCGCATCCAAATTGAGGTGCTATTTTATCTTTGCAACATGCTAAATTTCTTATTAATGTTTTTTTCATTTTTATTTCTTCTCTATATTTTTCACATAGGTTTCTATACCATTGTGTAAAATTTTTATTCTTGCTCCTAGAGTATCTACTATTTTTGTTTCATTCCAACTTTTTATTATTTTTGAACTAAATGGTTCAGGTAATTTATTAAAATATATTTTTCTTATTTCTTTACTTTCTTTTGTATTATATGTTCCTTTATAATAATATTCTTTAAATGCGCAAGTATATTTATCTATGTAACACATATTACATATTGCTAATTTTAATATTAAATTCCTATTTGTATCTTTCTCTTCATTTTGTTCTTCTTCTGTTGTTGTAATGCTGCTAAATTCGTCTTTTATAGCTATTTCATATTTTTTTAATAATTCTATAGGTGTTAATTTTGTTGTAGTTGTTGATGATGTTTCTTCTGTAGTTTTGTCAGTTCTTAATACCCTTTTACTATTTTCAGTTAGATTTGAAAACCATAATTTCACTGTTCCTATTAGTGTTCTTTCTATATATTCTGGTGCATCTGTTACATTTATATTATTATCTAATAATTATTTTGTCATATATCCATCCATAATTGTATTATTTTTTCTGTATCTATTACACAATCTAAGTCTAAAAAGTTATAATTTTTATTAACTATTTGTTTTAGTGTCCATTTGGCATATTCATCCTTTAGATTATATCTTTTAAATTTATTCTTATAATATGTAAGTTTTCTTATTTCTGATGTTCTAGGTATTATATTTTCATCTTCTTTTTTATCAAGAGTATTTATTTCTGTGTTTCTATTTTCTAAGTTTTCTTCATTAATTACTTCTTGTTTTTCATTGATTTCTAAATTTTTTGTGTTTGTTAAGATTTCTGTATATGTTTCACTATCTTCTGAATCATAATTATCTGTTTCTTCAATATCTATTGTATTTATTTCTAATTTTTCTTTAAATTGATTTATCTCGTTTAATAATTTTTGTTCTATATCTTTTTCTTCTTTTTCTTTCTGTCTTTTTTCATACAAATCTTTTAGCATTTGTAGTTCTTTTTCTAATTCAACAATCCTACTATTTTTAGTTTCTTCTATTTTTCGTATTTCTTCTGTAGTTTGTTGTTTTATTTTTTCTATTTCCTTTTTTCTATCTATTTCTTTATTTTCTTTTTCTATTCTTACCATAGCTGTCAATTTATCTTCTAATTTTAATTCTTCTTTTTCTAACATTAAATATAAATGTTCACCTATTTTCTTATACCTTCTTCCTAGATTAGAAAATACTATTTTTATTTTTAATCCTTCATGGTTTTCATATATTTTTTCATCTATTATAAATTCTTCTTTGTTCATTTTTATTTATTTGTTAATAGATCATGTTGGTATGTATATTCTAGACTATCTATTGTTGATTCTAAATTTGATATTTCTTCTTTTTGTGCATTTATTGAGTTTTTACTAACTCCGACAATTATGTTATATTGTAGTCTTTCTATCCTTATTTTTAATTCTTTACGTTTTTTAGATATTATTTGCTTTAATTCTTTATATTTTGGTAATTTTTGTACTTTATTCATCTAAATAATATTTTGGGGAGTATCTAAATTTAGTTTTATCAAATAAGTCATAATTAATAAATTAATCAAATAATAAATTAATCAAATAAATCCAAATATATACTACTTCCGTAACTTTAAACAACATAGGCTTTGATACCAAATTGTAGGGGGGTGAAGATAACTTGTGTAGTAAAATAGATCTATTATAAATACAATGAATCTATTTTTATTTGTGCGTGGATGTTTCTTAACTTCTCTAAATATTTTTATTTTTATTTTGAGTTTATTTATGTTAGTTTTATCGATATTCATATCTTAGGGGGTGATTATATGGTAATTGGTTAAATGCTTTACTATAGTATTTTTTATTTTTTTCTCTTAGTTTTTGTAATTCTTCTATATTATTTTGAAGGTATTCTAAATATTCTATATTTTTTGTTTCAAAATATCCAATTAGATTGTCTTTCATAAGTTTTTCTAATAATATTATTTAGATTGTAAAGTGCTCATGTATGGCTTTACATCTATATCTTTGTCTTTTGTTAAACGACCATCGAATCAGTGTGTCTTCGTGTTAGGTAAGGCTGCAAGTTGATATGGAGTGGGTTACCATCCCCCATCCTTGATTCACGATGTACTTAGTTACAATTTGAATAATATTTAAGCTGCTAGTCTTTTTCTAAAAGAAAAAAATTGAAAAAGTTGTAATTCTTTAATAATTTATTGACTATGTAAAGCTCTCTTTATTTAAAGAAGGGTAAAATTGAAAGAATATCATCAATGTCTATATCTAAAACACCACTCATTTAGGAACGAATTGTGTAAAAGGTTAAGTGTCTGTTTGGGATTGCTTATTTCCACAAAAAAACACTTATTTTAAGAAAAAACACATTTTAAAAAAAAAGAGTGTTTGGTAAACATGCAAATATGCTTTTAAGAATAAGCAGAAGCAGTTTTTCTGCTTTTCAAAAAAGAACAAAAGCAGAAGAAGACAATTATTTTTTAAAGATAAAAATGTCCCTTTCACACACACACATCCCTTCTTAGTTAATTAACATTTCTTATAAGTTTGATTAAAGTTTAATTTTAAAATTTTATATTTCATATTTACATCATAATTCTTTAAGATTTATATATTGTTATTTTATTTTCACTTATTTTCTTTACATAATTTGAAAATATTTATTTTTGTTTGATGTTTCTAAGTAATATTTATATTATTTAAGTAATATATCATTATTTAATATTTTTTAATGTATTTATATATATATATATAAATACTGATTGAGAATTTCAGAGTATTTCCTTTTAATTAAATAAAAATAAGATTTTAATTAAAAATATTATAATAGATATTTAAAATAAATTTTCTCTATAAATTGATTTTAGTAATAAAAGTCTTTTGATACAAGTACTTTTTGGTCATTTGTCTCAAAAAAACACTTCTTGAAAAAAAATTATCCAAACACAATTTGTTTATCAAAAGTACTTCCCAAATGAATTTACCAAACACAAATTGCTTTTTATTCGAAAGCACTTTTCTGAAAAGCTATTTTATAAAAGTGTTGCCCAAATATATAGTTTGTAACAGCAATCCCAAACGGGCTCTAAATATAAGTGCTTAATTGGGTTGACTCACTTGGAATTGGATAGCGAGCTAAAAAGGGGTTGCTTCTTTTGCCTAGGAAAATTACATAAATATACCATTTAAAAGTCAATATTACAAAATATATCGATATTATTTTTTATTTACAAAAGGTTATTTTTATTTACTAACTTTATTAATTATTCATGTGCACAAAGAAACTATTGTTCCACGAGGAATGGCTCTTGGTATGGTTGTTCAATTGCCTGAGCAACCATGTACGTCTTGGAGTAACTATGGACCTCAATGGATCTCTTCTGGTGCTCCACAGGTCGGTTCTCTAAAAATCACCTTCGGCATCCATCCCATACAACAATTCACCTATGCTCCAACAGTTGGGTACTATGTAGTTTTGATGATTGACAAACTGACACATGAATGAAACATGTTACTTGAGTTGGTCCACGCATAGGAAAGCAGATTTCCAGTTTCACTGATAGATGCAGACAAGATTGCTTAAAGACAAGAACGAATAAGCAAGCCTAATTCTGATATACTCAAGCTACTGATCATGTGGGGAATATAACAAGTTGAATTTGATTCAAACACTTAATCATAAGGGAAAGCAATTTGAGATGAAAAAGGAGTCCTACGTGAAGAAAGAGTTTCACTTCTGAGTATATCTTGAAGATTCCTATGTGTGGGAGGAGAAAGATTCTGATAAATAAACATGTGCTGATTTAAAAGAGTTGAAGTTTTACTACAACACTAAGGAAACAAGAGTTGGAATTAAAGAAAGAGTCTCACTTGAAGTAGAACTCTATGCAATGAGAGTTCTAATTAAAGGAGGAGTTTGAAATAAAGAATGACTCTTTGAAGAGTTGTGCTTAAATAGAAGGTGCATCAGTCAAAATAATTCACGTACTTACAAAATAGAAAAGCACAATCGACAGATTGACTTCATGAAGTGCTACTCAATCACTGAAGAAACACATTGAAGAACCTGGTCCTAAGTATAAAATCCAGCTAAGAGTTTTACGTTGATTTTTAGAGTTGTTCATTGTGTTTGAACTATTGATGTAATATTAGTTTCAGTGTGTTATAAACTAAATTAGGAGCTAGTCTTTGAGTTGGGGAAAACTTAGAGACTTTGGGAAAGCATACCTTGGGAGGTATGTGTGTAGTTAGGAATTAGAGTTTATAATTCCTAGTTGTTGAGTTATAGGGATTAGAGTTTATAATTCCTATTTGTTGGTTACAAGAGTTTTGTAATCAGTCATTGTTGAGGCTCAGAGTTATTTAGTGAAGTTGGGGTTAAATCCTGTAGAGGTACAGGTCATGTTTTTTTACACCTTTTTGAGCCGGGTGTTTTCCACGTAAAAATCATTGTGTTCTTTACTTTCTATTTTATTGCTTCCTTGGAACACGTTAGGCAACCTGTTCCATAGATAATCAATAGTTAGAGGAAAATAAGATAATCTGTAGGGCACGAATTCTTAACAAGTGGTATCAGAGAGAGGTTGTCTTAAAAAGGACTAGCACCTAAGACTGATCAATATGATGAATTCCGCACCACCTACTGGTCAGTGAAGGTCAATCTACTATTAAACCTTCACTCTTTGATGGTTATTACTTCATTTGGTGGAAAGCTAGGATGTAAACATTCATTCAAGAGGAAGACTACGAGTTATGGGATAGGATCACTGATGGTCCTACTATTCCAATGAAGTTAGAAGATGGGAAACAGGTCAAGAAAGTAAGAAGTGAATTCACTCCTGATGACTTATTGGCATTAAGTAAAAATGCTAAGGCCAAAAATATTTTGGTCTGTGGATTAGGATGTGATGAATACAACAGGGTATCAATATTTACCACTGCTAAGCAAATTTGGGATGCTCTAGTAAATGCTCATAAAGGCACATCTCAAGTAAGAAAATTCAGAATTTCTCTTCTTTTCACTGAGTATGAGGCATTTAAGATGAAGGAGAATGAAACCTTGTATGAGATGATGACAAGGCTTACTGACTTAACAAATGAGCTGACCTCCATAGGAAAAGCTATATCTGAAGAAGAACAAGTAGAGAAGGTACTGAGGGTATTACCAAAATCAAAGTGGAATGTTAAGGTAACTACAATCAGGAAAGCAAATAAGGATCTTGAAGGCATGACCCTGGATGAATTAGTAGGGAATTTAAGAACTTATGAAACGAAAATTGATGGAACTAAAGTTCTAGAAGCCCCAGAAGATACCTTAGCTCTGAAGGCATCTTACAGTGATGAAGAAATTGAACTTGATAAAGAACAAGTTGCCTTTATAGCTAAGAACTTCAGCAAATCCTTCAAAAAGAAGAAGGAAACAGGTAGCAAAAAATGGTCAAATGACAATCTAAATGGATGCTACAAGTGTGGTAATACTGATCATCATATCAAGGATTGTCCTGTCTGGGAAATAGAATGGAGAAAGGAAAGGGCTGAAAAGGAATTGAAAGAAAAAAAACAAAAAGAGGGAAGAATATGCAATGGTAGCATCTTGGGGATTTGACTCAGATGATGATGAAGTTGATGAAGCAGCACTCATGACTCTTAGAGATTCAGACTTGGAGGAAGAAGATGATGCTTCTGAGGTAAGTATACTTGAACTTAAAGAAAAGTTGCATTTGTTTTCTAAAACAAAACTTATTTCCTTGATGAGTGCACTAATTGATGACTTCCAAGAATCAACTTCTGATAGGGATGAGCTGTTCAATAGTCTTGTAAGAATTAAATTTAATTTTATTGATTTAGAAGCTTGCAAGAACACTGTTGAATAGGAAAGCTGCTCTCTCAAGAAACAAGTTGAGCAACTTTATTCTTCAAATAATGATCTTAAGTTTGAAGTTCTAAAATTGACACTCTCTAAAAAAGGAAAAAACACCAAGAGTAAAGAACAAGAAAAAGTTGAACTTGAATTGGTCAAGTACAAAGAAGAGTGCAATAATGCAACAAAAATGGTGAATAAACTAAGTCAAGAAGTGTCTACACTAAAACTTGACCTTGAAAGAGCAAACAGGTAGACAAATTCCTCAAGAATTGTTCATAAGTTGAGTGAAAGATATCACAGTGAAAAAACTGATTTAGGTTTTCACAAAAGTCTTGATGCTTATCAAGACTTGTGCTATATCTGTGGAAACCTTGGACATCCAACTACTGAATATCCAGTTGCTACCAAAAGCAGATCCAGCAGTCTAAATCTGGCAAATAAACTATCTCAGACCAAGAAAAGGATAACTAAACCTGGTCAGAGAAACAGGTCATGTAACTTCTTGCCTGCATGGGCTAGAAGAAATCTGATTCATCCATTTACTCATAAGAAAGGACCCAAGCTTGTCTGGGTTCCTAAAGTTAACCCCTAATTTGTTTTGCAGGTGAGAGTGAAAGGAGGCAGGAAAAATTTGTGCATAAATAAAGCTTGCTCAAGGCATAAAACTAGAAGAAAATAAAATTTCTTTCACTCACCACATTTAAAGGGGGAATGGATTATTTG
Organism: Capsicum pubescens; assembly: GCA_030864215.1. Classification (NCBI taxonomy): domain Eukaryota; kingdom Viridiplantae; phylum Streptophyta; class Magnoliopsida; order Solanales; family Solanaceae; genus Capsicum; species Capsicum pubescens. The sequence continues at coordinate 275,881,135 of CM061542.1, forward strand.
AAAAATAGAAAGATTTATAGTACTGGTGTAAGGGGGAAGCAAGGGAGATTTAAAAAAATGAAAAAAAGGATAACAATGAAACTGATGAGCATGAACAGGTACATGTTGTACTACCTGGTCCAACTGTTGTATAGACTGAGGGCATATTGACAGGGGGAACAACAAATAAAGAAATGGATGCATCAATAAAACCAACACAAGTTGCTGGTAATTTTGTTAGTAGTTTATAAGAATTGGTGTTGTCAAAAGGATCTTGAGATATCCCATGTAAATCAATGGCTTGAGACTATGGTATCCAAAGAAAAACAATTTCACTCTTGAGGGCTATAAAAATGTTGACTATGTAAGTGATGTTAGGCGTATTTACACGCCTAAAGTACTATAATTTACCCATATTTTAGCTAAGTTTTAAGGACAAAATATATAATTCCTGCACTTTTAGTCCTTTTTCCTGTAAGTGAGCTAACCAACGTGATTAGCAAGTTTTCAGGTATAAATGATGAAGATTTCAGCATTTTATGGAAATTGGACGCCAAAGGAAACTTCATGTAAGAAGGAAGGCAGCTTCTGGAAGCTTGTGGACTGAAAGTGATGCATGGAGAACTTGTCCCGGGAAAAAACAGCATTTCTAAAGACTTGGGGATCAGCAGTAACTTAGTAGGATTAGGACAAGGATAAAAACCCTATTTCAGTAGGACTAGGATAAAAACCCTATTTCAGTAGGACTAGGACAAGGGTGTTATAAAAACCCTTATTTGCTGAATTTTTCAGCATTGAATTCATTCTAATTCTCATCACTCAAGCATTACTACAATTAAAACAATTCTCTTTCAATTAATTCTTCTTCCCTTCTCTTCATCTATTCGATTTTTTAATTTTCACGACAAGAGAAACGCTATTTGCAAGGAATTCACGCCACAAACACTACCAAAGCATACTTCACGTTAGACTTTTATTTTGGTATAATGATAATGTCTATTGTGATTTCCGTTGCACTCATGAATAGCTAAACTTCTCTGTTAGGGTTATGGAAACCTTATGAGATACTATCTATTGCTATGAGTTTGTGAATTCTCGACACGTATGCTGCTTATATCATTACTCTCTTCATCTTAATTTAAATTCTTGTGGTTGCAAACATATAGAATACACCAGTATAGCATTAACTTGTTCGAAAGAAAAGTTACATGTCTGGAAAAGAGAGAATGTCAAGGAAATAGGGCACCAACCCCTATTTAAAAGTTAGTACCGTAACTGGATTAACCTCTTGGAGAATTCGTACCATTAGATACACTTTAAGCTCGAAAGAGTTAGAGTGAAATAATCCTTGATGGTCGAAAGACGCCTGGATTTACCATAGAATACGAATCTCTATAAGCACATGCATGTCTGAATTCCGCATAACTCATAGCCAATAGATACGTAGAACTCATAAGGTGGACATAACCCTAACTCTCAATTCTCATTGATTAAAACCTACCAAGTATTCCGTTTTTACTCTACTATTTTGTTTACATTATTTGCACGCACAAAATCCCCCCTTTATTCGCAGAACATTCATCAAAAGTCTAATAATCGTCGTTTACTTAGTGACCAAGTATTCCCTGTGGGATTCGACACCCAACCCAATTGGGTTCTATATTTGACAACGACCGCTTACACTCTTACGAGAGCTGTAGTTTGAGCGTTATCAAATTTTGGCGCCGTTGCCGGGGAATACAGTTGTCAACTAAGTTTGTGATAGTTACTAGACCCTTTGGTCAAAGATTCTCGTATTTTACTTTTAGTTGTTGTTTTTGTTTTATTCAGGTTTGCTTGAGTGCATGCCAAATACTCGAAGTTCAGGTCAACCGTTATTACCTATCAATCCTGAACCTCAACTTATTGGCAGAATGGATGCACAACGTGACATTGACAGAAGGGCGGCCCAACAGGAGCAGGCTAGATTAGATGCACTGGCAGCTTCTCAAGTACATCAACAGAATATTGATAACCCAGGGCGAGAAACAAATCCTGATGATGAGGACCTGGGTGATGATGAGTTACTGAATCCTAGGTGTGCAGATGAAGTGGAAGCACCTATGCACAGGAGAGACCGTCAAGCTAGAATAAGACCTGACCGCCGAGCTGTGCAGGCTCCTTTTGATGATGATGATGATGATCTGGATGGAGCTGGTGCCACAGGGGCTATTATTCCTCCACCCTTGGCACCCGGAGCTAAGTACAATATCACTAGCACCATGATTCAGTTACTGCAGCTCAAGGGGTTATTTGGTGGACTCGCAGGAGATGATTCGAATATGCATCTGATCAACTTTATTTCAACATGCAACTCGTTTGATAATCCAGGAGTTGGGCAGAATGCAATTCGGCTGCGCTTATTTCCATTGTCTCTGTCTGGGGAGGCAACTCTATGGTTGAACGGGCTAACTCCTGATTCTATTACTAATTAGAGGCAACTGAAAGACGCTTTCCTAGAAAGATTCTTTCCGCTATCTAAGAGAGCCCAATTACGGGATGAGATCAGCAATTTTCGACAGCTTCCAACTGAAGCTCTCCACGAAACATGGGAGAGGTTCAAGAAGAAGCTTATGCGGTGCCCAAACCATCAGATGACGAATATCCACTTGATGGAAATATTATATAGGGCTTTGAACTCGGTGACAAAGCCAGTGGTTGATAATGCTGCAGGTAGGTCATTCATGGACCTTACTTTTCTCGAGGCAAGTGATATGCTAGATCGTATGACAAAGCAGAGTAGAGCTTGGCATACCAGGGATTCTGAGGTAGCAAGCTCTCCAGTATCTGTTGGCATGAAGGCAGAGGAGAGACGTAGACAAGAGGAACGTGATCAAGATATGGTGCACATGAAAACACAAATGGATCTTCTTACAAAGCATCTATTATCAGGGAAGATCGAAAAAATCAAAGCTGTTGCGTCAAAAGGAAGAGAGGAATCCGATTCCGAGGAAGAAGCCAACTACTTGAACAATCAGGGGGGTTTCCGAGGCAATGCCCAAGGAAACCAAGGTCGGAACTATTATGATAAATCTGGAAACAAGGACCATGATCAAGGAAGTTGGAAAAAAAATACCGACAGGAGTGGTTTGTATGTTCCTCCTGGAAGACGTGACGCCGCTGCATCTGGTTCTGGAAATATGTCTATGGAAGATATGATGGCTAAGTTGCTGAAAGGAGTAGAGGCAACCAGCACAAGAGTAACTGAGGTAATAAATGATCTGTCCTTAATGAAGAAATTGGTTGACTCGCATTCCACTTCAATAAAACAGCTGGAGCAGCAATTGAGTCAATTATCTGTGGCATTCAACCAAAGAAAGGCTGGAACACTACCCAGCGATACGGTGCAAAACCCAAGGAACGACGGATCATGCATGGCTATTACTACCAGGAGTGGTAAGGTGCTGGAAAACTCATCCCAAAGCAAGCAAGTGGCCGATGATATATTGGATAAGGCAGAACCAGAAGACGTCAATGAAGCTGAAAAAACCAAACAACGTGGTAATGACGTCACCCCGAAACATCCACAGCCGGAATCTTTGTTCGCAAGCCAGTTTCAAGAGTCAAATCATTTTGAAAAGGATTTTCCCAAAGGTAACTTGCACACCGATTTATGCCAAATGGCGACTCTGAGTTTGAATGTAAATAATTCTTTTTCAAAATAAATTTTTATCTTTTGTCACTCAATAATAAAAACCCTTTCGAACCTAGATTAAATTTTTTCGGAGTACAAAAAGGGGGTCTGACAGCTCTGGCGACTCTGCTGGGGAATTTTCAGAATTCGAGCTTATTTTTTGGAGTTGTATCGGCTTAGTTTGGAACTATAGGTGTATAGACATTTTATTTGAGTTGTTTTGTGTAATTGTTTATCATTGTTGAGTGCCTACGTGTTTTTTGTTTACAGTATTTATCCTATGTGTTACCGCTTTTATATCTGACATCATGTGCATAACTTGAGTCATTCTTTCCGCAACAAGTCTCGAAGCGCACGTCGTGCGCACGAACTCTAGTTGAGTCACCTTTATTTTAGGGGGGGAGCCGTTGGATGTATGGAGTAGGTGGAAAGCTAAGCAGTCACTATCGACCATATGCTCCCCCGAACGACCTTGTTAGTGAACCTCAGCGTAGGTCAGCCTTTAGGTCATGCTTATGTGCATCATATTGAGATCTAGCGGGGCCCACTTGGTCCTTTGTAGGAGACTTACCTCTAAAGCATTCCTACGTGCTAAATGTGGCATCTTTGAGGATAACGTGGTCATTTGATAGATTGATATGGGGTAAAGCATGTGTTAGAAGTAAAGTGTGAAAAAAAAAAAGTCCAAAAAAGAGTTTTGTAGTTTTTAGAGTTCTTTATGTCTTGTGTTTTTCACAATTCAAAAATTTCAAAAAAGATTTTTTTTTACAGGAGCTTTTATAAAAGAAAAATGAAAAAAGTTGGTAGAAGTTTTGTATATTTCTTATAACAAAAATGCCAAAAAAAAAATTCTTTCGTAGTTGTTGGTGTCAGTTTTATGTAAAGTCTCAAATTGAAAACCCAAAAAAGATTTTATTCGGCTGTCTTTGGTCGTTTCTCTTAAGTTAGGGTCAATCTTTCAGTGAATCCTTAATTGTCCAATCTGGACGAACTACGCACCACTGATTCTCCTCTCTCGGGAGTGAGATACGTAGGCAACCTATTGTGGGTTCGGGGATCTTATTCCAAAAAAAAAACATTCAAAAAACAGATTTTCTTCACTCTTTATTTAGAGTAGGTGTTTCATAGACATCTTCAAGAGAAAACTACAAAAAGATTTTTCTTTAATAGTTTCAAGTTTCATTTTCATATGAAATTCAAAATTGAAAAACCCAAAAAGATTTTTCTTTGATAATCATAGGTTTTGTTTTGTATATGTATTTTAAAAGTGAAAAATGCAAAAAGATTTTCGTCAATTCTTTTGACAAATTGTTATTTTCTTTTTTTCTCAAAGTTTCAAGGAAAAGAATGAAAAAAGAGTTTAATTGGCCATTTTGGCAAGACTTCATGAACTACGCACACCTGATTCTCCTCTCTCGGGGGTGAGATACGTAGGCGCCCTTTTGGGTTCAGTGACCTTTTCAAAAAAAGAAAAGAGGTTTTGAAAAATTGTTGAACTCTAACACATTTGCTATCTCTTGTCCAGTTAGTTTAAGGTGGTTGGTTTGTGGCATTTTGGCTGGTCCTCCATATTGCTCCAAGTCACAGAGGAAGTTATGGCCAACAAGGATACCGAGTTAGTGGTCACTAATCAGATAGGGAGTTCGGGGAATGAGAATGTAGGAGATAATGAAGAGATTCAGAAATTAAGGCGGCAAATAACAGAAATGCATTGAGCTTGGGCTAATGGGTTGCCGCCTCCTCTAGTTCCCACTGATAATCTGGAATATCTTTCTAGCTTGCCTCCCATGTCACATGCACAATTTCCCATTTTTGTTGATATGCCACAACATGCATCAGGATCGACTCCAGGGCAACAATATCCAACCACTTCCAATGTTCATGTCCTCACTCCCCAATCCAAGACTACCACATACTCCGCTCCAGCTGTTGTTCATGCTTTTACGGTACCACCCCTACCTAAAGCTTCTACTTTTGATTTCCATCCACAGTTGTGCCTCCCTACTCTACAAGAGAGCCTGCATTGAATATTTTTAGTGATCAGCATTATGCTCTTGAGCCTACATTTAAGTCGACTGGTCCTTATGATTGCCCTCAACCGCCTGAATTTCCTCCTAACACTGAGAAGCTTGTTATGACAGAAGAACAAGAGGAAATAGCCAGAAAATTGAGAAGTTTGGAACTGACTATGAAAAACTTGCAAGGACTTAGGGGGTACAAAAGTGTCTCATATAAAGATCTGTGCATGTTTCCCGGTGTATATCTTCCTCTTGGTTTTAAAATGCCGAAGTTTGAGAAGTATGATGGACATGGTGATCCTTTAGCACATTTGAGACGCTATTGCAACCAGCTAAGGGGTGCTGGAGGGAAGGAAGAATTACTCATGGCATATTTCGGTGAGAGTCTTTCAGGTCTAGCTTCAGAATGGTTTATTGACCAAGACATTGACAAATGGATTAGTTGGGATGACCTAGCTAACGAATTTGTGCAACAATTTCAATACAATGTGGAGTTGATCCCTGACAAAAAATCCCTAACTAGTATAACAAAGAAGAATACTGAGAGTTTCAGGGAGTATGCGATCAGATGGCGCGGACAAGCTGCTAGAGTAAAACCACCAATGAAAGAAAGAAAAATAGTAGAGGTTTTTATTCAAGCGCAAGATGAAGCATATTATCAACACTTGTTACCTACATTAGGCAAGCCGTTCATTGATGTCCTCAAAATGGGGGAGATGATAGAGGATGGAATTAAGATCGGTCGCATTGTGAGTTTGTAACATTGAAAATGACTACTCAAGCAATTCAAAAAGGTTCAGGAAGTATTGGAGGAAAGAAGAATGAGGAAGATGCATCTGCCATTATAGTTGGACAACAGGCATGGGTAAGAGGACCATATCATCGTTACCCACGGGCTCAAACCCAAGTTTATGGCCAAGTTCCACAGAATCTTTCCCAAAATCCATTATATTCCATTTCCCCATCTCCATATCAGGTGTATAATGCGCAACCATATGTTAAACCCCCATCTTACCCACACTGGCGCGCGCCAACTCTGTCGAGTTATCCTCCAGCTCCACATACATACCGAAGCCCTTCTAGGTCTGGTTTTCAATTTAATCCAAATAATGAAATGAGACAGAAGTCGAGGGATAACTTCACACCGATTGGAGAGTCGTATGCAAGTTTATTCCAGAGATTGGTACAGTAGGACATGATCACTTCTCTCCTTGGGTATACTCCTGACCCACATTCAAGAAGTTTTGATCCTAATGTACGATACACATATCATTCTAATGTTCAGGGTTACAGTATTGAAGATTGTCGTGCTTTAAAAAGAGAAATCGAAAAGATGATTCAAGATAAATCAATCATGGTATAGAACATTGACAGTGAGGAAAGCTCTAGTCATGATGATATGCAAACCAGTGGGTAAGATGTCAGGCTGAGCAATTGAGAAGTCACCCCTCTCCTTACTAGGAAGCGGTCTGGTAGTTTGTTTTGTTTTATTTTCTGCTATCTGAACTATTTCAGGGTTATAGTTCGGGATCTATCTTGTTTTGTTCTTTTGTTGTTTATGTTCAAACCCTTCTATCTTTTGTTTCAACTAAATGAAGTGTCCCATTTTTCTGTGTTTTAAATATGTGTTTTTTTTACATAGTACATTTTATGTTGACCCTAGTGATATGACACGCTAGTGAAATTTTTAGCCAGATCTTAAAATCCAGTTTAAGCATGAACTTTGAATCAGAGGGTTAAAGTTAGAAAAAGAGAGCATATAAGAAAATAGATAGAGTGCTGAGACATTTGGTAATAGGTTAAGGCAATTATTTTGAGAATCACAAGAACAACTTGGTTATCGATTGAAAGGCAGATCCCAATTAGGTTAAATAGTGGGCGTGTGATCCCTATATCAACAGAAACAAGAAGATAATCAGCTCCACGAAAGCATAATGAATCTTTCAATGTGAGGGATGTACAACAAATGTGGAGTTGTATGTTTGACAAATATATAAAAATAGGTGAAACACATGTTCGGGGAAAGTTAGTATTGTAAAATATGTCATAAGTGATATTGATCGTGTACTTTCACATTGCATGCTATATACTAGTATTTTCAAGGATTGATATGACGAAGGCATTTTATTCTGTTATCCATACATTATGTCATCCTTTGTTTACCCCATTTGAGCCTTAGTGTTATTTTCTTTCATACCCCCTTTTGGAATCAAGATAGAGTCAACAAAGCTCAAAAGAAAAGTTTCGAGCAAAAATAGTGTCAGAAAAAAAGAAGAGAAAAATGTGTCCAAAAAAGAGAAAAATGTAGTCGTGTCTAGTAGAGTCTTGCGGAATGGTACAGAGATGTATGTACTTTTATTCGAGAGGCTACAGAGCATTTAGGAAATGTCTTTATTCTTTCAAGTTTTAGATCATGCTATAGAAAGGTTCTCTAAGAAAATTTATACATATTCTCATCTCACATTATTCATGCCATCTTTTCCTTATTTTCAACGTATCAGAAACAGTGAAGCTTAAATATTTACAGATAGTTATGTGCTTGTAAGCGAGCTAGAAAAATATCCCATCAGTGCTTTTGAGTTTCAAAGATTGAAGTGCTTTATTCATGTTCATAAAGGTCGTGCACTAAGCCCAAGTCAGATGTGCTTTCAGATTACTCCTCAGAAACCATAATGTAAATCTATACTTCCTTATCTATGTATTATTCTTGAGACAGCAGGATCAACAAGTTCCAGTTCCTCTCTAGATAATGCTCTTATATTTCCTAGCAGAAGTTTCAGAAGTTACAAAGAGGCTTGAGAGGAGTTGTAATACACCACATGTTTCTAAGCTAGGAAGTGAATAAGTTTTCCTACGTATGAAACCTCCTATCCTGTGAGTAGAATTATATTGCATGACTTACAATGAATATCCTAGCGATAGGATAGCTTGCGATGTCTTAAGCATGCTCATATGAGTCGCTTAGAGTGATGCAAGCTAAGAGTTTTTTGAATCCATCAAGTCTTAGTATTCGATTTTGCAAGGGTCATCTTTGAAAAAGAATAACGTGATTGATATGGGACATTGTGGCAGATTTAGACCCACCAAATTGTAGAAAAGGGAATTATCTTTCCAACGATACCAATTTCATCAAAATCCGACACCCGAGCAAGGAGTTATGGCCTTTCAAAGTAGAATGCGTCACCTAACCAATCGCACATGGCCACTGGAAAGCATAGGCGATATCATATGCGGCGCCTATGCAAATATAGGCGATATCATATGCGGCGCCTATGTATGATTTCAGCCACGAAAACACTTAGTTTTTGAGTTATTTTGAGGGTAGTTAAGTCTTTTAACACTCCTTACGTATCCCTAAGACTAACCTCACGAAATTTATAGCTTCTAATTACATTACAACCCTATTCACATCTCAAAGTTCATTATCCAAGAGCTCCATAGGATAAAAACAACTAGGGTTGCACAATAAAGCTTGAATATCAAATTTCAAGGAAATTCCTCCGTCAATCATCAAGAACCTCCCTTCCAAGATATGCGTAGTGTTCATCCACAGATTCCTTTCATCCATGGAGTTCAAGAATCAATCTTTAAAATACAAAAGCATGGTTGGTTGTGGTGATATGATCATACCCATGTTGATGCTTGTTTGTTTTTCTATATAATGGTATCGTGACTGTACATCTCATGAAAGTTATGTTGTTAGTTGAAAAACATGATCTTTAGGTGGATTTATAGAATGCAAGTATGAAATCCACCTATGCCTTAAAGAATGCATGCAAGGTGTTCGATAAAATGCCTAGTATGTTAGAACTTCATATTTACATGATTTCATGATATCTAAATAACAAGTTCATGTTAGCCATACACTCCAATATGAATTTCTATGCAAATTATGTGTTGTTATTGTTGTGGTATAAAGCATGTATGATAATGGAGATATAAATTATGTACACAAAATATATCCATGCTTTTCCTATCATGTTCGAAATGTTGAATAAATACATGAAGTATACTATCCCCTTCTTATGATATTGTGAATTGTGGACTCAAATCTTATGATCAAGTCATGTCATGTGTGTCAGTTTCCTCCTATCGAGTCCTGGGGGAATTCGTACCCAAAAACTATAGTTGTGTGCCTAGATCCATGTCATGTTTCACGATATCCGAACTCAAGCTATGATTCCATAGACTTCAGTCAGTCATGTGACTCAGGAAAACCTCATGGTCTCAGTTAGTTGTCAGATATCAGTAACATTCCGCCAGTCAATGGAATTAAGTAAGGTTAAGTCATGTATAGTTAGTTATTCATGTCTAGTCCCTCCAGATGGGAGTAGAGGTTAGCACCGAGTGAACCCAAGGATGGAAACTCACCCACCAGTTCAGGGTGTGATTCTTAGAAGCAGTTCTTATGTTCCAGAACTACGTAGCCAGCGTAGGTTGAGACATCTTAACCTGTCAGATTAGGGTTGATGAGGTGGTTTAACCTATCAATTTAGGGTTCCCACCATTCTTATTGATTACCTACCAGTTAAGGGTCACTCACAAGCTGTCCTTACCCGTGGCACGGTATTGACACCCGTCCAGTCGGGGTAGAGATTGGACCCCAGCTTAGCCATAACGGCATACATGGGGTATGTCGGTTAAACACTACCTCCCACAGTTTCAGTATCAGTCTCAGTAAAAGAACTCAGGGCATTCTTCAAATTTCAGTATATATAGGACTGTCAGATACAGTCGTCCATGTTATCAACTTGCAGTATCAGTCATGACAGTTATCAGTAAACCATGTATTAGCTTACAGGTCATGCTATCACGCATTCACGGTCCCAGTTTCTATATATGTATGTTTGCACTCTCATGTTCATATTAGTTAGTCTGTGTTGTTCATGCATAAAACCCTTTATGTTCAGCCTACCTTTCTCGTATACTCAGTACTCCTGTTGTACTGATGCATTTGCATTATGGTTCTTTCTTTTCATGTTACACCATAGGTTCCGAGACACGAGCTCCAGCCCAGCAGTAGTGGTAGCTTTTTAGTCTCAGAGACACAGTGAGTCCTCATTGATTCGAGGACAATATGATTTGATACATTTATTTATTTCTTTAGTTCAGTTTTACGGAGTTAGTTGGAGACATGTTCCTTCAAATATTTATTCAGATAGTTTAGAGGCTTTCAAATTTATGCTCAGATTTATGTTCAGACTTAGCTTTCAAATTAAGTTGTTTTGGGTATTTTCACCCACATGGACATTATGATTTTCAGATATGGGTTTATTCAGTTGAACCTTATGGCCTTACAATTTTACGTATTCTGCATTATTATGTCATGATTTGCAGTATACAGGTACATATATCAGTCATGGGTTAGCTTGTGGTCCCTTGGGATCATAAGCACCGTGTAGCATTTTGGTTCAGCAAATCGGGGTGTTACAAACTTGGTATCAGAGCCTAAGGTTCAATAGAGTCCTAGGAAGTCTGAAAGTCGCATCTAGTAGAGTCTTATACATGGGTGTGTTGCGCGCCACATTTATGTACAGGAGTCTATGAGATATTTTAGGAACAGCCCCATTTCTTCAGTATTCATGTCATGCTAGTGAGCATAATTACAAGTTAAAATCTCAGTCTGATCCATTCTTTTCTTATTCCAGACCATGGCCCCAAAGAGAAGAAACCAGCCAGCTCCTTAGCCAGAAGATCCTTTGGGCGAACATGTTTCCCATGCGGAGTTTAGAGTCGAATTTACCACCCTTTCTCAGTCTGTGGCTGCACAAAATAAATGGCCACCAGTCATTCCGGCCAATCCAGTGGCCAATCCCATAGCATCTAGGGTTCAGGACTTCACCCGTATGAACCCTTCATCTTTCCATGGGTCTAAGTCTGATGAGGACCCTCAAGAGTTTATTTACCAAGTCCAGAAGGTCATTGACATCATGGGTGTTACTTCTATTAAGAGTGCCGCGTTAGCCGCCTACTAGTTATAAGATGTTGCTCATGATTGGTACAAAAAGTGGAAGTCTGAGAGGTTAGATAATGCAGGCCCTATCGAGTGGGAGCAATTTGTCACGGCCTTCTTAGACAGATTTTTTCCCCAAGAGCTGAGGGAAGCCAAAGTTCTTGAGTTCATCAACCTCAGGCAGGGAAATATGATGGTTAGGGAGTATTCTCTTAGATTTACTCAGCTATCCAGTTATGCTCCTTATGTGGTTGCAGACAATAGGTCTAAGATGAGTAAGTTCGTGTCAGGGGTCAATGATAGCGTGGTAAATGAGTGTAGGTCTGCGATGCTGATCGGTGATATGACCTTAGCCAGACTCATGACCCATGCCCATCAAGTAGAAGAGCAGAAGGTTAAGACTAGGGAGAGGCAGAACAAGATAGCAAGGTCAGGTTACTTCAACTTTGATCACCCTAAGTCAGATGGAGGAAACCGTTCATAGTTTCATTCCAAGTCAGTTGTTCCAGCCCCTTCCTCTGCCAGCACTCCAGTGCTGAAGTTCAGAGACGACAACAAAGACAAAGCTTCGGGCTCTAAATCTCATGGCAGTGTTAGCAGTGCCCGAATGAATCCTCTTTATCAGACCTATGGTAAGAACCATAAGGGCATTTACGAAGCCGGTAGTGATGTCTGTTTTGGTTTTCGCAAGCCAGGCCACAGGATTAGGGAGTGTCCGCAGTCAAGTATTCAGGATCAACAAAATCATTCTGCATCTCAGTCCGATCGCCCGAACCAGTAGGGTGCAATTTCCAGTGCTACCAGTGGGCAACGCCTAAACAGACTCTATGCTCTTCAATTCCGTCAGGATCAGGAAAATTCTCCTGATGTCGTTACTGGTACATTACAGCTTTTCCTTGTCTATGTTTATGCTTTGCTAGACCCAGGTGCATCCTTGTCTTTTGTTACTCCATACATAGCAGGCGATTTCCGAATCAGTCCCGAAATTCTAGAAGAGCCTTTTTCAGTCTCTACCCTAGTGGGTAAAACCATCATAGCTCGGCGGGTATACAGGAACTACCCGGTTATGATATCTCAGAAATCTACGTCAGCAGATTTAGTTAAGTTAGAGATAACTAATTTTGATGTCATTCTCAGCATGGATTGGCTTCATTCCTGCTATGCCACAGTCGACTGTAGAAATAGGATAGTTCAGTATCAGTTCCCAAATGAGCCCGTCCTAGAGTGGAAGGGTAGCATTTCAGCGTTCAGGGGTCAACTTGTTTCCTACCTTCGGGCAAGGAAAATGATTTCTAAAGGGTGTGTGTATCATCTTGTGCATGTTAAAGATTCCAATTCTGAATCTCCTAGTCTTGAAATAGTCCCTGTTGTTAATGAATACTCAGATGTCTTTCCCAAAGATCTTCCAGGCACTCCTCCCGAAAGGGAAATCGACTTCGGCATAGACCTTTTTCTGGATACTCAACGTATTTCTATTCTGCCATATAGAATGGCACCAGCAGAACTCAAGGAAATGAAAGATCAGTTGAAGGATCTCTTAGATAAGGGATTCATCAGACCCAGCATTTCCCCATGGGGTGCGCCAGTATTATTCATGCGCAAGAAAGACGATTCTCTCAGGATGTGTATTGATTATCGTCAACTCAACAAGGTCACAATCAAGAACCGATATTTTCTTCCCAGGATTGATGATCTATTCGACCAACTTCAGGGTGCCAGTTACTTCTCCAAGATATACCTCAGATCAGGCTATCATTATCTCAGAGTTAGAGAATGTGACATTCCGAAGACAACTTTTCGTACTCGATATGGTCACTTTGAATTTTTAGTCATGTCATTTGGTCTTACCAATTCCCCTACAGCTTTTATGAATTTGACGAACCGTGTGTTCAAGTAGTACTTGGACATGTTTGTCATAGTATTTATAGATGATATTCTAGTCTATTCTCGCACAGAGCGTGATCATACAGACCATCTCAGGATTGTTCTTCAGACTCTCAGGGATCACCAGTTATTCGCTAAGATCAGCAAGTGCGAATTTTTGCTAAGATCAGTAGCATTCCTTGGCCATATTGTTTCCGGTGATGGCATTAGAGTAGATCCTCAGAAAACTGAGGCAGTAAGAAACTGGCCCAGACCCGTATCTCCATCAGATATCAGGAGTTTCTTGGGTTTGGCTAGCTATTACAGATGGTTTATCAAGGGATTTTCTTCTATTGCATCTCCCATGTCCAGATTGACTCAGAAAAAGATTAAGTTTTAGTGGTCAGATTCATGCGAGAAGAGCTTTCAAGAGTTGAAGACTCGACTCACCTCATCTCCAGTTCTAGCTCTTCCAGATGGTTCATACGGTTTTGTAGTCTATTGTGATGCATCCAGAGTGGGTTTAGGTTGTGTTCTCATGCAGCATGGTATGGTCATAGCCTACGCCTCCAGACAGTTAAAGCCACATGAGAAGAATTATCCTACTCATGATCTTGAGTTAGTAGCGGTAGTTTTTGCCTTGAAGATTTGGAGGCATTATCTCTATGGAGTTCATGTAGATATCTTCACAGACCATAAAAGCCTCTTGTATGTCTTTTCCCATAAAGATCTCAATCTTCATCAGAGAAGGTGGTTAGAGCTCTTGAAGAATTATTACGTGAGTGTTCTTTATCATTCGGGCAAGGCCAATGTCGTGGCTGACGCTCTCAGTAGACTCTCCATGGGTAGTATTTCTCACGTTGAGGGTAGCAAGAAAAAGATGGATCAGTAGATCCATCAGCTTACCAGACTAGGCGTTTTCTTAGTCGATTCTTCAGAAGGTGATGTATGTATTCACAATAGTTCAGAGTCATCTTTAGTTTCCTAGGTGAAAGAGAAGAAAGACAGGGATCCTAGCCTTGTCAAGCTCAAAGATTCAGTTCAGAATCAGAAAGTCAAGGTTTTCTCCCAAGGGGGAGATAGTGTTCTTCGTTGTCAGGGTCGTCTATGTGTTCCAGGTGTAGATGAATTGAGGTAGCGAATTCTTGCAGAAGCTCATGGTGCACGATACTCTATTCATCCATGGGCCACTAATATGTACCGCAATATGCAGGAGATCTATTGGTGGAGTGTGATGAAGAGAGATGTTGCAGAGTTTGTGGCTAAGTGCTCTACATGTCAGCAGGTTAAGATAGAGAATCAGAAACCTAGTAGTTCCATGAAAGAGTTCACCATTCCTACTTGGAAGTGGGAAGAAGTTAACATGGACTTCATGATGGGTTTGCCTAGAACTCTTTATCAGCATGATTTAGTCTGGGTCATTATAGATATAATGACCAAGCCAGCTCATTTCCTTCTTATTCATACTTTTTATTCCGCCGAGGATTATGCCAAACTTTATATCAGGGAGTTAGTCAGGTTACACGGTGTTCCACTATCTATCATCTCAGACAGAGGTACCCAGTTCACTTCTCACTTTTGGAAAGCGTTCCAAAAGGGTCTCGGTACCCAAGTCCATCTCAGCACAGTGTTTCATCCTCAGATAGATGGTCAAGAAGAGAGGACCATTCAGACTCTAGAAGATATGCTAAGGGCATGTGCAATTGACTTCAAGGGAAGTTAGGATGACCATTTGCCTTTGATTGAGTTTACATACAACAATAGCTATCATTCTAGTATTTAGATGGCTCCATTCAAAGCTCTTTATGGTAGGAGATGTAGATATCTAATTGGTTGGTTCAAAGTTAGTGAGGCCTCAGTCATAGGTCCTGACTTAGTATTCGACGCCTTAGAGAAAGTTCAGTTGATCAGAAAGAGACTCTGGGCTGCTTAGAGCCGACAAAAGTCCTATGCAGATATTCGTAGAAAGGATCTCGAGTTCGAGGTCAATGACTATGTATATCTTAAGATCTCTCCCATGAAGGGAGTGAAGAGGTTCGGCAAGAAAGGGAAACTCAGTCCCCGATATGTCGGTCCCTTCAGAATTCTCTGTCGCTTCGGCAAGGTAGCTTATGAGCTTGAGTTTCCTTCAGATCTAGCCTCAGTCCATCCAGTCTTCCATGTCTCTTTTCTAAAGAAGTGTATAGGTGACCCAGTAGTTGTTGTCCCTATTCCGAGCATTGACATTCAGAACAGCCTCTCTTACGAAGAGATTCCAGTCGAAATCTTAGATTATCAGACTCGTAGATTGAGGAACAAAGAAGTCCCTCTAGTAAAGGCTCTTTGGCAAAAATCAGTCTCATGAGGAATCTACTTGGGAAGCAGAAGAAGATATGCGTACCAAGTATCCTCACCTCTTCCCCGCCAATTCAGATCAAACTCAAGGTAACAGTTCTCCTTAAGCTTATTCAGTTTTATGTTCATGTTTCCAGTATAAACTTAGTACCTATTAATCGTTGCATACTCAGTCATGCATTTATGCATTAGTTGTCTTTGCATCAGATATGCACGAGTTCAGTATGTTTAGCATGTCAGTCATGAGATCAAGTTTCAGTTCTTTATGTTCAGTTCAGGTTCTGTTGTCTTGTATCTCCTCTCAGTAAATTCTCATTCGAGGATGAATGTTCCTAAGGGGGAGATATTGTAATACCCCGCATATTTCTAAGATAGGAAATGAATAAGTTTTCCTACGTATGAAACCTCCTATCCTGTGAGTAGAATTTTAGTGCATGACTTACAATGAATATCCTAGTGATAGGATATAGCTTGCGATGTCTTAATCATGCTCATATGAGTCACTTAGAGTGATGCAAGCTAAGAGTTTTTGAATCCATCAAGTCTTAGTGTTCGATTTTGTAAGGGTCATTTTTCAACAAGAATAATGTGATTGATATGTGACAGTTTGGCAGATTTATACCAACCAAATTGTAGAGAATTGAATTAGCTTTCCAATGATACCAATTTCATCAAAATCCAACACCCGAGCAAGGAGTTATGGACTTTCAAAGTAGAATGCATCGCCTAACCAATCGCACATAGCCACTGGAAAGCATAGGCGATATCATATGTGGTGCCTATGTAAATATAGGTGATATCATATGCGGAGCCTATGTAAATATAGGTGATATCATATTCGGCGCCTATGTAAATATAGGCGATATCATATGCGGCACCTATGTATGATTTCAGCCACGAAAACACTTAGTTTTTGAGTTATTTTGAGGGTAGTTAAGTCTTTTAACACTCCTTACATGTCCCTAAACCTAACCTCACGAAATTTATAGCTTCTAAACACATTACAACCCTACTAACATCTCAAAGTTCATTATCCAAGAGTACCATAGGAGAAAAACAACTAGGGTTGCACAATCAATCTTGAAGATCAAATTTCAAGGAAATTCCTCCGTCAATCATCAAGAACCTCCCTTCCAAGGTATGCATAGTGTTCATCCAAGGATTCCTTTCGTCCGTGGAGTTCAAGAATCAATCTTTAAAATACAAAAGCTTGGTTAAAATACAAAAGCTTGGTTAGTTGTGGTGATATGATCATACCCATGTTGATGCTTGTTTGTTTTGCTATATAATAGTATCATGACTGTACATCTCATGAAAGTTATGTTGTTAGTTGAAAAACATGATCTTTAGGTGGATTTATAGAATACAAGTATGAAATCCACCTATGCCTTAAAGAATGCATGCAAGGTGTTCGATAAAATGCCTAGTATGTTAGAACTTCATATTTAAATGATTTCATGATATCTAAATAATAAGTTCATGTTATCCATACACTCCAATATGAATTTCCATGCAAATTATGTGTTGTTATTGTTGTGGTATAAATCATGTATGATAATGGAGATATAAATTATGTACACAAAATAAATCCATGATTTTCCTATCATATTCGAAATGTTGAATAAATACATGAAGTATACTATCCCCTACTTATGAAATTGTTAATTATGGACTCAAATCTTGTGATCAAGTCATGTCATGTGTGTCAGTTTTCTCCTATCGAGTCCTGGGGGTATTCGTACCCAAAAACTATAGTTGTGTGCCTAGAGCCATGTCATGTTTAACGATATCCGAACTCAAGCTATGATTCCATAGACTTCAGTCAGTTATGTGACTCAGGAAAACCTCATGATCTCAGTCAGTTGTCAGATATCATTAACATTCCGCCAGTCAATGGAATTCAGTAAGGTTAAGTCATGTACAGTCAGTTATTCATGTCGAGTCCCTCCAGATGGGAGTAGAGGTTAGCACCGAGTGAACCTAAGGATGGGAACTCACCCGCCAGTTCAGGGTGTGATTCTTAGATGCAGTCCTTGTGTTCCAGAACTACGTAGCCAACGTAGGTTGAGATATCTTAACCTGTCAGATTAGGTTTGATGAGGTGGTTTAACCTGTCAGTTTAGGGTTCCCACCATTCTCAATGAGTACCTTCCAGATAAGGGCCACTCACAAGCTGTCCTTACCCGTGGTACGGTATTTACACCCCTTCAGTCGGGGTAGATATTGGACCCTATCTTAGCCATAACGGTATACATAGGGTATGTCGGTTAAACACTACCTCCCACAGTTTCAGTATTTGTTTCAGTAAAAGAACTCAGGGCATTCTTTAGATTTCAGTATATACAAGACTGTCAGATACAGTCGTCTATGTTATCAGCTTGCAGTATCAGTCATAACAGTTATCAGTAAACCATGTATTAGCTTACAGGTCATGCTATCACGCATTCATGGTCCCAGTTTCTATATATGTATGTTTGCACTCCCACATTCATATTAGTTAGTTAGTGTTGTTCATGCATGAAACCCTTTATGTTCAGCCTACCTTTCTCGTATACTCAGTACTCCAGTTGTACAAACATATTTGCGCTATGGTGCTTTCTTTTCATGTTACACCATAGGTTTCGAGACACGAGCTCTAGCCCAATAGTAGCAGTAGCTTTCCATTCGCAGAGACATAGTGAGTCCTCATTGATTCAAGGACAATATGATTTGATACATTTATTTATTTCTTTAGTTCAGTTTTACGGAGTTAGTTGGTGACATGTTCCTTCAACTCCTTATTCAGATAGTTTAGAGGCTTTCAGATTTATGCTCAGATTTACGTTCAGACTTAGCTTTCATATTGAGTTGTTTTGGGCATTTTCACCCACATGGACGTTATGATTTTCAGATATGGTTTTATTCAGTTGAACTTTATGGCCTTATAGTTTTACGTATTACACATTATTATGTCATGATTTGCAGTATACAGTTATATATATCAGTCATGGGTTAGCTTGTGGTCCCTCGGGGTCATGAGCACCGTGTAGCATTCTGGTTCAGCAAATCGGGGCATTACAAGAGCCTTCTAGTGTGTTATAAGTCCCTCAAATTTAAAGTTATGCCCTCTTTCTTATGATTTATTCAATTAAGTTAGAGTAAGGTGTATTCTTAGATCATTAGATGTTGTGTGTCAAGTTTTTGTCTCTTGTATTACGTAATTTTGTTACCATTATGGTTGTGAAAAATCAAAGTCTGGTGAAGTCGTGTGGGGCCTATTTCAATTCACTAGCTTAGTTTCTTTGTTATTCATCTAATTTTCTTGTTCAAAACACAAAACCAAAGTCTAGTGAAGCCGTGTGAGGCCTATTTCGATTCACTAGCAACTTGTTATTTATCTTGTTGTTCTTGTGTTGGTTGAAAGTTTGGGTTTAGAGGTGTAGTGACAAGAAAGGTGGTAAGGTTAATTTATTGAGTGTATGTATAGCCGAATCTTCTTTTTGCATATGATCGAGTTAGTAATGAAGTGATATATCCTAGTTTGTTAGTTTAGTGAAAGTTAGAGAAGGAGATTTTAGTTAAGGTGGATTGTTGTTTGCTTGAGGTAAGAAAAGAGTTATTGATGGAATTTGTTGTGCTAAGAAAGTATAAGTTTTGATGGAAGTACATAGTGGTTGAGTATTGTTAATTTAGGCTTTCCTGAGATTGCAAGAGGAAGTTTAGTTGAAATTTATAGAGCTATGAAAGTAATTTAGGCGTGAAGATGGGTAAATAATAATGATGTGAAGAAGAAGGATGTGTTAACGGATTATGAATAATATAGGTCATATGATTATGATCGATTGTCATTGTGTACTAGTTTTTCTTAATGTTGTGTTCTATAGTTTTGAAGTGAGAATGGTGTGTGAGATTGGGTTGTAAATCATGTTTAGCTCTAGACATTAAGTTTGAACAGTAGATGGTTTGGTTGTTGATGCTAGTTATATAGAGGTGATCTAGTAGGCCTGAACAGTGTATGCAAGAGTGTAAGATCATATGTTCGTAATAAAGTATGATGTAGAGGTGTGCCCAAGGTGTTATGGGGCTACATTATTTTTTTTCGAGGATTATTGCATATTGTGTGGTTAGTATTAACGTTTAGTTGCTAGGTAGAGAAAGGCTAGTTAGATAATTTATGATGTTCTTGATAGCTAGGTTAAGGAGTTATGATTGAAGATATTGAGCCTTTTAAGTATGATTTTATTCTCATGATTTGGGGAAAATATAAGTATAGAAGTGTGATCTTGATAGGCTATGATTATGTTATTAGAGATGTAGGTATGGTTGCAAATGAGAGTGTAAGTCTTTGATGATGATTATTGAAGCTAGAAAGTTAAAGAAGGCATATGGATGGGTTGTTCAAGAATGAAGTCGGTAAGTTCGAAATTAGTTTATTCTTGCGAGTTTAGCATTTATGTGTAGATATTAGAATGATGAAATTATGGCTTAATCTTGAGGATATAGAGTAGACCAGCATGCTTAGAATACCATCTTTGACCTAAGGGGGAGATAGTTAGTGAAGAACCAAACCAAGTTTTGAGAATTAGATTGTAATACATGTCAATAATGAGTTATGATGAGATAGTGATCCCTTCTTACTCTATAGTATTCCTTGGATATAAGTCATTACAACACCAAATCCATCACTTGCATGATAAATCCATGCCACATACCTATGCTTATACCCATCATGCATGCTCAAGCTCATTCTCAGCTTCTAGCAAGCATGTAACAGCTTCACTCTGTGATTCGAGTTATCTCTCATGAATCTATGAACTCCAGTCTTATGTTGAATAGCTCATGATAAGTATGAACTTATGTTTCAGAGTATGACCATTTTTTAAACTCATGATACTAGTGAAGTTCTCATTATATCAAGCATGTCCTCAGCTTAGATTTCTTTAATGAATCCATGCCTTTGATATTTTATTCCTCAGGACTAAGATAAGTGTTAATGTTATGTATCGTAGTTTTCGTGCTTCAGGTTCTTATGTGTTAGCCCTTCGGTGACCTTTTCCTATGTTAAGATAGTGGCGATGATTGTGGATAAGCAATGGTTTAGATGTGAGAGAGTTGATGACCCTCATTAAGAAAGATTATTTATGCTTTTCTATCTAAGGCTAAAGTCTGAAGTAAGATTGAGGCCAAGTCTTTGATACATGTCATGGTTAGTTAGAAATTGTGTGTATGTTTTTAAGAATAGTGCAAGAAAATTGTCGTTGATAAAGGTTTAGAAAATATGAGAAATATGCCCTTATGGATATTTGCCTTAAAGTTATATGTGATTTTTAATGATAGACTTGAATGTCATGTTAGGTGTAAGATGATGAATGCAATATGCGCTAGTGAATCCATATCAAGAGTTTTGAATTAGTCATTGAAGTGGTAAGGCATGTTATGTTTAGGGTGTGAACTGCAAAAAGATATAGAATATTGAACCTTGTGGTTTATACTAGTATTGTGGTTTGGCATGTTGTATCTTGTGATTTAGAGTTAGGCTTTATCATGGTGAGAGAACTTAGTTTAGTTTAGACCTTAGTAGAAAGATTTCGCAGTGCCAATATGAGAATTATAAGTTGAATCAAATGAGTATGGTATTTAAGGAGAATAGTATAGTTGAGAGAGCATTTGAGAAGTAACACTAAGCTTGAATGTAAGAAGTTGTGTTGCCTGCGGCCTAGCAATCCTATCCTAGTTTATGAGTTATATAATTATATTCCATGCTATAGAGTTATATAAATGATGTAATTCCTTAGTCAAATGTCTTGTTCAGAGCATGCCCAAAATTCTTTGATCCCTAATGTCAATAGAATTTAGTAGAAAAGTGCTGAAGAAATACTCCATTTAAGTATGGGAAGTCAGTATGATCCCGTCTATATAGCCTGCAACCTAGTTTAGCAAGCAAGGAGATAAGCTCCTATAGATTCTTAATTTTCCAGCTGGTCTTACTATCCGCAGTCTTATACGTATGTATATTCCAAGAGGTAATGTGTTTGCGTCCAAGTAAATTATAAATTCAGCTCAGCTCATGCATCAGTTTCAGTTTCAGATATTAAGTCATGATTCAGTTCGTAAGTATCCTATGTAGTATCACAGTCTCTTCATAGTATTTTCACCAAATTAGTATCATTCGGGGACGAACGATCCTAAGAGGGGGCTGTTGTAATACCCCAAATTTTCATGCCATAAACCTATCATCTTTTTTCTCATGAGATCAGATCCAGTCCAAAGTAATGGTTACTCATAAGTTGACACTCTTGTTTCTATCTTAGCCATATAGTTATTTTCATGAGAATTCATGCACTTGCAGATCAGTTTAGTAGCTCATTATTCTTGAGATCCAGTGATTCATTTTCTATCAGTTGTACATGAAAGCTTAAAGACAAAGATTCCACTGTGATTCATGTTAATTATCCACATTCGACGACTAATGTTCCAAGGGGGAGATAATGTAATACCCTGTATTCTCGTGCTAGAATTCTAACTGTCATTCCTACGCGTCTAAGCTCTAATCCAAGTTATTATAATGTGAATACAAGTTTCATGATCATTATCCTAGTCTATGGAGTAGTTTAGAGGTGAAAAATGTTCATAGCAATGACCTAGAACAAAGTTGAGCTAAGATCAATTGATTCGTCTAAAGTTTGACATTTGATTCTACAAGAGTCAAGTTCAAACGTGTATATCTATTAATATACATGGAAATTTTTTATCTCAAGACCTATCAAATTGTAGATAATTGAATTAGCTTTCCAACGATACCAAATTCGCCTTAATCCAATACCCGAGCGAAAAGTTATGCCCATTTTTGTGAGAGGCAGTAAGGGTGTGTGATGGGCAATGTGCTGCCCAATCAAATATGTGTGATTGGGAGTGAGAGGCACACTTACAGGTCTGCCATAAGGTGTGCGACGCACACCTTAAGGTCTGCCATGGGTTGTACGCCGCATACCTCACTTCCAAGTACCAAAAACACCCCTATATATGTCTATAACACGGGATTTAACCCCAATTATCCAAAATTCTTTCACTTTCATCAAAAATTGGTCAAGAACACTCTTAAGGTTTTCAACCTAAAGATCAAGATATCTCAAGATTTAACCATAGTTGTTCAATAATTCTTTAAGATTTGAATTCCCCATTTCGAGGGCTACAAGAAGCATCTATTAATCTCAAGAATAGCAATCCAAAGTTAAGAGTTCATTCAAAGCTTCAATTTCAAGGTATGTGGAGATTTTCAACAAGGACACCCTTTCGTTCTTGTGCCCAAAAATGTTTTTTCTTTTACAAAGTTATGGATTTTATATGTTTTATTATGAATTTGAAGCATGAATTTACATCCTATATTGATTCTCATGAGATTATGATATTTTTGATATTTTAGAAGTGAAATTATATGAGAACAATGATATTTTGTGCTTAAAGATGAAATTTCTAGATTTTGAAGAAATTTATATGTGTTTATGATGTAAAGCTTGAATCTTGATAAGTTTTAATGTGATATTGAAACATGGGTTTTGAACTCTATTTGAGATTGTTGTTTTTGACAAAATATGTGTTATAAACACCTTGAATTTGAATGGTTTGAAAAGATAAAGAAGCTTTGACCTTTCGGTCGCAAAAAAAGGGTTGATTTTGAACACGAGATGAGAAAAGAAATCCACTTTTATTGATTCATTATGAAAGGGGTAGCATGATGGATACCGTTGTGAATTGTTGAACTGTTTTATGGTGGATTTTCTTTTGAAAAGATTTGAGCTAAGTCCGAGAGTAGTCTTTAGCATCGGGTGGGAGGTATAGCGGCTTTGGTACTTCCCTAGAACTACGTGCCGCCATAGGAGCCGGAATTGAGGTTGATTTTCATTGTGATCACTAGTGTTTGGATTGATAATTTAAGGTCCTACTCCGATGGAAAGGAATAGGGAGACTCTCTCCAGCGTGGGTAAAACATTGGACTCCATGTAGCTCACATGGTTTATATCGGTTATGAGAAACTCCCATAGTGTGTCTCTACTCTATCTAAGAGAAGTGTGTATGGTTTGAAAACTATGATTTCTGAAAAAGTTACTTGTTTTTGAAAAATTGAAATATATGCTCTAAAGAGAGCTATTTTAAGACTTGATTACTTTACGAGTTTGAAACCGAGAGGAAAGTGAATTGAGAACTTATTGTAATGACTCACTTGTCTTACTTTACGTGTATTATTCATCCATGACTTTGATGATTTAATTCGAGCTAAGTGAGTTATTTATATCAGCATGCATAATTTTATAAACTGTGGTGATATTAAGATATTATTTTATATATGAATTGCACCCACATCTGTTCGGTACATTTCCATGGTACTGACCCACACACACCCCGTGTGTTGGGCTACATTTTCTCATAATGTAGGTACAAGGTATAGTGTACATCTTCAGATCACGTTAGTTCGCGGCATCCAGTCAGCAGGTAATGAGTCCTTTTGATTCAAGGGCTTGAGTTAGTTATACAGTTTGAGAAGTGTTGTATTTTCTTTATTCGGCCGTATTGAGTTGGGATAGTCGGGAGTCATGACCCGGCTACCTATAGTCAGTACTACTAGAGGCTTCATAGACAGTCAGTACAAGTTGATATATTTCGTTTCAGTTTTGATTGTAAAAGTAGAGTTGTAATCTTGTAAATTTAGTTTTGTATCTATCATATTCAGAAAAGAGTTATTTTCAGCAAATTTGTATAGATTTATACTTTTAATTTAGTTGCCTATGAGTTATGCCAGTAGAAGGGTTAGCTTGGGGTCACTTGTGACCCTAAGCACCGTGTGATGTCTCGGGACCCGATTTCGGGGCGTCACAGTTTCATCAGATATATATCTTCTTATATTATTCATATTATGCTAAGGTTTTTACGAATAACTTGGATAACTTGGAATTGAATTCTAGTAATTAAATGCTTTATCATAGTATTTATTAGTTGTTTGTTTTAATCTTAATAATTCCTCTATATTTTCATTAAGGAATTCTATATATTATATATCTTTAGTTTCTATATATTTTTCTAAATTTGTTTTCATTACTTTTTGTATTGATTGTATATTTTTCATATCCACATTCCAATATTCCAAATATACGTAATTTATCATGGTTGATGTGTAGGTTTGGTATGTAGGTATTTGTAAGAGTAGTTAGGTAAGTGTGGTATATAATTTATTCTAGTCATAAAATATTTATCAAATATTTTTTCCAATATGATTTTTCTTTTATCTACAATTTCTATATCCTTAAGTACATACAAAACAAGTATTTTAAATTTATCTACCATTTCGTCAAATAAATAAGTAGTCATTTTTCATATGATGCTTTTTCAAAATATTCCCTTCAATTATACACATAACAATATATGATCATTTTAGATTACTGTATACTACATTATTCTTAAATAACATGTTCTTCGGTCACTATTAGCATGGTAATCTGGATACTTTTCCCTTAAACAACGCCTCTACTCTGGCTACTCCCCATCACGGCTTTCTTGCCTCACCGATGTCACCTTTAGGATGACATAGTTCTTAGGAATTTTTCTCCTTTTCCACTTTGCTAATAAACTTCTTAACATGCTATTTTTCGAATAATTCTACTATAAAGTAACTAACATGAACTTATTTTATCATATCATGATTGTCAGGAATTTATGAATTTAGCTATTCATAATCGTAAATAAATATACCTGTTCTGGTAGGTTTGATAATTTTGGGCTTTGTTCATCCATAGTTTTTCCTTAGAAATATATTTGTTTTTTATTAAATATTCAAAAGTTTTTGTTTACAAAGGAGGAGGCTTGCTTTCAACACATGAAAGTCTTTCCTTTTAGATGAGCAAAATTCTCTCTATTTATAATCCTAAGAAAGATAAAGAAAACATGTATTCTATCTCTATACTGTTCCTACTTTACACGTATCCTATCTAATTTACAAAAAGTCTTTACATTCTGAAAGGAAAAGACTTAAAGTTAACTAAAAAACAAAACCTAATAATAGTCTTTTGTTCAAAAAGTCAAAAAGCCTATTAAATGAAAAGAAAGGTCAAAAAGGCTATTTAAGCTTTACAATAATTTACGTAGGAAGTTTAGTTTTTTCTCCATATGTCATTTTCCTATCTTTAATGCTTTGTCTTCTTTTATTATTGCTCCATTGATTTTTATCCTCTAGCTAGCGTCCTTATTTTCTTGGTTGATTTTGTTTTTTTTATTCTAGCTGGACTTCTGGGATAATATTATCGCCTCCATTACATCTTGAACATTGATGGTCTGGATATTTGTGTCCAATTATCTTGCAATATCTTGTTAATAATCTGTCTGAAATAAATCCTTTCCTAATTGCTCTTGCAGTAGATTGTTTTTCTAGGTTAAGTAACGTCATTATCCATTGTCTAACATCTTCCATATCTGTTTGTTGTAGTTCTCTTGAATTTGAATAAATCATTTGATGATCTATTGAATAATAGCTCCATACTGGGTTTCCATTGATATAATTATTTGCTAATTCTTGAATAATTGTAGTTATTCCAATAAGTCGTTTATTTGCATAAAAATCAGGTATCTCGATTTTGGATATCTCTGGTTGCTGCACAATATCTTCCGATATAATCATATCTCTGGTTAATCCTATTTTTACAACTTACATAACTAGTTTGATCTTGTCGTATAATATCTCTGCTGGTGCAGTATAAAACTTTATATAAAATAGATTTCCTTTGGTTACTCTTTTATAGGTGGTGAATACTTTATGTAATTCTTCTGTAGCTGTTAGTTCTTCTCCATCTTGGGTATATACGTTATTTAATAATCCATAGTCGAAACATGTTTTTATGAAACTTGTGTTGGTTTTGGGTAGTGCGATTAGTTTGTTGTAACCTTGCAATTTTTGGGTTATATAGTTTGTGTTTGGTTCTTTGATATTTGTAGCTCTGGGGTTAAGGTTTAGAAAAGTTTGTACTTTGTAGATATTTTCTATATATCCTCGGGCTATATGGTTATAAGCTTTTTTATCTTGGTTCAAACTATCTCGATATGTGGTAATTTGTGAGGGTATGTACAAGGAGTCCTTTTGTAATTTTAGTATAAATGGTTTTTCAAATATCTTATTCATATTCATGTTCTGATATCTTTGTCCACTAACTCCTTTGCTTGTACCTGCAATTGTAGATTGATAAACGTTATGGGTTTTATGGAGTGTCCCAACGTCTCCTTTTAGCTCTGGAATTTTACTGTCTTCCGATTGACATAGTTCTGCACACTGCTGAGTTAGCTGATTCATAGCTTTAGACTTCAGTTTAACTTCATTAGTCTTTAGCTTTTCTATTTCATTACTCATACTGTCCACTTTCATTGAAAGCGTAGTTAGGGTTTTGAGTATTTTTTCTAAAGCATCATATTCTATTATATCAGTCTGTGTAGCTTTGTCTTGATATGTAATCTGCAATAACATTTTTGTTAGTACTAATTACTTCAATTGTAAATGTAAAATTTAATATATTCAATACTAGTCTCTGAATTTCTTTCGTTCTAACAGAATTTTGTATTTTCTTTGTTAACCACCAACGTACCTGTGTATTATCGGTTCGTACAATAAATTTATTGTATACAATATATGGCTCAAATGCTAATAAACATTTATATAATGAACATAATTCTTTTCTATTTATTTCCCATTTTATTTCTGTTTCATTAAACGTACCTGAGTAGTATCTACAATGATGTTCTAATTTATCTTCTTCATATCTATATTTAAGTACTCCCCCATAACTATATTCACTAGCATCTTCTTCTACTATATATATATATCAATTTTTTACTTTCGTCTGGGAATTGTAATTTTGGTAACTCTTTACAAAGTATTTTTATTTTCTAAACTTGTTTTTTTATCTTCTTCGTTGTAATTATATTCTATATCCTTTTTTAATTTTTTCTGTAAAGGCTTTAGGTTTTCTGCTATTTTTGGTGTATATTCTCTTACTTGGTTTACTAATCCTAAAAATGATTGTAATTTCTTTTTTGTATCTAATTCTTCTTTTGAATTTATTATTTTTTGTACTATATGTTGTTGCATTTTTACTCCACTTTTATCTATTTGTATTCTTAAAAATTCTATCTGGTTTTTCATAATTTCTTCTTTCTTTTCACTTAAACTTATTCCCGATTTTTCTATTATATCTGTAAATTGTTCTAATAATTTTAAATGTTCTTTTTTAGTTTTTGTATATAGTAGTATATCATCTATGTATACTATACAATTAGGTAATTGTTTAAAATAACTATCCACAAAATGTTGGTATCTACCTGGTGCATTTTTATATCCAAGTAGTAATACGTTCCATTCATAAAATCCTTGTGGTACCGTAAATGCGGTTAATTCCTTAGAATTTTCATCTAACTTTAAGTGGTAAAATCCTGATTTACAATCAAATTTACTAAAATAATTATATCCTTGTATTTGTCTTATTTTTAGTATCTTATTTGGTATTGGATAATTATATGTCATAGTTTTTGCATTTAGGTTTCTATAATCAATAACCATTCTACTTTTTCCTCTTTTTTGTTCACTATGTTTATTTACTATAAATGCTGGACTATTGTGTTTACTATTGCTTTTTTGTATATACTGTTTTTCTAATAATTCATCTATATGCATTTTAAATTCTTTTAAATCGTGAAAATTATATGTTAATGGTTTTTGAGTTATTATTCTATTTTTAGCTATTAATTTATTTTTTTATAGTAGTTTTATGTTTTTTCCATCCTTTTAATGGATCTTCACTATATAATTGTCTTAATTTTTTATTTATTATTTCTACCTTATCTATTGAAAATATAGTTATTTCTTTTTTATTTATCGAAAATACAACTAGTTCTACTGTGTCTTCTGTATTTTTTATATTTTCTAACTTTTGTGTAATTTTTTCATTTCCTTCTATCCAATCAGTTTTCTTTGTTATTTTATTAATAACTCTTTTTGCTCTTACTTTTTGTTTACATGGTATTGTAAACCACCAATCTGTTTTAGTTATTATATGTGGGTATAATTTATCTAAAAATGGCATTCCTAAAAGCATATCTTTTGATGTTAGTTCATAATTATAGATTTCTTCTATTTTTATTATTTTATCCCATATCTGTATTTTTACATTTTTAGCTTTATATGTAATTAATCTTCCTTCATTATTAAATCATTTGACTACTATTGGTGTTTTTAATTTATCTCATTTACTTTCTGGTAAACAGTTGTATCTACATAAGTTTGCTTCTGCTCCTGTATCTATCATAGGTGTATAATATCTATTATAATATCCTTCTACTATTATTTTTACAAGTACATATATTTTCATATCATGTTAAAGCTCTTTTTATGAATAATCTTTCTTTATTATATGTTATAGATAATTGTGTATGTTCTATATTGTATGGTTTTACTTGTTCTAACCATTTTATTCCTAATATTATGTCTGCTTTTTGCATTTCTTCCTTTACTTCAAATTATATTTTTATTTTTCTGACTCCTATTATTATTTCTTTTTCTGCCATATCTTTAATGTTTATTAGACTCCTTGGTAGATCTGGGCATATATTACTATTAGATTTTATTTCTTCACTTTTTACTAGATATTTTGCTATATAATTTTCTTCTTGTCCTGTGTTTAAGAGTATTAAATATTTTTTTTCATTTATTGTTCCTGTTATATAATATTAATTTAAATTAACTGTTGAAGTTGTTTCATAACTTGTTTTTTTTTATGAGCTTGATGATTCTGATTTTTCATGAGCTATTCTTTTTGTTGTGCTTATTCTATCATTTATTATTTCTAAATCTTCTTCTATATTTATGTCTTTGTAACTATAATCATTATTATCAATTGTTTTTACAAATTGTTCGAAAAGACTTTCTATTTGTATTTTATTAATTTTACTTTTTTCCGTTATTTTATGTTTTGTTGTTAATACATATAGATTTTTACATCTTGCTGTAAATATTTTACTTCCTGGGGTTAGTTCTATTCCTGATATTTTTCAATATAATACTAATGATTTATCTATATTTTTATCTGTTATTGCTACTGAATAATTCGCACTTATTATAAATTTAAATTTTTGGCATATTAAATTTCCTTTTATGGCAGTTATTATACTTTTTTCTATAGGTTTTATAATTCTATCATCTGCTAAATATAATTCTATTGGTGTATCTATTCCTTCTCTAAAACATGTTTTTATTAATATCTCTGTTCCTCCAAGGTGTACATATTTTATTGGGTCTTTACTTTTTATATCGTTTATTTCTTTATTAATTATTCTTTTTTTTACTAGTGGTATACTAGCTCTACCTTTTGCATATCTACAGTCTATTACATATTCTTTTTGGCTTACTACATAGTATTCTTCCTTTTTTCTACTAAATATGTTTTTTATTGTTGGTATTTTAAATATTTTTTCTACACTTAAGTCTAACTCTTTTCCTTTTATTTCGTCAAATATATTACTGTCAAATATTATTTTTTGATCTGTTCCTTCTTCATTTAAATATTTTTCCTTTGTTATTATTTTTATATCTTCTTCAGTTATTTGGTTCATTTTTATATCTTTTTCGGTCATTTGATTCATCTAATTCAATATATATTTCATTATCTGTTTCATTCTCCGAAATTTCATATATACTATCTTCACTTTCTAATTCATAATCTATATAATTTATCTACATATATTCTGTATTTTCTATTTTTATTTCTGATATTTGTTTTTTTTTTGGGTTTTTTGGTAGTTTACAATCTCTAGCTAAATGTCCTAATTTTCCACAATTATAACAAGTACATTCTTTTATAGATTTCTTTTTCCTATATGGTCTTTTATGTTTATAATTTTTTTATATAATATCTTTTTCTTGGTTTCTTATACTTTTATTTTGATTTTTTGTATTTCTTATGTCTTTTTCTTTTCTTATAATATCTTTCTTCACATCCAAATTGAGGTGCTATTTTATCTTTGCAACATGCTAAATTTCTTATTAATGTTTTTTTCATTTTTATTTCTTCTTTATATTTTTCACATAAATTTCTATACCATTATTGTAAAAAATTTATTCTTGCTCCTAGGGTATCTACTATTTTTGCTTCATCCCAACTCTTTATTATTTTTGAACTAAATGGTTCAGGTAATTTACTAAAATATAATCTTCTTATTTCTTTACTTTCTTCTATATTATATGTTCCTTTATAATAATATTCTTTAAATGCGCACGTATACTCATCTATATAACACATATTACATATTGCTAGTTTTAACATTAAATTTCTATTTATATCTTTTTCTTTATTTTGCTCTTCTTCTTCTGTTGTTACACTACTAAATTTATCTCTTATAGCTTTTTCATATTTTTTCAATATTTCTGTTGGTAGTATTTTAGTAGTTGTTGATGTTCCTTCTGTTTTATTATCAGATCTTAGTACTTTTTTACTTGCTTCGGCTAGGTTTAAAAACCATAATTTTACTGTTCCTGTTAATGTCTTTTCTATATATTCTGGTGTGTTTGTTGTATCTATTTTATTATCTAATAATTGTTTTGACATATATCCTACCTATAGTTGTATTATTTTATTTGTGTCTATTACACAGTCTAAATCTAGAAAGTTGTAATTAATTATTTGTTTTGGTGTCCATTTATTATATTCATCCTTTGAATTATATCCTTTAAACTTACTTTTGTAATTATATGTTGTTTTTCTTATTTCTGATGTACTAGGTATTATATTTTTATCTAGAGTATTTACTTCTGTATTTATTAGTTCTAGATTTTCTTTATTAATTACTTCTTGTTTTTCATTAATTTCTAGTTTTCCTATGTTTTCTAGAATTTCTGTATATGTTTCACTATCTTCCGAATCATAATTATATGTTTTTTCAGCATCTAATATATTTATTTCTAATTCACTGGTTTCTGGTGGTATGATTATTTTTTTTCTATATTTAAAATCTTTCCTAGTTTTTAAAGTAAAATCTTTACAAAATCATTGATTTCATTCTTATTACGTACTTAAAACTTTTAAAACTTTGGTATTTCTTAAATTTTTCTAATTTTAATATTTTAATATTTATTTTTTAGATTTTTCAAATTATCTTAAAATCAAATTTAGTTGATCTAGAATTAAACTAATGAGAAAAGTATTAGTTGTCATTAATTTTAATGACTTCTAATAAGAAAAGGTTTCATCAAAAATACATTTAATTAATTTTTAACTCTTAAATATTAGAAAAAATAGTGAAAATATGATTTTTGTCAAAAGAAAAGAATTTTAATGATGGGCAAAAAGTTAAATATTAGGAAAAATAGTGAAAGATGACTGTCAAAAGCAAAGACTTTTAATGAAGAACAAAAAGTTCAAATAGCATTTCTAAGGCCCTTCAAACTTTTAATATATTATAGGTATAAATTGTAGATATAGATTATAGATTATAGATGTAGATTATAGATATAGATTATTGATATAGATTATAAATATAGATATAGATAGATTGTTGGTTAGTGTAATTTGACATGTTATGGCGGATGACTAGTCCTTTAATTGACATTAACAACCAAAGCTTATAAATAATAAAGAATTGGTTCACAAGATCATGCACTTTTGAGTAGCGATGATGTTCTCAGTCCTCTCATGGCAGTTCAAGCAAAAGGCAATATCCTTGAAGTTTAAAGCATAACTCCAAATTGTCCCATTGTTAGGGATAATAAGGATGTGCTTATTCAGGATACTAATATAATGGAATCAATGACACATCGGGAGAAACTTAATAGTTTCAAGTGTCCAGTTTGTGCAAATTCCAAATGCTTATGATTTCTTTGTCATAGACGACAATCTTGCCTTTGACTAATTATGAAGATAGTGTCTGGTTTGTTCAAAATTCAGGTCCTTCCCCACCTTCTGTTCTGCTAAGGAACTAGAGAGTCATTGGGACAGATCCCCAACTGACTCAGACTAAACTAAAAATAATAAATCAATTACTATGAAAGCTGGAAATCCGAAGAAGTAGGCCCTCGAATCATGAGGACTTACCAACTGTGGAAGCATAGATAGAGATGCTCGAACTACTCACGCTGCTGATACTGAGCACCTAAACCTACATTATAAGACAAAGTAGCACATAGACATATATGTGGATCAACACTTTGAGAATGTATTGAGTATATGGGGGTGTAATGCATAAGTAAGACATCATCGTAATTAGAATGTAAATGCATGTTGGATGTAAATGACTCACATAAGCTTGATTATCAAAAATACTGAAATATAAAATCATGTATAACAAATCATACTTGTAAATCAAATTTAGTTGATTTAGAATTAAACTAATGAGAAAAGTATTAGTTGTCATTAATTTTAATGACTTCTAATAAGAAAAGGTTTCATCATAAATAGATTTAATTAATTTTCAACTCTTAAATATTAGAAAAAATAGTGAAAAGACGATTTTGTCAAAAGCAAAGACTTTTAATGAAGGGCAAAAACTTAAAATTTATTGTAAAAGTAGTGAAAGATGACTTTGTCAAAAGCAAAGACTTTTAATGAAGTGCAAAAAGTTCAAACAATTTTTCTAAGGCGATTCACACTTTTAATACATTATAGGTATAGATTGTAGATATAGATTATAGATTATAGATTATAGATATAGATTATAGATATAGATTATTGATATAGATTATAAATATAGATATGGATAGATTATTGGTTAGTGTAATTTGACATGTTATGGGGGATGACTAGTCCTTTATTTTACATTAACAACCAAAGCTTATAAATAATAAAGAATTGGGTCACAAGATCATGCACGTTTGAGTAGCGATGATGTTCTCAGTCCTCTCATGGCAGTTCAAGCAAAAGGCAATATCCTTGAAGTTTAAAGCATAACTCCAAATTGTCCCGTTGTTAAGGGTAATAAGGATGTGCTTATTCAGGATACTAATATAATGGAATCAATGACACATCGGGAGAAACTTAGTAGTTTCAGGTGTCCGGTTTGTGTAAACTTCAAATGCTTATGATTTCTCTTTCATAAACGACAATCTTGCCTTTGACTAATCATGAAGATAGTGTCCGGTTTGTTCAAAATTCAGCTCCTTCCCCACCTTCTATTCTGCCATAAATAAGTGGCAATTTCAATGTAGGCTTGCTCATACAATGTCCATTACAAACCTTGACAGTGGTTGGAGAGCTGCGGTCCAATGAATTCAAGCTTTGTGAACTGCGACTCTTGATCCATAGCTCATACCACCCGCCAAGACTTCAGTAATCCATCGCCCTGTGTGTTACGCTCTGATTTATAATCCTCTTTTTCATTGATTTTCCTGTAACAGCTTCATACCCTTTGAAAAGTATCCTTACACCAATAATCTTCTTATTGCAATTAGATTATAGGATTTTATATTATGACATTTTTTCACTTGTCATAACTTACTATTAAATTTTGCGAGTTGGTAAACACTCTATTTGCACTAATTACATAAGAATTAAAACTGAAGCGCTTAATTTTTTTGGTACGTAAATATGTGCTTGAAAATAAATATTTTTACATTGTTAAAATTGCTTGTGAAAGAACTTGTACTCAACATAACTAACAATAGAATACAAATTCGAACAAGAGAAAATTAAAAAAAAAAAAAATACAATAAAAAAAATTTACATGATAAACTACTATCATTTTTCACATAAACTTATTAAGAGATAGAGGCGGATCTACTGTAGCGAGTGTGGGTTCCCGGGAACCCACACCCGCTAAGGCTTATTGTTACATGAGAAAAATTATCAAAACGTACAAATATTAACAGATAGAAATCCATAACTAAATAAAGGGATGGCTCAGTAGTAGGAAAGAAACCCCTAAGCAGTGTGTCATTTGGGTAGTTGAACGTGAGTTTCATTCCTTGTGGAGGTGCTTATTGTGTGTCATTTGGGTAGTTGAACGTGAGTTTCATTCCTTGTGGTGGTGGTTATTTTTCTTTATTTAATTCTTTTCAGACCTTGTTTTTTATTGGAAACCCTCAAGTTTGAAATCCTGAATCCACTTCTGCTGAGAGATACTTTATAGAAGAAATACACAATTTTTTTAATAAAAAAAATACCAACAACATGATTCTAATTAGGAAAAATATTGAATTTGTAATTATGATTTTACAGATTGACAATGGTATAGAGAAACAAAGAAGTAAACTCAACTAATGTGATGAGTTTTATTCAAATATTTAAGAAAGAGGAAGTAACATATAGCTCTTTCCTTTTTTAAGTTCAATTCCATCAAATAATGTGATGATTTCATTACTATAGAAACACCCTTGACGTTAAGATGTTTAGCCATGATTGGTGTGAATCATTCATCCACACTGAAATTTCTAGCCATTAAAAAAGAAGCTTTAAGCAATGTGGATGGAAGGTTTTAAAGAAAAAGTCAGTTTTCCACATTGTTTATATTTTTTTTTTATGGTCAGAACTTCAGTGCTGGACGAATGATTCACACCAGCCATGACAAAATATTTAGTTAGAGAATATAAAAAAATGTTATATTAGATCTCAGTATCAGGAATGTATTTATAGTGGCAAAATCATTTAATTGTTTAATGGAAATAAATTCAAACAACAAAAAGGTAATAAAATTTTAGTAACTTCCTCTTTCAAAGTATTTGAACAAATCTCATAATATTATCTGAGTTACCTTCTTTGTTTCTTTGTAAATTGCCAGTTTGTAAAGATCATAATTACACATGTGATATTTTTCCTAATTAAAATTATGTTATTGGATTTTTAATTTGTTTTTGGTATCATTTTTAAATGGAATATCTTTTTTTTTATTTAAAGGATTTGACCAAATCTCATAATATTAATTGAGTTTCCTTCGTTGTTTCTTAATATTGTTACCTACTTATAAGGATTATAATAACACAATAAATATTTTTCCTAATAAGAATTGTGTTACTGGATTTTTGAAGAAACAAAATTTGTGTCAATCTTTAATGGAATATCTCACAGTAAGTTCACAGGTAAAATGATCATTATTTATGAGTTAAAAATAGTATTTTGGATTATATTTGTATATTTCATAATTTTAATCTTGTTTAAAAATGCATAAGTTTTTGGACAGAGTTACCAAACTCATAAAATCTTACCGTAACTAATGGTAAATGAAAAAACTATTGTAATATAAAATCATATTATGTAACACAATTAAACATATATAAATGACTTGAAAATGTTCTCCTACACTTGATGTGATATATTGTAAAATTCTTATATGATACAACAAAATTTATGTCTCTTTTATTTATTTACCACCTTATAGTCGAAGCTGACTAATTGTTGAGATTTGCATATTATATAAGCACTTTAGGTGCCCTGAAGTGTTTAAATGTATAAGCACAAAATTTGTCTCTCTTTTGTTATGTTCCCTGCACGAAAGTGATTTCAAATCGTAAATATGGATAGATGATTTAGTGACAGTAAAATGCATTCAACCCCTGCAACAATGACTTATACTTTTGTTAGAGAGCACTTCACCTCATGTGGGACTTCCTAACGTGAATTCAAATTTAGTCGAACTCCAATGTAGACTAAAAAACAAAAACAAAAATCTTATTTTATCTATTTTGTTGTAATTTTTATATATTTTTGTTATTGTTCATGATTGTTGGGGTACATACAACATATCAACTTCATCTTTCAATTTCCTTTCTGATTCAAATTAAAGGATTTATACAAAGGGTCTTAAGTTGTTATAAAGTATGTTCAAATATGTTTGGTTTATCGCTAGACATATAAGTATTTCTCTATTGTAATATTGCCTATCATTTTTTTTTTTTTTTGGATTTGTTTTAATTTGATTGATTTTAATTTTATGTGAAATATTAGTTACATTTTTGTCATTCTTAATTCAATGAGGCTAATAATTTACAATAATAAAGTTATACTTTATAAGGACAAGATGCGTAATTAATTAATTTATATTTAGTGATAAGAATCTTTCTACTCTTTAATCTATATTAATTTTATTTTTTACATGATAAGTAATTTGATGGATTCATCAAAAAACGCTCAATCTCATTGCACGTAACATAAAATCTGACCACAGATTAAAATAAAAGAAAATAATATGGTCAAGCAAACAAGTTAATAATCTTTCATGAATTTTATTCTCAAATATTTTTTGCACATCATGGGAGTACTATAATAGTACTAAATAAAAGAAATGATTTTTTTAATATCAAATATTTTCTTCACATCGTGCGAGTACTATATTAGTACTAAGTAAAAGAGATGGATATTTTAATTTCATAATAAACATACTAAAATATAAGTTTAAAATGACAGATAAAAATCCTTAACGAGATTCAGATGGCTCAACATCCGAATCAAGAGAAGAAATTTCACTAGCCCCAAAAGGACCCAAGGGACCTGTAACACCCCGTAGCCTTCTCAACTTGATACCACCCCTAGTGCTTACTTAAGACACTTAGAACCTGAAAATAAAACTAAGTGTTGGAGACTTAGTCTCATTTAGACCCCTTAAACTTTGATAATTTTATTTTCAACTGTTTCGGAAGCGTATTGTTGATTTTAAAGTTGATTCATGATCAGGGTGATAAGTAGTACATTTCAGGTGAGTTTCAGAATTTTTGGACAAGCGTTAGGGCAAGTTTGGATAACAAAAATAGTAGCAGCCCGCGTTATGCCCGTGTTGCGCGCTCCAGAACGGTGCTACAGAGCCCGCGTCACGTGCTCATTCCGGCGCTATGACGCCCGTGTTGTTCCCTCCATCACGCGCTCTCAATATTTTCATCTTCTGATCTGCATAATTAAGGAAAATAGGTTCATTTACCTCACTCAAAACCGTCCAAAACATAAGATTTGAACCCCTAAAGAACATTGTACATCCTTATTCTCTTTTTTTTTTTCCACTTCAAGAAAATCCAAGAGCCCCAAATATCAAGAATCAAGCTCCTAAGTCAAGATTTCCAAGAAACAAATCAAGCATTTAGTTCTATCCTTTGAATTAGGTCATCTACGGTACGTGTGGTTTTCCTAAACTACATGGAAATGGTGAAATCATTTTAATAATGTTTGAATGTTGAGAAATCATGTATATACAAAGAGTCTTGAATTTACATTGACAATTATATATTGTGAATCCTTTGATGATATCGTTTTGGTCTTGAGGCCTTTCCTTAAATCTTGATTTTTCTCGTGTTTAGTATATATGTGATTTTCAGTTTTGAAATATGAATTGAGAGCAAGAATAATGAATTTTCCCTCTCTTATTGCTTTACTCCTTGAATTACAAATTATGGGTTACTAAAGGTGTATGTCTTAAAGTATGAGTCAAGAGCTTTACTATCTTATATGAACTTTGTGTTGATTGAGAATTGAAGAGAGGGATAACTTCTTGTTTTTAAATGCTAAATGTGATAATCAAGGAATTGCATAGTTGTTTTGAGAAATTGACCATCACTTTCCAAAATATTGAAAAGAGAGAATCTTTTCATGGTTTGACACATATTTTGAAATATGAATCCTCTTGTACCGTTTGAATTATTTGGTGGTCAGAGTATTGTTTTGAATGAAAGAGATGTACATGAATTTTTATGGATTAGAAGATATTAATTGCAAGTCTTGGTATGACGATACCAAAGCAGATGAATGCCATAACGGAGTAAGATTTTCAGATTTTGATTTAAATTTTTTTCAGATTTTGATTTCAAAGAATGCATGTCTTAAAGAGTTAAAAATGGGCTTAAAGAGAGGTAGGTGGTTACCCGAAGAAGTCATTTGAGTGTAATGCTCATTGCCAAAAACTATGTTTTGCCAATACGGTTTTTTTATGTCCCCAAGAGGTACCATACGCTGGCCTAGTGCTCTTTGGCGTATTAGAGTAGAGACTCCAGACCTTGCGAAAAACTTGGGTTGGGGGCTTGGCTACCGAGTTAAGGGCGGATTCCATATAGCCCGTGGGATTGTAGAGTTGTAGGGTGTACTACCTAGCTTAGAAGTAAAATAAAAGAGTGAGTCATAAATTTTAAATAAATGTTCTACGTCTTGCAAATATGCCCATGTGTTTTTCATATAACTTATGTAAAGAGTTTATAAATTGGTCTCATGTATTTTGTATAACAGTTATTATTTTGTATTGCTCTACATACCAGTACATATGTATTGACCCCCTATATTTTAGGATCCGAGGCACAGTCCCGTGGTCCCATTCAGCAGTAGACTTGTGTGCCAGAAGTTGCAGTTGGTGAGGCTTCTCTATTCCGGAAGGTCTTGTTATTAGATTTCGTTATCTCTTTATATTTTATTGTCTAACTGGGGTTTTGTCCCAGTTCTAGACAAGATGTTCACTTTGATATGTTAGAGATTTCACAGACTGATGTTAGATGCTATTAGACATGTATGGATTTTATTCCAAATTTGTTTGACTGACTTATAATATTGACCATGATTCTGTATTGTTATGTACTTCCACATTTTCTTTCTTTTTTGTTTTATATATTAATGTGTTCATGATTGCCAGATAGTGAAGGGAGCTCAGGACCCATGATTCGGGATGCTCGTTGCGGCCAATGCCTCGGCTCGTATCATGACAAACATTATATCAGAGTACGGTTTATGGTACCAGGGTGTCTGCAAAATCACTTCGGGTAGAGTCCTATTTATGGGTGTGTAGCACGCCATGCTTATAAGCAGGAGGCTACAAGGCATTTAGGAATGTCTTTCTTTCTTTCATGATTTAGTTCGTTCTATAGTGTCTAAATGTCCTCTAATCAATGATTTTATGTATTTCAAAAAGTTACCCATGCCTCCCTGTAGAACCAATGAACAAAATACCCAAGCTGAGGATGTCTATCCCACTCATGGGATGCATACCCACAATAAAGCTCGTACCCTAAAGTTTGTTGCTACTATAGGAGTTCATCCAGTTCCAATTAGTCTACCTCAGGCTCCGCAGACCGGTGTTAACCTTCCCAGCCTCCTTAGAAGGAAGTTTCGAATGTGGAGTTCTGATAGTCCATCCATATGATTGCTCAGGTGGTGGCCTCTTATACCTGTCGATCTGAAGATGTGGGTTCTTTGTCAGGTTCATTTGAGGTTACACGAGTTGGTTAATTCATGAGGCTGAACCCACCTATGTTTAATGGAACGAAGGTTGAGGATGACCCCTAAGAATTCATTGATGAGATGGAGAAAATTTTCATAGTTATAAACGTGAATAAGGTTGAAGATGTTGAATTGGCAGCCTATCAGTTGAAGGATGTGGTCAATTAGTGGTATAATGAATTAGAAGATTCGAAAGGTAGTGATGTTAAGCCTTCTGTATGGGGTGAGTTTATGGAAGCTTTCCTGGACCATTTCTTTCCCCGGGAATTAAAGGAGTCAAAAGCTGAAGAATTTATAAACCTGAAGCAAGGGAAAATGAATGTTAAGGAGTACACATTAAAGTTCACCCAGCAGTCTCGATATGCTCCAGAATTGGCGGGTAATATGAGAGCTCACATGAGAAAGTTTGCATTTGGTCTTTTGGATGATTTGATGTTGGAATGTAAAGGAGCTATGTTGAATAGAGATATGGATTTCTCCAGGTTGTCTATTCATATGCAATAGGCTGGAGAGAAGAAGAAAAGGCTGGTAGAGGCCAGGGAGAAAGACAGGCAGGCCAAGATTACGAGACCTAGAGACTAGAATAACGGACAGCATCAAGGTGGTAATTGGGGAAATAGGTGGTCTAAAAAGAAGTTTTGGAGAAATTCTCAGTCTTCAGCAAGTGCACCTATGCCTAGGCCTTCGGGTGAACAGTGGTTCCAGTCAGGTGATAGGCCTAGATCCCCAAACACTCAATATCAGGGGAGTGTGGCCCAGCCATTTAGGTAGTACTCTCCGTGTAATTTGTGTGCGAAGAACCATCCATGAAGATGTCAGTTTGGAACAATGGTGTTCTATGATTGTGGCTAGCCAGGCCATATTCAAGGAGATTATTCTATAGTTAGAGGTAATGTTAGGGGTTCTAAGTCTCAAGCCAATTCCTCAGCAGCAGTACCGCCACCTAAGGTTACGACTTCAACCATCGGGGGTGGTCGCAACCGTTTGTATGTTGTATCCAAATGCCAGGATACAGAGGCTTCACCAAATGTGGTCACGGGTATGTTACAAATTTTATTCTGTGATGTGTATGTGTTACTTGATTTTGGGTCTACCTTGTCTTATGTGACCCCTTATGTGGATGTTAGTTTTGGTTTCGAACCTGAAAATATTCCTGAACCTTTCTCTGTTTCAACTCCTGTTGGTGACTCTATTGTGTCTAAAAGGTTGTATAGAAATTAATTGTGTTGTGTCCATCGCTCATCATGATATTGTGGAAGATCTTGTAGAGCTTGATACGGTTGACTTTGATGCTATTTTAGTAATGGACTGGCTCCAATCGTGTTATGCCACACTAGACTGTAGAACCCAAAAAATTACTTTCTCTTTTCTGAATGAGCTAATGATAGAATGGGAGGGGTATTCTTCAACACCTAGGGGAAATTCATATCTTATCTCAGAGCCCATAAACTCATATCCAAGGTTTGTTTGTATCACCTTATTCAGGTCAAAGATTCTAATGCTGAAAGTACTTCCCTCCAATCTGTCCCTGTAGTTAATGAATTCCCAGTCTTTCCTGATGATCTCTCGGGGATCCCACTTGACAGGGATATAGATTTCGGTATTAACCTGTTGCCGAAAAATCATCCTATTTTAATTCTGTCATATAGAATAGCTCCTGTTGAACTGAAAGAACTAAAAGAATAGTTAAAAGACCTCCTTGATAAAGGCTTTATTTGTCCTAGTGTTTCTCCCTAGAGTGCTCTGGTACTCTTCGTGAGTAAGAAAGATGGCTCCCTCCGAATGTGCATAGATTACTCTCAGCTTAATGTAATACCCTGAGAATCCAAACTACTATTAGAGCCATGCTTTGAGCTCATGAGAAATGAAATATAGTGCTTTGATAGTTTCATTAGTGAGTTTGATGTGTAATAAGGCCTCAAATAATTCCTAGCTACAAGACGAATTAAAATATCTATTATCGATTGAATTTTTGAGAAGAATGTTTCTATATTCAACTTAAAATGAGAATATATTTTTCTTTACTGAGGAATTTTGAGTTTATTACCCACCAATAGATAGATAATTAAATTATCTATCCAACAATACCAATTTTTCCTAAATCTGATACCCGGGTGAAAAGTTATGACACTTTTAGTGAGAGGTAGTAGCTCATTGCGATTATGCCGCATCGCGATGATGCCAAAAATCATGTTCGTCCTTTTCCAGTGAAGCACCGCGATGGTGCCACATCGCACCAATGTGTAAAATCGCACTTCTCCTTTTCCAGTGAAGCACCGCGATGGCGTCGCATAGAGCCAAGGTGCAAAATTGCACTCGTCCTTTTCCAGTGAAGTGTTGTGATGGCGCGTGTCGCACCATGGTGCAAAATAGAGATTTCTAGTTTTGCATTTTAATTTTCTAGGGTCTATTTGGTCTTTTACCATGGTCCCAAATACTTCCAAAACACAAAATTAAAACCCTAAAGGGGAATTATGTGCCCCATTATTCATAATTTCCCTCCAAGAAACTAATCCTCTCTTAAGAACAAACCTTAGCCCTTCAAGAGTCAAGCTCAAGTTTCAATAAAACTCTCAAGAACCTTCATGAATTCCTCAGACAAGGTATGTTAAATGTTCATCCATGGGTCCTTTCCACCCATGGAGTCCAAGAATCTAATTTCAAATTCAAAGTTATGATTTTTACAAGTTATTGTGATTTTTAACCATGAATCCCCATGAATTTTGAGTCTATACCATGTTTACATGAAATTGTTATTGTTATTAAAGCCCAAGTTTTTGAATAATGTTGTTCGCTTATTTAAATCATAATTTGTGTTGTTGATGTTGAAATCATGTTATTACTACAAGTTTAAAACTATTCCCAGACTTAGCTTGAACTACGGATGTTAAGTGTTTGATGAAATGCCTATAAGAATGAGTTTTGAATAAATGCTTTCACATTATATCTTTAATGTTTAGTATGATCTAGCTATCATTTCTATCGAGTCTTGGGCGTTATGAATACCCAAACACTTAGATATTTACTTAGTATCAGTATCTTCAGAATGTTTTCAGATATGTCTGAGCATTATCAGCTCAGCCAGTTATTATAATCAATTAATTTAGAACAGTTCAGTGTCCCGAGTCAGTTTAGTTGGGAGTAGGATTTAGCGTCGAGTGAGTGCAGGGATGGCGGATTCCCCGTCAGTTAGGAAGAGTTGTTAGTAGCAGTCTTTGTACTCCAGAACTACGTAGCCATCATAGGATATGAGGAGTTACCCGTCAGTTTAGGCTTGACTCCTCTCATGGGTCACCCGTCAGTTTAGGCTTGACACCCTTAGTCCTTAGGGACAACACATTAGTGGATCCACATAGCCAGTGTTAGTAACCGCGGCATGGTATTGACACCCTTCCAACTAGGGACACAGGTTGGATCCTAAGTTTCTCATTGGGACATGTCGGTTAGATAATAGCTCCCACAGTCTCAGTCTAGTGATAAGCTCAGTTATTCAGTTTCAGTTTTGCTTGACCATA
The DNA here is from genome assembly GCA_030864215.1 of Capsicum pubescens. Taxonomy (NCBI): domain Eukaryota; kingdom Viridiplantae; phylum Streptophyta; class Magnoliopsida; order Solanales; family Solanaceae; genus Capsicum; species Capsicum pubescens. The sequence goes on from CM061542.1 coordinate 275,924,643, forward strand.
GAATACAGTTATAAGTCATTTATTTATCAATATCAAATATTTCAGTATACAAATTATATTCAGAATATATTTTATGCTTGGTCATGCATTCTCAGTCTTTACAGATTTCATGCAATCTATTCAGTACTTAATGCTATTCATTCAGTCAGTTATTACTTCTGCACATGAAACCATGCATACCAACCTAACCTCATTTAGTATACTAGTACATTTAAAAGTATTAATCGCATATTCGTTTCCATGCTCTACGATGTTTAATATCATAGGTTCGGATGCTCAGTTCCCTGACCACGCATAGACACACCAAATTATCAACTGTAGTAGTGGTGATTCCTTATACTTCGAGGACATGGTTTATTTACCTCAGTTTCCTTTATCATTTCAACAAATTTCTATTCAGTCGGAGTTAGTTGGGGGTTCTTCCTATCATCCCCACAGTCAGTAAAGGATTTTCAGACTAGTATAGACAGTTAGTCAGTCTTCAATTTTCAGTTGTCATTATCAGTTATTTTATCACTATTATCAGTATTGTTTTACAAACATTATCAGAACCATGATTTAAAACCTTATGTCATTCCTTACTTAAATTTTGCATATGATATTTTGTTATTAGTTTTACCCAGTGCTCACAATAGGTACCAGCTCAGGGGTTATCTTATGGTCTCTCGGGACCGTAAGCATTATCTGGCACCCAGAGTGTACTCTCAGGGTGTTACACTCAATAAGGTCACTGATAAAAACAAGTACCCTCTTCACAGAATCAATGACTTATTTGATAAACTCCAATGTGACAAATGCTTCTTAAAAATAGATCTCCATTCGGGGTATCATCAGTTGAAGGTCAGGGAGGATGACATTCCAAAAATAACTTTCTAAACTCGATATGTCCATTATGAATTCTTAGTTATGTCCTTCGGGCTGACTAATGCCCCTGTATCTTTTATGGACCTCATGAATAGGGTGTTTCAATAGTTTCTTGATCTGTTTGTCATAGTATTTATTCACGACATCTTGGTTAACTCTAAGAATGAGGAATATCATGCTAGTTACCTCCAAATTATCCTTCAGACCCTCAAAGATCATGAGTTGTATGCAAAATTTTCCAAGTGTATTTTTCTGGCTTAGTGGTATTGCTTTTTTGGGGCATATTATTTCTAGAGAGGGAATTAAGGTTGATCTCTAAAAGGTTGAGGCAGTGAGAAAATGGCCAAGACCCACGACTCCAACTGATATCTGGGGCTTCTTGGGTTAGGCAAGGTATTACAGAAGATTTGTAGAGAGTTTTTCCTCCATAAATGCTCTCCTTACTAAATTGACTCAAAAGATAAAATTGTTGTGGTCGGATTCATGTGAAAATAGTTTTGAGACATTAAAATATAAGTTGACTACCGCACCATTTTTGACTCTTCCTGATGGTACAGATGGTTTTGTTGTGTACTATGATGCATCTCGAGTGGGACTTAGGTATGTGCTTATGCAACACGGTAAAGTGGTAGATTATGCATCTAGGTAGTTGAAGGTGCACAAAAAGAATTATCCCACTCATGACTTAGAGTTAGCAGTTGTGGTGTTTTCACTTAAGATCTGGCGGTATTATTTTTATAGGGTGCTTGTAGATATATTTAATGATCACAAAAGTTTACATTGTGTTTTCTCGCTGAAAGAGCTGAATCTTAGGCAGAAGTGTTGGTTAGAATTGTTAAAGGATTATGACATGACCCTGCACTATCATCCGGGCAAGGCCAATATGGTGGCCGACACTCTTAACAAGTTGTCAATTGGCAGTCTTTCTCAGGTTTAGAAAGGGAAGAGGGAGATGGTGAAAGAAATTCATCGACTTGCAAATTTGGGAGTTCAACTTTTGTATTTCGAAGATAGAGGAGTAATTGTTCATGAAATAGCTAAATCCACCTTATGTGATAAAGTTAAGGAGAAGCAGGCTGAAGATCCCATCTTGACATAGATTAATAAAGATGTTGTCTAGCAGATGGTAACGACGTTTAAAATCAAAGGTGATGGAATTTTGAGGTATCAGGGTAGGCTTTGTATACCAAATGTGGGTGGATTGCGAGAAAGAATTATTGACGAAGCTCACACTTTAAGGTATGTTGTTTACCCAGGCTCCACAAAAATGTATCATGACCTTAAGACTATTTATTGGTGGAACAATATGAAATGTTAGGTTGCTAATTTTGTTTCAAAGTGTTTGAATTGACAACAAGTCAAGGTAGAACACTTGAGACCAGGTGGCACTGCTTAAGAGATAGGTTTATATGTGTGGAAGTGGGAGATGATTAATATGCACATCATTATGGGGCTTCTGAAGTCTCGTAACCAATATGACTCAATTTGGGTGATTGTGGATCGAATGACCAAGTCCGCTCATTTGCTTCCCGTGCAGACGAATTATTCGGGGGATGACTATGCTAAGTTAAACATTCAGGAAATAGTCCGGTTGCATGAGGCCCCCATGTCTATTATATCCGATCGAGGTACATAGTTCTCTTTTCTGTTTTAGAGATCTTTTCAGAGGGGTTTAGGTACCCAAGTGTACTTGAGTAGTTCTTTCCACTCTCATACTGATGGGCAAGATGAACACACCTTTCAGACCCTTGAAGATATGTTGAGGGCCTATGTGATAGACTTCAAAGGTAGTTGGGTGGATTATTTGCCGTTGATAGAATTCGCCTACAAAAATAACTACCATTCTAGTATTCAGATGGCTCTTTTTGAAGAGTATTTTGGGAGGAGATGTAGGTCACCAATTTTATGGAATGAAGTAGGTAAAACCAGGTTGTTTGGGCCAGACCCTGTGCATCAGACAATGGAAAAGATGAATATTATTAGGGAGTGGCTTAAGACTTCTTAGAGTGGACAAAAATCTTATGCCAATATTAGAAGCAGAGATTTCAAATTTTAGGTGGATGATTGGGTATTTTTAAAGATCTCCCCTATGAAGGGAGTCATGCATTTGAGAAAGAAGGGAATCTTAGTCCTCGCTATATAGGACCGTATCAGATTGTAAGGAGGATAAATAGAGTTTCTTATGAGTTAGAATTGCCCACTAGTCTAGCTTCTATGCATCCAGTATTCTATGTGTCAATATTGAAGTGGAGATCACTCTCTTATGTTGCCTTGAGAAGAGATCAGTGTGAAAGACTCCTTGTAATATGAAGAATAATCCTTTGCCATCTTGGATCGCTATGTTCGGAAACTGATAAGTAAGGAAATAAATTCGGTTAAGGTGTTATGGATGAATCAAAATAATGAGGAAGCTACTTAGGAGTCAGAGGATGACATGCGAACTAGATACCCAAACCTCTTTAAGATCGTGGATGATGGCATAGAAGGTATAAATCATATACTACTCTCTCTATCTTTTCATTAGTATGCTTAAAATGATGCTTATCTATGTTCCAAGCCATCATTCAGGGACAAATGATCCCAAGAGAGGGATAATGTAACACCCTGTATCCTTCTCGACTTGATACCACCCCTAGTTCTCACTTAAGACACTTAGAACCTGAAAATAAAACTAAGTGTTGGAGACTTAGTCTCATTTTGTCCCCTTAAACTTTGATGATTTTATTTTTGACTTTTTTGGAAGCATATTATTTATTTTAAAGTAGATTCATTATTGGGGTGGTAAGTAGTACATCTCGGGTGAGTTTCAGAATTTTTGGGCGAGCATAAGGGAAAGTTTGGATGACCAAAATAGTAGAAGCCCGTGATATGCCCGCATTGAGCACTCTAGACCGGTGCTATAGAGCTCACACTGCGTGCTCGTTTCGGTGCTATAAAGCCCATGTCGCGCCCTCCATTGCATGGTCTCAAAATTTCCAACTTCTGATTCTGCATAATTAAGGGCAATATGGTCATTTACCTCACTCAAAACCGTCCAAAACATGAGATTTGAACCCCTAAAAAATATTGTACATCCTTATTCTCTTTGTTTCACTTCAAGAAAACTCTAGAGCGGCAAAGATCAAGAATCAAGCTTCTAAGTCAAGATTTCCAAGAAACAAATAAAGAATTTAGTTCTATCCTTTGAATTAGGTCATCTAAGGTACATGGGGTTTTCCTAAACTACATGAGCATGGTGAAATCATTTTAATAATTTTTGAATGTTGTGAAATCATGTATTTACAAAGGGACTTAAATATACATTGAAAATTATGTATTGTGAACCCTTTGATGATAACATTTTGGTCTTGACGCCTTCCCTTAAATCTTGATTTTTCTCGTGTATATGTATATATGTAATTTTTATTTTTTAAATATGAATTTAGAGCAAGAATAATGAATTTTCACTCTCTTATTGCTTTACTCTTTGAATTACAAATTATGGGTTACTAAAGATGTATGTCTTAAAGTATGAATCAAGAGCTTTACTATCTTATATGAACTTTGTGTTGATTGAGAATTAAAGAGAGGTATAACTTCTTATTTTTAAATGCTAAATGTGATAATCAAGAAATTTCATGGTTGATTTGAGAAATTGACCACCATTTGCCAAAATATTGAAGAGAGAGAATTTTTGCATGGTTTGACACATGTTTTGAAATATGAATCCTCTTGTACCATTTGAATTATTTGGTGGACTAAGTATTTTTTTGAATGAAAGAGATGTACATGATATTTTTTGGCTTAGAAAATATTGCTTGCAAGTTTTGGTATGACGATACCAAAGCAGATGGATGCCATAACCGAGTAAGATTTGCAGATTTTGATTTCAAAGAATGCATGTCTTAAAGAGTTAAAAATGGGCTTAAAGATAGGTAGGTGGTTACCCGAAGAAGGCATTTGAGTGTAATGCTCATTGCCAAAAACTATGTTTTGCCAATACGGGTTTTTTATGTCCCCAAGAGGTACCATACGCTATCCTAGTGCTCTTTGATATATTAGAGATAGAGACTCCAGCTGTTGCGATATACTTGGGTTGGGGGCTTGGCCTCCAAGTTAAGGGAGGATTCCATATAGCCCATTGGATTATAGAGTTATAGGGTGTACCACCTAGCTCATAAGTAAAATAAAAGAGTGAGTAGTCGATTTCAAATAAATATTCTAAGTCCTGCAAATATGCCTATGTGTTTTTCATATAACTTATGTAAATAGTATATAAATTGGTCTCATTTATGTTGTATAACAATCATTATTTTAGATTGCTCAGCGTACCAGTACATATGTATTGACCCCCTATATTTCAGTATCTGAGGCATAGTCGAGGTCCCATTCAGTAGTAGGCATGTGTGTCAAAAGTTGTCGTTGGTGAGCCTTCTCTATTCCTGAAGGCCTGGTTATTGGAATTCATTATCACTTTCTGTTTTATGGTCTAATTGGGGACCTTGTCCCAGTTTTAGACAAGATGTTGGCTTTTATGTATTAGAGATTTTGCAGTCTGATGTTAGATTCTATTAGTGATGTATCGATTTTATTCTAAATTTGTTCAACTGAATTATAATATTGACCATGATTCCATATTATTTTGTATTTTTGTATTTTCTTTCTTTTTTCTTTGTATATGAATGTGTGCATGATTACCAGATAGTGAAGGGCGCTCGGGCCTTTATGGTTTGGGATGCTCGTCGTGGACAGGGCCTCAGCTTGGGTCGTGACAGGACCTCTAAGGGTGTTATTGGGTGATGGATCTAGACGGTCATTTTTGATGAGCAATGCTCTTTCAGCTTTCTGATGACTTCCTTAATCTACTCCAATTCTTGAAGTTGAAGAAGGATGAGTTCTTCTTCTAGAAGTTGAAGAATGTTGATTCTTCTTCTGTAGGTTGAAGAAGGCTGAGTTCTTCTTTTGAAAGTTGAAGAAGGCTGAGTTTTTCTTCTGAAAGTAGAAGGTTGAGTTCTTCTTATGGAAGTTAAAGGAGGTTGAGTTCTTCTTCTATCAGTTGAAAAAAGTTGAGTTCTTCTTTTTGAAGTTGAAAAAGGCTGAGTTCATCTTCTGGAAGTTGAAGAGGGTTGTGTTCTTCTTCTGGAAGTAGAAGAAGGCTGAGTTCTTATTCTGTAAGAAGAAGAAGGTTGAGTTCTTCTCCTGAAAGTAGAAGAAGGTTAAGTTTTTCTTATGAAAGTTGAAGAAGGTTGAGTTCTTCTGGAAGTTGAAGAAGGCTGGGTTCTTCTTAGGTAAGTTGAAGAAGGCTGAGCTCTTCTTCTAAACGTTGAAGAAGGTTGAGTTTTTCTTTTGGAAGTTAAAGAAGGTTGAGTTCTTCATCTGAAATTTAAAGAAGGTTGAGCTCTTCTTCTGTAAGTTAAAGAAGGTTTAGTTCTTTTTCTGGAAGTTGAAGAAGGTTTAGTTCTTCTTCTGGAAGTGTAACACCCCGGTAATACACCCTAGATGTCACACGATATTCAAGACTAAAAGTAGTCCCAAGCTAACCCTTTTTATCCCTCTAATAACTTTAAAACTCATAACAAGGGTAATTTGACATATGAAATCTTGAAATGTTGGATTAATGTCTTGGCTAAAACTGAATTTAATCTCTTACTGAAAGTCTTAAACTTTAGAATCTTGAAAACCAACACTTTAAAGTCTATAGCTGAAACAGTAGAACAAACCTCTGCTTTTAACTAGAGAGCCACTGGGGAAAGTTGCAGCTGACTCGAACTGAAACTGAAATCAAATAACTAAAGTACTTCATCAATAACAAATCTGATAGAATGGCCCCCGAACTATGAGGGCTCACCAAGATCTGGGATGTAGGTGGTGATGCTCGAAATCAATCATGCTGCTGGAATTGATCACCATGCCTTACATTATAAGAAAATGTATCGCATAGACATATATGTAGATCAGTACTTCTAGAATGCACTAAGTATGTGGGGGTAAATGTATAAGTAAAATAGTACTCAATAGTCATATAAACTTTTAAATAATGCATGCCAAGTGTAATTGACTCACCTTGATCTTGAATAATTGAGACTGGAAATCATAAACCATGAATAATGAAGTATATTGTATAAATCTTGTGAGCCATAACACTTAGTTCAAAAAGTTGTACTTTTACTCTTTCTATTGGGAGGTTCTTCTAAACGACATAAATTATGTGAGATATCATGGAGTCCAACATCTCTCACCCACGTTGGTAGAGTTGTTCTACCCTTTCCATCGAAATAGAACCTAGCTAGAGTGATCACTATACTGAACCCACTATAGGCATTAAAATCCTTCGGTGGCACATAGTTCTGTGGCATAAGACCTTGGAATCATACCCAACTCGGTACTAAATACTACTCCCATATTACTTATAGGCTCTCTCTTTAGGAAATACACCTCAAAATAGCATAAGGGTTTATAATGAAAACCAGTTATGCATCTCTTTGCTCTAAATTATGATCAACATAAATAAATGTGGATTCCATCTCTTAGCTGAGGATCAAAAGATCCATCTTTCTTTAAATTTTGGTATAAAACCATCAAATAAACTTAAGAGCATGATCTTCTTGAAATCTCATTACTTAAACTTAGGGATTAAAAGCCCTTGCTTTAAACTCAAGTCAATTCATAACAAAACTTCATGCTCAATAACAATCTTGAAATACTTCAATAATATCAAGTCAAGATAGTGCAATCTCATGCATAAAAGAAATCTCATAAGTTAAAACATAAACATAAGCACTTCTTGATAAACTTAAAACTTTAAATCTCATGATAATCACCTGCTTCAAGAATATAGAAACTTTGGTATGAACCCTACTTCAAAACAAGTAAATAGATTGTCAAAATTACGTAATTTGGGCACAAAGGTGAAATGATACCCTTGTTCATAACCCCACATACCTTATTAGACTTAATTTGATGTAGAATCTTGACTTTGAACTCTTAAAGATGTTCTTAGAGGTTGTTTCTTGAAATTATTGGATTAAAAACCTTGAATTCTTGATTATCTTGAAGAGGATATAAAGGAGTTTTGGATTTCTTGGAATTAGGTTAGGGTTGTAATTTACATAGTTTCCCCTCTAAAGATTAAAGTCGCAACTGGAATGCCATCTGTGGTCTTGGCGCGACGCGATGGCATGCCCATCGTTATTCCCGGTGCGACACGGTGGAATCGCGTTGAGCTGTTGGAATTGAAATTTAAACACGATCCAAACCTCATCCGAAAATTCTGAAACTTCCCCGAGACATGCTTCTTACACCCCTAAATATGAATCAACTCAAAAACCATTGTCTCGGAGCCTGGAAGGTCAACTTAAAAATCTTTGAAGTTAAGGAGTCAAAATAAGGCTAAGTCTTCAACACTAAGCTAAATTTTTTTAGGCTTTAGGCTTCTTAGTCAAGCACTAGGAGTTGAACTAGACTAAGTCTAATACGGGGTATTACAGAAAGTTTCATACAGACTTCAAGCTTTTCTTTTAAGGTTAGGAATTCTAGTGTTGGGTGAAGGATTTGCTTCTGCCATTGTAAAATCTTTAATTTGAGAAAATAAGAAAATCTGATGTTGGGCCTCGATACCAAAAGTGTATTTATAGTGATAATCATATTGTTGGATGAAGATGAACATAATAAGAAAAGAAGTCTTAAAAAATTATGGTACTTTCTTTTTTAAGGGATTTGAACATATTTCCTAATATTAATAGTGTTACTTTCTTTATTTCTTTGTATATATAGTTGCCAATTTTGTAGATATCATAATAACACATTAGTATTGTTTCTAATTAAAATTAGGTTACTGAATTTTTGAAAAAAAAAATCCGTGTCATTCTTTGATGGATTATCTTTTAGTAAGTTTGTATGGTAAATGATTGTAATTTATGCAATAAAACTATTTTTCGAGTTAAAATCATTCAAATTTATCTTTTACTATTGTGCATTCAAAACTTACATACCAATTTGAACGTCCACAAAAGACAAATTGTCACAAAGTAGATAAAAGAATTAGATATTATTCATTACATTTCATAATAAACATATTAAAATATAAGATTAAAAGTTATCGATACTACAAACTTAACGAGATCCAAATAACGTAACAATGAAATTGGACGAAGGTCTCTCCATACTCTTTTAGCTTTCTTTAGTTTGACTTTAAGGGTATTAGTGGCACCTTTCGAGAAGGGTTATTGAGTAGTAGCATCCTCGAGGACAATCTAGAATTCAAGTGCGGGATGTGTATATTTGGCATGAAATTGCATACATTTAGATTGTATATGTATTCGATTTCGCTATTTGATTATAATTATAGTTGTTTCATGCTTATTACGTGTGTTTCTTTATGATGTTTGAACGAAGAATGAGCATATTTGGAGCTAATATGATATTATGGAGCTTCAAAGTCTATGTAGGAGCCAAGAAAGTAACAGAGATCTAATTCAAAATTCAATAATCAATTAGACATGAAAAGAAGGAAAGAAACTGAGAACATGGAGCAACAAAGCGTATGCACCATACGCTATGTGGATTGTGCCATGCCAGCTTTGAAACGAGGAGGCTTGGCAGAAAAAATTGTCAACTAGAAAATACGTCGTTTGTGGCGCTATGCGGCGGGCCGCATTGCACCAGGCTTAATTGGCCCGGGGCAAATTTTGTTGAGGGTAACACACATTGTGGTTGGTTCTCATTTCTTTTTATCATTTTCCTTTTGTTGGATATTGACTTGCATTTGATGCCATGTTTTTGTCTAGAGACTTAATTAGTGTTAAATACTTATTAATTATGGGATGTGGTACTTGATAATTGACATAATAATTGCTTGATAACAGTAGGAACAGACAATTTTTTCTCTATCTTGGACAAGGCATTGCATACACTTTTCCAACGTCACTTGTGAATTTTCACTGGATTGTTATTGTGTCTCAATCTTGAGCTATCAAGTGAGGTTTAAAAGGATTAGTATTGAGCATATATATACTGAATTTCAGATGCAAGAAGTTTAGTCGACCCTCCAAACTTGAGCACTCCCTAGACACATTTGGCTTTTTCATGCTATTGACAACTCGTCCTTTTGCAAAAACTATATATATATAAAGGAGTTTTATCACCATTTTAAAGGAGTTTATACATGTTTAATTATGTTACAGTATATGATTTTATATTATAATATTTTTTCACTTGTCGTAAACAACAATTAGGATTTTTAATTTTGTCAACTCTCTATCCACACTAATTATCTTAGGATATTAAAATGAAATGCCTTTTTTTATATGTTAGTATAAATTGGACAATACTTAATTTAACACTGTTAAAACATATTGTAGAAAACTTATACCAAGAATGACTACAAACACAATATGCGTTTTCGAACAAGAGAAATTTTTTAAAATAAACAACTATAATCAAAATATATTTTTACCTCATAAATAATGATCATTTTTGCTACCAAAAACAATGATCATTTTACGCATGAACTTATTATGAGATATTACATTAAAGATTGTTAAAAAAAAGCTTTTTTTAAGAATCCAATAACACAAGTCTAATTAGGAAAAATATTAACTGTGTTATTATAATCTTACAAAATGGCAACAATACAAAGAAACAAAGAAGGAAACTCAATTAATATCACAATATTTGGTCAAATCCTTTTTAAAAAAAGAAGTAACATAATTTTTTTTTTTACTTTTTTGTTATTTCAATTCATTTTCATCATACAATGTGATGATTCTATCACTATAAATGCATCTTTGGTGTTGAAATCCAACATTATATTTTATTATTTTCTCAAACTAAAGGTTTAGCAATGGTGGAACAAATCCTTCACCCAACAGGAAAGTTCTTAACCTTGAATTTCAAGTGTGGTGGTTGCAATCTTAGATAGGCAAGATTTGTGCAACAACTTCAAGAGGTTAGTAACTTTATTAAACTTATTTTGGTTATGTTATCTGTAGTACTTACATAAGTTTTGTGATTCATATTGTGATTCATAATCATGCTATAGCTGCGTATGCTTTGTGTACTTGATGTGTGAGCAGACACTAACACATTTGAGGCTTTTAACTGAGAATAATTGCAAGGTCTTAAGCAACTTTTATCGTTTTTGATTGTTTTATCTTTGATTTTGCAGTAGAAGCCAAGATGCAAGAGAACCAACAAGGATGAAATAAAAAGAGTTGAAATCTGAAGCAAATAGAAGAGAAGTATGGATGACGACATTTTTGATAAGTCGTCAGCCCTGTGATAAGTTATCAGATATACCATCAGCCTTAGAAAGAGGATGGACCTCAGCTGAAAGTTGTGACGACATTTCCTGATAAGTCGTCAAAGAGTTTATAAGTCGTCAGAGTCGCCGTCAGCCTTAGGCAGAACATGTAAGCTGAGGTGGAGAAGTGACGACATTGTCTGATATGTCGTCATATTTTTTATAAGTCGCCAGGATTCATCATTATCCTTAAGAAGGAAGTGCTAAAACTAAAGAGGGAGCTGACGACATTTGTGACAAGTCGTCAGACTCCTGATAAGGTGTCACGAATGTCGTCGCCTAATTCGAGGAATTATTAAACTCTGTGAGTTTATTTCCTTATTTAGGCTGAACTATAAAAAGTATTGTTTAGGTTTTCTAAAGGAGTCCCGAACATAATCTTGGAACACACGTATTTTGTTATTTTTCTCTCTAGTTTCTTGGCTTGAAAAATAATTAACTTTAAAGAGATTTTCATCAATATTTTGGGATTTCTTTTGTGATATTATCTGAGAATCACTAGTTATTATTCATCTTGTGGTAAGTTCATCTTTCAAATTATGAATACGTCTAGTTGTTTCGCTTATTACATTATGAGTGGCTAAATCCCTTTGACCCGAATTATGGGATTTATGGGTTAAGTATTGGTAAGATGTTATGTGTTTACGATTCTAAAGGTAATAGGACTCCTTGATAATTCTAAAATTTTAATTATTGTCTATTGATTGCAAACGATAGATAGCACCTACTTTGATTTGCTTGAGATAAGAAATCAAATCTAGTAGGAAGTGAATTATTGACCGGAACTTGGAAACACTAAACTTCCATTTAATAATCGATGATGTAACAAGGTTGATTAACCTGAGGTAAAGTCTGGTTAGTAAATATAAATTCCCTAAGTCCGAGAGGATTAGGTAATTAAATGCTTAAGTAGGTCGAGAGACATTTAGGCATAACTTCGATAGAGATAATCTGTTGTCCTACCTACTGTGATAATCTTGAATCACTATTAGCATCTGTCAAGTACTAAAACCCATAGTGAACATAATTCTGGTTTTTCATAAACTCTTGATTATAAACACTGAAACTAAAGTGACCAACAATTATTTGCTAATCTCCAAAACCCCCATTTCAGGAAACATCCAACTATCAGTTGATTAAATCGCAAACAACTTAAGTTCACACCATATTCCCTTTGGTATTCGACCCCAACCTTGTTGGGTTATATATTGACAACGATCGCTTACAATCTCATTAGAGAGGTGTAGTTTGAGCGTTATCAAAAATGGCGTCGTTGCTGGGGAATATGGTTGTAAATTGAAGTTTGTATGCGCTAATTGACTGTTAGTCAAGTTTCCTAATTTTATGTTTATTTTTTGTTTTTGTTTATTGCAAAACCTTTGTAGTGTATGCCAAGAACCAGAAGTTTCGGAGAACTATTATTACCATTTAACCCGGAACCGTAATGAATTGGAAGAATGGCAAACCAGCAGGAGGCTGATAGGTTAGCAGCCTTAGCTAGAGCTCAGGTGAATATGCAGAATGTCAGTCAACAAGTACGACATCCAAATCCTGAGAATGAAGATTTGGGAGACGAGGAGTTTTTAAACCCTGGTAACCCAAGGCGTGCAGAGCAAGTAGTTGCACCAGTACAACGTAATGCTAATAGGAACCGTCCGTTCCAAGGAAGACAAGATTACCAGCCGGTCTAGTATGACCTCAATGATGATGATGATGGAATGTATGGAGAAGGTGCAACGGGTGTAATTATTCCTCCACCGTTGGCACCTGGGGAAAAGTTCAACATTAGGAGTACTATGATTCAACTCCTTAATCTGAAGGGGTTGTTTGGTGGTCTTCCTGGGGATGACCCCAACTTGCATCTGGTGAACTTTGTCACCATCTGTAAATCTTTTGATAACCTAGGAGTGGGTCAGAATGCTATCCGATTGAGATTTTTTCTGTGGTCTCTTTCTGGGGAGGCAACATTGTGGCTTAATGAGCTAACACCCGATTCTATAACTAATTGGAGGCAGTTTAAAGAAGCTTTCCTAGAAAGGTTCTTTCCGCCTTCTAGGAGGGTACAGTTGAGGGATGAGATCATCAAGTTTAGGCAACTCCCAACTGAAGCCTTGCATGAAACCTGGGAGAGGTTCAAGAAGAAGATGACACAGTGTTCGAACCACAATATGACAAATATACACTTGATGGAGACTTTGTACAAGACTCTTAACTCTGTAACAAAAACAATTGTAGATAATGTTGCTGGTGGTTTGTTTGTTGATCTTACATTCCCAGAGGCTTCAGAAATATTAGAGAGAATGACCAAACAGAGTTGGGCATGGCATACCAGAGACTCTGTGGTAGCAACCCCCACATTTTCTGTGGGTATGACTGCGGAACAATGCAGAAGAGATGAGAAGCGTGACCAAGACATGACTCACCTAAAAATGCAGATGGACCTACTAACCAAGCACTTTCTATCAGGAAAGACTGAGAAGGTGAAAGCTGTGGGATCTCAAGATAGAGTTGATATTGATGCAGAAGAATAGACAAACTATGTTAATAATCAGGGAGTTCCCAAGGCAATATCCAAGGGAATCAAGGTCGAAAGTATTATAATAAGCCTAGTTATAAAGATAAGGAGCAGGGAAACTGGAGAGGCAATAATGATAGGAGAGGGCTATATGTCCCTCTTGGAAATTGTAAGGCTGCTACAACAAGTTCTAAAAAGATTTCCATGGAGAACATGATGGCTAAGTTGCTGAAGGGAGTAGAGGCTACCAACTCTGGTGTGACTACCATGAAGAACGATCTGTCATCTACTAGTCAGGTAGTAAACTCACACTCCACCGCAATCAAATAGTTAGAGCAACAGATGAACCAACTCTTCACAATATTTGACCAGAGGAAGAGCGAAATGTTACTAAGTGATACGGTCCAGAATTTGCAAAATGATGTATCATGTATAGTGATTACCACTAGGAGTGGTAAGATGTTACCTGACCCTTCTGTGGGCAAAAGTTTGGTTGAAGATATGACTGAGGCAGAGGATGAACCCAAAGAAAAATGTCCAGTGGAGTTTGAGAAGCTGGATAGTTCTGATGATGCTCTGGAGAAAGAGAAAGAGAAGGATAAGGAGGTAGTGTTAAAAACACTCCCAATACCACCACCTCCCTTTCCTCAATGATTGAATAAAAAAACTGATGATGCAAAATTCAGTAAGTTCATGGCAATGCTCAAACAATTGACAATAATTGTACCTTTGGTGGAGGCACTCGAGCAAATGCCAGGATATGCTAAGTTCATAAAGGACCTTGTGACTAAGGAAAGAGTGGTGAGCTACGAACCAGAGGATAATCTCCATCATTATAGTGTTATTTCTATGAGGACCTTGGTGTAGAAGAATCCAAACCCAGGAGAATTCACTATTCCCTATACGATTGGGTCTACGAAATTCGCTAAGGCATTATGCGATCTGGGAGCGAGCATTAATTTGATGCCGTTGGCTGTATATAAAAAGCTGGGTATGGGAAATCCCACACCCACCAATATGCGACTTGTGATGAAGGATAGGTTAGTAAAATGACATGTTAGTATTTTGTATGATGTGTTGGTGAAAGTAGCTAGCTTTATATTCTCTGCAAATTTCATCATTCTAGATTGCAAGGTGGACTTTGAGGTGCCCATAATCTTGGGTCGACCTTTCCTCGCAATCGGAAGTGTGTTGATTGATTTGAGAGCAAATGACCTCTTGTTCAGGATGAATGATGAAGTGGTACGATTTGATGTGTGTCAATCAATGAAGCAGTATAAAGAAATAAGTGTGTTATTAGTAATTAATGTGCATTATGAGGACGAACAGGAGGTGTCAATAGAGGAGCAACTTGTTGTCGAGCCTTTATCTGCAGTTTTGATAAATTTTGATCGTGAAGGCATTGAGGAGTATGAAGATATTATTTGTGCTTTGTCAGGAATGGGTTCATATCCTTATGTTCCTAAGAGGCTAGACCTTGATCTTGATAATCTACCGACACCACAGGCTAAGACATCCATTAAAGAGCCATCGGTGTTGGAATTAAAATAACTACCTGGGCACTTAAGGTACATGTTGTTGGGCCACGAAAACATGCTACCCATTATTATTGCAGCTGATTTAGGTGAGAAACAGGTGGAAGGACTTATTTGAGTACTTCATAGGTACAAGATAGCAATAGGATTGACCATCGCAGATATTATTGGCATTCCCCCTGGCATCTGCACGCATAAAATACAACTTGAGGAAGATATTATTCCAACCATCGAGCACCAGCGCCGTCTTAACCCACCAATGCTAGAGGTGATTAAGAAGAAAATTATTAAGTGGTTGGATACAGGAGTGGTTTACCCTATTTCTGACAGTAAATGGGTGAGCCCAGTTCAATGCGTGCCCCAAAAAAAGGGGCATGACTGTGGTTGCAAATGAAAGGAATGAGTTGATTCCACTCAGGCTTATGATTGGGTGGAGAGTCTTCATGGACTACCACAAACTAAATTCATGAACTTTGAAAGAACACTTCCCAATGCTCTTTATGGACCAAATGCTTGATCGATTAGCCGGAAGGGGATGGTATTGCTTCTTGGATGGTTATTCCCGATAAAACCAGATCTGTATTTCTCCTGAAGACTAGGAGAAGACGACATTCACATATCCATATGGTACCTTTGTATTTAAGAGAATGTCTTTTGGGCTATGCAATGCACCCACTACTTTTCAATGGTGCATGATGTCTATCTTCTCAGATATAGTGGAGGACACCATAGAGGTATTCATGGATGATTTCTCTGTGGTGGAAGATTCATTTGAGATGTGTTTGGCAAACCTGAGTATAGCCTTGCAGCGATGTGTTGAATTCAATTTAGTGCTTAATTGGGAGAAATCCCACTTTAAGGTAAAGGAGGGTATCATTCTCGGGCATAAAATTTTAGCAAAAGGGATAGAAGTTGATCGAACCAAGGTTGAAGTTATTGAGAAACTACCACCTCCCATTTCAGTAAAGGAAGTACGTAGTTTTCTTGGACATGCTGGCTTTTACCGGAGGTTTATAAGAGATTTTTTGAAGGTTGCAAATCCACTTTGCAAACTTTTAGAGAAAGAAGTGAAGTTTTCCTTCGATGATGATTGCTTGAAGGAATTTGAATGCCTTAAAAAAGATAGTTGAGGACCCTATCATTGTTGTACCGTACTGGTCAAAACCGTTTGAGATCATGTGTGATGCAAACGGTGTTGCCCTTGGAGATGTATTGGGATAAAAAAAGGACAAACTGTTTCATCCAATATACTATGCCAGCAAAGCACTGAACGGAGCACAAAAGAACTACATTGTCACTGAGAAGGAACTCCTGGCTGTAATGTATGCTTTTGAGAAATTTAGGGCTTACCTGCTTGGGATGAAGGTGGTGGTCCACACTGACCATGCAGCCTTGAGGCATTTGATGGCTAAGAAGGATGCAAAACCAAGGCTGATTAGATGGGCGTTGCTGCTACAAGAATTTGACTTTGAAGTCAAAGATAGGAAAGGTTGTGTAAACCAGGTTGCGGATCATCTATCTAGAATGGAAGGTGAGCAGGCAATTAGTGATGAAATGGAGATAAATGATGCATTTCCTGATGAGGAGATCTTGGCTACTGCTGTGGAAAAATTGCCTTGGTACGCTGATTTTGCAAATTATGTTGTAAGTGAGGTCATTCCAGAAAATCTTTCTTTTCATCAAAGAAAGAAATTCCTGCATGATGTGATACATTACTTCTGGGATGAGCCGCATCTTTTTTGGCGATGTACTGATAATATTATAAGGAGATGTGTGCCAGAAGTGGATGTATTGCGCATATTGGAAGCATGTCATGCTTCCCCAATTGGTGGTCACCATGAAGATGACCGAATGGATAAGAAGGTGTTGCAGAGCGGCTACTATTGGCCAACACTATTCAATGATGCTCGTGAGTTTCTGCTGAAATGCGACCAATGTCAGAGGTAGGGGTCAATCTCCAAAAGACATGAGATGCCTTTGACTAAGATGCTTGAAGTGGAATTGTTTGACATGTAGGACATTGATTTCATGGGTCCTTTTTGTAAGCTCATATGGGATGAAGTATATTTTAGTTGTTGTTGAATATGTCTCAAAATGGGTCGAAGTTGTTGCCTTGTCTGATAATGAAGTAAAAAGGGTTGTTGCTTTTCTCAAGAAGAACATCTTCTCTCGCTTTAGAGTGCCATATACTATTATAAGTGATGGAGGATCTCATTTTTGCAACGAAGTGTTTCGTGCGGCTTTAGCAAAATATGGGGTGAAATAGCATAGAGTAGCCACTCCATATCACCCACAAACTAGTGGGCAAGTGGAGGTGTCAAATCAAGAGATTAAATTAATCCTAGCGAAAATGGTGAATGTTGGTCAAAAAAACTGGTCTCGAAAGCTCAATGATACATTGTGGGCATACCGAACTGCTTTCAATACACCCATTGGCATGTCACCATTTCAGTTGGTGTATGTAAAGGCATTCCACTTATCAATAGAGATGGAGCACAAGGCCTTATGGGCACTCAAAAGGTTGAATTTGAGTTGGAAGGAGGCAACAGAGCTGAGACTGGGACAACTGAATAAGATGGAGGAATGAGCAGACCTATACAAAGAAAAGATAAAAAAAGTATCATGATTAGAGGATAGGGAAATGAGACTTCCAAAAAGGTAACTTGGTGCTTCTGTTTAATTCTAGACTCAAACTGTTCCCAGGTAAGCTTAAATCCAAGTGGTCAGGCCCGTTTAGAGTTAGTCAAGTCTACTCATCTAGAGTAGTAGAACTTGAAAATAAAGACGGCAGCACCTTCAAGGTAAATGGGCAACGAGTCAAACTTTATATTAGTCCAGAAGACTTGATGAACAATATTTTTACTATCAGTCTCAACGAAGTTTGAAGTAATCGAGATGCCTGAGTTGTGCCGCGACGTTAAATCAGGCGCTACATAGGAGGCAACCCATGATCCCATGCTTGATCTACTCCAGGTATACCCTAACCCTTCGTTCAAATTTTCTATGATTTTAAGTTGAGGGTGTAGGGTAAATTATTGTTGTAAAAGTTTGTAACTAACTAGGATAAATACAAGTAACTAGGACAGTTAACTTGTTTTTGTAATTTTTTAGCTCCTCTCCAATGGTCTGAAGGTTTAAATGTGTGATTTTCATGTAAGTTTGACCATTGTGTATCTTTGTATGGAATTAGTTTCAGTGACGCAATAATCATTGTTAAACAACTGCATGAACTGGATAAGTAGTAACTGGTGATATACTTGTGTGCCATGTGCGTGTGAGATTTTATTTAGTCCCCTCTATATGTTGGATTCAGAACTTTCCCGATTAGTCTTACCTAGGTTGAAGGATAGGGGTTAGGAAAGGATCATAGGCCATTTTGATATTAGCCCACTTTTAGCCTAAATGACCTTCCCTGTATGTAGAATATCCCTTAATCCCTGCTTTGAGCCTGCTTAGCCTATTTCTTTTTATGACACCTGTCACCTTCCTGTTTATATCACAATGAACCTATTTTGTCCCTGGTCCTCCTTGGACACTATGCACCTTGACTTAGGCAAATGGCCTAAGTTGAGGGTGGCTATCATAGGGTTGCATGATACAGAATGAGTATGAAGAAAGGTAGAATAAAAAAAAGAATAAAATGCGGGGTGCGGTGGAAAAGAGCAAGAAAAAAAAAGTTGTTGAAAAGAATAAGTAATTGTGGAAAAGATCGCACCCATCCTAAATAAGTGTGATCAAGAAAAGAGAATAATAGAAAAAGGTTAATGAGTGAAACCCCAAAAGCTAGCGTAGTGTCAAGAAGGCTTAGTCACTTTAAATATCTTCAAGTATCATACCAGCCCCTAGCATATATTACAAGCCAAACAGAAGACCTATAGTGATCTTAGCTGACATGTCTGAAGATCTTGGTAATGAAAATAAGGGCAAGACTATGGTATTCGGCATACATTAATTGGAACTTCATTCTGAGAGTGAGTGTCTTTTAATTGTCCCCATAGTTACATATATGATTACTGATACGAGAAAAGGGGTATTTTTTCCAGTGAGGGCACACCAGATATGTTGCTAGTTGCTAACTTGTTCGGATAGTGTAATACTAGTCTATGCATGGTTGTTATATCTGAATTAATGTCGTATCTTGATTCCTGTGTGTTGCATTGTTGTTCTTCAATAATATACACAGTTGTTCTTGAATTGACTGACCTTGGATATGGTGAATATGTTTTGAGATAATCTAGATGATTGACTGTCGAATGTACTTTGTATCCTCTTGGTTCTGTTTGAGTTGCTTGAGGACAAACAATTGTTTTAAGTTGAGGGTGTTGATGTGTGAGCAGACGCTAACACATTTGAGGCTTTTAAATGAAAATAATTGCAAGGTCTTAAGCAACTTTTATCATTTTTGATTGTTTTATCTTTGATTTTGTAGTAGAAGACAAGATGCAAGAGAACCAACAAGGATGGAAGCAAAAGAGTTAAAATCTGAAGCAAATAGAAGAGAAGTGTGGCTGACGAAATTTTTGATAAGTCGTCAGCCCTGTGATAGGGGGTGCGGATAGTGTGGGTAACTTAACAGATAGTGTGGGTAACTTAACATAGCTCTGATAAATAACATAGCTACTATATGTTCCATATTTCTAGTTTTTATGTAGTCAAGTAAATTCTTTTTCATAAGTTTTTCTGTTAATCTTATTTTCTCCATATATAAGGTTAATTTTATTCTAAATAATCTTTCTTCTAATTATCTTTTTTCTCTTTTAAGCTGATTCCTGTAATTAATTTCTTCATATAGCCAACTTTGTTTTTCTCTAACTCTTCTAATATATTCTATCATTTTTTAATCTGTATAATATCCGTCTGAATAATAACTATCTAAATATGAGCAATAGCTATCATTATATATGTGTAAGTTTTCTATAGAACTTAATAACTCTTCATTAAAATCAAAATACCTTTTCGTATATAATTTTTCTTATATCTACTATTTCTATATCCTTAAGTATATACAAAAAAAGTATTTTAAATTTATCTATCTTCTCATCAGATAAGCAACAAAAAAAAAATTAAACAAAATATTTTTTTTTTGGTAAACTATTTTCACTATTCCTACTTTACACGTAAACTATATACTATTCCTACTTTATAAAAAGTCTTTACACTTATCCTACTTTTTTAAAAGTAAAATGACTAATCTTTACAAAAAGTCCTAAAAAGACAAAACTAATTAATGGACTTTGCCAAAAATTCAAAAAGCTATACAAATAATTTACGTATCCAAAGTTAAAAAGCTATACATGTCACTTTCATAGCTTCATAGCTTTTATTATCTTGTCTCTTTGTCTTTTGTCTTTATTCCTCCATTGCTCCGTCGCTTTCTATCTTTTTTCTATGTTCCAGCTGGCATCCTTATCTTCTTTTATTCTAGTTGAACTTTTGGAATCACATTATTTTCTCCATGAAATTCGATATTTGTGTCCTATTAATTTTCAATATCTAGTTAATAATTCTTCTGAAATAAATTCCTTTTTAAGTGCCCTTGTAGATGGTTGTTTTTCTGGATTGAGCAACGTCATAATCCATTGTTTAACTTCTTTCATATCAGACTGTCGTAGCTCCCTTGAATTTGAATAGATCATTAATTGGTCTCTCGAATAGTAGCTCTATATGAGATTTCCATTGAGATAATTGTTTGCTAGTTCTTGAATAATTGTAGCTATTCCTATAGTTCGGTTATTTCCATAAAAATCAGGTATCTCAACTTTACGTATCTCTGGCTGTTGAACAATATCTTCCGGTATAATAATATCACAAGTTAATCCTATTTTTACAACTTGTATAACTAATTTAATTTCTTCATATAATATCTCTGCTGGTGTAGTATAAAACTTTATAAAAAATAGATTTTCTTTGGTTATTTTCTTATAAGTGGGGAATGCTCTATATAATTTTGGTATAGCTGTTAGTTCATCTCCTTCTTGGGTATATATGGTATTTAATAGTCAATAACAGAAACAGGTTTTAACTAAATTTGGGTTAGTTTTTGGTAATGCCATTAGCTTGTTGTAACCTTGTAGTTTTGGGGTTATATAGTCTGTGCTTGGTTCTTGGATATTTGTGGCTTTGGGTCTAAGGTTTAGCTGAGTTTGTATTTTGTGGATATTTTCTATGTATGCTCGAGTTATATGGTTATATACTTTTTTATCTTGGTTTAAACTTTCTCGATATGTGGTAATTTGTGGGGGTGTGAACAAGGGGTCTTTTTGTGTCTTAGGTATAAATGGTTTTTCAAATATCTTGTTCATGTTCATGTTCTGATATCTTTGTCCACTAACTCCTTTGCTTGTACCTGCAGTTGTAGATTGATAAACGTTATGGGTTTTGTGGAGTGTCCCAACATCTCCTTTTATCTCTGGAATTTTATTGTCTTCCGATCGAAATAGCTCTGCACACTGCTGAGTTATCTGAGTCATAGCTCCAGACTTCAGTTTAACTTCATTAGTCTTTAGCTTTTCTATTTCATTACCCATACTGTCCACTTTCAGTGAAAGTGTAGTTAAGGTTTTGAGTATCTTTTCTAAAGCATCATCTTCTATTATATCAGTTTGTGTAGCTTTATCTTGATATGTAATCTGCAATAACATTTTTGTTAGTACTGATTACTTCAATTTTAAACGTAAAATTTAATATATTCAATAATAATCTCCGAATTTCTTTCGTTGTAACTAAATTTTGTATTTTTCTTGTTAACCACCATCGTACTTATGTATTATTTGTTCGTACAATAAACTTGTTATATACAATATATGGCTCAAATGCTAATAAACATTTATATAATGAACATAACTCTTTTCTATTTATTTCCCATTTTATTTCTGTTTCATTAAACGTTCCTGAGTAGTATCTACAATGATGTTCTAATTTTTCTTCTTCATATCTATATTTAAGTACTCATCCATAATTATATTCACTTGCATCTGCTTCTACTATATATGTAAATGTTTTATTTTCGTCTGGAAATTATAATTTTGGTAACTCTTTACAAAGTATTTTTATTTTCTGTACTTGTTTTTTATCTTCTTAATTGTAATTATACTATACATCCTTTTTTAATTTTTTCTGTAATGGCTTTAGGTTTTCTGTTAATTTTGGTATATATTCTCTTACTTGGTTTACTAATCCTAAAAATGATTGTAATTTCTTTTTTGTATCTAATTCTTCTTTTGAATTTATTATTTTTTGTACTATATGTTGTTGCATTTTTACTCCACTTTTATCTATTTGTATTCCTAAAAACTCTATCTTATTTTTCATAATTTCAGCTTTCTTTTCACTTAAACTTATTCTTGAATTTTTTATTATACCTGCAAATTGTTCTAGTAATTTTAAATGCACCTCTTTAGTTTTTGTATATAATAGTATATCATCTATGTATACTATACAATTAGGTAGTTGTTTAAAATAACAATCCATAAAGTGTTGGTATCTACCTGGTGCATTCTTATATCCAAATGGTAACACATTTCATTCATAAAATTTTTGTGGTACTGTAAACGCAGTTAATTTTTTAGATTTTTCTTCTATCTTTAAATGGTAAAATACTGATTTACAATCAAATTTACTAAAGTAATTATATCCTTATATTTGCCTTATTTTTTATATCTTATTTGGTATTGGATATTTATATGTCATAGTTTTTGCATTTAGGTTTCTATAATCAATGACCATTCTACTTTTTCCTTTTTTTTGTTCACTGTGTTTATTTACTATAAATGTTGGGTTATTGTGTTTGCTACTACTTTTTTGTATGTATTGTTTTTCTAATAATTCATCTATATGTATTTCGAATTCTTTTAAATCATCAAAGTTATATGTTAATAGTTTTTGGGTTATTATACTATTTTTATCTATTAGCTCAATTTTTACAGTAGTCTTATATTTTCCCCATCCTTTTAATGGATCTTCACTATATAGTTGTCTTAATTTTTTCATTATTATTGCTACCTTATCTATTGAAAATAGTTATTTCTTCTTTATTTATTGAAAATATAACTTGTTCTATTGTGTCTCCAGTATTTTTTATATTTTCTAATTTTTTTTGTGCTTTTTTTACTTCCTTTTATCCAATCAGTTTTCTTTCTTATTTTAATAATAACTCTTTTTGCTCTTACATTTTGTTTACATGGTGTTGTAAACCACCAATGTGTTTTAGTTATTATATGAGGGTGTAGTTTATCTAAAAACGACATTCCTAAAAGCATATCTTTTGATGTTAGTTCATAATTATAGATCTCTTCTATTGTTAATATCTTATCCCATACTTGTATTTTTACATTTCTAGCTTTATAGATAATTAAGCTTCCTTCATTATTAAATCCTTTGACTACTATTGGTGTTTTTAGCTTATCCCATTTGTCTTCTAGTAAATAATTATATCTAAATAAGTTGGCTTCTGCTCCTGTGTCTATCATAGGTGTATAATATCTGTTATAGTATCCTTCTACTATTATTTTCATAAGTACATATATTTTCATGTTAATGTTCTTTTTATCAACAATTTTTCTCTATTATAGGTTATGGTTAATTGTGTATGTTCTATATTGTAGGGTTTTACTTGTCCTAACCATTTTATTCCTAATATTATGTCTACTTTTTGCATATCTTCCTTTATTTCAAATTCTATTTTTATTTTTCTAACTCCTATTATTATTTTCTTTTTAGTTGTTTCTTTAATAGTTATTAAACTTCTTGGTAGATCTGGGCATATATTACTATTAGATTTTATTTCTTCATTTTTCACTAGGTATTTTTCTATACGGTTTTCTTCTTGTCATGTATTTAGGAGTATTAAATATTCTTTTTTATTTATTGTTCCCGTTATATAATATTGAGTTAAATTAACTGTTGAAGTTATTTCATAATTTGTTCTTTTCGATGATCCTGATGATTCTGTTTTTTCAAAAGCTATTCTTTTTGTTGTGCTTATTCTATCATTTATTATTTCTAAATCTTCTTCTATATCCATGTCTTTGTAACTATAATCATTGTTATCAATTATTTTTACAAATTGTTCAAAAGGACTTTCTATTTGTATTTTTTTTATTTTATTTTTTCCCGTTATTTTATATTTTGTTGTTAATACATATAGATTTTTATATCTTGCTGTAAATATTTTACTTCCTGGGGTTAGTTCTATTCCTGATATTTTCTAATATAATACTAATGATTTATCTATGTTTTATCTGTTATTTCTACTGAATAATTCACACTTATTATAATTTTAAATTTTTGGTATATTAAATTTCCTTATATAGTAGCTATTATACTTTTTTCTATTGATTTTATAATTCTATCATCTGCTAAATATAATTCTATTGGTGTATCTATTCCTTCTCTAAAATAAGTTTTGATTAATATTTCCGTTCCTCCAAGATGTACATATTTTATTGGGTCTTTACTTTTTGTATCGTTTATTTCTTTATTAATTATTCTTTTTGTTACTAGTGGTATACTAGCTCTACCTTTTGCATATCTACAGTCTATTACATGTTCTTTTTGGCTTACTACGTAGTATTCTTCCTTTCGTCTACTAAATATGTTTTTTATTATTGATATTTTAAATATTTTTTCTACACTTAAATCTAATTCTTTTCCTTGTATCTCGTCAAATATATTATTATCAAATATTATTTTCTGATCTGTTCCTTCTTCATTTAAATATTCTTCCTTTGTTATTATTTTTATATCTTCTTCAGTCATTTGATTCATCTGATTTACTACCTATTTCATTATCTGTTTCATTTTCTGAAATTTCATATATCTATCGTCACTTTCTAATTTGTAATCTATATAATCTATTTGCATATATTCTGCATTTTCTATCTTTATTTCTGATATTTGTTTCTTTTTTGGGTCTTTTGGCATTTTACAATCTCTAGCTAAATGTCCTAGTTTTCCACAATTATAACAAGTACATTCTTTTATAGATTTCTTTCTCCTATATGGTCTTTTATATTTATAATTTTTTACATAATATTTTTTTCTTGGTTTATTATACTTATATTTTGATTTTTTGTATCTCTTATATTTTTTATGTCTTTTTCTTTTCTTATAATATTTTTCTTCACATCCAAATTGGGGTGCTATTTTATCCTTGCAGCATGCTAAATTTCTTATTAATATTTTTTCCATTTTTATTTCTTCTCTGTATTTTTCACATATATTCCTATACCATTATTGTAGAAATTTTATTCTTGCTCCTAGGGTATCTACTATTTTTGTTTCATCCCAACTCTTTATTATTTTTGAACTAAATGGTTCAGGTAGTTTACTAAAATATAATCTTCTTACTTCTTTACTTTCTTCTGTATTGTATGCTCCCTTATAGTAGTATTCTTTAAATGCACACGTATATTTATCTATATAGCACATATTACATATTGCTAGTTTTAACATTAAATTCCTATTTGTATCTTTTTCTTTGTTTTGTTCTTCTTCTTCTGTTGCCATACTGCTAAATTCATCTTTTATAGCTATTTCATATTTTTTCAATATGTCTATAGGTGTTAGTTTAGTTGTTGTTGTTCCATTCATTTTTTTATCAGCCTTTAATACCTTTTTACTATCTTCAGTTAAATTTAAAAATCATAATTTTGATGTTCTTATTAGTGTTCTTTGTATATATTCTGGTGTATCTGTTGCATTTATACCATTGTCTCATAATTATTTTGTTATATATCTTATCCATAATTGTATCGTTTTATCTACATCTATTATACAGTCTAAGTCTAAGAAGTTATAATTTTTATTAATTATTTGTTTTGGTATTCATTTGTTATATTCATCCCTTAGGTTATATCTTTTAAACTTATCTTTATAATAATATGTAGGTTTTCTTATTTCTGATGTACTAGGTATTATATTTTCAACGTCTTTTTTATCAAGAGTATTTATTTCCGTGTTTGTATTTTCTAAGTTTTCTTTATTAATTACTTCTTGTTTTTCATTAATTTCTAGTTTTTCGATATTTGTTAAGATTTCTATATATGTTTCACTATCTTCTGAATCATAATTATCTGTTTCTTCAGCATCTACTGTATTTATTTCTATTTCATTAGTTTCTAATTCTTTATTTTCTAATTTTTCTTTAAATTGATTTATCTCAATTAATAATTTTTGTTCTTTATCTTTTTCTTCTTTTTCTTTCTGTCTTTTTTCATACAACTCTTTTAGCATTTGCATTTCTTTTTCTAATTCAGCAATCCTATTATTTTTAGTTTCTTCTATTTTTCGTATTTCTTCTGTAGTCTGTTGTTTTATTTTATCTATTTATTTTTTCCTGTCTATTTCTTCATTTTCTCTTGTTATTCTTTCCATAACTGTTAATTTATCTTCTAATTTTAATTCTTCTTTCTCTAATATTAAATATAATTATTCACCTATTTTCTTATATTTTCTTCCTAAATTAGAAAATACTATTCTTATTTTTAATCCTTTGTGATTTTCATATGTTTTTTCATCTATTATAAATTTTTCTTTGTTCATTTTATCTATTTGATAGTGTGTAGATCATGTTGATATATGAATTCTAGATTACCTATTTGTGATTCTAAATATGATATTTCTTCCTTTTGTGCTTTTATTGATTTTTGGCATACTCCAACAAGCATGTTTTATTGTAGTCTTTCTTTTCTTATTTTTAATTCTCTTCGTTTTTCAGATATTATTTTTTTTAGTTCTTTATATTTTTGTGATTTTGTTATCTTATTCATTTGTACAATATTTATAATATTTTGGTGGATACCGAAATCTGATTTTATTATAATTAGGTGGTATGTATCTCATTCTCCTAGATTTTAAATGAATTATCAATTTTGCCTCATTGCTAGACATTAAGGTAATTAAATAAGCTAATTTGTGAGGGTTTTCCTTTGTTTTATTTAACTTCTTATATTCTGGGTAGTAACTAGTTAAAATTCTTTTAATTTCTCTTAAAGTTTGTGTATTTTTAAATGGTCTTCTCATGTTTAACAAATAAATAACAACACATTTAATAAGGTAACATAGTTCATAATTAATAATGGCTTATTTAACCAACATATGTAATAATTAGATAATTTTAACATATGTCATAATTAACATATATATTTCATAATGTAGATAACATTTTTGGATGACTAACATATTAAATATTACATTAAATATCATACCTAATACATTAAATAACTTAACATATTCAACTAACATGCCATAACTCATACATACCATTATTTCATTACCTTTTAAATAATAGGCATTGATACCGATTAAGTTAATATTTCTAACATTTCTCATAATTAACACATATCGACTTGTACATTTTTTAAATAACATGCCTCTGATACCAATTGTAGGGGGTGCGGATAGTGTGAGTAACTTAACATAGCTCTGATAAATAACATATCTAGCTGCAAAAAGGTGTTATTTGGTACATTCAAATTTTGATATGGTATTAATTAGGGGTGTCAATTTCAGCTCATATTGTTGAAAGGAGTCTATTTAACCCATATTTATGGAATTGGATAGCTCATATTTTTAATGGATAAATAAGGACTTAAACTCATTTTAAAAGTTCATACGAATATGGATAAAATGGGTACCCATTTAAACATAGCGATCACCCATCTGTGCTTAAAAAATTTTAATTGCACTACAAAAATTTATTTATTTTTAGGAAAAAATTAAGGATAGGGGTGGGGTGGACTACAGTGGATGCGGTTAGGGTTGGGGGAGAACAAAAAAAAAATTCTTTTTTGAAAAAAAGTTAATTTTCTTTAAAATAAATCATTCTTTAATAAAAAAAATTGGGGGATGGGAGTGGAGGGGGTGGGGCAATTTTTTTTGAATATTTTATTTTATTTTTTTAAAATCATTTGATTTAAAAGAAAATGGGGGTGGGGATGGGGGGAGGGTTGCAACTTTTTAAATTTTTTTAGTTTTTTTCAAAATTATTTTTTTGAATTTTTTTTTTGTGGGGGGGGGATATGGTGGGGTGGGGGTGCAATTTTTTTTAATTTTATAATATTTTTCTTTTTGAAAAAAAAAATCTTTTTTTGAAAAAATATTTTTTGGGGGGAGATGAGGGGTTGCTGGGGGGGGGGGGGGGCGTGTTACAGGGTGGGATGGGGGTGCATTATTTTTCTTAATTTTTTAGTTTTTTATTCTTTTTGAAAACAAATAATTTTTTGAAAAAATATTCTTTTTTTTGGGGTGGGGGGAGGGGGGCAGGGGGTAGGTTGGTAATTTTTTTTATTTTTTTCTTTTTGAAAAAAAAATATATTTTTTTTGGGGGGGTGGGGAGGGGGCTGGGGGGTGAAAAATATTTTTGAAAAGGGGCCCCTATTTTCAATCGCTACTACAATGAAAATACTTGGTTGGAAATTACGAAGGGCTTTTCGAGCTTGTAATGTAGGTTACGGTAGGATACCTTTTAGGAGCAACATGGCTATACCCTCATTAAACATCTACATCACACTATTCCATCCATTTTTTTTATCATGGGCCACTTCTTTTGTTTTACTCTTTACACATGTCCCTACTTTTTATATCTTTGGTTCATCCACTTTCTTTTCAATTCTTTTTCTTGCATCCTTTGTGCTTATCTTTCCTTTGTTGGATCCTTTCCTTTTCTTATTCATTTTTTCTCAATACTTAAGCTCATAGGCACTTACTTACAACTTTGTATCCCAAAGTTACCTCTTTCAATCATCACCATACCTAACTTAGCCGTTTAGCTTCAAGTTGCAATTTTAAGTTTAGGGAGGATAGGATTCAAAAGAGGGATAAAAATTAAAAGGCTCACGGCTTGCAATGTATTTTCCAAATAAAGGTCTAAAGGCTCAAACTGGGTGAGTAGGGATAACATCTATGCAAAGGTAGGCCATTTAGGCTAAAGTGGACTTCCAATGTCACAAAGATGGCCTAAGATTATCTCCCAATCCAAGTAAAATCAAAATTATCCTTGAGAGACTAATGGGAAAAGTTCTAGATAGTACAAGTACACATGAGATTTGGACAAATAAGCTTACCACACACGGTATGCAAAATTCGCCAAGGAAGCTTAATTGCCCCATCCGCTAGAGGCAAAAATGGAGTATCTGTCAATTTTTACAAGCCATAAATTTCAGAGTCACAAGAAGAGAAAAAGTGTCGATACAAGATGTTCATGTTCATGCCTTCAAATTCTCAAGAAAACATTTTGGACGGAGGGGGATGTTTGCTTTGCATTTGCACCACACATAATTTTCTAACTATGGTACCATCATTAGCCTTCGTCTCACATTTGGATTTTACACGGGCAAACCATATGGTTACTCAGACTTCGCCATAGGTACAAGTGCGATACAGATCCCAAAATGCCACAGGTACTCAGATTTCTCTTGCATTTGTGACCTTGATGCTGCGACTACTTAGAAATCCTTTGCATCCATGGATCATAACCCAATCATGCCGTTTTTTCCTCAAGAATGTCTTCACTCAATCTATCATATGGAAATGCTCATCGGATATCATTAGAAACAAAATAAAGGTAGCGCAAAAAATCTAACAACGAAACAAAACAACTAATCCATGCAAAGTTGAGCACCATCAGAGTGACCAAATATTACGACCTAGAAGAACATAAAAACATCTAGAAACATCAATAATAAGGCCCAAATAAAATGAATGAAGAGAAAGGAACCCCTAACTAAGTAGCTAGCAGTGTCCTCACTGTATAAACAATAAAGCATAAGAAGAAATAAGGGTGCTCCCTGAAACCGCATCAAGAACTTCTCTCATTTGTAGACTCTGCATCATCATTGGTATCCTTAGGACCGGACCACTCAGTTGGAGCCTCATCATTACTTTACACTCGAGAGAAAGGAAATCTATTACGGGGTTTTAGGACCTTCCATAAGCCCTTCACTCCCTTCCATATCCTGCTAAAGAACTCATCCTTCTTCTTCTCCTTTTTACCATCTTCTCATGTGAAATTTGGAGATCTCGATGTGACTCCGCCAAGGATGAGTAGGCTCTCTCAATCTTAGAAATGGTATCTCCCTATTTCTTTTGGTCATACCGGTACTTCTCATAATTATATTGGTACACATATGAATGGCGGGTGGTGGAGGGCTCTCCTGGCTCCCAGGGGAAACCTGACACGAGCTCCCTGATGGATGCGATATCAACTCTAATATCCTCAATGGTCCCAATGGTGGATGGCCTACAAGACTCAGGCTCCTTAAATGTCGATTTCCCTAAATTTAGCTCCTCTTTTTGCTTTTGCCTAGTGCGCCCTCTCCTCGAATTTTCAAAGGGTAGACAGAAGTGCTAGGGCGCACCCAAGTATCTCTAAAATATTCCTCTAGCCCAGATCTCCTATAAAGCTTGGTAATCAAAGAAGGAAAGAAGAGACGTGTCCTACCTTAGTTCTTGAAGAATTTAATGTTATAAACCACGATTTGAACCTGCAAATTTGGGACATTTGTTATGTGGGTGCAAGGAGAGACTCAGATTCATATGATATTCAACCAAATCCGAGCCTCGAAGGTGAATTAATTCATGTGGATGTTACTCTTAGTTTCCACCCATGAGACCTCCTTTCTGGGGCAAAGTCTTTTAGTTAACCAACTTCCTAGTTCACACCCTTTTTCTCTAAACTCACCCATGTCTGCATTTGGGAGCCCATAGATATCATTGATTCACTCCGCCCCAAATTCCACCATTTTCCCCCAGATCTTGATAGTCATGTTGGATGGATTCTAGAAAGACACTACACTAAGGTTAGCATAGAATTCACGAACTCACTACTCTTTATCCTTGCAAGGATTCGGGCAAAAACACCGCCACCCTGTGGTCACAAGCTTGTCATTAAATGCTGGCAGCTTTCCTGGCACATTCTCCAATCATATTTCTCTCTCTGAGGGAATCTTTGTTTTTAAAAGATAACCATAATAGTGAGTGTGGCACTCGGGTGCCATGAATCGGATGTGGTCGTATTTCTCCATGAGATTCTCCTAGAAAACAACAGACAACACAACAACATCAATCATTGACTTATTCTTGCACAATCTATGCTATGTTTCCATTAAATCTCATTGGATGGTTCCTTGGTGGTGTTTGGACAAAAATTAAAAGTGCAAAATTTTTTGCACAGGCAAAAAATCAGCCTTGATTACCGCAATTGCAGTCCATAGAGTCGTGATTGCGGTCTCGATTACTGCAATCGCGGAATCTGAGACCAGTTTTAACCCAATTTTTTAATGTCCAAAAATTTAAATTTAAAGCTCAAAGAATATTCTACAATAAGGATTTACACTATATGCATTGAACAAAACCACTAGGTACTCGATTATGCCCCTAGAATACAAAACCTATTTGTGAGAACTCGTTCAAGCAACCTATCGATCACTTGGTGTGCACTCTTCATGTTTCTCAATTTCACACACCATTTGGGTACTTAAGACTTCCCCACTCATGTGCACACCATATTCTAGCAACTAAATACCACACAAGTACAATATATAAAGCATTTAAACATGAAAGATATGATTTCAGGCCTTTCCTAACTTGCATTCTAAGGCCTATTTTCCACAATCAAGGAATAAATTCTAGGCACCTATCAGATAAGTGATGCAAGAGGAATGCAAAAATACTGTTGGAGTTCTAGAAATTTGGCCAGAACTAGGTCCAATTAGAGAGAAAAGTTGAATAGGGAGTGTTAAGAGGAAGTGGGGTTTCGAGTGTTTATAAAGCTAATGTGACCGCGATTGTGGTGAAGGTTCTGCGATTGTTGACATGCGGGGTTCTGCGATCGCGATAACTGAGGGCATTTCTACTCCCCTGTTTTCCCCTATTCAGCTCATTTCATAATTTGATAAAAATTTCCTATTTAGTTTAACATGAAAAATTTTCACACTTTCCCCTTCACAAGATCATCCAACACACTCTATAGCGCCATAAATCCATGGGTTATTCATTTGAAAAAACTAAAATCTACTATACTAAAGTTAAAGCAAAGGATAGAAGCCACTCTTGTGGCATTTGTGGGTTGCCTCCCACATAGCACCTTAGTTTACCTCGTGGCACGAAGTATTCCTTCTTTCTTAAGTTGGGTCCTCAAGGGTCCCCTCACTCACTCCTTCAATTTTAACATCAATCACTAATATCACTTGAAGTTCCACGGGTTGTTTCTTGCATACTCGAATAAAGGCCTTGTCATCATGAACTTTAAACCTCATTTCACCTAACTCTAAGTCAATAATGGCTCTTTAGGTGGCTAAGAAAGGCCAACCAAGAATGATGAGAACCTTTTGGTCCATTTCACAATCTAAAACTACAAAGTTTTCCGAAAGTATAAATTTGTCCACTTTGACTAGAACATCAAAAAAAATCCTGACCGGCCTCTTGATTGAACGATCCACCATTAAAAGTCTCATAGATATTGGAGTTGGGGTGTCCAATCCGACCTTTTTGTAAATGTAAAAAGGCATGAGGTTTATACTCGCACTGAGGTCACATAAAGCCTTTGCAAAAATATGTGTTCCAATAGTTCAAGGGATGGTAAAAGCTCCGGGGTGTAAGACCCTGCAAAGTTTCTAGCTTAATTCAGTCCTTTAAGCTTGTCAAGGGGTCCCAGACTTAGAATATTTATCTAAGTATTCCGACTTAGTTATATTTTAGCCTTCGGAAGTTGGTACTCTTACTTTGTGACCTTAATGCCCTTTAAGATGTCTACGTTAATTCATGATCGGGAAGGTCAATAGGTAAACCCAGGAAAGTTTTAGATTTTTTGAACTTCGTTTGAAGCTCCTTTGGAATACCAAATAAGTGAGCCAATGCATTCTTGGTGTGTCGCGTTGACTATAGAATTGGTTAATATAGTTCCCAGCTACCAGCGTCGAATTCCAGTGAGTCAGCATGATCTTGGCGCGATGCGTTGACTATCGCATCGATGCCATCAATGTGCCGCGTCGACCTGTGTATCGGTAACCCAGTTTTAGTCCGAATTTTATTTTAGAACGATGCATGTTTAGAACAGAATAAAAATGAGCTTAAAGAGAGTTAGGTGGTTACCCAAAGAAAGTACGAGTTAAAAGACTCAATGCTGGAAACCGTGATTTTCTGACACGGGGTTCAGGTACCATGCTTTGTGATCTTGTGTACCTTGATTCATGTCATCCCAAATTAGGACGTTAGTTAGGAGCCCTGCTTTGTGATCTTATGCACTACCATGACATGTTAATTTGATTGGGGATTGTGGCACCCTGCAGTGTGATCTTGCGTCTCCCCCTTATTGAAAAATCAACATGGCATGGTAGTGCACAAGATCACAAAGCAGGGCTCCTAACCATAGTCCCAATTCGGGACGACATGAATCAAGGTACACAATATCACAAAGCGGGGTACCATAATCCTGTATCGGCAAATCATGGTTTCTAGCATAGAGTCTTTCAACTCGTACTCTCTTCGGGTAACCATCTAACTCTCTTTAAGCCCATTTTTAAC
The DNA here is from genome assembly GCA_030864215.1 of Capsicum pubescens. NCBI lineage: Eukaryota > Viridiplantae > Streptophyta > Magnoliopsida > Solanales > Solanaceae > Capsicum > Capsicum pubescens. The sequence continues at coordinate 275,958,358 of CM061542.1, forward strand.
CTTTCGTAAACATGCATCTTTCAAAGTTCAAAATATGAATAAAAATCTGCATTTTGTTCTATTCTGATTTACTATGGCATTTTTTGTATTGGTATCGTCTTACCAAGACTTTCAAGTCATGTTCTTTGCTCCATACCTTATCATATTACCACTCTTCATTCAAAAAATAAAGTTTGGACCACCATATCATTCAAACAGTCAAGAGGATGTATACTTCAAATCATATGTTAAACATTGCAAAGAATCTCTCTTTTCAACATTTCAACAAACAAGTGGTAGTTATGTGTTTTTGACAAACCATGCAATTTTTTCATTATATTTCTTCAACAATATTTATCAACATGTAAAATCTCGTCTCTTCAATTCAAAACCATAATCAAGTCATAAACAATAATCAATACATTTGTATCATACTTCTCAAAATGCATTCGAAATAATCCATATTGTATGAAAAGAATGGGAAATCATGGCAAGAGAGGGATTATATATTTTCATGCTCTCAATTAAATACTCAAACACAATTTAATACATACAAATATATGAGTACAAATCAATTTGGGGGAAAGGCCTCAAGACCAAATCAATATCATCAAAAGCTTTAAAAGCATGAATCTAATTGTAAACCCAAAACCCTTTTTTTTTTTTTTGTAAATTCATGATTTTTAAACCTTTAACATGATTAAGAAGAATTTAATATGACCATGTAGATTTAGGAAAATCCCACGTACCTTACATTACTTAGTTTAAAGAGTTTAACTCGGATCCTTATTTGTTCCTTGGAAATCTTGGACTTAAGGCTTGATTTCTTGATTTTTGATGAAAACCCTAATTGATCTTGTTCATGAGAGTAGAGGATTTGAGAAATGAAAAACTGATAAAAATATGTAGATAAGTCTTAGGGTTTGATTTATATCCGTGGAGAAGGGGTTTGGGATTGGAAAGTACCAAAATACCTCGTTAGAAACACACTTTTTACATATTTCAGCTTCAACTGACGGTTTGATTGACGGACCGTGATGGACCATCCCTCCAACCTTCATTTCTTGGCCACAAAATGATCTCACTACTTAAGGATTGACGAGAAACTTGACGGGCCGTCGCTGGCTTGACGGTCCGTTAGTCTGGCCGTCGCACCTTGGCAGACTGATACCTCTCCGTAAAATGGACATAACTTTTTTTCCCAGTATAGGATTTGGGTGAAATCAATTTTGTTTGAAAGAAGACTCAAAGATCTTTTATTTGATATATAGTAAGACACCTAGTTCATTTTATACAAAAAAGTTATGATCTATTGAAGTTGACCTTAATTTAGACACTCACCAAAAATCAATCGATAGGAAGGCTTTCAACTCGTCTTTGAGTTAAGGGACCTCTATGATCTCAATTCATGCTCAACTAGATTCACACACTACATAATTGATTAACACACTAAATTTTCATAGGATCTATTGGCTTTTGTAACATTTATGCATAGGAATGACGGTTTACGTTCTAGCGCGAAATGCGGGGTGTTACATTATCTCCCCCTTGGGATCATTCGTCCCCGAATGATGAGTAGGGACTTCTTGAGGCTCTAAAACTGTAGAATAAAGAATTTAATGTTGATATAATCATTTTTCCTCCACATAAATATGCAAAGGCATCATACGATCTTCATGATAACCCCTAGGGAAACGGATAAGCTCAAAACTTGAGATGACGAAACTTGACATCGACATGATCTTGACATGTGTTTTATGTGACATGATCAAAATATTGTAAGACATGAATTTTCCTAAGAGTCCTCGGCCTGATTAAGATTGGTGCAAAACATGAGATAAGATTCCCGCAGGACATAAGAATATTGACATTCTCCATCTTACCAGATACAACGGAAAGACTTAAACTTAGAGACACTACTTGTCTATACCCCAACATTAATCAACATACTTCATCATTTCCAACCTACAATTCTCTCATAACACATCTAACCACAAGAATTTTGTGTCCTGCCGTATGATAATTCTATGCTGAAGCCCAACTCGGAAGAAAGAGGTACTAATTTAAACTACCTGGACCCTGTACTCTACATTAAATTAAGAAATCACCTCACCTCTTCACTATAATCCAACAACGTCAAGTCTTAATTCAAACAATACTAACCGCATGGCACATTGGTTTATATTTTCATCAATCACAAAATTCAAGCCTAATCATTACTGCACCCACTACATGGATCTCTCCCACTAAGACCAACGATTTCAATCACTCTCATAAATATTTTCACCACATTTATCATTCTTAGATATTTCACACAACAAAAGTTCATCTTTTTCTTTTCCATTTTGCCCATAACCTCATTTCGAGAATCACATCAAATTTTTTAACTTTAAGAACACCTACTCCAATACCTAACACACTATTACGCTTCCACAACCACCATCATACTAACATACGAAGGATCATTAAGGGACCCGAGCATAAACATCATGAATAAAAGTAGCATTATCAGACCATTACTCATACTTATTACACTACTCGAGGAGGGACATAAAGTGAAGATACGATAGGATAGACACGGAGTGCTTCAGATATCAAGTGTCTGGATCATAAGTAAAGGGTCATTCGGCATAACCACAACACAACATGATCTCTTAGGACATACTACGGTAAGAAATATGGGTATACATATCTCATGATTTGTATGACATAAGGTCAGAATTCATAAAGTCAATGATTAAGACAAAGATTGATACTTGAAGCTATTGCTTATTATTTTTAGAGCTGAGATAGTCATAAGTTCGCACAACTTTATCGCTTTGGCTAATTCCGGCATAAAATTATTCAGTGACATACAAAAACATGTTTTCTTAGGACCAAACATGTTGTTAGACATAGGTTTGGATTATGAGCAACATAACATATGGCTTGGATACTTGAATTATTGGATCACTGAGGGACATTATTGCCCTTGTTTGGATATCGGAACATGACATGAGTTACATAGAGAGCTCAAACCTTAGGCATCGGCAAGGCTTGAATACATAAGACATTGGTGGAATAAACTCTAAAACTGAAGTAGGAGGAATATGCTTGAATAGGAATAGATTTATCATGACTCTGGCCACAATGAGAAAATTTGGAAACTACCTTAACTCATATCTCCCCCTTAGATCAAAGTCATAATCCTAGACTTGAGAATATAACTTCTTATCAATCTATAACCACAATTCTCAATACAATAAGGGGTATCGGTATACACATGAACACAAACGTCCCTCAATAATTTAACATGCAGTCATTAAATTCTTTCTGGGACATCCCTCTCAGGGATACTAATCATAACTTCCTTGAACCCCAAAGTCATCAACTCATAACTAACATCATTATGGTCATAGATATCCACACTTCTAAACACTTAACACTCTATCTTCAACTCCATAGAATACTCGCATTACACATCTAATCACATAACTTACAACTTAACAAAATTGTAAAACCATACCCAAGGCTCATATTGCCTACTAATATTTTCTCAATTCAACTTTAACGAATACCGCAGAACAACTCACCAGACTTCTCCATACTACAATTTCAAGAATAAAAACTAGGTACGCAAAACACTTATTCACATAATTTCTAAACTCTCCCTTTTTAAGCATACTCCAAGGGCATTGCTTTCCTAGAACGCTACTCTTAATTTTTTGCTATCCTCTATCATCATCAACCTACAACTCACAGTCTCATGAGAATACACATCCTCACTCCCTATCACATAAAAATCCACTCTCCACTACTTAACGTACTAACATTAGGCCATTAATTGCATAACTTATATCATAAAATCTTACCTAACACCATACTACCGGGGGGTGAAACTTATCCTTATATACTTACGCCTTTATCCACTTAATGACTCACTCATAATTCATCAATTTAACTCTAGTACTCCTATGCACATACATCTCACAATTACCACTTAAACTTTTCATACATTATCAACCTAGGCTCTTTCACAAATCACATCAATCCTACTAATTCATTCCCATAAAAGATACATCATTAATCTTAAGCTACTACTCTTACCACCACACCATACATCTGAAATTCAAGCCTATTGTCTAGCATCAATCCTCTACCACCAATGAAGCATGCAACATAATATACTAGCCCATCAAATTGGGAAATTCTACCCATAGACCTCATTTTACCTAGATACTACCAACAACCAAATCAACTTCATGACATTACTACTATACCTCAAAATCTATTACATACTTTCTAACAAGTAGTACTAGTTTACAACCACTAAAGAAAAAAAAGATCAAGGGGGTAAAGTCACATAATAGACGTGGTCAACCTTACTCTTATATTATAATCCAATACGATCTTATCTATATATTCCACTTTCTCACATCATACTTACTTACCCAAGCAAACATATAGACTACCTTCAAATTCCACAAACAATAATGAGTCTATAATTATAACTTATTGGCTAATCTAATCATTTCCATTTACAACCTATAAGGGATTTCTATAACCACCATAACTATCCACTCTAGGCTCCATCACGATTTTGCATAGATAATGATCACAGCCCAATGTTTCCTTCACAATTACCGTACAATCTACAAATATTGCTACCACATCAGTCTATATCTATAAAATGGAAAATCATTCCTTAATCAACGGTTACACAACTAAAAATATTTACTTACACAAAAGTCACCCTCACTCTGGCTTCTAACATTGTGACTTCATATCACCAACTTCTTGGTCCAATCTCACTACCAATAGGTTATGAAACTGACACTTTAACTTATACAACTACTTGGGTGGAAATATAGTTCCAACTTCTGCTACACATCAATCCTCTTATGCATAACATCCGCAACATAAATTTTGAAAATGTATGAATGTACTTAATACCTCAGACTGAAAAGCACAATTTCATCAAAATAAAATAACAATGACTTATATATTAGGCCTTCCGGAATAAGGGAGGCTCACCAACTGTAAATCTTTGACCAATCAATCTATGGCTTAGCGGGACCCTGGTATTGTGTCTTAGATCTGAATATAGGAGGTCAATACAGATGTACTGGTACGCTGAGCAATCCAAAATAATTTATTTATATATAACATAAATGAGAGTATTTCATAAAGCATACATATAATGTATGAAAACACATTGGCACACTTTAAGGACTTTGAAATATATCTTTGAATCCATGACTCACTCTTAATCTTACTTCTAAGCTAGGTGGTACACCCTACAATCTGTAATTTCACGGGTTATATGGAATTCGCCCCTAACTCAGAGGCCAAGCCTCCAATCCAACTTTGCTGTAAGGATTGGAGTATCCATAAGGGAAAACATGCAAGATCACACAGCATGGTGCCATGATCCCCAATAAAAAAACAATTTCATGATAGTGCACAAGATCAAAAAGTAGGGCTCCTAACCATATTACCAATTTGGGACGACATGAATCAAGGTATACAAGATCACAAAGCAGGGTACCATAATCCCGTTTCGGGAAATCACGGTTTCTAGAATAGAGTCTTTCAACTCATACTTTCTTCGGGTAACCATCTAACTCTCTTCAAGCCCATTTTTAACCTTTTGTAAACATGCATCTTTCAAAGTTCAAAATCTAAAAATCTGAATAAAAATCTGCATTTTGTTCTATTCTAATTTACCATGGCATTTTCTGTATTGGTATCATCTTACCAAGACTTGCAAGTCATGTTCTCTGCGCCATACCTTATCATATTACCACTCTTCATTCAAAACATAAAGTTTGGACCACCATATCATTCAAACAGTCAATAGGATACAAACTTCAAAACATATGTTAAACAATGCAAAGACTCTCTTTTTTCAACATTTCAACAAACATGTGGTGGTTATGTGTTTTTGATAAACCATGTAATTTTTTCATTATATTTCTTCAACAACATTTATCAACATGTAAAATATCCTCTCTTCAATTAAAAATATAATCAAGTCATAAAAAATAATCAATACATTTGTATCATACTTCTCAAAATGCATTCTAAATAATCCATATTGTATGAAAAGAAGGGGAAATCATGGCAAGAGAGGGATTCCATATTTTCATGCTCTCAATTAAATACTCAAACACAATTTCATACATACATATATACTAGTACAAATCAATTTGGGGGAAAGACCTCAAGACCAAATCAATATCATCAAAAGCTTTAAAAGCATGAATTTAATTATAAACCCAAAACCCTTTTTTTTGTAAATTCATGATTTCTAAACCTTTAACATGATTAAGAAGAATTTACCTTTCCCATGTAGATTTAGGAAAATCTCACGTACCTTATATAACTTAGTTTAAAGAGTAGAACTCGGATCTTGATTTGTTCCTTGGAAATCTTGAACTTAAGGCTTGATTTCTTGATTTTTGATGAAAACCCTAATTGATCTTGTTCTTGAGAGGAGAGTATTTGAGAAGTGAAATACTGATAAAAATATGTAGTATAAAGATTAGGGTTCAATTTATATCCGTGGAGAAGGGTTTTGGGATTGGAAAGTACCAAAATACCCTGTTAGAAATGCATTTTTTACATGTTTCAGCTTCAACTGATGGTTTGACTGACCATTTGATTGACGGACCGTCACTCCATCCATCATTTCTTGGCCATAAAATGAACTCACTACTTAAGGACTGACGAGAAACTTGACGGGCCATCGCAGGCTTGACGGTTCGTTAGTCTGGTCGTCGTACCTTGGCAGACTAATACCTCTCCATAAAATGGACACAACTTTTTTCCCCGATATAGGATTTGGGCAAAATTAGTTGCATTGGAAAGAATACTCAAAGATCTTTCATTTGATATATAGTAGGCCACCGAGTTCTTTTATACACAAAGTTATGATCTATTGAAGTTGACCCTAGTTTAGACGCTCATCAAAAATCAATCGATAGGAAGGATTTCAACTCGTCCTTTAGTTAAGGAACCTCTATGATCTCAATTCATGATCAACTTGATTCCTATACTACATAATTAATTAACACACTAAATTTTCATAGGATCCATTGGATTTTGTAACATTTACGCATATGAATGAAGGTTTACGTTCTAGCCCAAAATGCGGGGTGTTACACTAACACGCTACTATGCCTCCACAACCACCATCATACTAACATATGGAGGGTAATTAAGGGACCCGAGCATAAATATCATGAATGAAAGTAACATTATCAGACCATCACTCATACTTATTGCACTATTCGATGAGGGACATAAAGTGAAGATACGATACAATAGACATGGAGTGTTTCCGATATCAAGTGTCTGGATCATAAGTAAAGGGTTGTTCGGCATGAACACAACATATCATAGTTTCCTTAGGACAAACCAAAATGAGAAACATGGATGCACATATCATGAGCTATATGGCATAAAGCCAAAATTTCTGTCCTCATTCAAAGAGCTGAAATTTTTCCATGAGTTGGCATAAACTTTAACACTTTGGCTAATTCCGACATAAGATGATTCTGCAACATATAGAAACATATTTTCTTAGGACCAAAAATGCTGAGAGACATAGATTTTCATGGATCACGAACAACATAACATAGAGTTTGAATAGATTGAATGTGTGATCACTGAGGGATATTATTGCTTCTAGTTAGGAGGACGGAACATGACATGAGTTACATAGAGAGATTAAACCATAGACATAGGTAGGACTCGAATACATAAAACATTGGTAGAATAAAATCTTAAACTGAAGTAGGAGGAACATACTTGAATAGGGGTAGGTTTATCATGACTCTTCCCTAATTTGCCACAATGAGAATTTTTTTTTTGAAAACTACCTTAACTCACTATATCCCCCTTAGATCAAAGTCGCAATCCTAGACTGGAGAACATAACCTCTCATCAATTTGTAACCACAATTCTCAATACAATAGGGAATATTAGTATACACATGAACACAAACATCTCTCAATAATTTAACATAAAGACACTAAATTCCTTCTGGGACTTCCCCCTTCAGGGATACTTATCATAACTTTCTCTAACCCCAAAATCATCCACTCATGACTAAAATCATTATAGGTATGGACATCCACGCTTCTAAACACTTAAAAGTTAGGATTTCTGTTCTTGGCAAGGGAAGATGACTTCAATTTTGGCAGAATGTGAACTTGGGGATAAAGTGTTGTTTTGCTACTCAAATTTGGTGTTTAGGCCAAATTAATGTGGGTGGAATCGGCCCAAATGCCCCTGAAAAAACAGAACTGAAAATTAAAGGCTGAAAGAGAGTGTGCGTCACACGCTGTAGAACATTGAAATGGGGCGTGTGTCGCATGCTTCATCGCATGCTACTCAGGTGTAGACTGGAGCATGCGTCACATGGAAATCAGATGCAGCTACTGTTTTGGACCTCCAAACTATAATACCCCATATTTTTGAGCTAGTCTATGAACCGTCGTTCTTACGTGTAGAAGCTATAATACAAGTGATCTTGTAATACTCCGAGAATCCTAACCAATAGTCTAACCATTCTATAAGATTTTGAGAAATAAATTATAGAGGTTTGGTAGTTTTATGATCAAGGTTGATGTGTATTAATGCCTCAAATATGTCCTAGCTATTAAGCGAATCAAAACATCCCTTACCTATTGAATTCTTGAGAAGGATATTGGTATAGTTAACTATAAATGAGTATATATGTCATTATACTACTAATATTTGATATAATTACCTACCAAAATATATATAGTTGAATTATCTTTCCAACGATACCAATTTTGTTAAAATCCGAGGTCGGACTAAAAAGTTATGGCCATTTTACTAGAGAGCTGCCAGCCTGCCAAAGTGCGACGGCCAGGCTGACGGGCCGTCAACTTTGCGAAGGAAGGTCAAGCTAGGCGGTAAACTTTAAGTAGTGAGCTTGATTTTTGGCCCAAAACTGACGGTCCAAGTGGTGGTCCGTCACCAGAGTGATGGTCCATTACCCAGACCGTCAACCAAGTCCGAAACAGCGTAGAAACGTCGTTTTAATGAGATTTTTTGGGTCCTTTTCCATCCTTTTTAACACCAAATGACACCAAGTCAAAACACATAACTTCTCATTCATCCATAAAATCAAAAGCTAGTGTTTTCACCCTCAAGAGAAAATCCAAATCCAAATCTTTTCTAAAATCTGAAGATCCAACCATAGTTCTTGCAAATTGGTTCAAGATTCAAGGTTCCCAAGCCAAGATCATCAAGAACCCTAACTCAAGAGTACGAAAAAGAGTCTCAAGCAAGATATTTCATCCAAGTTCCTAAATTAAGGTATGTGGGGCTTGAACAAGAATATCCTTTAGTTCTTGTGCCCAAATCTTTGAATTCTACTATGGATTTATATGATTTTGCAAGTGGGTTTATACCCAAATTACTTCATCATGATATTATGAGAATACAAATTGTTCAAGATTTGTTATATATGATTATTTTACTATTCCCAAGTTATGACTTGATATTTAATACTGTGAACTTCATATTTCTACCATAAGTGATATTTCAAGTGCTTTCAAGATATGTGTCAATGATTAATGAAACTTTGAGTTGTTCAACTGTGATATACATAACTACAATATCTTTTGTCTTAAATTTCGTGATTTGCAAAGTGGGTCTATACCCAAACTACTTGATTAAGAGTTTATGAGATTTTGAGCTATCAAAGATGAATTACATGATTATTTTATTATCCTATTTCTGGAATGAAGAATATATACTATGAGTTGTATATTACTACTATGAATTTATATTTCCAAAGGTTTTGAGATAAGAGTCATGATTTGAGCTTTACTACGAGATGCATATTTCTGTTATGAATTGAAGTCCTTAAATTCTTTCAAAAGCCGTTATCATGATTTAACCGTTGAATTGAAAGAGTGATCATTTAAGTATGTTGATTTGGAACTCGCAGAGTCGAGATGATTTTGATACTGAGAAAGATTAATTTTGACTCAAAGTTGGGTTAGGAATCCACAAATTGTTTATGAATTATAAATTGAGATATATGATTTGATCTACATTATAAACCTTTGTGATGATTGAGGTAGATTTCCTAACACGTTCTGAGCTTGTGTCTGGGAGTAGTATTTAGCACCGAGTGGGAAATATGGTATTTCCCCCGAAACTACGTGCCACCGTAGGATTGATATTGATATTTGTGGGCCAGAGGCCGAGTATGAATATGTGATTACTAAATTAAGGTTGTACTTCCTGGCAAGAGTACAACGCTTCTGCCAATATGGGGATCTCTCCTTAGGAGGGAAAAATATTGGACTCCACGTGGCTCACATGGTTTATGTCGGTTATAAGAACCTCCCATGTCCATAAGAGTCAAGTTTCTTGAATCATCGAGTCACTCCGGGTTATGAATTGAAGAGTTTGAGATAAGTAAAATGATTTCATAAGATTTATATTATATATTTCATTATGGATACTCTATGAGAATTATGTTTCATTGTATTCAAGCTATGTGAGTCATTCATAAGTGCATGTATGATTTTTACAAAGAATAATGATATTATGTTACTTATGCATTGCACCCCCATATACTCAGTACATCTTCATTGTACTGACCCCCATACATTTCTACGTGCTATATTATCTTATGATGTAGGAATGAGTTATATCATATTCAGTCAGTTTGCAGCTTCCAGTCAGCAAGTGATGAACCCTTTTGATTCAAGGGCTTGAGTTGTTCAGTTCAAGAAATTTTGTATTTTCTTCAGTCAGTCGTATAGAGTGGGGATAGTTGGGAGTCATGACCCGACTATCTACAATCAGTACTAGTAGAGGCTTCATAGACAGGGAGTAGAAGTTGATGTACTCAGTTTCAGTTTTGTATGTACAAGTAGATTTGAAATCTTGTAAATGCAATATTGTATTGAGCAGATTCAGAAATGAGTTATTTTCAGCTTTATTCTTTTAGAATTATGTTTTCATTCAGTTGCTTTTGAGTTATGCCAGTAGAAGGGTTAGCTTGGGGTCACGCGTGACCCTAAGCATCGTGTGACTTCTCGGGACCTATTTTCAGGGTGTTACAAGCTTGGTATAAGAGCACAGAGTTCAAGTATCCTAGGGTGTCTGTGAAGCCGTGTCTAGTAGAGTCTTGCGAAATAGTACAGAGGCATCTGTACTTTTCTTTGAGAGTATACAAGGCATTTAGGAAATGTTTCTATTCTTTTAAGTCTTAGATCGTGTTATAGAAGGGTTCTCTAATAAACTTATATGGATTCTTATCTTACTCTATTCGATCCATCCCAGCCTTACCCTCAAAGTATCAGAAATAGTCAAGCTCAAATCTTTGCTTCTAGAGCTTTCTCAAATAGTCTTCACATATAGTTATGGGATTGTAAGCGAGCTAGAAAGTATCCTATCAGTGCTTTGAGTTCTGAAGATTGAAGTGTTTTATAATGTTTGTAAAAATTATGCACAAAGACCAGTCAAATGTGCTCCCAGATTTCTTCTCAGAATCCATAGTGATAATCTATACTTCTCTTTCTATGTACCATTCTTGAGATAACATGATCAATAAGTTCCAGTTCCATCCTTGATAATGCTTTCATATTTGCTAGTAAGAAATTTCAGAAGTCTCGCAAGTGGATTGAGGGGAGCCTTTCAGCGTGCTATAAGCTCCCTAAGTTTAATGTTATGTTATCTCCCTTATGAGCAGTTCAGTTAAGATAGAGTGAAATGTGTATTATCTAATCATTGAACATTGTGTGTCAGATTTCTATCTCTCATAATCTTGTTATCATTGTGTTGTTGAAACTGAAAGTCTAGTGAAGTCGTGTGGGGCTCTTTCGATTCACTAGCATAGCTGCCTTGCTATCCATCTCCAAAATATTTTTCAAAATGCAAAATCAAAATCTAATGGAGTCGTGTGAGGCCTATTTTGATTCACTAGAAACTTCTTGTTCATCTTATTGTTCTTATGCTATTTGAAAGTGTGGGATTTAGAAGTGTAGTAGCAAGAAGGGTGGTAAGTGTGATTTATTGAATAAATGTGTAGCCAAATATTTTTGCATTCGATTGGGTTAGTGGTGAAGTGATATGTCCTTGTGTGTCAGTTTAGCCTAAGGAATAGGAGGAGTTATTGGTTAAGGTAAATTATAGTTTGCTTGAAGTATGAAAAGATTTATTGATGATATTTATTGTGCAAGGAAAGTATAGGTTATCGATGAAGGTGCTTGGCGGGTGAGTGTTGCTAATTAGTCGTCCCTGAGATTGCAAGAGAAAGTTTAGTTGAGGTTTATAGAGCTATGAACTAATTTTAGCCATATATAAAGGGTGGATAGTAATGATGTGTGGAAGGTGGATGTGATGATTTCTTGGTTAATGGTACTAGTTATAGGGAAGTGATCTAATAGGCTTGAACAGTGTATGCAAGAGCTTAAGTTTGGTTGATTCGTATCAAGTTTGATATTGTATCTATGATTAAGAGGTTCTTCCAAGGTGCTATGAGGCTGCACTATTTTTGAGGATCATTGCATGTTGTGTGGTTAGTAGTAACGTTGAGTTACTAGGTGGAGAAAGACTAGTCGCATAAAGAACGATGTTCTTGATAGCTAAGTTAAGGAGTTATGATTGAAAATGTTGAGCCTTTTAAATGTGATTTTGATTCTCATGGTTTAGAAATATAAGTTTACAAGAGGGATATTAGTAGGCTATGACAGAAGTGGTATGGTCCGTCAAAGGTTTGGAAATATTTAGGTTAAGCGTTAGAACCTAAGATTGAGATTTCAAAGTTGAGCTAATAGAAGTAAGAGTTGAAGCACTAGATGGTGTGAAAGTAATATATGATGATTATGGGAGATATAGAAAAATAGGGTGTAACTCAGAAGGTGGTTCTACGTTTTTAGGTGTAGTCATTTGGGATAAGGTCTATTGTTCTTGTGTATTGTTATATCCCGAACTTTAGTGTAAGATAATTTCTGTTTAGACTAGAGTGTAATAATGGTTCACCGACTTAAAGTGATGGCTTAAGTCTACGAGGGGGGATGATAGAATGAGTCACCAAGACAACCTTTCAAATTTTAATAGATGTATCAGTGAGTTGTGGAACAGCTGTGAGAAAGAATGATGCTCGACCCATTCTAATTTCAATATTTTTTTTGTTATCCCAATACCTACTCATGCCTTACGTTTCAGTTCCATAATCATGATTCATGTTCATGCATATCCTAGAGAATCATGTACTCTCTTAGTTACCTAAAACGCAGAGCTCTAGTTCTTTCGACAGTTGGAATAATATTCCATAAGTTATGAACTCCAAATTCAGGTCATGCAACTCATGACTCATGTACTCAAGCTTTACAGTATGTTTAGTTCCAGTATTCAAGTAATACTTTTAATGATTAGGGAAATTCAGATTTATATCATGCATGTCCTCAGGCTAGACCTCTTTGATAAGTTCATGATATTAAAAACTGTATTCCTCAAGCCTCAGTTGAGTGTCAAGTGGTACATAGTATTTCTTCATTTTCAGATCCTCATATTCTAATCTTTTAGTTACCTTTCCTTAATCAAGATAGTGGTGGTGAACAGTTTTCTAGATGGGAGAGAGTAGATATTTCTTATCGATGATAGAAGGTGGCACGCTTACTTTAGCTAAGCGGTAAATGTGAAATAAGGAGGAGGCCAAGTCTTTGATGATTTTCATAGTTAGTTGAAGTTTAATGTGTTATGATTGGGAAGATTTTTGTGTACTTGTTTTATACTGGTCTATAATATTGAGGTAAAACTTTTGGTGTATGACTTGATTAGTTGGGAGTATTTTATGTGTATCTTCTTAAGTAGAGTTCATGGAAGTTGTTCTTGATAGAGGTGGGTAGAATGTAAAGAAGAGGCTTTATGACTGTTTGGTTGAGAATTCATACATGGTTATGAAGATAGGCTTGGATGTTATGTTTGTATACTTGTGGATGAAAGCATTACGCGTTAGTTCATGCAAATTGGTGCAAGATTCAAGCTTCCCAAGCCAAGATCATCAAGAACCCTAACTCAAGAGTACAAAAAAGAGTCTCAAGCAAGATAGTTCATCCAAGTTTCTAAATTAAGGTATGTGGGGCTTAAACAAGAATATTCTTTCGTTCTTGTGCCCAAATCATTGATTTCTACTATGGATTTATATGATTTTGTAAGTGGGTTTGTACCCAAATTACTTCATCATGAGATTATGAGAATACAAATTGTTCAAGATTTGTTATATATGATTATTTTACTATTCCCAAGTTATGACTTGATATTTAATACTGTGAACTTCATATTTCTACCATAAGTGATATTTCAAGTGCTTTCAAGATATGTGTCAATGATTAATGAAACTTTGAGTTGTTCAACTGTGATATACATAACTACAATATCTTTTGTCTTGAATTTCATGATTTGCAAAGTGGGTCTATACCCAAACTACTTGATTAAGAGTTTATGAGATTTTGAGCTATCAAAGATGAATTATATGATTATTTCATTATTCTATTTCTGGAATGGAGAATATATACTATGAGTTGTATATTACTACTATGAATTTATATTTCCAAAGGTTTTGAGATAAGAGTCATGATTTGAGTTGTACTACGAGATGCATATTTCTATTATGAATTGAAGTCCTTAAATTCTTTCAAAAGCTGTTATCATGATTTAACCGTTGAATTGAAAGAGTGATCATTTAAGTATGTTGATTTGGAACTCGCAGAGTCGAGATGATTTTGATACTGAGAAAGATTGATTTTGAGTCAAAGTTGGGTTAGGAATTCACAAATTGTTTATGAATTATAAATTGAGATATATGATTTGATCTACATTATAGAACTTTGTGATGATTGAGGTGGATTTCCTAACGCGTTCTGAGTTTGTGTCTGGGAGTAGTATTTAGCACCGAGCAGGAAATATGGTATTTCCCCTGAAACTACGTGCCACCGTAGGATTGATGTTGACATTTGTGGGCCAGAGGTTGAGTATGAGAATGTGATCACTAAATTGAGGTTTTACTCCCTGGCAATAGTACAACGCTCCCGCTTATGTGTGGTTCTCTCCTTAGGAGGGAAAACATTGGACTCCACGTAGCTCACGTGGTTTATGTCGGTTATAAGAACCTCCCATGTCCATAAGAGTCAAGTTTCTTGAATCACCGAGTCACTCTGGGTTATGAATTGAAGAGTTTGAGATAAGTGAAATGATTTCATGAGATTTATATTATATATTTCATTATGCATACTCTATGAGAATGATGTTTCAATGTATTCAAGCTATGTGAGTCATTCATAAGCGCATGTATGATTTTTACAAAGAATAATGATATTATGTTACTTATGCATTGCACCCCCATATACTCAGTACATCCTCATTGTGTTGACCCCCATACATTTCTACGTGCTACATTATCTTATGATGTAGGTACGAGTTATATCGCATCAGTCAGTTTGCACCTTTCAGTTAGCAGGTGATGAACCCTTTTGATTCAAGGGCTTGAGTTGTTCAGTTCAAGAAATTTTGTATTTTCTTCTGTCATTCGTATAGAGTGGGGATAGTTGGGAGTCATGACCCGTCTATCTACAGTCAGTACTAGTAGAGGCTTCATAGACAGGCAGTAGAAGTTGATGCACTCAGTTTCAGTTTTGTATGTACAAGTTGATTTGAAATCTTGTAAATGCAATATTGTATTGAGCAGATTCAGAAATGAGTTATTTTCAGCTTTATTCTTTTAGAAGTATGCTTTCATTCAGTTACTTTTGAGTTATGCCAGTAGAAGGGTTAGCTTGGGGTCACGCGTGACCCTAAGCACCGTGTGACTTCTCGAGACCCATTTTCGAGGTGTTACACAAACATGCCCTTACACTTGTCCAAAAAATTCGAAACTCACCCGAGATGTACTATTGACCTCCTCGATCATGAATCAACTCACAAATTGACTTTCTAAGCTGGGAAGGTCGAAAATAAAACCGTCAAAGATTAGGAGCTCAAAATTTTACTAAGTCCTTTTATTTAACACTTAGAAAGAGAGGATCATTCAAATTGTCAGCCCTCTAAGCATGCTACTAAGTGGCATCAAGTCAAGATAACTACGGGGTGTTATGACTACTTAACGTATACTCTAAAAGCATTGTTTTCCCAGAACGCTACTCTTATGTTTTGCTATCCTCAATCGTCATCAACCGAAAACTCACAATCTCATGAGCATACATACACATCCCCACTCCTTATCACATAAAAATCCACTCTCCACTACTTAACCTTCTAATAGTAGACCATTAATCACATAACTCATATCATAAAATCTTACCTAAGGTCATACTACCAGGGGGTGCAACTCATTTTTATATACTTACTCCCTTATCCACTTAATGAATCTTTTACAATTCATCATTTTAACACTAGTCCTCATATACACATATACCTCAAAATTACCAGTTAAACTTTTCATTAATTATCAATCTAGGCTCTTTCACAAATCACATCAAGCCTATTAATTCATTCCCATAAATATACATCATTAATCTTAAGCTACTATTCTTACTACCACATTTTACATCTAAAGTTCAGGCCTATAATCTATCAATAATCACGTACCACCAGTGAAGTATGCAACATATTATACCAGTCCATCAAATTGGGAAATCAACTCAAAATACTCATTTTCTTTAACTACTACCTACAATCACAACCCCTCTATGAAATCACTATTACAACATTAAAATTCACTACATACCTTCTCATAATAAGTACTAGTTTACAACCACTAAAGAAAAGGAGGTCAAGGGGGTAAAGTCATATAATAGACAGGGTCAACCTTAATCTTATATTATAGCCCAATACGATCTTATCTATGCATTCTACTTTGTCACATCATACTTACTTACCCAAGCATACCTTTAGACTACCTTCAAATTTCACATACAACAATGAGTCTGTACTTATAAATTGTTAGATAATCTAACCGTTTTCATTCACAGCCTATAAGGAATTTTTGTGACCACCATAACTATCCACTCTGGGATCTTTCCCTATTTTGAATAAATAAAAATTATAGCCAGCCACTTCCTTCACATACAACTGTATAATCTACAAATATTGTTGCACATTAGTCTATCATTATACCACATTAGTCTATCACTATACAATGGCAACCCACTCCTCAGTCTACAATTATACAACTAAACCATTTATTTATGCAGAAATCACCCTCACTCTAACTGCTAACCTTGTGACTTCATGTCACCAACTTCTATACCATCACACTACCAATAGCTCCTAACACTTTAACATACACTACTACTCAGGTGGAAATACAGTTCCAATAATATGCTACACATTATTACCCTTATTCATGACATCTGTAACAAAATTTTTGAAAGGGACTAGATGCACTTAATACCTCTGGCTGAAAAGTATGATTTCATCAGGATCAAAGTTCACATCAGAATCAATACACATTAGAGAACTAACAGACTCCTCTCAAGTCCTTGCACAATGTTATAATCTTTTATGACTCAATCAGAAAGGACCATACCATTTCGATGCTAGACTTCTGCACTTGAATCACCTCAACAATGAGACATATCTGAGAACATTAGAGTAAGGAAAGAATTGGGATATCATTATTTTCATATGGGCGACACCAAAGCATGAACTAGAGTATGAAAGAGGAACATTCTAACTCCATAGCACGAACTAGAACATGAAGAAAGAGAGACATTCCTAAACGCCTTATAGCCTCCTGCTTATAAGCGTGGCGCGCTACACACCCATAAATAAGACTCTACCCGACACGATTTCACAGACACCCTGGGACTATGAATCGTGCTCTGATACCAAGTTTGTCACGACTCGAATCGAGACGAGCATTTCGAACCATGAAGGCACGGATGCCCTTCTCTATCTAGCAGTCATGCACAATATTCATACAATAAAGAAATATGAGGAAATATAACTTAATACAGAATCATGGTTATACTCTAAACTCAATTTAACGATAAGAAATTTAAAATCCAACAACTCTAGACAATATCTAAACCAGTCTGCGAAATCTCTATTACATGCTAAAATGACAACTGTCTGAATCAGGGACAAGGCCCCCAGTAGACCCAAAATAAAATAAAAAACATAGTCTGGAATATACAGGCCTTCTGGAATAAAGAAGGCTTACCACTGCACAGTCTCTTCTCTCTGAAATCTTTACTGCTTAGCCGGACCTCTATATTGAGCCTCAGACCTTGAGAGATAGGGTTTAATACAGTTGTACTGGTACGTAGAGAAAATCCAAAATAATATTTTTTATTCAACATATATAAAAGCAATTTAAAACATTTCATAAATATATCATATGTTAAGAATCACATGGGCATATTGATAAGACTCTATAAAATCATCTGAACTCTGTGACATACTCTTTGTTTTACTTCTGCACTAGGTGGTATACCCTACAACTCTGAAATTCCACGGGCTATATGGAATTTGCCATTAACTCGGCAGCCAAGCCCCCAACCCAAGATTGCCGCAAGGGTCAGCGTCTCTATCTCTACTACGCCATAGGGCCATCGCTAGTGTACAATAATAATATACCCGTATCGGCAAAATACGATTTTAGGCAATGGGTCGATTGACTCGTGCCTTCTTCGGGTAACCACCTAACCCTCTTTAGGCCCATTTTTAACTCTTTAAAACATGTATTCTCTGAAATCAAACTCTAAAAACTCTAACTCTATTATGGCATACATCTATATGGTATCGTCATACCATAGACTTGCTAGTCGCATCTCTGTGTCATTAATAACGTATTAAAAGATCTATGTTTAAAACATAAGATTTGGGACCACCATATCAATAAATCAAATCAAAGAATCCTCTCTTATAAATCAGGTAAAACCATGAAAATAACTTTTTTGATCAACTTTTCAATAGTACAAGATGGTCATGTCAAAGTTCTCATTCACAAGCAATTCTTTCTCTTTAATACAAAACGTAATTATATCAAGAAAACACCCTCTCATTATCTCTAAATCATGTTTAAATACTATGACATTGAGAAAACTACTTTTGAATCATAAAACATGTATCTCAACTCTTCTCCGACAAGATCATAAACTTTAATTCAACACAAAAGAGGGATTTCGTAATTTGTGCTCTTAAACAATCTTCAATCTCAATTTTCCATGCATATATATACATGTAAATCAATTTAAGGGGGGGTGTGGAAGGCTGAAAGACCAAAACAACAATATCACTAAAACATTCAGAAAGCATAATTAAAATCATGGGTTCCAAAACCCCTTTCTAAATTCATGCTTGATAGCCTTTAAATCATATTAGAAAGTTTTCAGCAATTCCATGTAGTTTAGGATAAACCCCACATACCTTAGATTTCGTAGTTAGAAGAATAGAACCTAGGTATTGATTCTTTTCTTGGAATTCTTGTTCTTAGGGATGAGTTTCTTGATCTTTGGGGAAGGAGTTAGGATTTTGTTTTGAGAGGAAAACTGAATTATATTGTGTATTATGGTTTTGGGGCATGAATCTTATGTTATGGATGGACCTTGAGTGAGGTAAAGGTCCATATTGCCCTTAAAATGCTAAAATAGAACCTGGAAGTTAGGTGTGTGCGACAGAGCGTGCGGCGCACGCTA
Source organism: Capsicum pubescens (assembly GCA_030864215.1). Taxonomy (NCBI): domain Eukaryota; kingdom Viridiplantae; phylum Streptophyta; class Magnoliopsida; order Solanales; family Solanaceae; genus Capsicum; species Capsicum pubescens. Next base: position 275,978,013 of record CM061542.1, read on the forward strand.
ATCGCACGCAACTACTACCTCTCTCACAAAAATGGTTGTAACATTTTGCTCGGGTATCGAATTTTGGCAAAATTAGTATTGTTATAAAGCTACTTTGAAGATATTTCATTTGATATATAGTAGGACCTATAATTAGATATCTAAAATGTGTTATGGTCGATGGAATTTGACTCAAGTTTAAACGTCTACTGAAACCTAATCGCTATAAATGTTTTCAACTCGTCTTAGAATTAGAGGATTTTTGTGACTTCAATTCATATTCAAAGGTATTTACACACTATAGGATTGATAACCACACATATATTAACAGGGAATTATCTAGTTCGGGTCTATACACGTAGGAACGACGGTCTAGATTCTAACCGGAATGTATGGGGTGTTACAATTCTACTCCTATTTTTTTTTATAATGCATCTATGTTCTTTTACTCTGGGTTTTGATTGTTTTAGTGATATCCCCAGTGGCCATGGATTATTAAACATTTTTCACTTTTTGGGCCCAGTTTTTTTATGATGTCAAAAGGGGGAAGAATAGATTATGCAATACTTATAACTCAATTGACTAACCTATTTCATTCTGTGTTCTTTTTTTAAAATTCCTTCATTGAGTATGTCATGACTTTGTGATGGATGTTGTTCTGATTAATTTGTCATCATCAAAAAGGGAGAATTTGTTAGGGAATTTAAAGTTTTGATGATAGACATATAGATGAAACATGTTGTGCAAGCTGGTCCACATAAGAGAAGAAAGTGAAGTTACTGGTTCTCACATGTATTTCATATTGAATTTAATGCAAGGCTGACAAGGCGTTAATACAAAAGTGGATAAGTAAGAAAACTTAGATATATTGTCAATGCTTATCACATACATCAAAAATATTGAGGAGAAGATAAGTGCAACACTTAGAGTTTGAGTTGATCAATGAGTCCTGCCAAACTAGGAGACAAAGTGGAAGAATTCTATTTAGCCAAGGAGAGTGACGAAAGTAAGAGTGAAACTACCTGAGAGTCCTATTGAAGAAAGAAGTGCACATCATCTAAAGGACACTATCAGGAGTTGGCTTAAATACAAGAAACAACATTCAAGTGTTTCACTCATGCATTGACAGGAAAATCAACAATCAGCAAATCAGTTCACTTACTTGAAGAAGAACCTGGTCTTTTACTTAGCAAGTCGTAGACTATATGTAATAGGTTGGTTCTTTGAGTTGTAATGAGTCTTTTATTCTAAGTCTCAGTGAAGTATAAACTAAGTTGGGAGTAGTGTCTTCAAGTTAGGGAACTCGAAAATTTGGGAACACTTATCTTGGGATGATTTGTGATATTGTAGAAATAGGAGTTAGAAGTTTTAATTCCTAGTTTACAAGAAGTCTTATAATTTGTTGATTGTTGAGGCTCAAGAGTAATAGCGAAGTTGGGGTTAAATCCTGTAGATGTACTGGTTGTGGGTTTTTACACCTTTCTTGAGTCGAGTGTTTTTCATGTAAAAATATTGTGTTCATCTTTTACTTCAGTGAACCATGTTAGCTTACTTTTTCCACAGATAGGTAACAGTAGACTATAATATTAAAATCAATAGGGTACGCACTCTAACACAATATCCGATACAAATTCAAATTGCACTGGCAGATCAAGAATATCTATTTTAACCTAGGCTGACCTTTGGTTTAGGTTTCAATGCACCCGAACTCATTTCAACCTATTGTTTGAAAAGTGGAAAAGTCAAGAATGTGGTTGTAGGACCCACATTTGGTCGAAGCGACCTAGGATGGAAAATCCAAATTTTCCATTGCATCTGGAACGTTGATTTTAGGCTATAGGAACCCTTTATTCAACTTTCAAGGCTCCTAGACTTATTTTGGGTTATTGAACGGATTTTTGAAAAACAAAAGTTTAGGTGTGGGCCCCACATTTTGTCGAATGATCTTGGATGAAAGTTTTAATGATTCCAATGAAATGTGATTTACGCTCAAATTTCTCTACTGGATCATGTAATTTAGGTTACGAATGAGTTTTGATGGTCAAAAATAAGTTTTTGACTTTGTTGTCAGGGGGATACCACATCCCTTCACCGGGGGGTCTATAAATAAACTGCAAGGTCGCAAATTTGGGCATTTTTTCTTCATATTTGAGAGTTTAAAATCTTAAATTGGTATGATAACTCAAAATTGAGTTGTGTGGGTGGCTTACGAGCTTGATTATCATCTATTATCGCGATTATCATCCAATTTAAGGTAAGATTTCAGCACTTTATTGATGAATTCTTAGTTCCTGACACAAAATCCCAAATTTACTTAGGACTTGATTTTAGCCAAAAATTAGCTATGTTTGCACCCATTTTTTAGGGCTATTATTCCTTGATAATGTATGAGTATTGGGTTGACCTCAGAAACACGTTTTTCATATGTGGTGGAAAATACATTTTTGAAGTAAAGTATGATTTTGTCATTCTTTTTCAAAAACTTATTTCGGAGGTCCATTTTAACGCCGAAGAAATAGTAATTATAGGTGTCGTTGATTTTGTTTTGAATTGTAGATTCCATCTTTTATATTTTTAGTGGATTTAGTGACCTTTCGTGAGGAGTATGGCTTTAATAGCAAAGTCTTGGTTGTGGTATTACGTCTTTTGATGTAGGTTATGCCTTAACTCTTTCAGACTAAGTTGGGTAGTAAATAATGGTATAAAATACATGTTAAGAGTGTGAACTAATCATGAAAGATGTCTATCTAAGTGTTGTTCCCATGTGGAGGCCTATATAAATGTAATTATTGAAATTGAGATATTATGTGATATGTGCGACCGTGTGGGGTCCTATGTGATGTTGATAGCCTTGAATATATATATGAATAATTGTATTATGTTGTTGAAATTTCTAATGTGGTACCATTAGTGTATTGTGATATATTCATACTTGTTATTATATGAGACATGGAAATTTGATACGGGTGTCACGGGCTCTAGACGATTTACTAGAAGTCAAGCTCGGGAACTACAAAGGCTTCAAGGTGTGTTTATGAAAATGGACGCGGTTGAGCTTGTTGCAAACTCTCCCAAGGGAGTGTAATTATTGACATGTGGGGGCTGACATTAGGGGCCCAAAATACACCCCCAAGTCTGCCCCAAACACTCCACACCCTCCCCTTTCATTAAGGACAAAGGGGTCCTTTTGCCATCCTTTTTGTAAAGACTATTTAAGGTGTTTCTTTAGTCTTGTTCTCTTAGTTATCTCATTTTAAAATCACTTTGTAACATTGAATACCATATTTCCTATCAAGAAGAGAGTAGACCACCAAACATTTAAGCTTCATAAGTGAAAGGTTCTACTTGTGTTGTGACACGGCTAGAAACGAGAGTGCTTGAGTGAACCAAGTTCCTGTTGTGTTCCCATAAGAACTTGGTTCTTGTTAATGTGATTTGTAGAGGTTTTAGAGTTTGATACACTATTTAGTTGCTACATTTTATATTCTCTTTATGTCAAGTTATCTATTTCCTTATCTTTCAAGTTTGTGTGTTTGTTGTTTCCATTTGATGTCTTGTACGTGTGGACTGTTTTTGTGAGTTTGTGGACTATTTTGTGCTCTTGTAGATACCTTTTGGTATTATTTGGTATCATATCTAAGGTAGGTTGTGTTCCTACACTACCAATCTTGGGCTCTCTAAGTTGAAAAAAAAATAAAAAAAATAAGTGTTGAAAATCTGAAAATTCCAAAAAGAAGCAAATCTGTCCATTCTAGTTGTTTGGCCAAATTTGTGTCTAGTTATAGGTGTTATTTTTCTTGTTTTAGTAGTTTCGTGTGTTATATTGTTGTTTCTATATAACACTTAAGTCTAAGGTCCGAGATTTGAGCTTTTGTTTAGTGTTGTTGAAGGGTTGGATGACTTGAATATTATTGTTGTTCATAAGTGTTCTTATTGTTGTTGATAATGTTCTTGAGGTGAATGTTCAACAAAAGGTGTGTTTGATTTGAAAAAAAAATGAAGAGAGAGGAAAGGTTTTGTGTTTGTCTTGGAATTAGTTTCAAGACAACACCAAAGAGGCAAATAGACAAAGGGCCTCCCAAAAAGCTTACTTACCAAAAGGGTGTCAAACCTTTTTAAAAAAAGATCCAAAAGGGGGAAGGGACAAACCAAAGCCAAAAAGGTGTTTTGCCATTTTGGTGCAAGTTGGTGAAAAGCTTATTGACAACTTGACCTTTGGAAAAAGAGTTCCAAGTCTTGCTTTTTTTCACTCCAAAAACCAAAATAAGCCTTACCAAACAATCAAGATTGAGTCATTCAAGTGGAACAACATCAAACTTAAACAAAAACAACAATACCAAAAGGCCAAAATAAAAATTGTGGGCCACATCAACAACAAACTCAAGTCATAGGACCTTCAAAGTTTCTTTCCTTGTCTCTATTAGTTCTCTTTCTATTGACTCCTACACTAGTTGTCAACTAAGTAACAACCCACTAAGTTGTGAACTAGTTTTCGAGTACATCTTCGTGTCTACGTTCTTTGTGGTACTTTGCTTGTTTACCATTCATAGTTGTTCTTGGTTCAAGTGCGTACGAAACTTCCTTAAGTCTTCAAAACTAAAATCCATTCTAACTCAAGAGTACACTCATTCCTAAGCACTTAAGGATTGATAGCCGACTTACAACTCTTGAAGGGCCAAGTAAGGAAGCCAAGTGTGAAGAGTGTGTGAGGATATTTTAAACTAACGTTTGTTTGTTTTGTAGGTACATTGTCAAATGGAATCATTACACATGGAACCCAAAACTTCCAATGCACAAACCGTGGACCAAAATGCTTTGAATGCTCTTGTGGCTAATCTTGAATCCTTGTCTCGGGACGTGGCTAGAGTGAATATGGGTCTTGATAAGTTAGGAGTGGAAGTGGCCTCTATTAGTGGCCGAATGGAAAGGGTAGAAAGCCAACGTAGTTCTCGACCCTCAACTCCACAAAACACATCCCCAACCATTACCCCCGAAGCCACGCACCAAATAATGTATCCACCAAATGCCATACCTCAAGCCAACTATTACTCACAAGGTTGAGGCCTTGATGGACTAGGCCATTCCCCACATCACCAAGTCCCACATGACGGACTTGGAACCCAAATTCCACCCTTAAATCCAACTCCTCCAAACAAAAATCATCCAATCCAAAGAACTCCCCCACTAAATGACAATCCACCATACCAAATTCCAAATGTCCAAAACCCTTCAATGCAAGAAGAGGAATTTGTGAGAGAGAACCGAAGGGGAGGATATAGAATGTATGGTAATACTTATTTGATAGAAGAGCGTATGAGAGGTAGAGGGATAGACCCTAGGGAGAACCAAGAGCTTGAAGGTAGGGGCGGCCAAGGTGTTCGGTAAAGGGATGTTGACCTCAATACTATCAAAATGGGGCTTTCGATCTTTAAGGGAGAAAGTGATCCCGAAGATTTTCTCTCATGGGAATCCGCATGCGAGAGAGTCTTTCAAGTGAATGATCTCACGGAGGAGAAAAAGAGTTGCTACGCCATTGCTCATTTTGAGGGATATGCTACCACGTGCTGGGAGTATGTCAAATGTTTTGGCAACTTATTGATTGAGGGGAAGCCCCCTCCTTGGTTTCAATTAAGGTATCTTATGAGGCAAAGGTACCTTCTCAAAAGCTATCAACATGAACTCCTTGCAAAATTGTACAACTTGAAGCAAGGAAACAAAAGTGTTGAAGCCTACTATGATGAGTTTTAACAACTCATCTTGAAACTTGATCATAGAGGAGAACAAGTGAGCCACGATATCATCCGGTTCAAGGTCGGCCTAAATAAGGAAATCTCTACACACATGACACTTCATAAGTTTGAAACTATTGAAGCTATATTTCAAGTAGCCTTAGAGATTGAACGAGAGAATAGGGAAAGGTCGGCCTACAAAACCAAAACCTACCAAGGACCCTCGGGTTGGACCAACTTGAAAGGTCGGCCTACAAAACCAAAACCTACCAATCATCTTTAGGTTGGAACAAATCCTAACAACAACCAGTTAAGACCCCTCCACCCATAAGCAAGAGTGCTCAACCACCTCCTTCACGGCTTGAGGGAAAGCTAAATATTTCTTCCAATGTCAAGGGATTCCAATGCTTCAAATGCCACGGATGGGTACACAAGGCTAGTGAGTGTCCTAATAGAAGAAATGTGATATTGAGAGAAGGGAAATTGTATTTCTTGGGGGAAGAATTGGGACTTGAAGGAGATAAAAATAAAGAAGTCACTCAAGATGGAGAGGGAGGGGAGGCGGTGAGGCCTAGTGATGATGAGGAAGAGGAGGTTTGGCCTCAATAAGGTGAACTTGAAGTACCTAATTATGTGGTACGAAGAGTTATGATTAGTAAAGCGTTGGATGATCCTATCCAACGGGAAAACCTCTTTCATACTAAGTGTCTTATTAAGGGGAGAGTGTGCTCCTTGATTATTGATAGCGGAAGTTGTGCTAATGTAGCTAGTGCCTCGATGGTGAATCACTTAAAGTTGCCAACTACTCCACATACAAGTCCGTACAGACTCCAATGGTTGAATGATTGTGGAGAGTTGAAGGTGACTCGTCAAGTGGTGATTCGGTTCAAGGTTGGAAATTATGAGGATGAGGTACTTTGCGACATCATTCTTATGCATGCTTGTAACCTTTTGTTGGGTCAGCCATGGCAATATGATAGGTCGACCAAGCATGATGGCCGAACCAACTATTATTCCTTTGAGTTCAAGGGTTGAAAGTACAACTTCCGACCACTATCACCATCATAAGTGTGTGAGGCACATCAACAAATAAAGAATTTTCTAGGAAAGGGAAAGAAAGAGAAAGAACTTGTAAGTAGAGGAGAGGAACCTGAGAGTGGGAAGGGTGAGGGTGAAGAGGGAGTTTCATCATTGAGGGGTAGGGATTCAATGGTAATGTTGGCTCGTAAGGGTGACCTCTTCAAAGAGTATGATGATACTACTCCGATGCTACTTTTGGCACATGTTTTGAATGCTAACCCATCCACTTCCCCTATCCCATCTTCTATTTCTAATTTCTTGTGGGAATTTATTGATGTGTTCCCAAGTGAGTTGCCGCAAGGACTTTCTCCACTTCGAGGAATCAAGCACCAAATTGACTTTGTTCCGGGTTAACAATTGCCAAACAAGCCGGCTTATAGGAGCAACCCCATGGATACAAAGAAAGTCCAACGGCAAATTGAGGACCTCCTCAACAAAGGATATATCAAGAAAAGCATAAATTTATGTGTGGTCCCGGTGTTGCTTGCTCCAAAGAAGGATGGGACGTGGTGAAGGTGCGTGGACTGCTGAGCCATAAATAAAATTATGGTAAAGTATCGTCATCCTATTCCTAGGCTATATGATATGCTTGACGAACTAAACAGATCTTGTGTGTTTACTAAGGTTGATCTTAGGAGTGGATATCACCAAATTCGTATGCAATCGGGTGATGAATGGAAGACCGCATTCAAGACCAAATTTGGTCTATATGAGTTGATGGTCATGCCATTTGGTTTTACCAATGCTCCTAGTACCTTTATGCAGCTAATGAATCATGTGATAAAGCCATTTATAGGCAAATATGTGGTCGTGTACTTTGATGATGTTTTAGTTTATAGTAAGTCTCTTATTGATCATGTCTTACATCTAAGGAGTGTGTTTGATGTTCTTAGGAAAGAAAAGTTGTATGCTACTATTGAAAAATGTTCCTTTGGTGTTGATAAAGTTGTGTTTTTGGGATTTGTTGTAAGCTCGAGAGGAGTGGAGGTAGACGAACCCAAGATAACCGCCATTAAATATTGGCCAACCCCAAAAACCATGGGTGAAGTTCGGAGCTTCCATGGGTTGGCAAGTTTTTGTAGGAGTTTCACCAAAGGATTTAGTACCATTGCCACCCCCTTGACCGAAATCATCCGAAGGGACCAACCTTTCCAATGGGGTGAGGAGAAATCTAAGGCCTTTAAGACCTTGAAAGATATGCTTATTTCGGCACCGTTGTTGCAATTGCCTAACTTTGATAAGATGTTCGAAGTTGAATGTGATGCTAGTAAAGTAGGCATAGGGGCTGTTTTGATGCAAGATTTAAAGTCCATTGCTTATTTTAGTGAAAAACTCAAAGGAGCAACTCAAAACTACTCTACATATGATTTGGAGTTGTATGCCTTGGTTAGAGCGTTAGGTAATTGGCAACACTATCTTTGGCCCAAGGAATTCGTAATCCGAACGGATCATGAATCCTTGAAGAACTTTCGAGCATAAGATAAGCTTAACAAACGACATGCCAAATGGATTGAATTTCTAGAAACCTTTCCCTATGTGATTCAATACAAAAGGGGGAAGGATAATGTGGTAGCCGATGCATTATCTAGAAAGCATGTTCTTGTGTCCACTTTGTCGTCCAAGATAATAGGGATTGAGAGCCTCAAGTCTTTGTATCTCGAGGACCCTTACTTCGCTCCTATCTTTATGTAAAGTGAAGTCGTGGGTAGGGAAAGGAGGCCCTTAGAGTCTAGTCCTTATGTCGTGTTTGATGGGTTCTTGTTTCGGGGGAGACAGTTGTGTGTACCTTCTAGCTCTTGAAGAGAGTTTTTTGTGAGGGAGGAACACGATGGCGGTCTCATGGGTCACTTTGGAATTGATAAGACCTTCGGGATATTGGAGGAGCAATTCTATTGGCCTAGGATGCGCAAAGATTTTATCAAAATTTGTGGCCAGTGCATGGATTGTAGGAGTGATAAGTTGAGAATCCTTCCTCACGGGTTATACACCCTGCTTCCCACTCCATCATGCCCGTGGTTTGATATTTCTATGGATTTTGTGTTGGGGCTGCCACGGACTCAAAGGGATCGGGATAGCATCTTTGTTGGCGTTGATCATTTCTCCAAAATGGCACACTTTATGCCATGCAAAACTAGTGAAGATGTGTCTAGTGTAGCTTCTTTGTTTATTGAAAATGTTGTTAAGTTACACGGTATCCCAAGGACCATTGTAAGTGATAGGGATTCTAAGTTCCTTAGTCACTTTTGGAAGTCAATATGGGGTAGGCCCGGAACTAAATTATTGTTTTCTACGTCTTGCCACCCACAAACCGATGTCCAAACGGAAGTAGTGAATCGAACCTTGGGTTCCATGCTACGTTGCATGGTTAAAGGTAAGTTGACATCTTGGGAATATCACCTACCTCTCATAGAATTTGCTTACAATCAGGTGATCCATTCGAGTACGGGCATTATGCCCTTTGAATGTGTCTACGGCTTCAATACCCTAACCTCCTTGGATCTAAATCCTTTGTCAAGTGATGTTGTTATTAGCTTAGATGTAAACAAGAGAGACGAATCCATGAAAAGTTTGCATGAGAAGTGAGGATGCGGCTTGAGAAGAAGAAGCAGGAGGTGGACAAACGAGTCAACAAAGGGAGAAGACGTCTTGTACTTAAGCCGGGAGATTGGGTGTGGGTACACCTATGTAAGGACCGATTCCCCAACCAAAGAAAGGGAAATTTTCTGCCAAGAGGTGACGGTCCATTCCAAGTTCTTGAAAGAATCAATGATAATGCTTACAAGATCGACATGCCACCGGAATACCAAGTGCATAACACGTTCAACGTCTGTGACCTCTCACGGATTGATGCCATTGAAGATGAAGAACCCGTGAGTTTGAGGTCAAACTTCTCTCACGATGGATAGGATGATACGGGTGACACGGGCTCTAGACCATTTACTAGAAGTCAAGCTCGGGAACTGCAAAGGCTTCAAGGCGTGTTTATGAAAATGGACGTTGTTGAGCTTGTTGAAAACTCGCCCAAGGGAGTCTACGTATTGACATGTGGGGTCTGACATTAGGGGACCAAAATACACCCCCAAGGATGCCCCAAACACTCCACACCCTCTCATTTCATTAAGGGCAAAGGGGTATTTTTGCCATCATTTTTGTAAAGACTATTTAAGGTGTTTGTTTAGTCTTGTTCTCTTAGTCAGCTCATTTTAAAATCACTTCTTAACATTGAACACCATATTTCCTCTCAATAAAAGAGTAGACCACCAAACATTTTAAGTTTCACAAGTGAAAGGTTCTACTTGTGTTGTGAGACGGCTAGAAACGAGAATGCTTGAGTGAACCGAGTTCCTCTTGTGTTCCCGTAAGAACTTGGTTCTTGTTAATGTGATTTGTAGAGGTTTTAGAGTTTGATACACTCTTTAGTTGCTACATTTTATATTCTCTTTGTGTCAAGTTATCTATCTCCTTATCTTTCAAGTTTGTGTGTTTGTTGTTTCTGTTTGATGTCTTGTACGTGTAGACTATTTTTGTGAGTTTGTGAACTGTTTTGTGCTCTTGTAGATACTGTTTGGTATCAGAAATTCATGGGTGAAACGAAAATAATCAGTGAATATTGACTCATGTGGTTGTGAAAAAGTATAATTGTCGTTGGTTGTGGAAATATATCATTCTGATTGGTTGTGGTAATACTCACTATGATTGATTGTGAGCATTACATCCTCACATCATACTCATTCATGAAACATTGATATCACTGTGGAAACATCTGAGAAACACTGAGAACAGCTTTTATAAAATCCTTTCCAAGGGAAGTTTCGAGAAAAGATATTGTAACACCTTATAAAACCCTTTTCAAAGGATGTGGCAGAAATGAGATATGAGATATGAGATATATGGATTGTATATGGATTGACGAACCCCTATGGCCCTACATTGGGAAGCTTTAGCTCCGTAGGTGTATACAGGGATTGTGAGATAATCCTGGAGGTTGTGCGACGACCTCGCGCATCATCATCATCATCATCACATACATTGCACTAACTTTATTGTGTCATGTTTTATTGTATTGCCACATCAACTTGTCATCTATGTATTTTTCGTATCTTTCTTTACTTGTATTTGATGATCTTGTATATACATGTTCTCCCTTGTTCTACTTATGTGTGATATAATGCATATGTGTGTTCTATCTTAGTGTGATATTGCAATATATGTGGTATATTAGAACTGTCAGTGCAAGCGGTATGAGCTATCGTTGTGTGACATTTTTTTATTGTAGGTGACATGCCCTTAGTGTGTATTTTGTATGCTTTATCTTTTAGTTTGTTCTATCAGCCTATGATACCTACAGAGTATAAGTAGACTATACTCACTCCTACTTCACCGTTTTGGTGCAACTTTAGATTCGGATGCGCGCCTCAGACTGGTTGATTTCAGGCTCCTTCAGACTACTCAAGGTAGCGATTGGACATTCATATGTCAAGAGTTCACCTCTATCTTTCTGTATTAGTTATGTCTTTATTAATATTTGGAGACATATATTATTTCTTTGTGGTTATTTTTCTGATGTATTTGACTCCTAGATAGTAGTAGTAGTTCTTATACTTTTGACATCAAGTTTTGGAAATTATGGTTGCATGTGTTGATTTTATTCTTTCCTCTTTTATTATATCTATTTGGTTCGGCTTCATTCTAGAAGCCTTACCTTGGGGTCATTTCTGTATTTTCTCCGTGTGTATCAGTTTGGGTGAGAGACCTACTTTATTCATCGCGAGAAGTATCATCATGACCTGTAGATTTTTAAATCATGACAAAAAGAGACACAAATTTTATAGTATCATACAAGAATTTTACAATATATCACATCAAGTGTAAAAGAACATTTTAAAGGGGTTTATACATGTTTAATTATATTACAGTCTATGATTTTACATTACAATATTCTTTTCACTTGTCGTACTTTACAGTTGGATTTTACGAGTTTGGTAACCTGTCTGCACCCAAGTTACCTTGGGATACTAAATTGAAGTGCTTGATTTTATTTTTTTGATATGTTAGTATAAGTTAGACGATAAATAATTTCACAGTTAAAACTTATAGTGGAAGATTTTTACTAAGAATAAGTACCAAAAAAAATATGCATTTTTAAACAAGAGAAAATTTATAAAATATACAAATATAATCCAAAAGAAAAAAAAATTTTACCTCATGAATAATGATCATTTTACTTACGAGATTACTATGAGATATTCCATTAAAGACTGACATCAATTTTGTTTTTCAAAAATCAAATAACATTATTCTTATTAGGAAAAATATTGACTGTGTTATTATAATCCTTATAAGTTGACGTTAATACAAAGAAACAATGAAGGAAACTCAATTAATATTATAAAATATGGTCAACTCCTTCGAAAAAGGTAACATAATTATTTTTTTAACTTTTTTGCTTAAATTTGAGCTCATTTCCATCAAAAAATGTGATGATTTTATCACTATAAATATATTCTTGGTATTGAAACCCAACATGATTTTTTTTATTTTCTCAATCTAAAGATTTAGTAATGTCTGAAACAAATCATTCACCCAATTGTGAAGTTCCTAAGCCTGAAATAGAGTTTCAACGTTCGTGGCTGAATGTTCCATATGAACAACTCAGCCTGCATCAACTTCAAGTTGTGGCGGAGATCTTGGAGGCCAAGTTACAAGAAGCAAAAAGACTATTGAAGCTCAACCAACATGAGCAATGCAACTGTCTAGGCTCTTTTTGAAGCTAGGAAAAATTCTCTTCTGATTTTGATGCTAGACCATATGAATCTCATTATGTTTGTCGATTTTGTCTTTTATCTTATATTTAGAATTTTTATTATGGTATTAAAATATTCATCTCTTTTATTCAGTATTAATAATAATACCAGTGTGATGGGAAAACATTTAAGAACAAAAATTATGAAAATTTATTATCTTTGCTTCTTGACTATATTCAATTTCTTTCATCTTAATTTTTAGAAAGATTTTGTGTTTATGCAATGATATTCAATTTTGCTCATACATTCATAAAATTCATTTAGATTATTGATTAAAGAGATTTTTATCAATAAATATGAATTTATTAAACATTATATCCTTTTAATATATAACATAACTACAGTGAATTATTAGCCTAGTAAAATTAAAAATAACAAAATTGTAACCAATAGTAAACATAAAATTGGACCAATCAATTAGAAACAAATCCAAGGAATTGCAAGGAAATGGAGATTGTCTATGTTGCGACCATTTTATGTTTTTGAATTGAGAACATAGAGATTATATGTACTGGGATTGTATTCCTTGGGATAGTTTGTTGAAATCATCCGCATGGCATGTAGATCGTCTCGGTTGGTACATGGACCTTACGAGTCCCTCATGAGTCACGATTACCAGGAAATTTTTGAGAAGTATCTTGAATAAATCATTACGAGAGTATTTGTGTCTGGGGCATACTTTTGGAGTCAATCAACAATTCAAACCACTCCATCAATATGGCTATAACTATTCTATATGAGATATCTTTTAGAAAGCTGTCGCAATTCTAAATCGTCGGCACAAGCCTGGCAATTCACAGTTTATGAATTATGCACATGAACACCATGTACTTTGTCATTCAAAGATAAAAATATTATTGAAGTTCCTTAGAACTATGCCACGTCAAAGTGAATGAATTTCTCTCAGAGTATCCCATACATCCTTCCTGTCCACTATAGTGTGTAGTTCATAAACAAAGATAATCGAGCAGGTAAATGTAGTCTTCTTAATTGTAGTTTGACAATGAATAAATTGATCAGTGACAAATAAAATTGAGACATCTACTAGTACTGATTTCGAGCTAATACAATCTTTCAATTTGAGCTTGTGTGTTGTCACTTCAATTTCGATGCAATTCATCAAATATTTCTAATAATTTATTCAAAGTATTTACTTTTTAGCATGGGATACATGTGCAATTCACATGAACGTAAACTAGTTTGGGTACACACTCCCCCCATCTCATTTTATGTGAGTTAGTTTGACTTGCATGGAATTTAAGTGAGAAAGAAAGACTTTTAAAATTTGTGGTCCAGAATAAATTTAAGATATTTGTGTGGCTTTAAATCGTTTCAGTGAGGGTAAATTGAGAATTTAAAGTTAAATTATAACTAAATAGAAAAAATGTGTCATTTTTTGGACATTTTTTGGACTGACTAAAAAAGAAAGTAAGTCATATAAATTGGGACAGAAGAATTACTTTATTAAGCCTGACTACCTTTTTTTTTTTTTGGTCCTTTGTGTATCCCTCTATTTGGCTTCTACTTTTGATTAGTATTAGTTGAAGTAATATGTTCATTGATGGTTTTAATCTTCATCATATTTGGATAACCACTTAATAAATAAAAATTATTGTATTATTTTGAGACTTATAATGCATCACAAGTGTACGAAAATACTTCAAGAGGTTTTACACACTTTTAATAGTGTCGAGTTTAGAATTTCATATCATGACATATTAAACATTTCATAAGTTACGAATACGAATTTGTAAATGCTACAAAATACGGATAAACTATCTTAGAATTTATAATAGTAGTGCTTAAATTTTTTTGATAGTTAAAAGATTTAGACAATAAATATTTTCACATTGAACAATTTGTAACGGAAATCTTTTACTAAGCATGACTAAAAAATAAAGTATATATATTTGACCAAGAGAAAATTTAGGGAAAAATAAAAAAGAAAATACAGTTGAATAAATTATGTTTACCTCACAAATTATCTTCATTACATATATAAACTTATTAAGAGTTATTCCATTTAAAAATGATACCAAAAAATTTTTTAAAATCCAATAACATAAGTTTAATTAGGAAAAATATTACATGTGTAATTATGATCTTTAAAAATTGGCAATTTACAAAGAAACAAAGAAGGTAATTCAGTTAATATTATGAGATTTGTTCAAACCCTTTCGAAAGAGGAAGTTACCAAAATTTTATTACCTTTTTGGTTATTTGAATTTATTTCCATCAAACAATATAATTATTTTATCATTATAAATACACTCTAGATATTGAGATCTAATATCACATTTTCTTATATTCTCTAAATAAATATTTAGTCATGGATGGTGTGAATCCTTCACCAAGCACTGAAATTCTGACCATCAAAAAAAAAAAAATGTGGAAAACTGTTTTTTTTTCTTTAAGACCTTCCATCAACATTGCTTAAAGCTTTTTTTAATGGTCAGAAACATTAGTGTAGATGAATGTTTCACATCAATCATGGTTAAATGTCTTAACGTCAAAGGTATTTTTATAGTAACAAAATCATCACATTGTTTGATGGAATTGAATTTAAAAAAGGAAAGAGCTATATGTTACTTGCTCTTGCTTAAATATTTGAATAAAACTCATAACATTAGTTGAGTTTACTTCTTTATTTCTTTGTACCATTGTCAATCTGTAAAATCATAATGAAAATTCAATACATTTCCTAATTAGAATCATGTTGTTAGAATTTTTGTGTTAAAAAAATTGTGCATTTCTTCTATGAAGTATCTCAAGTATCTCTTTGTAAGTTCATGTGTAAAATGATAGTAATTTATGAGGTAAATTTATTTTATTGTATTTATTTACTTTTTGAATTTTCTCTTGTTCTAATTTGTATTCTTTTGTTAGTTATGTTGAGTAAAAACCCTTTCACTATAATTTTTAACAATGTATAAATATTTATTTTCAATCTCATATTTAAGTACCAAAAAAATTAAGTGCTTCAATTTAAAATCTTATGGTAATTAGTGCGAATAAAGTGTTTACCAACTCATAAAATCTAATCATAACCAAAGTGTAGGGGGGTGCAGATAACTTGTGTAGTAAAATAGATCTATTATAAATTAATCAAATAAATCCAAATATATACTACTTCCGGAATTTTAAACAGCATAGGCTCTGATACCAAAGTATAAGGGGTGTGGATAACTTGTGTAGTAAAATAGATCTATTATAAATACAATGGATCTATTTTTATTTGTGTGTGGATGTTTCTTAACTTCTCTAAATATTTTTATTTTTCTTTTTATTTTTATTTTGAGTTTATTTATGTTAGTTTTATCGATATTCATATCTTGGGGGTGATTATATGGTGATTGGTTAAATGTTTTACTATAGTATTCTTTATTTTTTTTTTCTTAGTTTTTGTAATTCTTCTATATTTTTTTGAAGGTATTCTAAATATTCTATATTTTTTGTTTCAAAATATCCAATTAGATTGTCTTTCATAAGTTTTTATAATATTATTATTTTTTTCATATTTTCTCTCCAATATTTTAAATATTCATAGTCTATCATTTTATCCTGTAGTAATTGTAGATTTACAAATTTTTGTATAATAATTTATCCTAATTGTACTGTAATGTATATCTAATTCTAGATTTTCAATGCTATTTATTATCTTGTGTTGTCCTTCTCGTAGCGAGTTTTTTAAATTATATAAACTATCACATGTACTTTTTTTCTAAATTTTGTTAGGGTTTCTTCTATCCATATTAATTTTTCTTTTAGATTCTCCATTATTTTTCTAATTCGGTTTCTATAATTAATTTCTTCATTTAGATTATCTTGATTTTCTCTAGTTTTTCTAATATATTCTAACATCTCTTAATCTGAATAATATCCATCTGGATAATTATCCAGGTATAACTATTCTATCCAATTTATAGTTTCAATTTCATAGTCTAATACTTTTTCTAATAATATTCTCTTAATATCTATAATTTCTATATCTCTAAAAGTATATAAGATTAATATTTTAAGATTATCTATCATTTAAAATTGGTTAAATACTTTATTATAATATTTTTTAGTTGTTTGTTTTAATCTCATTAATTCTTATATATTTTCACTAAGAAATTATATATATTTTATATCTATTTTCCAAAATTCTAAATATACATAATTTATCATAGTTAGTGTGTGGGGTTGGTATGTAAGTATTTGTAAGAGTAGTTCGGTAGGTGTGGTATAAAATATCTGTCAAATATTTTTTTCAATATGATTTTTCTTATATCTACTATTTCTATATCCTTAAGCACATATAAAACGAGTATTTTAAATTTATCTACCATTTCGTCAGATAAATAATTATCCATTTTTCATAAAATTGCTATTTTCAGAATATTCCCTTCAATCATGCACGTAACAAAATATGATCACTTTAGATTGCTATAGACTAGATTATTCTTGTAGACACCTAATTTCGTCCCTCCGCAATATCATTTTTATCCATTTTTTACCTTATCCTATCGTGTACCCTCAATCATGTAATTATCCTTCCACAAATGACAAAAATCAAAACCAACTCTAAACAAATCTTATCCCAAAATTCCCACATAATCCCAATTGATAACAAATTAACAACCTTCCCAATTAAAAGTGGACACCTAACCCTTATCCCTCCAATTAAAAAACAACACCTACCTATCCTACTCTAACAAACTCTATCCCTACCCCTACCCCTACCTCACTACCCTACCCCACTACCCCATCCTAATATATAGACCGCACATGACCATTAACAGAGGGGAGAGAGATCGGAACCCCCATTTTTGATTTTTCTCTCCATATATTCATATACACATACAGAGAAGAGGGGCTGGATCTTGATTTTTTTTTTTCGTTCGTCACTCACAGTAGTCACACACGCACAACCACATATGCATACATCCACATAGACGGACACACAATAGAAACTCACCATTAGCACATACACACACTACACAGATTCAGAGAGAGAGAGGAAGATATCGATATTGGGGGGGAGATCGGGGAAGGAGGTTTCTCCTTTTTCGTCATCATACCCACGTACAGAGATTGA
The DNA here is from genome assembly GCA_030864215.1 of Capsicum pubescens. Taxonomy (NCBI): domain Eukaryota; kingdom Viridiplantae; phylum Streptophyta; class Magnoliopsida; order Solanales; family Solanaceae; genus Capsicum; species Capsicum pubescens. Next base: position 275,995,685 of record CM061542.1, read on the forward strand.
GGTGGGAGAGAAACACACTGAGATCGAGAGAGGAGAGGCAAAGGAGAGAAACCCACTGAAATTGAGGTGAGAGAGAAGAATCGAGGAAAGGGGATGTTTCTCCGGCGAGTTTAGTCACTGTTCCGTCAAGACTTGCCGGAAAGCAACACGACCGGCGGTAAATCTGATTCGAACTCGCACCAAACGACACCACTGTTCTATTTTTCTTTCAGGTTATCATGGGTCTTCTTTCGAATTGGATTTTGAGGGATTTTTGTGCTAGAATTGGTTCGTACTTACGAATTTCGGGTTGCTCGTTTGAGGTTCGGCTCAAAGTTCCGGTTGTGTCTCTTAATTTGGTCGTCTTGGCTGCTCTTGATTTGTTGGTTCGACTCCGGAATTGTTTCTTGTTCAATCTGAGTTCGTAAATGCAGTAAAAATCTCCACATTAAGTTTTGGGTCTCAAAGTCCTTGATACCGAAGTTGGGATTCGTCACTATTGAGGTTCTGTTCCAAGTTCTGAAGTTCGGGCCTTCTTAAATGTCATTATCAACAAACTTGACTATCAAAAGGTCCAATTCTACTATTTTCCTCTTCTATTTTATTGTTTACTATGCTTTGGTGTTTGGATTAAGCTTCGGGTGTTGTTTGATACTTGTTGGTGATGAATGCATGTTGTTTTGGTTGGTGATATGGTTGTTATTTTGATATTGACTCGTTGTTTAATGTCGTTGAAAAATAAAAAATGGTGAATTGGGATTGATTAAAGACTTTTGGTTTAATTTGGTTTAAGTAAATTTGGTTGAAATGGACTTAAGGGCGAGAATTAAAATTTGATATAATTGGTAATTTGGATTAATTGATTTCGTTGTGTGTTCAACTTGAAACAAGCGCTAATTGAACTTGGTAGTATCGTGATACGCAGACTGGTTTAGGCAAAGGTAGGTTGGGTAGGCAAGATGTAGGATTTGTGATTGTTAAATGGTGAAATATTTGTGGAATGGTTTTGATTTATACAATGGCATCTACTGTATTAATTTGGTCGGGGAATGCCCCGAAGTATCTGTATATATTCATTCACCGGGGAATGCCCCGAAGTACCTTGTACTTAGAAGATGTTCGTGGTGAAGGCCCGAGACGTCGGGTGAAGCGGTAGAGCGCAGTCTAGATTTAGTTTAGATTAGGATTTACATTTTTCGTATTTATTCTATTTTTCGAATTGTATAATTGGACAGGACTTTTACGTTTTTGGACTGTTTTGTTTTGTTTATTGTTTGGTTATTTGGTGTTCTTTTGTGTGGTTTATACATTTCATAAGGCCAAAATAGTCGATACACTCCACCAAGCGACCGTGGTCGAACCACGGGATCGAGGGGTGCCTAACACCTTCCCCTCGGTCTACAGAATTCCTTAGCCGGAATCTCTGTTCGCAAACCGGTTTAAGAGTCAATTGGTTTCGAAAAGGATTTTCCAAAGGTGACTTGGCACACCGGATTATGCCAAGTGGCGACTCTGAATAAAAAATGCAAATAATCCTTTTTTCGAAACAAATTTTCATTTCTTGTCACTTAAATAATAAAACCCTTTCGAATTTTAAAAATGTACCCATTTTTTGGAGTACCCGTCTAAAAAGGGGTGTGACAATTCTTAAATAACATATTCTTCGGTCACTATTAGCATGGTAATCTGGATACTTTTCCCTTAAACAACGCCTCTACTCTGGTTACTCCCCTATCACAGTTTTCTTGCCTCACCGATTTCACCTTTAGGATGGCATAGTTCTTAGGGATTTTTCTCCTTTTCCACTTTGCTAATAAACTTCTTAACATGCTATTTTTCGAATAATTCTACTATAAAGCAACTAACATGAACTTATTTTATCATATCATGATTGTTAGGAATTTATGAATTTAGCTATTCATAATAGTAAATGAATATATCTGTTCTGGTAGTTTTGATAATTCTAAGCTTTGTTCCTCCATAGATTTTTTCATTAAAATATACCTTTTTTTTAAATAACCAAATTATTTGTTGTAGACAAGAGAGAGTTTTTTGCTTCAACGCATGAAGGCTTACCTTCATCTGAGCAAGTGCTCGTTTATTTATATTCTTAGAAATGAAAACGTGTACACTGTTTTTCTTTACATCTGTCAGCTACTTTACAAAAGTAAAGAAAAATGTCTCTTCAAAGTCCTAAATCTAATTTTTACACATGTCTAATCTAATAATGACACTACTTGTCAAAAAAGATTAGTAAATGATAAGAAAAGTGAAAAAGCCTAAGGCTACTTATATAATAATTTACGTAAAGCTATCTAGCTATTTTAAATCTTCCATATGTCCTTTTCACCTTTAATAACTTGAATTACTTTCTTTGTCTTCTTTCTTTATCCGTAGTTATCTTCTTTTTATTGCTCTGTATCTCCATTATTGCTTCATATCTTGCATCTTCCAGCTATCGCTTTTATCTTCTTCTATTCCAGTTGAACTTCTAGGACAATATTATCTTCTACATTACATCTCAAACATTGATGATCTGGATATTTATGTCTAATTATCTTGCAATATCTTGTCAATAATCCGTCTGAAATAAATCATCTCTTAATTGCCCTTGCAGTAGATTATTTTTCTGGGTTAAGTAATGTCATTATCCATTGTCTAACATCTTCCATATCTGCTTGTCGTAGTTCTTTTGAATTTGAATAAATCATCTGATGGTCTCTTGAATAATAGCTCCATATTCGGTTTCCATTGGTATAATTGTTTGCTAGTTCTTGAATAATTGTAGCTAGTCCAATAAGTCATTTGTTTGCATAAAAATTAGGTATCTCAATTTTGGGTATCTCTGGCTACTGCACAATATCTTCTGGTATAATCATATCTCTGGTTAATCCTATTTTTACAACTTGTATAACTGGTTTTATCTCGTCGTATAATATCTCTGCTGGTGCAGTATAATACTTTATATAAAATAGATTTTCTTTGGTTACTCTTTTATAGGTGTTGAATACTTTTGTAATTCTTCCATAGCTGATAGTTCTTCTCCATCTTGGGTATATATGGTATTTAATAATCCATAGTTGAAACAACTTTTTATTAGGCTTGGGTTAGTTTTGGGTAGTGCAATTAGCTTGTTGTGACCTTGTAATCTTTGGGTTATATAGTTTGTGTTGAGTTCTTTGATATCTGTAGCTCTGGGGTTAAGGTTTAGAAAAGTTTGTACTCGATAGATATTTTCTATGTATTTTTGGGTTGTATAGTTATAAACTTTTTATCTTGGTTCAGACTATCTCGCTATGTGGTAATTTGTGGGGATATGTTCAAGAGGTCTTTTTGTATTTTTGGTGTAAAGGTTTTTTCAAATGTCTTATTTAAGTTCATATTCTGGTATCTTTGTCCAATAACTCCTTTGCTTGTACCTGCAATTGTAGATTGATAAACGTTATGGATTTTACGAAGTGTCCCAACGTCTCCTTCTAGCTCTGGAATTTTAATGTCTTTTGATCGACATAGCTCGACTCACTGCTGAGTTAGCTGATTTGTAGCTACAGACTTCAGTTTATCTTCATTAGTCTTTAGCTTTTCTATTTCATTACCCATACTATCCACTTTCATTGAAAGCGTAGTTAGGGTTTTGAATATCTTTTCTAAAGCATCATCTTCTATTATATCAGTCTGTGTAGCTTTGTCTTGATATGTAATCTGCAATAACATTTTTGTTAGTACTAATTACTTCAATTGTTAATATAAAATTTAATATATTCAATACTAGCCTCCGAATCTATTTTGTTGTAACTGAATTTTGTATTTTCTTTGTTAGCCACCAACGTACCTGTGTATTATCTATTCGTACAATAAACTTGTTATATACAATATATGTCTCAAATGTTAATAAACATTTATATAATGAACATAATTCTTTTCTATTTATTACCCATTTTATTTCTGTTTCATTAAACGTTCATGAATAATATCTACAATGATGTTCTATTTTTTCATTTTCATACCTATATTTAAGTACTCCTTCATAACTACATTCACTAGCATCTGCTTCTACTATATATATAAATTTTCTATTTTCGTCGGGGAATTGTAATTTTGGTAATTCTTTACAAACTATTTTTATTTTCTGGACTTGTTTTTTATCTTCTTCGTTATAATTATATTCTACATCCTTTTTAAATTTTTTCTGTAAAGGCTTTAGATTTTCTGCTAATTTTGGTATATATTCCCTTACTTGGTTTACTAATCCCAAAAATGATTGTAATTTTTTTTTTTTTTTTGTGTCTAATTCTTCTTTTGAATTTATTATTTTTTGTACTATATGCTGTTGCATTTTTACTCCACTTTTATCTATTTGTATTCCTAAAACTTCTATCTGATTTTTCATAATTTCAGCTTTCTTTTCACTTAAACTTATTCCCGATTTTTCTATTATATCCGTAAATTGTTCTAATAATTTAAATGTTCTTCTTTGATTTTTGTATATAATAGTATATCATCTATATATACTATACAATTAGACAATTGTTTAAAATAACTATCCATAAAATGTTGATATCTACCTGGCGCATTTTTATATCCAAATGGTAGTACATTCCATTCATAAAATCCTTCTGGTACCGTAAATACGGTTAATTCCTTAGATTCTTCTTCTAACTTTAAATGGTAAAATCCTGATTTACAATCAAATTTACTAAAGTAATTATATCCTTGTAGTTGTCTTATTTTTAATATTGGGTAATTATATGTCATAGTTTTTGCACTTAAATTTCTATAATCAATAACCATTCAACTTTTTCCTCTTTTATTGTTCATTATGTTTATTTACTATAAATGCTGGGCTATTATGTTTACTATTACTTTTTTGTATATATTGTTTTTCTAATAATTCTTCTATGTGCATTTTAAATTCTTTTAAATCGTCAAAATTATATGTTAATGGTTTTTGAGTTATTATGCTATTTTTATATATTAATTCAATTTTTATAGTGGTTTTATGTTTTTTCCATCCTTTTAATGGATCTTCACTATATAATTGTTCTAATTTTTTCTTAATTATTTCTATCTTACATATTGAAAATATAGTTATTTCCTTTTTATTTATTGAAAATACGACCAGTTCTATTGAATCTTCAGTATTTTTTATATTTACTAATTTTTGTGTAATTTTTTCACTTTCTTCTATCCAATCAGTTTTCTTTCTTATTTTATTAGTAACTCTTTTTGCTCTTACTTTCTGTTTACATGGTGTTGTAAACTATCAATCCGTTCTAGTTATTATATGTGGGTATAATTTATCTAAAAACGGCATTCCTAAAAGTATATCTTTTGATGTTAGCTCATAATTATTGATTTCTTCTATTGTTAATATTTTATCCCATACTTGTGTTTTTACATTCTTAGCTTTATAAGTAATTAAGCTTCCTTCGTTATTAAATCCTTTAACTATTATTGTTGTTTTTAATTTATCCCATTTACTTTTTAGTAAACAATTATATCTACATAAATTAGTTTCTGCTCTTGTATCTATCATAGGCGTATAATATCTACTGTAATACCCGTCTACTACTATTTTCATTAATACATATATTTTCATATCATGTTAAAGTTTTTCTTAAGAATAATTTCTCTCTGTTATATGTTATAGATAATTTGTGTATGCTCTATATTATATGGTTTTACTTGTTCTAGCCATTTTATTCCTAATATTATGTCTGATTTTTGCATTTCTTCCTTTATTTCAAATTCTATTTTTATTTTTCTAACTCTTATTGTTATTTCTTTTTCTGCTATATTTTTAGTGTTTATTAAGCTTCTTGGTAGATCTGGGCATATATTGTTGTCATATTTTATTTTCTCATTTTTTACTAGATATCTTGCTATATAATTTTCTTCTTGTCCTGTATTTAAGAATATTAAATATTCTTTTTCATTTATTGTTCCTGTTATGTAAAATTGGTTTAAGTTATTTGTTGAACTTGTTTCATAACTTGTTCTTTTTGATGAACTTGATGATTCTGTTTTTTTATAAGCTATTCTTTTTGTTGTACTTATTCTATCATTTATTATTTCTAAATTTTCTTCTATATCTATGTCTCTATAACTATAATCATTATTATCAATTGTTTTTACAAATTGTTCGAAAGGACTTTCTATTTGTATTTTGTTAATTTTATTTTTTCCCGTTATTTTATGTTTTGTTGTTAATACATATAGATTTTTATAACTTGTTGTAAATATTTTACTTCCTGGGGTTAGTTCTATTCCTGATATTTTCCAATATAATACTAATGATTTATCTATATTTTTATTTGTTATTGCTACTGAATAATTCACACTTAATATAAATTTAAATTTTTGGTATATTAAATTTTCTTTCATGGCAGTTATTATACTTTTTTCTATAGGTTTTATAATTCTATCATCTGCTAGGTATAATTCTATTGGTGTATCTATTCCTTCTCTAAAACATGCTTTTATTAATATATCTGTGCCTCCAAGGTGTACATATTTTATTGGGTCTCTACTTTTTATATCGTTTATTTCTTTATTAATTATCTTTTTTGTTACTAGTGGTATACTAGCTTTACCTTTTCCATATCTAGAGTCTATTACATGTTCTTTTTGGCTAACTATGTAGTATTCTTCTTTGCTTCTACTAAATATGTTTTCTATTGTTGGTATTTTAAATATTTTTTCTACACTTAAATCTAATTCTTTTTCTTTTATTTCATCAAATATTATTTTTTGATCTGTTCTTTCTTCATTTAAATATTCTTCCTTTGTTATTATTTTTATATCTTCTTCAGTTATTTGGTTTACTCTTATATCTTCTTCAGTCATTTAATTCATCTAATTCACTATCTATTTCATTATCTGTTTCATTCTCTGATATTTCATATATACTGTCTTCGCTTTCTAATTCGTAATCTATATAATCTATCTGCATATATTCTGTATTTTCTATTTTTATTTCTGATATTTGTTTATTTTTTGGGTTTTTAGGTAATTTACAATCTCTAGCTAAATGTCCTATTTTTTCGCAATTATAACAAGTACATTCCTTTATAGATTTCTTTTTCCTATACGGTCTTTTATGTTTATAATTTTTTACATAATATCTTTTTCTTGGTTTCTTATACTTATATTTTGATTTTTTGTATTTCTTATATTTCTTATGTCTTTTTCTTTTCTCATAATATCTTTCTTCGCATTCAAATTGAGGTGTTATTTTATCTTTGCAACATGCTAAATTTCTTATTAATGTTTTTTCCATTTTTATTTCTTCTCTGTATTTTTCACATAGGTTTCTATACCATTGTTGTAAAAAATTTATTCTTGCTCCTAGAGTATCTACTATTTTTGTTTCATCCCAACTTTTTATTATTTTTGAACTAAATGGTTCAGATAATTTTCGAAAATATAATTTTCTTATTTCTTTACTTTCTTCTGTATTATATGCTCCTTTATAATAATATTCTTTAAATGCGCAATTATATTCATCTATGTAGCACATATTACATATTGCTAATTTTAACATTAAATTCCTATTTGTATCTTTCTCTTCATTTTGTTCTTCTTATGTTGTTGTTATGCTGCTAAATTCATCTTTTATAGCTATTTCATATTTTTTAATAATTCTATAGGTGTTAATTTAATTGTAGTTGTTGATGATGTTCCTTCTGTAGGTTTGTCAGTTTTTAATACCCTTTTACTATTTTCAGTTAGATTTGAAAACCATAATTTCACTGTTCCTATTAGTGTTCTTTCTATATATTCTGGTGCATCTGTTACATTTATATTATTATCTAATAATTATTTTGTCATATATCCTATCCATAATTGTATTATTTTTTCTGTATCTATTACACAATCTAAGTCTAAAAAGTTATAATTTTTATTAACTATTTGTTTTGGTGTCAATTTGTCATATTCATCCTTTAGATTATATCTTTTAAACTTATTCTTATAATATGTAGTTTTTTTTATTTCTGATGTTCTAGGTATTATATTTTCATCTTCTTTTTTATCAAGAGTATTTATTTTTGTGTTTCTATTTTCTAAGTTTTCTTCATTAATTACTTCTTTTTTTTCATTGATTTCTAAATTTTTTGTGTTTGTTAAGATTTCTGTATATGTTTCACTATCTTCTGAATCATAATTATCTGTTCCTTCAATATCTATTGTATTTATTTCTAATTTTTCTTTAAATTGATTTATCTCGTTTAATAATTTTTGTTCTATATCTTTTTCTTTTTTTTCTTTCTGTCTTTTTTCATACAAATCTTTTAGCATTTGTAGTTCTTTTTCTAATTCAGCAATCCTACTATTTTTAGTTTCTTCTATTTTTCGTATTTCTTCTGTAGTTTGTTGTTTTATTTTTTCTATTTCCTTTTTTCTATCTATTTCTTTATTTTCTTTTTCTATTCTTACCATAGCTGTCAATTTATCTTCTAATTTTAATTCTTCTTTTTCTAACATTAAATATAAATGTTCACCTATTTTCTTATACCTTCTTCCTAGATTAGAAAGTACTATTTTTATTTTTAATCCTTCATGGTTTTAATATATTTTTTCATCTATTATAAATTCTTCTTTGTTCATTTTTATTTATTTGTTAATAGATCATGTTGTTATGTATATTCTAGACTATCTATTGTTGATTCTAAATTTGATATTTCTTTTTTTTGTGCATTTATTGAGTTTTTACTAACTCTGACAATTATGTTATATTGTAGTCTTTCTATCCTTATTTTTAATTCTTTACGTTTTTTTAGATATTATTTGCTTTAATTCTTTATATTTTGGTAATTTCTGTACTTTATTCATCTAAATAATATTTTGGGGAATATCTAAATTTAGTTTTATCAAATAAGTCATAATTAATAAATTAATCAAATAAATCCAACTATATACTACTTCCGTAACTTTAAATAGCATAGGCTTTGATACCAAAGTGTAGGGGGGTGCAGATAACTTGTGTAGTAAAATAGATCTATTATAAATACAATGGATCTATTTTTATTTGTGCGTGGATGTTTCTTAACTTCTCTAAATATTTTTATTTTTATTTTTATTTTGAGTTTATTTATGTTAGTTTTATTGATATTAATATCTTGGGAGGTGATTATATGGTAATTGGTTAAATGCTTTACTATAGTATTCTTTATTTTTTTCTCTTAGTTTTTGTAATTCTTCTATATTATTTTGAAGGTATTCTAAATATTCTATATTTTTTGTTTCAAATTATCCAATTAGATTGTCTTTCATAAGTTTTTCTAAGAATATTATTTAGATTGTAAAGCGCTCATGTATGACTTTACATCTATATCTTTGTCTTTTGTTAAACGACCATCGAATCAGTGTGTCTTCGTGTTAGGTAAGGGTGCAAGTTGATATGGAGTGGGTTACCATCCCCCATCCTTGATTCGCGATGTACTTAGTTACGATTTGAATAATATTTAAGCTGCTAGTCTTTTTCTAAAAGAAAAAAATTGAAAAAGTTGTAATTCTTTAATAATTTATTGACTATGTAAAGCTCCCTTTATTTAAAGAAGGGTAAAATTGGAAGAATATCATCAATGTCTATATCTAAAACACCACTCATTTAGGAACGAATTGTGTAAAAGGTTAAGTGTCTGTTTGGGATTGCTTATTTCCACAAAAAACACTTATTTTAAGAAAAAACACATTTAAAAAAAAAAAGAGTGTTTGGTAAACATGCAAATATGCTTTTAAGAATAAGCAGAAGCAGTTTTTCTGCTTTTCAAAAAAGAACAAAAGCATAAGAAGACAATTATTTTTTAATGATAAAAATGTCCCTTTCACACACACACATCCCTTCTTAGTTAACTAACATTTCTTATAAGTTTGATTAAATTTTAATTTTAAAATTTTATATTTCATATTTACATCATAATTCTTTAAGATTTATTTATTGTTATTTTATTTTCACTTATTTTCTTTACATAATTTGAAAATATTTATTTTTGTTTGATGTTTCTAAGTAATATTTATATTATTTAAGTAATATATCATTATTTAATATTTTTAATGTATTTATATATATATATATAAATACTGATTGAGAATTTTAGAGTATTTCCTTTTAATTAAATAAAAATAAGATTTTAATTAAAAATATTATAATAGATATTTAAAATAAATTTTCTCTATAAATTGATTTTAGTAATAAAAGTCTTTTGATACATGTACTTTTTGTTCATTTGTCTCAAAAAAACACTTCTTGAAAAAAATTATCCAAACACAATTTGTTTATCAAAAGTACTTCCCAAATGAATTTACCAAACACAAATTGCTTTTTATTCAAAAGCACTTTTCTGAAAAGCTATTTTATAAAAGTGTTCCCCAAATATATAGTTTTGTAACAGCAATCCCAAACGGGCTCTAAATATAAGTGCTTAATTGGGTTGACTCACTTGGAATTGGATAGCGAGCTAAAAAGGGGTTACTTCTTTTGCCTAGGAAAATTATATAAATATACCATTTAAAAGTCAATATTACAAAATATATCGATATTATTTTTTATTTACAAAAGGTTATTTTTATTTACTAACTTTATTAATTATTCATGTGCACAAAGCAACTATTGTTCCACGAGGAATGGCTCTTGGTATGGTTGTTCAATTGCCTGAGCAACCATGTACGTCTTGGAGTAACTATTGACCTCAATGGATCTCTTTTGGTGCTCCACAGGTCGGTTCTCTAAAAATCACCTTCGACATCCATCCCATACAACAATTCACCTATGCTCCAACAGTTGGGTACTATGTAGTTTTGATGATTGACAAACTGACACGTGAATGAAACATGTTACTTGAGTTGGTCCACGCATAGGAAATCAGATTTCCAGTTTCACTGATAGATGTAGACAAGATTGCTTAAAGACAAGAACGAATAAGCAAGCCTAATTATGATATACTCAAGCTACTGATCATGTGGGGAATATAACAAGTTGAATTTGATTCAAACACTTAATGATAAGGGAAAGCAATTTGAGATGAAAAAGAAGTCCGACGTGAAGAAAGAGTTTCACTTCTGAGTATATCTTGAAGAGTCCTATGTGTGGGAGGAGAAAGATTCTGATAAATAAACATGTGCTGATTTAAAAGAGTTGGAGTTTTACTACAACACTAAGGAAACAAGAGTTGGAATTAAAGAAAGAGTCTCACTTGAAGTAGAACTCTATGCAATGAGAGTTCTAATTAAAGGAGGAGTTTGAAATAAAGAATGACTCTTTGAAGAGCTATGCTTAAATAGAAGGTGCATCAGTCAGAATAATTCATTTACTTACAAAATAGAAAAGCACAATCGACAGATTGACTTCACGAAGTGCTACTCAATCATTGAAGAAACACATTGAAGAACCTGGTCCTAAGTATAAAATCCAGCTAAGAGTTTTACGTTGATTTTTAGAGTTGTTCATTGTGTTTGAACTATTGATGTAATATTAGTTTCAGTGTGTTATAAACTAAATTAGGAGCTAGTCTTTGAGTTGGGGAAAACTCAGAGACTTTGGGAAAGCATACCTTGGGAGGTATGTGTGTAGTTAGGAATTAGAGTTTATAATTCCTAGTTGTTGAGTTATAGGGATTAGAGTTTATAATTCCTATTTGTTGGTTACAAGAGTTTTGTAATCAGTCGTTATTGAGGCTCAGAGTTATTTAGTGAAGTTGGGGTTAAATCCTGTAGAGGTACAAGTTGTGTTTTTTAACACCTTTTTGATCCGGGTGTTTTCCACGTAAAAATTATTATGTTCTTTACTTTCTGTTTTACTGCTTCCTTGGAACACGTCAGGCAACCCGTTTCATAGATAAGCAACAGTTAGGCAAAAATAAGATAATCAGTAGGGCACGAATTCTTAACAAGTGGTATCAGAGAGAGGTTGTCTTAAAAATGACTAGCACCTATGAGAAAAATCAATATGATGAATTCCGCACCACCTACTGGTCAGTGAAGGTCAATCCACTATTAGACCTCCACTCTTTGATAGTTCTTTCTTCATTTGGTGGAAATCTAGGATGGAAACATTTATTCAAGGGGAAGACTACGAGTTATGGGATAGGATCACTGATGGTCCTACTATTCCAATGAAGTTAGAAGATGGGAAACAGGTGAAGAAAGTAAGAAGTGAATTCACTCCTGATGACTTATTGGCATTAAGTAAAAATACTAAGGCCAAAAATATTTTGGTCTGTGGATTAGGACGTGCTGAATATAACAGGGTATCAACATGTACCACTGCTAAGCAAATTTGGGATGCTCTAGTAAATTCTCATGAAGGCACATCTCAAGTAAGAAAATTCAGAATTTCTCTTCTTTTCACTGAGTATGAGGCATTTAAGATGATGGAGAATGAAACCTTACATGAGATGATGACAAGGCTTACTGACTTAACAAATGAGCTGACCTCCTTAGGAAAAGCTATATATGAATAAGAACAAGTAGAGAAGGTACTGAGGGTATTACTAAATTCAAAGTGGAATGTTAAGGTAACTACAATCAGGGAAGCAAATAAGGATCTTGTAGGCATGACCCTGGATGAATTAGTGGGGAATTTAAGAACTTATGAAATGGAAATTGATGAAACTACAGTTCTAGAAGCCCCAGAAGATACCTTAGCTATGAAGGCATCTTACAGTGATCAAGAAATTGAACTTGATAAAGAACAAGTTGCCTTTATAGCTAAGAACTTCAGCAAATCCTTCAAAAAGAAGAAGGGAACAAGTAACAAGAAATGGTCAAATGACAATCTAAATGGATGCTACAAGTGTGGTAATACTGATCATCATATCAAGGATTGTCCTGTCTGGGAAATAGAATGGAGAAAGGAAAGGGCTGAAAAGGAATTGAAAGAAAAAAACAAAAAGAGGGAAGAATATGGAATGGTAGCAGCTTAGGGATTTGACTCAGATGATGATGAAGTTGATGAAGCAACACTCATGGCTCTTGGAGATTCAGACTTGGAGGAAGAAGATGATGCTTCTGAGGTAAGTATACTTGAACTTAAAGAAAAGTTGCATTTGTTTTCTAAAAAAAAATTTATTTCCTTGATGAGTGCACTAATTGATGACTTCTAAGAATCAACTTCTGATAGGGATGAGCTGTTCAACAGTCTTGCAAGAATTAAATTTGATTTTATTGATTTAGAAGCTTGCAAGAACACTGTTGAATAGGAAAGCTGCTCTCTCAAGAAACAAGTTGAGCAACTTTATTCTTCAAATAATGATCTTAAGTCTGAAGTTCTAAAATTGACACTCTCTGAAAAAGGAAAAAACACCAAGAGTAAAGAGCAAGAAAAAGTTGAACTTGAATTGGTCAAGTACAAAGAAGAGTGCAATAATGCAACAAAAATGGTGAATAAAGTGAGTCAAGAAGTGTCTACACTAAAACTTGACCTTGAAAGATCAAACAGGTGGACAAATTCCTCAAGAATTGTTCATAAGTTGAGTGAAAGATATCACAGTGAAAAAGCTGGTTTAGGTTTTCACAAAAGTCTTGATGCTTATTAAGACTTGTGCTATATCTGTGGAAACCTTGGACATCCAACTACTGAATATCCAGTTGCTGCCAAAAGCAGATCCAGCAGTCTAAATCTGGCAAATAAACTATCTCAGACCAAGAAAAGGATAACTAAAACTTGTCAGAGAAACAGGTCACGTAACTTGTTGCCTGCATGGGCTAGAAGAAATCTGATTCATCCATTTACTCATAAGAAAGGACCCAATCTTGTCTGGGTTCCTAAAGTTAACCCCTAATTTGTTTTACAGGTGAGAGTGAAAGGAGGCAGGAAAAATTTGTGCATAAATAAAGCTTGCTCAAGGCATAAAACTAGAAGAAAATAAAATTTCTTTCACTCACCACATTTAAAGGGGGAATGGATCATTTGAAAAATAGAAAGATTTATAGTACTGGTGTAAGGGGGAAGCAAGGGAGATTTTAAAAAAAAATGAAAAAAAGGATAACAATGAAACTGATGAGCATGCACAGGTACATGTTGTACTACCTGGTCTAACTGTTGTACAGACTGAGGGCATATTGATAGGGGGAACAACAAATAAAGAAATGGATGCATCAATAAAACCAACACAAGTTGCTAGTAATTTTGTTAGTAGTTTATAAGAATTGGTGTTGTCAAAAGGATCTTGAGATATCCCATAGAAATCAATGGCTTGAGACTATGGTATCCAAAGAAAAGCAATTTCACTCTTGAGGGCTATAAAAATGTTGACTATGTAAGCACCAAAGGCACTAAGTAGAGAGCATTTTGAAAGGAATACGTTAGACTTGGGAATGATTAAAATTGCATGAACTCCCCTCAATGATTGACTAGAATAATCATTTTTTTCTTAATCTTATTAGCTAAAAGGTTATTCTATTCAGTCTTGCACATTTAGTTGTGTGTTCTAATTCCAGAATTTTAACTTTTCTAACCTAATTTTGTATTAGATTGTGCAGAAAAATAGGTACAAGCAAACAATTGTGACCACAAAGTTTTTCTTAGCAGGTATGTTCTTCACTGACATAAGTATAGGTTGTCTAAGTTGAAACAGTTGAGCATACCTGTTCAATTTCTCACACTTCATTCTCCCCTTGTCTTATAAAGCCGACGAATTGGTTGACCAAACTTTCTTTGATTCTCTCCAAATGGTTGTGCACAAATATGTTAATCCTACACCAGAAATTCCTTCTTCTCTCTCAACCAAAATATCAGTTGTGTACCATGGATTTTCCAAGCTTGATCATCAATCATATGCAGCATAATTTTTCTGAGAAATGAAAAGGGATATGATCTCCCTTTTAGTTCCTAATTGGTTATTTTTTTTTGGATTTCTCAGTCCTAGTTCAGGTTGACTTAGAAAACAACAATAGATGTTCTTGAACAGATGAATCATGTTGCTCTACCAGTTTCAATAAGGAGGGCTAACACAAATTTTTTTTTGAAAAAAATGATTTGGCTAAAAAAAGAAAATACCTGAACTTGAAGCAGCACAAGATAGTTATGAAGTGGAATAACTGGTCCTTCAAGCTTGGATCATGACTTTGAAGCTTGACTTTGATTAAGTGAGGGATGAAAATATTGAAGCCATTCGTCAATTGACATAGTTGATATCACTTGTTCCTCCTTTCTCTTCACTATTTGTATCCTTAGCCATGTCCCATTTTTATACCATATTTTTTTTTATTAATTCTCACTTGTTTTTCTTTGTTCAGTACTAGCTTAGGTTAATGTGGAACATGCTTTATCAGTTAAATGGAATGGTTATCTTGGATAACTTGACTCATTTTTGCTCTCTTTAATACATTACTATATTGGCTAGAGTCTTTGTCTGATTGTTTTAGTGATAGCCCCAGTGGCCATGGATAGCATAACAAATCACTTTGGCTAGTATATTATTGCATTGAAATGTTTTTTTGATGATGCAAAAAGGGGGAAGATAATAGGGTTGTGCAATGTTTATAACCCATTGACTAACTTGTTTCATTCTAGTGTTTTATACTTTAATGCCTACAGGTGAAGATGGTTGAATACATAAGACAAGAGGTTTGTCATCATAAAAAAGAGTGAATTTGTTGGGTACTATGTAGTTTTGATGATTGACAAACTGACACATGAATGAAATATGTTACTTGAGTTGGTCCACTCATAGGAAAGCAGATTTTTAGTTTCACCGATAGATGCAGACAAGATTGCTTAAAGATAAGAACGAATAAGCAAGCCTAATTCTGATATACTCAAGCTACTGATCATGTGGGGAATATAACAATTTCAATTTGATTCAAACACTTAATGATAAGGGAAAAAAATTTGAGTTGAAAAAGGAGTCCTACGTGAAGAAGGAGTTTCACTTCTGAGTATATCTTGAAGAGTCCTATTTGTGGGAGGAGAAAGATTCTGATAAATAAACATGTGCTGATTTAAAAGAGTTGGAGTTTTACTACAACACTAAGGAGACAAGAGTTGGAATTAAAGAAAGAGTCTCACTTGAAGTAGAACTCGATGCAATGAGAGTTCTAATTAAAAGAGGTGTTTGAAATAAAGAATGACTCTTTGAAGAGCTGTGCTTAAATAGAAGATGCATCAGTCAACGTTGATTTTTAGAGTTATTCATTGTGTTTGAACTATTGATGTAATATTAGTTTCATTGTGTTATAAACTAAATTAGGAGCTAGTCTTTGAGTTGGGGAAAACTCAGAGACTTTGGGAAAGCATACCTTGGGAGGTATGTGTGTAGTTAAGAATTAGAGTTTATAATTCCTAGTTGTTGAGTTATAGGGATTAGAGTTTATAATTCTTATTTGTTGGTTACAAGAGTTTTGTAATCAGTTGTTGTTGAGGCTCAGAGTTATTTAGTGAAGTTGGGGTTAAATCCTATAGAGGTACAGGTCGTGGTTTTTTACACCTTTTTGAGCCAGGTGTTTTCCACGTAAAAATCATTGTGTTCTTTACTTTCTGTTTTACTGCTTCCTTGGAACACGTCAGTCAACCCGTTTCATAGATAAGAAATATTTAGGCGAAAATAAGATAATCAGTAGGGCACGAATTCTTAACACCAACACCATGAGGTCTACCAAAACTGATTCCTCTTTCCGCCGCTGCCAAAAGTTCACTTTCTTTCTAATTTTGTATTCTTTCTCTGTTTGAAGGTGATGTTTGAGACTTCCATTCCCGGAGTAGAAAGAAAAATACTACAGAGAGCTGGAAGCTGCTGTCGAGCGAGCTTACTGTCTTTGCATTGTGTAGAGTTCTGTTATTTAACTAATTAATTATTTCTATTATTTCTATTACTTAGTATTGAAATGGAATAAGTCAGAGTAGAGGGGAATTGTTGTTGTTTGATTGATTATGTTGATTAATTATCTTGAGGTGCATTAGGTTTATTATTGTTAGTCAATTTAGTGTATTTTCAGCAAGAACTAGTTTTTGTTTCAATTGATGAAATATTGGTTAATGTTATTGTAATTGCATAGAACATGTATGTGGAAAGACTAGTTGATGCTTATTGCATTTGTTATTGGGAACTTCCTCTCTGTCCTCTTCTATTCATTTTGATTTAGTACTTATGCAATGGCTCTTGGTATGGTTACTCAATTGCATGAACAGGATGAGACTAGCATCTCCCCTAAGAAAATGCTTGCTCGACTTGATGTTGCCATGGGAGGGAGAGTTGCTAGAGAGCTCATTTTTAGAGAAAGTGAAGTAACTTCTGGTCCATGTGATGATATCAAGCAAGCAACCAGGCTTGCCAGAACCATGGTCACCAAGAGCAAGGAAGAGGGTCTCGTTACTCACAACTATGACGATGATGGAAAGAGCATGAGAATCGAGACTAGGCTTTTAGTCGTATAGATATTAGTGTTTTAATAATATTATTGTAGACACCTAACTTTGTCCCTTCCGAAGACCCAAGTTACACATTTTTATCCCCGTCTTACCACGTGCCCTACCCCGTGTAATTATCCCTCCACAAAATATAAAAAAATTAATAACAAAACTCCCTAATAAAATAACAACCCTTACCCTAACAAACTTTATCCTAACCAACTCACCTACCCCTACCCCACGTAATCACTCTTCTCCCACATTTATTTTCCACAAAGAAAAGAGCATATACACTACACTACAAGTAAAAAAGAAGGGGCCTATTTTGAAATATTCCTTTTTTGGATCTTTTCTTTCCAATTTCAAAAAATATATAGAAAAACCATAGGCACGTTTTTTTCTTCTTTCTTTTTCTTATCGGGGGCCTACTGGATTTTTCTTGAACAACACTACATCACAACAAAAATAGGAGAGAGTTCCACATAAAAAAAACGAATGACATCTTTCTTTTGTTTTCCATTCATCACAAAAAACTTTACATATATATTCACACCATCATCTTTTATTTTTGGGGATAGATACACGAACCTCTGGAATTACCATTTTCACATAATACACACTGCCAATAGACCATCATCCATATAAACTCTACACAATACCACGCACATACCCACACAAAGCAGAACATGCACACACTGATGTTGATGCACAAAAATCAGTAGCAAGAACAGAGGGAAATTGGGGGAAGGGGTTGTTGAGGACTTCATTTTTCTTCTCCTTTTTCTGCTGCTGTGCACACACATAAAGAGAGAGAACTGGTCAGAGAGAGGAATAAACGGAGAGGAGAAGTGGGTATTTGAGTGAGAGAGGAGAGAAAAGGGATGAGGGTTAACTGTTCTGGCGTTCTTGGTCGGAAATAACATCCTTTCACCGAAAAACATTTAATTTCACTCACCACTTGTTTGAATTTATCATTTTCAGGATGACTCTAGTTGATTCTAATAAGGAAACAGTCATACCGGCTTCAGGTTTTTCCCATTCGGAG
Organism: Capsicum pubescens; assembly: GCA_030864215.1. NCBI lineage: Eukaryota > Viridiplantae > Streptophyta > Magnoliopsida > Solanales > Solanaceae > Capsicum > Capsicum pubescens. The sequence continues at coordinate 276,014,056 of CM061542.1, forward strand.
CCTCGATTTTGATTTTTTTTGTTTTCGTTTATTCTTCGTGGAGCCTTGCTCGCCATCGGGTCTGAGTGAATTGGAGTTCGAGATCGATGTTTTTGATTTGGGTTTTTTGGTTGAGGTTCAACATTGAGGTTCTGTTTGGACGCAGTTCTATTTGGAAAGACCAATTAATTGAAATAAAGCTTCAAATTGAGGTCCAATTCTACTCTCTTTCCCTTTTAATTTCATCATTTATGATTTTCGGTGCATTAAATGAAATATTGTGTGTTGTGGTTGATCATTGTTGGCGATGAATAGTTGTTGGTTTTGATTCGTTTTTTTTGGTTATAAACTGTGTAATGAAATGATATCTCGTTAAGAATTAAAAAAGAATTTAGGGGTGGAATTGAAACTTGATGAAAAAGGGTAAGTTTTGGTTGGTTTGATTCATGAGTTATTGTTTGACTTGAAATGAACGTTAATCGAACTTGATAGTATTATAATATGTCGAGTAGGGTAGGCAAATGCTAAGTCGAGAAGGCAAATTTTAGGTTGTGTTTTGTTGAATGATTGAATGTGCGTGTCAATGTTTCGTTCTACTTTATCGCTAAAGATTTGAAGATCTATTCATTTAGGCGGGGAATGCCTCGTGGTCATTTGTATTTATTCACCAGGGAATGCCCCGACATATTATGTTGATGGAAGACGTTCGTGATGAAAGCCCGAGGAATCGGGTGAAACATTGGAGTTTAGTCTAGGAATAGTTTAGAATAGGATTTATTTTTTCGCATATTTTTATTTTGGACTGTATAATTGGACTGAACACTATATTTTGGGTTTGTTTTGATTTGTGTGTTTGATTGATTATTTTTTGTGTTTTGTGTGGTTTATACATTTGTAGTGCCAAATTAGCCGATTCACTCTACCAAGCGACCGTGGTCGAACCACGGGATCGATGGGGTGCCTAACACCTTCCCCTCGGTCAACAGAATTCCTTAACCGGAATCTTTGTTCGCAAGCCAGTTTCAAGAGTCAAATCATTTTGACAAGGATTTTCCCAAAGGTGACTTGGCACACCGATTTATGCCAAATGGCGACTCTGAGTTTAAATGTAAATAATCCTTTTTCAAAATAAATTTTCATATTTTGTCACTCAATAATAAAAACCCTTTCGAACCTAGATTAAATTTTTTTGGAGTACAAAAAGAGGGTGTGACAGCTCTGGCGACTCTACTGGAGAATTTTCAGAATTCGAACTTATTTTTTTGAGTTGTATCGGCTTAGTTTGGAACTATAGGTGTATAGACATTTTATTTGAGTTGTTTTGTGTTATTGTTTATCATTGTTGAGTGCCTACGTGTTTTTTGTTTACAGTATTTATCCTATGTGTTACCTCTTTTATATCTGACATCATGTGCATAACTCGAGTCATTCTTTCCGCAACAAGTCTCGGAGCGCACGTCGTGCGCACGAACTCTAGTTGAGTCACCTTTATTTTAGGGGAGAGCCGTTGGATGTATGGAGTAGGTGGAAAGCTAAGCAGCCACTATTGACCATATGCTCCCCCAAACGGCCTTGTTAGTGAACCTCAGCGTAGGTCAGCCTTTAGGTCATGCTTATGTGCATCATATTGAGACCTAGCAGGGCCCACTTGGTCCTTTGTAGGAGACTTAACTCTAAAGCATTCCTACGTGCTAAATTTGAGGATAACGTGGTCATTTGACAGACTGATGTGGGGTAAAGCATGTGTTAGAAGTAAAGTGTGAAAAAAAAAAGTCCAAAAAAGAGTTTTGTAGTTTTAAGAGTTCTTTATGTCTTTTGTTTTTCATAATTCAAAATTTTCAAAAAAGATTTTTTTTTACAGGAGCTTTTATAAAAGAAAAATGAAAAAAGTTGGTAGAAGTTTTGTATATTTCTTATAACAAAAATGCCAAAAAAAAAAATTCTTTCGTAGTTGTTGGTGTCAGTTTTATGTGAAGTCTCAAATTGAAAACCCCAAAAAGATTTTATTCGGCTGTCTTTGGTCGTTTCTCTTAAGTTAGGGTCAATCTTTCAGTGAATCCTTAATTGTCCAATCTGGACGAACTACGTACCCCTGATTCTCCTCTCTCGGGAGTGACATACGTAGGCAACCTATTGCGGGTTCGGGGATCTTATTCCAAAAAAAAAAAAAATTAAAAAAAAAGATTTTCTTCACTTTTATTTAGAGTAGGTGTTTCATATACATCTTCAAGGGAAAACTACAAAAAAAATTTCCTTTAATAGTTTCAAGTTTCATTTTCATATGAAATTCAAAATTGAAAAATCCAAAAAGATTTTTCTTTGGTAATCATAGGTTTCGTTTTGTATAGGTATTTTAAAAGTGAAAAATGCAAAAAGATTTTCGTCAATTCTTTTGACAAATTGTTATTTTCTTTTCTTCTCAAAGTTTCAAGGAAAAGAATGAAAAAGGAGTTTAATTGGCCATTTTGGCAAGACTTCATGAACTACTCACACCTGATTCTCCTCTCTCGGGGGTGAGATACGTAGGCGCCCTTCTTGGGTTCGGTGACCTTTTAAAAAAAAAAGAGGTTTTGAAAAATTATTGAACTCTAACGCATTTTCTATCTCTTGTCCAGTTAGTTTAAGGTGGTTGGTTTGTGGCATTTTGGCTGGTCCTCCATATTTCTCTAAGTCATAGAGGAAGTTATGGACAACAAGGATTCCGAGTTAGTGGTCACTAATCAGATAGGGAGTTCGGGGAATGAGAATGTAGGAGATAATGAAGAGATTCAGAAATTAAGGCGGCAAATAACAGAAATGCATCGAGCTTGGGCTAATGGGTTTCCACCTCCTCCAGTTCCCACTGATAATCTAGAATATCTTTCTAGCTTGCCTCCCGTGTCACATGCACAATTTCCCATTTTTGTTGATATGCCACAACATGCATCAGGATCGACTCCAGGGCAACAATATCCAACCACTTTCAATGTTCATTTCCTCACTCTCCAATCCAAGACTACCACATACTCGGATCCATCTGTTGTTCATGATTTTACGGTGCCACCCCCACCTGAAGCTCCTACTTTTGATGTTCATCCACAGTTGTGCCTCCGTACTCTACAAGAGAGCCTGCATTGAATATTTTTAGTGATCAACATTATTCTCTCGAGCCTACATTTAAGTCGACTGGTCCTTACGATTGCCCTCAACCGCCTGAATTTCCTCCTAACACTGAGAAGCCTGTTATGACAGAAGAACAAGAGGAAATAGCCAGAAAATTGAGAAGTTTGGAACTGACTATGAAAAACTTGCTAGGACTTGGGGGGTACAAAAGTGTCTCATATAAAGATCTGTGCATGTTTCCTGGTGTATATCTTCCTCTTGGTTTTAAAATGCCAAAGTTTGAGAAGTATGATGGACATGGCAATCCTGTAGCACATTTGAGACGCTATTGCAACCAGCTAAGGGGCGCTGGAGGGAAGAAAGAATTACTCATGGCATATTTCAGTGAGAGTCTTTCAGGTCTAGATTCAGAATGGTTTGTTGACCAAGACATTGACAAATGGATTAGTTGGGATGACCTAGCTAACGAATTTGTGCAAAAATTTCAATACAATGTGGAGTTGATCTCTGAAGAAAAATCCCTAACTAGTATAACAAAGAAAAATACTGAGAGTTTCAGGGAGTATGCGATCAGATGACGCGAACAAGATGCTAGAGTAAAACCGCTAATGAAAGAAAGAAAAATAGTGGAGGTGTTTATTCAAGCGCTGGATAAAGCATATTATCAACACTTGTTACCTGCATTAGGCAAGCCGTTCATTGAGGTCCTCAAAATGGGGGAGATGATAGAGGATGGAATTAAGACTGGTCGTATTGTGTGTTTGTAACATTGAAAGCGACTACTCAAGCAATTCAAAAAGGTTCGGGAAGTATTGGAGGAAAGATGAATGAGGAAGATGCATCTGCCATTATAGTTGGACAACAGGCACGGGTAAGAGGACCATATCATCGTTACCCACGGGCTCAAACCCAAGTTTATGGCCAAGTTCCACAGAATCTTTCCCAAAATCCATTATATTCCATTCCCCCATCTCCATATCAAGTGTATAATGCGCAACCATATGTTCAACCCCTATCTTACCCACACTGGCGCGTGCCAACTCTGTCGAGTTATCCTCCAGCTCCACATACATACCGAATCCCTTCTAGGTCTGGTTTTCAATTTAAGCCAAATAATGAAATGAGACAGAAGTCGAGGGATAACTTCACACTAGTTGGAGAGTCGTATGCAAGTTTATTACAGAGATTGGTACAGCAGGACATGATCACTCCTCTCTTTGGGTATACTTCTGACCCACATTCGAGAAGTTTTGATCCTAATGTACGATACGCATATCATTCTGATGTTCAGGGTCACAGTATTGAAGATTATCGTACTTTAAAATGAGAAATTGAAAAGATGATTCAAGATAAATCAATCATGGTATAGAACATTGACAGTGAGGAAAGCTCTAGTCTTGCTGATATGCAAACCATTGGCTAAGATGTCAGGCTGAGCAATTGAGAAGTCACCCCTCTCCTTACTAGGAAGGGAGTCTGGTAGTTTGTTTTGTTTTATTTTCTGCTATCCGAACTATTTCAGGGTTGTAGTTCGGGATCTATCTTGTTTTGTTCTTTTGTTTTTATGTTCAAACCCTTCTATCTTTTGTTTCAACTAAATGAAGTGTCCCATTTTTCCCTTTGTTTTAAATATGTGTTGTTTGTTTGTTTTCTTTACATAGTACATTTTATGTTGACCCTAGTGATATGACATGCTAGTGAAATTTTTAGCCAGATCTTAAAATCCAGTTTAAGCATGAACTTTGAATTAGAGGGTTAAAGTTAGAAAAAAAGAGCATATGAGAAAATAGATAGAGTGCTGAGATATTTGGTAATAGGTTAAGGCAATTATTTTGAGAATCACAAGAACTTGGTTATCGATCGAAAGACAGGTCCCAATTAGGTCAAATAGTGGGCGTGTGATCCCTATATCAAGAGAAACAAGAAGATAATTAGCTCCACGAAAGCATAATGAATCTTTCAATGTGAGGGATGTACAACAAATGTGGAGTTGTATGTTTGTCAAGTATATAAAAAGAGGTGAAACACATGTTCGGGGCAAGTTAGTGTTGTAAAATATGTCATAAGTGATATTGATCGTGTACTTTCACATTGCATGCTACATACTAGTATTTTCAAGGATTGATACGACGAAGGCATTTTATTCTGCTATCCAAACATTATGTCATCCTTTGTTTACCCCATTTGAGCCTTAGTGTTATTTTTTTTCATACCCCTCTTTTGGAATCAAGATAGATTCAACAAAGCTCAAAAGAAAAGTTTCGAGCAAAAATAGTGTTAGAAAAAAAAAAAAGAAAAATGTGTCCAAAAAGAAAGAAAAGAGAAGAATATCAAGAAAAAGAGAGTCAGAAAAAAGAGAGAAAGAGTCAATAAAAGAAACATAAAAGAAAAGAGATCAAAATCAAGGAAAAGAACAAACTGCCAGAACTACGCATGACCTGATTCTCCTCTCTCGGGGGTGAGATACGTAGGCTGCCCTACTAAGGGTTCGGTCCAACCAAATAAATAATTTAGCGTCACCCAGTCAAAAGAAACTGGGGAATGATTTAATCCTCATTGTTCGAGTCGATTCCAAAAGTTGTAAGTCCTAATCCACTTTAAGTGTCGTTTGGGCCTCATGCCATCCTTTCTTTCCAACCCTATCCAAAAGCCAAGTTACAACCAAAGAAAGACCTTCAGATCAATATTTGAGGATGTTAAGGCAAAGCATGCAAGGGATATGATGATGTATTTAGGAACTACTTGTCTTCCTCAGCACAAGGAATCAAGAGAGAAATAAAAATGAGAGAGTCTTATTGGTGAAAACCCTCACGGGTACCATAAGGCGATGGTAAGTTGAGAGAGATAAAAATGAGAGAGTCTTATCGGTGAAAACCCTTACGGGCACCATAAGACGACTGTGAGTTGAGAGAGATGAAAATAAGAGAGTCTCAATGGTGAAAAGCCCTCACAGACACCATAAAGAAATGGTGAGCTGAGGAAAAGACCCTTTAAGGCACCACTAGCCGAATGACGTTTGAATGCAATTGGCCTAAGAGAGCAACTCAGTTTCAATGTCATTAACTCAATAACAATTGGTAGAAAGTTTGGATGGAAAGATCAGGTAGTTTAATCCAAAATGCATGGCATAATCATTAGAGTTGACTGTCATTTTTAGATAAATTTTTCATTTCTTTATTTCAAATGGAGACACTCATTGTCTTTTCTTTATTCTCTTTATTTTTATTTTGTTTTCTTGAGTCAATTGTCCAAATAAAAGTCATTGTCATTTTTTTCTTGTCTTTGAGTAAAGTCCGTGTCAAAATAAGTGAGAAAAGATTTCAAAACTAGCTACCAGCTTCTTCAATTGCACAAAGCAAGACAAAAGGGCCATCACATGCAAAAGACATGATTGTGAGCCAAAACTAGGCATGTAGAAAGTTTTGTCAGCCGACAAGTCTGGGAACTCATGGAAATACCAAGGTTCAAAGGGTTTATCAGAGAAACATGACAAAGCAGAGATACTGTATTTGTTTCAGAGTCACGCTTAATAATCTGAGTTCGGGTCAATGATGCAGCAAGACAGTGACACATGCTGATGGTTGAAAGCAAGATTAAATGTGACTGGGGCAAGAGCGATTTCCACGAAAGCCAAAGCCACAAACCAACAACCATGTTTTTAAACTAACAAGTTTTCTTTGTATGAAATAGGAACACATGTTACCTTCGAATCTAGGATTTCAAAGCCTAAACATCAAAAGTTGAAATGCCTCACTTCCACAAATGCAGGAGACACACTTCTTTGTTTAGTTAATTCAAGCAATATTTGTAAGGAGATGCACTTCCTTGTTTGGGCAATTCAAGTGACATTTATGAGGAGATGCACTTTCTTGTTGGGTAATTCAAGTGACATTTGTAAGGAGACGCACTTCTTTGTCTGGGTAATTCAAGCGCTATCATAAGGAGACGCACTTCCAAAGGAGACACACTTCCTTGTTTGGTAATTCAAGCGCTATCATAAGGAGACACACTTCCAAAGGAGACACACTTCTTTGTTTAGTAATTCAAGCAATATTTGTAAGGAGACGCACTTCCTTGTTTGGGAAATTCAAGCGGTATTTATAAGGAGACGCACTTCCTTGTTTGGGTAATTCAAGCAACATTTGTAAGGAGACGCACTTCCTTGTTTGGACAATTCAAGCAACATTTGTAAGGAGACACACTTCCTGGTTTGGGAAATTCGAGCAACATTTGTAAGGAGATGCACTTCCTTAATTCAAGCGCTATCATAAGGAGACGTACTTCCAAAGGAGACACATTTCCTTGTTTGGTAATTCAAGCGCTATCATAAGGAGACACACTTCCAAAGGAGACACACTTCCTTGTTTGGTAATTCAAGCAACATTTGTAAGGAGACGCACTTTCTTGTTTGGGAAATTCAAGAAATATTTGTAAGGAGACACACCTCCTTGTTTTGGTAATTCCAGCAACATTTGTAAGGAAACGCACCTCCTTGTTTTGGTAATTCCAGCAACATTTGTAAGGAGACGCACTTCCTTGTTTGAACAATTCAAGTGATATTTGTAAGGATACACACTTCCTTATTTTGGTAATTCAAGCGCTATTATAAGGAGATGCACTTCCAAAGGAGACACACTTCCTTGTTTGGTTAATTCAAGAAATATTTGTGAGAAGACGCACTTCCTTGTTTGAGTAATTCAAGAGACATTTTTTAGGAGACGTACTTCCTTGTTTTGGTAATTCAAGCGGTGTTGGTAAGGAGAAGCACTTCCTTGTTTGGTTAATTCATGAAATATTTGTAAGGAGAAGCACTTCCTTGTTTGGTTAATTCATGAAATATTTGTAAGGAGATGCACTTCCTTGTTTGGTTAATTCAAGAAATATTTGTGAGGAGACACACTTCTTTTTTTTGAGTAATTCAAGAAGTATTGGTAAGGAGACGCACTTTCTTATTTTGGTAATTCAAGCGGCATTGGTAATGAGATGCACTTCCTTGTTTTGATCATTCAAGCAACATTGGTAAGGAGATGCACTTCCTTGATTGGGTAATTCAAACTTTGCTTTTTGGGTAATGCACTTCCTAATTTAAGTTTTGATTCTCTGTAGATGTACTTTCTAGTCGAGTTATTGCACTTAATCCTTAGGAGACGTACTTTCTTGCTAGTTTTCATTTGTTAGGTGACACACTTTTTAACTTAAACTTATATCTCTAGAAGACACACTTTCTAGTTAGAATCCCTCACTTTAATTCTTAGGAGACGCACTTTATAGTCTTGGTTATTCAATTTTACTCTCAAGAGATGCATTTCTTGGTCAGAGTCTTGATTCATCATTGCAACATGCAAGTAGGTATGATATGACTTTTCCAAAAGTCTTCTGATGATAAACTGGGGCAAAATTTAATTCTTATTTTTGGAACTTTACTTTTCTGGAAAACAAAATTTCTCTTTATAACAATTTTTGTTTGGGATAATTTTCTTTCCAGTTTTGATGTGATTTCAGGAGCCTGCCCGAAGCACAGGGCGAATAAATGGAAAACCAAGCAACAAGGTGAAGAAATTGAAAGTTAAATAGATTGAAAAATAGCAAGTCAGGAGCCCGCCTGCAGAAAAGGGTGAAGAAGTTGAAAGCATAGCAACAAGTTGATGAAATAGCAAGTCAGGAACCCACCTGGAGAACAGGGTGAAGAAATTGAAAGGCAAGCAACAAGTTGAAGGAATTGCAAGTCAGGAGCCCGCCTGAAGAATAGGGTGATGAAACTCAAGTCAAGAGTCCAAAAGAAGCTGCATAGATAGGATTTTGTAATTTCATTTATGTTTTAACATGTAATTTTTATTTTTGATGTAATGACAGAGCCGCGGACTGGAACCTCGATGGAACCTCACTTGACTCTCCAACTCGGCATAGTTCCTCTCCTTCCAACCCTTTGAGATACGTGTCAATTGATTCCTTCATAACTTGGGTAGGTAGGATGTCCTAAGTCAAAACTCGGTTGATCTTCTTTCTTCTATTTCTTTCCTTGAATAATGGTCGGGTCAAAATTTGGTCTCGTTGTCTACTTCTTTGTCTGAAAACTATTCGTGTTTTCATTCAAAGGGGGAATGATGTAGACACCTAATTTTGTCCCTCCCTAAGACCCAAGTTACACATTTTTATCCCCGTCTTACCATGTGCCCTACCCCGTGTAATTATCCCTCCACAAAATACAAAAATAATAATAACAAAACTCTCTAACAAAATAACAAACCTTACCCTAACAAACTTTATCCTAACCAACTCACCTACCCCTACCCCATGTAACCACCTCTCCCCCATATTTCTTTTCCACAAAGAAAAGAGCATATACACTACACTACAAATAAAAAGGAAGGGGCCCATTTTGAAAGATTCATTTTTGGATCATTTCTTTCCAATTTCAAAAGATATACAAAAAAGCCATAGACACATTTTTTTTCTTCTTTCTTTTTCTTATCGGGGGCCTACTGGATTTTTCTTGAACAACACTACATCACAACAAAAATAGGAGGGGGTGCCACAGAAAAAAAATGAATGACATCTTTCATTTCTTTTCCATTCATCACAAAAAACTTTACATATATATTCACACCATCATCTTTTATTTTTGGGGACAGATACACGGACCTCTGGAATTACCATCTTCACATAATACACACTACCAATAGACCATCTTCTATATACACTCTACATAATACCACACACATACCCACACAGAGCAGAACACGCACACACTGATGTTGATGCACAAAAATCAGTAGCAAGAACAGAAGGAAATTGGGGGAAGGGGTTGTTGAGGACTTCATTTTTCTTCTCCTTTTTCTGCTGCTGCGCATACACATAGAGAGAGAGAATTGGTCGGAGAGAGGAATAAACGGAGAGGAGAAGTGGGTATTTGAGCGAGAGAGGAGAGAAAAGGGATGAGGGTTGACTGTTCCGGCGTTCTTGGCCGGAAATAACATCCTTTCACCGGAAAACATTTAATTTCGGTCACCACTGGTTTGAATTGATCATTTTCAGGCTGACTCTAGTTGATTGTAATCCGAAAATAGTCATACCGACTTCAGGTTTTTCCCATTCGGAGCCTCGATTTTGATTTATTTTGTTTTCGTTTGTTCTTCGTGGAGCCTTGCTCGCCATCGGGTCTGAGTGAATTGGAGTTCGAGATTAAAGTTTTTGATTTGGGTTTGTTGGTTGAGGTTCAACATTGAGGTTCTGTTTGGACGTAGTTCTATTTGGAAAGATCAATTAATTGAAATAAAGCTTCAAATTGAGATCCAATTCTACTCTCTTTCCCTTTTAATTTCATCATTTATGATTTTCGGTGCATTAAATGAAATAGTGTATTGTGGTTGATCATTGTTGGCGATGAATAGTTGTTGGTTTTGATTCATTTCTTTTGGTTATAAACTATGTAATGAAATGATATCTCGTTAAGAATTAAAAAGAAATTTAGGGGTGGAATTGAAACTTGATGAAAAAGGGTAAGTTTTGGTTGGTTTGATTCATGAGTTATTGTTTGACTTGAAATGAACGTTAATCGAACTTGATAGTATTATAATAAGTCGAGTAGGGTAGGCAAATTCTAAGTCGAGAAGGCAAATTTTAGGTTGTGTTTTGTTGAATGATTGAATGTGCGTGTTGATGTTTCTTTCTACTTTATCGCTAAAGATTTGAAGATCTATTCATTTAGGCGGGGAATGCCTCGTGGTCATTTGTATTTATTCACCGGAGAATGCCCCGACGTATTATGTTGGTGGAAGACGTTCGTGATGAAGGCCCGAGGCATCGGGTGAAGCATTGGAGTTTAGTCTAGGAATAGTTTAGAATAGGATTTATTTTTTCGCATATTTTTATTTTGGACTGTATAATTGGACTGAACACTATATTTTGGGTTTGTTTTGATTCGTGTGTTTGATTGATTATTTTTTGTGTTTTGTGTGGTTTATACATTTGCAGTGCCAAATTAGCCGATTCACTCTACCAAGCGATCGTGGTCGAACCACAGGATCGAGGGGTGCCTAACACCTTCTCCTCGGTCAACTGAATTCCTTAACCGAAATCTTTGTTCGCAAGCCAGTTTCAAGAGTCAAATCATTTTGAAAAGAATTTTCCCAAAGGTGACTTGGCACACCATTTTATGCCAAATGGCGACTCTGAGTTTAAATGTAAATAATCCTTTTTCGAAATAAATTTTCATCTTTTGTCACTCAATAATAAAAATCCTTTCGAACCTAAATTAAATTTTTTCGGAGTACAAAGAGGGGATGTGACAATTATGGTGTATGAATTGAATAGAAATTGGTATATTAATAATTTTATGGTGTATGAATTGTATAGAATTTGGTGTATGAACAGTTTTATGTTGTTTGAATTATATAGAAATTGGTGTATCAATAATTTTATAGTGTTTGAAATAGTTAGAAATTAGTGTAGCAATAATTTTATGGTGTTTTAACTATATGAACTATATAGAAATTGTTGTATCAATAATTTTATGGAGTCTTAGTAATTAGTGTATCAACAATATTACGGTGTCTTAAAAATTGGTGTATAAACAATTAAGGTGTTTGAACTATTTAGAAATTGGTGCATCAATAATAACAATTTTATAGTGTTTGAAATATATAGAAATTGGTGTATCAATAATTTTATGATGTCTAAAATGTATAAAAATTGGTAAATCAATAATTTTATGGTGTCTGATCTATATAGAAATAGGTGTATTAGTAATTTTATGGTGTATAAAATTTGTATGGGATTTGGTTTGAATCAATTGGAGAATTTACTACCATTAATGATATTTTCTCCAAAAAAATATTATAAATTAATGTCAATTGAATTAAATAAATTAATTTTAAAACGTAAAACAATATCAAATAAATGTGTTGTTTTTTTAGCTATCGTTATTTACTATTTTTTAAAAAACTTAGTTGAAAAACAAAATAGAAGAATTTATAGGATAAAATATCAACCATTAGTCCATTAAGTTGCCTCCTTAAATCATGCTATATTACTGTCTTTTATATTTTTCTTTTACCTTATTTGATAGATATTGTTACATTTCTATTATTATATTTTAAAAAGTAAAAAACTATTAATAGTTTTTGTAATATTGATTCTTAAATTGTATATTTATGTGATTTGCCCTTGCTTTGTTATGTGGATTGGATGAACGGAAATTGGCTCAAATATGTAAGTTCCTAACTCTCTTTTTCATTAGATAATTGAAATGCTTCTTTTGTCTTAATTAAACTTTTAAATTATGTTTGGGCAGACATTCTAGGAACTGAATTTACTAAGAAAATTAATCCATGTACACATTATCAGAATTTTGATACTCATATTTTTGTACCTGACTAAGTAGTCTGCAATCTGTATGATCTTTTAAATTTTCAGTAATATATCCCTTCTTACCAAAAAAAAAAAAAACTTTTAAATTATATATGTATATAAATTATATAACTAATTTAATATACGTATTTTGATTAAATTTAATTTGCAACAAAACATAGTAAAAAATGGTTAAATTATTTTGAGTAATAATATTAGAGTTAAAAATTAAAATTAGGATGATGAATTTTTTTCGCATAAGTTTGATATGAAAATTAATTAAATATATTTAATTAAAATAGTGGAAAACAAGGCAGAAGAAATAGCTTTCTTTTAGAATTTGCGGAGATTAATGTTAAAAATTGGCAAATTTATTTTAGTAAATTATTCGGGACCAAGAAGCATAGAGAAATTAATTGTAAAAAAAAGAGAGTCAAAATTAAGTGTCAACAATAATTACCTAATTTTACATATAAACTTATTGAGAGATATTCCATAAAAGAATGATACATAAAAAAATTAAATTCAATAACATATTTCTAATTAGGAAAAATATTACATGTATAACTATATATTTGAAAATTGGCAATGGTCAAAGAACCAAAAAGGTAACCCAATTAATATTATGAGATTTGGTCAAATCCTTTAGATAAAAGGAAGTTACATAATTTATTTTTTTTACCTTTTTGTTATTTGAGTTTATTTTCATCAAATAGTATGATTATTTTATCACTATAAATACACCCTTGATGTTGAAATCCAATATCACATCTTCTTACTTTCTCAAATTAAAAATTTAGTTATGGTTGGAGCGAATCCTCCATCCAACACTGAATTTCTAACCATAAGAAAAAGCTTCAAAAAATGTGGATAGAAGGTCCAATTGAAGAACTCATCCTTCTTCAACTTCAATAATTGAAGAGAACCCTGAAAACCAAAATAAAGAAAGATGATAAAGTGTTGCTCAATCAAAAAGAGTGTTGTGTTGCATTCCCTAATAGCACCCTTGAAGGTGGCTCCTTCCATCGTTCGGTTCTAATGTTGAGCTATATCGATTTAGAATGGCCTAACATATTAAGAACAAGGCGGAGGATTTTTCCTAGCCCTAAAAGGGTCCAAGGAACCTTTATGGTGCTTTTGGGGAATGCAGCACCACACTACTTGGGTTGATCACACTCTTTTAGCTCCCTTTAGCTTGACTTTCGGGGTCTCTTACAACTCCAAAAGTTGAAGAAGAATGAGTTCTTTCCAATTGAACCTTCAATCGACATTGTTTAGAGCTTTTTTTCATGGTTAGAAACTTCAGTGTTGGGTGGAAGACTCCCTCCAACCATGACCAAAGTTTTAATTTAAGAAAAAAAATATTGTGGATTAACTTCAAGGATGTATTTGTAGTGACAAAATCATCACATTATTTGATAGAAATGAACTCAAAAAATGAAAGAATAAAAAAAAATTATGCTACAACCTTTTTTAGACAGATTTGAACAACGCTCATGATATTAATCGAGTTCCCTTCTTATCTTTTTGTATCATTATTAATCTGTCAAGATCATAATTACAAGTTTAATATTTTTTCTAATTAAAATCATGTTATTGAATTTTTATGTAATTTTTCTGTGTCATTCTTGTATGGAATATCTCTTAGTTAACTCATATGTAAAACAATAGTAGTTTGAGGCATAGATATTTTTTTCAATTGAATTATTTAATTTTATTAATTTGTTCTTGTCCAAATATATATGTATATTGTTTTTTTGTAGTCATGCTTACTAAAAGTCAATTCACTAAAAAATTTTAAAATGTAAAAATATTTATCGTCTAACTCATATAAACATACCAAAAAAATAAGCATTTCAATTTACAATTTGAAGTAAGTAGTGTGGATAAAGCATTTGCAAACTCAAAATCTAACCATAACTTAGATCAAATGAAAAAATGTTAAAATATAAAACCTCTATATTCTAACACACTTAACATGAAGAAACTCCTTAAAAATGTTCATACACATAATGTGATGTATTATAAAATTCTAATATGATACAGCTAATTTTGTCTCTTTTATTTCTATATTAATCATCTGATATTCGAACTGAATTGTTGAGTTTTGTGTTAAGTGTATTCTACTATATTTTGAAACCAATATCTCACTATATTTCATGACATCCCAAACTTTTGTTGTATTTTATAGTTATTAGGTTTATCACTATATACAAAATTTTCATCTAAAAATCATGAGAAAATGAAGTGAATATGCTAATATTTACCAAGTTGGCTGCAAATTGAGTTACATGAATACTCTTTTCTGGCTAATTCTTATTAACCACCTAATTAATACATATCTAGAATCCATTGTTTTATTAACTTAAATGCATAATCTGGTAAAAAAGAAGAAACTTCCTATTAAAGATTTTTTTATTTTTAGAACTCGAATCAGAAATTTTTTCCTTTTATCTCCTACGATGGCTCAGCATTCAAATGTGAAGGTAGCAATTTGGTTATTAGTTAATGTTAACAAATGGTTATTAAAGGTACCTGTAATTTGTATATAAATTAGTATGAATTGCACCTGATAGTCAAAGTATTTAATTTGTAGTCAATATTGACAAACTTCAGATTTTCATGTTGTTGCTCCTCAGCTTAATTATGAGAAATCACTATTCTTATTTGTTATATAAGGACTTTGAGATCTCAAAATGCTGGAGTTGTGTCAACTTCAAATATTCAGGTTTGAAGTTATGGATCGTCAAGTTTAACTTTAGACCTAAATGTCTGAAGTTTAAGTGTACAAACAATCTATCAAACTTCATATATTTTATGATTAGTTTAGCTTGAAATTTCTTAAATTCAAATGTGTGTGTTCAAAACTTGTAACTTCAAGTAGATTTTAAACTTTAGATAATTCTAAAATTGATCACTCTAATCGACCATCTACACACTTGTGACTTGCGCCTTTGAATTATGATTTGGTCAATTGTCTGTTTCTATAAGCCCTACCATTTGATTTAACATAAAATAGTGAATATTGCTAAATAACCGCTTTTAACACTTTATATCAAATATCAACTATTATTTTAAAAGTTAAGGATATTTTCAAGACACCTCCCCTTAGATTTAGCTTTATCACACTGATCTCCTCGTGATTTTCGATATTACGAACACACAATGTCAAAGAACAAAGAATTTGTGTTTAAAGTCTTAATACCTTTTTTTTTTTTTTTTATGGTCAAATCATTTTGATTGCAAATATCTATTTCTTTATATGTTAGATAGGTCGTTGTTCTTTAGCAATTAGATGTTCTCACTTCATTCTGTTTTCATATTCACATTCTAACGTGTTTTTTGGCACATGTGAAATGATATTACCAACTAATGAAACACTAACACAATATTTCTTTAGTTGGTAACACCATATAAAAATTTAAAGGTAACAAACAACACCTTTTTGGGGCTTCTTTTGACTCGTTATCAAACTATGTTAAGTAGAAAAAAAATAAAATTCATTAATAGAATTACATAATAATTTTCTTCTCCCTTAACTTTCATATTGTTAGAGGAAACAAAACATGCGCAGCAGTAGCATGATTATGAATCACAAAATTTACGTAAATACTACAAATAACATAACTAAAATGAGATTAATAAAGTCACTAACCTCTTGAAGTTGTTGCATAAATCTTTCCTATCCAGGATTGCAGCCTCTACACTTGAAACTCAAGGTTAAAGAACTTTCCTGTTAGGTGAAGGATTTGTTCCACCATTGCTAAACCTTTAGTTTGAGAAAATAAGAAAATGTGATGTTGGGTTTCAATACTAAGAATGTATTTATAGTGATAGAATCATCGCACTGTATGATGAAAATGAACTCACATAACAAAAAAGTAAAAAAAGTAATTGTCACTTCCTTTTTTTCAAAGGAATTGACCAAATCTTGTAATATAAATTGAGTTTCCTTCTTTGTTTCTTTGTATTGTTGTCATTTTGTAAAGACAATAATAACAACGTCAATATTTTTCCTAGTTAGACTTGTGTTATGGGATTCTTAAAAATAGTTTTTTTCTTCTTTTCTTTTTTTCAATCTTTGATGTAATATCTCATAGTAAGTTCATACCTAAAATGAACATTTCTTTTGGTAGAAAAAATGATTATTATTTATGAGGTAAAAATATTTTTTGATTATATTTGTTTATTTATAACTTTGCTCTTGTACGAAAATGCATATTATTTTTGTAGTCATTCTTATTAAAGTCTTCAACAATAAGTTTTAACAATGTGAAATTATTTATTGTCTAATTTATACTAACATATCAAAAAAAAAAAAAACTTCATTTTAATATCCTAAGATAATTAGTGTCAGATAGAGAGTTTACAAACTCGTAAAACCTCGTAATTTACTAGTACAAGTGAAAAAATATTGTAATATACAATCATATATTGTAGCACAGTTAAACGTGTATAAACTCCTTTAAAATAGTGTAAAAAAATCCTTTAAAATATTCTCATACACTTGATATGATATATTGTAAAATTCTTATATGATACAATGGAATTATGTCTCTTGTATTGTTTATCCACCTTATGGTCGAAGCTGATTTACTGTTGTCGACCAGATCTATTGTATCTTTAGTATTTTTTATATTTTCTAATTTTTGTGTAATTTTTTCACTTTCTTCTATCCAATCAGTTTTCTTTCTTATTTTATTAGTAACTCTTTTTGCTCTTACTTTCTATTTACATGGTGTTTTAAACCACCAATCCGTTCTAATTATTATATGTGGGTATAATTTATCTAAAAACGACATTCCTAAAAGTATATCTTTTGATGTTAGCTCATAATTATAGATTTCTTCTATTGTTAATATTTTATCCCATACTTGTGTTTTTACATTCTTAGCTTTATAAGTAATTAAACTTCCTTCGTTATTAAATCATTTAACTATTATTGGTGTTTTTAATTTATCCCATTTACTTTTTGGTAAACAATTATATCTACATAAATTAGCTTCTGCTCCTGTATCTATCATAGGCGTATAATATCTACTGTAATACCCTTTTTCTATTTTTACCCTTCTACTACTATCTTCATTAATACATATATTTTCGTATCATGTTAAAGTTCTTCTTAAGAATAATTTCTCTCTGTTATATGTTATAGATAATTGTGTATGCTCTATATTATATGGTTTTACTTGTTCTAGCCATTTTATTCCTAATATTATGTCTGCTTTTTGTATTTCTTCATTTATTTCAAATTCTATTTTTATTTTTCTAACTCCTATTGTTATTTCTTTTTCTGCTATATTTTTAGTGTTTATTAAGCTTCTTGGTAGATCTGGGCATATATTGTTGTTAGATTTTATTTCCTCATTTTTTACTAGATATCTTGCTATATAATTTTCTTCTTGTCCTGTATTTAAGAGTATTAAATATTCTTTTTCATTTATTGTTCCTATTATGTAATATTGGTCTAAATTATTTGTTGAACTTGTTAGATAAAAGCGACAACTGGAAGATGCAAAATATGAAGCAATAATGGAGATACAGAACAATAAAAAGAAGATAACTACGGATAAAGAGAGAAGACAAAGAAAGTAATTCAAGTTATTAAAGGTGAAAAAGACATATGGAAGATTTAAAATAGCTAGATAGATTTACGTAAATTATTATGTAAGTAGCCTTAGGCTTTTTGACTTTTCTTATCATTTACTAGTCGTTTTTGGCAAGTAGTGCCATTATTAGATTAGACATGTGTAAAAATTAGCTTTAAGACTTTGCAGAGAAATTTTTCTTTACTTTTGTAAAGTAGCTGACAGATGTAAAGAAAAACAGTGTATGCGTTTTCATTTCTAAGAATATAAATAAACGAGCACTTGCTCAGATGAAGGTAAGCCTTCATGCGTTGAAGCAAAAAACTCTCTCTTGTCTACAACAAATAATTTGATTATTTAAAAAACAGGTATATTTTAATGGAAAAATCTATGGAGGAACAAAACTTAGAATTATCAAAACTACCAGAACAGGTGTATTCATTTACAATTATGAATAGCTAAATTCATAAATTCGTAACAATCATGATATGATAAAGTAAGTTCATGTTAGTTGCTTTATAGTAGAATTATTTGAAAAATAGCATGTTAAGAAGTTTATTAGCAAAGTGGAAAAGGAGAAAAATTCCTAAGAACTATGCCATCCTAAAGGTGAAACCGGTGAGGCAAGAAAGTCGTGATAGGGGAGTAACCAGAGTAGAGGCGCTGTTTAAGGGAAAAGTATCCAAATTACCATTCTAATAGTGACCGAAGAATGTGTTATTTAAGAATAATCTAGTATATAGCAATCTAAAGTTATCATATTTTATTATGTGCATGATTGAAGGGAATATTCTGAAAATAGCAATTTTATGAAAAATGAATAATTATTTATCTGACGAAATGGTAGATAAATTTAAAATACTCATTTTATATGTAATTAAGGATATAGAAATAGTAGATATAAGAAAAATCATATTGAAAAAAATATTTGACAGATATTTTATGACTAGAATTAATTATATACCACACCTACGGAACTACTCTTATAAATACTTACATACCAAACCCACACACTAACTATGATAAATTATGTATATTTAGAATTTTGGAAAATAGATATAAAATATATACAATTTCTTAGTGAAAATATAGAAGAATTAATGAGATTAAAACAAACAACTAAAAAATATTATAATAAAGTATTTAACCAATTTTAAATGATAGATAATCTTAAAATATTAATCTTATATATACTTAGAGATATAGAAATTATAGATATTAAGAGAATAATATTAGAAAAAGTATTAGACTATGAAATTGAAACTATAAATTGGATAGAACAGTTATACCTGGATAATTATCCAAATGGATATTATTCAGATTAAGAGATGTTAGAATATATTAGAAAACTAGAGAAAACCAAGATAATCTAAATGAAGAAATTAATTATAGAAACCGAATTAGAAAAATAATGGAGAATCTAAAAGAAAAATTAATATGGATAGAAGAAACCCTAACAAAATTTAGAAAAAAGTACATGTGATAGTTTATATAATTTTAAAAACTCGCTACGAGAAGAACAACACAAGATAATAAATAACATTGAAAATCTAGAATTAGATATACATTGCAGTACAATTAAGATAAATTATTATACAGAAATTTGTAAATCTACAATTACTACAGGATAAAATGATAGACTATGAATATTTAAAATATTGGAGAGAAAATATGAAAGAAATAATATTATTAGAAAAACTTATGAAAGACAATCTAATTGGATATTTTGAAACAAAAATATAGAATATTTAGAATACCTTCAAAATAATATAGAAGAATTAGAAAAATTAAGATAAAAAAATAAAGAATACTATAGTAAAACATTTAACCAATTATCATATAATCACCCTAGTTATAATTTTTATTAACTATTTATTTTGGTGTCCATTTGTCATATTCATATAGTGACAATAAAATGCATTCAACCAATGCAATCCAATAGTGCTAGGACGAGTTCAACATGAAAGAGCCAAATGTGTTTAGGGAGTTCTCAAGTTTGGAGGGTCGACTGAACTTCTTGCATCTGAAATTCAGTATATATATGCTCAATACTGATCCTTTTAACCCTCACTTGATAGCTCAAGAAAGGGACACTATCATCTGTTGCGCAACAACAATACAGTAAAATTTCACAAATGAGATTGGAAGAGTGTACACAATGCCTTGTTCAAAGATGAGAAAACAATTGCCTTGTCATAATGTTAGCAAGCAACCTTATTATTATCTCAATTATGAAGTACCACATCCCGTAATTGATAAATACTTAACACTAATTAAGTCACCAGACAACAACTTAGCATCAAATGAAGTCAATATCCAACAAAAAGAAAATGCTAAAAAGAAATGAGAACCAACCACAATGTGTGTTACCTTCAATAAAATGTTCCTATATCGATTTTTGGAGTATTCTTGAAAAAGTAATTTTGTACCAAGATCTGCAGCCAAATCAGGGAGCAGTAGCCGAGTCAGAATTTTTACAAATAAATGTCAGAATATAAAGAAGTAAATTCATGAAGAAGTCAAGAAATGCCAATATGTTATATAGATACACAAAAAAAATACTTTAGCTAGCTAAAAAGTGTCATTATCCAACGAAGGGGACAGCTCTCAATTACACGTGGATCCGCCACTGCCAGGGAGAATCAACATTCAGTTCCAACAGTAACTGACGACAGTGTCACACTTTAATGAAATATCGATGGAAACCATGCAAGCCAAGCAATGCATAGCAGGGCATCGTCAATTATATTCTCCATACTATCTGAAAGCATAATCAATGATTACATTAGGCAGATAAGAAATAGTGAACGGAAGGGCATACTATAATTTGAAATCTATGAAACTCACTAAACTCAATAATTTAAATAGCAATACAGTCTTGCCCATTTCGAATTTAATAAGGTTTCTTTTATGTTCACAATTATTATTGTGAATTACCCAGAAAAAAAAAGAAGCAATTATGATTGTGAATCCTATATTTCTTTTGTTCACAATTATGATTGCGAAATTAAACAAAAACTATGTCAGCATTTAATTTATTAATTGTAAATCATTGATCTTGATATTAAATTGGGAAGATATCATAAGATATTACTCTGTTGCTTAATTGTATACATTTTGAAGGATAAGTAGTCGACATACCTCATTTGCATTCTTCCTCATTTGCGTTCTTTTATCCATCAAAGGTCAGCTACTATACAACAACGTTTTATCGGTTATATAGATGTACTCATTCTAAAGGAAGTTCAAATATGTTTTCAACTTTCAGGCTACTAATGGCCTAGATGGAGGGGATACCCGTAGTGGGAAAAAAACATGGAGAAGTGTTTTTGTTGTTTCGGCGGGTACAAAATCTGTATGTTTTCTATACAAACTTCAAACAAAGTTAAAGAATTAGTTTTCAAGAACTACAATGAACTTCAACACCTTCAAGCACAAGTTCAAATGAATAATCAAATGAAGTGTTTATCAGCTATAAAGAAATGAAGATGAAGCAGAAATTTAAGAACCAAATCCATCGACTTCACGGTATGTCCTTAAGGAATTTATTTCCCCCAAGTACCCGAGGATATGGAATCTTTCCTCCTAGGATAAAATGGTTCACTTTCTGAAAGTAGTGGTACGTCAAATGTTTAGAAACTTTGAACGCACTCAACAATTTGATGATCACAAGAGAGTTTTTAAGAAGAAGAAGAATGTTTCCAACTCTAAAAAATTGTCTTTATCTGAGAAAAAATTTAGGTATTTATAGACATCAAGGTATTGCTTCATCAAGAGAACCAATGATTCAGAAAGGTGTACCCCTTCATAAAGGTGCAATTCTTCGAAAAGGTGCAACTCTTTGGAAAGTCACGACCCATTGAAAAGGTCATAACCATTGAATCCGAAAAGGTACCTATTCAAATTGCTCCTTTCTCTTAGTGTCTTTCCAAAAGAAAATACCACCTTTTCATTTCCATTCATACCTCTTAATAACCCAAAAATCCCCCATACGAATGGGGAGTGACTATATTATAAAAACTTTACAGACAAGTATGTGATCAACAAGCAAAGACTGATTGCATCTGGATAAGTGGGTCTCCCTTTGAACTTTTCGTAGTGACCATGCATCGGATGAACTCGGTCAATCGATAAATTTGATATCTGTGAATCGTTGAACTTTAATGTACACCTAGACAATATATGTCACACAACTAGCCTTTTACCGTTTATGATTCTCATGATTTTGTTCGTTTCAGCCATGAGCACGTCCTGGTTTCATAAGAGCATAGAGAATAGGACTTTGCTAAAGTTCTCCTTGAAGTGACTTCCATTTTACCCTCACATAGGTGATTTCTAAACGTTCAATCTTATAGATTAAATTATTTGGTCAAATCTGTCAAATTTAGATAACCATTAAAAAGCCTCACACCATAAGCCTTATCCTTGTTTCCTAAACATTTTCTATATAATGAGAATGGGTTGAGTATATTGACAATGTTGAACCATCAATCACAACTTTGTTAGATCCCCTTAAACCTAGCTCTTGGGATCTCCAGTCTTCTAGGTAGAGTTACCACCATGCTGACTTGTCCTAGGTTGTAAACCCATTCTCTTCGATGTTCTCTCAACTCCCTCTCTAGATAGACCTTTTGCAGGTGGATCCGATACACGATCCTTTGATTGCACATAGTCGTCAGTGAGAATTCCACTAGAGAGTAGTTCTCTAATGATATTATGTCTCTGCCTTATATGATGAGATTTATCATTATACATCATGCTTCTTACCCTACCTATCACCGTTTGGTTACCACACTGTATACATACTAGTGCCAATGGTTTGGGCCAATAAGGAATATCTTCCAAAATTTTTGAAGCCATTTAGCTTCTTCATCGGCTTTATCTAATGCGATAAATTTAGATTCTATTTTAGAGAAGAAAATAGATGTCTGTTTGGAGGATTTCTAAGAGACTACTCCTCTACCTAAAGTAAATGCATATCCACTGGTGAATTTTACTTCATTTGATTCGGTAATTCAATTTGCATTACTATATCCTTCAATTACCGCTGGATATTTATCATAATGCAAAGCATAGTCTTGAGTGTATTTAAGATACTCCAAAAATCTTTTCATTGCCATCCTATAAATTTTATTGGGATTACTCGTGTACCAACATAATTTACTAATAGCACATGTTATGTCTAGCCATGTACAGTTCATGATATATATTAAACATCCCAACACTCTTGCATAGTCCAACTGTGAGTCATTTTTACCTTCATAGTGCAAAATTCACATCTCATGGAGTCTTGGAAATACCGAAATTCAAATACTTGAACTTGTCAAGTATCTTTTCAATGTAATAAAACTATGACAATGCCAACCCCTGTGGATTTTTATGGATTCTTATTCCTAAAATCATATCCATAACTCCAAGGTCTTTCATATCAAACTTGCTCTCAAGCATTCTCCTCATAGCATTTATGTCAGAAATGTCTCTACTGATGATCAACATACTATCATCATACAAACAAAAAATGAACTTGTGATTTGGAGCGTCATTAATGTAAACACATTTATCACATTCGTTTATCTTAAACCCGTTTGCCATCATGGTTTGGTCAAACTTTGCATGCCACTATTTGGGTGCTTATTTTAGTTCATAAAGTGACTTAACAAGTTTGCACACCTTCTTTTCTTTACCAGAAACCACAAAATCCCTGGGTTATTCTATATAAATTTCTTCCTCCAATTCTCCGTTTTGGATTGTTGTTTTCATATTCATTTGATGAATTTCAACACCATATACTTCCTCCAAGGCAACTAACGTCCAAATTGATGTTATCCTTGTTAAAGTCAAGTATGTTTCAAAATAATCAAGGTCTTTCTCCTGTTTGAAGCCTTTTACTACAAGTCTTGCCTTGTATTTATCAATAGTCCCATCCATTTTCATTTTTCTTTTGAAGAACCATTTAGAAGATAAGGGTTTATTTCCTAGAGGAATATCAACCAACTCCCAAGTATGGCTACTCAAGATTGAATTAATCTCACTATTGACTTCCTCTTTTAAAAAGGATGAGTCTGAAGACAATATCACTTCTTTAAATATTTGAGGCTCATTTTCTAGAAAAAATGTTACAAAATCCGATTCAAATGAAGTTGACGTCCTTTGATGTGTACTATGTCTTGGATTCTCATCATTATGTACATTCTGACTAAGTTCATCTCGATGTCATTTAGACCATCCACTAGACTGTTCATGTCTAGTTCTATACTGATAAATGTGTTCAAAGAACTCAACATTATCTGATTCAATTATTGTATTTTCATTGATATTCGGATTTTTGAATTTATGAACCAAAAATCAACATATTTTAGTGATTTTAGAATATCCTATGAACACGCAATCCACAGTTTTAGGTCCTATCTTTACCCTTTTAGGCATAGGAACTTGGACTTTCACTAGACACCCCCACACTTTGAAATATTTCAAGTTGGGTTTCCTTCATTTTCAGTTTTCATATGAAATTGATAGTTTCTTACTATGGAGCACTCTATTGAGTATTCGGTTAGATGTAAGGATAGCTTCCCCCCACAAGTTTTTGTGAAAAAACTGAACTTATAAGTAAGACATTCATCATTTCCTTTAAGGTTCGGTTCTTCCTTTCCACAATCCTATTAGATTGAGGTGAATATGGTGCAGTAGTTTGATGGAAAATTTCATTCTATACAAATATTTCCGCAAAAGGAGATTCATATTCTACACCCCTATCACTTCTTATTGTTTAGATCTTTTTCTCTAACTGATTTTCAACTTCTGTTTTATATTGCCTAAACGCATCTATTGCTTCATCCTTACTACTTAGCAAATAGACATAACAATACCGAGTGCAATCATCAATAAAAGATATAAAATACTTTTTCCCACCTCTAGATGGTGTTCACTTCAAATAAAAAATGTCTATGTGGATTAAGTCTAAGGGATTGAAATTCCTTTCAACGGACTTATACGGATGCTTAGCATACTTTTATTCCACACACATTTGATATTTTGATTTATTGCACTTAAAGTTTGACAAAACTTTTAAGATAATCAGTTTTTGAAATATTTTGTAATTGGCATGACCTAATTGTTCATGCTACAATTCATTAGACTCAAGAAAGTAAGAAGAAATAGAACTTTTATTGATTTCAACAATCATTACATTCATCTTAAACAGGCCCTCGGTGAGGTAGCCTTTTCCTACATACATTTCCCCTTTGCTAATTACAATATTATCTAAAATAAATACACATTTGAATCCATTTTTGGTCAGATGTGATATGGAAATCAAGTTCTTTCTCAACTCTGGTACATAAAGTACATTGTTAAGATTTAACACTTTGACTAACATCATTTTCAAGGTAATTTTTTCCATCCCTTCAACCTTTACTGTTGCGGAGTTTTCCATATAGATCTTCTCCTTATCTTGAGCTGAAGCGTATGAAGCAAACAACTCTTTATTGGCATAGACATGGCGGGTGGCACAAGAATCTATCCACCAATCTCTAGGATTTTCCATCAAGTTGTATTCTGAAAGCATGACACATAGATCATCTATTTCATTTTTGGATATAGCCATGTTGGCTTGATCCTTCTTCTTGCCTTTTTTAGGGCCCTGGCAATCTATATATTTGTGGCTAGATTTTCCACAATTAAAGCACTTTTCCTTGAATTTCTTCTTTAGAGAATTGCTTTGTTGTCCAGCTTTCTTCCGTATCTTTGAGTTGTTAGAATCATCTTCCACAATGTTAGCTCTACTAGTTGAAGAATTCTCTTTTGACCTCTTCTCTGCAGCTTTGTTATGTTTCTTAATGTGCAACCTCACAATAAGGTCTTCGACTGAAATCTCCTTTCTTTTGTGTTTCAAGTAAATTTTGAAGTTCTTCCACAAAGGTGACAACTTCTCTATGATGGCTGCTACTTGAATGGACTCATTCACAATCGAACCTACATCAAAGGTCATGTGAGTATTAATAACACACTTAACATATTTAAATATTGCATTTACTATATTCAAACCTTCAAGAAGGAGATTGTGGATGATTACTTGCAATTTTTGTACTTGAGATACAACAGTCTTACTGTCAATCATCTTATAGTAAAGGAACCTTGCAACAAAGAAATTTTTAGTTCCTACATCCTCAATTATATACTTTCATTCTAGAGCATTCCGTAGCTCTTTCGAGGTCTTAATTCCGTTGTACACATAGTATAAATTTTCTTGGAGGCCACTTAGGATACAATTCTTGTATCCGAAATTAGAGTGTTTCCATGCCTCCATAACTACAAACTACTCATTGTCCGGTGTATCTTCAGGAAATTCTGGAGCACTTTCAGAAATAAACCTCTAAAGTCTTAATGTCGTCAAATAGAAGAACATTTTCTGCTGCCAGCGTTTGAAGTCTACACCCAAAAACTTTTGAAATTTCTCCACAGGTGTCATTGCGGGAGCAACATTTGTACGGCTTTTCGTAGCAACATTAGTGATTGCTAAATCCATCATTTACTTGACTTTCAGTTGTCATTTTTCAGTCACAAAAAGACAATGAACTTTAGTATGTTAGAATACTAATTATAAAGTTCTTAAAACTTTAAACACCACTTGTTTGTAGTTTAATGATAAAGTTTTTATGCTCTTTTATTCGTTAACCGAGTGACCTTTAACTTGTGATGAAGTTTTTATGTCTTCAAATTACTTGTTAAGTTCTAAAAGAGTAGAAAACAATAAGCTTTAATCTCTAGAAGACAAACAATACAAATTATAAAAGTACTTTATTTATAAATGGCAAAAAAAAAATTCACCAAACAAGTACATTTTTTTTCAATATAAATTCCTTAAGATTGTTGTTCCGGTGGGTACAAAATTTGTAAGTTTTTTATACAAACTTCAAACTAAGTTTTATAGAACTACAATGAAGCTCAACACCTTCAAACACAAGTTCAAATGAATAATAAAATGAAGTGTTTATAAACTATTAAGAAATGAAGATGAAGCACAAATTTAAGAATCAAGTCCACCGACTTCACGGTGTGTCCTTAAGGAATTTATTCTCATCAAACCCGAGGTTATGAAATCTTTTCTTACAGGATAAAGTGATTCACTTTTTGAAAGTAGCGTTACCTCAAACTTTCAAAAACTTCAAACATACTCAACAACTTGATAATCACAAGAGAGTTTTTAAGAAGAAGAAGAAGAACATTTTCCAACTCTAAAAAATTATCTTTGTTGAGGAAAAATTCAGGTACTTATAGCCATCAAGGTGTTGATACATGAACAGAACCAATGGTTCAAAAAGGTGCACCCCTTTATAAAGGTGCAACTCTTCGAAAAGGTGCAACTCTTTGGAAAGTCACAATCTATTGGGTATATGTTGGATTGGGTACCACGCCGGTACTGATATGTATATGTTGGATCAGATACCACGCTAGTACAGATATGTATATGTTTGATCGGGTACCATGTCGGTACGGATATGTATATGTTGGATCGGTTACCATGCCGGTATGGATATGTATATGTTGGATCGGGTACCATGCCGATACAGATATGTATATGTTGAATTGGGTACCACGCCGGTACGTATATGTATATGATGGATCGGGTACCATGCCGGCATGGATATATATATGTTGGATCGGGTATGAATATGTATATGTTGGATCGGGCACCACGCCGGTACATATATGTATATGGTAGATTGGGTACCACGCTGGTATGGTACATGAACATAGATTGTTTTCTGTAGGTCATGAATATTTGGGCAAAAATAAGTCCCATAGCATGTGTGTACATATTAGTGTTGAGTCTGTGGATGTTTACGACATGGTTTATACTCTTGATGGTTATGTGGATTGTTTGTGAGCACTATTTGATATGTTATTATTGTATTATTGATTCATTGGGTATTTGATTGTGTGATGTGTATTTGGAAAAGTGAAATTTCTTACTTACTTATATGTTGGTTGACCTGCTTCATTTATACGTGTTTTAATTGTAGCTTACCAGAATGGTTAGTTATCATTCTTTAATATTATAAGAGAACATTTGGTTGTTTGCTCGAGAGTTTAGTGTGGGTTGTCTATGATTACGGGTTTGTTCCTGTGAAGATGAGTAATGAAAAAGATAAGGTGAATAAAGAGAAATAGTGATGTGTTTGGTTGGATTGTGGTTGATGGAGTGAATTAATGAGGCTAGAGTATGTTAGTAACAAATATAATATTGATGGAGTTGGAAGAGTAGTTGAATGATGTAACTTATATAGGTAAAGTAATAATATTATTACAACCTTTGTTAAATTATATTTCATTTAAGATGTCATGATTTATTTTCTCTAATTCTATTTTATGATAATATGAACTAACACGGCCGACTGATGATGCCTACTAGTACGTGTGGTTGTATTGACCCTACTCTTCTACATTCCTTCTTGGAGTGTAGACTGGATGCAGGTTAGTTTTCAGTTACTAGATGGATGAAGATATTCAGCACTAACTTCTGCACTTTCTTCCTGGCAGATGTTAGAGTCTTTGTATTATTTATTTTATTGTCAGTCTATACTGTAGTAGATAGCTATTGTACATGTCTAGCCAAGTCTTGGGATAGTGAAGGACATTTCTAAGAAGTTATTGAAAAAGTTTATTTATTAGTATTTAATTTACTTTATTATATTTAATCCAATATTGATACCTTACAACCCCAATAAGACACAAAACAGCCCCCAAAAACATCACAAAACACACCACAAACCGAGAGCCCAAGGAACCAAGTCTCGGCCAAGAATGACAACACAAGAATGAAAAGAAAATCCTAGAATGCTTCAACAATGGAGAGATAATAACGTGTATAACCACACCAAAATAGCAACAACACTACATTAATATGATGAACAATAAGATTACAATAACACCAACTAACTATTACAAGAAGACAAGACACAACTACTACAAAATAAAAACAAAAGTAAAGGGATAGTTAGTTAGACAAAGGTGGTGTAAATCCTCGTAACCAAAGAGTACATAAAACTATAAGACTCCTAACACCTCCACACATGATCACATAACTCTTACGATGACACAAGAGAGGATTCTACCACTCAAGTGCCAAGGTTTCTCAAAAACAAGCAATTACAAGAGATTCCACCCTTGAATTGTTATCCAAGTTACAAGTTTCGGTTTGCCTCAAGTAGAGAGAGGACTTTGGTGTTTCAAATGTCAAGAATTACAACAATAATCAACTAAGTAATGAAAATGACTAATACTAAACTATATATAGTCTCCTTATTACATAAAAGATGAAATTCCCAAAAGACCTTTAATGAAAAGGTGGTGCCTCTCTAGTGTAATAAATGAGCAAATAGGGCAGCTTTGGTGTGTCTTTGATCTTTCTCACGTCTCAACATTGCACTTCCTAGGATGATCCTTTTCATCACTTGTACACACATTGATCTTCATAGTCTCACTTGTATCATCTTCTCCATCTTGGGAGGAATTTGTCCTCAAATTCAAGCAATCATCACCGGCAAGCTCTCTTCTTTGCATCATCTCTTCATTGCTCTTCCTAAGGTTAGGATGTTCAACCAAATGTGCCATAAGATCATCAAAAATGCTCCTTGGATTTATATTTTCTACAACCTGCACATAAGAAGATTTGATACAAGGAAAAGTGCTACTATTTTGGTTTGTAATCAACAAAGAGTCCTTGTGGGAAAATCCCACAATCCCAACTCTCGGCTTCTCTCCTTCTTCATCCTCCTCACTCTCGGATTCTTCTTCAATACCATAACTGAGCATGACTTTCCTTGCCATATATATAGGCACTACAATCTCACTTTCACACGGCCAAACATCTTTCTCATCCCCCTCCTTTGGCTCCTCGGGTTCTACCTTCTCTCCATCTTGAGATTGATCAT
Organism: Capsicum pubescens; assembly: GCA_030864215.1. Taxonomy (NCBI): domain Eukaryota; kingdom Viridiplantae; phylum Streptophyta; class Magnoliopsida; order Solanales; family Solanaceae; genus Capsicum; species Capsicum pubescens. Next base: position 276,044,006 of record CM061542.1, read on the forward strand.
CAATCTCCTTCGGTTCAAGTCCCACCTTCTACCCAATAAAGTATCATTTTCTCTCCCTTAGGATCATATTTCTCCTATTTGGACACTCGTTAGACATGTGTCCCCAACCTTGGCATTTAAAACATTGAAAGCCCTTAGAACTAGAAGAGGAATGCAGTTTACCTTCATTTCTCGGAGGGTACCTTTGGTGAGCCTTGTTTTTTCCTTGGGAAGACTTGTCCTTGGTTTTCTCCACATTGGATGGGTCATTTTTGTCCTTGTGGCAACCCGAGGGAGATTTCCCTTTGAGCTTGACACTCTGTTTCTCCCATAATTCCTTCTCAACTTCCAAGGCGGCTTAGAAGATGGCATCAATGGTGTTAAACTTTTGAAGTGTCAACCGTGAGGCAATGCACCTATTCAACCTCACTTTGAATCGAACAATGTCATGGCTTACTTTCTCCCCTCGGTGATCAAGTCTCAAAATGAGTTGTTGGAATTCATCATAGTAAGCCACGACACTTTTGTTCCTTTGCCTCAAGTTATACAACTTAGCAAGGAGCTCTTGATGGTACATCTCGGGTAAGTACCTTTTCTCATGAGGTACCTTAACCTAATCCAAGGAGAGGGCTGCCTCTCAATCAAAACATTGCCAAATCGCTTCACATACTCCCACCACGTAATCGCATAACCCTCAAAATGTGCAATCGCATAACAACTCTTTTTCTCCTCGGTAAGGTCACTAACTTGGAAGATTCTCTCACAAGAGGACTCCCAAGCTAGAAAATCTTCCAGATCACTCTGACTTTTGAATGTAGGAAGCCCCACCTTGATGGTATTTAGACCTATATCACGATTTTGGTTCTCTTGTTGGTTCCAAAGACCAACTCTTTCTTCTCGGCCGTGAACTTTCCTTGGATCACTTTTCCTACCCCTCATCTCCTCCCTTCTAATGTAAACATCATTATATGGTCCATAAATATCGTGTTGTTCTCCTCTACCATACCCCTCAACATGGATGGGTCTATTTGGGTTAAGTGGAGCTTGTAGCGGCGGGATTGGATTTGGATAGTGAGGCCTTTGGTCAAGTGGAGTTTGGATAGGAGGGCTCGAGTTTGGTGGTGGTATTTTGGTTCCAATTCCTTCTTGTTGAACTTGGTGAAGTAGAGGGTGGCTTGGTCTATCATGATCTCAGATTTAAGAGTGAGGGTTGGTTTGATTTGCGGCAATAGGTGGATATAAAATTTGGTACATGGCCTCGGGAGTACTAGGACTCGGATTTGTCTTTCCACTCTCTCTATTCTCCCACCCATAATTGACACTTCACCCTTCATTGATACCACATCCGAGTCTATTTTTTCAATACCTGCAGTCATCCTAGCCATGTCTCGGGACATAGCTTCAAGGAGAGCCAAAATGATACTAGTAGCATTATGTTCCCCCGTGGGTTGAGAGTGTGAGGTATCAGGTTCTATTGCACCAAAAATAGTCCACAATGTCACACACAACACACCAACAAAGTTTCAAGTCTTTGAACCACAAGCAACAACACCACATAAACGGCAACAAGAAAATTAAACAAGTTTACAAGAAAAAAACACACTTTGTTGTTGAAGAGAATTTGTTCCAAGACTTTAATGTTCAATAATGCACCTTTGAGGAAGATATTTCAGATATGGTATAGGCTTACAAAACTTGAGACTCTCTTTTCAAGATTCAAAATCTTTCCACTAACTTGCACTCTTTTGGCAAGACAACTTTTTGGGGTAGTCTTGTCTCTTTCCTCTTTTATCTAAGTTTCAAAAGTGCCTTACTCCTTTTTGGTAACTTGCTTTTTGGAGGGCTCTTTTTGTTTTTATACTTTGGTGTTGTCTTGGATTGTTTTCAAGACAAACACAAAGTCTTATAGATCAAACAACAACTTCTTCAATACAGCACAAGAACACAAGATGAACACCACCACCAACAACAAGAAACCATCCACTTAACACCACAACACAACTCGAATCTTGCTCAAGAACTTATAGACTCAATAAGTACTGAGGAGAAAGAGAACCATCACTAGAAACAAACTAAGAAAACAAAACACACTCAAATATAGACACAAATCTCGGCCAAACACAACAACAACAACAAGAAGAACACCCAGCCAAGAACAAGAACACTTCAACACTCTTTTTTTTTATGACTAAGAGAGCCCAAGATTGGTAGTATAGGAACACAACCAGCCTTAGCTCTGATACCAAATGATACCTTACAACCCCAAGAAGACACAAAACATCCCCCAAAAACGTCACAAAACACACCACAAACCGAGAGCCCAAGGAACCAAGTCTCGGCCAAGAATGATAACACAAGAATGAAAAGAAAATCTGAGAATGCTTCAACAATGGAGAGATAATAACGTGTATAACCATACCAAAACAGCAACAACACTACATTAATGTGATGAAAAATAAGTTTACAATAACACCAACCAACTATTACAAGAAGACAAGACACAACTACTACAAAATAAAAACAAAAGTAAAGGGATAGATAGTTAGACAAAGGTGGTGTAAATCCTAGTAACCAAAGAGTACATAAAACTCTAAGACCCCTAACACCTCCACACACGATCACCTAACTCTTACGATGAAATAAGAGAGGATTCTACCACTCAAGCGCCAAGGTTTCTAAAAAACAATCAATCACAAGAGATTCCACCCTTGAATTGCTATCCTATTTACAAGTTTCGGTTTGCCTCAAGTAGAGAGAGGACCTTGGTGTTTCAAATGTCAAGACTTACAACAATAATAAACTAAGTAATGAAAATCCCTAATACTAAACTATATATAGTCTCCTTATTACATAAAAGATGAAATGCCCAAAGACCTTTAATGAAAAGGGGGTGCCCCTCTAGTGTAACAAATGAGCAAATAGGGTAGCTTTGGTGTGTCTTTGATCTTTCTTACGTCTAAATATTGCACTTCCTAGGATGATCCTTTGCAGAACTTGTACACACGTTGATCTTCATAGTCGCACTTCTATCAAATATTTTCGTAAAAATAGAAGTCTTCCGCATATTTTTAGTTGGGTAATAAGGATTCTCCTAGCTACTTAGAATAGAGTACGCGCCAGCACGGTCCATTGATCTGGGTCGTGACATGACTTAAAAGTGACATTGCTCAATTAAACCCTAATCTCATAATGTCTTTCGAGTAAAGCAAGATATAACATCTCAGTTATTCTCGAGTCTTTAAATTAACTACATCTCAGTTATTTTCCTCAAAGAATATGATGATTCTATCATTATAAATATATTCTTGGTATTGAAACCCAATATCACATTTTCTTATTTCTCAAACTAAAGGTTTAGTAATGGTTGGAACAAATCCTTCACCAAACTGTGAAATTCCTAATCATGAAGTGGAGTTTCAAGCGTCGTGACGGAATGTTCCATATGAACAACTCAGCCCGCATCAACTTTAAGTAGTGGAGGAAACCTTGAAGGCCAAGTTACAAGAAACAAAAAGACTTTTGGTGCTCATCTAAAATGAGCATCATGTTGAATTCCCCAATAGCCCCAGCGCAACTGTCTAGGCTCCTTTTGGGACTAGGGAAAATTTTCTTCTGATTATGATGTAGGACTATTTGAATCTCATTATGTTTGAAAAATTTGTCTTTTTATCTTAAATTTAGATTTTTTATTAAGAGATTAAAATATTCATCTCTTTTATTTAGTTCTAAAATAATGCCAATGCGATGATCATGAAAATTTATTATCTTTTATTCTTGACCATATTCAATTTCTTTCATCTTAATTTATTGAAATATTTTGTGTTTTATGCAATGATATTCAGTTTGTTCATACATTCATAAAATCATTTCATAAAATAATAAATAAAATTCTTTCAGATTATTGATTAAAGAGATTTTTATCACTACATATTAATTTATTACACATTATCTCCTTATAATATATAACTTTACTATAGTAAATTTTTAGCCTCGTAAATTTAAAATAACAAAATTGTAACCAATAGTAAACATAAAATTGGACCAATCAATTAGAAACAAATCCAAAAAAGTGATTGGACGTGGAGATTGTCTGTGGTGCGACCGTTTTATGTTTTTGAGTTGAGAACGTGGAGATCATATGTACTGGGAATTGTATGCCTTGTGATAGTTTGTTGAAATCATCCGCACGGCATGTAGATCATCTCGGTTGGTATATGGACCTTACGAGTCCGTCATGAATCACGATCACCAGCAAATTTTTGAGAAGTATCTTTAATATATCATTACAAGAGTATTTGGTGTGTGGGGCATACTTTTGGAGTCAATTAGCAACCTAAATCACTCCTTCAATATGACTAAATTTTTTTTCTCTGAGATATCTTCTAGAAAGTTGTCTCAATTCAAAATCGTCGACACAAGCCTGGAAATTCACAGTTTATGAATTATGTACTTTGTCATTCAAAGATAAAATTTTTATTGAAATTCCTTAGAATTGTGCCATGTCAATGTAAATGAATGGCTCTCAGAGTATCCCATACATCCTTTCTGTGCACTATAGTGTGTAGTTCATAAACAAAGATAATAGAGCAGGTAAATGTAGCCTTCTTATTAATTATAGTTTGATAATGAATAAATTGACCAGTGTCAAATTAAATTGAGACATCTACTGGTACTGATTTCTAACTAACACAATCTTTCGATTTGAGCTTGTATGTTTTCACTTTAATTTCTATACAATTCATCACATATTTCTAATAATTTATTCAACGTATTTACTATTTAGAATGGGATACACATGCAATACACATGATCATAAACTAATGCGGGTACACGCTCTCTTATCTCATTTTATGCGAGTTAGTTTGACTTACACGGTATTTAACAAAGAAAGAAAGACTTATAAAATTTGTGATCTAGAATAAATCTAAGATATTTGTATGTCTTGAAATCATTTCAATGAGGGTAAATTGAGAATTTTTAAGTTAAATTACAAATAAATAGAGAAATGTGTCATTTTTTTGGACTGACTAAAAAAGAAAGTGAGTTTTATAAATTAGGACGGAAGAATTACTTTATTAAGCCTGACTACCTTTTTTGGGGTCCATTGCGTATCCCTCTATTTGGCTTCTACTTTTGATTAGTATTAGTTGAATTAACATGTTCCTTGATGGTATCGGGTTCAACATGATTAGTAGCATAGCTTCTCACGTAGTCAATAAATATGCCTTCTAAAATCCTTTGTATCATGACTCACAATATTAGCAACAAGAGGACTTTCTAGCCTAATCACTAGTTTGATTACTAGGCAAAAGTATGACATTAGTAATATCGTAGTTCAAATCTCAAAATAGTAGTCTAGTCAATGATTTAAATGATAACATAGTCATGAGCATAATTAATAGCATAATTCATAGCTATGCATAAAATTAACGATAATATAATCAACAACCATATACATCACCTCAAATACTATCACCATAACTAATTTACCATGGTTAGTCAACATGCTCCCAAGGCCATTCTCTAAGCATTTAACAAGCGTTTATGGTCTTCAATGGAACTATAAAAATTCAAGCTTAAGGTGGGTCAAGATCCCACTTCTAACTCTCAGTTTTCGTAATTAGGCAAACTATGCCCCAAACTAGGCTAAGGTACCTAGTTCAACTTCTAGATGTCAAGTAAGCCATAACCTATCCTAAGATATGAATTTCGCCTAGAAACATGGGCATTTAAGCCAATACTATCCAAATTACGTTTTCAAGATCACTAGAATAGCCCTACTAAGGTTAAGCATACTAACCATGATTCCAACACATAAACCACATCCCAAACCTAGCATACTATTATATCCATGCTACAAATTAGCTTAACCTAGGAAAAAGGCAATAGGGTTATAAAAGGGCCATAAATATTCGACCTTATGGGTCCAAAACCATCATCTAATTTCCCAAACATCAATGATAAATACTAAGTAATTTTATTCATAATCAAGTCTAACATTCATATTCACATTTCATACATAACACATCATCTTCGAAGAAGATTAGGGAGAAGCCTACCTCAAAACCTTACATCATTCACCACATGCTCGTTTTCGTTTCACAATCCCAAAAATGCCACTTGCTATAAAAAATATAATTTACTCACCAATACGACTAATGATACCAATATTGTACTATTGGTCTTTGGCTCCAAAATGATACCAAAAACCTCAAGTGGGTCCCACCTATGAAAAATGTATTTTTGAGGCCAACTCAACACTCAGACATCATCAAGGAATCATAACCATCAAGAAATGGGTGAAAAATAAAGATAATTTTTTGATAAAATCAAGCCCTAAGTGAATTTGAGATTTCGGGTCAAGAACTAATTAAGAAATTCATCTATAAAGTGATAAAATCTTACCTTAATTTGGATGATAATCGCGATAATAGATGATAATTAATCTCCTGAGTCACTCACACAACTCAATTTTGATTTATCACTCCCATTTATGATTTTACACTCTCAAATATGAAGGGAAAATGCCCCAATTCGCGACCTTGGGGTCTATTTATAGACCTTCCGGCAAAGAGATGCGGTATCCCCCTGACAACAAAGTCGAAAAATTATTTCTACTCTCAAAACTCATTCAAAACCTAAATAACATGATTCAATAGTGAAATTTGAGTGTAAATCACATTTTAAATCTATTCGAATCATCAAAACTTTCATCGGAGACTGTTCATAAAAAGTGGAGCCCACACCTATAGTTTCATTTTTCATAAAATTCGCTCAATAACCCAAAATAAGTTCAGGAAACTTAGGAGCTGAATCAAGAGTCCCCCTATCCTAATTCGATGTTACGGATGCGATGAAAAATTTAAATTTTTCATCCAAGATCATTTCAACAAAATATGCATCCCACTCCCATATTCTTGATTTTCTTACTTTCCGACTAATAGGTCTAAATGAGCTCGAGTGCATTGTTCTTCGAACCAAAGGTCTACCTAGGATAAAATTGATATTACAAATCTGATGATGCAGTTGGAATTTGCATCAGAGATCGTTTCACTAAATTTTTGGTCCGGTGGCCATTTGGAACCAACAAAGACTTTAAAATAAGAAATTGGTTGTAAAAACCAAACTAACTGTCCGATAACTGAACCGTCAATCCCAACAAGTAATAAATAACTTTTGGAAGCTATGGATAATCCCTAATGACGAAGATAAGCAAAAATATCAAAAATTACCGAAAGGATCATTACATAGTTGCTGCATTTTGAGTCCATTACTGTTGTACTTCTTGGCTATTTGATTGTTACACTTCGAACAGATATGAGGGAAAGTTATTGTTACATTTTGAGCATATTAGATGTCGCATTTAAAGCCAAATGACTATTGCATCTGAGAAGGTTTGAGGCTGAATAGCTGCTGCATTTTGAATGAGTTTCAAGTAAATTTGTGGCTGCATTTTAAGCCAATTGCTGTTGCGGATGTATGCAAACTACTGCTGTACTGTTTGCCAATTTTTGAAGCCAAACTTTGCTACAGTGTTGATCATTTTCTTCTTTTTTTTGGGCCATTTACCCCTCATGAACTATTGCATATGAACTCTCGCTGCACTTGTATGTTTTGTAAATTCCATTTTCCAGTTAAGTGTATGTTTACCTCAGCTTCAACAACATAGTGCGTCCATATTTTTGCCTCACGAGAATCCATCACTCCCTTCAATATGTTAAATCCATCAGATTAAATTCACCAACTCCAAATTCAGCACATAGTTGAACACACCCAAAAAAATCATGGAAATGCACACATAAAAATAATTAAGCTAAATAAGGTGGATTTTGTGAACACAGCTAATTCAGTAAGGGCCCCACGGCTTAGAAGTATGGAATGAGATTAGGCTGACAAAATATTGGATCATTTTATTTGGGATATAGTACATCTGGCATCTCATTAAAAGGGAGATAAGGTTTAAAAGAAACTATGCATATTATCGAGAAAAGAGTATGATTCCTCTCGATTCCCTTTGTAGAGTCTAAGCTTCTCATCCCCATTCTTATCTCTATTCTTTAGTTACTTGTAATTTCAATCCCTCCTTCAAGAAAATCAAGAATTTAAGATTCCCAATCCAAGAACGTTCAAGAAAAGCCATTTTTCTTCCAAGATTTACAGCTCTAAGGTATGTTAGATGTTCATCCATGGTCCTTTTTCACCCATGGATACCAAGAACCCAAATTTTAAGTTTAAAAGTATGATCTTTACATATTTTTATGAATTATGTCCATGAACTTGTCCAGTTAAACTTAGCTCAGTCTTGTAATCAGTATCAGTTCTGTTGGGAGTAGGATTCATCATCAAGCGATTCTAGGGATGGAGGATCACCCGTCAGTTAGGACTGGATCCTTTGAAGCAAACCCTAAGTTCTAGAACTATATAGCTAGTGTAGGTTATGAGATGTCACTTGCCTATTTAGGACTGACACTCTCAGGGATCACCCGCTCATTTAGGATTGATCTCAAGGGTCACCCTCTAGATTAGGACCGACTCCATAGCCATTGTTAGTACCCGTAGCATGGTACTAACACCCTTCAAACTGGGGTTATAGGTTGGACCCCGATCAGCTCAGACTGGGTATGTCGACAAGATGATACCTCCCACAGTTTCAGTTTCAGTATTTAATTCTGAACTTAGTTCAATAGTTCTTGACCATAGCATACATATATTAGTTATGCATTTATCAATACTCAGTATCTTAGTTTACAGATTATTTCAGAACATAGTTTATACTTGGTCATGTATTATCAATCTTTACAATTTTCATGCATTCTACTTAGTAATTTATGTTATTCATTCATTCAGTTATTTTTCATGCACATGAATTCATTCACATTAGCCTAACCTCATTTAGAATACCAGTATATTCAAAGTAGTGATCTCATACTTGTTTCTTGTGATATGATGTTTAATATCATAGGTTCGGACTGTCAGTTCCCTAATCACGCATAGACATACCAGATTATCTATTGTAGTAGTGGTGAGTCCTCATACTTTGAGGACAAGGTTTATTTATCTCAGTTTACCTTATCAGTTCAGTACTTTCTAGTCAGTCAAAGTTAGTTGGAAGCTTGTCCTATCAACTCCACATTCAGTCAGTTTAGAGGCTTTCAGATTAGTACAAACAATTAATCATTTTTTAGTTGTTATTATCAAACATTTTATAAGTATGACAATATGTTTTTAGACGTTTAAAACCATAACTCAGTATTGTTTTCAGTTGGTAAAAACCTTATGGCATTTCAAGTTAAATCCCGCACATGTTCTTTATTATTTTATTCACTGCTCACAACAGTTACCAGCTCATGGGTTAGCTTGTGGTCCTTCGGGACCGTAAGCTCCATATAGTGATCAGGGTGTACTCTCGAGGCGTTACAAACTTAGTATCAGAGTCTAAGTTTTTAAAGTGTCCTAGGGAGTCTGAAAGTCGTATTGAGTAGAGTCTTATGCATGGGTGTGAAGTGTGCCACACTAATGGACAAGAGGCGACAAGACGTTTTAGGAAAAGTTTCCTTTTTTCATGTCTCAGATCTTGCATTAGAAGTGTTCTCCAAGGAACTTATGTAGATTCTCATGTCACTCCATTTGTGCCAACTTTGCCTTATTCTTGAGGCAATAGAAATAGCCAAGCTTAAATCCTTTCAGATAGAAGTTTCATAAGCATTCACCACAAATAATTAGGGATTACATGCGGGATTAAAAGGATTCCATCAGTGCCATCATGTTCTAAAGTTTGAAATAGTTTATTCATGATCATGAAAAATCATGCTTTGATCCGAAGCCAGATATGCTTCCAGATCCGTCCTCAGAATCTTATGATAGTTTATGACCTAGAGTTAGAATCATGAATCCAGAAGTTTAGCAGCAGTAAAGTGGGGATAATGTTATCTGAATCAGTAGGCTTGAAAATAATGTATGTAAGAATCTAAGCTAAGTATGATGGTGTGGGTGTGCTTATGTAGTACCCTTGAGTGCTAAGTCTGAATGGGGCTAGTAATGTAGCAATTAATGCTCTTACCAGCTAAGTTATGGGGAATAGAATATTGATGTTGGATGTCCATGTGTAATAGTAATTCTCATGGTTTAGGGAGAAAAAAAAATATAGAGATGTGATAGTAGTAGGCTACAGACTAAGTTAGTATGGTTCATTAAAAGGTTAAGAATATCCATGTCAAGTGATAGAATCTAAGCTTGAATCTTTCAAGATTGAGCTAATAGAAAGAAGAGTTTAAGCGCTAGATAGTGTGAACCCACGGTATGGTGATACTCTTGGAAATTCTAAGTTTTTCAGTGTTTTATATATTGTATGATGATTGTTGAGGCTATAGAAAGCTAAGAATTGTGTATCAGAAGGTAGTACTAGCCAAAAGTTTTACATTATTGGGCATAGTCATTCAGGGTGAGTTTACCAATTATGTGTAATATTATACCCCAGATTCTAGAGTAAAGTGGTGGAAGTTAAGTTTAGAGGTGTTGTTTAAATAGTTCCCAGACTTAGAATTATGAACTTAAGCTAAGAGGGGATGATAGAACAAGTAACCAAGTCAGGCTCTCAGATCCTAGTAGGGATGCCAGTATGTGTAGAAAAGTAGTAAGAGAAGAAGGATGCCCAACCCGTTTATCTCAGTGCAAGTTTTTTCTATCATCGAGATATCTACTCATGCCTTATATGTCAGCTCCATGATCATAGTTCATGTTCATACATATCTTAAAGAATCATGTACGCTTTTAGTTCCTAGTATGAGGAGTTCCAATTCACCCAACTTTTCGAATCAAATTCGACGAATTTATGAACTCCAAACTTAGGTCATGCAGCTCATAACTCATGTATTCATGTTTTACAGTATTCTCAGTTCCCATGACTCATGCTACACTCTTAATGATTAACGGAATTTAGATTATGCCATGCTTGTCCTCAGTTCAAACCTTTTTGATGAATTCATGTCTTTGACCCTCTATTCCTTAGACCTCAGTTTAAGATTCCAAATGTTCATTCATGATTTAGTCAGTAAGTGTTCCTTACATCATCTCAGTTTTTCTTTATTATTTCAACCTAGTCAGTATCATTCGGGGAAATAACTGTCCCAAGGGGGAGATGTATTGTAATGCCCGAGTTTTCATGTCCTAAACCTCTCAATTTTACTTCATGAAACTAGATCTAGACTAAGGTAATAGATACTTATAAGTTGACTCACTCATTTCTATCTCAGCCTTATAATCATTCTCATGTCATTGCATGTATTCATGAAATCAGTTCAGTCATGTACTATGTTTCAGACTCAGTCATGTAATCATATTTTCAGTTACGCATAATCATTATTTGGTATTAGTTTCACCAGTAGTCTCATATTAATTAGTCTTATTCGAGGACGAATGTTTCCATGGGGGATATAATGTAACACTCCACATTTTTGGGCTAGACATTTAAGCATCGTTCTTACGTGTGTTAACTCTTATCTTATGAATATCTATTGGATACATGTTTCATGATCTTTATCCTAGTGTGTGAAGTTATTTGGACATATATTAAGTCCTCAAAAAGCTTCTCGCTTGTAGACAAGTCAAAACATTTCTTAGCGATTAAATTCTTGTGAAGAAAATAACTACAGCCAGCTTCAAACAAGTATAACTTTTTGTATACTATGAATTTTTGAGCTCTAGACCCATCAATAAATAGATAATTGAATTAACTTTCCAACTATACCAACTTTACCTTAATCTATTATCGGAAATGAATGTTATACTCATTTTAATTCAACATGTCCGTCTGTCAACAAAAGGACGAACTGAGTTAATAAGTCGTCAACTAAGTGATGGCTTATCAGCCTAAGTCGTCAGCCTTAAATAGAATTCCATCAATTTTAGCTTCCAAGTGACGACCTAAGTTGATAAGTCGTCACCTAAGTGACAACCTATCAGCCCAAGTCGTCATCCCAACCAGAAACTCCTCAACTTCATCTTCCAAGTAACGACTTGAGGTGATAAGCCATCACCTAAGTGACGACTTATCAACCCAAGTTTTCAAATGAAAATTTCAGCAATTATGAATTATTTCCGTAGGGGTATTTTGGTATTTTCCTCACAACAAACCCTACCCCTCCTAGGACTTAAAGCATCATTATGTGTTATTAGCTACCACTTATCAGTTTTAGATGCCAAAAACTCCATATTCTCTCTCAACATCAAGATTAGGGTTTCCTTTCAAGATCATTCCCCAAGAACAAGATTTAAGCCCTTCTTCAAGAAATCAAGAATTTAAGATTTCCAATCCAAGAACATTAAAGAATAGTCATTTCTCTTTCAAGATTTAAAGCTCTAAAGTATGTTAGATATTCATCCATGGTCCCTTTTAACCCATGGAGACAAAGAACCCAAATTTCAAGTTTAAAAGTATGATCTTTACATATTTTTATGAATTATGTCCATGAACTTACATGAATTTTGAATTTTATATCGTATTTACATGAACTTGTTTTTGTTCTTAAACCCTACATGTATGAATGGTGTTGTTCGCTGATTTAAGCCTTAATTGGTGATTTAGTATCAAAATCATACTACTACTGCATGTTTAGACCCATTCTCATTCTTAATCCATGCATTGCAAGTGTTTGATGAAATGCCTCAAAGAATGAGTTTGGACTATTGACTACATGTCATATCCTCAAAGTTTTAGTATGATCTTATTGTTATTGCTATTGAGTCATGGGGGTTATGAATACTTGAAAACTTGGCTATTTATAGAATTTCTTCAGATAAACCTTGAGCGTATTCAGCCAGTTAGCCATCATGATCAGTTACTTGTCCAGTTAAGCTTAGCTCAGTCCCATAATGAGTGTTAGTTCAGTTGGGAGTAGGATTTAGTACCGAGCAAGCCTAGGGATAGGGTATCACCCATCAGTTAGGGTTGGGTCCCTAGAAGCAATCCCTAAGTTCCAAAACTATGTAGCCTACGTAGGTTATGAGATATCACCCGCCAGTTTAGGACTGGTACTCTTAGGGATCACTTACTATTTTAGGATTGATCTCAGGGGTCACCCGCTATATTAAGACTAACTCCACAACCAATTTCAGTACCCGTGGTATGGTAGTAGCACCCTTCCAACTGGGGTCATAGGTTGGACCCTGATCAACTCAGACTGGGCATGTTAGTTAGATGATACCTCCCACAGTTTCATTTTTAGTATTTAGTTCAGAACTCAGTTCATTTTTGCTTGACTATAGCATACATATATCAGTTATGCATTTATCAATACTCAGTATCTCAATTTATAGATTATTTCAGAACATGGTTTATGCTTGGTCATGCATTATCAGTCTTTACAGATTTCATACATTCTACTCAGTACTTTATGTTATTCATTCATTCAGTTATTATTCATGCACATGAAACTATTCATATTAGCCTAACCTCATTTAGCATACCAGTACATTCAAAGTACTGATCACATACTTATTTCTTGCACTATCATGTTTAATATCATAGGTTCGGACACTTAGTTCTCTGATCGTGCATAGACATACCAGATTATCTATTATAGCAGTGATGATTCCTCATACTTCAAGGACATGGGTTATTTATCTCAGTTTACCTTATCAGTTCAGTACTTTCTAGTCATTTGGAGTTAGTTGGCGGCTTGTCCCATCAACTCCACATTCAGTTAGTTTAGAGGCTTTCAGATTAGTATGGACAATTAGTCAGTTTTCAGTTGTTATTATCAGAAGTTTTATCAGTATTGACAATATGTTTTTAGATGTTTACAACCATAACTCAATATTCTTTTTAGTTGGTAAAAACTTTATGGAATTTCAAGTTAAATTTCGCACATGTTGTTTATTATTTCATTCACTGCCCACAACAGTAACTAGCTCATCGGTTTGCTTGTGGTCCTTTGGGACTATAAGCACCTTGTAGCTTCCAGGGTGTACTATCGCAGTATTACAAATTTGGTATCAGAGTCTAAGGTTTTAAAGTGTTCTACGAAGTCTGAAAGACATATTGAGTAGTCTTGTGAATGGGTGTGAAGCGTGCCATACTTATGGACAAGAGGCTACAAGACATTTTAGGAAAAGTTTCCCTTTTTTCATGTCTCATATCGTGCATTAGAATTGTTCTCTAAGGAACTTATGTAGATTCTCATGACACTTCATTAGTTCCAGCTTTACCATATTCTTGAGGCAATAGAAATAGCCAAGCTTAAATCCTTTCAGCTAGAACTTTCTCAAGCATTCCCCAAAAATAATTAGGGATTGCATGCGATATTAAAAGGATTCCATAAGTTCCCCCACGTTCTAAAGTTTGAAATATTTTATTCATGATCATGAAAAATTATGCTTTGATCCGAAGCCAGATGTGCTTCCAGATCCATCCTCAAAATCCTATGATAGTGTATGACCTAGAGTTAGAAGCATGAATTCAGAAGTTTAGCATCAATAAAGTGGAGATAGTGTTATCTGAATTTGGTGGACTATGTATTTGTTGGGATAGTTGTATAAAAGGTGAATCAGTAGGCTTAAAAACAATGTATGTAAGAATCTAAGCTAAGTATGATTGTGTGGGTGTGCTTATGTAGTACCCTTGAGTGGTAAGTCTAAATGGGGGTAGTAATATAGTAATTAATATTCTTACCATCTATGTTATGGGCTATAACATATTGATGTCGGATGTCCAGGTGTAATAGTAATTCTCATGGTTTAGGGAGGAAAAAAGTATAGAGATGTGACAGTAGTAATCTATAAAGAAAGTTAATATGGTTTATTAAAAGGTTGATAATATCCATGTCAAGTGATAGAATCTAAGCTTGAATCTTTGAATATTGAGATAATGGAAAGTAGAGTTGAAACGCTAGATGGTGTGAACCTACAGTATGGTGATACTCTTGGAAATTCTACTTTAGACAGTGTTATTAGTTATTGTATGATTATTGTTGAGGCTATAGAAAGCTAAGAATTGTGTATCAGAAGGAAATACTAGCATAAAGTTTTACATTATCAAGCATAGTCATTCAGGGTGAGTTTACCAATTATGTGTATTATTATACCCCAGATTCTAGAGTAAAGTGGTGGCAGTTCAGTTTAGAGGTGTTGATTAAATGGTTCCCAGACTTAGAACGATGGCTTTAAGCTAATGGGGGATGATAGATGAAGTAACCAAGTCAGGCTCTCAGATCCTAGTAGGGATGCCAGTATGTTTAGAAAGCAGTAAGAGAAGGAGGATGCCCAACCCATTTTTATCTCAGTGCAAGGTTTTTCAATCATCACAATATCTACTCATGCGTTACATGTCAGCTCCATGATCATAGTTTATGTTCATGCATATCATAAAGAACCATGTACGCTTCTATTTCCTAGTATGAGGAGTTCCAGTTCACCCAACTGTCTGAATCATATTCCATGAATTTATGAACTCCAAACTTAGGTTATGATGCTCATGACTCATGTATTCATATATTACAATATTCTTAGTTCCCATGACTTATGCTACACTCTAAATGATCATCGAAATTGAGATTCATGCCATGCATGTCCTCAGTTTAAACCTCTTTGATGAATTCATGTCATTGACCCTCTATTTCTCAAACCTCAGTTTAAGATTCTAGATTTTCAGTCATGATTCAGTCCGTAAGTGTTCCGTACATCATCTAAGTTTTTCTTTATTATTTCAGCCAATCTAGTATCATTCAGGGAAATAACTATCCCAAGGGAGAGATGTATTATAATGCCCAAGTTTTCATGTCCTAAACCTCACAATTTTACTTCTTAAAACTAGATCTAGCCTAAGGTAATTGTAATACCCCTTACTTCTACCTAGCTTGAAATCATCCCAAGAATGTTAGAAACTTACTTTGAAATATGAATTCATTTTTCTCACCTGGAATTTTTAAGATTTTCACTTTTTATCATTTGAAAAATTGAATTAGCTTTCCAACGCTACCAATTTTGTCCAAATCCAGTATTGAAGTAAAAAGTTATGGACGTTTTACTTAAAGCTTTCAGAATCTCCCAGGTGCGACGGCCAAGTTGACGGACCGTCAGTCTAGAGACGTACCGTCGCCTAGACCATCGCAACCAAGGAAATGAGGAGACCTTCTGGATAAGGTGCGATGAGTTGGTTGACAGACCATCGAACTTGCGATGGATCGTCTCCAAATGCGTCGCTACTTAGGTAGTGAGTCCTTTTCTTTGTCCACGTACGAAGGTCGAAAGGATGGACTGTCGATCCAGCGACGGGTCCATCGCATGAGCCATCACAGATCCCATTCATTTATATTAAATCCATTTTTAATGGGGTATTTGGGTTTTTTTTCTACCCATTTTAACCCCTAATTATATCAGACCAAAACTCATAAGTTCATTATTTATTCATAACATCAAATTAGAGTTTTCTCTCAAAGATCTATCCTCAAGAATAAGAAAAACCTAGGTGTTTAATTCCAAGTCAAGAATTTAAGTTTTCCTCCATCAATCTTCAAGAAATCACAACCCAGGTATGACATGTGTTGATTCATGGGTCCCTTTTACCCATGAAACTCAAGAATCTCTTTTAAAATCCAAGATTTAGGTATTTCTGAATGTTCTTGATTTAAATTAAATTGAAATTCATGTCCATGATGTTGTGTGATTTTGATTCATGTTTTAAATTACATTTTCCAATGATTGACCCTAGTATGTGATGGTTTGCATAATAACCATGATAAACCCCTTCAAATTATAAGTTGATTGATGTATCCATGATTATTAAATGTGTTGATGATTTTATAACCAAAGTATTCTCCCCATGTGTTTGATTAAATGCCTATGTTAAAGAAAAGTGCCATACTAGTATGATAATATGAAATCGCCATTCATGTACAAGTTTATGCATGTCAAGTGTTTGATGAAATGTCTTACTCAATGAATTATGGATTGTTGATGTTAGTCATGTATTCAAGAAAGTCATGCTTTATTAGTTTCTTTCAATGGAGTCCTGGGGGTACTTGTACCCGAAAAATATAGTTGTGTGCCTAGAGTCGGTATCATGTTTTCACGATATCCTCAGTCAAGCCATGATCCATAGAACTCAGTCAGTCATATGACTCAGGAAATCTCAGAAATACAGTAATCTCAGTACTATTTTGTCAGTCAACGGAACTTAATTAATTCAGTTAATTCAGTTTAGTAATACATGCTCAGTATCTTTTCAGATAGGAGTAGGAATTAGCACCGAGTGAACCCAAGGATGGGAACTCACCTGTTATATGAGGGTGTGATTCTTAGAAGCAATCCTTTCATTCCAGAACTACATAGCCAATGTAGATTGAGACATCATAGCCTATTATATGAGGGTAGATGAGGTGGCTTAACCTGTTATGTGAGAGTTCCCACTATTCTCACTAGAGTTACCTGTTATATGAGGGTTACTCACAGATTGTCCTTACCAGTGGCACGGTATTAACACCCTTCCAATTGGGGTTACAGATTAGACCCCAACTCATCCATAATAGCGTATTAAGGGCATGTCGGTTAGATAACTACTTTCCACAGTTTCAGTGACAGAATTAGGACTGTCAGATACAGTCATTCAGTCTCAGTAATAGAAATCAGATAGTTTTATAGAATTCAGGACTGTCAGATACAGTTAACTCAGAATAGTACAGAACTCAGCTAGTTCTATCAGAACTTAGACTATCAGATACAGTCGCTCAGTATCAGTTACTTCAGTTATACGTGTATCAGTATCTCATGTTATCACTACTCAGATTCAGTAATCAGATTATCACGAACTCAGTTACAGTCATTATGTATTCATGCATATATTCTCATATTCATGTTGTTTAGTCAGTTAGTATAGTTCATACATATGAACCCTTTGCATTCAGCCTACCTTCCATGTATACCAGTACATTCAAAGTACTGACGCATTTGCGCTATGGTGTTTTATACCATAGGTTCAGAAGCACGAGCTCCAGAGCATCAGTTGTATTCTAGTCTCAACAGTCAGAGATAGAAGTGAGTCCTCATTCTTCGAGGACATGACCATTTATTTATTATCTCATTAATTAATTTATTAGTTGGAGTTAGTTGGGGACATGTCCTATCAACTCCTTATTCAGATAGTTCATCCAGTTAGAGGCTTTTCAGAATTTCATGTTTAGACAGTTTATTTCAGTTGTTTTGGGTATTTCATACCCCATTCAGATGTGATGTTTTATCAGTTATATTTTATTTTTGAACCTTAAGGCCTTTCAGTTGTTGTTTCCATATTTATACAGTATATTATGCAGTGATTAGGTACAAATATCAGTCATGGGTTAGCTTGTGGTCCTTCGGGGTCATGAGCACCATGTAGCATTTCGGGTACAAGATTCGGGGCGTTACAAACATAGTATCAGAGCCTAAGATTCAATAGAGTCCTAGGAAGTCTGAAAGCCATATCTAGTAGAGTCTTGTACATGGTGTGTTGCACACCACATTTATGTATAGGAGGCTATAAGATATTTTAGGAATAGTTTCCCTTCTTTTAGTATTCACGTTGTGCCAGTGAACATAATATCAAACATGTTTCTATAGAACATGCCTCCTAAAAGAAGAAATGGGAATCATCCATCCCCTCAACCCGAAGAACCTTTGGGCGAACATGTTTCTTATGCAGAGTTCAAAGTTGCATTCACTACTCTTGGTCAGTCAGTTGCTGCTCAGAATGAATGACCAGCTATCGTTACGGCCAACCCAGTGGCCTATTTAGCTGCAGCCAGGATTCAAGACTTCACCCGAATGAATCCTTCATCCTTTCTCGAGGCTAAGTCAGATGAGAAATTCATCGATCAGGTTCAGAAGGTTATTGACATTATGGGGGTTACTCCTAGTAAGAGTGTTGAGCTAGCTGTATACCAGTTGAAAGATGTTGCTTCTACTTGGTACAAGAAGTGGAAGTCAGAAAGGCTAGATGATATAATACTTATTGAGTGGGAGGAGTTTGTCACTGCATTCTTAGATAGATTCTTTCCCCAAGAACTGAGAGAGGCTAAGGTGTTAGAATTCATCAACCTCAAGCAGGGAAATATGATGGTGAAAGAGTATTCTCTTAAGTTTACTCAATTATCCAGATATGCTCCTTATGTGGTTACAGATAGCAGGGCTAAGATGAGTAAGTTTGTTTTTGGGGTGAATGATAGTGTGGTCAACAAGTGTAGGTCTATGATGTTGAATAGTGACATGAAAATAGCTAGGCTTATGACATATGCTCAACAGAGAGAAGAGAAAAAGATTAATATAAGGGAAAAATAGAATAAGAGAGCAAGGACTGGTAGTTTTAACTTTGCTCAGCCCAAATCAGAGGGAGGTAACCGTTCTCAGTTTCATCCTAAGTCATCAGTTCCAGCTCCTTCTTCAGCTAGTGCTCCAGCTCCTAAGTTCAGGGATGGTAATAAAGATAGAGGGACAGTCTCTAAGTCTCAGGGCAGTGTTATCAGTGCCCATACCTATCCTCTTTGCCAGACTTGTGGCAATCACCATTAGGGTATTTGCAGAGATGGCAGCGATATTTGTTTCGGATATGGCAAGCCAGGTAATAGAGTCAGAGACTATCCTTAGCCAGGTCCTCAGGGTCAGCAGAACCGTTCCTCAGCTCAGTCCGATCGCCCAAATCAACAGGGTGCCAATTCCAATGCTACTAGTGGGAAATGCCCAAATAGACTCTATACTCTATAGACCTGGCAAGATCAGGAAAATTCTCCTGATGTGGTTACTGGTATGTTACAGATCTTTCATGTGCATGTTTACGCTTTGCTAGATCCAGGAGCTTCTTTATCTTTTGTTACTCCATATATAGCAGGCAATTTTAGAATCAATCCTGAAATTCTAGCAGAGCCCTTTTTAGTCTCTACCTTAGTGGGTAAAACTATCATAGATCGGCGGGTATACAGGAACTGCTCGGTTATGATATTTCATAAAGTCACTTTAGCAGACTTAGTCAAATTAGAGACAACTGATTTTGATATCATTCTCGGCATGAATTGGCTTCATTACTGCTATGCCACAGTCGACTGCAGAAATAGAATAGTCCAGTTTCAGTTTCCGAATAAACCCGTCCTAGAGTAGAAGGGTAGTGCATCCATTTTCAGAGGTCATCTTATTTCCTAACTCTGGGCACGGAAAATGATATCTAAGGGATGTGTCTATCATCTTGTTTGAGTTAAGGACACTAGTTCTGAAACTCCCAGTCTTGATTCAGTCCCAGTTGTGAATGAGTATTTAGATGTCTTCCCCGAAGATCTTCTAGGAATTCCTCCCAAAAGGGAAATAGACTTCGGTATTGATCTTTTTCTAGATACTCAGCCTATATCTATTCCTCCATATAGAATGGCACTAGAAGAACTCAAAGAATTGAAAGAGCAATTGAAGGATCTCTTATATAAGGGATTCATCAGACCCAACGTATCCCCACGGGGCACACCAATTTTATTCGTGCGTAAGAAAGATGGTTCTCTCAGAATATGTATTGACTACCATCAGCTTAATAATCCTCGTCCCAGAATTGATGACTTGTTTGACCAACTTTAGGATGCCAACTATTTCTCTAAGATAAATCTCAAATCCAGCTATCATCAACTCAGAGTTAGAGAATGTGACATTCCAAAAATAGCCTTTCGTACTCAGTATGGTCACTTTGAATTCCTAGTTATGTCCTTTGGTCTTACCAATGCCCCAGCATATTTCATAGACTTGATGAACCGTGTGTTCAATCAGTACTTGGACATATTTGTTATAGTCTTCATAGATGATATTCTGGTCTATTCCCGCAGTGAGTGTGATCATGCATACCATCTCAGAATCATACTTCATACTCTTAGAGATCATCAGTTGTTCGCCAAATTTAGTAAGTGCAAATTTTGGCTAAGGTCAGTAGCATTCCTTGGCCATATCATTTTCGGTGATGGCATTAGAGTATATTCTCAAAAGATCGAAGCAGTAAGAAATAGACCTCTCCCTATCTCTCTATCAGATATTAGGAGTTTCTTGAGTTTGGATGGCTATTACAGATGGTTTTTTGAGGAATTTTCTTATATTGCATCCCCTATGTCTAGATTGACTCAGAAGAAAGTCAAGTTTCAGTGGTCAGATCCTTGCGAGTAGAGTTTTCAGGAGTTGAAGACTCGACTCACCTCAGTGCCAGTCTTAGCTCTTCCAGATGGTTCAGATGGGTTCATGGTGTATTGTGATTTATCCAGAGTAGGTTTGGATTGTGTCCTCATGCAGCATAGTAAGGTCATAGCCTACGCCTCCATACAACTCAAACCCCATGAGAAGAATTATCCTACTCATGATCTTGAGTTAGCAGCCATAGTATTTGCCTTAAAGATTTGGAAGAATTATCTATACGGATTTCATGTAGATGTGTTCACAGATCATAAGAGCCTTCAGTATGTCTTTTCTCAGAAAGATCTCAATCTTTGTCAGAGAATCTGATTAGAGCTCATGAAAAATTATGACATGAGTGTACTTTATCAACTGGGCAAGGCCAACGTTGTGGTCGACACTCTCAGTAGACTGTCTATGGGTAGTGTTGCTCATGTTGAGGACAGTAAAAAGAGGCAAGCTCAGGAAACCCAACAGCTTGCCAAACTAGGCATTCGCTTAGTCAATTCAGAGGTGGGTGACATATGGGTTCAGAGTAGTTCAGAATCATCTCTAGTTTCCAAGGTGAAGGAAAAGTAAGATAGAGATCCCATCCTTTTCAAGTTAAAAGAGTCGGTCAAGGATCAGAAAGTAGAGGTTTTATCCCAAGAGGGAGACGGTGTATTGCGTTATTAGGGTCATTTTTCTGTTACAGGTGTACATGACTTAAGGTAGCAAATTCTTGCAGAAGTGCATGGTGCGCGCTACTCTATTCATCCAGGGTCCACAAAGATGTACCGCGACTTGTGGGAAATCTATCAGTGGAGTGGGATGAAGAGAGATATTGCAAAGTTTGTGGCTAAGTTCTCTACATGTTAGAAGGTTAAGATAGAGCATCAAAAGCCTAGTGGGTCCATACAAGAGTTCATTAGTCCTACTTGGAAGTGGGAAGAAATAAACATGGACTTCATGATAGGTTTACCACGTACTCAGCGCCAACATAATTTAGTCTAGGTCATTATAGACAGAATGACCAAGTTAGCTTATTTCCTTCTAGTCTATACCTCTTATTCAGCTGAGGATTATGCCAAACTCTACACCAGAACGTTGGTTAGATTGCACGGTATTTCGTTATCTATTATCTCAGACAAAGGTACCCATTTTACCTCTCACTTCTGGAAAGCGTTCCAAAAGGGTTTTGGTACCTAAGTTCATCTCAGTACCCCCTTCTATCATCAGACAAATGGTCAAGAAGAAAAGACCATTCATATTCTAGAAGTTATGCAACGAGCGTGTGCAATTGATTTCAAGGGTAGTTGGGATGACCACTTGCCTTTGATTGAGTTTGCATACAACAACAACCATCATTCCAGTATTTGGATGGCTCCATTCAATGTTCTCTATGGTAGGAGATGCAGATCTCCAATCGGTTGGTTCTAAGTTAGTGAGGCCTCAGGTGTTGGGCCTGACTTAGTATTCGATGCCTTAGAGAAAGTCCAATTGATCAGAGAAAGACTTTGGGCTGCTCTGAGCCGATAGAAGTCTTATGCAGATGTTCACAGAAAGGATCTCAAGTTTGATATTAGTGATTTTGTCTATCTAAAGATCTCTCCCATGAAGGAAGTGAAGATATTCGACAAGAAGGGAAAGCTCAGTCCCCGATATATCAGCCCCTTCAAGATTCTCAGTCTGTTCGGCAAGGTAGCTTATGAGCTCGAATTGCCTTCAGATCTTGCCTCAGTTTATCAAGTCTTCCATGTCTCTTTTCTCAAGAAGTGCATAGGTGACCCAAAAATTGTAGTCCATATTTAGAGCATAGATGTTCAGAACAACCTCTCTTATGAAAAGATTCCAGTTAAAATCCTAGACTATCAGACTCGTAGACTGAGGAATAAAGAAGTCCCTCTGGTCAAAGTTCTTCGGCGAAATCATTCCGTTGAGGGAGCTACTTGGGAAGCAGAAGTAGACATCCGTACCATGTATTATCATCTCTTCTCTGCCAACTCAGATCAAGCTCAAGGTAATAGTTCTCCTTAAGCTTTTCAGTTTTATGTTCATATTTCAGTTACAAGCTTGACATCCATGTCATGTTCAGAATTTAATTATAAACTTGGTATTAAATAACATTACGTATTCAATCATGCATTAATATGTCAGTTCAGTAATATAATCATGCATCAGCTATGCATTCTTATTGTGAGAACCTTAGTTCATCAGAACACTCAGTCATGCATTCATGAATTAGTTACACATGCATCAGATATGCATATTCAATATGATATATTCATTTATCAGTCATGTCAATCATCAGATCATGTTCCAGTTGCTTATGCTCAGTATGTACGTCAGTTTATATTCTCCCCTCTCACTTAGTCTCATTCGAGGATGAATGTTCTCAAAGGGGAGATATTATAATACCCCATACTTCTACCTAGCTTGAAATCATCCCAAGAATGTTAGAAACTTACTTTGAAGTATGAATCAATTTTTGTACACATGGAATTTCATAGATTTTCAACGATACCAATTTTATTCAAATCCGTCATCGGAGTAAAAAGTTATGGACATTTTACTCAGAGCTGTCAGAATCGCCTAGGTGTGACAGCCAAGTTGATGGACCATCGATCTAGCGATGTACCATTGTTTAGACCCTCTTAACCAAGGAAGTGAGGCAACCTTCAGGATAAGGTGCAATGGACAGGTTGATTTCCAAGTCATCGCTACTTAGGCAGTGAGTCCTTTTTTGGGTCCACGTACGTCGATCAAAACGACGGATCGTCAAGCGAGCAACGGGCCATCGCAGATCTCATTCAGTTATTTTAAAGCCATTTTTAAAGGTGTATTTGGGTCTTTTCCACCCGTTTTAACCCCTAATTATATCATACCAAGGCTCATAAGTTTATTATTCATTCACAACATCAGATTAGGGTTTTCTCTCAAAGATCTATCCTTAAGAACAAGAAAACCCTAGGTGTTTAATTCCAAGTCAAGAATTCAAGTTTTCCTCTATCAATCTTCAAGAAATCACAACCTAGGTATGTCATGTGTTAATTCATGAGTCCATTTCACCCATGAAGCTCAAAAATCTCTTTTAAAATCCAAGATTTAGGTATTTATGAATGTTCATGATTTGAATTGAATTGAAATTCATGTCCATGATGCTGTGTGGTTTTGATTCATGTTTTAAAATATATTTTCCAATGATTGACCCTAGTATGTGATGGTTTTGCATAATAACCATGATAAACCCCTTCAAATTACAAGTTGATTGATGTATCAATGCTTATTAGATGTGCTGATGATTTTATAACCAAAGCATTCTCCCCATGTGTTTGATTAAATGCCTATGTGAAAGAAAAGTGCCCTACTAGTATGACAATATGAAATCCCCATTCATGTACAAGTTTATGCATGTCAAATGTTTGATAAAATGTGTTACACAATGAATTATGGATTGTTGATGTTAGTCATGTATTCAAGAAAGTCATGCTTTGTTAGTTTCTTCCCATAGAGTCCTGGGGATACTTCTACCCAAAAAAATATAGATGTGTGCCTAGAGTCGGTATCATGTTTTCACGATATCCTCAGTCAAGCCATGATCCATAGAACTCAGTTAGTCATGTGACTCAGGAAATTTCAGTAATACAGTAACCTCAGTACTATTCCGCCAGTCAACAAAACTCAGTTAATTCAGTTCAGTAATCCATGATCAGTGTCTATTTAGATGGGAGTAGGAATTAGCACCGAGTGAACACAAGGATGGGAACTCACCTGTTATATAAGGGTGTGATTCTTAAAAGCAATCCTTGTATTCCAAAACTACGTAGCCAGCGTAGGTTGAGACATCATAGCCTGCTATATGAGGGTAGATAAAGTGGCTTAACCTGTTATGTGAGGGTTCCCACCATTCTCACTAGAGTTACCTATTATATGACGGTTACTAACAGATTGTCCTTACCAGTGGTGCAATATTAACACCCTTCAAATTGGGGTTACAGATTGGACCCCAACTCAACCATAATGGCGTATTAGGGGCATGTCGATTAGATAACTACTTCTTACAGTTTCAGTGACAGAATCAGGACTATCAGAAATAATCATTCAGTTTCAGTTATAAAACTCAGATAGTTCTACATAATTCAGAACTGTCAGATACAATCAAATCAGAATAGTACGGAACTCAGCTAGTTCCATCAGAAGTTAGACTGTCAGATACAGTCACTCAATATTAGTTACTTTAGTTATACGGTTATCAGTATCTCAGGTTGTCAGTACTCAGATTCAGTAATCTTGCTATCATGAACTCAGTTATAATTATTATGCATTCATATATTTATTCTCACGTTCATGTTGTCCAGTCAGTTAGTATAGTTCATGCATGCGAATCCTTTTCATTCAGCCTACCTTCCATGTATACTAGTACATTCAAAGTACTGACGAATTTGCGCTATGGTGTTTTATACCATAGGTTCAGAAGCACGAGCTCTATAGCATCAGTAGTATTCCAGTCTCAACAGTCAGAGATAGCAGTGAGTCCTCATCCTTCGAGGACATGACCATTTCTTTATTATCTCATTAATTAATTTATTAGTTGAAGTTAGTTGGGGACATGTCCCATCAACTTCTTATTCAGATAGTTCAGTCAGTTAGAGGCTTTTCGGACTATCATATTTAGACAATTTATTTTAGTTGTTTTGCGTATTCCATACCCCATTCAGATGTCATATTTTATCAGTTATGTTTCAGCTTTGAACCTTAAGGCCTTTCGGTTCATGTTTCCATATTTATACAGTATATTATGCAGTGTTCAGGTACAGATATCATTCATGATTTAGCTTATGGTCCTTTGGGGTCATGAGCATCGTGTAGCGTTTTGAGTACCAAATTCGGGGTGTTACATTAATAGGTACTCATAAGTTGACTATCTCGTTTCTATCTCAGCCATATAATTATTTTCATGTCATTGCATGTATTCATTAAATCAGTTCATTCATGGAACATGTTTCTGACTCAGTCATGTAATGATGTTTTCAGTTATGTATAATCATTATATGCTCTCAGTTTCCCATTTGTCTCATCTTAATTAGTCTCATTCGAGGACGAATGTTTCTATGAGGGTGATAATGTAACACCCCACATTTTTTGGGCTAGATATTGAAGCATCATTCTTACATATGTTAACTCTAATCTCATGAATTTATTTTGGATACATTATTCATGATATTTATCCTAGTGTGTTAAATTATTTAGATGTATATTAAGTCCTCAAAAAGCTCCTAACTTGTAGACAAGTCAAAATATTTCTTAGCGATTAAATTCTTGTAAAAAAAATAACTACAACCAGCTTCAAACAAGTATAACTTTTTGTATGCTAATAATTTTTGAGAACTAGAACCATTTATAGATAGATAATTGAATTATCTTTCCAACAATACCAATTTCGCCTTAATCCGATATCGGAGTGGAAAGTTATACTCATTTTACTTAAGCATGTCCGTCTGTCAACAAAGTGACGACCTGAGTTGATAAGCCGTCAACTAAGTGACAACGTATCATCCTAAGTCATAAGCTTTAAACAGAATGCCATCAATTTCATCTTTTAAGTGGCGACTTGAGTTGATAAGTCGTCACCTAAGTGACGACCTATCAGCCCAAGTCGTCATCCCACCAGAAACTCATCAAATTCGGCTTCCAAGTGACGACTTGAAGTGATAATCCGTCACCAAAGTGATGACTTATCAACCCAAGTCGCCAACTAAAAATTTCAGCAATTATGAATTAGTTTCATAGGGGTATTTTGGTCTTTTCTTCACCTCAAACACTACCCCTCCCACGACTTAAAGCATTATTATGCGTTATTTGTCATCACTTATCAGTTTAAGATGCCAAAAACTCCTCATTCACTCTCAACATCAAGATTATGTTTTCCTTTCAAGATCATTCCCCAAGAACAAGATTCAAGCCCTCCTTCAAGAAAATCAAGAATTTAAGATTCCTAATCCGAGAACATTCAAGAAAAGTCATTTCTCTTTCAAGATTTAAAGCTCTAAAGTATGTTAGATATTCATCCATGGTCCCTTTTAACCCATGGAGACCAAGAACCCAAATTTCAAGTTTAAAAGTATGATCTTTACATATTTTTATGAATTATGTCCATGAACTTACATGAATTTTGAATTTTATATCGTATTTACATAAACTTGTTGTTCTTAAACCCTACATGTATGAATGGTGTTGTTCACTGATTTAAGCCTTAATTGGTGATTTAGTATCAAAATCATGCTACTACTACATGCTTAAACCCATTCCCATGCTTAAGTCATGCATTGCAAGTGTTTGATGAAATGCCTCAAAGATGAGTTTGGAATTTTGACTACATGTCATGTCCTCAAAGTTTTAGTATGATCTTGTTGTTATTTCTATCGAGTCATGGAGGTTATGAATAACCAAAAACTTAGCTTTTTACAAAATTTCAGTAGTTATAGCATAGTTCAGATAAACCATGAGCATATTTAGCCAGTTAGCCATCATGATCAGTTACTTGTCCAGTTAAGCTTAGCTTAGTTCCGTAATCAGTGTCAGTTTAATTCGGAGAAGGATTCAGCACCGAGAGAGCCTAAGGATGGGGGATCACCTGTCAGTTAGGACTGGATACTTAGAAGCAATCCATAAGTTCCAGAACTATGTAGCCAACGTAGCTTATGAAATGTGACCCGCTAGTTTAGGACTGACACTCTCAGGGATCACTCACTAGTTTAGGATTAATCTCAGGGGTCACCCACTATATTAGGACTGAATCCACAACCAATTTTTACACCCGTGGCATGGTAGTATCACTCTTCCAACTAGGGTCACAGGTTGGATCCCGATCAGCTCAGACTGGGGCATGTCGATTAGATTATTCCTCCCACAATTTTAGTTTCAGTATTTAGTTCAGAACTCAGTTCAGTTTTGCTTGACCATAGCATACATATATATGTTATGCATTTATCATTACTCAGTATCTCAGTTTATAGTTTATTTTAGAACATGGTTTATTCTTGGTCATGCATTATCAGTCTTTACAGATTTCATGCATTCTACTCAGTACTTCATGCTATTCATTCAGTCAGTTATTATTAATGCACATGAAACCATTCATATTATCCTAACCTCATTTAGCATACTAATACATTTAAAGAATAATCGCATACTCGTTTCTTGTGCTATGATGTTTAATATCATAGGTTCAGACACTCAGTTCCCTAATCGCATATAGACATACCAGATTATCATCTATAGCAGTGGTGAGTCATCATACTTCGAGGACATAGTTTATTTATCTTAGTTTACCTTATCAGTTCAGTACTTTCTGGTCAGTCGGAGTTAGTTGGCGGCTTGTCCCATCAACTCCACATTCAGTCAGTTTAGAGACTTTTAGATTAATACAGACAATTAGTCAGTTTTTAGTTATTATTATCAGACGTTTTATTAGTATTGAAAATATGTTTTCATATATTTAAAATTGTAACTCATTATTGTTTTCAGTTGGTAAATACCTTATAGTGTTTCAAGTTAAATTATGATCATATTCTTTATTATCTTATTCACTGCTCACAGCAGTTACTAGCTCATGACTTAGCTTGTGGTCCTTTGGGATTGTAAGCACTATGTAGCGCCCATGGTGTACTCTCGAGTCGTTACAAACTTGGTATCAGAGACTAAGGTTTTAAAGTGTCCTAGGGAGTCTGAAAGTCGTGGTGAGTAGAGTCTTGTGCATGGGTGTGAAGAGTGCCAAACTTATTGACAAGAGGCTACAAGACATTTTAGGAAATTTTTCCCTTTTTTATATCTCAGATCATGTATTAGAAGTGTTCACTAAGGAACTTATGTAGATTCTCATGTCACTCCATTCATGCTAACTTTGCTTTATTCTTGAGGCAATTGAAATAGCCAAGCTTAAATCCTTTCAGATAAAACTTTCTCAAGCATTCCCCATAAATAATTAGGGATTGCATGCGGGATTAAAAGGATCCCATCAGTGCACTCACATTCTAAAGTTTGAAATATTTTATTCATGATTATGAAAAATCCTGCTTTGAGCCAAAGCCAGATGTGCTTCCAGATCCATTTTCAAAATTTTATGATAGTGTATGACCCAGAGTTAGAAGCATGAATCTAGAAGTTTAGCAGAAGTAAAGTAGGGATAGTGTTATTTGAATATAGTGGACTATGTATCCGTGGGGCTAGGTGTATAAAGGGTGAATTAGTAGGCTTGGAAATAATGTATGTAAGAATCTAAGCTAATTATGTTGGTATGGGTGTGCTTATGTAGTACCCTTGAGTGCTAAGTCTGAATTGGGCTAGTAATGTAGTAATTAATGTTCTTACAAGCTAGGTTATGGGTTATAGCTTATTGTTGCTAGATATCAAGGTGTAATAGTAATTCTTATGATTTATGGAGAGAAAAATGTATAGAGATGTGATAGTATTAGGCTATAAATGAAGTTAGAATGGTTCATTAAAAGGTTGAGAATATCCATGTCAAGTGATAGAATCTAAGCTTGTATCTTTGAAGATTGATCTAATGGAAAGAAGAGTTGAAGCGCTAAATAGTGTGAACCCACGGTATGGTGATACTCTTGGAAATTCTAAGTTAGTTAATGTTTTAGTTATTATATGATGATTGTTGAGGCTATAGAAAGATAAGAATTATGTATCAGAAGGAAGTACTAGAAAAAAGTTTTACATTATCGGGCATAGTCATTCAGGGTGAGTTTACCCATTATGTGTATTATTATACCCCGGATTATAGTGTAAAGTGGTGGCAATTCAGTTTAGAGGTGTTGATTAAGTGTTTCCTATACTTAGAATGATGTCTTTAAGGTAAGGGGGATGATAGAAAAAGTAACCAAGTCAGGCTCTCAGATCTTAGTAGGGATGCCAGTATGTGTAGAAAAGTAGTAAGACAAGGAGGATGCCCAACCCGTTCTTATCTTAGTGCAAGGTTTTTCAGTCATCACAATATCTACTCATGCCTTACATGTCTGCTCCATGATCATAGTTCATGTTCATGCACGTCATAAAGAACCATGTACGCTTCCAGTTCCTAGTATGAGGAGTTCCAGTTCACCCAACTGTCCGAATCATATTCCATGAATTTATGAACTCCAAACTCAGGTCATGTAACTCATGACTCATGTTTTCATGTTTTACAGTCAGTTTCCATGACTCATGCTACACTCTTAATGATCAGCAAAATTTAAATTCTTTCCATGCATGTCCTCAGTTCAAAACTCTCTGATGACTTCATGTCATTGACTTTCTATTCCTCAGACCTCAGTTTAAGATTCCATATATTCAGTCATGATTCAGTTCATAAGTGTTCCGTACACAACCAAGTCAGTATAATTTGGGGAAAGAACTATCCCAAGGGGGAGATGTATTGTAATGCCCGAGTTTTCATGACCTAAACCTCTTAATTTTACTTCATGAAACTATATCCAGCCTAAGGTAATGGGTACTCATAAGTTGACTCTCTCGTTTCTATCTTAGCCTTATAATCATTCTCGTGTTATTGTATGTAATCATAAAATCATTTCAGTCATGTACCATGTTTGAGACTCAGTCGTGTAATCATGTTTTCAATTACACATAATC
Organism: Capsicum pubescens; assembly: GCA_030864215.1. Classification (NCBI taxonomy): domain Eukaryota; kingdom Viridiplantae; phylum Streptophyta; class Magnoliopsida; order Solanales; family Solanaceae; genus Capsicum; species Capsicum pubescens. Next base: position 276,074,759 of record CM061542.1, read on the forward strand.
ATTATATGGTATCAGTTTCCCTAGTGGTCTCATATTAATCAGTCTCATTTGAGGATGAATATTTCTATAGGGGACATAATGTAACACCCCGCATTTTCGGGCTAGACATTTAAGCATCGTTCTTACGTGTGTTAACTCTAATCCCATGAATTTCTTTTGGATGCATGTATCATCATCTTTATCCTAGTGTGAGAAGTTATTTGGACATATATTAAGTCCTCAAAAATCTCCTAGCATGTAGACAAGTCAAAACATTTCTTATCGACTAAATTCTTGTGAAGAAAATAACTATAGCCAGCTTCAAACAAGTATAACTTTTTATATACTAAGAATTTTTTAGTTCTAATCCCATAAATAGAAACATAATTGAATTGGCTTTCCAACTATACTAATTTTGCCTTGAACAGATATGGGAGTTGAATATTATACTCATTTTACTTCAGCATGTTTGTTTGTCTACAAAGTGACGACCTGAGTTGATAAGCCGCCAACTAAGTGACGACTTTTCATCCCAAGTCGTCAACCTTAAACATAATGCCATCAATTTTAGCTTTCTAGTGACGATCAAAGTTTATAAGTCGTCACCTAAGTGACGACCTATCAGCCCAAGTCGTTAGCCCAACCAGAAACTCATCAAATTCAACTTCCAAGTGAAAACTAGAGGTGATAAGCTGTCACCGAAGTGACGACTTATCAACCCAAGTCATCAACTAAAAATTTCATCAATTATGAATTAGTTTCATAGGGACATTTTGGTCTTTTCCTCATCTCAAACCCTACCCCTTCCACGACTTAAAGTATCATTATGCGTTATTAGCCATCACTTATCAGTTTTAGATGCCAAAAACTCCTCGTTTACTCTCAACATCAAGATTAGGGTTTCCTTTCAAGATCATTCCCCAAGAACTAGATTCAAGCCCTCCTTAAAGAAAATCAAGAATTTAAGATTCCCAATCCAAGAATGTTCAAGAAAAGTCATTTCTCTTTCAAAATTGAAAGCTCTAAGGTATGTTAGATGTTCATTCATGGTCCATTTTCACCCATGGAAACCAAGATCAAAATTTCAAGTTTAAAAGTATGATCTTTGCATATTTTTTTGAATTATGTCCATGAACTTACGTGAATTTTGAATTTTACATTGTGTTTACACGAACTTGTTGTTCTTAAACCCTACATTTATGAATGGTGTTGTTCACTGATTTAAGCCTTAATTGGTGATTTAGTATCAAAATCATGCTACTACTACATATTTAAAACCATTCCCATGCTTAAGTCATGCATTACAAGTGTTTGATGAAATGACTCAAAGAATGAGTTTGGAATATTAACTTCATGTCGTGTCCTCAAAGTTTTAGTATGATTTTTTTGTTATTGCTATCGATTAGTAGGGGTTAGGAATACTTAAAAACTTAGTTGTTTACAGAATTTAAGTAGTTACAGAATAGTTCAGATAAACCATGAGCATATTCAGCCAGTTAGCCAACATGATCAGTTACTTGTCCAGTTAAGCTTAGCTCAGTCCAGTAATCAGTGTCAATATAGTTGGGAGTAGGATTCAGCACTGAGCGAGTCTAGGAATAGGGGATCACCCGTCAGTTAGGACTGGTTCCTTATAAGCAATCCCTATGTTCCAGAACTACGTAGCTAACATAGGTTATGAGATGTCACCCAAAATCTTAGGACTAACACTCTCAGGGATCACCTGCTAGTTTAGGACTGATATCAGGGGTCACTTGCTAGATTTGGACTGATTCCATAACCATTGTCAGTACTCGTGGTATGGTACTAACACCCTTCCAACTGGGGTCACACGTTGGACCCTGATCAGTTTAGCCTGGGCATGTCGGTTAGATGATACCTCCAACCATTTCAATTTCAATATTCAATTCAGAACTCAGTTCAGTTTTGCTTAACCATACCATACACAGATATCAGTTATCCATTTATCAGTACTCAATATCTCAGTTTATAGATTATTTTAGAACATATTTTATGCTTGGTCATGCATTATCAGTCTTTATCGATTTCATGCAATCTACTCAGTACTTCATACTATTCATTCAGTCAGTTATTATTCATGCATATAAAACCATGTGTATTAGCCTAATCTCATTTAGCATACTAGTACATTTAAAGTACTGATCGCATACTCGTTCCTTGCGCTACGATGTTTAATATCAGAGGTTCAAATGCTCGATTCCCTGATCATGCATAGACATACTAGATTATTAACTGTAATAATAGTGAGCCCTCATACTTCGAGGAAATATTTTATTTATCTCATTTTACCTTATCAGTTCAGTACTTTCTAGTTAGTCGAAGTTAGTTGAGGGCTTATCCCATCAACTCCATATTCAGTCAGTTTAGAGGCTTGCAGACTAGTACAGACAGTTAGTCAGTTTTCAGTTGTTATTATCGGACATTTTATTAGTATTGACAATATGTTTTCAGAAATTTAAAACCATAACTCAGTATTATTTTTAGTAGCTATAAACCTTATGGAATTTTAAGTTAGATTCCGTTCATGTTCTTTATTATTTTATTCAGTGCTCATAGCAATTACAAGCTCATGGGTTAGCCTGAGGTCCTTCGAGATAGTAAGCACCATGTAGCGCCAAGGGTGTACTCTCGGGGCCTTTACTAACCTTATTTAGCATACTAGTACATTCAAAGTACTGACTGCATACTCATTTATTGCGCTATGATGTCTTATATCATAGGTTTGGACGTTTATGTTCTCGGCCGCACTTAGACATTCTAGTGAATCAGTAGTAGTAGTAGTTGTGAGTCCTTATATTCCGAGGACCAATGATGTTTATGTCAGCATTTCTTTTCAGTTTAGTAGTCATTTGGAGTTAGTTGGGGACTTGTTCTATCAACTCCATAGTCAGTCGATTTAGAGGCTTTCAGACTAGTACAGACAGATAGTAAGTTTTTGGTCGTTATTATCAGTTATTTTACTAGTATTGATAGTATGTTTCTGACATTTAAAACTATGATCCAGTATTTATTTTCATTTGTTAAAAACTTATGGCATTTTTCAGTTAAGTTCTGCACATGTATTTTTTAATTTATTCAGTTCTCACAGCAGGTACCAACTCATGGGTTAGCTTGTGGTCCTTTGGGGATGTAAGCATCATGTGGCATCCAGGGTGTACTCTCGGGGAATTATATGTACCAAGTACCCTCATATTTTCTTCGCAAACTCAGAATAGTTTTCCTTAGATCATATCTTTTCCATTTTTAGTTCCAACTATATAATCATCTCCTTGTCACTACATGTATTCACGAATCAGTCCAGTCATGTATAATGTCTTAGACTCAGTTATGTAATCATGTTTTTAGCTATGCATGTTCAATTAGTGAATTCAGTTTCCTCGGTATTCTCGGCTTAATTAGTCTCATTCGAGGATGAATGTCCCCAGGGGAGAGATATTATAATAGCGTGTGTTAGTTTTAGCTCAGTTCATCCCATAGTACAGGTACAAAAGGCTTAGAACCTGAAAATTTAGCTAAGTGCTGAAGACTTAGTTTTATTTTTGGCCTATTAACTTCGATAATTTTTTAAGTGACCTTTTCGACCTCAAGATGATGGTTTTAAGTTAATTCATGTTCAGGGGTGTAAGAAGCATTTCTTGGGGAAGTTTTGAATTTTTCAGACGAGGATTGAGGCACGTTTGGATTTTAATTCAAGAACCTCATCGCGATTGTGGCACGTCGCGGTGGGTTTAGCGGTTGCATCCTTGGTATATCCCGGTGATGGCCTAATAGGCGTCCTAGTTACAAATTTAAACTTTAGAGGGACAGTTTGTCTTTTCCTAGCCTCCTAATTCGTAAAAACATGGGATTAAACCGTTGATAGGGCTTTATTTGCTCACTTTCTCCAATTTTATTCTCAAACTAACCCTAACCTTTCCCCAAATTCATCAAGTTCAATCACTATCCCTTCAACAAAACTCAAGAATTAAAGTTTCACTACCCAAGGACTATCAAGAAAGTTAATTCTCTTTCAAGATTAAAGCTTTAAGGTATGTTAGATGTTCATCCATGGAACCTTTTCACCCATGAAGTCCAAGAACCTATTTTTATGCTTTAAACCAAGAATATACATGTTTACAATGAGTTATTTTCATGAAGCTTTTATGAATTTTGATTATCCATGATGTTTGCAAGTGATTTTAGTTGGAAAGTAGCCCTTACACATTTGAAGCATGAAATTCCATGTTAAATCCCCAATGTATGGTTTTAGTGTTGTGATTATGTTATTCCCACATGTTTCAATCATCCCCATGCCTAAGTTCATGAATTTCAAGCATTTGATGAAATGCCTAAGTGGTTGGATTTTGAACAACTACTTATTATGCTTTAAAGCTTTAGAATGTTTCTACTGTTAATGTTATCGATTCCTAGGGGTTATGAAAACCCGAAAACATAGTTGTTTACTCAGTCTTAATATTTTTAGAATGGTTTTGTATATATTTGAGTATTATCAGTTCAATCAGTTATCCTATTAGTCAGGTTTAGATCAGTTTAGTAATCCGAGTCAGTTCAGTTGGGAGTGGAATTTAGCACTGAGCGAACCCAGGGATGGGGGTTCACCTGCCAGTTGAAGGTGTGATCTTTAGTAGCAGTTCCTGCATTCTAGAACTACATAGCCAGCATAGGTTGAGATGTTAACCTGCCAGTTGAGAGTTGACATATATCTCACTAGAGTACCTACCTGTAGAGGGTGCCACTTTAGTCCTTCGGGACTTCACTTTAGTGGATCCACACAGCTAGTGTTAGTACCAGTGGCACGGTATTGACACCCTTATAATTGGGTCACATAATTGGGTCACAGGTTGGACCTCAATTAGCTCAGATTGGGATATGTCAGTTAGATGATACCTCCCACAGTCTCAGTTCAAAGTTCAGTTTCAAGTTTGCTTGACCATAGCATATAGTTATCAGTTATCAGTATCAGTATTTTAGTTTATAGACTACTCTAGGATCATGTTATATGCTTGGTCATACACTCTTAGATTTTACAGCCTTCACGCATACTATGCATCAGTCATCTCATGCTATTCATTCAGTTAATTATTATTCATGCACATGAGCCCATGCATATTAGCCTAACATCATTTAGTATACCAGTACATTCAAAGTACTAGATGCATACTCGTTTCTTATGCTATGGTGTCTAATATCATAGGTTCGAACGCTCAGGTTCCCGACCGCACTTAGATATTCCAGCACATCAGCAATGGTGAGTCCTCATATTCCAAGGACCTATTATGTTTATTTTAGTATCTTACTTTAGTTAAACAGTTAGAGTTAGTTGGGGCCTATCCCTTCAACTCTTATTCTGTCAATTTAGAGGCTTTCAAATACGTTTAGACAGTTTAGTCAGTTTTGTCATTATTTTACAAGGTTTTCAGACGGTTGTTTTTAGACACTAGTTTTCAGGCTTATAATTTCAGATATATTTTTGTATCTAAAAACCTTATGGCATATTCAGTTATTTCCGAATATGTTCATTACCAGTATATTATTCAGTGGTCACAACAGGTACTAGCTAATGGGTTAGCTTGTGGTCACTTGTGACCGTATGCACCGTGTGGCGTCTAGGGTGTACTCCCAGGGCGTTACATTGAACTTATTGTTGTCGCTGAAGCTTGTAAAGAATTATTTTTTTATGAAGAATTCTTGGAGGAACTTTGTCGTGTTCAAGAGAGGTATGTGCTTTATTGCGATTGTCAAAGTGCTATACATCTTGGCAAGAATTATACATCGTCAGTCTAAACATATTGATGTGAGATACCATTGGATTCGAGATGTTTGAATTCTAAGTTGCTTGAACTTGAGAAGATTCATACGGATGATTATGGTTCTGACATGATGAATAAATCTTTGCCAAGAGGAAAGTTTGAAGATTGTTGCATGCTCGTCTGGATGGCGGTCTCCTTCACATAGTCGAGAGGGGGAGAATTGTTGGGTTATGGATCTTTTTTCCTTCCTATGTGGATAAATAGAACCTAATTTGGATCAACCCACTTTTGCCCATAGGTCCATTACTATGGGACATATATATAGATCTTTTTAGGTCTTATTTCATAATCCACAAAAAGGGTTTTCAGTAGCCAAAAGAGAGAAAACATAGTAGATTTTTATTTAAAAATTCCAGTTACAACAGTTAACTTCAAATTACGATTTTCATATTGTTTCTTGTCCGATTTAGCTGAATTTTGGACATCTTATTTCTCTCATCTCAATATTTGATTATAAAATGATGGAGGTGGATTTGGTATCCTGTAGCTCCTGCTTTTTATCCCTAAACAACAGCTACGTTTTTGGTGCTTTTACTTCTTTTTATTCTCTAGTTTTGGTGCTACCTTGTTGTGGTGTTGCTCGTTTTTTGACACTTGTTTTGTGGAAATTTTGGAGAACAATAACATAAATCTTGGTGATTATAATGGGAGTTTCAGTTCCATGATTTTTTATTCTTCACATAGAAGGGTTTTTCACGTAATTTTAGCGTCTCGTGTGATTGGTTTTATTCTTGTCTTGTCTTATTCACTTGGTTGATTTACTTGCTGCCATATTACTATTGTTATTGGCTTTGTTTGTTTCCTCTTGGTTCAAATTGAAAGAAAAAGTTTAAACTTAAATATTGTTCCGTTGCTACCTTGGCGTACACTTTGATAGTGTCTTGCCTCAATTTGGCCTACTTTGTGTTTGGCCTAACTTTTCATGTATTGAAAAGTTATGCAGTTTCTCTTACTTTAAACTTGTAGTCTTAATGCTTTCAACTACATGTATCAAAATGCTCGAAACACTACTCTCATAGTTTTTAGTGCTTGTTCATTTAGCTCAAATCTGATAACAACAACAATAACATACCCGGTGAAAACTGTGTTAGCGGACAACTACTCAAAAGCGATTGAATATAACAACTGGTATGTCTTTGAACTACGTTCGAATTGTACTAATTGAAGTTTCTAAATGTTTGTTGTTGTGTTCTTGTTTAATATTGAATTTTAAATCCAAATGTGCTATACTTTTACAGCCATAGTACTGCCAAGAGCCTTCCCTCGATAACTAGTTATAATTTAATATAAACTCATGGGTCAAATATTGTATTTAAGAAAGTTGAAATTATGATTTGGAATCTCAAATCAAAGTTTTTTGAAAATTTGAAATTTCATATCATGATTTGCTTGTAAACTTTAGCTAATAAACAGATACTTCGATATTCATTTTTATCCCTGTAATTTAAAACGATGGCCTTTTCTTTTACAAAATATAAACTCATGGGTCAAATATTGTAATTAAGAAAGATAAAATTATGATTTGGAATCTCAAATCAAAGTCTTTTGAGAATTTGAAATATCATATCATGATTTGCATGTAAACTTTAGCTAATAAACACATATTTTTATATTTATTTTTATCCGTGTAATTGTTACTCCGTCTCATTTTATGTGTCATTATTTTCTTTTTGATCCGTCCAAAAAGAATGTTACCTTTCCTTATTAGGTAATTTTTTAATGATATCATTCCCATTTTATCTTTAGTGGGTCCCATTTATTAAGAAAAGACAACTAAAAAGTAAACATTAAGAGGGATAATTTTGTAAACTTTACAAAGTCATCACTTATTTCTTAAACTTCGAGCCCGGTTAAATGATGACAGCTAAAATAGGACTGAGGTAGTATTTCACTATTTGATGTGTTGTTACCACTTTTAATAATATGCTTGGCTTTTGGCTTAGTTTAAAGCTAGATTACATCAGATCTCAACCAATTGTCTCGGCATGATAATGAATATTTAGTCGCGGTACGCGAAAGATGACTCGAACACCATGGTTATTAAGAATGTATGGGTTGATTAGGTATTCAAGCTTTTTATTTTTAATGAGACCATATTTGCTCTACTTTGTTACCTACTTACGTCGATGTCAAACTTTGTAAGTGCCTGGTAAAAATAAATTAATTTATAAATTAATAAAAGAAAAATATCCCAGCAAGGATGGATCCCATGATCACGGAAATAAGCATTTCAAGAGTCATTCCATGCCATCAAGCCAACAATCTTTTTGTTTATGGGTTCCCACATATAATATTTTATTTACTTATTCTATTTTTAATATATTTAAAAAATCTACGATAGCGGGTGGGGGTTAACGAGAACCCGCACCGAACACTGTAGATCCGCACCTGATGTACGGCTTGGGAGAAAAAATGGAGTCTTCATAAAAAACTCTTGCTGCCACAAGAAGTTTCTCTTTGTGATTCGATATCACCGGTAACTAACTATTTCATTCTCTTATTTGTGAGTGTTTACTTGATTTGCTTATGATTATTGTCCTTAGAACACCTAAATTAAATGGGGTAGACAGAAATCCCTTAGGGGTTGTTTGTTTGAAGACAAGTTATGCTGAATTTGTTATTCTGTATTTTTTTTGTTTGGCTGTTTGGTTTGTTGTGTGTGTATACATATATATATATATATATATATATTTGGTAGAGATTTAGTCGTTCGTCCTAAAAAGCAAAACCTTCATCCTTATTTTGCTTAATAATTTTAGGAGTGCATTCCCATAATATTTTCGTGTTCAACTATGTGCTAATTCTGAAGATGGTAGATGCAATCCGAGGCTTTGACTTGAATATACTGAAGGGAGTGATGGAGTCTCGTGAGACAATGATGTGGACGCACTATGTTGTTAAGGCCGAAATAAATACTTAACCAGAAAATGACATCAATAAAACAAGTACATCAGCAAGGAGCGACTCAAACTCGATGGTGGCCTAAAGTCAAAAATGAATCAGATGCCTTAAATATTTTTATTAAATTAATATTTTCTTAACTTAAAATCTATTCTCTTAACTTTTTATGATGCAAAATTGCTAATATATCTCTTACAAAAGTATTTTGAGATGCAAATTTATTTCTTTTTTTAAATATGATTTTTTTCTTTACTTTTTCTACAAATAGTACTCTTTCTATTTTAATTTTTTGTGGGCTATTTTGACTCAACACGGTGTTTGGAGTTTAAGAAAAAAAAAAAAATTGAATCCTGTAGTCTTGAACCAAAGATATATAAAATATACCAAAATGTTCTTTATTCTTATGAGCTTAAATATGTCATGAGAAAAGTTAAAATTAGAGAATTGATTAAAAAAAATCACTTTGAAACGAACTAAAATAAGAGAGACAACTTGAAACGGATAGTACAAAATATTTTTAAAAATAAATCTTGTAAAATTTTTATTACTGACAAGAAAATAAGACCTCTCAAATTTGGGGACCTAAAGGAGGTACCTAATTTTTTAAGGCATAGAGTCGACCCTGACATCACTAATTCCTATGCAACAGTTCATGAGGGGTAAATGACAAAAAAATCACAGCAGCTTATAACCCAAAATACAGTAGCAAATGATCGGAACTGTAGCAGAGTTAGGCCTCCAAAAATGCCAACCAGTACAACAGTAGTTCGCATCCATACACAGCAGCAAATTGGCTTAAAATGTAGCCACAAATTTACTCAAAACGCCTACAAAATGCAGCAGCTATTCAGCCTCAAATTTTCCCAAATGCAGCAGTCATTTGGCTTATAATGCAACATATTATATGCCCAAAATGTAGCACCTACTTGTTTTCAAATGTGTCCGAAGTGCAACAAACATGACAACAACTATTTGGCCAAGAAGGGCAGCAGTAGTGGCCTTAAATAAAGCAACAATCAGACCAAACTTTCACAATGTATGCAACTCGTTTTTAGCCCCCCCAAAAAATATCCGAAATACAGTAGGCAGTTGGTCTTAAGTTGTGACATTTTTCAGCTTTAAAAAGCAACATATTTTGGCTAAAAAAATGCAATAATTCATCAATCAAATGGACATCCAAACACATCCAATTAAAGAATTCAATCGAAAAAATATTTTTACCTCATAAATTATTGTCATTTTACATATGAAGTTACTAAGATATATTCCATATAAGAACGACGCAGAAAAAACTATGTAAAATTCAATAAAATGATTCTAAATAGAAAAATATTGAATTTGTAATTATAATCTTCACAGATTGACAAAGATGTAAAAATAACGAAGGGAATTCAATTAATATCATGCGTGTTAATTAACTCTCTCTATAAAAGGATGTAACATAATTTTTTTTTTTCATTTTTGAAGTTTTTTTCTATGAAACAATTTGATGACTTTGTTACTATAAATACACCCTTGACGTTAATCCTCAATCATTTTTTTCTTTGATTAAAAGTTTAGCCATGACTGGAACAAATCCTTCAACCAACACTAAAGTTCCTAACAATACGTTCTTCAATTGGACCTTCCGTCCACATTATTTGAATCTTTTTTTGATGGTTAGGAGATTCGCTCCAACCATGACAAAATCTTTAATTTAAGAAAATAAAAAAATGTGATATTGGATCTCAATACAAAGAATGTATTTACAGTGATAAAATAATTATAATTGTTTGATGAAAATAAACTTTAATAACAAAAAGGTAAAAATATTATGCAACTTCCTTTTTGAATAGGATTTGACCAAATTCCATAATATTAATTAGGTTACCTTCTTTGTTTCTTTGTAGTTTTCAACTTGTATAATCATATTTAAACATTTAATATTTTTCCTCATTACAAATATGCTATTGGATTTTTAAATTTTTTTTGTGTCAATCTTTTATCGAATATCTCTTACTGAGTTTATATTCAAAATGATGTTAATTATTATTGACATCCTATTTTGACTCTCTCTTTCCTCCTGATTAATTTCTCTATGCTTCTTGGTTATATTAGTATACGTACTCATGCGATGCATCGATAATATTAAAAATTAGTTCTGATTGCTTTATATTAAAATATCTCGTTTGAGCATATTAAACCATAATATCTTTTTTAAAAGAATTAACTATCATAATATTTCTCAATGAAATGAAAAAAAAAAAAAAGACTACCCTTACCCCGACTACCCTTACCCCTCCTCTATCTCCTCACCCCTCCTCGTCCATCAATTTTTAAAAAAGTAAAATAAAAACTCCCCCAACCCCCCCCCCCCCACACAACACGCATCCACCCACACGCACCCCTCCCTACCCAATCCCACACCTCTAACCAAATTTATTAAAAAAATAATTATGTATTGTAAAATAAAATTTTGGTACATATTTTTTTTATTATTCATAATTTTAAAAAATTAGATTGTCAATGACTCTCTTCCTCCACCTCCCACCTCTACCCTACTGTCATGACCCGAATTAGGGTCTGGCCGTGACGGGTATCTCAAGTCCTCCGAGGATCGGAGACCACCCTCTTATTGCCTACCCACACAAGACATAGCACACTTAGCAGCGGGTGAAATCCGAACATATAACAAGATAGAGAATAATAACTCAAGGCAACTAATAGTGTCAATCATCAAAACAACCCAATCCACAGTAAAACCACAAGCCCCTAAACAATACAAAAAAAATCTAAGTCGCGATATGCCCCCGACCCTGACAATGACATGACAATGATAATACTAATGATAATGTGAACTCTTCAATTCTAGTCTATAAAAGGAGCCTGATGAAATAACCAAGTCTTCTAGAGAATGAAAGCTCATCACTTCACCACCAACGACCGGCAAACCAAGGCGATCCACCTAACACTGCACAGAAAAAGTAGAAGAGTCTCCAATTCCTGCATTGGGTAGGGATCCATCATCCAAAAATGGTTAATGGATTGAGAACTAGCATGTAACTCGGGGATAGAGGATAAAATAATGTCATGTCAATTCAATTCAAAATCATGTGAACATCATCATATTCATATATAATTAATATGCCGGGATATAGAATAAGTTTTAGCATGAAATAAAAAATTATCCTGGACCATTTAGCTCGACCGTCATAAAAGGCGCCGATGGGCTATACGGGTTTAGCTTCCCTTGCTGAAAGGGACCTAGTGCGTTTTAGTCACACGCACCATAGAAAATTTTAGAGAGAGCTAAAGCCATCCCAAATATATTTATATATATGTGTGTGTATGTATGTATGTATGTATATATAGATATATGTATGTATGTATATATATATATGTATGTATATATATATACATACATGTATATATATATATGTATGTATGCATATATATATATATCAAGTATGACCTATGCACACGGTCATCAAGACCAAATCTCACATCAACAAACATGAGTTTTCAGTATAAGTCATCCGAGACCCATATTTTTACGGCTTCGCCACATAATCCCCATTAATCCCAATTTAAATAAAGTTTCACATAACCGATTTGTTAAACAAAGAACCAACTATTAAGTCACATCATGGGTATTATCATAACCTAACACTTGCAAGCTTATCTCTATTCCATAACAATCATATTAGCCTGGGGGAATACCTCGACCCCCTTTGTCCATTAAATCAAAGCTTAGATAACAAGTCTTTCAAAATCCAAGCTCATTAGTTTACCATTTATGCAATGCATTAATATAGGTGAGCAAGTCAAACCAAGTGACAATTTCACAATTCAAAGCCATTTACACAAGTGAGTTGAGGGAACACCATTATTCAATACTAATTCAAATTTCAAAGCAACAATTTTAGGGGAAACCATGACCCCTTAATTTATCCACCATACCTGTGCACCTAATAAGTTTGAAACCATTAATAAAGCATATACAATGCATAATAAATTATGAAAAAACAATTTAAGAACCAACCTTCCAAAAACCCTCAATCATTTTAAAAACATTCAAAACCATCCAATTAAACCATTTAAATATATGTTTTTCACATAATAAGAGTTGGGGAAGAGTAACATGCCTGAAACACCAAGACTTATGTAGAGAAATCAATCTTTGAGATTTTGGATGACTTACTTCTTGAAAATCCTAAGTATCTTAACCTTGGGGATTTGTGAGAGTTTGAGAGAGAGATATGAGTGCTGAAGTATTAGACATAATATCCCAAGGGCGTTTTATGGTCATGGCTATTAAGTGGGTAATGAGGGAAATTATCGCCAGTCGTTACGAGTCTCATGATGACTTGTTGTGATACCTTACGACTCGTTACCATAATTCGTAGTCAAGACATTTCCATGGGGCACACATACTTTTGACCCTATGACTCACATAATAAGACTCATATCGTGACCCTATGACTCGTAGGGTCCAAGTCGTATCTAAGACAAAACCATTTGGGCCTCACACTGGTCACCCTATAATTTGTACTATGTGAGTTGTACAGAGTGTTATGAGGCAACTCGCATTCAGTACAGGAAACTTAGCCGCACACACTGGTCAGGGTACAATTAGGATCCTACTACTCATCAAGACTCTCTATGATTCGTAAGGAGAGTCATAGTCTGGGCAGAAAGGATAAAATTTCAAAAAATTTCAAGGACAAAGAATCCAGGGTGTTGCATACTCCCCCTTTTTAAAGGAAAGACTTACGACTTTCAAATAATAAGCTACGTTTCATGGGCAAGAGTTGACGCCACATTATTGTAGAGACAAGACTTATGACTTTCAAACAACAAGTTATGTTTCATGGGCAAGAGTCGACACTACCACATTGTATTTTGAATTATGAGATATTTTATAACTGTTATCTTAGAGGAAAGACTTAGCTCAGGGACTTTCAAACAATAAATTATACCCCACGGGAAAGAATTGACTCTACCACGTTATGTTTTCATTTATGATATGTTCTACAACTATTACCTTAGAGGCAAAACTTAGCTCAAGGACTTTCAAACAACAAGTTATGTTTCATGGGAAAGAGTCGACACTACCACATTGTATTTCGATTTATGAGATGTTCTACAGCTATTGTCTTAGAGGCAAGACTTAGCTCAGGGATATTCAAACAACAAATAATGCCCCACCGGCAAGAGTTGACTCTACCACGTTATGTTTTCGTTTATGAGATGTTCTACAACTATTGCCTTAGAGGCAAGACTTAGCTCAACGACATTCAAACAACAAATTATGCCCCATGGGCAACAGTTGACTCTACCATGTTATATTTTCATTTATAATATGTTCTACAACTATTGCCTTAGAGGCAAGACTTAGCTCAAGGACTTTCAAATAACAAATTATGCCCCATGGGCAAGAGTTGACTCTACCACATTATGTTTTCATTTATGAGATGTTCTATAACTCTTGCCTTAGAGACAAGACTTAAGTCAAGGACTTTCAAACTACAAATTATGCACCACGGGCAGGAGTTAACTCTATCACATTATATTTTCATTTATGACATGTTCTACAACTATTGCCTTAGAGGCAAGACTTGGCTCAAGGACTTTCAAACAACAAATTATGCCCCACGGGCAAGAGTTGACTTTACCACGTTCTGTTTTCATTTATGAGATGTTCTACAACTATTGCCTTAGAGGCAAGACTTAATTAGCTCAAGGACTTTCAAACTACAAATTATTCCCCATGGACAAAAGTTGACTCTACCACGTTATGTTTTCATTTATGAAATGTTCTATAACTATTGCCTTAGAGGCTTGACTTAGCTCAAGAACTTTCAAACTACAAATTATGCCTCACGGGTAAGAGTTGACACTACCACGTTATGTTTTCATTTATGAGATGTTCTACAACTCTTGTCTTAGAGCAAAGACTTAATTAGCTCAAGGACTTTTAAACTACAAATTATGCCCCACGGGCAAGAGTTGACTCTACCACGTTATGTTTTTATTTATGAGATGTTCTACAACTATCGCCTTAGAGGCAAGACTTAGCTCAAGGACTTTCAAACTACAAATTATGCCCCACGGGCAAGAGTTGACTCTACCACGTTATGTTTTTATTTATGAGATGTTCTACAACTATCGCCTTAGAGGCAAGACTTAGCTCAAGGACTTTCAAACTACAAATTATCCCCCAAGGGAAAGATTTGACACTACCACGTTATGTCTTCATTTACGAGATGTTCTACAACTCTTGTCTTAGAGACAAAACTTAGCTCAAAGACTTTCAAACTACAAATTATGTCCCACGGGAAAGAGTTGACACTACCGCATTATATCTTCATTTATGGAATGTTCTAGAACTCTTGCCTTAGAGGCAAGACTTAGCTCAAGGACTTTCAACTAATAAACTATGCTCCACAGGCAAGAGTTCACACTACCACATTATGCCTTTATTTATGAGATATTCAACAACTCTCGCCTTAGAGGCACAACTTATCTCGAGAATTTTCAAAGAACTTCATAACAACAATTCATGCCCTTAAATTTTCTTTGATGTCAAAAAAGAAGATACCTTTGCGGATTATCTAATTTTCTATCTATTAGCAAAATATAATAGAAGTTAAGAAAAAACAAAAAACCGATCAAACAAATTAGAGAAATAAAATAAAGATTGAGAAAAAAGAAAAGAAAAAAATAAATATCAAGAAAAAAGAGAAGAATTAAAAAAATTAAGAAAAGTAAAAATGAGAGAAAAAATAAAAATAAAGTTTGAGAAAAATGAGGGAAAAAAAAAGAGAACTGAAAAAAGAAAAAAGCGATCTAAAAATATAAAAATAATAAAAAAAAAGAGTGAGAAAAAAAGGCAAGAAAAAAATAAAGATTAAGACAAAAGCGAAGAATTAAAAAAATTGATAAAATAAAAAATGAGAGGAAAAAATAAAAAGAAAATTTGAGAAAAATGAGGAGAAAAAAAGATAACTGATAAAAACCAAAAATAAAAGAAAAATAAAGGTTAAATACAAATGAATTAAAAAAAGGAAAAAAAAAAAAGAAATAGATAATGCTTGAGAAAAAAGAAAAAAGAGAAAAAAATAAAGGTTGAGACAAATAAATTAAAAATGAAAATAAAATTAAAGGAAAAAATAAAAGTGAAAATAATAAAAAAAAAATAGAATAGTAAAACTAAAGGAAAAAAAAGTGAAAATAATAAAAAATAGAATAATAAAATTAAAGAAAAAAATAAAAGGTGAAAATAATAAAAAATAAAATTTGAGAGACAAATAAGTATGTAAAGTTTTAAAAATATATTTGAGGTGTGGAGGGGCAAAATGGTACTTGTACTATACTTTAGAAGTAAGGAAGGTTATTTTTTAAAGACATTTCTTATTGAGGTCAAATATCTAAAGCTACCCATATTTGGGTCTATGACATGCAATTTCCTGAAACAATCTCACCAGAAATATCCTGGCCGGCCAGAAAATTTTTGCTCCACCATTTCGCCTATTTTTTAACCTACTTTATCATTGACAGTTTTGAAAAGAAAATGCAACAACGATCTTCCCAGAAAAATCTTGTTCATCCCAAAGCATCATTCAAGAAACCCCTTTTTTCTTTGCTTATAAAGTTTTCAAACACACACAAATGTGTATATATATACATATATATATATATATATATGTATATGTATATGTATATGTATACATACATATATATGTGCATATATATGTATACAAACATGATACCATTTAGCAGGATGCAGGCAGGTGGCGGGGATAAATCGTGCGGCGCCTGCCATACTCTAACTTTCAGATATCGGATTAAGCCATAGTCGGAATACCGAACCAAAGCACTAACTGAAATATAAAAAATAATTGAATAGCTTAGTGACTGTATGGAAGAATTAATCTTTTTACCCAAACAAGGGGCCTGACAGATATTTAATATACTCATGTTGAACCCATTTGTCTAGAAGTTCTAACTGTGCAAAAGGTCGCCCTGTTTTTCTTCATATCACATGGGCTAAAGAAGAACAACTTACTAGACGTAGTCACTAATACAAAGCCAACATAAGCCATATTAAACTTGATTGTACCACTATTTCGAAACCAAGTCAAGAAACTATAGAAAAATTCTTTCATATTTTGATAGAGTCTGGATCTTTCATAGTTACCTTGTAAACGAAGTTAGATCTTCAACATAGGTATGAGAAGCCTTTTAGCTGGACATAGCCACAACTGGAAGGGAAGAAGAAGTATTAAGAGTACGTTAGAAGAGAGGGAATAAGTACCTTAAATTTGGTTGGATGCAAGGCCGAAATAGTGATTAACGACGGCTGTTTGACTTCTTTTATTTAAACCTTCAAATAATATACAAGAGAAAAAAAAAAAGAGATGGAGGAGAACAAGGCTTAGAGAAAAAGGAAATTGAAAATTTCTAACCTGTACCTCCCTAACAAGTGAGGTACCTATATATAGAAGAGAAAACATCTGCACACAGTACTTACGGGTCCCACATTCGGGTCCCTGTGCATAGTATTTTTACTGTTCTAAAAGGTCCCACTTATATAAGACAAACATAGTAAAGATAGTCTCTGGGTACTTTAGGTCATATCTTGTCTTTTCCTCTTTTAAGCTGGCGAAGCAATTCTTCTGTTTTTTTCAATTTCTTCTTTATTTAGAGCATTTTCTGGAGTAAGTGGCTAGGAATCCGGAATATCTTCGGTTGTTTTCTACACTTGTAATGCTTTTCATGGAAGCATCTAAGTGTTGTTCGATTGTTTTCATTAAATTTCTGCGAACCTCTTCCAAATATTGTTCAATCATTTCTATTTTATCTCCTTCATAAACTGAAATTCATCTGAAAATGTAGCTGAGATTTTTATCTTCAATGACTTTCTTTTGAGAAGTAGTCGAGTGTTCATGGGTCTTTTTATTAATGGACTCTAACAAATTTCTACCATGTGGTAATTTAGTGAACAGATCTTTTCTTATCAGTTTTTTCCAGAAATTGTTATAAAATACCTTATAGAGCCCGGGTATTTGTTGTTTTGTGTATCCAAATTCAATACTCCATTTATGTATTCATGGGGTAGAGAATTTTATAAAGAAATACATCTGATCAATTTTGTCAAGGTTACAGACATGGTCTGAATGATATAATTTTGTTTAAAACGGTGATACCTTGATCCATTTTTATAGAGTTGTAGATATTCTTCTGACAGAATTTGAATTGTAGGGCCATGATATGACCACCATTGTATAAACCAGTTAGAAATTGGTTCTTCAAATACTTTAGAACAAATCTTCAAGAACAAAGTATGCTTATGCTTGATATTATTATAATATAAGGTGTGGGTAAAAGCCTTAATATAATCCCAATATGTAAAAGAGATTTTTGATCCTTTCATCATCATAGCCTTTTCGGTCATAAATGTTGTGCCCCAGTCATCTATTGAACTTAATTTTTTAATAACAATCTTTGAATATCCATGTACATCTGGGGTTGAATCACCCATTTGGTGATGTTCCAATTCCACACTCCCAGTGGACTGCAATATCATTTCATAAAATGCTCTTGTTTTGCATTACTCCCCTGCAAAATAAAGGTTAGCCAACAAATATTTATGGAGGAGTTTCCAGGGATCATTTTGTTTGCATATTTCAGAGTTTTCTACAAGAAATATTATCTCTCGATTGACTAGCTTTTCATTTTGGTGCCTATCAGCAGAATTTTCTTTAGCAATTGAAGCAAATGAATCTGCTTGCTTTGTATTTATAAAAGACTTTAATTGCTCATATAAAGATGATCCTCCAAAATATCTTCTAGATGGATCGAAGTGCTTATATGCTGAGTTTTTTCATCTTTTGAAGAAGATTCTGCAATCTGTGGAATCTTTGCGTTTATCAAGCTCATATTTCCTCTTTGTAATACTGGAAAATTAGATGAAGATGAGGTGTAAGAGGATGAAGGGGAGTATCTTCCCCTAGAGGAGGAGTATCTTCCTCCTTGGTTTCTGTCTCTGCCTCGACCTCTAGCTATTTGTCAGGGTGGATCTGTAGCCATACTGCAAATCTCTTTTTTACAGAATTCAACTAACTCTGTGCTCATTTGGCAGGGTCGATATTTGGTTGGAATTTTATCTTCGTTAAAATCATCTTCATAAGGAAGAGTAACAATATGCTCTTTGCGATTTTAAAAAGCATTTGGGTGATTAGCACAAATTTTAAGAATCATTTGTTCAGATATCATTTTTATTTTTTCCTGAATTTTAACCGAATTCATTGTATTATGAATATTCATGCTCATCATTTCAAACTGTAAGAAATTTACCTGTCCATGCTTCATTTCAATTAAAGAATTTATGTCCCTTGTTACCGGATCTGTAACTAAAGGTAGAAAATTTCTTGATTTTTACAAGTAGCCTTGAAACTATTCGCATCAATATGCGTGTAAGGAAAAATAACATTTATAAAAGACGTTCCTAAAATAATAAGAGGATATAACTAATTTTTTACTAAGAAAAAGAAATGCGGAATGCAAATCTTATTTCTACAAATATGTGCATGAGGTAGTTTATAATTAATATTAAGAGAATGACCAGATGCAGATTTGACTATAAGCGTGGTTTTATGAAAATATCTGGTTGGAATTAATCCTTCCTGAATGCAACTAACATCAGCACCACTATCAATCATAGCCGCATTAGTAACAGAAAATTCATTATTAATCAAAATAGTATAGTTTATATACCATTTATGGGCCGTAACTATTTGCATCATACCCAAAAAATAATCATTTGCAACCCAAAAATTTTTCTTTCGTCGTTGGAAAGAAAGTTGTCCCACCTGCAACAATCATTTTACATATAGTGGCATCTGTTCGAACAAGATTGTCGTCATTATCTTTAGGGTTAGTGACTTTAGCAATAGTAGAATACATTAACATACGATGGACTAAAATAGATAATTGTCTTTCTGATAATCCATCTAAATTTCATTCATAAAAATGATCTCCACTATATGGCGTGTTTGTGAAGGACCAATTTCTTTCCTCTATCAGAACATCTTGAGGAGTTGGTCTTGGATAATACGTCGTTTGCATATGGGGAGCATCAACATATTTTTTCCCTGATTGTTTTCTTAGCAAACCTCTGAGTTTATTTAACTCTGAGTGAATTTCAGCACCTATGTCCGTAATTGAAGTAAATTCAAGGTTATCAGCAAAAGCATTAGAAAGATCTATGGGCTTTATATTTAAACTAGAAAATTTCTTTTCAAGTAATTTTTCAAGTTGTTCTAAATCAGAGAGTTTTCTAAATCCTTGAATATTAAGAGGTCTTTGAATATGAGGCCTAGCTGTCAAATCTTCTGTTTTGCTTTTCGATGTAGAAGTAATATCAGATGACTTTTCACTATCGCTTAGTTTCTTAATCAAAGTTGTCATATCATCGAGTTTTTTATCAAGAGAAGAAATATGTTCTCCAGAAACTTTCACATACAGACTCAAATAATTATTTTGAGCAATTAAACTATTTATTTCAGAAATAATGATTTTTCCAACTTCATTATCAATGAATATTTGAAAAGCAGAGAAAGTTATACTAGTATTATTAGGAGTATAAAAGATAATTGGGGGGGGGGGGGGTAAATAGCCTGAGTAATAGTACCATTTGAATTTTGGTATGATCATTCAATAATTCTTACA
The DNA here is from genome assembly GCA_030864215.1 of Capsicum pubescens. NCBI lineage: Eukaryota > Viridiplantae > Streptophyta > Magnoliopsida > Solanales > Solanaceae > Capsicum > Capsicum pubescens. The sequence continues at coordinate 276,095,182 of CM061542.1, forward strand.
TATAAAGGCAGGTATACAAATATAAACCATGGCACAGAACAAATAATTTGATTATTTAATGCACACATTTCATAAAATTCTTTAGAAATATTTTTCATTTCATCAGGACTATAAGTTTCAAAAACCCATGTCCTAAACATTTTTTATTTTTCACCAAAAAATTCCTTTTTAATATAATTTCTTGCCTGTGAACCAGGACTAAAATAAATTAGATAAGGAATCATGATTTAAAAAGAATTAACATCAAACTCCATTTCAGAGGGAGTGGGATTATCTCTATTTGGGACATTATCATTATCTTAATCTATATTTATTTTAGGATTGATTTTAATCTTTTCAATACTTCTAAGTGGAGCATGCAAATCTGCAGAACTTAGAGTATATAATGATGCAACACGATTTCTAGATGGACCATAAACTGGTTCAACTGGAGAGATGTAATGCATAGCAGGCAACATTCTAGGCATAGAAAAAGAATTTCGATTATAAACGGTAGAATTATCATCAAATTGAAGACAAATTCTTCCGTCAGTATTTTGAGTTACATGAGTTAACTCTGAGTTTGTCACATCCTCAGCAAGTTGTTTTGGAGAAATGACTGAGTTTAAAATTTATGTTTTTGGAAAATTAATCTCATTCCATCTTATAGGTCTCCTGGTAGTTACCATGGATTTTGCAAAATTTATTTCCATAAGCATAGTATAATCAGAAGCATCATCAATCAATTTACATCGAGGATTCATTGTAGCTAACAAACGATAATAAATACTATAGGATAAACATATTAGTTCGGATTCATGCGCATAATTATAACCATGGGTCTTTACATTTAAAGTCAAAGCATCAAGGATATTCACATCAGTCAGAGATAATTGTAAATTTGGCTGAGTGTTAAAATATTAGGGCCATATGCAAGATTAGATTCAATAGATCCCATCAGAGACTGTCTGAAATTTAAATTTCTAGCATCTCGTAGTGCGGCTAGAAATGTTTCTGAAAGACCTTTCAAAGTTAAAGGTTTAAAAGCAATTTGCACTAAACCAATATGCATAAAATTATACTGATGTTTAAACGTATCAATATCTCTTTTATTGAGTAATTTTATAGTCTGTTCGTCAGCATTTAAAGCAATAGATTGCTCAGTGATTTTTATTATCTTCTTATATTTAAATTCATCAAGAAAGCCATATTTATAAATGGTTTTTATATCTACTTTTGGAATTGTCCATTTATTTAATAAATCCATATTTTGAGGTAAGTCTACCTCTTCAAGTTTAGTACTTTTCGTACTAACTTCTCCCATATCCATTTGTATTAAAACTTCATACCTATGTTGTATACTTCACATCAATTACTTTGATTACTATGAAAGTTTCCGGGCTCTGATACCATACATTTCTTTTAAGATATGTATGTATGTATATATACAGACATTATATAATTTTATACATTAAGTGTACAACATATTTAATGTATCTTAGGGTCATTGGGTTGGAAAATAAGTTATCCCGGGATTACTAATTCCACGATTAGTTATCCCATCCTCAAGGAGGTATTAAGAAAAACACTACAATCCTGAGATAACTAATCCCGGGATGAGTTATCTCATGCATTTTATCTCAACAAAACATCGGACAAGCTCCTCTTCTAAATTAATCCTGGATTAGTTATCCTTATCTCTCCTACCAAATGATTCCTTAGTGTATAATCAACATTATACACTGACTATACTCTCTCTCTATGTATTATACACTCATTATCATTATTTATACACTACATATACACATATATACTGGTTATACATAATATTTCCACCAAAAAGGCAACTAATTACACCATCAACCGGCAAAAAAGAAGAAAATGAGTCCTTATTGCGGCGTAAACGAGAAATAAAGAAAAGAGTAGCGCTATTTTTAGTTTATTCCTAAAATGGTCTTCTATTTGGGTTAATTTTTCAAGTTTTTTCCCATTTCCATTCATCCAATCTACAACCCAATTAAAACAGACCCTTCTTAGCCAACTATCTAATTCCAATTGACCCAGCCCAATTAAGCACCTAAGTTTAACCTTTTATTTGAGCCTTTGAGTCTGCACAACAAATATGGTTCTTAAATTCTCTCAACGACCATAACTTTTTTTTTCTTTTCATAACCCTGATGTCCGGGTTCAATTTTCGCACATCTTCACTAAATTCACGAGATATTTGTCACCTTTATCAGATATCAGCTAACTCTATCCACCAATGCTAGGACTTAGGAAAGCTGTTAAGAATAACCTAATATTTTTTTTGCCTCTCTTGAAATTTGAATTTGAGATCTTAGGTTATCAACCCACTTCATTAACCACTACACTACAACCTTGCGTGCCAAAGATCATGATGTTTACATCCATAAGCCATCTCTACAACCTAAATTTAGAGTTTTTAATATTCTTAGTTCTCTTTTGCTAAAATTCACTTCGGCATCCTTTGGATAATCTGTCCGAAAAGAAAAGTTTTCATCATGCAGCTTTATTCCAAATGCCTACATTTAATAAATTCAAACCTCCTGCACGCATGGGCAAACACATTCTTTCCCAGGCTATTAGAGCCTTCTTGGATAATTCCTGTCTAGAGAAAAGTGTGATAGATTCTCACAATTTGTTCCACCACTTCTTTTGGTAGCTGAAAAATCTGGGACCAATAGATCTGTACAGAGAGTAACACACTTTTTTAACAACTGAACTGTACCAGCGTACGAATGTAACTTAGCTATCCAGGAGTTGATTCTGCCTAACATTCTATCCAAAGTGGTTGACATTGAACCTGTGATAGTATCTTGGTGCTTAGTGGCATCCCTAAATATCAAACAAATAGTTGTCCATTAGCTATGCCCAGTAGTTCTACAATTTGATGTTGCACTTCAATTCGTATCCTCTACTAAATAGTAGAAGGTCATCTGCAAATCCTGATTGAACTATTTTTTTTCTGGAAATAGTGTTGTTGGCTTCCTATTTATTGCGATTGAGTAGGCTAAAGAAGTCATGCAATGCATAATCCACCTTATGATCACATCTGGGAAGTCAAGACAGACTAGGATCTACTTCATGTACTCCCATTCAATCGAGTATATGCCTTCATCATGTCAACTTTTATCATGCATCTTGGAAATGTATTCTTTCTCCCATAACCTTTCACTATCTTCTGACTTAGGATTATATTATCCTATATGAGTGTAACACTCCGTAGCATTCTCGACTTAATGTCGCACTTAGTAGCATGCGTAAAGAACTAACAACCTGAAAATTTTTCTAAGTGTTAAAAAGGACTTAGTCATACTTTGAGCCCTTAACTTCAACGATTTTTAAATTGACCTTCCCGACCCTGAGATATAGATTTTTGAGTTGATTCATGTTCAAGGATGTAAAGGGGATGTCTTGGGGGAGTTTCGGATTTTTGGGACAAGGTTTGATATGAGTTTGGATTCCCAAAACAGCAGGTCACTGCGATTGCGGCGCGTCGCGGTGCCTATAACTGTGGCACACTTGGCGCATAGCGATAAGGCCCAAATTCGTTTTTTAGTTGCGAATTTTAAATCCTAGAGGCAGTCCCGTCTTTTCCGTACAACCCCAAGTCGTGTTAACAGCTGATTAAAATGTTATTAAGGCATTATATGCCAAAAATTACTCAATTCCATCAAGAACAAAACCCTAAACTCCTTTCCTAAAAATCAAGAATCCATCTTTAAGTTTAAGATTTTCAAGAAACGAGTCAAGATTCGGGTTCTATTCTTCGAACTAAGTAATCTGAGGTACATGGGACTATCATAAACCTCATGGGCATGGTTTTACTATTTCTAAACTTGATTTTAAAGGTTATATATGCATATATATATATGAAATTGTTTCAAGATCATTGATAAACTTGCATTGAAATTGTTGTATCTTTATGAAGTGTTGCGAAAATTGTGGTATGAAGTCCCAAACTCAAAATGTTCTTCGTGTGATCATGTTATGTCTAGATTGTGAAATTAAATGAGAGCATGGGATATGTAAATCCCTTTTTTGCTATGAAATTCATTGGTTTTACATGTTGAGAATGGGTTATACAGATTGCTAAATATTTGAGCATGTTGTACAAATTGTACTGTTATTCATGAGACAATGAATGAGAGTTTTACTTGTTTTATAACGATCATGATTCCTAACTAGAATGGCTATAAAGTGATTGAAAAGGGTGATCACCGTAGAATAAGTATTGAGAATGACTTGGTTTTCAACTATTTCAAAGTATAAACTTTTGTTCGAATGGTAAATCTTTTGGGTGGTCAATAAACATCTTTTGAAATAAGATAAGGGCAATAGAGATGTGGTGACATGACTTACAAGTCTGGGTAAGATGATTCCCTATTTTGATATGCCCCAAGATATTAAGAAGGAAATAACTTTTCAAAGAAGATATGATTTAATGAATCTAAAATTGGGCTTAAGTGAGTTAGATGGTTACCCGAAGAAGGCATTAGTCCATCGACTCATTACCCAAAATCGTGATTTGTTGACACGGGTTTATGTTACCCAAAAGGGAAAATTTTATGCTGGCGACGACCCAATGTCGTAGTAGAGAAGCAGAGATTCCAAACCTTGCGGCAAACTTGGGTCAGGGGCTTGGCCGCCGAGTCAAGGGCGGATTCGATATAGCCTATGGAATAGCCGAGTTGTAGGGTATACCATCTAGCTCGAAAGTAAGATAAAAAGTGAGTCGTGATTTCAAAGAAATGTTTCAAAGTCTTTTAAGCCTGCCCATATGTTTTTCATATATCGTATGTAAATTACTTTTATGAATTGCTCTCACTTATTTTGTAAGAAAATATATTATTTTGGATTGCTCTGCGTACCAGTACATCAGTATTGTCCAAGGCACAGTTCCATGGTCCCGCTAAGTAGTAGATTAGTGTGTCTGAGATTCGCAGTTGGTGAGCCTCCCCTATTCCGAAAGGCCTGGTTATATTATTTTTAATTATGGTCCAACTAGGGTCCTTGTACCAGCTTTTAGACAGAAGTTGATTTCATGTTGTTAGAGATTTCGTAGACTGGTGTCATATGGTTTGAATGTAAAGAGCTTCCTTTTGAATTGTTCAATTTTCTTATAAGATTGACCATGTTTTCAAATGATAATTTTCTATATTTTTGTATATTGTATAATCTTTGTGCATGATTGCTAGATAGAGATGGGCGCCCGGGCCTTCATGGTTCGGGATGCTCATCGCGGTCAGGGCCTCGGCTCGGGTCGTTACAAACTTGGTATCATATCATGGTTCATGGTCCTAGGGTATTTGCAAAATTGCGTCGGGTAGAGTCTTGTTTATCAGTGTGTAGCGTGCCACACTTATAAGAAAGAGACTATAAGGCGTTTAGGAATGTCTCTCTTTATTTCATGATTTTATTTGTGCTATAGAGTCTGAATGTCCTCTAATCAATGATTCCCTATATTTCAGAAATTGATCATGCCTCCTCATAGAACCAACAAACAAAACACATAAGCTGAGGATATCCGTCCTACTCATAAGATGCGGACCCATAATAGTGCTCCTACCCTAGAGTTTATTGCTACTCGAGAGTTTCTCTAGTTCCGACTAGTCCACCTCGGGATCTATGAATCGGTGTTAACCATCCCCAGCCTCCTCAAAGGGAAGTTTCGAATGCTGAGTTTCGACAGTCCATCCATATGATTGCTCAGCTCATGGCTTCTCTGGCCCGTCGGTCTGAAGATGCAGGGTCTGTATCTGGTTCATCTGAGATTACAAGGGTTGGTTAATTCATGAGGCTCAACCCACCTACATTTACTGGCATGAAGGTTGAAGAGGACCCCTAAGGGTTTATTGATGAACTAGAGAAAATTTTCTGAGTTATGCATGTGAATAAGGTCGAAGGGGTTGAATTGGCATCCTATCAGTTAAAAAATGTGGCCAATCAGTGGTATAATGAGTGGGAGGATTCGAAGGGTAGTGATGTTGAGCCTTCTATGTGGGGTGAGTTTGTGGAAGATTTCCTGGATCGTTTCTTTCCCTAAGAATTAAGGGAGTCAAAGGCTAGAGAATTTATGAGCTTGAAATAAGGAAAAATTAGTGTCAAAGAGTATACATTGAAATTCACCCATCTATCCTGTTATTCTCCAGAATTGGTGAGAAATATGAGAGCTCGCATGAGAAAGTTTGCATCCAGACTCTTGGATGATTTGATGAATGCAAAAAATCAATGCTGAATAGAGATATGGATTTCTCCAGGTTGTTTGTTCATATGCAGCAGGTTGAAGAGCAGAAAAAAAAGTTGGCTGAGGTAAGAGAGAAAAAACACAAGCTAAGAGAGCTAGGTCCACAGATCAGAATAACAGTTAACACCAAGGTAACAATTTGGGTAATATGTGGTCTAAGAAAAAGTTCTAGAGTAACACTCAGTCTTCAGCTAGTGCCCCAACTCCTAAACCTCTAGTTGATCGGCAATTTCAAAATTTTCAGCCTAAAAATAGATCGAGAATGCAAGACACTCAGTCACAAGAGAGTGTAGCTCAGGCTCATCGATCATACCCGCATTATGAAAAATATGGAAAGGATCATCCGGGGCCGTGCCAGTTTGGTACTCTTGTTTGCTATGCCTGCGTCCAGCCAGGCCATATCAAGAGGGATTATCCTGTGGAGAAGGGAAATTTTAGAGGCTCTAAGTCTCAGTTGAACTCTATATCCCCTCCTTCTAAGTGCGCTAATTCAGCCACCGATGGTGGTCACAACCAGTTATATGCTTTATCTCACCGCCAGGATGCAGAGGCTTTGCCAGATATTGTGATGGGTACGTTACAAATTTTCTCCCGTGATGTGTATGTATTACTTGATATCGGGTCTACCTTGTCTTATGTGACCCCTTATGTGGCCGTTAGTTTTGGTTTTGAGACAAAATTTATTTTGGAACCTTTCTCTATTTTTACTTCGGTTGGTGATTCTATTGTGGGTAGGAGGGTTTATAGAAATTGTGTTGTATCCATCTTTCATCGGGATACCGTGGTGGATCTTATAGAGTTGGATATAATTGACTTTGATGCCATTTTAGGAGTGGATTGGCTTCATTCGTATTATGCCACGTTAGACTATATAACCCAAAAATTACTTTCTCCTTTCCAAATAAGCTAGTGTTTGAGTGGAAGGGGTATTCTATAGCACCGAGGGGTATGTTCATATCTTATCTTAGAGCCATGAAGCTTATATCAAAGGGTTTGTATCATATTATTCAGATTAAATATTCTAGTACTAAAAGTCCTTCCCTTCAGTCTGCCCTTATAGTTAATGAATTTTTGAAAGTTTTTCCTGATGATCTCCCGGGTATACCACCTGATAGGGAGATAGATTTTAGCATTGACTTGTTACCGGACACTCGCTCTATTTCTATTCCGACATATAGAATGGCTCCTGAAGAACTGAAAGAGTTGAAAGAACATCTAAAAGATCTTCTTGATAATGGCTTTATTCATCCTAGAGTCTCCTCTTGGGGTGCACCAGTGCTCTTCGTGCGTAAGAACAATAGCTCTCTCCGTATGTGTATAGACTACCATCAACTGAATAAGATTAATGTTAAAAACAAATACCCTCTTCCTAGAATTAATGCTCTTTTTGGCCAATTTCAGGGTGCCAAGTATTTCTCCAAGATAGTTCTCCATTCGGGGTATCATCAGTTGAAGGTTAGGGAGGCTGACATTCCCAAAATAGCTTTACAAACTCGATATGGCCATTATGAATTCTTAGTTATGTCCTTCGGACTGACTAATGCCCCTGCAACTTTTATGAACCTAATGAATAGGGTGTTTCTCCATTTTCTAGATCGGTTTATCATAGTCTTTATAGATGATATTATAGTTTACTCTAAGAGTGGGGAGGAGCATGCCATCCACCCCTGAGCCATCCTTCAAACCCTCAAAGATCATGAGTTGTATGCAAAGTGTTCCAAATGTGAATTCTGGCTTAGTATTATTTCTTTCTTGGGGCATATTATTTCTAGTGAGGGGAATAAGGTTAACCCCAAAAGGTTGAGGCAGTGATAAAATGGCCTAGACCAATGACTCCAACAGATATTCGGAGTTTATTGGGTTTGGTAGGGTATTACAGAAGGCTAGTGGAGAGTTATTCCTCTATAGCTACTCCACTTACTAAATTGATGCAGAAAAAGGTAAAATTATTGTGGTCTAACTTCTATGAGAATTACTTTGAGAAATTGAAAGACAAGTTGACTACCGCGCCAGTTTTGACCCTTCCCGAGGGTATAGAGGGCTTTGTGGTATACTGTGATGCATCCTGGGTGGGACTGGGATGTGTCCTCATGCAGCATGGTAAGGTAGTGGCTTATGCATCTAGACAGTTAAAGGTGCATCAGAAGAATTATCCCACTCACGACTTGGAGTTAGCAGCAGTGCTATTCACACTTAAGATATGGTGTCATTATCTCTATGGTGTTCATGTTGATATATTCACCGATCACAAAAGTTTGCAGTATGTTTTCTCGCAAAAATAATTGAATCTCAGGCAGAGGTGGTGGTTGAAATTGTTGAAGGATTATGACATCAGCTTGCACTACCATCTGGGAAAGGCCAATATGGTGACCGATACCCTTAGCCGATTGTCTATAGGAAGTCTTTCACATGTTGAGAAAGGGAAGAGGGAGATGGTGAAAGATATTCACTGGCTTACAAATTTGGGAGTTCGACTTCTTGATTCCGAAGATGGAGGAGTAATTATCCATGAGATAGCTAAATCCTCCCTTTGTGCTGAGGTCAAGGAAAAACAGGCTGAAGATCCTATCCTAATACAGATTAAAAAGGATGTTAGTCAACAAAAGGTTATGGCATTTGATATTAGAGGTGATGGGATTTTGAAGTATCAAGGTAGGCTGTTTGTACCGAACATGCATGGTTTGCGAGAGAGTATTCTCGATGAGGCTCACAATTCAAGGTATGTTGTTCACCCAGGGTCTACTAAAATGTACCATGATCTTAAGGCTATTTGCTGGTGGAACAATATGAAATGCGATGTTGCTAATTTTATTTACAAGTGTTTGAATTGTCAACAAGTCAAGGTAGAACATTCGAGACCAGATGGCACTTCCCAAGCGATAGCTTTGCCTATGTGGAAGTTGGAGATGATTAACATGAACTTCATTACGGGGCTCCCAAAGTCCCGGAATCAATATGACTCTATTTGGGTAATTGTAGACCGCATGACCAAGTTTGCTCATTTTATTCTAGTACGGATGAATTTTTTTGGGGATGATTATGCTAAGTTGTACATCCAAGAGATAGTCCATTTGCATGGTGCTCCTGTGTCTATTATATCCAACTGAGGAAGGCAGTTCTCTTCTCAGTTTTGGTGATGTTTTTACAGGGGTTTAAGTACCTAGGTGAACCTGAGTACCGCCTTCTACCCTAAGACTAATGGGCAAGATGAACACACCATTCAGGACCTTAAGAATATGTTGAGGGCGAGCATGATTGACTTCAAGGGTAGTTGGGTGGATCTTTTACCATGGATAGAATTCTCCTACAACAATAGCTACCATTCCAGTATACAGATGGCTCCTTTTAAATAATTTTATGAGAAAAGATGTAGGTCACCAATTGGGTGGTATGAAGTGGGTGAAACCCGATTATTTGGGCCTAACTTTTTTCATCAGACGATGGAGAAAGTAAAGATCATTAGGGAGCGACTTAAGACTGCTCAAAGTTTCTAGAAATCTTATGTCAATGTTAGAAGGAGGGATTTAGAATTCGAAGTTGATGATCGGTTATTCCTAAAGGTCTCCCCTATGAAAGGAGTCATATGATTTGGAAAGAAAGGAAAGCTTAGTCCTCATTATATAGGACCATATCAGATAATGAGAAGGATAGGTGGGGTTGCTTATGAGTTAGATTTGCCCTTGAGCCTGGATTTTATCCATCCAGTTTTTCATGTATCCATATTGAAAAAATGTATTGGAGATCATTCCCTAGTGTTGCTGGTAGAGGAGATCAATATGAAAGACTCTTTCTCATAAAAAAGAAGATCCCATTGCTATTTTGGATCACCAAATTTGCATAGAAGTATGGAGATAGTTTCAGTTAAGGTGTTTTGGAAGAATCAAAAAGTTGAGGAAGCTACTTAGGAGTCAGAAGATGACATGTGCACTAGATACCCAAACCTCTTTGAAACCGTGGATGAAGACATAAAAGGTAAAAATAATATACTACTCTTTTTATCTTTTCCTTAGTGTGCTTGCAATCATGCTTGTCGGTGTTCTGAGCCATCATCATTCAGGGACGAATGATCCCAAGGAGGGGATAATGTAACACCCCGTAGCATTCTTGACTTAATGTCGCACTTAGTATCATGCTTAAAGAACTAAAAACCTGAAATTTTTTCTCAATGTTAAAAAGTACTTAGTCATATTTTGAGCCCTTAATTTTAACAATTTTTAAATTGACCTTCCCGTCCCCAAGATGTAGATTTTTGAGTTGATTCATATTTAGGGATGTAAAAGGAATGTCTCGGGGGAGTTTCGGATTTTTTAGATGAGGTTTGAGACGTGTTTGAAATCCCAAAATAGCAGGTCACCACGAATGCGGCGCATCGCAGTGCTATATAGCGGTGGCATACATGGCGCGTCGTGGTAAGGTCCAAATTCAGGTTTTAGTTGCGAATTTTAAATCCGAGGGACAGTCTCATCTTTTCCCTAGAACCCCAAGTCGTGTTAACAACTGATTAAAATGTTATTAGGGCATTATATGCCTAAAATTACCCAATTCTATCAAGAACAAAATCCTAAATTCCTCTCCTAAAGATCAAGAATCCATCTTTAAGTTCAAGATTTCCAAGAAACAAGTCAAGATTCAGGTTCTATTCTTTGAACTATGTAAGCTAAGGTACTTGGGACTACCCTAAACCTTATGGGCATGATTTTACTATTTCTAAACTTGATTTTAAAGGTTATATATGTATATATACGAAATTTATTCAAGATCATTGATAAACTTGTATTGAAATTGTTGTATCTTGATAATGTATTGCGAAAATTGTGGTATGAAGTCCCAAACTCAAAATGTTCTTCGTTTGATCATGTGATATTTAGATTGTGAAACTAAATGAGAGCATGCGATATGTAAATCCCTCTTTTTCTATAAAATTCATCGCTTTTACATGTTAAGGATGGATTATACAGATTGCTAAATATTTGAGCATGTTATGTACAAATTGTATTATTTTTCATGAGACAATGAAAGAGTGTTTTACTTGTTTTATAACAATCATGATTCCTAACTAGAATGGTTGTAAAGTGATTAAAAAGGGTGACCACCATAGAATAAGTATTGAGAATGGCTTGGTTTTCAACTATTTCAAAATATGAGCTTTGGGTCGAATGGTAGATCTTTTGGGTGGTCAATAAACATCTTTTGAAATAAGATAAAAGCAGTAAATATGTGGTGACATGACTTGCAAGTTTGGGTATGACGATACCCTATTTTTATGTGCTCAAAGATATTAAGAAGGAAATAACTTTTCAAAGAAAATATTGTTTAAAGAATCTAAAACTGAGCTTAAAAGAGTTAGATGGTTACCCAAAGTAGGCACGAGTCAATCGACTCATTTCTTGAAATTGTGATTTGCCGACACGGGTTTATATTACCCAACAGGGAAAATTTTACACTGGCGACGACCCAATGGCGTAGTAGAGAAGCAGAGATTCCAACCTTTATGAAAAACTTGGGTTGGCGGCTCGGCCGCCGAGTCAAGGGTGGATTCCATATAGCCTATGTAATAGCATAGTTATAAGGTGGACCATCTAGCTCAGAAGTAAGATAAAGAGTGAGTCGTGATTTCAAAGTCTTTTAAGCCTGCTCATGTGTTTTTCATATATCGTATGTAAATTGTTTTTATGAATTGCTCTCACTTATTTTGTAAGAAAATATATTATTTTGGATTTCTCTGCGTACCAGTACATCTTTATTAACCCCCTATATTTCAGGATCCGAGGCATAGTCCCATTGTCCTGCTAAGCAGTAGATTGGTGTGTCTGATATTTGCTGTTGGTGAGCCTCCCTTATTCCGAAAGGCCTGGTTATTAGACATTGTTATGTTATTTTGAATTATGGTTCGACTGGGGGCTTTGACCTAATTTTTAGACAGAAGTTGATTTCATGTTGCTAGAGATTTCGCAGACTGGTGTCATGTGTTTTGAATATTAAGATCTTTATTTCAAATTGTTCAGTTTACTAATGAGATTGACCATATTTTTGCTTGATAATTTTCTGCATTTCTATATATTGTATGATCTTTGTGCATGATTGCCAGATAAAGATGGGCGCTTGGGCCTTCATTGTTCGGAATGCTTATCGCGGCCAGGGCCTTTGCTCGGGTGGTGACAATGAGTCTCCTTGGCACAAAAACAACGTATGCAAGATCTATTAATGTAAGACCCTACAAAAACATTGTTAGCTGAATTCAGTCCTTGAAGCTTGTTAAGGGGTCCCAGACTTAGAAAATTCTAGCTAAGTATTCAAACTTAGTGTTATTTTGGCCTTCAAAAGTTGGAAATCTTATTTCGCGATCTTTACGTCCATTAAATGTCAATATTGGAGTTGATTCATGATCAGGAATGTCAATAGGTATTTCCGGACAAGTTTCAAATTTTTCGGACTTCGTTTGAAGCACCTTTGGAATCCTAAACCTGTGAATCAACGCAATCTTGATGGGTCGCATTGACTATCGCATTGATAAATATTTTCCCCAGCTTCCAGCATCCAATTCCAGTGAACCGATGTGGATTCAACGTGGTGCGCTGGCTATTGCGTCGATGCCAACGACGCGGTGCGTCATCCTACGCGTCGATGGTTCAGTTTACAGTCATTAAAAAGCCGCGTCCGTGTCCTCAAGGTTAATTGAGTCTTTTTCCCACACCCTTTATCCCCCATAACACAAAATTTAGCCATCTTTTAGCAAGTTATATTTATTCTTTCACAAATATCTCAAGAACAAAACCCCAGAGGGATCAATTTCAAAATAAAAACTCAAGAAACCACCACCAATCTTTCAGAATTTAGCAACCAAGGTATTTTAAGTGTTCATCCAAGGGTTTCCTTCAACCCTTGGAGTTCAAGAAACCATTTTGAAATTACAAGTTAAAGGGTTTAATGAAATTCATGATTTGATTTGACTATGTTCATGATTATTATGTTGATGTTTCAAATCCATGATTAGTTGCAAGATTCATGTGAAATCATTTGTTATATTTGTAGTGTCATGTGAATTCATGCTAAAGCTTTGAGATTGTGAATTTGGTGTTGAAATTATGATGCTCTCATGTTGTCTAGTGTTATGTGCATGTTCTATGCCCTCCAAGTGTTTGATGAATTATTCAAGTGGGTTGAATAATAAAATTATAGCATGCTAACATGTATTCCCCATTCATGTACAAGTAAATGCATTACAAGTGTTTGAGTAAATGTCTCTATGAATGAACTATGGACTAGTATGCATTGTTATGACTTTTACGACTACACTATGATCTACTTTTCATGCTACCGAGTCCTGGGGGTATTTCTACCCGACAATTTAGTTGTTTACCTAGAGAAAGTGTCAGTTACAGAATAATCCAAGTCATGCTACGATCAGTAGTACTCTCAGTCAGTTACATGACTCAAGAAATATTCAGTAGTACTCAGTAATCATTCTCAGTTCAGTATTCAGTTCAGAACTCAGTAAACTCAGTCATTTTACTAAATTCAGTCAGTAATCAGTTAAGTACTCAATGAACTAAGAATCAGTCCAGTTCAGTTTAGTAAAATCAGTTTTGTTCAGTTATACAGTACGATCAGTAAGAGTTCAGTCTAGCCTAGTACAATTTAGAATTTAGTCCACTGTCTATTCAGTTGGGAGTAGAATTCAGCATCGAGTGAACCCAAGGATGGGGACTCACCTTCCAGTAGAGGGTGAAATCCATAGAAGGAATCCTAGCACTATCTTTGCATTCCAGAACTACATAGCCAGCGTAGGTTGAGATATCATCCTGCAAAACTAAGGTTGATATATTTCATTTGAGTTTTCCTACCAGTGAGTGATGACGGAAGAGCTTTCTATCAGAGAGAGTTAACTCATAGCTTGTCCTTATTCGTGACACGGTATTGACACCCTTTCAACTGGGGTTACAAGTTGGACCCCAAATTAGTTAGAGAAGGGGCATGTCGGTTAGATGATTACTTTCCACAGTCTCAGTCTCAGATTCCGTCTCAGTATAAAACTCAGTCTAATTCTACAGATTCAAGACTATTAGATACAGTCGCTCAGATCAGTTCAAAACTCAGTACAGTTCTACAGAGTCAGGACTGTTAGATACAGTCATTCATTTATTAGTCATTCAGTATCAGTATACTCAGATATCAGTTAATCAGTATTCAGATTTAGTATCCAGTTTTATCATGATTTCAGTTACAGTAAACGTATTCATGCATGTCTTCTCATTCAGTCATATTCAGTTAGCATTGTTCATGCATATGAACTCATGTATTTCATCCTACCTCACTGAGCATACCAATGCATTCAAAGTACTAACACATGCCTTTATTTTAAGCTATGATGTCTTATATCATAGGTTTGGATGCAAAGGATCCCAAGCACCCTTAGCAGTTTAGATTCTCAGCATACAGAGTTCGTAGTTAGTTCTCATAGTTCGAGGATGTGATTATTTATTTCAGTAGTCAGAGTTAGTTGGGGACTTGTCCCATCAACTCCACAGTTCAGACAGTTTAGAGGCTTTTTAGAGTAGAGTATTTTTAGACAACTGTTCAATTTTAGTATTGATGTTCAGTTTTGGTATTGTGATACCATATCTAGTATTATTTATAGTATTGAACCTTAAGGCCAATTTTCTACCTTTTTCTGCATATTTTACAGTATCATTGTTCAGCTATTGCAGCAGGTACCAGTCATGGGTTAGCTTGTGGTCCTTTTGGATTATGATCACCGTGTAGCGTCTAGGGTACCGACTCGAGGTTTTACAAACTTGGTATTAGATCGTAAGGTTTAATAGAGTCCTAGGAAGTCTAAAATCTGCATCTAGTAGTGTCTTGTGCATGGGTGTATTGCGCGCCATACTTATGGATAGGAGGCTACAAGATGTTTTAGGAAAAGTTTCCCTTCTTTCAGTATTCATATCGTTCTAGTGATCATGAGCTCCAGTTAAATTCTCAGTCTAATTCTTTCTTTCCTATTTACAGAGTATGCCTCCAAAGAGGACTAAGGAAAGAGGAATGGGACACCAGTCAGAGCCTCATCCCGTTCAGGTAGATCCCCTTAACGAGCACATCTCTTATGAAGAATTCAAGGCTATATCCACCACTCTATCCAATTCAGTAGCTACTCAAAATGAATGACCAGTTTCTATTTTGGACAACCCAGTGGCCAATACTACTGCAACCAGGATTCGGGACTTCACCCGAATGAATCCTCTCTTATTCTCAGGTTCTAAGTCTGAAGAGGATCTATAGGAGTTCCTCGATCAGGCTCAGAAAGTCACAGATATCATGTAGTAACTTCCAGTGAGAGTGCTGAGTTAGCCGCATATCATCTACAAGATGTAGCCCATACATGGTTTAAGTAGTGGAACATAGACAGGGGTGCAAATTTAGAGCCCATAGAATGGGAAGAGTTTGCTACAAACTTCTTAGATAGATTCTTTCCCTTAGGGCTGAAAGAATCTAAAATGTTAGAGTTCATCAATCTCAGGCAAGGCAGTATGAGTGTGAAAGAGTATTCCCTTAAGTTTACTCAGTTATCCAGGTATGCTCCCCATATAGTGACAGATAATAGATCCAGAATGAGTAAGTTTGTGTCTAAGGTATCAGGTAGAGTGGTTAAGGAGTGCAGGACTACAATGTTGATTAGGGAGATGGACATATCTTGTCTTATTTTCCATGCTTAACAGATTGATGAAGAAAAACTTAAGAAGAAGAAGAGAGAAAATAAGAGATCCAGAATGGGTAGCTTTAGTTTTACCCAACCAAGGTCAGAGGGTAGTGGCCGTTCTCGGTTTAGTCAGAAGTTTTCATCCCCAGATCCATCTTCAACTAGTACACCATACCAAGGTTCAGGAATGATAGTCATGATAGGGCGCCAGGCTTCAAAATGCAGAGTAGTAAAAACGGTGTTCGTACTAATCCGCTTTACAAAAAATATGGTAAGAATCATAAGGGTATGTGTAGAGCCGGCAGTGATGTGTTTTTGGAATGTGGTGAGTTAGGTCACAGAGTCCCAGACTGTCCTAAGGCTGGTCTACAAAGTTAGCACAGTCGTCCTTCAGCTCAGTCTGGTCGCCCGAATCAGCAGGGTGCCACTTCCAGTGCTGCCAGTGGGCAACACCCAAATAGGATTTATGCACTTCAGTCCAGGAAATATCGGGAAAGTTTCACTGATGCGGTCACTGATACGTTATAGACCTCCTATTTACATGTTTATGTCTCATCAGATCTAGAAGCTTCTCTGTTTTTTGTAACTTTTTGTATAACAGTTAACTTTAAGTCAGACCAAATATTAACAAAACCTTTCTCAGCCTCCACCCCAGTGGGTCAATCTATCATAGCCCGGTGGGTATACAAGAACTATCCGGTTATGATATCTCAGGAAGTCTGGCTTCCAGTTTTTAGTAGTAATATTAGTATGTGTAGAAAAGTAATGGGTGGAAATGATGCCCAACTCGTCTTTACCTTAGTTCAAAGTTTGGTACATTAGTCATCACGATACCTACGCATGATTTACGTCTTAGCTCTATGAACACACTTATATTCATGCACTTTTCATAGAATCGTATGAGTTTCTAGTTCTTAGTATGAGGATTTCTAGTTCAGTCAGTAGTACGAATCATGTTCCATGAACACGAAAACTCCAAACTCAGGTCATGCAACTCATGACTTTTGCATTCATGCCTTATAGTTTGTTCAGTCCCAATTACTGTATGAATCATAGTCTCAGTTACAACCTTAGTTATAGTCTCAGTCTCAGTCTAGTAATCATATCAGAAACTCAGTTCAATTTCAGGTTTGCTCGACCATAGCTTATAGTTATCAGTTACTCAATTATTAGTATTTTAGTACCCCAGTTTATAGAATATTTCAGAACCATGTTAAATGCTTGGTCTTGCATTCTCAAATAATACAACTTTCACAAATTCATGCTCAGTTATCTCATATTAACCGGTCAGTCCTTACCTCGAATGCATGATACTCTACAGTTTCAGTCCGGTTATTCAGGTTAAGTATAGTTTAGTCTTGCAGACCCAGTATTCAGCTATTATTTATTTAGTTAATCATATAAGTTAGTATATTTATGCATCCGTGCTCAGCGCCCGTGGGAATACTTTCAGTAGTCTCAGGTGAAGTATTGTAATGAGGTAGAGAGTGTAGTTGAAAAAGTGTAAGATAAAAGCTCCAGTTGAGAAAAAGTTTTCGGTATGAGTTAGTATGTAAAGCCAGTAATTCAGTTTAGCAGTCAGACGAACAAATTTGTATGGTGTTGTTTTCCATCTTTCCATCTAGTCTCACTATCCGAAGTCTCATGAATGTAACTATTCTAAGATAGACCTACCAGGTAGTTATGTGTTCAACCCAGTTCATGTATCATGTCTCAGTTTCAGATCCCATATATTCAATCATAATTCAGCTCGTAGGTGCCTTGTGCTTCGCCTTAGCTATTCCTCCGTATCTCATCCAAGTCAGTATTCTTTGGGAGAAATAATGTCCTAAGGGGAAGATACACTATAACCCTGAGCTTTTATGTCCTAAGACTCCCAGTTTTCTTCACGTAATGAATTCAATTTGGAGTAGTGGGTACTCATAGGTTGACCCTCAAGTTCCAATCTCAGTCGCAATCCACGTATTCAAGGGGTTCAGTTCAGTTCACGATATTCAGTTCATGTATCACGTTCAAGTCTCAGTCCTGTTCTCATGTTCCCATTCATGCGTACTCCAAAAATGATCTTGGGTTCATCAGTATTTTTCAGTTTAAGTAATAACTTACTCAGTTCCATGTTCAGATTACCTTTACAAACTCAGTCATATATTCATGCATCAGATATACATGTTCAGTTTGAGAAAATTCAGCATATCAGAAATCCCAGTCATCCATTCACGAATCAGCTCAATCATGTACCCATGCATCAGATATCATGTTCAGTATGAAAACTTAGTATATCAGTAGTTTCATTCATTCAATCATGCTTCATTTGTACATGTACAGTATGTAATTTTAGGTTATCATTTTCTCCCATCTTAGTCAGACTCATTCGAGGATGAATGTTCCCAAGGGGGAGAAAATGTAATACCCCGCAAAAAAATTCTTAGCTGAATTCAGTCCTTTGAGCCAGTTAAGAAGTCCCAGAAATAGAAAATTCTAGCTAAGTATTCAGACTTAGTGTTATTTTGGCCTTCAAAAGTTGGTAATCATATTTCGCGACCTTTACATCTATTAAATGTCGATATCTGAGTTAATTCATGATCAAGAAGGTCAATAGGTATTCCCGGACAAGTTTCGTATTTTTCAAACTTTGTTTGAACAACCTTTGGAATCCTAAACTAGTGAATCAACGCGTTCTTGATACGTCACATTGACTATCACATTTATAAATGTTTTCCCCAGCTCCCAGCGTCCAATTCCAGTGAATCGATGCAGACTCGACGCAGTGTATTGGCTATCGCGTCGATGCCAATGACGTGGTACGTCGTCCTGCGCGTCGATGGTTCAGTGTACAATCATTAAAAATCCGCATCCTTAGGGTTAATTGAGTCTTTTTCCCAAGCTCTTCATCCCCCATAACACGAAATTTAACCCTCTTTTAGCAAGTTATATTCATTCTTTCACAAATTTCTCAAGAACAAAACCCTAGGGGGATCAATTTCAAATCAAGAACTTAAGAAACCACTGCCATTCTTTCAAAATTTAGCAACCGAGGTATGTTAAGTGTTCATCCAAGGGTTTCATTCCACCCTTGGATTTCAAGAAACCTTTTTGAAATTACAAAATAAGGGGTTTAATAAAATTCACGATTTGATTTGACTATGTTCATGATTATTATGTTGATGGGGTTTTCAAATCCATGATTAGTAGGAAGATTCATGTGAAATCATTTATTATATGTGTAGTGTCATGTGAATTCATGCTAAAACTTTGAGATTGTGAATTTGGTGTTGAAATTATGATGATCTTATGTTGTCTAGTGTTATGTGCATGTACTATGCCCTCCAACTATTTGATGAATTGCTCATGTGAGTTGAATAATGAAATTATAGCATGATAAAATGTATTCTCCATTCATGTACAAGTTAATGCATTACAAGTTTTTGAGTAAATGTCTCTATGAATGAACTATGGGCTAGTATGCATTGTTATGACTTTTACGACTATGCTATGCTCTACATTTCATGTTATCGAGTTCTGGGGTATTTATACCCGACAATTTAGTTTTTTACCTAGAGCCAGTATTAGTTATTGAATAATCTAAGTCATTTTACGAACAGTAGTACTCTCAGTCAGTTACAGGACTCAGAAAAATTCAGTAGTACTCAGTAATCAATCTCAGTTAAGTATTTAGTTCAGGACACAGTAGTATCCAGTTCAGAACTCAGTAAACTTAGTCAGTTCACAAAATTCAGTCAATAATCAGTTCAGTACTCAATAAACTCAAAATCAGTCCAGTTCAGTTCAGTAAAATCAGTTCAGTTCTGTTATACAGTACGATCAATAACAATTCTGTCCATCCTAGTACAGTTTTGAATCAGTCCAGTGACTATTCAGTTGGGAGTAGGATTCCGCATCGAGTGAACCCAAGGATGGGGACTCACCTGCCAGTAGAGGGTGATATCCTTAAAAGAAATCCTTGTATTCCAGAACTATGTGGCCAACGTAGGTTGAGATATCTTCCTGCAAAACTAGGGTTGATATATCTCATTTGAGTTTTCCTACCAACGAGGGTTGATGGAAGAGCTTTCTATCAGAGAGGGTTAACTTATAGCTTGTCCTTACCCGTGGCACGGTATTGACATTCTTCCAACAGGGGTTACAGGTTGGACCCCAAATCAGTTAGAGAAGGGGAATTTCAGTTAGATAATTACTTTCCACAGTCTCAGTCTTAGTATAGATCTCAGTCCAGTTCTACAAATTCAGGACTGTCAGATACAGTCGCTCAGCTCAGTTCGGAACTCAATACAGTTCCACATATTTAGGACTGTCAGATATAGTCATTCTGTTATTAGTAATTCAGTGTCAATATACTCAGATATCAATTAATCAGTATTCAGATTTAGTATCTAGTGTTACCATGATTTTAGTTACAGTATACGTATTCCTGCATGTATTCGCATTCAGTCATAGTCATGATATTCAGTTACATTGTTCATGCATATGAATCCATGCATTTCAGCCTATTTCACTGAGCATACCAGTATATTCAAAGTACTGACGCATGCCTTTCTTTTGTAATATGATGTCTTATACCATAGGTTCAGACGCACAGGCTCCCGAGCACCCTTAGCAGTTTAAATTCTCAGCATACAGAGTTAGTGGTGAGTCCTCATAGTTTGAGGACATGATTATTTATTTCAGCATGTCAGTTCATTTCAGTAGTCAGAGTTATTTGGGGACTTATCCCATCAACTCCACAGTTCAGACTGTTTAGAGGCTTTTCAGACTAGATTATTTTCAGAAAGTTGTTCAGTTTTCAGTATGGATGTTCAGTTTTGGTATTGTGATACCATATTTCAGTATTATTTTGTAGTCTTTAGCAATAATTCTTGCCTTATAACTCTATATCTTTCCATGAGCATTCTTATTTGTGTTGTATACTCATTTGACTCCAATTGCTTGATGATCTTAAGGAAGAGTTGTTAGCTCCCAAGTGTTGTTCTTCTCTATCAACTGGATTTATTCCTCCATGGATTGTCTCCACCTTTTATCCGTAATAGCTTCATCAAAATTCATTGGTTCACTATCAACAAATAGAAAACACAAAAATGAAATTTAGTAACTTCTTTTGTTTTATTATGAAATGGGGCATTTATTACGAAATGAGGCATCTGTGTCCCTCCTCATTACATGCCAAAACTATCTCAACCTTATTTCTCGCATCTTGTCCTCCACCGATGCCACTCCCACTTTCTCCTAAATAGTCTCATTCATAACCTTATCACCCTAGTAAGTCCACATATCCACAACAATATCCTCATCTCCACCACCTTCAAATTTTGAATGTGAGAGTTCATGACTGTCCAACACTCTGCTCCATACAACATGGCCGGACGGATTGCAACTCTATAGAATTTGCCTTTCAGCTAAGGAGGCACCTTCTTATCACACAAAACCCCTGAGGCAAGCCTCCATTTCATCCATCCTGCCCTAATACGGTGAGAGACATCCTCATCAATCTCTCAATTCCCTAAATAATAGCTCTGAGATACGTAAAGCTATCCCTCTTACAAATCACCTGAGAATCCAACTTCACTACCAACTCGTCCTCGTGCCTCAAGTCATTAAACATGCATTCCAAGTACTTCATCTTGGTACTACTCAACCTGAACCCTTTAGACTCTAGGGTTTGTCTCCAAACCTCCAATTTATCATTAACACCTTTCCGCATCTTAGGCACCTCTCCTTATATACGTCGCATCAACACATCCATCGCCAAGGAAAATAAAAATGGGTTAAGAGTTGATCCCTGGTGCAACCCTATAAAAACAAGGTAATGCTATGAATCTCCCCCCACTATCCTTACCTGAGTTTTTGCCCCATCATACATGTCCTTAATCGATCTAATGCATGCCACTAGGACCCCTCTCGCCTCCAAGAATCGCTACAGAACCTCTCTAAGAAATTTTTCACACGCCTTTTGTAGGTTAATGAACACCATGTACAAGTCTCTCTTCCTCTCTCTGTATAGCTACACCAAATTAATTCTCAGAAATAAACATGATCCTCCTCAACCTCCATTTAACCACCCTCTTCCAAATCTTCATCATGTGACTCAACAACTTAATATCCCGATAGTTGTTGCAACTCTGAATGTCACCCTTGTTCTTATATAAAGGAATCATCATACTCCATATTCATGCCTCGGGCATCTTTGTCGTCTTGAAAATGTCATTAAATAATTCGGTCAGCCGCCTTAAACCTACTCCACCAGTAAACTTCCAAAAATCAACTGGAATCTCATCGTACCCCATCACCCTACCTTTTTGCATCTTGCGAATAGCCTCTCTTACTTTCTATACTTTAAAATGCCGGAAATAGCCGAAATTACAACATTTCACTGAGTGCTCCAACTCCCCTAACACAATATCTCTATTCCCTCGCCATTCAAGAGTCTATGAAAATACGATTGCCATCTTTTCTTAATGTGAACGTTCTCCA
The DNA here is from genome assembly GCA_030864215.1 of Capsicum pubescens. NCBI lineage: Eukaryota > Viridiplantae > Streptophyta > Magnoliopsida > Solanales > Solanaceae > Capsicum > Capsicum pubescens. The sequence continues at coordinate 276,117,612 of CM061542.1, forward strand.
CCAATACTTTTCCATCCTACCCCTTAATGTACTTCACTTGATCAAGATCACAACCCTTACGCTCCCTAGCCTTAGTAAGTTTAAACAACCTCTTTTCCCTATCTCTCTCCTCTAATCCCTCATATAAGCTCTTAAACGTAGCTGTATTAGCTTTCATAAACTTATCCTCCTTCCTATATAACTTGCACTCCTCCCTATTCCCCCATTGATCTTCCTCATCCTTACTTTAAACTAACTTAGCGTAAGCCACCTTATTTGTCTTTACCTTCTTTTTAACTTCTCCAATCCAATTCCAATCCTCCTGATGCTGGACAGAATGACCCTTAAAGACAACCAAAACCTCTCTATCCATCTCTTTGATGCAATAGCTAGCCGTATCCTACATACTATTCACATCCCCCTACACTCCTTTTCCCCCATCCTCGCGACCTTATGCCCTATCTCCAGAGAACTAACCAGAGTCAATCCACTCCACTTAATTCTAGGTTGACCCTCACCACCCATTCTCTTCTTGCCCTTCTCAAAAACTAATTCCACTACCAGTAGCCTATGCTGGGTCGCAAGATTCTCACCCAAAATGACCTTACAATTCTTACACAGTGCTCTACCCCCTTTCTAAGCAACAAAAAGTCAATTTGATTCTTAGCAATCCTTCTTCGAAAGGTAATCAGGTGATCCTGTTTCTTTGAAAAGCTCTAATTCACAACCACCAACTCAAAGGACCTTATAAAATCCAAAAGAGAAGCTCTCTCATCATTTCTATCCCTGAAACCAAAGCTTTCATGCACATCATCAAAACCTCTCGACAATGACCCCATGTGTCCAATGAAATCCACTCCTATAAAAATCTTCTCAGATCTAGGATTTTCACTAACTATCTTGTCTAAAACCTCTAAAAATTTCTTTTTTTCCTCCTCATCCAAGCCTACTTGTGGCGCATAAGCACTACAGACGTTTAGAGTAAACCCTTCAATGACTAACTTAATTGTCATCAACATATTACTAACCCTTTTAACCTCCACTACCTGCCCCCTAAGCTCTTCATCTACTAAGATACCTACCCTATTCCTATAACTTTCACTAACCGAGTACCATAACTTGTACCCATCCACATCTCTAGCCTAAGAACCTACCCACTTGATCTCCTGGACACACACAATATTTATCCTCCTCATTCTAAGAATCTTCAAAAGATCTATGGACTTTCCCTAAAGGGTCCTTATGTTCCAAGACCAAACCTATCACCTTTCGTGTCACACTTACTCCTATCCTACCACCCTGAACCCCATACCTCAGACCTAACTTAATACCTGACCCTGACCCCATCCCCATCCCCTAAGACATGACCCTAGTCTACTATTAACCGCCAAAGCCACTACTCAAAAACAATAAAGAAATAACTCAAAAAAAAAACAAAGCAAAGCAAAGTAATAAGGCACACGTGAAGCACTACATAGCCAAATACCAAGAACAACAAACACTAAACACCAATACCAAGAAGCATAAAACCCACACCAGTTTAAAAGAAATAAAATTTAAAAGAAATAAGTCAAGATACAGAAACCATAAGATAAGGAAATATTTAAAGGTTAAAAGTCACCGGCCACACTTATTGAAAAAAGTTCTTCGCCCGTGCTTGCTTTGTTGGATTCCGGCAAATTGATGTCGAAATTGGTCGCCAGAATATTGTCTGGAGTATCACTGGAAGATCGCCAGACCAAATCTGTTATGAAGATCGCCAAGCTTGATGGGAGTACAACCTATTGTTCTGAGCCCGCTATTATCACCACCGGCGGTCGTCGAAATTTCAACCTGCACTAGTTGCAGTCAGATGTGATTCTCTATTTTTTCCTTTTTTGTTTTGCCTCTCTTCTGAGGTAGGCGCATCTCACTAGCCTACCATCATCGGTCAAAATGGCAGCAACCCACACTTGCTGTTACTATAAAAGGGCAGGTGATAGGGAAAGTGAGGGATACAGAGAGGGAGAGAGAGAGAGATACTTACTTGACCACTGATAACTCTCAAACTACACCTCTCATGTGAGAATGTAAGCGATCATTGTCAATATATAAACCAACTAGATTGGGGTCGAATCCCACAGGAAATATGGTGCGAATCTGAGTTGTATGCGAGTTAATCAACTGATAGTTAGTAGTTTCTGGTAAATTGGGGGTTATGAGAATTTAACAAATAATTGTTGGTCACTTTAGTTTCAGTGTTTATAATCAAGAGTTTATGGAAAACCAGAATTATGTTCACTAAGAGTTTTGGTAGTTTACAGATGCTAATAGTGATTCAAGATTCTCACGATAGGTAGGAACAACAGATTGTCTTTATCGAAGTTATGTCTAAATGTATCTCGACCTACTTAAGCATTTAATTACCTAATCCTCTAAGACTTAGGGAATTTATATTCACTGACCAAACTTCACCTCAGGTTAATTAACCTAGTTACAACGTCAATTATTAAACAGAAGGTTGGTAGCTTCCAAGTCCCTATCAATAATTCACTTCCTACTATAGTTGACAAGGAGTCCTATTACTTTTAGAATCTTGAACACTTAGAGACTTACCAAGACCTAACCCATAGATCCCATAATTCGGGTTAAAGGGATTTTGCCACTCATAATGTAATAATCGATACAACAAGTTGAATTCATAATTTGAAAGATGAACATACAACAAGATGAATAGCAACAAGTGTTTCTCAGACTAGATCAAAGTATAAATCCCAAAATATTGATGATAATCTCTTCAAAGTTAATTGTTTTGTTCAAGCCAAGAAACTAGAGAGAAAATAACAAAATATGTGTGTTCCAAAATTGGTTCAGAATTCTCCTTAGAAAACCCTAAACTATGCTTTAAATACTTCAGCTTAATTATGGAAAAAAATCACAGAGTTCAGTGTTCTTCTCGGATTAGGTGACGACATGCGTGACGCTTTATCGGGACGCTGACGACTTATCACGGATGTCGTCAGCTCCTCTTTAATTTTGACAATTTTTGCTTAAGGATGATGGTGAATCCTGATGGCTTATCAAAACTGTGATGACATATCAGACAATGTCGTCACCTCTCCACCGTAGCTCCCATGTTCTGTCTAAGGCTGACGGCGACTCTGACGGCTTATCACAAGGCTGACGGCTTACCACACGTCTTCGTCACTTCTTCCAATTGAATCCCATTCTCTATTTAAGGATGAAGATAAAGCTGATAACCTATCAAAGTGCTGACGACTTATCAGGAATGTCGTTACCCACACTTCTCTTCTATTTGCTTCAGATTTCAACTATTTTACTTCCATCATTGTTGGTTCTCTTGCCTCTTGACTTTCACTGCAAAATCAAAGATAAAACAATTAAAATCGACAAAAGTTGCTTAAGACTTTGCAATTATTCTCAGTTAAAAGCCTCAAATATGTTAGCATTTGCTCACACATCAACACCCTCAACTTAAAACAATTGCTTGTCCTCACACAACAAAAACACGACCAAGAGGATACAAAGTACATTTGGCAGTCAATCATCTATATTATCTCAAAACCATCTTTACCTTCTCTAAGCTCAATTAATTCCAAATCAACTATATATGCTACTGAAGAACAACAATGGGATACACAGGAATCAAATATGATATCAATTCAGCAACAACAACAATGCATGTATCAATCTTACACTATCCAAACAAGTTAGCAACTAGCAATATAGACAGTGTGCCCTCACTACAAAGAAGTCCCATTGCACTTATATCAGACATCACATTTGTAACCATAAGGACAATCACAAGACACACACTCTCAGAAGGAAGTTCCAATCAATGTATGTTGAATACCATAGGCTTACCCTTATTTTCATTACCAAGATCTTCATACAGGTCAGGTAGGATCACTATAGGTCTTCTCTTTGGCTTGTAATGTAGGATAGGGGATGGTATGATACTGATGATATTTAAAGTGATTAACCCTCCTTAAAACTACACTAGCTTTTGGGGTATCATTTATTTACCTTTTTCTACTCTTCTCTTTTCTTGATCACACTTATTCAGGATGGGTGCGGTTCTTTTCTACGATCACTTCTTCTTTTTCACCACTTTTCTTTTCTTGCTCTTTTCCACTGCACCCAACTTTTTATTCTTTTCTTTTACTCTACCTTTCTTCATACTCATTTTACATCACGCACCCTTATGATAGCCACCCTCAACTTAGGCCATTTGCCTAAGTCAAGGTGCACAGTGTCTAAGGAGGACCAGGGCCAAAAAAGGTTCATTATGATATAAATAGGTCGGTGATAGGTATCATAAAAATAAATAGGCTATTCTGGCTCAAAATAGAGATCAAGGGATATTATGCATACAGGGAAGGTCATTTAGGCTAAAGTGAGCTAATATCAAAACGGCCTATGATCTTTTCCTAACCCCTATCGTTCAACCTAGGTAAGACTAACCGAGCAAGTTCTGAATCCAACATAGAAAGGGAACTAAGTAAAATCTCACATGCACATGGCACACAAGTATATCACAAGTTACTACTTATCCGGTTCATGCAATTGTTTATCAATGGTTATCAAGTTACTAGAACTAATACCATACAAAGATAAACAGTGGTCACAATTAGATGCAAATCACACAGTTAAAGAATTAGACCACTTGAGAGGTGTTCACAAAATAACAAAATTGTGTTAACTGCCTCAGGTACTTGTATTTCTCCTAGTCAACTACAAAATGTTACAACAACTCACCCTACACCCTCAACTTAAAATCAAAGAAAAACTGAACTAAGGGTTCGGGTATACTCGGAGTAGATCAAGCACAAGGATCATGGGTTACCTCCCATGTAGAGCCTGATTTAACGTCGCGACACAACTCAGGTGCCTCGATTACTTCAGACTTCATCGGGACAGATAGTAGCAGTAATTTTTATCGAGTCTTTTGGACCAATATAAAGTTTGACTCGTTGCCCATTTACCTTGAAGATGTTGTCATCTTGATTTTCAAGTTCTACTACTCCAGATGAGTAGACTTGAATAACTCTAAACGAGCCTGACCACTTGGATTTAAGCTTACTTGGGTACAGTTTGAGTCGGGAATTGAACAGAAGCACCAAGTCACCTTTTTGGAATTCTCTTTTCTCAATCCTTCAATCATGATACTTTTTTATCTTTTCTTTATATAGGTCTTCTCTTTCATATGCCCTGAGATAGAATTCATCCATCTCATTTAGTTTTCCCAGTCTTAGCTCTGTTGCCTCCTTCCAACTCAAATTTAACCTTTTGAGTGCCCATAAAGCCTTGTGCTCCAGCTCGATTGGTAAGTGAAATGCTTTGCCATAGACCAACTGGAATGGTGACATTCCAATAGGTGTCTTGAAATAAGTCCGGTATGCCCACAAGGCTTCATCAAGCTTTCGAGACCAGTCTTTTCGACTAGCGTTCACCATTTTGGCAAGGATGGATTTAATTTCTTGATTTGACACCTCCACTTTCCCACTAGCTTATGGGTGATATGGAGTGACTACTCTATGCTGTTTCACCCCATATTTTGCTGAGGTAACTCGAAACACTTTGTTGAAAAAATGAGATCCTCCATTGCTTATACTAGTACGTGGTACTTTAAAGTGAGAGAAGATGTTCTTTTTGAGAAAAGAAACAACCCTCTTTCCTTCATTATTAGCCAAGGCAACAACTTTGACCCATTTTGAGACATAGTCAACAACAACTAAATATACTTCATCCCATACGAGCTTACAAAAGGACCCATGAAATTGATGCCCCAAACATTAAACAATTCCACTTCAAGCATCTTAGTCAAAGGCATCTCATGTCTATTGGAGATAGACCACTTCCTCTGACATTGGTCACATTTCAGCATAAACTCATGAGCATCCTTGAAAAATGTTGGCCAATAGTAGCCGTTCTGCAACACCTTTCCAGCCGTTTGGTCTTCTTCATGGTGACCTCCTACTGGGGAAGCATGACATACTTCCAATATACACAATACATTCACTTCTGGCACACACCTCCTAAAACTATTGTCGGCACATCTCCAAAAAAAATACAGCTCATCCCAGAAGTAATGTGTCATATCATGAAGGGATTTCTTTCTTTGATGGAAAGAAAGATTATCTGGAATGACCTCACTCACAACATAATTTGCAAAATCAGCGTACCAAGGAAATTTCTCCACAGCAGAAGCCAAGATCTCCTCTTCAGAAAATGCATCATTTATCTCCATTTCATCACTAATTTCCTACTTACCTTTCATTATAGATAAATGATCCGCAACCTGGTTTTCACAACCCTTCCTATCTTTAACTTTAAAGTTAAATTCTTGTAGCAGCAACACCCATCTAATCAGCCTTGGTTTTGCATCCTTCTTAGCCATCAAATACCTCAAGATTGCATGGTCAGTGTGGACCACAACCTTGGTCCCAAGCAGATAAGCCCTGAATTCCTCAAAAGCATACACTACAACCAGGAGTTCCTTATCAGTGATGGTGTAGTTCTTTTACGCTCCATTCAATGTTTTGCTAGCATAATATATTGGATGAAATAGTTGTTCCTTCTTTTGTCCCAATACATCTCCAAGAGAAACACCGCTTGCATCATACATGATCTCAAATGGTTTTGACCAGTCCAGTGCAATAATGATAGGGTCCTCAACAAGCTTCTTTTTAAGGAATTCAAATTCCTTCAAGCAATCATCATCGAAGGAAAATTTCACTCTTTCTCCAAAAGTTTGCAAAGTGGATTTGCAACCTTTGATAAGTCTCTTATAAACCTCTGGTAAAAACCAGCATGTCCAAGAAAACTACGCACTCCCTTCACTGAAATGGGAGACGGTAGTTTCTCAATAAATTCAACCTTGGCTCGATCAACCCCTATCCCTTTTGCTGAAATTTTGTGCCCGAGAACGATGCCTTCCTTTATCATAAAGTGGCATTTCTCCCAATTAAGCACCAAATTAAATTCAGCACATCGTTTCAAGGCCATACTCAGGTTTTCCAAACACAGCTCAAAAGAATCTCCCACCACAGAGAAATCATCCATGAATACCCCTATGGTGTCTTCCACCATATCTGAGAAGATAGACATCATGCACCTTTTAAAAGTAGCGGGTGCGTTGCATAGCCTAAACGACATCCTCTTAAATGCAAAGGTGACATATGGGCATGTGAATGTCATATTCAACTATTCAAGAAACTTTAATTGATTGGAGATTTTGACTTACATTTCATTAGTTTATGTTGGCTTATCTATTGGTCAATGGAATATTTTTTTATGCTTTACTATTTGATAAATTTGTAAATCTAAATTATTTTTTTAATCTATCTTTGTTTAATGATTACTTTTACTTAAATATTATCTGCACTTCTTGCGGGTACTAATACTAGTTAGATTTTAATATCAAGAGTGTATTTATAGTGATAAAATCTTTACATTGTTTGATGGAAATAAATTCAAATAACAAAAGGATAACAAAATTTTGGTAACATCCTCTTTCTATAGGGTTTGAACAAATCTGATAATATTAATTAAGTTACCATCTTTGTTTCGTTGTAAATTCCCATTTTGTAAAGATTATAATTACACATGTAATATTCTTCCTAATTAAAATTATGTTATTGAATTTTAGATTTTTTTGGTATTATTTTTAAATGAAATATCTCTTAATAAGTTTATATGTATAATGATAATACTTTGTGAGGAAAAAATAATTTTTGAATTGTATTTTCTTGCTTTTTTTCTTGTTCAAATATGTATACTTTCTTTTGTAGTCAAGTTTAGTAAAATATTTCCGTTATAAATTTTCAATCTGAAAATATTTATTTCCTAAATCATTTAACTACCAAAAAAATTTAAGCACTCCAATATAAATTTTAAGACAGTTTATGCAGCGTATTTTATAGCATTTACAAATTTGTAAAGTCTACTCGTAATTTATGAAAAGTTTAAAATGTCATCATTAAAGGTTAAAATAAATAATTTAACATGGTAAGTAAGCAAGATAATAATTTTTTATGATTTTTGTTCACAAATATTTTTTACTCTTCGTGTGAGTACTATATTTGCACTAAATGAAAGAGATGGATTTTTTAATTTGAAATATTTTCTGCAATCATGCACGTACTATATTAGTAATAAATAAAAGAGATCGATATTTTAATTTCATAATAAATATACTAAAGTATGAGTTTGAAAAGATAGATATAAAAATTTAACGAGATTTAGATGGCTCAACATCAGAATCAGGAGAAGAATTTTCACTAGCACCAATAGGACCCAAGGGTCCTCCAAGGGTGCTATTGGGAGATGAAGCTCGACGCTCATTTTGGTTGAGCAATGCTCTTTCAGCTTTCTTTATAATGATTTCCACAATCTTCTCCAATTCTTGAAGTAGAAGAAGGCTGAGTTCTTCCCCTGGAAGTTAAAGAAGGCTGAGTTCTTCCTTTGAAAGTTGAAAAAGGTTGAGTTCTTCTTCTGAAAGTTGAAGAAAGCTAAGTTCTTCTTTTGGAAGATGAATATGGCTAAGTTCTTCTCCTGGAAGTTGAAGAAGGTTGAGTTCTTCTTTTGGAAGATAAAGAAGGCTGAGTTCTTCTTCTGGAAGGTGAAGTAGGCTGAGTTCTTCTCCTCGAAGTTGAAAAAGGCTGAGTTCTTCTCCTGAAAGTTGAAAAAGATTGAGTTCTTCTTGAGGATGTTGAAGAAGGTTGAGTTCTTCTTCGGAAAGTTGAAGAAGATTGAGTTCTTCTTCTGGAAATTAAAGAAGGCAGAGTTCTGCTCCTGAAAGTTGAAGAAGGCTGAGTTTTTCTACTGAAAGTTCAAGAAGGTCGAGTGTTTCTACTGGAAGTTAAAGAAGGTTGAGTTCTTCTTTGGAAGGTGAAAAAAAAAGTTGAGTCCTTCTTTTGGAAGTTGAAGAAAGCTGAGTTCTTTTTATGGAAGTTGAAAAAAGTTGAGTTCTTCTACTAGAAGTTGAAAAAGGTTTAGTTCCTCTTCAGGAAGTTGAAGAAGGCTGAGTTCTTCTCTTGGAAGTTGAAGAAGGCTGAGTTCTTCTCCTGAAAGTTGAAGAAGATTGAGTTCAAGTTGAAGAAGATTGAGTTCTTCTTCTAGAATTTGAATAAGGCTGAGTTCTTCTCCATGAAATTGGAGAAGACTGAGTTCTTCTCTTGAAAGTTGAAGAAGGTTGAGTTCTTCTTCAGGAAGTTGAAGAAGGTTGATTTCTTCTCCCGAAAGTTAAAAAAAGTTTGAGTTCTTCTTCTGGAAGTTGAAGAAGGTTGAGTTCTTCGCCCGAAAGTTGAAGAAGGCTGAGTTCTTCTTCTGAAAGTGTAAGAAGGATGAGTTCATCTTCTGGAAGTTGAAGAAGAAGCTTGAGTTCTTTTCCTGAAAGTTGAAGGAGGCTGAGTTCTTCTTCTGGAAAGTGAAAAAGGTCGAGTTCTTCTTCTGGAAGGTTCATACATATTTCTTCAAGATTTTCTCTAAGGATAGGAATTCTAGTGTTGGGTGAAGGATTTGCTTCCGCCATTGTCAAACCTTTAATTTGAGAAAATAACAAAATGTGATGTTGGATCTCAATAAAGAGTGTATTTATAGTGATAAAATCATCATATTGTTGGATGAAGATGAACTTAATAAGACAACTTTAAAAAATTATGTTTCTTTTTCAAAAGGATTTGAGCATAGCTCATAATATTAATTGCGTTACCTTCTTGGTTTCTTTGTATATATGGTTTGCAAGTTTGTAAATATCATCATAACACAATGGTGTTTTTTCTAATTAAAATTATTTTATTGAATTTTTAAACAGGCTTTACCGTGTCATTCTTTGATGGATTATCTTTTAGTAAGTTTGTATGTAAAATGATCATAATTTATGCGATAAAACTATTTTTCGAGTTATAGTCATTCAAATTTATTTTTACTATTGTGCATTCAAAACTTACATACCAACTCGAATGTCCACAAATGACAAATTGTCACATAGTAGATAAAAGAATTGGATATTTCATAATAAACATATTAAAATATAAGGTTAAAAGTTATTGATACTACAAATTTAACAAGATCTAAATAACGCAGCGTTGAAATTCGATAAAGGGCTCTCCGTGGCCCTCCAAAGAGAAATACTCTTTTATCTTCCTTTATTTTGACTTGTAGGGTATAAGTGGTACCTTTCGATAGGGGTTATTGAGTAGTAGCATCTCCGAGGACGATCAAGAATTCGAGTGCGGGATGTGTATATTTGGCATGAAAATGCATACATTTATCTTGTATATGTATTCGCTTTCATTATTTGATTATAATTATAATTGTTTCATGCTTATTACGTGTGTTTCTTTATGATGTTTGAGCGAATGAGTATGTTTGGAGCTAATATGACTAGTTTGGATCTTCAAAGTTTAAGTAAAAGAGACAAATATTTGGTGCTTATACATTTATAGTATGTATACTTAAAGCGCTTATATGATTTGAAAAAAATTCGTGGAACTTAATAAAAGAGACAAAAATTTGGTGCTTATACATTTAATCTCCATAGAGTATACCTAAAGCACTTATATGATATGTTGTAATGACCCGGGACTACCTCCTAGTCGTTACACGGTCCTTACAGTCCCGAGGGACCACAAGCTAACCCATGAGCTGGTACTTGCTGTGAGCATTGAATAACATGATCATAAATGCGGAAGAATACTGACATGCCGTAAGGTTTTAATAACTGAATCAATACTGAAATATGAATCTATAGAAAAAAACTGATTGAATCTGATTAAATACTGCTAAACTGACATGACAACTGAAAATCTGAATACTAGATAACTGACTCTAATGTTTGAAAAGCCTCTAAAACTGACTGACTGGATATGAGTTGATGGGACAGTCCCCCAACTAACTCTGCTAACTACTGAAATAGAGATATGAAGTAAAATAATCTGTCATCGAATGATGAGGACTCACCACTTCTACTGTACTGCTGATAGCCTGAGAAGTGAAGTCTACGCGCGGTCCGGGAACTGAACGTCAGCACCTATGATATAATACATCATAGCGCAAAGAAAGGTATGCGATCAGTAGTTTGAATGTACTGATATTCTAAATGAGGTGGGCTGATATGCATGGTTTCATGAACGGAACTAATAATTAACTGAATATGCATGTAAAGCATAGAGTACTGAATAGATAAAAATGGAATATATAGATACTAAAAATATGGAGAATCTATAGACATTGAGGATGCATGACCAAGCATATAACATGGACTGAGTAAAATCTGTAAAATAAAATACTGATAAAATATTGATATCTGTATGCTTTGGTAAAAAAACTCTAAGACTGAATAACTGAACTGAGACAATATCTAAGACTGTGGAAGGTATCATCTAACCGATATTCTCCCAATTTGAGCTAATCGGGGTCCAACCTGTAACCCCTGCCACGGGTACTAACGATGGCTGTGTGGATCCACTAAACTAATATAATACCCAAAGGACTAAGGGTGTCAATCCTGAACTGACGGGTGACCCTGTGAGATAGTCAAGCCTAATCTGACGGGTGACTTCTCATATCCTACGTTGGCTACGTAGTTCTGGAGTATATGAACTGCTACTAACGACTCTGCCTATTTGACGGAAAAGCCACCAACCCTACACTCACTCAGTGCTAAATCCTACTCCCAACTGAAAGACACAAAAATACTAAACTGTTATGAGTTCATCTGACTGGTAACTGACTGGTAACTGACTGTTCTAATAATGCTCATAGTATGTTCTGAAGACTATTCTGTAATGTACTGATATAGACTAAGTAAACAACTATGAATTTTAGGTATTAAATGCCCCCACGACTCAAAACAATAATAGTAAAATGACACTAAATCTTGAAGGACAAAACATGAAGGCTTTTATTTAAATCAATCACTATTGTAGTCATTTTATCAAACACTTGTAGTTCAGGGTTTAAACCAATCATAGGAATGACATGGAACTTATAAAAATAGCATGAATTCAACATAATAGTACTAAATCATGGTTTAATTCAATAAATAATAATAGTATAACATGAAGAATTGAATAGTAACGATAATTTCATGGTAACATGGTATAAATCAATAGTGCATGGAGATTCATGGATGAAATCATAATTTAAAATATAATAACTTGAAAGGACTATAACTTGGTGATTAAAATGGGTCACTTGGGCTCCACGGATGAAAGAAATCCATGGATAAACATCTAACATACCTGGGATAATGAATTTCTTGAAGTTCTGGGTGAGTTCTTGAGGATTGGCCTTGAATTTGAGAGTTAGGGTTTCTTGTTCTTGAAAAGAGGATCTTTGATTGTGTGAGGAATTGAAATAAAAATGACTACTTAGGGTATTTAGGGGTTAAATTTCGTGTTTTAGGTTAATTAGGGACGTGAAAAAAGACCCAAATACCCCTGAACAAATTTAAAAACGAAAGTTGAAAACTGAAGATCCCGATTTTTGACTTTGGCGCGACGCGCCACTATCGGCCCAAGCCACTAGAATTAGATATCTGGGAAATTGATCTGTGGCGCGACGCGGGAAAAATTGCGTTCCTTCACTGATTGGGACCTGGAAGTTCGCCGCAACGCGGTGGAATCGCGGAGAGACACTAGAAAATGCCAAATGCCAATTTGGCCTTTGGCGCGACGCGCCAAGATAGTGCACCACTACTGGAAATTGCCAACCGTCACTTAGACTAGCTCCGCGACGTGCTAAGGGTTAAAATAACGGGGTGTAACTACTGAAACTTAAAATCGCCATAACTTCTTACCTGTTTATCGGATTTAGGCGAATTTTATATTGTTGGAAAGCTAATTGAATTTCCTACGCAATGACAGGCTCTAAACTGAAAAATAATGAGTGTTTCAAAAAATTTACGTACGAATACTTATGTATTGGGACTTAGATTATGCTAGAGAAATACGGGGCGTTACATATGTGAATCTCAACAGTGAATCAGATTCGACCATAAGGTGATTAAATACAAGAGGCATAATTTTGTTGTATCATAAAAGAATTTTATACTATATAATATCAAGTGTATGAGAACATTTTAAAGGGTTTCTTTACACCATTTTAATGGAGTTTATACATGTTTAATTGTGTCACAGTATATGATTTTATATTACAATAGTTTTTCACTTATCGTATATTATAATTAGGTTTTACGAGTTTGTAAACTCTCTATCCGCACTAATTATCTTTGGATATTAAAATGAAGTGCGTTTTTTTATATGTTAGTATAAATTGGATTATAAATAATTTCCCACTATTAAAACTTATTGTAAAAGACTTTTACTAAGAATGACTACAAGCATAATATGAGTTTTCGGACAAGAGAAAATTTACAAAATAAACAAATATAATTAAAAAAATAATTTTACCTCATAAATAATGATCATTTTTGCTACCAAAAAATGATCATTAATAATCCAATAACACATGTCTAATTAGGAAAAATACTGACTGTTTTATTATAATCTTTACAAAATGGCAACAATACAAAGAAACAAAGAAGGAAACTCAATTAATAATACAAAATTTGGTCAAATCTTTTGAAAAAAGGAAGTGATTAACATAATTATATTTTTTACTTTTTTTGTTATTTGTGTTCATTTCCATCATACAATGTGATGATTCTATCACTATAATCCAATATCACATTTTCTTATTTTCTCAAACTAAAGGTTTAACAATGGTCATAACAAATTCTTCAACCAACAGGAAAGATCCTAACCTTGAGTTTCATGTGTGGTGGCTGAATGTTCCACCAGAACAACTCAGCCTACATCAATTTCTAGTTTTGGTGGAGGATTTGGAAGCCAAGTTACTAGAAGTAAGATGACTACAAGTAGCATTAACATTCTTGAACTGGTGATCTCACCATTTGATTAATGTCTCTTAAATATTTTTATTTCTCATGGAAAAAGTTTTTTTGTTTGAATTTTTGTCTTTTCAAACAAAAGAAACACTATTTATAGGAAAAAAGTTTCATGCAAAAGAAGAGTATTAATTAAGTAATACTTAATAGGTTCATGAATATTTTACAAGGATATCTTTCTTTCAAGAACCTAAAACGTAAAACTTGAAGAAGAATGAATTATAAAATTCACATTTATTTTCTTTGTAACTCAAAACTTTAACTAATGCATTTGTTTCAAAACTAATTGAAATATAACTCAAAAAACTTTTTACCGATGTATTTATTTTAAAATTGATTGAAACATAAACTTTAACAATAACAATCCCCCACTTGTTTTAAGAAATTTAATCTTTTAAAAATAACATTCATTTGAGATATTAATCTAGAAACATGCATCAACAATGGTGGCTTTTCAACTTGAACCATTAGCTAGTGAAGACTTTCTAAATCATTGACTACTTAGTGAATTTATCTTGAACTAAGTGGTTCATTGAATGAAGTATAAAAATACTACACGCATATTACTATGTTTCGGAGAAAATCAAAATTTTTTGACACCTTACGGTCATGTGTCCTGAATTCTTTTAGCTAAGTGCTTTAAGATTTCTCTGTTAAAATCTTATTGGAGCGGCCTCCACTTCGCACTTAATGCAGTGAATTCATCCAAAGTAACTTTGCATACTCCGACCAAATAGTCTATGAATTTCATTAAGAGAAATTAATCTCATCCTCCTTTACAACAAAGTATCAGTAAATCTATAAAGAGTGTTGCTACACACTCCAATGGAAATCGGTATATAGACTTATTAAGAGGATATAATCTCATCTTTCTCTTTTGTAGGAATATTGTCAAACCTATCAAAAGTCTTATTATTTACTCCAATCGAGATTGGTCTTATAGATTTATCAAGAGAAAAGAATTTCATCTTATGCACATCTACTCACTCTTTAGGAAAAAAGGAGAATTTTATTGATGTGCTTCACAATTGTAACTTACTTGTTTTTTCTTTTGAATCCAAGATTACATCATTAGATATGGTTACAATATAGTACAATCAATCTATAACAGGCTTTATTCCTATCCCATTACAAGTTTATACCAGTAATTCCTTGCCTAACCCTTTAGACAAAGGATCTGCTAAATTAAATCTGGACTTCACATATTGAAGCAATATTATGCAATCCTTCAATAAACTTCTCACATGATTGTGTTTGAGACGAACTTGTCTTGACTTGCCATTGTAACAATCATTTGAAGCCCGAAATATAGAAGCTTTGTTAGTACAATAGATAGTCAAAGGTGGTATTGGCCTACCCTATAATGGAATATCTATCAGTATACTCCACAGCCAATCAACTTTTTAGTAACACCTCGCATTTTTGGGCTAGACTTTGAAGCGTCGTTCTTACATGTGTTAACTCTAATCCTAGGAACTTCTTTTGAATACATGTGTCATGATCCTTATCCTAGTGTATGGAGTGCTTTCTAGGTGAAAAATATTCATAAGAATCACTTAGAACAAAGTTGAGCTAAGAGCCTTTGATTCGTCCAAAGTTTGATATTCGATTTTACGAGGGTCTACTTTGAAAGTGTATAATTTTGATATACGTAGAATTTTTTTTATCAAGATCAACCAATCTACTTTGAAAGTGTATAAATTTTGATATACGAAGAATTTTTCATATCAAGATCAACCAAATTATATATAATTGAGTTATCTTTCCAACGATACCAATTTTTCCTTAATCTGATACCTGAGTGAAAAGTTATGACATTTTTTGTGAGAGGCAGTAAGGGTCCGCAATTTGGATGAGGCGCTCCGGTCTCTCAACACTAATTGTGACGCGATGCGTTTCTCTCTCAACGAGATACATGACATGATGAGGAGCTTATTCCCCCTCTATTTTATCTCTTTAAGGGTCAAGGGGTACTTTAGTCCTTTCCCCTCAACCCCAAACGTCCTTTGGACATTTTATAGCATTCAAAAGGATATTGTTTGCCCATCTTCCTCAAAAATTTTCACGTAAAAACCCTCCCCTTCTCTTTGAACAAAGTTCAAGGTTTTCTCTCAAGAACACAATGAAATCAAGCTTCAATTTTAAGATTTCTTCATAAATCTAAGAGTTCAAGCTTCAAGGTTAAATAATTCTTCAAGAAATATCAAGAATAGAGTTTCTTTCACAAGTTCATTATTCAAATTTCAAGATTCAAGCTTTCGTCACAATTCAAGTCTATTAAGGTTTGTGGGGTTATGAACAAGGGTATCCTTTCACCCTTGTGCCCAAATTGCATGATTTTAAGATTCAAGTTACTTGTTTTGAATTAGGGTTCATACCCAAGTTTATATATCCTTGAAGCATGTGATTATCATGAGATTTAAAGCTTTGAATATATCAAGAATTGTTTATGTTTATGTTTTAACTTATAAGATTTATATTATGCATGAGATTGTACTGTCTTGACATGATATTGTTGAAGTATTTCAAAATTGTTATTGAGCGTGAAATGTTGATATGAATCTCCATGATTTAAAACATGAATTTTAAGCCCTAAGCATGAATCTCCACACACAACATATATCGCACATCATCTATGAAGAAAAGTAGACAGAAGCCTACCAGAACCCACACTTGGAAAACTTTGTGTCAAGCTTTTTCTCTTCTACCAAGCCCAAACAATTCTTAAGTGATTCGCATGTTCCTTTTTACTCTAGAATAAACTAGAATATCATCAATAAAGACAATCATGAAAGAATCCAAGTAGGGTTTAAATATCCCATTCATAAAAGCAGCTGGGGCATTAGTCATCCCAAAAGACATCACAAGAAACTTGTAGTGCCCATACCTGGTTCGAAAAGCAGTATTAGAAATATCGTTAGGCCAAACCTTAAGATGATGATACCCGAACCTCAAATCAATCTTAGAAAATACGGATGCACCCTGCAACTGGTCAAATAATTATTGATATGGGGAAAAGGATACTTATTACGGAATGTAACTTGTTCAACTGCCTATAGTCTATGAACATACGAAGACTACAATCTTTTTTCTTTATAAACAAGACAGGACCACCCCATGGAGAGGCAGTCGAATGGATAAACCCTTACTCAACAAATCCTGCAACTAAGTCTTTAGCTTCTTCAACTCAGCTAGAGCCATACTATAGGGAGCAATAGAAAAAAAGATGAGTACCTGGCTCTAGATCAGTACATAAATCAATGTCACAGCTTGGTGGCATACCAGGAAAACCCTCAGGAAAAACCTCTTGAAACTCACACATCACAGAAACTGACTCAATAGATGGAACCTCTACGAAAGTGTCTCGAAGATATGCTAGGAAGGCCAAAAAATCTCTCCCAATTAACCTCCTTGCACACAGATAGGAAATAAAATTCATTGGAGTAGGACTATAATCACCCTCCCATTGAAGGCTATTCATTCCCGGCATAGGTACAATCACTGTCTTAGCATGAACGCCTAATATATCATTATACAGAGACAACTAACTCATACCCAAAATTATATCAATATCTAGCATGTCTAGAATCACTAAATCTGCCCAAGTTTGATACCCCATAAACATAATAGAACAGGAATGACAAACCCTATTAACAACAATAGAATTACCCATAAGACTAGACATGTGAATTGGAAAGTCAACTAAATCACACACCATGTCTAAACCCATAGAGAAATTGATAGACACATATGAGAAAGAAGAACTAAGATCAAATAATATAGTGCCATCCGATCACAGACAAGAATAGTACCTATAATTACAATGTTTGATACCTCTGCCTCGGGTATGCCTGGAAAAACATAGATATAGGCCTACCACCAATTTGAGCATCATTTTTATTAAGCTGAGAACTACCTCAATATGGTTGATTACCACCCCTACCAACCTGATGACCACCACGACCACTCTGTGAACGACCTCTACCATTACCACTACCTCCTTACCTTCTAGAACTAGAGCTCGAGGAGCCTGCTACTGGCCAACTAACCATAATGCCTAAAATTAGGAAAAAACCTCCTAATGTAACTCACTCCACCGTACCCATAACATACCCATAACTCTAAATTAAGAACCGTTAAAACTACCTTCTCCGCAGGCATTCTTTTAAAATTGAAATGTAACCAGTTCTACACCATACCTCTCAACCACACCCATCTTCGAGAATAAGAATGAAAGAAGTCATATACCAATTGGAATCGCCAGATACCAATTAAAATCAAGTAATAACATGTAAGAAAGAAGAAATTGAATTTTCCTTGTGTCCTATAGCCTCTCGAAGAAAAGTACAAAAGTCTCCATACTGTTCTGCAAGACTCTACTAGACATGTTCTTGTACAACGAGATCCATGAACCTAGGGCTCTGATACCAACTTTGTCACAACCTAAATGACCATGAGCGGCACCCACACTAATCTTCCTGTGGGAGAACCATCTAAACCAAACCATTACCCAATCATTTAATTAATATTAAGATTATATTACTATAAAATCAATATATAACAATAATCCAGGACTAATCATTTTTAATGCGGAAGTCAAACAAATTACTTACTAAAATTCTCAAGACCCAAAAGTCATCGTACAAGACTACTAACAAAGATCATTTCTAAACAAATATCCAAAAATAAAGTAAATAAAGAATGCTTCATTGCCCGAAAGATGGACAAGAACAAATAATATGACCCATGACAGCCTGGAGACGGAGTGCTCACCCTTGGATCAAGATCTGCTATCAAACTCTAGAGGTGAGGTCATGTCTGAGCCTCTAGAACACTTTCTACACTCAACAAAAGAAGAGTACAGGGTAGTATTAGTACAAACCACTATATAATGGTAGGTATCATAGGACAACTCAATTTAATAACATGTACACAACATAAATCAAATAACAAGTAAACAAGCATCATCACATAACAAATATTCAATGAATCAACAATACAACAACAGGTCAAATTTCTCACAAACAAGCCACATAACCATGAAGAGTATCAACCATATTGTAAACATCCATAGAATCAACACAAATATGTACACACATGCTATGAGACTTATTTTTGCCCAACTAGTCATGACCTGTAGGGAGCAATCTATTTTCATGTACCGTACCGGCGTGGTACCCGATCCACCATATACATATCCGTACCGGCGTGGTACTCGACCCAATATTTACATATTTGTACCGGCGTGGTACCCAATCCAATATATACATATCCGTACCGACGAGGTACCTGATCCAATATATACATATTCGTACCGGCGTGGTACCTGATCCAACATATACATATTCGTACTGGCGTGGTACCTGATCCAACATATACATATCCGTACTGGCATGGTACCCAATCCAATATATACATATCCGTACCGGTGTGGTACCCGATCCAACATATATATATTCGTACCGGCGTGGTACCCGATCCAATATATACATATCCGTACTGGCGTGGTACCTGATACAGCATATACATATCCATACTGGCATGGTGCCCGATCCAACATATACATATCCGTACCGGCGTGGTACTCAATCCAACATATCCAAGTAATATCAATATAAAATTTACACTACCTCACAACATAAAATACGATGTACCAAGTTTACAAGTACACTTAAAGTCATAAGACAATTCCATCAAGTAAATTTTCAATAATTATTTATTCACTCCTCAACAATCCAAACATCATCAGTTTCAAACATGTCCGAATAACAATCAACAAGTATCCAATTTAGAAGCATACAAACAATTAAATCGAGTTTAAACTCCAATTAAACCGTAACCTACCTCTGCCAAAGAACTCAAATACAAGATACCTTGAAAGGATCTTTCCCTTCCATAAAGCTTTTGAATGTTTCAAATTTATTTCAACATATAATTCTCATAAGAGTATGAGCTAGTATGTCAAATTTCAACTACAGCAAATCATTATTCGATCCCCAGATAATAAATTCTTACTCTGAAAGCTCTAAATCTAAACCTAAATCTATCAAAATAGTAGTCGTTAATATCCTATAAAGTACGTACAAAAACTTAATCGAAGGTGAAATTGGAGTACACGCCGAAAACCCAAACAGTAACAGGCAACTTCTCCTTGATTAATTAATAAACAATTGGAACTGGCCAAAGATTTGCATGTTTATGATTTTCTTTTCAATTACTTGTATAAGTAATGATTACAGTAGTCAGTACAGTGGGAATCTTTCCATTTCCTATGATTTTTTCCCAAGAAACAGAAACATACGATAATCCAATACAAATTGACATGCTATTGCTATTGCTATTGCATACTACTTAATTTAAATTAACTAAACTCAAGTTATCGAGATCCCCTTCTTCCCAACTCAACCACACGTAAATCGTTCTTTGTTTGAGTTTCTGCTATAGTTTAAAGTTAAACCTATTGACTTCAATTGTTTTTAACGTGGGTTACAATATGAGAAGAAAATAGATGTAGTTTTGACCCGCTACTTCTAACTAAATTAATTATCTAATACTCAAAACTTTTACTAAATTCTCAAAATTTATTCGAAGCTCCAAAGAAATAAATCAAATACGTAACTTGACTAAAAAGTATGTTTCAAGCCAATTGGAAACATTAGCATACCGAATCGAGGTTGTCTTGACTAAAGGTTGACTATTATTGGGTTTAAATTTTTCAAACTCAATAACCCCGTTAATGACTTAAATTACTTTCGAATACTCAAGAATATCAATAGTACTCACCACCGTAAGTCATAAATCATGTATACAAACTACGGAGAGCGCTAAAATAAGAAAGATGAGAAAATTTCACAAATAGTCGGGAGGACCATTACAGCCTCAAAATTCATTTTAAAACGATGCTTTGAAAGAAGCGTACCTGATACCAAGTTCTTTCGAATATCAGGAACATGCAATACGTCCATCAATGCAACTATCTTTTCAAAAGTAAATTTCAGTTCAACAGTTCCTTTTCCCACAACTTTAGCAGAGGATGAGTTTTCCATATATAAAATTTTACTGCCCCCACTAATTGGTAGGTCTTGAAAGAATTTTGATTACTTGATATATGATGAGTTGTACTAGTATCTATCCACCATTTCAATTGATCTTCTGCTAGAAATGCTTCTGTGACCATTGCCACAAGATTATCCTTTCTATTTTTATTTTCTTTTTCTTTCTTCTTTACGGCTTTGAGAATTCTACAATCACGCGCATAGTGACCAATTTTATGACAATGATAGCATTTGCCAGATTTAAAATTTGCACCATTACGATTGAATTTTGTAGTCTTCTTTGACTTTGAAATTTTTTTATTTTGCAGGTTCGTTCTTGATTGATTTTTCTTCAACCATATGAGCTTTCATGATAGGTTCCTTCAAAATATTACTGTCACGATGTTGTGTCTCTTGTTCAATTTGCAAGGGTTGCAATAATTGTTCAAGAGTCAAATCTTCCTTTTTATATAGGAGTTTGCTTCGATACTCTTTTCAACATGGTGAAAGTTTTGATACAATAACACATAGCAGTTTTATTAGCTATAAGTTGAAATTCTGGTACTTGTTCAGTGATTGACTTGTCATCAACCATTTTGAACTCCATATAATTTGAAATGAGAAATTTCTTAGAACTCGCCTCTTCTACTAAATAAATAGCTTGAAGAGTGTCTCATATCTCTTTAGAAATTTTAATTGATCATAATTTTTGTTGGACATTCCTCCAAGAATATAATTCTTGCACAAACAATCATCATATTGACACTTGGCAATTTGTTCTTCAAACAAACTAGCCTCGTTAAATACTACCTCATAATTAGGAGCATTAGGACAATATTCTTCAAGAACATATGTCAACTTTAATCATCTTAAAAAGAATTTCATCTTTCCACGCCATCTAGGAAAGTCTTTGCCATTAAATATTTTAAAATCAGGATTAGGCAAAGATGGAATACATTCAATATTAATGTGGAACCCATAGAGACAACTATCTTCAAATTTTTAGAACAATAATGATAATTGTACAAGAAATTCAAAATAAAACTTGTTTGGTTTAGAGGCACGATGATATGCTTCTTGAAGATAGTTGAAATCTCTCCCACGAGCGAGCAAAGGATTTAGTAACAACTCTATCTTTGGAATTCAACTAAGTCACACAACAAGTAGCATTCAAGAATGATACTCTTCTATTCTTGAACTGGTGATCTCACCATTTGATCAATGTCTCTCAAATGTTTTTATTTCTCAAGGAGAAAGTATTTTATTTTTTTTGAGTTCTTGTCTTTTTAAACAAAAGAAACACTATTTATAGGATAAAAGTTTCATGCAAGAGAAGAGTAATAATTAAGTAATAGTTAATAGGTTCATGAATGTTTTAAAAGGATATCTTTTCTTCAAGAACCTAAAATGTAAAACTTAAAGAAGAATTAATTATCAAATTCACATTCATAAGCTTTGTCACTCAAACCATTAACAAATGCATTTGTTTCAAAATTAATTGAGACATAACTCAAAAAACTTTAACCGATGTATTTATTTCAAAATTGATTGAAACACAAACTTTAACAATAACACATGATATGTGAATCTCAACAGTAAATCGAATTCGACCATAAGGTGGTTAAACAAATATAAGAGACATAATTTTGTTGTATCATAAAAGAATTTTACACTATATAGTATCAAGTGTTTCAGAACATTTTAAAGGGGTTTCTTTATTTAAAGGAGTTTATACATGTTTAATTGTGTTACAGTATATGAATTTATATTACAATATTTTTTCACTTATCAGAAATTATAACTAGGTCTTACAAGTTTGTAAACTTTCTATCCACACTAATTATCTTAGGATATTAAAATGAAGTATTTTTCTTGATATGTTAGTATAAATTGGATAATAAATAATTTCAGACTATTAAAACTTATTGTAGATGACTTTTGCTAAGAATGACTACAAACATAATATGCGTTTTTGAACAAGCGCAAATTTATAAAATAAACAAATATAGTCAAAAATATATTTTTACCTCATAAATAATCGTTTTTGCTACCCAAAAAAAAGATCATTTTACGTATGAACTTGCGATGAGATATTTCGCCAAAGATAGAAAAAAAGGTTTTAAGAATCCAATAACACAAGACTAATTAGAAAAAATATTGACTGTGCTATAATAATCTTTACAAAATGGAAACAATACAAAGAAACAAAGAAGGAAACTCAATTAATGTTACAAAATTTGGTAAAATTTTTTGAGAAAAGGAAGTAACATAATTATATTTTTTACTGTTTTGTTATTTGCTTTTATTACCATTATACAATGTGATAATTCTATCACTATAAATGCATCCTTGGTTGTTGTATCTTGTTTTGATGATGAGAAGATGATTACAAGTGACCAGGTTCCTAGATGTTCAAGGCAACAGTACAGCTGGCATGCATCTACACAACTTTTTTATCTTGTTTAACAAACTGTGAAGGTGTTGTTTATACTATTAAGGACCCCTGGTCCAATGGAATTTCAACCCTAAATATCAATCATATATAAAAGGAAAAGGATGCTTTTTCATTAGGTGGTCTTTGCAAAATTTAAAAGAGTGTTGAAGAGAGGAAAAATGCAAAAACTCAATTTATAACATTGCTCAAGCACTGCTCATGTTCTTATTTCTTTTGTAAGATAAAAGAGTGGGTGTTCTTGAGTGAGTCCTGATTTGTAACCGAATTACTCAGTTTATAAGAGTAATGATTTTTTTGTTGTTGCTTTGAGGGTGCTTAGGTAGAGTTGCCTAAGTCCAAAACTGGTTAGAGTTAACCAGTGTTGAGAGAGTTTTGGCAGAGTTGTCAAGATAGGCTAGTACTAGAGTTACTACAAGCAGGAT
The DNA here is from genome assembly GCA_030864215.1 of Capsicum pubescens. Taxonomy (NCBI): domain Eukaryota; kingdom Viridiplantae; phylum Streptophyta; class Magnoliopsida; order Solanales; family Solanaceae; genus Capsicum; species Capsicum pubescens. The sequence goes on from CM061542.1 coordinate 276,141,417, forward strand.
GAGCCTAGAATTAGGCTGAAATCGAGTCTGTAATTAAGAGGTTGATTATAGTGAATTTCTGAGGTGCTTGTGAGGTCAAGCCATGATTTTTTCTTCCTTGAGAAATGGAATTTTCACGTTAAATCTTTATGTTGTTCATTTCCTATAAAGCCTTTAGTTTTGCAACACTTCATAGTTGCTTTATTGTTCTATTGCCTGTGACTGACCTTGAGGGACAAGGTCCCTCACAGTGTGGTGCAACCTCCAAAGGTTCCTACAATTGGTATCAGATCCAGAACACTCTAAAAGGTTCAAACCTAGAGTGATTTGGTTAGCATGGTTGTTCCACCAGATCACCTAGATTTAATGGGCAGTATTATGGGCGGTGGAAAATAGGGATGTTTGACTTCATTATGACTGAGGATAGTGAACTTATGGACATAATTCTTGATGGTCCTCATGTTCTAATTAAATAAGCCAAAGAATGAGAAATAACAAGAATGGTAGTAAAAAGTATGAGGGAATATGATGATGAAGATAGAAGAAAAATTGAGAAAAATTACAAGGCCAAGAAATTATTAGTCTGTGGCATAGGGTCTGATAAATATAACAGGATCTCAGCCTATGAAAATGCTAAGAAGACCTGGGATTACTTGAGGACTGCTCATGAAGGCACTACTGATGTGAAGGATTCTAAAGTAGATAAGTTAATTACTCAGTATGAAACCTTCACCATGAAAGAAGAATAAACCATCCAAGAAATTCATACTAGATTCACTTCTATCACAAATGAGCTTTCAATACTTAGGATAAGTGATCCCATTGTATAAGCAAGTGAGAAAGATTCTTGGTGTTCTTCCATAGTATTGGAAAAGCAAAGTGGACGCTATAACTGAAGCTAAAAACCTGAAGACCCTCACCATGGATGAACTGATTAGAAATCTAAAAACTCATATGCTCAAGAAGCAACAAGGGCTGGAGAAGAATGAAGTAAAAAGGGAAAAATTCTTGGCATTGAAGGCTTTAAAACCTGATTTAGCAGAAGAGGACACTGATGTTGCCTATTGGGAAAATGTATTGTAAAAGCCATAAGGAAAAATGGTCAATTCCAAAGAAAAGAAAGAAATATTGAGGTCTATCACAAATATGGAAGCCCTGAGCACTTCATTAAGGATTTCCCGATACACAAATTGGATTATCAAGAGTATCTCAAAACTAAAAGTGATAAAGGAAAGAATAGGGACTAAGTCCCTGAAAAATCAAGAAAGAAAATTGCAGCTAAGTATGCAGTAAAGTAAGCTCTGGAAGCATAGGAAGATTCTTCCAGTGAATGTGATAAAGATGAGAAGTCTGGAGATATGTCTATGTTAGCTGTGGAAGATAATCAAGGTATCTATAATTCCTTGTTTGCTTTCATGGCAAACACAGAAGATAAAGAAGAAAAGAAAGTAATTGTCTCTGATATTAAAGAAAACTTAGATAACTACACAGATAGAAAGATAAAAAGACTTGCAAGCTTGTTAATAGACTCTGTATGTGAACTAACTGCTGAGAAGAATGCTTTAGAGGAGAAAGTGAAAAATCAAGAACTTGAATTGAGTGACTTAACTCTTCAGATATCTGAGACTGCAGAATTGAACAATGAATTGAAATCTGAAAATATGAGTTATATGAGACTGCTGGAGAAAGTAGATAATGTAGATAGTAAAGGGAAAAAAAGAAGCTTCAACGTTCAGATTGATCTTGTAAAAAAGTTGAGGGATTCTCAGAAAAACCTTATCTTTGTACTTTACAAGAATGAAGAGTTAGAAAGGGACCTGGTCTACTTAATAGAAGAGCTTAAAAAATCTTTTATATAGATTGCATCTTCATAGATCCTTTATAATTAGACCAGTCAAGGTGCAAATGATGGTAAGGGTCTTGATTTTCAAGGAGAATCACAATCTTTTGGCTCAAAAGGAAAAGTTTCTTATGATGCCAGAAACAAGTTTCACAAAATATTGTATACTCACTGTGGAAGAGATGGATATATGAAAGAAAATTGTCAAAGTTGGATTAGAGCAAAGATGAATGGTTTTGGATATATTCAACAGGAAAGTCCATATCTTGAGGGTTTGAGAATATGAGAAGAAATTCTCTTCCTAGATGGTCCAAAAGTTATTTGATCACACCATTATCCTCATAATGGGAATTCAAGTTCAAGTAATTTCCCAAATCTAACATGTGATCATGGATCCAGGTATGAGAAGGGGGACTATAGTCAGATATGGTTCGTTAATAGTATGTTCTCAAAGCCTATTTTGGAAGGTCTGGTTGTGTTCTCTCTCTCAAGATACTCCAAGGTAGAGGTGTCTTATTTTGAAATAGTGGAATTCAAAGGACCTGGGCCCTAGCAGAATAAAGCTGAAATTGTCAAAACTAGAAGTGCCTTGTGCTGAAACATGGGAAGAATGAACTGAAAAAGAAAGTTGATATTATTGAAAAAGATGGAAAATCATCTAGAAAGGGTCACGTCCCTAAGAAACTCATCTTAGAGGAATCTTCAGTATTGAGGATAAAGTCAAGTCTGGGACCTAGTCCCAAGACCTGCATTGAACGTTAGTTCTAAAAAAGGTATGCAGAGGCCGAAGCAAGAAATGTTCAAATTGACCTGACTTAACATATGAAACAGTGTCTTTCTTCAAAATTGGCTACGGTAAGAAGACAAGTATCCATGATAAATTAGGTACAGGATAATCTAACTCAGTCATATACCTTTGTAGGTATACACCATGGGAATAGCTTTAGAAGAAAACAAATAAAGTATGCACAAACTTAAGAATTTACTCAAAGAAAGAGAAGGACCTGGTCCTATCTCTCATGTTAGTATCATGAATGTGCGTGTTTTCTTCTTGTTCTGTTAGAAAAGGACACATCCTCTCTCTCCTTGTCAGAAAATTTGGCTTATGCAAAATTAAAATCAAACTCATCTTTGCATTAACTCCATGGACCCTGTCCTAATCATTCAAAGCCAAACCCTTTCTTCACTTACCTTCTTGATAAGGATTTATTCCTGAAAATACATTAGCTCTCTGATAGTGTGATGACTGGTGATCCTTGGGTTGCTGAAAATTTTATTCTGCTGTCACATAACCCATAAGGAAGTTTGAATGATCGTAAGAACCAAAATGATAGCCTGAAAACAAAAGTCTCCAAAGTGAAATCAGGAAATCCTACAGAAAAAAAACCAAACTTCTGAAGGACTTGGTCCCAATAAGAACAATGACTGATGACGCACCTAGTAGGGACTACAAAAAAATAAAAAAAAGTTTTAATAAAAGAGTCCAAGGGTCTTTCCAAAACTTAGGAGTGAGAAATGATGAACTCAAGAAGAAGGTTACAATTCTAACCAATTGGGCTTCTGAGCTTGAATACAGATTTCAAGTTGCTAACTAAAGAATTGTTACTCTGATGGTCTTACTTCTCCAAACCTTCTCCCCAAATCGTCCATTCTTATTAATTCCTCCAACTTTTGTAGATCTTTCTATGGAATAGGAAATATAAAGCTTGCACTGCAATCATACCTAAACTATTAAAAATGAATGAGTTCTTGCTTATGTGCTCTTAATCTATATCTTCTTCATTTTAAAAGTTGGTCTTCATGTAAGTGTTTCCCCAGTGGTCATGAGTTAACTAACTTGTACTTATATTTGCTCTTGATTTACTGTTATTCCTTTTTAATGATGCCAAAATGGGGAATAATGAATTCATGTGTTAAGGACCAGATATGTGTGTGTTTAAGGAATGTATTAATGATGTTAGGGTCCAGGTACCAAGTGTTGCACATGTTTAAAAGATGTGAAGGCATAGTGATAGGGGAAAGTATGTAAATTTACTAAATGAATAATGGTGCATGATGACAGGGGGAAGAAATTGAAGCTTGATAGCAACTGACAACAAGGAACCAAGTCCCTAAGTTGCATAATAATGGAAGCATGGTGTTGCATAATATGGTGAACATTCATCTTCAGTAGTGGTAGCCACACTGATTAACTATGATGAATGTATATTGATGTTCAAAACTCTATGGTTGGTTTGTCATCATCAAAAATAGGGAAAATTGTTGTATCTTATTTTGATGATGAGCAGATGACTACAAGGGACCAGGTCCCTAGATGTTCAAGGCAATAGTACAGCTGACACGCGTCTGCATAACTTTGTCCTCTTGTGTAATAAACTGTGCAGGTGTTGTTTGTACTATTAAGGACACCTGGTCCAATGGTATTTCAACCCTAATCATCACTCATCTATAAAAGAAAAAGGATGCTTCTTCATCAGGTAATTTTTGCAAAAATTAAAAGAGTGTTTAAGAGAGGAAAAAGGCAAAAACTCAATTTATAATATTTTTCAAGTACTGCTCATGTTCTTATTTCTTTTGTAAGCTAAAAGAGTGGGTGTTCTTAAGTGAGTCCTAATTTGTAACCGAATTACTCAGTTTATAAGAGTAATTATTTTTCATTGTTTCTTTGAGAGTGCTTAGGTAGAGTTGCCTAAGCCCATAACTGGTTAGAGTTAACCAGTGTTGAGGGGGTCTTGGCAGAGTTCTCATGATAGGGTAGTAGTAGAGTTACTACAAGAAGGAGAAGCCTAGATTTAGGCTGAAATCGAGTCTGTAATAAAGAGGTTGATTATAGTGGATTTCTGAGGTGCTTGTGATGGCAAGCCATAGATTTTCCTCCCTTGAGCAAGGAAGTTTACACGTTAAATCTTTGTGTTTTTAATTTCCTGCAAAGCCTTTAGTTTCCAGCTCTTCATAGTTTTTTTATTGTTCTATTACCTGTGACTGACCTTGAGAGACTTTTGACAGTGTGGTGCAACCTCCAAATGTCCGTACATTGGTGTTGAAACCAAACATCACATTTTCTTATTTTCTCAAATGAATGGTTTAGAAAATGGACGGAACAAAACCTTCAACCAATAGGAAAGATCCTAACCTTGAGTTTCAAGTGTGGTGGTTGAATGTTCCACCAGAACAACTCAATTTGCATCAAATTCTAGTATTGGTGGAGATTTTGGAAGACAAGTTACTAGAAGTAAGAAGACTACTAGCTCTAGATGAGGATCATGTTGAATTCCCCAATAAACCCCTTGCAAGTGCCTAGGCTCCTTTTGAGGCTAGGAAAAATTCTTTCTCTGATTTCGATGTTGTCTGAATCTCATTACTTTTATCGTATCTGCCATTTTATCTTAAATTTAAAATATTTATTATGAAATTAAAATCCATCTCTTTTATTTTGTACTAAAATAATACCAATACGATGTGTTAAAAGTATTTATGAAAAAAAAATCATGAAAATTTATTATCTATTTTTCTTCAGCATATTCAATTTTATTCATTTTAATTTTTAGAAAGAATTTGTGTTTTGTGCAATAATAATCAATTTTGTTGATAAATTCATAAATTTACTCAATAGAATAAGAAATAAAATTCATTATCTATTTTTTTTCACCATAATCAATTTTATTCATTTTAATTTTTAGAAAGAATTTGTTTTTTGTGCAATAATAATCAATTTTGTTGATAAATTCATAAATTTACTCAACAGAATAAGAAATAAAATTCATCCAAATTATTGAGTATTGATTCTTGTCACTAAATATTAATTTATTACGCATTCTATCCTTATAATTTATAACTTAACTATAGTGAATTATTCGCCAATTAAAATTAAAATAAGAAAAGTGTAATTAATTCCAAACGTAAAGTTGAATCAATCAAATAAAAAAAAATCGAAAAGTTAAACTAATTTTTTTTGTTGATACATGCAAGGGAAAATGACACAGATATTTCTTAAATTTACATGTTGTTGAACAACTTGAAATATGTATGGCCTGGGGAAAGTGAATGAAGTTGACACCTGAAATTAGTTACACCAGAGTGAAGTTCTTGGATATTATTCAATGAAGATTACTCACAAGAGTAGAAGAGAAAGAGTTATGCTCATTGATTGAATGAGAACAACTAAAAAATACTCTGTACATCTGATATAGAAATACATATACACACATTGAGTTAGTTATAACAAACTCTTAACAAACTAATCTAACTGTTAATATTATCTAGTAGATTGCTTAATAAATCAACATGTAATGACTACAACTCAACTTCTCATTTGATCACTTAACACACACCCTTAAGTTAGGTGTCATGAAGATGTTAGACACACCTAACTTGGATGTAAGATAAATATGCTGAGCCTTGAACAGACCTTTGGTCAAGTTTCAGCAGGTTGTTCAGTGGTTGAGATGTAATGAGGCTGGATGTGACCTTTCTAAATTTTTTCCTTAATGAAATGACAGTCAATCTCTATGTGTTTTGTTCATTCATGAAACACTGATTTGGCTACTATTTGCATTGCTGATCTACTGCCAGTAAACAACTTAAGAGGTATCTTAACTTCCATATTTAACTCATCCAGTAGACCAAGTAACCATGTGATTTCAGAGACAGCAGAAGCCATGATCTTATATTATGCCTCTGCAAAACTCCTAGAGATGGTAGTCTGCCTCTTTGACTTCCATGCAATCAAAGTGTCTCATAAATTGACCAAATACCTAGATATTGACCTTCTAGTTTGTGTGCAAGTTGCCTATCACGACCTGATTTATGAGTCATGATGGAACTTACTATATCCCACCAGTAAGTAAGCCAAACCTTAACCTGGAGAGAAACACATTGAGTTAACTTGGTGGAATAAGCCTATCATAGGCGGAAATCAATAATACAACTTATAAATAAGCAAGGCATTCTAATTAGGTAAGAATAGAAAACAAAAGACACCATCTCTTGACCTGGTAGAGCCAGTACAAGAGCATCTAGTAATAATACAACTCAAATATCTAAACTAGTCAATAACTTCTGTCTCGATACAAAAACTAAATATAAAAGATAGAAGGAAATAAACGACTCCGACTTTGACAGCTCACCCAATATCCGGTAATCAACACCGCATAAATGTTGATCAACGGTGGCAACTAGTACTTGAATCTGCACAAAAAAGGTACATAAGAATAGTATGAGTACCAAAACCACGAGTACACAGTAGGCATTATCGGCCAAATAAGCTAAATCATGATATAAGTATGATAAAATGCAAGATGTCATAACTAAGTGAAGGTACAAAAATGAACCTGAATCAGCTCAAACATCATTGTACATGAATAAATAAATAAACTGAAATGATAACATAACATAAAGTATCAACAAAACTTTCATAACTACAAAATTGGCTCTCATACACCAATTAGTATGGAAAAGTAAATAACTCATCACAGACCCCATATGCTTGGAGAGTACACTCAAAGATAGAATAATCCAATCATTCATCGCTTACAACTCCATTATCAACATTTAACCTTCATGACCCAATTTACCATCATTCAACAATCTTATCATCATTTAACTACTAGTCACCATTTATCATCTAATCAACTCTTGTCAACTAATTTATTTTTAAGCTAATTGGTATATAGCCACTAGTTCTCATTTATAAACTATTCACCATATATCCACTAATCAATATTTATTAACTAACATCATTTACTAACTAACAATACCATTTATTAACTAATAATCATTTATCACTAATCGTCATATGTCTGCAAATCATCATAATCATCCTGTGAAACTGAACCGGGTATATATAATCAATATCATAATCATCATCTAAAATTAAATCAGGTATATAATCAATATAATAATCATTTTTTGGAATTGAACTGGGTATATAATCAACATCATAATCACCTTTCAAAATTGAACCGAGTATAATCAACATCATAATCATCTTGCAAAATTGAATCGGGTATATAATCAACATCATAGTCATCTTTCAAAATTGAATCAGGTATATAATCAATATCATAATCAATGGACGAGGTCCCTATCATGATCATAAGTACGACTGGTAATGTAAGCATTAGCATAATTGCTAGCTTTAGTCAAAAACTCATTGTAGTATCTCATTAGCTTACCGTAACATGATCAATAACTTATCATAACATAATCAATAACTTATCATAACAAAATCAATCATATACTCAATTAGTCCATGAGCATTACTTCCATGGCATCACATCATAACCATCAAGTGCCAAGGTTCCTTAATACTGCCTCATTAAGCACTTTCTAAGTAATTTACAATGGTATAGGGGTTTTAAAATAACTAACATAAATCTTGGCTTAAGGTGGATCAAAGAGCCCACTTTTAAATCTCCAAAAGCATTTCTAAGGCATGTTCTACTCCAGACTAGGCTAAGATATCTAAATCCAATCTTAGATGTTTAGCAAGTCACATTTAGCCCTAAGGTAGAGGTTCTTCCCAATTAACATAACTAAGTCAAAGTGGAAACTAATTCAACCTCACTCAATGTATGATGTTGGGCATATTTATACCCCTAAGAACCATAATTTACCCATATTTTAGCTAAGTTTGGAGGATAAAATATATAATTCCTGCACTTTTAGTCCATTTTCCTTTAAGTGAGCTAACCTATGTGATTAACATGTTTTTCAGGTATTAATGATGACGATTTCAGCACTTTGTGGACCTTTGGGCAGCAAAGGGAAACTTCACATAAGAGGGAAGGAAGCTTTTGGAAGCTTGTGGACTGAATGTGATGCATGGAGAACTTGTCCCGGGCAAAATCAGTATTTCTAAATACTTAGGGATGCAGCAGTAACTTAGTAGGACAAGGATGTTATAAAAACCTTATTTGCTGAATTTTTCAGCATTCATTCGATCATTATTATTGAGCACTTTTTATTATTTAGTTTACAGATTCTGTAAGTTTAAGACAGAGAAAAACGTTAAGGCTACACGAACGGCTAAAGGGAAGAAAAACGTCAACCTCTTGTTTGACGCCAAACTCATCCCCATCGTGAGATTATTCTAACTTTGGTATGATGATGATGTCTTCTTTGATTTCAGTTGTACTCATGAGTAGCTAAACTTCTCTGTTAGGGTTATGGAAACCTTGTAAGATACTATCTATTACTATGAGTTTGTGAATTCTTGATGTTTTATGCTACTTATATCATTACTCTCTTCGTTTTGATTGAATTCTTATGGTTGCAAACATAGAGAATACTCCATTATAGCATTAACTTGTTCGAGAGAAAAGTTACATGTTTGGAAAAGAGAGTGTGACAAGGAAATAGGGTTTCCAACCTCTATTTACACGTTAATGCCTTAACCGGATTAACTTCTTGGAGAATTTGTACCATTTGTTATACACTTTAGGCTCGGGAGAGCTAAAGTGAAATAAATCCTTGATGGTTGGGAAACACTTGGATTTAGAATTAGAATACGATTCTCAATAAGTGCATGCATGTCTAAATTCCGTGATACTCATAGTTAATAGAGAAGTAGAAACTACAAGGTGGACATAACCCTAACTTACCAATCTCTGTGATTAAATCTTACTACACAAATCGTTCCATTGTTACTTTGATAATATTAGTTCACGCCTAAAACCAAACCCCCCTTTTGTTCTTGGAATTTTCGACCAACAGTCTACTAATAATTGCAACACTTAGTGACCAGAGTATTCCCTGTGGGATTAGACACCCAACTTAGTTGGGTTCTATATTTGACAGCGACCGCTTACATTTTCTAACGAGAGTTGTAATTTGGGTGTATCAAATTTTGGCGCCGTTGCCGGGGAATACGGTTGTCAACTAAGTTTGTGATAGTTACTAGACCCTTTGGTCAAAGATTCTCGAATTTTACTTTTTGTTTGTTGTTTTTGTTTTGTTCAGGTTTGGTAGAGTGCATGCCAAATACACGAAGATCTGGTCAGCCATTATTACCCATAAATCCTGAACCACAACTTATTGGCAGAATGGATGCACAACGTGACATTGAAAGAAGGGCTGCTCAACAGGAGCAGGAAAGATTAGCTGCATTGGCAGCTGCTCAAGTGCATCAATAGAATATTAATAACCCAGGTCGGGAAACAAATCTTGATGAAGAGGACCTGGGTGATGATGAGTTATTAAATCCAAGGCGTGCTGGTGAGGTGGCAGCACCTGTGAACAGGAGAGATCGCCAAGCTAGAATGAGACCTGAACGTCGAGCTGTGCAGGCCCCTTTCGATGATGATGATGACGATTTGGATGCGGCTGGTGCCACAGGGGCTATTATTCCTCCACCCTTGGCACCCGGAGACAAGTTCAATATCACCATCACCATGATCTATCTATTACAACTCAAAGGGTTATTTGGTAGACTTACAGGCGATGATTCGAATATGCATCTGATCAACTTTATCTCAACATGCAAGTCGTTTGACAATCCAGGAGTTGGACAGAATGCAATTCGACTGCGCTTATTTCCATTATCTCTATCTGGAGAGGCAACTCTATGGTTGAACGGGCTAAATCCTGACTCTATTACTAATTGGAGGCAACTGAAAGATGCTTTCCTAGAAAGATTCTTTCCGCCATCCAAGAGAGCACAGTTACGAGATGAGATCAACAATTTTCGACAGCTTCCAACTGAAGCTCTCCACGAAACATGGGAGAGGTTCAAGAAGAAGCTTATGCGGTGCCCAAATCATCAAATGACCAACATCCACTTGATGGAAATATTATACAGGGCGTTGAACTCGGTGACTAATCCAGTGGTTGATAATGCTGCAGGTGGGTCATTCATGGGCCTTACTTTTATTGAGGATGGTGATATGCTGGATCGTATGTAAAAGAAGAGTAGAGCTTGGCATACCAGGGATTCTGAGGAAGCAAGATCTACTGTATCTACTGGCATGACAGCAAAACAGAGGCGAAGAGAAGAGGAACGTGACCAAGATATGGCTCACATGAAAAGGCAGATGGACCTTCTTACCAAGTATTTATTATCAGGGAAGACCGAAAAGGTTAAGGCCGTTGTATCACAGGGAAGAGATGAATCCGATTCTGAGGAGGAAGCAAATTATTTGAATAATCAGGGGGGTTTTCGAGGTAATGCCTAAGGAAACCAAGGTCGGAACTATTATGATAAATCCGGATACAAGAATAAGACTGACAGGAGTGGTTTGTATATTCCTCCTGGAAATCGTGAGGCCGCGGCATCTGGCTCTGGGAAGATGTCCATGGAAGATATGGTGGCTAAGTTGTTGAAAGGAGTGGAGGCAACCAACACGGGAGTAACGGAGGTAAAAAATGATTTGTCCTCAATAAATCAATTGGTTGATTCGCATTCCACTTCAATAAAACAGTTGGAACAACAATTGAGTCAACTATCAGCGGCACTCAATCAAAGAAAAGCTGACACCCTACCTAGCGACACCGTGCAAAATCTAAGGAATAATGGATCATGTATGGATATTACTACCAGGAGTGGTAAGGTGTTGGAAAATCCATCCAAAGGCAAGCAGGTGGTTGATAATAAAGAAAAGAATATGATTGAAGTAGATTGTGATAATTCTGTAGAAGCTGAAAATCAGAATGACAAAGTTCATGACACTACACCTAGACGTCACCAGCCTGAAAAGATTGATAATTGAAAGCAAGATAAAAAGGAAGTGGTGGAGAAAACTCTTCCCCTTCCACCACCACCTTTTCCTCAGAGACTGAAGAAGAAAGCTGATGACACCAGGTTCAGTAAATTCATGACTATGTTGAAGCAGCTGACTATTAATGTTCCTTTGGTGGAGGCGCTGGAACAGATGCCTGGGTACGCTAAATTCATGAAGGACCTTTTGACAAAGAAGTGGGCAGCAAGCTATGAGCTGGCAGATAATGTTCATCATTGTAGTGCAATCGCTACAAGATCGTTAGTTCAGAAGAAGGCAGATCCTGGTGCTTTCACTATTCCTTGCACGGTTGGATCTTTGGATTTTGCTAAGGCATTGTGCGATTTGGGAGCTAGCATCAATTTGATGCCGCTATCTATTTATAGAAAGTTGGGTTTGGGTGATCCTACACCAACTAATATACGGCTCGTGATGGCAGATAGGTCGGTAAAATGACCTGTTGGTATCTTATATGATGTATTGGTGAAGGTTTCCACCTTTATTTTTCCTGCAGACTTTGTTATTTTGGATTGTGAGGTGGATTCTGAAGTTCCCATAATCTCGGGGCATCCTTTCCTTGTAACAGGAAGTGTGCTTATTGATTTAAGAGCTAATGAGTTTTTATTTCGGATGAATGACGAAGTGGTCCGTTTTGATGTATGTAAATCAATGAAGAAGCCCAAATATATGAATGTGTTCTCTGTAGCTGATGTTTATTATGAAGATGAGAAAGAATTATCTGTATAGAAGCAGCTTATTGTTGATCCATTGGCTGCTGTGCTTATGAATTTTGAGCGTGAGGATGTTGAAGAGTATGAAGAAACTATTTGTTCTCTAACAGGAATATGGTCATATTCTCATGCTCCTAAGAAGCTGGACCTTGATCTTAAGAATCGACCTTCACCACCAGCAAAGCCATCCATTAAAGAACCATCAGTGCTAGAATTGAAAGAGCTGCCCAGCCACCTGAAGTATGCATTTTTGGGAAGTGGTGATACACTTCCGGTTATTATTGCGACTGATTTAGGTGAACAACAAGTAGCGGCTCTCATCTCTGTTCTAAAAAAATACAAGAGAGCCATCGGTTGACTATTGCTGATATAATTGGCATCCCTCCTGGGATATGTATGCATAAGATTCAGCTCGAAGAAGATTGTGTGCCCACAATTGAGCATCAACGTCGTTTGAATCCACCTATGCAAGAGGTTGTGAAGAAAGAAATTATTAAGTGGTTAGATGCTGGGGTGGTGTATCCAATCTCCGACAGTAAATGGGTGAGTCCGGTACAATGTGTGCCCAAGAAAGGGGGCATGACGGTAGTCGCAAACAAAAAGAATGAGCTAATTCCACTCAGACCTGTCACAGGGTGGAGAGTGTGCATGGACTACCGGAAGATGAATTCGGGGACGCTAAAGGATCACTTCCCAATGCCATTCATGAACCAAATGCTTGATCGATTGGCAGGGAAGGGATGGTTTTGTTTCTTAGATGGTTATTCCGGATATAATCAGATCTGCGTTGCTCCTGAAGATCAAGAGAAGACAACTTTTACATGCCCGTATTGTACGTTTGCTTTCAAACGTATGTCATTTGGGCTATGTAACGCACCTGTCACTTTTCAGCGTTATATGATGTCCATTTTTTCTAATATGGTTGAAGACACCTTGGAGGTGTTCATGGACGATTTTTCAATAGTAGGTGAGTCATTTGAATCATGCTTGGCAAATCTGAGTATGGCGTTGCAGAGATGTGTTGAATTCAACTTGGTGCTAAACTGGGAGAAGTGCCATTTTATGGTGAAAAAAGGCATTATTCTTGGGCATAAAGTCTCTGAAAGAGGAATTGAGGTTGATCGAGCCAAGATTGAAGTTATCGAGAAACTACCACCTCCAATTTCTGTAAAGGGAGTTCGTAGTTTCCTCGGTCATGCAGGTTTTTATTGGAGGTTTATTAAATACTTCTCCAAGATTGCTAGTCCATTATGCAAAATTTTGGAGAAGGATGCAAAGTTTGACTTCGGTGAAGATTGCTTGAAGGCATTTGAATGCCTCAAAGGGAAGCTAGTTGAAGCTCCTATTATTGTAGCACCCGATTGGTCTCTACCGTTTGAAGTTATGTGTGATGCAAGTGGGGTAGCTTTGGGTACTGTACATGGTCAAAAAAGAGAAAAGCCATTTCATCCAATATACTATGCGACCAAGGCCTTGAATGGAGCCCAGAAGAACTATACCATCACGGAACAAGAGCTTCTAGCAGTTGTTTATGCTTTTGAAAAGCTTCGTGCTTACTTGTTGGGAACCAAAGTGGTGGTTCATACAGATCATGCGGCTCTGAGATATTTAATGGCAAAGAAGGATGCTAAGCCAAGGCTAATTCGGTGGGTGTTATTGCTTCAAGAATTTGATTTCGAGGTAAAGGATAGAAAAGGTTGCGAAAACCAAGTAGCTGATCATCTATCTAGACTTGAGAGTGCGCACATAGCGTAACCCGACCTTGAGATTGATGATGCATTTCCAGACGAAGAGATCCTAGCCACTATGGTGGAAGACATACCGTGGTATGCAGACTTTGCGAACTACGTGGTAAGTAAAGTGATGCCTGAGAATCGCTCCTTTCATCAAAAGAGAAAGTTCATGCATGATGTGAAACACTACTTCTGGGATGAACCGTATCTTTTTCGACGATGTGCTGATGGTGTTATTAGGCGATGCATCTCTGATGTGGAGGTGTCTAGCATCTTAGAAGCAAGTCATGCTTCCCAAGTTGGGGGTCACCATGCAGGTGATCGGACAGCCAGGAAGGTATTGCAAAGCGGCTATTATTGGCCTTCATTATTCAAGGATGCTTACGATTTTGTGAGAAGATGTGATCAGTGTCAGAGGCAAGGCTCTATCTCGAAGCACCATGAGATGCCCATGTCTAAAATTCTTGAAGTAGAACTATTTGATGTATGGGGTATTGATTTCATGGGCCCATTTGTGAGTTTGTTTGGGATGAAATATATCCTAGTTTATGTGGATTATGTATCCAAATGGGTCAAAGCGGTAGCGCTGGCTGATAATAAAGGTAAGCGTGTTGTAGCATTCTTAAAGAGAAATATCTTCTCTCGTTTTGGGGTAACACGTACCATCATAAGAGATGGAGGATCACACTTTTGCAACAAGTTGTTCAGAGCCGTGTTGGTGAAATATGGGGTCAAGCAACATAAGGTAGCTACACCTTACCACCCATAAACTAGTGGGAAGGTAGAGGTTTCTAATCGGGAGATCAAGCTGATCCTTGCTAAGACTGTAAATGCTAGTAGGAAGGATTGGTCCCGAAAGCTGGATGATGCCTTATGGGCTTATAGGACTGCGTTCAAGACACCAATTGGTATGTCACCTTACCAACTAGTTTATGGGAAGGCTTGTCACTTGCCAATCGAGCTCGAACATAAAGCGTTGTGGGCGTTGAAGCGGCTTAACCTGAATTGGGATGATGCTATTAATTTGAGATTGGAACAGCTGAATGAGATGGATGAATTCCGTCTACACGCGTATAAAAGAGCATACCTCTACAAGGAACGGATGAAAAAGTACCATGATCGTAGGATTATCCAACGAAACTTACAGAAGGGTGATTTGGTACTTCTTTTCAACTCCAGACTGAAGCTATTTCCAGGTAAGTTGAAGTCTAGATGGTCTGGTCCATTTAAAATTAGCCAAGTCTACTCGTCTGGAGTAGTAGAGTTAGAAAAGAATGATGTTGGTGTCTTTAAGGTGAATGGCCAATGAGTGAAGCCATATCTCGGTCCACTTGACTCGATAAAATGTATAGCCACCGTCTATCTCGATGAAGTCTAAAGTAATCGAGATAACTATGTCGTGCCGCGACAATAAATCAAGCGCTACATGGGAGGCAACCCATCGTTTTTAATAGTTTTGTTTTACTAGGAGTTTATTTTTGTTAAATAAAAATCCAAAAAGAAGAGTCGAGCCACGACCAAAACTAAGGCGCTTGGTGGGAGGCAACCCATCCGTCTAATCATTTTTTGTTGTTTTTTATTAAGTGTAGGTGAAAGATGTATAAAGGAGGAGATTGGTCCCAAATTTTGAGTTGAAAGTGAGCCATGCTAAAGGTGGTAAAGTAGGAATGATGGAGCAAATGCTATCGGCTAGGCATTGCCTATGCTAATCTAGGCAATAGACAAGGCAATGCCTATACTAATCTAGGAAATGGACAAGGCAAGGCCTATACCATTGCCTATGCTTACTGCCTCACATAGGAAACGGACAAGGCATTGCCTATGCAAATCTAGGCAATACCATAGGCGCCGCCGTCTATGTAAATCTAGGCAATACCATAGGCGCCGCCTATTCCATTGACTATGCTCACTGTTTCAACAAGGAATTGGCAAAGGCGCCGCCTATGCCCAACAAGGCATTGACAAAGGCGCCGCCTATGTCCAACTAGGCATTGACAAAGGCGCCGCCTATGCTAAGCATAGGAAAAGCATTAGGCGCCGCCTACTTATGCCTTTTTGTCTCCTAACCCGATTTTACATGGATCAAACCCGACCCATGGCTTAGTCTATAAATAGATCTTCAACCTTAGAACAAAATGCACTTGTTTGCTCAACCTAGGCGCCGCCTAAGCTTCCCAAATCTCTCAAAATTTTTCTGTTTGCTCATCTAATCTTGCAAGATCATCTTCCCAAACAATCGCCATGTAAGTTATTCTTTTATATCCCGTAGTTGTTGCAATACTACGCTTATAATGGTATTTTAGATTTTGTAGTGGTGTTTGGTGATAAGAGTATGATTGTTTATTATGATACATCTAGATTGAGTGAAAGAATACGTGTGGGTGTTCTTGACGTTGTTCCAACTTGTACTTGATTGTTATACACTGTCATATTTTTATGGAGTCAAAATTGTGAAGTTAATGCGTAATCTTGAATGTTGTAAGCTTGAATGTTTGAATGACTCATTCATCGAGGTATGGATTATGATTGACCACAAGTATACGATGGTGTGATTATTTCTATGCAATAACTTGATAAGAACTCTATGTGGTAGTCTTGTTCAAAAAGTGCATAAATCCATTGAAATAAAGTTGGAAAGGATAGTCAAGATTAAATGAAAATATGACTGTGCTAAACATGTTGTTGGAACATATCGCCTAAATGTATGTCGATGAAGTCTGAGTAATCGACATCACTCACTTAATTAGTTTGTGCCAACAAATTAAGTGTGGGGTGGTGCCATCACTGGTTGTTGTTCGATTATAGTGAATCTTCCGAGATGAAACTAACATGACTCTATTTTGATCTCAGGTAGAATAGCTCCAAAAGGACGACAAGGAAAAGAAAAAGTGTCCACCTCACAGAAAGGTCAGAAACGGTCAAGAAAAGAGCAAGCTGAGTCCTTCTCTTTGCAAGTTCCTCGACGCACTTTCGGGATAAAATGGGTCCTAGGGGAGGAAGGAAATGAGTGGTACAAGAACAACAAAGTAAAAAAATATGTTCATGTGGATTTGATGCAGAAGGAGAGTCTAGCAAAGAGAGAGCCCCGCATTTTGGTTAAAATCATGGCACTAAATCTTGATTTCATTTTTCGAGATATGGGGGAATGCAATCTTGATCTAACGCAAGAGTTTTATGCCAATTGGTCCCCAAAGACTACCGTAAGTGAAGTAAAGATTCGGGGCCAAGTCTTGCAACTGAATGCGGAGTTCTTCAACTCTTTTCTGGGCCTTCCATCTGTGGATCCATCACCGCTCAAGGAGATTTATCACAGACCTCCCTACAGGGCAATCAGACACACACTGTGCGGAACAAGGTCCATGTCCCAGTGGATTCGTCACAAGGATAACGGTCGGAACAATACCTTCCCGTATGCTTCCTTGAACAGAGAAGCTCGTATATGGTTGAGGATAGTCAACTCTTACCTGATTCCTGGGACACAGTACACAAAGATCACACGTGATAGAGTATGCTTGGTGTACGCTCTGATGACTAATATTCCCATCAATATTGGTGCGGTTATACGATCATCAATGCGTAAGGCTAGGCAGCACAAAAGGTCCCATTTCAGCTTTGGCAATTTGTTGACTGCGATCTTAAGGAAGGAGCACATTGAAGAGGAACCTGCAGATCATAAGCTTCCACACAACCCGAAGAAGGTTGATCTTATGAAAGTTAAAGAGCCTGAAACTGGTCATGGCATCAACCTTACCACTGCAGAAAGACATGCTCGGGATAAAAGTTTCTTTCACCATCTATATGGCATGACTCGGTTTACCATTATGAGTGGGGGTCGGGTTCCGACTGATGCAGAGCTTCCGCAGTTGGATTATGACTACCCGATGAATGAGCATACGCGGGCTATGTGTGGAGTAGGGGTACATTTTGAGGAACCTCTCGATGATGACGTGCCGACTGATGATAATCTCCGACTGCCAGACTCAGACGTGGAGGACAACTCTGATGACGATGACTCTGATGATGATTCTGACGCAAGGGGTATGACCCCAGACATAGAGGAAGAGTTCGACTAATCAGGTTCTCCTTATTTATTTTCCACTGAGGGCAGTGTGTCCAGTCTAAGTTTGGGGTGCTGGTATTTGTATGCTGTATGGTACTTCTTTGCCTACATTTATTCTTGTTTTTGCTAATTAGTCGTAATTAATAAGTTAAATTTTCAAAAAAAAAATTAGATTTTGCATGAAATTGTTCTGATAGACGGCATGGTATTATAACAAGAGCTTGTGCTAAATCATTACTATTGAGATATTTAGGCTCTAAGTGTGACTCACTGTGTGATAATTGTGTGGTTTAATTCATTCATCTGTTGGGTCAAGAGTCTATACTGCTCCCAATAAAGTTGACCATGTGCCTTGTGTGTGTGAGGTTATAGTATATTCTGTGTTGTGACTGATGCTAGAACTTTCCTGGTGTGTGTGTAAAGCGAAATAAAGAGTGTGAGTTTAGGAGATGATTTAGGCATTTCTTTGGCAGCCTGTAATTGTTTACCTTTTTTTTACCTACCTTTGTACATTATCCTAGTTAACCCCCTTTGAGCCTTTAGCTATTTTCTTCGACAGCCTCATATGTAGCCGAATCCATTTTTTTTTCAAGACCATAATTTGATCCAAATTCCTAAGCGCTTTAAATTGTAGAGTCATGTGACAAAATAAGAGGAAATTGGGTGAGGGTGATGCCTCAGAGTGTATTGGTACTTGAAATTGTTGTGAAAAAAAGTGGCTATCATAGAGGTGTTTTATAAAAAAAAAAAGTGAAAAGAAAAAAAGAAAGAAAAAGAAATAGAAAAATAAAAAGATAGTTGTGTTTATAATTGAATAACAAAATAGGTGAAAAAGGGGTGGTAGATGAAAGGAAAGTAGAGGGGTTGTTTAAAAGAGAGTGTTAATGACATAACGTAGTGTATTAAAGCGCTTAGGGAACATAGTCACTATTTCTGGCCAAAATAGTCCTACCTGTCCCTTAGCCTACATTACAACCTGTAAAGACCTATTTGATCCTAAGCTTAACATTCCGATATTAGTAGAGCATTACACTAAGGGCAAGCCTATGGTCATCAGTTGCAACATAAGAATTCTTTGTGAGAAGTGAGAGCAAGAAGAGTCTTATACCCATGTTTCGAAAATTGCAAAACTGTGAGTGATCATGGGTAATATCTTGTGTGAGACACACATGGTTGATGATTTTTGGGTAGTGTTATATGATTCTTTGTGGCTTAACTTGTGGATACGAATTAACCATCCTCATGAGTCTATGTTGGAGGTTGAATTGTTTCTAGTAGTGATCAAGAAACCTACTCTCTGTTAATAATTGTCGTGCATGTCTTGTTGAACATTTTGTGTTGCTATTGTGAAATTCTAGTTAGGTGTTTGCATGGACGTAATATTTTGTTCGAGGACGAACAAAGCTTTAAGTGTGGGGTGGTGATGTTGGGCGTATTTATACCCCAAAGAACCATAATTTACCCATATTTTAGCTAAGTTTGGAGGATAAAATATATAATTCCTGCACTTTTAGTCCATTTTCTTTTAAGTGAGCTAACCTATGTGATTAGCATGTTTTTCAGGTATTAATGATGACGATTTCAGCACTTTGTGGACCTTTAGGCAGCAAAGGGAAACTTCACATAAGAGGGAAGGCAACTTTTGGAAGCTTGTGGAGTGAATGTGATGCATGGAGAACTTGTCCCAGGTAAAATCAGTATTTCTAAATAGTTAGGGATGCAGCAGTAACTTAGTAGGACAAGGATGTTATAAAAACCTTATTTGCTGAATTTTTCAGCATTCATTCGATCATTATTATTGAGCACTTTTCATTATTTAGTTTACAGATTCTGTAAGTTTAAGACAGAGAAAAACGCTAAGGCTACATGAACGGCTAAAGGGAAGAAAAATGTCAACCTCTTGTTTGACGCCAAACTCATCCCCATCGTGAGATTATTCTAACTTTGGTATGATGATGATGTCTTCTTTGATTTCAGTTGTACTCATGAGTAGCTAAACTTCTCTGTTAGTGTTATGGAAACCTTGTAAGATACTATCTATTACTATGAGTTTGTGAATTCTTGATGTGTTATGCTACTTATATCATTACTCTCTTCGTTTTGATTGAATTCTTATGGTTGAAAACATAGAGAATACGCCATTATAGCATTAACATGTTCGAGAGAAAAGTTACATGTTTGGAAAAGAGAGTGTGACAAGGAAATAGGGTTTCCAACCTCTATTTACACGTTAATGCCTTAACCGGATTAACTTCTTGGAGAATTTGTACCATTTGTTATACACTTTAGGCTCGGGAGAGCTAAAGTGAAATAAATCCTTGATGGTTAGGAAACACTTCTGACTCTATTATGAGACCTCCCGATTGGGGAAGGCCAAGTTCTTCACGAAGGTGGATTTAGAATTAGAATACGATTCTCTATAAGTGCATGCATGTCTAAATTCCGCGTTACTCATAATTAATAGAGAAGTAGAAATTACAAGGTGGACATAACCCTATCTTACCAATCTCTGTGATTAAATCTTACTACACAAATCGTTCCATCGTTACTTTGATAATATTAGTTCACGCCTAAAACCAAACCCCCTTTTGTTCTTGGAATTTTCGACCAACAGTCTACTAATAATTGCAACACTTAGTGACCAGAGTATTCCCTGTGGGATTCAACACCCAACCAGTTGGGTTCTATATTTGACAGCGACCGCTTACACTTTCTAACGAGAGTTGTAATTTGGTCGTATCAATGTAAGAAACTAAGGCCAATCATACCTTAAGTGTGAGTGACTAAGGTACTTGCACCCAACTAGAGTAACCTAGGACATTCTCATTCTAAATATGAGACATGAAGCCTAATTCACCTAAGGCACAAGGAAACAAGCTAAGTGTTTCAACTCTACAGTTTCAAATAGTCTAAATGACCCAACTAACTCAAGTCTTGAATTTCATCAACCAACACCCAAAATCCATCCCAAATCCTACATAATATCACAACCATACTATGAACTAGCTCAATCTATAAAAAAAAAAAAGAGAAACCTAGCCTACTTGGGAACTTAAGAACACTCAAAAGATCTATCAAATCACCGTTTTCCCTTCCGACAAGCCTCCTCAAGATTACTAGCTATCAAAATCACATTCTACTCATCAGTATGAGTGTAATGATACCCATATTGCATCATTGTTCTTCGTTTCTAAAAATCACACCTAAAACCCATGCAAGTCCTATATACGGAAATTGCATTTTCGAAACCAACCCAACATTCTCACATGCTCAAGGAATCATTATCCTCAAAAATGGGTGAAATCCAAGCTAATTTGGGGATAAAATCAAGCCTCTAAGTTTTTGGTGTTTTGAATAAGAAAATAAAAAAATTCACCAAGAAAAAAGGTAAAATCTTACCTCAGATCGTAAGATAATTGCGAAAACAAGTGTTAACCAAGATTTTCAATCACCCACAAGCTTCAATCCCTCTTAATCTTACTATTTAGAGTTTAGATCTCAAGAAAATAGGTGAAGAATGGCTAAAATTCTGACATAAGAGATTTATTTATACCAAATCCAAACCATTGGGTATCGCTATCACAACACGGGGCCTGCAATCGCAGCATCTGGCCATAAATCGGGTGTCGTGATCATGACTTTTGGCCATGTAATTGTAACACCTGTTAAAGCATAAATCACAGGTGGTAATTGTGACATACCTTAGGCGATCACGGTTGCATCCAAAAACTTGGTGCACCAGATTTTTCAAGTCTGAAATGGACTTGATCGAGTGTTCGAAATTCGTTTGAAATCGCCTGTGCCCAAACAAAATAATCTACCACCCCAAATTTGATGTTTCAGATATGATGACATACTTGAAATTTCCATTCGAGATTGTTTCGATGAAATATGAATCCCACAACCAGATTTCTAATTGTTTACCTTTTCGATCAATAGGTCAAAATGAGTTCAGGTACCTTTGGACCCAAACCAAAGGCCCACCTAGCCTAAAATCAATATTTTGGAGTTTTTGGTGCAGTCAACATTTATATACAAGATCATTTTCTTAAAGTTTTTGCTTGGTGGCTTTTTGGAATCGACAAAAACTTTAAAATAAGGAGTTGACTCTATAAACTAAATGAATTACTCAATAATCGAACTGTCAGTCCCAATAAGTCAAAAATAACATGGAGAAGCTATTGAAAATCTCTAACAGTAAAAATAAGTGAAAATATAAAAAATAACCTGAAGGATCATTACATTGTCCAATCAGTATCACAACAGACAGTTAATTCTTCATTTGGTTTACTACATAAATATACATCTTGGCCAGGCTAGGTTTTTTTACATGTCTTGATATCCTCAGAGCTGCTTCCATCTAAGTTTTCTTTGGTTTTAGAAGGAACTGGCTTAGTGTTTGAACATTGTAGGCAATGTCAGTCCTAGTGACTGTCAAGTATAATAGCTTGACTATCAACCTTTGCTAAGGTCTAATGTATGTCAGTAAGGGATCCTGCATGTTTTTGTCTTTCCCGTATTCATCATACTCTTTACGAGTTAGCTTTGCATTAGGATCCATAGGTGTCAATACTGATTTAGTAGTTGATAGTCCAAGATCAGATAGGAGCTCCAACTTATACTTCCTTTGATGCATAATAAAGTATTTTTCAAACCTTGCAAATTTTAATCTAACAAAATACTTTAACTCTCGCAGGTCTTTCATTTTGAATACTCATTGTAGTGAATTCTTTGCTTCCTTTATCAATTTCGGGATATCTCCAGTGATTAGTAGGTCATCTACATATACAAGAATTATCACTATTTCTTCTTTATTTTTCCTTATGGACAATGAGTGATCAAACTGACTTTATTTAAACCTCGTCTTAAGTAGGGCATTTCTTAGTTTGGCATTCCATTCTCTAGGTGCTTGCTTAAGTCCATACAAGGACTTTGTGAGTCTGCATGCTGATTTAATCATCCCCTGGCTCACAAAACCTTATGGAAGATCTATATATATCTCATCATGTAAGTCCCCTTGAATAAATGCATTGTAGACATTCATTTGATGCACATGCCACTGCTTTAAGGTTGCAATAGCTAAAATTATTCTCATTCTAATCATCTTTACCACAGGGAAAAAGGTTTCTTGATAGTCTATACTTTCTTGCTAACTATATCCCTTGAAAACAATCTTGCCTAGAACCTCTCAATTTCTCTTGGTGCCTTGTATTTTATCTTAAATATCCATCTTCATCCAATTGATTTTTTCCAGTTGGTAGTGTAGTGATAGTCCATGTGTTGTTGCTTTATAGAGTCTCTATCTCTACCGTCATTGCTTCAATCCACCTAGGATCCTTAGTTGCTTCTTCATAGATCTTAGATTCTGTAACAATAGAGAAAGCAGATAAGTAACTTTTATATTTTATAGATAAGTTATCAAAAGTGACATAGTTAACAATATTATAAGGAAGTTTATGATGAGTTGAATGCAGAGAAATGAAATCCTTCATCCATATTGGAGGTTGTTTGGTTCTTGAGGAAGTTCTAGTTTGTATCATAACACTTGACTAAGATACATCTGTATTGGAATGTTCAAGTTTGATATTGTTACTCCATGGCCTTAAGCATCAAGATTAGGCTGCATATGGGAGTTGTCTAAACCATGAGTAGGTAAAGAACTTCTCTCTGTGTCATATAAACCAGTAATAGGAAAGTTAATGTTTGTAACTTGAGGTACATAAGAAGTAGTAGTCAACTCTTCAAAAGAGAAACTCTTAGTATTCTTGAAGAGTGGTATTTCAGGCATTTTATTTTTGAAAGGAAATTCAGATCTTTGAAGATAACATCTCTATGTGCAAAGAAGGATTGACTAGTTAAGTCATACAAAAGATATCCTTTTTTGCATTTCTGAGTATCCATTAGATACAACTTGTCTACTTCTAGATAAAAGTTTTTCATCTTGAGTTAGGACCTTATCATAGCATAGACAACCTAGTATCTTCAAGTGCATGAGCGAAGGTTTTCTCTTGTACAGTTTTTCATGAAGATGAGAATGTTTGCTTGCAGTTTAAGTGCTCTTGTTACTTTTAGGATGTATCTATGTTTCCTCTCAGCCACACCATTTTGCTGAGGGACTATGCAATTACAACCATGGCAACAAATATTTGGCCAAGAAGTGCAATAGTAATGGCCTCAAAATGCAGCAGCAATCAGAACAATCTTTTTCAAGTATGCAACTCATTTTCAACCTAAAAAATATTCAAAACTCAACCGGCATTTGGCCTTAAGTTGTGACATTTTTCAGCCACTAGTCAATCTATTCATTGTCAAATTACAAATAAAAAGACCACATTTACCTGCTCTATCACCTTTGTTTATGGACTACACACTATTGTGGATACTACGAGAATGATTCCCGCACTTTGAAAGGGACTTGGAATAATTGAAGTCCCAAATTTAGATAGACTGATGATGTTATGTTATGAGAATGAGATGGATATAATCTCCCTAATTAAGGAATCAAATATATTTGGTTGTAAGAGATATATTTTCGCATATGTATTTTATTGGCATAATTTTTAGCGTGAATCTCAACAGTTAATAAGCTTTTAAAATCTAGTGGCTAAACAAATAAAAGAGACAAAATTAGTTGTATCATTTTAAAATTTTAAAATGTATCACCTCGAGCTTAAGAGAACATTTTAAAAGGGTTTATACATATTAAAGAGATTAACTAGTATGCACCGTCAACTTATTTTTGGTATGCTATTAAGTATTATGACACATATTAGTAATATTTAAATAAAATTAAAGAAAAGAGTCTTATAAGGTAAGTTGGACTATATATTAGTTCAACAGAATTTGCTTATCAAAAATAGGAAATCTCTTTCACTGTTCATCACTATCCTACACTTCAACACCATTAAAGGAATTGACATTCACCAATGATATTATTGATTGTGTTTCAATTTTTCATGAGTTAGTTACTCTTCAATCTCACTGTTGTACAGTCTCATAACAGTGACAAATATTAATCTCACTGTTGGTAAGCAAATTTTGTAGAATATAATTTAGAGTCCAACTTACCTTATTAGGCTCATTTCTTTAATCTCATTTAAATATTAACCATATCTGTTAACATACCAAAAACAAGATGACCATGCAATTTTTGTTTGCAATGACTGTGCATACTAGTTAATCTCCATATTTAATGTGTTAGATTATAAGGTTTAATATGATGACATCTATTCACTTGTCATAAATTACAATTAGATTTTGCGAGTTGGTAAACACTCTATTTGCACTAATTACCATAAGAATTTAAATTGAAGCACTTAATTTTTTCATTTTGATACGTAAATATGTGTTTGAAAATAAATATTTTTACACTGTTAAAATTTATAGTGAAAGGACTTTTACTCAACATAACTAACAATAGAATACAAATTCGAACAAGAGAAAATTCAAAAAATAAATAAATATAATGAAAAATATTTTTACTTCACTGTCATTTTACTCATGAACTTACTAAGAGATATTTTCTACAAGAAAAACACAATTTTTCTAATAAAAAGATCCAACAACATGATTCAAATTAGGAAAAATATTAAATTTGTAATTATGATTTTACAGATTGACAATGTGATAAGAGTGCGATCACGATCATGGACACTTTTTGAGTATTTTGAAGACCACCTAAAGAGTGGACAAGTCTAAGTGTGAAGGAGGCCCAAAACCGTCCCAAGCGCACTCCATGGGTTGTTTTTGGAGCCCTTTTCATTAAAGGGTCTTTTAGTCTTTTGTCTTTTATTTTGTAATGTAATATAAATTGAACATTGTAGGATTTTAGTTGGTAGTTTTTATGAATGTTGAAGAAAGAACACTCCTCTTAGAGAGAGAGAGTCTATAACCGAAACTAGGGCATAACATAAGGGTGGATTCTCTTGTGTGTTGCATTTTTCTTGATACGTTGGTACTTGGGTGGTGGATGCCTCTCTTGTGTCAATTGTGAGAGTTAGGTGTTTGTTGTGTGAAGTGTTAAAGGTCAAAGAGTGGAATATGCTCTTGGTTTGTTAAGACTACATCAACATTTGTCTAACTATCTATCTTGTATCTTGTTTTAGTGTCAGCTTCTTGTGTTGTTAATGTAACCCGTTTGTTCTTGTTGCTATTGTAATATTGTGGAGCTTCATCTTGTGTTTCTAAACTTGTTGTTAGCTGGCTGTTTTGGGGTACTAACACCTTGTATCCTCTTCTTTCTTGTTCTAGATAGTGAATCCGAGAAAGGTCCCCATTTGGTCCACGATTTGTTGTGATTTGTGGACTGTTTTGGGGTGAGATTTCATGTTACCTTGTTTGTTCCGTATCACAATGTTATAAAGAAGTAAACTCGACTACTGTTAAGAGTTTTATTCAAATATTTAAGAAAGAGAAAGTAATGTATAGCTCTTTCCTTTTTAAAGTTTAATTCCATCAACAATGTGATGATTTCGTTACTATAAAAACTCCCTTGACGTTAAGACATTTAGTCATGATTGGTGTGAATCATTCATCTACACTGAAGTTCTGTCCACTAAAAAAATCTTTAAGCAATGTGGATGGAATGTTTTAAAGAAAAACTAAGCTTTTCACATTGTTTAAAAAAATATTGATGGTTAGAACTTTAGTGCTAGGTGAAGGACTCATACTAGCCTTGACTAAATATTTAGTTAGAGAATATAAAAAATGGAAAAGGGTCTAATATACCCTTCAACTGTTGAAAATGATACACAAATACCCTCCTTCTACCTTTAGGTTCAAAAATACCCTTTCATCCATCTATTTGGCTCAAAAATACCCTTAATATATTAGAAATGACTCAAAAATGCCCTTCTTCCATCTATTGGTTCAAAAATGCCCCTCCATCCATCTATTTTGATCAAAAATGCCCTTAACATTAAATTTAAGTCCAAAAATGTCTCCTCCTTTTAACATATTCTGATGTGGAATATAATTTTATTTAAATTAAATACATGACATTATTTTTATTGGTCCACTTGTAATTAGACTCAAATTCATTCACAATTTAATGGTCATCTTTTCATTATTTTTTTTAGTTATATACAAAAATTTAAAAAGAATTAATTAATGTTTAAGTGCAAAATTAGAAAAGAATTCCTTAAATAGGATAATTAGCAAAGGACAAATACTTTCATAGTTAATGATTATCTACGTGTGCTCAAATATTAGAAAACATATTTTAGGGAAAATTTTGAAGACTTTTAGTTCTTTTTAGGTTTTGAATTTTTTATATAAAAAAAAATTGAAAGTAATTTAAGTCTTTATTTAATTTAGGTAATGATATAAAACTAAGTGTGTATCAAGAGATTCAAGCCAACACAAGAAGCAACAATAAGAACAACAAAGTTCTAGTGAATCGAAAGAGGCCACACACGGCTTCACTAGGCTTCAACACTTGTTTTGACTAGAAAAATGAGTTTACAACAAGAACAATAAATGACAATTTTGCTAGTGAATCGAAAGAGCCCCACACGGCTTCACTAGACTTTAAGATTCAACAACACAATGTTATCAAGATTACAAAAGGTATAGAAAATTTACATTCAATATTCAATAATCTAAGAACCCTAACAATGAGAAAGGACCGTAAGACTAATGAAGATCAACACCAAATTCTTACTTGGACCAAGAGGAACTCAAGAACCTCAAGACCCTAGTTTCTAGCCAAGATCCAACACTAGTATCACTCTACTAGTGAGCTTTTTATTTTGGCCTCTCCAAAATGAGAAAGAAAAGTCACTAATATTACAAGTCTTTTGTTTCTTGAATAATAGGAATGAGATATCTCCAAAAAATAACCCTAACGCTATCTATTTATATTAGTCCACAAAAGGAGATAACAAGTGACCATCCTACCCTTGCCAAGGGGTGGCCTTGGAGTGTAAGTTTATTACACTTCAAGGCTCCTCTTCAAACTTAAAAACATTTAATCCATTGTAAGGCTCAAGTACCAACTCACACACGGCCATTTGCATGAACATAGCTTGGAGTTTTTGTAACTCCCGAGCTTGGCTACGTGTGAATGGTCGTGAACTTGTTGGACAACTTAGTACACGTGTATCATCCTCTCCATCTTGAGAGAAATTTGACCTCAAATTCGACATTTGGTCATCCTCAACTGCATCCACTAGAGAAAGATCACACACGTTGAAAGTGTTGTACACTTGGTATTCCGGGGGAAGGTCAATCTTGTAGGCATTATCATTTATTCTTTCAAGTACTTGGAATGGACCATCACCCCTTAGCATCAATTTGGTCTTCCTTTGATATGAAAACCGGTCCTTCCTAAGGTGCACCCACACCCAATCTCCTGGTTCAAGAATGAGTTTCTTTCTTCCTTTGTTTACCCGCTTTGCAATCTCTTGATTTTTCTTGTCAAGTCGAAGCCACACCTTCTCATGCAACTTTTTCATAAAATCTGTCCCCTTTCTTCCATCTAGGCTAATCATAATATCACTTGGCAAAGGAGATAAATCCAAAGAGGTAAGGGGGTTGAGGCCGTATACACACTCAAAGGGAGTCATTCCCGTACTTGAGTGTATGACACGATTATAGGCAAACTCAATTAATGGTAGGTGTTCCTCCCACGAAGTTAATTTTTCCTTAATCATGGAATGTAGCATAGCACCCAAAGTCCTATTTACTACTTCCGTTTGGCCATCGGTTTGTGGGTGGCAAGAAGTGGAGAACAACAACTTGGTACCAAGCCTACCCCACATGGACTTCCAAAAGTGACTTAGGAACTTAGAGTCCCTATCACTCATTATGGTCCTCGGAACACCATGCAACTTGACAACATTATCAACAAACAAAAAGGCCACACTAGGTGCATCATCACATTTAGAGCATGGAATAAAGTGTGCCATCTTAGAAAACCGATCAACCACAACAAAGATACTATCCCGACCTCTTCTAGTCCTTGGCAATCCTAACACAAAATCCATAGATATATCAAGCCAAGGATGTAAAGAGGTGGGTAGCGGGGTGTACAACCCATGATCTTGGAGCCTAGATTTGGCTCCTTTGCAATCTACACATTGGCCGCAAGTCCTAGACACATCCTTGTGCATTTTGTCCAATAGAATTGCTCCTCCAATATTCCAAGGGTCTTTTCGATCCCAAAGTGACCCATTAGACCGCCATTGTGTGCTTCTGTCATGAACAACTCTCTCCAAGAGCTAGAGGGTACACACAATCGCCTACCTTTAAAAAGGTAACCATCAAACTTGGCATAGGGATTTGAACCCCTAGAAGAATCCCACTTGTCCCTACCTCATTCTTCGCATTCCCTATATATAGGAGCAAAGTGAGGGTCCTCAGGATACAATTCCTTTAAGATCTCAAAACCCATCAATTTTGAAGACAAAGTAGACACAAGAACGTGTTTTCGAGACAAAACATCAGCAACCATATTGTCCTTACCCTTTTTGTAATGAATAACATAAGGGAAAGTTTCAAGAAACTCAATCCACTTGGAATGCCATTTGTTAATCTTATCTTGTGCCCAAAGATGCTTCAAGGACTCATGGTCCATACGGATCACGAATTATTTAGGCCATAAATAATATTGCCAAGTAGCCAAGGCTCTAATCAAGGCATAAAACTCTAAATCGTACGTAGAGTAGATTAGAGTTTCTCCTTTGAGCTTTTCGCTAAAGTAGGAAATAGGCTTCAATTCTTGCATTAAAACTGCGCCTATTCCAACTTTGCTAGCATCACATAAACCTGAAAAGTCTTGTCATAATTTGGCAATTGTAACAAAGGGGCCGAGATGAGCATAACTTTCAAGTCCTTGAAGGCCTTAGCTTGTTCATCTCCCCACTTGAAAGGCGATCCTTTTTAATCACTTCGTTCAAGGGGGTGGTAATGGTGCTAAATCCTTTGACAAAACGTCTATAAAAACTAGACAACCCATGGAAGTTTCTCACTTCACCTATGGTTTTGGTAGTTGGCTAATTTTTTATAGCGTTAATCTTAGATTCATCCACTTCAACCCCTCTTGAGCTTACCACAAAACCGAGAAATACAACTTCTTGGACACCAAAAGAACACTTTTCTAAATTAGCATATAACTTCTCCTTTCGGAGGACATCAAACACACATTATAAAAATTTTACATGCTTATCTAAGGACCTACTATACACCAACACATCATCAAAGTAAACAACAACAAACTTTCCGATAAAAGGATTCATCACATGATTCATTAGCCTCATGAAAGTACTTGGAGCATTTTTTAGGCTGAATGGCATAACCATCCATTCATAGAGACCGAATTCGGTCTTGAAGGCGGTTTTCCATTCATCACCCGGTTGCATACGGATTTGGTGATAGCCACTCCTCAAATAAATTTTAGAAAACAAACACGAACCACTCAATTCATCAAGCATATTATCTAGCCTAGGAATAGGGTGACTATTTTTACCGTTATCTTGTTGATGGCTTGGAAATCAACGCACATACGCCAAGTCCCATCTTTTTTGGGAACTAGTAGCACCGAGACCGCTCAAGGGCTCATACTCTCCTTGATATACCCTTTGTTGAGGAGTTCCTTCACTTGGCGTTGCAATTTCTTGGTATCCATCGGGTTGCTCCTATAAGTTGGTTTGTTGGGAAATTGTAATCCTGGCACAAAATCTATTTGATGCTCAATTCCCCAAAGCGGGGGCATCCCTCGTGGAAGTTCTTTGGGAAAAACATCTTTATAATCTTGCAACACACAAGAAATCAATGGAGATATAGAAGAATTAGTGGGGTTAGTGTTAAAATAATGTGCCAAAAGAAGCATGGGTGTCTCTTCATCATGATCCACGAAGAGCTCCTTCTTTCTAACCAACATCAACATATTTTATTTTATCTTTGATTTTGAGGTATCCCCAAATATCCCCACTACCCCACCTATGGGTTCTCCCTCTTTTTCTTCATTTTTGAATTTCTTCCCCTTTTTTTTTAATTCTCTCATCCTTTCATGCAACTCGTTCATTTGTGAAGGCAAAAGTGGATGAAGTGTGACCTTTCAGCCATCCTTATCAAGTGTATATCTATTAGACCTCCCATCATGTTTGGTACACCTATCATATTTCCAAGTTCTACCTAACAACAAGTGACACGTTTGCATTGGTATAACGTCACAAAGCACTTCGTTGTGGTAGTTTCCTACCTTAAACCATATCACACATTGCCTCATGACTTTTAACTGACCACATTCATTCAACCATTGTAATTTTTAAGGGCTAGTATGAAGTATATTTGGCAATTTCAAGAAGTTCACCATAGCAACACTAACAACATTTCCATAACAACCACAATCTATCATCAAAGTGCACACACTTCCCTTCACAAGGCTTTTAGTATAGAATAAATTCTCCAGTTGGCTAGGATCATCTATATCCTTACTAATAATGGCACGCCTCACTACAAAGTTTGGAACCACGCACTCCCCTTCTTGTGGATAAGCATCCTCACAATCATCATCATCATCATTATATGGATCATTTTTGGGTTCCTCTCCATCTTGAGGCTTGGCCACATTTTCTTCTTTTTCAAGACCCATTTCCTCACCAAGGTAATACAATATCCCTTCCCTTAGGATCACATTGCGTCGGTTTGGACATTCATTGGTTTTATGTCCCCAACCTTGGCACTTGAAAAATTGGAACCCTTTAGGATTAGGATACTTGTGAGCTTCTTGTCGGGGAGGAAATTTGTGGACTTTTTTAGGCTTGGGCAGCCTTATAGTGGCGGGTTGGTCCTTGTTTTTGGTCCAACCCAAAGATGGTTGAACCATATATTTGCTCCTCGGCCAACCCGAGGTTGAGGGTCCCTTTGCCTTGAACGATGATTTTTTTAAGCTCCCTTTCAATCTCAAGAGCCACTTAGAAAATTCCTTCAACGGTATCAAACTTGTGAAGCATCAAATGAGTGGAGATATCTTTGTTTAACCCACACTTGAACCGAATGATGTCATGGCCAATTTGTTCTCCACGATGATCAAGCTTCAATATGAGTTGTTGAAACTCATCATAATATGCCATCACACTTCGATTCCCTTGTCACAAATTGTACAACCTAGCAAGAAACTCATGATGATAACTTTCGGGAAGATATTGTTGCCTCATTAGATACCTCAACCAAAACCATGGTGGTTTTTGTCCATCAATCAACTCATTACCAAACCGTTTGGCATATTCCTACCATGTGTTAGCATAGCCTTCAAAGTGAGCTACGGTATAACAACTCTTCTTCTCCTCGGATATATCATTCACTTGAAACACTTTATCACACGCCGACTCCCAAGAAAGATACACCTCGGGGTTACTTTCACCCTTAAAGATAGGTAGGCTCAATTTGATGGTATTGATGCCTACGTCTCTCTCTTAGTGTCGATTTCCCCTTTATCCATACCCTCATTATCTTCTTGGATCCACACGTCCCCCTCTCATCTCTTCTTCCCTTATATAAGCATCATAAAAGGATCCATACCCTTCATAATACTCTCTACCATATTTCTTAAAGTGGACGGGACGGTTTTGGATGTTTGGAACTTGATTTGGAGGGATTGGATTTTTTGGAGCTGGTGGTCTTTGGTTTAGTGGAGCTTGGAAGGGAGGGTTTGGATTTTGTAGAGGTATTTGACGTCCGAGTCCCTCTTTCGGAACTTGAAGAGTTTGGGAATGGGTTGGTCTATTGGAGTCTCGGTTTAGGGGGTTATGAGTGGTTTGGCTTGCGGCATTTAGTGGAGCTAGTGAAGGATTTGGCAATTGTGGCCATGTGTCGGGAGTAACGGTGGCGGAGGAATTTCTATTATGTCCACTTGACGAAGCATATCGAGGAGTAGAAAGACGAGAGTTTCTTTGAGTCTCCACTTGTTCTAACCTCCCACTAATAGTCGTCACTTCTCCCCTTATGGCTCCCACTTCCGTACTCAACCTTTCAAGAGCTCGAGTCATAGCCTCAAGAGTGGCCCTTATATTCTCTATTTCATTAGAATCCACGGTTTGATATGTGGTTCCCTCCATTGTCAAGGTATCACCTACACAAGAAACAAACAAGTTAGTTTAAAACTTCTCCTCACTCACACACTCTACGATCACTCACACTTGACCTCTACAAGTGTTGTAGATTGTCTAGTAACCCATGAATCCTTAAGGTTTGAGTATGCTCTTGTCCGGAGTAGATTCTTGTTTGAAACTCAAGGAATTCTTGTCGGACTAGAGTCAAGGAGTTACAACGTATTCAAACGATAAAAGCACACAAACAAATGATTACACGAATACAAGGCTTCAAAGGACTAGTTGACAACCTAGTAGGAATTTACTAGCTTGCTAATTAGTTCTCGAGTCAATTAGAAGAAACTAAGAATCAATAATTAGAAACTATAATATACAAATTGAGCTTAATTAATAACGTGAACAGTGATTAAGGTGATATGGAAGCATGAAATTGGTCACGGGTCCATACATTTTGTTCAACAACTTGAAGCCTTAATCTTCATAATTTTGTAATGGATGACTTTGCTTTTGGAGGGAAAGTAAAGTCTTGTAACTTTTCAACTTTTTTCAACTCAAAAAGATGAGGCTTGACTTTACTAGTTCCACAAGACAAGGCTCCTTGTTTTAAGAAAAAGTGGTTGTTAAGTCAAGGAAGTGATGTTGGCAAGTCTTTTCACAAACAACTTTACAACTTTGTCTAACAGCCCCTTTGGATCTATTTGTCTTTATAGTGGTCAAGATATGAGAAGATAAAGATGAAAACCACAACAATTCTTCAAGAACAGAACCACAATTCACCAACAATAGCCCACTTTAAAGTCAAGCAACAACACACAAACTCAGCATACTTCAAGTTCATCATACTACCACTTCAAGTCCACAATAGCAATGTCAATATGTTAAGATCAACTTAGCTTTAGACACCTTTTGTGTTGATGAGAAAGAAATCAACAGAATAAACAAACTAGAAAAACAAAAGAACATATAGATATAAACACACAAACACCAATCTCGGCCAAGACAACAACGCAACACAATTTTCTCGGCCAAAAACAAGATGGACAGATTTCTCTTTTTTCTGAAATTTTCAGATTTCAGCAACCTTTTTTTTTTTTTGGTATTTTTCAACTACCAAACCCAAGATTTATTTTGTTGGAATAAAGTCAACCACAAGATTTTATACCAAATGATATAAAACTAAGTGTGTATCAAGAAATTCAAGCCAACACAAGAAGCAACAATAAGAACAACAAAGTGCTAGTGAATCGAAAGAGGCCACACACGGCTTCACTAGGCTTCAACACTTGTTTTGACTAGAAAAATAAGTTTACAACAAGAACAACAAATGACAATTTTTCTAGTGAATGGAAAGAGCCCAACATGGCTTCACTAGACTTTTAGATTCAACAACACAATGTTATCAAGATTACAAAAGGTATAGAAACTTGACATACAATATTCAATAATCTAAGAACCCTAACAATGAGAAAGGACCCTAAGACTAATGAATATCAACACCAAATTCTTACTTGGACCAAGAGGAACTCAAGAACCCCAAGACCCTAGTTTCTAGCCAAGATCCAACACTAGTATCACTCTACTAGTGAGCTTTTTATTTTGGCCTCTCCAAAATGAGAAAGAGAAGTCACCAATATTACAAGTCTTTTATTTCTTGAATAATAGAAATGAGCTAACTCCAAAAAATAACCCTAACACTATCTATTTATATTAGTCCACAAAGGGAGATAACAAATGACCATCCTACCCTTGCCAAAGGGTGGCCTTGGAGTGCAAGTTTATTACACTTCAAGGCTCCTCTTCACACTTAAAAACATTTAATTCATTGGAAGGATCAAGTACCAACTCACACACGGTCATTTGGATGAACATAGCTTGGAGTTTTTGTAACTCCCGAGCTTGGCTACGTGTGAATGTTCATGAAGTTGTTGGACAGCTTGGTACACCCGTATCAGGTAAGAATGCATAATATTTTACACTTCTATGTTTCTCCAACATGAAACCATAAAAAATAGTAATAATAAAAAGAAAAATAGTAATAATAATACTTTGTGTGGCTTTTTCGAGGACACCATAGTAGAAGTAGAATTGAATGCCACCTTTCTCTACTCTCTCTTTACTTGTGATGATATGTATGCCAATGTAGAGAGTAGGCCGTGTGGTTGTGGTAAAGACTACGGGAAATGGGTGTGTTGTTTAGAGCCGTGTCTATGGCCACTCTTCCTATTTGATCCCGGTACCATCTTAGGGTGGGGAAGATTTACTCTCGGCTTAGGTGTGTTTCTTTTGGTTGCTTATCATAGACAAGTCTTTGGTGAATTTGTCGATGGCTTCATAATGTTTAACACTAAATACTCTTGGTTATATGTCAAATATGAACTACCTTGGCATGTCGCGACTTGTTGTTGGCCGAGACTTGAACTCAAAGGGTCCTCGGTTTCTTTTTTTGGTGTGGGCTGTTTTGAGTGTTTTGAGTGTATACCATTATTGTTTATTTTTGCTAATACTAACCCTCATGCCATGAGAAAGTGTGCTTGTTTGTCTCTCTTTGATTTTGCAAGGCATGGATTCAAGGTCGAATCCATTGTAAGGAGGGAAGGATGATACAAGTACGACCACGAAGATGGACGCATGTGAGAATGTAATGAACCTGGGGCTTGGAGTGTGAGAGTGAAGGACTTAAAACACACCAAACCGACCCTAATCTCACACCTGGAGTGTAAAGAGGAGCCTTGGAACACAACAAGGCAGCCCCTAAATACACTTGAAGGGAGCCTAGCTCTTTAAAGGGAATTTTGGATATTTTGTATTTTATTTGTAACCTAGTATAAATAGAACATTGTAGGGCTTTTAGACTTAGATTATTCATGATGTTTAAGTCTTGAAACACAAAGAAACACAAGACCTCTCTCCTTGAGTCACCTAAACTGAAATTAGGCATAGAGAGTGTTGAATCACTCTTGTTGATCTCATGAATTGGAAACGTGATGCTTGGGAGGTGGATTCCGACCTTGTGTCTTCGTAAGAGATAGGTGAACATTTTGTGTAGTGTTAAGGTTCCAAGAGTGGAATATGCTCTTGGGTTCTTAAGATTATACCTTTATTAAGTCTATCTAACTATTCTTTTATTTTTATTGTAATTTTGTAGTAGTTTGTGTTCTTGTAACCGTTTCTATCTCTTGTTAGTAAAACTGTTTGTTGTTCCTATCCTGTTATTGTTGTCTATCTTGTCATATTATTTCTTTTTTGGTGTATTTTACACCTTTAATATCTTGTTGTTATTGTGTTTTCATTGTTGTTGTGGTGAATTCGAGAGTGGACACCAAAGGGGTCCTCGGTTCTTCAAACTTGTGGACTGATTTGCTGTTTGTTTCGTGTTTTCCTTGTGCTTCTTGTATCATTTAAGAAGGTCGAGTTCTACTCTTGAAGTTGAAGAAGACATAGTTCAAGTTGAAGAAGTTTGAGTTCTTCTCCTGGAATTTAAAGAAGGCTGAGTTTTTATCCTTGAAGTTGAAGAAGGTTGAGTTCTTCTCCTTGAAGTTGAAGAATTTTGAGTTCTTCTCGTGAAAGTTGAAGAAGGTTGAGTTCTTCTCGTAAAAGTTGAAAAGGATTGAGTTCTTCTTCAGGAAGTTGAAGAAGGTTGAGTTCTTCTTCAGGAAGTTGAACACGGTTGAGTTCTTCTTCAAGAAGTTGAAGATGTTGAATTCTTCTCCTGGAAGTTGAAGAAGGTTGAGTTCTTCTCCTAAAAGTTGAAGAAGGCTGAGTTCTTCTTTTGGAAGTTAAAAAAGGTTGAGTTCTTCTTCTGGAAGTTGAAGAAGGCTGAGTTCTTTTTCTAAAAGTTTAAGAAAGCTGAGTTCTTCTCCTGAAAGTAATTGAAGACTGAGTTCAAGTTGAAGAAGGTTGAGTTCTTCTTTTGGAATTCGAAGAAGGATGAGTTCTTCTCCTTGAAGTTGAAGAATGTTGAGTTCTTCTCCTCAAAGTTGAAGAAGGTTGAGTTCTTCTTCAGGAAGTTGAAAAAGGTTGAGTTCTTCTCTCAGAATTTTTAAAAGGTCAAGCTCTTCTTCTGAAAGTTGAAAAAGGTTGG
Source organism: Capsicum pubescens (assembly GCA_030864215.1). Taxonomy (NCBI): domain Eukaryota; kingdom Viridiplantae; phylum Streptophyta; class Magnoliopsida; order Solanales; family Solanaceae; genus Capsicum; species Capsicum pubescens. Next base: position 276,178,607 of record CM061542.1, read on the forward strand.
AGTTTTTCTCCTGGAAGTTGAAGAAAGTTGAGTTCTTCTTCTGGAAGTTGAAGAAGGCTGAGTTCTTTTTCTGAAAATTGATGAAGGTTGAGTTCTTCTTTTGAAAATTGAAGAAGCCTGAGTTTTTCTTCTGGATGTTGAAGAAGAAGGTTGAGTTCTTCTTCTGGAAGTTGAAGAAGGTTGAGTTCTTCTTCTAGAAGTTGAAGAAGGTTGTGTTCTTCTTCTGAAAATTTTATACATATTGCTTCAAGCTTTTTTCTAAAGATAGAAATTCTATTTGGGTAAAGGATTAGCTTCCACCATTGTCAAACCTTTAATTTGAGAAAATAACACAATTTGATGTTGAGTCTCAATAAAGAGGGTATTTATAGTGATAAAATGATTATATTATTGGATGAAGATGAACCTAATAAGAAAAAAGTTTTAAAAAATTATGTTACTTTCTTTTCACAAGGATTTGAACATATTTCTGAATATTAATTGAAAACGTGGCTGGTGCCTTACCGAACGGCATCACGAGCCACTCGAATGCTCCATACCTTCTTACGCACGTGGTCTTGGGCTCATCTCCTTCGGCTACGGAACTCAATTGTTGGGCGCCTTAACTAAAGGAGCTAATCCGGAGGATCTCATTCCACCTTATCCTTCGCTGAATCCTTCCTTTGTCCTTCCCCTGAACTGGAGACGGAACTTTCTTATTCAACTATGGGGGTTAGCGAAGGAAAGAAAGCTCAACACGTCTTCTTTTTGTGTTACCTTCTTTATTTCTTTACATATATAGTTGCCAACTTTTAAAATATCATAATAACACATTAGTATTTTATCTAATTAAAATTATGTTATTGAATTTTTTTAAAAAAAAATTCATTTCATTCTTTGATGGATTACTTTTAGTAAGTTAGAATGTAAAATGATCTTTATTGTAAAATGATCTTTATTTATGCGATAAAACTACTTTTTGAGTTATAGTCATTCAAATTTATCTTTCACTATTGTGCATTCAAAACATATATACCAATTCAAACATCCACAAATGACAAATTGTCACATAATAAATAAAAGAATTGGATATTATTCATTCCATTTCATAATAAACATATTAAAGTATAAGATTAAAAGTTATAATTCTACAAACTTAACGAGATCTAAACAACACAACATTGAAATTCGGCGAAGGGCTCTCGATAGACCCAAAAAGAGCAATACTCTTTTCGCTTCCTTTAGTTTGACTTGTAGGGTACTAGTGTCACCTTTCAAATGGGGTTATTGAGTAGTAGCATCCTCTAGGATGATCAAGAATTCAAGTGCAGGATTTGTATATTTGGCATAAATATGCATACATTTAGTTTTTGTATGTATTCAATTTCTTTATTTGATTATAATTATATTTTTTTCATGCTTATCATGTGTGTGCTTTTGAGCAAATGATCATGATTGGGGCTAAATGACTATTCTGGAGCTTCAAAGTCTATGAAGATCTATTTTTGTAATGACCCTTCAGGTCATTTTCCGTACTGTACGCTTATTTTTGTTGTTAGAGTTTTTTCATTGTTTTCCTAAGTCATTCATCACTTGTTGGAACTGACAGTTCGGTTACCATGCAGTTTATTAGTTTTTTTAGAACCAATTCCCCATTTAGAAGTCTTCGCCGGTTCCAAATGGCCACCGTGTGAAAACCTCAGTAAAACGATCTCAGATGCAAATTTAGACTATGCCAGAAGCTCTATAATATTGGTTTTAGGCTAGAAAGACTCTTGGTTTGGGTCCCAAGACACCCAAGATCATTTCGACCAATTGGTCGAAAAGTGAGAAAATCGATAGACATGGGTGTGGGGACCATAATTGGTCTAAATGGACTTAAATAGAAAATCCAACTTCACCAATGTATCCAGAATATTAAATTTAGTGGGGTTACATAGTTCGTTTGTGAAAAACGAAGTCCGAATGAGTTTGGGAGGTCAAAAATAAGTTTTGACCTTGCGAACCCTATATAAGCGCGTATAAAAAGCCCCCTTGGTCGAATTTTGGCCATTTTCCACTTCCCTTTGAAAACTAGCAACCCTAGAATGACTTGGTAACTTCAAATTTATTCTTGGGGATGAGTTTGAAGTTTGATTAACATATATATTCGTGATAAATAATGGATTTGAGGTAAGAATCCTTCCATTTCATGCTTTAATTTTTGAATTTTCTATCAAAGCCCCAATTAGATTGAGGGCATGATTTTATCCCAATAAGCTTGATTTTCACTTGATTCTTGGGGATTATGATTCCCTAATAATAGTTGAATGTTGAATTGATCTCGGATACGTATTTTTCGTATGTGGAACCCACTTGGGATTTTGGTACTATTTTTGGACCTGAAGCACAATGGTGCAATATGGATATCGAAATTCTCGTAATAATGTGTAGATTGTGTTTTTGATAGCTTGACACCTTAGAAGTAATAAATTTAGTTGTTGACTAAATTTTGTTTAATGTTATGAGTAGCTATAGATTTTCCTATTAATCAAGCTCATGACTATGTTACCATTTGATCCATTGACTAGACTATTTTTTTGGGCTTTGAGCTATGATATAATTAATGTTATTCTTCTTCCTAGTAGCCAAACTATTGATTATGATAGGAAAACGCTATGGGCTCTAGAAGGTATATTTATCGACTACATATGAAGGTATGATACTAACCATGTGGAATCCGGTAATGCATCATAATATTGACGCTATATAGATTCATACATTTATTGATAAATTGTTCCTGACAACAAACGAAGAGATATGAAGGTATGTTCTTACTTACTTCTCTTTACTTTAGCCCCTGAACGACCAAATTTTTGATGAAATATGCGAATTATGTGTTTCTGTGTGATTTGACTATTTTACCTCTTCGCGTAGATGCATTATGGTATTTCTGGAATGTGGGGTTGATTGACATGGTTCCTGATGCATTTTGTTTCCATTTATGCAATATTGTAATTTTTGATGGCTTTGAAAGACTTATTTTGGACATATGTAGATATCTTCTGATCCGTGTGATGGGATGGCTAAACGGACTGCTCCAGCAGCTCCATAATATCAATTTTAGGCTAGGTAGACCTTTGGTGCGGGTCCTAGAACACCCGAGCTCATTTCGACCTATTGATCAAAAAATTAGAACTATGGATGTGGGACCCACATTTGGTTGAAACGATCTCGGGTGGAAATTTTGACTTTTCCAGCATATCTAGAACGTTGATTTTAGGGTGGTAACATATTTGGTGTAATTTTACGGCTTTTAAATCTCATTTCAATCCTCGAATTAAAAATTGTAATTTTGTGTTTTAGGGGTCAATTTTGTAAAAAAAATATTTTTTAGAAAATATGATATCTCCATTTAGTTTGGAGCATCAAATTTAGTGTGATTACATAGTTCGTTTGTGTATATCGGACTCTAAATAAATTTCGAGCACCCCGTCGAAGTCCGGATTGACATAAAAAAATAGCGTTTTAGCAATAGTTGTACAGAAAAATCTGCATTAATAAATCAGCTTTTCCCCTCCTTTTTGCCCATTTTGGTCATTTTTTATCTTGCCTCTTGAGAGTTAAACCCTAAAATAGTGTGAGAGCTTAAAAGTGAAGCTTGTGGGATCTTGGGAAACTAGATTAACATATATTTCTTGATTCACTTATGGATTTAAAGTAAGAAATCACCCTTTTTTTTAGTAATTTCTTGATTAAATTCTCAAAATCCTAAAAATCTTAGGGCTTGATTTTAAACCCCAATTTCACTCTTTTTCACTTGAATAATATTTTTATCTTGTAATTACTAGCTTTTCATCAATTTAACCTACAAAACAACTCCGATTCTTGATTTTAATCCGGATTTTAAAGGTTTTATCTGGTAAATCTCAAAAATAGTTTTTCTTTGATTTGAACCTCATTATTTTTACTTGATTTGACTTAGATTTAATTTGAAATAAAATTATGATTTTGCCTTTTATTAGAACACAATCTGGGGGTTTGTTTTGACTCCGAACCAAAAGTAGTCAATATGGGTGTCGTTGATTTTTTTTTTATTCTTATATTTCATATTTGATGTTTTAGTGAAGTTTGAGATCATTCGTGAAAAGTAAGGTTGCGGGTTCGAAGTGTAGCGGACCAGTTTTGGCATTCGAGGTAGGTTATGGCTTAACTCTTGCAGACTGGGTTGGGTAGTAAATGATTGTACAAAATGCATGTTAAGGATGGTAACTAATCATGAAAAATGGCTATCTATGTGTTGTGACCGTGTGGGGGCCTATATGTGATGTAATTGTCGAAATTGAGATATTATGTGATGTGTGTAACTGTGTAGAGTCCTATGTGATGTTGATAGCCTTGAATACATGTGAATAATTGTATTGTATTGTTGAAATGCCTATTGTGGTACCATTGGTGTATTGTGATATATTCATACTTGTTGGTCTATGAGACGTGGAAATTCATGGATAAAACGAAAATAACAAGTACATATTGGCTATTGGCTCACATGGTTGTTGAATTGTATCATTGTGGTTGTTTGTGAAAATATTTCATGTGGTTGGTGTTGGAAATACTCATTGTGATTGGTTGTGATCATTACATCCTCGTATTATACTCATTCATGAAACATTGGTACCACTGTGGCAACATCTGAGAAACACTGGCAACACCTTTTATAAAACCCTCCCTGAGGAAAGTGACGGGGATGAAAGGGATGTACCGAAAAAGAGTTATGAGATATTTGGATTGTATACGGGTTTACGAACTCCCCATGGGTCCTGTGTTGGCAGGCTTGCCTCCGTAGGTGTATACGGGGATTGTGCAAAGATTTTGGAGGTTATGCGAGGACCTCGTGCATCATCATCGTCATTATCATCATCATCATCATCATATATATATTGCACTTACTTTATTGTGTTTATGTTGTGTTGTATTGTCATATTGACTTGTCATCTATGTATTTGTCTTACCTTTCTTTACTTGTATTTGATGACCTTGTATCTACATGTTCTCCCTTGTTCTACTTATATGTGACATAATGCATACTTGTGTCTATCTTGGTGTTTTATTATGATATATGTGATATATTAGAACTATTAGTGTAAGCAGTGTGGGCTACCGTTGTGGGATATTTTCTGATTGCAGGTGACGTGCCCTTAATGTGTATTTTTTATGCTTTATTTTCTACTTTGCTCAGTCGTTCTATGATACCGACTAAGTACAAGTGGACCGTACTCACTCCTACTTCACCCTTTTGATGCAACTTTAGGTTCGAATGTACCTTAGACTGGTTGATTTCGGGCATCTTCATATTTTTAAGGTAGCAGTTGGACATTCATAGGTCCGAAGTTCACCTCTATCTTTCTGTATTAGTTATGTATTATTAGTGTTTGAAGATAGATATTTTTTTTTGTGGTTATTTTTCTGATAAATTTGACTCCGGGATTGTATTAGTAGTTCTTATACTGTTGACACCAGGTTTTGGAAGTTATGACTGCATGTGTTGATTTTCTTCTTTTGTCTTTTATTATATCTATATGTTTCAACTTCATTCTAGAAGCCTTACCTTGGAGACATTTCTGTCTTTTCCTCGTATCTATCAGTTTGGGTTAGAGGCTTGCTTGTGAAGGTTCATCGTGACAAGTGCCATCATGACCTATCAATTTTTGGGTCGTGACAGCCCTCGTGGGATTTACACTTTACTTTAGTCCTTGTGGGGATTTCCATTTACTTTAGCCCTCGTGGGGATCGCCATTTACTTTATCCCTTGTAGGGATTGTCTTTGATTATTGATATTGATTGTCTATTGTAATAATATGATGATACCCGGTTCGAGTTCGCAGAAGGTGTTGATGATATTGATGCCTGACAGACCAGAGAATATATTGATATGATAATGATGCCCGGCAAGGCCGAAGGATATGATGATGATATGATGATACCTGACAAGGTCAGAGGATGATTATTGATGTGCCTATGAGCATGTCTACTGGTTCGAGTTCGGCTAGCCCTATGTATGGCAATTATGTTTATGCACATGCTTTTATATGTATACATCCGTATGTGAAATAAGGATATGATGTTGACCTTAGGGTGCCGATTTGAGATCACTAGTGTTAACTACTTATAAAGTGGAATAGTTGTGAGTATTGATAATTAGGGGGAGTTATAATGGTTATTGCTTGATGACGAATCGAGACTAGTTGGTAAGTGGGATCTTGTGTGTTGACACCTAATTTTTGACCTCCATAACTAAGTTTAATCTGGGATTTCTTCGATTTTCAAGTAAAATTACAACATTTATTTTATCCAAATAAAGGATTTTCAAAGTATTCATTTGGGTAAATTGATCATTTAAGTAGCGATTATATATTATCGTGTTCAATTATACGAAATTTTATAATTTTATTACTTAAATGCTTATTTTACAGAATACCGTATTTTAATCAAGGTTTATATCAAAAATAAATTCAATTGATTAAAATTTCGATGTGAATATAATTTTACTGTCAAAAATTAATTTATTTGGATAAATATTTGTGTAATTTTAATAAATCAAGAAGCTCGAGATCAAACAAGGTATTAATTCGTATCGAATTTTGATTCAATTTAGTCAAACTATTAAATTTGATCCTAATTAAAATTAATTGGTCATATTTGCAATGAAATGTGACCAATCTAATTTTTAATTGGATTGAAATATTGACTAATTTAGGCCAAATCCTAAATTTTAATTGGGGGTTATATTTTAAATAACTCCCAAATTCTTAACAATTCCAACCAAACCAGCCTATTTTCTTTCAACAATGCAACAACCCACCACAAACGGCCCATTCAAAACTTGACCCAGCCCACTCTTCAAATTACCCCAGCCCAGCACCACACCTCCATTCACCAGCCCAATTTTATGTCTCAACCCAGGCCCAAACTCCCTCCGACCTGGCCTATTCCCTTATATCTCCCCCTTCAGCATAACAACACTGACCCTCAACAGACACGACAACACGCAAAAACCCAAACCTGCCGACCCATTTTCAACATGAACCAACCTCACCTGCGACCCTAAACTCGATTCTCACAACCAACAACCCATAACCAACCCGTTTGTAGCCTCCTTCATGCATCCCACGCAAGTTCATGTGAAGAAAACCCTCAAATCTTCTAGAAATAGGTCGAGGTGTCCTCTCAACGTATCAATTTCGCGAATCTCAGGTATGGGAATACGATTCTGTACATGAATGTCACAATTTTATTATATCATGGTGAAAATCCATTTTGCCTAAGTCTTATTGGTCCACCGATTTGGAAATCGGTACAATTTGTTGGGGGAACCCGATTGGGAGTTAAAAAGTTTTGAATTCTATTTGGAAAAGGAATCCCTAAATTACCCTCAATTGGCTTCTATATAAAGAGCTCACTGTTGAGCTAAAAAAGGGGGATTCTTTTGGCTTCTTCCTTTTTTGATTCGAGGAATACCGGGGGATTTTCTCTTCTTTACAGGATGGGGGTTCTGGGGTTCGTAATTTTGGATGGTCTTTTGAGAGTTCGAAATTGGGAGAATTTTTTTTAGGGGACTGGCCTCTCCTTTCTGGGTTCAAAATCTCGAAAGTAAAGGGATTCAAAAGTCGAGGGGGTTGAGAAAATTTGGATTGGGGGAGTTCTTAGAAAAACTAGGTCTAAAGAGAGGGAAAAAGTGAGCCATTCTGAGCAAAATCGATAAATCCTTTCATTTTAGTAAAAATTTGAAGCTCGTTGGAATTGTTCGAAGTAGCTTCTAGGCCTTTTTCTGGTGGTGACGAATCCGGTGATAGCCCGATTCCTGTTTTGTTGCTCCCTAAAAGGTAATACCCTTTTCCATTTAAGCTTCATCTGTTTCTTCTTTATCTCGATCTTCTATAATCGTGAATAAATTTTTTAGTATGATTGTATGCTGGGTTGTTTGCTGGTAGATGGCTTTGATAACCGTAGGTAGTTGTTTTGGTAGATTTCTGATTTAATACCCTCATTTTTTTGTGAAATGCTTAAGGTTTGTATAGCTGACTTTATGTTAAAGTTTCATGTTCTACGATTCTTTTTGAGTTGCTGGTATTTGGTTAAGGTTGGTTTTGTCTTTTAAAGTTTCATGCTTTTGATTTTGGTTTGAGTTACTGGTATCCTGTTAAGGCTAGTTTCGTGGCTAAAGTTTGATCTTGTTTGGTCGTTTCGGGCTGCTTGTATGTTGTCATGGTTGGCTTCAGGATTTAAAGTTGCGTGCTTTGATCGTTTTGGGTCGATGGCGCCCTGTTCTAGCTTGTCTTATTTTAAAGTTTCGTGTTTTGTTCTTGTTTTGATAGTTTCCGGGCCGAGGGTGTTTTGTTCATTGTTGGTATTTAACGTCATCTTGTTTGTCGAAACTTCCCCATGAGTTCTTTGGCTTCCCAAATGACAAAGAATGACGAGGATACGCTCGACAAAAACTGACAAATCCCATGATTCCTCGATGACAATTTCGGCTATTAGAACTCGTTTGAGTTTGACAAAAGAGGATGAGGATGATAGTAGTGCCCCACCACTTTCCTTTTAGCTTTATCTTCCATGTTTTTTTTTATGTGGATTCGAATCTTTTATCCTTCCTTGTCTCTTGAGCTTGTTGCCAGTACATGATCGGGTTAGGGATATGAATGCAATAATGGGGTATCTTAGTATGTTTATTTAGAAGGAATGGCCTTATTTTGTTCTCCTCATGGAAATGGAGCGTCACTGTTGTATGTCTCTTTGAATACCTACTGCCAATGGAACTTGGATTTATAGGTCAATTTCGCTTCTTTTCTGTGTTTCAATCAGTCTCTTGACTAGATCGTGGGGTTACGTTTAGGTATGAAGTTCTCAAAACAGCTTGCAAACAGTTTTCTCCTGTCCCATATAACAGGAGAGTATCATATAGTGTGGTATAGATTGGTTTATTTGAAGCGCATGACTGCATTTCGATTTTAGTGTTGGAAATTAATAGTGTTCTTGATTTAAGTGAGACCCTCTTTGCTTTTGTTGATTGGATTGTCCTGTATACTGTACAACATACAAGGAAAAAGGTGAAACAAACTTATCTTGGTTCATTTGTAGCATAAATTTAAGTATCTATTTTTGGGAATTATCTTCAGCTCTTCAGTTTTGTATTTCAGTTGAGTGTTTTGATAGCCAACTGATAAAATTGTCTTAGTTTCTGTGTATTCCTTCTCATAAGTAAGCATCAAAACCTATCGTTTTGTCAAAAGGAATGGATTGCGATTTACTATTAATGTACAGTCCTTTAACAAATGTTATAGCCTCCCTCTACTGCAACAAACAAAACCAACATTACGTCCTATGCTCTCATCTAATGGTCATCACATGCGATTAGGAAAAGTGACCTTTTACTAGAATTCTTTCATGCATATGCATACTTTCATGCCAAAGTCCAACATAATATGGTGTGTTCTCTTTTATCTCTATGTTAAAAGTTCAAAACCAATTAAACACAGTTGCATGTCGTATATATCACTAATCTAGTAGCTAAGTTTCCTCTTATGTATCGAAGTAGTGATTTTTTTTTAACAGCTTTGAACTTTTTGAAATTTTTTTGTTATAAAAGTAATTCATTTTTTATGAACGCGCATTAATTCATATATCTTTTCTTTGCATGCACCCCCTTGGAGTCCAAATGGGCTTCTTCTCTCTTTGCATTTCATAAATGGGCTAATGAGGCCTATCCTTCCGAGTCAAGCCCGAATGAAAGCCCAAAGTTGAGTACGTGGCATATGGATATGAGAAGTAGAAAGAGGAATAATGGATTAAAATCTCATCTTTGAAGCGGCCAAGGGATTAGAACGTTTCTTTTCTTTTATTTGTTTATTTATTTTGGCGTCTTTTATTTATTTGTTTATTTATTTATTCTTTTATTTCATTTGGACCTCGAAGCCAAAATTGTAAATTTAACGCAGGTGGAGCGAGACTCGAGCCAAAATTGTAAATTTAACGCAGGTTAAATCACTACTTCCCCTCTTTTCTCCCCTTTTCCTTTCGTTTACTTATTTACATGTTTCTTTGCGAACTTAGTTAAAATTCCTAACTAAGTCGCCTAAAAATTGATTTTTTATAAACACTAAAATATCACTAAAATTGCTTTTCTTTGCAGAAATCAACTTTTTTTCCAAAGTTAGTCAAAGACGATTTTCAAACAGTCCGGATAACCGCAAGTTAGCGGATGTTTTAGATGCCTAACATATTCCTAAAATGTTAATAGGAACTGCTTATGTAGAATATCTAACTTAAAACGATTTTCCTGTTTTGGATCGTTTGAAGTAACTCTCAAAAGGTTTCTTAATTCCTTTTCAAAATTAAGTGACGACTCTTCTCAAAAAGTTAAAATTTCTCCGCAAAACAATGTGTAAAATTGAGGATTCACCTAGTGGGTAATGTTATCATTAAGTAATGAATTAATTAAGAAGTATTGACTAGTGGGTAAAATTCTTTTATTTTTTAGAACCAATTTCCCATTTAGAAGTCATCGCCGGTTCCAAATGGCCACCGAGATAAAATCTCAATAAAACGACCTTGGATGCAAATTTCATCTATGCCAAAAGCACTATAATATCAGTTTTTGTCTGAAAGACCCTTGGATTGGGTCCCAAGACACCCGAGCATATTTTGACCAATTGATCGGAAAGTGAGAAAATCGATAGACATGGGTGTAGGGCCCACAATTGGTCTAAACGGACTTGAATGGAAAATCTGAATTCACCAATCCGTTTGGAACGTCGAATTTAGTGGGTTTATATAGTTCGTTTGTAGAAAATGGAGTCTGAATGAGTCTGGGAGATCAAAACAAAGTTTTGACCTTACGGACCCATATAAATGCGTATAAAAATCCCCCTTGGTCAAATTTTGTCCATTTTCCACTTCCCTTTGAACCCTAGCATCCCTAGAATAACTTGGTCACTTCAAATTAATTTTTGGGGATGAGTTAGAAGCTTGATTAACATATATATTCGTGATTAACAATAGATTTGAGGCAAGAATCCTTCTATTTCATGCTCTATTTTCTTGATTTTTTTTACCAAAACTCCAATTAGCTTGAGGGAATGATTTTATCCCAAACAATCTTGGTTTTCACTTGATTCTTGAGGGTTATGATTTTCTAACGATAGTTGAACGTTGGGTTGATCTCGAAAATGTATTTTCGGTATGTGGAACGCACTTGGAGTTTTCAGTGTCATTTTTTAGACCCAAATCATAATGGTTAATATGGGTATCAAAATTCTCATAATGATGTGTAGATTGTATTTTTGATAGCTTGGCACCTTGGAGAAGCTTCTCGGAAAAAAAAGGCAAAGGTTTAGTGGTTCATGAGTTTTCTTTGGATTTGAGGTAGGTTAGGCTTACTTCTTGTTAGATTGAGCTATGTTAAAGCATAATTGTGATATTTTGTTGGATTGGGAGGGGTTATAGGTGTTGGACTGATTAAATGGTAACACTTGGGATTAGTTGAATTATTTAGACCATTTGAACTCTTATTTTGGAATACTTGACTTGTATGCAAGAATCTTGATTATTTGAACTTCATGTCTCATGGATGGAATAAGAATGCTCTAGTTGCTTTAGTTAGATGAGAGTACCTTGTTACTTATGTTAGAGGTAAGTTGGCCCTAGTTACCCACATTTGTGGGGATGCCTTAGTTTCCATGAAGGAGTTAAGAGTGATGCTTGATATAGACTTTTACCTTAAGACTGTTGTGGCTCGTTATTCATCTAAGACTTGACTTAGACACCTTAGCATAGTCCCGGGTAGAAGATGGACTTAGTGTATACTTTTGTGGATTAGTTTTTGGTTCTTGACCCATCTTAAGTTTGGATCGATATAGTGTCCTTAGAGGCCTTAGATGTTTGTTAAATGCTTAGAGAATGCACTTGGGAACATGATGGCTAGCTCCGATAAATGAATTATGGTGATTACATTAGAAGTAATAAATTTGATTGTTGACTAAATTATGTTTAATGCTATGAGTAAATATGGATTTTGCTATTAATCAAGCCCATGACTATGTCACCATTTGGGCCATTGACTAGACTATTGTATTTATGTTATGATTTTGCCTAGTAGCCAAACTATTGATTATGCTAGAAAAACTTTCTTGTTGATAAGATTATGAGTTAAATGCTATGGGATATAAAAGGTATATTTATTGACTACATGTGAAGATATGATACTAACCATGAGGAATCCGGTAATGCATCATAATATTAACACTATATAAATTCATACATCTATTGATAAATTGTTCTTGACGACAAACGAGGAGATATGAAGACATGTCCTTCCTTACTTCTCTTTACTTTAGCCCTCATAGGGCTTGCACTTTACTTTAGCCCTGGTGGGACTTGTCATTGTCTTTATCCCTCGCGGGGCTCGCCATTTACTTTAGCCCTTCTGGGGCTTGTCTTTGACTATTGATATTGATTGCCTATAGTTAAGATATGATGATACTCGGTTCGAGTCCAGAGGAGGTGTTGATGATGTTTATGTCCCACAAGGCCGGAGGATATTGATATGATGATGATGTCCGGGAAGGCCAGAGGATATGATGATGCCCAAAAAGGTCGAAGGATGATTATTGATGTGCCTACGAGCATGTCTACCGGTTCGAGTCCGGCTATCCCTATATATATATATATATATATATATATATATATATATATATATATATATATATATATATGATGCCCAGCAAGGCCAGAGGATATGATGATGATATAATGATGTCTGTTGACACTTAATTTTTGCCCTTCACGACTAAGTTGAATTCTGAGTTTCTTAGATTTAAAATAAAATTACAAAATCTATTTTATCCGAATTAAATTTTTTCAAAATATTTATCTAGGTAATTTTGTAATATTAAGTAGCGATTATATATTCTTGTATTTGTATATACAAGATCGTATAATTGAGTTACTTAAACAATTATTTTTACAGAAAAATCAAATTTTAATCAAGGGTTATCTTAAAAATTAATTCAAATGAATAAAATCTTGATTTAAAAATAATTTATTCTCAAAAAAAGTTTTGTTTGATTTTATTTAACCAAGAAACTCGAGATTAAATTTGATATTAATTTATGTTGAATCACGATTTAATTTATCCAACATATTAAATTTGGTCATGATTGAAATTAAATTGGCCACAATTGTAATGCAATTGGCCAATTGATTTTTCAATTTGACCATTAACCCCTGCCCGGCCGACCACCCTCTTTCTCAAACCCACCAGCAAAACAACAAAACCTTCAACATCAGTAACACACCCAACAACAGTTTCATCGTGAAAACAATAATTTCAACACAACAGTGATCCCAAACAAATCCGTTTACAACAACTTCACCCAACACACCAACAAAATTTATGGCTTCAACAACAAACAATGACAACACAGGAAAATCAGTGAACCCTAGTCAAACTAGTCATTCCCCTCTATTTATCGATTTATCCTCCCATACAGCCATCTATGACTAAAAATCCGACGACTTTTATTTTTTTCTGTCTATGATTCGCCATTTCGGGCAAGAAATTAATTCCCCACTTCTCACTTCGATTCAATACAATTCAAGGACAAAGACCATTAATAGTCTTTGTTTCACTATGGATTTCCAACACTCAAGAAAAGGATTTCAAATTTGGATTTTAAATCCATCAGAAACCCTAATTTTCTTTCCAACTTTTCCCTATAAATAAACATTGAGGATAGAGTGAAGGGAGAAATGAGAGGATTTTTGGCAAAAAAATTGAGGATTCGGGAGGCACATTCTACTAATCCTATGTAACCAAAAATTCTAGAAGAAATAGTCTCAAAAATTCAATTCCGACAAAAATAAAACAACGAAGATTCTAAATTTAAACTCCGATGGTTGAAGTCTGTCGTCAAGTCTCGTTTTCCTAAGTTCGTTGCTCCAAAAAAGGTAAAAGCTTCATCTATTTTTTTCGTTTTTATACTTACACTTCTTCGTGTTTAAAAGTTACAGAGTGAAATATTGGTGTTTTGATACTTGTTGTTGTTGTGAGATTGGCTTGATGATGGAACCTCTAAAGATCTTATTTTGTGTATAAATTTTATGAGATGGTAATATTTTACTGCTGACTTGGGATTTCTCTTGTTTGAGCTTTATCTACTTTTGATTGTTGAGAGTTTTTTAATGATGCATCGTGTTGTTAAAAAAAGTTTCTAATTATGCACCGTGTTGAAAAAAAGGGGGAGGGGGGGGGGGGGTATTTTTGAGTTGTTGATTTTCTTTTGCTAAAACATAAATAATCATGTAATGGTGTTGTTTTCTAAAAACATGAATCTTTTGATCGCACAAATTTCATCCCAATTCTTGTGTCTTTGTGTTTATGTATACCTTTGAGTTTGAGCGGGGAAAAGCAATCACTGGAATAGTTTGTATGTGTGTGTTTTCTTTGGTGATAAAGGTTAATGTGTTGTTGCAGTTCACTGGTAAATTAATTGACTTCAAAATCTTGATATATATATATATATATATATATATATATATATATATATGGCTCAACTGCTAACGAGCTTGATTTTAAGTTGTACTTTGTTTTTGTTCATTTTCATACTATATCAGGTAACATTTTTCTTCCTTTTTATTTTCTTTTGCAAATGCCTTTGAATTGTGCCTTACTATGTGTCCATAACATGCTTAATGCTTGTCTGGATATCAGTGATTTGCTTATAATGTACTTGGAAAAAGAGTTTTTCTTCGCACTAAAGGTGTTTGTGTGGGAGCATATGAAGAGTGTACTAGTTATAGCATTTCTCTCTCTCTCTCTATATCCCCAATAATAATAACAATGCATTGGGTACAGTTAGCCTTTTTTCAGCATATTAATTGTCAACGTTAAATTGCTTCAAAAAAAAAATTGACGAATGTCCCCTTAACCATGTGTGCTTCACGTTTATGGTAGCATAAGTCTTGATTCTCACATTACACTAATCCTTATCTTTTTTTTTGTGGCATGAACTTCCTTCTATTGGGTCCACTGGACCCTATTTCCCTACATCTCTCTACGACCAAGTCCCAAAAGTCCAAAGGGACTAGCATGGAAATGAGGCTGGTATACGTCAGATATACGGGCATTACGGGTGAAAGGTGGTTGGAATACGCCATTAGATGACGCATAATAAAGTTGGAAGTGAGCATACGGATTCTTATACGCTGATATACAACATATATACAGGAAGAAGCAAAAAATTAGGGCTGATATACATGTAGTTTATAATGCAGAAAAATGGGCCCAAAGTCCATATATTTGAAACCCAAAAGTTGGGCAGCTTATGAATGGGCCAAGGAAGGGCCAACTTCAGTTCTTGTCTTCATTCTTTTTAGCTTATGTTATCTTTGTTTATTTGTATTATCTAACACTTTAATCAATTAACCTAGAAAAATTTCTCAAGATGTTGTCATTCTATTTTGTCTTAATTTTCTTTTACTTAATTCATTACTTTTTTACCTGATTTATCTTATCAAAAAATGGATTAAATTGGCTCCTATGGAATTTTTTTTTTCTTAAACAAGTCTTTAAAAATTAAGTACTTTATTTCAAAAATGACATTTGTTTGTTCATGTAACTAATAGTCTATTTGAAATAAAGTAATTATTTTTCAAACTCAATAAACTATTTTTTCTTATAAATTCTAACTTTTCATGATTAATAAGATACTTTTAGTTTGATACTCTCTTAACATTTTTCTAAAGATATTATTTATAACAAAATTGACTTTCTTGTAATAATAATAATAAGAAATAATAAGAAAATGATTGTATAATCTTCTTCTTTTTCCACAAAACATAAATTTATTCTCCTCTTAAATTCAAAATTTGCAATTTAGTTTAATTATAGTAGAATGTTTCTTGTTTGAATAAATAAATATCATTTTAAATGTATAAATAAATAATTTTAGTATTTGCTATAAAATCAAGTCTTTGTAAAAATTAGCCACTTTTAGTTAGTCAAGTTAGTTATTTTTGTTAAACCGTTTTCAACGGACGCTCCTAAGTGCTTTAAAACCCTTGTTAGGACGTTAATTGAACCCTTACCCATTTTTTTTAATTTTAAAAGTTTAATTCTGTTTTTGAACCTTTGAAACCGTTTTACGTTTTTTCTGGACTCTTTATATAAAAATCACGTGGTGACTCTGTGAATTTCTCAAGATTATTTCAAAATTTTCTTGAATCTTTTGAAATAGTTTTAAAGAGGTCAAAATTATTTTTTCTCAAATGAAATTCGAAAAGGATAAAACAATGTTTGGCAAGGCCGGAGGGTGATTATTGATGTAGCTATGAGCATGTCTACTGGTTCGAGTCCGGCTAGCCCTATGTATGGCAGTATGTTTATGCACATGCTTTTATATGTATACATATGTATGTGAAACGAGGATATGATGTTGACCTTAGGGTGCCGATTTGAGATCACTGGTGTTAACTACTTATAAAGTGGAATAGTTATGAGTATTGATAATTAGGAGGAGTTATAATGGTTATTGCTTAGTGACGAATCAAGACTAGTTGGTAAGTGGGATCTTGTGTAAAATTGAGGATTCTCCTAGTGGGTAATGTTAGCATTAAGTAATAGATTAATTAAGGAATATTGACTATTGGAATAAGCTAAGTGGTGGCTAGTTGCATTGTCTATTAAGTGACTATATTATTTGATGGTCAGAAATCTAATGTACTAGTTAATGAACCTTATTTTGTTAAAACATGGTAATTAGCAATTGTGGATGATACGTGGCTAATGATGATAATAATATGGAATAAGTACCTATGGTCGAGGTTGTTTCCTAGTAGAAGATGAGAAAATGTTCATTGTTGATAAATGCAGAATATGGTAAAAAAATATTGATATTTGGATATGCCATTAGTTATGCATAAATGATTATTATTTCCTTGGGTGTACTCTCCGATGGTATAGGACGCCGTGATAGGTTTCTTTACTTTATGCACGAGTTGGTGTATGGGCGTCAACTTTGTACTTGTGTTGCTTGTGAATGTGTGCGTGTTGTTTTATGATTTTGAATTATCTATTTCTTACAGATGATGGTATTGACATGTGATAATGCGTTATGGTATATTATTATTTCAGTTGATTACTTATATTATATACAGTAATGATGCAGATGATTCAGGTTCGACTTTGTACCTTGACGTAGATATATTTATCTTGCATTATATCATCTCTATATCATGACTTAGCTTAGTCAGCCGATGTTGCCTACTAAGTACCCATTGTTTTAGTACTCATACTATACTTATGATCTTTTTGTTGTAGATCTGAGTACTAGTTCCTGCCGTTGAATTGAGTTCGTGTAGTATTGACATTCCGGAGATAGCATGAGCACTTGGAGTTTTGAGTCGCCCATTTCCTTCTATCTTTAATTCAGTCTTTTGTATTCAAGATAGATGTATTAACTATTTAACATTCTTGGATTGTATTTCTTTTACTATCATATTTAGGTGCTCTTTTACTAATATTACCAGGTCATGAGATTGATATTCGTAGTTGATTATCTTCTTATATTAGAACACAGTTTATGTATATCTTGTGTTTGTTGATTTTGGCTTAGTTGGGAAATTCTTACCTTATTAACCCATTGCGTTATTTCCGAATTATAGTATTGGCTTACCTACTGACGGAAATTGGTACGTGCCTATTAGGTTCATAGTAAATGAGAAGTGTGAATGGAAAAATAAAGAAAAACCAAGTGGAAGAGAAAAATTGAGATCACACCAATATGGAAAGTGTATTCAAAAATAGGAAAGCTTACTAAATTCTCCCACATTGGTGGGAGAAAGAAGTTTTAAAGTGTTTATATTGTGAAACACACTCCCACATGGATAAGTGAGGCAAGGAATAAGAGATGCCTCGCGCCGTCGTCGTCGGTCGCTCGGTTCGGATTCAGATTCGGATTTGGATTCGTCAATTGATCGATGAGATCTATCTTTTTGGACAAACTTTATTTGAATTATGAAGAATGCCAAGCAAAAATGCAGTAAATTTTTACTGCAGAGTTTTGGAACTCCATTTATATACATGCAACATGCAGTAACAGATATTTAGTTTCAGAAGGATGCAACCCTTCTGAAAATGACAGAATGTTTCGTGAACTGACATGACTATTTTGGAACAAACACACTGATTCGTATGAAATGACATGACTGTTTCGGAACAAACACACTCCTTGATGGACAGACATGAATTTACAAAAAAGGTGCAACCTTTGAAGTGAACCATTGCCTCTTTTCAGAAGAGGCATGTTATGGCTATAAGAACCTGCTTTCTTCCACAGGTTTTGGTACAAAAATTTCAGAATACAAAATTATTTCTTATCTTCCAAATTACTCTATGTGATCAATCAAAACATTCTGTGCGTTCGAAGATATTCCAACCATTTGAGGTACTGCTACAGTTGGTCTGTTTAGCCATTTTATCCTAGGTGGAAAAATTCCACAACCTCGGGTACAGTGAGGGGAATTATTTCCTTAAGGAAACTTCGTGAATTCGGACGACTTGGCTATTTTCTGTTTCATCTTAATTTCTGAAAGAATAAAATACACCTCTTGGAAAGGTCATTTTGATCTTGTGTTGAGGGTATTTGATATATTTCATTGTGTTCTTGTTTATACTTGAACTCTAGTTGAAGTTATTGTTCTTCATATACTGATTCTATGTACCTGATGTACAAACGAAAATAACAATCTTAAGGAAATAAATTAATTTTACAGAATCTGTATAACTTGTTTTTGGAGATTAAAGCTTTAACATTTCTACTCCGCTTAAATTTAATTAGTGATTAGAAGACATAAAATCTTCATTGCAAGTTAAATTTCACTCGGTTGACGATTTGAAGTTATAAAAACTTCATCGTTAATTAGAAACAAGAAGAAAAGTTGAAAAGTTATTTAACATTATAAGTAGTATTCTGAAAATACTAAATTTTTTTGTCTTGTGTTGACAGGAAAGATGACTAACGAAAGTCAAATGATGAATGCAACAACGTCTGTGGGGACAACTAATATTGCCACATCAAGTCGCACAAATGCTCCGCCAATAATGGCACCGACGGAGAAGCCCGAAAAATTTTTGGGCATTGACTTCAAGCGGGCAGCAAAAGATGTTCTTTTACCTCACCACTTTATGTCTGCAACGGTTCACTAGAGAAGACGCTCCTGAGGTGCCCGAGGGAACCTTGGACAAAGAACACTTCGTTATTGTAGAAACTTGGAAACATTCGAACTCCCTTTGTAGGAATTATATTCTGAGTGGTCTCCAAGACGACCTCTACAATGTTTATAGTGGAACCAAGACATCAAAGGAACTGTGTGGGGCACTAGAACGAAAATATAAGATGGAGGATGCGGGAATTAAGAAATTCCTTGTTGCACGGTTCTTGGACTTCAAAATGATATATAGCAAATCTGTTGTCTCTCAAGTACAAGAGTTGCAAGTCATCATACATGATCTCCTAGAAGAAGGTATATCTTTGAAAAATACCATAGTTGAACAAATTAAAAATGTTCTTAATACTCGCATAAACTGTTTTGTACATTTAATTGTGAATGATGCTTTCCAAGTAGCAGCGATAGTTGAGAAGCTACCACCTTTGTGGAAAGACTTCAAAAACTACTTAAAGCATAAACACAAGGAGATGAATGTTGAAGATCTTATTGTCCTACTTCGTATTGAAGAGGATAATAAATATGTCGAAAGAAGGTCAAAGGAGAATTCTACTATTAATGGAGCACATATTGTAGAAGATGACCAAAACAATTCCAAGAAAAGGAAGAAAGCTGAACAAGGAAGCAATCAACCCAAGAAAAAGTTCAAGGGAAAATGCTTCAACTGTGGCAAGCTTGGCCACAATTCCACAAATTGTCGTTCCCCAAAGAAAGGCAAGAAGAAGGATCAAGAAAATATGATTGAATCCAATAAAGAATGCGATGATCTGTGTGCTATGTTCTCGGTATATAACTTGACGGGGAATCCTCGCGAATGGTGGATGGATTCTGGTGCCACCCGCCATGTATGTGCCAACAAGGAGTTGTTTTCGTCATTCTCTCCAGCTCAAGTAGAAGAAATGATCTACATGGCTAACTCCGCTACGGCTAAGGTAGAAGGAACAGAAAAAATTTGCTTAAAGATGACTTCCGAAAAGGTTTTGACACTTAACAATGTCTTGTATGTTTCGGAGTTACGTAGGAATTTAATTTTTGTTTCACTTCTAGACAAGAACGGATTCAAATGTGTAACCATTTCTGGAAAAATTGTAATTAGCAAAGAAGAAATGTATGTAGGAAAAGGCTATCTGACCGAAGGCCTTTATAAGATGAATGTAATGACTGTTGAAATAAATAGAAGTTCAAATTCTTCTTATTTTCTTGAGTCTTATGATTTATGGCATGAATATTTAGGCCATGTTAATTACAAAACATTACGAAAACTGATTAACTTAGAAGTTTTACCAAACTTTGAGTGCAATAAATCAAAGTGTCAAACGTGTGTGGAATCGAAGTATGTAATTCATCTTTATAAGTTTGTTGAAAGGAATTCCAATCCCTTAGACTTAATACACATTGACATTTATGATATGAAGTCAACACCATCACGTGGTGGGAAAAAGTATTTCATAACTTTTATTGACGATTGCACTAGATATTGTTATGTCTACTTGCTAAATAGTAAGGATGAAGCAATAGATGCGTTTAGGCAATATAAAACTAAAGTTGAAAATCAGTTAGACAAAAAGATCAAAATGATAAGAAGTGATAGGGGCGGAGAATATGAATCTCCCTTTGCGCAAATATGTGTAGAGAATGGAATAATCCATCAAACTACGACCCCATATTCACCTCAATCTAATGGAATTGCAGAAAGGAAAAACTGAACTTTGAAGGAAATGATGAATGTCTTACTTATAAGTTCTGGTTTACCACAAAACTTGTGGGGGGAGGCTATCCTTACGGCCAACCGTATACTCAATAGAGTTCCCCATAGTAAGACACAATCAATTCCTTATGAAAAGTGGAAAGGAAGAAAACCCAACTTGAAATATTTCAAAGTGTGGGGGTGTCTAGCAAAGGTCCAAGTTCCTGTGCCTAAAAGGGTTAAGATAGGACCTAAGACAGTGGACTGTGTGTTCATAGGATATGCTAAAATTCGTAAGGCATGTCGATTTTTGGTTCATAAATCCGAACATCCGAATATTAATGAAAATACGATAATTGAATCAGACAATGCTGAATTCTTTAAAAATATTTATCCGTATAAGACTAGACATGAACAGTCTAGTGGGGGCTCTAAACGACCTCGTGATGAACCAATTGAGAATGAACATAATGAAAAAAATCCAAGATGTAGTACACGTCAAAGAATGTCTACATCATTTGGATAAGATTTTGTAACGTTGCTCTTAGAAAATGAGCCTCAAACATTTAAGGAAGCAATGGCATCTTCGGATTCATCCTTTTGGAAAGAGGCAGTCAATAGTGAGATTGATTCAATCTTAAGAAACCATACATAGGAATTGGTTGATCTTCCTCCCAGAAATAAACTTTAAGGTTCTAAATGGATCTTCAAAAGGAAAATGAAAGCGGATGGCACTATTGACAAATACAAGGCAAGACTTGTAGTAAAAGCCTTCAAACAAAAAGAAGGCCTTGATTACTTTGATACATACTCGCCAGTAACAAGGATAACATCGATTCAGATGTTAATTGCCTTAGCGGCGGTATATGATCTTCAAATCCATCAAATGGATGTGAAAACTGCTTTCCTAAATGGAGAATTGGAGGAAGAAATATACATGGAACAACCTGAGGGTTTTATGGTTCAAAGAAAGGAAAATAAGGTGTGTAGACTTATTAAGTCGTTGTATGGACTAAAGCAAGCACCTAAACAATGGCATGCGAAGTTTGACCAAATCATGGTGGCAAACGGGTTCAAGATAAATGAATATGATAAATCTGTATATATTAAAAACACTCCAAATCACCAAGTCATTGTTTGTTTATATATGGATGATATGTTGATCATTAACAGAGACATTTCTGACATAAATGCAACCAAATGAATGCTCGAGATCAAGTTTGATATGAAAGACCTTGGAGTTGCAGATGTGATCTTAGGTGTAAGAATCCATTGAACTCCACAAGGGTTAGTATTGTCACAGTATCATTATATCAAAAAAGTACTTGACAAGTTCAAGTATATGGAATTCGGTATTGCCAAGACTCCATTGGATGTGAACTTTGCACTTCGAAAGAATGAAGGTGAAAGTGACTCACAATTGGAGTACGCAAGAGTATTGGGATGTTTAATGTATATAATGAACTGCACATGACCATACATAGCATGTGCTATTAGTAAATTGAGTCGGTACATGACTAATCCCAACAAAACTCACTGGATGGCAATGAAACGAGTTTTGGGGTATCTTAAATACACTTAAAATTATGCTTTGCATTATAATAAATATCCTGCGGTACTTAAAGTATATAGTGATGCAAATTGGATCACCGGATCGAACGAAGTAAAATCCACAAGTGGATATGTATTTACTATCGGTGAAGGAGCAGTCTCTTGGAAATCATCCAAACAGACTTGTATTGCTCGCTCTACAATGGAATCTGAATTTATCGCATTGGATAAAGCTGTTGAAGAAGCAGAATGGCTCCAAAATTTCTTAGAAGATATTCCTTATTGGCCTAAGCCGGCACCAGTATGTATACAGTGTGATAGCCAAGCGGCAATAGGTAGGGCAGGGAGCATGATGTACAACGGTAAATCTCGTCACATATGACTAAGAAAAAATACCGTTAGGAAACTTCTCTCTAGTGGAATTATCACTGTAGACTATGTAAAGTCAAAGGATAATGTGTCGGATCCACTTACAAAAGGCCTATCTAGAGAAGGAGTTGAACGGACATCCAAGGGAATGGGTTTAAGGCCTAGGACAAGTCAGCACGGCGGTAACTCTACCTAGCAGACTGGAGATCCCAAGATCTAGGTTCAAGGAGATCAAACAAAGTTGTATCTGGCAAGTTCAACATTGTAAATTACCCAACCCATTCTCATGATGTAGACAATGTATAGTAAAAACAAGGATAAGACTTAAGGTTAAAAGTCTTTTAATGATTATCTAAATTTGGCAGATTTGACCAAATAGTTTTAATCTACAGGATTGAACGTTTAGAAATCACCTATGTGAGAGCGAAGTGAAAGCCGCTTCAAAGAGAATGTTAGTAAAGGCCTATTCTCTAAGCTCTCATGAAATCGGAACGTGTTCATGGATGAAAAGAACAAAACCATGAGAACCATAAACGTTAAAAGGCTGGTTGTGTGACATGTATTATCTAGGTGTACATTAAAGCTCGATGGTTCAATGATATCAAATCTACCGATTGACCGAGTTCATCCGATGCATGTTCACTACGGAAAGTTCAAAGGGAAACCCACTTATCCAGATGCAGTCAGTCTTTGCTTGATGATCACATACTTGTCCATAAAACTTTTACGAAAAATAGCCATTCCCCATTTATGTGGGGAATTGTTGGGTTCATAGTAAATGAGAAGTGTGAATGGAAAATTGGAGAAAAACCAAGTGGAAGACAAAATTGAGATCACACCAATATGGAAAGTGTACTAAAAAATAGGGAAGCTTACTAAATTCTCCCACATTGGTGGGAGAAAGAAGTTTTAAAGTGTTTATAGTGTAAAACACATTCCCACATGGATAAGTGAGACAAGGAATAAGAGATGCCTTGCGCCGTCGTTGTTGCTCACTCGGCTCGGATTTGGATTCGGATTCGGATTTGTCAAATGATCGATCGATGAGATCTATCTTTTTGGACAAACTTTATTTGAATTCTGAAGAATGCCAAGGAAAAATGCAGTAAATTTTTACTGCAGAGTTTCAGAACTCCATTTACATACATGCAACATGCAGTAATAGTGAAACAGTAACAGATGCAATGGTTTGAACAAGAAATGTTTCAAACTAATATTTAGTTTCAGAAGGATGCAACCCTTCTGAAAATGACACAATGTTTCATGAAATGACATGACTGTTTCGAAACAAACACACTGATTCACATGAAATGACATGACTGTTTCGTAACAAACACACTCCTTGATGAACAGACATGAATTTACAGAAAAGGTGCAATCTTTGAAGTGAACCATTGCCTCTTTTCAGAAGAGGCATGTTATGTCTATAAAAAACTGCTTTCTTCCACAGGTTTTGGTACAAAAATTTCAGAGTACAAAATTACTTCTTGTCTTCCAAATTACTCTGTGTGATCAATCAAAATGTTCTGTGCGTTCGAAGATATCCCAACCGTTTGAGGTACCGCTACAGTTGGTCTGTTTAGCCATTTTATCCTGGGTGGAAAAATTTCACAACCTCGGGTACAGTGAGGGGAATTATTTCCTTAAGAAAACTCCGTGAATTTGGACGACTTGGCTATTTTCTATTTCATCTTGATTTCTGAAAGAATAAAATACACCTCTTGGAAAGGTCATTTTGATCTTGTGTTGAGGGTATTTGATATACTTCATTGTGTTCTTATTTATACTTGAACTCTTGTTGAAGTTATTGTTCTGCATATACTGATTCTGTGTACCCGAAGTACAAACAAAAATAACAGTGCCATCATGACCTGTAAATTGGATCGTGACAAGTTCGAAATTCAAAGACCAATTAGATATGGAAAGATTGAAGAAAATTGAGAGCATGGATTACACTTAATAAATCAACATTTCATTTTAAAGGATTACACTTAATTTTGGGAGGCAAGTCGGATTATATTCCTTTTGGAATGATTTTTGTACAGTTAACTGTATAATTGGTATGCATTATGTTTTATTATACTCGAAGCTACTATATTAAAAATTTATCTTGAAATATGAGATAAAATTATATTTAATAGAGATGAAAAACATTTAACTTGGATTTTAAATCATAACCATTTCTGATAGATTAGATTATATTGAAATCTTCTTCTACTCTATATTTCATTTTATTGTTATAGTTATGCATGGAAAAGATTTATCAATTTTAGTTTCATTTGTAGAAAAATTATTAATCTATAATCTATATCTATAATTTATATTTATAATATATTAAAAGTC
This sequence comes from Capsicum pubescens, assembly GCA_030864215.1. Classification (NCBI taxonomy): domain Eukaryota; kingdom Viridiplantae; phylum Streptophyta; class Magnoliopsida; order Solanales; family Solanaceae; genus Capsicum; species Capsicum pubescens. The sequence goes on from CM061542.1 coordinate 276,203,799, forward strand.
TGAAGACCCTTAGAAAAGTGATTTGAACTTTTTGCCCTTTATTAAAAGTCTATGCAATAGAAAAAAATAAATTTTTACCTTTTTTTTCAATAATTATCATTATATTAATATTTTAAAATTACTTGAAGTCCTTTTTGATCTAGGTAAGAAATTATAAGCACTCCTAAATCAATTAAAATTTTACCTTATATAATTTTTTTTTTTATAGTTTTATTTAAATAATATTTATAGAAAACAAAAGAAAAAGTAAGAAGTGACTTTAAAAAGGAATTAAAACTGGTAAAATTTGAGGAAAAATTTTCGCAGGTTTCCTCAAATTATTTATCACATTATATTTTTGTGGTGGATATAAAATTCTTACTGTATGTAAATCCTAATAATATATTTTTCCACAACTACAAACCTAAAATACCCTCCCACGTATATAATGCAACAAAAACTCTTCTATCAAGAAACCCAAACACAATTCATTATGCAGGATTGCGTCCAAGAGGCTTACATGAAATGATATGCTCCTTCCAAGATGTTTATGAATTTATACCTTCAATTATTCCTATTCAAAGGGGTTCCAAATATGTACATTTTTTATATTTTTCTTCTTTTATTGTTTGCCTTCGTTAAACTCTTATATATATATATATATATATATATATATATATATATATATATCAATAGTCTATCTTTCATATAATTTCTTGTGTTAGTTTTATAGGTGAAAATTTTGTTAATTTTTCATGTTTCTCTTTCAATTAAAATTTTGATAAAAAATTGGACGAAACAAGCACGTTGACACCAAAAATCAAAGCCAACCAGACCATCTACACGTGTACACCAGAACAAGGTAAGCATAGTCAAGTAAGTATTAAGTTTAGCCTTTTTAAAAAAAAATAATATTACTTTAGCTTTAAGAGCTTTTTAAGAATTATAATTCTTATAATTATTTGATTTGTACTACTTAAATAACCTATTTAGATTAAAAAAATACATCTATAAAAATATGCATACTAAAACCTTTCCTTATTAGAAGTTGTCATAATTAATGATGACTAATATTTTTTCATTACTTTACCAATTCTAAATCAACTACATTTGATTTTAAGAAAATTTAAAAAATTTAAAAATAAATATAAAAGCATTAGAATAAGAAAAATTATGAATTAGTAAGTTTTTAAAAGTTTTAAGTACTTCAGAAGTATGTAATTAATGATTTTGTAAAGATTTGACTTTAAAATTAATAGAAAGATTTTAAATATAGAAAAAAATAATTATACCACAAATATGGTTCAAATTGATGTGTCTTCTTACCCTCTGGTAGCATGAAAAAGAGGTATTACATGACGAACAAAAAAGTGATGATCCATCAATCACTTGAAACTTTGATGGTCAAATATATATGTGCTTACACTAAATTATATATTTATTTTTACATTATGATATTAATGTGTGAAACATCTTTAAAAAGTTATTTGAACTTTTTGTACTTCATTAAAAATCTCCGCAATAGACAAAATCATTTATTTTTAAATAATTAATGTTACACGTGCGAGACACGTGCGGCTAAACTAGTTATAAAATGGGAAGTAAGCAAATACTCAATTAGTATCTCTGTTTATATTTTTCAGTAATACAAAATCACAATTTAAATAAATAGTCAATGTTTTTATTTATATTTATTAGTAATATCAAATTGTAATTTATAATAAAATATAATAGATAAATCTAAATAATGAAAAAATTGTGGGCAATGAAATAAAATTTAACAAATAAATTAAATTTCAAAAAGTATTTTTCTTAATTATACTGAATAAAATTTATTATTTTGTATACAAATTAACTAAAATCTTGATAAATAAAAGATTAAATAAATATTAAAATATAAAAATCTAATGAATGTAAATTCAAATTCAAATTTTTATATTTTGAAATACAAGAGAAGAAAACTCAATAGCTTATGAAGTCTAGCACAAAAAGAATTAATTCAAAGTTATACTAGAGAAAACTAACTCAAATACAATAAAAGATGATGTAAAAATAGAGGGCGGGAAAGGATAAAGATTTTGAATTAACTTAGAGAATATAATGAAGTAATTAGATAATAAACATATTACTATTCATAAATAAAAACACAACCAACAGTATTTGGTGAAAGTAAGTTCCTTCATGCTGTTGAAGCTTAGGATGATGAAGAATGGTGAAAGAGATTTTCCTATTTTTGGTAAGCAAATTCTGTGAAACTAATTTAGAGTCCAACTTACCTTATAAGACTCTTTTCTTTAATTTTATTTAAATATTAATAATATGTGTTATAATACTTAATAACATATCAAAAAGAAGCTGACCGTGTAATTTTTGTTTGCACCGACTGTGCATACTAGGTAATCACCATATTTAATGGTGTTAGATTATAGGGTTTTATATGATGACATCTTTTCACTTGTCATACGATTAGATTTTGCGAGTTGATAAACACTCTATTTGCACTAATTACATAAGAATTTAAATTAAAGCGCTTAATTTTTTTGGTACATAAATATGTTTTTGAAACTAAATATTTTTACATTGTTAAAATTTGTAGAGAAAGACTTTTACTCAGCATAATTAACAATAGAATACAAATTCAAACAAGAGAAAATTCAAACACTAAATAAATACAGTAAAAAATATTTGACCTCCTAAACTACTGTCATTTTACACATGAACCTACTAAGAGATATTTTATAGAAGAAATACATAACTTTTTTAATTAAAAAAACCCAACAACATGATTCTACTTAGAAAAAAATTTAAATTTATAATTATGATTTTACAGATTGACAATGGTATAAAAAAATAAAGAAGTAAACTCAACTAATGTTACAAGTTTTATTCAAATATTTAAGAAAGAGGAAGTAACATATAGCTCTTTCCTTTTTTTTTAGTTCAACTCCATTAAATAATGTGATGATTTCGTTACTAAAAAAACACCCTTGTGTTGAGACATTTAGCCATGATTGGTGTGAATCATTTATCCACATAGATGTTCTGGCCACTAAAGAAAAGCTTTAAGCGATGTGGATGGAAGGTATTAAAGAAAAACTCTGCTTTCCACATTGTTTAAAAAAAAATTGATGGTCAAAATTTTAGTGCTAGGTGAACAATTCACACCAGCCATGACTAAATATTTAGTTAGAGAGTATAAAAAAAATGTGATATTAGATTTCAATACCAAGAGTGTATTTATAGTGATAAAATCATTACATTGTTTGATGGAAATAAATTCAATAACAAAAAGGTAACAAAATTTTGGTAACTTTCTCTTTCTAAAGGGTTTGAACAAATCTGATAATATTAACTGAGTTACCTTTTTTGTTTCTTTGTAAATTGCCAATTTGTAAAGAGCATTATTACACATGTAATATTTTCCCTAATTAAAATTATGTTATTGGATTGTTAATTTATTTTTGATTTCATTTTTAAATGGAATATCTCTTAGTAAGTTTATATGTATAATAATAATACTTTGTGTGGTAAAAATAATTTTCGAATTGTATTTGCTTACTTTTTTTCTAAATTTTTTCTGGTTCAAATATGTATACTTTCTTTTGTAGTCATGTTTAGTAAAAGATTTCCTTTATATACTTTCAATATGAAAATATTTATTGTCTAAATCATTTAACTACCAAAAGATTTAAGCACTCCAATTATAAAATTTAAGACAGTTTATGCAGCGTAATTTATAGCATTTAAAAATTCGTAAAAACTACTCGTAATTTATGAAAAGTTTAAAATGTCATGATATAAAAGAAATTTAATATGGTAAGCAAACAAGATAATAATTTTTCATTATTTTTATTCTCAAATATTTTTTGCACAACGCGTGAGTACTATATTAGCACTAAATGAAAGAGATGGAATTTTTAATTTTTAATTTTTCTGCATATCATGCAAGTACTATATTGGTACTAAATAAAAGAGATGGATATTTTAATTTCATAATAAACATACTACAGTATGAATTTAAAATGACAAATACAAAAACTTAACAAGATTTAGATGGCTCAACATCAAAATTTTATTGATGATTTTTCACTAGCAGCAAAAGGACTCATGGGTCCTCCAAGGGTGTTTTGGGAGATGGAGCTTGACACTGATTTTAAATGAGCAGTGCTCTTTAAGCTTTATTTATGATAACTTCCACGATCTTCTCCAATTCTCGAAGTTGAAAAAGGCTGAGTTCTTTGCCTAGAAATTGAAGAAGGCTGAGTTCTTATTCTGAAAGTTGAAAAAAGTCGAGTTCTTCTTCAGGAAGTTGAAGAAGGCTGAGTTCTTCTTCTAGAAATTGATCAAGGATGAGTTATTCTCCTCGAAGTTGAAGAACGTTGAGTTCTTCTCTTGAAAATTAAAAAATACCGAGTTCAAGTTGAAGAAGGCTGAGTTCTTCTTCTGGAATTTGAAGAAGACTGATTTCTTCTCCTTAAAGTTGAAGAAGGTTGAGTTGTTGTCCTTGAAGTTAAAGAAGGTCGAGTTTTTCTCCTTGAAGTTGAAGTAGGCTGAGTTCTTCTCCTGAAAGTTGAAAAAGGTTGAGTTCTTCTTCAGAAAATCGAAGAAGGTTGAGTTCTTCTCTAGAAAGTTGAACAAGGTTGAGTTCTTCTTCTAGAAGTTGAAGAAGGCTGAGTTCTTCCCCTGAAAGTTAAAGAAGGATGAGTTCTTCTACTGAAAATTGAAGAAGGCTGAGTTCTTCTTCTGAAAGTTAAAGAAAAAAGGTTTAGTTCTTCTTCTAGAAGTTGAAGAAAGTTGAGTTCTAGTTCTAGAAGTTGAACAAGGTTGAGTTCCTCTCCTGGAAGTTGAAAAAGGTTAAGTTCTTCTCCTAAAAGTTGAAGAAGGTTAAGTTCTTCTCCTAAAAGTTGAAGAATGTTGAGTTCTTCTTCTGAGAGTTGAAGAAGGGTGAGTTCTTTTCCTGAAAGTTGAAGAAAGCTGAGTTCTTTTCCTGGAAGTTGATGAAGACTGAGTTCAAGTTGAAGAAGGTTGAGTTCTTCTTCGGGAATATGAAGAAGGTTAAGTTCTTCTCCTTAAAATTGAACAAGGATTAGTTCTTCTCCTGAAATTTGAAAAAGGTTGAGTTCTTCTTCAGAAAGTTGAAGAAGGTTGAGTTCTTCTCCCGAAAGTTGAAGAAGGTTGGGTTCTTCTTCCTGAAGTTGAAAAAGGTTGGGTTCTTCTCCCGAAAGTTTAAGAAAAATGAGTTCTTTTTATGGAAGTTGAAGAAGGCTGAGTTCTTCTTCTGAAAGTTGATGAAGGCTGAGTTTTTCTTCTGAAAGTTAAAGAAGAAGGTTGAGTTCTTCTGGAAGTTGAAGAAGGTTGAGTTCTTCTAGAAGTTGAAGAAGGTTGCGTTCTTCTTCTGAAAATTTCTTACATATTGCTTCAAGCTTTTCTCTAAGGATAGGTGGGTGAAGAAGGATTGCTTCCACCATTGTCAAACCATTAATTTGAGAAAATAACAAAATTTGATGTTGGGTCTCAATAAAGAGTGTATTTATAGTTATAAAATGATCATATTGTTGGATGAAAATGAACTTAAAAAGAAAAAAGTTTTAAAAAATTATGTTACTTTATTTTTTAAAAGGATTTGAACATATTTCATAATATTAATTAGGTTACCTTCTTTTTTTCTTTGTATATATAGTTGCCAATTTTTTAAATATCATAATAACGCATTAGTATTTTATCTAATTAAAATTATGTTGTTGAATTCTTAAAAAAGCTTTTTCCGTGTCATTCTTGAGGGATTATCTTTTAGTAAGTTAGTTAGTAAAATGATCTTTATTATGCGATAAAACTATTTTATGAGTTATAGTCATTCAAATTTATCTTTCACTATTGTGCATTCAAAACGTACATACCAATTCGAACATCCCCAAATGATAAATTGTCACATAGTAAATAAAAGAATTGGATAATATTCATTCCATTTCATAATAAACATATTAAAATATAAGATTAAAAGTTATAAATACTACAAACTTAACGAGATTCAAATAACACAACAATGTAATTCGGTGAAGGGCTCTCCATATCCCCAAAAAGAGCAATACTCTTTTTGCTTCCTTTAGTTTGACTTGTAGGGTATCGGCGGCACCTTAGAGGGGTTATTGAGTAGCAGTATCTATTAAATTAACATAGAAACACATCACAGGTTCACATAAACCAAGAACACCTATAAAGTAATGAAATATGTGAGAAATAAGGTGCGTACCTTTGTCCATCATTGGAACACGTAATCGAAGACGAACTGGGCTGAGTCTTCCTCTCCTGTGCTTATGACGGCTGATAGCTTATGGAAATACGTCTTATGTTAAAGCCAGGAGAGGGGACCTAGCCTTATATTTATAGGCTTAAAAGCCTTAACCTAGTGCACCCCCCATTATGGGCTCACAGGTCTACTACAGGCCTACACCATTGCTAACCCACACCAATAACATGACATGGATACATACCCATATGGAATCCGCATGAATACACGGCCTGTGTCTTGTCCACCAACTAATAACATCAGCCCGTTTTACTTTTAACCTAATAAAAAGTTAATGTTAAGTCCACATAAAATAAATAATTCTAACATTCTCCCACTTGGACAACGTTAACTTTTAAAGAAAAATTTTAGAAAACTTATTTTTATGAAAACAACTCTCGGGCTGAATAGACAGTGGCCATAAATATTTAGTGGTGAAATTTCATCTCCAATATAGTTCAATCAAGCAAAACATCATTATTGAACTACAACAGTACTTGCATCAACCAACGACACAAGACCAGTCCACAATTACAAACATTGAAGTTTTGTAGACATAAACCAAATGATGTGGTAGTGTAGCAAGAAATAGACAACATGGACTCCAAATCGAGGCTATTTCATTGTTAGTCCTTCAAACGATTTTTCATATCAACATGTACGCTTAAAATCAACATGCGTACCATAGAAAAATCATCACCGCGTTTTTCTGTTACAACATGTGTGAGCACTAAAACAACATGTGCTATACCAAAAAATTTTGATTTTCAAGGTTCAACATGTGCAACATATTACATGGTGAAACAACCAAATAATTCACAAGGTAGAATGATATACCATATATGTCTCCAAAAGAAAGATTCAATAAAACAACAATATGATCTTATCAATATGAGACATAGCCAACACGTAAGGTAAAAACATTAATATAATAAACTAATATTAAAGTGTGCACAATAATAATCAACAACATAAAGAGTGAGATGAACTTACTCCCACTGATCTTAAGATAGATGGAATGATCAATTTTGTTCTCCACAAACTCCATAAAAGTGATAATTTTCTCGAAATTTTAGTACCACTATCGAGAAGGGAGAAGTTTTCTTCAAGCCATAGATATATTTATTCAACTTACACATGAGATGCTCACTGTCTTTACCAAAAGAAAAAACTTTGGGGTTGTTGCATGTAAACCTCTTCATTAAGATCACCATTCAAAAAACTGTCTTTACATCCATCTGATGTAGCTCAAGATCAAAGGGTCCCATTTGTTGCCTATTCTCTACGTATCTATGATATTAATTACCCCTTCGATCAGACCTCACTTTTTTTAATGACCTTTCCCAGTTGTTTCTCTACTTTAGTTTTAAACACTTTGAACATATCAAGAGAATCTGATTTTTTTTCTTTAAAAAGAAAAACATAACCATATCGAATAAAGTCATCAATGAAAATAACTTGAACCACATATTGTAGTAGAATACAGACCACTTATGTCTGTGTGAATGATTTTCAACAAATCAGAACTACGAGTAGTATTTTTTTTTCTTGTTTTAGTCAACTTTCCTTTAATGCAATCAATACATGTTCATATGTTCCCCAAATCAAGAGAAGATAAAATATTAGATTTAACCAATTTATCAACTCTATTCTTAGAGATATGACTTAAACGCCTATGCCACAACATGCCTGATTTTTCGTTTAAAATTGATCGGTTAGAACCAACAATTTCAGAATTATAAGAGTTGTATTCTAAATCAGAATTCAAGAAAATTTTAAACAAGCCATCAGATAGGATTCCATGACCAACAACTCGGGAGTTCAAAAGCAAATTAACTTTTCCATTAAGAGAATCAAAATCATAATCAAATCTGTCTAAAACTGGAATAAAAATTAAATTTCTTCTAAAAGACCGTACATAAAGAGTGTCTTCAAGAACAATCTTATAACCAGTTTCTAAGTTTAAAACTACAATTCCTATGAACTCTACTTCAACTTGGACATCTGTGGCGACTCTAATTCTTTGACTCAATTTTCCTTGGGTTCCTTTTGTTTTTGAACCCTTACAAGGAAATGGCAACATGTGCAGTAGCTCCACTACCAAACCATCAAGAATAAATAGGGACATGTACAAAGTATGACTCAAAACAAACAAGATCTAGGTGATTACCTTCTTTTGACTCCTTCTTAAAAGTATGATTATTAGATCTTTCAAACTTTCTAGGTCCCTTGCAAGAGCTTGCTTTGAAATCATAAGAAGATAACATGACAACCTCACCCTTCTCCCTTTTAATTTTTTTTCCTCTTCAACAACACATTTGGAGATGAGATCATTAATTGACCAAGATTTATTCTTAGTATTATAGGTAGTTTTTATTTGGATAAACTCAACAGGCAAAGAGTTAAGAGCAGAGTGAACAATGTAAGTTTCAGGGAGAGTTATTTCAAGAATTTTTAGTTTGGAATGAATGTGGACCAAATTAAGTATGTAAAATCTCTAACACCCCCAGTAAAATCATACCTTATCCCTGCAAGTTCATTCATTAGATCTCCAGTCTCAGCCTTATTGGATACAAGATACCTTTCTTCCACTTGGGCAAGATACTTTTTGGCATTAATAGTTTCAGGCAAGCCACTTTTAAGGTGCTCAACAAATTACGACCTCCTAAAGGCAAGGATGTATAGTCTATTAAATCTCTCCCACATAACATAAAGTTCTTTTTCAACCATTGTACTAGAATCAGTGAGAGCTAGAGGCTCATCCTTATATAAGACTTGATCTATGTCAGCCATGTCCAAAGCAAATTCAAGATCATCTTTCCATCGCTTAAAGTTAGAGCCCGATAGAACCACAACTTCAGCATTGTTATTGTTCAAATAAATGGTAACTTTTTACAACATATCATGAATGAATTTACCAAACTAGCAAGGCATAAGAATAATAATCTTATCACAACAATGAGTTCCGCAACATCAACAAGTAGCCCTCTTTGGGAAGGGCAAGAAAATATTTTCAATATTAGAAACCTATCCCCTTTGGGTAGATAAATTTACTAAAATCAAAATATTTTCACATAATGGGGCTCATCACAATACTAATTTAAAACACATAATAAATCTCCATTGGACAGATCATTGTATGTTCTAACTTTGTGATATCTCTCGAAATGGATTAAACAAGTCTCATAAAACAAAGCAAATAGGTCACTTTGGTGTACACTATTTACCTTAATTTACAAAACAAATTCAATCTCAGGAATTCAACATGCCATTGCTTGATTTGCTCATGTGACACAGTAAGTATCCACTCAATTAAAAATATTATAAATTTGATTTAGATACAATTCAAATGAAACCAAATTCAAATCGAATCAATCAATCAATAAATAAAGAACAATTCAACATCTTTTATAAACAATAGCTTAAGTTTTTTATTTTATTTTTAATTTCATAAAATGAATAACCTTTTATATTATTTAATCTAAGAATATGGAACTAACTAAATGAATGAATCTTTAATAACATAGTCGTCACATTCTTAAGATGACTTTAGTTTAGCTGACTTTACTTCAGCCAATATAAAAAATAAAATCAACACTCTATAAATAAGAAATGCAGCGAAAAAAATACTTCAATAAGGAAATAGAAGATTTCTCAAGATCATTTTTCGGACACAAGTCTAGGCTTAACTTATCACCTTTCACCACAGGGACATCACCGGGCTTACAATTTTTCATTGGAATTTTTTTTCAAAATACGGTCAATATAGGCCTTTTGTGAAAGCCCCAATAACTTACGAGATCTATCTCGTCGAATCTCAATGCCCAGAACAAATGATGCCTTTCTTAGATCTTTCATATCAAATATTTTGTTCAGTGAATGTTTAGTTTCATGCAACAGTCCCAAATTATTACTAGCAAGTAAAATATCTTCAACATAAATGATAGCAAAATCTACCATAATATAAATGTCAATTCAAGAGATAATATCACCATAAGTCCGAAATAATAAGACGAGTAGTCTAATGATAAATGAATAATAATAGTAAATACTCCCACTAATTCAGCAAATCAAATGACTCAACAACACTCATATTCTGAACATATTGCAATAAAAACTATGGGTCTTAGCCCCTGGTTAGTGAATCAGCAAGCATCAAATCAGAGGTATATGTTCAATCACAATGTCCTCCCCTTTAACCATGTTATTGGTCCCAGGATAATCAGTCGACCTTTACCATACCTTTTGTTGTCCTGACCCTTTTTTATTCAAAAGCATGTTGATCACCACCCAAAATATTTAAACATCAAGTTCTTGTTTCAAAACACATGAAAACTTATGCAAACTACTTACTTTTCAATAGTTTATTATATGGTGGTCATATTTTTCATCAATCACATGCAAATTCTTTATTAGAAAATATGAGCATTTGTAAATCAAGGAAGAAATCCTCTCATTTGTTTATAAAATAATAACAATCCATAACATTGTTAGGACAATGAGTTTCATAACAAGAGAGGTAATTACGCAAATCATGCTCTTATATAACTTTTCAAACTAATAACACATGTACACATGAAAATAATTCAAGTTTAGAAAAAATAACCTCATAGTTTATATAAAATTTCATCATAATATGGGGCTTACAATTCATGCTCTTCAATAATTCCAAAACCCATCTCAAGTACGAAATTAACTACCTTAAATGCTTGTTTAATCGATAAATTTATGCCCATGGAGTTTAGGATAGTCCCACATACAAGAAATTTAATATTTTAAGATTCAACTATTCTGGTTCGCCTTGTAGGGCGGTAGAACCCATATCCTTTAGAATGAGCTCGATAACCAATGAAAAAAAACAAGCAAGGTTCTAAATTCAGTTTTATATATTTTACTTCCACAGGACATCCCCAAACTTGAAAATAATTTAAACTGGATATTTTATTGGCCCACAACTCAAAAGGGGTTTTAGGGACATAATTAAGAATGTATATGAATGTCTTAATACCATCACCCAGATGAACTCACTAAGTTAGATCTATTCATCATACTTCTCATCTTGTCTTTTGAAGTATAGTTTTGCCTTTCAAGATAGTGAAAAACTTCTGAAACAATTTTAATTTGCAAATACTAACAATATACTTTAAAACATATTTAGACACTTTTGACAAGGAAAATCATTTCAGATTTAAGTTTAAGACGTGGGTCATTATTTTCAATTATTTTTCTCATGAACTGAGTAATAGGGTTCAAAATCTATGTGAAAAGATCTGCTACCAAGTTTTAAATTAATATAGAAACACACCACAAGTTCACATAAACCAAGAACACCAATAAAGTAACGAAATATGCGAGAAATAAGGTGCGTACCTCTGTCCATTATTGAAACACGTAATCGAAGACGAACTAGGCTGAGTCTTCCTCTACTTTGCTTATGACGGCTAACAACTTATGGGAATACATTTTATGTTAAAGTCAAGAGAGGGGACCTAGCCTTATATTTATAGGCTTAAAAGCCTTAACCTAGTGCACCCCCATTATGGGCTCACATGTCTACTATAGGCCTACACTATTGTCAGCCCACACCAATAACATGAAATAGATACAGGCCCATATGGAATCCGCATGAATACACGACCTATGTCTTGTCCACCAACTAATAACATCAGCCCATTTTACTTTTAACATAATAAAAAGTTAAGGTTAAGTCCACAAAAAATAAATAATTCTACCAACATCCTCTAGGACAATCAAGAATTTAAGTACGGGATTTGTATATTTGGCATGAAAACACATACATTTAGCTTGTATATGTATTCGATTTCGTTAGTTGATTATAATTATAATTGTTTCATGTTGAGTTATTCTTCTGTGATGGTTCTATCACTATAAACGTGATGATTCTATGAATATAAATGCATCCTAGATGTTGAAACCCAACATCACATTTTCTTATTTTCTCAAATTAAAGATTTAGCAATGAACAAAACAAATCCTTCAACCAACAGGAAAGATCTTAACTTTGAGTTTCAAGTATGGTGGCTGAATGTTCCACCAGAACAACTCAGCCTGCATCAAATTCTAGTATTGGTGGAGATTTTGGAAGACAAGGTACTAGAAGTAAGAAGACTACTAGCTCTAGATGAGGGTGATGTTGAATTCCCCAATAACTCCGTGCAAGTGCCTAGGCTCCTTTTGAGGCTAGGAAAAATTCTTTGTCTGATTTCGATGTTGTCCGAATCGCATTACTTTTATCGTATCTGCCATTTTTATCTTATATTTTGGAATATTTATTATGAAATTAAAATCCATATCTTTTATTTAGTACTAAAATAATACCAATGCGATGTGCGAAAAGTATTTATGAAAAAATCATGAAAATTTATTATCTATTTTTCCTGACCATATTCAATTTTTTTATTTGCATTTTAATTTTTTGATAGATTTAATTTTTTGTGCAATAATATTCAATTTTGTTTATAAATTCATAAATTTACTCAAAAAATAAGAAATAAAATTCATCCAAATTATTGAGTAAAGATTCTTATCACTAAATATTAATTTATCACAAATTTTGTTCTTATAGTGTATAACATAACTAGTGAATTATTAGCCACATAAAACTAAAAATAATAAAAGTGTAACTAATTTTAAACGTAAAGTTAAATCAATCAAATAGAAACAAATTCAAAAAGTTAAACTAATTTTTTTTGTTGATACATGCAAGGAAAAATGATACTGTTTCTTAAATTTCCATGTTTCTGAACAACTTGAAAATTGTATGGCCCGGGGAAAGTAAATGAAGTGACATGTGAAATTAGTTACACCAGAGTGAAGTTCTTGGACATGATTCAATGAAAATGAGTACTCATAAGAGAGTAGAAGAGAAATTTAAGAGAAAGAGCTAGGCTCATTGATCAAATGAGAGCAACTAAAAACTACTCGGTACATCTGATATAGAAATATATATACACACATTGAGTTAATTATAACTAACTCTTAACCGACTAATCTAACTATTAATGTCATCTAGTTAGGTTTATTAATATATCAACATGTATTGACTACATCTCAACTTCTCATTTGATCACTTGACACACACCCTCAAGTTAGAAGTCATGAAGATGTTAAACACACCTAACAAGTAGCTTAACTTCCATATTTAGCTCATCCAGTAGACCAAGTAACTATGTGATTTCAGAGACAGTAGAAGTCATGATCTTGTATTCAGCCTCTGCAGAACTCCCGGAGATGGTAGCCTGCTTCTATGACTTCCATGCAGCCAAAGTGTATCCTAACTTGGCCAAATATCCAGATACTGACCTTCTAGTTTGTGTGGAAGCTGCCCAATCAGCTCACAATAGAAAGTTAATTCTTCAATTGGTTTACTGCATATATATACACCTTAGCTAAGCTGTTTTTTTTACATATCTTACTATCCTTAGAGTTGCTTCCATCTGAGTTTCCTTTGTTTTTTGGAGGAACTGACTTAGTGTTTGAAATTGTAGACAATGTCAAGCCTAGTCAATGTCAAGTATCATAGCTTGCCTATAAACCTTTGCTAAGGTCTAATGTCTGTCAGTAAGGGATCCTGTTATTGTCTTTCTTGAGTTTATCATAATCTTTACTAGTTAGCTTTGCATTAGGATCCATAGGTGTCAATGCTGGTTTAGCATCTGCCAGTCCAAGATCAAATAGGAGCTCCAACGCTTACTCCCTCTCATACATAATAAAGCCTTTCTCAGACCATGCAATCTATTCCAGGAAAATACTTTAACTCTCCAGGTCATTCATTTTGAATACTCGCTGCAATGAATCCTTTGCTTCCTGTATTAACTTTAGGCTAACTCCAGTGACTAGTAAGTCGTCTACATATACAAGAATTACCATAGTTCCTTTTTTATTTTTCCTTATGAATAATGAGTGATCAAACTGACTTTATTTAAACCTCACCATAAGTAAAACACCTCTTAGTTTGGCATTCCATTATGTAGGTTCTTTCATAAGTCCATACAAGGATTTTATGAGTTTGTAGGCTGATTTTGTCACCCCCTAGTTCACAAAACCTTGCAAAAAATCCATATATATATCATCATGTAAGTCTCCTTGAAGGAATGTATTGTAGACATTCATTTGATGCACATGCCACTGTTTTGAGGCTGCAATAGCTAATATTTTTCTCATTGTGATCATCTTTACCATAGGGAAAAAGGTTTCTTGATAGTCTATACCTTCCTGCTGACTATATCCCTTGGCAACAAATCTTGCCTTTAACCTCTTAATTTCTCCTGATGCCTTGTATTTTATCTTAAATATCCATTTGCATCTAATGGATTTTTTTTCCAGCTAGTAGTGTAGTGATAGTCCATGTGTGTTTCTTTGTAGAGCCTCTATCCCTACCTTCATAGCTTCAATTAATCTAGGATTCTTAGTTGCTTCTTCATAGGTCTTAGGTTCAGTAACAGCAGAGAAAGCAGATAAGAAATTTTGATATTTTGTACATAAGTTATCATAAGAGATAGTTAACAATATTATAAGGAAGTTCACAATGAGCTTAAGGCAGAGAAATGAAATCCTTCATCCATATTGGAGGTTGTCTTGTTCCTGAGAAAGTTCTAGTTTGAATCCTAACACTTAAGTGAGTTCCATCTGTATTGGAATGTTCAATGTTTGATACTCTTAATCCATGGTCTTGAGCATCAAGATTAGCCTGCATATGGGAACTTTCTGAACTATGAGTAGGTAAAGTACTTCTGTCTGTGTCATATAAACCAATAGTAGAAAAGTTAGTGTTTGTAACATAAGGTACAGGAGAAGTAGTATTCAACTCTCCAAAAGAAAAACTCTTAGTATTCTTGAAGAGTGGTACTTCAGGCATGTTATTTTTGAAATTAATTTCAGATTCTTTGAAGATAACATCTCTTGTACAAGGAAGGATTGACTAGTTTAGTCATACAAATGATATCCTTTTTGTGTTTCTGAGTATCTCATAAACATAGCTTGTCTATTTCTAGATAAAATTTTATTATATAGAGTTAGGACCTTATCATAGCATACACAACCCAGTATCCTCAAGTGCATGAGAGAAGGTTTTCTCTTATATAATTTTTCATAAAGATGGGAATGTTTGCTTGTAGTCTAGCTATCAGTACTGTATCATGGTTAGAAGTAGTGTGATCATACTAATTAAGTAGATAAAGGACTTCTTCTTCTCTGCCAATCTCAGTCACCTTCCCACTTGAGAGATCTTAAAATATACAAAAGTCAGGAAACAATAAAACAACACAATGTAATTTCGTAGTAGCCTTGGATACTGAAGTTGAATCTAAAATGAGGTAAATGAAAAACATCCTTTAATGTGCTATGTGCTAATACAGTTCTAGCACCTATATGAGTGACTAACGATTTGTCACCATTAGTCAAATAGACCTTTTTTGGATGGATACTTTCATTTATAGTTTGTCTATCAAGCATATTAATATTAGATACCATATGATTAGTGGACACAATATGTATAATCCCCCTTTTTACACTAGAAGATAATGTTAAAGCCTTGTCATACCTGAACCAGCACTATCACCTCCAATATCATTTGTCTTGACCATGTTAGCATTAGCACTGGTTTGGTTTGAATTCTTTAGGAGTTGTAACAGTTGATCATATTGACTCTTGGTAAACACGTATGAACCATCATGATGATTCATTTGGTCATCGTGAGTATTTTGAGTTCTTCCACAGTTCAACTACTGATACAAGTCTATCACATTAGCCACTATCTGACCAGTATTTCCACTTTGGCTAGCACATATTGCATTAGTGTTGGTCATATGATAGTTGTGATTGAATTCTCTAATTGAAACATACTCAGATTTATCTGGGACATGATGAGCATTATGATAGCCTCCAGTATTAAGGACAATCTTTTCTTCTTGTTAAAACTAGGAGGATAATTGAACTGATAGCCTACAAGCTTATAACATTTTTCCTTGACATGCCCCTTCATTTTACAGTGATCACATTGTAGGTTATAATCTCTTTCTTTCTTGAACTTAGTTGGTCTTACCTTTGAATACATCACTACAGGATCATAGTTGTTAGGTGCTCCCCCGAGCAGACTAGTAGAAGTACTTAAAGCCTTTTGACTCTCATAATTCATTATCATAACACAAGCCTAGTTTACAGTATGTAGGGGATTCATTCGTATTAGTTGACTTCTTGCCTGCAAAAATGTCTCATTCAAACCCATCAAAAATTAATAGAGTTTCTGTCTTTGGATATCATAAAATAATTCTTTTGACTATGGACACTTACAACCAGAAATGGGCAAAAGAGATTCTAATTCATTCCATAGATCTTTCAGCCTAGAAAAGTACACAGACACATACATTGTCCCCTCTGTAATAGTTGCAATTTTCCTATGAAGATTGAAAGTTCTTGAACCACAATCATGACCCAGACTAATGGACCATGTGGGAACCTACTCTATTCTAAGTAAGCTAGGAGAACCCTTATTACCCAGCTAAAAATATGTTGAAGATATCTGTTTAAAGGGAACACTGGATTAAATATAATAAGGTAAATTAAATATTAATAAACAAACTTTTTCAAAAACTTCTTACAAGTGTCCTTCACTATCCCAAGACTTGGTCAGACATGTACAAAAGCTATCTACTACAACGTAGCCTGACAATAAAATAAATAATACATAGACTCTAACATCTGCCAGGAAGAAAGTGCAGAAGTTAGTACTAAATATCGTCCTCCATCTAGAAACTGCAAACTAACCTGCATCCAGTCTACAACCCAAAAAGGAATATACAAGAGTAGGGTCAGTACAACCACACGTACTGGTAGGCATTATCGACCGATCGTGTTAGTCTATATAATCAAAAAATAGAATTCAGGAAAATAAATCATGATATCTTAAATAGAATATAATTCAACTAAAGTTGTAATAACATTATTACTTTACCTATATAACTTACATCATCCAACTACTCTTCGAACTCCATCAATATTATATTTGTTACCAATATACTCCAGCCTCATTAATTCACACCATCAACCATAATTCAATGCTAATACATCACTATTCCTCGCTATTCACCTTATCTCTTCTATTACCTACATCTATAGGATAAATCCAATAATCTTAGACAACTCACACTAAACTCTCGGGATAACAACCAAATGCTCTATTATAATATTAAAGAATGATATCTAGCCATTCTGGTAAGCTACCATTAAAACTTGTATAAATGAAGCAAGTCAACCAACATATAAGTAAGTACAAAGTTTCACTTTTTCAAATACATAACACATAATCAAATACCCAATGAATTAACAATACAATAATAAAAGATCAACCAGTGCTCACAAACAAGCCACATAACCATCAAGAGTATCAATCATACTCTAAGCATCCACAAACTCAACACAAATATGCATATATGCTATGTGACTTATTTTTTGCCTAAATAGTCATGATCTATAGGGAACAATCTATGTTCATGTACCGTACCGGCGTGGTACCCGATCCAACATATACATATCTGTACCAGCATGGCACCCGATCCAATATATACATATCCGTACCGGCGTGGTACCCGATCCAACATATACATATCCGTACCGGCGTGGTACCCGATCCAACATATACATATTTGTACCGGCGTGGTACCCGATACAACATATGCATATCTGTACCGGCGTGGTACCCGATCCAACATATTTGATGTTAGGCGTATTTACACGCCTAAAACACCTTAATTTACCCATATTTTAGCTAAGTTTTAAAGGACAAAGTATATAATTCCTGCACTTTTAGTCCTTTTTCCTGTAAGTGAGCTAACCAACGTGATTAGCAAGTTTTCAGGAATAAATGATGAAGATTTCAGCATTTTATGGACTGTTGGACGCCAAAGGAAACTTCACGTAAGAAGAAAGACAGCTTCTGGAAGCTTGTGGACTGAAAGTGATGCATGGAGAACTTGTCCCGAGCAAAAACAACCTTTCTAAAGACTTGGGGGATCAGAAGTAACTTAGTAGGATTAGGACAAGTATCTAGTAACCCAGTAGGACTAGGACAAGGATAAAAACCCTATTTCAGTAGGACTAGGACAAAGATGTTATAAAATCCCTATTTGCTGAATTTTTCAGCAAGCTTTTTATTATTCTCACTCATTCTCTTTCAATACATTCTTACTCTCTTCTATTCTTAAATTCGTTGTTGACATTATTCTTCATCTATTCGACTTTTAATTTTCACGACAAGAGAAACGCTACTAGCAAGGAATTCACGCCACAAGTGACACCAATACTTCCTTATCGTGATATTGTTATTGCTTTGGTATGATGATATCCTCATGGTTTTCCTTCACAATTATGAGTAGCTAAACTTCTCTGTTCGGGTTATGGAAGCCTTATGAGATACTATCTATTGCTATGAGTTTGTGAATTCTTGATACGTATGCTGCTTATATCATTACTCTCTTCATCTTAATTGAATTCTTGTAGTTGCAAACATATAGAATACGCCAGTATAGAATTAACTTGTTCGAAAGAAAAGTTACATGTCTGGAAAAGAGAGAATGACAAGGAAATAGGGATACCAACCCCTGTTTAAAAGTTAGTGCCGTAACTGGATTAACCTCTTGGAGAATTCGTACCATTAGTATATGCTTTAAGCTTAAAAAAGTTAAAGTGATATAATCCTTGATGGTCGAAAGACACTAGGATTTACCATAGAATTCGAATCTCTATAAGTGCATGCATGTATGAATTCTGCATAACTCATAGACAATAGATACGTAAAACTCATAAGGTGGAAATAACCCTAACTTACAATTCTCATTGATTAACTCCTACTACATTACTCGTTTCATTCTTTATTTTGGTAAACATTATTATACGCATAAAATCCCCCCTTTGTCCGCAGAACTTTCGACCAAAAGTCTACTAATAGTTGCAACACTTAGTGATCGAGTATTCCCTGTGGGATTCGACACCCAACCCAGTTGGGTTCTATATTTGATAGCGACCGCCTATACTCTTACGAGAGCTGTAGTTTGAGCGTTATCAAATTTTGGCGCCGCTTCCGGGGAATACAGTTGTCAACAAAGTTTGTGATAGTTACTAGACCCTTTGGTAAAAAATTCTCAGATTTTACTTTTAGTTGTTGTTTTTGTTTTATTCAGGTTTGTTTGAGTGCATACCAAACACTCGAAGTTCAGGTCAACCGTTATTACCCATAAATACTGAACCACAACTTATTGGAAGAATGGATACACATCGTGACATTGACAGAAGGGAGGCCCAACAGGAGCAGGCTAGATTAGCTGCATTGGCAGCTGCTCAAGTACATCAACAGAATATTGATAACCCAGGGCGAGCAACAAATCCTGATGATGAGGACATGGGTGATGATGAGTTACTGAATCCCAGGCGTACTGATGAAGTGGCAGCACCTATGCACAGGAGAGATCGTCAAGCTAGAATGAGACCTGACCGCCGAGCTGTGCAGGCTTCTTTTGATGATGATGATGATGATCTGGATGGAGCTGGTGCCACAGGGGCTATTATTCCTCCGCCCTTGGCACCTGGAGCCAAGTTCAATATCACTAGCACCATGATTCAGCTATTGCAACTCAAAGGTTTATTTGGTGGACTCGCAGGAGATGATACGAATATGCATCTGATCAACTTTATTTCAACATGCAAGTCGTTTGACAATCCAGGAGTTGGGTAGAATGCAATTTGGCTGCGCTTATTTCCATTGTCTCTGTCTGGGGAGGCAACTCTATGGTTGAACGGGCTAACTCCTGATTCTATTACTAATTGGAGGCAACTGAAAGACGCTTTCCTAGAAAGATTCTTTCCGCCATCCAAGAGAGCCCAATTACGGGATGAGATCAGCAATTTTCGACAGCTTCCAACTGAAGCTCTCCACGAAACATGGGAGAGGTTCAAGAAGAAGCTTATGCGGTGCCCAAACCATCAGATGACGAATATCCACTTGATGGAAATATTATATAGGGCTTTGAACTCGGTGACAAAGCCAGTGGTTGATAATGCTGCAGGTGGGTCATTCATGGACCTTACTTTTCTTGAGGCAAGTGATATGCTAGATCGTATGACAAATAAGAGTAGATCTTGGCATACCAGGGATTCTGAGGTAGCAAGCTCTACCGTATCTATTGGATTGACTGCAGAGCAGAGGCGTAGACAAGAGAAACATGACCAAGATATGGCTCACATGAAAACGCAGATGGATCTTCTTACCAAGTACTTATTATCAGGGAAGACCAAAAAGGTTAAGGCCGTTGTATCACAGGGAAGAGATGAATCCGACTCTGAGGAAGAAGCGAACTACTTGAATAATTAGGGGGGTTTCTGAGGAAATGCCCAAGGAAACCAAGGTCGGAACTATTATGATAAATCAGGATATAAGGACCATGATCAAGGTAGTTGGAAGAATAAGACCGACAGAAGTGGTTTGTACGTTTCTCCTGGAAATCGTGAGGCTGTGGCGTCTGGCTCTGGGAAGATGTCTATGGAAGATATGATGGCAAAGCTGCTGAAAGGAGTGGAGGCAACTAATACGGGAGTGAATGAGGTGAAGAACGATTTGTCTTCAATAAATTAATTGGTTAACTCACATTCCACTTCAATAAAACAGCTGGAGTAGCAATTGAGTCAACTTTCAGCAGCATTCAATCAAAGAAAAGCTGGGACACTACCTAGCGACACAGTGCAAAATCCGAGGAATGATGGATCGTGTATGGCTATTACTACCCGAAGTGGTAAAGTGTTGGAAAATCTATCTAAAGGCAAGCAGGTAGTTGATGATATAGCGAATAATATTATTGATGCAGAATGTGAAGAGGCCGAAGAAGCTGAAGAGTGTGTTCATGACGTCACCCCTAAACGTCTGCAGTCTGAAAAGATTGATAGTTGGAAGCAAGGTAAAAAGAAAGTGGTGGAGAAAACTATTCCCCTTCCACCACCACTTTTTTCTCAGAGACTGAAGAAGAAGGCTGACGACACTCCTGAAAAGGTTGATAATCGGAAGCAAGATAAAAAAGAAGTGGTGGAGAAAACAATTCCCCTTCCACCACCACCTTTTCCGCAGAGACTGAAGAATAAAGCTGATGATACCAGGTTCAGTAAATTCATGAATATGTTGAAGCAGATGACTATTAATGTTCCTTTGGTGGAAGCGCTAGAGCAGATGCCCGGATATGATAAATTCATGAAGGACCTTTTGACAAAGAAGCGGGCAGTAAGCTATGAGCTGGCAGATAATGTTCATCATTGCAGTGCAATCGCTACAAGATCGCTAGTTTAGAAAAAGGCAGATCCTGGTTCTTTCACTATTCCTTGCACGGTTGGATCTATGAATTTTGCTAAGGCATTATGTGATCTGGGAGCTAGCATCAATTTGATGTCGTTATTTATTTACAGAAAGTAGGGGTTGGGCGATCCTACACCAACCAATATGCGGCTCGTGATGGCAGATAGGTCTGTAAAATGGCCTATTGGTATCTTATATGATGTGTTGGTGAAGGTTTCCACCTTCATCTTTCCTGCAGACTTTGTTATTTTGGATTGCGAGGTGGATTCTGAAGTTCCCATAATCTTGGGGCATCCTTTCCTCGCAACTGGAAGTGTGCTGATTGATTTAAGAGCTAATGAGCTTTTATTTCGGCTGAATGATGAAGTAGTCCGTTTTGATGTATGCAAATCGATGAAGTAGCCTAGAGATATGGATGTGTTCTCTGTAGATGATGTTTATTGTGAGGATGAGAAAGAATTATCTGTAGAGAACCAACTTACTGTTGAGCCATTGTCTGCTGTGCTGTTGAATTTTGAGCATGAGGATGTTGAAGAATATGAAGAAACTGTTTGTGCTCTAATAGGAATAAAGTCCTATTCTCATGCTACTAAGAAGCTGGACCTTGATCTTAGGAATCGATCTTCACCAACAGTGAAGACTTCCATTGAAGAGCCACCAGTGCTAGAATCGAAAGAGCTCCCCAGTCACCCAAGGTATGCGTTCTTGGGAAGTGGAAATACACTTCCGGTGAGTGTTGCGGCTGATTTAGGTGAACAGCACGTAGAGGCTCTCATCTCTGCTCTGAAGAGGTACAAGAGAGCCATTGGTTGGCCTATATATGATATAATTGGTATCCCACCTGGGATATGTATGTACAAGATGCATCTCGAAGAAGATTGCATGCCCACAATTAAGCATCAGCGTCGTCTGAATCCATTCAGAAAATGATGCACCAAATATCTCGATGAAGTCTAAGTAATTGAGATAACTATGTCGTGCCGCGACAATAAATCAAGCGCTTAGTGGGAGGCAACCCATCGTTTTTAATTGTTTTTGTTGTTTATGTTTTCCTAGGATTTTGTCGAGCCACGACCAAAACTAAGGTGCTTGATGGGAGGCAACCCATCTTTCTAATCGTTTTTGTTGTTTTTAAATAAGTGTAGGTGCAAGAGGTGTAAAGGAGGAGATTGGTTTCAAATTTTGATTAGGAAGTATTGCATGTTGAAGGTGGTAAGTTGGGAATGAAGAAGTAAAAGGCTATGAGTTAGGCATTGCCTATGAAAATCTAGGCAACGAACAAGGCAAGGCCTATGCTATGGCCTAAGCTCTCTGAATCTAGAATGCCATGGCATAGGCGCCGCCTATGACTAACAATGCCATAGCATAGGCGCCGCCTATGCAAAAGCCTTTTGTCTCTGAATCTAGAATGCCATGGCATAGGCTCCGCCTATGCTCAACTAGGCTTTGCAAAAGGCGCCGCCTATGCCAAGCATAGGAAAAGCATTAGGCGCCGCCTATGCTCACTTTTTGGTCTCCTAATTCGATTCCAAACGGGTCAAAACCCGACCCAAGCTTGTCCTATAAATAGAACCTTAGTCTTAGAACAAAAATGCATTGCAAATTCAACCTAAGCGCCACCTACCTCTCCAAAATCTTTCAATAATTTTCCTTTTGCTCTTTTAACTTTGCAAGAACATCTTCCGAGGCCATCAACCAAGTAAGTACTTCTTTGCTCTTCTTTTATATTCCGTAAAGTACTACACTACTACGCCTATAATAAATTGTTAAATCTTGAAGTAGTGTTGGTGATTTGAATATGGTTGATTTGTTGTGATACAACTAAGTGAGTGAAAGAATACGTAAGGATGTTCTAGACTTGGTTCCAACCTGAATTTGATTTTGATACACTGTCATACTTTTGCGGAATCGACATGGTTAAGATAATTGCATAATCTTGTAACTCGAAAGCTTGTATGTTTGAATGACTTGTCCATCGAGATGAAAATCATGGTTAACTACAAACATGAGATGTTGTGATTATTTCTAAGCCATAAATTGATACGATATCTATGTAGTAGTTTTGTTCAAAGAGATGCATTAGTCCAAACATGAAAACATAGTTAAGAATACATGAAAAAGAATTGAAAAGGATAGTGAAGATGACAAGAAAAGTATGACTGCGCTGAATATATTGTTGGAACATAACACCTAAATGTAGGGCGATGAAGTCTGAGTAATCGACATCTTTCACTTAATTAAGTTTGTGCCAACAAATTAAGTATGGGGTAGTGCCACTACTGTTGGTTTGTCGATTGTATCTACCGAGATGAAGCTAACATGACTATTATTTTAATCTCAGGTACAATGTCACCAAAAAGTCGACCCAAAAAAGTAAAAGCATCTACCTCACAGAAAGGCCAGAAAAGGGGAAGAAAAGAGCAAGATGAATCCTCCTCGCTGCAAATACCTCGCCGCATGTTCGGGATAAAATGGGTCCTAGAGGAGGAAGGAAAGGAGTGGTACAAGAACAACAAAGTGAAAAAATATGTTCACATGGAGTTGATACAAAAGGAGAGTCTAGCGAAGAGAGAACCTCACATTTTGGCTAAAATCATGGCACTACATTTTGATTTCATTTTCCAAGATATGGGAGAATGCAATCTTGATCTAACGCGAGAATTCTATGCCAATTGGTCCCCAAATACTACCGGAAGTGAAGTGAAGATTCGGGGCCAAGTCTTGCAACTGAATGCGGAGTTCTTCAACTCTTTTCTGGGTCTTCCATCTGTGGATCCATCACCGCTCAAGGAGCTTTATCACAGACCTCCATACAGGGAAATCAGACACACACTGTGCGGAACAAGATCAATGGCACGGTGGAGTCGTCACAAGGATACCGGTCGGGACAATACCTTCCCGTATGCCTCCTTGAACAGAGAAGCACGGATATGGTTGCGGATAGTCAACTCTTGCCTGATTCCAGGGTCACAGTACACAAAGATCACACGTGATAGAGTGTGCTTGGTGTACGCTTTGATGACGAACATCCCCATCAACATTTGGGTGATTATTCGATCTTCAATGCGTAAGGCTAGGCTGCACAAGAGGTCCCACTTCAGCTTTGGCAATCTGTTGACTGCGATATTGATAAAGGAGGACATCGAAGAGGAACCTACAGATCATAAGCTTCCACACAACCCAAAGGAAGTTGACCTCACAAAGGTTAAAGATGCTGGATCTATGCATGGCGTCAACCTGACCACTGCAGAAAGACATGCTCGCGACAAAAGCTTCTTCCGCCATTTATATGGCATGACAAGGTTCACCATGATGAGCGGGGGTCGTGTTCCAACTGCTGCAGAGCTCCAACAGTTGGATTATGACTACCCAATAAATGAGCATGCGAGGGCTATGTGCGGAGTAGGTGTATATTTTGAGGAATCTCTTGATGACGACATGCCAACCGATGATGATCGACGAATACCAGACTCCGACGTGGAGGAGAACACCGATGACGACGACTCTGATGATGATTCCGATGCAGGGGGTATGACCTCAGACATAGAGGAGGAGTCCGACTAACCAGGTTCTTCTTATTTATTTTCCACTGAGGGCAGTGTGTCCCGTCTAAGTGTGGGGTGCTGGTATTTGTATGCTATACTTCTTTATCTGCATTTGCATTTATTTATGTTTGTTTGTTTTGTTTGTTAGTAGTTAAATTTTCGATTTTTTTTTTCATAAAATTGTTCAGATAGGCAGCATGGTATTATGACAAGAGTCTATGATAAAATCATTACTATTGAGACATTTAGGCTCTAAATGTGACTCAGTATGTGATAAATGTGTGGGTTAATTCCTTCATCTATTGGGTCAAGAGTCTATACTGCTCCTAATAAAGTCGACCATGTGCCTTGTGTGTGTGAGATGATAGTATATTCTATGTTTGTGGCTGATGCTAGAACTTGCCCGGTGTGTGTGTAAAGCGAAATAAAGAGTGTGAGTTTAGGAGATGATTTAGGCATTTCTTTGACAACGTGTGATTGTTTACCTTCTTTTTACCTACCCGTGGACATTATCCTAGTCAACCTTTTTGAGCCTTTAAGCCATTTTCTTTGACAGCCTCATATGTAGCCTAATCCATTTTTTTAAGACCATAATTTGATCCAAATTCCTTAGCGCTTTAAATTGTAAAGTCATGTGACAAAATAAAAGGAAATTGGGTGAGAGTGATGCCTTAAAGTGAATTGGTACTTGAATTTGTTATGAAAAAAAATGGCTATTATAGAGGTGTGTTATAAAAAAAAATGAAATAAAAAAGAAAAATACAAAGTTGATTCTATTTAAAATCGAATAACAAAAGAGGTGAGAAGGGGTGGTAGATTAAAAGAAAGTAGAAAGGTCGTTTGAAAGAAAGTGTAAATGGCATAATGTGATGTATTAAAGCGCTTAGGAAACTTAGTCACTATTTCTAGCCAAAATAGTCCTACCCATCCCTTAGCCTACATTACAACCTGTAAAGACCTATTTGATCCTAAGCTTAACATTCTGATATTAGTAGAGTATTACACTAAGGGAAAGCCTATGGTCATCAGTTGCAACATATGAATTCTTTGTGAGAGTGAGAGCAAGGATAATCTTATACCCATGTTTTGAAAAATGAAATACTTGTGAGTAATTATGGGTGATGCATTGTGAGACACACATGGTTGATGAGTTTTAGGTAGTCTTGTATGATTCTTTGTGCCTTAACTTTTGAATACGAATTAACCATCATCACGAGTCTATGTTGGAGGTTGAATTGTTTCAAGAAGTGATTAGAAAACTACTCTTTGTTAATAATTGTTGTGCCTGTCTTGATGAATAATTAGTGTTGTTACTGTGAAACCCTAAGTAGATGTTTATATGGACATGAAATATTGTCCGAGGACGAACAAAGCTTTAAGTGTGGGGTGTTGATGTTAGGCGTATTTACACGCCTAAAGCACCTTAATTTACCCATATTTTAGCTAAGTTTTAAAGGACAAAGTGTATAATTCCTGCACTTTTAGTCCTTTTTCCTGTAAGTGAGCTAACCAACGTGATTAGCAAGTTTTCAGGAATAAATGATGAAGATTTCAGCATTTTATGGACTGTTGGACGCCAAAGGAAACTTCACGTAAGAAGGAAGGCAGCTTCTGGAAGCTTGTGGACTGAAAGTGATGCATGGAGAACTTGTCCCGGGCAAAAACAGCATTTCTAAAGACTTGGGGGATCAGCAGTAACTTAGTAGGATTAGGACAAGTATGCAGTAACCCAGTAGGACTAGGACAAGGATAAAAACCCTATTTCAGTAGGACTAGGACAAAGATGTTATAAAAACCCTATTTGCTGAATTTTTCAGCAAGCTTTTTATTATTCTCACTCATTCTCTTTCAATTCATTCTTACTCTCTTCTATTCTTAAATTCGTTGTTGACATTATTCTTCATCTATTCGACTTTTAATTTTCACGACAAGAGAAACGCTACTAGCAAGGAATTCACGCCACAAGTGACGCCAATACTTCCTTATCGTGATATTGTTATTGCTTTGGTATGATGATATCCTCGTGGTTTTCCTTCACAATTATGAGTAGCTAAACTTCTCTGTTAGGGTTATGGAAGCCTTATGAGATACTATCTATTGATATGAGTTTGTGAATTCTTGATACGTATGTTGCTTATATCATTACTCTCTTCATCTTAATTGAATTCTTGTGGTTGCAAACATATAGAATATGCCAGTATAGAATTAACTTGTTCGAAAGAAAAGTTACATGTCTGGAAAAGAGAGAATGACAAGGAAATAGGGCTACCAACCCCTGTTTAAAAGTTAGTGCCGTAACTGGATTAACCTCTTAGAGAATTCGTACCATTATTATACGCTTTAAGCTCGAAAGAGTTAAAGTGATATAATCCTTGATGGTCGAAAGACACTAGGATTTACCATAGAATAAGAATCTCTATAAGTGCATGCATGTCTGAATTCCGCATAACTCATAGCCAATAGATACGTAAAACTCATAAGGTGGACATAACCCTAACTTACAATTCTCATTGATTAACTCCTACTACATTACTCGTTTCATTCTTTATTTTGGTAAACATTATTATACACATAAAATCCCCCCTTTGTCCGCAGAACTTTCGACCAAAAGTCTACTAATAGTTGCAACACTTAGTGACCGAGTATTCCCTGTGGGATTCGACACCCAACCCAGTTGGGTTCTATATTTGATAGCGACCGCCTACACTCTTACGAGAGCTATAGTTTGAGCGTTATCAATATGCATATCCATACCGGCGTGGTACCCGATCCAACATATGCATATCCGTACCGGTGTGGTACCCGATCCAATATATGCATATCCGTACCGGTGTGGTACCCGATCCAACATATACATATTCGTACCGGCGTGGTACCCGATCCAACATATACATATCTGTACCGGTGTGGTACCCGATCCAACATATACATATTTGTACCGGCGTGGTACCCGATCCAATATATATATATCCATACCGGCGTGGAACCCGATCCAACATATACATATCCATACCGGCATGGTACCCGATTCAACATATACATATTCATACCGGTGTGGTACCCGATCCACCATAAACAAGTATTATCAATATCAAATTTACACAACATCACAACATACAACACAATGTACCAAGTTTACAAGTACACTTAAAATCATAAGACAATTCCATCAAGTAAATTTTCAATAATCATTTATACACACATCTACAATCCAAGCATCAACAATTTCAAACATGTTCAAATACCAATCAACAAGTATTCATAGCATTACTTTTAGGAGTTATCATTATCAAACAAGTCACTCATAGGCACAATTCAATAAACCATCATTATCTCCAATTTAGCCTCTCATAGGCATCCAATAGATATAGTATTTTTATCAATATCAAAACAAGAATATTATTAAATAAATCACAATTTAATTCCTACACATACAAGTCACTATTGGAGTCTTAATTACTCATTAAGTATTAAAAATATCATTATCTTCTTAAATACTGCAACTTGAGTTCTAACATCACCACCTATAACTAGCATATTCACGCGTATCATCATCCTCTACCTCTTTCTACATAATACAATCATCACACTAATTCAAGTCATCTATCCCTTAGATATTACTATGCTCATCAATATTCGATCTTAGCATAATTCTCCTCATTATATTATTGCACAATACATACAACTTAATACCATTACAACTCAACTAGGTTCATCACTAGAACAACTAAATAAACCCATCATGTTCATATACTACATTTACAACAATCTCCTTTCGGGCACATAAAACATAATATCATAAATATCACATAATCAATCAATAATATAGTTTTTGAGATTAATGTTAAGTACTCGTGTCTTTTTTTACCTCAACTCCATGCCCGCAGGCCTAGACATGCTTTCTCCCATCAATTCTAAATTATAAAAATATAAAATAACACAATCTTGTACTCATTAAAACTAGACTACCTGGACGCCAAGCTTGTAAAACAAACAAGCAACAACCAATATGCTCTTTCCTTTTCCTTCATGCCTTGGAATAATCAACCATCTAAAAATCAAGCAATAATAAGAGTAATTATATCTTGGGGATTCAAAATCACTAGTTATATCCTTAATTCAAGGTCTATATCATTCCCCAATGTCAGTTATCTATTAATTAGATCTTTCAAGATTAACCCATCTCCATTAATAGAGTTTCTAGACTAAAGGTCTAATCTTTACGGAATTCAAGGTTCCTAACCATCAAAATTCATAATCTAGTTTATTAAATTCATGTTAGAAATCTTTAATTTATAGTTTAAAATCAGCTCTAGGTCATATTAAAAACACCCATGAGTATTCCCCTAAAGAATTCCACCATTAAGTTCTTTCTAAGGATTCTAAGATATTAACGGATTAAAAGACGAAGAAAATAATGGACAAACTTACCTCCACAAAAAAATTCCCCCTTAAGCTTTAGGAAATCACCTCTCTAGGGTTGGAAAATAAAATTTGGGATTTTTAGACCTAAAATATGGCTGAAGCTAATTTAAATACAACCAGAATATTCGCTATGGCGAAATCCCATTTCAGCTCGAAAAGTGCTCAGTAAAACATTCATAACTTTTTACTTCGAATTTGGATTGAGAAACAGTTTGTTGCATTGGAAAGAGGTCTTAGAGATATTTGATTTTATAGATAGTGGGTCCCTAACTCCTTATATTCTATAAGATATGTTCGTTTGAAGTTGGACCTAATAGAAACCCATATCGAAACTGTATCGAAAAGAAAGTTTTATACTTAACGTTGTGTTAGGGATATTGTATGACCTTAATTAATAGATAAATAAATTTCAAACTAAGTTATTGATATTAGAACCCATGAATAATTAAATTCATCGGGATTGAGTCTATCTAGACACATCCGAAGGCTAAAATCTTCGCCAAAAAGTTTAAGGTGACCTGATAAATACAATATTGACTATTTTGGCTACAAGTTAATATTGATGACTGAAAATTAAGAATTTTCATAAATTTATTATGAATAATAATTTATTAACGACGAAATGGGTCATTACAATCAGATACCAATTTACCATCCGTTCATCCCCGGACGGACATTCAGTGGAGAAAAACACGAGGTTGAAATTAGAGGCACTTTACTAATAGAGTTGCTTATACTACACCCTATTCACTCACTCGATATCTCTATCGACCAACCCACATTCTATACTCAATCATTCTATCAAAGCTTTTCAAAATATGAAGATACGAAGCCAAATATTTACACACGAATCACTTATTCTCCTTTCAACGGCCTAAGTCTTAAACTTAAGTTTTACGAAATAAAGATAAAGATGGTTCAAAGATTCACCTTGAAAAAGATAAATATTCAAAAATACCTCTCTTTTTTTACCAAAGCTATAGAGCCCAAATTAAATTCTGAAAAGTGCTACGAGATGCTACATGAATCTATTACTCAAATTGTCAACATTATATAAGTCACATCTAATCCACCCAACACACAAGCTCTATCCGAGACATCTGACTCAGTTTCTAGACAAGACTACTCCATGGAGAATCTACATTTGATCATATTCAAGACACCACACCACTTACAAGTCATATAACTTAGATATCCGCATGAACTCAATCAAGACTATTAAATTCATTCTATAAATCTAGCTTCAACATTTCACAAACACTATCATTTTCATCTCAAGATTACTCATGATTCAAGTTTAGTATATACTACTATACATAGAAAACAACATAACCTCTCACTCATTACACAGTCTTACAATAATTGGACGTAAAGATCCCAAAGAATTATAGCCTACAACACATTATCCTACTCAACATTATTAATATTCATAGAATCAACATACCTTAATCACTCAACAAGCAATATCCACCAAGTATCACCCAAGGAAAGATCAATCATGCCATTTAATAATTCACTGATTATCCCGTTTAGTATCATTCTTAATTATTTTACGAGTGTAACTAAGCTATATGATTTTTCATTGCCACCATAAAGGGAATTACTATCCTCTAAAAGTGCCATATATTAGCTAACCCTGTGGGACATGTAAATGCATAATTCAGCCACAAGGTCAAGTCATAGGTTCAGAGGCACGAGATCCAGAGTACCCTTAGCAGCTCAGTCCCAGTTGTTGACACCTAATTTTTTCCCTCCGCAATTCAATTTAATTTCGAGTTTCTTCAATTTTAAAATAAAATCACAACAATTATTTTGTTCAAATAAATGCTAGTTTAAATTACTTATTCAATTCAATTTTATCATTTAATTAATGATTATACATTCTTCACATTTTTATATATGAAAGTGTATAAATTTTGTTATCTAAATGAACGTTTTCATTAAAATTAGATTTTTATTGATTAAACTTAAAAATTAATTCAAATGGATAAAATCTTGGTTTTAAATATGATTTGCTCTCAAAATATTTTATTTGGAGGAATATTTGTTGGATTTTTATCAAATTAAGAAACTCGAGGTTGATTTGTTACTTGATTCGTGCCAGATTGCGATTCAATTTAGCGAACGAATTAAATATGACCTCAATTGAAATCAAATTGGACCAATTGTGATGCAATTGACCAATAGATATTCAATTTGGTTGTAATTTAAATAAGCCGTTTAAATAGTAATTCAATCTTAATCCCAAAAATTATCATTTCTTAATTAGGATTATTTTAATCCGATTAAATTTAATTAGATTTATTTTTTTATCCAATTAAATTTAATTATAATTATTCTAATCTAATTAAATTTAATTAGGGTTATTTAATAATCAAATTAGATTTAATTGGGGCCATTAAATAACCCCAATTGTTAACCCATGTACCAGCAACCCACAACAATTTCAGCCCAACACCCAAAGCTGTCCAACCCAGCCCATTTCTCCCTTCTTCTTCAATAGCACTAACAACAGCTAAGCACCGATACTCTATCAACAACAAAACAACAATAGCGCATCCAGTGACCCACTCGACCCGAATCCATCAACCCAATACGCGAACAACTTAAATCCCAACCCGACCCAACCTTTCTCCATGCGCGTCTCACATGGATTTGTACGAAGAAAGCTCAAGAAGTTTCTAGAATCGGATGAGCTATCCTCCCAACGGTTCGATTCCGCGATTTTAGGGTGTAATTGTACGATTTCGTACATATTTGGACGAATCTCATTGGTTCTTAGGGTTAATTTGTTTTTTCCCAAATCTTATTGGTCCAGAATTTTCATTTTTCTTCAAAGAATCCAAAAATAGATGCGTCATGGATAAAAACCGAAGTGGGGGAGGTTTGGAATTTCGAATTTCAAATTTCAAAATTTCCTATTCTAGAAAATCCCTAATTTACCCCCGTAGATAAACCCTAGTTGACTCTCTATAAAAGGGGAGTTTTAGAAGCAAGGAAGGGGATTCCGGTTCAACAGGAGAGAGATTTGAAATTCTGGGTTAAAGATTCTTGGGTTGGAAATTTTTTGGGTCCAAAAAGGATTAGAAATTCCGAACTCGAAAACCTAGGTAGAAAAATTCTTTTAGGGCGGCAAAAATGTTTTTTGAGAGGGGAAAACAAGAAAGAAAAAGGGAAAAATAGTCAGCTAGTCTAGTGTTCACGACGGTATTGAGCTTTCCGGTGGTGGTGGAAGTACGAAGTTAGCTCGTAGTACTATTTTACTGCTCCGAAATAGGTAACACTCCACTACGTTCAGTTTTTAAATTGTTTCTGCCTGTTTCTGCTTCATCTTGTCGTTCTATGGTGATAAATAATATCTTGGTGTGCTGGGATGTTCGCTGTTAGAGGCCTCGAAAGACATAGGTTATGATGGATGTTGGCTGTTTGCTTTTGTGATTTTCTTATACCCTCATTTCTCGTGTCTAAAAGCTACTATAGCTAAAGAGAAAATGCATTCTTTCTGCGTGTTCAAACTGGTTTTCCTTCTTAGTATGGTTATGGTTAGAATATAGGGTATTAAAACATTTTCCTTCATCTTACCTGCGAAGTGCAAATAATGGTTTGACTATGAAGTTGGTTTTGGTTGAGTCCAAGATCATAATTTATTTGATTATTGATGTTAAAATTTATGCTTTGATGAACTTTGCACCAGTTTTCTTGAAATTTGCCCTATTCATAGTTATTTGACTTTCTCTAGAGATGCCATTGTTCATGTTCTGTTGGTATTTTACTGCTTGAAATAGTTACTTTAGGATAATGTAAATCTTATATCCTTTTGGATGATATTTTGCGAAAGACGTTTCGAGTTCTATGCATATTTAATATTGCTTGTTTCTTGTTGTTTTCTTGGTTGAAAGAGGACTCTTCACTTTGTTTTTCCTTGACTCATAATGTCAAAAATAAACATTGGAATTTATCTTTCAAATAAATGATAAATCAATACTCGAAGATGTCCATCTCTAGCATTTTTCCTAACTCCATTTATTTTTTCATAGCTTGTTATGATTGACGTCAAAAATTTGAATTTTTTTTTGTTTCTTAGTCAAGCATGTTTTAAATAAGGATTTTGCCTGTTGTAGTGTAGACGGACCAAAAGAGGTCTTATTGGAGCGATATTTTGAAAACAAAAATCAAATCTTTCTCTATTTTTATGGTTCTTCGAAACTGTATTTTAGTTTGCTGAACCAAGATATGAAAGTCGCTCTTAATTCATGAGGATGGGTTGGTCAAGTGTCAAATTCTTACTTCTTTTTTTTTAGTCTTTAATGTCTGCAAGTATCATGTTATGAAGATGCTTCTATTTTTCTCTTGATAAAAATAATACAGGATCTTGGTTATCCATAAAGTTGACTTTTTCATCAATTGTTAGCTTCCTTCTTTATATCCCAACTAAAGGCAGTGCATTGATTTTCCTTGCATATTCGTTGAAAATCTGGTTTAATTTTTTTTTCTAAAAATTTTGGTGATTATATCGGTACCATATACGATCGAAAGTAGTTGAGACTTGGTTATTTAAGCTTCCTAACACTCTCTTGAAATAATTTAGAGATTATAGAATGTGGATTTATTTGTCCAAGTGTATTGATTAACACATTCGTTAACTAATTAACTCGCTTACAAGCCATATACTTTTATAATCTTGAGGCTCATGTATTTATGTTTTTTATAGTTCACATGTATATATGTAGCAAGCGAATTGCTATTTTCTCCCGCCTAAAGCGTTGTTCTTTTTATTGCATAATTTATCTATTAGTGTATAGACTCTTGAGAACGTATACTAATTCACTCATCTTTATCTTTGCATGAACCCGCATCGGAGTCCGAAGGGACTCTTTCCCCTTCGCATGTCTTAAACGGTCCAATGAGGCCTATCTTTCGTGTCAATTCTTAGAGAAAGCTTGAATATCAACCCTATGGTATACTGGGCGCAAGGAGATGAAAGAAGAAAATTGGTTAAAGTTCCACTTTGAAGCGGTTAAGAGACAAAAGTCTCATTTATTATTTCATTTTATATATTTATTGTCGTCATTTATTTATTTACTTATATATTTATTTGTTCGTTCATTCATTTGGGCCTCGAAGATAAAGTTGTAAATTTAATACAGGTGGAGTGATACTCGAGCCAAAGGCTCGAAATATAGACTAGGACAAGTGGAATACGGGTTGAAAGCCCAATATCTAGACTAGGACAGGGTGACGGATTTGGGCATAAAGGCCCAAATCATTTATTTCTTCCTCTATTTACCTTTTGTTATTTTATTTGCTTAGTGTTCGAATCTAGTTAGTTCCCTAACTAAGTCGCTAAAAAACTGATTTTGCAAAAAAACTTTTCCTTAATCAATTACTTTTCCCACAAGTCGATTTTCCAAGTTAGTCAAAAGAGATGATTTTCAAACAAATCGGATAACCTTAAGTTAGCGGACATTTTAGGTGTCTAACACCTTCCTAAAACGTTAATAAGAACCGCTTATTCAGAATCTTTGACTTAAATGATTTTTCTATTTTGGATCGTTTAAAGTATTTAAGGTTTTTTAATTCCTTTTCAAAATTAAGTGGTGACTCTTATCAAAAAGTCAAAATTTTCGTAAAACAGAAATGACGACTCTGCTGGGGATTTTTCAAACTAGGTTCTAACCAAATGTTTGATTTTGTCTTTTGATTAATTGTTTGTGTTTATGTGTTTCGATTCTGTAAAGTTCAATTATCGCATCTCATGGCATATTCTTGTATTATTTAAACTGTTTTGGGGTTTCGTGGATGTCCCGGCCCCTGTTGTTTAATTCCAAAAATATGTTGGAAATACGAACGACTTATTAGTATGTGAGTCGTCTGATGGCTGTTCGTATTTTCAAACTCAAGTTGTCCGCTTGAGAACCAGTGTTCAAACCCACTCTAGACACCGAGGATAGAACGAAACCAAAACCCTATTTTAGGCATGAGCCTAAGACGACCCAATACCTGAGCGGGGTATTGGGCCTATTAGAAAACCCTCCCTGCGTCTCTTGGCCCCGAGTCAATTACAGACGAATCATACTTATGTGTTGAAAAAATATATATTCTTGTCTAATTCAATCCATTACCCTTTGGGGTCGGGGGAAGGCTTATCTTTGTCTACTTTCGTGTAGGATATGGCTCAACTACATTCCCATGAAAAGTTCAAGATGGTTACTAAACCCGATGATTTCTCGAAACTATGGTGGGATCACATAAGCGCAGAAGAGAGAAAGATTTTTAGAACACACATCGAGCATCTCCCTTCTTTGATCGAGATAGACTCTTGGACCGAAATAATCCATGTACTAACAAATTTTTGGGATGATCAAAATATGGTATTTCGCTTCGGGGATGTTGAATTGACTCCTACCATCGAAGAGGTATTGATTTGTTACGAGTGTAAATAAATGTGTTTTAAGAGAAGGGAGACACCTGATAAGAACATTTTAGTCTCGGTTGTGTGGGATCGTCAAAAGATCAAGGAAGTATTTTTAAATAACGATGACACCTGGCTAAGAGAACATGATGGAGCAAATATCACTTTTCGTGAGTTGTATCGTCGGTTTGGAAGATTCAATTCTTTTCACAAATTTGGGCATAAATTTGAGTCAGAAGCAAAATGGAAGGAGACGAGAGCCTTTGTGTTTGCGGTAGGCCTAATTGGAACCATTATGTTCACACAGGGGAAAATGACACAATTCATCCAAGGGTTGTCTCAGTGACCCATGCACTCTTCTTTGGAATGGAGTACAATTCTAAAAAGGTATTCCACAACTTAGCTCCCATGATTGTCGCCGACATATATCGAGCTTTGGGAAGATGTCAAGTCAAGAATCATTTCTTTCAAGGCTGAAACCTTATATTACAATGGTGGATGATGATACATTTGGTGAAAAATCCTAGAACGGCACAACCTGATCACAAAACAAGAAGGAATCTGCTAGAATCGCACGACATGTGGTTGTTTTTACACAAGTTTAAAAGGGAAGCATCAAATGAATTTTGGTTTAAGACTCTTGGAGAATTAGCAGATGACGATGTCCAATACTTCATTAACTATCTTCGTTCAGGGAAATACATTATTCGAGGGGGCGAGTGGCCTTTTCTAGTGCTTCCGGGTCTCAGGGGAACCCGTCCCTACAATCCTGGCAGAGTTCTTAGGCAATTCGAGATCAAGCAGGAGACGCCTCAAATCGATTCTATGCTCAGATTTTTCACCGAATATGAGGAAAGCAAGCCCCCTCTCAAAGACTACATGATAAATGGATGGAGAAGAAGAAGGTGGACGGAAGTATCTTTCCGTATAGGGTATGAACCTGAAGTCAGCAACACTTACAAGGAGTGGTTAAAAAAGATCCTTGCCGGAGCATTGATTCCGGGGCCGAACGTGCCCACTCGGGTCGTGGATGTAGAATCCAAGTATCAGATCCGACTCCACAGGATTCAGGATGAGTTTCAGAAAAGTGAAATCGCTCACCGACAAATACATGTAGAAGATTCTTTAACGATACGTATGTTGAGGGAAGAGTTAAAAAGAGCTAGGCAAGAGGCTGATGATGCTAGGCAGTGTTTAATCGATTTGGATGATAGCATGGCCTCTCAACTCGATATTATAGGAAAAATGACTTACGACAGCGAGACACAGTTATGCGGGAGTCATCTGATCATCAATAGGTATCAAATAGCACAGGAGGTGAACAAGGCAAAGAAGGCAAAGGCAGATGAAAAAGCCTCCGATAGCTAGTTTTTCTATTTCCCCTGTGTGGGAACGTGTCTTCTTTCATGTTATTTCCTTTTTCCTAAAGATTGTATCCTTCTTTTGTTATCTTTTGTAGGCATTTATGCCCTTTTAATGTCTATAAAAGTTGAGGGATAATGGATTGACCTTAAACAATCATATATTTTTTTTCAAAAATCGTTAGGCCCAAACCCTTGGCTCAAAAGGGCCACCCCTGTTAGGATACGCATTATTATAATGTTTTTATAACTGTCTTATGTGTTTATGTACGTTTCTTTGGATCAAAGGAAAGTTTATCGTCTATGCTCCTATGGATGAATTAGTCTATGACACAAACAACTCTACATGGCTATTTCTTGTCAAGTATTTTGCATTGTTTATCACATGTGGAAACTAACACATTTGCCTTTAAGCTGTTTTACTTTATAGATAATAGAAAAACTACTCTGTGTTGAAATAAGCTGGCAGAACATCCTTACTTCACCCGGTCAAAAGCGCACGAAATCCCATCCTCTGACCATCATTCAATAATGACTGGAAATGACGAAGAAAATACATTGACTATCAGGGACAATGTAATAGCGGAACAGAGTGAGATGATTGCAGAACTCGCAAGAAAGCTAGAAATGCTTCAGGAGGAAATAAATCGTACTCGAGATTTGGCTAACCTGACCATCACTGTCAATGCTCCCGCTCCAGGAGGACACGGGATTCCACTCCATATCCCTCCCCTCAGTATGACTATTCTTGGGTATCAGCCAAATAATATATCATCCATCTCTTCCTCTCCACTTGTCCAAAATACCAATCGTGAAAATAACCCAGATGCTTATCATCCATAAAATCCATCCCTCGCCCCACAAAACCTTTCTCCGAATCCACAAAATTCAATCCCAAATCCCCAGAACCCATTGTTAAATCCACAAAATCTATCTCCAAATCCATCAAATCTACCTCTGAATCCACCAAATTCATTTCCAAATCTGCAAAATCCTTCTCAAATTCCAACAAAATACTATCAAATTCCACAGAGATTTTCCAATTTTCAAAACGCCCTCCCCATCTACCAACCAACTTCTTTTCATCCACGAAATTAAGCCGCTCTTCCATATCCTCCTCAAGTCATCATATCCCCTGACATATAAAATGCCCTTCCTAATTTCGAGATAGACCATTACGAGGAGAAAGAGAAAGAGTGGAGGACCGAGCATGAAAAGAAGTTTCTAGCCATGAATGAAGAGATCATGAGAATCAAGGAATATCAAGGGGAAAGTAATAATGATGATTTGGGGTACGATGATTTATGTGTGCACCCCGGAGTAGATCTACTAGAAGGTTACAAGATCCCTAAATTTAAAGTGTTTGACGGTACTGGAAATCCAATGGCCCATCTAAGAAGGTACTGTGATTAGATGGTTGGGATAGGAAGAAATGAGGCATTATTGGTGCGCTTATTCAGCCGATGCTTAAGCGGCGAATCCTTAGATTGGTTTATGTCTCAAGAACTAAAAAGATGGTCTAATTGGAAGACGTTGGCTAAAATTTTTCTTGATAGATTTGCATTTAACATTGAGATAGTCCCTGATCGGTACTCACTAGATCATATTAAGTAGAAGAATGATGAGAGCTTTTGAGACTATGCCTTCCGTTATAGGAAAGAGGATGCTAAAGTGTAACCTCCTATGTTTGAGGAGGAGATGGAATCCATATTCTCTCGTGCTCAGGAGGGAGAATTTTATACTAGGATGGTATTCACGGTTAGGGCGACATTCGCAGATTTGGTGAAAATTGGGGAATCTTTAGAAGAAGGCATTCAAACAGGAAAGATTGTCAAAACCCCAACATCATCTGGGACTTCTATGTTCCCAAAGAAGAAAAGGGAAGACGTAGGTTAGGTCTCTAATGATTCTTTTGATAAATTGAAGAGGAAATTCAAGCCTAGGAATATTCTTTCCTCACCAATGTCACCAATTCTTCAGCCTGTATTCTATGTTTAACCCCAATATCAATCTCCATTTCCTCAGTGTCAAGTTCTGCAGCCAAATTTTCAGTCTCATATTCAAGCTACTCTTCCAAACAATCAAATAAACTTCCAAGCGCCTCCAAACTATCATCAAGTACCTCCTCCTGCTAATCAAAATTAGTATAACCCCCCACGTATAAACCTTGAAAAGAAGCCCCCTAGAAAATTCACTTCATTGGCTGAAAGTCGTAACCAACTCTTTGGAAGATTAATGAAGGCTGGTTATTTACAGCCTATTCCACCAAAGCCTACCAATCATAATTCTCGATTCTTTCATGCCAATCAAAATTGTGCCTATCATTCAGGAGCAGCGGGGCACAGTACCGAAGATTGTATTAACTTGAAACATAAGATCCAAGATTTGATCGATCATAAGGTCATCACGCTTCAGTCGCCGACACCAAATGTTAATAGTAATCCATTGCCTAATCATGGGGGACCTACAGTTAACATGATTTAAATAGAGGGTGAATAGGCGTCTAGCAAGGCCATCACTAAGGTAAATTCAGAAGGACTCAAAAGAACAGAATAAGTGGAGAAGATAGAGAAAGTTGTGGCTGCCTTAAGTAAGGATTTGGAAGGAATTATTGAGCCTGTTATGGTCCCAAAAAAAGAATTTAAGCAGGGAATAGAGTACCAACCAAGAAAGGAAGATGAGATAGAAGATAATTCAAAGGAGAGTCTATTTTGGCCCTTTCCACTCTTGTACCAGTCATTTCCCGTACATGAGATCTCAAAAGATGATGGTCTTAAGGATAGGATAGGAGATCTGTTTGAAGGATGCAATGCTCTACCAGAAAATTTCCCAAAGTCCGTTGGGGTGAAGAAGATTGCATCAGGGGAGGCCTTGCAAAACTGGACCTCCACTCCGCTTATAACCCGTCACCCATCGTGGTAGATGAAAGGACAATTACTAATAGTTTTTAAAATTGGTGATGATCCAGAGGAGGCATTGCGATCCACCCTTTTATGTCTCAAATTTTCATTTTATGTTTTACAACTTTAAAAAAGGCATGGGCCCACATTTGTGTGGGTCATGAGCCATTGTTTTTATTTATTTTCCAAAAAAACCTCCCCTTATTTAAAAAGTTTTTTTTTTAAATATGATTATCTAGAGTGGTTTATTTTGGTAGCAATAATTTTAAAACCTGCCAATGTCATGTCATGTCAAGGGTTAAACGAACAAAGCAAAGGAAATAATGATGAACAGAAAAAGTGATGAGGAGTAGTTAGTAGTAGATACAGAGGAATGTGAAAATAAAAAAAAGCCCAACCTGGAGGAGCCCTAATCCTACCTGAGATGGATGGTCAAGAGTGGACCAAACAAATCAATTCTGATGCGGTAAAGAGATATTGTGCTTGAAAGATGTTATAGTTTTTGTTTCTTGGCTTATTTGTAATCGCCTTTATAATAGTATCAATTTTATGATGTGTAATTGCCTAGAACCCCTTCCCTTTTATGTACGAACTACGTTTGACCTGAATTCCCAAAAGGGATACGTAGGCGGCCTATGTCGACTTCGGTCAACCCCTTAGGAAAATTTATCATTTCCTTTTATGTACGAACTACGTTTGACCTGAATTCTCAAGAATGAGATACGTAGGCGGCCTATGTCGTCTTCATTCAACCCCTTAGGAAAATTTATCCTTTCCTTTTATGTATGAACTACGTGATGACCTGAATTCTCAAGAATGAGATACGTAGGTGTCCTATGTTGGCTTCGGTCAACCTATTAGATTTTTTTATATATCCTTAGTGTAGTCTTGAACTACGTTTGATCTGATTCCTGCTTCAACGGGATACGTAGGCGCCCCAATGGCTCAGTCATATAATCCCAGAAAATAGAAACTGGGGTAGAATTTTCGAGAAGGAATCTCGAAAATTCATAAAAGGAAGATCGTCATCCAACAAAGAGAACGAAGACCTATAAAGACTTCGGATCCTCTCGAGTTGGCATCATATCAAACAACTTTAAACTGGAGCAAAAATTTTGAGGGAAGCCTCAAAATTTCCACCAAATACTAGAATATATTTCAAATTCCCCGGCACTATAGGTCGAAGTCAAGATTTGAGAATCATAACCTGTGATAAAGTCTAGGTAAACTAAATCTTCGGCTATGAAGAAACCATTTGTATAACCCTCTAACAATGATGATGAGTTCTGGAACTCCTCCATCAGATATAGTCAAAACTAAGAGAAATACGTTCATTGAGCTATTACATGACATGACTGACAAAGATTTTCGAAAGCTTGTATAGAAACTTTTGAAACTATTTGCTAAAAATAAGCCTACTTTTGAAAAATCTTTACAAAATCTTTTACTTAGTGATTGCCTAGGCGTCTATAGGAGCAGGGATCCAGGGTGGAGGTGCCAACATGGTGGAGTACCCAAAAGATGGCATGGAGCAAATGGAGAATCAAAGAAGGTCAACACGGAGTAGTTTCACTCAAACTAATCATTTTTCTGTGGATACAGGGACAAATACACAAAAATAAGAATCTCTTTAAAAAATCTCCGAGCAAATTGGGAGACACACCAGAGCACTAATGCTCAAGAACGGTATTTTTGGGTAGCCCTAACAATGGGTTTAATACTCATTTATTAAGGACCTGTTCAATTGTCCATTCACTTCTTGAGATCATGGAGGACAAACAAAAGTGTTTTGTCTTCTTTACAAATATTGTATTTAGAGTTTTTCTAAAAAATACTCGCTAGAAAAAGCGACTTTGTGTCTACTAATAGTCTACCTTGAGTACAGGTACATGTAGAAAGCAAGATGTAGAAAAACAAACTCAGGTGAAACTGTTTTCAAATTGCCAAGAGGGCCATTCATATCATCGCCGAGAGGGCCAATTCATATCATTTCCGAGAGTGCCATTTCATATCATTGCCAAGAGGGCCACTTCATAGCATTCCCGAGAGGGCCATTTCATATCATTGCCAAGAGGGCCATTCATATCATTTGTTGAGATAGCCATTTTATATCTGTTGATACAAAATACATAAACGCTGGCGTCGAGGATATCATTAGT
Source organism: Capsicum pubescens (assembly GCA_030864215.1). Classification (NCBI taxonomy): domain Eukaryota; kingdom Viridiplantae; phylum Streptophyta; class Magnoliopsida; order Solanales; family Solanaceae; genus Capsicum; species Capsicum pubescens. Next base: position 276,246,218 of record CM061542.1, read on the forward strand.
ATTTTATATCTGTTGACATGCAAGAAATAAACGCTGGCATCAAGGATATCATCAATATTTTATATCTGTTGACATGTAAAGACATAAATATTGGCGTCTAGGATATCATCTTATTTTATATCTGTTGACGTGCAAGACATAAACGCTGGCGTCGAGGCTATCATCAACATTTAATATCTGTTGAAACGCGAGACATAAACGCTGGCGTCGAGGATATTTTATCATTTTATGTATCAACATCTGAATGTATCAAGAGCACACGATTTGAAGGGACGCCTTTAGGTCGCTATCTAAGAATGGGTGATAAATAAGATTTCCCAGAAATTGACAATTCGAGAGTCATCTGTAAGTCATATTATTTGAAAAAGAATAGTGTGCAAGATCACCTATGAGTTGATATCCTGTAGTTCATCCATAAGACACAACAACATCCTAACCGGATAGTGTGCAAGATCTCCCAAAAATTGATAGTCTGGAGGTTATTCATAAGTCGCAACTAAATCTTTACTGGAGAATATACGAGATTATAAAATTGATACGTCCAAGGGTTCTCTATAAGCCACGTCATATCCTAGATCGATTATGTGTAGGATTACCCAAGGACTAGCCAATTGAGTGATATCTATAAGTCATATTGGATCAAAGGTCGGATGATGTATAGGAACACCTGAAAGCTAGCGATTGCAGGCATATCTGTAAGCCATCTCTTATCCAAGGTTGGATAATGTGTGGGATTACCTAGGGGCTAGCAATTCAAAGGATATCTGTAAGCTGCCTCGTATCCAACATCAAATAATGCGCAAGATTATCCAAAGATTGATAATTTAAGGGAAATTTATAAATTAATCATCGGCTATAACCGGAGAGGTTATCATACAACAAGTGATATAGGTAACCAAAAGGGTTGCCACACCAGCACATGATTACACTGTTGTTGGGACCGTTCTGCATAAAGTATCGTCGGTGTCCAAAAGGGCCACCCACTTTGAAGACGTATTCAACTGGCAAATGGCATAATTATACAACAACCAAGAGGGTTGTTATGTTTGTTATTGCCAGTTATTTCATTCCAAATAGGTACATGAAGAGATGATTCCGCTTTTTAGGCCACAACTCACGTGGAGATATGGTAAAAGACTATATACCTCTTTCGTGAATTATGTTTAACACTAATAATTTTATTTGAGATATTGCCGAGAGCATCCGAGAGGATGAAAATATCAAATCAAACCCACAGGTGTGGACGACTCCAAAAAGGATGCAGCACAATGTGGAACTCTTTCTTAGTAGCAAAACGGGACATAGTCTAGAGAGGGGCATCAAACTCTTTGGACGCGAGCTAAAGGATGATCACCACCACCATCCAACCACACCCCTGTTAGAAGGCATATGGGTATTTTGGGATGTTCTAAGTCTCAGCTTCAACTCCGGGATATTTCTTAACTCATGTCGAGGGTAACCTTCTCTTTCTTCCAAATTCGAGTGATAGGACTCCTAGAGTTTTAGAAATTATGCCCTGGTAAATTCTTAACTATGGATGTGAAGAGCTCCACGTTCATGTTTAAGAGGTTACAAGCCTCTTTTCCATAACTCGATCAACTTGTCACTCATCCCGAGCCAAAGATCGTCTGAAATAAAAGACTGTCTTCTCTACCGATTGAATCAAACTACAAGCAATCTGATTCCCTGAGTTTCGAGGATCTGTAGGCTAGGATCTATTTAGAAAACTCGACTGCATTCCAACCTCCCCCAAATCCCTTTATTACCCAGCTTCTCGGTTAAACCAAAAACTCTAAAATCATGATAGTTGGTGAATTTTCTAGAAAATCATGCTTTAAATCAAGCTCTGTGAACTACAAGTGGCCTGAATTCTCATGTAACCTGAGATATGTAGGAAACCTAATACCGAGGTTCGGCCATGACTCTATGAAACTCGTGCAAAAACCAGCCTATTTCAGATTCGAATCTATGGTCGGACAAAAATTAGGAACGTCAACCTTCCTTTGCCCAGGGTTACATACATCCACCCTACCCAAAGGGAGGGGGAAGTTGTTGACACCTAATTTTTGCCCTCCGCAATTCAATTTAATTTCTAGTTTCTTTAATTTTAAAATAAAATCACAACAATTATTTTGTTCAAATAAATGCTAGTTTAAATTACTTATTCAATTCAATTTTAACATTTAATTAACAATTATACATTCTTCGCATTTTTATATACGAGAGTGTTTAAATTTTGTTATCTAAATGAACGTTTTCATTAAAATTAGATTTTTATTGATTAAACTTGAAAATTAATTCAAATGGATAAAATCTTGGTTTTAAATATGATTTTCTCTCAAAATATTTTATCTCGAGGAATATTTGTTGGATTTTTATCAAATTAAGAAACTCGAGGTTGATTTGTTACTTGATTCGTGCAAGATTGTGATTCAATTTTGTGAACAAATTAAATATGACCTCAATTGAAATCAAATTGGCCCAATTGTGATGCAATTGACCAATAGATATTCAATTTGGTTATAATTTAAATAAGTCGTTTAAATTGTAATTCAATCTTAATCCCAAAAGCTATCATTTCTTAATTGGAATTATTTTAATCTGATTAAATTTAATTAGAGTTATTTTTTTATCCAATTAAATTTAATTATGATTATTCTAATCTAATTAAATTTAATTAGGGTTATTTAATAATCCAATTAGATGTAATTGGGGTTATTAAATAACCCCAATTGTTAACCCATGTACAAACAACCCACAACTGTTTTAACCCAACACCCAAAGCTGTCCAACCCTGCCCATTTCTCCCTTCTTCTTCAATAGCACTAACAACAGCTAAGCAGCGATACTCTATCAACAACAAAACAACAATAACGCATCCAGTGACCCACTCGACCCGAATCCGTCAACCCAATACGCGAACAACTTCAATCCCAAACTGACCCGACCTTTCTCCATGCGCATCTCACATGGATTCATACGAAGAAAGCTTGAGAAGTTTCTAGAATCGGATGAGATGTCCCCCCAACGGTTCGATTCAGCGATTTACAGGTGTAATTGTACAATTTCGTACATATTTGGACGAATCTCATTGGTTCTTGGGGTTAATTTGTTTTTCCCCAAATCTTATTGGTTCACAATTTTTATTTTTCTTGAAAGAATCCAAAAATGGATGCGTCATGGATAAAAACCGAAGAGGGAGAGGTTTGGAATTTCGAATTTCAAAATTTCCTATTCTGGAAAATCCTTAATTTACCCCCGTAGATAAACCCTAGTTGACTCTCTATAAAAGGGGAGTTTTAGAAGCAAGGAAGGGGATTTCGGTTCAAGAGGAGAGAGGTTGGAAATTCTGGGTTGAAGATTCTTGGGTTGGAAAACTTTTGGGTCCAAAAAGGATTAGAAATTCCAAACTCAAAAACCTAGGTAGAAAAATTCTTTTAGGGCGGCAAAACTTTTCTTTGAGAGGGGAAAACAAGAAAGAAAAAGGGAAAAACAGTCAGCTAGTCGAGTGTTCACGACGGTATTGAGCTTTCCGGTGGTGGTGGAAGTCCGAAGTTATCTCGTAGTACTATTTTGCTACTCCGAAATAGGTAACACTCCACTACGTTTAGTTTTTAAATTGTTTCTACCTGTTTCTTCTTCATCTTGTCGTTCTATAGTGATAAATAATATCTTGGTGGGCTGGGATGTTCGCTGTTAGAGGCCTTGAAAGCCATAGGTTATGATGGATGTTGGCTGTTTGCTTTTGTTATTTTCTTATACCCTCATTTCTCATGTCTGTAAGCTTCTATTGCTAAAGAGAAAATGCATTCTTTCTGCGTGTTCAAACTAGTTTTCCATCTTAGTATGGTTATGGTTAGAATATATGATATTAAAACATTTTCCCTCATCTTACCTGCGAAGTGCAAATAATGGTTTGACTATGAAGTTGGTTTTGGTTGAGTCCAAGATCATAATTTATTTGATTATTGATGTTAAAATTTATGCTTTGATGAACTTTGCACCAGTCTGCTTGAAATTTTCCCTATTCATAGTTATTTGACTTTCTCTAGAGATGCCATTGTTCATGTTCTGTTGGTATTTTACTTCTTGAAATAGTTACTTTAGGATAATGTAAATCTTATATCCTTTTTGGTGATATTTTACGAAAGACGTTTCAAGTTCTATGCATATTTGATATTGCTTGTTTCTTGTTGTTTTCTTGGTTGAAAGAGGGATCTTCACTTTGTTTTTTCTTGACTCATAATGTCACTGGAATTTATCTTTCAAATGAATGATAAATCAATACTTGAAGATATCCATCTCTAGCATTTTCCCTAAATCCATTTGTTTTTTCGTGGCTTGTTCTGATTGACGTCAAAAATTTGAATTTTTTTTGTTGCTTAGTCAAGCATGTTTTAAAGAAGGATTTTGCCTGTTGTAGTATAGACGGACTAAAAGAGGTCTTATTAGAGCGATATTTTGAAAACAAAAATCAAATCTTTCTCTATTTTCATGGTTCTTCGAAACTGCATTTTAGTTTGCTGAACCAAGATATGAAAGTCACTCTTAATTCATGAGGATGGGTTGGTCAAGTGTCAAATTCTTACATCTTTTTTTTTAGTCTTTAATTTCTGCAAGTATCATGTTATGAAGATGCTCCTATTTTTATCTTGATCAAAATAATACAAGATCTTGGTTATCCATAAAGTTGACTTTTTCATCATTGGTTATCTTCCTTCTTTATGTCCCAACTAAAGGCAGTGCATTGATTTGCCTTGCATATTCGTTGAAAATCTGGTTTAATTCTTTTTTCTGAAAATTTTGATGATTATATCGGTACCATACGCGATCAAAAGTAGTTGAGACTTGGTTATTTAAGCTTCCTAACACTCTCTTGAAATAATGTAGAGATTATTGAATGTGGATTTATTTGTCCGAGTGTATTGATTAACACATTCGTTAACTAATTAACTCACTTGCAAGACATATAGTTTTATAATCTTGAGGCTCATGTATTTATGTTTTTTGTAGTTCACATGTCTATATGTAGCAAGTGAATTGCTATTTTCTCCCGCCTAAAGCGTTGTTCTTTTTATTGCATAATTTATCTATTAGTGTAAAGACTCTTGAGAACGTATACTAATTCACTCATCTTTTGCTTTGCATGAACCCGCCTCGGAGTCCGAAGGGACTCTTTCCCCTTTGCATGTCTTAAACGGGCCAATGAGGCCTATATTTCATGTCAATTCTTAGAGAAAGCTTGAATATCAACCCTATGGTATACTGGGCGCTAGGAGCTGAAAGAAGAAAGTGGGTTAAAGTTCCACTTTGAAGCAATTAAGAGACAAAAGTCTTATTTATTATTTTATTTTATATATTTATTGTCGTCTTTTATTTGTTTACTTATTTATTTATTTATTTATTTATTTATTCATTCATTTGGGCCTCGAAGCCAAAGTTGTAAATTTAATATAGGTGGAGTGATACTCAAGCCAAAAGCTCGAAATATAAACTAGGACAGGTGGAAGACGGGTCGAAATCCCAATATCTAGACCTAGGACAGGGTGACGGATTTGGGCATGAAGGCCCAAATCATTTATTTCTTCCTCTATTTCCCTTTCGTTATTTTATTTGTTTAGTGTTCGAATCTAGTTAATTCCCTAACTAAGTCGCTAAAAAACTGATTTTCCAAAAAAACTTTTCCTAATCAATTACTTTTCCCACAAGTCGATTTTCCAAGTTAGTCAAAAGAGATGATTTTCAAACAGATCGGATAACCTCAAGTTAGCAGACGTTTTAGGTGCCTAACACCTTCCTAAAATTTTAATATGAAACGCTTATTCAGAATCTTTGACTTAAATAATTTTTTTGTTTTGGATCGTTTAAAGTATTTAAGGTTTCTTAATTCCTTTTCAAAATTAAGTGGCGACTCTTATCAAAAAGTCAAAATTTCCGTAAAACACCCGTCATTAGTAGTAGACATAGCAGTGAGTCCTCTTCATTCGAGGATGATCCTTTTATCATTATTGCATCAAATTTTGTTTATTTTTAGTAGGCGAAGTTAGTTGGGAACATATCCCATCAACTCCATAGCTCAGATAGTTTAGAGGCTTTACGGACAGATGTATCAGTATTCAGTTTTAAATTTTGAGTATTTTAAGATGTTTTGAACCTTATGGCCAGTTTCCACATTTATTATCTACATTGTGCAGTGTTTAGGTACAAATATCAGTAGAGGGTTAGCTTGTGTCCCTTCAGGGTCATGAGCACCGTGTGACATTTCGGTTCCTGAAAATCGGGTCGTTACAAACTTGGTATCAAAGCCTAAGGTTCAAAGTGTCTTAGGGAGTCTGAAAAGCCGTATCTAGTAGATTCTTGCGCATGGGTGTGTTGAGCACCACATTTATGTACATGAGGCTATAAGATGTTTTTAGGAGAAGTTTTCCTTCTTTCAGTATTCATGTCATGCGAGTGAGCATGAGCTCGAGTTGATCCTCACTCTAATACACCACTTTCTTCCATTTACAGAGTATACCTCCTCACAGAGATTATGTCTATAGGGTTGATGACCATCCCTCTCCGCCAGTAGATCTTTAGAACGAGAGTGTGTCACATGCCGAGTTTCGGGCATCTTTTCAGGCGCTAGCCCAAGCTGTGATAATGTTCAGGGTAACCGTCAGGCGATGGCCCCACCTCAGAAAGATGGGTATTCAGCCATAATCAGAATTAGAGATTTCATGAGAATGAGCCCACCAAAATTCTTTGGGTCAGTAGCAGGTGAGGACCCACAACTTTATCTAGAGGAGATGAGGAAAATTACCCAGATTATGCATATTTCTGAGTAGGAGAGTGTAGAGTTAGCATCCTATAGGCTGAAGGATATTGCTCATGATTAGGTAGTGATATGGAAGAAGGGTAGAGGGGGGGATGCAGCTCCCGTGACTTGCCAAGAGTTTCAGGGTGCCTTCTTTGATAATTTTTTCCTACTAGAGATGAGAGAGTCTAAGGTAGAGGAGTTCATGAACCTAAGGAAAGGCTCCATGACAGTGAAAGAGTATTGTCTTAAGTTTAACCAATTAGCTAAGTATGCTCCTGACTTGATAGCTGACCCTAGAGCGAGTATGAGTAAGTTTGTGACTGGTGTGTCCGGGTTAGTGTTGAAAAAGTGTATAACTGCTATGCTTTATAGAGATATAGACCTTGATAGGCTGATGATACATGCACAACAGATTAAGGAAGATAAGATGAAAGAAAGAGAGAGAGTGAGTAAGAGAGCCAGGATAGGTAGTCATGTTTCAGATATTCTTGTTCCTTGAGTAATTTAAGTTGATCAGTATTCTTATCCTATCATGAAACATTAGAGAATTAATGTTTCCAAGGGTGAGATAATGTAATACCCCGTAAATTTCTCTCGTAGTCTGAGCCTTAGGGCATGTCAAGTGAAGCATAAATCTGGTCCAAAAAAGTTGAGAAGTGTCTTCCCAAGTGAGAAATATTTCGTACCATGTAGAATTTCCATTATATAGAATTTTTCTCATGTAGATAATTGAATAATATTTCCATCGATACCAATTTCATCAAAATCTGGCATCGGACGAGGAAGTTATGGCCGTTTTATAGAAAGCAGTTGAAACTGCCCAGGTGCGACGATCTGGCTGACGGACCATCGAGCTTGTGATAGACCGTCACCCAGCTTGTCGCAACCAAGGAAGTGACTTTCTTTTCAATCCCAAGTGCGACGGCTAGGACGACGGACCGTCGAGGCTGCGACGGATCATCGCTAGGACTGTCGCGCTGAGGCAGTGTGGGCTCATCCTGGCCAACGTGCGATGGATGATCCAACGGACCATTACTGAGAACGTTACATCGAGGAAATGTGTTCTTTTTCCGACCGCTGTGCGACAGATGATCCGATGGACCGTCAGACTGAGCGACGGACCGTCACTTCGACCGTCGCAGACCCTGTTCATAATTTTTTTACTCATTTTTAAAAGGGCTTTTTGGCCTTTTCCCCAATATTTTCAGACCCTATTTATATCCGATAAAGGCTCACAAGTTCATTTCTCATCTTCAACATCAAAAACTAGGGTTTCTAAAAATTAAAACCCTTCCTTCTTCTTCAAGAAAAATCAAGAAATCAAGAATCTCTCTAACAGATTTCATGAAAGAGTTTCTCTAAGGTATGTAGATGTTGATTCTTGGAGACCTTTCATCCAAGAATCTCAAAAACCCGTTTCTAAAATTCAAAGATCTTATGTTTGTGGGTTTTCATGATTTATGTGAGTTAAAATTGATGTTCATGCTATTATTGAGTTTTGATTCATGTTTGTTTGCAAGGTTTTCAAGCTTTGACCCTAGTATGTGATATTCATGTGATGTTCATGATAAACCCTCTTCAATTTGCTTGTGAAGTGATGTGTTCATGTTAATTAAGTGAAGAAAATTGTTGAATAAGCAAAGCATGCTCCCTATATGTTTGATAAAATGCTTATGTGAAGGAATTAGATCCATTATAGCATGTTGACTAGAAATTCCCAATTGTGTGCAAGCCCATGAATGTGAAGTGTTTGTTGAAAAGCCTTAGTGAATGAATTGTGACATGATAGCATGAAATTCCCCAATTATGTGATTTTTGATACATGCTAAGACTTTAATACATGCCAAGTGTTTGATGCAAGACCTTGTTGAATGGAGCATGGTCCAATAGTATGTCCCCCTATGTTATTACATGTTTAGGATTCCTAAATGATTGAAGTGATGCCTTAGTGATTGTGATGGTGAATGATTGTCCATGGTCTTGATTATTCAAGAATGGTTATGTTTTACTTTTATGTTATCGAGTCGTGGGGGTATTTATACTCGATAATTTAGCTGTTGTCTAGAGCCCATGTCAGTTTTCATGATAATTCTAGTCGATCCATGATTCTCAAAACTCAGTGAGTTATAGAACTCCGTATTCTCAGACAGATACAAAACTTAAGAAATCTCAGTAATCTCTGTAATCGCCGTAATCTCAGTATCTCTAGTAATCTAGCCTCAGTTCTGTACCCATCTCAGATCTAGTAGTATTCAAGTGTTCAGTTCTGACCTCTGTAGTAATCGAGTACTCTATTCAAAGCTCAGTGTCATTCAGTCAACTAACGAGATTCAGTAGTATTCCATCAGATACGGAACCAAGTGAATTCAGCTTAACTCAGTCAGACCATTCGAGAAACATGATCAGTATCAGATTCAGTTTAGTTTGTATTCAGTTAAGAATCAGTTTAAAGTCATTCAGTTGGGAGTAGGAGCTAGCACCGAGCGAGGGTAGGGATGACGGCTCCCCATCAGAGAGGCAGAGTCATTAGGAGCAATCCTTGAACTCCAAAACTGCATAGCCAGCGCAGGATGCAAGAGTCACCCGTCAGGAAAGGCTGGTCACCTATCATATAGGTTTGACTATTATATGCCTTAGGATTGATTTTTTGCGAGGGGCACCCGTCAGATAGGCTTGACTAGAGAGGTCTTTTACCATGGCATGGTATTGATACCTGTAACGCCCCAAAATTGGGTCCCGATACATCATACGGTGGTGACCCTAAGCACCGTGTGACGTCTCGGGACCCGATTTTGGGGAGTTACAAACTTGGTATCAGAGCACAGAGTTTAAGTATCCTAGGGTGTCTATGAAGTCCTGTCTAGTAGATTCTTGCGGAATGGTACGGAGACGTCTGTACTTTACTTCGAGAGGCTACAGGGCATTTAGGAAATGTTTCCCTTCTTTCAAGTCTAAGATCATGCTATAAAAAAGTTCTCTAAGAAGCTTATATAGATTCTCATCTTACTCTATTGTGGCCAACTCTGCCTCATTTTTAAGGTATCAAAAATAGTTAATCTTAATTCTCCGTAGATAGTTATGGGATCGTAAGAGATCTAGAAAGTATCCTGTCAGTGCTTTTGAGTTCCAAAGATTGAAGTACTTTATTCATGTTCATAAAAGTCGTGAACTAAACCTAGGTTAGATGTGCATTCAGATTCTTCCTCAGAATCTACAATGTTAATCTATACTTCTCTCTCTATGTATTATTTTTGAGATAACATAATTCGCAAGCTCCAGTTCTTCCCTAGGTAATGCTTCTATATTTTCTAGAAGAAATTTCAAAAGTTACACAAAGGGCTTGAGAGGAGCTCTCTAGTGTGTTAAGTTCCTTAAGTTGAAAGTTATGCCCTCATTCTTATGAGTTATTTAATTAAGACAGAGTAAGGTGTACTCTTAGATCATTGAATGTTGTATGTCAAGTTTCTATCTCTTGTATTATGTAATCTTGTTATCATTATCTTTGTGAAAAATCAAAGCCTAGTGAAGCTGTGTGGGGCTCTTTCGATTCACTAGCATAACTTCTTTGTTATTCATCTCATTTTCTTGTTCAAAATACAAACCAAAGTCTAGTGAAGCCGTGTCGGGCCTATTTCGATTCACTAGCACAGTTACTTTGTTATTCATATAACTTTCTTGATCAAAACACAAAACCAAAGTCTAGTGAAGCCGTGTGAGGCCTATTTCGATCCACTAGCAACTTATAGTTCATCTTGTTCCTTGTGCTGGCTGAAAATGTGGGATGTGGAGGTGTAGTAGTAAGAAGGATGGTAAGTGTGATTTGTTGAGAATAAGTATAGCGAAATCCCTTTTTGCATGCAATTGGGTTAATAGGAAGTGATATAGTTTGTTCGAGGTATGAACCGGGTGTTAACGGTATTTGTATGACAAAGAGTATAGGTTAGTGATGGAAGTACTTGGTGGGTAAGTGTTGTTAATCTAGGCGCTCTACAGATTGCAAGAGGAAGTTAAGTTAAGATGTAGAGAGCTATGAACTATGTTAAGTTGTGTATGAAGGATAAATAGTAGTGACGGGTGAAAGAAGGATGTGTTAATAGATTGTGAATAAGATAGGCTATATGATTAGGAACAATTATTATTGCTATGAAGTTTAAGTGGGCTAGTGTTCATGGATGTGTTTTTTTATAATCTTCACGTGGGAGTTATGCGTGAGATGGAGTTGTAAATTATGTGAAGTGTGAGACCTTAAGTTTGAACGATTGGTGATCATGAAGCCGAATGTGACGGTTTCCAAATTAATGGTATTAGTTGCCGGAAGTGACCTAATAGGCTTGAACAGTGTACACAAGAGTTTAAGTGTAGTTGACTTGTAATTAAGTTTAATAATATATTATGATGAGAAAGTTCACCCAAGATATTATGGGACTGCTTTAATTTTGAGGATTAGTGTATGTGGTGTAGTGAGTCGTGCCACGGGATTGTTAGATGGATAAATACTAGTTAGACGATGGATGATGTTTTGATGGCTAAGTTAAGGTGAGGCGTATGATTGGAAATGTTGAGCCTCTTATGTGTGATTTTGATTCTTCTGGGTTAGAAACATAAGTTCATAGGCATGGTATTAGAGGGAGAAGACAGAAGTAGCATGGTCTATCAAAAGGTTAGAAAGTATTCAAGTTGAGCTAATAGAAATAAGAGTTGAAGCACTAGATGGTGTACATTACGGCGATAGAGATGTTCGTGGAGATTCGAAATTAGTAAGCATTTGAGAATTTGAGTGGTGTCTTAAAGATAAGTGGGAGATGATAGAACAAGTAGTCAAGTCAAGCTTTTACATTTTAGTAGAAGTACCAGTAAGTTGTAAGTTTGCTGTGAGAAAGATCGGTGCTTGACCCAATGTTATTTCAGTATTTTCAGCTGTCCCAAAACCTACTCATTCTTTACATTTTAGTTCCATGATCTTAACTCATGTTCATACACGTGATGGAGAATTACATACTCTTCTAGTTTCCAAGAATGAGAAATTCAAGTTCTTCTAGCATTTGGAATCACATTCCATAAGTTATGAGCTCTAAATTCAGGGCATGCCGCCCATGACTCATATACTCAAGTTTTATAGTATGTTCAGTTCCAGTACTCAGGCAGTACTCTTATTGAGCAGTGAGATTCAGTTTCTGTTATGGGTGTCTTCATTTTTGATACCTTAATGAACCCATTGTATTTGATATTTTATTCCTAAGGCCTCAATAGAGAGAGTCAAGTTATTTACATTATCCCTTCATGTTTCAGGCCTTCATGTTTTAAAATTTTGTGACCTTTTCATTAAGTCAAGCTAATGGTGTTGAGCAGTTGTCTAGAAGGGAGAGAATATACTTCCTTATCTATGATAGAAGGTGGTGTGCTCACGGCGGTGAAGTGAAGTTAGATTGAGGCTAAGTCCTTGATACATGCCGTGGTTAGTCGAAATTTTAAATGTTTATTTGGAAAGATTGTTGTGCGTCGTTTTTATGCACTTCTATGAGGTTGTAGGAATAGTAATACAAAGTTTTTGTCTATAGTTCAATTGGTTGAGAAAATATTATGTGTGCCGTTTAAAGAATTGACCAGTATGTGTGAATGATGTAGTTGATGGAATCTTAGAGAAAGCGAGGAAGATGCTTTATGAGTGTTCGTTTAGAGGTGCATGTGTGAAGTGCGTATGTGGTTATGAGTATAGGCTTGAATGTTATGGTTGTATATCTAAAAGAATGCACCGCAAGTTAGCGGATCCCTAGTATATGATTATATGTGGTTGTTGTAGTAGCAATAAGAGTTATGTTTGAAGTGAGGAGTTGTGAGGCTCAGTGTGTATTGAGGTTCATGATATAGATTAATATTATAGTGTTATCTGGCGTATCTCATGAGTACTTGGAGTTAGGCTTGAACATAGTCGAGGGAGTAGTTGGGAAGTGTTGCTAAGTTTGGAAGCAAGGAGTTATGTTTCCCAAGACCTAGAAATTCCTATCTTAATTTATTCCATATGGTTCCTTGTTCCCATACGATAGGATTGTATCAAATTATGGTTCATTTTCTCCCCGAACAATGTTATTTGAATCATTTGGAGGGAGTGTTGAGGGACGTTTCATTTGGGCGCAAGTGGTCCTTCTTTTGATGAGATCCCCTTCGAGACCTTTGATTCTCAGTCTCTGAATAAACCAAAGATATCGATTCCTTAAAATCAGTCTCCTTTATTTAAGATCCAACTATGTGACCATTGTCATTATGAATCGCATGTTCTATGAAGTATTCGAAAGTTTGGAGTGAAGTAAGTGGATTGATTTCGTTATCCCAGCCTTTTGTCCTCATTTCCATGGTATTCTGTACTTATTCATCGACATTTGAGGACGAATGTTTCCAAGGGGGAGATGATGTAATACCCCGAGAAATTTTTCGTTGAAATTTTGTGCGTAAACGTGTTGGGTTCTATCTTCTAGAATGAATTATAAATTTTCCTTGCGGAATGTCTTAGATTATGACCTACCATTGTGTAGAGTATCGAATAATATTTCCAACGATATGTGGATCATCCAAAATGGACACCCGAGCGACGAGTTATGAACATTTCGATCGAACCGTGAATAGTAGTGAACAGTAAAGCTTGCAGGAAAAAAAGTACTGAGGCCTGGCGTATTTTTTCTCCAACTTTAAACAATCATAACTCCTTGTACATAATGATCTGGGTGATCTACTATATATAAATGGAAAGCTCTGCGAGTTCTCTTTCCGATGAAATTGGTTTTATCCAATTCGTATATCGGAGCAAAAAGTTATGGTCGATCTACTTCAGCCTAACAAAAGTAAATTTTTGGGTCAACTTCAAATGATCATTACTCCTCGTACACAATGATATGGATGAGATACTATATATCAATGGAAATATATGAGAGTCATCTTTCTAATGAAATTGGGTTCATCCAATTTGGATATCGGAGTAAAACGTTATGGTTGATCTACTTCAGACTATCAAAACAGTCCACCAAAGGACAGATTCGAGAATTATTTGATTTTTAGGGGCGTTTTGGTCATTCCCCCTCACCCAAAACCATCCAAACCCTATATTAAATCCTATTAGAAGTATTATATGTTATATTTCATCAAATTCCCTCAAAAAGAAAACCTTAAGCTCCTACATCCAACTTCAAGAACCTCCAAAGTTCACCATTAATTCTGCAAATTTATTCAAGATTCCAAGTTCCTAGTTCAAGAACTCCAAGAACCATCATTCAAAGGCACGATTAACATCCCAAAAATGAGTATCGATCTAAAGTTCATCATTCAAGGTATGTGGGGTTTTTCAACAAGAACTCTTTTTCGTTCTTGTGCCCAAAAGTAATTTTCTTTACAAAGGCATGATTTTTATTTGATTTTTATGAATTTGAAGCATGAACCTATATCTTATGATGATTATTATGAAATCTTGATGTTTATGATTTTGAAAGATTAATTTACATGTGTGGTGATATAAAGCATGAATCTTGAACGATATTTATCATGATTTTGATATTTGGGTCTTGAACCTCATTTGAAATTGTGTCTTTGAGAAAATGTGTGCTATATGCACGTTGATGTTAAATATTTGAGATGTTTTGAATGATTTGACCTTTTGGTCATGAATGAGTTATTTTAAACTCGACTGTGAAAGAAATCCACGTTTTTATTGATTATGATAAAGGGGTAGCAAATTGGCTCCCGATGAAAATTGTTGAAGTGTTTATTGTGGGTTTTCTTTAATGTGAGTCTGAGGCTGATTTAAATTTCTGAGCTAAGTACGGGAGTAATATTTAGCACCGAGTGGGAGGTATAAAGTGACCTTACTTCCCTAGAACTAGGTGCCCCCGTAGGACGTGAGCCTGAGGCCGATTTATATAGTGATCACTAGTGTTTTTGGATTGATATTGGAAGTCCTACTCCGATGGCAAGGATAGGACGGCTCTCCCCAACATGGGTTGGACGTTGGACTCCATGTGGCTTACATGGTTTATGTCGGTTATAGGATCTCCCAATGTGTGTGTGTGTACTCTTCTATCTGAGATGAAAACATATTTGCTTAAAAGGCTGAGTTTGAGAAAGTCATTATTCTTAAAAGATTTAAGGAATATATTCTAATGAGAATTGACATGAGAGTTGATTGTTTTGATGATTTGAAATTGAGATGAAAGTGAATTGAGAACGTATTGTAATGACTCACTTGTTTTACTTTACATGTATTATTTATCCATGATTTTGATGATTTAATTCAAGCTAAGTGAGTCATCTATATCAGCATGCATAATTTTATAAACTGTGATGATATTAAGATATTATTTTATATATGTATTGCACCCCCATATGCTCGGTATTTTTCCATGGTACTGACCCACATATTCGTATGTGGGCTACATTTTCTAGGAATGTAGGTACAAGGTATAGTTGCACCTTCGAATCTAGTCAGTTCGTGGTATCCAGTCAGCAGGTGATGAGTCCTTTTGATTCAAGCGCTTGGGTTAGTTATGCAGAGTTTATAGTGTTGTATTTTCTTTATTCAGTCGTATTGAGTTGGGGTAGTCGGGAGTCATGACCCGACTACCTACAGTCAGTACTAGTAGACGCTTTATAGACAGTCAGTAGAAGTTGATGTATTTTGTTTCAATTTTGGTTGTAAAGGCAAAATTGTAATCCTGTAAAATTCCATTTTTGTATCGATCCAATTCAGAAAAGAGTAAATTTCTGTTGATTTGTATGGATTTGTATTTTTATTCACTTGCTTATGAGTTATGCCAGTAGAAGGGTTAGCTTGGGGTCACTTGTGACCCTAAGCACCGTGTGACATCTCGAAACATGATTTTGGGGTGTTACAATACCCTTCCAGCTGGGGGTTACAGGTTGGACCCCATCAGTTGAGATTCGAGGCATGTCGGTTAAGTGACTACTTCCCAAAGTTGCAATTTTAGTATCAATCTTCAAAAATTAGGACTGTCAGATATAGTCATCTATCTCAGCGAGGAAATCAGATAGTACCATTGATTCATGTACCACCCGTCAGATAGTCTTGGTCCCATATAAAGTTATTTAGTATCAGATCTAGAGATTACCCGTTAGATAGTCTTGATCTCAATCTCATATCCTGTTGAGTAATCTCATTATCAGATCCCGAGATCACCCGTCAGATAGGCTTGATCTCAGTCTCAGATTCAGTTGACTATTTTTGTTATCAGATCTAGAGATCACCCCGTCAGATAGGCTTGATCTCAGTCTCAGATTCAGTTGAGTATTCCTGTTATTAGATCTAGAGATCACCCATCAGATAGGCTTGATCTCAGTCTCAGATTCAGTTGAGTATTTTTGTTATCAGATCTAGAGATCACCCGTCAGATAGGCTTGATCTCAATCTCAGATTCAGTTGAGTATTCATGTTATCAGATCTAGAGATCACCCATCATATAGGCTAGATCTCAGTCTCAGATTTAGTTGAGTATTCTTGTTGTCAGATTCGGACATAATCACTTCTCATCATTGATAGTAGATTCTGGAATCATCCGTTAGAGAGGTTGATCTCCGATTCAGTCAGTTGAGAGTAGTGAGCTCAGAATTCAGT
Organism: Capsicum pubescens; assembly: GCA_030864215.1. NCBI lineage: Eukaryota > Viridiplantae > Streptophyta > Magnoliopsida > Solanales > Solanaceae > Capsicum > Capsicum pubescens. The sequence continues at coordinate 276,262,630 of CM061542.1, forward strand.
CATTGATATAAGTATATTCTATTAATCAGCTTCAGTATCCTCAGATTTCGAGATCACTAGCTAGATAAGACTGTTCTCAACTATAATACTCAGTTATCGGTATCGGATGATTCAGTTGTTTAGTATCTCAGTATTAGTAGTAAGTCAGATGATAGTAAGGCAGTATTCGAGTTTCAGTATTTTGAGTCATGATGATTTCAGTTATGGTTTGTACATTCATGCATGTGTTCTCATTCAGTACTCTCATTATTAATCAGTTAAGTAATTGTTCATCCATGAGCCCTTGCATTTAGCCTTACCTTGTCTGCATACTTGGTACATTCCCGTACTGACGCATTTGTGCTATGGTGTTTTATTTGACACCATAGGTTCAGAGGCACGAAATCCAGAGTACCCTTAGTAGCTCAATCCCCGTCAGCAGCAGTAGATATAGCAGTGAGTCCTCTTTATTCGAGAATGATCCTTTTATCATTATTGCATCAAATTTTGTTTATTTTCAGTAGATAGAGTTTGTTGGGGACATGTCCCATCAACTCCACAGCTCAGACAGTTTAGAGGCTTTTTGGAAAGATATATTAGTATTCAGTTTTAAATTTTGAGTATTTTTAGATGTTTTGAACCTTATGGATAGTTTCCATATTTATTATATATATTATACAGTGTCCAGGTACAAATATCAGTCGAGGGTTAGCTTGTGGCCCTTCAAGCTCATGAGCACCGTGTGACGTTTTGGTTCCTAAAAATTGGGACATTACATAGATATGCACGAGCGGAAACACTTGAACTTAATTGAGTCTGGAACGTGATACATGAGCTAGATATCATGATCTGAACTAATTACCTTAAATACGTGGCTTACGGCTGAGGTCGGAGTTTGAGAGTCAACTTATACGTACCCCCTTACTCCAAACTGGATTTATTATGAGAAGAGATAATAGCATGTTGTATGTCATGAGAGTTTGGGGAATTCTCGTGTATCTCCCCCTTGGGACACTAGGTCCCTCGAAGAATACTGATTTTGCTGAGATACTGAGGAAAACTAGGGCAATGCACAAGGCACCTACGAACTGAATCACGGATGGATATCCAAAATCTGAAGCTAAGATAAAGTGATTAGACCTTACGTATTGCAACTGATACTACTAAATTTTTTTATGTGGGTGCTGAGCATGAATGCATAAATATATACTAACTTTATCTTATTAACTTAATAACTCATATCTTAATACTGCCATGTAAGACTGAACTGTACTTAGTTTGGATAGCTGGACTGAGACTATAGGGTATTAGACATAGGAGGTAATGACTAACTAGGAAATATGAGGTAACTGAGCATGAGTGAGGGAAAATTATATTACCTGAGGAATGCAAGACCAGGCGTTTAATCATTATTCGAAAACATTCTGTAAACTGAGGTACTGTAATACTAATAACTGAGTAACTGATGTCCATATGCTATGGTCGAGTAATCTTGAAATTGGACTAAGTTTCTGATCTGACTACTAGGCTAGGACTGGGACTGAAATTGTAGCTAAGACGGTAATTGAGACTGTAATCGTAACTAAGACTGTAACTAAGAATGAATTCTAATTTTCTATAACTGAGGGTTAGACTGGTATGGGAGTATCGAATTCTAATGGCTAAGTAACTGATAGATGAAAGCCATGGTTCTGTAGGATTATCTGAGTCCTTTACTAAATATTGATTACTGAACTGACACTGCTACTGAGGTCTGTGAGATGGAACATTAACACTACAGATTCATTGAGAGATCTAAATTGAGGGTATACATGGCATAATCTGAGTTTGACTAAACACTAGGAGTGAAGTCATGAATTGTGTGGGCTAAGCATACTGTAAAGCATGACATAAGTGCATGAGTCATGAGCTGCACGAACTGGGTTTGGAATTTTTGAATTTATGGAACATAATCCTCAACATTGGATGATCTTGGACTCCTCATATGAGGAACTTGAAACATACACTATTGTATGAAAAACGCATGGATATAAGTTGCATTCGAGGAACTGAAATGAAAAGCATGTGTAAGTATCATGATGGTTAAAGTACAAAACTTTGTACTAAGATAGGAATGGGTTGGGAATCATCTCCCCTTATGGATTTCCTACACAAACTGGTATTACTATTGGAACCTGAAGGACTGACATTCAGAGATTTCATAACCGGACAGTTCCTGTATACCTGTCGGGCTGTGTTAGACTGACTCACTGGGGTGGGGACTGGAAAAAGGTCCTGTTAACATTTGGTCTGACCTTAAAATAGACTGCTATTCAAAGAGTTACAAAAGAAAAAGAAAGCTCCTGAATCAGAAGAAATGTGAACATGTAAATAAGCGATTTGTAACATACCAGTGGCTGCATCAGGAGGACTTTCCTGATCCTGTCAGGACTGAAATACATAGAGTCTATTTGGGTATTTCCCACAGATAGCGTGGAATTGGCATTCTGCAGATTCGAGAGACCGGACTGAGTTGAAGACGACCGTGCTTACTTCTAGGGCCAGGCCTAGGATAATATCGGACCTTGTGACCTGTCTCACCACATCCAAAACACACATCACTACCGGATCAACATATACCCTTATGATACTTACCACACACATCACAAAGAGGATAAGTAAAAATCCTTCTCTCACTACCGTGGTCCTTGGAGCCCGGTGCCCCATCTCTACGGTTATTTCTAAACTTTGGTACTGATGCACTAGATGAAGATGGAACTGTGGCTGAAAACTTTTGACTATGCTGAGAATGGTTACCACCATGCGACCCTAGCTGAGAAAAACTATAACTACCAGTTCTGGCCTTCTTATTTTCCTTCTTCTTCTTTTTAAGTTTCTGCTCCTCAATCTGTTGAGCATGGACCATAATCCTAGATATGTCCATCTCCTTAATCAACATCACAGTCCTGCACTTCTTAACTACTGTACATGATATCCCAGACACAAACTTATTCATTCTAGATCTATTATTTGCTACTACATGAGAAGCGTACCTGGCTAACTGAGTGAGCTTGAGGGAGTTTTTTTTACACTCATGCTACCTTGTCTGAGGTTGATGAATTCTAACACTTTGGCTTCTTTCTGCTCTAGGGAAAGAATATACCTAAGAAAGCCATAGAAAACTCTTTCCATTCTATCGGCTCTACATCTATACCCCTTTCTACCTTTTACTACTTAAACCACGTATGGGCTACATCTTGTAGATGATAAGCACCTAACTCTGCACTCTCACTGAAAGTCACCCCCATGATATCTGTGACTTTTTGAACTTGATCGAGGAACTCCTGTGGATCCTCTTCGAACTTAGAACTGGAGAATAGGGGAGGATTTATTCGGGTGAAGTCCAGAATCCTGGCTGCAACAGAATTGGACACTAGTTGGCTGGAATAGTAGTTGGTCGATAATTCTGAGCTGTGATTGAATTGGCTAGAGTAGTGAATGTAGTTCTGAATTCTGCATGGGAGACATGCTCATCCAAAGGATCTGCCTGGACGGGCTGAGGTGCTGACTGATTCTCTGTTCCTCTTTCGTTAGCCCTTTTGGGAGGCATGTTCTGTAAACAAAAAAGAAGAAGGGATTAAACTGAGAGTTTGATTGGAGCTCATTCTCACTCGCACGACATGAATACTGAAAGAAGGGAAACTATTCCTAAAATATCTCATAGCCTCCTGCACATAAGTGTGGTGCACAACACACCCATTTAGAAGACTCTACTAGATGTGAGTTTTCAGACTTCCTAGGACGCTGTTGAACCTTAGGCTCTGATACCAAGTTTGTAACGCCCTGACTATGGTACCCAAAATTCTACACAGTACTCATAATCCTGAAGGACCACAAGCTAACCAATGACTGATATCTGTAACTGAACCCTGAATAATAATGGTAATATCATAAAAGAGGAAACATGAACTGAAAGGACATAAGGTTCAATACTGATACATAACTAAAAATATGGTATAACAATACAAAAATAACTTAAATAACTATCTAAACATGCTGTAGTCTGAAAGCCTCTAAAACTGAATTTTATGAATAAGGAGTTGATGAGACAATCCCCAACTAATCCCATTTGCTAAAATAAACTAAGTACTAAAAGAATAAAATAATCAAATAATAACATCCTCGAATGATGAGGACTCACTGCTGACTCTGACTGCTGAAACTGGAATGCTACTGATACTCTAGAGCGCGTGCTTCTTAACCTATGGTATAAAACAACACAACACAATTGCGTCAGTAGGATTGAATGTACTGGTATACAAGTAAGGTAGGGTGAATGCAATGGTTCATATGCATGAACAATACTAACTGACTGAATAACATGGACGTGAAAATACATGCATGAATACGTAACTGTATTTTAGATCGTGATAATACAAACTCATGAATTCTGATAACGTGGATTTACTGATATCTGGGTACTAATACTGGGATACTAAAAGCATAAGTCTATTGAGTATTGAGGAACTGATGTCATATTACTGATAAAGAAATGACTATTTATGACAGTTCTGATTATAAAGAACTGGTCTGATTTGCTGTATCTGGTAGTCCTAAAATCTGAATACTGGTAACATGAATTTCATATAATTAATATACTATTAACTTGGTGACAGTGTATGACAGTCCTAATTCTAATAGAACTACCTGATTTCCGTATTAAGTTGAGCGACTGTATCTGATAGTCCTGAAATAGTAGAACTGAACTGAGTTCTATTATTGACACTGTAACCGTACCTAAGACTGTAACTAAGACTGAATGTTGATTTTTTATAACTGAGGGTTAGACTGGTATGGGAGTACTAAATTCTGATGGCTAATTAACTGATAGATGAAAGCCATGGTTCTGTAGGACTATCTGAGTCCTTTACTGAATATTGATTACTAAACTGACACTGTGACTGAGGCCTGTGGGATGGAACATAAACACTACAGATTCACTGAGAGATCTAAATTGAGGGTATATGTGGCATAATCTGAGTTTGACTGAACACTAGGAGTAAAGTCATGAATCGTGTAGGCTAAGCATACTGTAAAGCATGACATAAGTGCATGAGTCATGAGCTGCATGAACTAGGTTTGGAATTTTTGAATTCGTGGAACATGATCCGCAACATTGGATGAACTTGGAATCCTTATACGAGGAACTTGAAACACACACTATTCTATGAAAAATGCATGGATATAAGTTTTATTCGAGGGACTGAAATGAAAAGCATGCGTAAGTTTTGTGATGGTTGAAGTAAGTTACAGGGATTGAAATGAAAAGCATTTGTTCTAACCTTAAAATTAACTGCTATGCAAAGAGTTACAAAAGAAAAAAAAAGCTCCTAAATCTAAAGAAATGCGAACATGTAAATGAGGTATCTGTAACATACCAGTGGCAACATTAGGATGACTTTCCTGATCCTGTCGTAACTAAAGTTCATAGAGCCTGTTTGGACGCTGCCCTCTGATAGCACTGGAATTGGCACCCTACTGATTCTGGGGACCGGACTAATTTGAAGGACGATTGTTCTTACTTCTAGGGCCAGGACTAGAACAATCTCGAACCTTGTGACCTATCTCGCCATATCCAAAACACATATCACTACCAGATCTACATATACCCTTATGATGCTTACCACACTCTTCACAAAGTGGATGAGTAAAAACCCTGCTCTCACTACCCTGGGCCTTGGGAGCCTGGTGCTCCATCTCTACGGTCATTCTAAACTTTATTACTGGTGCTCTAGCTGAAGATGGAACTGGGGCTGAAAACTTCTATCTTTGCCGAGAATGATTACCACCCTGCGGCCCTAGCTGAGAAAAACTATAACTAATAGTCCTGGCCCTCTTATTTTCCCTCTTCTTCTTCTTAAGTTTCTGCTCCTCAATCTGTTGAGGATGGACCATAAGCCTAGATATGTCCATCTCCTTGAGCATGGGCATATCTAGTCCTTCCCTCAATCTGGCTAACAGAGTGAAATTGAGAGAGTATTCTTTTACGCTCATGCTACTTTTTTTGAGGTTGATAAATTCTAATACTTTGGCTTCTATCTTCTCTAGGGTAAATAATCTACCTAAGAAAGTCGTAGCAAACTCTTCCCATTCTATGTGATCTATATCTGCACCCCTGTCTACCTTTCACTGCTTAAACCACGTATGGGCTATATCTTATAACTGATTGGCAGCTAACTCAACAATCTCACTGGAAGTCACTCTGATGATATCTATGACTTTATAAAACTTGATCAAGGAACTCTTATGGATCCTCTTCGAACTTAGAACCGGAGAATAGGGGAGGATTCATTTGGGTGAAGTCCCGAATCTTGGCTGCAACAGAATTAGCCACTGGGTAGGCCGGAATAGCAGCTGGCCGGTCATTCTGAACTGTGACTGAATTGGATAGAGTAGTGAATATAGTTCTAAATTCTTCATGAGAGACATGCTCATCCAGAAGATATGCCTGGATGGGCTGAGGTGCTGACTGATTCCCTGTTCCTCTTTTGTTAGCCCTTTTGGGAGACATATTCTGTAAATGAAAAAAAGAAGGGATTAAACTGAGATTTTGACTTGAGCTCATACTGACTCATACTACATGAATACTAAAAGAAGGGAAATAGTTCCTACATCATCTCATAGCCTCCTGCACATAAGAGTGGTGCATAACACACCCATGTACAAGACTCCACTAGATGAGTCTTTTCAGACTTCCTAGGACATTGTTGAACCTTAGGCTCTGATACCAAGTTTGTAACGCCCCGGATCTGGTACCCAAAATGAAACACGATGCTCATAATCTCAAAGGACCACAAGCTAACCCATGACTAATATCTGTAACTGAGCCCTGAATAATAATGGTAATATCATAAATGCAGAAACATGATCTGAAAGACCATAAGGTTTAATATTGATACATAACTTAAAATATGGTATAACAATACCAAAATAACTGAAATAACTGTCTGAACATGATGTAGTCTGAAAGCCTCTAAAATTAAACTGTCTGAATAATGAGTTGATGGGATAATCCCCCAACTAACCCCATCGGCTAAAATAAACTAAGTACTGAAAGAATAAAATAATCAAATAATAACATCCTCGAATTATGAGGACTCACTGCTGACTCTGACTGCTGAAACTGGAATGCTACTGATACTTTGGAGCGCGTGCTTCTGAACCTATGGTATAAAACAACATAGCACAATTGCGTTAGTACGATTGAATATTCTGGTATGCAAGTGAGGTAGGATGAATGCAACAGTTCATATGCATGAACAATACTAACTAACTAAATAACATGAACGTGAGAATAAATGCATGAATATGTAACTATATCTAAGATCGCGATAACACTGACTCATGAATTCTGATAACGTGGATTTACTGATATCTGGGTACTAATACTGGGATACTGAAAGTCTAAGTCTATTGAGTACTGAGGAATTGATGTCATATTACTTATTAAGGAATGACTGTTTCTAACAGTATTGATTATGAAGAACTGGTTTGATTGATTGTATCTGACAGTCCTGAAATTTGAATACTGGTAACATTAATTTCATATAAGTAATATATTATTAATTGAGTGACTATGTCTGACAGTCCTTATTTTGATGGAACTAGCTGAGTTTCGTACTGAGCTGAGCGACTGTATCTGACAGTCCTAAAATTGTAGAACTGAACTGAGTTCAATTAGTGAGACGGGATCTGAAACTGAGACTGTAGGAGGTAATCAGTGAACCAACATACCCCAAAATAGAGCAGTGTGATCCAACCTATAACCCTAGCTGGAAGGGTTTCAGTACCGTGCCATGGGTAAAGACAAGCTATGAGTAAACCCTCTATGATAAGGAGCTCTTCTATCAACCCCCTTTAGTAGGAAAAACTCAAATGAGGTTTCTAATCCCTAAACTCGTAGGGTACATCCCAACCTACAATGGCTATGTAGTTCTGGAATGCAAGGATTGCTTCTAAGGATCACGCCCTCTACTGACTAACAGGTGAGTCTCCATCCTTGGGTTCTCTCAGTGTTGAATCCTACTCCCAACTGAAGAGACACTGAACTGATTTAACCTGAACTAAACTATTACTGATAGTATCTTTTAGATGATTTGAATAGAGTTCACTATATTCCATTGACTGACGGAATACTACTGAGATCAGATAACTCACTGAGATTACTGAGATTACTGACTTTTCCTGAGTCATGTAACTGACTGAATTCTAATAATCATGGCTTGAATGAGAGTATCGTGATAACTGGCACTAACTCTAGGTACACAACTAAATTGTTCGGTACAAGTACCCCTAGGACTCGATAGCATGAAATTGATAAGACTTGATACTTCATGAACACATAACCAATATCAATAATTCATAATACAATAAGTTGGAGATTTTATGAAACACATGGTTGTCATAATGTTGTACATGGATGGATTTGCGTATAGACATGTCATACTTTCATCAACCTAATCTTATGAACATTCCATCAAATACTCATAATGCACACAATATCATGGAAGCCAGTCTTGGTCATAAGGGTAAAGCATGCATTTATTATTTGAGTCACAATTGAGCTAAAATACCCAATTTCTATCCTCCTAGCCACTTTTTCAAAAACCCTACATGAAAAACTTAGGGCATAGGTGAAATCATCAAATTACACATCATAAATAACTCAATTCATGGATTTCATCTTGCATGCTAACGTAGTTTCATGAAAACACGTAAAGATTCCAACTTGGGAATTATACAACAAGATAAACATGGTTACAAATAACCCACAACATAAATATCATGTTTTATAATTTTGAAGAGTGTTCTTGGACTTCATGGATGAATATAATTCATAAATCAAAACTTGACATACCTTAGTTCCTGATTTTACAAAGATTAACGAAGAGATTCTTGAATTTGAGTATTGAATTTGAATCCTTAATTGAAAACCCTAGCTTATTCTTGAGAGAAACTTAAGACAAACTCTATATTTTGGGTGAAATATGGTTGAATCACGTGTTATTGGGTTTATCTAAGGAGGGTAAATTGACCCTTTTGCCCTTAAAAATGCAGACATTTAATGACTAAAAACTGGGAGCCGACACTACAAGCAACGCGACGCGTTAATGGCTGTGACGTGATACTCGATGCATCGCGCCATGAAGGTATCGAGCCTCAAAAGTTTTGGCTCTGGCAGCCTGCACAAATATTGACCAACATGATTGGCGATGCAGAGCACCATGATCGCATTGGTCCACTATTTTGGGACTCCAAACATGATCTAAACGTGTTCCGAAAAATCCAAAATTTGTCCAAAAACACCCATTGACCATCTTGATCATGAACTAATTAAAATACGGACAATTAAGGGATGTTGAGGTGGTGAAATGAGATTGCCAACTTTTGAAGGCCAATAATAGGCTAAGTCTGGGAACCTAGCTAGAATTTTCTAAGTCTGGGACCCCTTGACAAGCTTAAAGAACTGAATTAAGCTTTAGGATTTTACGGAGTCTTACATACAGATATGTATATGTTGGATTAGGTACCACGCCAGTATGGATATGTATATGTTGGATTGGATACCATGTCGGTACGGATATGTATATGTTGGATCGGGTACCACATTGGTAGGGATATATATATGTTGGATGTCGGTATGGATATATATATGCTGGATCGGGTACCACATCGGTACGGATATATATATATTGGATCTAGTACCACATCGATACTGATATGTATATGTTGGATCAGGTACCACGCCGGTACGAATATGTATATGTTGGATCGGGTACCACGCCGGTATGGATATGTATATGTTGGATTGGGTACCACGTCGGTATGAATATGCATATATTAGATCGGGTACATTGTTGGTATGGTACATGAACATAGATTGTTCCCTGCAGGTCATGACTATTTGGGCAAAAAATAAGTCCTATAGAATGTGTGTACATATTTGTGTTGAGTCTGTGGATGTTTACAGTATGATTGATACTCTTGATGGTTATGTGGCTTGTTTGTGAGTACTGTTTGATCTGTTATTGTTGTATTGTTAATTCATTGGGTATTTGATTGTGTGATATGTATTTGAAAAAGTGAAACTTTGTACTTACTTATATGTTGGTTGACTTGCTTCATTTATACGAGTTTTAATGGTATCTTACCAGAATGGCTAGTTATTATTCTTTAATATTATAATAGAGCATTTGGTTGTTAGCCTGAGCGTTTAGTGTGAGTTGTCTAAGATTATTGGATTTATCCTATAGATGTAGGTAATGGAAGAGATAAGGTGAATAAAGAGGAATAGTGATGTATTAGTGTTGGATTGTTGTTGATGGTGTGAATTAATGAGGCTAGAGTATGTTAGCAACAAATATAATATTGATGGAGTTGGAAGAGAAGTTGAATGATGTAAGTTATATAGGTAAAGTAATAATGTTATTACAACCTTAGTTGAATTATATTCCATTCAAGACGTCATGATTTATTTTCCTTAATTCTATTTTATGATTATATAGACTAACACGGTCGACCGATGATGCCTACTAGTACGTGTAGTTGTACTGACCCTACTCTTCTATATTCCTTTTTGGGGTGTAGACTGGATACAATTTAATTTGTAGTTACTAGATGGATGACAATATTCAGCACTAACTTCTGCACTTTCTTCCTGACAGATGTTAGAGTCTTTGTATGATTTATTTTTTGTCAGGCTATGTTGTAGTAGATAGCTCTTGTACATGTCTGACCAAGTATTGGGATAGTAAAGGACACTTGTAAGAAGTTTTAAAAAAAGTTTATTTATTAATATTTAATTTATCTTATCAGTATTCCCTTTAAACAGATGTCTTTAACATATTTTTAGCTGGGTAATAAGGGTTCTCTTAGATACTTAGAATAGCGTAGGTACCCACATGATCCATTAGTCTGGGACGTGACAATCACAAACTTTGTCAATTCTTTCTTTCAGTTCTTCCCACATATGCCAAGAAGTAGATGAATAGACAACTCCACTCAAATGATTACTTGATACTATATTCATGATTCAAGATAACACAACAATATTTACCCTTTCCCATTGCCTCTATAATTTTACTCAAAAAAAATTTTCTTTAATGCTCCATCAACAATTTCCATTTTGTTTCTACCTAACAGTTCTATACACATTGAACGATTTCGGATTGCATAATTTTTGAAAAATACCACTTACATCAAATGAGTGAAGGTAAAAGGAATGAGTATGATCCATAACTGATCCAAATATCCATCTTCATGTGTGTGAGTGGTTGGATGATCATAGTGGTTGAATCCCTTCCAATATTTCCCAGATTCTCAGTAGAATGATCAGTTATTCTCAGAATTTGCAGAATTGAACAGAGTGAGTTTACTTGAATTGAAGAAAGCTTAAGCAGAAATTACACCATCAAGCCTTCCGGAATTGACCTTGATAGACTTCGTAGTTACCAGAACTCTTGCGGCTATGATACTATGAAATTAGTTACACCAGACAGAAGTTCATAGATATGATTCAATAAAGATGAGTACTCACAAGAGAGTAGAAGAGAAAGAGAAGAGAAAGAGCTAAGCTCATTGATTGAATGAGAGCAACTAAAAAATACTTTGTACATCTGATATAGAAGTATATATACACACACTGAGTTAGTTTTAACTAACTCTTTACCGACAAATCTAACTGTTAATGTGATCTAGTTAGGCTGCTTAATATACTAACATGTACTGACTAAAGCTCAACTTCTGATTTAACCACTTAACAACATGCTTCTTTTCTTCCAAAGCATAATTTACATAAAAATTTTGTTCAGTTACTGCCACATATGATATACACATAATCTTATTTTGGAACTTCATCCAAAATAAAATGCTTTTTGCTCAGCCCAATCTCATTCAACATTTCTAAGTCGTGGTCCCTTACTAAATTAGCTCGGTTCAGGACATCCACCTTATTTAACTTAATTATTTTAATGTCTGCATTCCCATGAATTTTTGTGTGTGTGTTCAACTTTATTCTAGAGGTGGTATATTTAATCCGAGGTCTTGGCTTGAACATATTGGAGGAAGTGATGGAGTCTCATGAGACAAAGTTGTGGATGCACTATGTTATTGAGGCCGACGTAAATACTTAACTGGAAAATGAAATTTTCAAAGCATACAAGTATGGCAAGAGTTTATATGCAATAATTCAAGAATGGTAAATGGCCCCAAAAAATCACAGCAAAGTTCAGAAATGTAGCAAAGTTTGGCCTCAAAAAATTGGCAACCAGTACAACAGTAGTTTGCATTTATCTGTAGTTGTAGCCACAAATTTACTCAAAACACATGCAAAATGCAACAGTTATTCAGCCTCAAATTTTCCCAAACGCAATAGTCATTTGGCTTCGAATCCATCATATATTATGTATAAAATGTAGCAACTACTTGTCCTCATATCTGTTCGAAACGCAACAACCATGGATATAAATATTTGTCCAAGAAGAGCAGAAGTAATAACCTCAAAATGTAATAGCAATCAAACCAATCTTTCTCAAGCATGCAACTCATTTTCAGCCTTAAAAAATCCAAAATTCAACAGGTCTTTGGACTTAATTTATGACATTTTTTAGACACTATTCAATTGATTCATTGTCAGATTACAAATAAAAAGACCACACTTTCCTGCTCTTTCACCTTTGTTTATGGACTACACTTGATAGAGGAAAGGAAGGATCTATGGGATACACCGAGAATCATTCACTCAATTTGAAAGAGGCTTTGGCTAATTATGGGGAAATTCAATACTTTTTATCTTTAGAATACGAAGTACATGGTGCTCCTGTTGCATATTTTAGAAATTATGAATTTTTAGTCTTATGTCGATTATTTTAGGACTGGGACAACTTTCTAGAAGAAAATGTCAATTTTTTTGATGAAATAGACAATTTATATCCATGTCGATTGAGTGGTTGGGAATCTTGATTGACTCCAAAAGTATGGTGGCATTGAGGTTGAGTTTAAAATTTCAAAGGTTCAAATCACTCTTTCCTACTACTTAATATTGAGGTTAAGTCAAAAGTATCGATTGAGGTTTGATTGATGATGTTGTGAGGATGAGATGAATAAAATCTCCATAATTAAGGAATCAAATATATTTATTTGTAAACACTCTATTTGCACTAATTACCATAAGATTTTAGATTGAAGAGCTTAATTTTTTTGGTACCTAAATATGCACTTGAAATTTTTTTTATTTTTACATTGTTAAAATTTATTGTGAAATTGCTTTTACTCAAAATAACAAACAAAAGAATACAAATTCGAACAATAGAAAATTCAATAAATAAATAAATATATTAAAAAAATATTTTTACCTCATAAGCTATTATCATTTCACACTTGAACTTACTACGAGATATTTTATAGAAGAAAGACACCATTTTTTTAGTAAAAAGAATTCCAACAACATGATTCTAATTAAGATAAATATTAAATTTGTAATTATTATGAGTTTACATATTGATAATGATATATAAAAACAAAGAAGTAAACTCAACTAATGTTATGAGTTTTATTCAAATATTCAAGAAAGAGGAAGTAACATATAGCTCTTTCCTTTTTTAAGTTCAGTTCCATCAAACAATAATGTGATGATTTCGTTACCATAAAAACACCCATGGCGTTAAGACATTAAGCCATGATTGGTGTGAATCATACATCCACACCAAAGTTTTTGTCCATTAAAAAAAAAGCTTTAAGCAATGTGGATGGAAGGTTTTAAAGAAAAACTTAGGTTTTCACATTATTTAAAGAAAAATTGATGGTCAGAACTTCAGTGCTAGGTGAAGGATTCACACCAGCCATGACCAAATATTTAATTAGAGAATATAAGAAAATGTAATAGTAGATCTCAATACCAATAGTGTATTTCTAGTGATAAAATCATTACATTATTTGATGAAAATAAATTCAACTAACAAAAAGGTAATAAAATTTTGGTAACTTCCTCTTTCAAAAGGGTTTGAACAAATCTCAAAATATTAACTAAGTTACCATCTTTGTTTTGTTGATAAAATATTGGTAACTTCCTCACTAAAAAAGGTTTGAATAAATATTAAAATATTAATTGAGTTACCTTCTTTGTTTCTTTGTAAATTCTTAATTTGTAAAGATCATAATTACACATGTAATATTTTTCTTAATTTAAATAATGTATTTGGATTTTTATTTTTTTATTTTTTTTGTGTTATTTTTAAATGGAATATCTCTTAGTAAGTTTATGTATATAGTTATAATAATTTGTGAGGTAAAAATAATTTTTCCAATTGTATTTGCATTTTTTTTTTCTAAATTTTTCTTGATCAAATATGTGTACTTTCTTTTATAGTCATGCTTAGTAAAAGATTTTCGTTATAAATTTTCAAAGTTAAAATATTTATTGTCTAAATCATGTAAGTACCCAAAAAATTTAAGCACTTCAATTATAAATTTTAAGATAGTTTATGCGTATTTTGTAGCATTTACAAATTCGTAAAGTCTAATCATAACTTACGAAAAATTTAAAATGTCTTGATATGAAAGTCTAAAATCTTAACACTATTAAAAATGTATAAATCCTTTAAAAACATTTTCGTAAACTTGTGATGCATTATGTTTCTAAATAATTCAATAATTTTTTATCTCTTTTATTTGTTTGACTACCTGATAGAACACCGAAAAGGAAGAAGACAATTTCTAAGTGGTTAGCCAAAAGAAGACAAAAACCATCAAGGAACTTGTTACTTCAACTATACTAATCAAAAGTAGAAGCCAAATAGAGGGATACCCAATGAACTCCAAAAAGATAGCCAGACTAAATAAAGTAATTCTCGTGTCTCAATTTTGTATGACTTACTTTTTTTTAGTCAGTCCAAAAAAGACATATTTTCTCTATTTAGTCGTAATTTAACTTTAAAATGCTCAATTTACCCTCATTGAAACGATTTATTCTATACCACAAATTTTAAAAGTCTTTCTTTTTTTCTTAAATTTCGTGTTAAGTCAAACTAATTCACATAAAGAGATGAGAAGGGTATGTACACACTAGTTTTAATCATGTGCAATGTAGTTGTATCCCATGCTAAATAGTAAAAACTTTAAATATATTATTAGAAATATCTGATGAGTTGCATAGAAATTGAAGTGAAAAAATATAAGCCAAAATTAAAAGATTGAGTTAGCTAAAATTCAGTACTAGTGGATGTCTCAGTTTTATTGTCACTAGTCAATTTATTCATTGTCAAACTACAATTAAGACGACTATATTTGTGTGCTCTATTATCTTTGATTATGGACTACACACTATAGTGGACAGGAAGGATGTATGAGATACTTTGAGGCATTCATTTACCTTGACAGGGCATAATTCTAAAGAACTTCGATACTATTTTATAGTTGAATGAAAAAGTACATGGTGCTCATGTGCATAATTCATAAACACAAATACAAGAGACATAATTTCATTGTATCATATAAGAATTTTGTAATATATCATATCAAGTGTATGAGAATATTTTAAAAGGGTTTCTTACACCATTTTAAAGAAGTTTATTCATATGTAATTGTATTACAATATATGATTTTATATTACAATATTTTTTCACTTGTCGTATACTACAATTAGGTTTTACGAGTTTGTAAACTCTCTATTCGCACTAATTATCTTAGGATATTAAAACGAACTGCTTTTTTTATATGTTAGTATAAATTGGAAAATAAATAATATCACACTGTTAAAACTTATTGTAAAAGTTTTTTACTAAGAATTACTACAAATACAATATACGTTTTCGAACAAGAGAAAATTTATAAAATACATAAAAAAATAAAAACATATTTTTACCTCATAAATAACCATCATTTTTTCTACAAAAAGACTGATCAGTTTACATATAAACTTATTATGAGATATTACCTCAAAGATTGTAAAAAAAAAACTTTTTAAAGAATATAGTAACAACGTCTAAATAGGAAAATTATTGAATATGTTATTATAAGCTTACAAAATGGCAATAAACACAAAGAAACAAAGTAGGTAACTTAATTAATGTTACAAGATTTGTTCAAATCTTTTGAAAACAGATAGTAACATGATTTTTTTTCTTACTTTCTTGTTATTCATGCGTTCATTTCCATCATATAGTGTGATGATTCTATCACTATAAATACATTCTTGATGTTGAAATATAACATCATATTTTCTTATTTTCTCACACTAAAGGTTTAGAAATGTCTAGAGCAAATCGTTCAATCAACAGAAAAGATTCTAACCTTGAGTTCCAAATGTGGTGGCTGAATGTTCCACCAGAACAACTCAGCCTGCATCAACTTCTAATATTGGCTGAGATTTTGGATGACATTTTACTAGAAGTAAATAGGCTACTAGCTCTGAATGAGGGCCATGTTGAATTCCCCAATGGCCCCCGTAAAAGTGCCTAGGCACCTCTTAAGGTTGGAAAAGATTCTTTGTCTGATTTTGAAGTTGAACCATCTGAATCTCATTAACGTATCTGTCATTTTTATTTTATATTCTGAAATATTTGTTATGAAATTAAAATATGCATCTATTTTATTTAGTACTAAAATAATACTAGCGTGATGTATGAAAAGTATTTATGAATAAATATCATGAAAATTATTATCTATCTTTCTTCACCTTATTGAATTTTTGAAAGATTTTATGTTTTTGTGCAATAATATTCAACTTTGTTGATAAGTTCATAAAACTAAATCCTAATTATTGAGTAAAAAGAGATTCTTATTACTAAAGATTAATTTAATGAACATTCTCTCCTTATAATTTATAACTTAAATACTATAGTGAATTATTAGCTTTATAAAATTAAAAGCAACAAAATTGTAACTAATGTTAAACATAAAAGTAAATCAATCAAATAAAAAAAAAACTAAAAAATTGATAGAACATGGAGATTGTTTGTGCTTCACTTATTTTATGTTTTTGAGTTGAGAACGAGGATATCATACATAATGAGTGAGTAGGTGGGTTAGATACACCTCCTACCGACTGGAAAGAAGCAAGAGAACCCACTAAACCCAATAGCGGTTAGTGTGAAGCACTCTAAGATAGTCCTCTCGCTTTGTTGCATGTCATCCCACTCACTGGATCAAATAGTAATTTAAGATATACTCAGAGAGAGCAGTTTCACTCGTATTAGGTTGTTTAAAGAGGAGACTGTGGATTTTTACCTCGACATAAGCATCCTTGGGTGCGGCCTCAACCCTTTTTTTCAATATAAAATGCTTCTCTAATATTCCTAAATAGAGTCAGAGGTGCATGTCCTTGTTCCTTCCAAGAAAATAGTATGTCAACTGTCTTGAAATTCAGCTCTTCTTTGGTTATTCGTAAAGAGAGGGCATCTCTTGTACAAGGAAGGATTGGCTAGTTAAGTCATACAAAAGATATCTTTTTTGTGTTTCTGAGTATCTCATAAACATAGCTTGTCTATTTCTCGATAAAAGTTTATCATATTGAGTTAGGACCTTAGCATAGCATACACAACCTAGTATCCTCAAGTGCATGAGAGAAGGTTTTCTCTACATGAGAGAAGGTTTTCTCTTGTATAGTTTCTCATAAAAATGGGAATGTTTGATTGTAGTCTAAGTGATCTTGTTACTTTTTGGATGTGTCTATGTTTTTTCTCAGCCACATCATTTTGCTAAGATGACTATGTACATGTTCTTTGGTGAATGATCCCTAATTCTTTAAATTTATCAGCATATGTTTTATTAACAAATTCTGAACCATTATCAGTTTTACACACCTTTACTGTTTGATTGAATTGATATGTACAAAAGCAAGAAAATATTAAAGAACAACACACACATCTGATTCAATCTTATCAAGTAGATCTATGTCATCCTAGAATATTCATCAACTATTATCAAAAAATACTTGTGACCTTATGTGGTAGGGGTTTTATAGGGTCCCATACATCTATATGAATTAGTTTAAAACAACTGTTACTTTTTATACTATTTACAGAAAATAGAATTCTAATTTGTTTAGCAGAAGGACACACTGAATATTTGTCTAAAATATCTATAATAACTTGTTTCTTATTAGGTATCAACTCATTGAGTACAAGATGTGGACACATGTCCAAACCTCCTATGCCAGAGATTAATATCCAACTGATCTAGAAATTATTTTTCCTTAGAAGTTAAAGCTATCAGTACTGTATCATGGTTAGAAGTAGTGTGCTCATACTAATTAAGTAGATAAAGGACTTCTTCTTCTCTGCCAATCTCAGTCACCTTCCCACTTGAGAGATCTTGAAATATACAAAAGTCAGGAAAGAATAAAACAACACAATGTAATTCCATAGTAGCCTTGGATACTGATAATAAGTTGAATCTAAAATGAGATAAATGAAAAACATCCTTTAATGTGCTATGTGCTAATATATTTCTAGCACGTATATGAGTGACTAAAGATATGTCACCATTAGTCAAATAGACATTTTTTGGATGGATACTTTCATTTATAGTTTGTCTATTAAGGATATTAATATTAGATACCATATGATTAGTGGACACAATATGTATAATCCACCCTTTTCCACTAGAAGATAATGTTAAAGCCTTGTCATACCTGAACCAGCACTATCACCTCCAATATCATTTGTCTTGACCATGTTAGCACTAGCACTGGTTTGGTTTGAATTCTTTAGAAGCTGTAACAGTTGATCATATTGACTCTTGGTAAACACGCATGAACCATCATGATGATTCAGTTGATCATTGTAAGTAGTTTTAGTTCTTTTATAGTTCAACTACTGATACAAGTCTATCACATTAGCCACTATCTGACTAATATTTCCACTTTGGCTAGCACATATTGCATTAGTGTTGATCATATGATAGTTGTCATTGAATTCTCTAATTGAAACATACTCAGCTTCATCTGGGACATGATGAGCATTATTATAGCCTCCAGTATTAAGGAAAATCTTTTCTTATTGTTAAAACTAGGAGGATAATTGGACTGATAGCCTACAAGCTTATAACATTTTTCCTTGACATGCCCTTTCATTTTACAGTGATCACATTGTAGGTTATAATCTCTTTCTTTCCTAAACTTAGTTAGTCTTACCTTTGAATACATCACTACAGGATCATAGTTGTTAGGTTCTCCTCCGAGCAGACTAGTAGAAGTACTTAAAGCCTTTTGACTCTCATAATTCATTATCATAGCATAAGCCTAGTTTACAGTATGTAGGGGATTCATTAGTAGTAGTTGCCTTCTTTCTTGCAAAAATATCTCATTCAACCCCATCAAAAATTAATAGAGTTTCTATCTTTGGATATCGTAAACAAATTCTTTTGACTACGGACACTTACAACCAAAAATGGGAAAAACAGATTCTAATTCATTCCATAGATCTTTCAGCCTAGAAAAGTACACAGACACAGACATTGTCCACTCTGTAATAGTTGCAATTTCCCTATGAAGATTGAAAGTTCTTGAACCACTATCACGACCCATAATAACGGACCATGTGGGCACCTACGCTATTCTAAGTAGCTAGGAGAACCCTTATTACCCAGCTAAAAATATGTTGAAGACATCTGTTTTAAGGGAATACTGGATTAAATATAATAAGATAAATTAAATATTAATAAATAAACTTTTTCAAAAACTTCTTACAAGTGTCCTTCACGATCTTAAGACTTGGTCAGATATGTATAAGAGCTATGTACTACAACATAGCTTTACAATAAAATAAATAATACATAGACTCTAACATCTGCCAGGAAGAAAGTGCAGAAGTTAGTACTGAATATCGTCATTTATCTAGAAACTGCAAACTTACCTGCATCCAGTCTACAAACCAAAAAGGAATATACAAGAGTAGGGTCAATACAAACACACTTACTGGTAGGCATCATCGGTCAATCGTGTTAGTCCATATAATCATAAAATAGAATTAAGGAAAATAAATCATGACATCTTAAATGGAATATAATTCAACTACAGTTGTAATAACATTATTACTTTACTTATATAACTTACATCATCCAACTACTCTTCCAACTCCATCAATATTATATTTGTTACCAATATACTCCAGCCTCATTAATTCACACCATCAACTATAATCCAACGCTAATACATCACTATTCCTCGTTTTTTACCTTATCTCTTCCATTACCTACATCTATAGGATAAATCCAATAATCTTAGACAACTCACACTAAACTCTCGGGCTAACAACCAAATGCTCTATTATAATATTAATGAATGATAACTAGCCATTCTTATAAGCTACCATTAAAACTCGTATAAATGAAGCAAGTCAACCAACATATAAGTAAGTACAAAGTTTCACTTTTTCAAATACATATCACATAATCAAATACCCAATGAATTAACAATACAACAAAAACATATCAAGCAGTGCTCACAAACAAGCCACATAACCATTAAGAGTATCAATCATACTGTAAATATCCACAAACTCAACACAAATATGTACACACACGCTATGTGACTTATTTTTTGCCTAAATAGTCACGACCTGCAGCGTGGTACCCGATCCAACATATACATATCCGTACCGGTGTGGTACCCGATCCAACATATACATATCCATACCGGCGTAGTACCCGATCCAACATATACATATCCGTACCGTCGTGGTACCCGATCCAACATATATATATTTGTACCGGCGTGGTACCCGATCCAACATATGCATATCCATACCGGCGTGGTACCCGATCCAACATATGCATATCCGTACCATCATGGTACCTTATCCAATATATGCATATCCGTACCAGCGTGGTACCCGATCCAACATATACATATCCATACCGGTGTGGTACCCGATCCAACTTATACATATCCGTACCAGCATGGTACCTGATCCAACATATACATATCCGTACCGGCATGGTACTCGATCCAACATATACATATTCGTACCGACATAATACCCGATCCAACGTATACATATTCGTATCGGCGTGGTACCCGATCCACCATAAACAAGTATTATCAATATCAAATTTACACAACGTCACAATATACAACACAATGTACCAAGTTTACAAGTACACTTAAAATCATAAGACAATTCCATCAAGTAAATTTTTAATAATCATTTATACAAGCATCAACAATCCAAGCATCAACAATTTCAAGCATGTTCAAATACCAATCAACAAGTATTCATAGCATTACTTTTAGGAGTTATCATTATCAAACAAGCCAATCATATGCACAATTCAATAAACCATCATTATAACCAATTTAGCCTCTCATGGGCATCCAATAGATATAGTATTTTTATCAATATCAAAACAAGAATATTATAAAATAAATCACAATTTAATTCCTACACATACAAGTCACTATTGGAGCCTTAATTACTTATTAATTAGTAAAAATATCATTATCTTCTTAAATACTTCAACTTGGGTTCTAACATCACCACCTATAACTAACATATTCACGCGTATCATCATCCTCTACCTCTTTCCACATAATACAATCATCACACTAATTCAAGTCATCTATCTCTTAGATATTACTATGCTCATCAATATTTGATCTTAGCATAATTCTCCTCATTATATTATTGCACAATACATACAACTTAATACCATTACAACTCAACTAGGTTCATCACTAGAACAACTAAAAAAACCCATCATGTTCATATACTACATTTACAACAATTTCCTTTCGGGCACATAACACATAATATCATAAATATCACATAATCAATCAATAATACAGTTTTTGAGATTAAAGTTAAGTACTCGTGTCTTTTTCCACCTCAACTCCATGCCGGCAGGCCTTGACATACTTTCTCCCATCAATTCTAAATTATAAAAATATAAAATAACACAATCTTTTACTCATTAAAACTAGACTACCTGGACGCCAAGCTTCTAAAACAAACAAGCCGCAACCAATATGCTCTTTCCTTTTCCTTCATGCCTTGAAATAATCAATCATCTAAAAATCAAGCAATAATAAGAGTAATTAAATAATTACTCTTCAAACAATATCTTGGGGATTCAAAATCAGTAGTTATATACTTAATTCAAGGTCTATATCATTTCCCAATGTCAGTTAGCCATTAATTAGCTCTTTCAAGCTTAACCCATCTCCATTAATGGAGTTTCTATGCTAAAGGTCTCATTTTTATGGAATTCAAGGTTCTTAACCATCAAAATTCATAATCTAGTTTATGAAATTCATGTTAGGAATCTTTAATTTATAGTTTAAAATCATCTCTAGGTCATATTAAAAACACCCATGAGTATTCCCTAAAACAATTCCACCATTAAGTTCTTTCTAAGGATTCTAAGATATTAACGGATTAAAAGACGAAGAAAATAATGGAAAAACTTACCTCCACGAAGAAATTTCACCTTAAGCTTTAGGAAATCACCTCTCTAGGGTTGAAAAATAAAATTTGGAATTTTTAGATCTAAAATACGACTGAAGCTAATTTAAATACAACCAGTATTTTTGCTACGGTGAAATTCTATTTCAGCTCGGAAAGTGCTCAGTAAAACATTCATAACTTTTTACTCCGAATTCGGATTGAGGAACGGTTTGTTGCATTGGAAAGAGGACTTAGAGATCTTTGATTTGATAGATAATGGGACCCTAAATCCTTATATTCTATGAGATATATTCGTTTGAAGTTGGCCCTAATAGAAACCCATATCGAAACTGTATCGGAAAGGAAGTTTTATACTTAACATTGGATTAGGGATATTGGATGACCTTAATTAATAGATAAAGAAATTTCAAACTAAGTTATTGATATTAGGACCCATGAATAATTAAATTTGTCGGGATTGAGTCTATCTAGACACATCCGAAGGCTAAAATCTTCACCAAAAAGTTTAAGGTGACCTGATAAATAAAATATTGACTATTTTGGATACAAGTTAATATTGATGAATGAAAATTAAGAATTTTCATAAATTTGTTATGAATAATAATTTAGTAATGACGAAATGGGTCATTACAATCAAATACCAATTTACTATCCGTTCGTCCCTAAACGGACATTCAGTGAAGAAAAGCACAAGGTTTAAATTAGAGACACATTACTAATAGAGTTGCTTATACTACACCCTATTCACTCACTCGATATCCCTATTGACCAACCCACATTCTATACTCAATCATTCTATCAAAGCTTTTCAAAATACGAATATGCGAAGCCAAATATTTACACACGAATCACTTATTCTCCTTTAAATGGCCTAAGTCTTAAACTTGAGTTTTACGAAATAAAGATAAAGATTGTTAAAAGATTCACCTTGAAGAAGATAAATATTCAAAAATACCTCTCTTTTTTTTACCAAAGCTATAGAGCCCAAATTCAATTCTGAAAAGTGCTACGAGGTACTACCTGAATCTATTACTCAAATTGTCAACAGTAGATAAGTCACATCTAATCCACCCAACACACAAGCTCTCTCCGAGACACCTGACTTGGTTTCTAGACAAGACTGCTCCATGAAGAATCTACATTTAATCATATTTAAGCCACCACACCACTTACAAGTCATATAACTTAGATATCCACATGAACTCAATCAAGACTATTAAATTTATTCTATAAGGCTAGCTTCAACGTTTCACAAACACTATCATTTTCATCTCAAGATTACTCATGATTCAAGTTTAGTATATACTACTATACATAGATGACAACATAACGTCTCACACATTACACAGTCTTACAACAATTGGACATAAAGATCCCAAAGAATTATAGCCTACAACATATTCTCCTCCTCAACATTATTAATATTCATTGAATCAACATACCTTAATCACTCAACAAGCAATATCCACCAAGTATCACCCAAGGAAAGATCAATCATGCCATGTAATAATTCACTTATTATCCCATTTAGTATCATTCTTAATTATTTTATTAGTGTAACTAAGCAATATGATTTTGCATTGCCACCATAAAGGGAATTACTATCCTCTAAAGTGTCATATATTAGCTAACTCTATGGGACTTGTTAATGCATAATTCAGCCACAAGGTCAAGTCAATAATAATTATCTTCTCAAGATTTTCCCTAATGCATAAATCCATAGAAATAACTTATGTACAGACCATCACTAACTCAATATTTTTCAACGACCAACACTTCATGGTCAATCCAAACCACTCTTATATCACAAACACCAATTTAAGATATACAGAGTCATTCTTATTTCTACCTAATAGTATTTTTATTACTGGATTCACTTAACTCTTAATCACCTCAAGAGTGGTCCCCATACAACTAGCATATAAGCAAGGTAAAATAAAATAAACCGATTATAGGTCATTAACAGTCTCATCACCACTATCATATTTCAGATAAGTTATTGATCAAATTATGTAGGTATCAACAACTTCTACTAGTTTTTGTCACTTTTATTTAAAACTCATTATTTTTCCAAGCATTAAAAATCTGTTCATGAACTAATAAAAATACGGACTATTAAAGGATGTTAAGGTGGTGAAGTGAGATTGCCATCTTTCGAAGGCCAATAATAGGCTAAGTCTGGGAGCCTAGCCAATAATTTTTAAGTCTGGGACCCCTTGACAAGCTTAAAGGACTAAATTAAGCTTTAGGATTTTATGAGGTCTTACAATATCTCCCCTTTGAGAACATTCATCCTTGAATAAGACTGACTGAGATGGAAGAAAAGATAAACTGACGTACATACTGAACATGAATAACTAGAACTTGATTCCATGACTGACATGACTGATAAACCAAATGTATCATACTGAACATACATAACTGATGCATAGTTTACTGGTTCATAAATGCATAACTCAGTTATCGGTATCAGATGATTCAGTTGTTCAGTATCTCAGTATTAACAGTGAGTCATATGATAGTAAGGCAGTATTTGAGTTTCAGTATTTTAAGTCATGATGATTTCATTTATGGTTTGTGCATTCATGCATGTGTTCTCATTCAGTACTCTCATGATTATTCAGTTAAGTAATTGTTCATGCATGAGCCCTTGAATTTAGCCTTACCTCGTATGCATACTCGGTACATTCCCGTACTGACGCATTTGCGCTATGGTGTTTTATTTGACACCATAGGTTCAGAGGTATGAGATCCATAGTACCCTTTAGAAACTCATTACCTGTCAGCTGCAGTAGACATCGCAGTGAGTCCTCTTTATTCGAGGATGATCCTTTTATCATTATTGCATTAGATTTTGTTTATTTTTAGTAGAAGGATTTAGTTGGGAACATGTCCCATCAACTCCACAGCTCAGACAGTTTAGAGGTTTTTCGGACAGATGTATCAATATTTAGTTTTAAATTTTGAGTATTTTTAGATGTTTTGAACCTTATGGACAGTTTTTGCATTTATTATCTCTATTATGCAGTATCTAGGTACAAATATCAGTAGAGGATTAGCTTGTGGCCCTTCAGGGTCATGCGCATCGTGTGACATTCCGGTTCCTGAAAATTGGGTCGATACAAACTTGGTATCAAAGCCTATGGTTTAATAGTGTCCTAGGGAGTCTGAAAAGCCGTATCTAGTAGAGTCTTGTGCATGGGTGTGTTGCGCGTCATATTTATGTACATGAGGATATAAGATGTTTTTAGGAGAAGTTTTCCTTCTTTCAATATTCATATCGTGCGAGTAAACATGAGCTCGAGTTGATCCTCAGTCTAATACACCTCTTTTTTCTATTTACAGAATATACCTCCTCGCAGAGATTATTTTCGTAGGGTTGATGACCAGCCCCCTCCGCCAGTAGATCCTGAGAACGAGAGTGTGTCTTATGCCGAGTTTCAAGCAGCTTTTCAGGCGCTAGCCCAAGCTGTGACTAATGTTCAGGGTAGCCTTCAAGTTATGGCCCCACCTCAATAAGATGGGGATTCAGTCGCAGCCAGAATTATAGATTTCATAAGAATGAGCCCGCCAGAATTCTTTGGGTCAGTAGAAGGTAAGTACCTACAATTTTATCTAGAGGAGGTTGGGAAGATTACCCTGATTGGGTAGTGATGTGGAAGAAGGGTAGAGGGGAGGATGCAACTCCCGTGACTTGGCAAGAGTTTTAGGGTGCCTTCTTAGATAAGCTTTTCCTTCTAGAGATGAGAGAGGCTAAGGTAGAGGAGTTCATGAAACTAAGGCAAGTCTCCATGACAGTGAAAGAGTATTTTCTTAAGTTCAACCAGTTAGCTAAGAATTCTCCTGACTTGATAGCTGACCCTAGAACGAGTATGAGTAAGTTTGTGACTGATGTGTCAGGGTTAGTATTAAAAGAGAGTAGAACTGCTATGCTTCATAGAGATATGGACCTTGCTAGACTGATGATACATGTGTAGCAGATTGAGGCAGATAAGATGAAAGAAAGAGAGAGAGTGAGTAAGATATTTAGGACAGGTAGTCATGTTTCAGATGTTTTTGTTCCTTGACTAAGTTCAGCTGATCAGTATTCTTAGACTATCAAGTGACATTAGAGGATGAATATTTCCAAGGGGGAGATAATGTAATACCCCACAAATTTCTCTCGTAGTCTGAGCCTTAGAGCATGTCAAGTGAAGTGTAAATCCGGTCCAAAGAGGTTGAGAAGTCTCTTCCCAAGTGAGAAATATTTTTGAACCGTTTAGATTTTCCCTAATATCAACTTTTTCTCACGTAGAGAATTGAATAATATTTTCATCGATACCAATTCGTCAAAATCCAACATCAAACAATGAAGTTATGACCGTTTTATAAAAAGCAATCAAAATCGCCCAGGTGCGACGGCCGGGCTGACGGACCGTCGATCTTGCGATGGACCATCACCCAGATTGTCTCAACCAAGGTAGTGACTCCCTCTTCAGGACCAAGAGCTACGGCCAGACGATGGACCGTCGAGGCTGCGACGGATCATCGCTGGGACTATCACACTGATGCAGTGTGGCCTCATCCTGGCTAACGTGCAACGGATGATCCGACGGACCATCGCTAAGACCATTACATCAAGGCAGTGTGTTCTTTTTCCGATCGCTGGGCAATAGATAATCTGATGGACCGTCATACTGAGCGACGGACCGTCACTTCGACCTTCACACACCCTGTTCATCATTTTTATACTCATTTTTAAAAGGGCTTTTTGGTCTTTTCCCACTCTTTTCAGCCCCTATTTATATCCGATCATGGATTACAACTTTATTTCTCATCTTTAACATCAAAAACTTGGGTTTCTACAAAATTAAAACCCTTCCTTCTTCAAGAAAAAATCAAGAGAAATCAAGAAATTAAGAATCTGTCCAAGAGCTTTCAAGAAAGAGTTTCTCCAAGGTATGTAGATGTTGATTCTTGGGTACCTTTCATCCAAGAAGCTCAAGAACCCTTTTCTAAAATTCAAAGATCTTATGTTTGTGGGTTTTCATGATTTATATGAGTTGAAATTGATGTTCATGCTATTATTGAGTTTTGATTCATGTTTGTTTGCAAGGTTTTCAAGCTTTGACCCTAGTATGTGATATTCATGTGATGTTCATGATAAACCCTCTTCAAGTTGCTTGTTAAGTGATGTGTTCATGTTAATAAAGTGAAAAAATTGTTGAATAAGCAAAGCATGCTCCCCATATGTTTGATAAAATGCTTATGTGAAGGAATTAGAGCTATTATAGCATGTTGACTAGAAATCTCCAATTGTGTGCAAGCCCATGCATGTCAAGTGTTTGTTGAAAAGCCTTAGTGAATGAATTGTAACATTATAGCATGAAATTCTCCAATTATGTTCTCTTTGATACATGCTAAGACTTTAATACATGCCAAGTGTTTGATACAAGACCTTGTTGAATGGAGCATGATCAAAAAGCATGTCCCCCTATGTTATTACATGTTTAGGATTCCTAAATGATTGAAGTGATGCCTTAGTGATTGTGATGGTGAATGATTGTACATGGTCTTGATTATTCAAGATTGGTTATGTTTTACTTTTATGTTATCGAGTCCTGGGGTATTTATTCCCGACAATTTAGTTGTTGTCTAGAGCCTGTGTCAGTTTTTATGATAATTCTAGTCGATCCATGATTCTTAGAACTTAGTGAGTTATAAAACTCTATATTCTCAGACAGGTACAGAACTTAAGAAATCTCAAAAATCTCTACAATCGCCGTAATCTCAGTATCGCTAGTAATCTAGCCTCAGTTCTGTACCCAGCTCAGATCTAGTAGTATTCAAGTGTTCAGTTCTGACCTCTGTAGTAATCGAGTACTCTATTCCAAACTTAGTGTCATTCAGTCAAATAACAAGATTCAGTAGTATTCCATCAGATACGGAACCAAGTGAATTCAGCTTAACTCAGTCAGACCATTCGAGAAACATGATCAGTATCAGATTCAGCTTAGTTTATATTCAGTTAAGAATCAGTTAAGAGTCTTTCTGTTGGGAGTAGGAGCTAGCACCGAGCAAGGACAGGGATGGTGGTTCCTCATCAGAGAGGCAGAGTTGTTAGGAGCAATCCCTAAACTCCAGAACTACATAGCCAGCGTAGGATGCAGGAGTCACCCATCAGGAAAGGCTGGTCACCCGTCAAATAGGCTTGACTATTATATGCCATTGGCTTTACTTTTTATGAGGTTCACCCGTCAGATAGGCTTAACCAGAGAGGTATTTACCCATGGCACGGTATTAATACAATTTTAGCTGGAGTTACAAGTTGGAGCCCACCAGTTGAGATTTGGGGCATGTTGGTTAAGTGACTACTTCCCATAGTTACAGTTTCAGTATCAATCTTTAAAAATTAGGATTTTCAGATACAGTCATCTATCTCAGTGAGGAACTCAGATAGTTCCATTGATTCATGGACCACCTGTTAGATAGGCTTAGTCCTATATAAAGTTATTCAGTATCAGATCTAGGGAGCACCCATTAGATAGGCTTGATCTCAGTCTCATATTCAGTTGAGTAATCTCATTATCATATCCTGAGATCACCCATTAGATAGGCTTGATCTCAGTTTCAAATTCAGTTGAGTATTATTGTTATCCAATCTAGAGATCACCCCATCTGATAGGCTTGATCTCAGTCTCAGATTCAGTTGAGTATTCTTGTTATTAGATCTAGAGATCACCCGTCAGATAGGCTTGATCTCAGTCTCAGATTCAGTTGAGTATTCTTGTTATCAGATCTAGAGATCACCCGTCAGATAGGCTTGATCTCAGTCTCAAATTCAGTTGAGTATTCTTGTTATCAGATCTAGAGATCACCCGTTAGATAGGCTTGATCTCAGTCTCATATTCAGTTGAGTATTCTTGTTATCAGATCTAGAGATCACCCGTAGATAGGCTTGATCTCAGTCTCAGATTCAGTTGAGTATTCTTGTTGTCAGATTCAGACATAATTACTTCTCATCATTGATAGTAGATTCTAAAATCATCCGTTAGAGAGGTTGATCTCTGATTCAGTTAGTTGAGAGTAGTGAGCTCAGAATTTAGTCATTGATATGAGTATATTCTGTTAAGCAACTTCAATATCCTCAGATTTTGAGATCAGTCTCTAGATAAGACTGATCTCAACTCCAGTACTTAGTTATTGATATCAGATGATTCAGTTGTTCAGTATCTTAGTATTAGTAGTGAATCAGATGATAGTAAGGAAGTATCCGAGTTTCAGTATTTCGAGTCACGATGATTTCAGTTATGTTTTGTGTATTTATGCATGTGTTCTCATTCAGTACTCTAATAATTATTCACTTAAGTAATTTTTCATGCATGATCCCTTGCATTTAGCCTTACCTCATCTGCATACTCGGTGCATTCACATACAAACATATTTGCGCTGACACCATAGGTTCAGAGGAACGAAATCCAGAGTACCCTTAGTAGCTCAATCCCCGTCAGCTGCACTAGACATAGCAATGAGTCCTCTTCATTCGAGATTATCTTTTTATCATTATTGTATCAATTTTTTTTTCATTTCAGTAGACTGAGTTTGTTGGGGACATATCACATCACCTCCACAGCTCAGACAGTTTAGAGGCTTTTTAGATAGATGTATCAGTATTCAGTTTTAACTTTTGAGTATTCTTAGATGTTTTGAACCTTATGTACAGTTTCTGCATTTATTTTATATATTATGTAGTGTACAGGTACAGATATCAGTTGAGGGTTAGCTTGTGGCCCTTCAAGGTCATGAGCACCATATAACGTTTTGGTTCCTAAAAATTAGGTTGTTACATAGATATGCATGAGCGGAAACACGTGAATGTTACTAAGTATGGAATGTGATACATGAGCCGGATATCATGATCTGAACTAATAACCTTAAATACGTGGCTTACGGCTGAGGTCGGAGTTTGAGAGTCAACTTATAAGTACCCCCCTTACTCCAAACTGGATTCATTACGAGAAGAGATAATGGCATATTTTATGTCATAAGAGTTCAGGGAATTATCGTGTATCTCCCTCTTGGGACACTAGGTCCCTCAAAGAATACTGATTTTGCTGAGATACTGAGGAAAATTAGAGCGATGCACAAGGAACCTACGAACTGAATCACGGCTGGATATCCAGGATCTGAAGCTAAGACAAAGTGATTAGACCTTACACACTGCAACTGAGACTACTGAAAAGTTTTACGTGGGTGCTGAGCATGAATGCATAAATATATACTAAATTTATTTGATTAACTGAATAACTTATATCTGAATACTGGGCATGTAAGACTGAACTGTACTTAGTCTGGATAGTTGGACTGAGACTATAGGGTATTATACATAGTAGGTAATGACTAACCGGGCAATATGATGTAACTGAGCATGAGTGAGGGAAAATTGTATTACCTCAGAAATATAAGACCAGGTGTTTTATTATTATTTGGAAACATTCGGTAAACTGAGGTACTGTAATACTAATAACTGAGTAACTGATAGCCATATGCTATAGTCGGGTAATCTTAAAACTGGACTGAGTTTCTGATCTAACTACTAGACTAGGACTAGGACTGAGATTGTAGCTAAGATGGTAATTGAGACTGTAATCGTAACTAAGACTGTAACTGAGACTGAATTCTAATTTTCTATAACTGAGGGTTAGACTGATATGGGAGTACTGAATTCTGATGGCTAAGTAACTGATAGCTGAAAGCCATGGTTCTGTAGGACTATCTGAGTCTTTTTCTGAATATTGATTACTGAATGGACACTGTAACTGAGGCCTGGAGGATTGAACATTAACACTACAGATTCACTGAGGGATCTAAACTGAGGGTATACGTGGTATAATCTGAGTTTGACTAAACACTAGGAGTGAAGTCATGAATCGTGTGGGCTAAGCTTAATGTAAAGCATGACATAAGTGCATGAGTCATAAGCTGCATGAACTGGGCTTGGAATTTCTAAATTTATGGAATATGATCTTCAACATTAGATGAACTTGGACTCCTCATATGAGGAACTTGAAACACACACTATTCTATGAAAAATGCATGGATATAAGCAATATTTGAGGGACTGAAACAAAAAGCATGCGTAAGTATCATGATGGTTGAAGTACAAAACTTTTCACTAAGATAGGAATAGGTCAGGAATTATCTTCCCTTACGGATTTCCTACACATACTGGTATTACTACTGGAACCTGAAGGCCTGACATTCATAGATTTCATAATCGAACAGTTCATGTATACCTGTCAGGCTGTGTTAGACTGACTTACTGGGGTGGGGACTGGAAAAAGGTCATGTTAACATTTGGTCTGACCTTAAAGTAGACTGCTATGCAAAGAGTTACAAAAGAAAAAGGAAGCTCTTGAATCTGTAGAAATGTGAACATGTAAATAAGGGATTCGTAACATACCAGTGGCTGCATCAGGAGGAGTTTCCTAATCCTGTCGGGACTAAAATGCATAGAGTATATTTGGGAATTTCCCATAGATAGCGCTGGAATTGGCATCTTGTTGATTCGAGGGACTGGACTAAGTTGAAGGACGACCGTGCTTACTTCTATGGCCAGCCCTAGGACAATCTCAGACCTTGTGACCTATCTCACTACATCCAAAACACACATTACTACTGTCTCTACATATACCCTTATGATGCTTACCACACTCATCACAAAAAGGATAAGTAAAAATACTTCTCTTACTACCCTGGGCTAGGGGAAATAATATACCTAAGAAAGCCATAGAAAACTCTTTTCATTCTATCGGCTCTACATCTACACCCTTTTCTACCTTCCACTACTTAAACCACGTATGGGCTACATCTTTTAGATGATAGACGGCTAACTCTATGTTCTCACTGGAAGTCACCCCCATGATATCTGTGACTTTCTGAACTTGATCAAAGAACTCCTGTGGATCCTCTTCGAACATAGAATGGGAGAATAAGGGAGGATTTATTCGGGTGAAGTCTCGAATCCTGTCTGTAGTAGAATTGGCCACTAGGTTAGCCGGAATAACAGCTGGCCGGTCATTCTGAGTTGTGACTAAATTGTCTAGAGTAGTGAATGCAGTTTTGAATTCTTTATGAGAGACGTTCTTATCTAAAGGATCTTCCTGGACGGGCTGAGGTGTTGACTGATTCTCTATTCCTCTTTCGTTAGCCCTTTTGGGAGGAATGTTCTGTAAACAGATGAGAAAAAGGGATTAAACTGAGAGTTTGACTGGAGCTCATGCTCACTCGCACGACATGAATAATGAAAGAAGGAAAACTGTTCCTAAAATATCTCATAACCTCCTGCACATAAGTGTGGTGTACAACACACCCATTTACAAGACTCTACTAGATGAGGGTTTTCATACTTTCTAGGATGTTGTTGAACCTTAGGATCTAATACCAAGTTTGTAACACCCCGAATTAGTACCCGAAATTCTACACGGTGCTCATAATACTGAAGAACCACAAGCTAACCCATAACTGATATCTATAACAGAGCCCTGAATAATAATGGTAATATCATAAATGCGGAAACATGAACTGAAAGGCGATAAGGTTCAATACTGATACATAACTGAAAATATGGTATAACAATACCAAAACAACTTAAATAACTGTATGAACATGTTGTAGTCTAAAAGCCTCTAAAACTGAACTGTCTGAATAAGGAGTTGATGGGACAATCCCCAACTAACCCTATCTGCTAAAATAAACTAATTACCAAAAAAATAAAATAATTAAATAAGAACATCCTCGAATGATGAGGAATCACTACTGACTCTGACTGCTGAAACTGGAATGCTACTGATACTCTAGAGTGCGTGCTTCTGAAGCTATGGTTTAAAACAACATAGCGTAATTGGGTCAGTACGATTAAATATACTGGTATACAAGTAAGGTAGGATGAATGCATTGGTTAATATGCAAGAACAATACTAACCAACTGAATAACATGAACGTGAGAATACATGCATGAATACGTAATTGTATCTGTGATCGTGATAACACTGACTCATAAATTCTGATAATGTGGATTTACTGATATCTGGTTACTAATACTGGGATACTAAAAGCCTAAGTCTATTGAGTACTGAGGAACTGATGTCATATTACTGATAAAGGAATGACTGTTTTTGATAGTTCTAATTATGAAGAACTGGTCTGATTGACTGTATCTGACTGTCCTAAAATTTGTATACTGGTAACATGAATTTCGTATAATTAATATACTATTTACTGGGTGACAGTGTCTAACAGTCCTAATTCTAATAGAACTAGCTGAGTTCCGTATTGAGCTAAGCGACCGTATCTGACAGTCTTAAAACTGTAGAACTGAACTAAGTTCTATTAGTGAGACTGAATCCGAAACTGAGACTGTGGGAGGTAATCATCTAACTAACATGCCCCAAAATTAAACTGGTGGGGTCTAACCTACAACCCTAGCTGGAAGGGTGTCAGTATCGTGCCACGGGTAAAGACAAGCTATGAGTAAACCCTCTCTGACAGGGAGCTCTTTCGTCAACCCCTTTAGTAGGAAAAACTCAAATGCGGTGTCTAATCCCTAAACTCGTAGGGTACATCTTAACTTACCCTGGCTACGTAGTTCTGGAATGGAAGAATTCCTTCTAAGGATCACACTCTCTACTGACTAATAGGTGAGTACCCATCCTTGGGTTCACTCGGTGCTAATCCTACTCCCAACTGAAGAGACACTGAACTAATTTAAACTGAACTGAACTGTTACTGATAGTATATTTTAGCTGATTTGAACAGAGTTCACTAAATTTCGTTGATGGACAGAATACTACTAAGATTACTGAGTTTTCCTGAGTCATGTAACTGACTGAATTCTATTAATCATGGCTTGAATAGAAGTATTGTTAAAATTGATACTGGCTCTAGGCACACAACTAAATTTTCGGGTACAAGTACACCCAGGGCTCGATAGCATAAAATTGACAAGACTTGACACTTCGTGAACACATAACCAATATCAATAATTAATAATACAATAAGTTGGGGATTTTATGAAACACATGGTTGTCATAATGTTGTACATGGATGGAATTGCATATTGACATGTCATACTTTCATCAACCTAATCTCATGAACAATCCATCAAATACTCATAATCCATACAATATCTTGGAAGCCAGTTTTAGTCATAAGGGTAAAGCATGCATTTATTATTTGAGTCACAATTGAGCTAAAATACCCAATTTATATCATCCTAGCCATTTTGTCAAACACCCTACTTTCACAACTTAGGTAATAGGTGAAATCATCAAATTACACATCATAAACAACTCAATTCATGGATTTCATCTTGTATGCTAACGTAGTTTTGTGAAAATACATAAAGATTCAAACTTGGAAATCATACAACAAGATAAACATGGTTACAAACAACCCACAACATAAATATCCTATTTTATAATTTGAAAGAGGGTTCTTGGACTTCATGGATGAAAGGAATCCATAAATCAACACTTGACATACCTTAGTTCCTGATTTTACCAAGATTGACGGAGAGATTCTTGAATTTGAGTATTGAATTTGAATCCTTAATTGAAAGAGGGTTCTTCGACTTCATGGGTGAAAGAAATCCATAAATCAAAAATTGGCATACCTTAGTTCCTAATTTTACAAATATTGATAGAGAGATTCTTGAATTTGAGTATTGAATTTGAATCCTTAATAGAAACCCCTAGCTTGTTCTTGACAGAAACTTGAGAGAAACTCTATATTTTGGGTGAAATATGGTTGAATCACATGTTATTGGGTTTATCTAAGGATGGGAAATTAACCCTTTTTCCCATAAAAGCATGGACATTTAATGACAAAAAACCGGGTGCCGACGCTACAAGCGACCCGACGCATTGATGGCTGCGAAGCAATACTCGATGCATCGCTCCATTATCGCATTGGTCCACTATTTTGGGACTCCGAACATGATCTAAATATGTTCCGAAAAATCCAATAATTTTTCGGGAATACCTTTTGAACTTCCTCATCATGAACTAATAAAAATACGGACCATTAAAGGACGTTAAGGTGAAAAAATGAGATTACCAACTTTTGAAGGTCAATAATAGGCTAAGTCTGGGAACCTAGCAAGAATTTTCTAAGTCTGGGATCCCTTGACAAGCTTAAAAGACTGAATTAAGCTTTAGGATTAGGGTCTTACAATATCTCCCCCTTGAGAACATTCGTCCTCGAATGAGACTGACTAAGAAGGAAGAAAAGATAAACTGACATACATACTGAACATGAACAACTGGAACATGATTCCATGATTGACATGACCGATAAACTGTATGTATCATACTGAACATGCATATCTGATGCATGGTTAATTGGTTCATAAATACATGATTGAGTATATGCAATGGTAATTGATATCAAGTTTATCATGAAAATCTGAGCATGAAACTGGATAAGTTCAAGGGAGACTGTTTCCTTAAATTAAAAATGCTTATGATCCTAAAATTAATTACTCGATATTCATGAGCGGAAACATGTGAACATAACTGAGTATGGAACGTAATACATGAACTGGATATCGTGATCTGAATTGAGTTCCTTAAATACACGGCTTACGGCTGAGGTCGGAGTTTGAGGGTCAACTTATAAGTACCCCTTACTCCAAACTGGACTCATTATGAGAAGAGATAATGGCATATTTTATGTCATGATAGTTTGGGGAATTATCGTGTATCTCCCATTTGGGACTCTAGGTCCCTCAAAGAATACTGATTTTGCTGAGATACTGAGGAAAACTAGGTCGATGCACAAGGCATCTACGAACTGAATCGCGGCTGGTTATCCAGGATTTGAAGCTAAGACAAAGTGATTAGACCTTACGCACTACAACTGAGACTACTGAAAAGTTTTACATAAGTGCTGAGCATGAATGCATAAATATATACTAACTTTATCTGATTAACTGAATAATTTATATCTGAAAACTGGGCGTGTAAGACGGAACTGTACTTAGTTTGGATAGATGGACTGAGAGTATAGGGTATTATACATAGGAGGTAATAACTAACTGGGAAACATGAGGTAACTGAGCATAAGCGAGGGAAAACTGTATTACCTTAGTAATGCAAGACCAGACATCTAATCATTATTTAGAAAAATTCTGTAAACTGAGGTACTGTAATACTAATAATTAAGTAATTGATAGCCATATTCTATGGTCGGGTAATCTTAAAACTGGACTGAGTTTCTGATTTAACTACTAGACTAGGACTGGGACTGAGATTGTAGCTAAGACGGTAATTGAGACTATAACCGTAACTAAGACTGTAACTTAGACTGAACACTGGTTTTCTATAACTGAGGGTTAGACTGGTAAGGGGGAACTAAATTCTGATAGCTAAGTAACTGATAGCTAAAAGCCATAGTTCTGTAGGACTATCTGAGTTCTTTACTGAATATTAATTACTGAACTGACACTGTAACTGAGGCTTGCGGGATGGAAGATTAACACTACAGATTCATTGAGAGATCTAAACTGAGGTTATATGTGGCATAAATTGATTTTGACTGAACACTAGAAGTAAAGTCATGAATCGTGTAGGCTAAGTATATTGTAAAGCATGATATAAGTGCATGAGTCATGAGCTACACAAACTAGGTTTGGAATTTCTGAATTCATGGAACATGATCCATAACATTGGATGAACTTTGACTCCTCATACGAGGAACTTGAAACACACATTATTCTATGAAAAGTGCATGGATATAAGTTGTATTCGAGGGACTAAAACGAAATGTATGCGTAATTATCATAATGGTTGAAGTATAAAACTTTGCACTGAGATAGGAATGGGTTGAGAATCATCTTCCCTTATGGATTTCCTACACATACTGGTATTACTACTGGGACCTAAAGACCTTATTTTCAGAGATTTCAAAACCGGACAATTCCTGTATACTTGTTGGCCTGTTTTAAACTGACTCAATGGGGTAGGGACTGGAAAAGGTCTTGTTAACATTTGGTATAACCTTAAAATTAACAGCTATACAAAGAGTTACAAAAGAAAAAAGAAGCTCCTAAATCTGAAGAAACGTGAACATATAAATTAGGGATCTGTAGCATACCAGTGGTTGCATCAGGATGACTTTCCTGATCCTATCGTGACTGAAGTGCATAGAGTATGTTTGGGCGCACCCCTCCGATTGCACTGGAATTAGCACCGTACTGATTCTAGGGACCAGACTAAGTTGAAGGACCACCGTGCTTACTTCTAGGGCCAGGCCTAGAAAAATCTCAAACCTTGTGACCTGTCTCGCCACATCCAAAACATATATCACTACCAGCTCTACATTTACCCTTATGATGCTTACCACACTCTTCACAAAATGGATAAGTAAAAACCCTGCTCTCACTACCCTGGGCCTTGGGAGCCTGGTGCCCTATCTCTACAGTCATTTCTGAACTTTGGTATTGGTGCTCTAGATGAAGATGGAACTGGGGCTGAAAACTTCTGTCTATGCTGAGAACGGTTACCACCCTACGACCCTAGCTGAGAAAAACTATAACTAACAGTCCTGGCCCTCTTATTTTCCCTCTCCTTCTTCTTAAGTTTCTGCTCCTTAATCTGTTGAGCATGGACCATAAGCCTAGATATGTCCATCTTCTTAATCAATATCGCAGTTCTGCACTCCTTAACTACTCTACCTAATATCTTAGACACAAATTTATTTATTCAAGATCTACTGGCTGCTACTACATTAGGAGCGTACCTGGCTAACTGAGTGAACTTGAGGGAGTATTCTTTTACGCTCATGCTACCTTATCTGAGGTTGATGAATTCTAACACTTTGGCTTCTTTCCTCTCTAGGGAAATAATATACCTAAGAAATTCATAGAAAACTCTTCCCATTCCATGTGCTCTACATCTGCACCCCTGTCTACCTTTCACTGCTTAAACCACGTATGGGATACATCTTATAGCTGATACGCGGCTAACTCTGCACTCTTACTGGAAGTTATACCCATGATATCTATGACTTTCTAAAACTTGATTAAGGAACTCCTGTGGATCCTTTTCGAACTTAGAACCAGAGAATAGGGGAGGATTCATTCAGGTGAAGTTCTAAATCTTAGTAGCAGCAAAATTGGCCACTGGGTTGGACGGAATAGCAGCTGGCCGGTCATTCTGAGTTGTGATTGAATTGGCTAGAGTAGTGAATACAGTTCTAAATTCTGCATGAGAGACATGCTCATCCAAAGGATCTGCCTGGATCGGCTGAGGTGCTGACTGATTCCCTGTTCCTCTTTCGTTAGCCCTTTTGGGAGGCATATTCTGTAAATAAAAGAGAAGAAAGGATTAAACTAAGAGTTTGACTGTAGCTCATGCTCACTCGCACGACATGAATACTAAAAGAATGGAAAAAGTTCCTAAATAATCTCATAGCCTTCTGCACATAAGTGTGGTGCATAACACACCCATGTACAAGACACTACTAGATGCGGCTTTTCAGACTTCCTAGGATGCTGTTGAACCTTAGGCTTTGATACCAAGTTTGAAACGCCCCAAATCTGGTACCTGGAATGCTACACGGTGCTCATAATCTTGAACGACCACAAGCTAACCCATGACTGATATTTGTAACTGAGCCCTGAATAATAATGGTAATTTCATAAATGCGGAAACATGAACTAAAATACCGTAAGGTTCAATACTGATACATAACTAAAAATATGGTATAACAATACCAAAAAATCTGAATTAACTATCTGAACATGCTGTAGTTTGAAAGCCTCTAAAATTGAACTATCTGAATAAGGAGTTGATGGGAAAATCCCCCAACTAACCCCATCTGCTAAAATAAACTAAGTACTAAAGGAATAAAATAATCAAATAGTAACATCCTCAAATTATGAGGACTCACTGCTGACTCTGACTGCTGAAATTAGAATGCTACTGACACTCTAGAGCGCGTGCTTCTTAACCTATGGTATAAAACAACACAGCACAATTGCGTCAGTAGGATTGAATGTACTTGTATACAAGTAAGGTAGGCTGAATGCAATGGTTCATATGCATGAAAAATACTAACTAACTGAATAACATGAACATGAGAATAAATGCATGAATATGTAACTGTATCTGAGATCGTGATAACACTGACTCACGGGTACCGTACCGTGTCAGTACCGTGCCACGGGTAAAGACAAGTTATGAGTAAACCCTCTATGATAGGGAGCTCTTCCGTCAACCCCTTTTAGTAGGAAAAACTCAAATGAGGTGTCTAATCCCTAAACTCGTAGGGTACATCTCAACCTACATTGGCTATGTAGTTCGGGAATGCAAGGATTGTTACTAAAGATCACGCCCTCTACTGACTAATAGGTGAGTCCCCATCCTTGGGTTCACTCGGTGCTGAATCCTACTCCCAACTGAAGAGACACTGAACTAATTTAAACTGAACTGAACTATTATTGATAGTATCTTTTAGCTGATTTGAACTGAGTTCACTAAATTCCAT
Organism: Capsicum pubescens; assembly: GCA_030864215.1. Classification (NCBI taxonomy): domain Eukaryota; kingdom Viridiplantae; phylum Streptophyta; class Magnoliopsida; order Solanales; family Solanaceae; genus Capsicum; species Capsicum pubescens. Next base: position 276,302,574 of record CM061542.1, read on the forward strand.
TGAATGACGAAATACTACTGAGATTGGATAATTGACTGAGATTACTAAGATTACTGAGTTTTCCTTAGTCATGTAACTGACTGAATTCTAATAATCATGGCTTGAATAAGAGTATCATGAAAACTGACATTGTCTCTAGGCACACAGCTAAATTTTCAGGTACAAGTACCCACAGGACTCGATAGCATGAAACTGACAAGACTTGACACTTCGTAAACACATAACCAATCTCAATAATTCATAATACAATAAGTTGGGGATTTTATGAAACACATGGTTGTCATAGTGTTGTACATGGATGGAATTGCATATAGACATGTCATACTTTCATCAACCTAATCTCTTGAACATTCCATCAAATACTCATAATGCACACAATATCATGGAAGCCAGTCTTGGTCATAAGGGTAAAACATTCATTTATTATTTGAGTCACAATTGAGCTAAAATACCCAATTTCTATCCTCCTTGTCATTTTTTCAAAAACCCTACATGAACAACTTAGGGAATAGGTAAAATCATCAAATTACACATCATGAATAACCCAATTCATGGATTTCATCTTGCATGCTAACATTGTTTTATGAAAACACGTAAAGATTCCAACCTGGAAATTATACAACAAGATAAACATGGTTATAAATAACCCACAACATAAAAATCATGTTTTATAATTTTAAAGAGGGTTCTTGGACTTCATGTATGAAAGGAATCCATAAATCAAAACTTGACATACCTTAGTTCCTGATTTTACAAAGATTGACGGAGAGATTCTTCAATTTGAGTATTGAATTTGAATCCTTAATTGAAAACCCTAGCTTGTTCTTGAGAGAAACTTAAGAGAAACCTTATATTTTGGGTGAAATATGGTTGAATCATATGTTATTGGGTTAATCTAAGGATGGGAAATTGACCCTTTTTCCCTTAAAAATGTGGACATTTAATGGCTAAAAACTGGGTACCGATGCTACAAGCAACGCGGTGCGTTGATGGCTGCGACATGATACTCGATGCGTCGCGCCATGAATGCGTCGAGCCTTAGAAGTTTTGGCTCTGGCAGCCTGCACAAATGTTGACCAATGCGATTGGCAACGCGACGCACCATGATCGCGTTGGTCCTCTATTTTCGGAGTCCAAACATGATCTAAATGTGTTTCAAAAAATCCAAAACTTTTCTGGAAATACCTATTGAACATCCTAATCATGAACTAATTAAAATACAGGCAATTAAAGAAAGTTGAGGTGGAGAAATGAGATTGCCAACTTTCGAAGGCCAATAATAGGCTAAGTCTGGGAACCTAGCTAGAATTTTCTAAGTTTGGGACCCTTTGACAAGCTTAAAGGACTGAATTAAGCTTTAGGATTTTACGGAGTCTTACATACGGATATGTATATGTTGGATCGGGTACCACACCGGTATGGATATGTATATGTTGGGTTGGGTACCATGTCGGTACATATATGTATATGTTGGTTCGGGTACCGCATCGGTACGGATATATATATGTTGGATGTCGGTACAGATATGTATATGTTAGATCGGGTACCACATCGATATGGATATATATATGTTGGATCTGGTACCACACCGATACAGATATGTATATGTTGGATCGGGAACCACGGCGATACGAATATGTATATGTTGGATCGGGTACCACACCGGTACAGATATGTATATATTGGATTGGGCACCACATCAGTACGGATATGTATATATTAGATTGGGTACCACGTCGATACGGTACATGAACATAGATTGTTCCCTACAGGTCATGACTATTTGGGCAAAAAATAAATCCCATAAAATGTGTGTACATATTTGTGTTGAGTCCTTGGATGTTTATAGTATGATTGATACTCTTGATGGTTATGTGGCTTGTTTGTGAGCACTGTTTGATCTGTTATTGTTGTATTGTTAATTCATTGGGTAATTGATTGGGTGATATGTATTTGAAAAAGTGAAACTTTGTACTTACTTATATGTTGGTTGACTTGCTTCATTTATATGAGTTTTCATGGTAGCTTACCAGAATGACTAGTTATTATTCTTTAATATTATAATAGAGAATTTGGCTGTTAGCCTGAGAGTTTAGTGTGAGTTGTCTATGATTATTGGATTTATCCTATAGATGTAGGTAATGGAAGAGATAAGGTGAATAAAGAGGAGTAGTGATGTATTAGTGTTGGATTGTTGTTGATGGTGTGAATTAATGAGGCTGGAGTATGTTAGAAACAAATATAATATTGATGGAGTGGGAAGAGTAGTTGAATGATGTAAGTTATATAGGTAAAGTAATAATGTTATTACAACCTTAGTTGAATTATATTTCATTCAAGATGTCATAATTTCTTTTCCTTAATTCTATTTTATGATTATATGGACTAACACGGTCGGACGATGATGCCTACTAGTACGTGTGGTTGTACTGACCCTACTCTTCTACATTCTTTTTTGGGGTGTAGACTGGATGCAGGTTAGTTTGTAGTTACTAGATGGATGACGATATTAAACACTAACTTCTGCACTTTCTTCCTGGCAGATGTTAGAGTCTTTGTATTATTTATTTTATTGTCAGGCTATGTTGTAGTAGATAGCTCTTGTACATGTCTGACCAAGTCTTGGGATAGTGAAGGACACTTGTAAGAACTTTTTAAAAAATTTTATTTATTAATATTTAATTTACCTTATTATATTTAATCCAGTATTCCCTTAAAACTTTTGTCTTCAGCATATTTTTAGCTGGGTAATAAGGGTTCTCCTAGCTACTTAGAATAGTATAGGTACCCACACAATCCATTAGTCTGGGCCGTTACAATCACTAACTTTGTCAAATCTTTCTTTCAGTTCTTCCCACACACGCCAAGAAGTAGATGAATAGACAACTCCACTCAAATCATTACTTGATACTATATTCATTATTCAAGATAACACAACAATATTTACCCTTTCCCATTGTCCCCATAATTTTTCTCTGAAATTTTTTTCTTTAATGCTCCATCAACAATTTCATTTTGTTTCTACCTAATAGTGCTATACGCATTGAACGATTTCGAATAGCATAATTTTCAAAAAATACCACTTACATCAAAGGAGTGAAGGTACAAGGGATGAGTATGATCCATAACTGATCCAAATGTTCATCTGCTTGTGTGTTAGTGGTAGGATGATCATAGTGGTTGAATCCCTTCCAATATTTCGCAGATTCTCAGTAGAATGATTAGTCATTCTCAGAATTTGCAGAGTTGCAGAATTGAACAGAGTAAGTTTACTTGAATTGAAGAATGCTTAAGCAGAAATTACACCATCAAGCCTTCCGGAATTGACCTTGATAGACTTCGTAGTTACCAGAACTTCTGCGGCTATGATACCATGAAATTAGTTACACCAGGGAGAAGTTCTTAGATATGATTCAATAATGATGAGTACTCACAAGAGAGTAGAAAAGAAAGAGAAGAGAAAAAGCTAAGCTCATTGATTGAATGAGAGCAACTAAAAATTACTTTGTACATCTGATATAGAAGTATATATACACACACTGAGTTAGTTGTAACTAACTCTTTACTGACTAATCTAACTATTAATGTGATCTAGTTAGGCTGCTTGGTATACTAACATGTACTGACTAAAGCTCAACTTCTGATTTAACCACTTAACAACATGCTTCTTTTCTTCCAAAGCATAATTTACATAAAAATTTGGTTCAGTTACTGCTATATATGATATACACAAAATCTTATTTTGGAACTTCATCCAAAATAAAATACTTTTTTCTCAGCCCAATCTCATTCAACATTTCTAAGTCGTGGTCCCTTACTGAATTAGCTCAATTCAGGACATCCACCTTATTTAACTTAATTATTTTAATATCTACATTCCCATGATTTTTTGTGTGTGTGTTCAACTTTATTCTGGAGGTGGTATATTTAATCCGAGGTCTTGTCTTGAACATAATGGAGGAAGTGATGGAGTCTCGTGAGACAAAGTTGTGGATGCACTATGTTATTGAGGCCGAGGTAAATACTTAACTGGAAAATAAAATTTTCAAAACATACAAGTACGGCAAGAGTTTATATGCAATAGTTCAAGAATGGTAAATGACCTCAAAAAATTACAACAAAGTTTAGAAATGTAGCAAAGTTTGGCCTAAAAAAATTGGCAACCAGTACAACAGTAGTTTGCATTCATCCGTAGTTGTACCCACAAATTTACTCAAAACACATGCAAAATGCAAAAGCTATTTAGCCTCAAATTTTCCCAAACGCAACAGTCATTTGGCTTCGAATCTAACATATAATATGTATAAAACGTAGCAACTGCTTTCCCTCATATCTGTCCAAAAATCAACAACCATGGATACAACTATTTGACCAAGAAGAGAAGAAGTAATAACCTCAAAATGTAGTTGCAATCAAACCAATCTTTCTCAAGCATGCAACTCATTTTTAGCCTTAAAAAATTAAAAATTCAACAGGTATATGGCCTTAAGTTATGACATTTTTCAGCCACTAGTCCATTTATTCATTGTCAAATTACAAATAAAAAGACAATATTTTCCTGCTCTTTAACCTTTGTTTATGGACTACACATTATAGAGGAAAGGAAGGATCTATAGGATACTCCGAGAATCATTCACTCAATTTGAAAGAGGCTTTGGCTAATTATGGGGAAATTCAATTCTTTTTATCTGTAAAATACGAAGTACATGGTGCTCCTGTTGCATATTATAGAAATTGTGAATTTTTAGTCTTTTATCAATTATTTTATGACTAGGACAACTTTCTAGAAGAAAATTTCAATTTTTTTGATGAAATAGACAATTTATATCCATATGGATTGAGTGGTTGGGAATCTTAATTGACTCCAAAAGTATGGTGGCATTGAGGTTGAGTTTAAAATTTCAAAGGTTCTAATCACTCTTTCATACTACTTAATATTGAGGTTAAGTCAAAAGTATCGATTGAGGTTTGATTGATGATGTTGTGAGGATGAGATGAATAAAATTTTCATAATTAAGGAATCAAATATATTTATTTGTAAACACTCTATTTGCACTAATTACCATAAGATTTTAGATTGAAGAGCTTAATTTTTTTGGTACCTAAATATGACTTGAAAAAAATATATTTTTACATTGTTAAAATTTATAGTGAAATTGCTTTTACTCAAAATAACAAACAAAAGAATACAAATTCGAACAAGAGAAAATTCAATAAATAAATAAATAAATATAATAAAAAAATATTTTTGCATCATAAGCTACTATCATTTCACACATGAACTTACTAAGACATATTTTATAGAGGAAATACACCATATTTTTAGTCGAAAGAATTCCAACAACATGATTCTAATTAAGATAAATATTAAATTTGTAATTATTATGATTTTGCAGATTGATAATGGTATATAAAAATAAAGAAGTAAACTCAACTAATGTTATGATTTTTATTCAAATATTCAAGAAAGAGGAAGTAACTTATAGCTCTTTCCTTTTTTAAGTTCAGTTCCATCAAACAATAATGTGATGATTTCGTTATCATAAAAACACCCTTGACATTAAGACATTAAGCCATGATTGGTGTGAATCATACATCCACACCAAAGTTTTTGTCCATTAAAAAAAAGCTTTAAGCAATGTGGATGGAAGGTTTTAAAGAAAAACTTAGGTTTCCACATTATTTAAAGAAAAATTGATGGCCAGAACTTCAGTGCTAGGTGAAGGATTCACACCAGCCATGACTAAATATTTAATTAGAGAATATAAGAAAATAAAATAGTAGATCTCAATACCAATAGTGTATTTCTAGTGATAAAATCATAACATTATTTGATGAAAATAAATTCAAATAACAAAAAGGTAATAAAATTTTGATAACTTCCTTTTTCAAACGGGTTTGAACAAATCTTATAATATTAACTAAGTCACCATCTTTATTTTGTTGATAAAATATTGGAAACTTCCTCACTCAAAAAGGTTTGAATAAATCTCAAAATATTAACTGAGTTACCTTCTTTGTTTCTTTGTAAATTCTTAATTTGTAAAGATCATAATTACACATGTAATATTTTTCTTAATTTAAATAATGTATCTGGATTTTTATTTTTTATTTTTTTTGTGTTATTTTTAAACGGAATATCTTTTAGTAAGTTTATTTATATAGTGATAATAATTTGTGAGGTAAAAATATTTTTTCCAATTGTATTTGCATTTTTCTTTTCTAAAATTTTCTTGTTCAAATATGTGTACTTTCTTTGATAGTCATGCTTAGTAAAAAAATTTCATTATAACTTTTCAAAGTGAAAATATTTATTGTCTAAATCATGTAAGTATCAAAAAAGTTTAAGCACTTCAATTATAAATTTTAAGATAGTTTATGTGTATTTTGTTGCATTTACAAATTAGTAAAGTCTAATCATAACTTACCAAAAATTTAAAATGTCATGATATGAAATTCTAAAATTTTAACACTATTAAAAATATATAAATCCTTTAAAAACATTTTCATAAACTTGTGATGCATTATGTTTCTAAATAATTCAATAATTTTTTATCTCTTTTATTTGTTTGACTACCTGATAGAACACCGAAAAGGAAGAAGACAATTTCTAAGTGGTTAGCCAAAAGAAGATAAAAAGCATCAAGGAACTTGTTACTTCAACTATACTAATCAAAAGTAGAAGCCAAATAGAGGGATACCCAATGAACTCCAAAAAGATAGCCAGACTAAATAAAGTAATTCTCGTGTCTCAATTTTGTGTGACTTACTTTTTTTTAGTCAGTCCTAAAAAGACATATTTTCTCTATTTAGTCATAATTTAACTTTAAAATGCTCAATTTATCCTCATTGAAATGATTTATTCTAGACCACAAATTTTAAACGTCTTTCTTTTTTTCTTAAATTTCGTGTTAAGTCAAACTAATTCACATAAAGAGATGGAAAGAGTGTGTACACACTAGTTTAAATCATGTGCAATGTAGTTGTATCCCATGCTAAATAGTAAATACTTTAAATATATTATTTGAAATATCTGATGAGTTGCATAGAAATTAGAGTGAAAAAAAATAAGCCAAAATCAAAAGATTGTATTAGCTAAAAATCAGTACTAGAGGATGTCTCAGTTTTATTGTCACTAGTCAATTTATTCATTGTCAAACTACAATTAAGAAGACTATATTTGCGTGTTCTATTATCTTTGTTTATGGACTACACAGTATAGTGGACAGGAAGGATGTATGAGATACTTTGAGCCATTCATTTACCTTCACAGGGCATAATTCTAAAGAACTTCGATACTATTTTATAGTTGAATGACAAAGTACATGGTGCTCATGTTCATAATTCATAAACACAAATACAAGAGACATAATTTCATTGTATAATATAAGAATTTTGCAATATATCATATCAAGTGTATGAGAATATTTTAAAAGGGTTTCTTACACCATTTTAAAGAAGTTTATACATGTGTAATTGTGTTACAATATATGATTTTATATTACAATATTTTTTCACTTGTCGTAAACTACAGTTAGGTTTTACAAATTTGTAAACTCTCTATCTGCACTAATTAGCTTAGGATATTAAAATGATGTGCTTTTTTTTATATGTTAGTATAAATTGGACAATAAATAATATCACACTGTTAAAACTTATTGTAGAAGACTTTTACTAAGAATGACTACAAATACAATAGGTGTTTTCGGACAAGAAAAAATTTATAAAATACATAAAAAAATAAAAAAATATTTTTACCTCATAAATAATTATCATTTTTTCTACAAAAAGAATGATCAGTTTACATATAAACTTATTATGAGATATTACATCAAAGATTATAAGGAAAAAAAAAAACTTTTTAAAGAATACAGTAACAAAGTCTAAATAGGAAAATTATTGACTGTGTTATAATACGCTTACAAAATGGAAAAAATACAAAGAAACAAAGAAGGTAACTTAATTAATGTTACAAGATTTGTTCAAATCTTTTGAATACAGATAGTAACATGATTATTTTTTTTACTTTCTTGTTATTCATGCGTTCATTTTCATCATATAGTGTGATGATTCTATCACTATAAATACATTCTTGATGTTGAAATATAACATCATATTTTCTTATTTTCTCAAACTAAAGGTTTAGCAATGGCTAGAGCAAATCGTTCAATCAACATAAAAGATTCTAACCTTGAGTTTCAAATGTGGTGGCTGAATGTTCCACCAGAACAAATCAGCCTGCATCAACTTCTAATATTGGTGGAGATTTTGGATGACATGTTACTAAAAGTAAATAGGCTACTGGCTCTGAATGAGGGCCATGTTGAATTCCCCAATGGCCCCTGTAAGAGTGCCTAGGCACTTTTTAAGGTTGGGGAAGCTTCTTCATCTGATTTTGAAGTTGAACCATCTGAATGTCATTATCGTATCTGTTATTTTTATTTTATATTATAAAATATTTGTTATGAAATTAAAATATGCATCTCTTTTATTTAGTACTAAAATAATACTAGTGTGATGTATGAAAAGTATTTATGAATAAAAATCATGAAAATTTATTATCTATCTTTCTTCACCTTATTGAATTTTTTTCACTTTAATTTTTTGAAAGATTTTGTTTTTTTGTGCAATAATATTCAACTTTGTTGATAAGTTCATAAAACAAATCCGAATTATTGAGTAAAAAGAGATTCTTATTACTAAAGATTAATTTAGTCCACATTCTCTCCTTATAATTTATAAATTAAATACTATAGTGAATTATTAGCTTCATAAAATTAAAAGTAATGAAATTGTAACTAATGTTAAACATAAAAGTAAATCAATCAAATAGAAAAAAAAACAAAAAATTGCTGAACATGGAGATTGTTTGTGCTTCACTTATCTTATGTTTTTGAGTTGAGAACGAGGAGATCATACATAATGAGTGGCTAGGTGGGTTAGATACACCTCCTACCGATTGGGAAGAAGAAAGAGAACCCACTAAACCCAATAGCGGTTAGTGTGAAGCACCTTAAGATAGTCCTCTTGCTTTGTTGCATGTCATCCCACTCACTGGATCAAATAGTAATTTAAGATATACTCAGAGAGAGCAGTTCCACTCGTATTAGGTTGTTTAAAGAGGAGACTGTGGATTTTTACCTCGACATAAGCATCCTTGGGTGCGGCCTCAACCCTCTTTTTCAATATAAACTGCTTTTCTAGTATTCCTAAATAGAGTCAGAGGTTCATGTCCTTGTTTCTCCCAAGAAAATAGTATGTCAGTTGTCTTGAAATTCAGCTCTTATTTGGTTATTCGTAAAGAGAGGGCATTCTAATTCTGAAACAAGAAAGGCATACGGAATGGAAGCAACCTTAGAATCTAGTATTAGCAGTTGTACCCCTCTTAAAGGAGGGTTAAGGGTTAGACGAGGAATCCCTTCCCCCATCACACATGGAAACAAAGCCTTTAAGAGTCTCAACGGAATACCAATTCAAAATAAGGGTAAGGAGAAGAGCGAATACTCTAAGGTATTTGAGATAGGGACATAGGTACTCTCCTAAATCTCACTCAAGTGAATTGATTTTTTGTACCATATTTTGATGTACCTCTTCTTTGAATTTCCAGGAAATCTTTGACTCCTCGAAGATAATGAAATTTTATACCTAATGAATTTTTCACTCTATCTCCTGTTACTAAGACCATAAAATATTTCTATAAATTATGACCTTCATCTGGAATGTAAGAAAATATTTATTTGTCGATAACTTAATCGTACTTTGACTATCTTATGTGGAGCTGAATTATTTTTTTTGGTGGTCTCTTTGATACATGAGGTTATACTAATTGATTTCGGGGACATTGATCCAAATCTTAACTACGGTCTGTGCGGCATTTTTCTTCTCTATCCTTACAAATCAATTGATTAATGTAGTCATCTCTCTTTTCTTGTGTATGAACACATTTCATTATATTGATTTCATTTTTCACTATATTTTCATATGATGTAGATTCGTGTACTCGATCTTAAGGTTTGTTGCTAGATGCTCAGTAGCACCTAATATTCATCTGATTAGTGAGATTTTTTGTCATCCAGGAGGCACAGAGTTTATTTTAATTTTCTTCTCAATTTGGATTAGAATTTGATTCAATAAAGGTTATGAGGCTTTGTCTCGATCGACTCTTGTGTTTATTAGTAGAGGTTTCATTACACGGACAATTATTTAGTAGTTGGCAGTTTTTCATTTATTTTCAATCATGTATTGATAAAGATTTTCGGTTTTTAGATGTAGCTCATTGTAACGCCCCGAGACTACCCCTTGGGATTCACATGGTGCTTACGACTCTGAAGGACCACAAGATAACCCATGACTGCTACCTGTTGTAAATTATGAATAATAATCATAAAGCATATGCGGAAGTAAAGTTGAAAACGCCATAAGGTCCATAATACTGAAAAACAAATACTGAGTACATCTGTGGAATAACTGCTAACTGAAAGTGTTTGAAAGCCTCTAAACATATGAAATAAAAGAATTGGTAGGACAGGCCCCAACTAACTCCAACCACTGTCTGAAAATAACTAAAATACTGTAAGTAATGCAATAACTAAAAAAGTATCACGTCCTCAATGGATGAGGATTCACTACTGTAGCTCCGGCTGACCATCTGATCTGACTAAGAACGGTCAGGAACCCAAGTGTACGAACCTATAATATGAGACATCATAGCGCAAAGAGAGTATGCATCAGTACTTTGAATGTACTGGTACGCTAGGTGAGGTTAGGCTAATATGCATGAGTTCAGGTGCATGAGTAATAATAACTAAATATCATGAAGTAACTGGAGGAGAGTATATGCAAGACTGGGACTACTGAAAGTACAGAACATACAATACCAAGCATATATCGTCTTTCTGAATTAGACTGAAACTGAAGTACTGAGTTTCTGATAACAGAAAGTTTAGACTGAAACTGAAGTATTGAATTTTTGATAACTAAATAACTGATAACTGTAAGTCATGATTGTGTAGAACTGAACTGAGTTCTCTATTGAATATTGAATATTGAATATTGAATATTGAATGTTGAATACTGAAACTGAGACTGTGGGAGTTATCATCTAACCGAAATACCCCGATTATAGACTGATTTGGGATCCAACCTGTAACCCCAGTTGGAAGGGTGTTACCACCGTGCCACGAGTTACTTACACTGGCTGGGTCAAACCTAATCTGGCAGGAAGACTCATGAGATGTATATGGTTATGTCAACCCTAGTCTGGTAGGAAGATGATTTACCTTATGCTGGCTACGTAGTTCTGTAACTCAGGGATTGCTACTAAGGGTCAAAACCTTTACTAGCAGGAATGCCCCCATCCCTGGGTTCACTCAGTTCTGAATCCTACTCCCAACTGAATCGACACTGGAACTGATCACTAGACTGTACTAGGCTTGACTGATCTCACACTGATTCTATTAATTGACTGAATACTATTGTTTGGGATACTATGAAAATATTGTATTTCGACTAGAGACTAGATAAACAACTAATTTTGAGTATTCAATACCCCCAGGTATCGATATAGTAGATAATGGAACAATATCTTAACTTTAAAAGAATCACATCTAGGTTACCATGCACAATTCATTCACATAGACATTTTGTCAAACACCTAGGATACATAAATCTTATATATGAGAATGAGCAATATATGAATGTCATGACTACCACATACAACATCATACTTAAAAGATTTAACATGAGGGTTACATAAATCAACACACATTCTAGTTTATTTACATGAAACTCAAAATCTTCTTGGCTTGAAACCCACACAATAACACATACATGAACACAATTGCATTCAAGAATGTAAGTCATAATCTAAGTTTAGAAAAAGGATTCTTGAACTCCAAGGATGAAATGAACCCAAGGATGAACACCTAACATACCTTGGTTTCTGAATTTGTGAGAATTGTTGGTAAGTTCTTAAGATTAGGACTTCAACTTTGATGAACCTAAGGTTTGCTCTTGAGAGAATTGTATGAAATAATGAGTGAATTTTCCTTTTGGGAGGCTTAATTTCATGTTATGGCTGAATAATGTAAGGGAAAAATGACTCAACTTCCCCCACAAACTCGTAATTTAATAAACAAAAATGTGACCAGTGACATAACAGGTGATTTGCTACATCGATCAACCTGACGCGATGACCAATGCACCGCGTCGATGGTGACGATGCGATAGCCAATATGACGCATCCTGATATCGTCGGCTCACTGTTTAAGTCATCCAAACATGTCTCAGATGATGTTCAAAAATTCTAAAACTCACCCGAGATTACCTATAGATAACCCTGATCATATCAATTTAAAATCGACAGTCTAAGGCCGAAAAGATAAAAAATGAGACCATTGAAATATCTAGGACAAAAATAAGACTAAGTCTTAACACTCAGCTGAAATTTTTCTAAGTCTGGGACCTCTTTTGGTATGCTATATAGGACTAAAATGGGATAGGACTTTATGGGGTCTTATAATATTTCCCCCTTGGAAAAATTCAGCATCGAATGAGACTAATTAAGTTAAGAGGCACTGAGGTTCTGCGACTATACTGACGTTCATTATTGAAACATGACTGAATCTTGAGACATGACATATGACTGTACTGATTAATGAATTCATGAATGATATGAAAATGTAATGCAACTGGAACTAAGAATGAAATAGAGTAAATCTAAGGAAGACTGTTACCTTTGGCTGAGTTTGAGTTTGCAGAGAAGAGATAAGGGTACTTGGTTCGCATGTCAGCTTTTGCTTCCCAAGTGGCGCCCTCAACGGAATGGTTTTTCCAAAGAAATTTGACCAAGGGAACTTCTTTGTTCCTTAGTCTGAGAGTCTGGCGATCGAGGATTTTGACTGGGGTTTCTTTGTAAAAGAGACTATTCTGAACAACTACACTCTCTACGGGGACTATAACTTCTAGGTCACCTATGAATTTCTTTAGCAAGGAGACATGAAACACTACGTGCACTGATGCTAAGTCTGCAGGCAACTTAAGTTCATAGGCTACCTTTTTTAAATGACTCAGAATCCTATAAGGACCAACATATCGGGGACTAAGCTTCCCCTTCTTACCAAACCTTTTCACTTCCTTCATGGGAGAGATTTTCAAATACACAAAGTCGTCAATTTTAAATTCAAGATCTTTCCTTCTCACATCTGCATATGATTTCTATCGGCTTTAGGCTATCTTAAGCCTCCCCCTGATCAACTATAATTTCTATAAAGCATCAAACACCAAGTCAGGACCCACCACTGCGGCCTCACCTACTTCAAACCAGCCAATCGAAGATCTATATATCCTCCCATGAAGAGCCTCAAATGGATACATCTGAATACTGGAATGATAGTTGTTATTATACTCAAACTCAGTCAAAGGTAAGTGGTCATCCCAACCACCCTTAAAGTCAATGACACACGCTCTTAACATATCCTCTAAATTCTAAATGGTCTTTTCTGCTTGACCATCTGTCTGAGGGTGGAAGGATATACTGAGATGGACTTGGGTACCAAGACCCTTTTGAAAGTCTTTCCAAAAGTGAGAGGTAAACTTCTTACCTCTATCTGAAATGATGGACAATGGGATACTGTGAAACCTAACCAACTCTCTAATATAGATCCTGGCATAGTCCTCGGCTGAATAGAAAGTATGGACTAGCAAGAAATGGGCGGACTTGGTCATCCTGTCTACAATGACCCAAATCGAATCGTGCTGATGATGAGTATGAGGAAAACCCATCATGAAGTCCATGTTTACTTCTTCCTATTTCAAAGTGGGAATACTGAACTCCTGCATGGAGCCACTAGGCTTTTGGTGCTCAATCTTTACCTACTGACAAGTAGAGCACTTAGCCACAAACTCTACAATGTCCCTCTTTATCCCACTCCACCAATAGACTTCCCACAAGTCATGGTACATCTTAGTGGCCCCTGGATGAATAGAGTAACGTGCACCATTCACTTTAGAAAAAATTCGTTGTCTCATGTTATCTACATATGGCAAACATAGCCTACCCTGGCAATGCAACACACTATCTCCCCCTTAGGAGTAAACCTCTACTTTTTGGTTTCTAAATGACTCTTTCAGCTTAACTAAACTGGGATCCTTGTCCTGATTTTCCTTCACCTCTGAAACTAATGAAGATTCCAAACTATTCTTCACCCAAACACTACCTCAGTCGAATCAACCAAACAGACAACTAATCTGGAAAACTGATGAACTTCTTGAACTAACTTCTTCTTATCATCCTTAACTTGAGCAACACTGCCCATAGACAACCTTCAGAGGCAGCTTCCACTATATTGGCCTTTCTCGAATAATACAAAACATTCATGTCATAGTATTTCAACAACTCTAACCACCTTTTCTGATGCAAGTTCAGGTCTTTCTGTGAAAATACATACTACAAGCTTTTTTGTTTTGTGAATACATCATCTTGCACCCCATACAAATAGTTCCTCCAAATCTTTAAGGCAAACACAACTGCTACTAGTTCAAGATCAAAGATGGGATAATTCTTTTCATGGGGATTAAGCTATCTAGAGGTGTAGGCAATGACCTTACCCTTCTGCATCAGAACACACCCAAGCCAACTCTGGAAGTATCACAGTATACAACAAATCCATTTGAACCACTGGGCAAAGTCAAAACTGGGGTTGTAGTGAGTCGAGTCTTCAACTCCTAAAAACTCTTTTATCAAGAATCTGACCACTGAAACTTAATTTTCTTCTGAGTCAATCTAGACATTGGGGATGCAATAGATAAAAATAACTTAATGAATTGTTGATAATATCTAGACAAACCCAAGAAACTCCTAATATCTAATGGAGAGATGGGTCTGGGCTAGTTTCTCACTACTTCAGTCTTTTGCAAATCAACTCTAATGCCATCACCAAAACTATGTGACCAAGGAAAGCTACTGACCTTAGCCAAAATTTGCATTTACTAAATTTGCCGAACAACTGATGGGCTGTGAGAGTCTATAATACTATTCTTAAATGGTCTGAGTGATCATTTTCATTACGGGAGTAAAAAAGAATGTTATCAATGAAGACTATGATGAACATGTCTAAGTACTGCTTAAACACGCGATTCATCAAGTCCATAAAAGTTGTTAGGGCATTGGTAAGATCAAATGACATGACTAGAAATTTGAAGTGACCATACCGAGGTTTGAAAGATATTTTTGGAATGTCATATTCTCTTACTCTGAGCTGATGATATCTTGATCTGAGGTCTATCTTAGAAAAGTAACTAGCACCCTGAAGTTGGTCAAACAAGTCATCAATTCTAGGACATGGGTATTTATTTTTTATGGTGACTTTGTTCAACTGACGATAGTCTATACACATTCTAAGAGAACCGTCTTTCTTTCACACGAATAGAACTGGTGCACCCCAAGGAGATATGCTGGGCCTGATGAACCCTTTGTCTGAAAGGTCTTTCAACTGTTCTTTTAACTCTTTAAGTTCAGTTGGAGCCATTCAATATGGAGGAATAGAGATGGGATGAGTATCAGGAAGAAGGTCTATTCTGAAGTCAATTTCCCTTTGGGGAGGAACTCCGAAGAGATCTTCGGGAAATACATTTGGAAATTCACTTGCGATTAAAACTAACTCAAGACTAGGAGTCTCAGAACTAAAGTCTTTGAATCACACCAGATGATAGACACACCCCTTGAATATCAGTTTTCTTGCTCTAAGGTATAAAATAAGTTGACCCTTAAGTGTTGTTGTACTACCCCTCCATTCTAGGATAGGTTTATTTGGGAACTGAAAATAGACTATTCTGCTCCTACAATTAACTGAAGCATATCATTAATGGAGCTAATCCATGCCGAGAATGATGTCAAAATTTGTTATCTCTAGCTCTACAAGGTCTGTTGAAGTAACTTTCTAAGATACTATAACCAAACAGTTCCAGTATACCCGTCGGGTTATGATAGACTTACCTATTTGGGAAGAGACTGAGAAAGGCTCTATTAGTATTTTGAGGCTGACTCTAAAGTTGATAGCTATGTAAGGAGTTACAAAAGACAGAGAAGCTCCATGATCTAACAAAGCATAAACATATAAATAAAATACTTGCAACGTACCAGTAACCATATCAGGAGAACTCTCGTAATCCTATCAGGACTGAAGTGCGTAGAGCCTATTAAGGCGTAGCCCACTAGTGGCACTGTAAGCGGCACCCTGAAGAGATAGGCGGTTAAACTGAACTGGGGGACGATTATACAGACTCTACAAACCCACCTGAGGATATTCTCTGATCTTATGGCTTGTCTTACCATACCTTAAACACACGTCGCTGCCAGCCCTGCAGATGCACCTTGATGGTTTCTACCATATTTCTAGCAAAGAGGATTTATTTGACCACTCTGTTCACACTAACCTGATATTTAGAGCCTGCTGCCCTATCCTTATTATTATCATTCCTGAATTTTGGCATCAGCGCACTAGCTAAAAATAGAGCTGGGACTGAAGATTTTAGGAGAAACTGAGGATGGATACCACCTTCTGACTTTGGCAGAGGAAAACTGAAAATACCTGTTCTATCCCTCTTGTTCTCCCTCTATTTCTCCTTAGTCTTTTGTTTCTCAATTTGTTGAACATGGACCATCAACCTAGACAAGTCCATCTCCTTTATCAGTATTACGGTCCTACACTCCTTGACCACATTATCAGATACACCAGACACAAACTTGCTCATTTTAGACCAACTATCATCCACCACATGAAGGGCATATCTGGACAACTGAGTAAACTTGAGGGAATGCTCTTTCACTCTCATGTTGCCCTACTGTAGGTTGATAGACTCTAACACCTTAGCCTCTCTCATCTCTAATAGAAAGAACCTTTCTAGGAAGGCAGTAGCAAACTCTTTTCATTCTATAGGCTCTACATCTGTGCCTCTAACTACTTTTCACTGCTTAAACCACATATTATCTATATTTTACAGCTAATAGGTAGCTAACTCAGCTCTCTTACTAGCAGTTACCCCCATAATATTTGTAACCTTCTGCACCATGTCGAGGAATTCCTATGGATCCTCTTCAGACTTAGACCTTATTTGGGTGAAGTCCTAAATTCTAGTTGCAGCAGTATAGGTCACTACGTTGTCCTGAATAGCAGCTAGCCAAACATTTTGAGCTGCCAAAGAATGAGCTAAGTGGTGAATACTGCTCTAAATTCTGTGTGAGAAATGTGCTCGTCCAGGGGATCTTCTTGAACGGGCAAAGGTGTTGGATGGTTCCCAGTTTTTCTTCTGTTAGTCTTTCAGGGAGTCATGTTCTATAAACAGAAGGAAAAGTTGGATTAGACAAAGAGTTTAACTTGAGATCATGCTCACTCGTACGATATGAACACTCAAAGAAGGAAATTTTTCCTAAAAATTCCTCGTAGCCTGTTGTCCATAAGTGTGGCGTGTTACACACCCATGAACAAGACTTTACTTGACGTAGCTTTCAAACTCCCTAGGATACTTTAGAACCTTAGTCTCTGATTCAAAGTTTGTAATGCCCCGACACTACCCCCGTGCATTACATGGTGCTTAAGACTCCGAAGGACCACAAGCTAACCCATGACTGGTACCTGCTGTAAATATTGAATAATAATCATAAAACATATGCGAAAGTAAAGCTGAAATGCCATAAGGTCTATAATACTAAAAAACAAATATTGAGTACATTTGTGGAATAACTGCTAACTAAAAGTGTCTGAAAGCCTCTAAATATCTAAAATAAAAGAGTTGGTGGGACAAAGCCTAACTAACTCCAACTACTGTCTAAAAATAACTGAAATACTAAAAGTAATGCAATGACTAAATAAGTATCACATCCCCGATGGATGAGGACTCACTACTGTAGATGCGGTTGATCGTCTGATCTCACTAAGTATGGTTAGGAACTCGAGCGTCAGAACCTATGATACGAGACATCATAGAGCAAAGAGAGTATGTGTCAGTACTTTGAATGTACTGGTATGCTAGGTGAGGTTAGGCTAATATGCATGGGTTCATATGCATTAGTAATAATAACTAAATATCATGAAGTAACAGGAGGAGAGTATATTCAAGACTGGGACTACTTAAAGTACCGAACCTACAACACCAAGCATATATCGTCTGTCTGAATTAGACTAAAACTGAAGTACTGAGTTTCTGATAACTAAATATTGATAACTGAAAGTTTAGACTGAAACTAAAGTATTGAATTTCTAATATTTAAATAACTGATTATCGTAAGTCATGATTGTGTAGAACAAAATTGAGTTCGGTACTGAATACTAAAACTAAGACTCTGGGAGTTATCATCTAACCGCCATACCCCAATTATAGACTGATTTGGGGTCAAACCTGTAACCCTATTTGGAAGGGTGTTAGCACCATGCCACAGGTTACTAACACTGACTGGGTCAACCCTAATCTGGAAGGAAATCTCATGAGATATATATGGTTACGTCAACCCTATTCTGGTAGGAAGACGATTTAGCCTACATTAGCTACGTTGTTCTGTAACTCAGGGACTGCATAAGATCCCGTAAAAGTCCTAGTTTAATTTAGTACCATATTGCTTGTTATGAGGGGTCCCAGACATAGGACAAATTTAGCTAAGTGTTCAGACTTAGAATCATTTTAGCCTTTGTAATGGAACGACCTTATTTTTAGATCTGTACAACCTTAGAATGTCGATTTTTAAGTTGATTCACCATCAGGTATGTCAATAGGTCTTCTTGGATGAGTTGCAAAATTTTTGGGCAAGCATAGAGGCATGTTTGGGAGTTTAAAATAGTGGTTTCGCGTGATTAGCATGCAGGGCATGCTCCAGTCCACCTCTAGGGAGCATGAAATAGAGCATACGGTGCACACTCCATTCCATAGCTCCAAAGCATGCGACGCATGCTTCATAACACACTCCTAAAATTTTCAGCTTTCAGTTCCGCATCAAAAGAGATAAATAAGTCATTTTCCCACCTCATATCAGCCCTAAAACATGAGATTAAGCCTTTCTAAAGGTAAAATTCACTCATTATTCAACAATCCTCTCAAGAACAAACCTTAACCCATCAAATTCAAGATTCATGTCCCAAGAAATTCACCACAATTTTTAGAGAATTAACCATCAAGGTATGTCAGGTGTTCATCCTTGGGTTTCCTTCCTCCTTTGGAGTTCAAGAACCCATTCCAAAATCTCAAGTTAATAGTTTCATGTATTACATTTATCAATAGGGTTGTTTTCATATTCATGTTGTTTGTATAGGTTTTCAATTCAAGATTTAATTATAGTTTTCATGAGTATAAGATATCATGCATGAAATTGTTGTAATCCCATGTCACAACCTTTGAATTGTAAATTGATGGTTGTAGTCATGATACATCAACATGTTATTCATAGACATGTACAAGATTATGCCTCCAAGGTTTTTGACAAAATTCTTAATTGAGTTAATTGTGCAATTGTGATTCATTTGTGACCCTAGTGTTGAACTCATGCCATTACTACATGTTTAATTTACTATCATGTTAAAGATATACATTGAAACTATTTGATAGAATGTCCTTATGGATTGAATAGTATATCTATGACATATTGGAATGTGTCCCTATTCATGTACAATCTCATGACTTCCAAGTGTTTTGACAAAATGTCTAAGTGATTGCAATGTGAACAATTGACTATTGCCATGTTTTCAAGTATTGCCATGTTCTATTAGTATTGATATTATCGAGTCCTGAGAGTATTCAATACCCTATAATCTAGCAATTTACCTAGAATTATAGTAGCTATAGAATAGTCTCAGGAACATCACGAATAGTAGAATTCAGTTAGTTACAGAACTCAGTGAACTCAGTCTAGTTCAGTCAGTCAATACTATCAGTAATAGTTCAGTCAAGGCTAGTACAGTCTAGTGATCAGTTCAATGTCCTTTCAATTGAGAGTAGGATTCAACACCGAGCGAACCCAGGGATGGGGGCATTCCTGCCAGTATAGGATTTGACCCTTTGTAGCAGTCCCTGTATTATAGAACTATGTCGCCAGCATAGGCTAAGACATCTTCCTGCCAGGCTAGGGTTGACGCAACCATACATATAAATTATGGGTTTTCCTACTAGATTAGGGGTTATCTAGCCCTGTTAGTATCCCTTGGCAAGGTGATAACACCCTTCCAACTGGGGTTACAGGTTGGACCCCAACTTAGTTTATATCGGGGTATGTTAGTTAGATAAACACTCCCATAATTATAGTTTCAATTCCAGAATCAATATAAAACTCAGTTTAGTTCTACAGAATCAGGACAGTAAAAAATAGTCACCCAGTTATTAGTAATTCAATTATTAGAAATAACAAATATCAGTCACATAGTTATTAGGACTTAGTATTCAGTTTCAGTATAATCCCAAATACAGTATATGTCTATAGTATTACATACTAAGTATTTATAGTAGTCTCAGTTATCTATGTACTTTCATTCAGTTATGTTTATATCATTCAGTAAGTCATCATCTCATGCATATAAACCCATGTATATCAGCCTACCTCACTTAGCATACTAGTACATTCAAAGTACTGATGCATACCTTTTCTTTTGCACTATGAAGTTTCATATCATAGGCTCAAATGCACGGGCTCCAGATCGTACTTAGCAGTTTAGATTATTAGTAGCGAATACAGTGGTAAGTCCTTATATTTCGAGGGCTGAGTTATTCTTTTCAGTATTTTAGTAGACTTATTTTATTTAGTTATTGGAGTTAGTTGGGAACTTGTCCCATCAACTCCCCATCCAGACAGTTAAAGGCTTTCAGACTTGATTATTTCAGACAGTTATTAAGATTTTTTTTCAATATTACATCAGTATTTCGGTATTGGTTTTCAATGTTTGTCAACCTTATGGCATTTCAATTATACTTCTGCATTATTACAATATTACTATTCAGTGCTTACAGTAGGTAACAATCATGGGTTAGCTTGTGGTCCTTCAGGATCGTAAGCACTGTGTGACATCTTGGGTATAGACTAGGGGCATTACAAACTTAGTATCAGAGCCTAAGGTTCTTAAAAGTCCTAGGGAGTCTGAAATCCACGTCAAGTAGAGTCTTATGCATGGGTGTGTAGTGCACCAAACTAATGGATGAGAGTCTATGAGGTATGTTTAAGAAAAGTTTCCCTTCTTGTAGTATTCATGTCGTGTCAGTGAGCATGGGGTTATGTTAAACTTTCTGTCTAATTTAAGTTTCCCCTTTATTGCAAAATATGTCTCCCAAAAAGACTAACAAAAGAAGAACAGGAAACCAGCCAACACCTCTACTCATCCAGTCAATTCCCCTGGATGAGCATGTTTCTCATGTAGAGTTCAGAGCAACTTTTACAACTCTTGCTTATTCTGTGGAAGCTCAGAATAAATTTCCAGCTGTTGTTCAAGCCAACCCAATGGCCAATACTGCTGCAGCCATAATTTGGGACTTCACTCGAATGAATCCTCCATCTTTTATAGGGTCTAAGTCTGAAGAAGACCCACAAAAATTTCTTGACATGGTGCAGAAAGTTATAGATATTATAGAGGTAACAATTAGTCAGAGTTCTGAGTTAGTTTTATGTCAATTGCAGGATATGGCTCACTCATGGTTTAAGAAATGAAAGGAAGAGAGGGCTGTAATTGCAGGTCTTATAGAATAGGAGGAGTTTTCTACTGCCTACCTAGATAGGTTCTTCCCGTTAGAGTTAAGGAAAGCTAAGGTGTTGGAATTTATTATCTTGAAGCAGGGTAACATGACAGTAAATAAGTATTCTCTCAAGATTACTTAGTTAGCCAGATATACTCCTCATGTGATAGCCGATAACCGATGTAAGATGAGTAGGTTTTGTGTCAGGGGTGTCCGATAGTATGGTCAAGAAATGTAGGACTGCAATGCTGATTAAGGAGATGGACTTGGACAGATTGGTGGTCCATGCTCAGCATCCAAAAGAATAAGGAAAAAGAGAGGGATAAGAAGAGGGATATAATGAGTAGCTTCAACTTCGCTCAGCCTAAGTCAGAGAGTGGTAATCATCCCCAGTTCTTCCCGAAATCTTCAGTTCTAGCTCCATCCTCAGCCAGTGCTCCAATGCCCAAATTTAAAAATTATACTAAGGATAGGGCTTCAAGCTCTAAATCTCAGGGTAGTGTCAGCAGTGCCCGAACAAATCCTCTTTGCCAGAAGTATGGTAGAAACCATTAGGGTGTTTGCAGAGCTGGAAGCAATGTATGTTTCGGGTGCGACAAGCTAGGTCATAGAATAAGAAAGTGTCCTCAGGTGGGTTCCCAAAGTTAGCCTAGACGTCCCCCAGCTCAGTAAGATCACCCATCTCAGCAGGGTGCCACTTCCAGTGCCACCAGTGGGCAATGACCATATAGACTCTATGCACTTCAGTCCCGACCAGATCAAAAAAATTCTCCTGTCGTGGTCAGGGGTACGTTATAAGTTTATCATTTACATATTTATTCTTTGCTAGATCCAGGAGATTCTTTGTCTTTTATAACTCCTTATATAGTTGTTAACTTCGAAGTTAGTCTAGAAATCCTAGCAGAGCCCTTCTTAGTCTCTACCCCGATGGGTAAGCCTATCATAGCCTGACGGGTATACAAAAACTGTCTGGTTATGGTATTCCAAAAAGTTACTTCAGTAGACTTAGTAGAGTTAGAGATGAAATATTTTGATGTCATTCTTGGCATAGATTGGCTTTATTCATGATATGCTTCAGTTGCCTGTAGAAATAAAGTTGTTTATTTTCATTTCCCGAATAAACATGTCCTACAATGGAGGGGTAGTACTTCATCACTCAGGGGTTAGCTTATTTCCTACCTTAGAGAAAAAAGGATGGCATTAGAGTTGATCCTTAAAAGACCGAAGTTGTGAGAAACTGACCCAGACCCATCTCTCAATCAGATATCAGGAGTTTCTTAGGTTTGGCTGGCTATTACTGATGGTTTTTCAAAGGACTTTCATATATTGCTTTCCTTATGTCCATATTGACTCAAAAGAAAGTCAAATTCCAGTGGTCAGATTCTTGTGAGAAGAGTTTTCAGGAGTTGAAGACTCGACTCACTATAGCCCCAGTTTTGACTTTACCAGATGGTTCAGATGGATTTTTCATATATTGTGATGCTTCTAGAGTTGGTTTGTGCTGTGTTTTAATGTAGAAAGGTAAGGTCATCGCTTATGCCTCTAGACAACTCAGGCCCCATAAAAAGAATTACCCCACCCATAATCTTGAGTTAGCAGTTGTGGTGTTTACCTTAAAGATTTGGAGGCACTATTTGTATGAGGTACATGTTGATGTGTTTACAGACCATAAGAGTTTGGCGTATGTATTCTCTCAGAAAGATTTGAACTTGCATCAGAAAAGGTGGTTAGAGTTGTTGAAAGACTATGACATGAGTATTTTATATCATCTGGGCAAGGCCAATATAGTGGTTGACGCCCTCAGTAGATTTTCCATGGGTAGTGTTGCTCACGTTGAGGATGGTAACAAAAAGTTAGTTTAAGAAGTTCATCAGCTTTCCAGGTTAGGTGTTCATTTGGTTGATTCAGCTGAGGGTAGTGTTTGGGTGCAGAATAGTTTGTAATCATTTTTGTTTTCTGCAGTGAAAGAAAAGAAGGATAGTGATCCCAATTTAGTTAAGTTAAAAGAGTCAGTCGGAGATTAGAAAGTAGAGGTTTTCTCTCAGGGGGAGATGGTGTGTTGCGTTGTCATGGTAGATTATGTATGCCTTGTATGGATAGTGTGAGCCAGCAGATTTTTGCAGAAGCGCATGGTGTGCGTTACTCAATTCGCCCAGGGGAACCTAATATGTACCGCGACTAGTGGGAAGTCTATTGGTAGAGTAAGATGAAGAAAGACATTGTAGAGTTTGTAGTTAAGTGCTCAACATATTAGTAGGTTAAGATTGAGCATCAAAAGCCTAGTGGGTCTATGTAGGAGTTTAGTATTACCACTTGGAAGTGGGAAAAAGAGAACATGAACTTTGTTATGGGTTTGCCTCGTACTCATCGTCAGCATGATTCGATTTGGGTCATTGTAGAATGATTGACCAAATCAGTTCATTTCTTGCCAGCTCATATTTCCTATTCAGCCGAGGATTATGCCAAACTCTTTGTTAAAGAGTTGGTCAGGTGCATGGAGTTCCGTTAACCCTCATTTCAGATCAAAGTACATAGTTCACTTCTCTTTTTTGGAAAGCCTTCCAAAATGGTCTTGGTACCTAAGTTTACCTCAGTACAAACGTTCAGCCCCAGACAGATGGTCAAGAAAAAAGGACCATTCATACTTTAGAAGATATGCTAAGGGTGTGTGTTGTTTACTTTAAGGGCATTTGGACGACCATTTACCCTTGATTGAGTTCGCGTATAATAACAGCTGTCATTCAAGTATTCAGATGGCTCCATTCGAAGCGCTTTATGGGAGGAGATGTAGATCTCCCATTGGTTGGTTCGATGTTGGTGAGGCCATAGTAGTAAGGCCTAACTTTGTGTTTGAGGTCTTAGAGAAGGTTCAGTTGATCAAGGAACGACTTAAGATAGCTCAAAGCCGACAGAAATCATATGCGGATGTGAGAAAAAAGGAACTAGAGTTTAAGATTGGTGATTTTGTGTACTTAAAAATCTCTCCAATAAAGGGAGTGAAGATATTTGGAAATAAGGTGAAGCTCAGTCCACAATATGTCGGTCCTTACCGAATTCTCAGACGTTTCGGAAAGGTAGCTTACGAGCTTGAGTTGCCATCAGACTTAGCTTTAATACACCCAGTGTTTCACATCTCCTTGCTAAAGAAATGCATTGGTGACCCAGCAGTTGTAGTCCCTATAGAGAGTATATATGTTCTGAATAGCCTCACTTACGACGAATTCCTAGTCGAAATCCTTGATCATCACATTCGTAGGCTAAGGAACAAAGAAGTTTCTTTGGTCAAAGTTCTTTGGTGGAATCAGTCCATTGAGGGAGCTACTTGGAAAGAAGAAGAAGATATGTGAGCCAAGTATCCTCACCTCTTCTTCAGAAACTCAAATTCCACTCAAGGTAATAGTCTTCCTTAGATTCACTCAATTCCATGTTCAGATTACCTTTACAAACTCGATATAAATTTCCGTTGCATATTATTCTGCTGACAGTCATGCACTCATAAATTAGTTTCAGCCATGTAATCATGCTTCAGTTATGCATGTTTACTATGAAAACTCAATTTATCAGTAGTTTCAGTCATGTTTAATGTCTCCAAGCTTAGTCATGTCTCAGTTGTGCATGTCAGTATCAGTACAGTTTTTCAGTAATCACAGCTCAGTCAGTCTCATTCGAGGATGAATATCCCCAAGGGGGAGATGTTGTAAGACCCCGTAAAAGTCCAAGTTTAATTCAATCCCATATAGCTTGTAATGAGAGGTCCCAGACGTAAGACAAATTCAGCTAAGTGTTGAGACTTAGAATTATTTTAGCCTTCATAATGGGACGACCTTATTTTTTGATCCATACGAACTTAGAATGTTGATTTTTAAGTTGATTCATTATTAGGGATAACAATAGGTCTTCTTGGGTGAGTTTCAGAATTTTTGGGCAAGCAAAGAGGTATGTTTGAGAGTCCAAAATAGTTACTGCGCATGATTAGCATGTGGCACACGCTCCAGTCCATCCCTATGGAGCATGCAATAGAAAATGCGGCACATGCTCCAGTCCATAGCTCCATAGCAGGCGACGCACGCTCCTAAAATTTTTAGCTTTCAGTTCCACATCCAGAACGGTAAATAAGTCATTTTCCCACCTCATATCAGCCCTAAAACATGAGATTAAGCCTTTTTTAAAGGCAAAATTCACTCGTTATTCATAAATCCTCTCAATAACAAATCTTAACCCATCAATTTCAAGATTCAAGTCCCAAGAAATTCACCATAATTTTCAGAGAATTAACAATCAAGGTATGTTAGGTGTTCATCCTTGGGTTTCCTTCCACCCTTGGAGCTCAAGAACCCTTTCCAAAATCTCAAGTTAATAGTTTTATGAATTACATGTATCAATTGGGTTGTTTTTATGTTCATGTTGTTTGTATTGGTTTTCAATTCAAGATTTAATTATAGTTTTCATGAGTATAAGAGATCATGCATGAAATTGTTGTAATCCCCATGTCACAACTCTTGAATTGTGAATTGATGGTTGTAGTCATGATGCATCAACATGTTATTCATACCCAGGTACAAGATTATGCCTCCTAGGTGTTTGACAAAATGCTTAATTGAGTTAATTGTGCAATTGTGATTCATTTATGACCCTAGAGTTGAACTCATGCCATTACTACATGTTAAAATTACTATCATGTTAAAGCTATACATTGAAACTGATTGATAGAATGTCCTTATGGATTGAATAGTATATCTATGATATGTTGACATGTGTCCCTATTCATGTACAAGCTCATGACTTCCAAGTGTTTTGACAAAATATCTAAGTGATTGCAATGTGAACAATTGACTATAGTCATGTTTTCATGTATTGCCATGTTCTATTAGTATTGATGCTATCGAGTCCTGGGGGTATTATATACCCGATAATATGGCGGTTTACCTAGAATTACAGTAGCTACAAGATAGTCACAGTAATGTCACAAATAGTAGAATTTAGTCAGTTACAGAACTCAGTGAACTCAGTAAGGTTCAATCGGTCAATATGATCAGTTACAGTTCAATCAAGCCTAGTACAGTCTAGTGATCAGTTTAGTGTCCTTTCAATTAGGACTAGAATTCAGCACTAAGCAAACCCAGGGATGGGGGCATTCCTGCCAGCATAGGGTTTGGCCCTTAGTAGCAGTCCCTGCATTATAGAATTACGTAGCCAGCATAGGGTAAGACGTCTTCCTGCCAGGCTATGGTTGACGTAACCATACATATAAATTATGGGTCTTCCTGCCAGATTGGGGTTTACCCAGCCCTGTTAGTATCCCTTGGTAAGGTGATATCACCCTTCCAACTGGGGTTATAGGTTGGACCCAACTCAGCTTATATCAGGGTATATAGGTTAGATGAACACTCCCAGAGTTACAGTTTCTATTCCAGACTCAGTATAGAACTCATTTAAGTTCTATAGAATCAGGACTGTTAGAAACAATCACCTTGTTATCAGTAATTCAGTTATCAGAAATATCAGATATCAGTCACTCAGTTATCAGGACTCAGTATTCAGTTTAAGTATGATCCTGAATATAGTATATGCGTATAGTATTGCATACTCAGTATTTACAGTAGTCTCAGTTATCTATGTACTCTCATTCAGTCACGTTCATATCATTCAGTCAGTCAACATCTCATGCATATAAACCCATGTATATCAGCCTACCTTGCTTAGCATACCAGTACATTCAAAGTACTAACGCATACCTTTTCTTTTACGCTATGATATTTCATATCATAGGTTCGGACGCACGGGCTCCTAATCTGTAATACCCCATACTTTTTCTAGCTTAAATTCATCCATAGAATGTCAAGAATTTGATTCAAAGATGAATGCCATTTATTTCATGCTGTATTTTCAATATGGTAATTGAATAAGCTTTCCATGGATATCAAATTTTCCTAAATCCGACACTCGATTGAGAAATTAGAGCATTTTTAAGTTGATAGTGTGCCACCTGGACTCTCAGCGCTTTGTGGAGAAGGCAAAAATGGCAATCGTCAATTCCAGTGGACCTCCGTGATATTCGCACGTTGCGGAATAGTCCATTTTCCCATTTGTCAAAATCCAGTAACCCAACTTGATCTTACCGCTTCACGTTGGTGGTCAAAATGACATTTCAAAAGGGCACTGCGATTCCTCCATGTTGCACCAAGCCCTCAGTTCCCAGTTGTCTATTTCCAGTGGCCCGACGCGATCACGGTACGTTGCGCTAGGTGCCTATTTCAAAAAATTTTGATGGAAATTAAAAGCTTCGTCCAGTTAGATTGGCCTTTTTCAATAATTTTATTTCATCCAGATATGGGATTTAATCCCTAAAATCATTCTCAAGTCATTCGTTATTGAATTTTCCCCAAATCAAAGCATTCTCTCTCAAGGAAAACAAAACCCTAGATCATCAAAGATTTCTCCCCAAGGAAATCTAAGCATTCTCCCTCAAGGAAAACAAAACCCTAGATCACCAAAGCTTTCTCCCCAAGGAAATCTAATTCCTCCATTAACTCTCCAAAAAAAATCAAGATTAAGGATTCCTAATACAAGAACTCTAAGAATTCATCTCCAAAGCATCAATATATATCCAATATTCAAGTCTTAGAATCTAAGATCATCAATTAAGGTATGTGGGGTTTTGAACAAGGATAAACCTTTCATCTTTGTGCCTAAAACTTAATATTGGCTTCAATTTTACTGAATATTCTATGATTTCCCATGAAATTTAAGTTAGGGTTGATACCCAAATCCTCATTATTTTAGTTTGACATTATTATGATATTTAAGGCTCCAATTGCAAGAAATTTATATATATTCATGTTTTCAATTATAAGATTCGTATTATGAGTTATATATCATTATCTTGACTGAGATTGTTGAAAGCTTTTAAGATGATTATTGACCATGAAGTTCAAATCTGATTATTGATGTAATTATTGATGCATTAAAGCTTTATACTTTGAGTCCTAAGTACTATTGATGATTTTATAAGGAGATTATGATCTCAAGTCCTATTGACAAGTTTTGATTAGTGCTTTCAAAAGCAAAGATTGATATTTTGATCCTAAGCTAAGATAGGAATCCACATTATTCATACTCTTTATGATTTAAAACAAAGAGAAGCATAATTGGTTTTTATTACGAACCCTTGTGCTATTTTAAGGTGGATTTCCTAAAAGTTCTAAGCAATAAGTATGGGAGTAGTATTTAGCACCGAGTTGGGTATGATTCCAAGGTCTCATGCCCTAGAACTACGTGCCACCATAGGTTTATGATTTGCCCATAGTGGGCTAAGATAGTGATCACTTAAATTAAGGTTCTATTCCAATGGAAAGGATAGAACAGCTCTCCCAAATATGGGCAAGACGTTGGACTCCATGTCAGGTCACATGGTTTATGTCGGTTAGAAGAACCTCCCAAAAGAAGTCCTTTACTCTTAAAATAGTCTATTGGTTTAAAGCCTTAAGAAAAAGTGTTTTCCTCACAGCTTAGTGGTAAAGATTTTCAGAATAATTTCTCAGAAAAGAATAACAAAAAAGCTTTTAGAAAACTAAGTGTAAAGGCTCACAAGTTTTACTCAGATTATGTTTTAAAGAAAGATAGTAGCTTCATATTTCAGTTATCAAAATTTCTGATTTTAGAGTGATTCCTTTCTACACTTAGATAGTATGATTTAAAGAGAGAATACAATTACAGCTTTTAGAACTAAATGTTATGACTCACAAGATTTATAAAGCATGACTTGTTTTTCATAACTATTATTTTTAGTATTTCAGTTATTCCAGCTTATGTGAGTCATTTACATTTAGCATGCATTTTTTTTACAAATTATGATGATTGATATTATGTTTTACTTATGCATTCACCCTCATATATTCAGTACATCATCAAAGTACTGATCCACATATACGTCTATGTGCTATATTGTCTCATAATGTAGGTATCAGTTCAGTTGACGCATACCATATTCAGACAGTTTGCAGCTTCTAGTCAGCAGGTGATGAGTCCTCTTGATTCAAGGGCTCGAGTCAGTCATATAGTTTGAGAAATATTTTATTTTTCTTTATTCAGTCGTATTGATTTGAGATAGTTGGGGGTCATTTCCCAGCTACCTATAGTTAATACTAGTGGAGATTTCATAGACTGTCAGTAGAGTTAAGGTATTTGATTCAAGTTTTGTTTATAAAAGAAGAATTTTACTCATTTTAATTTAGGTTTTGTATTGATCAGATTTAGAAAAGAGTAATCTTCTGCTTATTTCATTCAGATGTATGTATTTTATTTAGTTGCTTATGAGTTATGCCAATAGAAAGGTTAGCTTGGGATCACTTGCGGTCCTAAGCACCGTGTGATGTCTCGGGACCATTTTTGGGGCGTTACAAGATCGTATCTAGCAGTTCATATTATTAGTAGCGACTACAATGGTGAGTCCTCATATTTCGAGGGCTGAGTTATTCTTTTCAGTATTTCAGTAGACTCATTTTATTCAGTTGTTAGAGTTAGTTGGGGACTTGTCCCATTAACTCCACATCTAGACAATTAGAGGCTTTCAGACTAGATTATTTTAGACAGTTGTTCAGTTTTCTTTTCAGTATTACATCAGTATTTCAGTATTGGTTTTAAATGTTCACTACAATATTTTACTCTTTTAGCCACACTAAATTTGAACCACACTTATAAAGTGTGGTCTATACCATTAAAGACCACGCTTTTAAAGCGTATCCTTAATCTTGAGCTTCTGGCCATATTAATTTTTGCGACGCTTTGAAAATATGGTCCTTAATGGTATATGCCACTGTTTACAAGTATTGACAAATCATGATTTCATTAACAACGCTTATTCATATATATGACTACACTTTTGAATGTGGTATTAGTATAATTTAAAAGAAAACACTTTTAAAATATGAGCAAAATTTTTTAAAAAATATTTCACTATCCCTCCAAACGATTTCGCTCTCCCTCCAATTTATAATTGACCAAAAATAATTAAGAAATATAAGCATTTAAACTCTCAGATATATCGATTCTCTCATAAAATCCTTTTGCAAATATATCTATTCCCGATCACACATAAAACCCTATCCCCAAATTTCATCAAATTCATCGAATCCATCCAATTTCTTTGAATTTTATTGCCCAAACTACGTAAATTTCATCTCATAGTAGCTCAATTCAAAATGGATTCGCAGATATTTGAAGGATATATATATGCACACCCACCACGAAATGAAGGATTTAGGGTTTAAGATTTTACCCTTTTTTTACTTCTTCCAATTCTATTTACTCATCATCATCGTCATATATGTCTTGCGGTTAAATCCTTGAAAAGGGGTTTCCATTGTCGTTGGTATTGAGGTTGTTGTTGTTGTTAGTGGTGGTGGTGTTATAATGTGAGGATGTGATGATTGAGGTGTGTAGAGTTCATAGGTAATGAATCTATTCCTGTAGCTTCACGGGGAAACCCAGAAGGCCTTATTTGTAATGCAACCGAGGTTCTGTAGCCATGTTTGATGCATTATCTCCTTTTCCCTGATTATTCTAATTTGAGACTTTTATTAGAAGTCATTTTTCAACCATGTTACCCTCTTTCTCTGTTGGGTTCGGGATTGGCTATCATTCACAAAGCTCAATAGGAAGAGTTGATTGATCTTGGGACTAACCTTATTTCCTTCACAGAAAGGGATAAAAGACATAGAATTCTAGTTTATTTCACATGCATATCGGATTATTGTAGGCAAAAAGCTATATTAATGCATATAGTAATGCCTGGTTTGTTGTTAAGTAGATAGCAGGAACATTCAACAGTCTCAATTGCTTATATAACCACACAGATGGAAAGAGATATTTATACCTTATATCTGAGAGCCAGAGTCTTTTCCTTCCAGTATATTAATTACCTGAGTATATGATGCTATTTGCACTCTGTACTCATTAAACCTCATATTAGTTCTCCAGAATACTTTTGAAATACTATCTAGATTATTTTAGTCTTCTATGTTTTTATTTGTTGGATTTTTGGGGAAACAAGAAGTTGAATGTGCAACTTTTGTGATTGTCTTGGTCACTAGTAACACTATAAATGAATGAACCCATAGAAAAGGGTCCAGACAATTGTTAAAGCTTTGCTTTTATTATTTAAGATGTGAAGTTGATTAATTGTGATCACTTATCTGTAATTTGTTACACTATTTTTTTCAAATGCAGAATAAAACAGACACTTTCGAGATACAACAATTGTGTATCCTCAACAGAGACATCTGCTGTAGAAAAGATGTCGAAGGTAGATGATCTTCACCCTTTTAGTATGATTATGACTTTCTGTAACAAATATGTATATGCACTGTTCTTAGAATGATTATTCGGAGCGTTGTTGCTCTCAATTCTATTCTCAAAGGTGTACTTTTTTATAATATAAGTACATAAATCTTTCCGCTCTCTCTAAATTTCATTGGACCACAGATATCATAAATTTCTCTCACTCTCTCTAAATTTCTATAGAGAAAAATGTAGTATCTGACACTATTTCATAATGAAATGCATCACACATGGTTTGCTATCATGCAAATTTCTATAAAAACTTTGCTGTCGAGGGTCTATTTGAAACAACCTCTATACCCTACAAAAGTAGGGGTAAGGTTTGTATACAACCTACCCTCCTCATTCCTCACTTGTAGAACTACAACTGGGCATGTTGTTGTTGTTGTACAATGTGTACTACGTAAAGTGGAACGGCTTTACTAATTAAATTTCACACTTTACAATGATCATCTACAACTTGCTTATTTCTTTTATTATGTAGTGGTCAGCTGTTACAATTTTAGAGTGCATATGATCATTCAAGTATAACCAATTTCATTTGGTTTCAACTGTCCTAGTAAAACATGAACTACAACTTCTAAACTTCTGTAATTAGCTATAGATATTTAAATATATTATTTCTGGAATACACTTCTCTTATGTAAAGAGAATTTGACTAACTCAAGGATTATTGTCTGTATGTGAAATTTTACACCCCCTTGAAATGCTGAATGTTCTCTCCCGTGCGATTGCATACATCTCACTTCCAAATTCTTTTCTAATGAGGCTTAGCATGTCCTCTGCGCAAGTATGACACGCACAAATCAAGGAATGGTCCAAATTTTCAGTTTTTAAAAAAGGAGAGTAACTTTTATGAAGCTTTAGTTTGGTAATTAGTGCCAATACTTTTGTATCTTCAATTTATGTGGAATTTTCTTTAGTGGATTCTAATATGAAATCTAGATGTCCCCATGATTCATCTCTTCTGCCTACTTTGAATTATCGTAATTTGTGAGTTTAGTGTGTGGTATATATAGCGCATAAAAGGGAATCAAACTCTTGAGTCTAGTCTAGTGACAACAAATATTCAAGATCGCCTCTTGTTTTGTAATTAACTAATGAAATATGAAGTTCACATGACTATGGTTTCTTATTGAATATTGTAACTAATGATTTATTTGTTAGTATTTGTAATAGATGGAAAGAGTTACAAAAGAAAAAAGAAGCTCCTAAATCTGAAGAAACTTGAACATGTAAATGAGGGATCTGTAACATACCAGTGGCAGTATCAGGATGACTTTCCTGATCCTGTCGTGACTAAAGTGCTTAGAGTTTGTTTAGGCGCTGTCCTCTGATAGCACTAGAAATGGCACCCTACTGATTCTGGGGACCAGACTAATTTGAAGGACGATCGTGCTTACTTCTAGGGCCAGGCCTAGAACAATCTCAAACCTTGTGACCTATCTCACCACATCCAAAACACATATCACTACCGGATCTATATATACCCTTATGATGCTTACCACACTCTTCACAAAGTGGATGAGTAAACACCCTGCTCTCACTACCCTGGGCCTTGGAAGCCTGGTGCTCCATCTCTACGGTCATTTCTAAACTTTAGTACTGGTGCTTTAGCTGAAAATAGAAGTGGGGCTGAAAACTTTTGTCTTTGCTGAGAACGATTACAACCCTGCGGCCCTAGCTGAGAAAAACTATAGCTAATAGTCCTGGCCCTCTTATTTTCCCTCTCCTTCTTCTTAAGTTTCTGCTCCTCAATCTGTTGAGCATGGACCATAAGTCTAGATATGTCCATATCCTAAATCAACATCGCAGTCCTACCATTAACTACTCTACCTGATAGCCCAAACATAAACTTATTCATTCTAGATCTATTGTCTACTACTACATGAGGAGCGTACCTGGCTAACTGAGTGAACTTGAGGGAGTATTCTTTTACGCTCATGCTACCTTTTCTGAGGTTGATAAATTCTAATACTTTGGCTTCTATCTGCTCTAGGGGAAAGAATCTATCTAAGAAGGCCGTAGCAAACTCTTCTCATTCTATGTGCTCTATATCTGCACCTATGTCTACCTTCCACTGCTTAAACCATGTATGGGCTATATCTTGTAACTAATTGGCAGCTAACTCTGCACTCTCACTGGAAGTCACTCTGATGATATCTATGAATTTCTAAAACTTGATTGAGAAACTCCTATGGATCCTCTTCGGACTTAGAATCGGAGAATAGGGGAGGATTCATTCGGGTGAAGTCCCAAATCTTGGCTGCAGCAAAATTTTCCACTGGGTTGGTCGGAATAGCAGCTGGATGGTCATTCTGAACTATGACTGAATTGGCTAGAGTAGTGAATGCAGTTCTGAATTCTTCATGAGAGACATGCTCGTCCAAAAGATCTTCCTGGATGGGCTGAGGTGCTGACTGATTCCCCGTTCCTCCTTTGTTAGCCCTTTTCGGAGGCATGTTCTGTAAATGAAAGAGAAGAAGGGATTAAACTGAGAGTTTGACTTGAGCTCATACTCACTCACACGACATAAATACTAAAAGAAGGGAAACAGTTCCTAAAGCATCTTATATCCTCCTGCACATAAGTGTGGTGCATAACACACCCATGTACAAGACTCTACTAGATGCATCTTTTTAGACTTCCTAGGACGCAGTTGAACCTTAGGCTCTGATACCAAGTTTGTAACGCCCCGGATCTGGTACCCAAAATGCAACACGGTGCTCATAATCTCGAAGGACCATAATCTAACCCAAGAATGATATCTGTAACTGATCCCTGAATAATAATGGTAATATCATAAATGCGAAAACATGAATTGAAAGACCATAAGGTTCAATATTGATACATAACTGAAAATATGGTATAACAATACCAAAACAACTGAAATAACTGTCTGAACATGTTGTAGTCTGAAAGCCTCTAAAATTGAACTGTCTAAATAAGGAGTTAATGGGACAATTCCCCAACTAACCCCATCTGCTAAAATAAACTAAGTACTGAAAGAATAAAATAATCAAATAATAACATCCTCAAATTATGAGGACTCACTGCTGACTCTGACTGCTAAAACTGGAATGCTACTGATACTTTAGAGAGTGTGCTTCTGAACCTATGGTATAAAACAACATTGCACAATTACGTTAGTACAATTGAATATACTGGTATGCAAGTGAGGTAGGCTGAATGCAACGGTTCATATGCATGAACAGTACTAACTAACTAAATAACATAAACGTGAGAATAAATGCATAAATATGTAACTATATATGAGATCGCAATAACACTGACTCATGAATTCTGTTAACGTGGATTTACTGATATTTGGGTACTAATACTGGGATACTGAAAGTCTAAGTCTATTGAGTACTGGGGAACTGATGTCATATTACTGATTAAGGAATGACTATTTCTGACAGTTCTGATTATGAAGAACTGGTCTGATTGATTGTATCTGACAGTCTTGAAATTTGAATACTGGTAACATGAATTTCGTATGATAAATATATTATTAACTGAGTGACTTTTTCTGACATTCCTGATTCTGATGGAACTAGCTGAGTTTCGTACTGAGCTGAGCGACTGTATCTGACAGTTCTAAAACTGTAGAACTGAACTGAGTTCTACTACTGAGACGGGATCCGAAAATGAGACTGTAGGAGGTAATCATCTAACTGACATTCCCCAAAACTGAACTGGTGGGATCCAACTTGTAACCCCAGCTGGAAGGGTGTCAGTACCGAGCCACGGGTAAAGACAAGCTATGAGTAAACCCTCTATGATAGGGAGCTCTTCTATCAACCGCTTCTAGTAGGAAAAACTCAAATGAGGTGTCTAATACCTAAACTCGTAGGGTACATCTCAACCTACAATGGCTATGTAGTTCTGGAATGCAAGGATTGCTTCTAAGGATCACGCCTTCTACTGACTAACAGGTGAGTCCCCATCCTTGGGTTCACTCGGTTCAGAATCCTACTCCCAACTGAAGAGACACTGAACTGATTTAACTTGAAATGAACTATTACTGATAGTATCTTTTAGCTAATTTGAAAAGAGTTCACTATATTTCATTTACTGACAGAATACTACTGAGATCGGATAACTGACTGAGATGACTGAGATTACTGAGTTTTCTTGAGTCATATAACTGACTGAATTCTAATAATCATGGCTTGAATGGGAGTATCGTGAAAACTGACACTGGCTCTAGGCCAACAACTAAATTGTCAGGTCTAAGTACCCCCAGGACTCGATAGCATGAAACTGATAAGACTTGACACTTCGTGAACACATAACCAATATCAATAATTCATAATACAATAAGTTGGGGATTTTATAAAACACGTGGTTGTCATAATGTTGTACATGGATGGAATTGCATATAGGCATGTCATACTTTCATCAACCTAATCTCATGAACATTCCATCAAATACTCATAATGCACACAATATCATGGAAACCAGTCTTGGTCATAAGGGTAAAGCATGTATTTATTATTTGGGTCACAATTAAGCTAAAATACCCAATTTCTATCCTTTTAGCCACTTTTTCAAAAACCCTACATGCACAACTTAGGGCATAGGTGAAATCATCAAATTACACATCATAAATAACTCAATTCATGGATTTCATCTTACATGCTAACGCAGTTTCATAAAAACACGTAAAGATTCCAACTTTGGAATTATACTACAAGATAAACATGGTTACAAATAACCCACAACATAAATATCATGTTTTATAATTTTAAAGAGGGTTCTTGGACTTCATGGATGAAATGAATTCATAAATCAAAACTTGACATACCTTAGTTCCTGATTTTACAAAGATTAACGAAGAGATTCTTGAATTTGAGTATTGAATTTGAATCCTTAATTGAAAACCCTAGCTTGTTCTTGAGAGAAACTTAGGAGAAACTCTATATTTTGGGTGAAATATGGTTGAATCACGTGTTATTGGGTTTATCTAAGGATGGGAAATTGACCCTTTTTCCCTTAAAAATGCGGACATTTAATGACTAAAAACTGGGTGCCGACACTACAAGCAACATGGCGCGTTAATGGCTGCGACACGATACTCAATGCGTCGCTCCATGAATGCATCGAGCCTCATAATTTTTGGCTCTGGTAGCCTGCCCAAATGTTGACCAACGCGATTGGCGATGTAGTGCACCATGATCGCATTGGTCCACTATTTTGGGACTCCGAACATGATCTAAACGTGTTCCAAAAAATCCAAAACTTGTCCGGAAACACCTATTGAACATCTTGATCATGAACTAATTAAAATACGGACTATTAAAAGATGTTGAGGTGGAAAAATAAGATTTCCAACTTTTGAAGGCCA
The DNA here is from genome assembly GCA_030864215.1 of Capsicum pubescens. Classification (NCBI taxonomy): domain Eukaryota; kingdom Viridiplantae; phylum Streptophyta; class Magnoliopsida; order Solanales; family Solanaceae; genus Capsicum; species Capsicum pubescens. The sequence continues at coordinate 276,339,964 of CM061542.1, forward strand.
ATAATAGGCTAAGTCTGGGAACCTATCTAGAATTTTCAAAGTCTGGGACCCCTTGACAAGCTTAAAGGACTGAATTAAGCTTTAGGATTTTACGGAGTCTTACATAAAGATATGTATATGTTGGATTAGGTACCACGCCGGTATGGATATGTATATGTTTGGTTGGATACCATGTCGGTACAGATATGTATATGCTGGATCGGGTACCACATCAGTACGGTTATATATATGTTGGATGTCGGTACGGATGTGTATATGCTGGATCGAGTACCACATCGGTATGGATATATATATGTTGGATCTGGTACCACACCGATAAAATTATGTATATGTTGGATCGGGTACCACGCGGGTACGAATATGTATATGTTGGATCGGGTACCACGCCGGTACGGATATGTATATGTTGAATTGGGTACCACGTCGGTATGGATATGTATATATTGGATTGGGTATCACGTTGATACGGTACATGAACATAGATTGTTCCCTGCAGGTCATGACTATTAGGGCAAAAAATAACTCCCATAGCATGTGTGTACATATTTGTGTTGAGTCTGTGGATGTTTACAGTATGACTGATACTCTTTAGGTTATTTGGCTAGTTTGTGAGTACTGTTTGATCTGTTATTGTTGTATTGTTAATTCATTGGGTATTTGATTGTGTGATATGTATTTGAAAAAGTGAAACTTTGTACTTACTTATATGTTGGTTGACTTGCTTCATTTATACGAGTTTTAATGGTATCTTACCAGAATGGTTAGTTATTATTCTTTAATATTATAATAGAGCATTTGGTTGCTAGCCTGAGAGTTTAGTGTGAGTTGTATAAGATTATTGGATTTATCCTATAGATGTAGGTAATGGAAGAGATAAGGTGAATAAAGAGGAATAGTGATGTATTAGTGTTGGATTGTTGTTGATGGTGTGAATTAATTAGGCTGGAGTATGTTAGCAACAAATATAATATTGACGGAGTTGGAAGAGCAGTTGAATGATATAAGTTATATAGGTAAAGTAATAATGTTATTACAACCTTAGTTGAATTATATTCCATTCAAGATGTCATGATTTATTTTCCTTAATTCTATTTTATGATTATATGGACTAACACGGTCGACCGATGATGCCTACTAGTACGTGTAGTTATACTGACCCTACTCTTCTACATTTCTTTTTGGGGTGTAGACTGGATGCAAGTTAGTTTGAAGTTACTAGATGGATGTCGATATTCAGCACTAACTTCTGCACTTTCTTCCTGGCAGATGTTAGAGTCTTTGTATTATTTATTTTTTGTCAGGCTATGTTGTAGTAGATAGCTCTTGTACATGTTTGACCAAGTCTTGGGATAGTGAAGGACACTTGCAAGAAGTTTTTAAAAAATTTTATTTATATATATTTAATTTATCTTATCAGTATTCCCATTAAACAGATGTCTTCAGCATATTTTTAGCTGGGTAATAAGGGTTCTCCTAGCTACTTAGAATAGCGTAGGTACCCACACAATCCATTAGTCTGGGATGTGACAATCACTAACTTTATCAAATCTTTCTTTCAGTTCTTCCCACACACGCCAAGAAGTAGATGAATAGACAACTCCACTCAAATGATTACTTGATACTATATTCATGATTCAAGATAACACAACAATATTTACCCTTTCCCATTGCCCCCATAATTTTTCTCTAAATTTTTTTTCTTTAATGCTCCATCAATAATTTCCATTTTGTTTCTACCCAACAGTGCTATACGCATTGAATGATTCCGGATAGCATAATTTTCAAAAAATATCACTTACATCAAAGGAGTGAAGGTACAAGGGATGAGTATGATCCATAACTGATCCAAATGTCCATCTGCATGTGTGTGAGTGGTTGGATGATCATAGTGGTTGAATCCCTTCCAATATTTCTAAGATTCTTAGTAGAATGATCAGTAATTCTCTGAATTTTCAGAATTGAACAGAGTTAGTTTACTTGAATTGAAGAATGCTTAAGCAGAAATTACACCATTAAGCCTTCCAAAATTGACCTTGATAGACTTCGTAGTTACCAGAACTCTTGCGGCTATGATACTATGAAATTAGTTACACTAGAGAGAAGTTCTTAGATATGATTCAATAAAGATGAGTACTCACAAGAGAGTAGAAGAGAAAGAGAAGATAAAGAGCTAAGCTCGTTGCTTGAATGAGATCAACTAAAAATTACTTTGTACATCTGATGTAGAAGTATATATACACACACTGAGTTAGTTGTAACTAAATATTTACCTACCAATCTAACTGTTAATGTGATCTAATTAGGCTGCTTAATATACTAACATGTACTGACTAAAGCTCAACTTCTAATTTAACCACTTAACAACATGCTTCTTTTCTTCCAAAGCATAATTTGCATAAAAATTTTGTTCAGTTACTGCCACATATGATATACACAGAATCTTATTTTGGAACTTCATCCAAAATAAAATGCTTTTTTCTCAGCCCAATCTCATTCAACTTTTCTAAGCCGTGGTCCCTTACTGAATTAACTCGGTTCAAGGCATCCACCTTATTTAACTTAATTATTTTAATGTATGCATTCCTATGATTTTTTTTGTGTGTGTTGAACTTTATTCTGGAGGTGATATATTTAATCCGAGGTCTTGGCTTGAACAGATTGGAGGAAGTGATGGAGTCTCGTGAGACAAAGTTGTGGGTGCACTATGTTATTGAGGCCGAGGTAAATAGTTAACTGGAAAATAAATTTTTCAAAATATACAAGTATGGAAAGAGTTTATATGCAATAGTTCAAGAATGGTAAATGGCCCAAAAAATCACAGCAAAGTTCAGAAATGTAGCAAAGTTTGGCCTAAAAAAATTGGCAACCAGCACAACAGTAGTTTGCATTTATCCGTAGTTGTAGCCACAAATTTACTCAAAACACATGCAAAATGCAACAACTATTCACCCTCAAATTTTCTCAAACGCAACAGTCATTTGGCTTCGAATCCAACATATAATATGTATAAAATGTAGCAACTACTTGCCCTCATATCTGTATGAAACGCAACAACTATGGATACAACTATTTGGCCAAGAAGAGCAGAAGTAATAACCTCAAAATGTAATAGCAATCAAACCAATCTTTCTCAAGCATGTAACTCATTTTCAGCCTTAAAAAAATCCAAAATTCAATAGGTCTTTGGCCTTAAGTTATGACATTTTTCAGCCACTAGTCAATTGATTCATTGTCAAATTACAAATAAAAAGACCACACTTTCCTTCTCTTTCACCTTTGTTTATGGACTACACATTATAGAGGAAAGGAAGGATCTATGGGATACTCCGAGAATCATTCACTCAATTTGAAAGAGACTTTGGCTAATTATGGGGAAATTCAATACTTTTTATCTGTAGAATACGAAGTACATGGTGCTCCTGTTGCATATTTTAGAAATTATGAATTTTTAGTCTTATGTCGATTATTTTAGGACTGGGACAACTTTCTAGAAGAAAATGTCAATTTTTTTAATGAAATATACAATTTATATCCATATCGATTGAGTGGATGGGAATCTTGATTGACTCCAAAAGTAAGGTGGCATTGAGGTTGAGTTTAAAATTTCAAAGGTTCTAATCACTCTTTCCTACTACTTAATATTGAGGTTAAGTCAAAAGTATCGATTGAGGTTTGATTGATAATGTTGTGAGGATGAGATGAATAAAATGTCCATAATTAAGGAATCAAATATATTTATTTGTAAACACTCTATTTGCACTAATTACCATAAGATTTTAGATTGAAGAGCTTAATTTTTTTGGTACCTAACTATGCACTTGAAAAAAAAAAAATTACATTGTAAAATTTATAGTGAAAGTGCTTTTACTCAAAATAACAAACAAAAGAATACAAATTCGAACAAGAAAAAATTCAATAAATAAATAAATATAATAAAAAAATATTTTTACCTCATAAGCTACTATCATTTCACACATGAACTTACTAAGAGATATTTTATAGAAGAAATACACCATTTTTTTAGTAAAAAGAATTCCAACAACATGATTCTAATCAAGATAAATATTAAATTTGTAATTTTTATGATTTTACAGATTGATAATGGTATATAAAAACAAAGAAGTAAACTCAACTAATGTTATGAGTTTTATTCAAATATTCAAGAAAGAGGAAGTAACATATAGCTCTTTCCTTTTTTAAGTTCATTTCCATCAAACAATAATGTGATGATTTCGTTACCATAAAAACACCCTTGGCGTTAAGACATTAAGCCATGATTGGTGTGAATCATACATCCACACCAAAGTTTTTTTCCATTAAAAAAAAAGCTTTAAGCAATGTGGATGAAAGGTTTTAAAGAAAAACTTAGGTTTCCACATTATTTATAGAAAAATTGATGGTCAGAACTTCAATGCTAGGTGAAGGATTCACACCATCCATGACCAAATATTTAATTAGAGAATATAAGAAAATGTAATAGTAGATCTCAATACCAATAGTGTATTTCTAGTGATAAAATCATTTCATTATTTGGTGAAAATAAATTCAAATAACAAAAAGGTGATAAAATTTTGGTAACTTCCTCTTTCAAAAGGGTTTGAACAAATCTCATAATATTAACTAAGTTACCATCTTTGTTTTGTTGATAAAATATTGATAACTTCCTCACTAAAAAAGGTTTGAATAAATCTCAAAATATTAACTGAATTACCTTCTTTGTTTCTTTGTAAATTCTTAATTTGTAAAGATCATAATTACACATGTAATATTTTTCTTAATTTAAATAATGTATCTGGATTTTAATTTATTTATTTTTGTGTTATTTTTAAATGAAATATGTCTTAGTAAGTTTATGTATATAATGATAATAATTTGTGAGGTAAAAATAATTTTTCCAATTGTATTTGCATTTTTTTTCTAAATTTTTCTTGTTCAAATATGTGTACTTTCTTTTATAGTCATGATTAGTAAAAGATTTTCGTTATAAATTTTCAAAGTTAAAATATTTATTGTCTAAATCATGTAACTACCAATAAAATTTAAGCGCTTCAATTATAAATTTTAAGATAGTTTATGCGTATTTTGTAGCATTTACAAATTCGTAAAGTCTAATCATAACTTACGAAAAATTTAAAATGTCATGATATGAAAGTCTAAAATCTTAACACTATTAAAAATGTATAAATCCTTTAGAAAAAAAATCGTAAACTTGTGATGCATTATGTTTCTAAATAATTCAATAATTTTTTATCTCTTTTATTTGTTTGACTACCTGATAGAACACCGAAAAGGAAGAAGACAATTTCTACGTGGTTAGCCAAAAGAAGACAAAAATCATCAAGGAACTTGTTACTTCAACTATACTAATCAAAAGTAGAGCCAAATAGAGGCATACCCAATGAACTCCAAAAAGATAGCCAGACTAAATAAAGTAATTCTCGTGTCTCAATTTTGTATGACTTACATTTTTTTAGTCAGTCCACAAAGGCATATTTTCTCTATTTAGTCGTAATTTAACTTTAAAATGCTCAATTTACCCTCATTGAAATGATTTATTCTAGACCATAAATTTTAAAAGTCTTTCTTTTTTTCTTAAATTTCATGTTAAGTCAAACTAATTCACATAAAGAGACGGGAAGAGTGTGTACACACTAGTTTAAATCATGTGCAATGTAGTTGTATCCCATGCTAAATAGTAAAAACTTTAAATATATTATTAAAAATATCTGATGAGTTACATAGAAATTGAAGTGAAAAAATATAAGCCAAAATCAAAAGATTGTGTTAGCTAAAATTCAGTACTAGTGGATGTCTCAGTTTTATTGTCACTAGTCAATTTATTCATTGTCAAACTACAATTAAGAAGACTATATTTGTGTGCTCTATTATCTTTGTTTATGAACTACACACTATAGTGGACAGGAAGGATGTATGAGATACTTTGAGGCATTCATTTACCTTGACAGGGCATAATTCTATAGAACTTCGATACTATTTTATAGTTGAATGACAAAGTACATGGTGCTCATGTGCATAATTCATAAACACAAATACAATAGACATAATTTCATTGTATCATATAAGAATTTTGTAATATATCATATCAAGTGTATGAGAATATTTTAAAAGGGTTTCTTACACAATTTTAAAGAAGTTTATTCATGTGTAATTGTGTTACAATATATGATTTTATATTACAATATTTTTTCACTTGTGATATACTACAATTAGGTTTTACGAGTTTGTAAACTCTCTATTCGCACTAATTATCTTAGGATATTAAAATGAAGTGCTTTTTTTTATATGTTAGTATAAATTGGAAAATAAATAATATCACACTGTTAAAAGTTATTGTAAAAGTTTTTTACTAAGAATGACTACAAATACAATATGCGTTTTCGAACAAGAGAAAATTTATAAAATACATAAAAAAATAAAAAATATTTTTACCTCATAAATAACAATCATTTTTTCTACAAAAAGACTGATCAGTTTACATATAAACTTATTATGAGATATTACATCAAAGATTGTAAAAAAAAAACTTTTTAAAGAATACAGTAACAAAGTCTAAATAGGGAAATTATTGAATGTGTTATTATAAGCTTACAAAATGGCAACAACACAACGAAACAAAGAAGATAACTTAATTAATGTTACAAGATTTGTTCAAATCTTTTAAAAACAGATAGTAACATGATTATTTTTTTTACTTTCTTGTTATTCATGCGTTCATTTCCATCATATAGTGTGATGATTCTATCACTATAAATACATTCTTGATGTTGAAATATAACATCATATTTTTTTATTTTCTCAAACTAAAGGTTTAGCAATGGCTAGAGCAAATCGTTCAATCAACATAAAAGATTCTAACCTTGAGTTCCAAATGTGGTGGCTGAATGTTCCACCAGAACAACTCAGCCTGCATCAACTTCTAATATTGGTGGAGATTTTGGATGACATGTTACTAGAAGTAAATTGGCTACTAGCTCTGAATGAGGGCCATGTTGAATTCCCCAATGGCCCCCGTAAGAGTGCCTAGGCACCTTTTAAGGTTGGGGAAGCTTCTTCATCTGATTTTGATGTTGAACCATCTGAATCTCATTATCGTATCTGTCATTTTTATTTTATATTCTAAAATATTTGTTATGAAATTAAAATATGCATCTCTTTTATTTAGTACTAAAATAATACTAGTGTGATGTATGAAAAGTATTTATGAATAAATATCATGAAAATTTATTATCTATCTTTCTTCACCTTATTGAATTTTTGAAAGATTTTGTTTTTTTGTGCAATAATATTCAACTTTGTTGATAAGTTCATAAAACTAAATCCGAATTATTGAGTAAAAAGAGATTCTTATTACTAAAGATTAATTTAATGCACATTCTCTCCTTATAATTTATAACTTAAATACTATAGTGAATTATTAGCTTTATAAAATTAAAAGCAACAAAATTGTAACTAATGTTAAACATAAAAGTAAATCAATCAAATAAAAAAAAACTAAAAAATTGATAGAACATGGAGATTCTTTGTGCTTCACTTATTTTATGTTTTTGAGTTGAGAACGAGGAGATCATACATAGTGAGTGGGTAGGTGGGTTAGATACACCTCCTACCGACTTTGAAGAAGTAAGAGAACCCACCAAACCCAATAGCGGTTAGTGTGAAGCACCCTAAGATAGTCCTCTCGCTTTGTTGCATGTCATCCCACTCACTAGATCAAATAGTAATTTGAGATATACTCAGAGAGAGCAGTTCCACTCGTATTAGGTTTTTTAAAGAGGAGATTGTGGATTTTTACCTCGACATAAGCATCCTTGGGTGCGGCCTCAACCCTCTTTATCAATATAAAATGCTTGTCTAATATTCCTAAATAGAGTCAGAGGTGCATGTCCTTGTTCCTACCAAAAAAATAGTATGTCAGCTGTCTTGAAATTCAGCTCTTCTTTGGTTATTCGTAAAGAGAGGGCATCTCTTGTACAAGGAAGGATTGACTAGTTAAGTCATACAAAAGATATCCTTTTTGTGTTTCTGAGTATCTCATAAACATAGCTTGTCTATTTCTCGATAAAAGTTTATCATATTTAGTTAGGACCTTAGCATAGCATACACAACCTAGTATCCTCAAGTGCATGAGAGAAGGTTTTCTCTATATGAGAGAAGGTTTTCTCTTGTATAGTTTTTCATAAAAATAGGAATGTTTTCTTGTAGTCTAAGTGATCTTGTTACTTTTTGGATGTGTCTATGTTTTCTCTCAGCCACACCATTTTGCTAAGGTGACTATGCACATGTTCTTTGGTGAATGATCCTTAATTCTTTAAATTTATTATCACATGTTTTATTAACAAATTCTGAACCATTATCAGTTTTACACACCTTTAATGTTTGATTGAATTGATATGTACAAAAGCAAGAAAATATTGAAGAACAACACATACATTTGATTCAATCTTATCAAGTAGATATATGTCATCCTAGAATATTCATCAACTATTATCAAAAAATACTTGTGACCTTATGTGGTAGGGGTTTTATAGGGTCCCATACATCTATATGAATTAGTTCAAAACAACTGTTACTTTTTATACTATTTGCAGAAAATAGAATTCTAATTTGTTTAGCAGAAGGACACACTGAATATTTATCTAAAATATCTATAATAACTTGTTTCTTATTAGGTATCAACTCATTGAGTACAAGATGTGGACACATGTCCAAACCTCTTATGCCAGAGATTAATATCCAACTGATCTAGAAATTATTTTTCCTTAGAAGTTAAAGCTATCAGTACTGTATCATGGTTAGAAGTAGTGTGCTCATACTAATTAAGTAGATAAAGGACTTCTTCTTCTCTGCCAATCTCAGTCACCTTCCCATTTGAGAGATCTTGAAATATACAAAAGTCAGGAAAGAATAAAATAACACAATGTAATTCCATAGTAGCCTTGGATACTGATAATAAGTTGAATCTATAATGAGATAAATGAAAAACATCCTTTAATGTGCTATGTGCTAATATAGTTCTAGCACCTATATGAGTGACTAAAGATATGTCACCATTAGTCAAATAGACATTTTTTGGATGGATACTTTCATTTATAGTTTGTCTATCAAGCATATTAATATTAGATACCATATGATTAGTGGACACAATATGTATAATACCCCCTTTTCCACTAGAAGATAATGTTAAAGCCTTGTCATACCTGAACCAACACTATCACCTCCAATATCATTTGTCTTGACCATGTTAGCACTAGCACTGGTTTGGTTTGAATTCTTTAGGAGCTGTAACAGTTGATCATATTGACTATTGGTAAACATGCATGAACCATCATGATGATTCAGTTGATCATTGTATGTAGTTTGAGTTCTTCCATAGTTCTACTACTGATACAAGTCTATCACATTAGCCACTATCTGACCAGTATTTCCACTTTGGCTAGCACATATTGCATTAGTGTTGATCATATGATAGTTGTCATTGAATTCTCTAATTGAAACATACTTATCTTCATCTGGGACATGATGATCATTATGATAGCCTCCAGTATTAAGTACAATCTTTTCTTCTTGTTAAAACTAGGAGGATAATTGGACTGATAGCCAACAAGCTTATAACATTTTTCCTTGACATGCCCTTTCATTTTACAGTGATCACATTGTAGGTTATAATCTCTTTCTTTCCTGAACTTAGTTAGTCTTACCTTTGAATACATCACTACAGGATCATAGTTGTTAGGTGCTCCTCCGACCAGACTAGTAGAAGTACTTAAAGCCTTTTGACTCTCATAATTCATTCTCATAGCATAAGCCTAGTTTACAGTATGTAGGGGATTCATTAGTAGTAGTTAACTTCTTGCTTGCAAAAATGTCTCATTCAACCCCATCAAAAATTAATAGACTTTCTGTCTTTGGATATCATAAACAAATTCTTTTGACTACGGACACTTACAACCAAAAATGGACAAAAGAGATTCTAATTCATTCCATAGATCTTTCAGCCTAGAAAAGTATACAGACACAGACATTGTCCACTCTGTAATAGTTGCAATTTCCCTATGAAGATTGAAAGTTCTTGAACCACTATCACAACTCATACTAACGGACCATGTGGGCACCTACGCTATTCTAAATAGCTAGGATAACCCTTATTATCCAGCTAAAAATATGTTGAAGACATATGTTTTAAGGGAATACTGGATTAACTATAATAAGGTAAATTAAATATTAATAAATAAACTTTTTCAAAAACTTCTTACAAGTGTCCTTCACTATCCCAAGACTTGGTCAGACATGTATAAGAGTTATGTACTACAACATAGATTTACAATAAAATAAATAATACTAGACTTTAACATCTACCAGGAAGAAAGTGCAGAAGTTAGTGCTGAATATCGTCATCCATCTAGAAACTGCAAACTAACCTGTATCCAGTCTACAACCCAAAAAGGAATATACAAGAGTAGGGTCAGTACAAACACAATTACTGGTAGGCATCATCGGTCGATCGTGTTAGTCCATATAATCATAAAATAGAATTAAGGAAAATAAATCATGACATCTTAAATGGAATATAATTCAACTACGGTTGTAATAACATTATTACTTTACTTATATAACTTACATCATCCAACTACTCTTCCAACTCCATCAATATTATATTTGTTACCAATATACTCCAGCCTCATAATTCACACCATCAACTATAATCCAACGCTAATACATCACTATTCCTCATTATTCACCTTATCTCTTCCATTACCTACATCTATAGGATAAATCCAATAATCTTAGAATACTCACACTAAACTCTCGAGCTAACAACCAAATTCTCTATTATAATATTAAACAATGAAAACTAGCCATTATGGTAAGCTACCATTAAGACTCGTATAAATGAAGCAAGTCAACCAACATATAAGTAAGTACAAAGTTTCACTTTTTCAAATACATATCACACAATCAAATACCCAATGAATTAACAATACAACAAAAACAGATCAAGCAGTTCTCATAAATAAGACACATAACCATCAAGAGTATCAATCATACTGTAAACATCCACAAACTCAACACAAATATGTACACACACGCTATGTGACTTATTTTTGCCTAAATAGTCACGACCTGCAGGGAACAATCTATGTTCATGTACCGTACCGGCGTGGTACTCGATCCAGCATATACATATCCGTACTGGTGTGGTACCGATCCAACATATACACATCCGTACCGGTGTGGTACCCGATCCAACATATACACATCCGTACCGGCGTAGTAACCGATACAATATATACATATCCGTACCGTCGTGGTACCCGATCCAACATATTTATATTTGTACCAGCGTGGTACCCGATCCAACATATGCATATCCATACCGGCGTGGTACCCGATCCAACATATGCATATCCGTACCAACGTGGTACCTTATCTAATATATGCATATCCGTACCAGCGTGGTACCCGATCCAACATATACATATCCGTACCGGCGTGGTACCCGATCCAACTTATACATATCCATACTAGCGTGGTACCCGATCCAACATATACATATCTGTACCGGCGTGGTACCCGATCCAATATATACATATCCGTACCGGCATGATACCCGATCCAACATATACATATTCGTACCGGCGTGGTACCCGATCCACCATAAACAAGTATTATCAATATCAAATTTACACAACGTCACAACATACAACACAATGTACCAAGTTTACAAGTACACTTAAAATCATAAGACAATTTCATCAAGTAAATTTTTAATAATCATTTATACACGCATCAACAATCCAAGCATCAACAATTTCAAGCATGTTCAAATACCAATCAACAAGTATTCATAGCATTACTTTTAGGAGTTATCATTATCAAACAAGCCACTCATAGGCACAATTCAATAAACCATCATTATAACCAATTTAGCCTCTCATGGGCATCCAATAGATATAGTATTTTTATCAATATCGAAACTAGAATATTACAAAATAAATCACAATTTAATTCCTACACATACAAGTCACTATTGGAGCCTTAATTACTCATTAATTAGTAAAAATATCATTATCTTCTTAAATACTGCAACTTGGGTTCTAACATCACCACCTATAACTAGCATATTCACATGTATCATCATCATCTACCTCTTTCCACATAATACAATCATCACACTAATTCAAGTCATCTATTCCTTAGATATTACTATGCTCATCAATATTCGATCTTAGCATAATTCTCCTCATTATATTACTGCACAATACATCCAACTTAATACCATTACAACTCAACTAGGTTCATCACTAGAACAACTAAAAAAAACCATCATGTTCATATACTACATTTACAATAATCTCCTTTCGGGCACAAAACACATAATATCATAAATATCACATAATCAATCAATAATACAGTTTTTGAGATTAAAGTTAAGTACTCGTATCTTTTTCCACCTCAACTCCATGCCGGCAGGCCTAGACATACTTTCTCCCATCAATTCTAAATTATAAAAATATAAAATAACACAATCTTTTACTCATTAAAACTAGACTACCTGGACGCCAAGCTTGTAAAACAAACAAGCAGCAACCAATATGCTTTTTCCTTTTCCTTCATGCCTTGGAATAATCAACCATCTAAAACTCAAGCAATAATAAGAGTAATTAAATAATTACTCTTCAAACAATATCTTGGGGATTCAAAATCACTAGTTATATACTTAATTCAAGGTCTATATCATTCCCCAATGTCAGTTAGCCATTAATTAGCTCTTTCAAGCTTAACCCATCTCTATTAATGGAGTTTCTATGCTAAAGGTCTCATCTTTATGGAATTCAAGGTTCCTAACCATCAAAAATCATAATCTAGTTTATGAAATTCATGTTAGGAATCTTTAATTTATAGTTTAAAATTATCTCTAGGTCATATTATAAACACCCATGAGTATTCCCTAAAAGAATTCCACCATTAAGTTCTTTCTAAGGATTCTAAGATATTAACGGATTAAAAGACGAAGAAAATAATGGAAAAACTTACCTCCACGAAGAAATTTCACCTTAAGCTTTAGGAAATCACCTCTCTAGGGTTGAAAAATAAAATTTGGAATTTTTATATCTAAAATACGACTGAAGCTAATTTAAATACAACCAAAATTTTCGCTACGGTGAAATTCTATTTCAGCTCGGAAAGTGCTCAGTAAAACATTCATAATGTTTTACTACGAATTCGGATTGAGGAACGATTTATTGCATTGGAAAGAGGACTTAGAGATCTTTAATTTGATAGATAATGGGACCCTAAATCCTTATATTCTATGAGCGATATTTGTTTGAAGTTGGCCCTAATAGAAACCCATATCGAAAAGGAAGTTTTATACTTAACATTGGGTTAGGGATATTGTATGACCTTAATTAATAGATAAAGAAATTTCAAACTAAGTTATTGATATTAGGACCCATGAATAATTAAATTCATCGGGATTGAGTCTATCTAGACACATCCGAAGGCTAAAATCTTCACCAAAAAGTTTAAGGTGACCTGATAAATAAAATATTGACTATTTTGGATACAAGTTAATATTGATGATTGAAAATTAAGAATTTTCATAAATTTATTATGAATAATAATTTAGTAACGACGAAATGGGTCATTACAAGCAACTACCAATTTACCATCCGTTCGTCCCTAAACGGACATTCAGTGGAGAAAAGCACGAGCTTGAAATTAGAGACACATTACTAATAGAGTTGCTTATACTACACCCTATTCACTCACTCGATGTCCCTATCAACCAACCCATATTCTATACTCAATCATTCTATCAAAGCTTTTCAAAATACGAAGATGTGAAGCCAAATATTTACACACGAATCACTTATTCTCCTTTCAATGGCCTAAGTCTTAAACTTGAGTTTTACGAAATAAAGATAAAGATGGTTAAAAGATTCACCTTGAAGAAGATAAATATTCAAAAATACCTCTCTTTTTTTTACCAAAGTTATAGAGCCCAAATTCAATTCTGAAAAGTGCCACGAGGTGCTACATGAATCTATTACTCAAATTGTCAACATTAGATAAGTCACATCTAATCCACCCAACACACAAGCTCTCTCCGAGACACCTGACTTGGTTTCTACACAAGACTACTCGATGGAGAATCTACATTTGATCATATCTAAGCCACCACACCACTTACAAGTCATATAACTTAGATATCCGTATGAACTCAATCAAGACTATTAAATTTATTCTATAAAGCTAGCTTCAACATTTCACAAACACTATCATTTTCATCTCAAGATTACTCATGATTCAAGTTTAGTATATACTACTATACATAGATGACAACATAACCTCTCACTCATTATACAAGCTTACAATAATTGGACATAAAGAACCCAAAGAATTATAGCCTACAACATATTCTCCTCCTCAACAGTATTAATATTCATTGAATCAGCATACATTAATCATTCAACAAGCAATATCTACCAAGTATCACCCAAGGAAAGATCAATCATGCCATGTAATAATTCACTTATTATCCCATTTAGTATCATTCTTAATTATTTTATTAGTGTAACTAAGCTATATGATTTTGCATTGCCAACATAAAGGGAATTACTGTTCTCTAAAAGTGTCATATATTAGCTAACTCTATGGGACTTGTAAATGCATAATTCAGCCACAAGGTCAAGTCAATAATAATTATCTTCTCAATATTTTACCTAATGCATAAATCCATAGAAATAACTTATGTCCAGACCATCACTAACTCAATATTTTTCAATGACCAACACTTCATGGTCAATCCAAACCACTCTTATATAACTAACACCAATTTAAGATATACAGAGTCATTCTTATTTCTACCTAATAGTATTTTTATTACTGGATTCACTTAACTCTTAATCACCTCAAGAGTGGTCCCCATACAACTAGCATATAAGAAAGGTAAAATAAAATAAACCGATTATAGGTCATTAACAGTCTCATCACCAATATCACATTTCAGATAAGTTATTGATCAAATTTTGTAGGTATCAACAACTTCTACTAGTTTTTGTCACTTTTATTTAAAACTCATTATTTTTCCAAGCATTAAAAATCTATTCATGAACTAATAAAAATACAGACTATTAAAGGACGTTAAGGTGGTGAAATGAGATTGCCAACTTTCGAAGGCTAATAATAGGCTAAGTCTGGGAGCCTAGCCAAAAAATTTTAAGTCTGGGACCCCTTGACAAGCTTAAAGGACTATATTAAGCTTTAGGATTTTATGAGGTCTTACAATATCTCCCCTTTGAGAACATTCATGCTCGAAATAGACTGACTGAGATGGAAGAAAAGATAAACTGACGTACATACTGAACATGAATAACTGGAACTTGATTCCATGACTGACATGACCGATAAAATAAATGTATCATACGGATCATACATATCTGATCCATGGTTGACTGGTTCATAAATGCATAACTCAGTTATCGGTATCAGATGATTCAATTGTTCAGTATCTCAGTATTAGTAGTGAGTCATATGATAGTAAGGCAGTATCCGAGTTTCAGTATTTTAAGTCATGATGATTTCAGTTATGGTTTGTGCATTCATGGATGTGTTCTCATTCAGTACTCTCATGATTATTCAGTTAAGTAATTGTTCATGCATGAGCCCTTGCATTTAGCCTTACCTCATATGCATACTCGGTACATTCCCGTACTGACGCATTTGCGCTATGGTGTTTTATTTGACACCATAGGTTCAGAGTCACGAGATCTATAGTACCCTTAGTAGCTCAGTCCCTGTAAGCTGCAGTAGACATAGCAGTGAGTCCTCTTTATTCGAGGATGATCCTTTTATCATTATTGCATTAGATTTTGTTTATTTTCAGTAGAAGGAGTTAGTTGGGAACATGTCCCATCAACTCCACAGCTCAGACAGTTTAGAGGTTTTTCAGACAGTTGTATCAGTATTCAGTTTTAAATTTTGAGTATTTCTAGATGTTTTGAACCTTATGGCCAGTTTTTGCATTTATTATCTATATTATGTAGTGTCTAGGTACAAATATCAGAAGAGGGTTAGCTTGTGTCCCTTCAGGGTCATGCGCACCGTGTGACATTCCGATTCCTGAAAATTGGGTCGATACAAACTTGGTATCAAAGCCTAAGGTTTAATAGTGTCCTAGGGAGTCTGAAAAGCCGTATCTAGTAGAGTCTTGTGCATGGGTGTGTTGCACGTCACATTTATGTACATGAGGATATAAGATATTTTTAGGAGCAGTTTTCTTTCTTTCGATATTCATATCGTGCGAGTAAACATAATACACCTCTTTTTTCTATTTACAGAATATACCTTCTCGTAGAGGTTATTTTTGTAGGGTTGATGACCAACCCCCTCCGCCAGTAGATCCTGAGAATGAGAGTGTGTCTTATGCTGAGTTTCAGGCAGCTTTTCAGGCTCTAGACCAAGCTGTGACTAATGTTCAGGGTAACCTTCAAGTTGTGGACCCACCTCAATAAGATGGGGATTCATCCGTAGCCAGAATTAAAGATTTCATAAGAATGAGCCCGCCAGAATTCTTTGGGTCAGTAGTAGGTAAAGACCTACAACTTTATCTATGGGGAAGATTACCCTGATTGGGTAGTGATATGGAAGAAGGGTAGAGGGGACGATGCAACTCTCGTAACTTGGCAAGAGTTTCAGGGTGCCTTCTTAGATAAGTTTTTCCTTCTAGAGATGAGAGAGGCTAAGGTAGAGGAGTTCATGAACCTAAGGCAAGTCTCCATGATAGTGAAAGAGTATTTTCTTAAGTTCAACTAGTTAGCTAAGAACTCTCCTGACTTGATAGCTGACCCTAGAATGAGTATGAGTAAGTTTGTGACTGGTGTGTCCGGGTTAGTATTGAAAGAGAGTAGAACTTCTATGCTTCATAGAGATATGGACCATGCTAGGCTGATGATGCATGTGTAGAAGATTAAGGCAGATAAGATGAAAGAAAGAGAGAGAGTGAGTAAGATATTTAGGACAGGTAGTCATGTTTCAGATATTCTTGTTCCTTGAGTAAGTTCAGTTGATCAGTATTCTTAGACTATCAAGTGACATTAGAGGATGAATGTTTCCAAGGGGGAGATAATGTAATACCCCGCAAATTTCTCTCGTAGTCTGAGCCTTAGAGCATGTCAAGTGAAGCGTAAATCCGGTCCAAAGAGGTTGAGAAGTCTCTTCCCAAGTGAGAAATATTTTTGAACCGTGTAGATTTTTCCTAATATCAAATTTTTCTCACGTAGAGAATTGAATAATCTTTTCATCGATACCAATTCATAAAAATCCGGCATCGAACAATGAAGTTATGGCCGTTTTATAGAAAGCAATCGAAACCGCCCAGGTGCGAAAGCCGGGCTGACGCACCGTCGATCTTGCGATGGACCATCACCAAGATTGTCGCAACCAAGGCAGTGACTCCCTTTTCAGGCCCAAGAGCTATGGCCAGACGACGGACCATCGAGGCTGCGACGGATCATCGCTGGGACTATCACACTGAGGCAGTGTGGCCTCATCCTGGCCAACGTGCAACGGATGATCCGACGGACCATCGCTAAGACCATTACATCAAGGCAGTGTGTTTTTCTTCCGACCGCTGGGAAACGGATGATCTGATGGACCATCATACTGAGCGACGGACCGTCACTTCGACCATTTCAAACCCCGTTCATCATTTTTATACTCATTTTTAAAAGGGGTTTTTGGTCTTTTTCCACTCTTTTCAGCCCCTATTTATATCCGATCATGGATCATAACTTTATTTCTCATCTTTAACATCAAAAACTTGGGTTTCTACAAAATCAAAACCCTTTCTTCTTCAAGAAAAAATCAAGAGAAATCAAGAAATCAAGAATCTGTCCAAGAGATTTCAAGAAAGAGTTTCTCCAAGGTATGTAGATGTTGATTCTTGGGTACCTTTCATCCAAGAAGCTCAAGAACCCTTTTCTAAAATTCAAAGATCTTATGTTTGTGGGTTTTCATGATTTATGTGAGTTGAAGTTGATGTTCATGCTATTATTGAGTTTTGATTCATGTTTGTTTGCAAGGTTTTCAAGATTTGACCCTAGTATGTGATATTCATGTGATGTTTATGATAAACGCTCTTCAAGTTGCTTGTTAAGTGATGTGTTCATATTAATAAAGTGAAGAAAATTGTTGAATATGCAAAGCATGCTCCCCAAATGTTTGATAAAATGCTTATGTGAAGGAATTAGAGCCATTATAGCATGTTGACTAGAAATCTCCAATTGTGTGCAAGCCCATGCATGTCAAGTGTTTGTTGAAAAGCCTTAGTGAATGAATTGTAACATGATAGCATGAAATTCCCCAATTATGTTCTCTTTAATACATGCTAAGACTTTAATACATGCCAAGTGTTTGATACAAGACTTTGTTGAATGGAGCATGATCCAATAGTATGTCCACCTATGTTATTCCTAAATGCTTGAAGTTATGCCTTAGTGATTATGATGGTGAATGATTGTCCATGGTCTTGATTATTCAATAATGGTTATGTTTTACTTTTATGTTATCGAGTCCTGGGGTATTTATTCCTAATAATTTAGCTGTTGTCTAGAGCCTGTGTCAGTTTTTATGATAATTCTAGTCGATCCATGATTCTTAGAACTCAGCGAGTTATAAAACTCTATATTCTCAGACAGATACAGAACTTAAGAAATCTCAGAAATCTCTGCAATCATCGTAATCTCAGTATCACTAGTAATCTAGCCTCAGTTCTGTACCCAACTCAGATCTAGTAGTATTCAAGTGTTCAGTTCTGACCTCTGTAGTAATCGAGTACTCTATTCCAAGATTAGTGTCATTCAGTCAAATAACAAGATTCAGTAGTATTCCGTCAGATACGAAACCAAGTGAATTCAGCTTAACTCAGTCAGACCATTCGAGAAACATGATCAGTATCAGATTCAACTTAGTTTATATTCAGTTAAGAATCAGTTCAGAGTTTTTCAGTTGAGAGTAGGAGCTATCACCGAGCAAGGGTAGGGATGGCGGTTCCTCATCAGAGAGGCAGAGTCGTTAGGAGCAATCCCTGAACTCTAGAACTGCATAGCCAGCGTAGGATACAGGAGTCACCCGTCAGGAAAGGCTGGTCACCCATCAAAGATGCTTGACTATTATATGCCATAGGCTTGACTTCTTGCGAGGGTCACCCGTCAGATAGGCTTAAACAGAGAGGTCTTTATCCATGGCACGGTATTGATACACTTCCAGATGGAGTTACAAGTTAGAGCCCACCAGTTGAGATTCGGGGCATGTCGGTTGAGTGACTACTTCCCATAGTTGCAGTTTCAGTATCAATCTTCAAAAATTAGGACTGTCAGATACAGTCTTCTATCTCAGTGAGGAACTCAGATAGTTCCATTGATTCATGGACCACCTGTTAGATAGTCTTGGTCCTATATAAAGTTATTCAGTATTAGATCTAGGGATCACCCATTAGATAGGCTTAATCTCATTCTCATATTCAGTTGAGTAATCTCATTATCATATCCCGAGATCACCCATCAGATAGGCTTGATCTCAGTCTCAGATTCAGTTGAGTATTCTTGTTATCAGCTATAGAGATCACCCATCAGATAGGATTGATCTCAGTCTCAGATTTAGTTGAGTATTCTTGTTATCGGATCTAGAGATCACCCGTCAGATAGGCTTGATCTCAGTCTCAGATTCAGTTGGGTATTCTTGTTATCAGATCTAGAGATCACCCGTCAGATAGGCTTGATCTCGGTCTCATATTTAGTTGAGTGTTCTTGTTGTCATATTCAGACATAATCACTTTTCATCATTGATAGTAGATTTCGGAATCATCCGTTAGAGAGGTTGATCTCTGATTCAGTCAGTCGAGAGTAGTGAGCTCAGAATTTAGTCATTGATATGAGTATATTCTGTTAAGCATCTTCAATAAGACTGATATCAACTACAGTACTTAGTTATTGATATCAGATAATTCAGTTATTCAGTATCTTAGTATTAGTAGTGAATCAGATGATAGTAAGGCACTATCCGAGTTTCAGTATTTCGAGTCACGATGATTTCAGTTATGGTTTGTACATTTATGCATGTGTTCTCATTCAGTACTAATAATTATTCAGTTAAGTAATTTTTCATGCATGAACCCTTGCATTTAGCCTTACCTCGTCTACATACTCGGTGCATTCACGTACTGACGCATTTGCGCTATGGTGTTTTATTTGACACCATAGGTTCAGAGGAATGAAATCCAGAGTACCCTTAGTAGCTCAATCCCCGTCAGCAGCACTAGACATAGCAATGAGTCCTCTTCATTCGAGATGATCTTTTTATCATTATTGTATTAAATTTTGTTTATTTTCAGTAGATGTAGTTTGTTGGGGACATGTCCCATCACCTCCACAGCTCAGTCATTTTAGAGGTTTTTTAGATAGATGTATCAGTATTCAGTTTTAAATTTTGAGTATTCTTAGATGTTTTGAACCTTATGTCCATTTTCTGCATTTATTTTATATATTATGTAGTGTACAGGTACAAATATCAGTTGAGGGTTAGCTTGTGGCCCTTCGAGGTCATGAGCACCATGTAATGTTTCGGTTCCTAAAAATTAGGTCGTTACATAGATATGCATGAGCGAAAACACATGAATGTAACTAAGTCTAGAACGTGATACATGAGCTGGATATCATGATCTGAACTAATTACCTTGAATACGTGGCTTACGGTTGAGGTCGGAGTTTGAGAGTCAACTTATAAGTACCCCCTTACTCCAAACTGGATTCATTACGAGAAGAGATAATGGCATGTTTTATGTCATGAGATTTCAGGGAATTATCATGTATCTCTCCCTTGGAACACTAGGTCCCTCAAAGAATACTGATTTTGCTGAGATAATGAGGAAAACTAGAGCGATGAACAAGGCACCTACGAACTGAATCACGACTGGATATCTGGGATCTGAAGCTAAGAAAAATTGATTAGACCTTACGTACTACAACTGAGACTACTAAAAAGTTTTACGTGGGTGATGAGCATGAATGCATAAATATATACTAACTTTATCTGATTAACTGAATAACTTATATCTAAATACTGGGCATGTAAGACTGAACTGTACTTAGTATGGATAGTTGGAATGAGACTATAGGGTATTATACATAGGAGGTAATGACTAACCGGGCAATATGATATAACTGAGCATGAGTGAGGGAAAATTGTATTACCTCAGGAACGTAAGACTAGGTGTTTTATCATTATTTGGAAACATTCTGTAAGCTGAGGTGTTGTAATACTAATAACTGAGTAACTAATAGCCATATGCTATGGTAAGGTAATCTTGAAACTGGACTGAGTTTCTGATCTGACTACTAGACTAGGACTGGGACTGAGATTATAGCTAAGATGGTAATTGAGACTGTAATCGTAACTAAGACTGTAACTGAGACTGAATTCTAATTTTCTATAACAAAGGGTTAGACTGATATGGGAGTACTAAATTCTGCTGGATAAGTAACTGATAGCTGAAAACCATGGTTCTGTAGGACTATCTGAGTCTTTTACTGAATATTGATTACTGAACGGACACTGTAACTGAGGCCTGGAGGATTGAACATTAACACTACAGATTTACTGAGGGATCTAAACTTAGGGTATACGTGGCATAATCTGAGTTTGACTGAACACTAGGAGTGAAGTCATGAATCGTGTGGGCTAAGCTTAATGTAAAGCATGACATAAGTGCATGAGTCATAAGCTGCACGAACTGGGTTTGGAATTTATAAATTTATGGAACATTAGATGAACTTGGACTCCTCATATGAGGAACTTGAAACACACACTATTCTATGAAAAATACATGGATATAAGCAGTATTCGAGGGACTGAAACAAAAAGCATGCGTAAGTATCATGATGGTTGAAGTACAAAACTTTTCACTAAGATAGGAATAGGTCAGGAATTATCTTCCCTTACAAATTTCCTACACATACTGGTATTACTACTGGAACCTGAAGGCCTGACATTCAGAGATTTCATAATCGAACAGTTCATGTATACCTGTCAGGTTGTGTTAGACTAACTCACTGGGGTGGGGACTGGAAAAAGGTCCTGTTAACATTTGGTCTGACCTTAAAGTAGAATGCTATGGAAAGAGTTACAAAAGAAAAAAGAAGCTCCTGAATCTGTAGAAATATGAACATATAAATAAGGGATTCGTAACATACCAGTTCCTGTATCAGGAGGACTTTCCTAATCCTGTCAGGACTGAAATGCATAGAGTATATTTGGGAATTTCCCATAGATAGCGCTGGAATTGGCATCTTCCTGATTCGAGGGACCGGACTAAGTTGAAGGACGACCGTGCTTACTTCTATGGCCAGCCCTAGGACAATACCAGACCTTGTGGCCTGTCTCACCAAATCCGAAACACACATCACTACCGGCTCTGCATATACCCTTATGATGCTTACCACACTCATCACAAAGAGGATAAGTAAAAATCCTTCTCTCACTACCCTGGGCCTTGGAGCCCGGTTCCCCATCTCTACGGTTATTTCTGAACTTTGGTGCTGGTGCACTAGCTGAATATGGAACTGGGGCTAAAAACTTCTATCTATACTGAGAACGGTTACCACCCTACGACCCTAGCTGAGAAAAACTATAACTACCAGTTCTTGCCCTCTTATTTTCCCTCTCCTTCTTCATAAGTTTCTCCTCCTTAATCTGTTGAGCATGGACCATAAGCCTAGATATGTCCATCTCCTTAATCAACATAAAAGTCCTGCACTCCTTAACTACTCTACATGATATCCTAGACACAAACTTATTCATTCTAGATCTACTGTCTGCTACTACATGAGGAGCGTACCTGGCTAACTGAGTGACCTTGAAGGAGTTTGTTTTACGCTCATGCTACCTTGTCTGAGGTTGTTAAATTCTAACACTTTGGCTTTTTCTGCTCTAGGGGAAATAATATACCTAAGAAAGCCATAGAAAACTCTTTTCATTCTATCGTCTCTGCATCTACACCCCTTTCTACCTTCCACTACTTAAACCATGTATGGGCAATATCTTGTAGCTGATAGACGGCTAACTCTATGTTCTCACTGGAAGTCACCCCCATGATATCTGTGACTTTCTGAACTTGATCGAAGAACTCCTGTGGATCCTCTAAGAACTTAGAATGGGAGAATAAGGGAGGATTCATTCGGGTGAAGTCTCGAATCCTGGCTGTAGTAGAATTGGCCACTAGGTTAGCCAAAATAGCAGCTGGCCGGTCATTCTGAGTTGTGACTGAATTGGCTAGAGTAGGGAATGCAGTTTTGAGTTCTGCATGAGAGACGTTCTTATCTGAAGGATCTGCCTGGACAGGCTGAGGTGCTGACTAATTCTCTATTCCTTTTTCGTTCGCCCTTTTGGGAGGCATGTTCTATAAACAGAAGAGAAAAAGGGAATAAACTGAGAGTTTTACTGGAGATCATGCTCACTCGCACGACATGAATAATGAAAGAAGGAAAACTGTTCCTAAAACATCTCATAGCCTCCTGCACATAAGTGTGGTGCACAACACACCCATTTACAAGACTCTACTAGATGAGGGTCTTCATACTTTCTAGGATGTTGTTGAACCTTAGGCTCTAATACCAAGTTTGTAACACCCCGAATTTGGTACCCAAAATTCTACACGGTGCTCATAATACTGAAGAACCATAAGCTAACCCATAACTGATACCTGTAACTGAGCCCTGAATTATAATGGTAATATAATAAATGCGGAAACATGAACTGAAAGGCCATAAGGTTCAATACTGATACATAACTGAAAATATGGTATAACGATACCAAAATAATTTAAATAACTGTATGAACATGTTGTAGTCTAAAAGCCTCTAAAAATGAACTGTCTGAATAAGGAGTTGATGGGACAATACCCAACTAACCCAATCTGCTAAAATAAACTAATTACTGAAAAAATAAAATAATTAAATAAGAACATCCTCGAATGCTAAGGAATCACTACTGACTCTGACTACTGAAACTGGAATGCTACTGATAATCTAGAGTGCGTGCTTCTGAACCTATGATATAAAACAACATAGCGTAATTGCGTCAGTACGATTAAATATACTGGTATGAAAGTAAGGTAGGATGAATACATTGGTTCATATGCATGAACAGTACTAACCGACTGAATAACATGAATGTGAGAATACATACATGAATACGTAACTGTATCTGTGATTATGATAACACTGACTCATAAATTCTGATAACGTGGATTTACTGATATCTGGGTACTAATACTGGGATACTAAAAGCCTAAGTCTATTGAGTACTGAGGAACTGATGTCATATTACTGATAATGGAATGACCGTTTTTGACAGTTCTAATTATGAAGAACTGGTCTAATTGACTGTATCTGACTGTCCTAAAATCTGTATACTGGTAACATGAATTTTTTATAATTAATATACTATTAAATGGGTAACAGTGTCTAACAGTCCTAATTCTGATAGAACTAGCTGAGTTCTGTATTGAGCTGAGCGACTGTATCTGACAGTCTTGAAACTGTAGAACTGAACTGAGTTCTATTTGTGAGACTGAAACCGAAACTGAGACTGTAGGAGGTAATCATCTAAATAACATGCCCCAAAATTGAACTGGTGGGGTCTAACCTATAACCCTATCTGGAAGGGTATCAGTATCGTGCCACGGGTAAAGAAGAGCTATGAGTAAACCCTCTCTGACAGGTAACTCTTCCGTCAACCCCGTTTAGTAGGAAAAACTCAAATGCGGTGTATAATCCCTAAACTCGTAGGTTACATCTCAACTTACCCTGGCTACGTAGTTCTGGAATAGAAGGATTGATTCTAAGGATCACACCCTCTACTGACTAATAGGTGAGTACACATCCTTGGGTTAACTCGGTGCTAATCCTACTCCCAACTGAAGAGACACTGAACTGATTTAAACTGAACTGAACTGTTATTGATAGTATCTTTTAGCTGATTTGAACAGAGTTCACTAAATTTCATTGACGGACAGAATAGTACTGAGATTGGATAACAGACTGGGATTACTGAGTTTTCCTTAGTCATGTAACTGACTGAATTCTATTAATCATGGCTTGAATGGAAGTATCATCAAAATTGACACTGGCTCTAGGCACATAGATAAATTTTTGGGTACAAGTACCCCCAGGGCTCGATAGCATAAAATTGACAAGACTTGACACTTCGTGAACACATAACCAATATCAATCATTAATAATACAATAAGTTGGGGATTTCATGAAACGTGTGGTTGCCATAATGTTGTACATGGATGGAATTGCATATAGACATGTCATACTTTCATCAACCTAATCTCATGAACAATCCATCAAATACTCATAATCCACACAATATCATGGAAGCCAGTTTTAGTCATAAGGGTAAAGCATGTATTTATTATTTGAGTCACAATTGAGCTAAAATACCCAATTTATATCATCCTAGCCATTTTGTCAAACACCCTACATGCAAAACTTAGGGAATAGGTGAAATCATCAAATTACACATCATAGACAACTCAATTCATGGATTTTATCTTGTATGCTAACGTAGTTTTGTGAAAATACATAAAGATTTGAACTTGGAAATCATACAACAAGATAAACATGGTTACAAACAACCCACAACATAAATATCCTATTTTATAATTTGAAAGAGGTTTCTTGGACTTCATGGATTAAAGGAATCCATAAATCAACACTTGAAATACCTTATTTCCTGATTTTACCAAGATTGATGGATAGATTCTTGAATTTGAGTATTGAATTTGAATCCTTAATTGAAAGAGGGTTCTTGGACTTCATAGGTGAAGGGAATCCATAAATCAAAAATTGACATACCTTAGTTTCTAATTTTATAAATATTGACTGAGAGATTCTTGAATTTGAGTATTGAATTTGAATCCTTAATTGAAAACTCTAGCTTGTTCTTGTCAGAAACTTGAGAGAAACTCTATATTTTGGGTGAAATATGGTTGAATCACATGTTATTGGGTTTATCTAAGGATGGGAAATTAACACTTTTACCCATAAAAGCATGGACATTTAATGACAAAAAATTGGGTGTCGACGCTACAAGCGACCCGACGCGTTGATGGTTGCGAAGCAATACTCGATGCATCGCTCCATGATCACATTGGTCCACTATTTTGGGACTCCGAACATGATCTAAACATGTTCCGAAAAATCCAATAATTTTCTGGGAATACCATTTGACCTTCCTCATCATGAACTAATGAAAATACGGACCATTAAAGGACGTTAAGGTGGAGAAATGAGATTACCAACTTTCGAAGGTCAATAATAGGCTAAGTCTGGGAACCTAGCCAGAATTTTCTAAGTCTGGGATCCCTTGACAAGCTTAAAGGACTGAATTAAGCTTTAGGATTGGGGTCTTACAATATCTCCCTCTTGAGAACATTCGTCCTCGAATGAGACTGACTAAGAAGGAAGAAAAGATAAACTGACGTACATACTGAACATGAACAACTGGAACATGATTCCATGATTGACATGACCGATAAACTGTATGTATCATACTGAACATGCATATCTGATGCATGGTTAATTGGTTCATAAATACATGACTGAGTATATGCAATGGTAATACATATCAAGTTTATCATGTAAATCTGAGTATGAAACTGGATAAGTTCAAGGGATACTATTTCCTTAAATTAAAAATGCTTATGATCTTAAAATTAATTACTCGATATTCATGAGCGGAAACACGTGAATGTAACTGAGTCTGGAACGTAATACATGAACTGGATATCGTGATCTGAATTGAGTTCCTTGAATACGCAGCTTACGACTGAGGTCGGAGTTTGAGGGTCAACTTATGAGTACCCCTTACTCCAAACTGGACTCATTATGAGAAGAGGTAATGACATATTTTATGTCATGATAATTTGGGGAATTATCGTGTATCTCCCACTTGGGACACTAGGTCCATCAAAGAATACCTATTTTGCTGAGATACTGAGGAAAACTAGGTCGATGCACAAGGCATCTACGAACTGAATCGCGGCTGGATATCCGGGATCTGAAGCGAATACAAAGTTATTAGACCTTACGCACTACAACTGAGACTACTAAAAAGTTTTACATGGGTGCTGAGCTTGAATGCATAAATATATACTAACTTTATCTGATTAACTGAATAACTTATATCTGAATACTGGGCATATAAGATGGAACTGTACTTAGTTTGGATAGCTAGACTGAGATTATATGGTATTATACATAGGAGGTAATAACTAACTGGGCAACATGAGGTAACTGAGCATAAGCGAGCGAAAACTGTATTACCTTAGTAATGCAAGACCAGGTATCTAATTATTGTTTAGAAAATTTCTGTAAACTGGGGTACTGTAATACTCATAATTAAGTAATTGATAGCCATATTCTATGGTCGGGTAAGCATAAAACTGTACTGAGTTTCTGATTTAACTACTAGACTAGGACTGGGACTGAGATTGTAGCTAAGACGGTAATTGAGACTATATCCGTAACTAAGACTGTAACTTAGACTGAATGCTGGTTTTCTATAACTAAGGGTTAGACTAGTTAGGGGGGACTAAATTTTGATGGCTAAGTAACTGATAGCTGAAAGCCATAGTTCTGTAGGACTATCTGAGTTCTTTACTGAATATTAATTACTGAACTGACACTGTAACTGAGGCTTATGGGATGGAACATTAACACTACAGATTCATTGAGAGATCTAAACTGAGGTTATATGTGGCATAATTTGATTTTGACTGAACACTAGGAGTAAAGTCATGAATCGTGTAGGCTAAGTATACTGTAAAGCATGACATAAGTGCATGAGTCATGAGCTACACGAACTAGGTTTGGAATTTCTGAATTCGTGGAACATGATCCACAACATAGGATGAACTTTGACTCCTCATACGAGGAACTTGAAACACACATTATTCTATGAATAATGCATGGATATAAGTTGTATTCGAGGGACTAAAATGAAATGCATTCGTAAGTATCATAATGGTTGAAGTATAAATCATTGCACTGAGATAGGAATGGGTCAAGAATCATCTTCCCTTATGTATTTCCTACACATACTGGTATGACTACTGGGACCTGAAGGCCTTACTTTCAGAGATTTCAAAACCGAACAATTCTTGTATACCTGTCGGCCCGTTTTAAACTGACTCAATGGGGTAGGGACTGGAAAAGGTCCTGTTAACATTTGGTCTAACCTTGAAATTAACTGTTAGGCAAAGATTTACAAAAGAAAAAAGAAGCTCCTAAATCTGAAGAAACGTGAACATATAAATGAGGGATCTGTAGCATACCAGTGGTTGCATCAGGATGACTTTCCTGATCCTATCATGACTGAAGTGCATAGAGTCTATTTGGGCGTTCCCCTCTGATTGCACTGGAATTGGCACCGTACTGATTCTGGGGACCAGACTAAGTTGAAGGACGATCGTGCTTACTTCTAAGGCCAGGCCTAGAACAATCTCGAACCTTGTGACCTGTCTCGCCATATCCAAAACATATATCACTACCGGCTCTACATTTACCCTTATGATGCTTACCACACTCTTCACAAAATGGATGTGTAAAAACCCTGCTCTACATCTACACCCCTGTCTACCTTTCACTACTTAAACTACGTATGGGATACATCTTATAGCTGATACGCGGCTAACTCTGCACTCTTACTGGAAGTCATACCCATGATATCGATGACTTTCTAAAACTTAATTGAGGAACTCCTGTTGATCCTTTTCGGACTTAGAACCAAAGAATAGGGGAGGATTCATTCGGGTGAAGTTCTGAATCTTAGTGGCAGAAAAATTAGCCACTGGGTTGGCTAGAATAGCAGCTGGTCGGTTATTCTGAGTAGTGACTGAATTGGCTAGAGTAGTGAATACAGTTCTAAATTCTGCATGAGAGACATGCTCATCCAAAGGATCTGCCTGGATGGGATGAGGTGCTGACTGATTCCCTATTCCTCTTTCATTAGCCCTTTTGGGAGGCATGTTCTGTAAATAAAAGAGAAGAAGGGATTAAACTAAGAGTTTGACTGGAACTCATGCTCACTCGCACGACATGAATACTAAATAAATGGAAACAGTTCCTAAATCATCTCATAGCCTCCTGCACATAAGTGTGGTGCATAATACACCCATTTACAAGACTCTACTAGATGCGTCTTTTCAGACTTCCTAGGATGTTGTTTAACCTTAGGCTCTGATACCAAGTTTGAAACGTCCCGAATCTGGTACCTGGAATGCTACACGGTGCTTATAATCTCGAACGACCACAAGCTAACCCATGACTGATATTTGTAACTGAGCCCTGAATAATAATGGTAATTTCATAAATGCGGAAACATGAACTGAAAGACCATAAGGTTCAACACTGATACATAACTAAAAATATGGTATATCAATACCAAAACATCTGAAATAATTGTCTGAACATGTTGTAGTCTGAAAGCCTCTAAAATTGAACTGTCTGAATAAGGAGTTGATGGGATAATCCCCCAACTAACCCCATCTGCTAAAATGAACTAAGTACTAAAAGAATAAAATAATCAATAAGTAACATCCTCAAATTATGACGACTCACTATTGACTCTGACTGCTGAAACTGGAATGCTACTGATACTCTAGAGCACGTGTTTCTTAACCTATGGTATAAAACAACACAGCACAATTGCGTCAGTAGGATTGAATGTACTGGTATACAAGTAAGGTAGGCTGAATGCAATGGTTCATATGCATGAAAAATACTAACTAACTGAATAACATGAACATGAGAATAAATGCATGAATATGTAACTGTATCTGAGATCGTGATAACACAGACTCATGAATTCTGATAACGTGGATTTACTGATGTCTGGGTACTAATACTGGGATACTGAAAGTCTAAGTCTATTGAGTACTGAGGAACTGATGTCATATTACTAATAAAGGAATGACTATTTCTGACAGTTCTAATTATAAAGAACTGGTCTGATTGATTGTATCTGACAGTACTGAAATCTGAATACTGGTAACATGAATTTCGTATAATTAATATACTATTAACTGGGTGATTGTGTCTAATAGTCCTGATTCTGATAGAACTAGCTGAGTTCCATACTGAGCTAAGCGACTGTATCTGACAGTCCTAAAACTGTAGAACTGAACTAAGTTCTATTACTGAGACGGGATTCAAAACTAAGACTGTAGGAGGTAATCATCTAACCGACATGTCCCAAAACCGAACTGGTGAGGTTCAACCTGTAACCCCAGCTGGAAGGGTGTCAGTACCGTGTCACGGGTAAAGACAAGTTATGAGTAAACCCTCTATGATAGGGAGCTCTTCCGTCAACCCCTTTTACTAGGAAAAACTCAAATGAGGTGTCCAATCCCTAAACTCGTAGGGTACATCTCAACCTACATTGTCTATATAGTTTTGGAATGCAAGGATTGTTACTAAGGATCTCACCCTCTACTGACTAACAGGTGAGTCCCCATCCTTGGGTTCACTCGGTGCTGAATCCTACTCCCAACTAAAGAGACAATGAACTAATTTAAACTGAACTGAACTATTACTGATAGTATCTTATAGCTGATTTGAACTGAGTTTACTAAATTCCATTGACTAACAAAATACTACTGAGATTTGATAACTGACGGAGATTACTGAGATTACTGAGTTTTCCTTAGTCATGTAACTGACTGAATTCTAATAATCATGGCTTGAACGGGAGTATCATGAAAACTGACACTGGCTCTAGGAACACAACTAAATTTTCAGGTACAAGTACCCACAGTACTCGATAGCATGAAACTGACAAAAATTAATACTTCGTGAACACATAACCAATATCAATAATTCATAATACAATAAGTTGGGGATTTTATGAAACATATGGTTGTCATAATACTGTACATGGATGGAATTGCATATAGACATGTCATACTTTCATCAACCTAATCTCATGAACATTCCATCAAATACTCATAATGCACACAATATCATGGAAGCTAGTCTTAGTCATAAGGGTAAAGCATTCATTTATTATTTAAGTCACAATTGAGCTAAAATACCCAATTTCTATCCTCCTTGTCATTTTTTCAAAATCCCTACATGCACAACTTAGGGCATAGGTGAAATCATCAAATTACACATCATGAATAACCCAAATCATGGATTTCATCTTGCATGCTAACATAGTTTCATGAAAACACGTAAAGATTCCAACTTGGAAATTATACAACAAGATAAACATGGTTATAAACAACCCACAATATAAATATCATGTTTTATAATTTTAAAGAGGGTTCTTGGACTTCATGGATGAAAGGAATCCATAAATCAAAACTTGACATACCTTAGTTCCTGATTTTACAAAGATTGATGGAGAGATTCTTCAATTTGAGTATTGAATTTGAATCCGTAATTGAAAACCCTAGCTTGTTCTTGAGAGAAACTTTATATTTTGGGTGAAATATGGTTGAATCACATGTTATTGGGTTAATCTAAGGATGGGAAATTAACCATTTTGCCCTTAAAAATGTGGACATTTAATGACTAAAAACTGAGTACCGATGCTACAAGCAACGCGGCGCGTTGATCGCTGCGACATGATACTCGATGCGTTGTGCCATGAATGCGTCGAGCCTCAGAAGTTTTGGCTCTGGCAGCCTGCCCAAATGTTGACCAACGCGATTGGCAACGCGATGCACCATGATCGCGTTGGTCCACTATTTTTGGACTCCGAACATGATCTAAATGTGTATCAAAAAATCCGTTCGAAAACACCTATTGACATCCTAATCATGAACTAATTATAATACAGTCAATTAAAGGACGTTGAGGTGGAGAAATGAGATTTTCAACTTTCGGAGGACAATAATAGGCTAAGTCTGGGAACCTAGCTAGAATTTTCTAAGTCTGGGAACCTAGCTAGAATTTTCTAAGTCTGGGACCCTTTGACAAGCTTAAAGGACTGAATTAAGCTTTAGGATTTTACGGATTCTTACATACGGATATGTATATGCTGGATTGGGTACCACGCTGGCATGAATATGTATATGTTGGGTTGGGTACCATGTCGGTACGTATATGTATATGTTGGATCGGGTACCACATCGGTACGGATATATATATGTTGGATGTCGGTATGGATATATATATGTTAGATCGGGTACCACATCGATACGGATATATATATGTTTAATCTGGTACCACACCGATACAGATATGTATATGTTGGATCGGGAACCACGCCGGTACGAATATGTATATGTTGGATCGGGTACCACACCGGTACGGATATGTATATGTTAGATTGGGTACCACATCAGTACGGATATGTATATATTGGATCGAGAACCACGCCGATATGGTACATGAACATAGATTGTTCCCTTCAGGTCATGACTATTTGGGCAAAAAATAAGTCCCATAAAATGTGTGTACATATTTGTATTGAGTCTGTGGATATTTACAGTATGATTGATACTCTTGATGGTTATGTGGCTTGTTTGTGAGCACTGTTTGATCTGTTATTGTTGTATTGTTAATTCATTGGGTATTTTATTGTGTGATATGTATTTGAAAAAGTGAAACTTTGTACTTACTTATATGTTGGTTGACTTGCTTCATTTATACGAGTTTTAATGGTAGCTTACCAGAATGTCTAGTTATTATTCTTTAATATTATAATAGAGCATTTGGTTGTTAGCCTAAGAGTTTAGTGAGAGTTGTCTATGATTATTGTATTTATCCTATAGATGTAGGTAATGGAAGAGATAAGGTGAATAAAGAGGAATAGTGATGTATTAGTGTTGGATTGTTGTTGATGGTGTGAATTAATGAGGCTGGAGTATGTTAGAAACAAATATAATATTGATGGAGTTGGAAGAGTAGTTGAATGATGTAAGTTATATAGGTAAAGTAATAATGTTATTACAACCTTAGTTGAATTATATTCCATTCAAGATGTCATGATTTATTTTCCTTAATTCTACTTTATGATTATATGGACTAACACGGTCGGGCGATGATGCCTACTAGTACGTGTGGTTGTACTGACCCTACTCTTCTACATTCCTTTTTGGGGTGTAGACTGGATGCAGGTTAGTTTGCAGTTACTAGATGGATGACGATATTAAACACTAACTTCTGCACTTTCTTCCTGGCAGATGTTAGAGTCTTTGTATTATTTATTTTATTGTCAGGCTATGTTGTAGTAGATAGCTCTTGTACATGTCTGACCAAGTCTTGGGATAGTGAAGGACACTTGTAAGAACTTTTTTAAAAAGTTCATTTATTAATATTTAATTTACCTTATTATATTTAATCCAGTATTCCCTTAAAACAGATGTCTTCAGCATATTTTTAGCTGGGTAATAAGGGTTTTCCTAGCTACTTAGAATAGTATAGATACCCACCCAATCCATTTGTCTGGGCCGTTACAATCACTAACTTTGTAAAATCTTTCTTTCAGTACTTCCCACACATGCCAAGAAGTATATGAATAGACAATTCCACTCAAATCATGACTTGATACTATATTCATGATTCAAGATAACACAACAATATTTACCCTTTCCCATTGTCCCCATAATTTTTGTCTGAATTTTTTTTCTTTAATGCTCCATCAACAATTTCCATTTTGTTTCTACATAATAGTTCTATACGCATTGAACGATTTTGAATAGCATAATTTTCAAAAAATACCACTTACATAAAAGGAGTGAAGGTACAAGGGATGAGTATGATCCAAAACTGATCATAATGTCCATCTGCATGTGTATTAGTGGTAGGATGATCATAGTGGTTGAATCTCTTCGAATATTTCCCAGATTCTCCGTAGAATGATTAGTCTTTCTCAGAATTTGCAGAGTTGCAGAATTGAACAGAGTAAGTTAACTTGAATTGAAGAATGCTTAAGCAGAAATTACACCATCAAGCCTTCCGGAATTGACCTTAATAGACTTCGTAGTTACCAGAACTCCTGTGGCTATGATACCATGAAATTAGTTACACCAGGGAGAAGTTCTTAGATATGATTCAATAAAGATGAGTACTCACAAGAGAGTAGAAGAGAAAGAGAAGAGAAAGAGCTAAGCTCATTGATTGAATGAGAGAAACTAAAAATTACTTTGTACATCTGATATAGAAGTATATATACACACACTAAGTTAGTTGTAACTAACTCTTTACTGACTAATCTAACTGTTAATGTGATCTAGTTAGGCTGCTTAGTTTACTAACATGTACTGACTAAAGCTCAACTTCTAATTTAACCACTTAACAACATGCTTCTTTTCTTCCAATGCATAATTTACATAAAAAAATTGTTCAGTTACTGCTACCTATGATATACACAAAATCTTATTTTTGAACTTCATCCAAAATAAAATGTTTTTGCTCAGCCCAATCTCATTCAACATTTCTAAGTCGTGGTCCCTTACTGAATTAGCTCAGTTCAAGACATCCACCTTATTTAACTTAATTATTTTAATATCTACATTCCCGTGATTTTTTGTGTGTGTTCAACTTTATTCTGGAGGTGGTATATTTAATCTGAGGTCTTGGTTTGAACATATTGGAGGAAGTGATGGTGTCTCGTGAGATAAAGTTGTGGATGCACTATGTTATTGAGGCCGGGGTAAATACTTAACTGGAAAATAAAATTTTTAAAACATACAAGTACGGCAAGAGTTTATATGCAATAGTTCAAGAATGGTAAATGGCCTCAAAAAATTACAGCAAAGTTTGGAAATGTAGAAAAGTTTGGCCACAAAAAATTGGCAACCAGTACAACAGTAGTTTGCATTCATCCGTAGTTATAGCCACAAATTTACTCAAAACACATGCAAAATGCAAAAGCTATTTAGCCTCAAATTTTTCCAAACGCAACAGTCATTCGGCTTCGAATCTAACATATAATATGTATAAAACATAGCAAATGCTTTCCCTCATATCTGTCCAAAACTCAACAACCATGGATACAACTATTTGACCAAGAAGAGAAGAAGTAATAACCTCAAAATGTAGTTGCAATCAAACCAATCTTTCTCAAGCATGCAACTCATTTTCAGCCTTAAAAAATTAAAAATTCAACAGGTATTTGGCCTTAAGTTATGACATTTTTCAGCCACTAGTCCATTTATTCATTGTCAAATTACAAATAAAAAGACCACATTTTCCTGCTCTTTAACCTTTGTTTATGGACTACACATTATAGAGAAAAGGAAGGATCTATGGGATACTCCGAGAATCATTCACTCAATTTGAAAGAGACTTTGGCTAATTATGGGGAAATTCAATAGTTTTTATCTATAGAATACGAAGTACATGGTGCTCCTGCTGCATATTATAGAAATTGTGAATTTTTAGTCTTATGTCGATTATTTTAGGACTGGGACAATTTTCTAGAAGAAAATATCAATTTTTTTGATGAAATAGACAATTTATATCCATATGGATTGAGTGGTTGGGAATCTTAATTGACTCCAAAAGTATGGTGGCATTGAGGTTGAGTTTAAAATTTCAAAGGTTCTAATCACTCTTTCATACTACTTAATATTGAGGTTAAGTCAAAAGTATCGATTGAGGTTTGATTGATGATGTTGTGAGGATGAGATGAATAAAATCTCCATAATTAAGTAATCAAATATATTTATTTGTAAACACTCTATTTGCACTAATTACCATAAGATTTTAGATTGAAGAGTTTAATTTTTTTGGTACCTAAATATGACTTGAAAAAAAAATATTTTTATATTGTTAAAATTTATAGTGAAATTGCTTTTACTCAAAATAACAAACAAAAGAATACAAATTCGAACAAGAGAAAATTCAATAAATAAATAAATAAATATAATAAAAAAATATTTTTGCCTCATAAGCTACTATCATTTCACACATGAACTTACTAAGAGATATTTTATAGCAGAAATACACCATTTTTTTTAGTAAAAAGAATTCCAACAACATGATTCTAATTAAGATAAATATTAAATTTGTAATTATTATGATTTTATAGATTGATAATGGTATATAAAAACAAAGAAGTAAACTGAACTAATGTTATGAGTTTTATTCAAATATTCAAGAAAGAGGATGTAACATATAGCTCTTTCCTTTTTTAAGTTCAGCTCCATCAAACAATAATGTGATGATTTCATTACCATAAAAACGCCCTTGGCGTTAAGACATTAAGCCATGATTGGTGTGAATCATACATCCACACCAAAGTTTTTGCCCATTAAAAAAAATCTTTAAGCAATGTGGATGGAAGGTTTTAAAGAAAAACTTCGGTTTTCACATTATTTAAAGAAAAATTGATGGTCAGAACTTCAGTGCTAGGTGAAGGATTCACACCAGCCATGACTAAATATTTAATTAGAGAATATAATAAAATAAAATAGTAGATCTCAATACCAATAGTGTATTTCGAGTGATAAAATCA
Source organism: Capsicum pubescens (assembly GCA_030864215.1). Classification (NCBI taxonomy): domain Eukaryota; kingdom Viridiplantae; phylum Streptophyta; class Magnoliopsida; order Solanales; family Solanaceae; genus Capsicum; species Capsicum pubescens. Next base: position 276,376,522 of record CM061542.1, read on the forward strand.
TTACATTATTTGATGAAAATAAATTCAAATAACAAAATGGTAATAAAATTTTGGTAACTTCCTCTTTCAAACGGGTTTGAACAAATCTTATAATATTAACTAAGTTACAATCTTTGTTTTGTTGATAAAATATTGAAAACTTCCTCACTCAAAAAGGTTTGAATAAATCTCAAAATATTAACTGAGTTACCTTCTTTGTTTCTTTGTAAATTCTTAATTTGTAAAGATCATAATTACACATGTAATATTTTTCTTAATTTAAATAATGTATCTGGATTTTTTTTTTTATTTTTTTTTTTGTGTTATTTTTAAATGAAATATCTCTTAGTAAGTTCATGTATATAGTGATAATAATTTGTGAGGTAAAAATATTTTTTCCAATTGTATTCACATTTTTCTTTTCTAAATTTTTCTTGTTCAAATATGTGTACTTTCTTTGATAGTCATGCTTAGTAAAAAAATTTTGTTATAACTTTTCAAAGTGAAAATATTTATTGTCTAAATCATGTAAGTATCAAAAAAATTTAAGCACTTCAATTATAAATTTTAAGATAGTTTATGTGTATTTTGTAGCATTTACAAATTCGTAAAGTCTAATCATAACTTATGAAAAATTTAAAATGTCATGATATGAAAGTCTAAAATTTTAACACTATTAAAAATATATAAATCCTTTAAAAATATTTTCATAAACTTGTGATGCATTATGTTTCTAAATAATTCAATAATTTTTTATCTCTTTTATTTGTTTAACTACCTGATAGAACACCGAAAAGGAAGAAGACAATTTCTAAGTGGTTAACCAAAAGAAGATAAAAACCATTAAGGAACTTGTTACTTCAACTATACCAATCAAAAGTAGAAGCCAAATAGAGGGATACCCAATAAACTCCAAAAAGATAGCCAGACTAAATAAAGTAATTCTCGTGTCTCAATTTTGTATGACTTAGTTTTTTTTAGTCAGTCCTAAAAAGACATATTTTCTCTATTTAGTCATAATTTAACTTTAAAATGCTCAATTTACCCTCATTGAAATGATTTATTCTAGACCACAAATTTTAAAAGTCTTTCTTTTTTTCTTAAATTTCGTATTAAGTCAAACTAATTCACATAAAGAGATGGGAAGAGTGTGTACACACTAGTTTAAATCATGTGCAATGTAATTGTATCCCATGCTAAATAGTAAATACCTTAAATATATTATTTGAAATATCTGATGAGTTGTATAGAAATTGAAGTGAAAAAATATAAGCCAAAATCAAAAGATTGTGTTAGCTAAAAATCAGTACTAGAGGATGTCTTAATTTTATTGTCACTAGTCAATTTATTCATTGTCAAACTACAATTAAGAAGACTATATTTGCGTGTTCTATTATCTTTGTTTATGGACTACACAGTATAGTGGACAGGAAGGATGTATGAGATACTTTGAGCCACTCATTTACCTTGACAGGACATAATTCTAAAGAACTTCGATATTATTTTATAGTTGAATGACAAAGTACATGGTGCTCATGTGCATAATTCATAAACACCAATACAAGAGACATAATTTCATTGTATAATATAAGAATTTTGCAATATATCACATCAAGTGTATGAGAATATTTTAAAAGGGTTTCTTACACCATTTTAAAGAAGTTTATACATGTGTAACTGTGTTACAATTTATGATTTTAGATTAGAATATTTTGTCACTTGTCGTAAACTACAGTTAGGTTTTACGAGTTTGTAAACTCTCTATCTACACTAATCAGTACTTGAAGTGCTTTTTTTTATATGTTTGTATAAATTGGACAATAAATAATATCACACTGTTAAAACTTATTGTAGAAGACTTTTACTAAGAATGACTACAAATACAATATGTGTTTTCGGACAAGAGAAAATTTATAAAATACATAAAATAATAAAAAAATATTTTTACCTCATAAATAATTATCATTTTTTCTACAAAAAGAATGATCAGTTTACGTATAAACTTATTATGAGATATTACATCAAAGATTATTAAAAAAAAAAAAAACTTTTTAAAGAATACAGTAACAAAGTCTAAATAAGAAAATTATTGACTGTGTTATTATAAGCTTACAAAATGGCAAAAATACAAAGAAACAAAGAAGGTAACTTAATTAATGTTACAAGATTTGTTCAAATCTTTTGAATACAGATAGTAACATGATTATTTTTTTTACTTTCTTGTTATTCATGCGTTCATTTTCATCATATAGTGTGATGATTCTATCACTATAAATACATTCTTGATGTTGAAATATAACATCATATTTTCTTATTTTCTCAAACTAAAGGTTTAGCAATGGCTAGAGCAAATCGTTCAATTAACATAAAAGATTCTAACCTTGAGTTTCAAATGTGGTGGCTGAATGTTCCACCAGAACAACTCAGCCTGCATCAACTTCTAATATTGGTGGAGATTTTGGATGACATGTTACTAGAAGTAAATAGGCTACTAGCTCTGAATGAGGTCCATGTTGAATTCTCCAATGGCCCCCGTAAGAGTGCCTAGGCACCTTTTAAGGTTGGGGAAGATTCTTCGTCTGATTTTGAAGTTGAACCATCTGAATCTCATTATCGTATCTGTCATTTTTATTTTATATTCTAAAATATTTGTTATGAAATTAAAATATGCATCTCTTTTATTTAGTACTAAAATAATACTAGTGTGATGTATGAAAAGTATTTATGAATAAAAATCATGAAAATTTATTATCTATCTTTCTTCACCTTATTGAATTTTTTTCACTTTAATTTTTTGAAAGATTTTGTTTTTTTGTGACATAATATTCAACTTTGTTGATAAGTTCATAAAACTAAATCCGAATTATTGAGTAAAAATAAATTCTTATTACTAAAGATTAATTTAGTCCACATTCTCTCCTTATAATTTATAACTTAAATACTATAGTGAATTATTAGATTCATAAAATTAAAAGTAACAAAATTGTAACCAATGTTAAACATAAAAGCAAATCAATCAAATAGAAAAAAAAACAAAAAATTGATGAACATGGAGATTGTTTGTGCTTCACTTATTTTATGTTTTTGAGTTGAGAGCGAGGAGATCATACATAATGAGTGGGTAGGTGGGTTAGATACACCTCCTACCGACTGGGAAGAAGTAAGAGAACCCACTAAACCCAATAGCGGTTAGTGTGAAGCACCTTAAGATAGTTCTCTCGCTTTGTTGCATGTCATCCCATTCACTGGATCAAATAGTAATTTAAGATATACTCAGAGAGAGAAGTTCCACTCGTATTAGGTTGTTTAAATAGGAGACTGTGGATTTTTACCTCGACATAAGAATGCTTGGGTGGGCCTCAACCCTCTTTTTCAATATAAACTTCTTTTCTAGTATTCCTAAATAGAGTCAGAGGTTCATGTCCTTATTCCTCCCAAGAAAATAGTATGTCAGCTGTCTTGAAATTCAGCTCTTCTTTGGTTATTCGTAAAGAGAGGGCATTCTAATTATGAAACAAGAAAGGCATACGGAATGGACGCAACCTTAGAATCTAGTATTAGCAGTTGTACCCCACTTAAAGGAGGGTCAAGGGTTAGACGAGGAATCTCTTCCCCCGTCACACATGGAAACAAAGCCTTTAAGAGTCTCAACGGAATACCAATTCAAAATGAGGGTAAGGAGAAGAGTGAATACTCTAAGGTATTTGAGATGGGGACATAGGTACTCTCCTAAATCTCACTCAAGAGAATTGATTTTTTCGTACCACTTCTTTGAATTTCCAGGAAATCTTTGACTCCTCGAAGATAATGAAATTTTATACCTAATAAATTTTTCACTCTATCTCCTCTTACTAAGACCATAAAATATTTCTATAAATTATGAACTTCATCTGGAATGCAACAAAATATTTATTTGTCGATAACTTAATCGTACTTTGACTATCTTATGTGGAGCTGAATTATTTTTTTTGGTGGCCTCTTTGATACATAAGGTTATACTAATTGATTTTGGGGACATTGATCCAAATCTTGACTACGGTCTGTGCGGCATTTTTCTTCTCTATCCTTACAAATCAATTGATTAATGTAGTCATCGCTCTTTTCTTGTGTATCAACACATTCTATTATATTGATTGCATTTTTCACTATATTTTCATATGATGTAAATTCGTGTACTCGATCTTAAGGTTTGTTGCTAGATGCTCAGTAGCACCTAATATTCATCTGATTAGTGAGCTTTTTTGTCATCCAGGAGGCACAGAGTTTATTTTAATTTTCTTCTCAATTTGGATTAGAATTTGATTCAATAAAGGTTACGAGGCTTTGTCTCGATCGACTCTTGTGTTTATTAGCAGAGGTTTCATTACACGGACAATTATTTGGTAGTCGACAGTTTTTCATTTATTTTCAATCATGTATTGATAAAGATTGTCTCTTTTTAGATGTAGCTTATTGTAATGCCCCGAGACTACCCCTTGGGAGTCACACGGTTCTTACGACTCTGAAGGACCACAAGATAACCCATGACTGCTACCTGTTGTAAATTATGAATAATAATCATAAAACATATACGGAAGTAAAGTTGAAAACACCATAAGGTCCATAATACTGAAAAACAAATACTGAGTACATCTGTGGAATAACTGCTAACTGAGAGTGTTTGAAAGCCTCTAAACATATGAAATAAAAGAATTGGTAGGACAGGCCCCAACTAACTCCAACTACTGTCAGAAAATAACTAAAATACTGTAAGTAATGCAATAACTAAAAAAGTATCACGTCCTCGATGTATAAGTATTCACTACTGTAGCTCCGGCTGACCATCTAATCTGACTAAGCACGGTCAGGAACCCAAGCGTTCGAACCTATGATATGAGACATCAAAGCGCAAAGAGAGTATGCATCAGTACTTTGAATGTACTGGTACGCTAGGTGAGGTTAGGCTAATATGCATGAGTTCAGGTGCATGAGTAATAATAACTAAATATCATGAAGTAACTGGAGGAGAGTATATGCAAGACTAGGACTACTGAAAGTACTAAACATACAATACCAAGCATATATCGTCTGTCTGAATTAGACTGAAACTGAAGTACTGAGTTTCTGATAACAGAAAGTTTAGACTGAAACTTAAGTATTGAATTTCTGATAACTAAATAACTGATAACTGTAAGTCATGATTGTGTAGAACTGAACTGAGTTCTCTATTGAATATTTAATATTGAATATTGAATATTGAATGTTGAATACTGAAACTGAGACTGTGAGAGTTATCATCTAACCAATATACCCCGATTATAGACTAATTTGGGATCCAACCTGTAACCCCAGTTGGAAGGGTGTTACCACCCTGCCACGGGTTACTTACACTGGCTAGGTCAAACCTAATCTAGCAGGAAGACTCATGAGATGTATTGGTTATGTCAACCCTAGTCTGGTAGAAAGATAATTTACCCTATGTTGGCTATGTAGTTCTGTAACTCAGGGATTGCTACTAAGGGTCAAAAACATTACTAGAAGGAATGCCCCCATCCCTGGGTTCACTCAGTTCTGAATCCTACTCCCAACTGAATGGACACTGGAACTGATCACTAGACTGTACTAGGCTTGACTGATCCCATACTGATTCTATTAACTGACTGAATACTATTGTTTGGGATACTATGAAAATATTGTATTTCGACTAGAGACTAGATAAACAAATAATTTTGAGTATTTAATACCCCCAGGTATCGATATAGTAGATAATGGAACAATATCTCAACTTTAAAAGCATCACATCTAGGTTACCATGCACAATTCATTCACATAGACATTTTGTCAAACACCTAGGATACATAAATCTTATACATGAGAATGAGAAATATATGAATGTCATGACTACCACATACAACATCATACTTAAAAGATTTAACATGAGGGTTACATAAATCAACACACATTCTAGTTTATTTACATGAAACTCAAAATCTTCTTGGCTTGAAACCCACACAATAACACATACATGAACACAATTACATTCAAGAATAAAAATCATAATCTAAGTTTTGAAAAAGGATTCTTGAACTCCAAGGGTGGAATGAACCCAAGGATGAACTCCTAACATACCTTGGTTTCTGAATTTGTGAGAATTGTTGGTAAATTCTTGAGATTAGGACTCCAACTTTGATGAACCTAAGGTTTGCCTTTGAGAGAATTTTATGAAATAATGAGTGAATTTGCCTTTTGGGAGGCTTAATTTCATGTTATGGCTGAATAATGTAAGGGAAAAATGACTCAACTTCCCCCACAATCTCGTAATTTAATAAACTAAAACATGACCAGTGATGTGATAGGTGATGCGCTACATCGATCAACCTGACGCGATGACCGATGCACCGCATCGATGGTGACGATGCGATAGCCAATATAACGCATCCTGATCGTGTCGGCTCACAGTTTTGGTCATCCAAATATGTCTGAAATGATGTTCAAAAATTCTGAAACTCACCCGAGATTACCTATAGATAACCCTAATCATATCAATTTAAAATCGACAATCTAAGGCCGAAAATATCGAAAATGAGACCATTGAAATATCTAGGACAAAAATAAGACTAAGTCTTAACACTCAGCTGAAATTTTTCTAAGTCTGGGACCTCTTTTGGTAAGCTATATAGGACTAAAATGGGATAGGACTTTATGGGGTCTTATAATATCTCCCCCTTGGAAACATTCATCATCGAATGAGACTAATTAAGTTAAGAGGCACTGAGGTTCTGCGACTATACTGACGTTCATTGTTGAAACATGACTGAATCTTGAGACATGACACATGACTGCACTGATTAATGAATTCATTAATGATATGAGAATGTTATGCAACTGGAACTAAGAATGAAACAGAGTAAATCTAAGAAAGACTGTTACCTTTGGCTGAGTTTGAGTTTGCAGAGAAGAGATGAGGGTACTTGGTTCGCATGTCAGCTTTTGCTTCCCAAGTGGCGCCCTCAACGGAATAGTTCTTCCAAAGAACTTTGACCAAGGGAACTTCTTTGTTCCTCAGTCTGAGAGTCTGACGATCGAGGATTTTGACTGGGGTTTCTTTATAAAAGAGACTATGCTGAACAACTACACTCTCTACGGGGACTATAACTGCTGGGTCACCTATGAATTTCTTTAGCAAGGAGACATGAAACACTACGTGCACTGATGCTAAGTCTGCAGGCAACTTAAGTTCATAGGCTACCTTTTTTAAATGACTCAGAATCCTATAAGGACCAACATATCGGGGACTAAGCTTCCCCTTCTTACCAAACCTTTTCACTCCCTTCATGGGAGAGATTTTCAAATACATAAAGTCGCCAATTTTAAATTCAAGATATTTCCTTCTCACATTTTCATATGATTTCTGTCGACTTTAGGCTGTCTTAAGCCTCCCCCTGATCAACTATAATTTCTCTAAATCATCAAACACCAAGTCAGGACCCACCACTGTGGCCTCACCTACTTCAAACCATCCAATCGAAGATCTATATCTCCTCCCATGAAGAGCCTCAAATGGAGACATCTGAATACTAGAATGATAGTTGTTATTATACTCGAACTCAGTAAAAGGTAAGTGGTCATCCCAACCACCCTTAAAGTCAATGACACACACTCTTAACATATCCTCTAAATTCTAAATGGTCCTTTCTGCTTGACCATTTGTCTGAGGGTGGAAGGATATACTGAGATGGACTTAGGTACCAAGACCTTTTTGAAAGTCTTTCCAAAAGTGAGAGGTAAACTGCCTACCTCAATCTGAAATGATGGACAATGGGATACCATGAAACCAAACCAACTCTCTAATATAGAACCTGGCATAGTCCTCGGCTGAATAGAAAGTATGGACTAGCAAGAAATGGGCGGACTTGGTCATCCTGTCTACAATGACCCAAATTGAATCGTGCTGACGACGAGTACGAGGAAAACCCATCATGAATTCCATGTTCACTTCTTCCTACTTCCAAGTGGGAATACTGAACTCCTGCATGGAACCACTAGGCTTTTGGTGCTCAATCTTTACCTACTGACAAGTAGAGCACTAAGCCACAAAATTTGCAATGTCCCTCTTTATCCCACTCCACCAATAGACTTCCCGCAAGTAGTGGTACATCTTAGTGGCCCCTGGATAAATAGAGTAACGCGCACCATGCACTTCAGAAAGAATTCGTTGTCTCATGTTATCTACATATGGAACAGAGAGCCTACCCTGGCAACGCAACACACTATCTCCCCCTTAGGAGTAAACCTCTACTTTCTGGTCTCTGAATGACTCTTTCAGCTTAACTAAACTGGGATCCCTGTCCTGATTTTACTTCACCTCTGAAACTAAAGAAGATTCCAAACTATTCTTCACCCAAACACTACCTCAGTCGAATCAACCAAACAGACACCTAATCTGGAAAACTGATGAACTTCTTGAACTAACTTCTTCTTACCATCCTTAACGTGAGAAGCACTGCCCATAGATGACCTTCTGAGGCAGCTACCACTTTATTGGCCTTTCTCGAATAATACAAAACATTCATGTCATAGTATTTCAACAACTCTAACCACCTTTTCTGACGCAAGTTCAGGTCTTTCTGTGAAAATACATACTACAAGTTTTTTTGGTCTGTGAATACATCATCTTGCACCCCATACAAATAGTTCCTCCAAATCTTTAAGGCAAACACAACTGCTACTAGTTTAAGATCAAAGATGGGATATTCTTTTCATGGGGATTAAGTTGTCTAAAGGTATAGGCAATGACCTTACCCTTCTGCATCAAAACACACCCAAGCCAACTCTGGAAGTATCACAGTATACAACAAATCCATTTGAACCATTGGGCAAAGTCAAAACTGGGGCTGTAGTGAGTCGAGTCTTCAACTCCAAAAAACTCTTTTATCAAGAATCTGACCACTGGAACTTGACTTTCTTCTGAGTCAATCTAGACATGGGGGATGCAATAGATAAAAATACCTTAATAAATCATTGATAATAGCTAGCCAAACCCAAGAAAATCCTAATATCTAATGGAGAGATGGGTCTGGGATAGTTTCTCACTACTTTAGTCTTTTGCAAATCAACTCTAATGCCATCACCAAAACTATGTGACCAAGGAAAGCTACTGACCTTAGCCAAAATTTGCATTTACTAAATTTGGCGAATAACTGATGGGCTGTGACAGTCTGTAATACTATTCTTAAATGGTCTGAGTGATCATTTTCATTGCGGGAGTAAACAAGAATGTTATCAATAAAGACTATGACGAACATGTCCAAGTACTGCTTGAACACGCGATTCATCAAGTCCATAAAAGTTGTTAGGGCATTGGTAAGATCAAATGACATGACTAAAAATTTAAAGTGACCATACCGAGTTTTGAAAGATATTTTTGGAATGTCATATTCTCTTACTCTGAGCTGATGATATCCTGATCTGAGGTCTATCTTAGAAAAGTAACTAGCACCCTGAAGTTGTTCAAACAAGTCATCAATTCTAGGACATGGGTATTTATTTTTTATGGTGACTTTGTTCAACTGACGATAGTCTATACACATTCTAAGAGAACCATCTTTCTTTCACATAAATAGAACTGGTGCACCCCAAGGAGATATGCTGGGCCTGATGAACCCTTTGTCTAAAAGGTCTTTCAACTGTTCTTTTAACTCTTTAAGTTCAGTTGGAGCCATTCTATATGGAGGAATAGAGATGGGCTGAGTATCAGAAAAAAGGTCTATTCTGAAGTCAATTTCCCTTTGGGGAGGAACTCCGAAGAGATCTTCGAGAAATACATTTGGAAATTCACTTGCGATTAAAACTAACTCGAGACTAGGCGTCTCAGAACTAGAGTCTTTGACTCGCACCAGATGATAGACACACCCCTTGAATATCAGTTTTCTTGCTCTAAGGTATAAAACAAGTTGACCCTTAAGTATTGTGGTACTACCCCTCCATTCTAGGATAGGCTTATTTGGGAATTGAAAATAGACTATTCTGCTTCTACAATCAACTGAATCATATCATGAATAGAGCCAATCCATGCCGAGAATGATGTCAAAAATTTTTATCTCTAGCTCTATAAGGTCTGTTGAAGTAACTTTCTAAGATACTATAACCGAACAGTTCCAGTATACCCGTCGGGTTATGATAGACTTACCCATTTGGGAAGAGACTAAGAAAGGCTCTATTAGTATTTTGAGGCTGACTCTAAAGTTGATAGCTATGTAAGGAGTTACAAAAGACAGAGAATCTCCATGATCTAACAAAGCATAAACATATAAATAAAAGACTTGCAACGTACCAGTTACCATATCAGGAGAACTCTCGTAATCCTATCAGGACTGAAGTGCGTAGAGCCTATTTGGGCGCTGCCCACTAGTGGCACTGTAAGTGGCACCCTGTAGAGATAGGCGTTTAAACTAAACTGGGGGACGGATAGACAGACTCTACAAACCTACCTGAGGATATTCTCTGATCTTATGGCTTGGCTTACCATACCTTAAACACACGTCGTTGCCAGCCCTGCAGACGCACCTTGATGGTTTCTACCATATTTCTGGCAAAGAGGATTTATTTGACCACTCTGTTCACACTAACTTGATATTTAGAGCCTTCTGCCCTATCCTTATTATCATTCCTGAATTTGGGCATCAGTGCACTAGCTAAAAATGGAGCTGGGACTGAAGATTTTGGGAGAAACTAAGGATGGCTACCACCTTCTGTCTTTGGCAGAGCGAAACTAAAGATACCTGTTCTATCCCTCTTGTTCTCCCTCTATTTCTCCTTAGTATTTTGTTCCTCAATTTGTTGAACATGGACCATCAACCTAGAAAAGTCCATCTCCTTTATCAGTATTACGGTCCTACACTCCTTGACCACACTGTCAGATACACCAGACATGAACTTGCTCATTTTAGACCAACTATCATCCACCACATGAAGGGCATTTCTAGACAACTGAGTAAACTTGAGGGAATACTCTTTCACACTCATGTTACCCTACTTTAGGTTGATAAACTCTAACACCTTAGCCTCTCTCATCTCTAATAGAAAGAACCTATCTAGGAAGGCAGTAGCAAACTCTTTTCATTCTATAGGCTCTACATCTATGCCTCTAACTACTTTTCACTGCTTAAACCACATATTAGCTATATCTTACAGCTAATAGGTAGCTAACTCAGCTCTCTTACTAGAAGTTACCCCTATAATATTTGTAACCTTCTGCACTATGTCGAGGAATTCCTATGGTTCCTCTTCAGACTTAGACCTTGAAAATAAAGAAAGGTTTATTTGGGTGAAGTCCCAAATTCTAGTTGCAGCAGTATAGGTCACTAGGTTGACCTAAATAGCAGCTGGCCAAACATTCTGAGCTGACACAGAATAAGCTAGAGTGGTGAATACTGCTCTAAATTCTGCGTGAGAAACGTGATCGTTCAGGGGATCTTCCTGAACGGGTAGAGGTGCTGGATGGTTCACAGTTTTTCTTCCGTTAGTCTTTCAGGGAGGCATATTCTATAAACAGAAGGAAAAGTTGGATTAGACAAAGAGTTTAACTTGAGCTCATGCTCACTCGTACGATATGAACACTGAAAGAAGGAAATTTTTCCTAAAAATGCCTCATAGCCTCTTGTCCATAAGTGTGGCATGTTACACACCCATGCACAAAACTATACTTGACGCAGCTTTCAAACTCCCTAGGACACTTTAGAACCTTAGTCTCTTATTCAAAGTTTGTAATGCCCCGAGACTACCCCCGTGCATCACATTGTTCTTAAGACTCCGAAGGACCACAAACTAACCCATGACTGGTACCTGCTATAAATATTGAATAATAATCATAAAACATATGCGAAAGTAAAGCTGAAATGCCATAAGGTCTATAATACTGAAAAACAAATACTGAGTACATTTGTGGAATAACTACTAACTGAAAGTGTCTGAAAGCCTCTAAACATCTAAAATAAAAGAGTTGGTGGGAAAACTGTCTGAAAATAACTGAAATTCTAAAAGTAATGCAATGACTAAATAAGTAGCACATCCCCGATGGATAAGGACTCACTACTGCAGCTGCGGTTGATCGTCTGATCTCACTAAGTATGATCAGGAACTCAAGCGTCTGAACCTATGATACGAGACATCATAGAGCAAATAGAGTATGTGTCAGTACTTTAAATATACTGATACGCTAGGTGAGGTTAGGCTAATATGCATGGGTTCATATGCATTAGTAATAATAACTAAATATCATAAAGTAACTGGAGGAGAGTATATTCAAGACTGGGACTACTTAAAGTACCGAACCTACAACACCAAGCATATATCGTCTGTCTGAATTAGACTAAAACTGAAGTACTGAGTTTCTGATAACTAAATATTGATAACTGAAAGTTTAGACTGAAACTAAAGTATTGAATTTCTAATATTTAAATAACTGATTATCGTAAGTCATGATTGTGTAGAACAAAATTGAGTTCGGTACTGAATACTAAAACTAAGACTCTGGGAGTTATCATCTAACCGCCATACCCCAATTATAGACTGATTTGGGGTCAAACCTGTAACCCTATTTGGAAGGGTGTTAGCACCATGCCACGGGTTACTAACACTGGCTGGGTCAACCTTAATCTGGTAGGAATACTCATGAGATATATATATGGTTACGTCAACCCTATTCTGGTAGGAAGACAATTTACCCTACGTTGGCTACGCAGTTCTGTAACTCAGGGACTGTATAAGATCCCGTAAAGTTCCTAGTTTAATTTAGTCCCATATTGCTTGTTATAAGGGGTCCCAAATATAGGAAAAATTCAGCTAAGTGTTCAGACTTAGAATCATTTTAGGATTTGTAATGGAACGACCTTATTTTTAGATCTGTACGACCTTAGAATATCGATTTTTAAGTTGATTCACGATCAGGTATGTCAATAGGTCTTCTTGGATGAGTTTCAGAATTTTTGGGCAAGCATAGAGGCATGTTAGGGAGTTTAAAATAGTGGTTGCGCGTGATTAGCATGTGGCGCATGCTCCAGTCCACCCCTAGGGATCGTGCAATAGGGAATACGGTGCACACTCCATTCCATAGCTCCAAAGCATGCGACACATGCTCCATAACACACTTCTAAAATTTTCAGCTTTCAGTTCCGCATACAAAGAGATAAATAAGTCATTTTCCCACCTCATATCAGCCCTAAAACACGAGATTAAGCCTTTCTAAAGGTAAAATTCACTCATTATTCACAAATCCTCTCAATAACAAACCTTAACCCATCAAATTCAAGATTCAAGTCCCAAGAAATTCACCATAATTTTTAGAGAATTAACCATCAAGGTATGTCAAGTGTTCATCATTGGGTTTTCTTCCTCCCTTGGAGTTCAAGAACCCTTTCCAAAATCTCAAGTTAATAGTTTCATGTATTACATGTATCAATTGGGTTGTTTTCATATTCATGTTGTTTGTATGGGTTTTCAATTCAAGATTTAATTATAGTTTTCATGAGTATAAGATATCATGCATGAAATTGTTGTAATCCCATGTCACAACCCTTGAATTGTAAATTGATGGTTGTAGTCATGATACATCAACATGTTATTCATAGCCAAGTACAAGATTATGCCTCCTAGGTTTTTGACAAAATGCTTAATTGAGTTAATTGTGCAATTGTGATTCATTTGTGACCCTAGTGTTGAACTCATGACATTACTACATGTTTAAATTACTATCATGTTAAAGATATACATTGAAACTATTTGATAGAATATCCTTATGGATTGAATAGTATATCTATGACATGTTGGCATGTGTCCCTATTCATGTACAATCTCATGACTTCCAACTGTTTTGACAAAATGTCTAAGTGATTGCAATGTGAACAATTGACTATTCCCATGTTTTCAAGTATTTCCATGTTCTATTAGTATTGATATTATCGAGTCCTGAGAGTATTCAATACCCGATAATCTAGCAGTTTACCTAGAATTATAGTAGCTATAGGATAGTCTCAGGAATATCAAAAATAGTAGAATTCAGTCAGTTACAGAACTCAGTGAACTCAGTCCAGTTCAGTCAGTCAATACTATCAATAATAGTTCAGTCAAGCCTAGTACAGTCTAGTGATCAGTTCAATGTCCTTTCAATTGAGAGTAGGATTCAACACCGAGCGAACCCAGGGATGGGGGCATTCCTGCCAGTATAGGATTTGACCCTTAGTAGCAGTCCCTGCATTATAGAACTATGTAGTCAGCATAGGCTAAGACATATTCCTGCATGGCTAGGGTTGACACAACCATACATATAAATTATGGGTTTTCCTACTAGATTAGGGGTTATTCAGCCCTGTTAGTATCCCTTGGCAAGGTGATAACACCCTTCCAACTGGGGTTACAGGTTGGACCCCAACTTAGTTTATATCGGGGTATGTTAGATAGATAAACACTCCCATAATTATAGTTTCAATTCCAGACTCAATATAAAACTCAGTTTAGTTCTACAAAATCAGGACAGTAAAAAATAGTCACCTAGTTATCAGTAATTCAATTATTAGAAATAACAAATATCAGTCACATAGTTATCAGGACTTAGTATTCAGTTTCAGTATAATCCTAAATATAGTATATGTCCATAGTATTACATACTAAGTATTTATAGTAGTCTCAGTTATCCATGTACTTTCATTTAGTTATGTTTATATCATTCAGTAAGTCATCTTCGCATGCATATTAACACATGTATATCAGCCTACCTCACTTAGTATACCAGTATATTCAAAGTACTGATGCATACCTTTTTTTTTGCACTATGATGTTTCATATCATAGGCTCAAACGCACGGGCTCCAGATCGTAGCGACTACAGTGGTAAGTCCTCATATTTCGAGGGCTGAGTTATTCTTTTCAGTATTTTAGTAGACTTATTTTATTCAATTGTTGGAGATAGTTGGGGACTTATCCCATCAACTCCCTATCTAGACAGTTAAAGGCTTTCAGACTTGATTATTTCAGACAGTTATTAAGTTTTTTTTCAGTATTACATCAGTATTTCAATATTGGTTTTCAATGTTTGTGAACCTTATGGCATTTCAATTATACTTCTGCATTATTACAGTATTACTATTCAGTGCTTACAGTAGGTAACAATCATGGGTTAGCTTGTGGTCCTTCAGGATCGTAAGCACTGTGTGACATCTTGGGTGTAGACTAAGGGCATTAAAAACTTAGTATCAGAGCCTAAGGTTCTTAAAAGTCCTAGGGAGTCTGAAAGTCACATCAAGTAGAGTCTTATACATGGGTGTGTAGTTCACCAAACTAATGGATGAAAGTCTATGAGGTATTTTTAAGAAAAGTTTCCCTTCTTGTAATATTTATGTCGTGTCAGTGAGCATGGGTTCATGTTAAAATATCTGTCTAATTTAAGTTTCCCTCTCATTGCAGAATATGTTTCCCAAAAATACTAACAAAAGAAGAACAGGAAACTAGCCAACACCTCTGCCCATCCAGTCCATTCCCCTGGATGAGCATGTTTCTCATGTAGAGTTCAGAGCAGCTTTCACAACTCTTTCTCATTATGTGGTAGCTCAAAATGAACGTCCAGCTGTTGTTCAAGCCTACCCAATGGCCAATACTACTGCAGCCATAATTTGGGACTTCACCCGAATGAATCCTCCATCTTTTACAGGGTCTAAGTCTGAAGAAGACCCACAGGAATTTCTTGACATGGTGCAGAAAGTTACAGATATTATAGAGGTAACAGTTAGTAAGAGTGATGAGTTAGGTTCATGTCAATTGCAGGATGTGGCTCACTCATCATTCAAGAAATGAAAGGCAGAGAGGGTTGTAATTACAGGGCCTATAAAATAGGAGGAGCTTGCTACTGCCTACCTAGATAGGTTCTTCCCGTTAGAGTTAAGGAAAGCTAAGGTGTTGGAATTTATTATCTTGAAACAGGGAAACATGACAGAAAATAAGTATTCTCTCAAGCTTACTCAGTTAGCCAGATATACTCCTCATGTGATAGCCGATAACCGATATAAGATGAGTAAGTTTTATGTTAGGGGTGTCCGATAGTATGGTCAAGAAGTGTAGGACTGCAATGCTGATTAAGGAGATGGACTTGGCCAGATTGATGTTCTATGCTCAGCATATAGAGGAGCAAAAGAATAAGTAGAAAGAGAGGGAGAAGAAGAGGGCTATAACGAGTAGCTTCAACTTCGCTCAGCCTAAGTCAGAGAGCGGTAATCATCCCCAGTTCTGCCCGAAATCTTCAGTTCTAGCTCCGTCCTCAGCCAGTGCTCCAATGCCCAAATTTAAAAATTATACTAAGGATAGGGCTCCAATCTCTAAATCTCAGGGTAGTGTCAGCAGTGCCCGAACAAATCCTCTTTGCCAGAAGTATGGTAGAAACCATCAGGGTATTTGCAGAGCTGGAAGCAATGTATGTTTCGGGTGCGGCAACCCAGGTCATAGAATAAGAAAGTGTCCTCGGGTTGGTTCCCAAAGTTAGCCTAGCTGTCCCCCAGCTCAGTACGATCACCCATCTCAGTAGGGTGCCACTTCCAATGCCACCAGTGGGCAACGACCAAATAGACTCTATGCACTTCAGTCCCAACAAGATCAAAAAAGTTCTCCTATCGTGGTCATGGGTACGTTATAAGTTTATCATTTACATATTTATTCTTTCCTAGATCCAGGAATTTCTTTGTTCTTTATAACTCCTTATATAGTTGTTAACTTCGAAGTCAGTCTAGAAATCCTAGCAGAGCCCTTCTTAGTCTCTACCCCGATGGGTAAGCCTATCATAGACTGATGGGTATACAAAAACTGTCTGGTTATGGTATCCCAAAAAGTTACTTCAGCAGACTTAGTAGAGTTAGAGATGATAGATTTTGACATCATTCTTGGCATAGATTGGCTTTATTCATGATAAGCTTCAGTTGCCTAAAGAAATAAAGTTGTTTATTTTCATTTCCCGAATGAACATGTCCTACAATGGAGGGGTAGTACTTCAGCACTCAGGGGTTAGCTTTTTTCCTACCTTACATAAAAAAGGATGGCATTAGAGTTGATCCTTAAAAGACCAAAGTTGTGAGAACTGACCCAGACCCATCTCTCAATCAGATATCAAGAGTTTCTTAGGTTTGGCTGGCTATTACTGATGGTTTGTCAAAGTACTTTCATATATTGCATCCCTCATGTACAGATTGACTCAGAAAAAAGTCAAATTCCAGTGGTCAGATTCTTATGAGAAGAGTTTTCAGGAGTTGAAGACTCAACTCACTATAGCCTCAGTTTTGACTTTACCATATGGTTCAGATGGATTTTTCATATATTGTGATGCTTCTAGAGTTGGTTTGTGGTGTGTTTTGATGCATAAAGGTAAGGTCATCGCCTATGCCTCTAGACAACTCAAGCCCCATAAAAAGAATTACCCCACCCATAATCTTGAGTTAGCAGTTGTGGTGTTTGCCTTAAAGATTTGGAGGCACTATTTGTATGGGGTACATATTGATGTGTTTACAGACCATAAGAGTTTGGAGTATGTATTCTCTCATAAAGATTAGAACTTGCGTCAGAGAAGGTGGTTAGAGTTGTTGAAAGACTATGACATGAGTATTTTATATCATCTGGGCAAGGCCAGTATAGTGGTTGATGCCCTCAGTGGATTGTCCATGGGTAGTGTTGCTCACATTGAGGATGGTAACAAAAAGATAGTTTAGGAAGTTCATCAGCTTTTCAGGTTAGGTGTTCATTTGGTTGATTCAGCTGAGGGTAGTGTTTGGGTGCAGAATAGTTTGTAATTATTTTTGTTTTCTACAGTGAAAGAAAAGAAGGACAGTGATCCCAATTTAGTTAAGTTAAAAGAGTCAGTCGATGATTAGAAAGTAGAGGTTTTCTCCCAGGGGGAGATGGTGTGTTGCGTTGTCAGCGTAGATTATGTATGCCATGTATGGATGGTGTGAGCCAGCGGATTTTTGCAGAAGTGCATGGTGTGCATTACTCAATTCACCCAGGGGACACTAAGATGTACCGCGACTAGTGGGAAGTCTATTGGTAGAGTAAGATGAAGAAAGACATTGTAGAGTTTGTAGTTAAGTGCTCAACATATTAGTAGGTTAAGATTGAGCATCAAAAGCCTAGTGGGTCTATGCAGGAGTTCAGTATTCCCACTTGGAAGTGGAAAAAAGTGAACATGAACTTTGTTATGGGTTTGCCTCGTACTCATCGTCAGCATGATTCGATTTGGGTCATTGTAAAATGATTGACCAAATCAGTTCATTTCTTGCCAGCTTATACTTCCTATTCAGCCGAGGATTATGCCAAACTCTATGTTAAAGAGTTGGTCAGGATTCATGGAGTTCTGTTAACCCTCATTTCAGATCGAAGTACACAGTTCACTTCTCATTTTTGGAAATCCTTCCAAAATGGTCTTGGTACCCAAGTTTACCTCAATACAACCATTCACCCCCAGAATGATGGTCAAGAAAAAAAGACCATTCATACTTTAGAAGATATGCTAAGGGTGTGTGTTGTTTACTTTAAGGGCATTTGGAAGACTACTTACCCTTGATTGAGTTCGCGTAGAATAACAGCTGTCATTCAAGTATTCAGATGGCTCCATTTAAAGCGCTTTATGGGAGGAGATGTAGATCTCCCATTGGTTGGTTCGAGGTAGGTGAGGCCATAGTAGTAGGGCCTAACTTTGTGTTTGAGGCCTTAGAGAAGGTTCAGTTGATCAAGGAACGACTTAAGATAGCTCAAAGCCGACAGAAATCATATGCGGATGTGAGAAAAAAGGAACTAGAGTTTAAGATTGGTGATTTTGTGTACTTAAAAATCTCTCAAATAAAGGGAGTGAAGAGATTTGGAAATAAGGTGAAGCTCAGTCCACAATATGTCGGTCCTTACCGAATTCTCAGATGTTGCAGAAAGGTAGCTTACGAGCTTGAGTTGCCGTCAGACTTAGCTTCAATACACCCAGTGTTTCACATCTCCTTGCTAAAGAAATGCATTGGTGACCCAGCAGTTGTAGTCCCTATAGAGAGTATAGATGTTCAGAATAGCCTCACTTACGACGAATTCCTTGTCGAAATCCTTGATCATCACATTCGTAGGCTAAGGAACAAAGAAGTTTCTTTGGTCAAAGTTCTTTGGTGGAATCAGTCTGTTGAGGGAGCTACTTGGGAAGAAGAAGAAGATATGTGAGACAAGTATCCTCACCTCTTCTTCGGAAACTCAAATTTCACTCAAGGTAACAGTCTTTCTTAGATTCACTCAATTCCATGTTCAGATTACCTTTACAAACTCGGTATAAATTTCCGTTGCATATTACTCTCATGACAGTCATGCACTCATAAATTAGTTTCAGCTATGTAATCATGCTTCAGTTATGCATGTTCAGTATGAAAACTCAGTTTATCAGTAGTTTCAGTCATGTTTAATGTCTCCAAGCTTAGTCATGTCTCAGTTGTGCATGTCAGTATCAGTACAGTTTCTCAATAATCACAACTCAGTCAGTCTCATTCGAGGATGAATATCCCTAAGGGGGAGATGTTGTAAGACCCCGTAAAAGTCCAAGTTTAATTCAATCCCATATAGCTTGTAATGAGAGGTCCCAGACGTAAGACAAATTCAGCTAAGTGTTGAGACTTAGAATTATTTTAGCCTTCATAATGGGACGACCTTATTTTTTGATCCGTACGAACTTAGAATGTTGATTTTTAAGTTGATTCATTATCAGGGATAACAATAGGTCTTCTTGGGCGCGTTTCAGAATTTTTGGGCAAGCAAAGAGGTATGTTTCAAAGTCCAAAATAGTGACTGCGCATGATTAGCGTGCGGCACACGCTCCAGTCCACCCCTATGGAGCATGCAATAGAGCATGCAGCACACGCTCCATTCCATAGCTCCAGAGCATACGACGAACGCTCCTAAAATTTTTAGCTTTCAGTTCCATATCCAGAAGGGTAAATAAGTCATTTTCCCACCTCATATCAGCCCTAAAACATGAGACTAAGCCTCTTTTAAAGGTAAAATTCACTCATTATTCATAAATCCTCTCAATATCAAACCTTAACCCATCAAATTCAAGATTCAAGTCCCAAGAAATTCACCATAATTTTCAGAAAATTAACAATCAAGGTATGTTAGGTGTTCATCCTTGGGTTTCCTTCCACCCTTGGAGCTCAAGAACCCTTTCCAAAATCTCAAGTTAATAGTTTTATGAATTACATGTATCAATTGGGTTGTTTTTATGTTCATGTTGTTTGTATGGGTTTTCAATTCAAGATTTAATTATAGTTTTCATGAGTATAAGAGATCATGTCGGATTGGGTACCACGCCGAGATGAATATGTATATGTTGGGTTGGGTACCATATCGGTACAGATATGTATATGCTGGATAGGGTACCACATCAGTACGGATGTGTATATGCTGGATCGGGTACCACATCAGTACGCATATATATATGTTGGATATGGTACCATATCGATCCAACATATGCATATCCATACCGGCGTGGTACCCGATCCAACATATGCATATCCGTACCAGCGTGGTACCTTATCTAATATATGCATATCCGTACCAGCGTGGTACCCGATCCAACATATACATATCCGTACCGGCGTGGTACCCGATCCAACTTATACATATCCATACCAGCATGGTACCCGATCCAACATATACATATCCGTACCGGGGTGGTACCCGATCCAATATATACATATCCGTACCGGCATGATACCCGATCCAACATATACATATTCGTACCGGCGTGGTACCCGATCCACCATAAACAAGTATTTTCAATATCAAATTTACACAACGTCACAATATACAACACAATGTACCAAGTTTATAAGTACACTTAAAATCATAACACAATTTCATCAAGTAAATTTTTAATAATCATTTATACACGCATCAACAATCCAAGCATCAACAATTTCAAGCTTGTTCAAATACCAATCAACAAGTATTCATAGCATTACTTTTAGGAGTTATCATTATCAAACAAGCCACTCATAGGCACAATTCAATAAACCATCATTATAACCAATTTAGCCTCTCATGGGCATCCAATAGATATAGTATTTTTATCAATATCAAAACAAGAATATTACAAAATAAATCACAATTTAATTCCTACACATACAAGTCACTATTGGAGCCTTAATTACTCATTAATTAGTAAAAATATCATTATCTTCTTAAATACTGCAACTTGGGTTCTAACATTACCACCTATAACTAGCATATTCACATGTATCATCATCCTCTACCTCTTTCCACATAATACAATCATCACACTAATTCAAGTCATCTATCCCTTAGATATTACTATGGTCATCAATATTCAATCTTAGCATAATTCTCCTCATTATATTACTGCACAATACATACAACTTAATACCATTACAACTCAACTAGGTTCATCACTAGAACAACTAAAAAAAACCATCATGTTCATATACTACATTTACAATAATCTCTTTTCGGGCACAAAACACATAATATCATAAATATCACATAATCAATCAATAATACAGTTTTTGAGATTAAAGTTAAGTACTCGTATCTTTTTCCACCTCAACTCCATGCCGGCAGGCCTAGACATACTTTCTCCCATCAATTCTAAATTATAAAAATATAAAATAACATAATCTTTTAATCATTAAAACTAGACTACCTGGACGCCAAGCTTGTAAAACAAACAAGGAGCAACCAATATGCTCTTTCCTTTTCCTTCATGCCTTGGAATAATCAACCATCTAAAAATCAAGCAATAATAAGAGTAATTAAATAATTACTCTTCAAACAATATCTTGGGGATTCAAAATCACTAGTTATATACTTAATTCAAGGTCTATATCATTCCCCAATGTCAGTTAGCCATTAATTAGCTCTTTCAAGCTTAACCCATCTCTATTAATGGAGTTTCTATGCTAAAGGTCTCATCTTTATAGAATTCAAGGTTCCTAACCATCAAAATTCATAATCTAGTTTATGAAATTCATGTTAGGAATCTTTAATTTATAGTTTAAAATTATCTCTAGGTCATATTAAAAACACCCATGAGTATTTCCTAAAAGAATTCCACCATTAAGTTCTTTCTAAGGATTCTAAGATATTAACGGATTAAAAGACGAAGAAAATAATGGAAAAACTTACCTCCACGAAGAAATTTCACCTTAAGCTTTAGGAAATCACCTCTCTAGGGTTGAAAAATGAAATTTGGAATTTTTATATCTAAAATACGACTGAAGCTAATTTAAATAAAACAAAAATTTTCGCTACAGTGTAATTCTATTTCAGCTCGAAAAGTGCTCAGTAAAACATTCATAACGTTTAACTCCGAATTCGGATGGAGGAACGATTTATTGCATTGGAAAGAGGACTTAGAGATCTTTGATTTGATTGATAATGGGACCCTAAATCCTTATATTCTATGAGAGATATTTGTTTGAAGTTGGCCCTAATAGAAACCCATATCGAAACTGTATCGAAAAGGAAGTTTTATACTTAACATTGGGTTAGGGATATTGTATGACCTTAATTAATAGATAAAGAAATTTCAAACTAAGTTATTGATATTATGACCCATGAATAATTAAATTCGTCGGGATTGAGTCTATCTAGACACATCCGAAGGCTAAAATCTTCACCAAAAAGTTTAAGGTGACCTGATAAATAAAATATTGACTATTTTGGATACAAGTTAATATTGATGATTGAAAATTAAGAATTTTCATAAATTTATTATGAATAATATTTTAGTAACGACGAAATGGGTCATTACAAGCAACTACCAATTTACCATCCGTTCGTCCCTAAACGGACATTCAGTGGAGAAAAGCACGAGATTGAAATTAGAGACACATTACTAATAGAGTTGCTTATACTACACCCTATTCACTCACTCGATGTCCCTATCAATCAACCCACATTCTATACTCAATCATTCTATCAAAGCTTTTCAAAATACGAAGATGCGAAGCCAAATATTTACACACGAATCACTTATTCTCCTTTCAATGGCCTAAGTCTTAAACTTGAGTTTTATGAAATAAAGATAAAGATGGTTAAAAGATTCACCTTGAAGAAGATAAATATTCAAAAATACCTCTCTTTTTTTTACCAAAGTTATAGAGCCCAAATTCAATTCTGAAAAGTGCCACGAGGTGCTACATGAATCTATTACTCAAATTGTCAACATTAGATAAGTCACATCTAATCCACCCAACACACAAGCTCTCTCCGAGACACCTGACTTGGTTTCTACACAAGACTACTCCATGGAGAATCTACATTTGATCATATCTAAGCCACCACACCACTTACAAGTCATATAACTTAGATATCCGTATGAACTCAATCAAGACTATTAAATTTATTCTATAAAGCTAGCTTCAACATTTCACAAACACTATCATTTTCATCTCAAGATTACTCATGATTCAAGTTTAGTATATACTACTATACATAGATGACAACATAACCTCTCACTCATTATATAAGCTTACAATAATTGGACATAAAGAACCCAAAGTATTATAGCCTACAACATATTCTCCTCCTCAACAGTATTAATATTCATTGAATCAGCATACCTTAATCATTCAACAAGCAATATCCACCAAGTATCACCCAAGGAAAGATCAATCATGCCATGTAATAATTCACTTATTATCCCATTTAGTATTATTCTTAATTATTTTATTAGTGTAACTAAGCTATATGATTTTGCATTGCCAACATAAAGGGAATTACTGTCCTCTAAAAGTGTCATATATTAGCTAACTCTATGGGACTTGTAAATGCATAATTCAGCCACAAGGTCAAGTCAATAATAATTATCTTCTCAATATTTTCCCTAATGCATAAATCCATAGAAATAACTTATGTCCAGACCATCACTAACTCAATATTTTTCAACGACCAATACTTCATGGTCAATCCAAACCACTCTTATATAACTAACACCAATTTAAGATATACAGAGTCATTCTTATTTCTACCTAATAGTATTTTTATTACTGGATTCACTTAACTCTTAATCACCTCAAGAGTGGTCCCCATACAACTAGCATATAAGCAAGGTAAAATAAAATAAACGGATTATAGGTCATTAACAGTCTCATCACCAATATCACATTTTAGATAAGTTATTGATCAAATTTTGTAGGTATCAACAACTTCTACTAGTTTTTGTCACTTTTATTTAAAACTCATTATTTTTCCAAGTATTAAAAATTTGTTCATGAACTAATAAAAATACGGACTATTAAAGGACGTTAAGGTGGTGAAATGAGATTGCCAACTTTCGAAGGCCAATAATAGGCTAAGTCTGGGAGCCTAGCCAAAAAAATTTAAGTCTGGGACCCCTTGACAAGCTTAAAGGACTATATTAAGCTTTAGGATTTTATGAGGTCTTACAATATCTCCCCTTTGAGAACATTCATGCTCGAATAAGACTGACTGAGATGGAAGAAAAGATAAACTGACGTACATACTGAACATGAATAACTGGAACTTGATTCCATGACTGACATGACCGATAAACTAAATGTATCATACTGAACATACATATCTGATGCATGGTTGATTGGTTCATAAATGCATGACTCAGTTATCGGTATCATATGATTCAGTTGTTCAGTATCTCAGTATTAGTAGTGAGTCATATGATAGTAAGGCAGTATCCAAGTTTTAGTATTTTAATTCATGATGATTTCAGTTATGGTTTGTGCATTCATGCATGTGTTCTCATTCAGTACTCTCATGATTATTCAGTTAAGTAATTGTTCATGCATGAGACCTTGCATTTAGCCTTACCTCGTATGCATACTTGGTACATTTCCGTACTGACGCATTTGTGCTATGGTGTTTTATTTGACACCATAGGTTCAGAGGAACGAGATCCATAGTACCCCTAGCAGCTCAGTCCCTGTCAGCTACAGTAGACATAGCAAAAATTCCTCTTTATTTGAGGATGATCCTTTTATCATTATTACATTAGATTTTGTTTATTTTCAGTGGAAGGAGTTAGTTGGGAACATTTCTCATCAACTCCACAGCTCAGACAATTTAGAGGTTTTTCGGACAGATGTATCAGTATTCAGTTTTAAATTTTGAGTATTTTTAGATGTTTTGAACCTGAAGGCCAATTTTTGCATTTATTATCTATATTATGAAGTGTCTAGGTACAAATATCAGTAGAGGGTTAGCTTGTTGTCCTTCAGGGTCATGCGCACCATGTGACATTTCGGTTCCTGAAAATTGGGTTGATACAAACTTGGTATCAAAGCCTAAGGTTTAATAGTGTCCTAGGGAGTCTGAAAAGTCGTATCTAGTAGAGTCTTGTGCATGGGTGTGTTGCGCGTCACATTTATGTACATGAGGATATAAGATATTTTTAGGAGCAGTTTTTCTTTTTTCAATATTCATATCGTGCAAGTAAACATGAGCTCGAGTTGATCCTTAGTCTAATACACCTCTTTTTTCTATTTATAGAATATACCTCCTCGCAGAGATTATTTTTGTAGGGTTGATGACCATCCCCCTCCACCAGTAGATCCTGAGAATGAGAGTGTGTCTTATGCAAAGTTTCAGGTAGCTTTTCAGGAGCTAGCCCAAGCTGTGACTAATGTTCAGGGTAACCATCAAGTTGTGGCCCCACCTCAATAAGATGGGGATTCAGCCGTAGCCAGAATTAGAGATTTCATAAGAATAAGCCCCTCAAAATTCGTTGGGTCAGTAGTAGGTAAGGACCTACAACTTTATCTAGAGGAGGTGGGGAAGATTACCCTGATTGGGTAGTGATGTGGAAGAAGGGTAGAGGGGAGGATGCAACTCCCGTGACTTGGCAAGAGTTTCAGGGTGCCTTCTTAGATAAGTGTTTCCTTCTAGAGATGAGAGAGGCTAAGGTATAGGAGTTCATGAGCCTAAGGCAATTCTCCATGACAGTGAAAGAGTATTTTCTTAAGTTCAACCAGTTAGCTAAGAATTCTCCTAACTTGATAGCTGACCCTAGAACGAGTATGAGTAAGTTTGTGACTGGTGTGTCTGGGTTAGTATTGAAAGAGAGTAGAACTTCTATGCTTCATATAGATATGGACCTTGTAAGGCTGATGATGCATGTGAAGCAGATTGAGGCATATAAAACGAAAGAAAGAGAGAGAGTGAGTAAGATATTTAGGACAGGTAGTCATGTTTCAGATGTTCTTATTCCTTGAGTAAGTTCAGTTGATTAGTATTCTTAGACTATCAAGTGACATTATAGGATGAATGTTTACAAGGGGGAGATTATTTAATACCCCACAAATTTCTCTCGTAGTCTAAGACTTAGAGCATGTCAAGTGAAGCGTAAATCTGGTCCAAAGAGGTTGAGAAGTCTCTTCCCAAGTGATAAATATTTTTGAATCGTGTATATTTTCCCTAATATCAACTTTTTCTCACGTAGAGAATTGAATAATCTTTTCATCGATACCAATTCATCAAAATTCGGCATCGAACAATGAAGTTATGGTCGTTTTACAGAAAGCAATCAAAACCCTTTTCTAAAATTCAAAGATCTTATGTTTGTGGGTTTTCATGATTTATGTGAGTTGAAATTGATGTTCATGCTATTATTGAGTTTTGATTAATGTTTGTTTGCAAGGTTTTCAAGCTTCGACCCTAGTATGTGATATTCATGTGATGTTTATGATAAACCCTCTTCAAGTTGCTTGTTAAGTGATGTGTTCATGTTAATAAAGTGAAGAAAATTGTTGAATAAGTAAAGCATGCTCCCCATATGTTTGATAAAATGCTTATGTGAAGGAATTAGAGCCATCATAGCATGTTGACTAGAAATCTCAAATTGTGTGCAAACCTAAGCATGTCAAGTGTTTGTTGAAAACCCTTAGTGAATGAATTGTAACATGATAGTATGAAATTCTCCAATTATGTGCTCTTTGATACATGCTAAGACTTTAATACATGCCAAGTGTTTAATGCAAGACCTTGTTGAATGGAGCATGATCCAATAGCATGTCCCCCTATGTTATTACATGTTTAGGATTCCTAATGCTTGAAGTGATGCCTTAGTGATTGTGATGGTGAATGATTGTCCATGGTCTTGATTATTCAAGAATGGTTATGTTTTACTTTTATTTTATCGAGTCCTGGGTATGTATTCCCGATAATTTAGCTATTGTCTAGAGACTGTGTCAATTTTTATGATAATTCTAGTCGATCCATGATTCTTAAAACTCAGCGAGTTATAAAACTCTATATTCTCAGACAGATACAGAACTTAAGAAATCTCTGAAATCTCTGCAATCGCCATAATCTCAGTATCGCTAGTAATCTAGCCTCAGTTCAGTACCCAGCTCAGATCTAGTAGTATTCAAGTGTTCATTTCTGACCTCTGTAGTAATCGAGTACTCTATTCCAAGCTTAGTGTCATTCAGTCAAATAACGATATTCAGTAGTATTCTGTCAGATACGAAACCAAGTGAATTCAGCTTAACTCAGTCAGACCATTCGAGAAACATGATGAGTATAAGATTCAGCTTAGTTTATATTCAGTTAAGAATCTTTTCAGAGTTTTTCAATTGGGAGTAGGAGCTAGAACCGAGCAAGGGCAGGGATGGAGGTTCCTCATCAGAGAGGCAGAGTCGTTAGGAGCAATCCCTGAACTCCAGAACTGCATAGACAGCATAGGATGCAGGATTCACCCGTCAAGAAAGGATGGTCACCCGTCAAATAGGCTTGACTATTATATGCCACAGGCTTGACTTCTTGCGAGGGTCACCCGTCAAATAGGCTTAACCAGAGAGGTCTTTACCCATGGCACGGTATTGATACACTTCCAGCTGGAGTTACAAGTTGGAGCCCACCAGTTGAGATTCGGGGCATGTTGGTTAAGTGACTACTTCCCACAGTTGCAGTTTCAGTATCAATCTTCAAAAATTAGGACTGTCAGATACAGTCATCTATCTCAGTGAGGAACTTAGATTGTTCCATTGATTCATGGACCACTCGTCAGATAGTCTTGGTCCTATATAAAGTTATTCAGTATCAGATATAGGTACCACCCATTAGATAGGCTTGATCTCAGTCTCATATTCAGTTGAGTAATCTAATTATCATATCCCGAGATCACCCATAAGATAGGCTTGATCTCAGTTTCAAATTTTGTTTAGTATTATTGTTATCATATCTAGAGATCACCCCATCAGATAGGCTTGATCTCAGTCTCAGATTCAGTTGAGTATTCTTGTTATCAGATCTAGAGATCACCCGTCAGATAGGCTTGATCTCAGTCTCAGATTCAGTTGAGTATTCTTGTTATCAGATCTAGAGATCACCCGTCAGATAGGCATGATCTCAGTCTCAGATTTAGTTGAGTATTCTTGTTATCAGATCTAGAGATCACCCGTCAGATAGGCTTGATCTCAGTCTCAGATTCAGTTGAGTGTTCTTGTTGTCAGATTCAGACATAATTACTTCTCATCATTGATAGTAGATTCCGGAATCATCTGTTAGAGAGGTTGATCTCTGATTCAGTCAGTCAAGAGTAGTGAGCTCAAAATTCAGTCATTGATATGAGTATATTCTGTTAAGCAGCTTTAATATCCTCAGATTTTGAGATCACTCTCTAGATAAGACTGATCTCAACTCCAGTACTCAATTATTGATATCTGATGATTCGGTTGTTCAGTATCTTAGTATTAGTGGTGAATCAGATGATAGTAAGGCAGTATCCGAGTTTCAGTATTTCGAGTCACGATGATTTCAGTTATGGTTTGTGCATTTATGTATGTATTCTCAATCAGTACTCCAATAATTATTCAGTTAAGTAATTTTTCATGCATGAGCCCTTGCATTTAGACTTACCTCGTCTTCATACTCGGTACATTCATGTACTAACGCATTTGCGCTATGGTATTTTATTTGACACCATAGGTTCAGAGGAACGAAATCCAGAGTACCCTTAGTAGCTCAATCCCCATCAGCAGCACTAGACATAGCAATGAGTCCTCTTCATTCGAGATGATCTTTTTATCATTATTGTATCAAATTTTGTTTATTTTCAGTAGACGAAGTTTGTTGGGGACATAGCTCATCACCTCCACAGCTCAGACAGTTTAGAGGCTTTTTAGATAGATGTATCAGTATTCAGTTTTAAATTTTAAGTATTCTTAGATGTTTTGAACCTTATGTCAAGTTTCTACATTTATTTTATATATTATTTAGTGTCCAGGTACAAATATCAGTTTAGAGTTAACTTGTGGCCCTTTGAGGTCATGAGCACCATGTAACGTTTTGGTTTGTAAAAATTCAGTCGTTACATAGATATGCATGAGCGGAAACACGTGAATGTAACTAAGTCTGGAACGTGATACATGAGCTGGATATCATGATCTGAACTAATTACCTTGAATACGTGGCTTACAGCTGAGGTCGGAGTTTGAGATTCAACTTATAAGTACCCCTTACTCCAAACTAGATTCATGATGAGAAGAGATAATGGCATATTTTATGTCATGAGAGTTCAGGGAATTATCGTGTATCTCCCCCTTGGGACACTAGGTCCCTCAAAGAATACTGATTTTGCTGAGATACTGAGGAAAACTAGAGCGAGCGATGCACAAGGCACTTACGAACTGAATCACGGATGGATATCCGGGATCTGAAGCTAAGACAAAGTTATTAGACCTTATGCAATGCAACTGAGACTACTAAAAAGTTTTACGTGGGTGCTGAGCATGAATGCATAAATATTTACTAACTTTATCTGATTAACTGAATAACTTATATCTGAATACTGGGCGTGTAAGACTGAACTGTACTTAGTCTGGATAGTTGGACTGAGACTATAGGGTATTATACATAAGAGGTAATGACTAACCGGGCAATATGATGTAACTGAGCATGAGTGAGGGAAAATTGTATTACCTCAAGAATGTAAGACCAGGTGTTTTATCATTATTTGGAAACATTCTGTAAACTGAGGTACTGTAATACTAATAACTGAGTAACTGATAGCCATATGCTATGGTCGGGTAATCTTGAAACTGGACTGAGTTTTTAATCTAACTACTAGACTAGGACTGGGACTGAGATTGTAGCTAAGATAGTAATTGAGACTATAATCATAACTAAGACTGTAACTGAGACTGATTTCTAATTTTCTATAACTGAGGGTTAGACTGATATGGGAGTACTGAATTTTGATGGATAAGTAACTGATAGCTGAAATCCATGGTTCTATAGGACTATCTGACTCTTTTACTGAGTAGTGATTACTGAACGGACACTATAACTGAGGCCTGGAGGATTGAACATTAACACTACAGATTCACTGAGGGATCTAAACTGAGGGTATATGTGGCATAATCTGAGTTTGACTGAACACTAGGAGTGAAGTCATGAATCGTGTGGGCTAAGCTTAATGTAAAGCATGACATAAGTGCATGAGTCATAAGCTGCACGAACTGGGTTTGGAATTTCTAAATTTATGGAACATGATCTTCAACATTAGATGAACTTGGACTCCTCATATGGAGAACTTGAAACACACACTATTCTATGAAAAAATGCATGGATATAAGCAGTATTCGAGGGACTGAAACAAAAAGCATGTGTAAGTATCATGATGGTTGAAGTACAAAACTTTTCACTACGATAGGAATAGGTCAGGAATTATCTTCCCTTACGGATTTCCTACACATACTAGTATTACTACTGGAACCTGAAGGCTTGACATTCAGAGATTTCATAATCAAACAGTTCATGTATACCTGTCAGGCTGTGTTAGACTGACTCACTAGGGTGGGGACTGGAAAAAGGTCCTGTTAACATTTGGTCTGACCTTAAAGTAGACTGCTATGCAAAGAGTTACAAAAGAAAAAAGAAGCTCCTGAATTTGTAGAAATGTGAGCATGTAAATAAAGGATTCGTAACATATCAGTGGATGCATCAGAAGGACTTTCCCAATCCTGTTGGGACTGAAATGCATAGAGTATATTTGGGAATTTCCCATCTATAGCGCTGGAATTGGCATCTTTCTGATTCGAGGGACCGGACTAAGTTGAAGGACGACCGTGCTTACTTCTATGGCTATCCCTAGGACAATATCAGACCTTGTGACCTGTCTCACCACATCCGAAACACACATCACAACCGGCTCTGCATATACCCTTATGATGCTTACCACACTCATCATAAAGAGGATAAGTAAAAATCCTTCTCTCACTACCCTGGGCCTTGGAGTCCGGTGCCCCATCTCTACGGTCATTTCTGAACTTTGGTACTGGTGCACTAGCTGAAGATGGAACTGGGGCTAAAAACTTCTATCTATGCTGAGAACGGTTACCACCCTGCGACCCTAGCTGAGAAAAACTATAACTACCAGTTCTGGCCCTCTTATTTTCCCTCTCCTTCTTCTTAACTTTCTCCTCCTCAATCTGTTGAGCATGGACCATAAGCCTAGATATGTCTATCTCCTTAATCAACAGGGAAGTCCTGCACTTCTTAACTACTCTACATGATATCCTAGACACAAACTTATTCATTCTAGATCTACTGTCTGCTACTACATGAGGAGCGTACCTGGCTAACTGAGTGACCTTGAGGGAGTTTCTTTTACTCTTATGCTACCTTGTTTGAGGTTTTTAAATTCCAACACTTTGGCTTTTTTCTACTCTAGGGGAAATAATATACCTAAGAAAGCCATAGAAAACTCTTTTCATTCTATTGGCTCTGCATCTACACCCCTTTCTACCTTCCACTACTTAAACCACATATGGGCTATATCTTGTAGATGATAGATGGCTAACTCTATGTTCTCACTGGAAGTCACCCCCATGATATCTGTGACTTTCTAAACTTGATCGAAGAACTCCTGTGGATCCTCTTCGAACTTAGAATGGGAGAATAAGGGAGGATTCATTCGGGTGAAGTCTTCAATCCTGGCTGTAGTAGAATTGGCCACTAGGTTAGCCGGAATAGCAGCTGGCCGGTCATTCTAAGTTGTGACTGACTTGTCTGGAGTAGTGAATGCAGTTTTGAATTCTGCATGAGAGACGTTCTTATCTAAAGGATCTGCCTAGATGGGCTGAGGTGTTGACTGATTCTCTATTCCTCTTTCGTAAGCCCTTTTGGGAGGCATGTTCTGTAAATAGAAGAGAAAAAAGGATTAAACTGAGAGTTTGACTGGAGCTCATGCTCACTCGCACGACATGAATAATGAAAGAAGGAAAACTGTTCGTAAAACATCTCATAGGCTCCTTCACATAAGTGTGGTGCACAACACACCCATTTACAAGACTCTACTAGATGAGGGTTTTCATACTTTCTAGGATGTTGTTGAACCTTAGGCTCTAATACCAAGTTTGTAACACCCCGAATTTGGTACCCGAAATTCTACACGGTGCTCATAATACTGAAGAACCACAAGCTAACCCATAACTGATATTTGTAACTGAGCCTTGTTAATAATGGTAATATCATAAATGCGGAAACATAAACTGAAAGGCCATAAGGTTCAATACTGATAAATAACTGAAAATTTGGTATAACAATACCAAAACGACTTAAATGAATGTATGAACATGTTGTAGTCTAAAAGCCTCTAAAACTGAACTGTCTGAATAAGGAGTTGATGGGACAATCCCCTACTAACCCCATCTGCTAAAATAAACTAATTACTGAAAAAATAAAATTATTAAATAAGAACATCCTTGAATGATGAGGAATCACTACTGACTCTGACTGCTGAAACTGGAATGCTACTTATACTCTAGAGTGCCTGCTTCTGAACCTATGGTATAAAAAAACATAGTGTAATTGCGTCAGTACGATTAAATATACTAGTATGCAAGTAAGGTAGGATTAATGCATTGGTTCATATGCATGAACAATACTAACCGACTGAATAACATGAACGTGAAAATACATGCATGAATACGTAACTATATCTGTGAACGTGATAACACTGACTCATAAATTTTGATAACGTGGATTTACTGATATCTGGGTACTAATCCTGGGATACTAAAAGCCTAAGTCTATTGAGTACTGAGGAACTGATGTCATATTACTGATAAAGGAATGACTATTTTTACATTTAACCTTACCTCATCTGCATACTCGGTACATTCACGTACTGACGCATTTGTGCTATGGTGTTTTATTTGACACCATAGGTTCAGAGGCACAAGATCCATAGTACCCTTAGCAGCTCAGTCCCTATCAGCTGCTGTAGATATAGCAGTGAGTCCTCTTTATTCGAGGATAATCCTTTAATCATTATTGCATTAGATTTTGTTTAGTTTTAGTAGAAGGAGTTAGTTGGGAACATGTCCCATCAACTCCACAGCTCAGACAGTTTAGAGGTTTTTTAGACAGATGTATCAGTATTCAGTTTTAAATTTTGAGTATTTTTAGATGTTTTAAACCTTATGGCCAGTTTTTGTACTTATTATCTATATTATCCAGTGTCGAGGTACAAATATCAGTAGAGGGTTAGCTTGTGTCCCTTCAGGGTCATGAGTACCGTGTGACATTCCAGTTCCAGAAAATTGGGTCGTTACAAACTTGGTATCAAAGCCTAAGGTTTAAAAGTGTCCTAGGGAGTCTGAAAAGACGCATCTAGTAGAGTTGTGTACATGGGTGTGTTGGACGTCACATTTATATACATGAGGCTATAAGATGTTTTTAGGAGAAGTTTTCCTTCTTTCAATATTCATATCGTGCGAGTGAACATGAGCTCGAGTTGATCCTCAGTCTAATACACCTCTTTTTTCTATTTACAGAATATGCCTCCTCGCAGAGATTATTTTCGTAATGTTGATGACCATCCCCCTCCGCCAGTAGATCCTGAAAACAAGAGTGTTTCACATGCCAAGTTTCAGGTAGCTTTTCAGGCGCTAGCCCAAGATGTGACTAATGTTCAGGGTAACCGTCAAGTTATGGCCCCACCTCAGTAAGATGCGGATTCAACCGCAGCCAGAATTAGAGATTTCATAAGAATGAGACCGCCAGAATTCTATGGGTCAGTAGAAGGTGAGGACCCACATCTTTATCTAGAGGAGGTGGGGAAGATTAACTTGATTGGGTAGTGATGTGGAAGAAGGGTAGAGGGGAGGATGCAGCTTTCGTGACTTGGCAAGAGGTTCAGGGTGCCTTCTTAGATAAGTTTTTCCTTCTAGAGATGAGAGAGGATAAGGTAGAGGAGTTCATGAACCTAAGGCAAGTCTCCATGATAGTGAAAGAGTATTTTCTTAAGTTCAACCAGTTAGCTAAGAATTCTCCTGACGTGATAGCTGACCCTAGAGCGAGTATGAGTAAGTTTGTGACTGGTGTGTCCGGGTTAGTATTAAAAGAGTGTAGAAATGCTATGCTTCATATAGATATGGACCTTTCTAGGCTGATGATGCATGTGTAGCAGATTGAGGCAGATAAGATGAAAGAAAGAGAGAGTGTGAGTAAGAGATTTAGGATAGGTAGTCATGTTTTAGATGTTCTTGTTCCTTGAGTAAGTTCAGTTGATCAGTATTCTTAGCCTATCAAGTGACATTAGAGGATGAATTTTTCCAAGGGGGAGATAATGTAATACCCCACAAATTTCTCTCGTAGTCTGAGCCTTAGAGCATGTCAAGTGAAGCGTAAATCCGGTCCAAAGAGGTTGAGAAGTCTCTTCCCAAGTGAGAAATATTTTTGAACTGTGTAGATTTTCCCTAATATCAAATTTTTCTCATCTAGAGAATTGAATAATATTTTCATCGATACCAATTTCGTCAAAATCCAGCATCGAACAAGGAAGTTATGGCCATTTTATAGAAAGCAATCGAAACCGCCCAGGTGCGACGGCCGGGCTGATGGACAATCGATCTTGCAATGTACCATCACTCAGATTGTCGCAACCAACGCAGTGACTCCCTTTTCAGTCCCAAGAGCTATGGCCAGATGACAGACCGTCGAGGCTGCGATGGATCATCGTTGGGATCATCGAACTGAGGCAGTGTGGCCTCATCCTGGCCAACGTGCAACGGATGATCCGACGGACCATCGCTGAGACCATTACATCAAGAAAGTGTGTTCTTTTTCCGACCGTTGGGCGACGGATGATCCGTTAGACTATCATACTGAGCGACGGACCATCACTTCGACCGTCGCAGACCCCATTCATTATTTTTATACTCATTTTTAAAAAGGCTTTTTGGTCTTTTTCCCACTTTTTTCAGCCCCTATTTATATCCGATCAAGGATCACAACATTATTTCTAATCTTCAACATCAAAAACTAGGGTTTCTACAAAATCAAAACCCTTCCTTCTTCAAGAAAAAATCAAGAGAAATCAAGAATCTCTCCAAGAGATTTAAAGAAAGAGTTTCTCTAAGGTATGTAGATGTTGATTCTTGGTTATCTTTCATCCAAGAAGCTCAAGAACCCTTTTCTAAAATTCAAAGATCTTATGTTTGTGGGTTTTCATGATTTGTGTGAGTTGAAATTGATGTTCATGCTATTATTGATTTTTGATTCATGTTTGTTTGCAAGGTTTTCAAGTTTTTACCCTAGTATGTGATATTCATGTGATGTTCATGATAAATCCTCTTCAAGTTGCTTGTTAAGTGATGTGTTCATGTTAATTAAGTGAATAAAATTATTGAATAAGCAAAGCATGCTCCCCATATGTTTGATAAAATGCTTATGTGAAGGAATTAGAGCCATTATAGCATGTTGACTAAAAATCCCCAATTGTGTGCAAGCCCATGCATGTCAAGTGTTTGTTGAAAAGCCTTAGTGAATGAATTGTAACATGATAGCATGAAATTCCCCAATTATGTGCTCTTTGATACATGCTAAGACTTTAATACATGCCAAGTGTTTAATGCAAGACCTTGTTGAATGGAGCATGATCCAATAGCATGTCCCCCTATGTTATTACAAGTTTAGGATTCCTAAATGCTTGAAGTGATGCATTAGTGATTGTGATGGTGAATGATTGTCCATGGTCTTGATTATTCAAGAATGGTTATGTTTTACTTTTATGTTATCGAGTCCTGGGGTATTTATACCCAGCTAAGATCTAGTAGTATTCAAGTGTTCAGTTCTGACCTCTGTAGTAATTGAGTACTCTATTCCAAGCTTAGTGTCATTCATTCAAATAACGAGATTCAGTAGTATTCCGTCAGATACGGAACCAAGTGAATTCAGCTTAACTCAGTCAGACCATTCGAGAAACATGATCAGTAGCAGATTCAACTTAGTTTATATTCAGTTAAGAATCAGCTCAGATTCTTTCAGTTAGGAGTAGGAGCTAGCACCGAGCAAGGGCAAGGATGGCGGTTCATCATCAGAGAGGCAGAGTCGTTAGGAGCAATCCCTAAACTCCAGAACTGCATAGCCAGTGTAGGATGCAGGAGTCACCCATCAGGAAAGGTTGGTCACCCGTCAAATAGTCTTGACTATTATATGCCTTAGGCTTGACTTCATGCGAGGGTCACCCATCAGATAGGCTTAACCAGAGAGGTCTTTACCCATGGCACGGTATTGATACCCTTCCAGCTGGGGTTACAAGTTGGACCCCACTAGTTGTGATTCAGGGAATGTCGGTTAAGTGACTACTTCCCACAGTTGCAGTTGCAGTTTTAGTATCAATCTTCAAAAATCAGGACTATCAGATACAATCATCTATCTCAGTGAGGAACTCAGATAGTTCCATTGATTCATTGACCACCCGTCAAATAGGCTTGGTCCTATATAAAGTTATTCAGGATCAGATCTAGGAATCACCCATTAGATAGGCTTGATCTCAGTCTCATATTCAGTTGAGTAATCTCATTATCATATCCCGAGATCACCCATCAGATAGGCTTGATCTCATTCTCAGATTCAGTTGAGAATTTTTGTTATCATATCTAGATATCACCCCATCAGATAGGCTTGATCTCAGTCTCAGATTCAGTTGAGTATTCTTGTTATCAGATCTAGAGATCATCCGTCAGATAGGCTTGATCTCAGTCTCAGATTCAGTTGAGTATTCTTGTTATCAGATCTAGAGATCACCCATCAAATAGGCTTGATCTCAGTCTCAGATTCAGTTGAGTATTCTTATTATCAGATCTAGAGATCACCCATCAGATAGGCTTGATCTCAGTCTCAGATTCAGCTGAGAGTTCTTATTGTCAGATTCGGACATAATCACTTCTCATCATTGATAGTAGATTACGGAATCATCCGTTAGAGTGGTTGATCTCTGATTCAGTTAGTCGAGAGTAGTGAGCTCAGAATTCATTCATTGATATGAGTATATTCTGTTAAGCAGCTTCAATATCCTAAGATTTCGAGATCATTCACTAGATAAGACTGATCTCAACTCCAGTACTTAGTTATCGATATCAAATGATTCAGTTGTTCAGTATCTCAGTATTAGTAGTGAGTTAGATGATAGTAAGTCAGTATCCGAGTATCAGTATTTTAGTCACGATGATTTCAGTTATGGTTTGTGCATTTATGCATGTTTTCTCATTCAGTACTCTCATGATTATTCAGTTAAGTAATTTTTCATGCATGAGCCCTTGTATTTAGCCTTACCTCGTCTGAATACTCGGTACATTCCCGTTCTGATGCATTTGCACTATGGTGTTTTATTTGACA
This sequence comes from Capsicum pubescens, assembly GCA_030864215.1. NCBI lineage: Eukaryota > Viridiplantae > Streptophyta > Magnoliopsida > Solanales > Solanaceae > Capsicum > Capsicum pubescens. Next base: position 276,414,156 of record CM061542.1, read on the forward strand.
CCATAGGTTTAGAGGCACGAAATCCAGAGTACCCTTAGTAGCTCAATCCCCATCAATAGCAATAGACATAGCAATGAGTCCTCTTCATTCGAGATGATCCTTTTATCATTATTGTATCAAATTTTGTTTATTTTCAGTAGACGGAGTTTGTTGGGGACATATCCATCACCTCTACAGCTCAGACAGTTTAGAGGCTTTTTAGATAGATGTATCAGTATTCAGTTTTAACTCTTGAGTATTCTTAGATGATTTGAACCTTATGTCCAGTTTCTGCATTTATTTTATATATTATGCAGTGTCTAGGTACAGATATTAGTTGAGGGTTAGCTTGTGGCCCTTCGAGGTCATGAGCACCATGTAACGTTTTGGTTCCTAAAAATTGTGTCATTACATAGATATGCACGAGCAGAAACACGTGAATGTAACTGAGTCTGGAATGTGATACATGAGCTGGATATCATGATTTGAACAAATTACCTTGAAAATGTGGCTTACGGCTGAGGTCAGAGTTTGAGAGTCAACTAATAAGTACCCTCTTACTCCAAACTGGATTTATTACAAGAAGAGATAATGACATGTTTTATGTCATGAAAGTTCAGGGAATTATCGTGTATCTCCTCCTTGGGACACTAGTTCCCTCGAAGAATACTGATTTTGTTGAGATACTGAGAAAAACTAGGGCGATGCACAAGGCACCTACGAACTGAATCACGTCTGGATATCCAGGATCTGAAGCTAAGACAAAGTGATTAGACCTTAAGCACTGCAACTGATATTACTGAAAAGATTTACGTGGGTGCTGAACATCAATGCATAAATATATACTAACTTTATCTGATTAACTGAATAACTTATATCTGAATACTGGGCATGTAAGACTAAACTGTACTTAGTCTTTATAGTTGAACTGAGACTATAGGGTATTATACATAGGAGGTAATGACTAACTGGGCAATATGATATAACTGAGCATGAGAGAGGGAAAATTATATTACCCCAGGCACGTAAGACCAGGTGTTTTATCATTATTTGGAAACATTCTGTAAACTTAGGTATTGTAATACTAATAACTGAGTAATTGATGGACATATGCTATGGTTGGGTAATCTTTAAACTGGACTGAGTTTCTGATCTGACTACTAGACTAGGACTGGGACTGAGATTGTAGCTAAGATGGTAATTAAAACTGTAATCGTAACTAAGACTGTAACTGAGAAAGAATTCTAATTTTCTATAATTGAGGGTTACACTGATATGGGAGTACTGAATTTTGATGGCTAAGTAACTGATAGCTGAAAGCCATGGTTCTGTAGGACTATCTGAGTCTTTAACTGAATATTGATTACTGAACGGACACTGTAACTGAGGCCTGCAGGATGGAACATTAACACTACAGATTCACTAAGGGATCTAAATTGAGGGTATACATGGCATAATCTGAGTTTGACTGAACACTAGGAGTGAAGTCATGAATCGTGTGGGCTAAGCTTAATGTAAAGCATGACATAAGTGCATGAGTCATTAGCTACATGAACTGGGTTTGGAATTTCTAAATAAATGGAACATGATCTTCAACATTTGATGAACTTGGACTCCTCATATGAGGAACCTGAAACACACACTATTCTATGAAAAGCGCATGGATATAAGTTGTATTCGAGGGACTGAAACTAAAAGCATGCGTAAGTATCATGATGGTTGAAGTACAAAACTTTTCACTAAGATAGGAATAGGCCACTAAGTATCATGCGTAAGTATCATGATGGTTGAAGTACAAAACTTTTCACTAATGGTATACAAGTAAGGTAGGTTGAATGCATTGGTTCATATGCATGAACAATACTAACTCCAACTGAAGAGACACTGAATTGATTTAAACCCTACGAGTTTAGGTATTAGACACCGTATTTGAGTTTTTCCTACTAGAAGGGGTTGATGGAAGAGCTCCCTGTCAGAGAGGGTTTACTCATAGCTTCAGTGTGAATGGATCACACCCTCTACTGACTAATAGGTGAGTACCCATCCTTGGGTTCACTCGGTGCTGAATCCTAATTCCAACTGAAGAGACACTGAATTGATTTAAACTAAACTAAACTGTTACTGATAGTATCTTTTAGCTGATTTGAATAGAGTTCTCTAAATTCCGTTGACTGACAGAATACTACTGAGATCGGATAACTGACTGGGATTACGGAGTTTTCCTGAGTCATGTAACTGACTGAATTCTAATGATCATGGCTTGAATGGGAGTATCGTGAAAACTGAAACTGGCTCTAGGCACACAGCTAAATTGTCGGGTACAAGTACCCCCAGGGCTCGATAGCATGAAATTATAAGACTTGACACTTCGTGAACACATAATCAATATCAATAATTTATAATACAATAAGTTGGGGATTTCATGAAACACATGGTTTTCATAATGTTGTACATGGATGGAATTGCAAATAGACATGTCATACTTTCATCAACCTAATCTTATGAAAATTCCATCAAATACTCATAATACACACAATATCATGGAAGCCAGTTTTAGTCATAAGGGTAAAGCATGCATTTATTATTTGAGTCACAATTGAGCTAAAATATCCAATTTCTATCCTCCTAGCCATTTTGTCAAATACCCTACATGCGTAACTTAGGGCATAGGTGAAATCAAAAAGAAACACATCATAAACAACTCAATTCATGGATTTCATCTTCTATGCTAACGTAGTTTTGTGAAAATACATAAAGATTCCAACATGGGAATCATACAATAAGATAAACATGGTTACAAACAACCCACAACATAAATATCATGTTTTATAATTTGAAAAAGGGTTCTTGGACTTCATGGATGAAAGGAATCCATAAATCAACACTTGACATACCTTAGTTCCTGATTTTACCAAGATTGACGGAGAGATTCTTGAATTTGAGTATTGAATTTGAATCCTTAATTGAAAGAGGGTTCTTGGACTTCATGGGTGAAAGAAATCCGTAAATCAACAATTGACATACCTTAGTTCCTAATTTTATAGATATTGACAGAGAGATTCTTGAATTTGAGTATTGAATTTGAATCCTTAATTGAAAATCCTAGCTTGTTCTTGACAAAAACTTGAGAGAAACTCTATATTTTGAGTGAAATATGGTTGAATCACGTGTTATCTAAGGATTGGAAATTGACCATTTTGCCCATAAAAATATGGACATTTAATGACAAAAAACTAGGTGTCGACGCTACAAGCGACCCGACGTGTTGATGGTTGCGACGCGATACTCGATGCATCGCTCTATGATCACATTGGTCCACTATTTTAGGACTCCGAATATGATCTAAACATGTTTTGAAAAATCCAATACTTTTTTGGGAACACCTTTTGACCTTCCTAATCATAAACTAATAAAAATACAGACCATTAAAGGAAGTTAAGGTGGCGAAATGAGCTTACCAACTTTCGAAGGTCAATAATAGGATAAGTCTGGGAACCTAGCCAGAATTTTCTAAGTCTGGGATCCCTTGACAAGATTAAAGGACTGAATTAAGCTTTAGGATTGGGTTCTTACAATATCTCCCCCTTGAGAACATTCATCCTCGAATGAGACTGACTAAGAAGGAAGAAAAGATAAACTGACGTACATACTGAACATGAACAACTGGAACATGATTCCATGACTGACATGACCGATAAACTGAATGTATCATACAGAACATGCATATTTGATGCATGGTTAATTGGTTCATACATGCATGACTGAATATATGCAATGGTAATTGATACCAAGTTTATAATAGAAATCTAAGCATGAAACTGGATAAGCTCAAGGGAGATTGTTTCCTTAAATTGAAAATGCTAATGAGCCTAAAATTAATTACTCGATATTCATGAGCGGAAACACATGAACGTAACTGAGTCTGGAATGTAATACATGAACTGGATATCATGATCTGAATTGAGTTCCTTGAATACGCAGCTTACGACTGAGGTCGGAGTTTGAGGGTCAACTTATAAGTACCCCTTACTCCAAACTGGATTCATTACGAGAAGAGATAATGGCATATTTTATGTCATGATAGTTTGGGGAATTATCGTGTATCTCCCCCTTAGGAAACTTTGTCCCTCAAAGAATACTGATTTTGCTGAGATACTGAGGAAAACTAGGTTGATGCACAAGGCATCTACGAACTGAATCGCGGCTGGATATCTGGGATCTGAAGCTAAGACAAAGTTATTAGACCTTACGCACTGCAACTGAGACTACTGAAACGTTTTACGTGGGTGCTGAGCATCAATGCATAAATATATACTAACTTTATCTGATTAACTAAATAACTTATATCTGAATACTGGGCGTGTAAGACGGAACTGTACTTAGTTTGGATAGCTGGACTGAGAGTATAGGGTATTATACATAAGAGGTAATAACTAACTAGGCAACATGACGTAACTGAGCATAAGTGAGGGAAAACTGTATTACCTTAGTAATGCAAGACCAGGCATCTAATCATTATTTAGAAACATTCTGTAAACTGAGGTACTGTAATACTAATAATTAAGTAATTGATGGCCATATTCTATGGTTGGGTAATCTTGAAACTGGACTGAGTTTCTGATTTAACTACTAGACTAGGACTGGGACTGATATTGTAGCTAAGATGGTAATTGAGACTATAACCATAACTAAGACTGTAACTTAGACTGAATACTGGTTTTCTATAACTGAGGGTTAGACTGGTATAGGGGCACTAAATTTTGATGGCTAAGTAACTTATAGCTGAAAGCCATAGTTCTGTAGGGAAATAACAATCTTAAGGAAATAACACTATTATAGAATATGTATAGCTTATTTTTGGAGATTAAAGTTTTTACTTTCTACTCCGCCTGAGCTTAACTAGTGATTTGAATTCATAAAAACTTTGTCACAAGTTAAAGATCATTCGGTTGTCAATTGGAAGTCATAAAAACTTCATTGTTAACTAGAAGCAAGAAGAAAAATTTAAAGTTGCTTAATTTTTATAAGTAGTATTCTGAAAATACTAAGTATTTTTTGTCTTGTGGTGACAGAAAAATGGCAACTGAAAGTCAAATGATGGATGCGACAATGTCTGTGGGGGCAACTAATATTGCCACATCAAGTCGCACAAATGCTCCGCCAACAATGGCACCGACGGAGAAGCCTGGAAAATTTTCAGGCATTGACTTTAAGCGATGGCAGCAAAAGATGTTGTTTTACCTCACCACTTTATGTATGCAATGGTTTACTAGAGAAGACGCTCCTGAGGTGCCCGAGGAAACCTCGGACAAAGACCGATTTATTATTGTAGAATCTTGGAAACATTCGGACTTCCTTTGCAGGAATTATATTCTGAGTGGTCTCCAAGACGACCTCTACAATGTTTATAGTAGAATCAAGACATCAAAGGAACTGTGGGGGCACTTGAACAAAAATATAAGATGGAGGATGCGAGAATTAAGAAATTCCTTGTTGCATGGTTCCTGAACTTCAAAATGATAGATAGCAAATCTGTTGTCTCTTAAGTATAGGAGTTGAAAGTCATTATACATGATCTCCAAGCAGAAGGTATATCTTTGAAAAATACCTTAGTTGAACAAATTTAAAATGTTCTTAATACTCACATAAACTGTTTTGTAGGTTTAATTGTGAATGATGCTTTCCAAGTAGCAGCGATAGTTGAGAAGCTACCACCTTTGTGGAAAGACTTTAAAAACTACTTAAAGCATAAATGTAAGGAGATGACTATCGAAGATCTTATTGTATGCATGCGTATTGAAGAGGACAATAAAGCTGCCTAGAGAAGGTCAAAAGGGAATTGTACAATTAATGGAGCACATATTGCACAAGATGACCAAAACAATTCGGAAAAAAAAAGAAAGTTGAACATGAAAGCAATCAACCCAAGAAAAAGTTCAAGGGAAAATGCTTCAATTGTGGCAAAATTTGCCAGAAGTCCACAGATTGTTGAGCCCCGAAGAAAGGCAAGAAAAAGGATCAAGAAAATATGATTGAATCCAACAAAGAATGTGATGATTTGTGTTCTATGTTCTCAGAATGCAACTTGGTGGGGAATCCTCGCGAATGGTGGATGGATTCTGGTGCCACCCGCCATGTATGTGCCAACAAGGAGTTGTTTTAGTCATTTTCTATGGCTCAAGCTGAAGAAATGATCTATATAGCTAACTCCGCTACTGCTAAGGTGGAGGGAACAGGAAAAAATTGCTTAAAGATGACTTCCAGCAAGGTCTTGACACTGAAAAATGTGTTATATGTTCCAGAGTTACGTAGGAACTTAATTTCTATTTCACTCCTAGATTAGAATGGATTCAAATGTGTAACCGTTTCTGAAAAAATTATAATTAGCAAAGGAGAAATGTATGCAAGGAAAGACTATCTGATCGAAGGCCTTTATAAGATGAATGTAATGACTGTTAAAATAAATAAAAGTTCAAATTCTTCTTATTTGCTTGAGTCTTATAATTTATGGCATGAATGTTTAGGCTATGTTAATTACAAAACGTTACGAAAACTGATTAACTTAGAAGTTTTCTCAAACTTTGAGTGAAATAAATCAAAGTGTCAAACGTGTGTGGAATCAAAGTATGCAAAGAACCCTTATAAGTCCGTTGAAAGGAATTTCAATCCCTTAGACTTAATACACACTGACATTTGTGATATGAAGTCAACACCATCATGTGGTGTGAAAAAATATTTCATAACTTTTATTGACGATTGCACAAGATATTGTGATATCTACTTGTTAAATAGTAAGGATGAAGCAATAGATGCGTTTAGGCAATATAAAACTGAAGTTGAATATTAGTTAGACAAAAAGATCAAAATGATAAGAAGTGATAGGGGAGGAGAATATGAATCTCCCTTTGTGCAAATATGTGAAGAGAATGGAATAATCCATCAAACTACGGCCCCATATTCACCTCAATCTAATGGAATTGCGAAAAGAAAAAACCAAACTTTGAAGGAAATGATGAATGCCTTACTTATAAGTTATGGTTTACTGCAAAACTTATAGGGGGAGGGGAGCTATCCTTATGGCCAATTGTATACTCAACAGACTTCCCCATAGTAATTCACAATCAATTCCTTATGAAAAATAGAAAGAAAGGAAACCCAACTTGAAATATTTCAAAGTGTGGGGGTGTCTAGCGAAGGTTCAAGTTCCTATACCTAAAAGGGTTAACATAGGACCTAAAACGGTGAACTGCATGTTCATAGGATATGTTAAAAGTAGTAAAGCATGTCGATTTTTGGTTCATAAGTTCAAACATTCGAATATTAATGAAAATACGGTAATTGAATCAGACAATGCTGAATTCTTTGAAAACATTTACCCGTATAAAATTAGACATGAAAAGTGTTGTGGAGGATCTAAACGACCTCGAGATGAACCAAGTGACAATGTACATAATGATGAAAATCCAAGATGTAGTACACATAAAAGAACGTCAACTTCGTTTGGATTGGATTTTGTAACATTTCTCTTAGAAAATGAGCCTCAAACGTTTAGAGAAGCGATGTCGTCATCAAACTTATCCTTTTGGAAAGAGGCAGTCAATAGTTAAATAGATTCAATCTTAAGAAACCATACATGGGAATTGGTTGACCTTCCTCCCATAAATAAACCATTAGGTTCTAAATGGATCTTCAAAAGGAAAATGAAGGCGGGTGGTAATATTGAAAAATACAAGGCAAGACTTTTAGTAAAAGGCTTCAAACAGAAGGAAGGCCTTGATTACTTTGATACATACTCTCCAGAAACAAGGATAACCTCGATTCGAATGTTAATTTCCTTGGCGGCGGTATATGATCTTCAAATCCGTCAAATGGATGTGAAGACCGTATTCCTAAATGGAGATTTGGAGAAAGAAATATACATGGAACAACCTGAGGGTTTTGTGGTTCTAGGAAAAGAAAATAAGGTGTGTAAACTTGTTAAGTCACTTTATGGACTAAAACAAGCACCTAAGCAATGGCATGCAAAGTTTGACCAAACCAGGTTGGCAAACGGATTCAAGATAAATGAATGTGATAAATGTGTATGTTGTAAAGACATACCAAATTACCAAGTCATTGTTTGTTTATATGTGGATGATATGTTGATCATCAGCAGAGACATTTATGACATAAATGCAACCAAACGAATGCTCGAGAGTAAGTTTAATATGAAAGACCTTGGAGTTGCAGATGTGATCTTAAGTATAAGAATCCATCAAACTCCACAAGGGTTAGCATTGTCACAGTCTCATTATATCGAAAAAGTACTTGACAAGTTTAAGTATGTGAAATTTGGTATTGCCAAGACTCCATTGGATGTGAACTTTGCACTTCGAAAGAATGAAGGTGAAAGTGACTCACAATTGGAGTACACAAGAGTATTGGGATGTTTAATGTATATAATGAACTGTACACGACCAGAGATAGCATATATAATTAGTAAATTGAGTTGGTACACGAGTAATCCCAACAAAAATCATTGGATGGCTATGAAAAGAGTTTTGGGGTATCTTAAATACACTCAAAACTATGTGTTGTATAATAATAAATATCCTGCGGTACTTGAAGGATATAGTGATGCAAATTAGATCACCGGATCGAACGAAGTAAAATCCACAAGTGGATATGTATTTGTTATCGTTGGAAGAGCAGTTTCTTGGAAATCATCCAAATAGACTTGTATCGCTCGCTCTACTATGGAATCTGAATTTATCGCATTAGATAAAGCCGGTGAAGAAGCAGAATGGCTTCGGAATTTCTTGGAAAATATTCCGTATTGGCCCAATCCAGTGGCACCAGTATGTATACACTGTGATAGCCAAGCAGCAATAGGTAGGGCAGGGAGCATGATGTACAATGGTATATCTCGTCACATACGACGGAGACATAATACCGTTAGAGAACTTTTCTCTAGCAGAATTATCACTATTGACTATGTAAAGTCAAAGGATAATGTGTCGGATCCACTTACAAAAGGCCTATCTAGAGAATGAGTGGAAAGAATATCTAGGGGAATGGGTTTAAGGCCTAGGACGAGTCTGCATGGCGGTAACTCTACCTAGCAGACTGGAGATCCCAAGATCGAGGTTCAAGGAGATCAAAAAAAGTTATGTCTTACAGGTTTAACATTGTCAATTACCCAACCCATTCTCATGATGTAGACAATGTATAGTAAACTAGGATAAGACTTACGGTGAAAAGTCTTTTAATGATTATCTAAATTTGGCAGATTTGACCAAACAATTTAATCTATAGGATTGAACATTTAGAAATCATCTATGTGAGGGAGAAGTGGAAACCTCTTCAAAGAGAATGTTAGTAAAGGCCTATTCTCTAAGCTCTCATGAAACCGGGACGTGTTCATGGCTAAAAAGAATAAAATCGTGAGAACCATAAACGGTAAAAGGCTGGTTGTGTGACATGTGTTGTATAGGTGTACATTAAATCTCGACGGTTCAAAGATATCAAATCTACTGATTGACCGAGTGCATCTGATGCATGTTCACTATGGAAAGTTCAAAGGGAAACCCACTTATCCAGATGCAATCAGTCTTTGCTTAATGATCACATACTTATCCATAAAAGTTTTACGAAAAATAGTCATTCCCTATTCATGTGGGGGATTGTTAGGTTCATAGTAGATAAAAGAAGTGTGAATGAAAAAATAGAGAGTAAAAGAGTGGTGGAAAGGAGACACTAAAATGGAAAGTGTACTCCTAAATTGGCAAGTTTACTCTTTCTCCCACATTGGTGGAAGAAGAGAAATTGAGGGTGTTTATATTGAGAAACACTAACTCCATATGGATAGTGAGGCAAGAACTAAATGATGCCTCACACCATCGTCGTCGTCGCTCGCTCAGCTCGGCCTTGGCATTGGATTTGGATTTGGATTTGTCAAATGATCGATCGATGAGATCTATCTCTTTGGACAAATTTTATTTGACAGAAATAAATAAATTCAATCCAAAAATAGTATTTTGAAACTCCATTTATAAATGCATGTTGGGTCACTGGTTTGAACGAACTGGTGCCACTGTTTCATTAACTAGTGTACATTTTTGAACTGATGTTGCTGCAGAAGGTTGTTGTAACACCCCAATTTTCTGAACCGAAGTGCTACATAGTACTCATGACCCCGAGGGATCACAAGCTAACCCATGAATGATATTTGTACATGTACACTGCATAACATACATGTAATATGTGGAAAACATAAACAATAGACCATAAGGTTCAACTGAAATAATTATAACATCCATATGGGTGAAAAATACCCAAGATAACTGAAGTCTGAATCAAAACTGAACTAAATCTGAACTGTATCTAAAATCCTCGAAGTACTAACTGAATAAAGAGTTGAAGGAACATGTCTGCAACTAACTCCGTAAACTAAAAACTAACTGAAATAATAAATGAATCGAATCATATCGTCCTCGAATGAAGGACTCACTGTAGCTCCGTATACTAGAATAAAAATGCTACTGCTGGTCTGGAACTCGTGTCTCTAAACCTATGGTGTAATATGAAAAGAAAGCACCATAGCGCAAATGCGTCAGTACAACTAGAGTACTGAGTATATGAGTGAGGTAGGCTAAGTGAAAAGGGTTTACATGTATGAGCAATGCTAACTGACCGACTAATATGAATGTGAGAGTGCAAACATACATACATAATAACTGGAAACGTAAATACGTAATAGTGGACTTGTACTCTAATACATGATTTACTAATTTTTGACATGACTGAAACTATGGTTTTGTCAACATGGGTGACTTTGTCTGACAATCCTGGGTCTGATGGAACTATCTGAGTTCCGTACTATAACTGAATTTGACTATATCTGGCAGTCCTGGTATACTGATATATGAAGAACTATCTGAGTTCTTTTACTAAGACTGAGCCTGAAACTGTGGGAGGTAGTTTTTTAACCGACATGCCCCAATAATGCATATAGCTAAGTTGGGGTCCAATCTCTGCCCCGACTGGAGGGGTGTCAATACCGCGCCACTGTTAAGGATAGTTGTGAGTGATACTCATCTGGTAGGTACTCAAATGAGAATGGTGGGAACCCTAAACTAATAGGTTAAGCCACCTCATCAACCCTAGTCTGGCAGGTTAAGATGTATCAACCTACGCTAGCTACGTAGTTCTGGAACACAAGGATGACTGCTAAGAATCACACCCTAAACAGGCAGGTGAGTTCCCATCCTTGGGTTCACTCGGTGCTAACTTCTACTCCCATATGGAGAAACTGAACATGATTTAACTGGCTGTACATGGACTGAGTAACTTACTTCCGTTGACTGACGAAATAGCACTACTATGGGAGATTTTACTGAGATCATGAGATTTTGGAGGTTTCCTGAGTCACATGACTGATCGAGTTATATAAATCATGGCTTGGCTGAGATTATCGGGATAACGTGACTTAGATCTAGGCACAAAACTATATTTTTCGGGTACAAATACCCCCAGGACTCGATGGAAGGAAACTGACACACATGACATGACTTGATCACAAGATTGGAGTTCACAATTCATAATATCATAAGTAGGGGATAATATACCACATGTAGTTTTCAACATCTTGTGCATGGTAGGGAGCGCATGGGATATATATCATTGTCATATTGTATCACTTCATTATCATAAATGCTTCATACCACAACAATAGCAACAAAACAATGACATGGAATTCATATTGAATTATATAATTAACACGGACTTGTCATGTAGATAATATGGGACCATGTAAACATGAAGTTTCTAGCATTCTAAGCATTTTATCAAACACCTTGCATGCATTCTTTAAGGCGTGGGTGTGTTCATGAATTTCACCATATTAAACTACCCAAATTCATAGGTTCTAACTACATAATCATAACCTTCATGAAAATTCATCAAATTACTACTCTATAGCACAAACAACAACCACCAACATGAATACAATTATATCACCACAAAATATTTATGATTTGGTATTTAAAGTTGATTCTTGAACTCCACGGACGAAAGGAATCCGTGGATGAACACTACGCATACCTGACTCAGGGTTCTTGACATTTTTGAACTTGAAGGGTTTGAAATCCTTTGATTCTTGAAGAGGATTGGGTCTTGTTCTTGGGGATTAAATTTAGAGAGAAAACCTAGTTTTTGTTTATGGAATAATAATGAGCAAAATGGTTGAATTTGGACTCATCTGGGTATATAGGCGAGTGGTAAGTGACCAAAATACCCATGTTAAAATGACCTGGAAATAAACTATACGTGGCGTGTGATGGTCCGACTGACAGTCCATTATACACTTGACGGTCCGTCACTTAGCCCATCAAATATGGGCCAAAAATGGGGTTCACTGGATAAGAGTTGATGGCCTGGAAGACGGTCCGTCATAACTTTGATGGTCCGTCAACTCATCTGTCAGCCCTTATCTAGTACGTGGCTCAACTTCCTTGATTGTGATGGTCAAAGTGGCGGTCCTTCACTTATGTGGTGGTCTCTGTCAACTTGACCGTCATACCTGAGCGTTTCCGACAGTTTCAAGTAAAACGTCCATAACTTCCTCGTCTGATGTCGGATTTGGACAAAATTGGTACCGTTGGAACGCTAACTCAATTTTCCACATGATAGAAAGTGAAAATCCCAAAAAAAACACATGTAAAAAGATAGTTTTGCATTTCAAAGTAAGTCCTAGCATCTTTGAGATGATTTCTAGCTAGGAAAAAGGCACGGGTATTACAGTTGCACTACTTCATGAACTGATGCATTATTTTTGAATAGATGTTACAGAAAGTTACAATTATTCAATGAAAATACACACTGATTTACGAAGTGACATACCTGTTCGGAATAGATGCACTGTTTAGGATAAACAGACATGTATTTTCAGGAAAAAGTCACACCTCTAAATTGAACCAATGCCACCTTTTCAAAGAAGCATGTTATGGCTATAAAAACCTGCTTTCTTCCACAGGTTTTAGTATGAAATTTTCTGAGTTAAAAAAATATTCTTCTTGTCATCAAAATACTCTGTGTGATCATAAAAACCGTTGAGTGCATTCGTAGAATCCGACTATTTGAGGTACCGCTATAGTTGGATTGTTGGCCATTTTATCCTGGGAGGAAAAATTCCACAACCTCGGGTACAGTGAGGGAAATTATTTCCTTAAGAAAACTCCGTGAATTCAAACGACTTGGCCTATTCAATTTCTGTTTCATCTTTATTTTTCTAAAAAATAAATACACCTCTTGGAAAGGTCATTTTGATCTTGTGTTGAAGTTATTTGATACTTCATTGTGTTCTTGTTTATACTTGAACTCGAGTTGAAGTTGTTGTTGTAATATACAGATTCTGCATACCCGACTATATTGTGGGAAATAACATGCCATACATCCTTCCCTCCCACTATAGTGTGCAGTCCTTTAACAAAGATAATAGAGCAGGCAAATGTAGTCTTATTAATTCTAGTTTGACAGTGAATAAATTGACTAGTGACAAATAAAACTGAGACATTCACTAGTACTGATTTTCAGCTAACACAATCTTTTGATTTTGGCTTATATTTTTTCACTTCAATTTCTATGCAACTCATCAGATATTTCTAATAATATATTCAAAGTATTTACTATTTAGCATGGGATACACATGTAATGCACATGATAGAAACTAGTGTGTACACACTCTCCCCATCTCATTTTATGTGAATTAGTTTGACTTAACACAAAATTAAAAAAAAAACTTTTAAAATTTGTGGTCTAGAATAAATCGTTTCAATGGGGATAAATTGAGCATTTTAAAGTTAAATTATGACTAAATAGAGAAATATGACTTTTTTGGACTAACTAAAAAAAAGTAAGTGATACAAAATTGGGACGAGAATTACTTTATTAAGTCTGACTACCTTTTTGGAGTTCATTGGGTATCCCACTATTTGGCTTCTAGTTTTGATTAGCATAGTTGAAGTAACAACTTCCTTGATGTTTTTTATCTTCATTTGGCTAACCACTTAGAAATTGTCTTCTCCCTCTTCGGTGTTCTATCAAGTGGTCAAACAAATAAAGGAGACACAAAAATTGTTGAATTATTTGGAGACTTATAATGCATCACAAGTGTATGAAAATGTCTTAAAAGGATTTATATATTTTTACCAGTGTTAAGAATTTAAAATTTCATATGACATTTTAAATTTTTTGTAAGTTATGATTAGACTTTACGAGTTTGTAAATGCTACAAAATACGCATAAACTATCTTAAAATTTATAATTGAAGTGCTTAAATTTTTTTTGGTACTTACATGATTTAGACAATAAATATTTTCACATTGAAAATTTATAACGAAAATCTTTTACTAAGCATGACTACAAAGGAAAGTATACATATTTGAACAAGAAAAAATTTAGAAAAAAAAAATGCAAATACAATTGGAAAAATTATTTTTACCTCACAAATTATCATCATTATATACATAAACTTATTAATAGAAATTCTATTTAAAAATGATGCCAAAAAATAAAAAATAAAAATCCAGTAACATAATTTTAATTAAGAAAAATATTACATGTGTAATTATGATCTTTACAAATTAAGAATTTACATAGAAATAAAGAAGGTAACTTAGTTAATATTATGAGATTTATTCAAACCCTTTTGAGAGAGGAAGTTACCAAAATTTTATCAACAAAACAAAGAAGGTAACCCAGTTAATATTATGAGATTTTTTCAAACCCTTTTGAAAAAGGAAGTTACCAAAATTTTATTACCTTTTTGTTATTTCAATTTAGTTTCATCAAATAATATAATAGTTTTATCACTATAAATACACTCTTTGTATGGAGATTTAATATCACATTTTCTTATATTCTCTAACTAAATATTTAGTCATGACTGGTGTGAATCTTTCACCCAGCACTGAAGTTCTGACCATCAATTTTTTTTAAAAGAATAATGTGGAAACCTGAGTTTTCCTTTAAAATCTTCCATCCACATTGCTCAAAGCTTTTTTTTAATGGCCAAAAACTTTAATGTGGATGTATGATTTACACCAATCATGGCTAAATGTCTTAACGCCAAGGGTGTTTTTATGATAATGAAATCATCACATTGTTTGATGGAACTAAACTTAAAAAGGAAAAGAGCAATATGTTGTTGGGGAACATAGTTAAAATAATAATAACAATATTATTTAACTGTTAACAATAATAATATAACAATAATTATTTTAGTAGTACAACAGTGTATAATAATAATAATAATATTATAACTGATATAATAATTATAACAGTAATATAATTTCTTATCGACAAGTTAATAATACTGAATATTAAATAAATATTATTACGATATTATATTAATTATACTTTAGTCGTGCTAGGCACTGTCCTAAGACACAATTTCAGCAACGTGAAATATTTTTTCAGGATTAAAAAAACACTTTCTGATTAATTAGGGGATATTCTTAGTTAAATGAGTCTTTCCTAATTAACCAGAGGATACAAGAATCAATAAAATTATTAATACAAATACCAATAAGTTATTTTAGATAGTGGTATAACTAATAGAGCCCTTTTATTAAATATATAACAATAAAAAGGGGGTGAAAGAGGAGCAAAATATTAAAGTAAAGTAAACTGAAAGTTGATTGCTTTTGCAGTAAAGTTTGAGGGTATTTATAGTGAAATGAACTAGTAGGATATTGACAAGTGTTAGGACACTTGTCGTCCAACCAATTTAAGAAGAGCCACTCTTTAACATGTTGGTGACAAGTGTTTGCCAAATGTCAAAACAATGACATGCAAATATATTAAATTATCCTCCTTTCCAAGTAATAAAATTCATGATTTTTTCAAATACACTTCTATAATAATTTTTAAAACACCAATAAATTATTTTAAAATAACTAAATAATTTCCCTACAATCCCCACATTATTTCAAAAGAATTTATAGGAGTTTTAACTTGTTGAATTTGCATGGACAAAATGCAGTAGATTTGGTGTCTTTTGGACCATGAACCAAAATTAGATCAATAAAATTTAATCAATAAAATTTAACTTACAAAATTATTGGTGAAATATAATATTTCTATGAACCGGATAATTCTTGTTGTAAGCTAGAGTTTTTATCAATCACATTTTGACCGTGATTCTGCTGTTCAACGCGGTTTTGCGCCCATAGGCCATGCGCGTGCATGGTATTCATGAGATCTCTAGAGACTAAGGCCAAAGGTCTAATAGGAACGGCCTCATTCCAATTTTCATATAAGTTAATTCATCTAGTGTACACTACTTTAAATACACCATCCGTAAGGACTATGAATTCATTAAGAGTTAGTAACTCATCCCTCCGTTTTAGTAGTAGTTCAAGAACTCTCAGTCAGTGCGCAAAGTCCATATCGACTTGCTATTACCCCTATGAACCTACTTCATTCCAATCACATAGGTTGAGTTACCATCTCTATTACCCATATAGTAGCAGTCCAATCACATAGGTTGGGTTACCATCTCTATTGACAATCATATTGGCCTTAACCCTATCTCTTTTGAGGTTTGAAGAATTAATTTTCTTCCCACAAGTTTAGTTCGTGAATCGGCCGAATTCAATTCTGACTTCACATAATTAATGGAAATTATACCATATCTCAGCAATTGCTTAATAACATCATGCCTCAATTTCATATGTCTACTCTTACATTTGTAAGATTTATTCTTCGCAATAGCAATTGTGGCTTGACAATCACAGTGTATATACATAGGAGGCACCAGATCATTCTTTTTTAAAGGGATATTAGGAGATAGATTACCCTTTTTAAAAGGAATATTTGGTAAGAAATTTCCTAGCCATTCAGCCTCAGTACCAGCTAACTCCAGAGCCACAAACTCTGATTCCATAGTTGATCCAGCGATGATCGTTTGCTTAGATAATCTCCATGATACTGCACCACCACCAAGGGTGAATACATAACCACTAGTGGATTTTGTCTCATTTGAATCAGAGACCCAGTTTGCATCACAATACCCTTCTAAAGTTGAAGAGATCCACTATAAGAGATACCATAATTCACGATTCCTCTCAAATATTTCATCAGTCGCATTAATGCAGACCAATGCTCATTATTGGGATTATGAGTATATCTACTCAATCTACACACAGTATAGGCTATATCAAGCCTAGTAAAATTCATTAAATGCATCATAATACCAATAATCTGTGCATATTTAGACTAAGCTACTGGGTCACCATTATTCTTTTTTAATTTAGAATTAGCGTCATAAGGAGTGGCTACAGGAGTTACCTCCCAACATTCAAATTTCTTAAGAAGTCTTTCCACATAATGTTCTTGTGACAACATTATATCATTTTCACTCCGTATAACTTTAATTCCCAATATCATATTCACTTCACCCAGATCTTTCATATCAAAGTTAGTAGACAAAAATAATTTGGTACTTTCCAAAATATTTAAACATGTACCAAATATAAGCATGTCATCAACATATAAGAAAATTATTACATAATCATTGTCTACCACTTTTGTATAAACACATTTATCCACCTCAACAGAAGAAAAAACGTCTTTTATTAAGACTTGATCAAATTTTGCATGCCACTGTTTAGGAGCTTGTTTAAGTCCATAAAGAGATTTATTTAATTTACAAACTTTATTTTCTTGTTCAAAAATTACTCATACTTCAAGTTGAACCATATAAATGTCTTCTTCTAAATCACCATTTAAGAAAACTATTTTTACATCCATTTGATGAATTAAAAGCATATGAATTGATGCCAAAGCAATTAATATTCGAATAGAAGAAATTCTTATTACTAGGGAAAATGTATCAAAATAATTAATATTTTGTTTTTGATAAAATCCTTTAGCTACAAGCCGAGCTTTATATTTATCTATAGATCCATCCGGATTAAGTTTCTTTTAAAAAATTCATTTACAACCATTCAGTTTTGCAACAGGAGGTAAGTCAATTAAAACCCATTTATTATTTCTCATAATTGAATCAATTTCAATTTTTATTGCCTCTTTTTAAAATTAAGCATTAGAAGAAGATACAACTTCAAAATAATTTGATGGTTCATTATCAACAAGAAAAGTTCGAAAATCATTTCCATAAGAAAAATATTCTTTTCTAGGCCTTTTATTCCTTCTCAGTTCCTCAATATTAGAAGTAGATTTATTTTCTCTTTCAACAGGTGCAGGAGAAACTTTATCACATAGTGGAAAAATATGTTTAAAGAATTCAGCATTCTTTGTCTCAATTATAGTATTACTATCAAGTACATCACTTATCAATACAAGAAATCTATATGCAACACTATGTTCAACATATCCAATAAGCATGCAACCAACAATTTTAGAACCTATTTGTCTCTTTTTAGGTTCAGGAAGAAGAACTTTAGCAAGGCAACCCCACACTTTTAAATATTTTAAATGAGGTTTATAACCTTTCCATAATTCATAAGGAGTTTTGTCGATTCTTTTATGAGGAATTCTATTTTGTAAATGACATGCAGATAAAATAGATTCACCCACAAATTATCAGGGGCATTAGAGCTAATTAACAAAGAATTCATCATTTCTTTCAATGTCTTATTTTTTCGTTCAGCTATACCATTAGACTCAGGAGAATAAGGCGGAGTTACTTCATGAATATTACATTTTTTTCACAAAAAGCATTTAAAGATACATATTCTCCACCTCTATCAGATTTAGTTCTCTTGATTTTTCTACTAAGCTGTTTTTCAGCTTCAGATTTATAAGACACAAAAGCATCAAATGCATCATCTTTATTTCTAAGCAAATACAACTTAGTAAATCTAAAGAAATCATCAATAAAAGTCACATAATATCTTTTACCACCTCTAGTCATAGTTTGTTTTAAATCACCCAAATCAGTGTGAATTAAAGATAACAATTCGATTTCTCTATTAACTGAAAAACATGACTTTTTAGTAATTTTAGCTTCAGCCCATATTTCACATTTATCGAAATTACTTGAATCTAAATCAGATATTAAACCAATTGATTGCATATTCTTTATAGATTTAATATTAATATGTCCTAATCTAGCATGTCATAAAGAAATGGACTCAATCATATAAGTAGAAATAGAAGCATTATCATTGATGATATTAAGTACATAAAGTCCATGGTTACAATAGCCTTTTCCCACAAATACATTATTTTTTGTCAAAATAATCTTATTAGATTCAATAGATATTTTCATTCCAGCCTTATCCAATAAAGCCACAGAAATCAGGTTTGCTCGCATTGTAGGAACATGTACCACATCCACGAGGGCTAAAGTTTTTCCTGAAGTAAATTTTAGGAGCACTTCACCCTTGTCCAAGACTTTAGCAGCAAGTTTTAGGAGCACTTCACCCTTGCCCAAGACTTTAGCAGTTCTTGAGTCTCCAAGGTAGACCATTTCACTGTCATCTCCTATTGATGTATAGGAGGCAAATGCTTCTCGATTAGCACAAATGTGTCGAGTAGCCCTAGAGTCTATCGCCCATTCTTTTATATGTGCCACCATATTCACTTGAGAAATTACAGCTGCAATTATTTCATCTCCTTCAGCTAGATTAGCTTTGGGGGGATTTCTCAGTGCTTTGTTATTTCTAATTATGTACCTACATTAAGTGGTATAATGACTTGGTTTTCCACAAGTAAAACAAGTTCTTATTCTTTTCTTAAGATTGGGATTATTAGGCTTGTAACCTTGAGTATTACTATTATACCATCTGTTGTTTCTGTGTTGTCCTTGTACTAATGTATGTCCCTAAGACTATACCTTGGGCTTCACACGGTGCTTACAATCCTGAAGGACAATAAGCTAACCCATTACTGGTACCTACTGGGAGCACTGAATAATAATCATGAAAACATATGTGAAAGTAAAACTAAAAATGCCATAAGGTTTATAAAACTGAATCAATACTAAGTATATCTATAGAATAACTACTAACTGAAAGTGTCTGAAAGCCTCTAACATCTAAAATAAATGAGTTGAAGGGACAGGCCCCAATTAACTCTAACTAATGTCTGACAGTAACTAAAATACTAAAATACTGTAGATAATAAAATAACTAAATTAGTGTCACATCCTCGATGGATAAGGACTCACTACTGTAGCTGCGGCTGAGAGACTGATTTGCCTAGGTACGGTCAGAAACTCGAGCGTTCAAACCTATTATATGAGACATCATAGTGCAAAGAAAGAGTATGCGTCAGTACTTTGAATGTACTGGTATGCTAGATGAGGTTAGGCTGATATGCATGGGTTTATGTACATGAGAATAATAACTAAATATCATGAAATAACTAGATGAGAGGATATACAAGACTAGGACTACTGTAAGTACTGAACATGCAATACCAAGCATATGTTGTCTGTCTGAATTAGTCTGAAGCTAAAGTACTAAGTTTCTGATAACTGGATAACTGATAACTATAAGTCATGATCGTGTAGAACTAAACTGAGTTTTATACTGAATACTGACTACTGGATACTGATTACTGAATACTGAATATTGAAACTATAACTGTGGAAGTCATCATCTAACCGGCATACCCCGATTATGGACTAATTTGGGGTTCAACCTGTAACCCCAGTTGGAAGAGTGTTAACATCGTGCCACGGGTTACTAATATGAGCTGGGTCAACCCTAATCTGGTAGGAAGACTCATGAGATATATATGATTACATCAATCCTAGTCTGGTAGGAAGAGGATTTACCCTACGCTGCCTACATAGTTCTGTAACGCAGGACTACTACTAAGGGTCAAACCCTCTACTGGAAGGAATGCCCCTATCCTTGGATTCGCTCGGTGCTGAATCCTACTCCCAACTGAATTGACACTGAACTGATCACTAGACTATACTAGGCTTGACTAAACTGACACATGACTACATTAATTGGCTGAGTGATCTTGCTCGTGGTATGACTAAATTAGTTCTGTAGACTCTGGAAAACTAGACAACAGCTAAATTTTGGGTATTCGATACCCCCAGGACTCGATTTCATAGATAATGGAACCATATCTCAACCTTAAAAGCATCACTCATAAGTTATCATGCACAATTCCTTCACATAGACATTTTGTCAAACACTTAGGATACATAATTCTTGTACATGAGAATGAGCAATATATGATTATCATAACTACCACATTCAGCACCACAATTCAAGGATTTAACATGAGGGTTACATAAATCAACATACATTCTAGTTAATTCACATTGAAACACAAAATATTCTTGACTTGAAATCCTACACAACAACACATACATGAATATAATTCCATTCAAGAATGTAAATCATAATCTAAGTTTTGAAGAAAGATTCTTGATCTCCAAGGGTGGAAGGAACCCAAGGATGAACACCTAAACATAACTTGATTGTTGAATTCATGGAAATTGTTGGTGATTTCTTGGAACTTGATCTCAGACTTGATGAACTAGGATTTTTCTCTTAATAGAATTTGTGAGATAATGAGTGAATTTACCTTTTGGGAGGATAAATTTCGTGTTAAGGCTGAATTATGTGAGAGGAAAATGAGCTAATTACCCCCACAAACCCGTCACTTAATACATAAAACTTGCCCAGTGATGCGACAGGTGACGCACCACATCAATGGTAACGATGCGATTACCAACGCATCGCGTCGATGGTAATAGTGCGATAGCCAACGCGACGCGTCCTGATCTTGTTGTCTTACTATTTTGGTCAGCCAAATATGCCTCAAACGATGTCTGAAAATTCCAAAACTCACCCGAGATGACCTATAGATAACCCTGATCATGAATCAATTTAAAAATCAGAAATCTAAAGCCGAAAAGATTGAAAATAAAACCATTGATATATCGAGGCCAAAAATAAGACTAAGTGCCAACACTTGGCTGAAATTTTCTAAGTCTGGGACCTCTTTTGGCATGCTATATGGGGCTAAAATGGGCTAGGACTTTACGAGGTCTTATAATATCTATTCATCCTCAAATGAGACTGATTAAGGTGAGAGGCACTGAGGTACTGAGATTATACTGACATGAATAGCCGAAAGATAATTGAACCTTGAGGCATGACACATGACTGAACTGATCCATGAATGCATGAATGATATGAGAATGATATGCAGCTGAAGCTAAGCATGGAATAGAGTAAATATAAGGAAGATTGTTACATTAGGTTGAGTCTGAGTTTGTGGAGAAAAGATGAGGGTACTTGGTTCGCATGTATGCTTCTACTTCCCAAGTGACTCCTTCAATGGATTGGTTTTGCCAAAGAACTTTGACCAAGGAAACTTCTTTGTTACTTAGTCTGCAAGTTTGATGATCGAGGATTTTAACTGGAACTTCTTCATAATAGAGACTATTCTGAGCATCTACACTCTCTACAGGGACTACAACTACTGGGTCACCTATGCACTTCTTTAGCAAGGAGACATGAAACACTAGGTGTAGTGGTGCTAAGTCGGCAAGCAACTTAAGTTCATAGGCTACCTTTCTGAAATGACTCAGAATCCTATAAGGACCAACATATTGGGTATTAAGCTTCCCCTTCTTACCAAACCTCTTCACTCCCTTTATAGGAGAGATTTTCAAATACATAAAGTTGCCAATCTCAAATTCAAGATCTTTCCTTCTCACATCTGCATACGATTTCTGTCGGCTTCGGGTTATTTTAAGCATCTCCCTGACCAACTGTACTTTCTCTAAGGAATTAAACACCAAATTAGGCCCCACTACCGAGGCCTCACTTACTTTAAACCAACCAATAGGAGATCTACATATCCTCCCATAAAGATCTTCAAACGGAGCCATCTGAATACTGGAATGATAGCTATTATTATATGTGATGTAACGCCTCAAAAATGGGTCCCGAGATGTCATACGGTGCTCAAGACTACGAGTAGCCTCAAGCTAACCCTAAAATCCTTATACTAAATCTAGATACTCATAAATAGATAAACATGAACATAATATGAATGCAGAAGTCTGTCTGATCTAAGTTGAAATCATTTAAACATAATATCTAAAAATAATAGACTCAAAGTATGGTAAAGAAATACTAAAAATCTGAACTACTTCTAGTAGTCTGACAAGCCTCTACTACTAATAACTAGAGAGCCACTGGGACAAGTCCCCAGCTGACTCAAACTGGCTGAAAATAATGAATCATTTATACTAATAGCCTAAAAACTAAATAACTGGGTCCCCGAACAATAAGGACTACCAACTATCGGGATGCAGATAGAGACACTTGAAATCACCCATGCTGCTGAAACTGAGGACCTGAACCTACATTATGAGACAATGTAGTACATAGACGTATATGTAGATCAATACTTCTGGATTGTATTGAGTATATGGCGGTGAATTCATAAGTAAATCAATATCTCAATATTATTATAAATTTGTAAAAGAACGCATGCTATGTAGATGACACACATAAGCTAAAATATCTGGAAAACTAGAAATCATAATTCATGAATAGAAAAACGTACTGCATAAATCTAGTGAGTCATAACATTTAGTTTCTAAAAGATGTACTGGTATTATATCTTTAAATCATGTTATCTTAGTGTAGGACTCACTTCTGTACCTGTAATCTAAAATCTCGTAGCTAATATCTTTTGTAAAACAATATCTGAATAAAGTTGTGAGCCTTTACACTTAGTTTGTAAGAGCTTTTCTATTAGGATCATTTTGTTCTGAACTCTGTAGTTTGTAGTCTGTAGGGAATTCTTTTAAAATCTTTCTGTAAGGGAGGTTTTTCTAACCAACATTATGTGACCTATCATAGTGTCCAACATTTAGTTACCGCACGGGAAAATCTCACGTTGGGGAGAGGTGTAATACTCTTGCCAAGGAGTATAACCTAATCTAAGTGATCACGTCTGTATCTATCATCCTTATAGAAATGGGAATAATTCGATAATCTGAATCTATGTTGGCTCATAGTTTTGAGGCATGTGAACATAACCAACTCAGTGCTAAGGACTACTCCCTTTAATCTGTATGCTCATTCTGTTGGAAATCTACTTTAAAAACTAGCATAAAGGTTTATAATAAAAACTAATAGTGTATCTGTTAATTTAATCTGTAACTGAAACTGTAAAGTGGATTTCATATCTAATCTAAGATCAAAAGATCAAATCTTTGTTCAAAATATGATTATAACTAATCATGGGATTCTTAAAAGCATAATCTTCTTGAAATATCAATATTCAAACTATGGCTATTAACCCATGCATCAAATTCATGTCAAATCATCATAAAGTTCATGCTTGATAATCAAAATATTGATAATTCAATTATAAATTTGGAAATTACTGCAATACATATAAAAATACGAAAGTAGACATGCAATTCAATATCTAAACCTCTCAAAATCTCATAATCTTCAAATAGTAATAAGTAGGTATAAACCCCAAACTGAAATTCATGTAATTTCATATAAAAATCAACTTTAAAACTAGTTTTGGGCACAAGGATGAAAGGATTATCCTTGTTGAAAAAACCCACATACCTTAATTGATGAAATTGATAAAGAAACTTGAACTTGAATTCCTATTTGTGCTTTTGAAGATGATTTCTTGAAGTTCTTGAATTAAGAATCTTTAATTTTGAGCTATCGTAGATAAAGGAATGGTGGAATTTGGATTTCTTGGGGATTAAGATTTGATGTTCTAGGGTTTCTTGGAGGGAGATTATGTGAAAAACATGCATAATATGCTTAGAATAGGCTAGATTCTGTGTTTTACACGATTTGGGGCTTGGGGAAAAGACTAGATTGCCCTTTAAAATTTAACTCAGAACTGAAAAATCCCAATTTGGCACACCACCGCGATGTGCTGCTATGGAGGTGGCTTACTAGAAAATGAATGACTGTCATTTTGGCCTCTAGCGCGATGCGGTGAAATTGTGTTGCATCACTGGAAAAGGTCAAGTGCCATTTTGCACTCCACCACAATGCGATGCCTGTCGAATTAAGGATTTTGATGCGATACGGGCAAATTATGGTGAGTTACTAGAATAGGGACGAACGGGAACTGGAAATTCTTTGCGACATAGGCTAATCACGGTGCTCGATTGGAAATCAGACAACTGCGAATTTTTCCTTCACTGCGATGCGGTGCTTATCGTGATTCCCTACTACTTTCACTAAAATCGCCATAACTTTTTAATCGAGTATCGGATTAAGGCAAAGTTGGTATCGTTGGAAAGCTGGTTCAATTATCTATACATTGGAGGGTCTAGAGATAGAAAATTCTATACGCATCAAGAATTATACACTTTCAAAGATAACCCCTGACACACTAAAAGCTAAATTGAGCTAGGAAAAAGTATAAGGTATTACACTCAAACTCAATCAAAGGTAAGTGGTCATCCCAACTGCCCTTAAAGTCAACGACACATGCTCTTAACTTATCTTCGAAAGTCTGAATGGTCCTTTCTGCTTGACCATCTATCTGAGGGTGGAAGGTTGTACTGAGATGGACTTGGGTACCAAGACCCTTTTGGAAGGCTTTCCAAAAATGAGAGGTGAACTGCGTACCTCTATCTGAAATGATGGACAAAGGGACACTGTGTAACCGGACAAACTCTCTATTATAGAGCTTGGCATAGTCCTCGACTAAATAGGAAGTATGAACTGGCAAGAAATGGACGGACTTGGACATCCTTTCTATGATGACCCAAATCGAATTGTGCTGGCGATGAGTACGAGGCAAACCTATCACAAAGTCCATATTCACATCTTCCCACTTCCATGTGGGAATACTAAATTCCTGAATGGAACGACTAGGCTTTTGGTGCTCAATCTTCACTTGCTGACAAGTAGAGCACTTAGCCACAAACTCTGCAATGTCCTCCTTCATTCCACTCCACCAATAGATTTCCCACAAGTAGTGCTACATCTTGGTGGCCCCTGGATGAATAGAGTAAATCGCACCATGCGCTTCAGTGAGAATTCACTGCCTCACATCATCTACATATGACACACATAGCCTACCTTGACAACACAACACACCATCTCCCCCTTGGGAGAAGAACTCAACCTTCTGGCCTCTAACTGACTCTTTTAGCTTAACTAAACTAGGATCCCTGTCATATTTTTCTTTCACCTCAGAAACTAAAGAAGATTTTGAACTATTTTGTACCCAAACACTACCCTCTGCTGAATCAACCAAATGGACACCTAATCTTGCAAGCTGGTAAACTTCCTAAACTAAATTGTTCTTTCCATCCTCAATGTAAGCCACACTACCGATGGACAACCTACTGAGGGTATTTGCTACTACATTGTCCTTTCCCAGATGATACATAACACTCATGTCCTAGTCTTTTAACAACTCTAACCACCTCCTCTGATGGAAGTTCAGGTCTTTCTACGAAAATACCTATTGCAGGATTTTGTGGTCTGTGAATACATCAACATGCACCCTATACAAATAGTGCCTCCAAATCTTTAAGCCAAAAATAATAGCTGCTAACTTAAGATCATGGGTGGGATAATTCTTTTCATAAGGCTTAAGTTATCTAGAGGCATAGGCCACAACCTTACCCCTCTGCAGAAAAACATACCCCCAAGCCAACTCTGAAGCATCACAATATACAACAAATCCATCTGAACCATCGGGTAAAGTCAAAACTAGGGCTGTAGTGAGTCGAGTCTTCAACTCCTGAAAACACTTCTCACAAGAATTTGGCCACTGAAACTTAACTCTCTTCTGAGTCAATCTAGACATAGGGGACGCAATAGATGAAAACCCTTCAATAAACTACCGGTAATAGCCAGCCAAACCAAAGAATCTATTAATATCTAATGGAGAGATGGGTCTGGGCCAATTTCTCACTACTTGAGTCTTTTGAGAATCAACTCCAATGCCTTCAATGGAAATAATATGGCCAAGAAAAACTACTTATCTTAGCCAAAATTTTCACTTACTAAATTTTGCGAACAATTGATGGGCTCTGAGAGTTTGTAATACTATTTTGAGACCTCGTTATGGGAGTAGACAAGAATATCATCAATGAAGACTATAATGAACATATCCAAGTACTTCTTGAACACTCGGTTCATCAAGTCCTTAAAGGTTACTGAGGCATTGGTGAGACCAAAGGACATGACTAGAAACTCGAAGTGACCATATCGGGTTCTGAAAGCTGTTTTCAAAATGTCATATTCCCTTACTCTGAGCTGATGATAGTTGGATCTGAGGTCTATCTTAGAAAAGTAACTGGCACCCTAAAGTTGGTCGAACAAGTCATCAATTCTATGAAGTAGGTATTTATTCTTGATGGTGATTTTGTTCAACTGACGGTATTCAATACACATTCTGAGAGAACCATCTTTTTTACGCATGAATAAAACTGGTACACCCAAAGGAGACACGCTGGGCTTGATGAACCCTTTTTCTAAGAGGTCTTTTAACTGATCTTTCAAATCTTTAAGTTTAGTTTGAGCCATTATGTATGGCAGAATAGAAATGGGCTGAGTATCAGGAAGAAGGTCTATTCCGAAGTCAATTTCCCTTTCGGGAGGAACCCCGGGGAGATCTTTGGGAAACACATCTAGAAATTCACATGCTACTGAAACTGACTCAGGACTAGGAGTTTTGGAACTAGAGTCTTTGAATCACATGAGATTATAAACACACCCCTTGGATATCATTTTTCTCGCTCTAAGGTATGAAATAAGTTGACCCTTAAGTGTTGTGGCACTACCCCTCCATTCAAGAACTGGTTCATTCGGGAACTAAAAATAGACAATTCTATTTATACAATCAACTGAAGCATAACATGAATAGAGCCAATCCATGCTAAGAATAACATCAAAATCTGTGATTTCTAGCTCTATCAGGTTTTCTGAAGTAACTTTCTGAGACACCATAACCGAATAGTTTATGTATACCCTCCGGGCTATGATAGACTTACCTACTGGGGTAGAGACTGAGAAAGGCTCTGTTAGGATTTCAAGACTGACTCTGAAGTCGACAGCTATGTAAGTGGTTACAAAAGACAGAGAAGCTCTAAGATCTAATAAAGAATAAACATGTAAGTGAAAGACTTGCAATGTACCAGTAACTACATCAAGAGAACTCTCTTGATTCTGTCGGGACTGAAGTGAATAGAGCCTATTTGGGCGCTACCCACTGGTAGTACTGGAAGTGGCACCCTGCTGAGACAGGCGACCAGACTAAACTGGGGGACATTTATGCTGACTCTACGAACCCAACTGAGGACATTCTCTGATCCTATGGCTTGTCTTACCACACCTGAAACACACGTTGCTGCCAGCCCTGCAGAAACCCTGATGGTTTCCTCCATATTTCTGGCAAAGGGGATTTATTCAAGCACTATTTACACTATCTTGAGATTTACAGCCTGATGCCCTATCCTTATGTTCATTCTTGAATTTGGGCATCAGTGCGCTAGCTAAAGACAGAGCTGGGATGGAAGATTTTAGGTAGAACCGAGAAAGGTTACCACCTTCTGAATTTGGCTGAGCGAAGACGAAGCTACTTATTCTAGCCTTATTGTTCTCCCTCTCTTTCTCCTTAGTATTTTGTTCCTCATGAATCTATTGAGCATGGACCATCAACCTAGACAATTCCATCTCCTTAATCAGCATTGCGGTCCTACACTTTTTGACCACACTGTCAGATAACCTAGACACGAACCTACTCATCTTAGACCTGCTATCAACTACCACATGGGGAGCATACTTGGATAATTGAGTAAATTTGAGAGAATACTCTTTCACACTCATATTTCCCTACTTCAGGTTGATGAACTCTAACACCTTATCCTCTCTCAACTCTAACGAAAAGAACTTGTCTAAGAAGGCAGTAGAAAATTCTTCCCATTCTATAGGCCTTGTCTATGTTCCTCTATCGACCTTCCACTGCTTAAACCATGTATGAGCTACATGTAGCAGATGATAGGTAGCTAACTCAGCACTCTCACTAGCAGTTACCCCATAATGTATGTTACCTTCTGCACCATGTCAAGAAATTCTTGTGGGTCCTCTTCAGACTTAGACAATGAAAATAAAGAAGGGTTTATTCAGGTGAAGTCCCGAATTCTAGCTACAGCAGTATTCGTCAATAGGTTGGCCTGAACAGCAGCTGGTTAAACATTCTGAGATGCCACAGAATGGGCTAGAGTGGTGAAATTTGCTCTAAATTCTGCATGAGAAACATGCTCGTTCAGGGGATCTTCCTGAATGGACGGAGGTGTTGGTTGGTTCCTAGTTCTTCTTCCATTAGTCTTTCTAGGAGACATGTTCTATAAAAGGAAGGAGAAGTTAGAATTAACAGAGAGTTTAACTTGAGTTGATGCTCACTCGCATGATATGAACACTGAAAGAAGGGAACTTTTCCCAAAAATGCATTGTAGCCTCTTATCCATAAGTGTGGCACACTACACACCCATGCACAAGACTCTACTTGATGTAACTTTCAGACTCCCTAGAACACTTTAGAACCTTATACTCTGATACCAAGTTTGTAATACCCCGAGACCATACCCTGGGCGTCACATGGTGCTTACAATCCCGAAGGACCACAAGCTAATCCATGACTGGTACCTACTGGGAGCACTAAATAATAATCATGAAAACATATGCGGAAGTAAAACTGAAAATGCCATAAGGTTCAAAAAACTAAATCAACACTAAGTACATCTGTAGAATAACTGCTAACTGAAAGTGTTTGAAAGCTTCTAACATCTGAAATAAATAAGTTGAGGGGACAGGCCCCAACTAACTCCAACTACTATCTGATAGTAACTGAAAAACTGAAATACTGTAATTGATAAAAAAAGTAAATGAGTGTCACATCCTCGATGGATGAGGACTCACTACTATAACTGCGACTGATAGACTGATCTGGCTAGGTATTGTTAGGAACTCAAGCATTCGAACCTATGATATGAGACATCATAGCGTAAATAAAGAGTATGTGTCAGTACTTTGAATGTACTGGTATGTTAGGTAATATTAGGCATATATGAATGGGTTCATGTGCATGAGAATAATAACTAAATATCGTGAAATAACTGGATGACAGGATATGCAAGACTAGGGCTATTGTAAGTACTGAACATGCAATACCAAGCATATGCCATCTATCTAAATTAGTCTAAAGCTGAAGTACTAAGTTTCTGATAACTGACTAGCTGATAACTGTAAGTCATGACTGTGCAGAATTGAACTGAGTTCTGTACTGAATACTGGATACTGAATACTGAATACTGAAACTGTAACTGTGAAAGTTATCATCTAATAGACATACCCCAATTATGGACTAATTTGGGGTCCAACCTGTAACCCCAGTTGGAAGGGTGTTAGAACCGTGCCACGGGTTACTAATATGAGCTGGGTCAACTCTAATCTGGAATTAAGACTCATGAGATATATATGATTACGTCAATCCTAGTCTAGTAGGAAGACGATTTACCCTACGCTAGCTACGTAGTTCTGTAACACAGGACTACTACTAAGGGTTAAACCCTTTGCTGGTAGGAATGCCCCCATCCTTGGATTCACTCGGTGCTGAATCCTCTCCCAACTGGATCGACACTGAACTGATCACTAAATTGTACTAGGCTTGACTAAAGTGACACGTGACGACATTAACTGGTTGAGTGATCTTTCTCATGGTATAACTAAATTCGTTCTGTAGACTCTGGAAAACTAGACGACAACTAAATTTTGGGTATTCGATACCCCCAAGACACGATTACATAGATAATGAAACCATATCTCATCCTTAAAAGCATCACACATAAGTTATCATGCACAATTCCTTCACATAGACATTTTGTCAAACACTTAGAATACATAATTCTTGTACATGAGAATGAGCAATATATGATTATCATAACTACCACATTCAACACCACAATTCAAGGATTTAACATGAGGGTTACATAAATCAACATACATTCTAGTTAATTCACATGAAACTCAAAATATTCTTGACTTGATATACCACACAACAATACATACATGAACATAATTCCATTCAAGAATGTAAATCATAATCTAAGTTTTAAATTAAGATTCTTGAACTCCAAGGGTGGAAGGAACCCAGGGATGAACACCTAAACATACCTTATTAATTGTTGAATTCGTGGAAATTATTGGTGATTTCATGGAACTTGATCTTAGACTTGATGAACTCAGATTTTGCTCATGAGAGAATTTATGAGATATTGTGACTCCGATGCACATGCAAGTGTATGTGATCGTACAAGTAATATAGTAATTCAGTAAATCAGATAGCGTTCCCACTAGGATTAGACAATTAGAAATTCAACCAACTTTTAGTTTTAGACAATGAGATTTAAGTATTTTAACGTATCAAGATGATTCTTTGACATTGAGAATAAAAGTATAAATAATTAATTAAGAAATAAGGGTTAATGACTAGAGCAAAGCAAGCAATGGTTGTAAACAGTTTTGATAAGAATTCCAGGGTTGAGGCTTCTTGAATAATCATACAAATTTCTATTCTTATAGTAGGCTTCTTGGTTATCGGGTTGTTGGTTCACAAGGTTTAGGCAACGAACTTGGTCTCCTGACCTAAGATCTTTAATCTATTGAATATTACAGCCCCAACTCCCGCATAGATACAACTATTCTTCTAGATTCATAAAGTTATCTTCTTGCAAGTGAACCAAATAAGGCTTCTAGGTATATCGCTATCCTAGATGCTAATTCAAATCCCATATTTTATAAAAGGGTAAGAAACTTGCTCCTTAATTTCCACATTCTAATCTACGATTCTCCTCCCGGATTCACATAGAAATATAAATTTATTCTAATGGTGGCCATGCATTAAAATAGTAATCTCAAGAAATTAAGAACAACCCAAGATGATAATCCAAAAAAGAAACTACTATAAAGAATATTAAAGAGTAATCATGTTCTTGGCCTCAACCCCAGAACAAGGGTATTTAACCACTCATGTTTGAATTAAACATAAAAAACAAATAAATTATCATACCAAAAATTAATCTTGAGGTAAAGAAGTTCAAAAGAAATAATAAGAACCCTAAAAAGAAGAATTATATGCTTTTCCGTTGCTGCTATGCTTGCCAAAAGTGTTTGGAATTGTGCTCACATATTGCTTTTATACTTGGACAAATTTCACCAGGTCTGAAACCATGACGCGACACATCACTAATCGTGTTGATCCAACCAACGCGTTGCGTCAACATCGCATTGTCACACTGGAATTCATCTTTGAAAATCAAAATAAGTCATATTCTTCACCACACGAAGCGACGCGTTGATATCACGTCGTGTCATTGTAATTTGCTCCTCAAAATTTGGATAAAGTGTCAAAGCTTTAAGCATCGATGCGATGCGTTGACATCACGTTGATGCACTGAAATTGCACACATAGAATTCTCTAACGCATAAAACTTATGTATTGACGTGACGCGTTGACATCACATCGATGCACTAAAAATTGTTCTTCATGTTTTTTATAAGGCACACATCTTGCCAGTCGACGCGACGCGTTGAGATCGCGTCGTGTCGCTAGAATTTTTCTCCAGTTCGTTTCTTCCTTCTTGTCAATCCTCAGCTTCTTTCTTTTCTCTTTACTCTCGTGCATCTCCATATGTTTTTGACTTTGATCCACATGATCTTTCGCCTTTTCATAATGTGTATCCAATTTTATTCCAAATCCATGGAAAATTAACCCTGTATCTTTAATAACATCGGTTAGCTACGAAACACAATTTAACTCAGAATTTAATATAATTAGCACACTATTTATTCTCAAAAGAAGTTCAAATATGGTTAAATCACGGTGTTTGGAGATATAAATACACCCAAGATCACCACCCCTCACTTAAAACCTTGTTCGTCTCGAATAACTTCAAGCAGCACAATCATCAAGCCTTTTAATCACAACCTAAGAATCATGCTAGCATTGGGCACATGAACCTTTATTTCACACTTTATTGTCCTAAAATTGACATCTAATTTGTTGGCAGACTTAAAACAAGCACGTAATCAGGAAAATCAATAAGTAATCCAAATTTTCATCTGCATGCACCCTCACAACAAGAAAGTTTTCTCCATATCACTTACAACTTAACAATCTTTATCAGGAGGGGAATATTAAAATTCAATCACTCTCTCTCATAAATAATTCATACATAATAGGAGATGAACCATAGGCTTGCCCTTAATATATTACTCCACTAATAGTCGGATGTTGAAATGTAGGATCAAATAGGTCTTTTTATGGTTGTAATGCAAGCTAAGGGATGGGTAGAAACTATTTTGGAAATAGTGACTAATCTCCCTAAGCATGTTAATACATAACTACCTTCAATCAAAAACACATTTTGTCAACCAAACTTTTCATTTCAGTATCTTTACACCTTTCATTGTTTCACCCAGATCTTTCTAAGAACATTAACAACACTATGGTTGGAGTATTTTCTTTTTACATCGTCATTCACATTTTATCTTTTCTTTTTATCCCAATTCTCGTTACACACCCTTATAGTAACCACCCTCAACCTAAGCAATTTGCCTTAGTTGAGGAGCACATTGTCCTTAAAGGACCAGGGCCAAAACAGGTTCATTGTAACGTACTAACCGGGTAATAATACTGAAATTTTCATCACATATTATTTTCTACTCCTAACCATAACAATTAAATACGCAAATTACTTCTCCAGAGATTCACTTTCACCTTTTTCTTTCTTTGTACTTCACATTCCCTCTTATTCCATTATTTGTATTAAAGCGCATAGGAAATATGGATCAAATTAAGGTCTATCAAAGAAAGGATTCGGATACATATGGGGCTACCGAAGAAGTCAGGCTATAGGCTCAATGGTGTTTAACTAAGGTCATGCATAACAGTAGGTAAATAAAGTCTTTATAATTCGGTTAACAAAGAAATACCTAAATCACTTCCTACACCGAACACCCTTTGTTTCGCTTTGTAAACACACCGGGCAAGTTCTAGTCATTTGTATACATGCAGAATACAAACAAACACTCACACTGTGCATGCTAAGAATCAAGTCGGATCCTTGTGGGTTCCGATATTGTACTTTATTAAATTCAACATTAAGCCAATCAAACCAAATTACACTTTTGGGACTTACATTTAAAAACATCTCATTTTGTTTCAACACCATCAAATTAAAACATTTTGCCCAACACACCACATTTTTTCAAAGGTAGCAATCAGGGTCCTATTATGTTCTTAGCTTCTAAAGACGCACTCTCCTTAAGATGGTCGTCATCTATCTATCATAGGGGACGGCAACTAACTATGACATTGCATAACAAAAATTTACAAAAAGGACACAATATAATACTTGTAATCTAAAAATTACCAAAAAGGGCAAAAATAAAATACTGTAAATAAAGAAAATACTTTTAACTAAATTTGCCAAAGAGGGTAATCATCTTGCCAAAAAGGGCAATATTGTCAACTTACAACCCATAAAACAAAAAAATAATTATTCATCCAACATAACCAAAAACCAATATTGTTCAGATATATAAATAAAAGAGATGAAGATGAAGAAGATTAACGATCAACCACCCCACACTTAAACATAGCATTGTCCCAATGCTAGCAATAAGCATAAGGCAGGGTGGCGTCAAATTCCCTGCTCAGTAAAATGACACCATAGCCATCACATCATCAGGATCATCATCATCACCATCACCAAAATCATCACCTGAGTTTCCATCATCAGACTGCTCCTCTTCCTCGGACTCATCATCGGAATAACCCATACGCCTCTCCTCATCTATAAGGACATCATCATCTATGAGCTCATCAAAATTTAGGACTATACGCAGCAAAGTCTGAGCATGAGGTCCAAGTGGGTAGTTAAGCTCCACAACATGAATCTCCTGTTTGGTGGCCGCACGCCCCCTAGTCCTCAACTGCAGTATAGTCAGCCCATACATACGGGTTGTGATCTCATCAGCATGAGCATTATGCTCGGGCATAGTCAAATTTACACCATAAGGAGTTGTTCCCTTGGTGCAAGAAATATTGAGTGGTCTATCACCAACAGGCGGTAAATAGTCTGCATCCTCCTTAGGCACACCATGTTGCCTCAAAAATCTGGTCAGCAATCCACCAAATCCATATCTACGACCTTCTAAAAATTTGTCCTTCCTCATCGCCAAGAAAATAATGGCACCCACATTCACATCCACATCATCACGCATCATGGTATAAATAAGACACACCCTATCATGTGTCACCTCCATCATATGTGTCCCATGAACAAGACAGGCATAAATAATTCTGGCCCATAAATGGGCCTCCATGTTCAAATGAGCAAACGGAAGTGAAACATACATACCTCCCTCTTTGTGGCAAATCCACCTTGTCGTAGATCGAGTTCCACACAGAATATGACGGATATGCTGATATGGTGGTTCAAAGATTATTCTCTTCAGTGGCTCAAGATCATCATGGGGTGTACCTAACAGCTCATTAACAGTGTTTGCAGTGAAAGTTATCATATGACCACGTACCTCAACCTCAACCTCTTTCGGGTTCTAGTTGGCATAAAATTCCTACACCAGGCTCAAATTGCATTCACTTGGCTGCTCAAATAGAAAAGTCATATGTTGGGCCTCTATCTTTCTCACTATCAAAGGATATTCCTTCATCAAACTTGCCCTGTTGATAAATTGATCAGCTAAATATTTTGAATCTTTGTGTTGCGAGTACCACTTTCGTCCTGCCGCAGCTACAGTATTAGTTCCAAACCTCTTTTGCCCCCTAGGAACAGTGGGGTTGCAGGTACCCCGGTCAGCTTCACGACTCCTCTTGTGCCTAGGCTCAGATGGTCCAGCTGTATTTTTACCTTTGCTTCTTTGTTGGTGGCTGCTCGACATTGTACCTAGTAAACATAACAACCCACAAACATGTCCCTTCAAATCTAGCCACCATTAAATGTGAAATTTACCCCACACTTAATTACTAGCACAACTTTATATATGAATGCACTAGGGTACTCGGACTTTCCATTTCTAATTCACAATTCTTATAATCAGTCATCCAACAGTAAGCATAAGAATGCATTTTGGAGTTGTTATAGTGCACATTCTAAGCATCAATCACTAATGACTTCTCAATTTGCACATAAACATCTTCAATCATGAGGACTCTGTCTTTTCTTCTTAACACTCACTTTAGTCATACATAGCTACCATTAAGGTGTTGTGACAAGGTTATTCATCCCACACTTAGTTGTTATGACATAGTGCATCAAACACATCCTAATTCATTAAATTGTCCCCCATGATTCAGCAAAACAACTCATTTATTTAGAAACTAAGTCAATTTGAAAGTTTACTTCATCAATTTAGCAATCACATAAACAATCTAATCCCTGCACATCTTATAGTCATTCATGCAAGTACACCACACGAATTAAAAGCAGTCAACAAAGTGTTTATAGTCCACCACCACAGATCTACAAGTTTTAGTTCAAACAAAACTCCCAACCTACACAATTATTGTCACTAATTCACCTCGACATGTCATTTATCATCTCAAGTTCACAAAATAAAACCAAGTCATGCTCTTTATCGCTAACTATTTAGCATTCTAAGCATTGTTTACTATATAAAATAATTTTAGGTAGATAATAAAAATAATACATGACTTACCTTGTTGTCTGGATGAAGAAAAATAGGGGAATTATTCTTTTACTTCAGAGAAAAAGAGGGAGGCAACGGCGCTAGGGTTAGGTGAGTGATGGAATGGGTTAAGGTTATATTTCTAGAGGTGACCTAGAAATAAAGGGTCGACATGATGCATTAGGTATCATGATGGGCATTAGACGCGAAGCGTCGAGTTCGCGTCGTGTTACTAGATTTTTGTCCAAAAAATTTATCTAAGTGTAACCTCATGAACACTGACACGACACATCGTGTAATGCATTGAAGGTTTACGCGACGCGTCAAAATCGCTATGATCCACTGGAAATAGAATTAGAAATTTTTTCTAAGTGTGGAATTGGTGCACCTCGACGCGATGCACCAAGATAGCGTCGAGCCACTGGAAATTGCATCCTAAAAATTTTCTAAGGCTAAATTTCCCATACCTTATTGTATCTTTACTTACCCTTTACCTTTTTCTCACCATGTATCACCTATTTACTTACTCAAAGGCCCATGTTCATCATCTTCTCATCTTATGTTTCTCCACCAAGTTCCTCGTTTCAACACATTAATCCAAAACAACAAAATCATGTAAGTAAAAGTGGGTTGCCTCCCACCAAGCACCGTATTTTTGTTGTGGCACGACTCATCTTTTTATATTTTTCTTTTTGTTCATCAACTACTAAAAATTAAACTACCTATTACATTACATTCGTGGGTTGCCTCCCTCACAGCGCCTTATTTTATGTCGTGGCACGACTTAGCTCAGTTCTACCCCTTAGCAAAGGTGATGGACTTCTTGTGCTTATCCGGATGATCAGCCCAATAATGTTTTACACACTGTCCATTCACTAGGAATTTCTTCATCTTATCTTTATTCCACAACTCCACAGCTCCATGAGGTTTCATTCTTACCACCTCAAAAGGTCCAGACTATTTCGATCGCTATTTACTAGGGAACAACTTAAGCCTTGAATTGAACAACAAAACAAGTTGTCCAGGTTCAAATAATCTCTCTTCAATTTGTTTATCATGCCATATCTTGGTCTTATCCTTGTATAGTTTGGCATTTTCATAGGCGTAAAGCCTAAACTCATCAAGCTCATTCAACTGCAATAATTGTGTTTCTCCCGTAGCAGTCATCTCAAGATTTAGCTTTTTCACGGCCCAATATGCTTGATGTTCTAGTTCCACAAGCAGATGACATGCTTTACCATACACCAAGTGATATGGGGACGTCCCAATAGGCGTCTTGTAAGCTGTTCTGTAGGCCCAAAGTGCATCATTTAACTTCTCAGCCCAATCTTTTCTCTCCCCATTCATAGTCTTCTGTAGTATCTGCTTAATCTCACGGTTGGACAACTCTACTTGTCTACTAGTTTGAGGATGATATGCAATGGCAACCTTATGCCTAACACCATACTTAGCAAGGAGATTTTGAACCAAGTTTTAATAAAGTGCGTACCTCCATCACTAATTATCGCTCTAGGCGGGCCAAATCGGGAGAATATATTTTTCTTCACAAATTTCAGCACCACACTTGCATCATTAGTCGGACTAACGACGCTTCCACCCATTTAAAGACGTAGTCAACCGCTACAAGAATGTAAATATTGCCTTTCGAAGGTGGGAATGGTACCATGAAATTGATTCCCCAAACATCAAAGACTTCAACTTCTAAAATATTTTTGAGGGGTATCTCATGACTCCTAGATATAGTGCCCAACCTTTGACATTGATCACAATTTTTCACAAAAGCAATTGTGTCCCAAAACAACATAGGCCAGAAAAAACCTGATTGCAGCATTTTTCTCACAGTCCTCTCAACCTCATGATGTCATGGCCTGGAGTTTTAATTTACCTACTAAAATATCACCCGTCTCTACCCAAGATCCTAGCATCACCATTCCATTTTTGTCTAAATTACGGAGTCAATGGTCTTCTAAATGCGGTATTTCATTAGTGAGTTTTTTAGGGCCTTGACCACCATAAGGAGATGAGTGGCAATCTTCAAGAACCTTTGAAAATTTAGCCTCTGGGATACACCTGCGAATGACTCCATCTGGACCCTTCTTGAAGAGATACGGTTCGTCCTAAATATAGGCACATGAATCATGGAGCAATTTCTTCCTTTGTTGTGTGGTGGAATTAGGAGGGTACACCTTACAAGCTATCAAATTCACAATATCAGCATACCATGGGAACTCAACTGCATCTAAAGACAACAACTTTTGATCAGGAAACTATTCCTTAATACTAAGAGAGTCATCAATAATACGGTTTTGACTTTCCGGCCGTGACAAGTGGTCAGCAACTTGATTTTCAGCTCCCTTCTGATCCCGAACCTCAAGATCAAATTCTTGAAGTAGCAGAATCCACCTAATCAGTCGCGACTTTGTATCCTTCTTGTTCACAAGATACTTAATGGCAGCGTGATTAGTATGAACAATGACCTTAGTGCCAACTAAGTAAGATCTAAACTTGTCAAATGCACACACCACTACTAACATCTCTTTCTTTGTAACTGTATAATTAACTTAAGAATCATTCAATACTTTGATAGAATAATAGATTAAGTGAAATACCTTATCTCTTCTTTGACCCAAAATTTCTCCCACAGCAATATCACTAGCATCACACATCAGCTCAAACGGTAACTCCCAATCTGGTGTGATAAGAATAGGTGCTTCAATCAACTTCATCTTTAATCTTTCAAAAGCTTCCTGGCAATCAGCCCCGAACTCAAACTTGGTTTCTTTCTCCAATAATTTGCACATGGGGCTCAAAATCTTTGAGAAATCTTGAATGAACTGCCGATAGAAACCTACATATCCCAGAAAGCTTCGCACTCCTTTGACTGTGACTGGATGTGGCAACTTTTCAATCACTTCAAACTTTGCCTTATCTATTTTGAGTCCTTTACATAATACTTTATGGACTAGGACAATTCCTTCCTTAACCATAAAGTCGCACTTTTTCCAATTCAGCGCTAAATTTATCTCTTCTCATCGAGCTACAACTCTGTTAAGATTCTGCAAGCACTTTTCAACAGAATTACCGTACACATAGAAATCATCCATGAATACCTCCAAAAATTATTCAACCATGTCTAAGAATATAGCCATCATACATCTCTGAAATGTGGAAGGTGCATTGCATAGGCCAAAGAGCATGCGTCTGAATGCGTATGTGCTGTAGGAACAAGTGAAAGTGGTTTTTTCCTAGTCTTCTGGTGCTATGATTATTTGATTATAGCCGAAGTACCCATCCAGAAAACAATTATACTCTTGTCCCGCCAATCTATCCAGCATTTGGTCAATGAAAGAAATCGGATAGTGATATTTACGAGTAGCTTCATTCAACATCCGATAGTCAATACAGATCCTTCA
Source organism: Capsicum pubescens (assembly GCA_030864215.1). NCBI lineage: Eukaryota > Viridiplantae > Streptophyta > Magnoliopsida > Solanales > Solanaceae > Capsicum > Capsicum pubescens. The sequence goes on from CM061542.1 coordinate 276,454,255, forward strand.
ATCGGTACCAAGCGTGTGGGGATCAACTCATTATCATAATTAGTTACCACGATCATCCCTCCTTTTTTTGGTACACAGTGCACTGGACTCACCCATTTGCTATCAGAAATTGGGTAGACAATACCACTATCTAACCACTTGATCACTTCTTTTCTGACCACCTCCTTCATCACAGGATTTAACCTTCTTTGTTACTGCACTCTTAGTCTATAACCCTCTTCCATGTAAATGTTGTGCATGCAAAATGCTGGATTAATTCCTATAATATCTGACATTTGCCAACCAATTGCCTTTCATCTCTTCTTTAGGACTGTTATAGCTTCCTCTACCTGCATATCTGTTAATCCTGTAGACAAAATAATAGACAAAGTATCTTGATCACCAAGAAAAACATATTGTAAATGAGGAGGAAGAACCTTAATCTCCAATTTAAGAGCTTTTTCAATTGAGGGCTTGGGCGATGGACCAATTGGCCTATTCAATAGTTTGATAGGCACTTTCGTCGTCTCAACCACTGCCAAATTCATAACCTGGACTAATTCTAATGCTTCCACATCTCCATAAAGATCATGACCCATCAAAGCTCACTTTAATGGATCTTCAGACAACAATAAATGCCAATCCAAAGCAAAATCAATAACCGATATAGATGACAACTTCTCATATATAGCTGGCAGTTTCAACACCTTGTACACATCAAAGACTTCTACTTTATCATGCGCTTGCATTGTCATTTTCCCCACTGCTACATCAATTAGTGACTATTCTATTGCTAAGAAAGGTCATCCCAAAATAAATAGAACAACAGGATCAACCTCAAAGTCAAAAATTACAAAATCCACCAGAAAGATTAAGGATTCTAGTTTCACCAAAACATCCTCTATAATACCATCTGGTCTAGCAAGGATCTATTCGCCAGTTGCAAAATAATAGTAGTTGGATTTGGGACTCCTAAGACCCATATTTCGGTACCATGATGTGGGCATAAGATTTATGCTAGCTCCCAAATCACATAATCCCCGCGCACAAATAGTTTGTCTAATGGTAATCTGCAACGTGAAACTACCCGGATCTTTAAGCTTCGTGGGCAATTTGTTTTGAATCTTGGACGTGCACTCTTAAGTAAGTGCAACTGTAGCATACTCGGCCAACCATTTCTTATTCACAACTATATCCTTCAAGTATTTTGCACATTCTGCAAAATGTCAACAAGAGGAAGATTCACTTGAACCTGGTTCAGAAGATCTAAGAACTTCTTGTAACTAGCGTCCTATTGATGCTTCCTTTACCTTTTAGGAAAAGGTAAGGGAAGAGTCTCATTTTCCACATGAGTTTCTTCACTTTCCACTTTTTATTTGACTTCTTTTTCTACATTGTCTTTAGTATCCTCATAATTAATTTTGGGACTAACCTCTTCCTGAACTGTATCCTTAGTTTGCAGCCCACTTCTTATTGTAACCAAATTTACCTGCTTGGGATTTGTCTCTGTATTTCTAGGTAATGATCTTTGAGGTCTTGTATTTTGTTCCCCTACAATTTGACCCCACTGCAACCCTAGATTTCTCGTAAGCAATTGTTGACTATTCAACTCAGCTACAAACTCTGCCTGTTGTGTCTTAATTTCAGTTACAAATTGTGCTTGTTGAGCCATAAACTGCTTCATTAATTCCTCCATATTGCTAGATTGAGTAGTCTCCTGAGTATTCTGAGTTGGCTGTGGATTTGGTTGCACTTGTCCCTTGTACTTATTTTCATTCTGCACCTGATTTCCACCCCATGAGAAATTGGGATGGTTTCTCTAGTTGGGATTATATGTGTTACCAAAATTTTGTTGTCCCTGCCGATTTGCATTCCCCATATAGTTGAAAGAATTTAAATTATCGATGAAAGCATCAGCTACATGCTCACCACTCCCGCAAACCTCACACCAAGAATTTGCCTGTTGGACTATATTCGTTGTAGCTTCTGGTTGAGTAACGCCCAACTTTATGTTATTAAGTTGAGTAATCATATGATTTTGCATGGCTGCGATCTGTTCCTGTAATGCAGTGAACTGATCTACCTCCAATACCCCTACAACCCTTTTAGGAGTACTCTTCAAGTCTGCATACCAGTCAGGGTTCCTTAGTGAAATCCGATTCAACAGTGTGTACAATTCTTCATATGTCTTCTCAAGATCCTGTCCACCTGCTACTTAATCCAAGAGAATCTTCGTGTTTGTCTCTAATCTTTCTATGAAAGTATGCACAACAACATCATTGGATTGATGATGGTGAGGGCAATTTCTGAGCATACCCTTAAATCTCTCCCAAGCTTGGTAGAGATTCTCTCCGTCTTTCTGTCTAAAACTCAAGATTTCACTCCTCAAGCATGCCTTCTTCCCCGATGGAAAGAATCGAATAAGAAACTTTCAAGCTAGATCTTCCCATATAGTGATGGAGAGTGGTGGTTCAGCATGTAACCACCTTTTTACTTTCCCCATTAGAGAAAAGGGAAAAAGTGTCAACCTGACATAATCGAGATTCATCCCTTCAGGAATATATGTATCACTGATTTCTAAGAAGGTTTGTATATGCTGTTGCGGATCTTCGTATGAAAGGCCATGAAAGTGCCCCGCTGAATTCAACAATTGCACCATATTTTGCTTCAATTCAAATCTACCTCCTGGTTCAGGCTTTAAAATACTGCTCATCACATGGTTCGTGAGTGGGATTGCCACTTCACGAACAGGTCTTGTAGCTTGTTGAGCAAGAACAACTGGTATAATGAGAAAGACAGGAGGTGGAACATTTCCAGCATTTGGATCAATCGGTTCATTTCGTTGTTTAGCCATTCTTCGCCTTTGTTGAAAGATTTTCTCTGATTCTTGAAAAGGCTCTACCAATTCTTTATCTCTCGCCAGTCTTGGATTCAGCTAAACTTGCAAAAATTCAGCCTCTAAGATGAAGTTGTTAACACCTAAACTTAATATCAAAAATAAAAAAAATTAGTAATTTACTAATTATATTAGTTCCCGGCAACGGCGTTAAAAACTTGTTGTGGCTCAGACTCACATGCAAGTGCACGTGATCGTACAAGTAATATAGTGATCCAGTAACTCAGATATCATTCCGACAAGGACTAGACAATTAGAAATTCAACCAACTTTTAGTTTTAGACAATGATATTAAAGTGTTTTAACGTATCAAGATGATTCTTTGAGATTGAGAATAAAAGTATAAATAATTAATTAAGAAATAAGGGTTAATGATAGAGCAAAGCAAGCAATGGTTGTAAACAGTTATGATAAGAATTCAAGGGTTGAGGCTTCTTGAACAATCATACAGATCTCTATTCTTATAGTAGTCTTCTTGGTTATTGGGTTGTTGGTTCGCAAGGTTTAGGCAACAACCTTGGTCTCCCGACCTAAAATCTTTTATCTATTGAATATTGTAGCTACAACTCCCGTAGATATGAAACTATTCTTCTAGATTCATAAAGTTATCTTCTTGTAAGTGAACCAAACAAGGATTCTAGGTATAATATCCCTATCCTAGATGCTAATTTAGACCCCTTATTTTATAAAAGGGTAAGAACCTTGCTCCTTAATTTCCTCATTCTAATCTACGATTCTCCTCCCGGATTCACATAGAAATATAAATTTATTCTAATGGCGGCTAGGAATTAAAATATTAAGCTCAAGAAATTAAGAACAACCCAAGATGATAATCCAAAAAAAGAAACTACTATAAAAAATATTAAAGAGTAATCATGTTCTTGGCCTCAACCCCAAAACAAGGGTATTTAGCCACTCATGTTTGAATTAAACATCAAAAATAAGTAAATAATCATACCCAAAATTAATCTTGAGGTAAAGAAGTTCAAAAGAAATAATAAGAACCCTAAAAAGAAGAAATCTATGCTTTTCCGCCGTTGTTGTGCCTACCAAAAGTGTTTGGAATTGTGCTAACGTGTTCCTTTTATACTTGGAAAAATTTTACAAGGTCTAAAACCATGATACGATGCATCGCTAATTTCGTTGATCCAACTAACGCGTCACGTCAACATCGTGTTGTCACACTAGAATTCATCTTTGAAAATCAAACTAAGTCATATTCTTCACCACACAACACGACGCGTTGATATCGCTTCATGTCACTGGAATTTGTCCTCAAAATTTGACTAAGTGTCAAAGATTTAAGCATCGACGCGACGCGTTGACATCGCATCGATGCACTGGAAATTGCACACGTAGAATTCTTTAAGGCACAGAACTTATACATTGACATGACGCATTGACATCGCTTTGATGCACTGGAAATTGTTCTTTATATTTTTGCTAAGGCACACATCTTTCCAGTTGATGCGACATGTTGAGATCGCATCGCGTTACTAGATTTTTTCTCCAGTTCCTTTCTTCCTTCTCATCAATCCTCAACTTCTTTATTTTCTCTTTACTTTCGTGCATCTCCATATGTTTTTGACTTTTATCCACATGGTCTTTCACCTCTTCATGATGTGTATCAGATTTTCTTCCAAATCCATAGAAAATTAACCCTGTATATTTAATCACATCGGTTAGCCACAAAACACAATTTAACTCATAATTTAATATAATTAGAACACTATTTATTCTCAAAACAAGTCCAAATATGGGTCAATCGCGGTGTTTGGAGATATAAATACACCTAAGATCATGAGATAATGAGTGAATTAACCTTTTGGGAGGCTAAATTTCATGTTAAGGCTGAAGTTGAGGGGAAAATAACCTAATTACCCCCACAAACCAGTAACTTAATACACAAAATATACCCAGTGATGCATAAGGCGATGAGATACATCAATGGTAATAACGCGATTACCGACGCGCCACGTTGATGGTGACAATGCGATAGATAATGCGATGCATCCTGATCACGTAGGGTTGATGTTTTGGTCATTCAAACGTGCCTCAAATGATGTTCGAAATTTTTGAAACTCGTTCTACATGACCTATAGATAACCCTGATCATGAATCAATTTAAAAATCGGCAATCTAAGGCCGGAACGATCGAAAATAAAATCATTGAAGTATCGAGGCCAAAAATAAGACTAAGTGTCAACACTTCGCTAAAATTTTCTAAGTCAGGGACCTCTTTTGGCATGCTATATAGGGCTGAAACGGGCTAGGAATTTACGGGGTCTTACATCTAAATTTGCTTTGAGCGCAGTCTGCTTAGCTTTGAATAACTCCTTTCTGTTTGTAGCTTCAATTAGAATATGAGTTATTATTTCCTCAATAGTAAAAATTTTTTGCTTATGTTTCAAGTTATTTTTATAGTCATTCAATGATTCGGGCGATTTTTAATCAACACTCCAGCAGTAAATTTTTCTGGCAAAGCGATGTCCTCAACCTTCAAATCTTCTAACAATTTTTTATATTCATTTATTTGAATTTTCATTTCTTTCACATCACTCATTTTCCAATTGTAAAATTTTTCAACCACAAAATTTTGTTTGGTTACATCTTCAGTCGTGAATTTCTTAATTAAAGCTTTCCAGATGACTTTTGCTTCTTTTCAACTGCAATATACATCAAACAGTTCATTAGAAATTATTTGTAAAATAGTATGGCGACATACCTTATTGGCGTATTGCCATGATTCTAAAATTTGGTTGTAAATGTTTGTATCAGGTTGTGTTTGTGACAAAGCATATACAGCCCCATGGAAATCAAGTAGTGAAAAAATTTGTTCTTGTCATCTTTTAAAGTTTTCATTAGAAAATATTTCAATAGTTGAAACATCAGGAAATGACTTAGCATATGGTAGAACAACCGGAACAGAAGTATTAGGAGTTGCGTCAGTAGTAGAGGTACCAGGAGTAGAATTATTTTCCATAGTTTCTTAGATTATTGGGGAATAATGGTAAAATAACAATAGCAATATTATTTAACTGTTAACAATCATAATATAATAATAATATTATAATCGATATAATAATTATAATAGTAATATAATTTCGTATTGATAAGTTAATAATATTGAATATTCAATAAATATTATTACGATATTATATTAATTATACTTGAGTCGTGCTAGGCACTGTCCGATGAAACTATTTTAGCAGCGTGAAATATTTCTTCAAGATTAAACAAGCACTTCCCTGATTAATTAGAGAATATTTTGAGTTAAATAAGTTTCCCCTAATTAACCAAAGGATACAGGAATCAACAAAATTATTAATACAAATACCAACAAGTTAATTTAGATAGTGGTATAACTAATAGAGCCCTTTTGTTAAATATATAGCAATAAAAGGAAGGGGTGAAAGAGGAGTAAAATATTAAAGTAAAGTAAATTAAAATTTGGTTGCTTTTGCAGTAAAGTTTGAGGGGTATTTATAGTGTAATGAACAAGTGAGCTATTGACAAGTGTTATGACACTTTTCTGCCAACCAATTTAAGAAGAGCCACTCTTTAACGTATTGGTGACAAGTGTTTGCCAAATGTCAAAACAATGACATGCAAATATATAAATTATCCTCCTTTCCAAGTAATAAAATTCATGATTTTTTAAATACACTTCTATAATGATATTTAAAATACCAATAAATTATTTTGAAATAAATAATTTTTCTACATATGTTACTTCCTCTTTCTTAAATATTTGAATAAAACTCATAACATTAGTTGAGTTTATTTCTTTGCGTTTTTATACCATTGCCAATCTGTAAAATCATAATTACAAATTCAATATTTTTCGTTATTAGAATCATGTTGTTGGAATTCTTTTTAATAAAAAAATGGTGTATTTCTTCTACAAAATATTTCTTAGTAAGTTCAAGTTTGAAATGATAGTAGATTATGAGGTAAAAATATTTTTATTATATTTATTAATTTATTTATTGAATTTTCCCTTGTTCGAATTTGTATTCTTTTGTTCATTATGTTGAGTAAAAGTAATTTCACTATAAATTTTAACAATGTAAAAATATTTATTTTCAAGTGCATATTTATGTACCAAAAAAATTAAGCTCTTCAATCTAAAATCTTATGGTAATTAGTGCAACTATGTAACGGCCTGGGAGTACACCCTAGACGCCACATGTTGTTTATGGTCACGTGTGACCACAAGCTAACCCATGAGCTGGTACCTGTTATGAGTCCTGAATAATAATAACAAAATACACATATGTGGAATAACTGAATTTGCCATAAGATTTTAAAAACTAAAATATTTCTGAATCATGTCTGAAAACAACTAGCAGAAAACAACCGTCTGAAAACTAATAAAAGTAATGACAAACTAACTGATTGTCTGAAGTGTCCGAAAGTCTCTAAAACTAAATGAATAAGAGTTGATGGGACAAGCCCCAACTAACTCCAACTAACTACTGAAATGAAAACACTGAAATTAACGAAACTGGTCCTCGAAATATGAGGACACACCACTGCTACTGCTGCTGATGCGCTGGAATGTCTAAGTGTGGTGAGAAACCTGAGCGTCCGTACCTATGATATAAGACATCATAACGCAAGAAACATGCATGCGGTCAGTACTTTGAATGTACTGGTATGATAGATAAGGTTAGGCAGTTATGCATGGGTTATGTGCATGACTAATAACTGACTGAATGAGTAGCATGAGGTAACTGAATAATTGATATGCATGCGTGAGTGCTGTAAAATCTAAGAATGCATGACCAAACATATAACATGATTTTAAAATAGTCTGTAAACTAAAATACTAAAATTTGATAATTGAATAACTGATAAACTGTATGTTATGGTCGAGCAAAACTGAACTGAGTTCTGGAATGAATACTGAAACTGAAACTGTGGGAGGTATCATCTAATCGACATGCCCTAAATCTGAGCATATAAGGGTCTAACTTGTGACCCCAGTTAGAAGGGTACTAGTACAATGCCACAGGTACTAACTACGGTTGGGTAAACCCTAAACTAGCAGGAAGACACCTTGTCAACCCTAAACTAACAGGAAGACTCATGAGATATGTGTCAACCCTAAACTAGCAGGAAGACATCTCAAACCTACGTTGGCTACGTAGTTCTGTAACTTAGGGATTTCTAATAAGGGTCAAACCCTATACTAATAGGAATGTCCCCATCACTGGGTTCGCTCGGTGCTAAATCCTACTCCCAACTAAACTGACACTGATTACGGGACAAAACTAAATTTAACTAGAGAAGGAACTGACTCGAATTACTGAACTGGTTTAAGTTTGACTGACACGATAACTGACTAAACTGATAATCCTCATACGTGTCTGAAACCATTCTGAAAATATGAAGACTATGTAAACAGCTAAATTTTGGGTATTCATAACCCCCAGGACTCGATAACAATAATGACAGGGACACATGAAAGCTTTGAAACCATGGGAGGAAATCATTTTTCACAATTATTCACTTAAGCATTTCATCAAATACATAAGGGTCAACACTTTAACATGGGGGTGATTTTAAACATGATAAGATAGCATGTTCACATGACCAAATCATAAACTGAGGGTTTTATTTTGAATTCGCATGAACATAATATGAAAACCATAATATTTAAAACATACTATAATACATTCCACATGGAAACAATTAAAATCATAAGTTGAAACGAAATCAAATTACCAAGGTATAGATAAACATACTTCAGCTTTCAAACTTGTAAGGGATATTTCTATCAAACTCTTGAAAATGTAATACATGATCAAAATTCATAAGAGTTTCATGGAGGTAATTCATTGTAAGCATGTAATTTTATTGTAAACATGTAATAAGTAGTTATTGTTCAAAACTCAATCATTTAGGTATTTCATCAAACACATGGGGTTCAAGAGTTAAAGCATGGTAATAGTTAAACATGAGACAATAACATAATTTCACTACTAAAATTCATGGATTAAGGTTATGACATGAAAAAATCACCCTTCGAACGTGTTATGGACAAATTCCATCGTAATCAATTTATAAACATGATAAGTGTCGAGATTCAGGAAAGTTTATGGATATAATTTTTAATAACATGTAAATATCAAAACTTTAAAATTGAAAACGGATTCTTGGACTCCATGGGTGAAAAGGACCCGTGGATGAACATCTAACATACCTTAACGACGGAGAAATTACGGAACGATTGAACCTTTGAGCTTGATTATGCAAACCCTAGTTGTTTTTCTCCTATTGTGTTTTAGATGATAAACTGATAATGTTATTAGTGTTAAAACATGTTTAGGATCTATAAATATCATGTATTTATGCTTAGGGACGTTTAAGAGGTGTCAAATGACTTAGTTTCCCTAGAAATAACTCAAAAATGAAATCTCTAGGTCGTTGTGCCATGGGGTTTGCGTCGCACAAGCTATGGCAAACCTTAAGGTTTGCGTCACACACTTTATGGGAAACCTTAAGGTTTACATCGCACATCCTATGGCAAACCCTTTCCAGTGAACGTTCTCGATTGTTAGGCGACGCATACCCCTTTGCAAAGCCATAACTTTTCGTTTGGGTGTCGGATTAAGGCAAAATTCATATCGTTGAAAAGATAATTCTATTATCGACAATTTGGTGGGTTTTATTCTGCCAAATTTAACATATACATAAATTTATACTCATTCAAAGATGATCCTTGTGAAATCGAACACCAAAAATTAGCCGAATCAAGGGCTCATAGTTCACTTTGCTCTAAGTAACACTTATGAATATCTTTAACACCTCATAATATTTCTTCACACTAGGTTAATGATCATGAAACATGGATCCAAGCATGAATCACGGGATTAGAGTTTACACTCGTAGGAGCGAAGGTCCGTTTTCTAGTTTAGAAGCGTACGGGGTATTACAATATCTCCCCCTTGGAAACATTTATCCTCGAATGAGGTTGTTTATGCTGAGAATACTGAAGAATCTGAGATCATATACTGAACATGCATGAATGGAAACATGAGAACATAACTTGGTCTGAAACATGATACATGAACTGAATATCATGAACTAAACTGATTTTCTTGGATACATTCCATGACATAAGAATGGTTATAAGGCTCTCATTGGTTATGCTGAGAATACTAAAGAATATGAGATCATATACTGAACATGTATGAATGGGAACATAAGAACATATCTCGGTCTGAAATATGATACATGAACTGAATATCATGAACTAAACTGATTTTCTTGGATACAGGCCATGACATGAGAATGGTTATAAGGCTGAGATATAAACGAGAGAGTAAACTTATGAGTACCTATTATATCAAGCACGATATTGTTACGTGTATATAATATGGGAGGTTTAGTACATGAAAGCTCGGGGAATTATAGTGCATCTCCCCCTTGGGATATTATGTCACCCGAAAGATACTGACGTGGCTGAAATACTGAAGAAAGACTGAGATGATGTACGGAACACTTACGAACTAAATCATGACTGAATATCTGGAATGTGAAACTGAGGTCTGAGGAATAGAGGGTCAATGACATGAATTCATCAAAGAGGTTTGAGCAAGGACTTGCATGACATGAATCTAAATTTTGTTGATCATTAAGAGTGTAGCATGAGTACTGGAACTGAACTTACTGTAAAGCATGAGTACATGATTCATGAGCTGCATGACCTGAATTTGGAGTTCATAAAGTTATGGAACATGATCCGTACTGCTGAGCAAACTGGAACTCTACTAGGAACTGGGAGAATACAAGATTTTTTATAAGTTGCACAAATATGAGCTATGATCATAGAGATGACATGTAAGGCATGAGTAGATATCGTTATAACTGAAGCACAAAGACTAAAATAAGAATGGATCAGGCATCTTCCTCCCTACAACTTTTCACACATACTGGCATCACTACTAGGATCTGAGAGCCTGACTTGGTTACTCGTCCTACCATCTCCCCATTAGCTTAAAGACATCATTCTAAGTCCGTGGTACTAGACGGTAAGAAGGGCTTTACTAGAGTATTAGGACTAACACCAAATTTAACCACTATTTAAGGGGTTAAAAAAAGGTAGTTAAGTTTCGGGGTCTACTAAAACATACACAAGACTATGAAAGGATTTTAATGTACCCGTAACCGCATCAGGAGAACTTTCCTAATCATGTCATGACTGGAGTGCATAAATTCTATTCTGGCATTGACCACTGATGGCACGAAAAGTGGCACCCTGCTGAGTCGGGCGACCTACTGGAGCTAAGGGACGACTGTGCTGACTCCGTGGACCAACCTTAGTACTTTTTTTTTACTCTGTGTCCTGGCTCTCCACATCCAAAACACACATCACAACCAGCTCTACACACACCTTTATGATTCCTACCATATTCATCGCAAAACGGATGGGTACAACCATTGTTCCCACTACCATGGGTCTTGGAGCCTGGCGCCCCATCTCGACTATCATTCCTGAACTTTGGTACTGAAGCACTAGCTGAATATTGAGTTGGGGATGAAAACATCTGACGAAACTAAGAATGTTTACCACCCTCTAACCCTGGCAGAGCAAAACTAAAATTGCCTGTCTTAGCCCTCTTACTCTCTCTCTCTTTCTCCTTAGCCTTCTCCTCCTCGATCTGCTGAGCATGGAATATAAGCCTAGATAAGTCCATCTCATTAATCAACATAGCAGTCCTACACTCTTTGACTACACTATCAGCTACAACAGAAACAAACTTACTCATTCTAGACCTGTTATCAGACACCACATTAGGAGCATACCTCGCCAACTAAGTGAACTTAAGCGAATACTCCTTCACACTCATACTACCCTGTTTCAGATTAATAAACTCCATCACCTTATCTTTCCTTAACTTTAAAGGAAATAACCTGTCTAAAAAGGTCGTGGCAAACTCCTCCCACTCTATAGGCCCTGTATCTACGCATGTATCCTCTTTTTACTACTTATACCAGGTATGAGCTACATCCTGCAACTGGTAAGCATCCAACTCCACACTCTCTCTAGAAGGGACACCCATAATATCAGTAACTTTCTAAACCATTTCAAGAAACTCATGCGGATCCTTATCAAACTTGAATCCCAAAAATAAAGGAGGATTCATCCGAGTGAAATCCCAAATTATAGCTGCGGCGGTATTAGCCACTAGATTGGTTGGGATAACAGCCTGCTGGTTGTTCTGAGTTGTTACTAAGTGGGTTGAAGTGGTGAATGTATCTTTGAACTCGGCATGGAAAACATGCTCATTCAGGGGATCTTCCTAAACGGGCGGAGGTGCGGGCTGATTTCTATTTCTTCTTTTATTAGTCTTTCTGGGAGGCATGTTCTAAAAATGGGAAGAAGATTGAATTAGAAAGAGAGTTTAAATTAATCTCATGCTCATTTGCACGACATGAACACTGAAAGAAGGGAAACTCTTCCTAAAATGATTTGTAGCCTCTTGTTCATAAGTATGGCGCACTTCACACCCATGCACAAGACTCTACTCAACATGGATTCCAGACTCCCTAGGAAACTTTAAAAACTTAGGCTCTAATGCCAAGTTTGTAACGCCCCGGGAGTACACCCTAGATGCCATACGGTGCTTACAGTCACGAGTGACCACAAGCTAACCTATGAGCTAGTACCTATTATAAGCCTTGAATAATAATAACAAAATACACATGTATGGCATAACTGAATTCACCATAAGTTTTTAAATACTAAATCATTTTTGAATCATAAGTCTGAAAACAACTATCTGAAAATTGATAAAAGTAATGACAAATCGCCTGCCTGCCTGAAGTGTCCGAAAGCCTATAAAACTGACTGAATAAGAGTTGATGGTACAGGACCCAACTAACTCCAACTGACTACTGAACTAAAAACACTGAAATAAGTGTAACTATCCCTCGAAATATAAGGACTCACCACTGTTGCTGCTGAAGCACTGGAATGTCTAAGTGCAGTTAGGAACCTGAGCGTCCGAACCTATAATATAAGACATCATAGCGTAGGAAACTAGTATACGATCAATACTTTGAATGTACTGGTATGCTAGATGAGGTTAGGCAGTAGTTATGCATGGGTTATGTGCATGAGTAACAACTAACTTAATGAGTAGCATGAGGTAATAGAATAACTGATATGCATGCGTGAATGCTGTAAAATTTTAGAATGCATGACCAAGAATATAACATGATGCTAAAATAGTCTGTAAACTGAAATACTGAAATCCAATAACTAAATAAATGATAAACTGTATGCTATGGTCGAGCAATACTGAATTGAGTATTGGACTGAATACTGAAACTGAAACTGTGGGAGGTATCATCTAACCGACATGCCCCAAATTTGAGCTGATAGGGGTCCAACCTGTGACCTAGTTGGAAGGGTGCTAGTACCATTCCATGGGTACTAACAATGGCTGGTTCAACCCTAAACTAGAAAGAAGACACCTTGTCAATCCTAAACTAGTAGGAAGACTCATAAGATATGTGTCAACCCTAAACTAGCAGGAAGACATCTCAAATCTACGCTGGCTACGTAGTTCTGTAACTCAGGGATTGCTACTAAGGGTCAAACCCTAAACTAACAGTAATGCCCCCATCCTTGGGTTCGCTCAGTGCTGAATCCTACTCCTAACTGAACTGACACTGATTACAGGACTAGACAAAGTTTAACTAAAGAAGGAACTGACTCGGATTACTGAACTGGTCTAAGTTTGACTGGTGTCTGAAACCATTATGAAAATACTAAGACTAAGTAAACAGCTAAATTTTGGGTATTCATACCCCCCAGGACTCGATAACAATAACAACAGGGACACAAGAAAGCTTTGAAATCATGGGAGGAGATCATTTTTCACAATTATTCACTTACGTATTTCATCAAACACATAGGGGTCAACACTTTAACATGGGGATGATTTTAAACATGATAAGATAGCACATTCACATGACCAAATTATAAACTGAGGGTTTTATTCTGAATCGTATGAACATGATATGGAAACCACAATATTTAAAACATACTATAATGCATTCCACGTGAAAACAATTGAAATCATAACTTGAAACGAAACCAAATTAACAAGGTATTGATAAACATACTTCAACTTTCAAACGTGTAAGGGATCTTTCTATCAAACTCTTGAAAACATAACACATGATTGAAATTCATAAGAGTTTCATAGAGGTAATTCATTGTAAACATGTAATTTTATTGTAAACATGTAATAAATAGGCATTCTTCAAAATCCAATTATTTAAGTATTTCATCAAACACATTGGGTTCAAGAGTTAAAGCATGGGAATAGTTAAATATGAGATAATAACATAATTTCACTACTAAAATTCATGGGTTAAGGATATGCCATGCAAAAATCACCCTTCGAACGTGTTATGGACAAATTCCATTGAAAACAATTTGTAAGCATAATATAGTGTCGAGATTCATGGAAGTTTTGTGGATATAATTCTTAATAACATGTAAAAATTAATACTTTAAACTTGAAAATGGATTCTTGGACTCCATGGGTGAAAATGACCCAGGGATGAACATCTAACATACCTTAACGACAGAGAAATTACGGAAAGATTGAACGTTTGAGCTTGATTGTTGAAACCCTAGTTGTTTTTTCTCCTCTTGTGTTTTAGATGATAAACTGATGATTTTATTAGGGTTAAAATGTGTTTAGGATCTATAAATCTCGTGTAGTTATGTTTAGGGACGTTTAAGAGGTGTCAAATGACTTAGTTGCCCTCGGAATAACTCAAAAACAAAATCTCTATGTCGTTGTGCCATAGGGTTTGCGTCACACAATCTATGTCAAACCTTAAGGTTTACATCGCACATCCTATGGAAAACCCTTTCCAGTGAACGTTTGAGATTGTTAGGCGACGCACACCCCTTTGCAAAGCCATAACTTTTTGCTCGGGTGTTGAATTAAGGCAAAATTGGTATCATTGGAAAGCTAATTCGATTATCTACAATTTGGTGGGTTTTATTCTGCCAAATTACACATATAAGTAAAGTTATAGTCATTTAAATATGACCCTTTTTAACTCGAACACCAAAAATTGGCCGAATCAAGGGCTCTTAGCTCACTTTGCTCTAAGTGACACTTATGAATATCTTTCCCGCCTCATAATCTTTCTTCACACTAGGTTAATGATCATGAAATGTGGATCCAAGCATGAATCACGGGACTAGAGTTTACACTCGTACGAGCAAAGGTCCGATTTCTAGCTTAGAAGCGTACGGGGTATTACAAAATAGAGTGTTTACAAACAAATGTATTTGACTCCTTAGTTATGGAGATTTTATGCATCTCATTCTCACAACATCATCGATCAACCTAAATCGATATTTTTGACTTAACCTCAATACTAAGTAGTATGAAAGAGTGGTTAGAATCTTTGGAATTTTAAACTCAACCTCAATTCCACCATACTTTTGGAGTCAAACAACATTTCCAACCACTTAGTCGATATGGATATGAATCGTCTATTTCTCCAAGAAAATTGACATTCTCTTGTAGAAAGTTGTCCCAATCCCAATATAATCGACATAAGATTGAAGGGAGCACACTCTCGACATGTAGGCACAATTTCTAAAATATGCAATAGGAGCACCAAACATTGTTTGACCTATTTTTGCGATATTGTTGATTTATTGAATATTTGTTATATGACGATACTTGTCTACTTGTTATTTGATTTATATTGTGTACATGCTATTAAATTGAGTTGGCCTATGATACCTATCAGTACATAGTGGTTTTTATTGATACTTCTCTGTATCTCTCTTTTGTCGAGTGCAGAAAGTATTCCAGAGGCTCAGACACGACCTTACCTCTGGAGTTTGATAGCAGATCTTGATCCAAGGGTGGTCACTCCGTCTCCAGGCTTCCATAGGTCATCTTATTTGTTCTTGTCCATCTTTCGGGCAATGAAATATTCTTTATGTACTATACTTTTGGATATTTCTTTAGACATGATCTTTGTTAGAAGTTCTTGTACGATGACTTTGGGGTCTTGGAGATTTTAGTGAGTAGCTTGTTGATTTTCTCATTGATAATGATTAGCTCTAGATTATTGGTATCAAGTTGGTTTTATGATAATATCGTTTTAATATTGACTAAGTGATTGGATAATGATTCGGTTTAAATGGTTCTCCCACAGGAAGATTTGTGTGGGTGCCACTCATGGCCTTTTGGGTCGTGACATTACCTTTTTTCTATGAAATATTATTAATTTTGTAATACTTATATGACTTATAGCAAATAATTAGGGGTGATATAATAAAATTACGATTGAAGCAACTGAAGGAGACATTATAAATGCCTTTTTTACCTTTTTTATTAAATATTATTAATTTTCTAATACATAAATCAATTATAATAATGAATTAAGGGTGATATAGTAAATTCACAATCAAAGCAGCTGAAGTTGTCAACACCAGCATACATGTCGACCCTAAGCTCTTCTCTATCCACTCTTCTATTATAGAGTAAAATATAAAATTTGTAGCACTTTTTATATCACTTTCAAATAAAAATTGTCCCAATTTATGCGAGACTGAATAAATTTTGAGAATCAGTCGATTTTTTAATTATGTTTTGTAAATAACTTAAAATTGATTATTGTGATTCATAGTATTTTTTTACGTAAATCCCAAATAAACATAAGTAATTTTGGAGATATAAAAGGGCGAAATAGTAATTTCGCAAACTGGCCCTAAGCTTTCCAAATAGAAATAAGTGGGATTTTGAGGAGCTTATTTACAATTTTTGAAATTTGAGCCTAAGCTCCTCCCATTCTTATTTTTATGTCTTTAAAATACTTTAAGTTGTTAAGTATTATTATTTATAGTACTTTTATATTATTTTTAAATAATTATCCCAATTTATGCAACACCGCACGAATTTTGAGAAGCAATTGATATTTTTAATCATTTCTTTTAAACATTTTTAAATTGATTATTGTAATGTATAGTATTTTTATACGTAAATTTTAAATAGATATAAGTAATTCTACAGAAGTCCTCAAATAACAATAAGTAGGATTTTGAAGAGTTTCGTTGCTATTTTTGAAATTTCTTAAATAATAATAAGTGAAATTTTGAGAAGCTTAATTGTCATTTTAGAAACTCCTCAAATAATAATAAATGAAACTTTGAGAAGTTTAGTTGTCATTTTTGAAAAACGACCCTAAGCTCCTCTATTCGCTCTTATTATATAGAGTAATATGGATTTAGCTCCTCTCCATTTCTTTTATCTTCAGTTTTTTCAAGTTTCTATTTAGATGTGTGACATCTATGCTACTTAAATATGATCAAAGGTCTAGATTAATTAGTTTTTTTAACTAAAGAAGTATACTAATTAACCATGATTAAAAGAAGAGATATTGGTATTTAAATTTTCCAATTTTGGTAAGAAAATATCTATTTTTCAAAATTTTGATACAGAATTGAATTGCTTCAATTGAACAACATTAAACTTTTGATATAAATTGATTTCTTCCATAATTTTATTACAACTTTTCTTTTTTAAGAAAAAATATTCTATCTATTTTTGAAAAAGTTTATCTAACAAAAAAAATTATTTTATATTTCTTTGACATTTTTGATGGCAAAGTAATTTTAAATACTTTTTATTTAATATCTAAATGGTGGAAATCTTATTTTATGATTTATAATTTGTTTTTCATCGTAAACTAACTTATTTAAATGTTGATTTGAATTGGCAGAAAATTAGTCTACAAAGAAATTAAAAAAAGTTATGAATAGAAAAAACAAGTTATGTATAACTAACGAAAACGATTTATTGTGGTGCTAAACAATTGTGAGATGTTTTTTTTTAAAAGTTAAAATGGGATAAACTTAAAGAGATTTAAACGGCAGTAGTATATATATCTTTTTAACCATGATTAAGGCACTTGATTACTTAAAAGTCTATATCATTAATATTTAAATAAGACAAGTATCATAAATCTAAGGGACAAGTTGGGGAAAATGGAGAGATGAGAAATGGAGAGGAGCCGGATCGGAGTAATATAGAAGTAATATATCAATTTCTCGACTTTTTCATTTTTTTTTTGGATTTTTTTATTCCTTTGCAAAAATTCAAGCTCCACTAGATAGTAGTATATGTAAAAACTTGGGATATTTACATCAAACCAATAGATATATGATCATGTGATTTGAACTACACTATCTCCCCCAATCATAGTTTTTAGTATTTAGTTTTATCTCATTAAATTATTTAACCACAATAATTTGTTGCGATTCAATAAATGTAAACACACGATGCACATAAATTTCTATCTTTTGAGTACAGTGAACAAATTAGTAATGGTCATAAAATATTATGCAAGTATATTATTTTCCATCAATATTCATTTCGCGAAGGGTAAAATAGGAACCATACAATCAAATTTTTCTGTAACGTCACCTCGTTATAACTGCATTCCATTATAGTGGCCTGATTTTCTTCGAAATTATTTTTTCAGCTAATGTTTTACCTCCATCGGCATTCTACCTACAACAACAATGATGTGTAGTGGTACAGTTTTTGTAAAATTATCTTTCTATAACAATATACTCAAATATTATATAATAATATTATTTGTAAGAAATATATTATGTAAAAAATAAAATATTATAATATTTTTTATAATCATCATTAGTGTCATTCACACTGTAAATTTCAAGTATAAATAACTACTTCACGAGGAAAAGTACTAACGTTTGCCTGTTTTATATTCACATTCTTTATAATTTTGCACATTTTTATTTATAATAACTAAATGAGATTTGAACGTTAAATGTCAGTATATATATGACCAAATCTTTCTATAATAATCATGAAATTTTAGGACAAACACTATCACTACAAAGAGCTTTGACTGTAATTATAAACCATTGATATCTGTGCTATCTAGTCTTAAATTAAAAAATAGTATTCCTCATTACCAATTTTAGCAATTATCACTAACTGCGGTAAAACGGATGGAACAATATCCCTCATGAGTCACGATCACCTGAGGATTTTTGAGAAGTATCGTGCATATATGATTGAGGCATACCATCTAATAAAATAATTCTAATTAGAAAGAATATGCAATGTTTAATTAAGATATTTACATGTTGACAATGATACAAGGAAATAAACTCAATTAATATTATATACATTTGGTTTAAATACTTCAAAAAAAGGGATTAAATCTCAAAGGTACATTTAACAAAGTTGATGGAAGCACAATGACAAACAATAGCTAGCGTATTCTGTATTCCACCGCCTCTATTATTACTTTTCTATTATTGTATATATTTCTTTTAAATTTTTGGGTTTTAGTTTTTAAGTAGGTTGTTAGCATATGAGTGAATAGAATATTAGTCAAATGCATAGATCTAGAAAGATTTGGTTCTTCTATTCTTTTGTATATATACATGTATAACTACACATCAATCACATGTATAACTACACATCAAACACGAAAGAAATACAAAAAAAATTCTCTCAATATCCCCTTTTTTCTGAATGGCATCATAGCATTAGGGTAAAGTTCCTCGCTCATATATTTTCTTCTCGTTTATGCATTTAAGTCATCATGGTTGATCAAATCGATTTCACATTCAGGATAGAGAAACCACTCCTCTTCTAGATTCACATTCTGCATCTAATGCTAGTATTTGGGTCACTATTCCTAATACTATTTTTGATAATTCGCACCCTATTTACATTCATCCTTTATATGCTCCTAGTATGACCTTAGTCAGTTCAGTTTTTGAAAGAAAGAGGTATGGTATATGCAGAATGGGGATACTTATTGCTTTGTCTGTTAAAGAAACAAAGTTGGTTTTATAGATGGAACCATTGTTCAACCCAATTCAGTTTCTGAGCACTTCAAATATCGTCTCGCTGCAACTACATGATTATTTCTTGGTTGTTGAACTCTTGGAAGAGAAATAGTATAGAGTGTTCTCTTGTCATGATCCAAGTCTATACCTTAGTCGTGAGCCATAACTAGCTGTGCGCTTGTGGTCTGTAAGGACCCTTGACAGAACATATCTATAGAGTAATGTAAATAATAAAATTGAAGCGGAAACATTAATAGTGATTATGAGTGTAAGACCCCGTAAAGTCCTAGTCCATTTCACTCCTATATAGCATGCTAAAAGAGGTCCCCGACTTAGAAAATTTTTTGCTAAGTGTTAAGATTTAGTCTCATTTTTTACCTCGATCTTTCCGGCCTTAGATTGTCGATTTTTAAATTAATTCATGATTAGGGTTATCTATAGGTCATCTCGGACATCATTTGAGACATGTTTGGATGACTAAAACAGTGAGCCGAGCGATCAGGACGCATCACGTTGGCTATCGCGTCGTCACCATCGACGCGGCGCATCGATCATCGTATCGCGTTGATCGACGCGGCGCGGCGCCTGTCGCATCACTGGGCACGTTTTTGTTTATTAAATTACGGGTTTGTGGGGGTAGTTGAGTCATTTTCCCCTTACATTATTCAGCCATAACACGAAATTAAGCCTCCCAAAAGGAAAATTCTCTCAAGACCAAAACCAAGGTTCATCAAAGTTCAAGTCCTAATCTCAAGAATTTACCAACAATTCTCACAAATTCAGAAACCAAGGTATGTTAGGTGTTCATCCTTGGGTTCTTTCCACCCTTGGAGTTCAAGAGTCCTTTTTCAAAACTTAGATTATGATTTACATTCTTGAATGGAATTGTGTTCATGTATGTGTTGTTGTGTGGGTTTCAAGCCAAGAAGATTTTGAGTTTCATGTAAATAAACTAGAATGTGTGTTGGTTTATGTAACCCTCATGTTAAATCTTTGAAATCTGATGTTGAATGTGGTAGTCATGACATTCATATATTGCTCATTCTCATGTACAAGATTTATGCATCCTATGTGTTTGACAAAATTTCTATGTGAATGAATTGTGCATGGTAACCTAGGTGTGATGCTTTTAAAGTCAATATGGTTCCATTTTCTATCCTATCGAGTCCTGGGGTATTGAATAGCCGAAATTAGCTGTTTATCTAGTCTCCAATTGAAATACAATGATTCTGTAGTATCCCGAACAATAACAGTCAGTCAGTTAACAGAATCAGTGTGGGATCAGTCAAGCCTAGTACAGTCTAGTGATCAGTTCAAGTGTCTATTCAGTTGGGAGTAGGATTCAGCATCGAGCGAACCTAGGGATGGGGGCATTCCAACCAGTAGAGGGTTTGACCCTTAGTAGCAGTCTGTAATGCCCCGAGTCTGTACCCCGGACGTAACACGGTGCTTACGATCCCAAAGGACCACAAGCTAACCCATAATTGATACCTGCTGTGAGCACTGAATAGTAATACTGTAATAATGCAGAAGTATAACTGAAATGCCATAAGGTTCACAAACCACTACAATATTTTTGGCCTAAGGCCACTCTTGTAAAGCGTGGCCTAAAATAGCAGAAAGTGTGATCTTTGATCAAAGGCTATACTTTCGAACTTTAGGCAACACTTTTTTGGGGTGGCCTAAAGAGGCGTAACCTTTGATCAAAGGCCAGACTTTTCAAGTGTTGCCATATTAGCTAAATTTAAAAAGCGTGGCCATTAAGGTATAAAGGTCATGTTTTGCAGCTTGCCATCGGCAACACTTTTTTTTGATAAAGCTACACTTACAAGTGTTGTCTTTGTCTTGCTATTTGTCTTTGTCTTGCTATTGGGAACGCTTCACAAGCGTAGCCTTTTGTAGCACCTCTATAATAACACTTAAAAAGCGTTGCCTTTGTTTTACTATTGGGCACGTTTCGCAAGCGTAGTCTTTTGTAGCACCTCTATAACAACACTTAAAACACGTGGCCTTTTCTTTATTACTAGTCATACTTCAAAAATGTAGCCTTTTATACATTCTCTATGACAACACTTGTAAAGTGTAAGTATGTTTTAGCCACACTTTTGAAGTATAGCAATATTGCCTAAAATTTAATAGTTCAAGCCACATTTTACAGAAATGGCATTAGGCATATAAAACATTAGTACGTAATTTCTAATTAAAAAACAATTATTTTGATCGAATAAGCACATTAGATAAACAACATATTTATATATAATCTCACGCACCAATTAGCTAATAAATAATTGAAGTGCATAGATTAGATTTAAAAAACAGAGTCTTACATACTAAATAGAAAACAACATAATAAAAATTTGTACCAAGTTCCACACAAAACCAAATGTATATAAACCTATATCAAAATATTTCAAAAATTCTTCATCATTCACTTCAATCCAGATCAAGTTGAGTTGTGGCGCTCACCATTCAAATTTGAACCCCGCATTGATCCTACACATTCAAAATGAAACAAACGAAGATAAATATACAGAAAGTGTTGAATGAGGAAGTAAGTGAATCCAAAATTTCTTTAATTTAATTCTTTGCTGCAGATTAGCAATATTCTTGAACATCATGTGTTTAAAATAAGCCAAAAAAGGGCACTTGATCAGTAGCCAGCACCTTTCTGGTAATTTACCAACAGAAATCAGATTAGAAGGACAGTTTTGCTAGACTTAATACAGATGATAGAGTAATAGAAGAGGTTGGTTGAACAGTTCCATATCCAAAACTATTACAGGTCGATGAATAAGCTCCAGTAACTGAAGATGTTGCTTTGTGTGATTGAAAGCTAGAGAAAAAACTACGATTACCTATCATAAGACATATTTTATCCAACCCGGCAACGGTACTAACTAAAGTGGATTCCTTCAAGGATTTCTGATATTAAGAGAATTTGATGAACTCTTCAACCGAAACAAAAATTGTGTTACCCTTCTGATTTGTAGTTATATTTCCTTCTTTCTAATTGTTTGAGTTATATTTTCAAACTCAAATCTGTGGCAAGTTCTTCACTAAGGTAAAAGAAAAACCTATGGTTATAAATAGGGGTCTTCTTATAAACAGTCATTTGCCTTGATTTCAGACATTAAAATGTGACGCAATGATACAGTGATGCTTCTAATGAACCAGAAGATTCTCTTGACAAATCTTTGCTAAGTCAAAACTGACAATAAGAAGTCTGAATGACAAAGACAGTGACTTAATAGATCTTACTGAGCAAGAGTCAGAGAATTAAGGAATTAAATAGAACAATTTTAAGGGATTAAGTTTCCCAAAAGCTCAACAGTAACAAGAAAAGGGTAAAAGATCAGTAAAAGCTCTTATTACCTTGGAAGAATGATGAATGTTGTATACCGAAATCATTATATCTTGACCAGCATTGACCTTGTAATTTCTGGGGAGAACATCAGCTACTTGAGCTCTTCTTATTAGAACCTAACAAAAATAGTTCTCCGTAAAATCAGGTTATCAGAAGACAATGAATAACGATAAACTCCGCAAGGAGAAGCATATTGACGAACTTACAGGTGGATGTGGATAAAGTCGGAGAGACTCAATTATGCACTGTGTTAAGAACTTGAGATTCTTCATGTCTTCATAGGTTGGAGCACGTCCTCCCAAAACTGTCAACTTCTTCATGTGCTTTTTCCAAAGCGGAAGGGTACTGCATTAAGAACATAAAATATGAGGGAAGAACAGATTTTCTATAGTCTACATAGTTTTCATTATGCACCATGTTATATTGAACACAAGATTATGAATTATATCAGAAAAGAATATGCTAAGAGGATCGCCATTCCTTTCTAAAGACACCAAAATAACATATCAAACAGTGGAACTTGAATGAAAAAACTGGATTTCCACCCATACAGAGGTAAGAGGGCAACAAAACCTGTTATGAATTCCTAAAGAGCAGAATAATGGTTGAAAGTGATGAAAACATGGTAAACATGCATTACAATAGTGACATCAGGCAATGCGTTTTAACTTTAGAACATACAAATAATACAATTCTTAGCAAATTTTCAAGAAGTATTGTCCTAGGGGTAAGAATGGCATTTATTTTAGTTGCTGGGAGAACCATAATTCACAGCTTTTAAACTCTCTTTTTTAAGGTAATTCACCACATATTACAAGCTAAGACATCTTTTCTTCAAATTCAACCTTTAATCATGTCTCCATAGTGGATGGGAAGGAATTTAACTCAACATAGATTGCATAAAGACAGTTCAACTAGATTCACTACAAATAGCTCCCCTTCTGACCGGACCAAAGAAGGGAAAAGGTTAAAATAAATCTTTTCCAAACCCATATCCATCCCTAGATCCGTATCCCCGAATCTTTAAATTGAGATCGTGAAGGATCCGACCTCTAGATTTGTACCCGTATCAGATACCCGCACCCGAGTCCGAGCAACTTAGCAACCAACAGTTAAAAATACAAAACATATTTCGATTCATCTTTGTTCTGCCAGACTTCAACGTGCGCGTTGGAGCAAAGATAAAGTTGTCATTGTGTGACTTATAGGTGATGGGTTCAAATCATGAGATCAGCCAACTGTTACTTGAGTCATGGTAGGCCTACTTCACACCCCTTTGGGGTACATCCCTTCCTAAACCCCGCATGAACAATGCTTCATGCACTGGGCTGCCCCCTTTATGTTGCTTGAATTTACAAGGAAAAAGAGAACATAATCCTATAAGGATGTTCTAAGAATTTTCTTTGCATATTGGTGGTGTCAGGGCCAACTTGCACACACCATCGAGTACCTGCTACCTCTCACTAGCATAGATACCTAGTAACACTGCCAAATAAGATTTAGGCAGATGGGAAGAAATCACATAGCATTTTTTGTCTCGGTTGAGATTTGAACCCTGATCTCCTATGATTTTCACCCACTTTGACCGCTGGACCACACCCTCGGGAGCTATGACTACGATTTCATGAGAACTTCAAACAGTGGTAATAACTGTAATTCACATTAACATACCATAGATGATGCTATTAACCTAAAAGAAGCTCAATTTCGAAAAATTTTGTAATCCATTAACAGATAGGAAATTCTATTAGTTAAGTAATAAATGAGTTAAAATCTTGGCCAACCGCATCACAGCTAGCAAGCAAAAACCGAAGAATGCTTGGATCTCCGTCATTCACATACTCATCCTCATCAATTCTCTCACCCTCAGATTATACAATCTCTTTGCACTTTGCAATGAGTTCTTCAACTGTTTGTCTGATTACAGAAACTGCATTTTCAGCCTTTATTTGTCGTGGAATGATCTTACATAAAGCATTGATCTACAAAAACATCAACGATGTCAGTCAAAGTTATTAGACAGATTAAGCTTGGCAAAAACCATTCAAGTATAGGAAGAACCTGCCTGCCAATATGGCAACAGATCAGTTGAACGGAGTTCTGCTTCTTTTAGGGCAGTGTAAACTGCATCAATAACTGGACTGTCAGTAGTAAGGGAATCAAAATTGTAATTGAAGAGTGCAAGGCCAATAACATCAAGTGCTAATTGAGAAAAATTTGCCTCCATATTCACCGCAGAACCAGAAATTGCATCAGGTAAAAGTTTCTCCACCATTCTCTCAGCACATCTGCAAAAGACCCAATTAACTATTACTGACAAGTACTTCTTGTGAAGAGATGGAACCACAGCCCTTTGCCTTGGCTATATCAAATTAGGCTTTTAAGCTCAAAACAACAAATTGATAACCATAATAATTTACACTAGGGTACTGTACTTTCCATCTATTACAAATACTAACAAATAAATCATTAGTTACATTATTCAATAAGAAACCATAGTCATGTGAACTTCATATTTCATTAGTTAATTACAAAACAAGAGGCCATCTTGAACATTAGTTGCCACTAGACTAGACTCAAGAGTTTGCGTCCCTTTTATGCGCTATATATACCACACACTAAACTAACAAATTACGACAATTCAAAGTAGGCAGAAGAGATTAATCATGGGGACATCTAGATTTCACATTAGCATCCACCAAAGCAAATTCCACATAAATAGAAGATACAAAAGTATTGGCACTAATTACCAAACTAAAGCTTCATAAAAGTTACTCTCCTTTTTTTTTAAACTGAAAATTTGGACCATTCCTTGATTTGTGCATGTCATCCTTGCGCAGAGGCCATGCTAAGCCTCATTAGAAAAGCATTTGGAAGTGAGATGTATGCAATCGCACGGGAGAGAACATTCAGCATTTCAAGGGGGTGTAAAATTTCACATACAGACAATAATCCTTTAGTCAAATTCTCTTTACATAAGAAAAGTGTATTCCAGAAATAATATATTTAAATATCTATAGCTAATTACAGAAGTTTAGAAGTTGTAGTTCATGTTTTACTAGGACAGTTGAAACCAAATGAAATTGTTGATACTTGAATGATCATATGCACTCCAAAATTGTAACAGCTGACCTCTACATAATAAAAGAAATAAGCAAGTTGTAGATGATCATTGTAAAGTGTGAAATTTCATTAGTAAAGCCGTTCCACTTTACGCAGCACACAATGTACAACAACAACAACATGCCCAGTTGTAGTTCTACAAGTGAGGAATGTGGAGGGTAGGCTGTACACAAACCTTACCCCTACTTTTGTAGGGTATAGAGGTTGTTTCAAATAGACCCTCGACAGCAAAGTGTTTATAGAAATTTGCATGATAGCAAACCATGTGTGATGCATTTCATTGTGAAATCGTGTCAGATACTACATTTTTCTCTATAGAAATTTAGAGAGAGTGAGAGAGATTTATGATATCTGTGGTCCAATGAAATTTAGAGAGAGCGAGAGAGATTTATGTACTTATATAAGAAAAAAGTACACCTCTGAGAATAGAATTGAGAGCAACAACGCTCCGAATAATCATTCTAAGAACAGTGCATATACATATTTGTTACAGAAAGTCATAATCATACTAAAAGGGTGAAAATCATCTACCTTCGACTTCTTTTCTACAGCAGAAGTCTCTGTTGAGGATACACAACTGTTTGTATCTCGAAAGTGTCTGTTTTATGCTGCATTTGGAAAAAAATAGTGTTACAAATTACAGATAAGTGATCACAATTAATCAGCTTCACATCTTACATAATAAAAGCAAAGCTTTAACAATTGTCTGGCCCCTTTCTATGGGTTCATTCATTTATAGTGTTACTAGTGCCCAGGACAATCACAAAAGTTGCACATTCAACTTCTTGTTTCCCCATAAATCCAACAAATAAAAACACAGAACACTAAAATAATCGAGCTAGTAATTCAAAAGTATTTTGGAGAACTAATATGAGGTTCAATGAGTACAGAGTGCAAATAGCATCGTATACTCAGGTAAGTAATATACTGGAAGGAAAAGCCTCTGGCTCTCTGATATGAGGTATAAATATCTCTTTCCATCTGTGTGGTTATATAAGCAATTGAGACTGTTGAATGTTCCTGCTATCGACTTAACGACAAACCAGGCATTACTATATGCATTAATATGCCTCTTTGCCTACAATAATCCGATATGCATGTGAAATAAACTAAAATTCTATGCCTTTAATCCCTTTCTGTGAAGGAAATAAGGTTAGTCCCAAGATCA
Organism: Capsicum pubescens; assembly: GCA_030864215.1. Taxonomy (NCBI): domain Eukaryota; kingdom Viridiplantae; phylum Streptophyta; class Magnoliopsida; order Solanales; family Solanaceae; genus Capsicum; species Capsicum pubescens. The sequence goes on from CM061542.1 coordinate 276,481,679, forward strand.
ATCAACTCTTCCTATTGAGCTTTGCGAATAATAGCCAGTCCCGAACCCAACAGAGAAAGAGGGTAACATGGTCGACAAATGACTTCTAATAAAAGGCTCAGATTAGAATAATGAGGGCAAAGGAGATAATGCATCAAACATGGCTACAGAACCTCGGTTGCGTTACAAATAAGGCCTTCTGGGTTTCCCCGTGAAGCTACAGGCATAGCTTCGTTACCCATGAACTCTACACACCTCAATCATCACAGCCTCACATTATAACACCACCACCACTAACAACAACAACAACCTCAATATCAACGACAATGGAAACCCCTCTTCAAGGGTCTAACCGCAAGACATATATGATGATGATGATGATGAGTAAATAGAATTGGAAGAAGTAAACAAAGGGTAAAATCTTAAACCCTAAATCCTTCATTTCGTGGTGGGTGTGCATATATATATCCTTCAAATATCTGCGAATCCATTGTGAATTGAGCTACTGTGAGATGAAATTTAAGTAGTTTGGGCAATAAAATTCAAAGAAATTGGATGGATTCGATGAATTTGAAGAAATTTGGGGATAGGGTGTTATGTGTGATCGGGAATAGATATATTTGCAAAAGGATTTTACGAGAGAATCGATATATCTAGAGTGTAAATGCTTATATTTCTTAATTATTTTTGGTCAATTATAAATTGGAGAGAGAGTGAGATCGTTTGGAGGGATAGTGCAATATTTTTTTAAAAAATTTGGTCATATTTTAAAAGTGTTGTCTTTTAAATTATATTAATACCACATTTAAAAGTGTAGTCGTATATATGAATAAGCGTTGTTAATTAAATCATGATTTGTCAATACTTGTAAACAGTGACATATACCATTAAGGACCACGTTTTCAAAGCGTCGCAAAAGTTAATATGGCCAGAAGCTCAAGATTAAGGCTACGCTTTAAAAGCGTGGTCTTTAATGGTATAGACCACACTTTATAAGTCTGGTTCAAATTTAGTGTGGCCAAAAGACTAAAATGTTGTACTGAACATTGAAAACCAATACTGAAATACTGATGTAATACTGAAAAGAAAACTGAACAACTGTCTGAAATAATCTAGTCTGAAAGTTTCTAACTGTCTGGATGGGGAGTTAATGGGACAAGTCCCCAACAAACTCCAACAACTGAATAAAATGAGTCTACTGAAATACTGAAAAGAATAACTCAGCCCTTGAAATATGAGGACTCATCACTGTAGTCGCTGTTAATAATATTAACTGCTATATACGATCTTGTAACGCCCCAAAAATGGTCTCGAGACATCACACGGTGCTTAGGACCACAAGTGATCCCAAACTAACCTTTCTACTGGCATAACTCATAAGCAACTGAATAAAATATATACATCTGAACGAAATAAGCAGAAGATTACTCTTTTCTAAATCTGATCAATACAAAACTAAATTAAAATGAGTACAATTCTTCTTTTATAAACAAAACTTGAATCAAATACCTTAACTCTACTGACTGTCTATGAAGCCTCTACTAGTATTAACTATAGGTAGCCGGGACATGACCCCCAACTATCCCAAATCAATACGACTGAATAAAGAAAAATAAAATATTGCTCAAACTGTATGACTGACTCGAGCCCTTGAATCAAGAGGACTCATCACCTACATTATGAGACAATGTAGCACATAGACGTATATGTGGATCAATACTTTGAGGATGTACTGAATATATGGGAGTGAATGCATAAGTAAAACATAATATCAATCATCATAATTTGTAAAACAATACATGCTAAATGTAAATGACTCACATAAGCTGGAATATTTGAAATACTGAAAATAATAGTTATGAAAAGCAAGTCATGCTTTATAAATCTTGTGAGTCATAACATTTAGTTCTAAAAGTTGTAATTGTATTCTCTCTTTAAATCATACTGCCTAAGTGTAGAAAGGAATCACTCTAAAATCTGAAATTTTGATAACTGAAATTTGAAGCTACTATCTTTCTTTAAAACATAATCTGAGTAAAACTTGTGAGCCCTTACACTTAGTTTTCTAAAAGCTTTTTTGTTATTATTTTCTGAGAAACTATTCTGAAAATCTTTACCATTAAGCTGTGAGGAAAACACTTTATCTTAAGGCTTTAAACCAATAGACTATTTTAAGAGTAGGGGACTTCTTTTGGGAGGTTCTTCTAACCGACATAAACCATGTGAGCTGACATGGAGTCCAACGTCTTGCCCACGTTTGGGAGAGTTGTTCTATCCTTGTCATTGGAATAGAACCTTAACTTAAGTGATCACTATCTTAGCCCACTATGGACAAATCATAAACCTACGATGGCACGTAGTTCTAGGGCATGAGACCTTGGAATCATACCCAACTCGATGCTAAATACTACTCCCATACTTATTGCTCAGAACTTTTAGGAAATCCACCTTAAAATAGCACAAGGCTTCATAATAAAAACCAATTATGCTTCTCTTTGTTTTAAATCATAAAGTGTATAAATAATGTGGATTCCTATCTTAGCTTAGGATCAAAATATCAATCTTTGCTTTTGAAAGCACTAATCAAAACTTGTCAATAGGACTTGAGATCATATTCTCCTTATAAAATCATCAATAGTACTTAGGACTCAAAGTATAAAGCTTTAATGCATCAATAATTACATCAATAATCAGATTTAAACTTCATGCTCAATAATCATCTTAAAAGCTTTCAACAATCTCAGTTAAGATAATGATATATAACTCATAATATGAATCTTATAATTGAAAACATGAATATATGTAAATTTCTTGCAATTGGAGCCTTAAACATCATAATAATGTCAAACTAAAATAATGAGGATTTGGGTATCAACCCTAACTTAAATTTCATGGGAAATCATAGAATATTCAGTAAAATTGAAGCCAAAATTAAGTTTTGGGCACAAAGATGAAAGGTTTATCCTTATTCAAAATCCCACATACCTTAATTGATGATCTTAGATGTTAAGACTTGAATCTTGGATCTCTATTGATGCTTTGGAGATGAATTCTTAGAGTTCTTGTATAAAGAATCCTTAATCTTGATTTTTTTGGAGAGTTAATGGAGGAATTAGATTTCCTTGGGGAGAAAGCTTTGATAATCTAGGGTTTTGTTTTCCTTGAGAGAGAATGCTTTGATTTGGGGAAAATTCAATAACGAATGACTTGAGAATGATTTTAGGGATTAAATCCCATATCTGGATGAAATAAAATTATTGAAAAAGGCCAATTTAACTGGACGAAGCTTTTAATTTCCATCAAAATTTTTTGAAATAGGCACCTGGCGTAACGTACCGTGATCACGTCGGGCCACTGGAAATAGACAACTGGGAACTGAGGGATTGGTGCGACACGGAGGAATCGCAGTGCCCTTTTGAAATGTCATTTTGACCACCAACGCGAAACGATAAGATCACGTTGGGCTACTGGATTTTGACAAATTGGAAAATGGACTATTCCGCGACGTGCCAATATCACAGAGGTCCACTGGAATTGACGATTGCCATTTTTGCCTTCTCCGCAATGCGCTGAGAGTCCAGGTGGCACACTGTCAACTTAAAAATGCTTTAATTTCTCAATCGAGTGTCGGATTTAGGCAAATTTGATATCGATGGAAAGCTTATTCAATTTCCATATTGAAAATACCGCATGAAATAAATGGTATTCATCTTTGAATCAAATTCTTGGCATTCTAGAGATGAATTTAAGCTAGGAAAAGTATGGGGTATTACAGATTTGGAGCCCGTGCGTCCGAACCTATGATATGAAATATCATAGCGCAAAAGAAAAGGTATGCGTTAGTACTTTGAATATACTGGTATGCTAAGTAAGGTAGGTTGATATACATGGGTTTATATGCATGAGATGTTGACTGACTGAATGATATGAACGTGACTGAATGAGAGTACATGGATAACTGAGACTACTGTAAATATTGAGTATGCAATACTATACATATATACTGTATTCGGGATTATACTTAAACTGAATACTGAGTCCGGATAACTGAGTGACTGATATCTGAGATTTCTAATAATTGAATTACTGATAACAGGGTGACTGTTTCTAACAGTCCTGATTCTGTAGAACTGAACTAAGTTCTATACTGAGTCTGGAACAGAAACTGTAACTATGGGAGTGTTCATCTAACCGACATACCCTGATATAAGCTGAGTTGGGGTCCAAACTGTAACCCCAGTTGGAAGGGTGTTAGCACCTTACCAAGGAATACTTACAGGGTTGGGTAAACCCCAATCTGGCAGGAAGACCCATAATTTATATGTATGGTTACGTCAACCATAACCTAGTAGGAAGACGTCTTACCCTATGCTGGTTACGTAATTCTGTAATGCAGGGACTGCTACTAAGGGCCAAACCCTATGCTGGCAGGAATGCCCCCATCACTGGGTTTGCTCGGTGCTGAATTCTAGTCCCAATTGAAAGGACACTGAACTGATCACTAGACTGTACTAGGCTTGATTGAATGTAACTGATCATATTGACTGACTGAACTTGATTGAGTTCACTGAGTTCTGTAACTGACTAAATTCTACTATTTGTGACATTACTGTGACTATCCTGTAGCTACTGTAATTATAGGTAAACCACCATATTATCGGGTATAGAATACCCCCAGGACTCGATAGCATCAATACTAATAAAACATAGCAATACTTGAAAACATGACAATAGTCAATTGTTCACATTGCAATCACTTAGACATTTTGTCAAAACACTTGGAAGTCATGAGCTTGTACATGAATAGGGACACATGTCAACATGTCATAGATACACTATTCAATCCATAAGGACATTCTATCAATCAGTTTCAATGTATAACTTTAACATGATAGTAATTTTAACATGTAGTAATGGCATGAGTTCAACACTAGGGTTATAAATGAATCACAATTGCACAATTAACTCAATTAAGCATTTTTTCAAACACCTAGGAGGCATAATCTTGTACTTTGGTATGAATAACATATTGATGCATCATGACTACAACCATCAATTCATAATTCAAGAGTTGTGACATGGGGATTACAACAATTTCATGCATAATCTCTTATACTCATGAAAACTATAATTAAATCTTGAATTGAAAACCCATACAAACAAAATGAACATGAAAACAACCCAATTGATACATGTAATTCATAAAACTATTAACTTGAGATTTTGGAAAGGGTTCTTGAGTTCCAAGGGTGGAAGGAAACCCAAGGATGAACACCTAACATACCTTGATTATTAATTCTCTGAAAATTATGGTGAATTTCTTGGGACTTAAATCTTGAATTTGATGGGTTAAGGTTTGTTCTTGAGAGGATTTATGAATAATGAGTGAATTTTGCCTTTAAAAAAGGCTTAATCTCATGTTTTAGGGATGATATGAGGTGGGAAAATGACTTATTTACCCTTCTGGATGTGGAACTGAAAGCTGAAAATTTTAGGAGTGTGCAGCGCATGCTCTGGAGCTATGGACTGGAGTGTGTGCCGCATGCTCTATTGAATGCTCCCTAGGGGTGGACTGGAGCGTGTGCCGCACGCTAATCACGCGCAGTCACTATTTTGGACTCTCAAACATACCTTTTTGCTTGCCCAAAAATTTTGAAACTCACCCAAGAAGACCTATTGTTATCCCTGATCATGAATCAACTTAAAAATCAACATTCTAAGTTCGTACGGATCAAAAAAATAAGGTCGTCCCATTATGAAATCTAAAATAATTCTAAGTCTCAACACTTAGCTGAATTTGTCTTACGTCTGGGACCCCTCATTACAAGCTATATGGGATTGAATTAAACTTGGACTTTTACGGGGTCTTACAACATCTCCCCCTTGGGGACATTCATCCTCGAATGAGACTGACTGAGTTGTGATTACTAAGAAACTGTACTGATACTGACATGCACAACTGAGACATGACTAAGATTGGAGACATAAAACATGACTGAAACTACTGATAAACTGAGTTTTCATACTGAAGATGTATAACTGAAGCATGATTACATGGTTGAAACTAATTTATGAGTGCATGACTGTCATGAGAATAATATGCAACGGAAATTTATACCGAGTTTGTAAAGGTAATCTGAACATGGAATTGAGTGAATCTAAGAAAGATTGTTACCTTGAGTGGAATTTGAGTTTGCGAAGAAGAGGTGAGGATACTTGGCTCACATATCTTCTTCTACTTCCCAAGTAGCTCCATCAATGGACTGATTCCACGAAAGAACTTTGACCAAAGAAACTTCTTTGTTCCTTAGCCTACGAATCTAATGATCAAGGATTTCGACTAGGACTTCCTCGTAAGTGAGTCTATTCTGAACATCTATACTCTCTATAGGGACTATAACTGCTGGGTCACCAATGCATTTCTTTAGCAAGGAGATGTGAAACACTGGGTGTATTGAAGCTAAGTCTGACGGCAACTCAAGCTCATAAGCTACCTTTCCGAAATGTCTCAGAATTCGGTAAGGACCGACATATCATGGACTGAGCTTCACCTTATTTCCAAATATCTTCACTCCCTTTTTGGGAGAGATTTTCAAGTACACAAAATCACCAATCTTAAACTCTAGTTCCTTTCTTCTCACATCCGCATATGATTTCAGTCGGCTTTGAGCTATCTTAAGTCATTCCTTGATCAACTGAACCTTCTCTAAGGCCTCAAACACAAAGTTAGGCCCTACTACTATGGCCTCACCTACCTTGAACCAACCAATGAGAGATCTACATCTCCTCTCATAAAGCGCTTCGAATGGAGTCATCTGAATACTTGAATGACAACTGTTATTATACGCGAACTCAATCAAGGGTAAGTGGTCGTCCCAAATGCCCTTAAAGTAAACAACACACACCATTAGCATATCTTCTAAAGTCTGAATAGTCCTTTTTGCTTGACCATCTGTTTGGGGGTGAACGGTTGTACTGAGGTAAACTTGGGTACCAAGACCCTTTTGGAAGGCTTTCCAAAAATGAGAGGTGAACTGTGTACTTCGATTTGAAATGAGGGTTAACGGAACTCCATGCAACCTGACCAACTCTTTAACATAAAGTTTGGCATAATCCTCAGTTGAATAGGAAGTATGAGCTGGCAAGAAATGAACTAATTCGGCCATTCATTCTATAATGACCCAAATCGAATCATACTGACGATGAGTACGAGGCTAACCCATAACAAAGTTCATGTTCACTTTCTCCCACTTCCAAGTGGGAATACTGAACTCCTACATAGACCCACTAGGCTTTTGATGCTCAATCTTAACCTACTGATATGTTGAGCACTTAACTACAAACTCTACAATGACTTTCTTCATCTTGCTCTACCAATAGACTTCCCACTAGTCGCGGTACATCTTAGTGTCCCCTGGGTGAATTGAGTAACACACACCATGCGCTTTTGCAAAAATCCACTGGCTCACACCATCCATACATGGCATACATAATCTACCCTGGCAACGCAACACACCATCTCTCCTTGGGAAAAAACCTCTACTTTCTAATCTCCGACTGACTCTTTCAACTTAACTAAATTGGGATCACTGTCCTTCTTTTTTTTCACTTTGGAAAACCAAAATGATTCCAAACTATTCTGCACCCAAACACTACCCTTATCTGAATCAACCAAACGAACACCCAACCTGGCAAGCTGATGAACTTCCTGAACTAACTTTTTCTTACCATCCTCAACGTGAGCAACACTACCCATGGACAATCTACTGAGGGCATCAACCACTATATTGTCCTTGCCCAGATGATATAAAATACTCATGTCATAGTCTTTCAACAACTCTAACCACCTTCTCTGACGCAAGTTCAAATCTTTCTGAGAGAATACATACTGCAAACTCTTATGGTCTGTAAACACATCAACATGTACCCCATACAAATAGTGCCTCCAAATCTTTAAGGAAAACACCACAACTGCTAACTCAAGATTATGGGTGAGGTAATTCTTTTTATGAGGCTTGAGTTGTCTAGAGGCATAGGCGATGACCTTACCTTTATGCATTAGAACACACCCCAGCCCAACTCTAGAAGCATCACAATAGATGAAAAACCCATCTGAACCATCTGGTAAAGTCAAAACTGGGGCTATAGTGAGTCGAGTCTTCAACTCCTGAAAACTCTTCTCACAAGATTCTGACCACTGGAATTTGACTTTCTTCTGAGTCAATCTGGACATGAGGGATGCAATAGATGAAAGTCCTTCGATAAACCATCGGTAATAGCCAGCCAAACCTAAGAAACTCTTGATATCTGATAGAGAGATGGGTCTGGGTCAGTTTCTCACAACTTCGGTCTTTTAAGGATCAACTCTAATGCCATCCTTTTTTCTCTAAGGTAGGAAACAAGCTAACCCCTGAGTGCTGAAGTACTACCCCTCAATTCTAGGACATGTTCATTCAGGAACTGAAAATAGACAACTTTATTTCTACAGACAACTGAAGCATATCATGAATAAAGCCAATCCATGCCAAGAATGATGTCAAAATTTGTCATCTCTAACTCTACTAAGTCTGCTGAAGTAACTTTTTGGGATACCATAACCAGACAGTTTCTGTATACCTGTCAGGCTATGATAGGCTTACCCATCGGGGTAGAGACTAAGAAGGGCTCTGCTAGGATTTCTGGACTGACTTCGAAGTCAACAACTATATAAGGAGTTACAAAGGACAAAGAAGCTCCTGGATCTAGCAAAGCATAAATATGTAAATGATAAACTTATAACGTACCCGTGACCATGACAGAAGAACATTTTTTATCTTGTCAGGACTGAAGTGTATAGAGTCTATTTGGACGTTACCCACTAGTGGCACTGGAAGCGGCACCCTGCTGAGATGAGTGATCAGACTGAGCTGGGGGATGGCTAGGCTAACTTTGGGAACCCAGCTGAGGATACTTTCTTATTCTATGACCTGGCTTGCCACACCCAAAACATACATTGCTACCAGCTCTGCAGATACCCTAATAGTTTCTGCCATACTTCTAGCAAAGAGGATTTGTTCGGGCACTGCTGACACTACCCTGAGAATTAGAGCTTAGAGCCCTATCCTTAGTACAATTTTTAAATTTGGGCACTGGAGCACTGGCTGAGGACAGATCTAGAACTAAAGATTTGGGGCAGAACTGGGGATGATTACCACTCCCTGACTTAGTCTGAGTGAAGTTGAAGCTACTCATTCTAGCCCTCTTTTTCTCCCTCTCTTTCTTCTTATTCTTTTGATTCTCTATATGCTGAGCATGGACCATTAATCTGGCCAAGTCCATCTCTTTAATCAGCATTGCAGTCCTACACTTCTTGACCATACTGTCGGACATCCCTGACACAAAACTTACTCATCTTACATCGGTTATCGGCTATCACATGAGGAGTATATCTGGCTAACTGAGTAAGCTTGAAAGAATACTCATTTACTGTCATGTTGCCCTGCTTCAAGGTAATAAATTCCAATACCTTAGCTTTCCTCAACTCTAACGAGAAGAGACTATCTAGGTAGGCAGTAACAAACTCCTCCTATTCTATAGGCCCTGCAATTACAACCCTCTCTGCCTTTCACTTCTTGAACCATGAGTGAGCCACATCCTGCAACTGACATGCAGCTAACTCATCACTCTCACTAACTGTTACCTCTATAATATCTGTAACTTTCAACACCATGTCAAGAAATTCCTGTGGGTCTTCTTCAGACTTAGACCTTGTAAAAGATGGAGGATTCATTTGGGTGAAGTCCCAAATTATGGCTGCAGCAGTATTGGCCATTGGGTTGGCCTGAACAACAGCTGAATGTTTATTCTGAACTGCCACAGAATGAGCAACAGTTGTGAAAGCTGCTCTGAACTCTGCATGAGAAACATACTCATCCAGGGAAATTAACTGGATGGGTGGAGGTGCTGGCTGGTTTCCTGTTCTTCTTCTGTTAGTCTTTTGGGGAGGCATATTCTGCAATGAAAGGGAAACTTAAATTAGACAGAGAGTTTAACATGACCCCATGCTCACTGACACGACATGAATACTAAAAGAAGGGAAACTTTTCATAAAAATACCTCATAGCCTCCCATCCATTAGTTTGGTGCACTACACTCCTATGCACAAGACTCTACTTGACGTGGCTTTCAGACTCCCTAGAACTTTTAAGAACCTTTGGCTTTGATACTAAGTTTGTAATGCCCCGAGTCTGTACCCAAGATGTCATACAGAGCTTACAATCCTGAAGGACCACAAGCTAACCCTTGACTATTACCTGTTGTGAGCACTGAATAGTAATACTGTAATAATACAGAAGTATAATTGAAATTTCATAAGGTTCACAAACATTGAAAACCAATACTGAAATACTGATGTAATACTGAAAAAGAAAACTTAATAACTGTCTGAAATAATCAAGTCTGAAAGCCTTTAACTGTCTGGATGGGGAGTTGATGGGACAATTCCCCAACTAACTCTAACAACTGAATAAAATAAGTCTACTAAAATACTGAAAAGAATAACTCAGCCCTTGAAATATGAGGACTTACCACTGTAGTCGCTGCTAATAATCTAAACTGCTAAGTATGATCTGGAGCCCGTGCGTCTGAACCTATGATATAAAATATCATAGTGCAAAAGAAAAGGTATGCGTCAGTACTTTGAATGTACTGGTATGCAATGTGAGGTAGGCTGATATACATGGGTTTATATGCATGAGATAATGACTTACTGAATGATATGAACATAACTGAATGAAAGTACATGGATAACTAAGACTACTATAAATACTTAGTATGTAATACTATAGACATATACTGTATTTGGGATTATACTGAAACTGAATACTAAGTCCTGATAACTATGTGATTGATATCTATTATTTCTAATAATTGAATTACTGATAACTGGGTGACTATTTTTTACTGTCCTGATTCTGTAGAACTAAATAGAGTTTTATATTGAGTCTGGAATTGAAACTGTAATTATGGGAGTGTTTATGTATCTAACATACCCTGATATAAGCTAAATTGGGGTCCAACCTGTAACCCCAGTTGGAAGGGTGTTATCACCTTGCCAAGGGATACTAACAGGGCTGGATAAACCCTAATCTAGCAGGAAAACCCATAATTTATATGTATGGTTGTGTCAACCTTAACCTGGCAGGAAGATGTCTTAGCCTATGCTGGCTACATAGTTCTATAATGCAGGGACTGCTACTAAGGGTCAAATCCTATACTGGCAGGAATGCCCCCATCCCTGGGTTCGCTCGGTGTTGAATCCTACTCTCAACTGAAAGGACATTGAAATGATCACTAGACTGTACTAGGATTGACTGAACTGTTACTGATAGTATTGACTGACTGAACTGGACTGAGTTCACTGAGTTTTGTAACTGACTGAATTCTACTATTCGTAATATTACTGAGACTATCCTATAGCTACTGTAATTCTAGGTAAACTGCTAGATTATTGGGTATTGAATACTATCAAGACTCGATAGTATCAATAATAATAGAACATGGCAATACTTGAAAACATGGCAATAGTCAATTGTTCATATTGGAATCACTTAGACATTTTGTCAAAACACTTGGAAGTCATGAGATTGTACATGAATGGGACACATGCCAACATGTCATAGATATACTATTCAATCCATAAGGACATTCTATCAAATAGTTTCAACGTATAGCTTTAACATGATAGTAATTTAAACATGTTGTAATGGCATGAGTTCAACACTAGGGTCACAAATGAATCACAATTGCACAATTAACTTAATTAAGCCTTTTGTCAAAAACCTAGGAGGCATAATCTTGTACTTGGCTATGAATAACATGTTGATGTATCATGACTACAACCATCAATTCACATTCAAGGGTTGTGACATGGGATTATAATAATTTCCTGCATGATATCTTATACTCATGAAAACTATAATTAAATCTTGAATTGAAAACCCATACAAACAACATGAACATGAAAACAACCCAATTGATACATATAATACATGAAACTATTAAATTGAGATTTTGGAAACGGTTCTTGAACTCCAAGGGAGGAAGGAAAACCAAGGATGAACACCTGACATACTTTGATGGTTAATTCTCTGAAAATTATGGTGAATTTCTTGGGACTTGAATCTTAAATTTGATGGGTTAAGGTTTGTTCTTGAGAGAATTTGTGAATAATGAGTGAATTTTACCTTTAGAAAGGCTTAATCTCGTGTTTTAGGGCTGATATGAGGTGGGAAAATGACTTATTTATCTCTTTGGATGTGGAACTGTAAGCTAAAAATTTTAGGAGTGTGTTATGGAGCGTGCGTCGCATGCTTTGGAGCTATGGAATGGAGTGTGCACCGCATGCTCTATTGCATGCTCTCTAGGGGTGGACTGGAGCGTGCGCCGCATGCTAATCACGTACATCCACTGTTTTAAACTCCCAAACATGCCTCTATACTTGCCTAAAAATTCTGAAACTCATCCAAGAAGACCTATTGACATCCCTGATCGTGAATCAACTTAATAATCGACATTCTAAGGTCGTACAGATCTAAAAATAAGGTCGTTCCATTACAAAGGCTAAAATGATTCTAAGTCTGAACACTTAGATGAATTTGTCCTATGTTTGGGACCCCTCATTACAAGCAATATAGGACTGAATTAAACTAGGACTTTTATGGGATCTTATTCAGTCCCTGAGTTACAGAACTACGTAGCCAACGTAGGGTAAATCGTCTTCCTTCCAGAATAGAGTTGATGTAACCATATATATCTCATGAGTATTCCTGCCAGATTAGGGTTGACCCAGCCAGTGTTAGTAACCCGTGGCATGGTGCTAACACCTTTCCAATTAGGGTTACAGGTTGGACCCTAAATTAGTCTATAATTGGGGTATGGTGGTTAGATGATAACTCCCAGAGTCTTAGTTTTAGTATTCAGTATTCAGTATTCAGTACCGAACTCAATTTAGTTTTATACAATCATGACTTTAAATTATCAGTTATTCAGGTATCAGAAATTCAATACTTTAGTTTCAGTCTAAACTTTCAGTTATCAATATTTAGTTATCAGAAACTCAGTACTTCAGTTTTAGTCTAATTCAGACAGACGATATATGCTTGGTGTTATATGTTCAGTACTTTAAGTAGTGCCAGTCTTGCATATACTCTCCTCCAGTTACTTCATGATATTTAGTTATTATTAGTCATGCATATGAACCCATGCATATTAGCCTAACCTCACCTAGCGTTCCAGTACATTCAAAGTACTGACACATACTTTCTTTGCTCTATGATGTCTTGTATCATAGGTTCGAACGCTCGAGTTCCTGACCATACTTAGTGAGATCAAACAATCAACCGCATCTACAGTAGTGAGTCCTCATCCATCGAGGACGTGATACTTATTTAGTCATTGCATTACTTTTAGTATTTCAGTTATTTTCAGATAGTAGTTGGAGTTACTTAGGGCCTGTCCCACCAACTCTTTTATTTTAGATGTTTAGAGGCTTTCAGACACTTTCAGTTAGCAGTTATTCCACAAATGTACTCAGTATTTATTTTTCAGTATTATATACCTTATGGCATTTCAGCTTTACTTTCGCATATATTTTATGATTATTATTCAATATTTACAGCAGGTACCAGTCATGGGTTAGCTTGTGGTCCTTCGGAGTCGTAAGCACCGTGTGATGCCCGGGGGTAGTCTTGAGGCATTACAAACTTTGAATCAGAGACTAAGGTTCTAAAGTGTCCTAGGGAGTTTGAAAGCTGCGTCAAGTGGAGTCTTGTGCATGGGTGTGTAACACGCCATACTTATGGACAAGAGGCTACGAGGAATTTTTAGGAAAAGTTTCCTTTTTTCAGTGTTCATATCATACGAGTGAGCATGAGCTCAAGTTAAACTCTTTGTCTAATCCAACTTGTCCTTCTATTTATAGAACATGCCTCCCTGAAAGACTAACGGAAGAAAAACTGGAAACCATCCAGCACCTCCACCCGTTCAGGAAGATCCCCTGAACGAGCACGTTTCTCACGCAGAATTCAGAGCAGTATTCACCACTCTAGCTTATTCTGTGGCAGCTCAGAATGTTTGACCAGCTACTATTCAGGCCAACCTAGTGACCAATACTGCTGCAACTAGAATTTAGGACTTCACCCAAATAAACTTTTTTTTATTTTCGAGGTCTAAGTCTGAAGAGGATCCATAGGAATTCCTCGACATGGTGCAGAAGGTTACAAATATTATGGAGGTAACTGCTAGTAAGAGAGCTGAGTTAGCTGCCTATTAACTGCAAGATGTAGCTAATACGTGGTTTAAGCAGTGAAAAGTAGTTAGAGGCATAGATGTAGAGCCTGTAAAATAAAAAGAGTTCACTACTGCCTTCCTAGATAGGTTCTTTCTATTAGAGTTGAGAGAGGCTAAGGTGTTAGAGTTTATCAACCTAAAGCAGGGCGACATGAGTGTGAAAGAGTATTCCCTTAAGTTTACTCAGTTGTCCAGATATGCCCTTCATGTGGTGGCTGATAGTTGGTCTAACATGAGCAAGTTCGTGTCTGGTGTATCTGACAGTGTGGTCAAGGAGTGTAGGACCGTAATACTGATAAATGAGATGGACTTGTCTAGGTTGATGGTCCATGCTCAACAAATTAAGGAACAAAAGACTAAGGAGAAATAGAGGGAGAACAAGAGGGATAGAACATGTAGCTTCAGTTTTGCTCTGCCAAAGTTAGAAGGTGGTATCCATCCTAAGTTTCTCCCTAAATCTTCAGTCCCAGCTCCATTTTTAGCTAGTGCGCCGATGCCCGAATTCAAGAATGATAATAAGGATAGGGCAGCAGGCTCTAAATATCAAGTTAGTATGAACAGAGTGGTCAAATAAATCTTCTTTGCCAAAAATATGGTAGAAACCATCAAGGTGTCTGCAGGGCTGGCAGCGACGTGTGTTTAAGGTATGGTAAGCCAGGCCATAGGATCAGAGAATATCCTTAGGTGGGTTTGTAGATTCTGTATAACCGTCCCCCAGTTCAGTTCGACCGCCTATTTCTACAGGGTGCCGCTTACAGTGCCACCAGTGGGCAGCACCCAAATGGGCTCTACGCACTTCAGTCCTGATAGGATTATGAGAGTTTTCCTGATATGGTTACTGGTGCGTTTCAAGTCTTTTATTTATATGTTTATGCTTTGTTAGATTATGGAGCTTCTCTGTCTTTTGTAACTCCTTACATAACTATCAACTTTAGAGTCAGCCTCAAAATACTAATAGAGCCTTTCTCAGTCTCTTCCCAAATGGGTAAGTCTATCATAACCCGACGGGTATACTGGAACTGTTTGGTTATAGTATCTCAGAAAGTTACTTCAACAGACCTTGTAGAGCTAGAGATAATGAATTTTGACATCATTCTCGGCATGGATTAGCTCCATTCATGCTATGCTTATATTGATTGTAGAAGCAGAATAGTCTATTTTCAGTTCCCAAATAAACCTATCCTAGAATTGAGGGGTAGTATCACAACACTTAAGGGTCGACTTGTTTTATACCTTAGAGCGAGAAAACTGATATTCAAGGGGTGTGTCTATCATCTGGTGCAAGTAAAAGACTCTAGTTCTGAGACTTCTAGTCTTGAGTTAGTTTTAATCGCAAGTGAATTTCCAAATGTATTTCCCGAAGATCTCTTCGGAGTTCCTCCCAAAAGGGAAATTGACTTCAGAATAGACCTTCTTCCTGATACTCAGTCCATCTCTATTTCGCCATATAGAATGGCTCCAGCAGAACTTAAAGAGTTAAAAGAACAGTTGAAATACCTTTTAGACAAAGGGTTCATCAGGCCCAATATAGCTACTTGGGGTGCACCAGCTCTATTCGTGTGAAAGAAAGATGGTTCTTTTAGAATGTGTACAGACTATCGTCAGTTAAACAAAGTCACCATAAAAAATAAATACCCATGTCCTAGAATTGATGACTTATTTGACCAACTTCAGGGTGCTAGTTACTTTTCTAAGATAGACCTCAGATCAGGCTATCATCATTTCAAAGTAAGAGAATATGACATTCCAAAAATAGCTTTCAAAACTCGGTATGGTCACTTCGAATTTCTAGTCGTCATTTGATTTTACCAATGCCCTAACAACTTTTACGGACTTGATGAATCGCGTGTTCAAGCAGTACTTGGACATGTTCATCATAGTGTTCATCGATAACATTCTTGTTTACTCCCGCAATGAAAATGATCACTCAGACCATTTAAGATTAGTATTACAGACTCTCATAGCCCATCAGTTGTTCGCCAAATTTAGTAAATGCAAATTATGGCTAAGGTCAGTAGTTTTCCTTGGTCACATAGTTTTGGTGATGGGATTAGAGTTGATTTGCAAAAGACAAAAGTAGTGAGAAACTATCCCAGACCCATCTCTCTATTATATATCAGGAGTTTCTTGGGTTTAGCTAGCTATTATCGATGATTCATTAAGGTATTTTTATCTATTGCATCCCCCATGTCTAGATTGACTCAGAAGAAAGTCAAGTTCTAGTGGTCAGATTCTTGATAAAAGAGTTTTCAGGAGTTGAAGACTCGACTTATTACAACCCCAGTTTTGACTTTGCCCAATAGTTCAAACGGATTTGCTGTATACTGTGATACTTCTAGAGTTGGCTTGGGTGTGTTCTGATACAGAAGGGTAAGGTCATTGCCTACACCTTTAGACAACTTAAGCCCCATGAAAAGAATTAAAGGATTTTGATCTAGAACTAGTAGCAGTTGTGTTTGCCTTAAAAATTTGGAGGAACTATTTGTATGGGGTGCAAGATGATGTATTCACAAACCACAAAAGCCTGCAGTATGTATTTTCGCAGAAAGACCTGAAATTACGTCAGAAAAGGTGGTTAGAGTTGTTGAAATACTATGACATGAATGTTTTGTATTATTCGGGAAAGGCCAATATAGTGGAAGATGCCTCAGTAGGTTGTCTATGGGCAGTGTTGCTTACGTTGAGGATGGTAAGAAGAAGTTAGTTCGGGAAGTTCATCAGTTTTGTAGATTAGGTGTCTGTTTGGTTGATTCGACTGAGGTAGTGTTTGGGTGAAGAATAGTTTGGAATCTTATTTAGTTTCCGAGGTGAAGGAAAATCAGGACAGGGATCCCAGTTTAGTTAAGCTGAAAGAGTCAGTCAGAGACCAGAAAGTAGAGGTTTACTCCCAAGGGGGAGATAGTGTGTTGCGTTGCAAGGGTAGTCTATGTGTGCCATATGTAGATAACATGAGACAAAGAATTCTTTCTAAAGTGCATGGTGCCCGTTACTCTATTCATCCAGGGGCCACTAAGATGTACCATGACTTGCGGGAAGTCTATTGGTGGAGTGGGATAAAGAGGGACATTGTAGAGTTTATGGCGGCTAAGTGCTCTACTTATCAGCAGGTAAATATTGAGCACCAAAAGCCTAGTGGTTCCATGCAAGAGTTCAGTATTCCCACTTGGAAGTAGGAAGAAGTGAACATGGACTTCATGATGGGTTTGCCTCGTAATCATCGTCAGCATGATTCGATTTGGGTCATTGTAGACAGGATGACCAAGTCCGCCCATTTCTTGCTAGTCCATACTTTCTATTCAGCCAAGGACTATGCCAAGATCTATATTAGAGAGTTGGTTAGGTTTCACGGTATCCCATTGTCCATCATTTCAGATAGAGGTACGCAGTTTACCTCTTACTTTTGGAAAGACTTTCAAAAGGGTCTTGGTACCCAAGTCCATCTCAGTACATCCTTCCACCCTCAGACAGATGGTCAAGTAGAAAAAACCATTTAGAATTTAGAGGATATGTTAAGAGCCTGTGTCATTGACTTTAAGGGCGGTTGGGATGACCACTTACCTTTGACTAAGTTCGCGTATAATAACAACTATCATTCCAGTATTCAGATGGCTCTATTTGAGGCTCTTCATGAGAGGAGATATAGATCTTCGATTGGCTGGTTTGAAGTAGGTGAGGCCGCAGTGGTGGGTCCTGACTTGGTGTTTAATGATTTAGAGAAATTATAGTTGATTAGGGGGAGGCTTAAGACAGCCTAAAGCCGACAGAAATCGTATGTAGATGTGAGAAGGAAAGATTTTGAATTTGAAATTGGCGACTTTGTGTATTTGAAAATCTCTCCTATGAAGGGAGTGAAAAGGTTTGGTAAGAAGGGGAAGCTTAGTCCCCGATATATTGGTCCTTATAGGATTCTGAGTCATTTCGAAAAGGTAACCTATGAACTTAAGTTGCCTGCATACTTACCATCAGTGCACGTAGTGTTTCATGTCTCCTTACTAAAGAAATTAATAGGTGACCCAGCAGTTGTAGTCCCCGTAGAGAGTGTAGTTGTTCAGAATAGTCTCTTTTACAAAGAAACCCCAATCAAAATCCTCGATCGTCAGACTCGCAGACTAAGGAACAAAGAAGTTCCCTTGGTCAAAGTTCTTTGGCAGAACCATTCTGTTGAGGGCGCCACTTGGGAAGCAAAAGCTGACATGCGAACCAAGTAGCCTCATCTCTTCTCTGCAAACTCAAACTCAACCAAAGGTAACAGTCTTCCTTAGATTTACTCTGTTTCATTCTTAGTTTCAGTTGCATAACATTCTCATATCATTCATGAATTCATGAATCAGTGCAGTCATGTGTCATGTCTCAAGATTCAGTCATGTTTCAACAATGAACGTCAGTATAGTCGCAGAACCTCAGTGCCTCTCAACTTAATTAGTCTCATTCGATGACGAATGTTTCCAAGGGGGAGATATTATAAGACCCCATAAAGTCCTATCCCATTTTAGTCCTATATAGAATGCCAAAAGAGGTCCCAGACTTAGAAAAATTTCAGCTGAGTGTTAAGACTTAGTCTTATTTTTGTCCTAGATATTTCAATGGTCTCATTTTCAATCTTTCCGGCCTTAGATTGTCAATTTTAAATTGATATGATCAGGGTTATCTATAGGTAATCTCGGGTGAGTTTCAGAATTTTTGAACATCATTTGAGACATGTTTGGATGACCAAAACAGTGAGCCGACATGATCAGGATGTGTCATATTAGCTATCGCATTGTCACCATCGACGCGGTGCGTCGATCATTGCGTCGGGTTGATCGATGTAGCGTGTCACCTGTCACGTCACTGGGCATGTTTTTGTTTATTAAATTATGAGTTTGTGGGGGAAGTTGAGTTATTTTTCCCTTACATTATTCAGCTATAAAACGAAATTAAGCCTCCCAAAAGGCAAATTCACTCATTATTTCATAAAATTCTCTCAAGAGCAAACCTTAGGTTCATCAAAGTTGAAGTCCTAATATCAAGAATTTACCAATAATTCTCACAAATTCAGAAACCAAGGTATGCTAGGTATTCATCCTTGGGTTCATTCCACCCTTGGAGTTCAAGAATCCTTTTTCAAAACTTAGATTATGATTTACATTCTTGAATGCAATTGTGTTCATGTATGTGTTATTGTGTGGGTTTCAAGCCAAGAAGATTTTGAGTTTCATGTTAATAAACTAGAATGTGTGTCGATTTATGTAACCCTCATGTTAAATCTTTTAAGTATGATGTTGTATGTGGTAGTCATTACATTCATATATTGCTCATTCTCATGTATAAGATTTATGTATCCTAGGTGTTTGACAAAATGTCTATGTGAATGAATTGTGCATGGTAACCTAGATGTGATGCTTTTAAAGTTGAGATATTGTTCCATTATCTACTATATCGATACCTGGGGGTATTGAATACTCGAAATTAGTTATTTATCTAGTCTCCAGTTGAAATACAATATTTTCATAGTATCCAAAACACTAGTATTCAGTCAGTTAATAGAATCAGTGTGGGATCAGTCAAGCCTAGTACAGTCTAGTGATTAGTTCCAGTGTCGATTCAGTTGGGAGTAGGATTTAGACTGAGTGAACCCAGGGATAGGGGCATTCTTGCTAGTAAAGGTTTTGACCCTTAGTAGCAGTCCCTGAGTTATAGAGCTACGTAGCCAGTGTAGGGTAAATCATCTTCCTACCAGACTAGGGTTGACATAACCATATACATCTCAAGAGTCTTCCTGCCAGATTAGGTTTGACCCAACTAGTGTAAGTAACCCGTGGCACGGTGGTAACACCATTCCAACTGGGGTTACAGGTTGGATCCCAAATCAGTCTATAATCGGGGTATGTCGTTTAGATAATAACTCCCACAGTCTCAGTTTCAGTATTCAATATTCAATATTCATTATTCAAGATTCAATAGAGAACTCAGTTAAGTTCTACACAATCATGACTTACAGTTATCAGTTATTTAGTTATCAGAAATTCAATACTTCAGTTTCAGTTTAAACTTTCTGTTATCAGAAACTCAGTACTTCAGTTTTAGTCTAATTCAGACAGACGATATATGCTTGGTATTGTATGTTCAGTACTTTCAGTAGTCCCAGTCTTGCATATACTCTCCTCCAGTTACTTCATGATATTTAGTTATTATTACTCATGCACCTGAACTCATGCATATTAGCCTAACCTCACCTAGCGTACCAGTACATTCAAAGTACTGATGCATACTCTCTTTGCGCTATGATGTCTCATATCATAGGTTCGGACGCTTGGGTTCCTGACCATGCTTAGTCAGATCAGATGATCAGCTAGAGCTACAGTAGTGAATCCTCATCCATCGAGGACGTGATACTCTTTTAGTTATTGCATTACTTACAGTATTTTAGTTATTTTCAGACAGTAGTTGGAGTTAGTTGGGGTCTGTCCTACCAATTCTTTTATTTCAGATGTTTAGAGGCTTTCAGACACTTTCAGTTAGCAGTTATTCCAAAGATGTACTCAGTATTTGTTTTTCAGTATTATGGACCTTATGGCATTTTCAACTTTACTTCCGCATATGTTTTATTATTTTTATTCATAATTTACAACAGGTAGCAGTCATGGATTATCTTGTGGTCCTTCAGAGTCGTAAGCACCGTGTGACTCCCAAGGGGTAGTCTCGGGGCGTTACAATGAGCTACATCTAAAAAGATACAATCTTTATCAATACATGATTGAAAATAAATGAAAAACTGCCAACTACCAAATAATTGTCCGTGTAATGAAACCTCTACTAATAAACACAAGAGTCGATCGATACAAAGCCTCGTAACCGTTATTGAATCAAATTCTAATCCAAATTGAGAAGAAAATTAAAATAAACTTTGTGCCTCCTGGATGACAAAAAAGGTCACTAATCAGATGAATATTAGGTGCTACTGAGCATCTACCAACAAACCTTAAGATCGAGTACACGAATCTACATCATATGAAAATATAGTGAAAAATGCAATCAATATAATGGAATGTGTTGATACACAAGAAAAGAGCGATGACTACATTAATCAATTGATTTGTAAGGATAGAGAAGAAAAATGCCGCACAGACCGTAGTCAAGATTTGGATCAATGTCCCCGAAATCAATAAGTATAGCCTCATGTATCAAAGAGACCACCAAAAAAAACTAATTCAGCTCCACATAAGATAGTCAAAGTACGATTAAGTTATCGACAAATAAATATTTTCTTGCATTCCAGATGAAGGTCATAATTTATAGAAATATTTTATGGTCTTAGTAAGAGGAGATAGAGTGAAAAATTCATTAGGTGTAAAATTCCATTATCTTCGAGAAGTCAAAGATTTCCTGAAAATTCAAAGAAGAGGTACATCAAAATATGGTACGAAAAAATCAATTCACCTGAGTGAGATTTAGGAGAGTACCCATGTCCCCATCTCAAATACCTTAGAGTATTCGTTCTTCTCCTTACCCTCATTTTGAATTGGTATTCCATTGAGACTCTTAAAGGCTTTGTTTCCATTTTCGACGGGGGAAGGGATTCCTCGTCTAACCCTTGACCCTCCTTTAAGAGGGGTACAACTGCTAATTCTAGATTCTAAGGTTGCGTCCATTCCGTATGCCTTTCTTGTTTCAGAATTAGAATGCCCTTTCTTTACGAATAACCAAAGAAGAGCTGAATTTCAAGACAGCTGACATACTATTTTCATGGGAGGAACAAGCACATGAACCTCTGACTCTATTTAGGAATACTAGAAAAGCAGTTTATATTGAAAAAGAGGGTTGAGGCAGCACCCAAGGATGCTTATGTCGAGGTAAAAATCCACAGTCTCCTCTTTAAACAACCTAATACGAGTGGAACT
Source organism: Capsicum pubescens (assembly GCA_030864215.1). Taxonomy (NCBI): domain Eukaryota; kingdom Viridiplantae; phylum Streptophyta; class Magnoliopsida; order Solanales; family Solanaceae; genus Capsicum; species Capsicum pubescens. The sequence goes on from CM061542.1 coordinate 276,503,866, forward strand.
GCTCTCTCTGAGTATATCTTAAATTACTATTTGATCCAGTGAGTGGGATGACATGCAAAAAAGCGAGAGGACTATCTTAAGGTGCTTCACACTAACCGCTATTGGGTTTAGTGGGTTCTCTTTCTTCTTCCCAGTCGGTAGGAGGTGTATCTAACCTACCTACCCACTCATTATTTATGATCTCCTCGTTCTCAACTCAAAAACATAAAATAAGTGAAGCACAAACAATCTCCATGTTCATCAATTTTTTGTTTTTTTTCTATTTGATTGATTTACTTTTATGTTTAACATTAGTTACAATTTTGTTACTTTTAATTTTATGAAGCTAATAATTCACTATAGTATTTAAGTTATAAATTATAAGGAGAGAATGTGGATTAAATTAATCTTTAGTAATTAGAATCTCTTTTTACTCAATAATTCGGATTTAGTTTTATGAACTTATCAACTAAGTTGAATATTATTGAACAAAAAACATAAAAATCTTTCAAAAAATTAAAGTGAAAAAAATTCAATAAGGTGAAGAAAGATAGATAATAAATTTTCATGATTTTTATTCATAAATACTTTTCATACATCACACTAGTATTATTTTAGTACTAAATAAACGAGATGCATATTTTAATTTCATAACAAATATTTTAGAATATAAAATAAAACTGACAGATACGATAATGAGATTCAGATGGTTCAACTTCAAAATCAGACAAAGAATCTTCCCCGACCTTAAAAGGTACCTAGGCACTCTTACGGGGGCCATTGAAGAATTCAACATGGCCCTCATTCAGAGCTAGTAGCCTATTTACCTCTAGTAACATGTCATCCAAAATCTCCACCAATATTAGAAGTTGATGCAGGTTGAGTTGTTCTGGTGGAACATTCAGCCACCACATTTGAAACTCAAAGTTAGAATCTTTTATGTTGATTGAACGATTTGCTCTAGCCATTGCTAAACCTTTAGTTTGAGAAAATAAGAAAATATGATGTTATATTTCAACATCAAGAATGTATTTATAGTGATAGAATCATCACACTATATGATGGAAATGAACGCATGAATAACAAGAAAGTAAAAAAAATAATCATGTTACTTTCTTTTTTCAAAAGATTTGAACAAATCTTGTAACATTAATTAAGTTACCTTCTTTGTTTCTTTGTGTTTGCCATTTTGTAAGCTTATAATAACACAGTCAATAATTTTCCTATTTAGACTGTTACTGTATTCTTTAAAAAGTTTTTTTTTTATAATCTTTGATGTAATATCTCATAATAAGTTTATACGTAAACTGATTATTCTTTTTTTAGAAAAAATGATAATTATTTATGAGGTAAAAATATTTTATTATTATTTTGTGTATTTTATAAATTTTCTCTTGTCCGAAAACGCATATTGTATTTGTAGTCATTCTTAGTAAAAGTCTTCTACAATAAGTTTTAATAGTGTGATATTATTTATTGTCCAATTTATACTAACATATAAAAAAAAACACTTCATTTTAATATCCTAAGATAATTAGTGCGGATAGAGAGTTTACAAAATCGTAAAACCTAATTGTACTTTACGACAAGTGAAAAAATATTGTAATATAAAATCATATATTGTAACACAATTACACATGTATTAACTTCTTTAAAATGGTGTAAGAAACCCTTTTAAAATATTCTCATACACTTGATATGATATATTGCAAAATTCTTATATTATACAATGAAATGATGTCTCTTGTATGTGTGTTTATGAATTATGCACATGAGTACCATGTGCTTTGTCATTCAACTATAAAATAGTATCGAAGTTCTTTAGAATTATGCCCTGTCAAGGTAAATGAATGGCTCAAAGTATCTCATACATCCTTCTTGTCCACTATAGTGTGTAGTCCATAAACAAAGATAATAGAGCACACAAATATAGTCTTCTTAATTGTAGTTTGACAATGAATAAATTAACTAGTGACAATAAAACTGAGACATCCTCTAGTACTGATTTTTAGCTAACACAATCTTTTGATTTTGGCTTATATTTTTTCACTTCAATTTCTATGCAACTCATAAGATATTTCAAATAATATATTTAAAGTATTTACTATTGAGCATGGGATACAACTACATTACACATGATTTAAACTAGTGTGTACGTACTCTTCCCATCTCTTTATGTGAATTAGTTTGACTTAACACGAAATTTAAGAAAAAATGAAAGACTTTTAAAATTTGTGGTCTAGAATAAATCGTTTCAATGAGGGTAAATTGAGCATTTTAAAGTTAAATTACGACTAAATAGAAAAAATATGTCTTTTTGGGATTGACTAAAAAAAAGTAAGTCATACAAAATTGAGACACGAGAATTACTTTATTTAGTCTGGCTATCTTTTTGGAGTTCATTGGGTATCCCTCTATTTGGCTTCTGCTGTTGATTAGTATAGTTGAAGTAACAAGTTCCTTGATGGTTTTTATCTTCTTTTGGCTAACCACTTTGAAATTGTCTTCTTCCTTTTCGGTGTTCTATCAGATAGTCAAACAAATAAAAGAGATAAAAAATTATTGAATTATTTAGGAACATAATGCATTACAAGTTTACGAAAATATTTTTAAAGGATTTATATATTTTTAATAGTGTTAAAATTTTAGACTTTCATATCATGACATATTAAATTTTTCGTAAGTTATGATTAGACTTTACGAATTTGTAAATGCTACAAAATACACATAAACTATCTTAAAATTTATAATTGAAGTGCTTAAATTTTTTTGATACTTACATGATTTAGACAATAAATATTTTCACTTTGAAAATCTATAACGAAAATCTTTTACTAAGCATGACTATAAAAGAAAGTACACATATTTGAACAAGAAAAAATTAGAAAAAAAAAATGCAAATACAATTGGAAAAATTATTTTTACCTCACAAATTATTATCACTATATACATAAACTTACTAAGAGATATTCCATTTAAAAATAACACAAAAAAAATAAAAAATAAAAATCCTGATACATTATTTAAATTAAGAAAAATATTACATGTGTAATTATGATCTTTACAAATTAAGAATTTACAAAGAAACAAAGAAGGTAACTCAGTTAATATTTTGAGATTTATTCAAACCTTTTTGAGTGAGGAACCAATATTTTATCAACAAAACAAAGATGGTAACTTAGTTAATATTATGAGATTTGTTCAAACCCTTTCGAAAGAGGAAGTTACCAAAATTTTATTACCTTTTTGTTATTTGAATTTGTTTTCATCAAATAATGTGATGATTTTATCACTAGAAATACACTATTGGTATTGAGATCTACTATTTCATTTTCTTATATTCTCTAATTAAATATTTAGTCATGGCTGGTGTGAATCCTTCACCTAGCACTGAAGTTCTGACTATCAATTTTTCTTTAAATAATGTGGAAACCTAAGTTTTTCTTTAAAACCTTCCATCCACATTGCTTAAAGCATTTTTTTAATGGACAAAAACTTTGGTGTGGATGTATGATTCACACCAATCATGGCTTAATGTCTTAACGCCAAGGGTGTTTTTATGATAACGAAATCATCACATTATTGTTTGATGGAACTGAACTTAAAAAAGGAAAGAGCTATATGTTACTTCCTCTTTCTTGAATATTTGAATAAAACTCATAACATTAGTTGAGTTTACTTCTTTGTTTTTATATACCATTATCAATCTGTAAAATCATAATAATTACAAACTTAATATTTATCTTAATTAGAATCATGTTGTTGGAATTCTTTTTACTAAAAAATGGTGTATTTCTTCTATAAAATATCTCTTAGTAAGTTCATGTGTGAAATGATAGTATCTTATGAGACAAAAATATTTTTTTATTATATTTATTTATTTATTGAATTTTCTCTTGTTCGAATTTGTATTCTTTTGTTTGTTATTTTGAGTGAAAGCAATTTCACTATAAATTTTAACAATGTAAATTTTTATTTTTTTTTCAAGTGCATATTTAGGTACCAAAAAAATTAAGCTCTTCAATCTAAAATTTTATGGTAATTAGTGCAAATAGAGTGTTTATAAATAAATATATTTGATTCCTTAATTATGGAGATTTTATTCATCTCATCCTCACAACATCATCAATCAAACCTCAATCGATACTTTTGACTTAACCTCAATATTAAGTAGTATGAAAGAGTGATTAGAACCTTTGAAATTTTAAACTCAACCTCAATGCCACCATACTTTTGGAGTCAATCAAGATTCCCAACCACTCAATTCATATGGATATAAATTGTCTATTTCATCAAAAAAATTAACATTTCTTCTAGAAAGTTGTCCCAGTCCTAAAATAATCGACATAAGATAAAAAATTCACAATTTCTATAATATGCAACAGGAGCACCATGTACTTCGTATTCTACAGATAAAAAGTATTGAATTTCCCCATAGTTAGCCAAAGTCTCTTTCAAATTGAGTGAATGATTCTCGAAGTGTCCCATAGATCCTTCCTTTCCTCTATAATGTGTAGTCCATAAACAAAGGTGAAAGAGCAGAAAAATGTGGTCTTTTTATTTGTAATTTGAAAATGAATAAATGGACTAGTGGCTGAAAAATGCCATAACTTAAGGCCAAATACCTGTTGAATTTTGAATTTTTTCAGGATGAAAATGAGTTGCATGCTTGAGAAAGATTGGTTTGATTGCAACTACATTTTGAGGTTACTACTTCTTTTATTCTTGGTCAAATAGTTGTATCCATGGTTGTTGCGTTTTGGCTAGATATGAGGGCAAGCAGTTGCTACGTTTTATACATATTATATGTTGGATTCGAAGCCAAATGACTGTTGCGTTTCAAAAAATTTGAGGCTGAATAACTGTTGCATTTTGTATGTGTTTTGAGTAAATTTGTGGCTACAACTACGGATGAATGCAAACTACTGTTGTACTGGTTGCCAATTTTTTTAGGCCAAACTTTGCTACATTTCCAAATTTTTCTGTAATTTTTTGGGGCCATTTACCATTCTTGAACTATTGCATATAAACTCTTGTCGTACTTGTATGTTTTGAAAATTTTATTTTTCAGTTAAGTATTTACCTCGGCCTCAAAAACATAGTGCATCCATAACTTTGTCTCACGAGACTCCATCACTTCCTCCAATATGTTCAAGCCAAGACCTCGGATTAAATATACCACCTCAAGAATAAAGTTGAACACACACAAAAAATTATGGGAATGCAGATATTAAAATAATTAAGTTAAATAAGGTGGATGTCCTAAACCGAGCTAATTCAGTAAGGGACCACGACTTAGAAATGTTTAATGAGATTGGGCTGAGAAAAAAGCATTTAATTTGGATGAAGTTCCAAAATAAGATTCTGTGTATATCATATGTAGCAGTAACTGAACAAAATTTTTATGTAAATTATGCTTTGGAAGAAAAGAAGCATGTTGTTAAGTGGTTAAATCAGAAGTTGAGCTTTAGTCAGTACATATTAGTATACTAAGCAACCTAACTAGATCACATAAACAGTTAGATTAGTCGATAAAGAGTTAGTTACAACTAACTCATTGTGTGTATATATACTTCTATATCAGATGTACAAAGTAATTTTTAGTTGCTCTCATTCAATCAATAAGCTTAGCTCTTTCTCTTCCCTTTCTCTTCTACTCTCTTGTGAGTACTCATCTTTATTGAATCATATCTAAGAACTTCTCTCTGGTGTAACTAATTTCATGGTATCATAGCCACAGGAGTTCTGGTAACTACGAAGTCTATCAAGGTCAATTCCAGAAGGCTTGATGGTGTAATTTCTGCTTAAGCATTCTTCAATTCAAGTAAACTTACTCTGTTCAATTCTGCAACTCTGCAAATTCTGAGAATGACTAATCATTCTACTGAGAATCTGGGAAATATTGGAAGGGATTCAACCACTATGATCATCCTACCACTCACACACATGCAGATGGATATTCAGATCAGTTATGGATCATACTCATCCCTTGTACCTTCACTCCTTTGATGTAAGTGGTATTTTTTGAAAATTAGGTTATCCGGAATCGTTCAATGCGTATAGCACTGTTAGGTAGAAACAAAATGGAAATTGTTGATGGAGCATTAAAGAAAAAAAATTCAGAGAAAAATTATGGGGAAAATGGGAATGGGTAAATATTGTTGTGTTATCTTGAATCATGAATATAGTATCAAGTAATTATTTGAGTGGAGTTGTCTATTCATCTACTTCTTGGCGTGTGTGGGAAGAACTGAAAGAAAGATTTGACAAAGTTAGTGATTGTAACGCCCAAACTAATGGATCGTATGGGTACCTACACTATTCTAAGTAGCTAGGAGAACCCTTATTACCCAGCTAAAAATATGCTGAAGACATCTGTTTGAAGGGAATACTGGATTAAATATAATAAGGTAAATTAAATATTAATAAATAAACTTTTTTAAAAAGTTCTTACAAGTGTCCTTCACTATCCCAAGACTTGGTCAGACATGTACAAGAGCTATCTACTACAATATAGCCTGACAATAAAATAAATAATACAAAGACTCTAACATCTGCCAGGAAGAAAGTGCAGAAGTTAGTGTTGAATATCGTCATCCATATAGTAACTGCAAACTAACCTGTATCCAGTCTACACCCCAAAAAGGAATGTAGAAGAGTAGGGTCAGTACAACCATTCAACTAAGGTTGTAATAACATTATTACTTTAATCATAACCATTCAATGACCGTGTTAGTCCATATAATCATAAAATAGAATTAAGGAAAATAAATCATGACATCTTGAATGGAATATAATTCAACTAAGGTTATAATAACATTATTACTTTACCTATATAACTTACATCATTCAACTACTCTTTCAACTCCATCAATATTATATTTGTTGCTAACATACTCCAGCCTCATTAATTCACACCATCAACAACAATCCAACACTAATACATCACTATTCCTCTTTATTCACCTTATCTCTTCCATTACCTACATCTATAGGATAAATCCAATTATCATAGACAACTCACACTAAACTCTCAGGCTAACAACCAAATGCTCTATTATAATATTAAAGAATAATAACTAACCATTCTGGTAAGCTACTATTAAAACTCGTATAAATGAAGCAAGTCAACCAACATATAAGTAAGTACAAAGTTTCACTTTTTCAAATACATATCACACTATCAGATACCCAATGAATTAACAATACAACAATAACAGATCAAACAGTGCTCACAAATAAGCCACATAACCATCAAGAGTATTAATCATACTGTAAATATCCACAGACTCAACACAAATATGTACACATATGCTATGGGACTTATTTTTTGCCCAAATAGTCATGACCTGCAGGGAACAATCTATGTTCATGTACTGTATCGGCGTGGTACCCGATCCAATATATACATATCCGTACTGATGTGGTACCCAATCCAACATATACATATCTGTACCGGTGTGGTACCCGACCCAACATATTTATATTCGTACCGGCGTGGTACTCGATCCAACATATACATATCTATATCGGTGTGGTACCAGATCCAACATATATATATCCGTACCAATGTGGTACCCGATCTAACATATACATATCCGTACAGATATCTAATATATATATATCCGTACCGATGTGGTATCTGATCCAACATATACATATCTGTACCGACATGGTACCCAACCCAACATATAAATATCCATACCGGCGTGGTACCCGATCCAACATATACATATCCGTATGTAAGATTCCGAAAAATCCTAAAGCCTAATTCAGTCCTTTAAGCTTGTAAAGGGGTCCTAGACTTAGAAAATTCTAGCTAGGTTCCCAGACTTAGCCTATTATTGGCCTTCAAAAGTTGGCAATGTCATTTTTCCACCTCAACGTCCTTTAATTATCTGTATTTTAATTAGTTCATGATTAGGATGGTCAATAGGTGTTTCCGGACAAGTTTTGAATTTTTTGAAACACATTTACATCATGTTCGGAGTCCCAAAATAGAGGACCAACGCGATCATGGTGCGTAGCGTCGCCAATCGTGTTGGTCAACATTTGTGTAGGCTGCCAGAGCCAAAACTTCTGAGGTTCGACGCATTCATGGTGCGACGTATCGAGTATCATGTCACAGCCATCAACGCGTCGCGTTGCTTGTAGCATCGACACCCAGTTTTTAGTCATTAAATGTCCACATTTTTAAGGGAAAAAGGGTCAATTTCCCATCCTTAGATTAACCCAATAACACGTGATTCAATCATATTTCACCCAAAATATAGAGTTTCTCTCAAGAACAAGCTAGGTTTTCAATTAAGGATTCAAATTCAATACTCAAATTGAAGAATCTCTCCGTCAATCTTTGTAAAATCAGGAACTAAGGTATGTCAAGTTTTGATTTATGGATTCCTTTAATCCATGAAGTCCAAGAACCCTCTTTAAAATTATAAAACATGATATTTATGTTGTGGGTTATTTGTAACCATGTTTATCTTGTTGTATAATTTCCAAGTTGGAATCTTTACGTGTTTTCATAAAACTACGTTAGCATGCAAGATGAAATCCATGAATTGGGTTATTTATGATGTGTAATTTGATGATTTCACCTATGCCCTAAGTTGTGCATGTAGGGTTTTTGAAAAAATAGCAAGGAGGATAGAAATTAGGTATTTTAGCTCAATTGTGACTCAAATAATAAATGCATGCTTTACCCTTATGACCAAGACTGGCTTCCATGATATTGTGTGCATTATGAGTATTTGATGGAATGTTCATGAGATTAGGTTGATGAAAGTATGAAATGTTTATATGCAATTCCATCTATGTACAACATTATGACAATCATGTGTTTCATAAAATCCCCAAATTATTGTATTATGAATTATTGATATTGGTTATGTGTTCACGAAGTGTCAAGTCTTGTCAGTTTCATGCTATCGAGTCCTGTGGGTACTTGTACCCAAAAATTTAGCTATGTGCCTAGAGCTAGTGTCAGTTTTCACGATACTCCCGTTCAAGCCATCATTATTAGAATTCAGTCAGTTACATGACTAAGGAAAACACAGTAATCTCAGTAATCTCAGTCATTTATCAAATCTCAATTGTATTCCGTCAGTCAATGGAATTTAGTGAACTCTGTTCAAATCAGCTAAAAGATACTATCAGTAATAGTTCAACTCAGTTTAAATTAGTCTAGTGTCTCTTTAGTTGGGAGTAGGATTCAGCACCGAGTGAACCCAAGGATGGGGACTCACCTGTTAGTTAGTAGAGGGTGTGATCCTTATAAACAATCCTTGTATTCCAGAACTACATAGACAATGTAGGTTGAGATGTACCCTACGATTTTTGGGATTAGACACCTCATTTGAGTTTTTCCTACTAGAAGAGGTTGACGGAAGAGCTCTCTATCATAGAGGGTTTACTCATAACTTGTCTTTACCCGTGGCACAGTATTGATACCCTTCCAGCTGGGGTTACAGGTTGAACCCTACCAGTTTAGTTTTGGGGCATGTCGGTTAGATGATTACCTCCTACAGTCTTAGTTTCAAATCCCATCTCAGTAATAGAACTCAGTTCAGTTCTACAGTTTCAGGATTGTCAGATACAGTCGCTCACCTCAGTACGGAACTCAGCTAGTTCCATCAGAATCAGGACTGTTAGACACAATCACCCTGTTAATAGTATATTAATTATACGAAATTCATGTTACCAATATTTAGATTTCAGGACTGTCAGATACAATCAATCAGACAGTTCTTCATAATTAGAACTATCAGAAAAAGTCATTTCTTTATCACTAATATGACATCAGTTTCTCAGTACTCAATAGACTTAGACTTTCAGTATCCCAGTATTAGTACCCAGATATCAGTAAATCCACGTTATCAGAATTCATGAGTCAATGTTATCACGATCTCAGATACAGAACATATTCATGTATTTATTCTCATGTTCATGTTATTCAGTTAGTTAGTATTGTTCATGCATATGAACCATTGCATTTAGCCTACCTCACTTGCATACTAGTACATTCAATCGTACTAACATAATTGCGCTATGTTGTTTTATACCATAGGTTCAGAAGCACGCGCTCCAAAGTATCAGTAGCATTCCAGTTTCAGCAGTTAGAGTCAGCAGTGAGTCCTCATAATTCAAGGATGTTACTATTTGATTATTTTATTCTTTTAGTACTTAGTTTATTTTAGCAGATGGAGTTAGTTGGGGGATTGTCCCATCAACTCCTTATTCAGACAGTTTAATTTTAGAGGCTTTCAGACTACAACATATTCAGACAGTTATTTCAGATGTTTTGGTATTGTTATACCATATTTTTAGTTATATATCAGTATTGAACCTTATGGTCTTTTAGTTCATGTTTTTGAATTTATGATATTACCATTATTATTCAGGGCTCAGTTACAAATATCGGTCATGGGTTAGCTTGTGGTCGTTTGAGATTATGAGCACCGTGTAGCATTCCAGGTACCAGATTTGGGGCGTTTCAAACTTGGTATCAGAGCCTAAGGTTCAACAGTAGCCTAGGAAGTCTGAAAAGCCGCATCTAGTAGAGTCTTGTACATGGGTGTGTTATGCACCACACTTATATGCAGGAGGCTATGAGATACTTTAGGAATTGTTTCCATTCTTTCAGTATTCATGTTGTGCGAGTGAGCATGAGCTCTAGTCAAACTCTTAGTTTAATCCCTTCTTCTTTTTTATTTACAGAACATGCCTCCTAAAAGGGCTAACAAAAAAGGAACAGGGAATCAGTCAGTACCTTAGCCCATCCAGGCACATCCTTTGGATGAGCATGTCTCTCATGCAGAATTTAGAACTACATTCACTACTCTAGCCAATTCAGTCACAACTCAGAATGACCGGCCAACTGCTATTCCGGCCAACCCAGTGGTTAATTTTTCTGCCGCCAAGATTCGAAACTTCACCCGAATGAATCCTCCCCTATTTTTCGGTTCTAAGTCTGAAGAGAATCCACAAGAGTTCCTCGATCATGTTTTAGAAAGTCATAGATATCATGGGTGTGATTTCCAGTAAGAGTGCAGAGTTAGCCGCCTATCAGCTACAAGATGTAGCCCATACGTGGTTTAAGCAGTGAAAGGTAGACAGAGGTGCAGATGTAGAGCACATGGAATGGAAAGAGTTTGCTACGGATTTCTTAGGTAGATTCTTTACCCTAGAGCAGAAAGAAGCCAAAGTGTTAGAATTCATCAACCTCAGATAAGGTAGCATGAGCGTAAAACAATACTCCCTCAAGTTCACTCAGTTAGCCAGGTATGCTTCTCATGTAGTAGCATCCAGTAGACCTAGAATGAATAAGTTTGTGTCTGGGATATTAGGTAGAGTAGTTAAGGAGTGCAGAACTGCGATATTGATTAAGGAGATGGACATATCTAGGCTTATGGTCCATGCTCAACAGATTGAGTAGCAGAAACTTAAGAAGAAGAAGAGGGAAAATAAGAGGGCCAGGACTGTTAGCTATAATTTTTCTCAGCTAGGGTCGTAGGGTTGTAACCGTTCTCAGCATAGACAAAAGTTTTCAGCCCTAGTTCCATCTTCAGTTAAAGTACCAGTACCAAAGTTCAGAAATGACTGTAGAGATGGGGCACCAGGCTCCCAAGGCCCAGTGTAGTGAGAGCAGGGTTTTTACTCATCCACTTTGTGAAGAGTGTGGTAAGAATCATAAGGGTAAATGTAGAGCCGGTAGTGATATGTGTTTTAGATATGGCGAGACAGGTCACAAGGTTTGAGATTGTTCTAGGCCTGGCCCTAGAAGTAAGCACGATTATCCTTCAACTTAGTCCGGTCCCCAGAATCAGTACGGTGCCAATTCCAGTGCTATCAGAGGGCAGCGCCCAAACAGACTCTATGCACTTTAGTCACGACAGGATCAGGAAAGTCATCCTGATGCAACCACTGGTATGCTACAGATCCCTCATTTACATGTTCATATTTTTTCAGATTTAGGAGCTTCTTTTTTCTTTTGTACTCTTTGTATAACAGTCAATTTTAAGGTCAGACCAAATGTGAACAGGACTTTTTCCAGTCCCTACCCCAGTGAGTCAAGTTAACATAGGATGACAGGTATACAGGAACTGTCCAATTTTGAAATCTCTGAAAGTAAGGCCTTCAGGTCCCAGTAGTAATACCAGTATGTGTAGGAAATCCATAAGGGAAGATGATTCATGACCCATTCCTATCTCAGTGCAAAGTTTTATACTTCAACCATCATGATACTAACACATGCATTTCGTTTTAGTCCATCGAATACAACTTATATCCATGCACTTTTCATAGAATAATGTGTGTTTCAAGTTCCTCGTATGAGGAGTCAAAGTTCATCCTATGTTGTGGATCATGTTCCACGAATTCAGAAATTCTAAACCTAGTTTGTGCAGCTCATGACTCATGCACTTATGTCATGCTTTACAGTATGCTTAGCCTACATGATTCATGACTTCACTCCTAGTGTTCAGTCAAAATTAGATTATGCCACATATACCCTCAGTTTAGATCTTTCAATGAATCTGTAGTGTTAATGTTCCATCCCGCAAGCCTCAGTTACAGTGTCAATTCAGTAATCAACATTCAGTAAAGAACTCAGATAGTCCCACAATATAGTCTGGTATGCAGAATCTTTCAAAGTGCAAAGCTCCATCCAATGGAGTCTTGGCAATACTGAATTCCACATACTTGAACTTGTCAAATACTTTTTCGATATAATGAGACTGTGACAATGCTAACCCTTGTGGAATTTGATGGATTCTTATACCTAAGATCACATCTGCAACTCCAAGGTCTTTCATATCAAACATGCTGTTGAGCATTCGTTTGGTTGCATTTATGTCATAAATGTCTCTGCTGATGATCAACATATCATCCACATATAAACAAAAAATGACTTGGTGATTTTGTGTGTCTTTAATATATATACATTTATCACATTCATTTATCTTGAATCTGTTTGCCAACATGGTTTGGTCAAACTTTGCATGCCATTGCTTAGGTGTTTGTTTTAGTCCATAAAGTGACTTAACAAGTTTACACACCTTATTTTCTTTTCCTGGAACCACAAAACCCTCAGGTTGTTCCATGTATATTTCTTTCTCCAAATCTCCATTTAGGAATGCAGTCTTCACATCCATTTGATGGATTTGAAGATCATATACCGCCGCCAAGGCAATTAACATTTGAATCGAGGTTATCCTTGTTACTGGAGAGTATGTATCAAAGTAATCAAGGCCTTCCTTCCGTTTGAAGCCTTTTACTACAAGTCTTGCCTTGTATTTGTCAATAGTACCATTCGCCTTCATTTTCCTTTTGAAGATCCATTTAGAATATAACGGTTTATTTCTAGGAGGAAAGTCAACCAATTCTCATGTATGGTTGATTAAGATTGAATCTATCTCACTATTGACTGCCTCTTTCCAAAAGGATGAGTCTGACGACGACATCGCTTCTCTAAACATTTGAGGCTCATTTTCTAAGAGAAATGTTACAAAATCTGATCCAAACGAAGTTGACGTTCTTTGACGTGTACTACGTCTTGGATTTTCTTCATTATGTACATTCTCACTACATTCATCTCGAGGTCGTTTAGATCCTCCACAAGACTGTTCATGTCTAATTTTATATGGGTAAATGTTTTCAAAGAATTCAGCATTGTCTGATTCAATTACCATATTTTCATTAATATCCGAATGTTTGGATTTATGAACCAAAAATCGACATGCTTTACTACTTCAAATCACTAGTTAAGTTCAGGCGGAGTAGAAAGTAAAAACTTTAATCTCCAAAAATAAGCTATACAGATTCTGTAATAGTGTTATTTCCTTAAGATTATTATTTTCCACAATATAGACGGGTATGCAGAATCTGTATATTAGAACAACAACTTCAACTCGAGTTCAAGTATAAAAAAGAACACAATGAAGTATCAAATACCCTCAACACAAGATCAAAATGACCTTTCCAAGAGGTGTATTTATTTTTCAGAAAAATAAAGATGAAACAGAAATTGAATAGGCCAAGTCGTCCAAATTCACGAAATTTCCTTAATAAAATAATTCCCCTTACTGTACCCGAGGTTGTGGAATTTTTTCTCCCAGGATAAAATGGCCAACAATCCAACTATAGCGGTACCTCAAATAGTCGGATTCTACGCACTCAATGATTTTTATGATCACACAGAGTATTTTGATAACAAGAAGAATGTTTTTTAATTCAGAAAATTTCATACTAAAACCTATGGAAGAAAACAGGTTTTTATAGCCATAACATGCCTCTTCGAAAAGGTGGCATTGGTTCAATTTAGAGGTGTGACTTTTTCCTGAAAATGCATGTCTGTTTATCCTAAACAGTGCATCTGTTCCGAACAGGTATGTCACTTCGTGAATCAGTGTGTATTTTCGTTGAACAATTGCAACTTTCTGTAGCATCTGTTCGAAAACAGTGCATCAGTTCATGAAGCAATGCAACCTTCTGCAGCAACATCAGTTCAAAAATGTACACCAGTTCATGAAACAGTGACACCAGTTCGTTCAAACCGGTGAACCAACATGCATTTATAAATGGAGTTTCAAAATACTATTTTTGGATTGAATTTATTTATTTTTGTCAAATTTGCATCAGTTCATGAAGCAGTGCAACCTTCTGCAACAACATCAGTTTGAAAATGTACACCAGTGCATGAAACAGTGGCACCAGTTCATTCAGACCAGTGAACCAGCTTTCAAAACACTATTTTCGGATTGAATTTATTTATTTCTGTCAAATAAAATTTGTCCAAAAAGATAGATCTCATCGATCGATCATTTTTCGAATCCGAATCCGAGTGAGCGACGATGACAACGACGCGAGGCATCATCTAGTTCTTGCCTCACTATCCATGTGGAGTTAGTGTTTCTCAATATAAACACCCTCAAGTTCTCTTCTTCCACCAATGTGGAAGAAAGAGTAAACTTGCCAATTTGGGAGTACACTTTTCATTTTAGTGTCTCCTTCCCTCTACTCTTTTACTCTCCATTTTTCCATTCACACTTCTTTTATCTACTATGAACCCAACATGGGATACTTTGAGTCATTCATTTACCTTGACAGGGCATAATTCTAAAGAACTTCAATACTATTTTAAATTTAAATGACAAAGTACATGGTGCTCATGTGCTTAATTCATAAACACAAATACAAGAGACATAATTTCATTGTATCATATAAGAATTTTGCAATATATCATATCAAGTATATGAGAATATTTTAAAGGGGCTTTTTACACCATTTTAAAGAAGTTTATACATGTTTAATTATGTTACGGTATATGATTTTATATTACAATATTTTTGCACTTGTTGTAAACTACAATTAGGTTTTACGAGTTTGTAAACTCTCTATCCACATTAATTATCTTAGGATATTAAAATGAAGTCTTTTTTTATATGTTCATATAAATTAGACGGTAAATAATTTCACACTATTAAAACTTATTGTAGAAGACTTTTATTAAGAATGACTATAAACACAATATGCGTTTTCGAACAAGAGAAAATTTATAAAATAAACAAATATAATCAAAAAATATTTTTACCTCATAAATAATGATCATTTTTTCTTCAAAAAGAATGATCATTTTACGTATGAACTTATTATGAGATATTACATCAAATTTAAAGGAAAAAAAATAAGATTGTAAAAAAAAAAAAAAAAAAAAATTTCCTAAAGAATACAGTAACAAAGTCTAAATAGGAAAAATATTGACTGTGTTATTATAAGCTTACAAAATGGCAACAACACAAAGAAACAAAGAAGGAAACTTAATTAATGTTACAAGATTTGTTCAGATCTTTTGATAAAAGAAAGTAACATGATTATTTTTTTTACTTTTTTGTTATATGAGTTCATTTCCATCATACAATGTGATGATTCTATCACTATAAATACAATCTTGTTGTTGAAACCTAATATCATATTTTCTTATTTTCTCAAACTAAAAGTTTAGCAATGGCTAGAACAAATCATTCAATCAACAGAAAAGATTCTAACCTTGAGTTTCAAATGTGGTGGTTGAATATTCCACCAGAACAACTCAGCTTGCATCAAATTCTAATATTGATGGAGATTTTGGACGACATGTTACTAGAAGTAAACAGGCTACTAGCTCTGGATGGGGGCCATGTTGAATTCCCCAATAGCCCCCGTAAAAGTGCCTAGGCACCTTTTAGGGTTAGGGAAGATTCTTTGTCTGATTTTGAAGTTAAACCATCTGAATCTCATTATCATATCTGCCATTTTTATTTTATATTCTGAAATATTTGTTATGAAATTAAAATATGCATCTCTTTTATTTAGTACTAAAATAATTCTAGTGCGATGTATGAAAAGTATTTATGAATAAAAGTCATGAAATTTATTATCTATCTTTCTTCACCATATTAAATTTTTTTCATTTTTATTTTTTGAAAGATTTTATTTTTTGTGCAATAATATTCAATTTTGTTGATAAGTTCATAAAACTACTTAACAAACTAAGAAATAAAATTCATCCAAATTATTGAGTAAAGTGGTTCTTATTACTAAAGACTAATTTAATCCACATTCTCTCCTTATAATTTATAACTTAATTACTATAGTGAATTATTAGCTCCATAAAATTAAAAGTAACAAAATTGTAACTAATGTTAAACATAAAAGTAAATCAATCAAGTAGAAAAAAAATTGTCTGTGCTAAACTTATTTTATGTTTTTGAGTTGAGAATGTGGAGATCATACATAATAAGTGGGTAGGTGGGTTAGATGCACCTCCTATCGACTGGGAAGAAGTGAGAGAATCTACTAAACCCAATAGCGGTTAGTGTGAAGCATCCTAAGATAGTCCTCTTGCTATGTTGCATGTCATCCCGCTTGCTGGATCAAATACTAATTTAAGGTATACTCAAAGAGAGCAGTTCCACTCATATTAGGTTGTTTAA
The DNA here is from genome assembly GCA_030864215.1 of Capsicum pubescens. Classification (NCBI taxonomy): domain Eukaryota; kingdom Viridiplantae; phylum Streptophyta; class Magnoliopsida; order Solanales; family Solanaceae; genus Capsicum; species Capsicum pubescens. The sequence continues at coordinate 276,520,815 of CM061542.1, forward strand.
AGAGGAGATTGTGGATTTCTACCTCGATAGAAGCATCCTTGGGTGAGGCCTCAACTCTCTTTTTCAATATAAACTGATTCTCTAATATTCCTAAATAGAGTCAGAGGTGCATGTCCTTGTTCCTCCCAAGAAAATAGTATGTCAATTGTCTTGAAATTCAGCTCCTTTGGTTATCTGTAAAGAGAGGGCATTCTAATTCTGAAACAAGAAAGGCGTGCATAATGGGCGCAACCTTAGGATCGAGAATTAGCAGTTGTACCCCTCTTGGAGGAGGGTCAAGGGTTAGACGAGGAATCCCTTCCCCCATCGCACACGACAACAAAGCCTTCAAGAGTCTCGATGGAATACCAATTCAAAATAAGGGTAAGGAGAAGAGCGAATACTCTAAGGTATTAGAGATGGGGACATGGGTACTCTCCTCTATCTCACTCAAGTGAATTAATTTTTTCATACCATATTTTGATCTACCTCTTCTTTGAATTTCTAGCAAATCTTTGATTCCTCGAATATAATGGAATTTCACACCTAATGAATTTTTCACTCTATCTCCTCTTACTAAGACCATAAAATACGTATTTATTATCTAGTAAAGTCATCGCACCTAATCCGCACCCCCTCCAAATGGTATCAGAGCCCAGTTATTTAAAAAATACAGAAGTAGCATAGATGTTTGAATTTAGATTGGATTTATTTAAGATTAATTTTTATATTGATCAATTATGAGAAGACCATTTAAAAAAAAAGAAGCTTTTAGAAAAATTAAAGAATCTTTAATTAGTAATTATTCAGAATATATAAGACTAAATAAAACAAAAGAAAACCCACAAAGATTAGTCTACCTAATTACCTTAATATCTAGTATTGAAGCAAAATTAATAATCCATTTAAAATCTAGAAGAATGAGACACATACCACCTAATTATAATAAAATCAGATTTAGATATCCACCAAAATACTATAAATATGGTTTAAATGAATAAAGTACCAACATACAAAGAATTAAAACAAATAATTTCTGAAAAACGTAAAGAATTAAAAATAAGGATAGAAAGATTAAGTTATAATATAGTTGCCGGAGTTAGTAAAAACTCCATAAATGCACAAAAAGATGAAATATCAAATTTAGAATCACAAATAGATAGTTTAGAATATATATATCAACATGAACTATTTACAATAAAATGAACAAAAAAGAATTTATAATAGATGAAAAAATATATGAAAATCACGAAGAATTAAAAATAAAAATAGTATTTTCTAATCTAGGAAGAAGATATAAGAAAATAGGTGAACATTAATATTTAATGTTAGAAAAAAAAAGAATTAAAATTAGAAGATAAATTGACGACTATGGTAAGAATAGAAAGGGAAAACGAAGAAATAGATAGAAAAAAGGAAATAGAAAAAATAAAACAACAAACTACAGAAGAAATACGAAAAATAGAAGAAACTAAAAATAGTAAGATTGCTGAATTAGAAAAAGAACTACAAATGTTAAAAGAACTGTATGAAAAAATACTGAAAGAAAAAGAAGAAAAGGATAAAGAACAAAAATTACTAAACGAAATAAATCAATTTAAGAAAAAATTAGAAATAAATAATATAGATATTGAAGAAACAGATAATTATGATTCGAAAAATAGTGAAACATATACAAAAATATTAACAAATACCAAAAATTTAGAAATCAATGAAAAACAAGAAGGTATTAATGAAGAAAACTTAGAAAATATCAACACAGAAATAAATACTCTTGATAAAAAAGAAGAACAAAATATAATACCTAGTACATCAGAAATAAGGAAACCTACATATTATAAGAATAAGTTTAAAAGATATAATCTAAAGAATGAATATGACAAATGGACACCAAAACAAATAGTTAATAAAAATTATAACTTTTTAGACTTAGATTGCGTAATAGATATAGAAAAAATAATACAATTATGGATAGGATATATGACAAAACAATTATTAGATAATAATATAAATGTAATAGATGCACCAGAATATATAGAAAGAACACTAATAGGAACAGTAAAATTATGGTTTTTAAATCTAACTGAAAATAGTAAAAGAATATTAAAAACTGACAAACCCACAGAAGGAACATCATCAACAACCACAACTAAACTAACACCTATAGAATTATTAAAAAAATATGAAACAGCTATAAAAGACGAATTTAGTAGCATGACAACAACAGAAGAATAACAAAATGAAGAGAAAGATACAAATAGGAATTTAATGTTAAAATTAGCAATATGTAATATGTGCTACATAGATGAATATACTTGCGCATTTAAAGAATATTATTATAAAGGATCATATAATACAGAAGAAAGTAAAGAAATAAGAAAATTATATTTTAGTAAATTACCTGAACCATTTAGTTCAAAAATAATAAAAAGTTGGGATGAAACAAAAATAGTAGATATTCTAGGAGCAAGAATAAAATTTTTACAACAATGGTATAGAAACCTATGTGAAAAATATAGAGAAGAAATAAAAATGGAAAAAACATTAATAAGAAATTTAGCATGTTGCCAAGACAAAATAACACTTCAATTTGGATGCGAAGAAAGATATTATAAGAAAAGAAAAAGACATAAGAAATATAAGAAATACAAAAAATCAAAATATAAGTATAAGAAACCATGAAAAAAATATTATGTAAAAAATTATAAACATAAAAGACCATATAGGAAAAAGAAATCTATAAAGGAATGTACTTGTTATAATTGCGAAAAATTAGGACATTTAGCTAGAGATTGTAAATTACCTAAAAACCCAAAAAATAAACAAATATCAGAAATAAAAATAGAAATTACAGAATATATGCAGATTGATTATATAGATTACGAATTAGAAAGTGAAGACAGTCTATATGAAATTTCAGAGAATGAAACAGATAATGAAATAGGAGATGATGAAATAGATAGTGAATTAGACGAATTAAATGACTGAAGAAGATATAAAAATAATAACAAAAGAAGAATATTTAAATGACGAAGGAACAGATCAAAAAATAATATTTGATAATAATGTATTTGATGAAATAAAAGGAAAAGAGTTAGACTTAAGTGTAGAAAAAATATTTAAAATACCAACAATAAAAAATATATTTACTAGGAAAAAAGAAGAATATTATGTAGTAAGCCAAAAGAAACATGTAATAGACTGTAGATATGCAAAAGGTAAAGCTAGTATACCACTAGTAACAAAAAGAATAATTAATAAAGAGATAAACGATATAAAAAGTAGAGACCCAATAAAATATGTACACCTTGGAGGTACAGAAATATTAATAAAAGCATGTTTTAGAGAAGAAATAGATACACCAATAGAATTATATTTAGCAGATGACAGAATTATAAAACCTATAGAAAAAAGTATAATAACTGTCATAAAAGGAAATTTAATATACCAAAAATTTAAATTTATAATAAGTGTGAATTATTCAGTAGCAGTAACAGATAAAAATATAGACAAATCATTAGTATTATATTGGAAAATATCAGGAATAGAATTAACCCCAGGAAGTAAAATATTTACAGCAAGATGTAAAAATCTATATGTATTAACAACAAAACATAAAATAACGGAAAAAAATAAAATTAATAAAATACAAATAGAAAGCTCTTTTGAACAATTCGTAAAAACAATAGATAATAATGATTATAGTTACAGAAATATAGACATAGAAGAAGATCTAGAAATAATAAATGATAGAATAAGTACAACAAAAAGAATAGCTTATGATAAATCGGAATCATCAGGCTCATCAAAAAGAACAAGTTATGAAACAAGTTCAACGGATAATTTAAACCAATATTACATAACAGGAAAGGTAAATGAAAAAGAATATTTAATACTCTTAAATACAGGACAAGAAGAAAATTATATAGCAAAATATCTAGTAAAAAATGAGGAAATAAAAACTAACAATAATATATGCCCAGATCTACCAAGAAGTTTAATAAATACTAAGAATATAGCAGAAAAAGAAATAATAATAGGAATTAGAAAAATAAAAATAGAATTTGAAGTAAAAGAAGAAATGCAAAAAACAGACATAATATTAGGAATAAAATGGCTAGAACAAGTAAAACCATATAATATAGAACATACACAATTAACCATAACATATAACAGAGAGAAATTATTCTTAAGAAGAGCTTTAACATGAAATGAAAATATATGTATTAATGAAGATAGTAGTAGAAGGATATTACAGTAGATATGATAGATACAGGAGCAGAAGCTAATTTATGTAGATATAATTATTTACCAGAAAGTAAATGGGATAAATTAAAAACACCAATAATAGTTAAAGGATTTAATAACGAAGGAAGCTTAATTACTTATAAAGCTAAGAATGTAAAAACACAAGTATGGGATAAAATATTAACAATAGAAGAAATCTATAATTATGAGCTAACATCAAAAGATATACTTTTAGGAATGTCATTTTTAGATAAATTATACCCACATATAATAACTAGGACAGATTGGTGGTTTACAACACCATGTAAACAGAAAGTAAGAGCAAAAAGAGTTATTAATAAAATAAGAAAGAAAACTAATTGGATAAAAGGAAATAAAAAAATTACACAAAAATTAAAAAATATAAAAAATACCGAAGATACAATAGAACTAGTCGTATTTTCAATAAATAAAAAGGAAATAACTATATTTTCAATAAATAAGATAGGAATAATTAAGAAAAAATTAGAACAATTATATAGTGAAGATCCATTAAAAGGATGGAAAAAACATAAAACCACTATAAAAATTGAATTAATAGATAAAAATAGCATAATAACCCAGAAACCATTAACATATAATTTTGATGATTTAAAAAAATTTAAAATGCATATAGAAGAATTATTAGAAAAACAATATATACAAAAAAATAATAGTAAACATAATAGTCCAACATTTATAGTAAATAAACATAGTGAACAAAAAAGAGAAAAAAGTAGGATGGTTATTGATTATAGAAATTTAAATGCAAAAACAATGACTTATAATTACCCAATACCAAATAAGATATTACAATTAAGACAAATACAAGGATATAATTATTTTAGTAAATTTGATTGTAAATCAGGATTTTACCATCTAAAGTTAAAAGAAGAATCTAAGGAATTAACCGCATTTACGGTACTACAAGGATTTTATGAATGGAATGTACTACCATTTGGATATAAAAATGCACCAGGTAGATATCAACATTTTATGGATAGTTATTTTAAACAACTATCTAATTGTATAGTATACATAGACGATATACTATTATATACAAAGACCAAAGAAGAACATTTAAAATTATTGGAACAATTTACGGATATAATAGAAGAATCGGGAATAAGTTTAAGTGAAAAGAAAGATGAAATTATGAAAAATCAGATAGAATTTTTAGGAATACAAATAGATAAAAATGGAGTAAAAATGCAACAACATATAGTAGAAAAAATAATAAATTCAAAAGAAGAATTAGATACAAAAAAGAAATTACAATCATTTTTAGGATTAGTAAACCAAATAAGAGAATATATACCAAAATTAGCAGAGAATCTAAAGCCCTTACAGAAAAAATTAAAAAAGGATGTAGAATATAATTATAACGAAGAAGATAAAAAACAAGTTCAGAAAATAAAAATACTTTGTAAAGAATTACCAAAATTATAATTTTCAGATGAAAATAGAAAATTTATATATATAGTAGAAGCAGATGCTAGTGAATGTAGTTATGGAGGAGTACTTAAATATAGATATGAAGAAGAAAAATTAGAACACCATTGTAGATACACATCAGGTACGTTTAATGAAACAGAAATAAAATGGGAAATAAATAGAAAAGAATTATGCTCATTATATAAATGTTTATTAGCATTTGAGCCATATATTGTATATAACAAGTTTATTGTACGAACAGATAATACACAGGTACGTTGGTGGCTAACAAAGAAAATACAAAATTCCGTTACAACAAAAGAAATTCGGAGACTAGTATTGAATATATTAAATTTTACATTTACAATTGAAGTAATTAGTACTAACAAAAACGTTATTGCAGATTACATATCAAGACAAAGCTACACAGACTGATATAATAGAAGACAATGCTTTAGAAAAGATACTCAAAACCCTAACTACGCTTTCAATGAAAGTGGACAGTATGGGTAATGAAATAGAAAAGCTAAAGACTAATGAAGTTAAACTGAAGTCTAAAGCTGCAAATCAGCTAACTCAGCAGTGTGCAGAGCTATGTCGATCGGAAGACATCACAATTTCAGATCTAGAAGGAGACGTTGGGACACTCCATAAAACCCATAATGTTTATCAATCTACAATTGCAGGTACAAGCAGAGGAGTTAGTAGACAAAGATATCAGAATATGAATATGAATAAGATATTTGAGAAACCATTTATACCAAAAACACAAAAAGACCCCTTGTTCATACCCCCACAAATTACCACATACCGAGATGGTCTGAACCAAGATAAAAAAGTTTACAACTATACAACCCAAAAATACATAGAAAATATCTACAGAGTACAAGCTTTCCTAAACCTTAACCCCAAAGCCACAGATATCAAAGAACCAAACACAAACTATATAACCCAAAAATTACAAGGTTACAACAAGCTAATTGCACTACCCAAAACCAACCCAAGCTTAATAAAAACTTGTTTTGGCTATGGATTATTAAATACCATATATACCCAAGACGGAGAAGAACTAACAGCTATGGAAGAATTACATAAAATATTCACCACCTATAAAAGAATAACCAAAGGAAATCTATTTTATATAAAATGTTATACTGCACCAGCAGAGATATTATACGACGAAATAAAATCAGTTATAGAAGTTGTAGAAATAGGATTAACCAGAGATATGATTATTCCAGAAAATATTGTGCAGTAGCCAGAGATATCCAGAATTGAAATACCTGTTTTCTACGCAAATAAACGACTCATTGGACTAGCTACAATTATTCAAGAATTAGCAAATAATTATACAAATGGAAACCCAATATGGAGCTATTATTTAAGAGATCATCAGATGATTTATTCAAATTCAAAAGAACTACGACAAGAAGATATGAAAGATGTTAGACAATGGATAATGACATTGCTTAACCCAGAAAAAAAATCTACTGCAAGAGCAATTAAGAGAGGATTTATTTCAGACGGATTATTGACGAGATATTGCAAGCTAATTGGACACAAATATCCAGACCATCAATGTTCGAGATGTAATGGAGAAGATAATATTATCCCAGAAGTCCGCCTAGAATAAAAGAATCAAGAAGATAAGCATGCCAGTTGAAAAGAAGATAAAAAAATCAACAGATACGACAAAAAGATAAAAAGAAGACGGAGCAAAAATAGACAATGCATTAAAGGAAGAAAGCGACATATAAAGGAAAAGGCTAACTTTAAGTAAGAAATACGTAAATAGGTTAGGTAGCCTTTTTTGACTTTTTCTTATTTCATTTATTAGCTTTTACAATTATTTGGCTTCTTAAGCCAAATGTATAGAGGAAACGTGTAAAACCTTTTTTCTTTTGTAACATTAGAACCATGTAAATTATTGATACTCTTATTATAAATAGAGGCATAGAAGGCAGCAGAAAAGGCAAGCCTTCATGCGTTGAAGCACAAATACTCTCTCTTGTCCACAACAAATATTTTGCTTAGTTATTAAAAACAGGTATATTTCAATGGAAAAATCTATGGAGGAACAAAACTTAGAAATATCAAACCTATCCAAACAGGTATATTTATTTATGATTATGAATAGCTAAATTCATAATTCCCAACAATCATGGTATAATAAAATAAATTCATGTTAGTTACTTTATAGTACAATTATTCGAAGAATAATATGTTAAGAAGTTTATTAGCAAAGTGAAAAAGGAGAAAAATCCCTAAGAACTATGCCATCCTTAAGGTGAAACCAATTAGGCAAGAAGCCGTGGTGGGGAGTAACCAGAGTAGAGGCGCTGTTTAAGGGAAAAGTATCCAGATTACCATGCTAATAGTGACCGAAGAACATGTTATTTAAGAATAATCTAGTATATAGTAATCTAAGATGACCATATTTTGTTATGTATATGATTGAAGGGAATATTTTGAAAATAGCAATTATATGATAATGAATAATTATTTGTCTGATGTAATGGTAGATAAATTTAAAATACTTATTTTGTATGTGATTAAGGATATAGGAAGAATAGATACAAGGAAAATCATATTAGAAAAAATATTCGGTAAAGATTATATAGCTAGAATAAATTACATACCACACTTACCTAATTACTCTTATAAATATCTACGTACACATCAACTATGATAAATCACATATATCTAAAATTTTGGAAAAAAGATATGAAAAATATACAATTAGTAGAAAAACAAATGAAAACAAATTTAGACAAATACATGGAAACTAAAGATATAAAATATATAGAATTCTTAATGAAAATATGCAAGAATTACTTAGACTAAAACAAACAACTAGAAAATATTATGAAAAAGCATGACAGATGATATTAAAATACTTGTTTTATATATAACTTAGAGATATAGAAATTATAGACATAAAGAAAATAATATGAGAAAAATTACAAGATTATGAAGAGGAAGAATTATTAAACAGTATAGAAAACTTACGCATATATTATGACCATCAATATTACTTAGATTCAGATGGATATTATTCAGAATAAATAAATGTTAGAATATATAAAAAAAATTAGAGAAAGGAAAAATTGGATATATGAAGAAGTTAATTACAAAAATCAACTCGAAATAGAAAAAAGACAACTAGAAGAAAAATTACTTAAAATAAAATTAACCTTAGAAAAAGAAGATACAGGTAATAATTTATTTAATACATACAAAAGATTATTTAATACAGATGGAAAATTACCTATACATGAACAACAAATACTAGTTAGTCAGATAAAGGACATAAACCTACGCATTGAATATAGCAAAGTTAGAATAAAATACTACACAGAAATTGCTAAAATTTCAATAGGATAAAATAATAAACTACACAAATTAATGAATACATCTTACGAAAAGAATAAATCATTAAAAGAAATAGAAAATCAACTATATAATTTATACCTAGAATACAAAAGGTTACATGATACTAACAAGGATCCTAAAACACTAGACAATTTAATTACGATAATATCTAATCTAGAATATGAATTAATAAAACATCTTAAGTCAAGAAGATAAAAATGAAAATTATTCCAATCAATAATATTCATAAAATACATTATATAAAAATAAATACCTACGTATTTATTATCTAGTAAAGTTATCGCACCTAATCCGCACCCCCTCCAAATGGTAACGCAAGCAAATATTTATTTGTCGATCATTCAATCGTACTTTGACTATCTTATTTGGAGCTGAATTAGATTTTTTTTGGTGGTCTCTCTGAAACACGAGGTCATACTCATTGCTTTCGAGGACATTGGTCCAAATCTCGACTACGGTCTGTGCGGCATTTTTCTTCTCTACCCTGACAAATGAATTGATTAATGTAGTCATCGCTCTTTTCTTGTGTATCAATACATTCCATTATATTGATTGCATTTTTCACTATATTTTCATATGATGTAGATTTGTGTACTCGATCCTAAGGTTTGTTGCTTAAAGCTCGGTAGCACCTAATATTCATCAGATTGGTGATCTTTTTTGTCATCCAGGAGGCACAGAGTTGATTTTAATTTTCTTCTCAATTTGGGTTAGACTTTGATTCAATAAAGGTTATGAGGCTTTGTCTCGATCGACTCTTGTGTTTATTAGTAGAGGTTTCATTAGATGGACAATTATTTGGTAGTTGGCAGTTTTTCATTTATTTTAATCATGTTTTAATAAAGATTGTCTCTTTTTAGATGTAGCTCATAATCACTGTTAATGCTTCCGCTTCAATTTTATTATTTACATTACTCTATAGATATGTTCTATCAAGGGTCCTTCCAGACCACAAGTGCACAGCTAGTTATGGCTCACGACTAAGGTATAGACTTATGGCTAACGATTAAGGTGTAGACTCGGATCATGACAAGAGAACACTCTATACTATTTCTCTTCCAAGAGTTCAACTGCCAAGAAATTGAATTGGGTTGAACAATGGCTCCATCAATAAAACCAACCTTGTTTTTTAACAGACAAAGCAATAAATATCCCCATTCTCCATATACCATACCTCTTTCTTTCAAAAATTGAACTGACTAAGCTCATACCTGGAGAATATAAAGGATGAATGTAAATGGGGTGCAAAGTATCAAAAATAGTATTAGGATTATTGACCCCAATACTAGCATTAGATGCAATATGTGAATATGCAAGAGGTGTGATTTCTCTATCCTGAACGTGAAATCGATTTGATTAACCATAATGATTTAAATGCATAAACGAGAAGAAAAGAAATGAGCGGGGAGCTTTACCCTAATGCTCTGATGCCATATAAAAAAGAGGGGAGATTGAGAGAATTTTTTTTATATTTCTTACGTGTTTGATGTGTAGTTATATATATATATATATATATATATATATATATATATATATATATAAACTACTTAAAAACTAAAACCCAAAAATCTAAAAAAAATATATACAATAATAGAAAAGTAATAATAGAGGCGGTGGAATACAGAATAGGCTAGCTATTGTTTGTCATTGTGCTTCCATCAAGTTTGTCAAATGTACGATTGAGATTAATCCCTTTTTCTGAAGTATTTAAACCAAATGTAAATAATATTAATTGAGTTTATTTCTTTGTATCATTGTCAACATGTAAATATCTTAATTAAACATTGCATATTCTTTCTAATTAGAATTATTTTATTAGATGGTATGCCTCAAATAACAAATACTCTCTCAATCATACTTCTCAAAAATCTTCAGGTGATCGTAACTCATCCGTTTTACAGCAGTTAGTGATATTGCTAGAATTGGTAATGAGGAATACTATTTTTTTTTAATATAAGACTAGATAGCACAGATATCAATGGTTTATAATTACAGTCATGACTCTTTGTAGTGACAGTGTTTGTCCTAAAATTTCATAGTTATTATAAAAAGGTGTGATTATATATATAATAATATTTAACGTTCAGATCTTATTTAGTTATTATAAATAAAAATATGCAAAATATAAAGAACGTGAATATAAAAAAAATAAACATTAGTATTTTTTCTCGTGAAGTAGTTATGGAATAACTGATGTGCACCATGTCAATATAATTTTTTTCTTTAAATTAGATATTTGTACTTGAAATTTACTATGTGAATGACACTAATGATGATTATCAAATTTTTTTTGATATTTTATTTTTTATATAGTATATTTCTCACAAATAATATTATTATAGAATACTTGAATATGTTATTATAGAAAGATAATTTTACAAAAACTGTACCACTACACATCATTGTTGTTGTAGGTAGAATGCCGATAGAGGTAAAATATTAGCTGAAAATTTATTTTAGGAGAAAATCAGGTCACTATAGTGAAATGCAGTTATAACGAGTTGACGTTACAGAAAAATCTGATTGTATGATTCCTGTTTTACCTTTGCCGAAATGAATATTGATGGAAAATAATGTACTTACATAATATTTTATGACCATTACTAATTTGTTCACTGTACTCAAAAGATAAAAATTTATGTGCATCATGTGTTTACATTTATTGAATCGCAACAAATTATTGTAATGAGATAAAAGTACATACTTAAAACTATGATTGGGGGAGATAGTGTAGTTCAATCAGGGGCAGAGCTATATTATTCTATGGGGATTCGAGTGAACCCAGTAACTTTTACGCAGATCTCTACTAATATATGATTGAAAATAACTTTTTTTTAAAATTTCAGTGGCATTGAGGTTGAGCTTAAAATTCCAAAGGTTCTAATCACTCTTTCATACTACTTAGTATTGAGGTTAAGTCAAAAGTATCGATTGAGGTTGGTCGATGATGTTGTGAGAATGAGATGCATAAAATCTCCATAATTAAGGAATAAATATATTTGTTTGTAAACACTCTATTTAATTTGCACTAATTACCATAAGATTTTAGATTGAAGAGCTCAATTTTTTTGGTATGTAAATATGCACTCGAAAATAAATATTTGTACATTGTTAAAACTTATAGTGAAATTACTTTTACTCAACATAATGAACAAAAGAATACAAATTCGAACAAGAGAAAATTCAACAAATAAATAAATATACTTAAAAATATTTTTACCTCATAAGCTACTATCATTTCACACGTGAACTTACTAAGAGATATTTTATAGAATAAATACACCACTTTTTTATTAAAAAAATTCCAACAACATGATTCAAATTAGGAAAAATATCGAATTTGTAATTATGATTTTATAGATTGGCAATGGTATAAAAAAGAAAAGAAGTAAACTCAACTAATGTTATGAGTTTTATTCAAATATTTAAGAAAGAGGAAGTAACATATAGCTCTTTCCGCTTTTAAGTTCAGTTCCATCAAACAATGTGATGATTTCGTTATCATAAAAACACCCTTGGCGTTAAGACATTTAGCCATGATTGGTGTGAATCATACATCCACATTAAAGTTTTTGGCCATTACAAAAAAGCTTTGAGCAATGTGGATGGAAGGTTTTAAAGAAAAACTCAGGTTTCCACATTATTTTGAAAAAAAATGATGGTCAAAACTTCAGTGCTGGATGAAAGATTCACACCGGTCATAACTAAATATTTAGCTAGAGAATATAAGAAAATGTGATATTAGATGTCAATACCAAGAGTGTATTTATAGTGATAAAACTATTACATTATTTGATGAAAATAAATTCAAGTAACAAAAAGGTAATAAAATTTTGGTAACTCCTTATTTCAAAAGGGTTTGAACAAATCTCATAATATTAACTTGGTTACCTTCTTTGTTTTGTTGATAAAATTTTGTTAACTTCCTCTCTCAAAAGGGTTTGAATAAATCTCATAATATTAACTAAGTTACCGTCTTTATTTCTAGGTAAATTCTTAATTTGTAAAGATCATAATTACACATGTAATATTTTTCTTAATTAAAATTATGTTACTGGATTTTTATTTTTTATTTTTGTGGCATCATTTTTAAATGAAATTTCTCTTAGTAAGTTTATGTATATAATGATGATAATTTGTGAGGTAAAAATATTTTTTTCCAATTGTATTTGCACTTTTTTGATCAATGGTTTATAATTACAGTCAAGTCTCCCTATAGTTTATAGTGTTTGTCCTAAAATTTCATGATTATTATAGAGAGGTGTGGTTATATATATACTGACATTTAACGTTCAGATCTCATTTAGTTATTATAAATAAAAATATGAAAAATTATAAAGAACGTGAATATAAAAAAGGCAAATATTAGTACTTTTACTCGTGAAGTAGTTATGTATATTATTATATACTGTGAACCCACTGTCAAACATTGTTGTTTGGCTCAGTGGTTGTTGGGTTAGTGCAAAGGCTTCTTTGGCCAACTGATATGGGTTTGAACCCCAGCTGCCGCACATATTTTTCTTCTTGACTTCTTATGCTTTTTTACTTAATTCACAACCCACGAACTTCAAAATAAGAGCGAATAGAGGGGCTTAGGGCCGTTTTTCAAAAATGACAACTAAACTTCTCAAAGTTTCATTTATTATTATTTGAGGAGTTTCTAAAATAACAATTAAGCTTCTCAAAAGTTCACTTATTATTATTTAAGAAATTTCAAAAATAGCAACAAAACTCCTCAAAATCCTACTTATTGTTATTTGAGGACTTCTCTAGAATTACTTATATCTATTAAAAATTTACATAAAAAAATATTATACAGTACAATAATCAATTTAAAAATATTTAAAAGAAATGATTAAAGAAAATCGATTGCTTCTCAAAATTCTTGCGGTGTTGCATAAATTGGGATAATTATTTGAAAATAATATAAAAAGTACTATAAATAATCATACTTAACAACTTAAAGTACGTTAAAGACATAAAAATGAGAATGAGAGGAGTTTAGGCTCAAATTTCAAAAATTATAAATAAGCTCCTCAAAATTTCACTTATTTCTATTTGGGAAGCTTAGGGCTAGTTTGCGAAATTACTATTTCACCCTTTTATTTCTCCAAAATTATTTATGTTTATTTGAGATTCACGTAAAAAAATATTATGAATCACAATAATTAATTTTAAGTTATTTACAAAACATAATTAAAAAAAATCGACGGATTCTCAAAATTTAGTCAGTGTCGCAAAAATTGGGATACCTTTTTTTTTTAAAGTGATATAAAAAGTGCTACAAATTTTATATTTTACTCTATAATAGAAGATTGAATAGAGAAGAGCTTAGGGTCGACGTGTATGCTGGTGTTGGCTGCTTCAGTTGCTTCGATTGTAAATTTACTATATCACCCCTAATTAATTATTATAATTGATTCATGCATTAGAAAATTAATAATATTTAATAAAAAAAATAAAATAGACATTTATGATATGTTTTCTTCAGCTGATTCAATCGTAATTTTATTATATCACCCCTAATTAATTGTTATAAGTCATACATGTATTATAAAATTAATAATATCTCATAGAAAAAAGGTAATGTCACAACCCAAAAGGCCATGAGTGACATCCACACTAATCTTCCTATGGGAGAACCATTTAAATCGAAATATTATCCAATCACTTAGTCAATACTAAAACGATATTATCATAAAACCAACTTGATACCAATAATCTGGAGCTAATCATTATCAATGCGAAAATCAACAAGCTACTCACTGAAATCTTCAAGACCTGAAAATCATCATACAAGAACTTCTAACAAAGATCATGTCTAAAGAGATTTCCAAAAATATAGTACATAAAGAATGTTTCATTGCCCGAAAGATGGACAAGAACAAATAAGATGACTCATGAAAGCCTGGAGACGGAGTGTCCACCCTTGGATCAAGATCTACTATCAAACTCCAGAGGTGAGGTTATGTCTGAGCCTCTGGAACACTTTCTGCATTCGACAAAAGAGGAGTACATAGTAGTATCAATACAAACCACAATGTACTGGTAGGTATCATATGTCAACTCAATTTAATAGAATATACACAACATAAGTCAAATAACAAGTAGACAGGCATCGTCATATAACAAATATTCAATGAATCAACAATACAACAATAACAGATCAAACAATGTTTGGTGCTCCTGTTGCATATTTTAGAAATTGTGCCTGCATGTCGAGAGTGTGATCCCTTTCAATCTTATGTCGATTATATTGGGATTGGGACAACTTTCTAGAAGAAAATGTCAATTTTCTTGGTGAAATAGACAATTTATATCCATATCGACTAAGTGGCTGGGAATGTTGATCGACTCCAAAAGTATGGTTGCATTGAGGTTGAGTTTAAAATTCCAAAGGTTCTAATCACTCTTTCATACTACTTAGTATTGAGGTTAAGTCAAAAGTATCGATTGAGGTTGGTCGATGATGTTGTGAGAATGAGATGCATAAAATCTCCATAATTAAGGAATAAATACATTTGTTTGTAAACACTCTATTTGCACTAATTACCATAAGATTTTAGATTGAAGTGCTTAATTTTTTTGGTACGTAAATATGCACTTGAAAATAAATATTTTTACCTTGTTAAAATTTATAGTGAAATTACTTTTACTCAACATAATGAACAAAAGAATACAAATTCGAACAAGAGAAAATTCAATAAATAAATAAATATAATTAAAAATACTTTTACCTCATAAGCTACTATCATTTCACTTTCATACATGAACTTACTAAGAGATATTTTATAGAAGAAATACACCATTTTTTTTAATAAAAAGAATTCCAACAACATGATTCTAATTAGAAAAAATTATTGAATTTGTAATTATGATTTTACAGATTGGAAATGGTATAAGCAAAGAAGTAAACTCAACTAATGTTATGAGTTTTATTCAAATATTTAATAAAGAGGAAGTAACATATAGCTCTTTCCATTTTTAAGTTTAGTTCCATCAAACAATGTGATGATTTTGTTACCATAAAAACACCTTTGGCGTTAAGACATTTAGTCATTATTGGTGTGAATCATACATCCACATTAAAGTTTTTGGCCATTAAAAAAAAAGTTTTGAGCAATGTGAATAGAAGGTTTTAAAGAATAAATCAGGTTTCCACATTATTTAAAAAAAAATGATGGTCAAAACTTCAGTGCTGGGTGAAAGATTCACACCAGTCATGACTAAATATTTAGTTAGAGAATATAAGAAAATGTGATATTAGATCTCAATATCAAGAGTGTATTTATAGTGATAAAACTATTACATTATTTTATGAAAATAAATTCAAATAACAAAAAGGTAATAAAATTTTGATAACTTCCTCTTTCAAAAGGGTTTGAAAAAATCTCATACTATTAACTGGGTTACCTTCTTTGTTTTGTTGATAAAATTTTGGTAACTTTCTCTCTCAAAAGGGTTTGAATAAATCTCTTAATATTAACTGAGTTACATTCTTTATTTCTATGTAATTTCTTAATTTGTAAAGATCATAATTACACATGTAATATTTTTCTTAATTAATATGTTAATGTATTTTTATTTTTTATTTTTTTGGCATCATTTTTAAATGGAATTTCTCTTAGTAAGTTTATGTATATAATGATAATAATTTGTGAGGTAGAAATAATTTTTCCAATTGTATTTGCATTTTTTTTCTAATTTTTTTCTTGTTCAAATATGTATACTTTCTTTTGTAGTCATGCTTAGTAAATGTCACGACCCAAAAATGAGGGTCATGATGATACTTGTCGCGGCGTACCTTGATAAGTAAACCTATCACCCAAACTGATACGGAAAGAGAAAAAGACAGAAATATTTCAAGATAAGGCTTCTAGAACGAAGCCGAACTATATAAGTGTAAAAACTACTAATACAATCCAAGAGTCAAATACATCGAAAAATAACCACAAAGAAATAATATATGTCTCCGAATACTAATAAATACATAAGTACTGTAGGGAGATAGAGGTAAACTTCGGATGTATGAATGTCCAACTGCTACGTTGGAAGCTCCGGAAATCGCCCGAGTCAATCAAGCTGAGGCGCACTCGAGCTAGGACCTACATCGAAAGGGCGCAGTAAGCATGAGTACAATCCACTTGTACTCAGTAGGTATCATAGGCCGACCAAGAGAAGTAGTAAATAAAGCATACAAAATATACACTAAGGGCACGTCACATCCAATCAAAAAATGTTCCACAACGGTAGCCCACACCGCTTGCACTAATAGTTCTAATATATTTCACATATATTGCAACATCACACCAAGATAGAACAAAAGTGTGTATTATATCACATATAAGAAGAACAAGGGGGACATGCATATACAAGATCATCAAATATATGTAAAAGAAGATACGATAAATACATAAATGACAAGTCAATATGGTAATACAACATAACATAAAACAATAAAGTAAGTACAATGTATATGATGATGAAGATGATGATGATGATGATGATGATGCATGAGGTCGTCGCACAACCTCCGAGATCGTCGCACAATCCCCGTATACACCTACGTAGGCAAGCCTCCTAACGCAGGATCCATGGGGGGTTCGTCAACCCGTATACAATCCATATATATCATATCTTTTTTTCGGTACATCCCTCAGAAAGGTGTTATCAGGTGTTTCCAGTGTTTTCCAGATGTTGCCACAGTGGTACCAATGTTTCATGAATGAGTATGACATGAAGATGTAATGCTCACAACCAATCACAATGAGTATTTCAACAACCAACTACATGACATATTTTCACAACCAGCCACATGATATATTTCCACAACCAGCCACATGATATATTTCCACAACCACGTGATCCAATATCCACTCATTATTTTTGTTTCATTGATGAATTTACACATGTCTCATAGCCAATAAAGTATGAATATAATTAAAATACACCAATGGTACCACATTAAGCATTTTAATAATACAATACAATTATTCACATGTATTTAAGGCTATGCAATGTCACATAGGACCCCACACGGTCACACAAATCACATAATATCTCTATTTTGATAATTACATCACATATAGTCCCCCACACGGGAACAACACATAGAAAGATATTTTTCATGATTAGTTTCCACCTTTAACATGCATTTTGTACCACCATTTACTACCCAGACCAGTTTGAAAGAGTTAATCCATAACCTACCTCAAAAGTTGAAACCGATCTGCTACACTTTGAACCCATGACCTTACTTTTCATGAATAATCTTGAAATCCACTAAAAATATCAAATATGAAATCTACGCATCAAAACAAAACCAACGACACCCATATAGACTACTTTTGGTTCGGAGTCAAAATAGACCCATGAAATTGGTTTCTGAAAAAGAAAGGAAAAATCAAAACTTTACTTCAAAAATATGTTTCCCATATTTTTAGGAACCCATAGCTGAAAACTCAAGTTAAATCGAGTAAAAAAAATGAGGGTCAAATCAAAGAAAAAATATTTTTGAGCTTGACCGGGTAAAATCTTTAAAATCCGGGTTAAAAATCAAGAATCGAAGTTGTTTTGATGGTTAAATTGATGAAAAACTAGTAATGATAAGATAAAAATATTATTCAAGTGAAAAAAAGTGAAATTGAAGTTTAAAATCAAAGCAAAGAGAATGATGATGAATGAAAAGAAGGTGGTGAAGAGCAGTTAGTGGAAGATATAGAGGAATTTGAAAATCGAAAGAAGCCCAACCTAGAGGAGCCTTAATCCTACCTGAGATGGATGGTCAAAAGTGGATCAAACCAATCAATTCTGATGCGGTAAAGAGATACTGTGTTTGAAAGATGTTTTAGTTTTTGTTTCCTTGGCTTATTTGTAATCGCCTTTATGATAGTATCTGCTTTATGATGTGTAATTGCCTAGAATCTCTTCCCTTTCATGTATGAACTATGCTTGACCTAAATTCCCAAGAAAGAAATACGTAGGCGACTTATGTCATCAACCCCTTAGGAAAATTTATCTCTTTTCTTTCATGTACGAACTACGTTTGACCTGAATTCCCAAGAAAGGGATACGTAGGAGGCATGTCGGCTTCGGTCGACCCCTTAGGAAAATTTATCCCTTTTCTTTCATGTATGAACTACGTTTGACCTAAATTCCCAAGAAAGGGATACGTAGGCAGCCTATGTCGGCTTTGTTCAACCCCTTAGAAAAATTTATCCCTTTCCTTTCATGTACGAACTACGTTTGACTTGAATTTCCAAGACAAGGATACGTAGGTGACTTATGTCATCAACCCCTTAGGAAAATTTATCACTTTCCTTTCATGTACGAACTATGTTTTACCTGAATTCCCAAGAAAGGGATATGTAGGCAGCCTATGTCAGCTTCGGTTAACCCCTTAGGAAAATTTATCCTTTTCTTTCATGTGCGAACTATGTTTGACCTGAATTCCCAATAAAGGGATACATAGGCGGCCTATGTCAGCTTCGGTCAACCCCTTAGGACAATTTATCCTTTCCTTTTATGTTTGAACTACGTTTGACCTGAATTCTCAAGATAGGGATACGTAGGCGGCCTATGTCCGCTTCGGTCAACCCATTAGAATTTTATATATATCCTTAGCGTAGTTCGGAACTACGTTTGACCTGATTCCTGCTTCAACAAGATATGATTCCTACTTTAATGGGATACGTAGGCACCCTAATGGCTCAGTCATATAACCCTAGGAAATAGAAACTGGGGTAGAATTTTTGAGAAGGAATCTCGAAAATTCACAAGAGGAATATCATCTTCCAAAAGCAAAGAGAACGAAGACTAAAAAAGACTTCGGGTCCTCACGAGATGAGATCATCTCAAACAACTTTAAACTGGGGCATAAATTTTGAGGAGGTACTCAAAATTTCCACTAATATATTGGAATATATTTCAAATCCCCCACCACCAGAGGTCAAAGTCAAGTTTTGGAAATCACTAGCTGCGACAAAGTCTAGATAGACTAAATCTCCAGTTATGATAGAACTTCTGATAGAGAGCCTCAACGATGCTGAATCCTTATAAATTCTACATCAAATGTCAGACATAGTCAAAACTAAGAGGAAGACGTTCGTCGGGCTTGTACATGACATGACTGGCAGAGATTTTCTAAAGCTTTTACAGAAAAAATTTTAAACTAGTTTTTAAAAAATTAAGGCTACTTTCAAAAATCTATACAAATATTTTACTTAGTGATTGCCTAGGCATCAATTGGAACGGGGAGTCAGGGTGGAAGTCCCAACATAACGAAGTGCCCAAAAGATGGTGAGGAGCAAACCAAGGATCGAAGGAGGTCAACATGGAATAGTTTCACTCAAAAGTAATTATTTTTCTGTGGATGAAGGGATAAGTACACAGAAATGGGAATCTTTTTCAAAATATCCCCAAGCGAGTTGCGAGCCACGCCAAAGCTTATAATGCTCAAGAATAGTATTTTTGGGTAGCCCCAAAGACGGGTTTAATACTAATTTATCGAGGACCTTTGAATTGTCTACCTCATTTCTTGAGATCATGAAGGACAAACAAAGACGCCTTATCTTCTTTATGAATATTGAATTTAGAATTTTTCTAAAAATAGTCGCTAGCAAAAGTAACTTTGTGTCTACTAAATATTATGTTGAGTGCAGGTACATTCAAGGGAGTCGACACAATAAATACAACAATCAAAAGGATCACTCAATAAGAGAAAAAACAGGAAGTCATCATCAAAATTTGCCTTGGAATGAAGCAAACGGTATTTGAGTATTCCCCAAACAAGGACTTTGCCCCATTTATTGGTATTCGATGGATTTTCTATTTAATTATTTCTTCAAAAAGAAGAAATTAATTGTAAAATAAGTCATTCAAATCATGATGCTTAATATTCTTCATTAAACTATCATAAAGCTTGATTGTGTCGCCAATGAGAGCGGCATTGTGTCTACTAACTATCTACCTTGAGTACAAGTACATATAGAAAGCAAAACACAGACAAACGAACTCAGGTGAAATTATTTTCAAATCACCAGAAGACCATTTCATATCATCTCATTGCCAAGAGGGCCATTTTATATCATTGCCAAGAGGGCCATTTCATGTCATTGCCAAGAGGGCCATTTCATCTTATTTCATTGCCGAGAGGGCCATTGTATTTAATATTTATTGACACGCGAGATAGCATACACTGGCGTTGAGGATATCATCAGTATTTAATATCTTTTGACATGCGGGATAGCATACGTTGGCGTCGAGGATATCATCAGCATTTAATATCTGTTTACACGCGAGATAGCATACACTAGTATCGAGGATATCATCAGCATTAATATTTTTTGACACGTGAGATAGAATACGCTGGCGTTGAGGATATCATAAATATTTAATATCTGTTGACACGCAAGATAGCATATGCTGGCGTCGAGGATATCATCAATATTTAATATCTGTTGACACGCGAGATAGCATACACTGGCGTCGAGGGTATCATCATCATCAATATATGTTGACACGCGAGATAGAATATGCTGGCATCGAGGATATCTCATCCTATTGTGAATTAACATCAGAATACATCAAGAGCTCACGATTTGAAGGGATGTCTGTAAGTCGCTATCTGAAAGCGAATGGCATATGAGATTTTCTTGGAAATAAAAATTTGAGGATCATCTATAAGTCATATTATTTGAAATAGGATAGTGTGCAAGATTATCTCTGAGTTGGAAGCCCATAAGTTATCCGTAAGCCGCAATAATATCCTAACCAGATAGTGTTCAAGGTTACCCAAAAATTGATAGTCCGAAGGTTATCCATAAGTCGCAACTAAATCCTTATCTCATATGCGATATTATCAAATTGATAAGTCCAAGGTTTCCCTATAAGCTGCTTCATATCCAAGATCGATTATATGCAGGATTACCTAAAGACTACCAATTTGAGAGATACCTATAAGTCATATTGTATCCAAGGTCGGATGATGTGCAGAAATACCTGAGAACTAGCGATTGGAGAGATATCTGTAAGCCATCTTTTATCCAAGGTCGGATAATGTGCAGGATTAACTAAGGGCTAGAAATTCAAAGGATATTTGTAAGTAGCTCATATCCAACATCAAATAATGCACAAGATTATCCAAAGATTGACAACTCAAGGGAAATCTGTAAGTCGTATCGATACAAAAGATGTGCAAGACTTACCTAAGATCATATGCAAAGAACTATTGACAATAACCGGAGAGTTTATCATACAAAAAGCATTGTAGGTAACCAAAGGGTTACCGCATCAACATAAAATTACAAAGGTTGCAAGGACCATTCTGCATAAAGTATCATCGGTGTCCAAAAGGGCCACCCCACTTTGAAGACATATTCAATCGACAAACGAGATAATTATGAAAAAACCAAGAGGGTTGTTGTGTCTGTTGTTGCAAGTTATTTCCTTCCAAATAGGTATATTAAAGGATGACTTCGCTATTCAGGCGACAACTCAGGTGGACATATGGTAAAGACTATATACCTCTTTCATCAATTGTGTTTAGCGCTAATGATTTTTGTTTGAGACATTATCAAGAGCATCCAAGAGGATGAAAATCTCAAAACATAACCACAGGTGCGGACAACTCCAAAACGGATGCAACACAACGTGTAACTCTTTCTTAGCCGCAAAATGGGACATATTCTAGAGTGGGACGTCAAACTCTTTGAATGCGATCAAAAGGGTGATCGCCACCACCATCCAACCACACCCCTGTTAGAAGGCATATGGGTATTTTGGGATATTATGGTTTCATTTTTGCCTCCGAGATATTTCTTAACTCATACCGAGGGTAACCTTTTATTTCTTTCAAATTCGAGTGATAGGACTCCTAGAGTTTTGGAAATTATGTCCAGGTAAGTTCTTGCCTATGGATGTGAAGGATAACACATTCATGGTTAAGAGGTTACAAGCCTCTTTTTCTCAACTCGACTAACTTGTCACTCATCTTGAGCCAAAAGATCGTCTGAAATAAAAGATTATCTTTTCGACCGATTGAGTCGAACTACAAGCAGTCTAATTTCCTGAGTCTTAGGGATATGTAGGCTGGGCTCTATGTAGAAAACTCGAGTGCATTCCAACCTCCTTGAAATTCCTTTATTCTTCAGCTTTTTGGTTTAATTAAAAACTCAAAAATCGAGATAGCATGTGAATTTTTTGAAAATCATGCTTTAAATCAAGTTTTGTGAACAACAAGAGGCCTGAATTCTCATGTAACCTAAGATATGTAGGAAACCCAATACCGAGGTTAGGCCATAACTCCAAAACTCATGAAAAACCAACCTCTTCAATAAACGAATTTGTGGTCAGACAAAAATTAGGAACGTCAAACTCCCTTTACCCAGGGTTACTTGCATCCACCCTACCCAAAGGGAGGGGACAGTTGTTGACACCTAATTTTTGTCCTCCACGACTAAATTCAATCATGAGTTTCTTCAGTTTTTAATAAAATCAAAATATTTATTTCATTTGAATAAAACTTTTCAAAGTATTTATTAAGGTAAATTAGTCATTTTAAGTAGAGAAAATATATTATCGTATTCAATTATACGAAATTTTATAATTTTATTACTTGAATATTTATTTTACAAAATATCAGATTTTAATCAAGGATTATCTTGAAAATAAATTCAAATGATTACAATCTTGATTTAAATATAATTTATTCTCAAAAATAATTAATTTGGATAAATATGTGTTTGATTTTAATAATTAATTTGGATAAATATGTGTTTGATTTTATTAAATCAAGGAGCTCAGAATTAAAAAAAGTATTAATTCGTATCGAATTTCAATTTAATTTAGCCAATTTATTAGATTTGGCCATAATTGCAATGCAATCCGCCAATTGATTTTTAATTTGGTCAAAATTAAATAAATTTGGCTAAATTTTAAATCCAATTGGGGTTATATATTAAATAACCCCCAAATCCCCAAAAACTCTCATAACTTCTACACAATTCTACCAAAAATAATTTCAAAAATTATACTACATTGTACTATTTTTCCCCAACTTTGTCCTTTTTTAATTTTAAAATTCAAAAATTGTACTATATTGTACAATCCCCCCCAACCT
Source organism: Capsicum pubescens (assembly GCA_030864215.1). NCBI lineage: Eukaryota > Viridiplantae > Streptophyta > Magnoliopsida > Solanales > Solanaceae > Capsicum > Capsicum pubescens. Next base: position 276,545,005 of record CM061542.1, read on the forward strand.
TTATCCTTTTTTCAAATTCCAATTTTAAAATTTAAAAATTATACTATATTGTATAACTTTCCCCCACATTATCTACCACCTCACCTTATCTTCAATTTTTAAAATTCCAAAAATACCCCTAAATGCTTTTTCTCCCACATTGGTGGATGAAAAAAATGGAATCTCCATTCTTTCCTATAAATAATACCATTATTTTGGTAGGAAGACGAAGTCTCAAAAAGCCTCAAAGAATTGAAAAGCTTTTGAGCAAATAGTTGAAATTTTTTTAGTGAAAAAAAAAAAAGTCTCAATGTTGGGAAAAAAGCTTTGAGCAAAGAAGAGTTTTTATTTTAGTAAAAAAAAAAAATTCCTTTTTCATGAAATTCGTAGGCTAATCAAAGTTCTCAAAAGATTGCTTTTCGGTGGTGATCAAGACTCCGAAGAAAGCTTGAAGTTCCATTTTGCTGACCCAAAAAAGGTGAACACACGTTTTTTTTTTTTTTTTTTTTTAGTTTTATTATCATTTTCTTCTTCATCTTTTTTCTTCTTCATAGTTTGTAGTTATAATTTTATTTGCTGGGATTGTTTGTTCTAGACAGCCTTGAAGGCCATAAGACAGTGCGGTTTCGATATTATGGTTATTTTCATGTTCACGATATAAAAATGAGCTAGCAATAATTGTACATGCCTTTTTGATTTTATTCTTTGATTATTATAGATAAAGTTCAATCTTTGCTTAAAAGATTTATGTTGAAAAAAATAGTTAATATTGATTGTTTCTACTTTTTTTATTCTTTGATTATTATAGATAAAGTTTCAATCTTTGCTTAAAAGATGTACACATGTCTTGTCTAAACTCATTGTTGGTTAATATGTTTGTTTTTAGCATGTAAAGTTATTTCCTTTATGTTGAAAAGAATAGTTAATATTGATTGTTTTTCCTTTTAGCTTTACTCTTTTGTTATTATGTATAAAGTTTTGATCTTTGCTCAAAAGACGTATTCGTACCCTGTTTAAATTCATTGTTATCGGATATGTTTGTTATTAGCATGTCTTTGCTTCTTTTGTGTTGGAAAAATAGTTACTATTGTTTATTTCGCCTTAGTAAAAATAGTAATTGATTAAGTCAAGAATTTATCATTTACTTGCTAATTATTTTAATGAAATTCAAAATCCTCATACAAGAGATGAGTACTAGCTTTATTTTCTATCCAAGATGTTTATTCTATTTTTTTTCTTTTTTCGCATGTTGTTAATTTGTCAAAATGATGAGAAAGTTTGAATTTTTGTGGCAAAATAGAATTATTTAGATATTCTCGAGTCATGCATAGTATGATTATTGAACGATATTTCACTTTTAGAGATGCTAAACGTTTATTCTAATTTTCTTACTCCCTTTGGATTGTTATACGTGTTCTTTGTGTGTGTAAAGACTTGATTCATGTCTCTCTTTGAGTCATAATGTATAAAGAGAATCAAAGATGTCTTAGAACGATAAATCATAGGTCGTTACATATTTTCCCTAAAGTTAGCCATGACTTAGATGTATGAATCTTCGTTAATTTCTCCTTAATTGAAATTTAAAGATTCACTTTCTTTAAAAGTTAGCCTTTATTTTCTTTTGTTATATGGATTAGTTTTTATGTTTGTTCAATTTTAGAAGTCATGGGTATTTTTCTTATCGCCTCATTCCTTTACTCTCGCAAACTTGCGTTGTTTGTTCTCGCATTAATTCATTGAATATGACCTTCTTCCTTTTACCTTTATTTATTCTTATATGAACATAAATCATGAGGCATGTAAGTGAGTGTATTTGCTTTGCATTTTATTTGTTGACTCTCATTCTTGTGCAAGTGTGTTTATCATTGTCATTCAAAAATTGGTTCTTGATAGTTTCTTTTGCTTTGAAATATGTCACTTTTATGCATTGAACGTATATTAATTTCTTTATCTTTTGTTTGCATGCAAAAAATGGATCGAGTCCAAATGGACTCCTCTTCTTTTGCATTTCGTAATGGGCCAATGAGGCCCACCTCTTTGAGTCAAGTTCGAAATTTAAACCCAAGATTGACTATATGGCGTGCGGGTGCTAGAAGATAGACTAAAAAGGAAAATGGGTCAAAACCCATTGATGAGGTCACTAAGAGACTTGAAAAGTCTCAATTTTTATTATTTTCTTCTTTTTATTTATTCATTTAATCATTTACTTATTCATTTATTTGGGGCCTCGAAGCCAAAGTTGTAAATTAGTACAGGTAAAGTCGATTATGGGCCAAAATATCCAAAAAAAATAGTTTAGGACAGGTTATGAGTCAAAAGCCCGATATTTAGACTAGGACAGGGTGATGGATTTGGGATTAAGAGACCAAATCACCTATTTCTTTCCCTCTTTCCCTTTTTACGTCGTTTGATTTGTGTTCTTGCGAACCTAGTTAAACCCCTAACTAAGTCGCGAAAAAACTGATTTTGCAAAAACTTTCAAAATACTCCATAATCAACTTCTTTTCAGCATCCGACTTTTTCTTTTAGAAGTTAGTCAAAAGGAAATTATCTTTCAAACAGTCCGGATAACCGCAAGTTAGCGGACATTTTAGGTGCCTTAACAACCTTCCTAAAATGTTAATAGGAACCGCTTACCTGGAATCTCTAAACTTAAATGATTTTACTATTTTGAATCATCTAAGTACTTTATAAAGGTTTTCTTAATTCCTTTTCAAATAAATTAAGTGGCGACTTTAAAAGTCAAAATTTTTGCAAAACACTAGGCAACCACACTAAATTCGACGTTCCGGACACGCTGGAGAAGTCGGATTTTTGAAAAAAGAATTGTTTTCAAAACGTTGACCCCTGAAACCTAAAATCACAATTTTCCAAACCGAGGGTCGAAATGAGATTTGAAAGTCGTAGAACTATGCCAAACATGATAACACCCTAAAATCAACATTTTGGATCTGCTGGCGAGGTCAAATTTTCCATCCAAGATCGTTTCAATCAAATATGGGTCCCACACTCATATTTTTAATTTTATAACTTTTTGATCAATAGGTTGAAATGAGATCAGGTGCACCGGGACCCGAACCAAAGGTCTACCCAACCTAAATTTGATATTTCAGAGCTGGTGACATCAATCGTTTGGCCATCCATCACACGAATTAAAAGATATCCTCATAAGTCCAAAATAAGGCTCTCAAAGCCATCAAAAACCACAATATCACATAAATGATACCAAAATGCATCGGAAATCATGACAATCACTCTCACACCTCAGAAATACCATAATACAATTACGGAGAGGGGTAAAATAGTTAAATTGCACAAAATCACAAATTTCACATATTTCATCAAATTTTTAGGTCGTTACAGTAAAAGATTTTCATTATAAATTTTCAATGTAAAAATATAAAATATTTAAGCACTTCAATTATAAATTTTAAGATAGTTTATGCGTATTTTGTAGCATTTACAAACTCGTAAAGTCTAATCATAACTTACGAAAAAATTAAAATGTCATGATATGAAATTCTAAAATCTTAACACTGGTAAAAATATATAAATCCTTTTAAGACATTTTGGTACACTTGTGATGCATAATAAGTCTCCAAATAATTCAACAATTTTTGTGTCTCCTTTATTTGTTTGACCATTTGATAGAACACCGAAAAGGAAGAAGACAATTTCTAAGTGGTTAGCAAAATGAAGATAAAAACCATCAAGGAAGTTGTTACTTCAACTATACTAATCAAAACTAGAAGCCAAATAGAGGGATACCCAATGGACTCCAAAAAGGTAGTCAGACTTAATAAAGTCATTCTCCTGTCTCAATTTTGTATGACTTACTTTTTTTAGTCAGTCCAAAAAAGACATATTTCTCTATTTAGATGTAATTTAACTTTAAAATCCTCAATTTACCCTCATTGAAACGATTTATTCTAGATCACCAATTTTAAAAGTCTTTCTTTTTTTTCTTAAATTTCGTGTTAAGTCAAACTAATTCACATAAAATGAGATGGGGAAAGTGTGTACACACTAGTTTATATCATGTGCATTGCATGTGTATCCCATGCTAACTAGTAAATACTTTGAATATATTATTAGAAATATCTTATGAGTTGCATAGAAATTGAAGTGAAAAAATATAAGACAAAATCAAAAGATTGTGTTAGCTGAAAATCAATACTAGTAAATGTCTCAGTTTTATTTGTCACTTGTCAATTTATTCACTGCAAACTAGAATTAAGAATACTACATTTGCCTGCTCTATGATCTTTGTTAATAGACTGCACACTATAGTGGGCGGAAAGGATGTATGGGATACTTTGAGCCATTCATTTACCTTGACAGGGCATAATTTTAAAGAACTTCAATACTATTTTATATTCAAATGAAAAGTACATGGTGCTCATGTGCTTAATTAATACAAACAAATACAAGGGACATAATTTCATTGTATCATATAAGAATATTGAGAAAATTAAAGGAAAGGTGTCTTTTAAGTCTTGAATGAAGGATTGGTGACATTGACCAACTTAAAGGGTCAAACATAATTAGGAAACTTGATTAAGTTAATTGTGGACTTGATAAATATTTTTAAAACTTTCTAATCTTTTCAAAAAGACAAATCAACCCACACTCTTTCCTTTCCAAATCAATTGTCTCTCTCCTCTTTCTTTCTCTCTTAATAGTCTCTCTCAACTCTCTCCCAACCAACAGTTTTGTAAAATTTCTCCTTTTAATCTCCGGTGACTTCAAGCTCTGACGACAAATAGCTGGGCGAGTTCCCTTTTGACTTTTAATCGTCAATCGACGTGACAAGCAGTGTTCTCCGACGATAACAACTTCGAGTTCTTCGTCGTCCCATTTCTTCTTTCACAGGTAAAAAATTATGTCTTTTTAGTTATGAAGAAACAAAGGAACTTGGGTCAACTTCTCTTTTAGTATTGGTTAACAATTTTAATATTTCTTGCTTAAATTTGAAATGTGGACGGAATAAAATCCTAATTTCTGGCATTTCTTCTCTACTCTTTTCGGTGTGAAATATAATTTTTTGTTGTTATTGTAGTTCTTTTTGTCGAACTATTAATTCGATTTGTTGGAATTTTTTGTCACCATTGATGTTCTCAGTGTGTGTGTGTTGTGTTGGTGTTGCTAGTTTGATTTGATATTTTTCTTGGTAAAAATTATGTTACAACAGATGAATCATCTGACGCAATAGATGAACCATCTGATGCAACATATTAACCATCTGATGCAATAAATAAATCATTTGATGCAACACATAAACTATTCGATGCAACAGATTAACCATCTAATGTAATAGATTAACCATCTGATCTAACAGATAAATTATCTGTTGCAACAGGTGAAACATCTGATGCAACAGATTAAAAATCTAATGCAATAAATGAATAGAATAGATCATTCATTTGTTGCGATAGATGACTCTTTTATTTGAAAGAAATCTAAACAATATTGATCCGACAGTTAACTCATTTGGCAATAGATGAGTGATTTGTTTCAATAAATGAGTGATCTTTTTTTATTATTTCCAAAGAATTACTCATCCTCTGCAATAGGTTGGTTATATGGTGAAACAGATGTGTGGCCTTTTTTTATTATTTCTAACGGATTACTCATCCCTTGCGATAGGTTGGTTATATGCTGCAATGGATAATCTACATGGTGCAACAGATGTATGGACTATTTTATTGTTTTCAATGGATTACTCATCCACTACAACAGGTTGCTTATAGGTTGTAATAGATAACCTACCTGGTGCAATAGATGAGAGATATGTTTTCATTGTTTCCAACGAATTACTCATCCCTTATAACAGGTTGGTTAAATACTATAATAGATAACCTACCTGGTGCAATAGATCAGTGATCTATTTTTATTTTTTCTAATGGATTACTCATCCACTGCAATAGGTTGGCTATATGCCGCAACAGATAACCTACCTGGTGCAATAGATGAATGATCCATTTTTATTATTTTCAAAGGATTACTCATCCGCTGCAATAGGTTGGCTATATTCTACAACAGATATCCTACCTGGTGAAATAGATGTGTGATCTATTGGAACTATTATTTTACTATTGTACATATTTGATTTACAGTTATCCCTTTTTAATGATGCATTAATTAATTATAATTTATTTTATGTTCCTGAAAATTTTAGATAATATGGCTCCCAAAAGAAAAGAAACCAAATCAAGTCCAAGTAAAGGAACAAGTGAATCAGCTAGGCTACATCCACCACTCTATGATCTTGCTTTGCAAGAGTTATCTCAATCAGGAGCAGAAGATGATGAACATGGGGAGGAGGAATATTTCAAAAGAGAAGATCCAAATTCTAATAGCCCTTCCACCGAAGAGTTGGTCAAAACCTTCATCATTGATCGTTATCTTGTGAGAATGCAGTACGATGGTGCCACAGATTTAACGGATGATTTTGTAGTTAAGTCATCCATAGGAAAATATTTTGACGCCTTTAGAAAAATACTTCGAGAACAAAAATTGGGTACTTATTTCAGGGATAGATGCTTTGGGAAATATCTTAATTTTCTGAAGGACAACAATGCTCGCTGCCAATTGAAAATGGTATATGATCTTCTCAAGCGTAGATTTATGTATGAAAACAAAGATAATATGGATGAGGTATGGATAAATTACTGTGGCATGCCTGTTTGTTTTGGTTGGAAGGAGTTTGCCATAGTTACTGGACTAAAATGTTATCCTCCTTCTCCTTCCCATGTTATACCTATTCTAACCCAAAAAAGCACCCCACACACCCCAAAAAAAGAAAAGAAAAATCCTGTGTTCGTGATGACCTGGTGTCCATTTTTAGTCCAAGCTTCAAAAACAGAAATTTGATAGAAGCGTTAAAAGGTAAAAGAATTTCAAAGAAGCACAAGCATTCATTCTGCTTGGTTTGGTTTGTGCATAATATTCATTGGGCGAGAGACGTTAATAACAACATAAGCATTGGTATAATAAAGCTCTCCGAGGATCTTGAGGCGTTTAACAGTTATCCTTGGGGTTATGAAAGCTTCGAAATAACTGTCAAATATTTGTTGACTCTGTTAGAGCCAAAGGAAATCAACTTATATGGCTTTCCATGGGCTTTCATGGTAAATGTTTCTTTCTTTTATTATGATATCATTCATTTTTTTTACTCAATAATGATTTTAATTTATTGGCGTTATTTTATAGGCTTGGGCATTTGAAGTCATTCCTTATTTGAGACAACAAATGAACTACCAGGAAGAAGTTTCCTGTTCAAGAATCCTGAGATGGTTGTTGGCCAAAACTGATAAAAATGCAAAATTTCTTGATCTCTTCAACCCTCCGAAGGAAGCAGTAAGTCTAATTCTAATAAAGTTTTTTGTTAATTAATGATTTTTAAAATGATTTCATCATCATTCTAATATATGTACTGATTTATTTTAGATATCCACCCGTGGCTTGTTCCAACCAATCGAGAGTTGAAGATTCCATTTTTTCTTACTTTACAATCTGTGAAAACTTTATCGGACCCTAAGGTCATTGATAGGATAAAGAAGGAATTGTTTAGAGCAACAGTCATCACAAGAACAATAATTTTGAAGGGTGGGCTTGTTGTTGATGATGATGATAGTGGTAGTGGTGCTTATTTTACAATTTTTTAAATAACAAACCATTATGATTATGATCATATTGGTTATACAAATTTGGGTACTTCTAGCAAATACTCTGCAAGTGAATGTCAAGACTGCAAGGCAAAATATGATGGAATAATTAATGCCATTAAAGCATTAACTACTTCTGTAAAGGAAATGACATCTAAGAGGGAGGTCATTCCATCAAAAAGGATTTCATATCCATACACTCCACTACAGATAAAGATGGATAAGAGGAGAAGGAAAGAAATTTCCAAGGCATCATAAAGCATTGAAAAAGGAAAAATTGCAACTCTTCTTTGTCTTGCACCTTTGATTAATGTACAAGGGCCACAAGAGAGCAGTATGAGCTGAAGAAGATGAATGTATATCATCTATTCCAACAAACAAACAGACATGTCTATTTCAACAGATTATACATCTGCTGAAAATTATCAAACAAATATATACATCTTTTACAACTGTCGTATAACATGTTGCAGCAGATGAGTTATCTGTTGCAACATATGTTTGTCTGTTTCATCAAATAAAATAGGTCTTAGTACGATTTTAATTTGTACCAACAGATAAGTCATATATTGCAACATATAGGTCATCTGTTTAAAATTATCGTATAGCACTGTTTAACATGTTCGATTTTATCCCAACAGATGATCCATCTAATGCAATAGATAGATAATTTGTTGTATATCTGTGATTAACATTGACAATTCTGGCATTCCAGATGGATGTTTGTAGTACCCTAAAAATCCAAACCAATGTTAGCGTCTTGTTTCAAGCTCATGCATGGTACCTTATAGCTCTTTACTAGTTTTATGAGTTAGTTTGAGGTATATTAAGGCCCCAAATAACTCTCATCTATTAGACGAATCAAAATAACCCTGACCGATTGAAATTTTCCAAAAGAATGTTGCCTTAGCCAACTTCAAAAGAGCATATCTTTTTCCCTACTCTGAATTTTCCAGCTCAAGACCCACCAAATGGTAGGAAATTAAATTATCTTCTAAAGCTACCAATTTCTCCTACATATGATACTCGAGTGAGAATTTATGACACTTTTAGTGAAAGATTAGCTCAATACGAGTAGCACCGCATCGCGGTGAACCCAAAAATGGCATTCATCCTTTTCTAGTATGCCATTACGGTATGAACCGCATCACGTTGAGGGGTCATTTCGCAATTGTCAATTTTTAGTAAGGCACTGCGATTACCATCGCGTTGCACCAAAAGTCCAGTTGAGAATTGTCCTTTTCCTATGATGCAACACGATAGCACCACATCACGTCGCTGGGCAAAATTGGGTTTATCAGTTTTCCAGTGGCCCGATGTGATTTTACCGCATCGTGCCTGGTGTCAAAATTGGGATTTTACCCAGTTCTGTGATTTAATTTCCAAGGACCGTCTGGTCTTTTTCCAAGGCCCTAAACTCATCATAAACACAGAATTAAAAGCTAAAAGGGCATTATATGCCCCATTATTCACAAATTACTCTTTAAGAAATTAATTCTCTTTCAAGAACAAACCCTAGCTTTCAAGATCAAATCCCAAGAACTCACCATCAATTCTCACGAATTCATCAACCCAGGTATGTTAAGTGTTCATCCATGGGTTCCTTTCACTCATGGAGCCCAAGTATCCAATTTAAATACAAAGTTATGATCTTTTCTAGTTATTATGATTTTAAATTGTGATTTCAACTATGTATCTCCATGAATCTTATTTTCATACCATTCTTACATGAAATTGTTGTTGTTATAGGACCCCACATGTTTTAATATTGTTATTTTTTAAATTAAATCATGATTTAGTATTGTTGATATTAAAACTATGCTATTACTCCAAGTTTTATACTATTCCCATGTTTGGCCTAAACCATGTATATCAAGTATTTGATGAAATGCCTATAAGAATGGATTTTTATTAAATGTTTCCATGTTATGTCCTCCAAGTTTAAGTATTATTTTACTATTATTGCTATTGAGTCCTGGGGGTTATGAATACCCGAAAACATAGTTGTTTACTTAGTCTCAGTATCTTCAGTATATTTTCAGAATATGTTATGAGCATTATTAGTTCAGTCAGTTATCATAATCAGATAAAATTAGAACAGTCCAATATTCCGAGTCAGTTCAGTTGGTAGTAGGATTTAACACCGAGCGAGTGCAGAGATGGCGACTTCCTCATTAGATAGGCAGAGTTGTTAGTAGCAGTCCCTATACTCCAAAACTACGTAGTCAGCATAGGATAAGAGGAGTCACCTATCAGATTAGGCTTGACTACCTCGCAGGGGTCACCCGTCAGTTTAGGCTTGACACCCTTAGTCCTTTGACATAGTATCAGTATAGTGGATCCACACAACCAGTGTTAGTACCCGTGGCACGGTACTAACACCCTTCCAAATGGGGTTACATGTTGGACCCCGATTAGCTCAGATTGGGGCATGTCAATTAGATGATACCTCCCATAGTCTCAGTCCCGTAATCAGTTTAGTAATTCAGTTTCAGTTGCTTGACAATAGCATACAGATATCAGTGATTCAGTTATTAGATTTCAGTATTTCAGTGCTTATAGATTATATTCAGAATATTCTATATGCTTGGTTATGCATCTTCAATATTTACAGATTTCGTGCATCCTTAGTATTTACAGATTTCATGTATACTTAATATCTATGAATTTCATGCACTCTATCCAGTACTTCATGTTATATATATATATATATATATATATATATATATATATATACTCAGACAGTTATTATTATTGTTCATGAAACCATGCATATCAGCCTACCTCATTTAGCATACCGGTACATTCAAAGTACTAATTGCATACTCTTTTCTTGTGCTATGATGTATCATATCATAGGTTCAGACACCCAGTTCTCGAATAGCGCATAAACTTTCCAGACTATCAGTCATAGCAGTGGTGAGTCCTCATATTTTAAGGACAGACTATTTTATTTTCATTCTTTTAGTTTGGTAGCTAGACAGAGTTAGTTGGGGCCTGTCCCATCAACTCCCATTCAGTTAGTTTATAGGCTTTTAGATATTTCAGACAGTTAGCCAATTCTCAGATTTTAGTTGTCATAATCAGACGTATTATTAGTGTGGTTTACAGATTCTATCTGATTTATGACTTAGAACCTTATGCATTCCTTAGTTAAATTCCTCATATGTTATGTCATTATTAGTTTTACTCAATGCTCACAGTAGGTACCAGCTTATGGGTTAGCTTGTGGTTCCTCGGTACTATAAGCACCATGTGATGCCTAGGGTGTACTCTCGGGGCATTACAATCTTGATATCAAAGACTAAGGTTTTAAAGTATCTTAGGAAGTCTGAAAGTCACGTCAAGTAGAGTCTTGTGCTTGGGTGTGAATCACACCACACTTATGGATAAGAGGCTAAAAGGCGTTTTAGGAAAAGTTCCCTTGTTTCAGTGTTCATGTCATGCAACTGAGCATGAGCTCAAGTTAAACTATCTGTCTAATCTATTTTTCCTTCTATTTATAGAACATGCCTCCCTAAAAGACAAATGGAAAAAGAAACATAAATCAACCAGCACCTCCGCCCATTTAGAAAGATCCCCTGAATAAGTATATTTCTCATGCAGAATTTTGAGCCACCTTCACTACTCTAGCTCACTCTGTAGTGGCCCAGAATGCTTATCCAGCCACTGTTCTAGCCAAGTCAGTGGCCAATACTGCCGCATCTAGGATTCGGGACTTCACCTGAATGAATCCTCCTTTATTTTTTAGATCTAAATTTGAAAAGGATCTACAGGAATTCTTAGACATGGTCCAGAAGGTAACAAATTTTATGGGGGTAACTACTAGTGAGAGTGCTGAGTTAGTTGCCTATCAGTTGCAAGATGTGGCTCATACATGATTTAAGAAGTGGAAGGTAGATAGAGGCACGGATGTAGGGCCTATAGAATGGGAGGAGTTTGCTACAACTTTCTTAGATAAATTCTTCCCATTAGAGCTGAGGGAAGCTAAGGTGTTAGAGTTTCTTAACTTGAGATAGGGAAACATGAGTGTGAAGGAGTATTCCCTCAAGTTTACTCAGTTAGCTAGGTATGCTTCTCATGTAGTAGCTGATAGCAGGTCATAGATGAGTAAGTATGTGTCTAGTGTATCTTACAGTATGGTCAAGGAATGTAGGACTGTAATGTTGATTAAGGAGATAGAATTATCAAGGTTGATGGTCCATGCTCAACAAATTGAGGAGAAGAAGACTAAAAAGGGAGAGAGAGAATAAGAGGGCTAGAATAGGTAGCTTTAATTTCAATCAGCCAAGGTCAGAAGGTGGTAACCATCCTTAGTTCTATCAGAAATATTTAGTCCCAGCTCCATCTTCAGCTAGTGCCCCAGTACCAAAGTTCAGAAATGATAATAGGGATAGGGCGCGAGGCTTCAAGTCCTAAGGCAGTGTGAACAATGCTCGTACAAATACTTTTTGCCAAAAATGTGGTAGAAACCATCAGGGTGAGTGTAGAGAGGGAAGTGGTGTATGCTTTGGGTGTGGCAAGCCAGGCCATCGGATTTGGGAGTGTCGGGTAGTATCTCAGAAAAGTAGGGATTTACACCAACAGGGCCAGTCCCATCAGTCATCAGTTCCAGCCGGTCGCCCAACTCAGCAGGGTGCTGCTTCCAGTGCTACCAATGGTCAGTGTCCAAACAGATTGTATGCCCTTCAGTCCCAACAGGACCAGAAAAATTCTCCTGATGTGGTTACTGGTACGTTACAGGTATTTAGTTTACATATTTATGATTTATTAGACCCTGGAGCTTCTCTTTCTTTTGTGACCCCTTATATATCTATCAACTTTGGAATCAGTCCCAAAATCCTAGCAGAGCCTTTTTCAGTGTCTGGCCCTTATACAGGAACTGTCCGGTCATGATATCTTAGAAAGTCACTTTAGTTGATCTTGTGGAGTTAGAGATGACGGATTTTGACTTCATTCTTGACATGGATTGGCTTCACTCATGCTATGCTTTAGTTGATTGTGGAAACAGAATAGTTCATTTTCAGTTTCCAAATGAACTGGTCCTTGAATGGAGGGGTAGTACTATAGCTCTTAGGGGTCAGCTTGTTTCATACAATAGAGAGAGAAAGATGATATCCAAGGGGTTTATTTATCATCTTGTCCTAGTCAAAGACTATAATTCTGAAACTCCTAACCTTGAGTCAGTTTCAGTAGTGAGGGAATTTCCAGATGTGTTCCCTGAATATCTTCCCAGAGTTACTCCTTAAAGGGAAATTGACTTTGAAATAGACCTTTGTCCAAATACTCAGCCTATCTCTATTCCGCCATACAGAATGGCTCCAGCCAAACTCAAAAAATTAAAAGAACAGTTGAAAGATCTCTTAGATAAGGGATTCATCAGGTCCAGCATTTCCTCGTGGGGCACACCAGGCCTATTCATGCGTAAGAAAGATGATTCTATTAGAATGTGTATCGACTACCGTCAGTTGAACAAAGTCACAATACAAAACAAGTATCCACTTCCCAGAATTGATGACTTATTTGACCAACTTCGTGGTGTTAGTTTTTCTTCCAAGATAGACCTCAGATCTGACTATCATCAGCTCAGAGTCAGAGAATGTGACTTTTTGAAAACAACTTTCAAAACTCGATATGATCACTTTGAGTTTCTAGTCATGTCTTTTGGTTTCACGAATGCCCCAACAGTCTTTATAGACTTGATGAACCGAGTGTTCAAGCAGTACTTGGACATATTTATTATAGTCTTCATTGATGACACCCTTGTCTACTCCCGTAATGAAAATGATCATGAAGACCACCTCAGAATAGTATTACAAACTTTTTGAGCCCATCAGTTATTCGCTAAATTCAGTCAGTGTGAATTTTGGCTAAGATTCGTAGCTTTCCATGGCCATATTATTTTCGGTGATGGAATTAGAGTTGTTTCTCAAAAGACCAAGGTAGTGAAAAACTTTCCCAAATCCATCTCTCCATCAACATCAAGAATTTCTTGGATTTGGCTAGCTATTACCAATGGTTTATTGAAGGTTTTTTGTCTATTGCATCCCCCATGTCCCAATTAAATCAAAAGAAAGTTAAGTTTTAGTTGTCAGATTCTTGTGAGAAGATTTTCAGGAGTTTAAGACTCGACTCACTACAGCCCCAGTATTGACATTGTCAGATGGTTCAGATGGTCTTGTTGTGTACTGTGATGCTTTTATAGTTGGGTTGGGATGTGATTTGATGAAGAGGGGTAAGGTTTTGGCCTATTCCCTTAGATAGCTTAAGCCCCATTAAATGAATTACCCTACCCATGATCATAAGATAGCAACTGTTGTGTTTATCTTAAAGATTTGGGGACACTATTTGTATGGGGTGCATGTTGATGTGTTTACAGATCACAAAAGCTTGCAGTATGTGTTTTCACCGAAGGATTTGAATCTGCGTTAGAGAAGATGGTTATAATTATTGAAAGATTATGATATGAGTGTTTTGTACCACCCGAGCAAGGCCAATGTAGTGGCAGACGCCATAGTAGATTGTCTATGGGAAGTGTTGCTCATGTTGAGGATGATAAGAAGAGGTTAGTTCAGGAAGTTCATCATCTTTCCAGATTAGGTGTTCGTTTGGTTGATTCAATTGAGGGTAGTGTGTGGGTTCGGAATAGTTTGCATCCTTCTTTGATTGTCGAAGTAAAGGAAATGCAAGATAGGGATCCGAGTCTAGTGAAGTTGAAGGAGTCAGTCAGAGATCAAAAAGTAGAGGTTTTCTCTTAAGAGGGAGATGGTGTACTGCATTTCCAGGGTAAAATATGTGTACCATGTATTGATGAGATAAGATAGCGAATTTATTTAGAAGCGCATGGTGCACATTACTTGATTCATCCAGGGGCCACAAACATCTATCGCAATCTGTGAGAAATCTATTTATGGAGTGGGATGAAGAGAGATATTGCAGAGTTTATGGCTAAGTGCTCCAATTATCAGTAGGTTAAGATTGAACATCAGAAGCCAAGTGGGTCTATGCATGAGTTCAGTATTCCCACTTAGAAGTGGGGGGAAGTGAACATAGATTTTATGATGAGTTTGCCTCATAATCATCAGCAGCATGGATAGGATGACCAAATCAGCTCATTTCTTACCAGTCCATACTTCTTATTCAGCTGAGGACTATGCTAAACTCTATCTCAGAAATTTGGTTAGGTTGAACGGTGTTCTGTTATCTATCATCTCAGATAGAGGTACTCAGTTTACCTCTCCCTTTTGGAAAGCATTTTAGAAGGGTCTTGGTACCCAAGTTCACCTCAATACAGCCTTCCACCCTCAGACAGATGGTCAGGCAGAAAGGACCATTCAGACTCTTGAGGATAAGAAGAGAGCGTGTGTAGTCTACTTTAAGGTAAGTTGGGATGACCACTTGCCTTTGATTAAATTCGCGTATAATAATAACTATCATTCTAGTATTCAGATGGCTCTGTTTGAGGCTCTATATGAAAGGAGATGTAGATCTCTATTGGTTGGTTTGAAGTAGGAGAAACCTCAATAGTAGGTCCTAATTTGGTATTTGATGCCTTAGAGAAAGTACATTTGATTAGGGAGAGGCTTAAGGCGGCCCAGAGCCAACAAAAATCATATGCAGATATGAGGAGGAAAGATCTTGAGTTTGAGATCGGTGATTTCATATATCTGAAGATCTCTCCCATGAAAAGAGTGAAGAGTTTTGGTAAGAAGGGGAGGCTTAGTCCCCGATATGTTGCCCCTTATAGGATTTTGAGCCATTTCAGAAAGGTTGCTTATGAGCTTGAGTTTCCTGTAGACTTAGCATCAGTGTACCCAGTATTCCATGTCTCTCTGTTGAACAAGTGTATTGGTGACCCAACTGTAGTTGTTCCCTTAGAAATCATAGATGTTCAGAACAGTCTTACCTACGAGGAAATTCCAGTCGAAATTTTTGATCGACAAGATCGTAGACTAAGGAACAAAGAAGTTCCCCTAGTCAATGTTCTTTGGCGTAATCATTCCATTGAGGGAGCCACTTGGGAAGTAGAAGCAAATATGCGGACCAAGTACCCTCATCTTTTCTCCAAAAACTCAGACTCAGCTTAAGGTAACAACCTTCATAGAATTTTTCTTTTCCATGCTCAGTTTCAGCTGTATATGATTCTCATGTCAGTCATGTATTCATAGAACCAGTTCAGTCATATGCCATGTTTCAGAAGCCATGTTTTAGACTCAGTCATGTACTCACGTTTTCAGCATATATATTCAGCATGTAATCTCAGTTCCTCAGTGTTTTCAGCTTAACCAGTCTCATTTGAGGATGGATATTGTAATACCCCGAACATCCAAACCAATGTTACAAGCTTATGCATGGTACCTTATATCTCCTTTCTAGTTTTATGAGTTAGTTTGAGGTATATTAAGGCCCCAAATAACTCCCATCTATTAGATGAATCAAAATAACCCTTACCGATTGAAATTTTCCATAAGAATGTTACCTTAATCAACTTCAAACGAGCATATCATTTGCTCTACTCAGAATTATCTAGATCAAGACCTACCAAATGGTAGGAAATTGAATTATCTTCCAAAGATACTAATTTCTCCTAAATCCGATACTCGGGTGAGCAGTTATGGAACTTTTAGTGAAAGAGTAGCTCAATAAGAGTAGCACCGCGTCGCGGCAAACCCAAAAATGGACTTCGTACTTTTCCAATGTGCCATTGCGGTTAGCACCGCGTCACTTCGAGAGGTCATTTAGAAATTGTCAATTTCCAGTAAGGCACCGCGATTACCATTGCGTCACACCAAAAGTCCAGTTGGTAATTGTCCTTTTCCAGTGATGCAACGCGATAGCACCGCATCGCGCTACTGGGCAAAATGGGGTTCATCAGTTTTCCAATGGCCTAATATGATTGTACCGTGTCGCATCGGGTGTCAAAATTGGGATTTTGCCCAGTTCCATAATTTAATTTCTAAACTTGTCCTAAACACAAAATTAAAATCTAAAATGGCATTATATGCCCCATTATTCACAAATTACTCTTTAAGAAATTAATTTTCTTCCAAGAACAAACCCTAGCTTTCAAAATTCAAAATCAAATCCCAAGAACTCACCATCAATTCTAATGAATTCATCAACCCAGGTATGTTAAGTGTTCATCCATGGGTTCCTTTCACCCATGGAGCCCAAGTATCCAATTTAAATACAAAGTTATGATCTTTTCAAGTTATTATGATTTTAAATTGTGATTTCAACCATGAATCTCTATGAATCTTGATTTATACCATGCTTACATGAAATTGTTATTGCTATACATGTTTTAATATTTCTATTTTTCAAAATTAAATCATGATTAAGTGTTGTTGATGTTGAAACTATGCTATTATTCCAATTTTTATACTATTCCCATGTTTGGCCTTAACCATGTATATCAAGTGTTTGATGAAATGCCTACCAGAATGTATTTTTATTAAATGTTTCCATGTTATGTCCTCCAAGCTTAAGTACTATTTTACTATTATTGCTATTGAGTCCTGGAGGTTATGAATACCCAAAAACATAGTTGTTTACTTAGTCTCAGTATCTTTAGAATAGTTTTAGAATATGTTATGAGCATTATCAATTTAGTCAGTTATAATAATCAGCTAAACTTAGAATAGTCTGGTATTTCGAGTTAGTTCAGTTGGGAGTAGGATTTAGTACCGAGCGAGTGCAGGGATGGTGGCTTCCCTATTAGATAGACAGAGTCATTAGTAGTAGTCCCTATACTATAAAACTATGTAGAAAGCATAGGATATGAGGAGTCACCCATCAGATTAGGCGTGACTACCTCCCAGGGGCCACCCGTCAGTTTAGGCTTGACACCCTTTGTCCTTCAGGATAGTATATCAGTATAGTGGATCCACACAGCCAACGTTAGTACCCATGGAACAGTGCTAACACCCTTCCAACTGGGGTTATAGGTTGGACCTTGATTAGCTCATATTGGAGCATGTCGTTTAGATGATACCTACCATAGTCTCAGTCCAGTAATCAGTTCAGTAATTCAGTTTCAGTTGTTTGACCATATCATACAAATATCAGTGATTAGTTATCGGATTTCAGTATTTCAATGCTTCCAGATTATATTCAGAACATGTTATATACTTGGTCATACATCTTCAGTATTTATAGATTTCACGCATCCTTAGTATTTATAGATTTCATGTATACTCAGTATCTACAAGTTTCATGCACTCTGTTTAGTACTTCATGTTATATATATATATATATATATATATATATATATATATATTCAGACAGTTATTATTCATGTTCATGAAACCATGCATATCATCCTACCTCATTTAGCATACCAGTACATTCAAAGTACTGATCGCATACTCTTTTCTTACGCTATGATGTATCATATCATAGGTTCGGATGCCCAGTTCCCGGATCACGCATAAACTTTCCATACTATTAGCCATAGCAGTGGTGAGTCCTTATATTTCAAGGACAAACTGTTTTATTTTCATGCTTTCAGTTTAGTAGCTAGACGGAGTTAGTTGGGGCCTGTCCCATCAACTCCCATTCAGTCAGTTTATAGGCTTTCGGATATTTCAGACAGTTAGCTAGTTCTCTGATTTTAGTTGTCATTATCAGACGTATTATTAGTATTATTAGTTTGGCTTACAGATTCTATCAGATTTATGACTTAGAACCTTATGGAATTCCTCAGTTAAATTCCGCATATGCTATGTCATTATCAGTTTTACTCAGTGCTCACAGCAGGTATCAGCTCATGGGTTAATTTGTGGTTCCTCGAGACTGTAAGCACCATGTGACTCCCAGGGTGTACTCTCGAGGCATTACAATGTCACAGTAGAAGCTACTATTGAATAGCATAATATCATAGTTGATAATCCATCAACTGCTTCCATAGAAGAAGAAAAAGTAGAGCCTATCAGTTCGGGTGAATGAAAGAATTACCCATTTGAAGGGTTCAACATCGCGGATGAGGCTTAAAAAAACTAACAAAGTTGACCAACGACTATTTAGAATAGATTATCGATGGGCTATTAAAGAATCACGCCGGCAGGTACATAAATCCTTTTTAAAGATATTAATTTAATCAATTCTTATTGTAAAAACATGACATTAACACATATAATCATGTAGAAAACAAAAAGATTAACACTACAAAGTGAACGAATCGATTCTTTGTTTTAATATGTTTGACTTTGTTGTTGCACATGCCGAAATAAAGGATTGATTCTATTTGATGTCACAGCCCCAAACTTGGTGGAATGATGAGGTTTAGATGCCATACATATTACTAATAATTAATACTTTATTTAATTTCATCTATGTATTAATTTTATCATCACATAATCTGATATATTTGATAATATGTGCAGCATGTCGATGTCATTTTTTACTTCCTCTGAAAAAGGTGAAGTTGCAAATACAAAAACAATACATATATACGACAGGCAATTGTTTGTACAAAGTTTGCATCAATAATTCCTACGATATATTTTGTCAACAATAGCCGGAAGTTTCTCAAAATAAGGAATGCTTAATCAATATCAACCAAGGTTTTAGCATTCCGGCTGGCTTACCTTAGCATTTGGTCGACAAAGTGTACATCCCAATCAATTGTGTTGATGAATTCCATTAGGTGCTGGCTATCGTCGTTCTAAAATAGAGATGCATCCGAGTTTATGACTCGATGTCGTAGAGGAGACATTTTGGGACGTCGTCTGAGATACAAAAGATGGCCAAAATATTGCCTACTTACCTTGATATGAGTGGCTTTTTGGACCAAAAAATTCATACTGATTGGTCGACGATTAAAGCATACCGGGATAAAATGGGCAATCCATTTGATGTATAATATGTCGAAAAAATTTCTCAACAACCCATTGGTACCCTGTAAGTATCATGATTTATTTTAATTTCAAAAATTTCACATCGCTTACATGAACTGCAAGATATGGATTATCTATTTTTTTTAACTCAGGGATTGCAGTCTTTTTGTTGCCGCTTACGCAGAGCATTTGAGTGATGGATTACAAGTACCAAATGATAAACTTGATGCTGGATTACTCCGCAAAAGATATGCTTCTCTTTTATGGAAATACGGAGAAGCGAAAGCTCAGGAACAGTACACAAGTGACATTAAAGATCCACGACGACCAAAGCTGAATTCCATAGCACCGGATGAAGAACAACTTGTCCATATTGAGTAGATCTTTATAGCTTGATTTTGTCAAATTAATAACCTCTCCTTGGTAATTGTTGGCACCAAAGGTTAAATTATTGATTTATTTGTAGAGTATATCATTTGTACCCATAATGATTTCTTTACATTTCAGTTATTTGTTGAGTTATTTCATATAATTTCTGAAGGCTTTGATTTATTTTATGTTGTCAATGAATATAATTTAATCCTTACTTTTGAACTTCTTAATTAAAATAAAATACTAGATTCAAATATCGCAATAGATAATAAATTTGTTGCAACAGACGACAATCTGTTGATTTATTTGTAGAGTATATCATTTGTACCCATAATGATTTTTTACATTTCATTTATTTGTTGATTTATTTCATATAATTTCATAAGGCTTTGATTTATTTTATGTTTTCAATGAATATAATTTAATCCTTAGTTTTGAACTTATTAATTGAAATGGAATACTAGATTCAAATATCGCAATAGATAATAAATTTGCTGCAACAGACGACATATTTGTTGGAAATTATCAAACAGATTTAGACATATGTTGCAATATGTAGGTCATCTATTGGAAATTATCAAACAGGTCTTCCTACTTTTTTTATTTGTTCCAATAGATTACCTATCAGTTGCAATAGATAGACTATATGTTGCAATAGATTATATATCTGTTGTGACAGAGAGATTGAGACATCTGCATAATGCGACAAATAACCAACCTATTGCAATAGATAATCAATATGTCACAACAGATGTACTATCTGTTACAACAGCTAGACAATTTGTTGCATTATAAAAATTAACTTTCGTCAAACATAAAAAAATTGTTATGGTATTTATCTTTGTACATCTTCTTATTTATACACAGGATCCAAGTGTTTAGTTAGTACCCCATAAGCCCATACCTCTTGCATCTTTTCCACAATGACGTTGCACAGATCGGATATTTCTGTGTCGGTCAGCAAATATTTGATATATGCAAGCACGTACGGCCCGCAAGTGGCACCGATTTTATTTTTTTGAAGGTCCATGCCCTTTTTTGGAAATTTAAAATCCCATACTTTCTTCATCAAGACTTTAAATGGTAAATAATCCATCAGTTTACTCTACCTCGAAAAGCTGGCGAGAAACTCTAGCAGTAGCTGCATGTAGATAAAAAAAGTAATGTCGTCGAAGACAGGTAAGTTGCAATAATAAACCTTAATCTTTCCCTCCTAGAGAAGTATCTCAACAGCGTGAAAATATTTGACTTCCACTTTCATGACTGCAAGAATTCTCTTTGCCTTGGTCCAGCTCTTACAATGTGGATATGGCCTCTTCCATCTAACATAGTTAATGATATCTTCCTCTCATTCGTATGTAAAAACTAACCAATCAAATCCCATGCCACCAAGAGTTTTAGCTAGATATTTGTGCCCATTGTACCTATTCTTGAAATTATTGTATAAGTTGAGGTCCATTATCCTATCGGCAGTATCATAAGCATCCGGATACGCTAATTGCCTTCCCCTCATGAGGCAGAGAATTTCATCAACATACTGTGATATAAGAAGATAATTTTAAAATAGTTTAGTAATTGTAAAGAAGAAAAACATAGTAGAAAGATGCAACGGATGTTCCATCTATTGCAGAGGGTTCTCTGACTCTATTCTCAAATTACCCAGCTAACGCAACTTATGCAATAGATGTTTAATATGTTACAACAGAACAACCACCAGTTTCGCCAGAACACCCAGCTATTGCAATAGATGACAAATCTATTGTGCCGCTTCTTCTTCATGGAGTAGATTAGAAGGCTAGGTTAGGAAAAGTAAACTTACCTTATCCACGTACCACTAATGCAAAACTATTATACTCCTGAAGTCTTGGTAGTTAAACATATGCATGGTATATTCTTCTGCAAGTTTCTTCTTCTTGGGATACTTGGCATTTCCCAGTTGCATTATCTCTTTGTCACCAAGTGTCACGTATATGTCCACCTTCTTCAGTGGCCCCAAAACTTTAAAAACTTTTGGAGAGGGAGGAGTTGCAATCTTTTTTGTTTTCAGACTGGAGAGTATTTTGCTAATTTTTCTTTTCTTCCTCCTAACTACCACTGTAGGAGTATATGGCTCCCTCACCTTCTTGGATGGTATGACACCACACTTGGATTTTAATTCCTCGGTAGCTTCAGAGATAGATCTAGTTTTTCAAGAAGTTTATCCTGTCTGTCTTTGCACACTTTGCATTTTCAATGAGAACATAAAAGTGAAGAGGGGTGAGAGGGACCACTATAAGGGTGGAAGGGACCGGTGTAAGGGGGAGAGGGACCTGTGTAAGAGGTGATTTTAAACATATTTATTTTTTCTCGAGCATCAACATGCTCATCATCATGACTGGCATCAGCATCAGCATCAAGATGGCTTCCACCAACATCAACAACTCCACTAGCAACACCCCTAGAAGAAGAACTCGGATCTGTTGTAGTAGGTTGGTCATGAAGAGCTTCAACATTAGGCTGACCTTGCCTAAATGCTCTTCATATGCCTGTTGATCCATCCGATTCCTTCTTTATTAACTCCACTGTTAGGTATGCTATTGTATCAACAAGACCTAGAGTAATAAAAGAAGTCAGTCCCAACTTCTTCTCAGTAGGCACGATCCAAGGATGCACAACCTATAAAAAATACAGATATATTTAAATCGAATAATGATAATTTGCAGTCAGTTGGGTTACATGTTTACACCGTTAACTTATGCAACAGATGATATATCTATCACAATAGTTGATCTGTATATCATAACATATGTTTAATATGTTGCATCAGATTACCCATCTATTGCATAATTTGCAGTAGATGGGTAATCAGTTGAGTCGAGTTCAGAAAACCAGAGCAACAAATTGTTAATCTGTTGTGAAATATTGAACATCTGTCATAACAGATTACTCATTTATTGCATCAGTTACAGTAGAAGGGTAATCTGATGTAATAAAACACCCATCTGTTGCAACAGATGACACATCTGTTTCAATATCTTTCTTTGAGTCAAATTATTTTACTCGAAAGAAGATGTACAACATCATCTAGAGGGTTAAAGAGATCAGCCTTCTTAACTCTTTTGTGGTTCTTTGCAGCCTACCACCTAAGGATCCTTAGCCGAGAAACCTCTTCCGAGTAATCCTCGACCTGCTTTCGGAGGTGAGGAATGGCTTCAAATGCCCAAGCCTAAAAAATATAAATAGGAGGCAAGCAAATAATTGTTCAATATAAATTAATGGATGAGTAAACAAATAGTGATTAAATTTACCATGAAAGCCCAAGGAAAGCCGTATAATATGATCGTCTTTAGGGATAGCTTTGTCAGTAAATATTTGATAGTCAAGTTGTAGCTGTCATATCCCCAGGGATAATCATTAAATTTCTTAAAATCATCAGCAAGCATCAACAAATCATTTTCTATGACTTTTTTGATGTCTCTTGACAATATAACAGAATGGGCAAACTAAACCAAGCACAATTGCTCCCTGTACTTCTTGGGTATGGTTTTATCCTTGAGATCTTCTTTCAAATCCGCCACTTTGTAGATACGTCCAGCAATGTCCAACAACCCATCTATTTTTCCTTGTGTTTGTTGGTTTTGGTGGGTGGTTTCTTGGACAATGTTTTTCTTCTATTTGATGGTGGTGGTGGTTTGGATGTCCTTCTTGCCTTGAACTTATGTGGGTTGTTTCCTTTATGATAGGTTCTTCTAGACGATCGCATCTCAAGCCCGTCACTATGGCAAACTCTTTCAAGCCAAAACAAACCAGCATGCCACAGTAGTTGATCCATATTTCATCCATCTTTTTTTCCCTCCTTCGAATCTTTATCATCCCTCTACGTACTTGATCCTGCGCTTGAGAAGACTATATACCATGCTCATTTGGAAATGGACAGTGTGGTCCTCAGGAATCTTAAGAAAGTATCCAAAGAAGCTCTTCTTAAGAAGTCCATCTATGTTTTCATTCTTCATAATATTCCTAAATTTATCAAAAGGTTTCCCCAACTGACATTTAAGTACGAGATCAACAGTTAGTTCTGCAGAGTTATCTATTGGCATCGCAACTTGAAACCTATCAATACTAATAGTTTTGATAGCCTCATGCTGAGATTTCGATCTTAATTCATGCCCCATTGGTGATGCATTATCATCATGTTGATCATCATCCTCTTTCTCACTTTTTACTTTCTTTACTTTTTGTTTATCATCATGTTGATCAGCATCTTCTTTCTCACTTTATACTTCTTTTTTACTTTTATTTTCCTCACCAGCCTCTATATACCCTTCTCCACCTCCTTTTTCATAACTTTTCTCGGCTTCATTTTACCCTGACTGAGATTGTTCAGGAAGTTCCTTCGAATCCATCTGTACTCTAGCCTTTTTTGTTGGGTGGTCAGATGTTGATCCACTTTCAGTTTTTGTTCTTTTGGGAGACATCTTTTAACTACAAACAAATAAAAAACAAGAAATACATTACATTTGATGTCTGCATAAATTTTTCAAAAAAGGTAAGACAAATTTCTATAAATTATTATACGCCTCATTACAAAAAAATACTCCAACGGATAACCCATCAGTTGGAACAAATAGGGAATCTATTTGAAGACCTATTTATTATCTCCCAGCAACAGATGGACCACCAAGACCACTACTAATGCCACTAAGACCACCACCAGTGTCACCAAGAACACCACCAATTCCACCAAGACCACCAATAATGCCACCAAGACCACTAATACCACCACCAAGAGCACAAATACCACCACCAAGACCACTAACACCACCAATGCCACCAATACCCGCATTAAGACCACCAAGATAGCCAACACCAAGACCACCGACACCACCACCAAGACCAAAAAATACCGACACAACCACCAACGGACATCAACAAGACCACAAATACTATCCAATAATACAATGACAGTCAACGAAATACTACGATAAAAACTAGGGTTTTTTCAGGTTCTTTCTATGCTTTTTAGCATCAAAACTCAAAATTCTTAACCCATTATCAAAGGTAATACAACTAAAAGTCTTCTTTTTCATCATAATATAGAAATCCCTAATTATTAGAATAATAAACAAATGTAGAACTCTTCACTAACTCTGTTGCTTGCGAAGACAGAGAAAATGTGTAAGAATAATAACAACTCTGTTACCGTCATTCCTACATGTCTAAGATATAATACAAAGAATTATCATATGGATATAAGTTTCATGAACTTTATCCTCATGTTTGATGTGCTTTCGAGGTGAAAAATATTCATAAGAAACACTTAAAACAAAGTTGAGCTAAGAGCCTTTGATTCGTCCAAAGTTTGGTATTCGATTCTATAAGGGTCTAATTTAAATATGTATAACTTTTTATATACGTGGAATTTTTCATCTCAAGACCCACCAAATTGTATATAATTGAATCATCTTTCGAACGATACCAATTTCGCCTTAATTTGATACCCGAGTAAAATGTTATGGCTTTTTCCATAAGAGGCAGTAAGTGGACCTGGGTTATCGCACAGGGATAGAGGAGGTGTCGTGGTCTCTACTCTCCTGGACTAAAGGGGTGACACCTGGTCCATTTCCCCACTATTTTAAACTTCTTAAGGGTCAAGGGTCGCTTTGGTCCTTTTCCCTCAACTCCAAACGTCCAAGGGACAATTTAAAGCATCCAAAAGGGAATTATTTGCCCATTTTTTTCAAGATTTGCTCTCAAGAAACCCTCATTCTTTCACAAGAATAATTCAATCTTTATTCTCAATAAAGTAAAGGATTCAAGCTCTTAATTTTAAGAAACCCTCAAGAAATCTCCAAGAAATCATCTAATTAAGGTATGTGGGAGTTCATCCATGGGTCCCCTTTCACCCATGAATCCCATAAACCCATTTTTTTAAGTTCAAAGTTATGATCTTACATATAAATATGAATTATATCCATGAAACTTCCTTGAATTTATATTATGTATCATGTTTACGAATGGTTTTCGTTGACATTGCCTTGATATGTTCGAATGGTGATTTTCACATGTTAAATCCTTAATCCATGTATTGAATATTGAAATTTTGGTGATCTTCATGGTTTAACTACTCCCATGTTTTAGCTCATGATCCTCATGTGTTTGATTTCAACTTAAGAGTGTATGTGTTTTCAAGTGAAATGAGCCAATACATATTTAGAATGTTATGATCCTCATATCAAATACCTAAGTTGTGAATTAATTCATATATCCATGATACTTTTGAATGCTTGCTCATTCCCATGCATAATTTTAGGGTCTCCACATGTTTGATGAATTTCCATATCATGTTCAAAATTTCAAGATAAATCCCTAAGTTATGAATTTTTCCATGTAACTCTATTATTTCCACATGTTTAAGACATTCTTATGTTCAAGCTATGATCTTTACATGTTTTGATGAAGCTCCCATGTCCTATTCCAAGAGAATTTCATGTAAATCCCCCAATTCATAATCTTAGTCATGTAATCATGTTATACTCCCATGTTTTAGACATTCTCATGTTCAAGTTCATGATTCCCAAGTGTTTGATGAAATGCCCTAATGATTGGGTTTTGAATATTGACTACTTATTATGTCCCGAAGATTTAGTATGTCCTATTGTTATTGTTATCAAGTCCTGGGGGTTATGAATACCCTAAATTTAGCCGTTTACCTAGTTTTCAGTATCTACAGAATGATTTCAGTTATACCATGAGCAATATCATTCAGTCAGTAATATGGTTAGTTGTAAGTCCAATTAAGCTTAGCTCAGTCCAGTTTCAGTACCAGTACCAATTTACACATTAATAATTACCTCATAATTTGTATGCACTATTATTTTTAGAATACCATGACCTGAGCTTATCAGTTTTTAGTTATCAGTGAATGCACCAGTTAATAATTTGTGTCAGTTTAATTAGAAGTAGAATTTAGCACCGAGCGAACCCAGGGGTGGGGGCATTCCTGCCAGGATAGGGTTTGACCCCTAGTAGCAATCCCTGAGTTACAAAACTACATAGTCAGTGTAGGTTGTCTACCTGCTAGTTTAGGGTTGACACATATCTCATGAGTTTCTTGCCAGTATAGGGTTACTCTTAGTCCTTTGAGACACTATTTTAGTGGATCCACACAGCCAGTGTTAGTACCCATGGAACAGTACTAACACCCTTCCAACTAGGGTTACAGGTTGGACCCCAATTAGCTCATATTGGGGCATGTCGGTTAGATGATAGCTCCTACAGTTTCAGTCAGTTAATCAGTATAATTCAGTTTAAGTTTGCTTGACCTAGTGTGCAGATTCTCAGTTATTCAGTTATTAGATTTCAGTAATCTAATTTATAGATTATTTTCGAAATATGTATATTCTTGGTCGTGCACTCTCAGATAATACAGTTTTCGTGCATTCCTGCTCAGTTATCTCATATTTTTCCATTATTCCTTATCTCATATGCACAGTACCCTATAGTTTTAGCCCAGTTATTCAAACTAACTACAGTTCAGTATTTATGATTAGTATTCAGTCATCAGTTATTCAGTTTCCGGATATCAGTAGTTCATATTTATATATCAGCTACTCAGTAAATAGGTGCTAGTTATCCCCTTTCTTATATTTCAATCATTTCGTCACCCAGGCATCAATTATTCAAGTAATCAGATCAGCTTAGTACATGTATGTCTGGTTTTTTATGTTCATGTATCCATATTTTACCATGTCCCAGCTTTAGTTCTATTTATCCTACAAAAGTAAGGTTTTAAGAAACTAAGTGTAGATATTTACCAACTTATCAGACTATGTTTGTTACTCATGTTTTAAGATATTTCAGCTTTCAGTTTACTTCAGCCTCTTGGTGAGTTTATTACACATAACATACATGTTTTAAGAATACGTATGAAATCAATTTTACTTATTGCATTCACCCCCACATACTTAGTACATTCCAAAAGTACTGATCCACATATACATCTATGTACTACATTATCTCATAATGTAGGTACCAATTATAGCCTATGCATCATAATCAGACAGTTGCAGTTCTAGCCAGCAGGTGATGAGTTCTCCTATTTTGGGGACTTCATCCATATGTTGTTTATGTACTTTAATTTATTACTCATATATATTGATTAATAGTGGTTGGGTCATGTCCTAGCTATCTATAATCAGTATAGTAGAGGCTTTATAGATGTCAGTCAGAGTCAGTCATGTAAATTTCCATTTTCTTCCTAGTTCTTATCAGATTATAAAGTGTATCAGTAATATAAATTTCTCTCAGATTTTGTCATGATTATATTTCCACACTGCAGAACAACTATTTATTATATTATAATTTAGTTGCTTAATAGTATACCAGTTTATGGGTTAGCGTGGGATCACTTATAGTTTCAAGCACCGTGTGGTGTCCAAGGTGTACTCCCGGTGCGTTACAAAACAACAGATGCAAACGAGAATAAAGTCAAAAATAACAACTATGTGGTCGTAAATAGGAAGAAAATCGATCTGTTTTGAAGGGTTGAGCAATATGCTGAGTAGTTGTTGTCTATATTGTAGAGAGAGAAAGAAAAGAGCGAGAACTCGAGATTTGAAATGATGAAATATTTTTCCCGTAAATGGATGATTTGTATTGGGTTGATTTGTATTTTTTGGTAAAGAATGAAAAGTTTTGAAATTGTTAATTTGGTCCGAATTGATCTTTATTATTTTTTTAAATCAATTGCAAAGAAATCTATTACGACAGATGACTGAGCTGTTAAAAATTTTCAAATAGATATTGTTATCTGGTGCACCAGATGACACATCTATTTGAAAATCTTTTTTTTATTTTAAAGCAATCTTCTGTCCGAATGAATAAAGATAAAATACTACAATGGTGGTAAAAAATATGTTTGGATAACTCCATTTTGAAAAATAGACACATTGAAAACTTTTTTAGGTTTTTTGACACAAGTCTTGAAAAATTAAGTATTTAGACACTAGGTTGACATCATCACTCATTATATACAACCCTAGCGCACACATAGTTTATTGGGATATATTGTGTGTCAAGACTATAAGGATTATTCTTTATATGCCACATAGTTTATTATCAATTCTATTTTAAGTCTATTAAAAAATCTAATTATCAAATGAACAGATGAACAGTCGAGCATTTATGACACATCAAAAAAGTGGTTGCACATCCACTCACACCCTGCGTCGATTGGGTATACATTATCTCCTCGAATTCCACCGACACACGCGCCTACCTATAACTGATCGGGAAGACCAAAGGCTTCTATTTTGGTCTATATAAACAAATATGAACTATACACAATATTCATCTTCTTCAACCCAAAAATCGATAAATATGACCAGATGCCAAGCATTCCACTCAGACCACGGAGGAGGGTTTGTTTCCAGTGTAGCTACGACATTCTCCTCCTCCGAAATGACCTGGACCATCTCTTTTATGGTCTGGGTCAGGACAGGGAGCACCTCCACTGTGAATTTCAGCGTATTACCCAATTTTTATGGGCGATCGTGGAGAGGCTGAACATGCAGCTCGAGGAGTTCATCATCCCCCACCATCCCCTTAGTTTAGGTTTTAATTATTGTTATAGGTGTAGTTGTAAGTTCATTGCAAAGAAACTTTCATGGCTAGGGAATTTGTTAGATGAAAGCTTTTTTATTTTGCCCTTTTTTACTCGTATTTTGTTGCAAATATAGTGTTAAACCATTGCTGCAATGAACTTATGAAATGAGTGTTTGAAATTTTGTTGCAATGCCCTTTATGTTTGTCTCTATATTAATTATACAATTATGTTCTTGGTTGAAATTTTGCAATTTTTCCTGTTAGAAGATGAATGAAACAGTTATCAGACTTCAAAACTTATGGTCTATCTTACATATATACAAATTCATATATGCAAATGGATAATGAATCTGGTCTATCGATGATTATGTGGATTTCTACAAAATTAATTGCACGATCGATATAGTATATGATTGACCGAGATCAATAACTACGCTCGATTATCTACGTAATCGATGGATTCCATTATGTAGGTTCATGAAATATAAATAATTAATTAAATGTAATTGTGTCGATGGTAAATCATAGACTGTAAGCTTTGTCACTAATAGACCATACTGTTGGACCTCTTGCATAGACCGTAAATATAATCGATGTCTTCTCATGTGTTGGGTAGATGCTAAACCGTATAGATCCACACTCGGTCAATGCTAAGGTATATACGGGTTGGTTGCAACGGTCCAAAAAAATATTAGTACAAAGTCAAAGATAAAAATAATTAAATATGTGAAAGTAATTTGAGGGGCATATATTGTGTCCATTGTAAATCCTAGACTTAAAGCCTTGTCAATAATATACCGCATTGGTTTATTGCTCTTAGTAGCATATTTAGAAAAAAAGAAATAATTAATTAATTAATAAAATAATAAACAATTGAATTTTATTCAATTAAAGGAGCTTGAACAAGTCATGTGATCGTATAAGAGTCCAAGTAAAGTGGAGAAGTTGATCAAAGATGTGTGCGGATGGGTAGTGGATAAACAAATGAATTTTTCACAACATACTTGTGCTTTGGTAAACATTATCCTAAGGATGTTGGTTGTTCAACTACAAGTCATCACCTCACATATCTTTGATCATCACTTTCAATTTACGTGGACTCTCATACGATCACATGACTTGTTTAGGCTCATTTAATTGCATAAAATCCAATTATATATTATTTTATTAATTAAATAATCCTATTCAAAATATGTGCTAGTCATGATCTATGAATATGTATCCTCGTCTAGTGCATTTATTAATGAAGTAGTCTGTAGTTTATGCTAGACTATGCTTAGTCATTTACTCGGCCTTATATAATCTAGAATAGATTGGGAACTACTTTCACAATTAAATAACTAGACGAGGATATTTTTTTACAGACCATGACTAGCACATATTTTGAAAAGGATTATTTAATTAATAAAATAATATATAATTGGATTTTATGCAATTAAATGAGCCTAAACAAGTCATGTGATTGTATGAGAGTCCACGTAAATTGAAAGTGGTGATCAAAGATGTCTGAGGTGATGACTTGTGGTTGAAAAATCAACATCCTTAGGACAATGTTTACCGACATTCGGAATGACGGACCGTCGAGCCAGCGATGGACCGTCGCACGAGCCATCGCAGATTCCGTTCAGCAATTTAAAGCCATTTTTAAAAGGGTATTTGGGTCTTTTTCCACCCGTTTTAACCCCTAATTATACCAGATCATAGCTCATAACTTCATTATTAATTCACAATATCCAATTAAAGTTTCTCTCAAAGATCAATCCCTAAGAACAAGAAACCCTAGGTGCATAATCCCAAATCAAGAATTCAAGTTTTCTGTAATACCCCGTATACTTCTAAACTAGCAAACAAACCATTATTCCTACGTGTGAAACCTCTAATCTTGTAATTCATCTTTGAATACATGACTTATGATGAGTATCCTAGTGATAAGAGAGCTTATGATATGTTTAACATTTTCATAGGAGTCACTTAAGGTAATGCAAGCTAAGAGCTTTTGAATCCTTCAAGTTTTAGAGTTTGATTTCGCAAGGCTCATCTTTGAATGAGAATAACTTGATTTATATATATTATTTTGGCCTATTTAGACCCACCCAATTGTATATAATTAAATTATCTTTCCAACAATACCAATTTTGCCAAAATTCAATACCCGAGCGAAAAGTTATGGCTTTGCAAAGGGGTGTGCGACGCAAACTGTAAAGTGTGCCATAGGGTGTGCGACACAAACTGTAAAGTGTGCCATAGGGAATGCGAAGCAAACCTTAAAGTTTACCATAGCTTGTGCGACGCAAACCCCATGGCACAACGACCTGGATATTTCGTTTTTGAGTTATTCCAAGGGCAACTAAGTCATTTGACACCCCTAAACCATCCCTAATCACTCGTAAAAGTTTTTATGATATATTAATCACATAAACTCCTCTTTCTTAACCTTATGAAGTCAGTAAACAAATCAAAATACCAAAATATAATTACTCTCTTCAAATTCTCTCTAGAACACATCCTAGGGTTTCAACCCAAAGTTCAAGATAATTCAAGAATTCACCGTCACTTTTCAAAATAGATTCAAGAATTGGAATCCCCAAAGTGAGAGCAGCAAGAATATTCGTTCAAAGCCGCGAATAGCATCCCAAAAGCAAGAGTTCATCCAAAGTTCCTAATCTAAGGTATGTGGGGTTTGAACAAGAACAACTCTTTAGTTCTTGTGCCCAAAGATTCGATTTTATAAAGGAATTTCATGTTTTGCAAGTGGGTCTATACCCAAATTATATTATTTTGAGAATATGAATTGATAAGTTGTTCAAGTATTGAATTGCATGATTATTTCTCTTATTTATGATTTGAATTGATAATTCATGCTATAAATTGTACATTCCTATATTGATGTGATATTTTCAAGTGTTTCCAAGATTGGTGTCATGAATTAAGCTTTATTGTGAAATTGTGATCCTTTAAGAATATACATGCCTTAAGTCCAAGAATGAATTGTTGATACTTTCTCAAGTGTTTCGAGAAGTGTATTGACATTTCCATGCTATTAAAGTTTTAAAGCTTATTGATGATAGTCCAACGAAGTTTCAAGAAAAGATTGTTGTTCAAGATTGTTTGGGTCATAAGTACCCCATAGCTAAGAAATTTTCAGATTTTTGTTAAAGATTTGACCTTTTAGGTCTAAGCTAAGATAGGGATCCACATTAATTATGGATTAAAGTCAAGAGAAGTATATTTGGTCTTTATTATAGTCCCTTGAATTATTTTAAGGTGGATTTTCTAAAAGTTCTGAGCTTAAGTATGGGAGTAGTATTTAGCACCAAGTGGGTATGATTCCAAGGTCTCATGATCCATAACTACGAGCCACCGTAGGATTATTATTTACCCCAAGTGGGTTAAGAAAATGATCACTAAAGTTAAGGTTCTATTCCGATGGCAAAGGTGGAACACCTTTCCCCAACGTGGGCAAGATGTTGGACTCCATGTCAGCTCACATGGTTTATGTCGGTTAGAAGAAACTCCCAAAGCATTCCCCTACTCTAATTAAGATAAAAGTATATATGTTGAAAGTTTGATTTTTGAGAATTCCCAAGTTCCCAATCCTAAAATTACAAAGTTCTAAAGTCCCAAAGTTCTAAAATCTCAAAGTTTCAAAAGAAGACCCCTACTTTTTAAATAGTTTATAGATTTAAAGTCTTAGTATATCTTTTGAAAGTTAATATTTTAAGATTTCCAAAGTTTTAAGTCCCAAAGTCTCTAAAAGTGTTATAGTCTTTGAGTTCCAAGTCCTAAATTTCCTAAAGTGCTATAATTCTTAAGTTTCAAAAGAAGTCCCTTATTTTCATAAGATTAAAGTGTATGTCCTGAAAGTTATTATCTTAAGATTTCATCCAGTTGGCAAGATTTGAGAACAGGAAGAGGATACAAATTTTTGAATAAAGTGTAATGACTCACGAGATTTATAATACATGCTTCCTTATTCATGATTCATGAGATTTTTAAATTCAGATTTGTATTGATCCAGTTCAGAAAAGTTTTTATGTTTTCACTAATTTTATTCAGATTTATGTATTTTATTCAGTTGCTTATAAGTATGCCAGTAGAAGGGTTATCTTGGGATCACTTGTGACCCTAATCACCGTATGACGTCTCGGGACTCATTTTTGAGGCGTTACAAACTTGGTATCTGAGCACAGAGTTCAAGAGTCCTAGGGTGTCTGTGAAGCCGTGTCTAGTAGAGTCTTACGAAATGGTACGGAGACATTTGTACTTTTCTTTGAGAGGCTACAAGGAATTTAGGAAATGTCTCCATTCTTTCAAGTCTCAAATCATGTTATAGAAAGGTTCTCTAAGAAGCTTATACAGATTCTCATCCAACTCTATTCAGGCCATCTCCACCTTATTTTCTGGATATTAGAAACAGTCAAGCTTAAATCTTTATAGATAGTACTTTCTCAGACAGTCTCCACAGATAGTCATGGGATTGTAGGAGAGCTAGAAAGTATCCTATCAGTGCTTTTAAGTTTTGAAGATTGAAGTGTTTTATTCATGTTCATAAAAGTCATGCACTAACCCCAAGTCAGAGGTGCTTTCAGATTCCTCCTCATAAACCATAATGTAAATAAATACTTCCCTATTCATGTATTATTCTTGAGATAGCATGATCAGCAAGTTCCAGTTCCTCCCCTGATAATGTTCTCAGACTTACTAGCAAGAAGTTTCAGAAGTCTCACAAAGTGAATTAAGAGGAGCCTTCTAGTGTGTTATAAGCCCCTTAAGTTTAAAGTTATGCCCTAATTCTTATGAGTCGATCAGTTAAGACAGAGTAAGATGTGTATTCTTAGATCATTGAATATTATGTGTCAAGTTTCTATCTCTTGTAATCTTTTTATCATTGTGTTTTTAAAACTAAAAGTCTAGTGAAGCCATGTGGGGCTCTTTCGATTCACTAGCATAGTTGCCTTGTTATTCATCTCATTTTCTTGCTCAAAACATAAAAAATCAAAGTCTAGTAAAGCCGTGTGGGGCTTTTTCGATTCACTAGCAACTTGTTGTTCACCTTGTTGTTCTTGTGTTGGTTGGAACTGGGGGTTTAAAGGTGTATTGACAAGAAAGGTGGTAAGTGCGATTTATTGAATATATGTATAGCCGAATCTGTTTGTATATGATTGAGTTAGTAATGATGTGGTATGTCCTTGTGTGTTAGTTTAGTAGAAGGTAGAGAAGGAGTTATTATTTAAGGTGAATTATTGTTTACTTGAAGTATGAATATAGTTTTTGATGGTGTTTGTTATGCAAGAAAAGTATAGGTTATTGAGGAAGGTGCTTGATGGATGAGTGTTGTTAATTTAGGCTTCTCTGAGATTGCAAGAAAGAGTTTCGTTAAAACTTATAGAGCTATGAACTAAGTTTATCTTCATAAAAAGGGTAGATAGTAATGATCTGTAGAAGGAGGATGTGTTGATGGATTATAAATAAGATAGGCCATAGGATTATTGATCAATTATTATGGCTATCAGATTCTAGTAGGCTAGTGTTTCTTGATGCTTTGTTTTATGGGTTCCAAGTGAGAATAGTATATGAGATTTTGTTGTTAACCATGCCTAGCACTAGACACTAAGTTTGAATAGTAGATGATCATCAAGGTGGAAATAACGATTGCTTGGTTAGTAAAGCTAGTTGTATGGAGGTAAACCAATAGGCTTGAAACAGTGAATGCAAGAATGTAAGTTTACTAATTTAAATTTAAGTATGATGTTGTATGAATAATGTAGAAGTATGCCCAAGTTAATATGGGGCATCATTATTTTCGAGGATTATGACATGTTGTGTGTGGCTAGTAGTACTTTTGAGTTTCTAGGTGGAGAAAGACTAGTTAGATGGTATATGGTGTTCTAAATAGTCATGCTAAGGAGTTTTGATGGATAGTGTTGAGCCTTTTGTTATGGTCTTGATTCTTATGGTCTAGAGATATAAGTTTGCAGATGCGATATTGGTAAGCTATGATGAAAGTAGTATGGTTCATTAAGGATTGAAGATATTCGTGTTAAGTGTTGGAACCTAAGTTTAGTTTTTTGAAGATTGAGCTAATAGAAAGTAGAGTTGAAGAACTAATTGGTATGAACTCCTAGTATAGTGATACTCCTAAAGATTCTAAGTTAGTAAGTGTTCAAGTTATTAGATGATGAATATTGAGGACATAGAAAGATAGAGTTGTGTCTTAGAATGAAGTATTAGCAGTAGATTTTACCCTTTAAGGTATAGTCTTTCAGGGTAAGTTTATTATTTATGGGTATTATTATACCCTAGACTCTAGATTAAAGGGATTGTCGTTTAGATCAGAGTTAGTAAAAGGTTCCATAGACTTAGAATGTCATCTTTGATCTAAAGGGGAGATGGTAGAGCGAAGAACCAAACCAAGATTTGTTAGTTAGATTGTGTTATATGTCAACAAGAGTTGCGATGAGATGCTGATCCTTTCTTACTCTAGAGTATTCCTTGGATTTCAATCTTTGTCACATCAGATTCATGTCATGCGTGATAGATCCATGCCAAAGGCCAATGCTTATAAACTTCATGTGTACTCAAATCCATTATCGGTTTCTAGTAAGTAAGTAACAATTTCATTCTATTATTCGAGTCATTACTCAGAAATCTATGAACTCCAATCTTATGTTGAACCACTCATGATAAGTATGAACTCATGTTCCAGAGTATGATCAGTTCTCAAAAACTCATGATCCTAGTGAAATTCAGTTTATATCATGT
This sequence comes from Capsicum pubescens, assembly GCA_030864215.1. Classification (NCBI taxonomy): domain Eukaryota; kingdom Viridiplantae; phylum Streptophyta; class Magnoliopsida; order Solanales; family Solanaceae; genus Capsicum; species Capsicum pubescens. The sequence goes on from CM061542.1 coordinate 276,581,207, forward strand.
ATGCCATCAGTTTAGATCTCTTTAACGAATCTATACCTTTGACGTTCTATTCCTCAGGCGTCAGTTAATTGTTAAAGTTATGTATAGTATTCTTCCGTGCTTTAGGTCCTTATGTGTTAGTAGTTCTGTGACCTCTTCCTACATTAAGATAGTGATGATGAACAGTTGTTTAGATGGGGGAGAGTAAATATTTATTATTGAGAAAAGATCGTCGTATGCCCGTTTTAGCTAAGGCTATAAGTGTAAAGGAAGATTGAGGCCAAGTCTTTAATACATGATTTGGTTAGTTGAAAATTTTGTGTGTATGTTCTTAAGAATAGTGCAAGAATGTTGTTGTTGATAGAGGTTTAGGGACTAGGAGGAGTAAGCCTTTATGGTTGTTTGCCTTGAAGTTCATATGTGGTTGTAATGATAGGCTTGAATGTCGTGTTAGGATATAAGTGGAGGAATGTAATATACGCTAGTGAATCCATAGTAAGAGTTTAGAGTTAGTCATTGAAGTGATAAGAAGGATCATCTTAGAGAGGAAAAGTTGTGAAAATGCTTGGGGTATTGAATTCATGGTTCATACTAATGTTATAATGTTATGTGTAGTAAGTTATGATTCAAGTTATCCTTGAACATGGTGAGAGAACTTAGTTCAGATCATACATTAGTATATGAAGATATATGAACCCGTTTGGGCATGGTATTAAAGGGGAGAAAGTAAGTTGAAAAGAGTATCTGAGAAGTGTTTCTGAGCTTGAAAAACTAGCAGTTGCATTGTCTAAGGCCTAGAAATTCTAAACTAGTTTATGTTTAAGAAGCCCATGTTCTATGTTACAAAGTTATAGCTATACTGGGGATTCCTTCTTTAGATATCTCAATCAGACCACACCCAAGATTTCTTTTTTTCCTAATGTTATTATAACTTCTTGCTAAGAGTTCAGAATAAATATTCCAGTTGAGTATATGCTTTCAATATAATTCAGTCTGTATAGCCAGCAATTTAGTTTAGTAATCAGACAGACAAGTTCCCATGGTTTTTCTATCTTTCCTATTCTTGAGGCAATGCATTCACGTCCATGCAAGTTGCAAATTCAGTTTAGTCCAAGCATCATGTTTAAGATTCAACTATTTAGTCATGACTCAGTTCGTAAGTGCTCAGAGCATAACCTCAGTTTTCCAAGTATACCAGCTCAGATAGTGTAGCACCCTTTGTACAATCTTAGTATCATTTTCTCATGATCCGTGACTGAATAATTTATCACTTCGCAGTTCTATAACAATGATTGTATCATGGAAATCTCAAGTAAGTTCTAAACTCCTACCATGAATCAGTTTCCTGATGGTCAGTAAGTCAAGTCAGCTTAGAATTCAGCTTCATGATGGAATTTCTAAATTTTCAGCTCAGCATATTCTTTGTTAGAAAACACATTATTCCATACTTTAACGTTTCAATAACTTCTTACCCATCATTCGAGGATGAATGATTCCAAGGGGGAGATATTGTAATACCCCGTATACTTTTAAACTAGCAAACAGACCATTCTTCCTAGTGTGAAACCTCTAATATTGTAATTAATCTTTGAGTACATGACTTACGATGAGTATCCTAGTTATAAGAGAGCTTATGATGTGTTTAACGTGTTCATAGGAGTCACTTAAGTTAATGCAAGCTAAGAGTTTTTGAATCCTTCAAGTTTTAGTGTTTGATTTTACAAGGGTCATATTTGAACGAGCATAAACTGATGTATATGTGGTATTTTGGAATATTTAGACCCACCAAATTTTAGATAATTGAATTATCTTTCCAACAATACCAATTTCACCTAAATTCGATACTCGAGCAAAAATCTATGGTTTTGCAAAGGGGTGTGCGACGTAAACTGTAAAGTGTGCCATAGGGTGTGTGACGCAAACTATAAAGTGTGCCATATGGAGTGCTATGCAAACCTTAAATTTTTCCATAGCTTGTGTGATGCAAACCCCATGGTACAACGACTTGGATATTTCATTTTTGAGTTATTCCAAGGGCAACTAAGTCATTTGACACCCCTAAACCATCCCTGATCACTCCTAAACATTTTTATGATATATTAATCACATAAACTCCTCTTTCTTAACCTTATGAAGTCAGAAAATAAATCAAAACACCAAAATATAATTACTCTCTTCAAATTCTCTCTAGAACACATCCTAGGGTTTCAACCCAAAGTTTAAGATAATTCAAGATTTCACCGTCACTTTTCAAAATTGATTTAAGAATTGGAATCCCCAAAGAGACAGAATCAAGAATATTCGTTCAAAGTCATGAATAGCATCCCAAAAGCAAGATTTCATCCAAAGTTCCTAAACTAAGGTATGTGGGGTTTGAACAAGAACAACTCTTTCGTTCTTGTGCCCAAAGATTCGATTTTATAAATGAATTTCATGTTTTGCAAGTGGGTCTATACCCAAATTATATTATTTTGAGAATATGCATTGATAAGTTGTTCAAGTCTTAAATTGCATGATTATTTTTCTTATTTATGATTTGAATTGATAATTCATGCTATAAATTGCACATTCCTATATTGATGTGATATTTTCAAGTATTTCCTAGATTGGTGTCATGAATTAAGCTTTATTGTGAAATTGTGATCCTTTAAGAATATGCATTCCTTAAGTCCAAGAATGAATTCTTGATACTTTCTAAAGTGTTTCAAGAAGTGTATTGATATTTTCATGGTATTAAAGTTTTAAAGCTTATTGATGATAATTCAATGAAGTTTCAAGAAAAGATTGTTGTTCAAGATTATTTGGGTCATAAGTATCCCATAGCTAAGAAATTTTCAGATTTTTGTTAAAGATTTGACCTTTTAGGTCTAAGCTAAGATAGGGATCCACATTAATTATGGCTTAAAGTCAAGAGAAGTATATTTGGTCTTTATTAGAGACCCTTGAATTATTTTAAGGTGGATTTCCTAAAAGTTCTGAGCTTAAGTATGGGAGTAGTATTTAGCACCGAGTTAGGTATGATTCCAAGGTCTCATGCCCCAGAACTACGAGCCACCGTAGGATTATTATTTACCCCAAGTGGGTTAAGAAAGTGATCACTAAAGTTAAGGTTCTATTCTGATGGCAAGGGTAGAACAGCTCTCCCCAACGTGGGCAAGACATTGGACTCCATGTCAGCTCACATGGTTTATGTCGGTTAGAAGAAACTCCCAAAGCAGTCCCCTACTCTAATTAAATTAAAAGTATATTTGTTGAAAGTTTGATTTTTGAGAATGCCCAAGTTCCCAATCCCAAAGTTACAAAGTTCTAAAGTCCCAAAGTTTTGAAATCTCTAAGTTTCGAAAGAAGACCCCTACTCTTTAAATAGTTTATAGATTTAAAGTCTTAGTATATCTTTTGAAAGTTAATATTTTAAGATTTCCAAAGTTTTAAGTCCTAAAGACTCTAAAAGTGTTACAGTCTTTGAGTTCCAAGTCCTAAGTTTTCTAAAGTGCTATAATTCTTAAGTTTCAAAAGAAGTCCCTTATTTTAATAAGATTAAAGTGTATGTCCTGAAAGTTATTATTTTAAGATTTCATCCAGTTGACAAGATTTGAGAAAAGGAATAGGACAAATTTTAGAATAAAGTGTAATGACTCACGAGATTTATACTACATGCTTCCGTATTCATGATTCATGAGATTTAGATTTCAGTTTTTGCTCAAGTTATATGAGTCATTTATATCAACATGCATGATTTCTATAAAGATTGATGATATTGTTTAACTATTGCATACACTCCCATATACTCAGTACATCCTCAAAGTACTGATCCACATATATGTCTATGTGCTACATTGTCTCATAATGTAGGTACAAGTTGTAGCTCATACACCATATTCAGTCATTCCGCAGATTCCAATCAGCAGGTGATGAGTCCTTTTGATTCAAGGGCTCGAGTCAGTTATACTGTTTAAGAAGTATTGTATTTTCTTTATTCAGTCGTATTGAGTTGGGATAGTTGGGATTCATAACCCGGCTACCTATAGTCAGTACTAGTAGAGGCTTCATAGACAATCAGTAGTGTTGATGTATTCAGTTTCAGTTTGGTTTGTAACAGCAGAGTTGTAATCTTATAAATTCAGATTTGGATTGATCCAGTTCAGAAGAGTTTTTATGTTTCCACTGATTTTATTCAGATTTATGTATTTTATTCATTTGCTTGTAAGTATGCCAGTAGAAGGGTTAACTTGGGATCACTTGTGACCCTAAGCACCGTGTGACGTCTCGGGACTCATTTTGGGACATTACATTTTCTTCCACCAATCTTCAAGAAATCATCCATCCAGGTATGTCAAGTGTTCATTCATGGATTCCTTTCGTTCATGAAGCCCAAGAATCCAATTTCAAATTATAAATTGTGATGTTTATGTTGTGGATTGATTACGATCATGTTGATGTTATGTATGATACCCAAGTTGGAATCATTAAATGTGTTTTCATTAATTTATGCTAGCATGTGGATTGAAATCTACTAAATTGTGTTGATTTATGCAACCATGATGAATTAATTTAATGTCCAAGACTAAGTTTATAGTTATTCATGCAAGGTATTTGATAAAATGCCTAAGAGAATAGGAAACATGCCTTATGACTCAATTGTGACCAAAATAATGAACCTATGTTTCACCCTTAAGTTCAAATGACTCCCATGCTATTGTTATGATTTGTGATGGATTGATGTAATGCTCATGAGATTAGGCTTATGAAATTATGACATGTTTACATGCACTTCTATTCATGTGTGAGATTATGGCATGCAAATACTTCATGAATATTCTCGATGATTGTACTATGAATTGTTGACTATGGTCATGTGTCAAGTCTTGGCAGTTTCACGCTATTGAGTCCTGGAGGTACTTGTACCCATCAATTTAGTTGTGTGCCTAGAGCCAGTGCTATGTTTTCATAATACTCTCAGTCAAGCCATGTTCAGTAGAATTCAGTTAGTCTCATGACTTAGGAAAAACTCAGTAATCTCAGTCAGTTATCAAATCTCAGTGATACTCCATCAGTTAACAAAACTCAGTCAACTTAGTCCAGCCAGTTCAGTATAATTAATTCAGTGTTCAATCATATAGGAGTAGGATTCAGCACCGAGTGAGCCCAATGATAGGAACTCACCTGTGAGTAGAGGGTGTGATTCTTAGAAGAAATCCTTACGCTCTAGAATTACGTAGCCAGCGTAGGTTGAGACATCTAACCTATTATATGAGGGTTGATGATGTGGATTAACCTATTAGATGAGGTTCCCACCATTCTCTTTAGAGTACCTGTTAGATGAGGGATCACTTAAAGCTTGGCCTTACCAGTGGTACGGTATTGACACCCTTCCAATTGGGGTTACAGATTAGACCCCAACTCAGCTATAATGCTTTATTTGGGTCATGTCGGTTATGACTACTTCCCACAGTTACAGTTTCAGTCTCAGCCTCAATAATAGAACTCAGATAGTTCTACAAAATTCGAGACTGTCAGATACAGTCAACTCAGAATAGTACGGGACTCAGCTAGTTACATCAGAACCTAGACTATCAGATATAGTTGCTCAGTATTAGTTATCAGCACTTATGTTATCAGTATTAAGATTTAGTGATGCCATGATCTCAGTTACAGTCTATGTAGCCATATATGTATTCTCACGTTCATGTTATTCAGTCAGTTAGTATTGTTCATGCATATAAACCCCTTGCATTCAGCCTACCTCACTTGCATACCAGTACATTCAATCGTACAGACGCATTTGTGCTATGGTGTTTTATACCATAGGTTCAGAAGCACGGGCTCCAGAGCATCAATAGCATTCTAGTCTCAACAGTCAGAATTAGCATTGAGTCCTCATCCTTCGAGGACATGATCATTACTTTATTATGTCATTACTTAGTTTATTTCAGTAGATGGAGTTAGTTGGGGACATGTCCCACCAACTCCTTATTCAGACAGTTTAGAGGCTTTTAGGCTAGCATGTTCAAACAATTATTTCAGTTGTTTTGATATTGATATACCATATCATCAGATGTTATCTTTTATCAGATCTTTGAACCTTATTGACTTTCAGCCTTTATTTCTGCATTTATACAGTATATTATGCAGTGTACAGGTACATATATCAGTCATGGATTAGCTTATGGTCCTTCAAGGTCATGAGCACCGTGTGGCATTTCGAGTACCAGATTCGGGGAATTATATTTTACAATATTTTTTCACTTTTCATAAACTACAATTAAGTTTTATAAGTTTGTAAACTCTCTGTAACGCCCCAAAATTTAATCTCAGGACATCACGCGGTGCTCAAGGCTACGAGTAGCCCCAAGCTAACCCTTTGAGCCTGCTACTAGATCTAAATCTTACTTTAAGATAATCTAGTCAATAAATAATGTTGTATGATACCATAAACTGAGCTGAATAAACTGTAAACACTGTTTGAATAACAAATACTGAAAGTTTGTAAATCAATTAATAGTCCGAAAGCCTCTACTACTAATGAACTAGAGAGTCATTGGGACAGACCCCAACTAACTCAGACTAAACTAAAAACAATAACTCAAATACTATATGAAAGCTGGAAATCTGAAGAAATAGGCCATCGAATCATGAGGACTCACCAACTGTGGAAGCGTAGATAGAGATGCTCGAACTACTCACACTGCTGATACTGAGCACCTGAACCTACATTATAAGATAATGTAGCACATAGACATATATGTGGATCAGCACTTTGAGGATGTACTGAGTATATGGGGGGTGTAATGCATAAGTAAGACATCATCATAATTATAAAGTAAATGCATGTTAGATGTATATGACTCACATAAGCTTGATTATCTAAAATATCAAAATAGAAAATCATGTATAACAAATCATACTTGTAAATCTAGTGAGTCATAACAATTAGTCTTATAAAAGCTTTTCTATCATTCTTTTCTTTTGAAACTTAGAAGTTTTGGGAGCTTTGGAAATCTTGAAACTTTGGGACTTAGGGAGTTTTTTCTAACCGACATAAAACATGCGAGCTGACATGGAGTCCAACGTCTTACCCACGATGGGGAGAGTTGTTCTATCCTTGCCATCAGAATAGAACCTTAACTTAAGTGATCACTATCTTTGCCCACTATGGGAGTTTAAAACCTACGGTGACTCATAGTTCTGGGTCATAAGACCTTGGAATCATACCCAACTCGGTGCTAAATACTACTCTCATACTTATTGCTCAGAAATTTTAGAAAATCCACCTTAAAACGGTACAAGGATTTATAATGAAAACCAATTATGCTTCTCTTTATTTGAAATCATAAACTATATGGATAATGTGGATTCCTATCTTAGCTTAGGATCAAAATATCAATCTTTGTTTTTTTTAAGAACTAATCAAAACTTTTCACTAGGACTTGAGATCATAATCTCCTTATAAAATCATCAATAGTACTTAGGACTCAAAGTATAAAGCTTTAATGCATAAATAATTACATCAATAATCAAATTTAAACTTAGTGCTCAATAATCATCTTAAAAGCTTTCAACAATCTCAATCAATATAATGGTATATAACTCATAATACGAATCTTATAATTGTAAACATGAATATATGTAAAAAATTTGCAATTGGAGCCTTAAATATCATAATAATGTCATAAACTAAAATAATGAGGGTTTGGGTATCAACCCTAACTTAAATTTCATGGGAAATCATAGCATATTTAGTAAAATTAAAATCAAAATTAAGTTTTGGGCACAAGGATGAAAGGTTTATCCTTTTTCAAAATCCCGCATACCTTGAATGATGAACTAGATGAACAACCTTGCTTTTGGGACTCTATTTGTGCTCTTGAATAATTCTTCTTGGAATTCTTGTGTTGGGAATCTTGAATCTTGAATTAATTTGGAAAAATGATGGTGTAATCTTGGGATTCTTGAGGTTGATTGTTGAAGCTTAGGGTTTTTGGTTGAAAGAAATTTTGAGAAAAATCTCATAAGATGTTTGTAATAGCCTTAAATCTTATGTTTAGACGGAATTGGGGGCTGGGAAAAGTCCAAAATACCCCTTTTAACTTCTAAACGAAATTGAAAATAAATGAACTGGGTCCCAATTTAATGGGCCACTACGACGCCACTATCGCAGTGGCTCACTGGAAACTGATGAATGGGAAATTGGGGACCTCCGCGATGCTGAGCTATCGCGTTGTCCCACTAAATTTTGACAATTGTGACCTGAAACTTCAATGCGATGCGCCACCATCACGGTGCCCTATAGAAATTCCATTTTGGCCTTCGGCGTGATGCGCCACTATAGCGTTGGACTACTGGAATTCGACAATTGGGAAAATGAACCTCTTTGTGACGCACCAATATTATGGAGGTCCGCTGGAAATTGACAAATGGGAATCTGGACCTCGCTGTGATGCGCCAACATCACGGTGGTCCACTGGATAGTGACAATTATGAAATTTTCCTTTACCGCGACGCGGTGTCTGCCCAGTTGACATACTGTCAACTTAAAAATGCTCTAACTTCTTCATCGAGTGTCGGATTTGGGAGAATTTGGTATCGATGGAAAGCTTATTTAATTTTCCACACAATGAAAATTTTTAATCTAGAAAATTCTATGCGAAAAAAATATTATTCATTTTTGAAGATATCCCTTAACATTTTGGGAACGAATTTAAGCTAAAAAAAGTTTGGGGTATTACAATATCTCCCCCTTGGGAACATTCGTCCTCGAATATTGCTAGCAAAACTGAGATGCTGAAAATTGAGGCCATAGCTAGCATATATAACTGAAATCATGAATCAATTGATTGCAAATGCAAGAACTATCGAATGAACGGCTATATAAAGCTTAAACTTAGACTGAAAAGAGATGATATGAGGAAACTTGTTACCTTAAACTGAATCTGAATCTGTAGCGAAAAGATAAGGGTACTTGGTACGCATATCTGCTTCCGCTTCCCAAGTGGTTCCCTCAATGGATTTGTTCCGCCAAAGAACCTTGACTAAGGGGACTTCTTTGTTCCTTAGTCTACGAGTCTGTTGGTCAAGGATCTCAACTGGAATTTCTTCATAAGAGAGGCTATCATGAATCCATGTGCTTTCTAAGGGTACTACAACCACTGGATCACTAATACACTTCTTCAACAAGGACACATAGAATACAGGATGTACGGACGATAAATCTGTAGGCAACTCAAGCTCATATGCCGCCTTCCCAACACGGCTCAAAATTCGGAAGGGACCTATTTAATGGGGACTATGTTTCCCTTTCTTGCCAAATCTCTTTACCCCCTTCATGGGTGAAACTTTTAAAAACACTAAATCATTAACTTCAAACTCAAGATCTTTTCTTCTTATATCCGCATACGATTTTTGATGACTCTGAGTTGTTTTCAACCTTTCTCAAATCAACTGTACTTTTTCCATAGCTTCTAACACCATATTTATCGCTAACAACGTGGCCTCGCCCACTTCAAACCATCCGATAGATGATCTACATATCCTCCCATAAAGTGCCTCAAATAGAGCCATCTGAATTCTAGTATGATAATTGTTGTTGTAGATAAACTAAATCAATGGCAAATGCTCATCCCAACTATCCTTAAAATCGAGCACACATACCCTCAACATATCTTCTAGAGTCTGAATGGTCCTCTCTGCTTGACCATCAGTTTGAAGATGAAAAGTGGAACTAAGATGAACTTGGGTACCAAGACCCATCTAAAAAGCTTTCCAAAACTGAGAGGTAAACTGAGTACCCCTATCTGAGATGATAGACAAAGGAACTTTACGAAATCTGAAAAACTCTCGAATATACAACTTTGCATAATCATCAGCTGTATAGGACGTATAAACTGGAAAGAAATGCGCTAACTTAGTCAATCTATCCACAATAATCCAAATCAAATCATGCTGACATTGCGATCGAGGTAACTCCTGCTGACAAGTTGCACACTTTGCTACATACTCCGTTATATCTCTCTTTATACCGCTCCACCAATATATTTCTTACAAATCTCGATACATTTTAGTAGCACCAGGATGAATGGAGTAACACACTCCATGCACCTCATCCATAATCTGCTGTCTCAACTCATCTACACATGGTACACACAGTCTACTTTGTTATCTCAACACGCCATCTCCCCCTTGGGAGAAAACCTCTAATTTCTAATCTTTAACCGACTCCTTTAACTTAACTAAGATGGGATCCTGATCTTGTTTCTCCTTCACCTTAGAAACTAAGAAAGATTCTACAGTATTCTTCACCCAAACGCTACCCTCAACAAAATCAACCAATCTAACACCCAACCTAGCCAAATGGTTCACTTCCCGAGCTAACTATTTCTTATCATTCTCCACATGAGAAATGCTGCCCATAAATAATCTACTAAGGGCGTATGCCACTACATTGGACTTTCCCGGATGATACAGCACACTCATGTCATAATCGTTCAGTAGTTCCGACCACCTTCTCTGACGGAGATTTAACTCTCTCTGAGTAAACACATATTGCAAGCTTTTGTGGTCCGTGAACGCATCAACATGCACACCATACAGGTAGTGTCTCCAAATTTTAAAAGCAAACACCACAGTAGCTAATTTAATATCATGGGTTAGGTAATTCTTTTCATAAGGTTTAAGCTGCTGTAACACCTCGCATTTTGGGCTAGAATGAAAACCGTCATTTCTATGCGTAGATGATCCAAAAGCCATAAATTCTATGAAAATTTGGTGTGTTAATCAATTATGTAGTGTGGGAACCTATTTGAGCATGAATTGAGATCATAGACGTCCCCTAACTCAAGGACGAGTTGAAAGCTTTCCTATCATTCGAGTTTGAGTGAGCGTCGAAACTTGGGTCAACTTCAATCAACCATAACTCTTTATATATAATGAATTAGGAGTCCTACAATATATCAAATGTAAGTTCTTTGAGTCCTCTTTCCAACGCCACTGGTTTTGCTTTAATCCGATATCGGAGTGGAAAGTTATGCTCATTTTACTTCGAAGTGTCTGTCTGCCAAAACATGACGACGAGGCTGACGACTTATCAGCTGTGTGACGGCCCATCAGACCTGGTCGTCAGCCTAAGACAGTGAATAGTGAAAAACAGACCAAAAGTGACGACCTAGTTGATGACTTATCACCTAAGTGAAGGCCTGTCAACCCTGGTCGTCAATTGATGCAATTATGCGATTTTTTTGGGTTCCTTAGGGGTATTTTGGTCTTTCCCTCGCTCCAAAAATCTTTCACACAAATTAAATCATCCGTTAAGTGTTATTAATCAATCATTATAAGTTTTACAACATCAAAAACTTCCTCTTCACTCTCAAAATAAGATCAATTAGGGTTTTCTCCAAGAACAAGAAATTCAAGAAAATCAAGCCTTAAGTTCAAGATCTCCAAGAAATAAATCAAGATCCGGGTTTCATCTATCAAGATCTAGGTTTCATCTTTCAGATCTTATAATTTAAGGTATGTGGGGTTTTCCTAAAATTTTATGAGAATAGAAATCTTCTTTAACTATGCAAAGGGTTTAGAAATCATGATTTTTAAGAAAAGGATTTTGGATTTACGATTTTAATCATGTTTTTAGAAGCCTTGATGATATTATTTTGGTCTTTAGTCCTTCCCCCAAAGTGATTTGAAATCCTATGTATATGTATGCATGTATTTTAATGTGATGTGTGAATCGAGAGCATGACTCACATGAAATCCCTCTTTTGATATGATTTATCCCATTTTTCATATGATATGGATTGTTTTGAAATGCATCTTGAAAAGCATGATACGAAATGTATTGATTTATACTATAACATGAATATGATTTTTGAATCAAAATAGAGGGTTGTTTGTATTGATAAATATTAAATAAATATCTAATGGAAAGAGTTGCATGGTTTGAAAAAGATTTCAGGACCACCACATTGTTATTGAAAGAATGATAATCCTTGCATAGTTTTGACTTGTGCTTTCGGAACATGAAATCTCTTATACTATTTGCATGTTTAGGTGGTCTGAATTGATTTTTTGATGAAAGAATCATGCATGATGCATTATGGCTTAGAAATAAGACTTGCAAGTCTTGGCGTGACGACACCAACTCAGATAATGCCATGTTAATTCAAAACCGAATAGAATGTATGTTTGAAATCAGATTTTCAGATTTTGAAACTAGAATGGTGCATATTTCAGAACAGGCTAAAATTGGGCATAAAGAGAGCTTAGGTGGTTCTCCGAAGAAGGCACGAGTTCAGATAACTCATTGCCCAAAACCATGATTTGTTGATCCGGGTATATTATTATACGTTGGCCTAGTGCCCTGTGGCGTATCAAACTCAGACACTCCAACCCTTGCGGCACACTTGGGTTGAGGGCTTCCCCGCCGATTCAATGGCATATTCCATCTAGTCCATGGAATATTATACTTGTAGGGGAGTGCCACCTAACTCAGAAGTAATACAAAGATCAGAAATTTCATTGATAGAAAATGTTTATGATTATCAAAAATGCCCATGTGTTTTGAAATGATATATTTCATAATGATTATGTCAATATCTCAACTATTTTATTTATATAAAAGCTTCATTTTGGATTTCTTCGCGTACCAGTACATTTGTATTGACCCCCCACCTTCCTCCCAGGGTCTAAAGCTCAGTTCAGAGGTCTTGCTAGGCCATAGAGTTTTCAGACAGCTGTGATGTGAGTAGTTGGTGAGCCTTCTTTATTCCAGAAGGCCTATGTATTTAAAATTATGTTATTTATTTTGGTTTAGGTCCACTAGGGGTCTTGTCCCAGTTTCAGACAGTTGTCATTTTCAGATGTAGTAGAGATTTCGCAGACTGGTTCAGATGTTGTGTAGTTGATATTGGAGTTCATTTTTCATAGTTTAATTGAACTCAGAGTATGACCATGTTTCTGTAATTATTGACAATTCTGCATCTTCTATTATAATTTATGAATATTGTGCATGATTACCAGATAGAGAAGGGCATCCGGGCCTTCATGGTTCGGGATGCTCAGCACGGCCAGGGCCCCGATTCGGGTCGTGAAAGCTTCCTTGAGGCATAGGATATGACCTTACCTCTCTGCATCAAAACACAACCCAAACCAAATCTGGAGGCATCACAATATACAATAAAAACATTTGTGTCATCAGGTAATGCTAGGACTATGTCTGAAGTGAGTCGAGTCTTCAACTCCTGAAAAATCTTCTCCCAGGACTCTGACCACTGAAACTTAACCTTCTTCTGAGTCAATCGGGTCATAGGAGATGCAATGGATGAAAATACCTCAACAAAACGTCTGTAATAGCCAGCTAAACCCAAGAAAATCCTAATGTCTGATAGAGAAATAGGTCTAGGACAGTTTTTTATGACTTCTGTCTTTTGGGGATCAACTCTAATACCCTCTATGGAAATAACATGACCGAGGAAATCAACTGACCTTAGCCAAAATTCACATTTGCTAAATTTGGTGAACAACTGGCGATCTCTAATAGTTTGCAACACAATTCGGAGGTGGTCTGCATGATCATCCTCACTACGAGAGTAGACAAGAATATCACCGATAAAGACTATGAAAAACATGTCCAGATACTGTTTGAACACTCTGTTCATGAGGTTTGTGAAAGATGTTGGGGAATTGGTTAGCCCAAAGGACATGACTAGAAACTCAAAATAACTATAGCGGGTTTTGAAGGTTGTCTTCAGAATATCACATTCCCTTACTTTAAGTTGATAGCCGGATATAAGGTCTATCTTTGAGAAATAACTTGCACCTTGGAGTTGGTCAAATAAGTCATTAATTCTAGGAAGAGGAGATTTGTTCTTGACTGTGACTTTATTCAACTAACAATAGTCAATGCACACGCAAAGAACCATTTTTTTTGGACGAATAGGATGGGAGCGCCCGAAGGAGAAATACTAAGTTTTATAAGGCCTTTGTCTAGAAGATCTTTGAGTTGCTCTTTCAACTCCTTAAGCTCGGCAGGAGCCATATGATATGTAGCAATAGAAATGGGCTGAGTATCAGAAAGAAGATCAATTCCAAATTCTATTTCCCTATTGGGAGGTACCCCTGGCAAAGCTTCAAGAAAGACATCAGGAAACTCATTAACTATACTGACTGACTGAACTGTTGGAATCCCAGACTTGGTGTCTTTGACTTGAACTAGATGATAAATGCACCCTTTTGAGATTAACTTCCTCGCTTTAAGATAGGATATGAAATGACTTTTGGGAGATACTGAATTACTTGACCACTCATAGGCTGGCTTATCGGAAAACTGAAACTTCACTACTCGGGTGCAACAATCTATGGATGCATAACAAGAATGGAGCCAATCCATACCAAGAATAAGGTCAAAGTCAACCATGTCTAATTTTATCAAATCTACTAACATGATCTTATGAAGGACAGTAATGGGACACTTTCTATAAATCCTTTTGGCAACAACTAATTCCCCTACTGGTGTAGAAACTAAGAAAGGCTCGGGGATCTTTTCAGAACTCATCTCAAAATTAACTGCAACTAGAGGGGTCACATAAGATAAACTCAACCCAGGGTCCAACAGTACATAAAAATCAAAATGGAAGACACGAATCATACCAGTGACAACATCTGAAGAGCTCTCTTGCTTCTGGCGGGATGGTAAAGCATAGAACCAATTCTGGCGCTGACCGCCACCGGTACTGGATGATGCGCCCTGAGGAGGGGCTGGGTGAGCTGTAAGAGCTGGTGCACTGGTAGCCCTTGTCTAAGGACGAATATCTCTGTTTTCCTGCTTAGTATATGGGCACTCTCTAATTCTATTACCTAACTTGCCACAACCAAAACAACCCTTCTGACTAGCCAAGCACTCACCAGGATGAGTTCTACCACACTTAGCATATGGAGGATAATTGGGCCTACCACTCACACTATTCTAGGATCTAGGCATATAAGACTTACCCCACTACTCCTTTCTACCTCTGGGAGAAAGAGCACTAGCTAAAGATGGAGCTGTCAATGGCGGATGACTCTAAAACTGCGAGCGATTTCCCCCTACAGACCTTGACTGACCATACTCAAACTGTCCAATTCTAGCCTTCTTATTCCCTCTCTCTTCCCTTCAACTTTTCTTCCTCGATCTGTTGGGCATGAGTCATCAATCTAGCAAGATCCATATCTCCGATAAGCATGACAGTCCTACACTCCTTGATTACCAATCTTGAGACTCCAGTAACGAACTTACTCATACTAGATCTGGTGTCAGCTATCAACTCGGGAGCATACTTAGATAACTGGTTAAACTTAAGGCAGTACTCTTTCACTGTCATTGAGCCCTGCCTCAGGTTCATAAACTTCTCAACCTTGGCTTCCCACAACTCATGCAGAAATAACTTGTCTAGAAAAGTATCCTGGAATATCTGCCAACTCATGGGGGCTGCATTCTCACCCCTACCTTTCTTCCACATGACAACCCAATCGTAAGCAACATCCTTCAACCTATAGGAAGCCAATTCTACGCTCTCCTCTTCAGTAATATGCATAACTTAAATGATCTTTCTCACCTCATCAAGATACAATTGTGGGTCCTCGCCTACCTTTGACCCAAAGAATTTGGGCGGGTTCATTCTCATAAAGTCACGAAGTCTGGCTACAGCTAAATCACCCCCTTGTTGACGCGAAACTGTAGCCTGATTATTGGCTTGAACATTAATGGTCACATCTTGGGTTAACTCCTGAAAGGCAGCCTAAAATTCGGCATGAGACACATTCTCATTCAGGGGATCAACAGGCTAGGGTCGCTGGTTATCATTCCTACGGGCATTAGCTCCGCGAGGAGGCATATTCTGTCATGAAATAGCACGAGTTAATAGCAGATAGAGATAGATGTAACCACGATGAATTATGAAAGAAAGAGATGATTTTCCTAGAATACTCCATAGCCTCTTGCTCATAGATGTGGCACGCTTCACACCCATAATCAAGACTCTACATAACACGGCTTCTCTGACTCCCTAGGACTCTTTAAACCTTAGGATCTAATACCAAGTTTGTAATGCCCCAAAATCTAATCCTGGGACATCACACGGTGCTCAAGGCTACGAGTAGCCCCAAGCTAACCCTTTGAGCCTGCTACTAGATCTAAACCTTACTTTAAGATAATCTAGTCAAGAAATAATGTTGTATGATACCAAAAACTGAGCTGAATAAACTGTAAACACTGTTTGAATAACAAATACTGAAAGTCTATAATCAACTAATAGTCTGACAAGTCTCTACTACTAATGAACTAGAGAGCCATTGGGACAGACCCCTAACTGACTTAGACAAAACAAAAAATGATAACTCAAATACTATATGAAAGCTGGAAATCTGAAGAAGTAGGCCGTTGAATCATGAGGATTCACCAAATGTGGGAGTGTAGATAGAGATGCTCAAACTACTCACGTTGTTGATACTGAGCACCTGAACCTACATTATAAGGCAATGTAACACATAGAAATTTATGTGGATCAGCACTTTGAGGATATACTGAGTATATGGGGGTGTAATGCATAAGTAAGACATCATCATAATTATAAAGTAAATGCATGCTGGATGTATGACTCACATAAACTTGATTATCTAAAATATCAAAATAGAAAATCATGTATAACAAATCATACTTGTAAATCTAGTGAGTCATAACACTTAGTCTTATAAAAGGTTTTCTATCATTCTTTTCTTTTAAAATTTAGAAGTTTTGGGAGCTTTGAAAATCTTGGAACTTTAGGACTTAGGGAGTTTTTCTAACCGACATAAACCATGTGAGCTGACATAGAGTCCAACGTCTTACCCATGTTGGGGAGAGTTGTTCTATCCTTGCCATCGGAATAGAACCTTAACTTAAATGATCACTATCTTGGTCCACTATGGACGTTGAAAACCTATGGTGGCTCATAGTTCTGGGGCATGAGACCTTGGAATCATACCGAACTCGATGCTAAATACTACCCCATACTTATTGCTCAGAACTTTTAGAAAATCCACCTTAAAACGGCACAAGGGTTTATAATGAAAACCAATTATGCTTCTCTTTGTTTTAAATCATAAACCGTATGAACAATGTAGATTCCTATCTTAGCTTAGGATCAAAATATCAATCTTTGTTTTTTTTAAAGTACTAATCAAAACTTTTTAATAGGACTTGTGATCATAATCTCCTTATAAAATCATCAATAGCACTTAGGACTTAAAGTATAAAGCTTTAATGCATCAATAATTATATCAATAATAAAATTTAAACTTCGTGCTCAATAATTATCTTAAAAGTTTTCAACAATCTCAGTCAAGATAATTGTACATAACTCATAATACGAATCTTATAATTGCAAACATGAATATATGTAAATTTCTTGCAATTGGAGCCTTAAATATCATAATAATGTCATAAACTAAAATAATGAGGGTTTGGGTATCAACCCTAACTTAAATTTCATGTGAAATCATAGCATATTCAGTAAAATTAAAACCAAAATTAAGTTTTGGGCACAAGGATAAAAGGTTTATCCTTCTTCAAAACCCCGCATACCTTGGATGATGAACTAGATGAACAATGTTGCTTTTGAGACTCTATTTGTGCTCTTGAATGATGCTTCTTTGAATTCTTGTGTTGGGAATCTTGAATCTTGAATTAATTTGGAAAAAGGATGGTAGAATTTTGGGATTCTAGAGGTTGATTGTTGAAGCTTAGGGTTTTTGGTTGAGAGAAATCTTGAGAAAAATCTCATAAGATGCTTGTAATAGCCTTAAATCTTATGTTTGGACAGAATTGGAGGTTGGAAAAATTCTAAAATACCCCTTTTAACTTCTAAACAAAAATGAAAAAAATGAACTGGGGTCTCGATTTAATGGGCCACCGCGACGCGCCACTATCGCGGTGGCTCACTGAAACTGACGAATGAGAAATTGGGGACCTCCGCGAGGCGGAGCTATCGCGTTGTCCCACTGGATTTTGACAATTGAGACCTGAAACTTCAACGCAACGCGCCATCATCGTGGTGCCCTATAGAAATGCCATTTTCGCATTCGGCGCGACGCGCCACTATAGTGTTAGACTACTGGAATTCGACAATTGAAAAAATGAACCTCTTCGCGACGCACCAATATCGTAGAGGTCCACTCAAAATTGACAAATGAGAAGTTGGACCTCACCGCAATGCGCCAACATCGCGGTGGTCCACTGAAAAGTGATAATTATGAAATTGTCCTTCACCGCGATGCAGTGTCTGCCCAGTTGGCACACTGTCAACTTAAAAATGCTCTAATTTCTTCACCGAGCGTCGGATTTGGGCGAATTTGGTATCGATGTAAAGCTTATTTAATTTCCCACGCAATGAAAAGTTGAAATCAAGAAAAATTTATGCTAAACAAATATGATTCATTTTGGAAGACATCCCTTAACATTTTGGGAACGAATTTAAGTTAGATAAAGTTCGGGGTATTACACTTTCTATCCGTATTAATTATCTTAGGATATTAAAATGAAGTATTTTTTTATATGTTCGTATAAATTGGAAAGTAAATAATTTCACGCTGTTAAAACTTATTGTAGAAAACTTTTATTAAGAATGACTACAAACACAATATGCGTTTTCGAACAAGAGCAAATTTATAAAATAAACAAATATAATCAAAAAATATTTTTACCTAATAAATAATGATCATTTTTTCTACAAAAAAGAATGATCATTTTACGTATGAACTTATTATGAGATATTACATCAAAGATTGTAAGGAAAAAAAAGAAGATTGTAAAAAAAAGGAAAAAAAAAAACTTTTAAAAGAATACAGTAACAAAGTTTAAATAGGAAAAATATTGATTGTGTTATTATAAGTTTACAAAATGGCAACAACACACAGAAACAAAGAAGGAAACTTAATTAATGTTACAAGATTTGTTCAAATCCTTTGATAAAAGAAAGTAACATGATTATTCTTTTTTTACTTTTTTGTTATTTGAGTTCATTTCCATCATACTTGTCACACCCCTTTTTTTTATATTCCAAACGATTTATATAAAGGGTTTTTATTATTAAAGTGACAAGAAATGAAAAATTTATTTCGAAAAAAAGGATTATTTACATTTTTACTCAGAGTCGCCACTTGGCATAATCCGGTGTGCCAAGTCACCATTAGAAAATCTTTTTCAAAACCATTTGACTCTTTAAACTGATTTGCGAACAGAGATTCCGGCTAAGAAATTTTGTTGACCGAGGGGAAGGTGTTAGGCACCCCTCGATCCCGTGGTTCAACCACGGTCGCTTGGTAGAGTGTATCGACTATTTGGCACTAAGAAATGTATGAAACACACAAGAAGCACGCAAAGTAATCAAACAAAACAAAACACCCCGAAATGTAAAGTCCAGTCCAATTATTACAACCCGAAAAAAAAGGGACTGAAAGTAAACCTACGTTAATCCTGAACTAAGGCTCTACCCGACGCCTCGGGCCTTCCTCACGAACGTCCTCCGGGCACATGATACCTCGGGCACTCCCCGGTGAATAAATATATACAGATACTTCGGAGCATTCCCCGGCCAAATTATACAATTGATTCAAAAGTGCTAAAATCAAACCATTCACCCAAATTTCAAATATTCAACAAAATTTCAAACATCCAACAAAACCCCAAATTCTAAAATTTGCCTACCCAATCCTATATTGCCTATCCGTTTCAACCCATCGTAAATCTATCACGATTCATATCAACAATAAATCAAATTAAACCGAATCTATCCTTTTTGTCAATTTTTTTCAATTCCACCCCAACTTCCTTTCTATCCATCCATTAGAACATGATCAAATTTATGCCTCAATCCACCAAAACCAAACCACCAAGCATCATGATCATAACATCAATATAAACAAAATCCAACAAAACCATAATCACACCACTCGTAATCGCAACCAATCCAAACAACAAACCAAATATATATATATAAAAAAAATGAGTTAAGAAATGGACCTCGATAGAATGTTTTGTCGATAATAAGGAAACCCGGGACAGGAATCCTCGACCAGAAACCTCCACAGTAGCACAATCCACTCAGTGTCAAGAATGTACTACCCGAACGGTGTGAGAATAGACGAACCTAAAACCCCGATAAATACGACAGAAGATCGACAACTGACGTAGCTTGAGCTCCGGTGATCTCAGACGAGACAGAAAAAGACGAACCAAAAATTCCGGCGATCCTCACTGTTTCTTGGCCGGGTTTGCTTCGTAATCAGCAGGGAAAAGAAAAACTATGGAG
Organism: Capsicum pubescens; assembly: GCA_030864215.1. Lineage (NCBI taxonomy): Eukaryota > Viridiplantae > Streptophyta > Magnoliopsida > Solanales > Solanaceae > Capsicum > Capsicum pubescens. Next base: position 276,601,501 of record CM061542.1, read on the forward strand.
AATTCCGAACCGGGCTCGTCGAACAACAAAACCTCAACAATGAGCCAACTCAACTCAACAAATAGCGACAGGAAAGATTTAAACCCACGAAGAAGACGAAGATAGATAACCAACGAAACAAAGACGTCTGAATCTGATACAGATACAAGCAAAACACAGTTTATGAGTCGGTTTTAAGATGATGAAGTGGTTTTCGTCTCGACGGAGCTCCGGCGAGTTCAGAAAGATCGGAAAACGGATAAGACGCTCAGATTCTGGCCGACAGTAACTTTTTTGGTGACCCCAAAATCAACCGAATCTGCACTGTTTCTATTCAACAACTCGATTTCTATCTGTTTTTCTGCTCAAACTCACTAGTTTCATCCTCAATCTCCCTGTTTCTCTCTCTCATCTCTCTCTCTGTTCTGTGTAAATGGTAAAAAATGGAGAATCATTTCTGTGAAAGGATCGCGAGGAAGAAAGAAGAAGAGAAAATGGAATGCTCTCTGTTTTTGTTTTCCCCCTTTTTTTTTTATTCCTTTTCCTCTGTTCTTTTTTTTTTAAGAAGAAGAAGAAGATCCAAAAAATATCTATCCCCCTTTTATATATGATGATGGACGAAGAAGAAAGAAAAAAATTCCCATCAGAATCCTCTCTCCGTGTGTATGTGAATTTGTTTTTTTTGTTTATGGAGAAAAAAGGTATCCCTCCTTTTCAGATGTGCTGTATCTGTATATATATATGAGGTGAGGGTGGGGTATTGGTAAGGTAGGTGGGGTCACGTGGGGTAGTGGGTAGTGGTGAGGTGGGGTAGAGTTTGTTAGGATAGGGTAGGTAGGTGTTCTTTTTTAATTGGGTGGGTTGTTAGAATATTAGGATCAAACAAAATTAGTTAGGGGGTTGTTATTTTTGTCATTTTGTGGAGGGATTATCACACGGGTGAGGGTACACGGTAGGATAGGGTAAACAATAGGTAAAAATGATATCGGCGAGGGACGAAATTAGGTGTCTACATCATGCCCCCTTTGAATGTAAACACGAAGTATTTTCAGGCAAAGAAGTAGACAGCGAGACCAAATTTTGACCCGACCATTGTTCAAAGAAAGAAACAGAAGGAAGAAAGACAACCGGGTCTTGACTTAAGACATCCTTCCTACCCAAGTTATGAGAGAATCAAGTCACGGGTATTTCAAAGGATTGGAAGAGAAGTGGACTATACCGAGTTGGAGAGTCGAGTGAGGTTCCATCGAGGTTCTGGTCCGCGGCTCTGTTATTACATCAAAAATAAAAATTACAAGTTAAAACATAAATGAAATTACAAAAAATCCTATCTATACAGCTTCTATTGGTTCTTGACTCGACTTTCATCACCCTATTCTTCAGGCGGGCTCCTGACTTGCAATTTCTTTCAACTTGTTGCTTGGCTTTCAATTGCTTCGCTTTGTTGCTTGACTTTTCGTTTCTTCACCCTATTCTCCAGGCGGGCTCCTGACTTGCTATTCCATCACTTTGCTGCTTGACTTTCAGTTCTTCACTCTGTTCTCCAGGCGGGCTCCGGACTTGCTATTTCATCACCCTGTTCTTCAGGCGGGCTCCTGACTTGCTATTTCATCACCCTGTTCTTCAGGCGGGCTCCTGGAACCCAACATTAAAACTAGAACAAAATTATCCCAAACAAAAATTATAGTAAAATAGTATTTCACTTTTGAAAGCGTTGTCCCATTTTCCAGGAGGGTTCTGAACATGAAGTAAAAATCCCATTTTTCAGGAGGGTTCTGAACATGAAGTAAAATCCCATTTTTCAGGAGGGTCCTGAACTGAAAGTAAATTCCCATTTTTCAGGAGGGTCCTGAACATGAAGTAAAATCCCATTTTTCAGGAGGGTCCTGAACATAAAATAAAATCCCCTTTTTCAGGAGGGTCCTGAACATAAAGTAAAATCCCATTTTTCAGGAGGGTCCTGAATTGAAAGTAAATTCCCATTTTTCAGGAGGGTCCTGAACATAAAGTAAAATCCCATTTTTCAGGAGGGTCCTGAACAGAAAGTAAAATCCCATTTTTCCAGGAGGGTCCTGAACATAAAGTGAAATCCCATTTTTCAGGAGGGTCCTGAATTGAAAGTAAATTCCCATTTTCCAGGAGGGTCCTGAACATAAAGTAAATTCCCATTTTTCAGGAGGGTCCTGAACATAAAGTAAAATCCCATTTTTCAGGAGGGTCCTGAACAGAAAGTAAATCAAAAAGTAAAATCCTATTTTTCCAGGAGGGTCCTGAACAGAAAGTAAAATCCCATTTTTCAGGAGGGTCCTGAACATAAAGTAAAATCCCATTTTTCAGGAGGGTCCTGAACATAAAGTAAAATCCCATTTTTTCAGGAGGGTCCTAAACAGAAAGTAAAATCCCATTTTTCAAGGAGGGTCCTGAACATAAAGTAAAATCCCATTTTTCCAGGAGGGTCCTGAACATAAAGTAAAATCCCATTTTTCAGGAGGGTCCTGAACATAAAGTAAAATCCCATTTTCCAGGAGGGTCCTGAACATAAAGTAAAATCCCCACGGATGTGGACTTCCAATAGTAGCTGAATTAAGTGAAGCGAATTTGCCTCTGTTTCAACAAAGAAAATTTGTCAGTTAAAAACTTAGTGGCGGCTTGCAGCTCTTGGCTTCTCAGGTACCTGTCCCAGCACTCGTTCCTTTCATCTTTGTTTCAAATTGCTAACACTTGCCCGGTCTTGCCGCATCATTGACCCGGATCCAGATTGAGGGAAATGAGTTCCGACTCGAACAATGGGTTTCCATTTTACCATGCCCCTGAGGTGCACTCTTTTACCAAATCTGAATGCTTTCACGAATCTAATAGCCTATTGGTTGATAGACTTCCTTTGCTTCGCGTTGAATTACGATCATATTTCTTTCTTGTGCTGTTCCTTGGCTTTTCCTCATATAATTGGAATGACTGGTAGTAAATTTTTGAAATCCTTTCTCGCTTGTGTTGACACAGACTTGACTTAATAATGTAAAGAAATGACGGTGACCTTTGTTTTGATAAATGATATAAGAAAAGACAAAAGGCATGAATATGTAAATGAAAGAAAAGGGCAATGTCCCATAAAGAAAAACTTATCTGAATACGACGACCAACTCCAATGAGTATGACATGCATTTTGGATTCAGCTGTCTGATCTTCCTATCCAAATCCTCATTTTTTGGTGAGTTCGTGCCTTTGCCGTTGAGCCGCTTCTTCAAATCCATTGGACTTATTCATCACATTCGATTGACGACAGCTTAAAAGACTTTCGCCAACAAATCTCTTTCTTTTCACTTTTCTCTTGAACTCTCCATTGCCTGACGGTGCCCGTGAGGGTTTTCACCAATAAGACTCTCTCATTTTTTATTTATCTCAACTCACCATCGTCTTATGGTGCCTGCGAGGGTTTTTACCAATAAGACTCTCTCATTTTCATTTCTTTCCTGATTTCTTATGCTGAGGGAGACAAGCGGTACTTCGCAATGTATCGTCATATCCATTGCATGCTTAGCCTTAACACTATCAAAAATTGATCTGAAGGACTTTCTTTGGTTGTAACTTAGCTTTTGGTCAAGGTTAGAAAAGATGGTAAGAGGCTCAAACGATACTTGAAGTGGGGGTGGGACTTACAACTTTTGGAATCGACTCAAACAATGCATTAACTCATGCCCCAGTTTTGTTGACTAGGTGAATCTTAAATCTTTATTTGGTTGGACCAAACCCGAAATAGGGCAGCCTACGTATCTCACTCCTGAGAGAGGAGAATCAGGTCGCACGTAGTTCCATCTGCTTGTTCTTTGTTTTGATTTTTTTTTATTTTTGAACTCTTTCTTTTATTCTTATTTTCTTGACATTTATCTTTGACTCTATTTTGATTCCAAAAGAGGGATATGAAAGAAAAATAAACGAGGCTCAAACGGGTAAACAAAGGATGGCACAACGTTTGGATAGAAGAATAAAATGCCTTCATCATATCAATCTTCAAAAATGCAAGTACTAAACATGCAATAAAATCAAACAAAGGACCAAATATCATACATAGTATCTTTTGACCGCATCAGCATTGATAGCCATTTCTGCCATTTTGCCTTCAATAGCTGTCAAATATAAGGCTCCATTGGGTAACACTTTTTTCACAACGAAGGGACCTTGCCAATTAGGGGAGAACTTGCCTTTCGCTTCAACTTGGTGAGGAAGGATACGTCTTAATACCAACTGACCAACTTCAAAATTCCTGGGATGGACCTTTTTGTTATACGCACGAGCCATCCTCCTCTGATACAACTGGACATGAGACACGGACGTTAGCCTTTTTTCCTCGATCAAACTCAAATGTTCCAGTCGGGTTTTTACCCATTCGTCATCATCAATCTCTGTTTCTACAATGACTCGAAGAGAGGGAATTTCAACTTCTGCAGGGATGACTGCTTCTGTCCCATGTACTAATAAATATGGAGTTGCCCCTGTTGAAGTGCGAACAGTGGTGCGATAACCTAGCAATGCAAACGGCAACCTTTCGTGCCACTGTCTAGAACCTTGTACCATTTTTCGCAGTATCTTTTTTATATTTTTATTGGCGGCTTCTACAGCACCATTGGCCTTTGGGCAATATGGAGTAGAATTTCGATGTGCGATCTTAAACTGTTGACACACTTCTTGCATCAAATGACTATTGAGATTGGCAGCATTGTCTGTAATGATCATCTTAGGAATTCCAAATCTACAAATGATATTGGCATGAACAAAATCTACCACAGCCTTCTTTGTTACTGACTTAAAGTTACTGCTTCCACCCACTTTGTGAAGTAGTCAATGGTTACCAAAATGAATCTATGTTCGTTTGATGCCTTCGGCTCAATCGGTCCAATCACATCCATTCCCCAAACCACGAACGGCCATGGAGTGGCCATTGCATGCAACTCAACAGGAAGAGAACGTATCAGATCACCGTGTACCTGACATTGATGACACTTTCAAACAAATTGAATAGAATCCCTTTCCATAGTAAGCCAGTAATAACCTGCTCGAAGAATCTTCTTTGACAAGACATGACTGTTCATATGTGACCCGCATACTCCAGAGTGTATTTCAACCATGATTGCCGAGGCTTCTTTTGCATCTACACACCTTAAAAGTCCCAGATCTGGGGTCCTCTTATACAAGATTCCCCCACTCAAAAAAAATCCACTAGCCAAATGCCTAATAGTCCTCTTTTGATCGTTGGTGGCGTATGCTGGGTATTCTCCTGACTGAATGTACCTCTTGATATCCAAGAACCAGGGTTCTCCATCGAGCTCTTCTTCAACCGCATTACAGTAAGCATGCTGATCACGACTCTGTATATGCACTGGATCGATGAAGGCCTTTTCAGGATGTTGGAGCATTGAAGACAGAGTGGCTAAAGCATCAGCAATTTTATTACGAATCCTTGGAATATGCCTAAATCTTACAGACACAAACCGTTGACATAGCTCCTGCAAGCATTGTCGATACGGGATGAGCTTCAAATCTCGCGTCTCCCAATCGCCTTAAATTTGATGGACGAGCAAATCCGAATCTCCCAACACTAATAATTCCTGGACTCCCATATCGACAGCTAACCTCAAACCAAGAATGCAGGCTTCATACTCTGCCATATTATTAGTACAGTAGAATCAAAGTTGTGCTATCACCGGGAAATGTTGTCCCGATTCATAGATAAGAACCGCACCTATTCCGACTCCTTTCATATTGACAGCTCCATCGAAAAATAACCTCCAACCTGGATCAGCCTCTATAACAACTTCATCGACATACGACACTTCTTCATCAGGAAAATATGTCTTTAACGTCTCGTACTCTTCATCGATGGGATTCTCAGCAAGATGATCTGCCAAGGCTTGGGCTTTCATGGCGGTTCGAGTCACATATACAATGTCGAACTTGGTAAGCAATATTTGCCACTTTGCCAATCGACCCGTCGGCATAGGCTTCTGAAAGATATACTTCAAAGGATCCATGCGGGAAATGAGATAAGTAGTATAGGATGATAGATAATGCTTCAACTTCTGTGCTACCCAAGTTAGGGCACAACATGTCCTTTCAAGAAGAGTATACCTGGCCTCATATGCGGTGAACTTTTTGCTAAGATAATAAATAGCCTGCTCCTTTTTGCCTGTAACATCATGTTGACCCAGGACACAATCGAAAGAATTGTCCATGACTGATAAATACAAGATCAAAGGCCTACCAGACTCTGGGGGTACCAACACGGGCGGATTTGACAAATATCTTTTGATTCGATCAAACGCTTCTTGACATTCTTCAGTCCATTTTACCGCAGCACTCTTTTTCAACAACTTGAATATGGGTTCACAAGTGGTTGTGAGTTGAGCAATAAACCTGCTAATATAGTTCAGTCTTCCAAGCAAACTCATCACCTCCGTTCTATTCTTGGGCGGGGGCAAATCCTGAATGGCTTTGATTTTTGAGGGATCCAATTCAATTCCCCGACGACTAACTACAAACCCCAACAACTTTCCAGATGGAACTCCAAATACACATTTGGCCGGGTTAAGTTTGAGATTATACCTGCGAAGCCTCTCAAAGAACTTTCTTAAATCTTTAACATGGTCGGCCTGAATTTTTGACTTAATAATCACATCATCCACGTAGACCTCAATCTCCTTATGCATCATGTCATGAAACATAGTGGTCATGGCTCTCATGTATGTTGCTCCAGCATTCTTCAAACCGAACGGCATCACTCGATAACAACAAGTTCCCCATGGTGTGATAAAAGATGTCTTCTCCGCGTCTTCATCATCCATAATGATCTAGTGATATCCGGCATAGCAATCCACAAAAGAGGCAACCTCGTGTTTAGCACAGTTGTCTAACAAAATGTGGATGTTGGGCAGTGGAAAATCATCTTTCGGACTTGCTCTGTTCAAATCACGATAATCAACACACACTCGAATTTTGCCATCTTTCTTTGGTACGGGAACAACATTGGATAACCACATGGGATAACGAGACACTCGAATTACTTTGGCTTCAAGTTGTTTCATGATTTCCTCTTTGATTTTAATACTCACATCAGTTTTAAAATTCCTCAACTTTTGTTTGACAGGGGGGAACGCGGGATCAGTTGGCAACTTGTGAGCCACTAATTCAGTGCTTAAACCGGGCATATCATCATAAGACCATGCAAGAACATCCTTATAATCAATTAATGCTTGAATCATTCCCTCTTTTAGTTGTGGCAAAGCATGTACACTGATTTTAGTTTCCCTAACATCTTCTTGATCCCCTAGATTTATTGGCTCAGTTTCATTCAAATTAGGATTCGGTTTGTCTTCAAACTGTTCCAACTCTTTGCTTATTTCTTCTAGTGTTTGTTCTTCATCATATTCCCCATCCTGCTTCATTACATCTTGATTAGTTTGGATTTTAAAATCAGGCTGAAAACTCCGCATGCATGTCATGTCATTAGAATCAGCATAAAGAGAACTGTGTAAGAAAAGAAAAACAAAATATATTAGACACAAAACAAAAGGGACATTGCATTTCTTTAAATAAAAGATAGAAGGGTTTAAACACAGACGCCAACATAACATAAACAAACTAAAGTCCGAATTACAACCCTGAAATAACTCGGATAAACAGAAAGAAAAACAAAATAGACTACCAAAACTCCCTCCTGACGGGGAGAGGAGTGACTTCCCAATTATTGAGCTGGACAGCTGGACCTATGAATTGCACGTGTACCACACTGGTACCTTCTCCAGCTTCCACCATATCAACTTCGATACAAAGGTTCTGGAATTCATCAACCAATTCAACCTCAAATACCACATGCTTCGTGATACCGCTCTTAACAAATGATTCACTGAGTAGTGGCATTGGGCGAGGAAGTGACCATATTTCCTTTTTCCTTCCCTTGGCTTTCATCAGATCTTCAACTGTAGGCTCAAATCCCAGGCCAAACGTGCCCAGGTTCTCACTCGGACATATGGGATAAACTATACCGTGCAGAGACGCTCCCAAACTCTTCCCTGGATCAAATCCATATTTCCAAAGTTCACTCACCATCATGATAGAAGCAGAAGACAATTGTGGTCCCGGTATAGCCTGTCATTCAAGGATACGATTCACTGGCACTGTATAAAAAATTTGATAGACGAATGTCTCCTCTACGTTATTTGCTTCAATAAGAGACAAGGGAGAATCTTCGTAGGCTGACAAATCACCTTCACCATGAATAACTACTTCTTGCCGGTCATGCTCAAACTTGATCATTTGGTGCAGTGTAGATGCAACCGCCTTGGCCTTGTGGATCCACGGCCTTCCCAACAACAGATTATAAGAGGATTCTACATTCAATACTTGAAACTCTATGGTGAACTCAACAGGCCCTATGGTCAACATTAGTTCTATTTCGCCAATGGAATTTGATTTTGCTCCATCGAAAGCCCTGACACATATATTGTTGGGCCTGATCCTCTCCGCACCAATATTCAGCTTTTGCAAAGTAGAAATAGGGCAAATATTTGCACCTGAACCTCCATCGATCATAACATGAGTGACGTAGAAATCTTCACACTTCACTGTAATGTAAAGGCCCCGGTTATGCCCTGTGCCTTCAACAGGCAATTCATCGTCAGAAAAGCTGATCCGATTGACCTCAAATATTTTTCCAACCATTTTCTCAAGCTGGTTGATTGTAATCTCCCTTGGAACATATGCTTCATTTAATACCTTCAGTAAAACATCACGATACTCCTTGGAGTGCAACAACAAAGATAAAAGGGAAATTTGACCAGGGGTTTTCTTCAGCTGGTCTAATATTGAATACTCTGGCAATTTCATCTTTTTCAAAAATTCTTCGGCTTCTTCTTCGGTGATAGTCTTTTTGATAGATGACGGTCCACTCACCGTTGGCTTAGACTTTCTTAAGCTTTCAGGCACGAAGCATCTTCCTGACCTAGTCAAACCCCTTACCTCATCTACATCTTCCACTACTTCTTTCCCATGATAGGTCATCACGGTCTGCCCATAATTCCAGGGAATCCTTTTCGTATCAACTATCGGAGGTTGGGTCACCGGTTTGAGGACAATAGGCGCTGCCAGGGCTCTTTTCACCGTCAAGATAGGCTGACTCAGAGCTCCCACCACCCTTAACTTAGGTTTATCCTGACTTGAATCAACATACCTTCTGGCGCCTTGTACTATGATCAGGGGCTTCTTTGTGCTTTCTCGGGCTTTATCTTCTCTCAATCCTTCCTGGCTCAATGACATTGCTTTCAAAGACTCTGCTACATTCACCGATTTCTCCTCAATGGTCTGTATCTTGACAATAGGCTTATAACCCCTCGAAGACTCTTTCCCATCATATATCAATTCTAATATATTATCTTCAGCATGGGTTGGCAGCAGATTCTGGTTAATGTTTGGACCCTCCGGGGCCTGGACCAGCATCTGATTTATGTCAATTAAATCTTGAACAACTCTCTTTAAATGCCAGCATTTCTCGATATCATGGCCTGGCATATCAGAACAGTACACACACCTTAAAGAATAATCGAGATTCCTTGGTGGTGGATTTGAAAGCCTTCCTTGAATTGGGCTTAAAACCTTCAACTTTCTCAACCTATCAAACAAGCTAGCATATGACTCCCCAATAGGTGTGAATTGATTTTTTACCGCCTTCTCCTTCTTATACTCGGGCCTAGGTTGAAAACTGGGTCTAGAAGGGTTTTGGTAATTTGGTGGAGCAAATGGGGAATTTTGTGGAGCTTGCGCGCGCCACTGTGGGTAAGAAGGGGTTTGGGCATATGGTTGTGTGCTATATACTGGGTATGGTGGTGGTGGAATGGAATATAAAGGGTTTTGTGGAGGGTAGTAATGGTGAGGAGGAATATATGGAGCTTGGGTGTAGATTTGGGCTTGGGATTGGGGATAGGGGCGAGGTGGTCTTTTAGGATAGGAATGGGTTCCGGCTACGACAGTCGTAACATCCTCTTTCTTCTTTTTACCTCCAAATGCGCCAGATCCACCTTGAATCGCTTGTGTGGTAGCTTTTAATGCAGCAAAACTCACTATTCAACCGGTCTTAATCCCGTCCTCTATCATCTCCCCCATTTTGAGGACTTCCATAAAAGACTTTCCCATTGCCGAAAGTAAATGTTGAAAATAGGTCTCATCCTGCGCCTGAATGAAAACTTCTACCAACTTACTTTCTTTCATTGGAGGCTTTACCCTAGCGTCCTGTTCACGCCACCTTATCGCGTATTCCCTAAAACCTTCAATGCTCTTTTTCTTCATGTTGACCAAAGATTTTTCGTCCGGAATCAAGTCGAAGTTGTACTGAAAATGTTGAACAAATTCAGAAGCCAAATCATCCCAACTATTCCATTTATCGATATCCCGATCGATGAACCATTTTGAAGCCAGATCTGAAAGACTCTCGCCAAAAAAGGCCATGAGTAGTTCTTCCTTTCCTCCTGCAGCCCTCAACTGGTTGCAATAACGTCTCAAGTGTGCAACAGGATCGCCATGCCCTGCGTACTTCTCAAACTTAGGCATCTTAAAACCGAGGGGCAGGTTGATTTCTGGGAACATGCACAGGTCTTTATAGGAAACACTTCTATAATCTCCGATTCCTTGCAAATTTCTCATAGCTTGTTCTAAACTTTTCAATTTTCGAGCTATGATATCCTGTTCTTCTACTGCGACAGGTTTCTCCGTATCAAATTGAAATGCAGGCGGCTGAGTGTACCCATACGGTTCATTCATTTGCAAGGTAGGCTCCGGGGCATAATACTGATTATCTGGAACCTTCAGTACTGGCTCACTGGCAGACCTAGGAAGCCTCATTCCTGGACGCACAGCATATATAGGAGTTTTTTGTGGCGGTGGAGCTATGAATACCGGTGTTGTTGGTGGCACTGGCTGAGCAGCGGGTCTTGATTGGGGAGCTGCCAAAGGCACATCAGAACTGCCAGGATAATAATATTGCGGCGTGAATCCTGGCGCATACTCAGGTGACTCAGTAGGAACAGAGAATTGCGCCTGAGAGAGTGGTGGGCAGTTAGAGATATTCCCAAGACCTTCAGGGAGCGGAGGAGGAGGCATTCCGCTGGCCCATGCCCGGTGTAAATCTATCAATTGTTGCCTGAGCCTTACTACCTCATCATTGTGTTCAGAACTTTCTTCCCTGTGATCCTGATCCGGGTCAATGAGCGAATTTTCAATCTCCCTGCTAGCCATGGCGAGCTTTGCTTTGGATCTAGTGAAGTATGGGTGACTAGCCAGAGTGCTGCAAACCTACCACTGTTATCTAAAAGAACATGCTCACCAAAGACGACATCCGTTAGGATTAGGGTATACAAAAAGCATGGGAATCACATTGGTAAAATTGCCCTAAGTTCATGTTCATTTCTATCAGCTTTCAAGGGTAGCGAAGTCATTTTAACATCATCCCGATTTTATCTACACTTATTTTTATCTACACCTATTATTATTTTTTATTTTTCGTATCAATCTCCGCTCTTTTCTCACGTTATCTACCTTTATTTTATCATTCTTTATGGCTTTTGTTTTTTTCCTAAAAAGAGGAAAAAATAATGAAAAACAACGAAACAAAATGATTAGATCGAACCCAAAAGTAGGTTGCCTACGTATCATGTTGTACATGAATCAGATCTTGCGTAGTTCGGGCAGCATGTGCATAAACACTACCCATCTTTTTTTTTTTTTGCGAAAACGAAAATAAACAAACCAAGAAAAGACGTACCAATAAAACATTTTGAAGAAAGAAGACAACAAAAACGTATAAAAGTTTGGGACCACTTTAAAACTAAACAACAAATACGAAACAATATTATAAACCCCTAAGACGACACAGGTGAAATTACTAGTAAAGACTCTAATACCCAAAACAACTTGATTTCGACTTAAAACCGACACCACTCTATAGTGACAGACACATAAAAGACTCAAACTAAATAAAGATAAGAAGTGATGTTTCAGACTGGTGCTCTGCGTGATGACCCTTGCTGATATGGACCTGCCTCTGAAGTTCTCTTTCTCCCGTTTAAACTTTGTAGCATATCCTGTAAAGACACCCTGATACCGGGGAAGAAGCTTCGGGCCCGTAGTCCTGCTTCATGAGGAGTGCACTTGGAAAGATTATTCTGACACCTTTCTACTGTCTTGAACAAGTCTGCTAGCTGAACCCTCAGTGTTTCCACTTTGGACCCTACACTTTCATCCTGATGATCGTCTACTATGCATTCCTCCTGTATTCTCCCTTTAAGCTGCACTAGTAAAGGTTGACTGATACCCCGAGGGATAGATTGAAGCCAGACCCCATATCCCTGAGTGTACCCCGGATTATCCAAACTTTCTTTGAGTGTGTCCACACCTAGCTTTGTTGCATGCTTCCAAAACTGCTCGTACTTGCTCTCACCTAAGGCTTGGTCCTTGAAGTACTCAACATTCTTCAGAAGATCCACTACTGGTGGCACGTCCTGCAGCCTACCCAACTGGCGCATTACCCTAGAAGGACTGTATGGTCTAGTGCAATTTAGCCCTAACATGAATAAAGGGAGTTGCGTCTGATAACCCAACAAGATTATGTTCGGTCGAAGCCACAGATAAGTCCACAAAATATTATCCCCGGTTCTTGATTCAAGAAATTCGATCCAAGCCTTGACCCCCACGGGTAGCGAGAATTTATCCAAACGCAACCTGGAGTCCATGGCTTTCACTCGATTGGGAATACAACGATCTACCACGTCTGGTCTAACTAAAGAAGGCTCATGTAAATGCTCCATCATCCATACCTGCAATATCAGGTTACTGCCCTAAAAAAATCTCATCCCCTCCTTCATTTCGATTAAAGCCTTATATATTTCTGTCAAGATCATGGGTATGAGAGTGAATCTGCCCTTTTGATTAATGCCCTTGTCGTTTTGATCCTTATGAAATAGGGCCATCACCACAGATTGCAAATGGGTATTAATACGTCTTTCTTCTAGTGGAAACACTAAAATGACTAACAAAGCGAGGGTAAAGACTTCAAGACGCTTTCTCTCCCACTTCTCCTTAGTCACATGAAATTCATCCCAAAAGCAATCAAAACCTTCCGAGGGCCCGAATCTAGCGAACAAAAAGTCTAAGGAAACCCACGAATCACTTAAACAACCTAAACGTATACCCTTACTTTTTAAACCACAAGACTGCAAAAATCTCACGCCAGTATGATTTCGTGCTCGGATCATATCCTTCTCGATATAGGGAAAATGCAACAAACCGGATATTTCTGCCAAAGTAGGAGTCATTTCACATTCCCCAAAACTGAACACCAAACTACTTGGATCCCAAAAGGTCAACAAAGCCTCTATTAAATCTGGACGAGGGGTAACATGCAGAAGTTCCGGCAGATCACCTAATATTTTAATCAGTTTCTGCTGATCAACATAGTTAAACATTTTCCACCACTTGATTAACTTTTTGGGCACCTTGACAACCATCAGAACTCTAGACTTGGTGGACAAATCCATCCTGTAATAACACATAAGACGTTATCTTAAAAATTCGACAGGAGTAGAAGATTCCCAACCCTTGGAATTTTTGACTCAAGCATATGTCGATGGGACAGACCATATTCATGACTCCAATTTGCCGAACAGAAGTACTGAACGAAATCAGTCTACTTGGCAAACAACTCTAGATTACAGGGCGAGAGACCTAGGCTAATAATAGGACAAAGGCCAACACAAAGATTACCGGCCCCACCGAGGGTTGCCTACATATCCCAACCCGAGGGAAGGGAATCAGGTATGCGTAGTTCATCCAGATTGGACAATTAACGATTAACTAATAAATTGACCCTAACTTAAGAGACACAACCAAAAACAAATGAATAAAAGCTTTTTTGGATTTTCAACTAGACACTTTAACCAAGACTGGCACCATCAATTATAAAAAAAAATCTTTTTGGTATTTTTGCTTTTGACAAATAAGTAGAAAAGACAAACAAAACCTCTCTTTTTTTCTTTTTTTTTCTTTTTTTTTTTTTGAGCTTACGGTATTTTAAGAAGACAAATGCAAAACGTAAAAAAAATAAAAAAAATTGAGTTTTTGGATTGTGAAGAACAAAAGCCATAAAGAATTCTAAAATAAACTACGACATTCCTTTTGATTCATTCTTTTCGACTCACCTTTTCTATTTTTCTTCCCTTTTTTTTTCATTTTTTTTTACCTACGCACCTTACTCCTAACAAATATTTTTTTTCTTTCAAATCAGTCCGTCAAATAACCACGTTACCCTTAAATATGCAACAGTTCGCATGTAGGGATGCTTTAGAGGTGAGTCTCCTACAATGGACCATGTGGGTCCCGCTAGGTCTCCGCATGATGCACATAAGCATGACCTAAAGGCTGACCTACGTTGTGGTTCACTAACAAGGCTGTTCGGGGGAGCGTATGGTCGATAGTGGCTGCTTTGCTTTTCACCTGCTCCATAACACCGACGGCTCCCCCCCTAAAATAAGGGTGACTCAACTAAAGGTTGTGTACAACACGTGTACTACGGACTTGTTGCAGAAAGAAGGCCGGGGGGCGGACTCATGATGACAGATATAAAGCGGTAACACATAAGATAAATACTATAAACAAAGAGCACGAAAACGCACAAAAGTGAAAACAATAATTACAAACAATGCTTATACACTCGTAATGCCAAACAAAGCCGATACGACTCAAAAATAAGCTCGAATTCTGAAGTATCCCCAGCAGAGTCGCCAGAGCTGTCACACCCCTTTTTTTTATATTCCAAACGATTTATATGAAGGGTTTTTATTATTAAAGTGACAAGAAATGAAAAATTTGTTTCGAAAAAAAGGATTATTTACATTTTTACTCAGAGTCGCCACTTGGCATAATTCGGTGTGCCAAGTCACCATTAGAAAATCTTTTTCAAAACCATTTGACTCTTTAAACTGGTTTGCGAACAGAGATTCCGGCTAAGAAATTCTGTTGACCAAGGGGAAGGTGTTAGGCACCCCTCGATCCCGTGGTTCAACCACGGTCGTTTGGTAGAGTGTATCGACTATTTGGCACTAAGAAATGTATGAAACACACAAGAAGCACGCAAAGTAATCAAACAAAACAAAACACCCCGAAATGTAAAGTCCAGTCCAATTATTACAACCCGAAATAAAAAGGGACTGAAAGTAAACCTACGTTAATCCTGAACTAAGGCTCTACCCGACGCCTCCGGCCTTCCTCAAGAACGTCCTCCGGGCACATGATACCTCGGGGAATTCCCCGGTGAATAAATATATACAGATACTTCGGGGCATTCCCCGGCCAAATTATACAATTGATTCAAAAGTGCTAAAATCAAACCATTCACCCAAATTTCAAATATTCAACAAAATTTCAAACATCCAACAAAACCCCAAATTCTAAAATTTGCCTACCCAATCCTATATTGCCTATCCGTTTCAACCCATCGTAAATCTATCACGATTCATACCAACAATAAATCAAATTAAACTGAATCTATCCTTTTTGTCAATTTTTTTCAATTCCACCCCAACTTCCTTTCTATCCATCCATTAGAACATGATCAAATTTATGCCTCAATCCACCAAAACCAAACCACCAAGCATCATGATCATAACATCAATATAAACAAAATCCAACAAAACCATAATCACACCACTCGTAATCGCAACCAATCCAAACAACAAACCAAATATATATATATAAAAAAAATGAGTTAAGAAATGGACCTCGATAGAATGTTTTGTCGATAATAAGGAAACCCGGGACAGGAATCCTCGACCGGAAACCTCCACAGTAGCACAATCCACTCAGTATCAAGAATGTACTACCCGAACGGCGTGAGAATAGACGAACCCAAAACCCCGATCAATACGACAGAAGATCGACAACTGATGTAGCTTGAGCTCCGGTGAGCTCAGACGAAACAGAAAAAGACGAACCAAAAATTCCGGCGATCCTCACTGTTTCTTGGCCGGGTTTTCTTCGTAATCCGCAGGGAAAAGAAAAACTATGGAGAATTCCGAACCGGGCTCGTCGAACAACAAAACCTCAACAATGAGCCAACTCAACTCAACAAATAGCGACAGGAAAGATTTAAACCCACGAAGAAGACGAAGATAGATAACCAACGAAATAAAGACGTCCGAATCTGATACAAATACAAGCAAAACACGGTTTATGAGTCGGTTTTAAGATGATTAAGTGGTTTTCGTCTCGACGGAGCTCCGGCGAGTTCAGAAAGATCGGAAAACGGAGAAGACGGTCAGATTTCGGCCGACAGTAACTTTTCCGGCGACCCCAAAATCAACCGAATCTGCACTGTTTCTATTCAACAACTCGATTTCTATCTATTTTTATGCTCAAACTCACTAGTTTCATCCTCAATCTCCCTGTTTCTCTCTCTCGTCTCTCTCTCTGTTCTGTGTAAATGGTAAAAAATGGAGAATCGTTTCTGTGAAAGGATCGCGAGGAAGAAAAAAGAAGAGAAAATGGAATGCTCTCTGTTTTTGTTTTCCCCCTTTTTTTTTATTCCTTTTTCTCTGTTCTTTTTTTTTAAGAAGAAGCAGATCCGAAAAATATCTATCCCCCTTTTATATATGATGATGGACGAAGAAGAAAGAAAAAATTTCCATCGAAATCGTCTCTCCGTGTGTATGTGAATTTGTTTTTTTTGTTTATGGAGAAGAAAGGTATCCCCCCTTTTCAGATGTGCTGTATCTGTATATATATATGAGGTGAGGGTGGGGTATTAGTAAGGTAGGTGGGGTCACGTGGGGTAGGGGGTAGTGGTGAGATGGGGTAGAGTTTGTTAGGATAGGGTAGGTAGGTGTTCTTTTTTAATTGGGTGGGTTGTTAGAATATTAGGATAAAACAAAATTAGTTAGGGGGTTGTTATTTTTGTCATTTTGTGGAGGGATTATCACACGGGTGAGGGTACACGGTAGGATAGGGTAAACAATAGGTAAAAATGATATCGGCGAGGGACGAAATTAGGTGTCTACAATACAATGTGGTGATTTTATCACTATAAATATAACCTTGGTATTGAAAACTAATATCATATTTTCTTATTTTCTCAAACTAAAAGTTTAGCAATGGCTAGAACAAATCATTCAATCAACAGAAAAGATTCTAACCTTGAGTTTCAAATGTGATGGCTGAATATTCCACCAGAGCCTGCATCAAATTCTAATATCGATGGAGGTTTTGGACGACATGTTACTAGAAGTAAATAGGCTACTAGCTCTGGATGAGGGCCATGTTGAATTCCCCAATGGCCCCCGTTAAAGTGCCTAGGCACCACCTTTTAGGGTTGGGGAAAATTCTTTGTCTTATTTTGAAGTTGATCCATCTGAATCTCATTATCGTATTTGTCATTTTTATTTTATATTCTGAAATTTTTGTTATGAAATTAAAATATGCATCTCTTTTATTTAGTACTAAAATAATACTAGTGCGATGAATGAAAAGTATTTATGAATAAAAATCATGAAAATTCATTATCTATCTTTCTTCACCATATTCATTTATTTATTTTTTGAAAGATTTTTTTTTTTTTTTTTTTGCAATAATATTCAATTTTGTTGATAAGTTCATAAAACTACCTAACAAAATAAGAAATAAAATTCATCCAAATTATTGAGTAAAAAGATTCTTATAACTAAAGATTAATTTAGTCCAAATTCTCTCCTTATAATTTATAACTTAACTACTATAGTGAATTATTAGCTTCATAAAATTAAAAGTAACAAAATTATAACTAATGTTAAACATAAAAGTAAATCAATTAAATAGAAAAAAATTCAAAAAAATTGATAGAACATGGAGATTGTCTGTGCTTCACTTATTTTATGTTTTTGAGTTGAGAACGTGTAGTGGATAGTGTGAAGCACCCTAAGATAGTCCTCTCGCTTTGTTGCATGTCATCCCGCTTGCTAGATCAAATACTAATTTAAGGTATACTCAGAGAGAGCAGTTCCACTCGTATTAGGTTGTTTAAAGAGGAGACTGTGGATTCCTGCCTCGACAGAAGCATCCTTGGTGCGACCTCAACCCTCTTTTTCAATGTAAACTGATTCTCTAATATTCCTAAATAGAGTCAGAAGTGCATGTCCTTGTTCCTCCCAAGAAAATAGTATGTCAATTGTCTTGAAATTCAGCTCCTTTGGTTATCCGTAAAGAGAGGACATTATAATTTTGAAATAAGAAAGGCACACATAATGGGCGCAACCTTAAGATCAAGAATTAGCAATTTTGGGAGGGTCAGGGGTTAGGCGAGGAATCCCTTCCCCCAACGCACACAGAATACCAACTCAAAATGAGGGTAAGGAGAAGAGCGAATACTCTAAGGTATTTGAGATGGGGACATAGGTACTCTCTTCTATCTCACTCAAGTGAACTAATTTTTTCGTACCATATTTGGATCCACCTCTTCTTTGAATTTCCAACAAATCTTTGATTCCTCGAATATAATGGAATTTCACACCTAATGAATTTTTCACTCTATCTCCTCTTACTAAAACCATAAAATATTTCTATAAATTATGACCTTCGCCTGGAACGCAAGCAAATATTTATTTATCGATCACTCAATCGTACTTTGACTATCTTATGAGGAGCTAAATTAGGTTTTTTTGGTGGTCTATCTGAAACACGAGGTCATACTCATTGCTTTCGGGGACATTGGTCCAAATCTCGACTACGGTCTGTGCGGCATTTTTCTTCTCTACCCTAACAAATCAATTGATAAATGTAGTCATCGCTCTTTTCTTGTGTATCAATACATTCCATTATATTGATTGCATTTTTCACTATATTTTCATATGATGTAGATTCATGTACTCGATCTTAAGGTTTGTTGCTAGATGCTCGGTAGCACCTAATATTCATCTGATTGGTGAGCTTTTTGTCATCCAGGAGGCGCAAAGTTGATTGTAATTTTCTTCTGAATTTGGGTTAGACTTTGATTCAATAAAGGTTACTAGGCTTTGTCTTGATCGACTCTTGTGTTTATTAGTAGAGGTTTCATTAGATGGACAATTATTTGGTAGTTAACAGTTTTTCATTTATTTTCAATCATGTCTTAATAAAGATCGTCTCTTTTTAGATGTAGCTCATAATCACTGTTAATGTTTCCGCTTCAATTTTATTATTTACATTACTCTATAGATATGTTCTATCAAGGGTCCTTCCAGACCACAAGTGCACAGCTAGTTATGGCTCACGACTAAGGTATAGACTTATGGCTCACGACTAAGGTATAGACTCGGATCATGACAAGAGAACACTCTATACTATTTCTCTTCCAAGAGTTCAACAACCAAGAAATAATCATGTAGTTGCAGCGAGACGATATTTGAAGTGCTCAGAAACTGAATTGGGTTGAACAATGGTTCCATCTATAAAACCAACTTTGTTTCTTTAACAGACAAAGCAATAAGTATCCCCATTCTGCATATACCATACCTCTTTCTTTCAAAAACTGAACTGACTAAGGTCATACTAGGAGAATATAAAGGATGAATGTAAATAGGGTGCGAATTATCAAAAATAGTATTAGGAATAGTGACCCAAATACTAGCATTAGATGCAGAATGTGAATCTAGAAGAGGAGTGGTTTCTCTATCCTGAATGTGAAATCGATTTGATCAACCATGATGACTTAAATGCATAAACGAGAAGAAAATATATGAGCTTTACCCTAATGCTCTGATGCCATACAGAAAAGAGGGGAGATTGAGAGAAAAAATTTTGTATATAAACAAAAGAATAGAAGAATCAAATCTTTCTAGATCTATGCATTTGTCTAATATTCTATTGACTCATATACTAACAACCTACTTTAAAACTAAAATTCAAAAATATAAATGAAATATATACAATAATAGAAAAATAATAATAGAGGTGGTGGAATACAGAATAGGCTAGCTATTGTATTTGACGATTGAGATTTAATCCCTTTTTTTGAAGTATTTAAACCAAATGTATATAATATTAATTGAGTTTATTTCTTTGTATCATTGTCAATATGTAAATATCTTAATTACACATTGCATATTTTTCTAATTAGAATTATTTTATTAGATGGTATGCTCTCAATCATATATACACATACTTCTCAAAAATCTTCGGGTGATCCTGACTCATGAAGGATATATTGCTCCATCCGTGTGATTGCAGTTACTGATATTGCTAAAATTGGTAATGAGGAATGCTATTTTAATATTATGACTAGATAGTACTGATATCAATGGTTTATAACAGCATCCAAACCTCTCTATAGTGACATTGTTTGAAATTTCACCTCTCTATAGTGACATTGTTTGAAATTTCATAATTGTTATAGAGAGGTGTGGTTATATATATATATATCTATCAATGGTTTATAACTGCATCCAAACCTCTCTATAGTGACATTGTTTGTCCTAAAATTTCATAGTTGTTATAGAGAGGTGTGGTTATATATATATATATATATATATATATATATATATATATATATATATATATATATAACTGCATCCAAACCTCTATAGTGACATTGTTTGTCCTAAAATTTCATAGTTGTTATAGAGAGGTGTGGTGGTTATATATATGTATATATACTAACATTTAACGTTCAGATTTTATTTAGTTGTTATAAACAAAAATATGCAAAATTATAAAGAATATGAATATTAAAAAGACAAACATTAGTAGTCTTCTCTTCGTGAAGTTATGAAATAACTGATGTGCACTATTTAAATACAATTTTTTCTTTAAATTAGATATTTACACTTGAAATTTAATGTGTGAATGACACTAATGATGATTACCATAAATATTTTGATATTTAATTTTTTGCATAATATATTCTTACAAAAATATTACTATACAATATTTGAGTATATGTTTTATAGTGGGGTAATTTTATAAAGAGTGTACCACTACACATCATTGCTGTTATAGGTAGAATGTCGAAAGAGGTAAAATATAACCTGAAAAATCAATTTCGGAGAAAATCATACTACTATAATAAAATGTAGTTATAACAAGGTGACGTTACAAAAAAATATGATTGTATGATTCCTGCTTTACACTTTGCGAAATGAATACTTTTACAATTCTTAACAAAGAAATATGTTTCTACAACAATGTTAGAAATGCCGCTTTTTTTTCTTTTAAATAAAGGCAATATTCAAATCAGAGGCGGATCCAGGATTCAAACTCACCGGGTGTCAAGTAATTCAATCGGATTATTCATCTTTTCGGTCTATAGGACAATTAACAAATCAATCAATAATAAAAGAACAATAATAAAATGACCAAACTTAAAACTTTTAATAATATTACTAATGTCATAATATCCATAATTCATTACAATTGCCCACGACGAGTTTTCATATTTTGAAAACGATCAACGATGACATCATTACTTATATTTGCAAATACATCATGCTCTATGTAACATACTAAACAATCATTTAAATATTGATCACCAATACTATTTCGCACTTCATTTTTTATGTGCTTCATGGAAAAGAATGCTCTTTAAACAGTTGCCGTAGCGACGGATAAAATCAAAATCAACTTCACAAGTAAATAAACAAGTGAATAAGTCTCCACAAGATTTGCATCAACTAATGCCTTTGCCAAATCACGAATTCCTTGCAATTTGGAGAACTTGGAATTACCACCTCGCATATGAATTATGAAGGTATCAAGTTGGTAACTCAAATCTCGAAACTTTCCATCATCAAACTCATTTGGATAACACTTTGCTAAAGTCATGATTCTACCTTTGTCAAAGTTAGAAAAAGAATTGGCAGGATTCAAGCTACCCATCCCAAGAAGCAAATCACTACTCACTACATCAAAACGCTCATTAAGCTCTTGAAGTTGCACATCAATGACCGCACAAAAGATTTCAACACACAAGTGGTGCGAATAACAAACATCTAAACACTTACGCTTTGACTTTTCGGGAAAATAAGGCTCATCTAATTTGGGAATCAAGATATCATGTGAATCACAAAATGAAGAAACATCATTCAACAAAGATTCCCACCCATTCTCTCTCATATCTTGCAATCTTTTCTTTGAGATGTTAAGAAACTCCACGGCATTAACAATATCTTGATCTTTTTTTTGTAAAATTTTGCTCAACTCATTTGACATGGCCAACACTTTCAACATCAAGTGAAGCATAAAAACAAATTTGAATGTTCTAACCTTTGTCAAAAGATATTCCGCTTGATTTCTATCACTTGAAGTAGAACCTTCAATTTCAATCACTCCAAGCACATGAACAATGGCTGAAAAAATAACAAGAAAGTTATCCAATGTTTTGAAATGTGATCCCCAGCGAGTATCACCCTGTCTTTGAATCCCATGCACTTGATTTAATCCTTGTCCGGTATGAGCTTCACCGGACTCAAGTAATTGCTTCAAATTTTTGGCTTGGTGATGACGAAGTAAATCTCGACGTTTAAAAGATCCTCCAACAACATTCAACACATTAGTAACATGATCAAAAAAGTCTTCAACTTCCACATGTTTTTTAGCAATAGCTACAAGTATTAGTTGCAATTGATGTGCAAAACAATGAATATAGCACGCCGAAGGACTATCTTTCATAATTAAATTTTTGAGACCATTTATCTCTCCCTTCATATTACTAGCTCCATCATAACCTTGTCCATGTATTTTGGATGGACTTAGTGAATGATCGGAAAGCAAAGAATAAATTTTTTTGTTCAATGAGCAAGCCGATGTATCACTAACATGGACAAGACCGATAAATCGTTCCACTACTTCACCCTTTTTATCAACATATCTCAAAACAAGAGCCATTTGTTCTTTGTGCGAGATGTCTTTGGATTCATCAACTAATATAACAAAATAATCTCCATTCAAGTCCACAATTATAACTTTCAATGTTTCTTTAGCACAAGCATTGACAATATCCTTTTGGATCATAGGACAAGTCAAAGTATCATTTTGTGGAACTTTTTCTAATATCACTTTTCCCATATCCGGATGGTTGACTCCATGCCACCGCAAAAATCCTAAAAAGTAGCCTTGATTACTTGAAGATTCACTTTCGTCATGACCTCGAAAAGGCAATCCATAATACAAAAGAAGTCTTGCTACATTAATTGAAGCTTCCAAATGCATTCGGTACTCACGTTTTGACTTTTCAGAATGTTTTTCAAGAACAACTTGAATTGATTGACGACGATTTGATAAATCTAGCATCTTATTGTAACATTTGTGGTGAACACTATTAACTTTACCGACATGCAAACGAAATCTTTCAAGAGCCTTATTCCAACCCCTAAAACTCTTCGATGCATAAAAATCACCCGTAGTTTCATGAACAAATTCATTTTTGAATAAATAACAATAAAGACAATATGCGGCATCTTTCTCCACACTATACTTCAATCAAGTCGAATGTGAACCTTTAAACCAACTTGAAGCAAATTGACGCATTCTATCTCCTATTTCACTTGAAGGATATGGTTTCAAGATAGGTTGACAAGACCCTTTTTCAATATAATATTTCCTCACTTCATCTCGTATTCGAGGATCATAATCATAAATAGGTCTTCTTTCTCCTGGGTCGGCTTTAAGTGAACCCAAATCGAGGTCAGTTATAAGACAAGAACGATTGACATTGACATTACTAGAACTAGATTGAGAATAATTAACCTTCTTGAAAAAATTCTCCATCTCAATTCACAAAATTAGAACACTTTCTCTTAAATCAAGATAATTTCAAATTTGGATTTCTAGGTTCAAGAAAGAGAAACAAAATAATTTTTCAAAATAACTTACAAAGAGAGCAAGCAACAAGCAATAGTGCAGATAGAAAAAGCAACCAGCAGCAGCAAAGCTCAAGCACATAGATGTTTTGATTTGGTCCTTTCCTTTGGAAATAGGGTTTTTGTTTTAATTTTAATGAAAGATAAGTACCTTTTAAATAATTAAATTAAAAAAAAGGGTCAAAAAATAAGATTACTTTTATACAAAATTGGTAATAGTGTGGCTTTGTGCGGATGTGCCCTGTTTAATTGAGAATTATTACGCTTGTTGGTTTGCTGCCAAAATAATTTTTAAAAAATAAATATTGTTGGCCAGGTTTGAACACACGACCTTGGATCTACAAGTGCAGCACTTTGTCAACTGCACTAGACAACACTCTGTTATTTCGGGTGCCATGTTTAATATTTAACTATATCTCTCTATATATACAGCTATATATATAGAGTTTCCGTCGAAGTTTGCGGGTGGCGTGCCACCCCCACAGGCCTTAATAGATCCGCCCCTGATTCAAATCAACTTGCATATATTTTAAATCTATTATTTTAGGATATGGAAGGAGTATAATATACTTACATAATATTTTAGGATAAACAACATAAATCTCATCCTTAGTGAAATTAATTACTGAAGATCCCAGATTTACTTTTTCTCTCTCAGATTTTAAAAAATACATATACATGTCATTGTACCTCATATATCTGAAATGCATGATGAAACTGTTATGCCTAAAATTATGAAAATAAAATCACAAACCAATATTCTCTTTCCTAATTAATGGCTGTAATTAATGTTCTGATTTTGTGGAGGCTTAAAAATAGTAACTGTAATTCAAATTCAAAAAATATTCAAATATTTTCATACTTTTTTTTTTTTTTGAAACTGCGATTTGAAATTCAATTTGAAAAAAAAAAGCCAAAAACAATTGTTTTCTTCCGTTCCCCAAAATCAATAGGAAAAAAGTCGATATTTATTTATGCATATAAGCAGACTGCCAAAAACAAAAAAGATTACCTTATACAATAGTTCAATATGTATGTGTTCACCTTATACATAGTATATCTATGTATAATGTTATCATAAAAATTAATGTAAAATATAAGTTTTCTAAATGTATTATGTAACCTTATACATAGTATATCTATGTATAATGTTAGCAAGAAAACTAATGTAAAATATAAGCTTTCTAAATGTATAATGTAACCTTATACATATTATAACATAACGTATAAGGTTAAAATTGTTAAGTATAATGTACCCAACATATATCAAAATATATCAACGTAAAGTATTATAAAAAAGTATTAACGTATAAGAAATCATTTACTGAAGTAAATAAAGTATTATAAAAAATATATCTTTCTAATGTATAATGTAAATATCTAAAGTATAATGTGACCATAAAACCAACAACGTATAAAAGTAATATCAAATGTAAACTTTCTAATGTATAATATAAATATCTAAAGTATAATGTGACCATAAAATCAACAAATTAAAGCTTAAGTGTCGGTAAGAGGAGGTGGAATAGAAAGAGGGATTTTTTTTCATCAACACATGAAAAAAATTGAAAAAACAAAACTTACAAATTGCGGATAAAATGCGCCGAAATTCATAAATCCAGTGCAGAAGATAATTTTGAAAAATGAAAAAGTCGATAAAGAGGAAAACTCATAAAATATATAATTTTTCACCGGAGAAAGAGGAATCGCCGACGAGTTGTCAGCGACAGCAAAGAGAGAGAGAGAGAGATGTTGAGCTTGGATGAACAATTTGAAATTCCTCAGATCACGTTAGCTTAATTGTTGGTGTAAATAATGGAGCACAGATATGGAGCAAAAATTGATGCACTAAAAAGGAGTAAAATATGGTATTTTGATATGTATGAGGGGATGAGAAAGAAAGAGTAAATTTAAGGAATTTTATATAATTAATAAAGAATTTTTGTAATTACTTTAGGAAAAGGAATTTTATGTAATACTTAATTATTAACTTTTGTATATATGTAATTTTTTCAATATTTTATGACCATTACTAATTTGTTCACTGGACTCCAAAGATAAAAATTGATGTGCATCATGTGTTTACATTTATTGAATTGCAACAACTTATTGTGGTTAAATAATTTAATGAGATAAAAGTACATACTAAGCAACTATGGTTGGGTGAGATAGTGTCGTTCAGTCACATGGTCATATATCTATTGATTTGAAGTAAATGTCCAACGTTTGGAGCCTCAATATTTGCAAAGGAATAACAAAATATAAAAAATATATACTAAACATATGAAAAAGTTAAAGGAAAATTAACATATAGTATATATACAAAACGAAAAACTTCTTACCAATCGACATAGCAAAAGAGTATTAATTAACATTTCTTGAATAATGATAGCTTCGCCATTATTAAATCTCCCATTAACATATATATGGAACAATTCTGTTTGAACAACTTAAACTGATAAGTAACTTGCTAAAATCACCATTAAGGATGTGGTGCAGTGGATGAGGCTGGTCGTTTCTTAATCAGATATTTTGGGTTCGAGTCCTGGATATGGAAAAATTCTTGGTAGGGAGTACTACTCTCCGAATGAGGCCCTATCCGACATAAATTCGGATTAGTCACACTCCAATACGAATACCGGACATCGCATGAAAATTTTTTAGAAAAAAAAAAAACAATTACTGAAATCAACTAGGAAGTCAATTACTTAATTATCTCAATTAGATCCTAAATGATCTCAAATTCTTGGCCCAAAATTTGAGTTGATTGGAAAAAGGTTCACTCCAAAGGACAATGTGGGGTTTCATTATAGAAGAAGTGGGGTTCATAGAGTTATGTTTTTTGGGGGCAGTTGGAATCCATGGTGAGGGCCACATATATAGTTTCTGTTGGACTTGGAAAAAATAGAAAAAAAAATATTTGATCTACCTATCTCAGTTCACATATTACTTATTTGTAGTGATATTTCAAAATTACATGGTATAGTGAGATTATGTAATTTTATAGCATGTATATACTTATAAATATGTATCTAAAAATCCTAATCATCACTGTTCACCAGGGCCGGCTTAATGATAAAGCCATTGCTTTACGAGAAATATCTTTGAAAAATAGTCTTTCTTACTTTTTAATATACTAAAAGTACCATTTTGCTCCTATACACCTCATATATATTTTTAGACTTTCCATACTCATTTATCTCTTAAATTTTATTTTTATTAGTTTCACTTTTTTATTTTTCCTTTACTTCTATTATTCTACTTTATTTTCAGTTTTTATTTTTTTTTCCTTTAAATTTATTATTCTATTTTTTATTATTTTCACTTTTTATATCTTAGGCTTTACAATTAACTCTTTCGTGATTAATACAATATGTTAGTTGCCAAACTAAAATTAAAAAAATAGGAAGATAGTAAAAAAATTATTTTTTTCGTTGAAATTTATATTAAATATGTTTTATGTTTTTTTTTTCCTTTATAATAATGAAACAAAGATGGAAGACCTAACTACTTGTCAGTCAAATTTTAGTTTGAAAATAATCATTAGAATAATAAAAATATCAATTAATTTAGTATCATTTTGGACACCCAATTATGGGTGACTTTAGATATTTGACCTCAATAAGAAATGTCTTTAAAGAATAATCTTCCTTACTTTTTAAATATAGTACAAGTACTATTTTGTTCCTCTACACCTCAAATATATTTTTTTAACTTTTCATACTTATTTGTCTCTCAAATTTTATTTTTTATTATTTTCACTTTTTATTTTTTCCTTTAATTTTATTATTCTATTTTTTATTATTTTTACTTTTTAAAAAAAAAATTATTATTCTATTTTTATTATTTTCACTTTTTTATTTTTTCCTTTAATTTTATTTTCATGCTTTAATTCATTTGTCTCAACTTTTATTTTTTTCTCTCTTTTTTTCTCAAGCATTATCTATTTCTTTTTTTTTATTTTTTAAATTCATTTGTCTTTAACCTTTATTTTTCTTTTAATTTTGGTTTTCATCACTTCTCTTTTTTTTTCCTCATTTTTCTCAAACTTTATTTTTATTTTTTCCATTCATTTTTTTATTTTCTCAAGTTTTTTAATTCTTCATTTTTTTCTTAATCTTTATTTTTTCTTGCCTTTTTTTTCTCACTTGTTTTTTTATTTCACTATTTTGTTTGATCGCTTTTTTCTTTTTTCAGTTCTCTTTTTTTCCCTCATTTTTCTCAAACTTTATTTTTATTTTTTCTCTCATTTTTACTTTTCTCAATTTTTTTTATTCTTCGCTTTTTTCTTGATCTTTATTTTTTTTCTCAATCTTTTTTTTATTTCTCTATTTTGTTTGATCACTTTTTTTTTTCTCAACTTCTATTATATTTTGCTAATAAATAAAAATTTGGATAATCCGAAAAAGTATCTTCTTTTTTTGCTATCAAAGAAAATTTAAGGGCATGAATTGTTGTTACGAAGTTCTTTAAAAATTCTTGAGATAAGTCGTGTCTCTAAGGAGAGAGTTGTAGAATATCTCATAAATAAAGGCATAATGTAGTAGTGTCAACTCTTGCCCGTGGGACATAATTTATTATTTAGAAGTCCTTGAGCTAAGTCTTGCCTCTAAGGCAAGAGTTGTAGAACATCCCAAAAATAAAGACATAACGTGGTAGTGTCAACTCTTGCCCGTGGGGCATAATTTGTAGTTAGAAAGTCTTTGAGCTAAGTCTTGCCTCTAAGACAAGAGTTGTAGAACATCTCATAAATGAAAGACATAAATGGTAGAGTCAACTTTTGCCCATGAGGCATAATTTGTAGTTTGAAAGTCTTTGAGCTAACTAAGTCTTGCTTCTAAGGCAAGAGTTGTTGAACATCTCATAAATGAAAACATAATGTGGTAGTGTCAACTCTTGCCCGTGGGGCATAATTTATTATTTAAAATTTCTTGAGCTAAGTCTTACCTCTAAGGCAATAGTTGTAGAACATCTCATAAATGAAAACATAACATAGTAGAGTCAACTTTTGCCCATGGGGCATAATTTGTAGTTTGAAAGTCTTTGACCTAATTAAGTCTTACCTCTAAGGCAAGAGTTGTAGAACATCTCATAAATAAAAATATAACGTGGTAGCATCAACTCTTGCCCGTGGGGCATAATTTGTAGTTTGAAAGTCCTTGAGTTAAGTCTTGCCTCTAAGGCAATAGTTGTAGAACATCTCATAAATGAAAATATAACGTTGTAGAGTCAACTCTTGCCCGTGGGGCATAATTTATAGTTTGAAAGTCCTTGAGCTAATTAAGTTTTGCCTCTAAGGCAATAGTTGTAGGACATCTCATAAATGAAAACATAACATAGTAGAGTCAACTTTTGCCCATGGGGCATAATTTGTAGTTTGAAAGTCTTTGACCTAATTAAGTCTTACCTCTAAGGCAAGAGTTGTAGAACATCTCATAAATAAAAATATAACGTGGTAGCATCAACTCTTGCCCGTGGGGCATAATTTGTAGTTTGAAAGTCCTTGAGTTAAGTCTTGCCTCTAAGGCAATAGTTGTAGAACATCTCATAAATGAAAATATAACGTTGTAGAGTCAACTCTTGCCCGTGGGGCATAATTTATAGTTTGAAAGTCCTTGAGCTAATTAAGTTTTGCCTCTAAGGCAATAGTTGTAGGACATCTCATAAATGAAAACATAACGTGGTAAAGTCAACTCTTGCCCGTGGGGCATAATTTGTTGTTTGAAAGTCCTTGAGCCAAGTCTTGTCTCTAAGGCAATAGTTGTAGAACATCTCATAAATGAAAATATAACGTGGTAGAGTTAACTCTTTCCCGTGGGGCATAATTTGTAGTTTGAAAGTCCTTGAGTTAAGTCTTGCCTCTAAGGCAATAGTTGTAGAACATCTCATAAATGAAAATATAATGTGGTAGAGTCAACTCTTGCCCATGGGGCATAATTTGTTGTTTGAAAGTCTTTGAGCTAATTAAGTTTTGCCTCTAAGGCAATAGTTGTAGGACATCCCATAAATGAAAACATAACGTGGTAAAGTCAACTCTTGCCCGTGGGGCATAATTTGTTGTTTGAAAGTCCTTGAGCTAATTAAGTTTTGCCTCTAAGGCAATCGTTGTAGGACATCTCATAAATGAAAACATAACGTGGTAAAGTCAACTCTTGCCCGTGGGGCATAATTTGTTGTTTGAAAGTCCTTAAGCCAAGTCTTGTCTCTGAGGCAATAGTTGTAGAACATCTCATAAATGAAAATATAACGTGGTAGAGTTAACTCTTGCCCGTGGGGCATAATTTGTTGTTTGAAAGTCCTTGAGCTAATTAAGTTTTGCCTCTAAGGCAATAGTTGTAGGACATCTCATAAATGAAAACATAACGTGGTAAAGTCAACTCTTGCCCGTGGGGCATAATTTGTTGTTTGAAAGTCCTTAAGCCAAGTCTTGTCTCTGAGGCAATAGTTGTAGAACATCTCATAAATGAAAATATAACGTGGTAGAGTTAACTCTTGCCCGTGAGGCATAATTTGTAGTTTGAAAGTCCTTGAGTCAAGTCTTGCCTCTAAGGCAAGAGTTGTAGAATATCTCATAAATCAAAATACAATGTGGTAGTGTCGACTCTTGTCCATGAAACATAACTTGTTATTTGAAAGTCCTTGAGCTGAGTCTTGCCTCTAAGGAAATAGTTGTTGAACATCTCATAAATGAAAACATAACGTGGTAGAGTCAACTCTTGCCCGTGGGGTATAATTTGTTGTTTGAAAGTCCCTGAGCTAAGTCTTTCCTTTGTTGTAAGAGTTATAAAACATCTCATAAATCAAAATACAATGTGGTAGTGTCGACTCTTGCCCGTGAAACATAACTTGTTATTTGAAAGTCATAAGTCTTGCCTCTACAACGTAGTAGTGTCAACTCTTGCCCATGAAATGTAGCTTATTGTTCGAAAGTCGTAAGTCTTGCCTTTATAATGTGATAGTGTCAATTCTTGCTCATGAGATGTAACTTGAATGGAAGAAATCGAAGAAAAGAACAAAAATAATAAAAATTACGAAAAAAGAAGAAAAATATTTTAAAAAACAAAAATCAAAGAAAATGTAGAAGTTGAGAGAAAATAGGAAAAAATAAAGGTCGAGAAAAAATTAAAAAATAAAAAAATATATATTTTTTTTTTTATAAAAGTAGACGTTGAAAGGTGTAAAAAAAGAGTAAGGGTTGAGAAAAACTAAAAAGAACAAAAAAAATAAAAAATAAAAAATAAAAAATAAAAAATAAAAAATAAAAAAGAAAGAAGTTGAGAGGAAAAAAGTTAGGGTTGAGAAAAATAAAAACAAAAAGAGAAAAGAAAAAAGAAAAATCAAAATAAATTAAAAAGAGAAAAAAAATAAAAGTTGAAAAATATAAATATGGAGTTGTTATCCATTATGATGATCATTTATGTAATTTACTTCATTGATCAGGGGCAATTTTATCCAAAAAAATATTAGTTAATAGGTAAAGACTATTTTAAAGAAGCTTTTTTATTTGGGGCTAAAATTTGAAAGTCACTCCAATTTGAGTCTATTTTTTAGATTCACCTTATTGCTTTAGGCTTCAACACATTCAAGCCCCAAAATAATAATTACTCCCACGTATTATTCCATCTTATATTGTACTTTTTCCATCTTAAATTATTTATTATATTTTGTTTACACGTTTAAATTATTTATTAATATATTACGAAATAAGTTTAAAGCCTCTTTTTATGGTTCGACTTTAGGCCATCATTCTGGTTGAGCCGCCTCTGTTGTTCTCACATACAGTTGATCATACATTATTTTCAGCTTTAAAAACCCATATATACATAATTACATATACAGTTGGTCGCACATATACATATAGTTACAGTTGGTCGCACATATACATATAGTTACAGTTGGTCGCACATATACATATAGTTACAATCAGATATTGTATTTAAATGTTATGATTTTCAGTTAGGATGAAATACTATATATGCGTGAATACATGTATTTTGCTACGTTTGCTACGTTTTGAAATATAGAAAAAACTCTTCTTCTTCTTCTTCTTCTTTTTTTTTTTTTTTTTTTTTGGCAAAAACCAAAAGCTAATAGAACTATTTTACAAAATTTTCCAAAGAAAATCATTACTAGGTCCTTCTTTGGCAATTTTATGTGTCATTGGACTCATTCTATAGTCATGGCCCATGTTTTTGTAGCCCAAGAAGGGGACAAATGGGCCTACATATTACCCATTTGAAGACAATCCATTGTCCAAAATTCTTGCATCTCATTGACAATGGACCCCTTACTCCACCATCCTTCTTGTACTCTTGTTTCAATTGTGTTTATTTATTAAAGTTTTCCCACCACAAAAGGAAAATTAATTTAAAAATGATAAAAAGGATGTTTGGTCTCATCCCTCTTTAAAATTTCAAATGTAAAAATGGGAAAAAAACAAATGGCAAAAGATAAGATGATGGTAGACACACACTTCTTTCAAGTTTTTTTTTTTTTTTTAATTTGATTCATATATTTTTAGAACATATAAATTTATTTGCAAAGGTAGACATACCATATATTGAAAGTGGTATAAAACTAATATCATAAGGGGTGTTGTTTGGTAGCTGGTTAGTATTATACAAATACTAGTAAGTAATAACATATGGATTAGTTATAAAAGAATTTATGTATTATTTTATGCGGATGTTAATTTTGCAATTTAATTATTCATGTATTACTTATTCTACATTCTATCTTGCATGAGATAATATATAGATTCCCTCATAACTCTTACATATTTTAGTTATGCAGTTTCTATATACAAATCAAACACCTTATTAATTCTATACATGTATACTTACCATCTAACACCTACCAAATATGATATTATTTATGCAAAATTTAACAATGGCATAATTCTATCTCCAAACCAACTACCAAACAACCCCTTAAATGTAGTATAACTAATTACATGACTGCTAATCTAGTAATAAAAAAATTCAACCAAACACAATATAAAATAATCCCACAGTGTTTAATTTCCATGGGGATTAATCAAGACAGTAATTTACGGGAAAAAAAGAAAAGAATAACAAGTAAACAATAATTTCTACATATTATTGTTCTTTCAAATGCTTATATGTTGGGAGCATGTTGAAAAAGATAGATGAATGGTTCATGGCTTCATGCTATGTGATAGAAGTGTTCTAAGAAAACAACAAATTTCAAACTAAAAAAAAAAAATACAAGAAAATATGATAGAAAGTTAAAACAACACTGAGAAAGATGATATGCTAAAACAATTCTAGAAGTACTTGATATTATTTTTTGGTTACTATGCTTAAAATTTTGAGAAAGATTATATGCTAGCTATAATGTTCGAAATCGAATCGAAATCATCAAATTAAATTGATACTATTTAAAATCGAACTAAATCTCCTCATAAAGCACCATTTCTCTTCAAACCTTTATTTTGATAAAATGGATAGTTTATTAGAAAAGAAGAAAAAAGTGTAAAATGCAAGTATTCTTATGGAGAATAAGGATATTTTTTTAATGAAACTTTTGAGTATTAAAGATTGATAATACTAATAAGAATAATAATCGGACTGATATTGAGCAAAAAGTTAAGATAATTCAGAATGAAAATATTTTTATACTTTTAAGAAAAATATTTTCCTTCGTAATAAACAGTCCAAATTAATTATAAATTTATTATTCTGAATTGGTAGTAAAAGTTACCAAGTACTATTTTCAATCTAGATGTAAACTTAAGCTGTTGATGTTACGTCATGATCAAAAGTTTCCAACTTAATTTTTTCTTTAGGTTTATAGCAAGATATGGTGTCCAATACGTATATTGAATTTTGATTAATTTATATTTATATATTGCAAGACTTATTTCTAACTAGAAGCAATGCTTCCAATTAAATTTTTTTTATTTTCATCGCTCGAACCCATGATCTTTTATACCAAACTAATGTAACTAATTCTATATTTTCTAAAGTTATGAATAATCATGTATATAATAGAATCTTTATACCACTCACAATCAACAATGACCTTTTTTTTGTTGACTTTTACGAAGATAAAATTCAACTTTTGTTGCAATTTATTTCTGGTCCCTTAGGGGTAATTATTAATTGTTCTTAATTATGTAAATTGGGACCACAGTAAATGTAGATAAGTTTATGCAGAAAATAATTAAAAAAGCATCCTCAAACAACTAAATTTAAAAGTTAATAAAAGGAAAATGAAAGGAGGGTCGATAAATCTCCATATGAAGATTCAAAAAAATGGATTTAATGTTAAATGTATTTGTACGGTGAACAAAGTTACTCAATATTTGTATTTAGTAGCGATAAATCAAGAATTTCTCTAAGATTTCAAGATTTAATATATATGAAGTATAATTTAATTTCTACATCACGATAATATAACTATTAAACGAAGGGTGTTCAACTGACCATCCTTCCGTTTATGTCTTGTGACTTCACTACTGTTTGTGATGATTAAAAATAACAGATATTTGAACAATGATATAATCGAAATACGCGTAACTTAGTATAAAATAAATGATTAATGTGTACTTTTAATTGGACTTACATGAATGGTTTAAGATACCAGCATTGATATTTCTTTGCTATTCATCAGATCTCCAAGCTATTAGTAGCTCCAAAAGGAGGAGTCCAAAGGGATAGCATGATCCAAATTCAATTTTTTCTTGTTTATTGAAGTAAAAGATGATGTTGTTCGAATACTTCAAACATTTTGTCGATTACATGTTGGATCCTTCAAGAAATAGTGTATTTTTGAAAGATTTGACTGATACAGTTGTGACAGCATACATTCTGGAGAGTTCGAGCAACATAACAAACAGAAAGTTATGTTGCTCGAACTCTCACAAAAGACATTGTTGTATCCATATTGAATCTTTCCAAAATACCTTACTTTCGAGGAGTTTGACACGTACCTATCGATATTTTTGAAGAGTCCAAACAACAAAGAGACCGGATCAATGCGATCCCTTTGGATGCCTCCTTAAGTTGCTTTAAAAATCAAGAAAACTAATCTTGATATGTTCTTCTTCAAAGTTCAAAAATTTTGAAAGAGAAAAGAGGGGAGAGTGGAAAAAATTTGGGGTTGGAGACATAAGAAAGTGGCCAAAGTGAGTTAATATATAT
The DNA here is from genome assembly GCA_030864215.1 of Capsicum pubescens. Lineage (NCBI taxonomy): Eukaryota > Viridiplantae > Streptophyta > Magnoliopsida > Solanales > Solanaceae > Capsicum > Capsicum pubescens. Next base: position 276,636,536 of record CM061542.1, read on the forward strand.
AAAGAAAAAAAAAAAAAGTGCTTTAGCAACATTGAATTATATGCTAAAAATTAGTCTACTTTCACTTATTTTATAGTCTTTTAGATTTTTTATTTTTTGGCAAATCATGAGAAGAATTTTCTTGCCTCCCATCAAAGGTAATTCTTTTTTAAATTGGTAGACCCCAGTCCTTAACAGACTAAACAGCCACATGGGAGAAAGGTTTTACAATAGTGGGTCACCATCCCTTCCAAGTCAATTATTTATTTTGTCACTAATGATTGTGGTGGCTGGGGTGGTTAGTACACGCTACTTTATCTTCAATCAGAAATTTTAAATTGAAGCTTTGATTAAAATAGGATAGTGTTTTGTTGAAAGCATTATAACCCTTGAAGTGTTTGTTAGGATGTGAATTCATATTAGTTGAATTAAAAAGGAATAACATATCACATTGAATGAGAAATTAAAAAAAATATTTATTTTGCCACTAATGATTGTGGCGGGATGGTTAGTGTCCTTCGTTTATAATCATAGTTTTGAATTCAAGCTCTGATTAGAATAGTGATTTTTCGGTTGAAAGCCATTTAAATCCCAAATTAAAGTGCTTTTCAGCACGAACTTGAAATTAGTCGAATTATAAATCGATATCGGATATCGAGTGAGAAACCAAAAAAACTATTCATATTGTCACTTATAGTTATAATAGCGGGTTGATTAGTATTTCTTCTTCATTAGTCAGACTCGTGTTCGAATTTCGATCAAAATAGAGTCATTTTTGTCGAAAACTCTTTAACCCTCAAGTACTTCTCAACGCGAATCCAGATATTTAGTTGGAGTGAAACTGAATAGCATTTACAGAGAGAGAAACGAAAAAAAATATATTTATTTTGTATCTAATAATTGTAGTGGGATGATAACCATCCTTCGCCTTTAATCACAAATTTCGAGTTCAAGCTCTTATCATTCCAGAGTACTTCTCTGAATTATTCAGGCTGAAAACAGGTATCCGACACCGAGTTGAAAATCAAAAAATATTATTTATTTCTTTAAATTGCAAATCCTCGAAATTTCCATATACTATGCTTATTTCTTAAGGAATATGAATCCTTTCTCCATATTTACGTAACTAATCACATGATTGCAAATTATAAAGAATTGGGTTAATTTAAACTAAAGAAAAGAGGCATCGTAATGATGTTCTCATATAATTGAGTCAGAAACACATGTAATGATGATACTGATAGAACTGACCACATGGCTGATAATTAATTAAGCTGCTAATTAATACTATTCAACATTTGGTCAAGAATTTCATGACATAATGTTGCTTGATCTCTAGGGTCTATCTGAAATAATTTTTTTATTCTCATGCGGTAATAGTAAGATTGTCCAGATCTCACGTCTGAAATCTCACTGAATATGTTCTAATTGTCATGATCGTCTATCTAAAAAGTATTTTTATCCTCATGCGATAACAGTAAGATTGTGTACATTGGTGCCTCCTTGTCCAGATCTCGCGAATGAAATCTCAATGAATGTGTTTTTTTTGTCATTATCGTCTATCTAAAAAGTATTTTTATCCTCATGCGGTAATAGTAAGATTATGTACATCTGTGCCTCCTTGTCCAGATCTCGCGAATAAAATCTCAATGAATGTGTTTTTTTTGTCATCATCGTCTAATGTATATGTTGCGATTTGATGGTATAGCTCAAATGTTACTTAACTTATTTTTTTATTTATTAATCTAACAAAGCGAAGAATGATAGTGATTCTCTTTCTCGAAGTAGGCGAAGCAAAAAAGATCGCTAACATTTCTTGATTTAATAAATACGCTATTGGCTCGATTCCTACAACAGACAGATATATATATATATTTCATCCATATTGCGGGATTTATATGAACGGAAATTCCTCTAACTCATTATGAATAGTTACTTGTAATGATCTTATAATGTAAAGAATTATTAAATTATCACTCAGTAAAAGTTAGTATTAAAATATTTTAATTAAAGGGAAAGAGGACATTAACGGTGAGAGAGTGATTAAGTTACAAAACAATTATTTCCCTAGCTCATGCAAGTTTGTACATAAAGTCATAAACACATTTGACCAAAAGAAGACTATGCTTTGTTAGAGAAATAGAAAAACATAATTAAAGAAGATATGATTTTGAGGTATTAAAGAATAGTTTTTCCTTATAAAGATATTGCTCGTATGCAATTTGAAAAAAAAAACTAAAAATAATTTTGTCAAGGATTAACAAAGCCTATAATTATACCTTCAGATTTTTCTTAGTTATTTCATTAAATAAACAAAACTTTAATTTATAGAGTACTTAGAAATGTGACTATTTCGTGAATAGACAAGTCCATTTAAATGTCAAGACTTTTTATATTTAAAGCCTTTTAATTCTTTTTTCTTTTTCATTTTGATTTTTCATCTGTTGTACGATACCTGCATTGAAGCCCTATAAATCTGAATTCGATCCTTCTAATTCATTTTACCTTCCAGTATGAAATAATTTCACTTCATATATATTACAAATTATCTAACGTTCTTTTTATAGGATGATCACACATCTTAAGGGAATCAAAAATATACTCTAAAGGGTTATTCCTAGGATTTAAAAAAAAAAAAAAAAATCCATGCAAAATTAACTTATTGTTTTCACTACGTACATTACACAGAAAGGTAAAGAAGAATTCAAAAAAAAAAAAAGTACATTGGAGTTGTTGCATGGGTAAGTTAGTAAACTTTATCTTTTATTTATTATTTTTCTTAATGAAAATAAATCTTTCGTACTGTTCTGAAAAATGATTTTCTTGAATCGAAAGTAATCTATCAGAAACAAACTCTTGGTCTCAAGAAGATAGGGGTGAGGACATAAGATCTATGTAAATCTTATTTTTTCAGACTTCACTTATGAGATTATACTGAGTACAACATTATCGTTAGACATTAAAAAAAAGATTAAAACAACAGTTAAAATAAAACGGAGGAAGTAGTATAAAGCAAACTTTAGTAGCTAAATGTTGTTATTAATTCAGGTAATCTTGCTCTCTTTCCCACGCCTTGTAGACAACACTAATAAGTTCATAAAAACCACTTTCAATTGTATGTCAAAACACTTATTATTTCCTTTACCAAAGACTATGGAGGACTAATTATGAAATTCCATAATGCTCATACAGACATGGACATTGTATAAAATATCTATAAAGGGTCAACTTTTAAAAAAAAATTGTTTCCTATTTGGTATCCGGAGTTCGTATTGGAACCTGATTAAATTCGACTTCGCACGTTAATGCAGAGCCAATTGTTGGGGGCGATACTATCAATTGCATGATTTTTATTTGGAAAAATAACATAAACATACACATTAACTTACCATATTTACACAAATTCTCATCCTTACAAAGTAATTACAAAAAATCAAATTAATTATGTATCTTCGTTGAATGTATCGGGAGCTAATTATGTATCTTGATAGATTCAAAATCGAAAAAATGTATCGGGGTAATTATGTATTTTTACAAAGGAAAAACTGTATCTTCGTTGGATGCATCGGGAGCTAATTATGTATCTTTACAGATTCAAAATCGGGATTTCAGTAATTATGCAAATGTCAATTTTTTTGTAATTAAGCTCCAAACTGTTGAAATTTATGTTGTTTGTCTTTTTTATTTTCATATCAAATACTCAAACAACCCCAAACCTTTGATTAAAGATGGAGATATCCCAAGCACCCCACCACAATCCATATCGATAAGGGTCAAACTTGTTTATGTATTGTATTTGATATTTTCTTCAATAGATAATAAGTACTGTAATATATAAAAATTCGATACGCTCGCTAAAAATTGATTAATAAAATTAATAAAGCGGATTATTTGACTGAATTACCCGAATTTACTCATAGAAAATTATAAAAATATTCAGACAACTTTTAGCACTTCCATGTTAATTGACATACATTCTCACCTTATTAAAATCCCTAACTATAAAAACATAGTACATAATCTATAATCTATATTTATAATCTATAATCTATAATCTATAGTTTATAATCTATAGTATATTAAAAGTATGAAGACTTTTAAAAAGTGATTTGAACCTTTTGCCCTTCATTAAAATACACAAAATTGACTTTTCACCTATTTTTCTTAAAGTACTATTATATTATTATTTTTATAACATTTAATTAAGAAATCCTAATTTATATGGTAAAAGGAAATATATTTCAAAAATTATAGAGTCGTAAAATAAATGGTAAGAGAAGGATATATGGTAAAATATAAAAGAAAAAAGTCATTTAATTATATTTTTATTAATTATATAAATAAATTATTAATGAAATTTTGATAATTTCATAAATAAACTCACGTCAAAATTGAAATTGGATCAATCATTCCATATACTATATATGAAAAGCTCATAATAGACTTAAGCAACGTAATTGTTGCAATTCCAATATAGGAATTAAGGTTTTCAACAAGGAAAATTTCTTCATAATATTTTGAATTTTGAAGTTAATTAAAATTTTGATTACTAATTTTCTTATTGAATTAGGTAGAGAATTCTAATATTTATGAACTTTATTCATTACAATTTACCTTAAATAAATCATTTTCTCCAATTAAACTATATAACATAATTATAAGACTTTTTTAACCCCAATTTTCTTTTAAACTGGTTCACATATTTCTCAATTCTCATAAATAATTAAGAGATGTCGTAAAGAAGAAACATAATATAGGTAGGGAAGGAGAAGATATTATTGATTTGCGAGAAGAAGCTATGGTATTCAAAGTAAACCTCATGATGAACTTTGAACATCATACATAATAAAAATAGCCAAGATTTGAAGAGGATCAATGAAGAAACTTTAAAAGAGCTTGAGCTTTTCACAGAGATGAGTCGAATTGCATACTTAATTTAACTATTTTTTAGCTAATTAGTACAGATCATAGTACCTCTATGGAAGATCAGGTTCGACAATGTAATTTCTGAGTTTAGTTATTTTTTCTCTTTATTTTGATTTACCTTTAGCCTTTGATTTCTCGATTATCATATTGTTTTGTTCGAATTTCTATTTTATTACTATCCATTTTTTCCTTATGAATAAATGTTGTAGGCAAATGTTTGATCGAGCTTTGCAAAAATTTTGTGTAAAGGTTAGATTTTTTTTTTTCGATAAGCATGATTAGTAATATTACATATTAAAATAGCACAGGTAGATGCTGAGAGGACTATTAGGAGTACCTAAAGGTTAGGTTTAATCATATTGTTTTGAAATTTTGAATATCGTATTGTTTTGTTGTACTTTCATTTCTATTTTTGTTGATAAATGACCGGTTGAATTTTGAAATTTTTTTCTATAAGGATAAGATATTTATTATTATGTTTTGAATGTTATATTGTATATATTGAATTTAGAAAGACAATAAATAAACTACTTAAAAGGATATTATAAACAAACTTTTATTAGATATTAATTCGCAAATCTATTTTTAATAAAACTTTGTCATATATTATAAGAAATATGTATAAATATAATATACATGCATATTGTGTAAATTTGAAGAATGCTAGTGCATGAGTTGGTCTAAGTCATATAAATTAATTATTGTTTATGTAATGACAGTACATTCAAATAAATTTTTTATCATAATAAAATAACTAAAGTGACAAGAAAGAACATAAATCAATAAATCATTTGTAAAAAGAAAAAGAATAGGTGAGATCCGATAGACAATAATATATATAAAATACAATAGTTATTTATCTTATTTAAATAGATATAACATTTATTTTACCGTTAATTGCAACCTTTTATATAATAATTTTATTTTTATATATAATTTTATTAATTGAAATGAAACGCACGTGCAAATCACGTATACTAAACTAGTTTGCTATAAAGACTCGATGCAAATAAATATTTATAAATATTTATCACTTTACCGTAATTTTTCGTGTTTAACGTCATAACGTACCCCGTTACTACAACTGTGCCACAGCTGTAATGCATCGCTTTCAATGACAGATCATTTGAAAAGATTTAATGATATAAAAGCTAAAGTAGAAATTAAGAAAATATTAAAAGCCCTTTCTACTATTTAAATTTAAAGAGTACTACTTTTTTTTTTGGTCCCTCTACTTAGCAAATAGAAACAATAAAAGAAAGAGAAAAGACATAATTTTCCCCCGAACTTATCCGCTTAATTTATTTTAGTAATTAAATTAAATTTTCATTTATTTTCCCTTCTTAACATCTTTAAAGTGTATTAAAATACCCCATTCGTAGCCTAACTCAAGTCAAGGTTGGGTGTTGTTAAACACGCTTCCTTTGATCCGTCCACATTATAATCCGACCCATTCTCAATTATAACCTGACCCACTCTTAACAAATACCTCCAAATCATAAATAATAACCCATTTCACTTTTCTCTCTCTAAAACCTATCTAAACCGCGACTTCACTTCAAATAAGTTGATTTCTATTGTTGTTTATGATTTCTATGTTGCTCCTTGATAAAATATGACTACCCAGGTGATTATTAGTTGTTTTGATTGTTTTACTTTGATATTAGGATTTTTTTTCTTGAATAAATTCTAAGCTCGTATTTTTTTTATTTTTTTCAGATTAACCCTGAATTTTATGTATGTTACGTTGAGGTTTCACCATGAAGGCAAATTACAACAAAAACCCTGTATTAAGTATCATGGAGGTACTGTTACTGACTGTTTCGATGTTGATGTAGATAGATTTTCTTACTTTGAATTTGTTGGTATCGTTAAGGAAATTGATTATAATTGTTCCTTGTGTATTGTTTATATCAAATCTCCCAAAAGAAAAAAATTAGTAATTGTGATATACAGGGACATCTTAGGAATTATACCTCAACTTAAAAATGGAGATGTTGTTGAGTTATATGTGACACATTTAGTTGATGAGACTGGTGTGGTCCCAGCTATTGAATATGACTTCCATGTGGGAGGAGAATTTTGATTTGTCCTACTACTTTTGATAAAGAGTTAAGTCAAGACTTAGTTGACTATGATAATTTAGGATCTGAAGAGGGCTTTGTAGAAGCTGCAACACCTCATGAACATACTGTTAGTAAAAACTTGAGTGGTGGTACTGTAGCTAGGGGTAAAGACCTAGGTGGTAGTGATAATGTTTATTCTATTGGTAAGGACTTAGGTGGTTGTAGTGATGGTGTCTCTGTTATTGGTAGGGACTTGGGTGAAGGTGGTGTTGCTGTTAGGGGTGAGAACTTAGGCGGTAGTGGTAGCGATATTTTTTCTAATGATGAGGACTTGGGTGATATTGGTGTTGCTGCTAGGGGTGAGAACTTAGGTGGTGGTAGTCTTTCAACTTTTGGTGGGCACTTAGGTGATGGTGGTGTTGCTGCTAGGAGTGAGAACATAGGTGCTTACGGTAATGTTATTTCTACTACTAGTGGGGACTTTGGTGATGATGGTGTTGCTGCGAGGGGTGAGTACTTAGGTGGTGGTGGTGGTAGTGCTAGGAGTGATGATTTGGGTGGTGTTAATGGTGTTTCTGCTACTAGTGAGGACTTGGGTGGTGTTTCTGCTAGTATTAAGCAGAATTTAGGTGACACTACTTTTGTTACTGCAGAAGATGTCTGTAACACCCCGTAGCAATCTCGACTTGATACCACACTTAGTAGCCTGCTTAAAGAGCTCATAACTTGAAATTTTTCTAAGTGTTAAAAAGGACTTAGTCACATTTTAAGTTTCTAAACTTTGATGATTTTATTTTCTACCTTTCCGGCCTTAAAATATCGATTTTTAAGTTGATTTATGATCGGGGGTGTCAAAGGTACATCTCGGATAAGTTCTGGAATTTTCAGACAAACGTAAGGACATGTTTGGAAGTCCAAAACAGTAGCTTCCCGCGATTAGCATGCGGCGCACGCTCCAGTCCACCCCTGAGGGAGCCCGCGATAGAGCATGCGACGCATGCTCCATTTCAGTGCTCTAGAGCATGCGGCACATGCTCTATAGCATGCTCACTCATTTTACAATTTTGTTTCCGCATATTTGAGGGCAATAGGATCATTTACCTCACCCAAAACCGTCTAAAACACAAGATTGAAGCCCCCAAAGAGAATTTGTTACATCATTATCCTCGCTTCTTCTTCAAGAAAACCCTAAGCCCCCAAAGATCAAGAACCAAGCTCTTAGGTTAAGATTTCCAAGAAACGAATCAAGATTCGGGTTTTATCTTTCAAACTAAGTAATCTAAGGTACATGGGATTTTCCTAAGATACATGGGCTTATTAAAAATGTTTTTAGTAAGGTTTAAAGTTATGGAATCATTTATTTACAAAGGGTTTTGAATTTACAATAGCAAATATGCATGGTGAACCCTTTTTGATGATGATGTTTTGGTCTTGAGGCCTTCCCCTAAATTTGATATGTACTCGTATATAAGTAAGTATGTGTTTTGAGTTCGAATTTTGAATTGAGAGAATGAACAATTATAATCCCTTTCTTGTTATAAAGCCTCTTGTTTTCATATGTTATGAATTATTCGATTGCATATTGAGAAGCACGATACAAATGTATTTACTATTGTTTAAGACTTGATTTTGGTTATGAAGTAAAGAGAGGGTGTTTTCTTATTTATATTAATGAAAAGTGATGATTTAAAGAAGAGCATGGTTTGATACAAAGTGATTGGCCACCATATGTTTGAGAATTGAAAGATGAGAATCTTTGCATAAGTTGTCATGTATTTTGAATTATAAATTTTCTTACACTATTTAAATGATTTGGGTGGTCCAAATAACATACTTTGAATGGAAAAAACTGTGACAGGAAACTGTATGGCTTATACGACTTACAAGTCTTGGTATGACGACACCAAATCAGACGAATGCCATAATAGACTCAGACCATAATGGACTATAATTTCTTTGGACATTAGACCACTTTTCAGAAAGATGCATGATTTAAAATATTAAAAATGGGCTTAAAGAGAGTTATATGGTTATCCAAAGAAGGCGTTTGAGTGTAATGGCCTATCACTAGAAACTGAGTTTTGCCGATTCGAGTGATATGATTGACTAAGGCCAATATATGCTTGTCCTTAAGACACTGGTATACTAGACTAGTATGTAGGACCCTTATCCTTGCGACAAACTTGGATATGGGGGGCTTGGCTGACGAGTTAATGGCGGGCCCATTTAGCCCATGGGTACTAGACTTGTAGGGTGTACCATCTAGCTTAGGAGTAAGATAAAGAGCGAGTCATGATTTCAAAGAATTCTTTCAAAGTCTTTTAAAGTATGCCCATGTGCTTTTCTATATAGTATGTAATATGTTTTTATGAATTGCTCTCACTTATGTTGTATAAAATTATATTATTTTGGATTGCTCTGCATACCGGTACAATTGTATTGACCCCCTATATTTCAGGATCTGAGGCTCAGTCCTGGGGTCCCCCTAAGCAGTAGATTAGTGTATCTGAGATTTGCAGTTGGTGAGCCTCCCCTATTTCGGAAGGCCGGGTTTACAAAACATTGTTATTTATTTGATTTATGGTCTGACTGGGGGCCTTGTCCCAATTTTGTTTTTAGACATATATTGAATATTGTAATGTTAGAGATTTTGCAGACGGGTGTCATGTGTTTTGAACATTAAAGATTTCCTTTCAAATTGTTTAGCTGAATTATGACATTGACCATGTTTTCGTAAGATAATTTTTTGCATTTCTTTATATCATATGAATGGTGTGCATGATTGCCAGATAGAAAAGGGAGCCTGGGCTTTCATAGTTTGGGATGCCCGTCGCGGTCAGGGTCTCAGATCAGGTCATAACAAACTTGGTATCAGAGCACGGTTCATGATCCCAGGGTGTCTACGAAATCGCATTGGGTAAAGTTCTATTTATGGGTGTGTAGAGCGCCACACTTATAAGTAGGAGGCTACAAGGCATTTAGGAATGTATCTCTTCTTTTCATGATTTAGTTCATGCTGTAGAGTCTAAATGTCCTCTAATCAATGAATTCCCGTATTTCAAAAAGTTATCATGCCTCCCTGTAGATCCAAAAAATAGAATGCTCAAGTTGAGGATGTTCGTCCTACCCATGGGATGCGGACTCATAATAGGGCTTGTACCTTAGAGTTTGCTGCTACTCCAGAAGTTCCTCCTGTTCAGACTAGCCCACCTTGAGCTCCTTGATCTAGAGTCAACCGTACTTAAAACACCCAGAGAGAGGTATCTAATGCTGAGTTTCGACAATCTATGCATATGATAGCTCAGTTGGTGGCTTTTCGATCCCATCGGTCTGAAGATGTAGGATCTGTGTTTGCTTCATCAAAGATTACTCAGGTTGGTCAATTCATGAGACTGAACCCACCTATGTTTACTGGTACGAAAGTTAAGGAAGACCCACAAAGGTTCATTGATGAACTGGAGAAAGTTTTCTGGGTTATGGATGCAAATGAAGTTGAAGACGTTGAATTGGTGACTTATCAGTTGAGGATGTGGCCAATAGTGGTATAACAAATGGGATGATTCAAAGGATAGAAGTGATGAGCCTTCTGTGTGGGGTGAGTTCTTAGAAGCCTTTCTGGATCGTTTCTTTCCTCAGGAATTGAGGGAATCAAAGGCTGAAGAATTTATGAACTTGAAATAAAGGAAAATAAGTGTCAAGGAGTACACACTGAAGTTCAACCAGTTATCCTGTTATGCTCTAGAATTGGCGAGTAACATGAGAGCTCGCACGAGAAAGTTTGCATCCGGTCTCTCGGATGATCTGGTGCTTGAATAAAAAGAGGCAATGCTGAATAGAGACATATATTTCTCTAGGTTGTCCATTCATATAAAACAAGTTGAAGAGCAGAAGAAAAAGCTGGAAGAGGCAAGAGAGAAAGAAAAGAAGGCTAAGAGGGCCAGATCTATAGACCAAAATAACAGTCAGCACCAAAGTGGAAACAATTAGGGTAATAAGTGGTTGAAGAAAATATTATAGAGTAATGCTCAATTGTCGGCTAGCGCCCCAATTCCCAGACCTCCAGTTGATCGATGGTTCTAGAATTTTTAGCCTAATAATGGATCGAGAGTATAAGGTACTCAGTCCTAGGGAAGTGTGGCTCGGCCATTTAGGCAATACCCTCCGTGTAATTTGAGAGAAAAGAACCACCCAGGAAGATATCAGAATAGAACTCTTGTGTGTTATACTTATGGGCAGTTAGATCACTTCAAGAGGGACTGCTCTACTGTTAGAGAAAATGTTGGGGGCGTTAAGTCCCAAGAAAATTCCACAGCACCACCACCACCACCGCCCAAGGGTACTACTTCAACCATCGGAGGTGGTCGAAATCGGTTATATTCTCTATCTAACCGCTAGGATGCTTAGGCTTCGCCAGAAGTTGTGATAGGTACTTTACAAATTTTATTTCATAATGTGTATGTGTTGCTTGATCCAGGGTCTACCTTATCTTATGTAACCCCGTATGTGGCCGTTAGTTTTGGTTTGAGCCTAAAATTATTCCTGAACCGTTCTTTGTTTCCACTCTTGTTAGTGACTCTATTATGGCTAGGAGAGTGTATAGAAATTTTATGGTGTTTGTTCGTCATTGTAATACTATGGTAGACCTTGATATGATTGACTTTGATGCTATTTTAGGAATGGATTGGCTTCATTCGTGTCATACCACCCTAGACCGTAGAACCCGAAAAGTTACTTTCTCCTTTCCAAATGAGCACGTGATTGAGTGGGAGGGGTAGTCTTTAGATCCAATGGGGAAATTCATATCTTATCTCAGAGATCGTATACTTTTATCCAATGGCCATTTATATCATCTTATTCAGGTCAAGGATTTCGGTACTAAAAGTCCTTCCCTCCAGTCTGTACCTGTGGTTAATGAATTTTTGAAAGTCTTCCCCGATGATCTCCCAGGGATACCACCTAATTGGGAGATAGATTTTGGCATTGATTTGCTGTCGGACACTCGTCCTATTTCTATTCTGCCATACAGAATGGCTCCTGCAGAGTTGAAAGAGTTGAAAGAGTTAAAAGAATAGTTGAAAGATCTTCTTAACAAGGGTTTTATTCGCCCTAGCATTTCTCCCTGGGTTGCACCCATACTCTTCGTGTGTAAGAAAGACGATTCCCTTCGTATGTGTATAGACTACCGTCAGCTAAATACGGTCATAATTAAAAACAAATACCCTCTTCCCAGAATTGATGATCTCTTTGACCAACTTTAGGGTGCTAAGTGTTTCTCAAAGATAGACCTTCGTTTGGGGTATCATCAGTTGAAGGTTAGGGTGGCCAATATTTCTAAGATATCTTTCCGAACCCGGTATGGCAATTACAAATTCCTAGTCATGTTCTTCGAATTGACTAACGCCTCTGCAGCTTTCATGGACCTAATGAATAGAGTATTTCATCAGTTTCTTGATTTGTTTGTCATAGTCTTCATTAATGATATTTTGGTTTACTCTAAGAGTGAGGAGGAGCATGCCAACAACCTCTGAATCATCTTTCAGACCCTCAAATATCATGAATTGTATGCCAAAATTTCTAAGTGTGAATTCTGGCTTAGTGTGATTGCTTTCTTGGGACATATTATTTTTAGTAAGGGAATTAAGGTTGACCCCTAAAAGATTGAGGTAGTGAGAAAATGGTCAGACCCATGACTCCAACCTATATCCGGAGCTTCTTGGGTTTGGCAGGGTATTACAGAAGGTTTGTAGAAAGTTTTTCCTCCATAGCTGCTCCGCTTACTAAATTGACCCAGAAAAAGGTGAAATTTTTGTGATCTGACTCTTGCAAAAATAGCTTCAATAACTGAAGGACAAATTGACTACCACACCAGTTTTAACCCTTCCTGAAGGTACAAAAGGTTTTGTTATGTATTATGATACGTCCCAGGTGGGACTTGGATGTGTGCTTATGCAACATAGTAAAGTGGTGGCTTATGCGTCTAGGCAGTTGAAGGTGCATAAAAAGAACTATCCCACTCATGACTTAGAGTTAGCAGCTATGGTGTTTTGCATTGAAGATCTAGCGGCATTATCTGTATGGAGTACACGTTGATATATTCACTGATCACAAAAGTTTACAGTATGTTTTCTCGCAGAAAGAACTGAATCTGAGGCAGAGGCGGTGGTTAGAACTATTGAAAGATTATGACATGCGCCTGTACTATCATCCAGGTAAGGCTAATGTGGTGGCCGACGCCCTTAGCAGGTTGTCAATGGGAATTTTTGCTCATGTTGAGAAGGGTCATAGAGAGATGGTTAAAGATATTCACTAGCTTGTAAATTTATGAGTTCGACTCCTAGATTCTAAATATGGAGCATGATTTGATCATGAGATAGATAAATCCTCCCTGTGTGCTGAAGTTAAGGAGAAGCAGGCTGAAGATCCTATCCTGATACAGACGAAAAGGGATGTTGGTCAACAGAAGGTTATGGCATTTGAAATTGAAGGTGATGGGATTTTGAGGTATCAAGGTAGGCTATGCATGCCGAATGTAGATGTGTTGCGGGAAAGAATTCTTGATGAAGCTCACACTTCAAGGTATGTAGTTCACCTAGGCTCTACGAAAATGTATCATGATCTTAAGGTTATTTATTGGTGGAATAATATGAAAATAGATGTTGCGAATATTGTTTCTAAGTGTATGAATTATCAATAAGTCAAGGTAGAGCATTTGAGACCAGGTGGTACTTCTCAAGAGATAGCTTTGCCTATGTGGAAGTGGGAGATGATTAACATGGACTTCATTATGGGGCTTCCAAAGTTCTGAAACCAATATGACTCTATTTGGGTGATTGTAGACTGATAGACCAAGTCCGCTCACTTTCTTCCTATGCAAATAAATTATTTGGGGGATGACTATGCTAGGCTGTACATTTGAGAAATAGTCTGTTTGCATGGTACCCCTGTGTCCGTTATATTTGACCAAGGTACGCAATTTTCTTCATAGTTTTGGCGGTCTTTCCAAAGAGGTTTAGGCGCCTAAGTGAACTTGAGTACTGCTTTCCACCCTTAGACGGATGGGCGAGTTGAACACACCATTCAGACCCTTGAGGATATGTTGAAGGCCTGTGTAATTATCTTCAAAGGTAGTTGAGTGGATTATTTGCCATTGATAGAATTTGCCTACAACAATAGCTACCATTCCAGTATTAAGATGGCTCCATTTTAATCACTTTATGGAAGGAGATGAAGGTCACCAATTGGGTGTTATGAGGTGGGTAAAACCCAATTTTATGGGCCTGTCCTTATTCATCAGGAAATGGAGAAGGTGAAGGTCATTAAGGAGTGACTTAAGACTGCTCAGAGTCGCCAGAAATCTTATGTTGATGTTAGAAGGAGATATTTAGAATTCGAGGTTGATGATTGGATATTCCTAAAGGTCTCACCTATTAAGGGAGTCATGCGATTTAGAAAGAAAGGAAAGCTTAGTCCTCGCCATATAGGACCATATCAGATTGTGAGAAGGATAAGTGGGGTTGCTTATGAGTTAGAGTTGCCCGCAAGTCTAGACTCTGTGCATCCAATGTTTCATGTGTCCATGTTGAAAAAGTTCATTAGAGATCATTCCCTAGTGTTTCCTGTAGAAAAGATCAATGTGAAAGACTTTTTCTCATATGAAGAAGAACCCATTGCCATTTTGGGTCGTCAAGTCCGGAAGTTGAGAAGTAAGGAGATAGATTCGGTCAAGGTATTATGGAGGAATCAAAAAGAGGAGGAAGCTACTTGGTAGTCAGAAGATGACATGCGGACTAAATACCCAAACCTCTTTGAGTCAGTGGATGACAACATAGAAGGTACAACTCATTTACTCTCTCTATCTTTTCCTTAGCGTGCTTGAAATTGTGCTTACCTGTGTTCAGATCTATCATTCGGGGATGAATGATCCCAAAGGGGGATAATGTAATACCCCGTAGCAATCTCGACTTGATACTACACTTAGTATCCTGCTTAAATGTAACGCCTCAAGTTTGCACCTCGGACGCCACATGGTGCTTACAACCCGAAGGACCACACGCTAACCCATGATCGGTACCTGCTTGAGCACTGAATATTGATACTGAATAATTCGGAAATTAGGATGAGGTGCCATAAGTTTCATAATCTGAATATTGATAAATAAGCAACTGATAATAACATCTGAAAACTAATTACTGTCTGAACTAGTCTAGTTTGAAAAGCTTCTAACTGAACTGTTTGAATGTGGAGTTGATGGGACAAGCCCCTAACTAACTCCGACGAATAAAATACTGAATCTACTGTAATACTGAAATAAAAGAATATCCTCAACAAATGAGGACTCACTACTAAATCTGTTGCTGCTGAGTAAATCTGGATAAGTGCGGTCAGGAACCTGAGCGTCCAAACCTATGATATGATACATCATATGCAAGAAAAGAGTATATGATCTGTACATAGAATGTATTGGTATGCTAGATGGGGTAAGGCTAATATGCATGGGTTCATATGCATGAACAGTAACTAACTAAGTGATATGAAATAACTGAATAAGAGTACATGGATAATTGAAGTTGTTGTAAACACTGATTATATAATACTATGCATATACATATATATATACTGTGTCTGAGATTTTGGATGAAATTAGGAATGGTTACCTCCTTCTAACTTAGGATGAGTGAAATTGAAGCTACCTGTTCTAGCTTTCTTGTTTTCCCTCCTTCTCCTTATTATTAGCCTCTTCTATCTGTTGGGCATGGACCATTAGCCTGGATATGTCTATATCCTTAATTAACATCGCAGTTCTGCACTCCTTGACCACACTCTCGGACACCCCAGATATGAACTTGCTCATTCTGGACCTATTGTCTGCTACTACATGGGGAGCATATCTGGATAACTGAGTAAACTTGAGGGAATACTCTTTCACACTCATATTGCCTTGCCTGAGATTGATGAACTCTAACACCTTGGCTTCCCTCAACTCTAAAGGAAAGAATTTATCTAGAAAAGCAGTAGCAAAACTCTTCCCATTATATGGGCTCTACAGATGTGCCCCTGTCTACCTTCCACCGCTTAAACCCCGTATGAGAGACATCTTTTAGCTGATAGGCAGCTAGCTCAGCACTCTCATTGGAAGTCACTCCCATAATATCTGTGACTTTCTGTACCTGATCGAGGAACTCCTGTGGATCCTCTTCAATCTTAGATCCTGAAAATAGGGGAGGATTCATTAAGGTAAAGTCCCAAATCCTGGATGCAGTAGTATTGACCACTGGGTTTACCAGAAAAGTAGCTGGACGTTCATTCTGAGCTGCTACAGAATAGGCTAGAGTGGTGAACATGGCTCTAAATTCTGCATGGGATACATGCTCGTCCAGGGGATCTGCCTGAACGGGCGGAGGTACTGGCTGGTTTCTAGTTCTTCTTCCATTGGTCTTTTTGGGAGGCATGTTCTATAAACGGAAGGAAGAAATAAATTAGACAGAGAGCTTAACTTGAGCTCATGCTCACTCGCACGACTTGAATACTAAAAGAATGGAAACTTGTCCTAAAAACACCTCATAGTCTCTTGTCCATATGTGTGGCGCACTTTACACCTATGCACAAGACTCTACGTGATGCGGATTGTAGACTCCCTAAGACTCTGTTGAACCTTAGGCTCTGATACCAAGTTTGTAACACCCCGAGTCTGCACCCCGAACGCCAAACAATGCTTACGACCCCGAAGGACCACAAGCTAACCCATGACTGGTACCTGTTGTGAGCACTGAATATTAATACTGAATAATATGGAAGTTAGGTTGAGGTGCATAAGATTCATAATCTAAATATTGATAAATAGCGCAACTGATAATAATATCTTAAAACTGAATACTGTCTGAACTAGTCTAGTCTAAAAAGTAACTGAATTGTATGAATCTGGAGTTGATGGGAAAATCCCCCAACTAACTCTGACGAATAAATTACTGAATCTACTGTAATATTGAAATAAAAGAATATCCTCAACAGATGAGGACTCACTACTAAATCTGTTGCTGCTGACTAAATCTGGCTAAGTGCAGTCAGGAACCTGAGTGTCCGAACCTATGATATGAGATATTATAGCGCAAGAAAAGAGTATGCGATCAATACGTGAAATATACTGGTATGCTATATGGAGTAAGGATAATATGCATGGGTTCATATGTATAAGCAGTAACTGACTGAGTGATATGAATATAACTGAATAAGAGTACATGGATGACTGAAGTTGTTGCAAACACTGATTATGCAATACTATACATATACATATATATATTGTGTCTAAGATTTATACTAAAACTGAGTATTGAGTTCTGATAACTGAGTATCTGATATCTAAGATTACTGATAATTGAATTATTGATAACTGGCTGACTATTTTTGACAGTCCTGATTCTGTAGAACTGAACTGAGTTCTATACTGAGACTGAAACTGAAACTGTGGGAGGTAATAATCTAATCAAAATGCCCCTCTCTAAATCGATTAGGGTCCAACCTGTAACCCAATTAGAAGGGTGTCAGTACTGTGCCACGGGTACAAACATTGGCTGTGTGGATCCACTGAAATGTCATCCCGAAGGATTAAAGGTCACCCTCTACTGGTAAGTTCCCTGATGGGAGCGATATTACCCTCAACTGGCAAGTAAACACCTTATCAACCCTCAACCGGTAGGTTGATATCTCAATCTACGCTGGTTACGTAGTTTGGGAACACAAGAACTGGTACTAAGGATCACACCCTCTACTAACAGGTAAGTCCCCATTCTTGAGTTTTCTCGGTGCTGAATCCTACTCCCAACCGAATGACACTGATTATTACACTGAACTGAACTGGACTAAGTTTCACTGAGTTTTGTAACTGACTGAGTACTACTGTTCATGACATTATTGAGACTATTCTGTAGCTACTGTAATTTTAGATAAACAGATAAATTTTGGGTATTAAATACCCCCAGAACTTGATAGCATTGATAGTAAAGCATGACATGATCTTAAAAGCATAACAATAATTGCTTGTTAATAAGGCATTCATTTAGACCTTTTGTCAAACACGTGAGAGGCATGAACTTGTACATGAATGGGAACACATGATAACATGTCATGATTGCACTATTTAATTCACATAGGCATTCTAGCAATCACTTGGGAGCATGATTATTTCACATAATAATAAAAATATATATAAATATCATGGTTACAACATTCAACTTGTAATTTCAGGGATTTAACATGAGAATAACTTAATTCATCACACATGATTTCTTAATTTCATGAAACTTGTAATTAATCATGGATTGAAGACCATATAACAATATACACATGAACACAATCCAACTCAAACATGTAATTCATGGAATCTCAATCTTATATTTTGAAAAAAGGATTCTTGGTCTCCATGGGTGGTAAGGACCCATGTATGAACATCTAACATACTTGGGAGGTTTAATTCTTGAAAATTCTTGAGATTGTTCTTGATTCTTGGAGGCTAGAATTTTGCTAATTAAGAGAATGCTCTTGATTTTAGGGGAAATTTAATAGAATAATAACTTAAATAGGTTATTAGGGGTTAAATCATGTGTTTAGACTGATTAGGGGCACGGAAAAGGACCAAATTACCCCTGGAAAGAATTAAATTTTCGTCACTGAAATTTTTTATTTTTACTTTCACTGTGACGCGGTGGCATTGAGGTGATCCACTGGAAGTTGGCTAAAAATTGTTTTAAAAAGTACAATTGCAAAATTACCTTTTGGTGTGACGCGGTGGTATCACGTTGGGCTACTAGAAATTGATAATTCTGAAATGGCACCTTGGCGCGACGCGGGCCAATCGCGGTATCTCACTGGAAAATGCCAATTAGGAATTGGAACTTCACCGCGATGCGCTGAAATCGCGGTGTCTCACTGAAAACTGACAAATTCCATTTTAACCCTCACCACGACGCGGTGCTTCTCAATTTGACATACTGTTTCACTAAAAGTTCCATAACTTCTCACCCAGCTATCAGATTTGGGTAAAATTTATATCATTGGAAATATGACTGAATTTCTTACACAATGACGGGTCTTAAGATGGGAAAATTTTAAGTATTTTTCAAAGTATATATAGGAATTCTCGCATACTGAGAGCTAAACTAAGCTAGAAAAATACGGGTGTTACATTAAAGAGCTCACAACTTGAAATTTTTCTAAGTGTTAAAAAGGTCTTAGTCACATTTTAAGTTTGTAAACTTTGATGACCTTATTTTCAACCTTCTTGGCCTTAGAATATTGATTTTTAAGTTGATTCATAATCGAGGGTGTCAAAGGTACATCTCGGGTAAGTTTCAAAATTTCAGACAAGCGTAAGGGCATATTTGGAAGTCCAAAACAATAGCTTCCCGCGATTAGCATGCGACACATACTCCAGTCCACCCCTGAGAGAGCCCATGATAGAGCATGCGGTGCACGCTCCATTTTAGTGCTCCAGTGCATGCGACGCACGCTCCATAGCACGCTCCCTTATTTTCCAATTCTGTTTTCATTTATTTTAGGGTAATAGGGTCATTTACCTCACCCAAAACCATCCAAAACACAGGATGGAATCCTCCAAATAGCATTTGTTACATCATTATCCTCTCTTTATCTTTAAGAAAACTCTAAGCCCCCAAAGATAAGGAACCAAGCTCTTAGTTCAAGATTCTCAAGAACCGAATCAAAATTTGAGTTCCATCTTTCAAGCTAAGTAATCTAAGGTACGTGGGGGTTTTCTAAACTACATGGTCTTATTGAAAATGTTTTAAGTAAGGTTTAAAGTTATGGAGTCATATATTTACTGAGGGTTTTGAATTTACAATAGCAAATATGCATGTTGAACCCTTTTTTATGATAACGTTTTAGTCCTGAGACCTTTCCCTAAATTTGATTTGTACTTATATATAAGTATGTATGCGTTTTGAGTTTGAATTTAGAATTGATAGTATGAACAGTTATAATTCCTCCCTTGTTATAAAGCCTCTTGTTTTCATATGTTATGAATTATTTGATTGCATATTGAAAAGCATGATACAAATATCTTTACTATTGTTTAAGATTTGATTTTGGTTATGAAGTGAAGAGAGGGTGTTTTCTTGTTTATATTAATGAAAAATATTGATTTAAAGAAGAGCATGGTTTGATACAAAGTGATTGTCCAACGTATGTTTGAGAATTAAAAGATGAGAATCTTTGCATAAGTTGTCATGTATTTTGAATTACAAATTCTCTTGCACTGTTTAAATGATTTGGGTAGTCCAAATAACATGTTTTGAATGGAAAAGACTGTGACACAAAACTGTATGGCTTATACGAATTACAAGTCTTGGTATGACGATATCAAATTAGATGAATGCCATAATAGACTCAGACCATAATGGACTACAGAATTTTCCAGACATTAAACCACTTTTCAGAAAGATGCATGATTTAAAATGTTAAAAATAGGCTTAAAGAGAGTTAGATGGTTACCCGAAGAAGGCGTTTGAGTATAAGAGCTCATCACTAGAAACTGAGTTTTGTCGATTCGGGTGATATGATTGGTTATGGCCAATGTATACTTATCCTTGAGACACAGGTATAGTAGACTAGTATGTAGGACCTCTATCCTTGCGACAAACTTGGATATGGGGGGCTTGGCCGATGAGTTATTGGCGAACCCATATAACCCGTGGGTACGAGACTTGTAGGGTGTACCATCTAGCTCAGGAGAAATATAAAGAGTGCATCACAATTTCAAAGATTTGTTTCAAAGTATTTTAAAGTTTGCCCATGTGCTTTCCTATATCATATGTAATATGCTTTTATGAATTTCTCTCACTTATGTTGTATAAAAGTATACTATTTTGGATTGCTCTGCGTACCAACACAATTGTATTAACCCCTTAAGTTTTAGGATCTGAGGCTCAATCTCGGGGTCCCGCGAAGCAGTAGATTGGTGTGTCTGAGATTTACAGATGGTGAGCCTCCCCTATTTTGGAAGGCCAGGTTTATATGACATTGTTATATACTTGATTCATGATTTGATTGGGGGCTTTGTCCTAGTTTTGTTTTTAGACATATGTTGAATCTTGTAATGTTAGAGATTTCGCAGACGGGTGTCATGTGTTTTGAACATTAAAGATTTCCTTTCAAATTGTTTAGTTGAATTATGACATTGACCATGTTTTTGTATGATAATTTTCCGCATTTCCTTATATCGTAAGAATGGTGTGCATGATTGCTAAATAGAAAGGGGCGCCCGGGCCTTCATGGTTTGGGATGCTCATCGCGGCCAGGGTTTCAGCTCGAGTTGTGACAATGTTCCAATTATTTCATCAGATTAGAAAAGTGAAATTGATGTTAGTGAAATCATATTATTGTGATTTCTTTGATGAAGGTTAAGATGATGAGTATGATAGTGATGTTCATGAGGAGGTAAGGATTCTGAGGAAACAAAAGAGGGCTACCAAAAAAAGAGATCTGATGAAACAAAAAAAATAAAAAAAGAGCCTAGAACAAAAGGTGTTAGTTTAGGTAAAAAGGAAGTTGATGTGGGATATGATAAGGTTTTATCCAAGAAAAAATAGTCTAGAGGTAAGAAGCTGGAGATGAGCAATATATTAATTTAGATGAAGAGGTAAGTTTTGAATAGATTTTGATGAGGATAATTTTGGGGATGCTGAGGTTGAACAACCTGCTAGAAGAGAAGGAAAAGTAAGAAGAGAAAAAGGAAATTATAAGAGGATTTTGTTTGATCTTATTTGTATATTAAATAGTTTGGGAGTTTGGACTTTGTTTTGCAAATGTTGAAGGGTTTAGAAAAGCTCTAACTATATATGCTTTTCAAGAACATGTAGAGTTAGATAAGTTAGTGAATAAACTAAAAAGGGTGAGACTAAAGTGTGTAGATGGTTGTCCATGGTTGTTGTTTGCAAGCACTGATTCTAGGACTACAAATTTTCAAGTTAAGAAGCACATTCAAGTCCACAAGTGTAATGCCACAACAAAGAACAAATTGGTGAATTTTAAGTACTTGGCTGAAAGGTACATGGACAGAATCACTTCAGAACTTGGAATTAGAGTTTTTCAGTTCCAAGAATTAGTAAAAACTAATTTTGAGGTGTATATAGAGAGGACTGTAGCAAGAAAAACTAAAAATATTATGTTGAAACAAATTATGGATAATCATGTAGAGGATTTTAAAAGAATTTTAGATTATAAGGATGAGCTTTTAAAAACCAATCCAGGTAGCACATGTGTAGTGAGGCTTAGTGAAAAAACTTTTGAAGGTGGAAGAAAATAGTTCCAATCATTTTACATATGTTTTTATGCTTTGAAGAAAGCATTCAAAGCTGGTGCCAGGAGATGTATTGGGTTTGATGGTTGTTTTTTGAAAGGTGTTTGTAAGGGTCAATTACATGTGGCTGTTTGTAAGGATAGAAATAATCAGATGCTACCACTAGCCTGGGCAGTGGTTGAAGTTGAAAACAAATTCACTTGGAGATGGTTTATTAGACTTGTGAAGAATGATCTTGAGCTGGGATATAGGTCTGAAGTGACTACTATTACTGATATGCAAAGGGTAACCTCATCTATTTTCTCTTATTCATTTTCTAAATTTTTTATTTTTTAACTATTTTATACTTATGTCAACTAATATATTTTATTTTTTCCAAGGGTCTTGATAGTGAAATTTCAGATTTACTGCCAAATGCAGAACAGAGAATATGTGCTAGATATGTTCTAGCCAACTGGTCTAAAGATTGGAGAGGTATTGAAAGAAAAAAACTATTTTTGAAAGTGTGCTAAGTCTACATATAAGAAAGAATTAAGAAAAAATTTGGATCGTATGGAGATGTTAGGTGATAAAATTTGTGAAGATCTTCTATGGTACAACATAGAAAGGTGGTCTAAGATTTACTTCAAATATCACAGTTGTTGTGATAGTGTTGACAACAACATGGCTGAAAGCTTCAACTCATTGATATTGGGGGCAAGATATAAAACTATCATATCAATTCTTGAGGAAATAAGAAAGGTGATGAGAAGAATAGGACAATTGAGACAGTTTTCTAAAACATGAATAACTAATCTCTAACGGCACTAAAAGTGTTGCAAGAGAACACATCAAAATCAGTGAGAGTAATCTTGAGTGGAATGGTGAATTTCATTTTGAGGTTAAGGAAAGATGGAGAAATACGTTTATAGTGAATTTTGAGGGATAATACTTGTACATGTAGGTCTTGGATGTTAAAAGGTATACCTTGTTGGCATGCCATAGTAACACTACATTTTAAAAAACTATAACTTATTAACTATATTGCACATTGGTATACTAAGGAAACTTACCTCAAGACCTATAGTTACTTCATTCAGCCTGTAACTAGTATGAAAATGTGGCCCAAGTCAACCAAACTTTCTGTTATGCCACCTACAATAAGAAAGCTTCCTGGTAGACCCAGTAAATCAAGAAGAAAAGAATAGAATAAAAACAAGACTGAAAAGTTATCAAAGACAGGTGTTGAGATGACCTGCAACACATGTCACAACAAGGGTCATAATAAGAGGGGTTGTCCATTGACTTCAAGTTCAACTAGAACTAGTGTGGGTTCTTCTTCTACAACACCAAGCACAAGTAGAGGAAGAGGAAGACCAAAAAGTTCTACAAAGATAAAATTTGACTTTTAATTTACTAGTATTTTAATTCTCTTATATTTTATTTCATTTTTTACCCTCATTGTATTTTTTCTTATGTGTTGTACGCTGCTGCAGCAGCAGCTACTACTGGTATAGGGAAAGGATCACCTGCAACAACTGCACCACAGAGGAAAAGGGACTGCAACTTATGCTATTGATAGTGATATTAGTATAAATAGAGGAGTTGATGTTGCAGTTATTGGAGGAGCTGGTAAAGGTGGAGGAGTTAATCCTGCAGTTGTTAGTGGAGTTGATAGAGGTAAAGAAGTTAATATTGCAATTGCTCGTGGATCTAGTAGAGGTAGAGGAGTTAATTTTGCTGTTGTTGGTTGTGCTGGTACAACAACAGGAGCTGCTGTTGTTTCTACTTCTAGTGATGGTGTCACTGGTGCTAGCAAAGGTAGAGGGGTAGCTTATAAAAGACCTAGGATGGTTGGAATGGGGGCGTTTCATATAGAGAGTGGTTTTAAAATCCTCAATGTAAGTTAAAATCTCTTGATTGTATTTGTCTAGTTTAAAGTGAATCTTTTTCAAGTATTAAGTTAAATTTGTTCTTTTTTATTTTTGTCAGCCTAGAATGCCTATGAACTCCTCTATAGTGACTGGACATCTTGAATATCACAAACCAACATCAGGTGTGAAATGGAAAGAAAAGAATGTTGTGACCCAACAAGGACTTTGTCACGACCCGAGACTACCCCCTAGTCGTAACACGATGCTTGAAACTACAAGTGACTCCAAGTTAACCCATAAACTGACATATTATTGAGCAACTGATTTAATATGTATATAAAAAACATAATTTACTGAGTGGAAGCATAATCATGAAAATTATGAATAAAGGTAATATTGATAAAGTTTACATCAAGATAAAACTGAAGAAAGAAACTTGAATTACATGACTGACACTGACTAACCATCTATGAAGCCTCTACTATGTTGTCTATAGATAGATGAGACTTGCCTCCAACTACCACTAATAAATACATATTGAAAAAAAATCAAAATACAACACTGTACAAGAACAAAAATTGACTGGAGTCCTCAAAATAAGAGAACTCATCACCTGCTGGCTGGAAGCTGCAAACTGTCTGATTATGTCATGTAGGCTACAACTGGTACCTACATTATAATTTAATGTATGACATAGACATATATGTGCATCAGTACTTTTGGAATGTACTAAGTAAGTGGGGGTGAATGTAATAAGCAAAACTGATTTCATACATAATCTTAAAACATGCATGTCAAGTGCAGATGGACTCACCAAGAGACTGAAATAAACTGAAAGCTGAAGCATCTTAAAACATGAGTAACAAATATGATCTGATAATCTGGTGAATCAATACACTTAGTTTCTTAAATCCTTAATTTTTTTAGAACAAGAAGAACTGAAGCTCGGAAATGGTAAACGTGACTATAGTATGAAAATCTTATGTAAAGTTGAATAGACTGTAAAACTGAACTGAGGGTAATGTATGGACACTGAGCATGAAAACACGAACATGTAATATTTGAGAATGCAAGACCAAACATAAATATGTTTCTGATATAATATATAATAAGAATGACTGAAATCTGTGAAACTAAATAACTGACAATCTGTACATTTGGTCAAACAAACCTGAACTGAAACACACTGAAGTACTGTACTGAGACTATGGGAGGTATCATGTAATCGACTTGCCCCAATCTAAGCTAATTGGGGTCCAACCTGTAACCCAATTGGAAGGGTGTCTGCAATACCCCGTATTTTCCCCAGCTTAAATTAGTTCATAGAATGTTAAGGGTGAGCTTTAATCGATACCAAATTCCCCCAATTCCGACACTCGGTGAAGAAGTTAGGGCATTTATAGCGAAGCAGTGTGCCAACTGGGTAGTCACTGCATCGCAGTGAAAGACAATTTCATAATTGTATTTTCCAGTGGACCTCCGCGATATTGGTGCATCCCGGAGAGGTACAATTTCCCATTTGTCAATTTGTAGTAGCCCAACGCGATAGTGGCGTGTCGCGTCAGAGGCCTAAATAGCATTCCAAAGGGGCACCGCGATGGTGGCGCATCGTGGAGAACGTCCAGTTCTCACTCATCCTTTT
The DNA here is from genome assembly GCA_030864215.1 of Capsicum pubescens. NCBI lineage: Eukaryota > Viridiplantae > Streptophyta > Magnoliopsida > Solanales > Solanaceae > Capsicum > Capsicum pubescens. The sequence continues at coordinate 276,662,312 of CM061542.1, forward strand.
CTAGTGAGCCACCATGATAGTGGCGCATCGCGGTGGCCTACCAGTTCGGAAAATATTATTTTTCTAGTTCCATTTAAAAATTAAAGGGGTATTTTGGTCAATCTCCAAGGCCCGAATTCGTCCAAAACAAGGAATTAAACATATTCAAGGCACTTTATGCCCAATTTCATCCATTCTCACTCAAAGAAAAATCCTAGAGCTCCAAAGCTTCTTCTCCAAGAAACTAAAATCCTCCATAGTTTCTCCAAGAAAGCTTAAAATTGAGGATTTCCAAGACAAGAAAATTAAGAACTCATCTCCAAGAACTCAAATAGGAATCCAAAATTAAAGGTTTTTTCATCTAATCATCTATCAAGGTATGTGGGTTTATGAACAAGGATCTCCTTCCATCCTTGTGCCCAAAACCAAATTTTAATTACAAATTCATATAATTTTGAATGAACATTCATGAGATTTGAATTAGGGTTCATACCCATTATTTCTCTTTCCAAGATTTTGAGATTTCAAGTGTTTTAGAAGATGAATTGCATGTCTATTTTCTTGCCTATTGCAGTAGTTTTCAAATTTTGATATGAATTATCATTGCTTTCATTATCAAGCATAATTATTATGATATTTTGATATGATTTTGATGCATGGGTTATTAAGCCCAAGTTTATATGTTGATATTTCAAGAAAGATGATGCTGTAAGCATCCAATGATCAGTTAATTTATAGATTCTCAGTAAAGCTTTGATTTTTTGATCCTCAGTTAGCTATGGAACCACTTTACAACTTTATTACAAATTACAAAATCCAGATCAGCTTTATTTACAAATTTAATCAGATAAATGCATAATTGGTTTTAGATAAACCCTTATGCTAGTTTTTAAAGTGAATTTCCAAAAGAATGAGCATACAGGTTTAAAGGGAGTAGTATTTAGCACCTAGCAGGAAGTGTGAAATTAGTGTGTTCTATCTTCACAGAACTGCATAGCCAACATAGGTACTAATTATCAGATTATTCTCATTCCAATATAGATGACAGATTTAGCTTGTGATTGATCACATGGATAGCAGGTTATACTCCCTGACAAGAGTATGATACATCTTCCCAACGTGAGGTTTCCTCCTTAGGAGGACAAGACGTTGGACTCCATGTTAGCTCACATGGTTTATGTCGGTTAAGAGAACCTCCCTGCTAGTTAAAGTAAAAGATTTATAGAAAAGCTTTTAGAAAAACGAAGTGTTAAGGCTCACGAATTCATTCAGATTATGCTTTACAGAAAGATATTTGCTACAGATTTCAGCTTTCAGATTTCAAATATAGACGTGAGTCCTTTTTACACTTAGACAACATGATTTATAGACAGAACATTAAGTACAACTTTTAGAACTAAATGTTATGACTCACTTGATTTATAAAGTATGATTTGCTATTCATGATTTCAGATTTTAGTATTTCAGATATTCCAGCTTATGTGAGTCATTTACATTTAGCATGCATTATTTTATAAATTATGATGATGATATGTTGTTTTACTTATGCATTTCACCCCATATACTCAGTACATCCTCAAAGTACTGATCCTCATATATATCTATGTGCTACATTATCTCATAATATAGGTGCAGGTGCTTAGTTTCAGCAGCGTGAGTAGTTGGAGCATCTCCATCTACATTCTACAGTTGCTGAGTTCTCATAGTTCGGGGCCTTTTTCATTAATATTTTGCAGCTTATTAATTTTACAAGATTCAATATTTCTCTTCAGACAGTTCGAGTTAGCTGGGGATTTGTCCCAGTGACTCTTTCGTTATTAGTAATAGAGGCTTGTCAGGTTCCTAGATATTATTCAGACTTACAGTATTGATCTTCAGACATTACTTTAGATTTATTCTCTGTTATTTTAGGCAATTTTTCGCATTTAGTATGGCTCTTATGTCTATGTTTCCTTTATTATGAGATTCAGACTTAGTAATAGGCAAACAGGGTTAGATTAAGGCTACTTGTAGTCTTGAACACCGTGTGATATCTCGGGACCCAGTTTTGGTGCGTTACAAACTTGGTATCAGAGACTAAGGTTTATAAGAGTCCTAGGGAGTCAGACAATCCACATTATGTAGATCTTAATCATGGGTGTGAAGCGCACCATATTTATGAGCAAGAGGCTATGGGGCATTCTTAGGAAATTATCTCTTTCTTTCATGATCTATCGTGCTTACAGTATCTCTATGTACTTTTAACTTATGCTCTTATGTGATAGTTGAATATGATAACCAGATAGTTTTAACTCATGCTCGTCGAGCTAACGCCCGCAAAAATGATATCCAGCCACTCTAGACCGTCTATCCTCTGAATGAGAATGTATCTCATTCTGAGTTTAGGACTTTCTTTCAGACATTGGCCCAATTTGTAACTGCTAATATTCAGGGCAACCGTCAAATTGTTGTACCACTTTGCAGAATAGGGATTTAGCAGCAGCTAGAATCAGAGATTTTATGAGAATGAATCCGCCAGAGTTTTTTAGGTTGAAAGCAAGTAAGGACCCACAACTTTATTTAGATGAGGTGAAGAAGATCACCCATATTATGCATGTTTCTGAAGAAGAGAGTATAGAGTTAGAATCCTATAGATTAAAGGATATAGCTTATAATTGGGTAATGATGTGGAAGAATGATAGAGGTGAGAATGTTGCTCCTATGAGTTGACAGGTATTTCAGGGTACCTTTTTAGACAAGTTCTTCCCATGTGATATAAGGAAAGATAAGATAGAAGAGTTTATGAACCTGAGGCAGGGCTCGATGACAGTGAAAGAGTACTGCCTTAAGTTCAATTAGTTGTCTAAGTATGCCCCTGATATGATGACTGATCCTAGAGAAGGTATGAGTAAGTTTATTACTGGAGTGTCTGGTTTAGTAGTCAAGGAGTGTAGGACTTCTATGCTTATTAGGGATATGGATCTTGCTAGATTGATGATTCATGCCCAGCATATTGAAGTAGAGAAGTTGAAGGTAAGAGAGAGAGGAAGTAAGAAGGCTAGAACAAGACAATTTGAGTATGGCCAGGCTAGGTTTCATGGGAGAAATCATTCGCACTTTCAAAATCGTTCATCTATGCCAGCACCATCTTCAGCTAGTGCCCTTATTCCCAGAGGTAGACAGGAGCAGTAGGGTAAGTCTTCTATGTCTAAATCCCAGAATAGTGTAAGTGGTAGGCCCAGTTATCCTCCATGTGCCAGGTATGGTAACAATCATCCTGGTGAGTGTTTAGCTGGACAGAAAGGTTGTTTAGGTTATGGTAAGTTGGGTCATAGGATTAGAGATTTTTTGCATACTAAGAAGGGAAGCAGATATGGTCGTCCTAGACTCAGGCTACTAGTGCACCAACTCCTTTAGGTTGCCCAGTCCCTCTTCAGGGAGAATCATCCAGTACCGGTGGTGGTCAGCGCCAGAATCAGTTTTATGCTTTACCATCTTGTCAGGAGCAGGAGGATTCACCAGATATTATTCTTGTTATGCTTTGTGTCTTTCATCTTGATGTTTATGTGATATTATACCCAGGGTCAAGTTTCTCTTATGTGACCCCGTTAGTTGCAGTAAATTTTGAAATATGTCCTGAAAAGATCCCTGAGCCTTTCTTGGTTTCTACCCTAGTGGGTGAGCCAGTTGTTGCCAAACAGATCTATAGAAAGCGTCCTATCACTGTCCTTCATAAAATCATGTTAGAAGATTTAATAGAGTTAGATATGGTTGACTTTGATCTTATTCTTGGTATGGATTGGCTCCATTCTTGTAATGCCTCCATAGATTGTCGCACCCGAGTGGTGAAGTTCTAGTTCCCAGATGAGCTAGTCTTTTAGTGGAGAAGTTGTTCAGTATCTCCAAAAAGTCATTTCATATCTTATCTTAAAGCAAGAAAGTTGATCTCCAAGGGGTGTATCTATCATCTGGTTCGATTCAAAGACACTAAGTCTGAGACTCCAATAGTTCAGTCAGTTAGTGTAGTCAATAAGTTTCCTGATATTTTTCCCAAAGATTTTCTAGGGGTACCTCCCAATAGGGAATTAGAATTTGGTATTGACCTTCTTCCAGATACTCAGCCCATCTCAATACCTCCATATCATATGGATCCCGCCGAGCTTAAGGAGTTGAAAGAGCAACTCAAAGATCTTTTAGATAAAGGTTTCATAAGGCCTAGTATTTCTCCATGGGGCGCTCCCGTTCTATTCGTGTGAAAGAAAGATGGTTCTTTGCGTATGTGCATTGACTATTATAAACTGAATAAAATTACAGTCAGAAACAAATATCCTATTCCTATAATTGATGACCTATTTGATCAACTCCAAGTTACAAGTTATTTCTCCAAGATAGACCTTAGATCTAGCTATCATTAGCTTAAAGTAAGGGAGTGTGATATTCCAAAGATAGCTTTCAGAACCTGTTATGGTCATTTTAAGTTTCTAGTTATGTCCTTCGGGCTAACCAATGCCCCAGCAGCCTTCATGGACTTGATGAACATAGTGTTCAAATAGTATCTGGACATTTTATCATAGTCTTTATCGATGATATTCTTTTCTACTCTCGTAGTGAGGATGATCATGCAGACCATCTTAGAATTGTGTTACAAACTCTTAGAGACCACCAGTTGTTCACTAAATGCAGCAAGTGTGAATTTTGGCTAAGATCAGTATCTTTCCTTGGTCATATTATTTCCAGTGAAGGTATTAGAGTTGATCCCCAAAAGACAGAAGCCATAAGAAATTTGCCTAGACCTATCTCTTCATCAGACATTAGGAGTTTCTTAGGTCTAAATAGTTATTATAGACATTTTGTTAAAGGTTTCTCGTTTATTGTGTATCCTATATCTAGATTGACCCAGAAGAAAGTTAAGTTTTCCGTGGTTGGATTCCTGTAAGAAGAGTTTTTAGGAGTTGAAGACCCAACTCACTTCAGCCCCAGTTTTAGCATTACCTGATGGTACAGATGGTTTTATGGTGTATTGTGATGCCTTTAGAGTTGGTCTGGATTGTGTTTTAATGAAGAGAGGTAAGGTCATGGCCTATGCCTCTAGACAGCTTAAGCCTCACGAAAAAAACTACCCTACCCATGATCTTGAATTAGCTGTTATTGTGTTTGCTTTGAAAATCTGGAGACATTATTTGTATGGGGTGCATGTTGATGTGTTCACGAATCAAAAAAGTTTATAGTATGTGATTACTCAGATAGATTTGAATATCCATCAGATGAGGTGGTTAGAGTTGTTGAAAATTTATGATATGAGTGTGTTGTATCATCCGGGCAAGGACAATGTAGTGGCAGATGCCCTTAGTATATTCTCCAAGGGCAGTGTTGCTCATATGGAGGATGATAAGAAGGATATAGTTCGAGAAGTTCATCGGTTAGATAGATTGGGTATAAGATTGGTTGATTCAGCTGAAGGGAATATTTGGGTTTAGAGTAGTTTCGAATCTTTTCTAATTTCAAAAGTGAAAGAGAAGCAAGATAAGGATTCTAGTTTGGTCAAACTGAAGGAGTCAGTTAAAGACCAAAGTGAAGAGGTTTTCTTCCAAGGGGGAGATAGTGTGTTAAGGAACTAGAATAGATTGTGTGTGCCATGGGTTGATCATTTGAAATAGCGTATTATGGCGAAAGCGCATGGTGCGCGTTATTCCATTCATCCAGGAGCCACCAAGATGTATCGCGACTTGCGAGAAATTTATTGGTGGAGTGGTATGAAGAGAGATATAGCAGAGTTAGTAGCAAAGTGTGCAACTTGTCAATAGGTTAAGGTAGAGCACCAAAGACCTAGTGGTACATTGCAAGAGTTTGGTATCCCCACTTAGAAGTGGGAAGAGGTGAATATGGACTTTGTGACTGGATTACCCCATTCGCGTTAGCATGATTTGATTTGGGTGATAGTAGACAGATTGACCTAGACAACGCATTTCTTACTAGTTCACACGTCTTACACAGCTGAAGATTATGCTAAGTTGTATATCAGGGAGTTAGTCAGATTACATGGTGTTCCTTTGTCCATCATCTCAGATCGGGGTACTCAGTTTACCTCTCAATTTTGGGAAGCCTTTCAGAAGGGCCTTGGTACCCAATTTCACCTTAGTTCAGTTTTTCATCCGCAGATAGATGGTCAGGAAGAGAGGACCATTCAGACTCTAGAGGACATGTTGAGGGCGTGTGTTCTTGATTTCAAAAGTAGTTGGGATGACCATTTTCCATTGATTGAGTTCGCTTATAATAATAGTTATCATGCTAGTATTCATATGGATCTGTTTAATGCTCTTTATGGGAGGAGATGTAGATCTCCGATTGGTTGGTTCGAAGTAGGTGAAGCCACTTTGATTGGGCCAGACATGGTGTTTGAAGCCATGGAAAAAGTTTGGTTGATTAGAGAAAGATTGAAAGCATCCCAGAGTTGTTAGAAATCTTATGCAGAGGTAAGAAAGAGAGATCTTGAGTTTGCGGTAGATGATCTTGTGTAGTTGAAAGTTTCACCCATAAAGGGGGTGAAGAGATTTGGTAAAAAGGGGAAGCTTAATCCACGATATGTAGGCCCCTTCTGGATTTTGAGTTGTGTCAGGAAGGTAGCGTGAGAGGTTGAGCTACCCATAGATTTATTCTCAGTTCATCGAGTATTCCATGTATCCTTGTTGAAGAAGTGCATGGATGATTCATCCATTATAGTTCCTCTAAAAAGTAAAGAGATTCATAATAGCCTTTCTTATGAAGAAGCCTCAGTAGAGATTCTTGATCATCAAATCCGTAGACTAAGGAACAAAGAAGTTCCCTTGGTCAAAGTTATGTGGAGAAATCAATCCATTGGGGGTTCTACTTGGGAAGCAGAAACATACATGTGTACCAAGTATCCTCATCGCTTCTCCACGAAATCAGATTCAATCGAAGGTAATAGTTTTCCTTCATTCAGTTCTTTCCATTTTCAGATTCAGCCATATAGCTATTTCCATAAGAATTCATGCACTGACAGATCAGTTCAGTAGCTAATTATATTTGAGATTTAGTCATACAGTTTATTTCAGTTGTGTATGATAGCTTATAGCTTCAGATTCCTTAGTATTTCAACTTAACCAGCCACATTCGAGGACAAATATTCCCAAGGGGGAGATATTGTAATACTCCTTATTTTTCCTAGCTTAAATTCATTTCTAGAATGTTAAGGGTGAGCTTCAAAAATGAATATCTTTTATTTCATATAGAATTTCCAGATTTAGACCTTCCACTGTGTGGTAAATTGAATAACCTTTCCATCGATACCAAATTCTCCCAATTCCGACACTAAGTGAAGAAGTTAGGTCATTTTTAGCAAATCAGTGTGCCAACTGGCCAGTCACCGCATCGCGGTGAAGGAAAATTTCATAATTGTTTTTTTGTAGTGGACCTTCGCGATATTGGGGCATCGCGGAGAGGTCCAATTTTCCATTTGTCAATTTCCAATAGCCCAACACGATAGTGGCGCATCGCGCCAATGGCCAAAATGGCATTCCAAAGGGGCACTGCGATGGTGGTGCATCACGGAGAACGTCCAGTTCTCACTCGTCCTTTTCCATTGAGCCACCATGATAGTATCGCATCACTGTGGACAACCAGTTCGGAAAATATTGATTTTTCAATTTCGTTTAAATATTAAAAGAGGTATTTTGGTCAATTCCATAGGCCCCAATTCATCCAAAACAAGGAATTAAACATATTCAAGGCACTTAATGCCCAATTTCATCCATTCTCTCTCAAAGCAAAACCCTAGAGCTCCAAATCTTCTTCTTCAAGAAATCAAAATCCTCCATAGTTTCTCCAAGAAAGCTTAAAATTGAGGATTTGCCAGACAAAATAATCAAGAACTCATCTCCAAAAATTCAAATAGGAATCCAAAATTCATGGTTTCGTCATTTAATCATCTATCAAGGTATGTGGGTTTATGAACAAGGATCTCCTTCCATCCTTGTGCCTAAAACCAAGTTTTAATTACAAATTCACATAATTTTGAATGAATATTCATGAGATTTGAATTAGGGTTCATACCCATTATTTCTCTTTGTAAGATTTTGAGATTTTAAGTGTTTTAGAAGATGAATTGCATGTCTATTTTTATAATTTTATGCCTATTGCAGTAATTTCCAGATTTTGAGTTGAATTATCATTGTTTTCATTATCAAGCATGATTATTATGATGTTTTGACATGAGTTTGATGCATGGGTTATTAAGCCCAAGTTTATATGTTGATATTTCAAGAAAGATGATGTTTTAAGCATCCTATGACCAGTTAATTTATAGATTCTCAGTAAAGTTTTGATCTTTTGATCCTCAGTTAGCTATGGAATCCACTTTACAGCTTTTTACAGATTACAAAATCCAGATCAGCTTTATTTACAAATTTAATCAGATAAATGCATAAGTAGTTTCAGATAAACCCTTATGCTAGTTTTTAAAGTGGATGTCCAACAGAATGAGAATACATATTTTAAGGGAGTAGTATTTAGCACCGAGTGGAAAGTGTGGGATTAGCGTGACCTATCTTTCACGAAACTGCATAGCCAACCTAGGAACAGATTATCAGATTATTCCCATTCCAATATGGATGACAAATTTAGCTTGTGATCGATCACATGGATAGCAGGTTATACTTCCTTGCAAGAGTATGACACCTGTTCCCAACATGGGATTTTCTCCTAAGGAGGACGAGACGTTGAACTCCATGTTAGCTCACATGGTTTATGTCGGTTAAGAGAACCTCCCTGCTAGTTAAAGTAAAAGATTTACAGAAAATCTTTTAGAAAAATGAAGTGTTAAGGCTCACGAATTCATTTAGATTATGCTTTACAGAAAGATATTTACTACAGATTTTAGCTTTCAGATTTCAGATATTGACGTGAGTCTTTTTTACACTTAGACAGTATGATTTACAGATAGAACATTAAGTACAACTTTTAGAACTAAATGTTATGACTCACTAGATTTATAAAGTATGATTTGCTATTCATGATTTCAGATTTTAGTATTTCAGATATTCCAGCTTATGTGAGTCATTTACATTTAGCATGCATTGTTTTATAAATTATGATAATAAGATGGTGTTTTACTTATGCATTTAACCCCCATATACTCAGTACATCCTCAATGTACTGATCCACATATACGTCTATGTACTACATTGTCTTATAATGTAGGTTCAGGTGCTCAGTATCAGCAACACGAGTAGTTCGAGCATCTCCATCTATATCCTACAGTTGGTGAGTCCACTTAGTTTAGGGACTTGTTCATTCAGATTTTGCAGTTTATTAGTTTTACATGATTCAGTATTTCTCTTCAGACAGTTCGAGTTAGTTGGTGGTTTATCCCAGTGACTCTCTCGTTATTAGTAGGTAAGGCTTGTCAGACTGCTAGATATTATTCAGACTTATAGTATTGATCTTCAGACATTACTTCAGATTCGTTCTCAGTTATTTCAGACAGTTTTCTGCATTTAGTATGGCTTTTATTTCTATGTTTTCTTTATTATGAGATTCAGACGTAGTAACAGGAAGACAGGGTTAGCTTAAGGTTGCTCGTAGTCTTGAGCAGAGTGTGATATTTTGGGACCAGGTTTTGGGGAGTTACAGTGTCAGTACCATGCCATGGGTACTAACATTTGGCAGACGATGTTGATCCACAAGGTTGATGTCCCGAAGGACTAAGGAGTCACCCTCTACTGGCAGTTGCTTTTATGAGTTATGTGTCAACCCTCAACTGGCAGGAAAGTATCTCAAACCTACGCTAGCTACGTAGTTCTGAAACTCAGGGATTGATATTAAGTGTCACACCATCTACTTGCAGGTGAACCCGCATCTCTGGGTTCGCTCGGTTTCAAATCCTATTCCCAACTGAAAGACACTAAAATACTAACTGATGCATGCACTGATAACTAATAACTGATAAGATCAGGTCATGGTATTCTGAAAATAATAGTGCACACGAATTCTGAGGTAATTATGAACATATAAATTGATAATTCTCAACATGATCATGGTGTTCTGAATATGACATTAAAACCGTGATTTGACTTACTTGTTACTTAAAAATAAAAATCATGTAAAATACATAGGTATCAGGTGTTCATAACCCGCCGGTACTGAATGATTATAAAGAAAATACGATATCAAACTTGAAATATTGTAGTATGTAATCATGGTTCGAAGATTCCAAAACATAGACATTTCTTCAAACATGTGAGAATCATGAACTTGAACATGAGAATGTCTTAAAATATGTAAAAACAACATAATTACATGGCTAAGTTCACAATTTGATATTATAACATGAAATTCACTTGGATATGGCATAAGAGATTGAAGCTTAAATAATGAGATAAACTTGACTTTTCATGGAATCATAAGTGGATGTGATTTGAGTTCAACTACCAAGGAAAAACATGAATTAAACTCATCTTGAATATATACAACTAGATCATAAAGAGGGAAACTCAAATTTTAATCCAAGAAAAGGTTTTTGGGCTTTATGGGTGAAAAGGACCCATGGATGAACACCCACATACCTTGATTGAACGAATTCTTGAAGAAACTTGAAATTGAAACTTGAATCCTAGAATTCTTGAGCAAGAGAGCTTGAATCTTGGGACTTTAATAATGAACTTGAGAGAGAAACTCTATTGTTGATGTTTTCGTGAAGATTCTTGAACTTGGAAGCTTGAATTCTTGGATTTCTTGGGGGAAAAGTTTGGATTTTTTTCTTGGGGATGAGGAGGGTTTACATAAGGATTTGATGAGGAAAAGTGGTCAAATAATGCCCTTTTGGTATTTTAATCTGTCACTTGGATGCTTAGGGGAAGGGGAAATGACTAAAATATCCTTTAACCTTGTATTTATGTCTAGACGCGGTAACTTAATCCTACATCACGGTGCTATCTCGGCAGCTTACTGGTTCTGACGAAAATGATCATAACTTTTCGCTCGGGTATCGAATTAAGGAAAAATTGGTATAGTTGGAAAGATAATTCAATTATTTATAATTTGGTGGGTCTTGATATGAAAAACTCCATACATATAAAAAGTTATACACGTTCAAAGTTGACACTTGTAGAATCGAATACCAAAATTTGGCCGAATCAAAGACTCTTAGCTCAACTTTGCTCTAAGTGATACCTATGAAGATTTTTCACCTCATAAGCACTTCACACACTAGGATAAATATCATGACACATGTATTCAAAGATAAATCGTAGGATTAGAATTTATACACGTAGAAATGATGGTTCGATTTTTAGCTCAAGAATGCAGGGTGTTACAGACTTGAAGACATGAGAGCACAAAAAAGGATGAGGACAAGGTGAAATGTTGCTGAAATGAATCATCTAAGCCAAACAAATTCAACAACATTACAGTAGAAGCCTTATAATAGTTTTCTCTTTGTGTATTGATGGAGTGTAATGAAATAGTAGTGATTTTAACTTAGCTAGTAGTTAAATTATAGTGACTTCAACTATGCAGCTGTGACTGCACTAATTTGACATGTTTGAAAATAATGATGCAGTTGGGACTGCATTTTTGGCTAATATTTATGTTGTAATATCAATAGTTGTGACTGCATTTTTGGCTAATGTTTCTATTGAAATATCAGCACCTCTGACTGCATTTTTATTATGTTGTGCGTGCAGTATTTTGATATTTTGCAGCTTCAAATTGCAATTTGTTGTTACACTTTTTTTTTTTTCTACTAAGGTTGTACACCATTACAAAAGATAAACAAAAATAATTCAAATGCAATCAATTTAACAACCTTTCTCATATATATATATATATATATATATATAAGAGAATTCAAATACAAAAGAGGTTGCACTACTCAACACAACAATTTGCAACATATCATCTAACAATAACAACCTAGTGCCAAGGTAACTTCATTGGACTTTTTTTCATATAGAGCATCCCAACCAAATAGCTTATAGATATTACTAATAGACAACAAAAAAACACAACAAAGAAGTGAGTATTCTTTCTAGTCCTCTCTTCAGCTATTCGTCTCTGCTTCTTCTCTTTCTCTTTGATCTTTCGAATCTCTTCTTCCAACTTCTCCAAATTCATATTAATCCCATTATGATCTTGTTTGGATTCTTTAGGCCTCTCAACTTCTTCTGAACCTTCCTCAGTTGGTTCAACCCAATTAATTTCTCAATTTCTCAATTTCATTGAAATGACAAGATTCAACTAAATTTTCAAGCTCGACTAGTTTCTCTATTTGTTTAGGAATCACACATTTGGACCTCGGATCAATGTCTTCTGTATCCTTCCAACACCAAAAGTCGCAAGATCTTGGATCCTTCAATGGTAACAAATAAAGAATGAATTAATCTCATTTCTCGTCTTTAATCAACTCTGTCGAAATAATAAGAGAAAATGCAAAATTTGATATTTATCCCATAATAAAGACATGCCCAATATCTTCTACCGGGAATTCTTGAAGTCCAAGATGTCTTCAAATGCAGTAAAATTTCGTGATTACAATGAACTTCTTGCTTCAAAGCAGAATCATTTTCTTCCATACAAAATTTACTCGGGTTAGCTGATGTCACTATTGTGTGCTACAAGAAATTCATTTCAACAAATAAGCTAAAATTCAGAAACAAAATTAAAGTAGAAGAAAAGGAGAGTAATTCCTAATAAAATGATAAATAAAGTAATGAATGAGATTATACCTTAATATGAGAAGGAGACGAAGCTAAAATCAATTCGAATTTATATTTTTTAATCTCAAATTTATGCGACTTTATACAAAAATTGAGAAAATGATTTTAATTTTGGCATCAATTTCATGAATTGAGCAAATTTTTTGATTGAAGAAGAAGAAGAAGAAGAAGAAGAAGAAGAAGAAGAAGAAGAAGAAGAAGAAGAAGAAGAAGAAGAAGAGAAGAAGAGGAGAAGAAGAGGAGGAGGAGGCTAGATTAGGGTTTTTAAAGAAAAAATTGAATATAACCGTTAGGGTCCTCAAAACGGGTATTTAAAAGAAATTTAATAGACAAAAATTATGTTTAACGTGCCCAACAACGATTGTTTACACGTGGGCTATTAAGGGGGTATTTTAATACACTTTAAAGATGTTGGGAGGGGAATAAATGAAAGTTTAGTTTAAGTGCTAAAGTAAGTTGAGCGGACAAGTTCAGAGGAAAAATTATGTCTTTTCTCTAAAAGAAATTACTATGGTTATGAGTTGCAAAAAGAAATAGAAAAATAAAAGACTATTAAGTCATACGAGACATTATATTATATCTTCCATTTCATATTAGTTATACACATTATTAAAATTAAGGCGGAACTCATCGACAGACACCTAAAGTTTCAATGTTCTTTCACTTTGGCGTCTAAAGTCGACATTATTCATTTTTGGCACCTCAACCAACATTTCAATGTGTCACTTTAACACTTTTTCCAAAATCAACGAACATATATGTTGCGCGTGTATTACATGCCTATGACGGGTAAAGGAATCAATTATACGAGGACATTTGTCATTTTTATCAAAATAATTTTTATATAATTAATTTAAATAAAAAATATTAATAACCTCACCCCCACCTATATCATCTTCCTCAATTACCCCACCCCACCCCATTTTCATCTTCCTCAACCACCCACCCCCAAATTTTTCTGCCGCCACCCACCCCAAAATTGTCTTCTCCCACCCTCCCCTCCCCTCTCCCACCCCTACCTCCTTTAAATTGTCTTCTCCAACCCACCAACCCCCTTTGAAACAGCCTCCTCCCCCAACCCCACCACCCATCTAAATCCAAATTTCATCCCAACCCTCGTCACCACAATCAGCCAACCTAATTTAGAGTTTTAAGTATAATTGTTGAGTATCTATTGAATATTAAACTATATAGACCATTATGTTGATCGACTTGTAGTGGTGTATAATTAAGATACTTTTGATAGATTATTAGACCATTCACGAGTAAAGAAATTCTCCGTTGCTACTTTAGTTTGGTGATTAATTAGTCTTGTGACTGAAGGTGGGGAGTAGGCAGGGGTGGGGGTGGGCATTGGTGAAGAGACGGAGGGTGGAGGTGGGGTGAGGGTGAGTGGGTGGGTGGGCTGGAGCAGATAGATTTGGGGGTGGAGGCGGGTGGGTGCACTGGAGAAGATAGATTGTGGAGGGGCAATTATAGTCATTTTTTTATATATAATTATTTGGGTTAAAAAAAAATTATATCAACTGAATTTTTATAAATTGTATGACAAGTTATTATTCAATCTTATAAATTATATTACTAGTAAAATCAATTTTATAAATTATTGACTAGTGAAATCTTTATTTTAAATTCAATTTAGTTATTATTCACCCAATTAAACAAATTAAATTGAATATTATTTGCAAACTTGATTCATATGAGAGAAGACGAACTCCTAAATATGTATCTAATTTTTAAATCTCTTTCAATAATTTTCACCATTAAATAAGTTTAAGATTGATAAAAATGGTGGATAAAAATGAAGAAGAAGGTATAAATTAATTTTCACCATTAAATAACTTTAAGATTGATAAAATTAGTGGATAAAAATGAAGAAGAAGGTATAAATTAATGGGAGTGAGTTAATATATTGCTTGTGGGCCAACTTGTACGCCACATCAGCCAAAAAATACCTTCCACGCGCCTTCAGACAAATTACTACACGCACCATACCAGTTGTGCAAAAGGTGCCAAAATGATACAGTTGAACGTTAGTTGAGGTGCTTAAAATGAACAACATCAACTTTAGATGTCAAAGTGAAAGATCGCTGAAAGTTTAGGTGTCTGTCGATGAGTTCCGCCTAAAATTAATTACTTCAAATTACTTGTCAATTTATAAAGACGAAAAGGTCTGTGAGTTGGAAGAGTTCAGAGAAAGTTGGATCCGGTAAGGCTTACTTCGATAATGAAGGATTTTTCAAGCGATTGATATGCATAGTTGCAAACCAGACCCTGCAAAAGCAAATGTCTTCGAAACTATTCTGAAGTTGATGATTATTCTAGGCAAAACCCATACGCAGCCCCCTTAAGTACGCATCATTTTTCACTTAGACACCTCAAGTGGACATTGTTCCATTTTGACACCTCAAGCGGCCTTCAAGTGTGTCACTTTGACACGTTTTGATGAATCGGCAAAATAATTTTAGTGCGTGAAACACACTATCCTCGGAGGTGGAAAGTGACGAATAAAATGCGGACACGTGTCATTTTTGTCTAAAAAATTTATAAATAATTAATTTTAAATAAAAATACCCAAATAATTTATAAATAATTAATTTAATTAAAAAATACCCCCTCCCCCTAACCTACCCACCCCACCAACCTTCTTCTTCAAACACCCCACCCACCCATCCGCCACCCCACCCACCCCACCAGTTCACCCACCCACCCTCCACCCCTACCCCACCAGTCTTCTTCTTAAAACACCCCACCCACCCTTCACCCCCTACCCCACGCACCCCGCTAATATTTTCTTCAAACACTCCACTCACCCCGCCACTCTTCTTCCCCTCTTTATTTTCTTCAAAGACCCCACATCCCCTCCCCACCCCCGCACCCCAGTCATCTTTAATTTTTTTCATCGATTTTGCTTCGATTTTTAATTTTTCTTCACTGATTTTAGTTGATTTTTAGATTTTCTTCATGAATTTAGCTTCATTTTTTTTTTTCAGATTTGCTTCATCTATTTTGCTTCAATTTTTAGTTTTTTTAATTGATTTTGTTTGATTTTAATTTTTCTTCTTGAATTTAGCTTTATTTTTAAAAAAATTTCATCAATTTTGCTTCGATTTTCAATTTTTTTTCATTGATTTTTCTTGATTTTTATGCTTCAATTTTAAATTTTTTATTGATTTTGTTTAAATTCAATTTTTCTTCACTGATTTAGCTTTATTTTTCAATTTTTCTTCATCGATTTTGTTTGATTTCTAGTTTTTCTTCGTTGATGTTGCTTATTTTTTATTTTTCTTCATCGATTTTGCCCTTAATGATTAAAAAAAAGGTGCTTATTATTTAATTTTCACGAACCTTTAAATGCGTATATAAATTTCTCTCAATAATTCTTACCATTGAATAAATTAAGATTGACAAAAATAACGGATAAAAATGTGAAGGAAGTATAAATTAATGGGCGTTGAGTTAATATATTATTTTTGGCAAGACAAACTCCTAAATATGTATCTAATTTTTAAATCTCTCCCAATAATTTCACCATTAAATAAGCTTAAAATTGACAAAAATGATGGATAAAAATAAGAAAAAAGGTATAAATTAATGAAAATGAGTTAATATATTGTTGGTGGGCCAAATTGGACACCACATCAGCCAAAAAATGGCTTTCACGCGCCTTCATGGAGGTGCAATACACGCACCTGGTCAACTCAGCAAAAGGTGCCAAAATGATACACTTTATGGCTACTTGAGGTGCCAAAATGAAACAATGTCCACTTAAGGTGTCTAAGTGAAAAATAACGCATACTTAAGGGGGCTGCGTATGGATTTTGCCATTATTCTATTAAATTCACTATCCATTATGGCTTGATACATACAAATAACGGACGAGCCGATTTATCAAGAGAGAATTAGATAACAAAAAATTCATTTTATTCTTTACAATTAACTCTTTTTTGAAAGAGTAAATAAGTTTGTAAAATTTCAAAAGAAAAAAAAAAACTTAAAGAGATAAATTAGTATGATTATCTTTTTTATTACGATTTTTAAAGATATAAATAAAAAAATGAACGATTAATATGAAACTAAAGGAGCATTAGTTGAAATTTTATTTGACTAGATCTGTGATTGTTCCCTTCAATGGCTACTTTTGTAGCATCTCAGGTGTTACTCATGTTGTTATATGACTAAAATTTTCGCTGGAAATTTTTAATTAAGGATATAAAGATGAGATAGGAGTCTTATTAGGATAAAATATGGGGAAATTTTAAGATCTTAAAATTGGATATTGCAAAGATTACAATAACAACATCAGTAATAATAATAACATATTTAATATAGTCTAATAATTTGATCCGAAGAGGATGAGATGTACGCCAATTTAATTGTGTTATCTTTTTAAAGTAAAAAGACTATTTTCAATAACTTCCTCAATTTTCTCAAAATATCATTTGAAAAAAACACAAAACTAAAAAAATTATGATGGAAAATATTGCAAAGATTAGTTAGAAATAATTGTAGCTCTAGTTAGAACGACTAGTTTTATAGGTATATCAGAATTTCTTTTGTTTTGTTTTTTCCATAAATCAATATTCAAAAAGCACATACCTTTAGGGGTCGTTTGGTAGAGTGTATAAAAATAATACAAAATATGATGTACTAATAATATTTGTATTAACAATATTTGTGTTAGCTATACTTGCATTAGTTATGCTTATATTTTTCTTATGCATTGTTTGATTCGATGTATTAAAAATAACATGAATTACATAATTTCAAAAGAAAAAAAAAATTCTACATAACACCGTCAATATATATGTTAAAAAGGATGCGGAAAAAAAATTTGAGGGATAATAGTGTCTTTAAGCATGTTAATGCATGCATTAGATCCATTGCATTATTAATGCCATGGATTTCGAGGTATTAGTAATACACACCTCAATACACAATAGAGTGTATAACTAATGCAAGCATTAGTGATACATAGGATAAAAAGATATACCAAACAAGGTACTACTAATACACATTAAACTAATGTATGCATTAACTTTCTAATACACTCTACCAAACGATCCCTTAATAACCATGTGAGCCCCAGACAATAATCCAAATATATAAATTATTTGTTAGCCTTAATTTAGAGACAGAGTTAAAATTTTAATTTTATCAGTTCAAAATTTAGATTGACATTTCAAATGATAATTACTGAGTATTAAATTGTGTATTTATGCATAATTAATATATTTTTTCAATACAAATATAATGTGTAACTAAAGCCTACTCAATTCAATCAAGTTTGTATTCAAGTTCTTAGCTTCGCCTTTGTTGACTGATTGGTATCTTAATTTAAAGGTTCTGAAAATATCGAGTAGGGCGGATGGCGTACTTCACTGAGCTATTGGTCGTCAAGCTATCATCGATTCAACTTTTTCGGAGTGGGCTTTTTTCATTTGACTATTTTTTTTTTATGAGGGAGGGAGAGAGCGAATTCACCTAAAAGCTAACGGAAGCTTAAAAATATTTGATGGCTGATTTAAAAAAAAAAATAAAAAATTGTGTATTACGAAATTATCAAGACTAATAATAAAAAGAAGTTAGTATTCTATATTGATTCAAATGGTGATAACTGAGTTTCTAAATTGATAATTTTTATGTAATTAATGATTTTTTTAATATAAATTCACTATTTAGATGAATTCTTCTTAATTTAGCTGAACTCACGACTTTTGATGGGTGTTAATCCGCAGTTCGGGGCTGTGCTAAGGGCCCGGGCTCAGATCTAGGAAAAAATAGATTGGCGGCCCCTGCCGGGCTATGGAACGGATTTGGATAGTCCGGCGGGACCGCTGAGGCCATTTTGCAAGTTAAACGGACTAAACGGCGCAAACGGATAGATTTTGACGATTTTTGATGAGCGTTAGCCCACGATTTGTGAAATAGGTCCGGAATCCAAATTTAAGTCTGGACAAGAATCGACCAACGGCCCTTCGACGGACATATCTGAACTTTTAGTTCCGCCCCTACTTACTGCTAGATTAATTTGTCCACTGAAAAAACATCAAATGACACCATTGCAGGCTTTGCTGGATGCCCCCGCTAATGAAATATCTCATTTAACTCTCTGATATCCCACCCACCCCCTCCAAGAATTATTGTAGTAATAGATAATTGATGATTATTCACCTTTTACTTTATTATGTTTAATTTATTCAATTTATATTGAATTATATTGAATCAAAGTTAAGGTGTGTAAATGATTTTTTTTTAATAAGCTTGGATGCCAAGATATATATTTTGCCTGATTATTAATCGTATATTTCACTATTTAATTACCAACAGTTTATGTTGAGTTTGTTGTTTGATATTTATATTAAACTGTAATATAAGTTAAAAATCAGTTCAAATATAATATACTTTCTACATATAAGGACTTAATTGAAGCTACAATGTGTCTTAATCTTATTTTCATAGTATTAGTTTCACTTTTATAAGAGTTACGTGTAATACTGTAATTGGTTTCTAAATGAGCTAATTAATAACATAAACTTGGGGTGAGTATAGGGTGTGTTTGGCATGAAGGAATATATTTTCCTAAAATATATTTTCATGAAAAATAAGTTTTTTTCTTATTTATTTTCTTATGTTTGGTTGGTGAGTGGAAAATATTGTTCGAAAAATATTTTTTAGTGTTTGTTTTCAGAAAATACATTTTAGTGTTTAGCAAAAGAGTAGAAAATCTTTTTTAGAAAAATAATTTTTGACCTTGGAAAATACATTTTTTTATGGTGTGTTCGGTATGTAGGAGAAAAATATTTTCTAGAAAAATAATTTATTTCTTACTTATATTCTTGTATTCATTACGCAAGTAGGAAAATGCTTTTAAAAGTATTTGTATATATTTAATAAAAAATAATGAGAACGAATAGGGTAAGAAGCGTGGGAGTAAGAAAAAAGTTTTAAAACTTTTCTAAAAACTAAATTTAAATAATTGATTTATTTTATTTTTGGAGGGAGGGGCGGTCAAAATAGGTGGTAGGGGTGGAGTAAAAAAAGTTTTTAAATTTTTTTTTGAAAAAACAAATTAGAAGATTTTTTTTTAGAGGGGTGGGGGGGAGGAATAGTATGTTGACAGAGGAACCTTCGAGAAGTTTTAGAGAGAGAAACATTAAAATGTTGAGATATTCGTGAGAGTGAAAATCAGAAGAATGAATAAATTGTCTATTACAAGTTGCGTAGATTATGTATATAAAAGTAATGGACAAGTAATGGACTATACAACTGGGCCTGACCTGATACAAACATGTACATAAATAACCAATAAAGGGTTGGCCCAAGTCTAATCTGGACTAGTAGGAAGTAGTAGTCCAACATCCCCCCTCAAGTTGAGGGAGGAAGCACTCCTAACTTGCGCAATAAACCACGATGAACGGTGCCTGACAAAGCCTTAGTGAAAATATCCACAAGCTAAGTGGAGGAAAAAGTATGAATCAAGTGTATAAGACCTTCAACCAACTTGGTTCGAACCAGATGACAATCCAATTCGATATGTTTGGTGCGCTCATGAAAGACAGGATTACGAGCAATATGGATGGCTGCCTGGCTATCACAATATAAAGGAATAGGGAAAGAACAAGAAACCCCGAGATCAATAAGCAACCTGGATAACCAAATAAGATCAGTGATAGCTTTGCTCATGGCTCGATACTCAACTTCGGACGAAAACATGGAAACTACTTGTTATTTTTTAGCCTTCTAACCCACAAGAATACCACCTAATAACACACAATACCCAGTAACAAATCTCCAAGAGTCGGGACAGGCCGCCCAATCACTATCACAATAGGCTGTAAGAGACAGACTAGGGTTGTTATTGAAAAAAATACCAAGCTGGAATGTACCCTTCAAGTAGTGCAAAAGATGAAGTGCGGCATCCATATGAGGAACACAAGGGTGTTATATTTATTGACTCAGCTTCTGGACAGCAAAACAAATATCAGGTCTGGTATTTTTGAGAAAATTGAGTTTCCCAACCAAAGATTTGTAAGTTTTAGCTTTAGGGAAAGGGGTATCAACATTAGCATGGAGTTTGGCAGTAATGTCAAGAGGACAGGTGACAAAGGTGACCTCAGAGCAATGAAATTCAGAGAGAAGATTGTGGAGAAACTTCCTCTGATGAAGTAGCACACCAGAAGTTGAGTGGAAGACCTCAATACCCAAGAAATAATTCAAAATACCCAAGTCTTTAATTTTGAACTGATCATTAAGGAATGTTTTGAATGCATCAATCTCAGAGAAATCACAGCCAGTTAGAATTATGTCATCAACATATACAGACAAAATAACCAAAGACTTCACAGAACCTCTAATAAAGAGGGAATAATCATTTAAGGAAGGAACATAACCCCTAAAAGACAAGGCATATGACAACTTGGCATACCATTGCCTAGAAGCCTGCCTTAGTCCATAGAGGAAGTTTTGTAACTTGCAAACAAGAGGAGCAGTAGAATGAGAAGAAAATCCAGGAAGAGAATAACCAGGGGGTAATTTCACAAACACCTCTTCATCTAAGTCCCCATGTAAAAAAGCATTGTTCACATCTTATTGAAACATTGACCAATGTTTCTTAACAACAATAGCAAAAAGAGTTTTAACAGTGGAGAGTTTCACCACAGGGGAAAAAGTTTCATGGAAATCTACCCCTTCAACCTGAGTGTCCCCCCTTACAACTAATCGAGCTTTGTATCTTTCCACTTGACCATCAGCTTTATATTTAACCTTATAGATCCATTTGCAGCCAATGGGCTTCTTTCCAGATGGAAGCTCAACCACAGACCAAGTGTGATTGGTTTCCAAGGCTTCAAATTCCTTTGACATGGTTGTTTGCCATTCAGGTATAGTAGCAACCTGAGAATAAGTATGAGGTTCAAAAATAGAGTTTGCACAAGAAGTGGATATAGAGGTGAGAGAAGAAGAAGTAGAAGGTAAGGAACACTGAAAATCCTATAAATAACTAGGAGGGTTGTGAGACCTAGAAGATCTCCTCAAAGAAGGAGCAGGTGCAAAAGCAAGACCAGCAACAGGACAAGAATCTGGACTAGTAGAAATAGTAGTAGGGAGAGAAGGAGTAGAGTGGAAAGGGTAGGTAGCAGGTGGGTAATGGTCAATATTAGGAGAAATAGATGACAAGGGAAACAAAGGGGAATCGGGAGATGGAGAGGAAGAATAAAAAGGGAAGATATGTTCCAAAAAAATGACATCTCTGGAAATAAAAGTCAATTTAGAGAGAAGATTATAAAGCTTGTAACCCTTCTTGGCAAATGGGTAACCTAAGAATACACAAGGGACAAACCTGGATCAAACTTATGCGTGTGTACCTTGGGAATAGAAGTGTAGCAGAGATAACCAAAAGTTCTGAGGTGGGAATAGTTGGGGAAAGCACCATAAAGCATTTCAAAAGGGGTTTTATTTTGGAGTAGAGGAGTGGGAAATCTATTGATAAGGTATGTAGCAGTTAAGATTCAATCACCCCAAAAGGATATGGGTAAATAGGACTGAAATAAGAGAGCCCTGACAGTCTTTAGAAGGTGCCTATGCTTTCTTTCGACCACCCCATTTTTGTGAGAAGTGCGAGGACAAAAAGTTTGGTGGATTATGCCATGAGCTTGGAAAAAGTAACACTAGCAGAACTAGAACCTAAATCAAGAGCATTATCGCTCCTCACAGTTTGTACCATAGTATGAAATTGAGTTTGAACTATGGCAACAAAGGCTTTGAGCAAATAAAAAGCATTGCTCTTGGCACCCATCAAGTGAGTCCAAGTGTCTCTAGAAAAATCATTAACAATTATGAGGAAGTATCTGACACTATTAGTGGTAGAAGAATAATAAGGTCCCCAAGAATCAACATGTATAAGTTGAAATGGGGAAGTAGATAAAGTGGTGCTAGTAGGGAAAGGTAGTCTGGTTTGCCTGGCCAAGGGACATATGGAACAAGGAAAAGATTATGAATAAGAAAGAGAAGAATTAATTGCACTTATGCCTTTCATCCTAGAAAATGGTATGTGACCAAGTCTAAAATGCCAAAGTACATCCATTTTATTCAATTTGTCAGCAATACATTTAGGTACATTAGAAAATAAAAAAGAAAAAGATGAAACAGAGGTACAAGCAATAGGTGCAACATCACTAATAGAAACAACAGTAGAAGGTGTGACATATGAAGGAAGTGAAGGTTGAAAGGAGGTGTCTAGCTTGTACAGACCATTACCTAGTCTACCAAGAACCAGTGGCTTGTTCTGCAAAGGGTCTTGAAACAGACACACAGTACCAGTAAACTGAGCAATACCATTAAATTTAGAAACTAACTGACACATAGAAATAAGATTATATTGAAAAGTGGGAACATAAAGAACGTTATGGAGAATCAAGTTAGGTGACAAGGTTAGAGAACCAGTGTTGGTGACCTTAACCTTATAACCATTTAGCAATGACACAAGACATGGGGTAGAAAGGGGTTTGATATTAAAACAAATGATAATTAAGAAGTTATTTGATCAGATTCCCCAGAATCAATAATGCAGTCTGAGGTAGTAACTTGGGAAAATAAACAAGGTTTGAGCAGTACATTATGAGTGATCGATCTACCTGCAAAGTTGGCAGATGCCATGAGAGATTTAGGAGATGGGGATGATGATGATAAAGCTATGCTCATGCTGGACTTCAAGAGTAGGTCCTGCAATTGTGATTCTTCAGCCTTTGAAAAAATAGAAAAAGGTTGGCCCAAATCATCAGGATAGGGCATAGGGTGTTCCAACGAGTAGTCTGAGACAGTATTAGCAGCCCCCTTTCTTGGAACAGACCCTTTGGTAAATTGGTAGTCAGGCAAAACTCCCCATAATCTGTGGCATTTTTCAACAACATGCCCTGATCTCTTGTAATATTTGCAAAACAGGGATGAAGTGGATGCTGATTTAGGGACTGATCTGGATGAATTAGAATTGAACCTAGGTATGTAATATTGTCTATCAGTCTACATTCTTTTAGGTAGATAGTACTGGTGTTTATAAGTAGGAGGTGCTTTAAAAATGTGAGTGTGAGAGGTTTCATGGAAAGAGGATGATTCGGAAGGAAACTGAGAAGTAACGTAAACTTTTCTTTATTTCTCATCACTTAGGAGAATGTTGTATACATAATCTATAAAGGGAAGAGGCCTCATTATCAAGATGTTACTCCGAACTTGAATGTAGACCTCATTAAGACCCATAAGGAGTTGATACACCTTTTGATCATTTTCAGACTGAATTCCCCCAGCACAACTACACTTAACAGTGGATATAGAAGAAAGCTCATCCCATAGTTTTTTAATTTTGGTAAAATAAGATGCAATTTCCATTGCACATTGAGAAATGTGAGCTAAATCCTTGTGTAACTCAAAAACTCTAACACCATCAGTTGTTCCATACCTAGCTTTGAGTTCTTTCCAAATGTCCTTGGCTAATTCAGAGTAAACAACTGACCTACGGATGTCTTTAGTGACCGAGTTGGACAACCATGCCACAACAAGGTCATTACACCTCTGCCATTAGAGATAAAGAGGTGAGGTCACACTCGAAATATCAGTAGTACCGTGAATAAAATCGAGTTTGTTTCTAATTGATAGGGCAACTAAAATATATCTATGCCAACTTCTACAACATGTGCCATCAAATAACTCAAAGACTAATAAAACTCTTAACAAAACTGAGATATGTCCATAATACGGGTGACAGGGATGAGTGTAATCATCAGGAACAAAATATGAGTTGTTGAAGTGCTCTCAGGTGAAGTACTCTCAGGTGTAGCTATATTAAAATAAGAACCACAATCATAGATATGAAAACCTTAGATATCGAGAACAACAGTAGAGGCAAGGAACAAGAATACCAATCTCTTTGTAACTGAAAGAGGCACAGCTTTCAAAGTAAAAGTAGATGAAAAAAAGCGAACTTCGGTGACCTTCCAAAAAAGAAACGAAGTTCGATGACCTTCTAAAAAAGGAACGACTGATGCCGTCAAAACTAAGATGAGCATACTCCGAAAACCAAAAATTCCAGCGAGAAGATGAGACTACGAACCACCGCACTCAAGAAAAGTATGCGATTAACAACAAAAATGTCCCAAAATCAGAGAAATCACTGGATCTAATACCATGTTGACAGTGGAACCTTTGAGAATCTTTAAAGAGAGAAATATTGAAATGTTGAGATATTATTGAGAGTGAAAATTAGAAGAATGAATAAATTATCTATTACAAGTTGCGTAGATTATGTATATACAAGTAATGAACAAGTACTGGACCATACAACTGGGTCTGATCCGATACAAATATGTACATAAATAACCAACAAAGGGTTGGTCCAAGTCTAATCTGGACTAGTAAGAAGTAGTAGTCCAACATAGTAAGGGGTGGGGATCGAGGGTGAGGGTGGCGTAAAAAGAAATTTAATTTTTTTTAAAGACAAATTTTAAATAATTCTTTTTGGGAGGGGGGAGGGGGGCAAGATAAAGTTTGAATTCTTTTAAAAAGAATAAATAAATATTTTTTTTGGAGGGGGTGGTAGGGGTGGGGGAGGCGTAGGGGTAGGGGATGAGGTAAAAAAAGATTGAAATATTTTTTTTTATGGGGTGGTAGGGGATTGGGGGTTCGGGTAGGGGTGGGTGATTTTGAGAGTTGTATAAACATTTCAACTTGAAAGAGAGTTTTGAAAAATATTTTTCTTACTTTTTGATGGAAAGTCATTTTCCTTAAATTTGAGGAAAATAAGTTGATTTGAAAAATATTTTTCAAAACATTTAAGCTAACCAAATATGAGAAAATTGAAAAACATTATTAAACACACTTGAGTGTAATTATAGGTTCATTCAAACTGAATAGCTTTAGCCCCAACAAAACGTATACAGTTTGAATTATTAAATAAGAATAATAATTGATTCCATACTTAGTAAATCAAAATGAGTTATGATAGAACCCAAATTTTAATCCAAAATTTTTAAATTTTGGATTCATTCCTTTTATACTAAAATAAATTATAATATACATTTGAATTATAGTGAAACTATCAGTTACCCAGCTAACTAAACCAAAATTCGACCCAGCTACAAATTGGTGTCAAGATCAGGTTGATTGTCGAGGTTAGGATCGGGTCGTAGGATAGAGTCTCGAGGTCGGAAAGGCTGGGGTTAGATTCTAAATTCGATGTCAAGCGACGTGTCGAGTTCTAAATTAGGCCCGGACATGAATCTGAGCTCGACATTATTATATTTGCTTAGATTATATTAAAATGTCTTTAAATTAATATTTTTTTTACTAATTGAATATCAGAAAAGAGAAAGAAAATCATTTAATTTTTTGTTTAAAATTTTAGAAAAACATTTTTCTTTCATACTAAACACACCATTTGTTAAAAGTAAGGCTGTCAAATAGGTCGGGTTGACCCGGCCCGGTCCACTTAGCAAATCCGACCCGGTCAGCCCACGAGTTGTAGGGTATCGGATCCCGGACTGGGTTATTTTTGGTTTTGGGCCTGATTAATCCGGCTCGAACCAAACCCGATCCAGGCCTGCCGGTTAACCGGCTCGGATATTTTAAAAAAAAAAAATTGATTTTGCCCATTGGGCCCAACGGCTATATTATCGTTTGGGCCCTAAAAACGGTTAATTGGCCATTTTTATTTTTAAAAAATTCAACCAAAATATTTTTTTAAACCCAAAAAAATTTCTATAAATACCCTACACTTTCAAATCATTTTCCACACAATATTTATTTTCTCAAATCTCATTCTCTCTCAAATCTCAATTCTCAAATATTCTATATATTTTCTAAAGTGTTCACTTTAAGTTTTTAATTTTGCGATTACAAAGTACAAGTGGAAGTTCCTAAAGTCGGAACCTTCGGATACTTCCAAAATTTAGTATTGTCGTTCCATCTCTTACTTTTAATTTTTAACTAGTGTATTAATTTTTGAATATTTAATTTTATTATATTTGTGTATTTAAATTTTTTTAGTTTATTTTATATTATGGATAAATTAAGAAACCTCACCACTAAAGGTGATAAAAAAATTTGTTCCGAAAGTGGTAGTGGTAGTAAAAAGTGAATTACTAGCGGTAGAGGTACTTCAAGTAGTAGATATACCTGTGTGCCTCCGCCTTCGGTACCGCTTAGTCAACCTTTTGAGGAAGAAATAGGTGTAGGTGCTCACGATATGGATTATGTAGAAGCTCAAAAAAATTACGGTATAGAGAAAATGAAGTAGAAGCAGTAAATTTAGATGAAGATAATAAAAATATTGGTGAGACACCCGCAGTAGGAAATCCTAACGTTAGATCTAAATCGGTTAATCTCCATTTCCGTCCTCCCCGTGCCCAAAGAACTCGTAAAACAATTAGTATTGCATGAAAATTTTTTGAACGTATATCAGATATTGAGGTGTAATGCAATATTTGTCAACAAATATATAAGCAAAAAAAAGGAGGCAAACAAGGGGTACGGGTACGTTAATGAGACATATAAGTGATAATCATGATAGAAAGTTAAAACTTACACAAGATGGTGCGGATGTTGGTGGGCCAACACAAACTAGAATGGACCCAGCAACCGGTCAGGTAATGAAAAAGTATAATAAATTAAGGGACTGGAAAAAAAATAGCTAAAATGATAGTCGTGGGTTGTTTGCCTTTTAGTTTTCCTTCTTCTGATGCCTTTATTCATTATATTCAAGCAATTTATAATTCTATGGAGAAAATGGTCTGTTACCCCCCCCCCCCCCAACCTTTACCTCAAATCTCAACTACACACTCAACCTTTAAAGGTGACCTATTACCCCCCTGAACTATTTTAAAGTGGAATTATTATCTCCCTGAACTATTTTAAAGTGGAATTATTAAACCCCCAAAACTGACAACCAATCATTGCAAATATGGTGTGATGCACGCGCCGCCACGTCATTTCCACGTCATTTTTTATTTTTTTACTCTAAAAAAATAATAATTTAACATTATTATTTCCCAATTATTATTTTTCTTTCTTCTTCTTCTTCTTCTTCTTCAATTCTTCTTCTTTATTTCTTCTTCTTCTTCAATGGCACCCAAGAACCCATCAATGGCAATTATTATTTTTCTTTCTTCTTCTTCAATTCTTCTTCTTCATTTCTTTTTTTTTCAGTTCTTCTTCTTCAATTCTTCTTCTTCTTCTTCTTCTTCTTCTTCTTCAATGGCATCCAAGAACTCATCAATGGCATTTCTTCATCAATAGCATCCAAGAACTCATCAATGGCATTCAAGATTAATTTATCATCTTCATCATCTCCTCATTCAAGAATTCAAGTTCTTAAATTTTTCAAGTTAATTTGGGTTCAATGGCATTTCTTCTTTAATAGCATCCAAGAACTAATCAATGGCATTCAAGATTAATTTATCATCTTCCTCATTCAATAATTCAAGTTCTTAATTTTTTTCAAGTTTTTTGAATCGAAGTTCTTAGTTCAAGTGAGAACTCATTAATGGCATTTATTCTTCTTCTTCAATGACATCCAAGAACTTGAATTATGTGAGAATGTTGAATCAAAAAAGTCGAATGCCATTGATTACGTGAAGATGAATCGAATGGTTAATCAACGTGTTGAATCAAAATGTTGAATCGAATTACGTGAATTCATCAAAAACAAAAAGTCAACAGAATTTTAAATTTTCCGGCGCCGTCACTGTTCATCGGAATTTCACCATTGAAGCTGCACCATTGAAGGCATTGAAGAAGAAGAATAGAAGAAGAAGAAGAAAAAGAAGAAGAAGGAGAAGAAGAAGCCATTGAAGAAGAGGAATAGAAGAAGAAGCCAATATTTATTAAGAAAAAATAATTATTATTAAAAATAATGATGTGGCAATAAAAAAATAATAATTTTAAAGTAAAAAAAAGTCAACTGACGCGCCTATGGGCGCGTGTAGTCACGTCCAGTGATACGTCAGCAACTGAGGGGTAATAAATTCAGTAAAAATAAGTTCAGGGGGGTAATAGGTCACATTAAAAGTTTGAGTGTGTAGTTGGGATTTCGACTAAAGGTTGGGGGGTAACAAACCATTTTCTCTAATTCTATGTTTAATGGTATTCCTAGAAGTACTTGTAGGGCCGATATTTTTAGACTTCATTCACAATATTATTTTTATTTATCAACATTGTTAAAAAATATTCAACGTAGAATGTCCCTAACTTCTGATCTTGATCGTGTTGTAAATAAAAATTATTATTTAACCATTACTTGTCACTGGATAGATAATAATTTTGTTATGCAAAAACGTATTCTTGCTTTTTTATATGATGAAGATCGTAAACATACTAGAGATTTTATTGTTGATTCGATTGCTAAAGTTTCAGAATTTTACGTTATTGAAAAAAATAAAATCTTATGTATTCTTTTGATAATGCTTCTAACAACAATACTGCTATAACAAAGTTAAAATCTAAGTTATCTCCGTCGTTACCTGAAATTTTTCATGTTAAGTGTGCTTGTCATATATATAATTTAATTGTAAAAGATGGTCTTGAGTTTTTTTAGCTTTATATTAAAAAAATTTGACTTGCCGTTGGTTTTATTCAAGGAAATAATCATAGAATAAGAATTAGAGACTTTAAACTTAAATGTGAACAAAATGGAATTGCACCGATATTGATGCCTGAAGAATGTGATACTAGATGGAATGCTACGTATGATTTTTTAAAAAACTTGTTATAAATATAGAGGCAGGAGGAAGATGTGGTGGTGAAGTTGAATTTCCAGGATGTTTGTAAGAGGGATAGTTTTAAGTATCTTGGGTCTTTGATTCATGGGAATGGTGAGATAGATGAGGTTGTCTCTAACCGTATTGAAGAAGGTTGGATGAAGTGAAGGCTCGCCTCGGGAGTGTTGTTTGATAAGAAGGTCCCAGTTAAGCTTAAAGGCAAATTCTACAGAGGCATTCCGGCCAGCTATACTCTATGGAGAAGAGTGTTGGCCAGTCAAGAACTCCCACATTCAAAGATGAAGGTGGAAAAAATGAGAATGTTGCGTTGGATGTGTGGACTTACTAGAGGAGATAGAGTTAGGAATGAGACAGTCTAGGAGAAGGTGGGAGTAGCTTTGGTGGAGGACAAGATCCGAGAAAGAAGGTTGAGATGGTTTGGGCATGTGATAAGGAGAGGCACGGATGCCCCAGTTCGTAGGTGTGAGAGGCTAGCGTTGGATGGCTTCAGGAGGAGGAGAGTTAGGCCAAAGAAGTACCGGAGGGAAGTGATTAGACATGATATGGAGCAGCTTCAAATTACTAAGGACATAACCCTAGATAGGAAGGTGTAGAGGTCGCGGATAAGGGTAGAAGGATAGGTTGTGTGCATGGGTTGTAGCTAGTAGTTAAAAGATCCCTGGTATAGCTAGGTTACTAATCCTAGGACTGTGTCCATAGGTAAGATCTCCTAGTCATGAGGGTTTGTGATCCGGGACAAATGGCCATCTTATCTTTTGATGACATCTTTAGAGGCCAACACATAGAGGCTCAAGACTTGGTCACCTCGAAGATACAAGAACATGCATGGAGGACCCATTTTGAGCATACCATTAAATAAACCCATGTGTGGAAGATTACGTGGGGGTGGAAGATTACGTGGGGGCTTACATTTGATGCCAATTCGAGACTACAAGTTTTGAAGTGTGACCCCATGGTTGTGAAGCATTAAAGAAGTACCCTTCATTAAGGGTATTTTGGGGTTTCCACATGTTAAAGAAACAATCCATGACTTCCCCTTTCCTTAAGGGTATTTTGATCCATTATACTATGTAATAAGTTAGGCTATATATAGTCTCTTATTAGGTCTTTTCTCTGGGGTTTATGAATGATGATATTTTGAAACATTGAAAATACTCTCTCTTGAGAGTATACCACCTTAGTATAGTCTTAGTTAGGACTTGGAAAAGTCATCCTTAGTAAAGGGCTTGGAAAAGCCAATATTATTCTTTTCTTGGAAACGGTGGATCTTGAGGTGAGTCGATTACCTTGGCGGTCACCGTAAGAGTGTGTTTTTTATTATTACATTCTTTAGAGGTTAATTTTGGAATATACTTGGTTCTTAATCTTGTAATAATCTTGGTCTCACTATCTATCATTTCATTATTTTGCAAATCTGTGTGCTTTTGTGTTTGTCATCTTGTATCCCTTTGTGTTGCTTGTTCTTCGCACATTTTGTGGACTGTTTTGCCATCTTGGTGGACTGATTTGTATCATTTGGTATCATAGACATCATTTATTTCATTTCCACGAGATCAATCTTGGGTTTGTTCACTCAAAAATAAAAAAAAAGTGTTGAAAAGCTAAAAAAAACTCAAAAATAGTAATCTGTCCACGTTTTTGTGTTTAGGCCAAAATTTGAAGCCTAATTTTCTTGTGATTTTTGTGTGTTTTGTGTGTTCTATTGTTAGATCTTTGTTTACTAACATTAGAAGAGGTGCCCAAGGTCAAAAATCTCACAAAAAAAAGTTATTCTACGGGTTTGGTGTCTTGGCCGAAGTGTTGTTGTTGTTTGGCCGAGTTTGTGTCTAGATTTAGGTGTTGTTTTGATTATATTTGTTGTTTCTTGTGTTGGTTTTCTTTATCTCTAACACTACTTGAGTCTAACCCAAGTTCTTGAGCTAAAAAAAAAAATAAAAGTTGTTATGGGAAGAGTGGATGGTTTTGTTGTTGTTGAAGTTCTTGTGTTGTGTTGAATAAGTCTTGTAAAAGGTTGTTTTTTGATCCAAATTCAAAGAGAAGAGAGTGTGGGTTCTTGTTAGTCTTGAAACAACTTTCAAGGCATTACCAAAGAGGAAAAGAACAAAAAGACCTCCCAAAAGTCTTCATACCAAAAGGGAGTAAGTTCATTTTTCTAGACAAGCCAAAAGAGGGAAGGGGACAAGACCTCTAAAAGGTTGTCTTGCCAAAAAGGTGAAAGTTGGCCAAGGTTTGAATTCTTAATAAAAAAAAGACTTAAAGTCTTGTTTGTTAACCTACCAAAACCGAAATTCCCCCTATCTTTGTGAAATTTGAACAACCAAAATTGTGGAACAAAATTTTTCAACTTCAACAATATTTTTGTCCATCGACCAATAGTCGAGTGCCACATCATCAATAGCTCAAGAACGTTGGAATTCCTAGTTTCTCTTTTTTTTATTCAATTGGTTTCCATTTGGTTGGTTCTCATACTAATTAGCAAATGAGTAAATACCTACTGGATTGTAGATTAGTTTTTTAGTACATTTTTTTCGTGTTAAGCGTTGTATTGTGTGCCTTTCTCTTTTATAAGACTTAGTATTTTCTTTGGTCTAAGTTCGAACATCATTTCTTGAGTCGATCAAATAAGAATCCATTCCGGCCGCCAAGTAGAATTGACATCCTATTGACTACCGGAGTATAAGCAACTTTCAATATCTGCCGCTCCAATTGTGAGAATCACAAAAGTGGGTGTATACGAGTGTTGGTGAGGAGCTTTTACTACTAATCTTGTTTGTTCATTATATAGGTACAAAGGTGATATACGGGGAACATGTCTTCGATAGACGGGGATTATTGTGACTACAACATGGGAGACTATGATTGTAGTGAGGGATTTTATGGGTATGAAGTTGAGGGAGATTGTGGAGGCTATGAAAATAGCCATGATCAAAACTTGGGCAGATTTGAGAGTTACGGTTTTGAGGGAGAAAATGAGGTGAATGAAGTGCTTAGTGCT
Source organism: Capsicum pubescens (assembly GCA_030864215.1). Lineage (NCBI taxonomy): Eukaryota > Viridiplantae > Streptophyta > Magnoliopsida > Solanales > Solanaceae > Capsicum > Capsicum pubescens. The sequence goes on from CM061542.1 coordinate 276,694,759, forward strand.
TATGGTGAACTTGGAGATGATGTAGGGCCTCGTGATGAATCTTATTATGACATTGAGGCATGTGAGGAGTCTTACACTTCTCACCCCGAACCTAGATTTGGTGTTAGGTATAACCCTTTCATTCGCAAAGCTTATGAGAGCTATGATGAGAGTACACGTGAGGAGTGTGAAGATTCATATCCTCTACCTTATAGTACTTCTTATCAAGGTTGATATAGTGTGAATGGTTATACTAGCTCTAGTGAAGGTTGTCCAACGAGAAGAAAAGGGTATGCATCTCCAAAATCGAGAGGTACTCGTGTGCCTTACAATGTTGATCCGAGAAGGAGTGTACACTCCGGAAAGGTGACCATTTGTGGGATACCGGGATGCCTCGTTGTGTTAAATGATAGGTACTATAGAAACTACATCCTTTCATCCATGGTTGACTACTTGGGGTTGTTTCGCAAGCCTTTACTTGTTCCATACTTCTTGAACGGGTTTAAGGTTACCAAGAGGGTCAAAGTTGTCTTCTCCCAATTTGAATATCATGAGGAGGTATGGTGCGATATTCTTCCATTGACATACGGTCCTGTATGCTTAGGTGTCGATTGGTTTGCACAACATAGAGTTCCAAATATGCAAAATTGGCCTAATGTTGTAAGAGACCGGTGGGGAAATCACCTCGTGACATACATGTTGCCCGAGCCGCAAAGAGAAGTGAATACTTACTCCAATCTGAATGCTTATGAGAGACAAAAGATTGAGAGAAGTAAGAGTGTGTAAGATGGTAATCCGAGAGTGGAAAAAGAAGAGGTTGTGTGGAGTGAAGTGAGGGGATTGCCACCAAACCGAGCTAACATTGTTTGTCCTTCTATTTCTAAGGACCTTTGTGTAGGTACCGACATGGAAAGTGAAGGAGAGTAATGCCGAAGTGAAATTGTTGCCCAAGCTTGTGGAGGACCTTCACAACACAGCAAAGGAGAGTCGACTCAAGAACTTCAAGGTAAAATAGCTAATTCTTACACTTTTGTGCATGTGAATGATAATTGTGTGGCTAGTAGCCCATTGAGTGTGAGTAGTAGCTTACTTATTTGTGAGTCTAATGATTCTTTGCCTTTTATTGATGATGTACATGTTGTGAGTGTGGATACACTAGTTGATCCTATTAATGACCAAATTGACTCTTCTTGTAAGATCAATTTATGTCCACCTAGTGTTGAAGCCTATATGTTGAACAAAAGTACATCATCTTGTGTAATTGGTGTTGATCAACCTATTTGTGAAAAATTTTCACCACTGAAGTATGTGTGTGATGTGATTAATCAAACTCAAGTGAGTGAAGTATTTGAAAAAGTTGGTCAACAAAAGGGGAGTGAACCCGAGAGTTATTCTTGGGACAATTTTGTGCTTGAAACCACTTTGAAACTTGATATTGATCTCTTAGAGAGTGAGGAACTTACTTGTTCCAAATCTGCCCGTGGGTTGGATCATGCACTCTTTAGGTATAATGTCTTGTTTGAAAATGATATAAACACTCCTAATGAGCTTAGTGGTGAAAAAATGGTATAGATTACCTTGGAGGCTATAGCCTATATGTTAACCCACTATGGTATGACAACATTCCTCCTAAAGATGGAAATCTCTTCTTGAAAGATGAGAGTACTCTTAAGGGTAAGGAATGTGTAGTCTTGGAAGTTACTCCTTCTACTTTGTGTGACTTTATTGTTGAGACTACTCATGGTGATGATTGAAAAACTAGTAGTGAGTACACACATGAGGGTACCTTAGTAGAAGTCAACTTGAGTGATACTTTTCTCTACTCTATATTTTCTTTTGATGATATGTATGCTATTGTAGAGAGTATGTCATTTAGTTTGGATGGAGACCACGAGAAAAGGGAGTGTTGTCTAGACCCGTGTCTATGGCCACTCTTCCCGTTTGACCCCGGTGCCAAATATGGAAATGGTGATGTTGGTGCAACCAACTTGTTGCTTGGTCTACATGACAAGCAAAGTGTCACTCTTGGTGAATCCCATAACCAAATTCTTCGTACATCTTTCATTGAGTTTTTAATATTTTATTCAAAAAATCCTTAGTTATATTGCAAATATGTGCAACCTTGGCATGTTGAGATGATTTTTTGTGCTAACCCTAACCCTCATGCGATAAGGAGTTTGTATTTTATTTGTCCTCTTTTCAGTTTTGCATGGTTTAGATTTGAGGTTGAATCCTTTTCAAGAAGGGGAGGATGATATAGGACAAATGGTCATCTTATCTTTTGATGACATCTTTAGAGGACAACACATAGAGGCTCAAGACTTGGTCACCTTGAGGATACGAGAACATGCATGGAGGACCCATTTTGAGCATACCATTAAACAAACCCGTGTGTGGAAGATTGCGTGGGGGCTTACATTTGATGCCAATTTGAGACTACAAGTTTTGAAGTGTGACCCCATGGTTGTGAAGCATTAAAGAAGCACCCTTCATTAAGGGTATTTTGAGGTTTGCACATGTTAAAGAAACAACCCATGAACTCTCATTTCCTTAAGGGTATTTTGGTTCATTATACTATGTAATATGTTAGGCTATATATAGTCTCTTATTAGGTCTTTTCTCTGGAGTTTATGAATGATGATATTTTAAAATATTGAAAATCCTCTCTCTTGAGAGTAGACCACCTTAGTATAGTCTTAGTTAGGACTTGGAAAAGTCATCCTTAGTATAGGGCTTGGAAAAGCCAATATTATTTTTGCTTGGAAACGGTGGATCTTGAGGTGAGTTGATTACCTTGGTGGTCACCGTAAGAGTGTGGTTTTGATTATTACATTCATTAGGGGTTAATGTTGAAATATACTTGGCTCTTAATCTTGTAATAATCTTGGTCTCACTATCTATCCTTTCAATATTTTGCAAATTCGTGTGTTTTTGTATTTGTCATCTTGTATCCCTTTGTGTTGCTTGTTCTTCTCATGTTTTGTGGAATGTTTTGTCATCTTAGTGGACTGATTTGTATCAGTTTGGGTGTGGAGGGTGTCTCTAGCCTGTGAGTGTCTGTTACTACTAGGTGGGTGTCGTTTTTCGAATGCCCTATTTCTTATCTCTTATTGCACATTGCACTTGGTTACCTTATCTCATACTGCTTTGATTTATATGTATGTCTTAATCCTTTTTATGTGATTCCATCCATCTTGCTTCATGTTTCATTACGCTTTTGTTTATTATTCCTTATCTTGAGCCGGGGGTCTATCGAAAATAGCTTCTCTACTTCTTTGGAGGTAGCGGTATAGACTGCGTACACTTTACCCTCCCCAGACCCCCACTTTGTGGGAATACACTGGGTGTGTTGTTGTTATTGTTGTTGTTATTATAAATATAGAGTTCCTATTACAGTATATTTTAACCAACATTGTGGTTCGTTTACTGATTATGCCCACTGCATGCTACATGATTCTGATTGGGCTGTAATTAATGATCTTGTTAAGTTTTTTACAAAAAATTATATAGCTACGGTTAAATTTTTCGGTGATTATTATTCTACTGTTTGTAATATTTTGGCATATATAGTCGATATTTCTGGTTTGCTCAAAGAATATAAAAATAAAGAAGGTTACAAAAAAGTTGTTGGTGCTATTATTGCTAAATTTAAAAAATATTTTTTTCCGATTCTCCTTATCTTCTTGGTTGGTGCTATGCTAAATCCGTGCATGAAATATACTACTATGTGCCACTTTGGTGCTCTTATTTATGCTAACTTAGAGATAAATACAAACAATGATTCTAATGATGAAGAACAAGAACCTAATTCGTGAACGGCTAAGGGTGATGCGAACACTTACATAGATAAATTATATAATCACTATGTTGATTTACTTGATTTAGCTGTACCTACAAATATCACTCCAACGGTCGCTCCTCATCCTCCCGAGGAGCCTTCATCTTCTAAAAGGTCGGCACATAGTGGTTTTCCTGATTACTTTTATGATTTAAATTGTTGGAACAATGTTGAGGAGGGAGCTTACACATCAACTTATCGAGAAGAGCTGAAGTATTATCTCTGAACACGGATAGAGGATCGCAAAAGATAGATCAACGCGTTGGATTGGTGGGGGAATAATGAAACACAATATCATGTGCTTTTAAGATTATCCAGAGATATATTGAATGTTCCAATGTCAACTGTTGCATCGGAGAATGCTTTTAGTCAGGGACGATAGCAGCTTGGAGACAACCGATATTCATTGGGAAGCAATGCAATGAATGTTCTCGTTTGCCTTAGAGATTATATTAGAGAGGAACGAAGAAATCAAGGAATGGAAGCGGAGCCGAACGACGAGCAGAGACTTTAAGAAATTATGACTTCACGGGAGAACTCAGCAAAATAAAGTTCAATGCACGGTTTTACCCCCGTTGACTTTGACTATCCTATGCAAGTTCCCGTTAATATTAACATGAATGAGTCGAAAAAAATGATGCAAAATTTATAGATTTTTCATCCATGTAAATTATAAATTTTGGATCATTTTGCAATCAATAAAATTCAGCATTCATTCACTCCTTAGTCCTTACTTTGTATTTTTTTCCATTTAATGATATAAATTGAATTTCTAGTTTAAATTAAATACTTAGTTTTAATATATTACTAATTTACTATAAAGTATTATTAATTTATTATATTAAGTAGCATATGTTTTATTTAAAGAATTACATATATTTTATATGTGTACGTATATATTGAATGGTACGTATATATATATGTATATATTTTCTAAAGCAGTATATATTTAACGTATGCATGTGTATATGTTTTATAAATTAGTATATGACTATATATAAAGTAGTATGTATATATTGCAGTATATTTGATTTAAAATAGTATGTATATATTGAATGGTACGTATATATGTGTATATATCTTCTATGGTAGTATATATTAAACGTATACATATATATATGTTTTATAAATTAGTATATAACTATATATAGTGTGTGTGTATATATTGTAGTATATATATTGTAGTATATTTTATTTAAAATAGTATGTATATATTGAATGATACGTATATATGTGTATATATCTTCTATGGTAGTATATATTAAACGTATACATGTGTATGTGTTTTATAAATTAGTATATAACTATATATATATAGTGTGTGTGTATATTGTAGTATATATATTGTAGTATATTTTATTTAAAATAGTATGTATATATTGAATGGTACGTATATATGTGTATATATCTTCTATGATAGTATATATTAAACGTATACATGTGTATATGTTTTATAAATTAGTATATAACTATATATATATATAGTGTGTGTGTATATTGTAGTATATATATTATAGTATATTTTATTTAAAATAGTATGTATATATTGAATGGTACGTATATATGTGTATATATCTTCTGTGGTAGTATATATTAAACGTACACATGTGTACATGTTTTATAAATTAGTATATAACTATATATATATATATATATAGTGTGTGTGTGTGTGTGTGTATTGTAGTATATTTTATTTAAAATAGTATGTATATATTGAATGGTACGTATATATGTGTATATATCTTCTAGGGTAGTATATATTAAACGTATACATGTGTATATGTTTTATAAATTAGTATATAACTATATATAAAGTAGTATGTATACATTGTAGTATATATATTGTAGTATATTTTATTTAAAATAGTATGTATATATTGAATGGTACGTATATATGTGTATATATCTTCTATGGTAGTATATATTAAACGTATACATGTGTATATGTTTTATAAATTAGTATATAACTATATATTAAGTAGTATGTATATATTGTAGTATATATATTGTAGTATATTTTATTTAAAATAGTATGTATATATTGAATGGTACGTATATATGTGTATATATCTTCTATGGTAGTATTTATTAAACGTATACATGTGTATGTGTTTTATAAATTAGTATAGAACTATATATATATAGTGTGTGTGTATATATTGTAGTATATTTTATTTAAAATAGTATGTATATATTGAATGGGACGTATATATGTGTATATATCTTCTATGGTAGTATATATTACATGTGTAATTGTGTATATGTATTGTGTATATATATTTTTAAAATAGTAATGTAGTATATACTATATATATAGTGTATATCTATTGTTTAACGTATTTAAAATGTATATAGGTGGGTATATATAGTGTATATTGGAGAATTTTTTAATTATTTTTTATTTTTTATCGGATTTTAATCGGTTTTGACCGGGTTTAGGTGGGTTTGACCGGGTTGGATTAAGTGGGACGGTTCAGAGTTGTTTTAAAAAAATTTACTGTTGAGCCCGGAACTGGACCGGACCGTTTAACCAAGCCCGGATCCGGACTGGCCCATTAACCGGATAAAATTCACGGGCCGATTCCGGGTTGACCTAGCCCGGCCCACTTAACACCCTTATGTCGAAGTGCATAAAATGAAATAATGGACATAAGATTATAGGGTTGGCAATGGGGCGGTGCAAGTGCGGGTCTTTTCTTAGACCGCGAATTTAAGAATCACCTCGTCTTGCATAACCTTTTAATCCGCATAAACCCTCCCGATATGATAAGAACCAAATTTTAACTTGTTTATTTATAACCAAATACTGAAGGAGGTAAAAAAAATGAAAAATTAAGTCTAAAGGGGTCATAGGATGACAACAGTATACCTAGTTTAATTTCACAGTGGTCGGAGTTTCGATAATTTAATTTTATTGCAGTTTTATCTTTATATTATGAAGATAGAAACTCAAGAAAGCATATCGAAATCAATAAAAAAAAATATATACGGTAATAGAGAAATCATGCAGAAACTAATAGAGAATAAACTCGCAACATAATTTAAATGTATAAGTGATAATTTTAGGATAATTCAGACATGTTTTTATGTCTTGTCCAAAAATTAACCTCACAACATCATTAATTACTTTGTATATTTGCAATAATAATATACAAAAGAGAACAAACCAAAGCTAGTGGCACTGACAACTCCACGATTTTTCTCTTGTTGTGCCAACAACCTCAGAGAAATTTGAGTAAGTGTTTGTGAGAATGTCTTTAATTAGCTATTTCTTGGTCAGACATAAATACAATGGCCCAACAATGTATATTCACCTCAACATTGATTAAAGCTATTAACTTTCAACTTGACAATAGGATGGTGTGGTGGGACTAAATGTGTCCTTTTGCACTAATTTAATTGTCCTTTGGTGAACAACTTCCTAATTGTGTCCATGTGACCTTGAAAAGTTTCCCCATAAAGGTAGGGTAACGTTCACGTATATTGTACTCTCTTCAGTTCTTACTTATGAAATTACGTATACTAAATATGTTGTTATGGTTGTGACTTTGAAAAGATTCCCCCTAAAGGTAGGGTAACGTTCACGTATATTGTACTCTCTTCAGTTCTTACTTATGAAATTACGTACACTAAATAAGTTGTTATGGTTGTGACTTTGAAAAGATTCCCCCTAAAGGTAGGGTAACGTTCACGAATATTGTACTCTCTTCAGTTATTACTTATGAAATTATGTACACTGAATATGTTGTTATAGTCGTGACTTTGAAAAGTTTCCCTCTAAAGGTAGGGCAACGTTCACGAATATTGTACTCTCTTCAGTTATTACTTATGAAATTACGTATACTAAATATGTTGTTATGGTTGTGACTTTGAAAAGATTCCTACCTTTAATGAAATTACGTATACTAAATATGTTGTTATGGTTGTGACTTTGAAAAGATTCCCCCTAAAGGTAGGGTAACGTTCACGTATATTGTACTCTCTTCAGTTCTTACTTATGAAATTACGTATACTAAATATGTTGTTATGGTTGTGACTTTGAAAAGATTCCCCCTAAAGGTAGGGTAACGTTCACGAATATTGTACTCTCTTCAGTTATTACTTATGAAATTATGTACACTGAATATGTTGTTATGGTCGTGACTTTGAAAAGTTTCCCTCTAAAGGTAGGGCAACGTTCACGTACTTGTACTCTTTTCAATTCTTACTTGTGAAATTACGTGCGTTGAATATATTGTTGTTGTAACTTTGAAATGTTCATTTGCAACTATAAGTTTTTGAACAAGATTGTGATAGAAAAGGAGGTCGATTTTGATATCTCACCCTTGATATCTACGATTGGTTGAAGGTATTTTGAAGGATAGATCGAGATCAGATCAGAATAAATTCATCTCTGGTAGCAAAAGGGCTTCTTTGATCAAGAAATGCACATATTTCTTTTCTTATTCACCCCTCTTTTTTTTTTGAATTTGAAATCACGATTTTATTATAACCCTAAATTAAAGACTATTGAAATGGTTAATTGAAGGCAAACTACAACAAATTAAACCTATCACATTGAAAAAGTAGGTCATTGGACATTTGGGCTATCTTTTTTTTTTCTTTTAATTTTAGAGACACAAAGTCCGGGGATTTATTTTTTTTCAAATAATAAGGCGATGGATCAACCATGTAATCAAATGAAATTGGAACATACTTCCCATCTCTTCTCGAGCCTTTACAGTCCAGGCACAACAACGCAATTATCAGGGGATGCTTTATTAATGTCAATGTTCAATGTATTTGAATTTCCTAACACTAAGTTGTTATCAAAATTAATTTTGTGCCATTTCAACAACCATTTAATAGGGGAGAAATAAAGTTTTAAAGCCAAGATGACCCAATTGCTGACTGCACATGCACAATTGATGTTGCAAATGTGGTCCTTCAATGCGTTGATCACATGCTTTGGGGGAATTTTTTTTATATAAAGGATCAGATCGAATTTAATATATACTCTTACAAAAAATTGACGTTTTTTTTATATTTGAAAATTTTTAAATTAAAATTTTTTTAATTCCTAATGATTTTCAAGCTATAGGCATATAAGATTTTTTACCTAGAAATGCAGAATTGTAAGTTTTGTACATGTCAGCGGTATGTTTTTACCATAATTGTATATATCTTGTTGGAAAAAAAATTACTAACACTAACATATTTCGTGAAATTCCACAAACAGAGTTTGGGAAGGATATGTACACAGACCTTATTATCACTACCTCATAGAGGTACGGAGGTTATTTTTGAAAAACTCTTGGCTCAAACGTAGCAATTTCAAGTATAAAGAAGAAGAGAACAGTGAAGGAAACATAATATATATAATTAACGAGGTAAGCAGTACTACAAAGCCTACAAGAAAAGAATAATAACAACAAAAAAATGATACAATAATTGAAACACAATAAACACTATGAAAAGCAAGAACTATAAAAATACGATTAGTACAATGTAACGACAAATACCAACTAGCCTACACCCTCGAAAAACAAGACAATACTCCACTACCTACTAACTTTCTTCATACGCGTCCTCCACACCCTCTTATTCAAGATCATATACTCGATAATTTGATTGTTCCGTTAAAGCGAATTAATTTTGCATCTAAGTAAAAGCCCATAGAAAATAAGAGTTGTTCTTTCTCTCAATAGAGAAGAATTAATTTTTTAGGTCACTTACCATCTTTCTTTTAATTTTATGTTTTTTTTTTTTACAAAAAATCCTATTTTTATGTACACGCCACTTACAATTTTTCTTTTAGTTTCATGTTTCTTTTTACAACAAAATCTTCATTTTTATGTATTAAAAATTTTAAAAATATCATTTTCTTTTATTCATTTTATATATATAAGTAGCCAACAGATTTTAATTCCTCCCAACCCACTGATTATTTTTACCTGCACAATTTTTTTAAAGATTTGTGGTCCAATATACACTTAAAAACATCCAGTTCAGCTAAAGTGGTAACAGGCCTATAGAGTTGTGTCCACTAAATATTAATTCCATATATAGGACTTAATGAACTTGTACAGTCCATTAATTACTTTCTGAATGAACTGAATAAATAACATATGATATCAACAGGTATTTTCTTCAGAATATTCCAACATCTAGTCTTATATATAGTTGGCATTTGTTCTGTATCTTTAGTAATTATGTGTGTGTCCAAAACCATATAACAGTAAATCAAAATCTATTTTATAATCGAGAGAACAAAACGATCGTTTTAATAAAAATGTAGAATTCAGTAATTAAAAACCGAGGCAATGCATGCCTCTATATCCCAAGTCGAGCAAGCAACGATGATTAGGGGTGTTCATGGTTCGATATATTTAGATCAACTTTTAATTAAAATCAAAATCAAATCAATTTAATTAATTTTTAAAATTTTAAAATCAAACCAAACCAAATAAAATAAAAATCATCTATTTGGTTATTATCGATTTTTGTTTGGTTTGGTTTGGTTTGGTTTTTCAATTTTTAACTAGCTAATAATAAATTGATAATGATAAAATAATGGAAACATGAGCTAACTATTTCAATTGAACAATAACAATAGAGTCAACAAATTTCTATTTATTATTGCAATATGAATATATATGAATCTTCTAGTATTTTTTAATACTATTCCAATGTTCTAACATGTTTAAGTCGCATAACTATAGTGGTTTACTTTATATCACATGTCAAACATTCACAAAACTAAGATACAACTTTAAATAGAATGATTAGCCCTACAAAAATCAAAGGGACAAGAAATTAAAGAATAGATGGATTTCTTACCAAAGAAAATTAAAGATCGATAATATACCACACAACTTATAGATTAGAGTTGGATTTGGACACATTCTTTTAACAAATGAAACTTAAAATTCATTCTTTTAACAAATGAAACTTAAAAGTCTTATAGTACATGTGAAAGAAGTAGACTAAAAACAAATGAATGATTAAAAGATATAAAATATTTATAATTACTTATGAAAAATTAATACCACAAACTCAAATAATTATAGTAAAATTTATGTATATAACTTATTTATTCAGTTTGGTTATGTATTCGCTTCTTTTTTATAAAATTATTACCAAATTAAATATTGACGTTTTTTTAAATTTAAAATCAAACTAAACTAAATTTTGGATCTTTTAATCAGTTTGGTTGGATTATTGGTCGATTTGATTTTCAACCAAATCATGAACACCCCTAACGACGATGCAAATTTTGTGTTCTTCTTAATCCTTTGAAAGCTAGAATTAATGTTTCCATATATAAACGCAACATATTTCTTCTCTTTAATCAATGAAAGACAAAGTTACCGTGCAAAAGAAAAATCGTTCAATTTTTTTTCCCTCTATGTTTGGTACCAACTTAAACTTAATAGCTTATTCTAACCGAAGGGATATAATATATACCAAACAAAATAATTAAGGTATGTATAAGCTGATTCAAAAATTATTGTTATTAAAAAGACAAAAAAAAAAAATAAACAGACAAAATAGTGATTTTGGGTGAACTTAAAATCTAAGTTGTTTTGGTTATAATAAATTCGTAATAGTATAATGCTTGCTTCTATTTTCAAGAGACTTTTCATTATCATCAAGGACTATAAGTTTTCATTTCCCTCTTATATACCGTGGTAATTCAGATTATATCACGCTGGATATGTTATTGTTGTATAAACCATCTTTTGCAAATATAAAATTTGTAAAATACAACCACTCATTGTAAAAGTTAAACCAAATAGAGCTTAAATTCCGAATCCGCCTCATGTGTCTAGTCTAAAAAAAATTGAGTTGTTGAGGACCTCAGATAAAATAAAAGATCTCTTCTCTAACGCTAGGTTTGACTGCAAAATTAATATATATTATACTTACTGAATCCAATTATAACTGAGAATTCGAGCAACAAAGTAATAGTGAACAATACTAATGGGAAAGAATAACAAAGGAAGAAGGAAAGTAGAAGGATGAGTATTGATGGATTCAAGATTTTCACTTAAGGTGGGTTGATAAATAAAAATGTAATGCTTAGAATTTAAACTTGGAAACTCTAGACGAACTTTGAACCCATTTAACCACTAAAGCAACCTCTAATCTTAGCCTTTGGGAATTCAAAATCTCTATATATATGCATGAAAAAAAACTTACATATACGTCTACAATTAGATGCTTGTATAACAGAACTGTTCTCATGCCCAATAATTAACTTAGATCCCAAATTAACCTAGCCCTATTGCTTGTTCTCGGCCCAGTAGGCAGTAGCTCTTGTCAGCCCAATAACAACTTATGTGACCTTGATATCCACATTGGGCTGGACTTGATTTAACACAATTCGCCCGAAATTTTAACTTTCTTCCTGGTGCCTTGGTGCCATGGAGCCCTGGCGCCATGGAGCCCTGGCGCCACGGTGCCTTGGGGCCTTGATATGCTCTACGCTGCTTTCCTTATTAGTTGCAATGTTTTCTTCATGTGGCTGAAAGCTTCAATAAAGCCTCCAAATGCTCTCCCTCAGGTGCTGTCCTGGTCTACAATGTTGACATATTCCAAGAAAACATAGGAAACTTGAGATGGTCCTTTGAATGTAGCCATAAAGAAAGAGCCAGAGGCTAGTATTTTGCATACCATAATAACTAGGAGTGGATTGTCTTGTTGCCCTTACTAGTTGTCGTACGACTACTCTTGTAGTTTCTTGTTTCTCTGTTCTTTGATCTAGTTCGATTATAACGTTATTTTATTGCAGTACTCTCTATTGTTTTTGTTACTACTATCTATTGTCTCTTGTTTTTACATTACGTCTTTTTCTAGCCTATTTTTGTCTTGAGCGATTGGTTAGGAGTTGAAATTCCATCAAAGCATCTATGCTTCCTTTCGGTCCATAGGCACCAAAAAGTACATGCTGATAGGTGTTCCCGATGGCCCTATCAACTCTCCAGTCGCTCCAACTCATCGAAAATACTTAAGATGGTTTCATTAACTGAATTCATTGCAGATAAACTGAATCATCAATAGCAACTCCCACAACTTCTTCAATATATAGACAATCTCCAGCAATTATGCTACTGATTTCTTTTCAGTTTAGTTAATCCCCAAAATCACATTCTCTATGTTAAGCACACGACCTTACAGGAAAACCAAGAAAATTTTGTTTGATTAAGCAGAGGGTACCACTTGTAAAGAATACGTTGCCAAGCTAAATGCCCATGCCAACTTGCATTATTTTCCAACAACATAATCTATGCAATCTAAGAGTAAGTTTCACCATAGAACACATGCACCATATAACAAGAAGGCATACCGGAAAGATAAGTTCAGCGTGCGTATTGAACCAACTTGCATAACTACTTTAACTTCTCCCTTAATTTAGTTGTACAGATATCTACATACCTAACTCAACAGAGTTCAACATCATGCTTTTCAAAAAGAACTCAAGAAGCAAAACGATTGAAAACATTAAAATATCACTCACAGTGCCCATAGCCATGCAGAGCACAGTGGCTGTAATTCCTGCAAGTGTACCAGGAACAGATATCTCAAGATTAGTTGCCTCCTCATTATCACTTAATTTAAGAAGATGATCCTGTATTTTTACACAAGAATAGGGGTGATGAAATAACGTACTAGTTGCCCACCAGCTTGATACGAGAGTAAAAATACGAAAACGGAAATAACACAAAAACAAAGGAAACAACGGAAAACGAGACAATAAAGTAAAGTATAGATAGATTGACGCAAATTGATAAAGAGAGGACAACCGAAGGGTAGACCTTCCTATCGAATTACTAATAAACATCAACCTCTTACGAGGACCTCACAGGAATGAAATTCCGAGCAACCCACGTTTCTCACAAATCCATAAGCTCGGGAATGGAATCCCAAGCAACCCACGTCTCTCACAAATCCATAAGCTCCCAACAAGCTTAAAATAAACACTCGCAACTACATCTCAAAACATCATTCATCAAGTACCCTAAAATGAAAAGAGTCCTAGCTATTTATAAGCCAAAGGCCATTTATTACAATTGGGTCCAAAAGTGACCCTAAATGCTAATTGAACCCAAAAGTGACCCAAAGCCTAACGCTAACACAATGCTATCTATTGGAGCCTATGCTCTCCCGAGGCCCAAGCTATCATCCAAGCGTGACGTTAATAATCATTTACTCGGGAGATATCATCAAGTGTAGCTTCTTTCCAAGCTATCCTCCAATCACATATTTGCTCCCCTAGAACGACCAAGTCTTGGATCCGTAGATGTGATCCTTGAAGCATAGATTCCAAAGGAGTGGAGTCAATTGAGCTTGTATCACAGCTTAAGGACCCGGTCCTTAAGCTATGTATGAAGTAATAAGCGAGAATAAATAAAAAGTGCAGGGTAAAATAAATGCACACCCGATATATATGGGACAAGAAAACTCAAGACTCTTGATTGGTTGGAGCAAAAACGTGTTGCAGCTCTGCCACCTTTTTCACCAACTTTCTACCATCGGTACTATTTCTAGTTGTAATGCTGACTTGATGCATAAGGCATAGACCCGATGAACCTGGCCGCTGGGCAACTTCAACTCACTTGATGCATAAGGCATAGACCCGATGAACCTGGCCGCTGAGCAACTTCAACTCATCATCAAAAGTGTGGTGCATGGCTTTATGGGGACCAGGTCCCAAGGATGGTTTGTCAAATATCAAAACTAAGGAATTAACAGGTGAGGTCAGCGTACATCCTATCCTCAGACCCAACCCACGGGGTTACACTATCCTCCGACCCCACCCACAGGGTTACACTGCTGTTGCCGTTGAGTAGAAGTTGATAAATTTAAACGGCATTGTGTGTAGAATCCCTTTATTCCTGAGTGGCTGCAATCGTTTCGATTTGATGAGCTCCAAGAGATTCTTCTGCTCATTACGAACTCCAGCTTTAATCTTTGCAAGAGGAGCAACAGAAGTTCTGAAAATATTTACACAATGAGTATTAACATACCATTCCTCGAGACAAAAGATCCAAGCTTTTGGTTCTCGGTTTGAAATATCCACTGCATCAAGGCGTTCATTTTCCAGCATAATTGACTAATTTAGAGATTGCACTGCCCTTAACTACTTAAAAATCATCCACAATCGACCAATTCCCGGTCCTGAAAATCATTCACGAATCTGCTGTTCATTTATCCAGTCCAGAAACAACATACCAGTTTAATGATGTAGGCAAACCTTACATCTACCTTTAAAAGGGTAGAGAGCCTATTTCTGATAGGCCCTCGCTCGAAAGCACCTAATCCAGAAACGATTCATGGAAATAGAGTTGCAGCTTTTGGAAACAAACGTCATGGAAATTAAAAATAAACATAGGTTAAAGCAGTCTACCATGACCATTTCATTGCCAACCATACAGCAACTTTACAAGATGAGCTGCGTCTGCAATATTCAAGCAGAAAATGTGTTTTTTCTCCCCTAGGTGTAAATGCATTCTTTTACCATTTCTGTCATAATAAATAAACAAATAAATAAAGCGCCACAAAGAAGAATCAGAAAAAGCCCAACAAGTATCAGCTCGAGCCTTCAACTTCAGCTGGCAATCCAATATTGGGCATCAACATTCGAGTTGAAGATACATCGATCATCATGCCAATTGACAGGCTTGTCTGCTCAAAAACAGTGATCTCATTTCATGCCCTGTTATCCAAAACCCACTTGAGTAGAACTATGTCGAGAATTTCTTAATTCACCAGCTTTTTCTAGTCCACTTCTGATCCAAGCAATGTTGTTCAAATCTGTGGCTATAGAAGCTAACTCATGGCCGAGGTGGGGAGGATGTTCCTCGTATTCAACAAACTCGGGACCCAACAATGAACTTTTGAAGGAGCTATTGGTGGAAGCTGCACAGCAACCATGACCGCATCCCTGAGGAACTGTGGTTTCACCAGCAGATACACAACCTTCAAGAAGTTTGCATATATCAAAGTCTGGTGAGAATGTGTGGATCAGGGGTCCCTGCATAGGCACTATTCTTGAAGTTGCAGAAGGGTTACAAACATAAAATCCGCCAATTTTCTCAGTTGGACGAGAAGCAGATGGATCACTGTTTTCCACAGACGTAGAACAACTTCTTTCAGAGACGAAGTTTGGACTTCTCTCAGGAATATCATATATTTCATATATTTGAGTTTTGTCTTCAGACTGGCTGGACATGCATTCTGCGCGACTACCTTCCAGCATTTCCAGGGGCTTAATTTGGTTAAAATCTCCATGTGACTTAATTTCTTCAAATAATACCTTGGCGTTATCAATGCTATCATCTAACATCACGCTGCACAATGGTTTAACCCTCCATAGCTCTGCAAACCGGCGTCTTAGTGTAGAGTTCCAGTGGTTCTTAATTGCATTATCTGTTCTACCAGGGAGCAATTTTGCAATTGATGCCCATTTATTTCCATGGACTGCATGCGCATTAATTATAATGCGGTCTTCTTCATCTGCAGCAAAGTAAGCTTTGATTAGACTTCTGGGAAGAATATGATCATGCAAATAATTACTACTAAATTGAAGTAAACATGGATAGAAGACACAAAACCAAGACAAATTGAATATCAAACAAATTCATGGAGAGAAAAACTAGTAACATTTTAAGTATATAATCTTGTAATCTACCGCCTTTATGGGAAGTGCACTTGCTCAGTGGGACAGAACTGTGATATGCTGCTGAAAAGAAACATCAGAATATTCAAATACTTCAGTGTAAAGTTTATGCATCAAATCATGAATTGAATAGAAGAAGAGCAGAACAGCAAAGAGAACAAATCTGAAGTACCAAGAACTAAAAATGAGAGGTAATATAATGAGACCTAAAGAGCATGATGACATAAACAACCTACTCCCATAATAAAGAAAGGTTTAACCCCTTTCCACGCAAAACTGCCACAGTATTAGCGCAGTTCGTTATATAAGATTGCTCGACTACTGGAACCCAATTGTCAAGTTGTCAATTTACTGGTGTTTTTTCCCTTTTTATCCTAGACATGATATACAAATGGATAACGGGATTTTTATCTATTCAATCCTATGTTGCTCGTACTCTTCAAAAATGCGGACGGCTGCATGTTGGATCCTCCCAAAAAATGCACGTTTGGAGTATCCGACACAGGTACGGCATTTTTAGAGAGTCCAAGCAACATAGCTTTAATCAGCCTCATTTCCTTATGGGTTGTCAAATTTACAATCATGATTGTTCTATATACAGTCATTTCTTAAAGATTGATCTTAAGACTTGAGGAAGCAGCATCACTTTGTCAAATGCATTAAATTCGAATGTTCCTACTTTAAACATTCACAGGATATACATGCCAAGAAATCCTGTATGCGAGGCCCGGGGGCAGATCTAGAGGGTGCCTAAGGTGTTCACGGGAACCCCCTCGGCAAAAAATTATGTTGCACATACAAGGTAACTTTTTTATGTTTTATGTATATACATAGATCTTGAATCCCTTGAACACAATAAAAGAGGTTGGCTCAAGTGGTTTAGGGGGGTCAATATTCACCTTGAGGTTCTAAGTTCAAATCCTAGGCACTTCATTTTATTTTTTGAACCCCCTAAAGGAAAATTCTAGGTCTGCCACCGGAGAACATCCACTAATTTATACAACAATTTCTCGTTTCTAATCGTGTGTTTCGGCATATCTGAAATATTTACTTCAATCATCCGTATCCAATCATTGTACTGATATCTACTGATATCTTAATCCTTCCAACATCCATAGAGAACCTTGCTACTCCCTACGGTCCATTTTAGTACTTTTCATGTTTTTTTGCAAACCCCTTAAGAAAACCATTAAGGGTAATTTGACTAAATTATCCTTATTTATTACTCCTCTCAATTTAATAATTATTTATAACTAAGGGCAGCCCGATGCACTAAAGCTCACGCCATGCTCAAGGTCCGAGAAGGGCCCCACCACAAGGGTCTATTATTGTACGCATTGCATATTTATTAATAAGGGTAAAGATGAAAACAAACAACTAATTATGTCTTCGTTTTCTAAGATGACAAGTATTATGGACCATCTGTTTTTAGCAAGGATGACGAGTGAAGTGGTAGTATTATGGACCATATATTTTTAGTAAAAATGACAAGTAAATTGGTCCGGAGGGAGTACGTAACTATAACTGTCAATACATCAATAGAATATGTACCAAGACATACTACCAGGCTTCATACACTCATAAAAAAGATAACTTTTCGAGTTTAATGTATCATAATAATCCAACAAGTTTCAAAAGCACAATGTAAAGTTATAAACTTCAGGAACAATTTCAACCATCAGTATCCAAAATAAACACCCCTGAAAAGATTAAAAAGTAATATAAACTACAGAGCAGCTTCGGTTAATAAAAATGCTAAAAGACATCCACGAAAAGATTGATAAGCAATACAATCAACATGAATCAAGAACAGCTTTCGTCAATAAAAATGATAATACAATTATGCCTAGAAATATCCATTAGTCTTCGCATCACCAAGCACTTGCTAAATTGAGCAAATCATGCATCATCCAATTAACTCCGCCAATTGGAGCTTGTTCATTTGCCGACCCTAAATCTTGATATCGAAAGAGGGTTGCAATAGGTTAATGACCATCATAAAACTAATCATTTTATGATGAATCGACACAATAAAAATATATTGTGAGAATGATGCAAAATAAACAGAGAAGGATTCGACTCATCTGGCTACTTAAATAGCCACTAGACCATCCTAAGATCTGCCTGATTCTCTACAATGTAGTCGTTCCCTCCAAGCACATAGAATTGCCAGCTGGCAATAGCAAGAACAATCATGCAAAGAACAACTTACCAAAAGGACATTTTTAGATGTTTTAGAAAATTATTAATAGTATCAACCAAAAAAGTCTACCTCTAGCATTGCCTGTGGCAGACTAGGTAGATATCACGTTTCCATTAACCTTCAGCAAATGGTTACACTAAAAGGACATGATCTGAACTGCAAACTCCATTAAAGTTGATGTCTAAAGCTAAGTGAGACTAGAGACTACGCACGTTCATGTTTCCATAATTGCAAGAGACAGAGAGAAAGCAATTACTCCTGACAACAATTAGATAAAGAAGCAACCTCAGCTAGAACTAATTCTTCCTCGTCATGAAAAGATATCAAAATCATTTGCAATTATCTCTCGGGAATAGACACAAGTAACAAAGATACTATAAGCCAATCTAAATAACATATTCACTGAATGGCAAAGAAACCTGAATAACACATAGTTAGACCTTGTGTACCACTCCCCAAGATTCTATTTTATTTATAATTACCATTCAATATTTTTTATACAGAAGATTCTAATAACTCGGGCGCTGAACATCTCTAAATGACCCGACAATAAGACTATGTTACTTGTTAGTAGAATTGGGTAATATTAACATGCGTCAATAAAGACACTGACAAAAGATCAGATTTTAGAATATTACTACACTATACACTGTCAAAAGATAAATTCGAATATTATTTTAGAATATTACTATACTATACACTGTCAAAAGATAAATTTGAATATTACTATACTAAGGAGGCACCAGATGTCGAAATTGTAGAATGTAACAATAAGCTACCAAGAGGGTATCAGTTAAAGACATGCCTGCAGTCCCACACACATGGTTTCTCTCTCTCTCTCTCTGGTGTGAGAGAAATAGAAAATAAAGCAACATATACCAATGTAGAAGACTAAGTAACTGTCATATTTGACCAAAGTCAACATTAGAACAATCATGTCCACCTTAAACCCAACCTTCTTATACTCCCTCCATCCCACTTTAAGTGTTTTAGTTTGAGGCACGAAGTCTAAGAAAAAAAGGTTAGACTTTTGACTATTGTAGTTTCAAATCTTTTGGTCCTCACACATGAGGAAATATTTCATAGTAGCCTCATTAGACCTTACATATTAGATAATAGGTAAGAGCATAAATGGGGCTAAAGATATAGTTAAATCGTTAACACCGGATAAAAACATTCCATTAGAGTAGCTATTAGTAGGAATAAGAGAAATTCCGTAATAGCCCGTTGTATACATTCAATACATTCAATGTACTCTACTGGATAGTCGAATACATATAGTTGACAATAAGAAACTGAAAGATTTTGCTGATTTCATTTGGAAATTTCCTCCGAAAAATTAATCATAGATTCTTCTTTCCATCGGAACATAGGACCGTTATCCTCGTTACAAACTTGTAGAAGAGAGAAAATATAACCAAGGTATATCTTTTTTATCAGAGGTTGAATCAATCAATACAAGAAAAATTAGGCAAAAAATTGGGTTATTCACATTTCATTTGATGGTCAGAGGCGAATTGATAGTTAGCAGCGGGAATTCTAAAGATTCCCCGAGGAAAAAATAGAGATGTCTCCTACATTACCATAATATGTGGAAGTATCGACGTAATTTCATAGAGTCATTCAGTCTAAATGCTACATGAAGAACATAAGCAAGATGACAGAACAAGAAGACCCAGGATAGAAGATCATAACATGAGTGGTTCGGCAAATTTGGATTCATATATATATCCACCTTTCAGTAAAAATCAAACTTCCATCGAAGAGAAGCAAATGGAAAAATTTCATAAAAATTCTCGTAGAATGTTTCAATTGGAAAACTTACTGAGTAGGCGATTGGCCATGAAAACAAAGTTGGAGTTGTGTTTGGCCATAAATATAAATTGGAGTTGTTTTTGAATTTATGTGACTAAAATTGGAGTGGAAAAAACACATTTTCACTCTGGAAGTTTCCGAATTTTATGGCCAAACACATTTTCCGGAATTCAACTCTAGAAAAAAGGCAAATATTTTTATGGCCAAAACGGAAAGTAAGTCACTTAATGCAACAGAGTGAGTATTCAATAACAAAAAGCATAAATATAAGCAAAATTCAATATAAGCATCAAAAAACTCACTTTACTAACAAACAACGCGCCCTAAAATGCATAGAACAAAAAAAGAAAAAAAAAAGTAAAGGTAAAACAACAGCATATAATGTATCTATGGCACAAAGGGCGACGGTTTTACCAGTAAAAGGCTTGCGTTTAAGCAGAGGATCAAGCTGATTACACCAACGAAGTCGGCACGATTTCCCAGAACGACCTGGAATTCCTTGTGCTATCATACTCCAATTCCTTGCACCAAACTTATTTATGAGTTCCGTCAATACTAAGTCTTCGTCCCTTGACCACGGCTCCTTCACTCTTCCACTACTCACTCTGTTACCTCTTCCGCTCTCCGACATCTCAACATCACCGCCGTCGTCAACGAAATCATCTCCTCCGTTGCCTCCGTGTAACACCGCATCACCGCCGTCGACTGAGGCATTTCCACCGTTGCCTTCGCTTCCTCCGCCGTGTAACACAGCATCGCCACCGTCGACTGAGACATTTTCGACGGCGGCGGTGACAGCGACAGCGGAGAAATTGCTCTTTTCAGCGTTTTCGTTCATTGATGTGCTGTGATTATCAGGCGGTTTGTATTGACAACAGTGCCTTTTTAACTGAAAAAAGTAGTTGTGTTAAATGACGGTTTTCTAAACTTCTTTATTTTAAATGACTACCATGTCCTCTTTCTAGTGGGACTGTAAAATTTGTCAGATATTCCATTTACATGATATTATATGGTACGATATTAGAAATTTTAATATCGTAATTGGGGGTATACAAAAATTAAATTAACTGATAAACTGAATTGAAAAAGTTATTATTGATAATCATAGTTTATTTAATTTCGACAATATATACATTATAGAGTATTATTACTTTGACTTTTTAAAAACACATCTTAATTGTATTGTGATTACACATTACAGATGTGGAAATATTTATTTAAAAAGAAGTATAAATATCTCCTTTTGTTAATCAATTATCAATTACACAAAAAAAAGACATTACAATCAAGATAGAGCAACCAAAGTTTCAATATATATATACTTCGGTATGGTATTCGGTATATCATTTATAAATATCAAATATCAAATCATATACCAAAAAATGCATACCATATATCATACCAAATATCATAATACCTGAATCACGATATTAAAAATTTCGATTCGATAAGGTAATCCGATACATACCATATCATGCCCACCCCTAACCTTAACAAAGTAATAGTCTAAACACCTCAACTCTTAATAAAATATTTCAATTAGATACTTTCGATTCAAATTTTGAAGAAATTGATTATATATTTTTATTTGTGCGTTAAATAATTAATTTAACCACATAAAATATGTCATCTTCTTAATTATATGTAGTAATTTGAAATAGAAAATGCTTTAGGTTTTATGATTTACTGAGGCGAATATGTTTAATTAATTAAATTGATGGATTTTATGTTACTAACTTAACTATCTAATAAATGATCGAGAACACAAAACAAACAATTGTAACTAAAACGAATATAATTGAAACACTTTATTAGACGTTGTGGTGTTCAAAATATGAAAAATTATTCTCTTAAATGACTGATTTGTTAAGGTTCTTTATTTTAAATGACTAACATGTCCTCTTTCTATTTTGGATATATTTCATGATTACGACGTTGTGTTTTAGTCGTTTTCGATCTAATGTTTCTCTATCATCAGGGGTATAATTGTAACATCATAAAATTGCACTTTTGAACAACCTTTGTAACCACCTCAATTTTTATTTTTTCTATAGTCCTCTTGTTATTGCTATATTTCAATTTTAATCATTATAATCTGATGAATAAGTATGTTTAATATTTGATTAAATATTAATGATAGTGATTGTCAGCAGTGATTAGTGGATGTGATGGTGGTTATTGTAAATAATGGCTAATGTGGTGACAACTGACTTTGTTAATTGGCGATGGTGGTGATTGTATTTGGATTGAAAATGTTGATTGTGGATGGATAGGTCGGGGATGATTGACCGTGGTGATAGTTATGGCTGAGGTGGTGGTTGTGGGTGATAGGTGAAAGTACATGGAGTAGTGGCGAATTGTCAATTATTAAGATCCGAACTTGAAAGCAAACACACGTAACGACTGAAATATAAATAATTAAGATTAACACATTCATTAAGTGCAAATAAATGAAGCATATCATTAAGAGGTCTATTCAAGAATAATTTTACAAAGTTTGTCGTTCCCAATTTCATTTATTGACAATTATCCTCATTTCCCACCATTATCAACTACTGTACTATCATTGCCCATCATTATCAACTACTCATTGCCACCATCGTCCACCATTATCAATTGCCATCACTCACAACCACTTCTACGAGTCGTCACTAGGGCTGCTTATCGGGTAAATAATTATATTTAATAATTCGACTTATTAGTTATCAACTTTTAAATATACTAATCTCCTAGACAGTTGATATTTTATTAATTGGTTAAATATCCCATTAGCAATCATCGAACGATTGTCGATTGAGTATCATCTAAATCTAAAAGACAATAAATTCTAAAATTACAAGACATAAAACAGTTTCCATCGACATAATTAAAAGAATGATTTGTTATCTTTCTCCCGATCCAACCATCTTATTTTCTAAGTATAAAGTTTCAAACTATTCACAATATTCCAACAACTCAATCTATCAAGATGAACTAGTAGTTGATAACTATATTTTGTCAATCATCGATGTCATTCATCACCATCATTAGTTATTACTGTCATCCATCACAACTATCAACTATCACCATCATCAACTTCTATTGTCAGTCATTATCACCACTAGCTATTATCCGCACAAGTATCATTAGTTAACATCATCCTCAATCGACATTCACAACTATTCTGCTAGTCATCACCACCATCAACCGTCGTGTAATTTTTTTTAAGAAAAATATTTTATTGTTATCATATTAGTTTAATTTATTATGTTGTTGAATTTTTATGTATTAATTTTTAAACAAAAATAAATTCTATACATTCAAATGTTTAAAAAACAAACCGTCTAATTACTAAATATTCATATCTTAGTACAATATCTTAATATTCAAATTTATATTCACATTTAGACATTTTAATCTTGACAAAAACAAATAAGGCCTAATATACTATTTTCTCCTTTTTTTTTTCTTTTTCTTCATAAAAATTTTCTTGTTTCATAATCGTCCCTCGACATTAAATTCCTAAATCAGTCATAACCAATTGGTCAACCACAAATCTGTTCTCATGTTTGGATGCTGAAATTTGGTGATGGCAAATTGTATCATTGTTTACCCAACGATAGGCTTATTTAAGTGGACTTGGTCTAAGTTTGGATGTCAACACTGTTTTATGTGGACATCTACTACACGTTGTATTTAATTTTTTTAATTACATCGAGTGAATAAGACAAGTGAATGTTACGTTGCTGATGGGATTGGGTAGTTTAAAATTTACCTGCATCCAATGTATACATTAAATTAATATTTTTATCACGATTTAGTGATTAAATTAAGTAAAATACATATTAATTAATTATGATTAAGCAACGTAAACTCTAAATTCAAACACATGGCATACATGTATTGACTTGATGTATACACCGAGCGCATGTAAGTTTTACCCGATTGGGCACTTCACTTGAACGGTGAGAGACGAAGAATTCACTAAAGAGTCGTTTGGTAGGAGGAATAAGAAATAACTAATCTCAAAATTAATTTTAAGATGAGTTTATCTCATGTTTGGTTGGAACAAAATCCATGAAATAATTCATCCCGGGATTGTAATGTTAGTTTTATCCTTTCTTGATAGGATAACTAATCTCGACATAGCTAGTATCAGAATAATTAGTTTCGTGATAGCTTGTTTCCAACCAAACGACCCTTAAATGAGTTGGCCCTTGATCCCATTATTTTTAGCTTGATTGATGAGCGGAAACTATTTTATGAGATAATAACACACTTCTTATTATACATTGTTCTACACTTGCAAAGGGCTAAATAATGCATTTGCATATTCAACAATTTAAGAATAGGTGCCTTTTCTTCCCTAGGGGAGAATGTACATCAACTCAACCTAATGCTTTGATGCCAAAAGAGAAAATAAATGCCCAAAATGCATTTTTTTATATATATATAAGATGATTGGAAATCTACTATTTATTGTACATTATACATGCTAATATAAAACGTACAATATGTATGTACACTATCTAATTTTTTATTTTTTTTATATATACATATAGTGCTAAAGCATTGTACAATAATGGTGTTGTAATGGATCCTATTTACTATAGAAGAAAGAGATGATTTCTAGTAGTGAAGCAAAAGATAAAATAGAAAAGGGAGGTTCCAGATTGCTAAAACTTTAGCGAAGAAAATAAAAGATACTAGTTCTTCCATGCCCTTACTATCTTGCCGTTGCTTTCCTTTTATAGCTCAAGTCATAGTGTGGTTTCAATCTGACTCTCATTCACAATTTGGCCCAAATTGATATGCATGCTCCTCCAAGCCCAATTCTTGAGTAGAGTTCATAACAAGTGCTACTGATTTTAATGGTGTTTATTGGTGGAGATAATTAACGTCAAAGCTTCGGGCTGTGATGAATGAAAAGGTTGTTATATCGATCTCCAACGTATAATCTTTACTCAGTATATACTCGTATACACTGAATATATGATAATTATATATATTATATGCAATAAGGATGGGGAAAACAAAGTGTATAATAAGTGTATTTCGTGAGTGATGATTTTGTGGAGATAAAAAGGAGAGTAGAAATTGTGGATTAAGGTGGTAAACTACATAAGGAAGGGATTGAGAAAAATGGTGAAGGTTAGAGAAAAGGTGAAGTTGTGGTGAATTATATATAGATCACTACAAAAAAAAAAAGCAGGTTTTAGCTATGAATTTCGTAGCTAATTTTAGAACTGCACTAACATTTCATTTACTTTTTGGCCGAACGACTAAATTGATATTCACCTAGTGTTTACATCAACGATCAAGTTAATGACGAGAAGATATGAAAGCAGGTAAAATAAAACCTTACTGAAAATTCTTGTTCAACCAAAAGGCGTTAAGAAAAATGTTCTCCCAATTTCTATAGAAAAATTAACCACTTTTCTTTCAAGGTACTAAGTTGAAAATATTTTTGAAAGTATTGAAGAAGGTTTGGGTAAAACCAATATTAATGTTCTAACGTGCTTAACACCTTTTAAATATTGAATACGTGATGTATACCTTCAAGATCTACCTATGTAATTTTATTTTACAAGTATATATCATCAAGATATACCTAGATAAAGCAGGAAATTGCAAGCACTCCGTGAAAAAGTCCAATAATAATAAGGACAAGTTGGTTTTAATATAGTTTGCTTTCTCTCTACCAGTCTACAGTAGAGGCATCCCTCCGCGGCAGTCCGCAGAACCACCACCCCTGCAAGTACCACCTGACCCCTGAATCACCATACCAACACACCAACATGGACGAAGACCAACCCGAAAGAGCCACATTCAAAGAGGGCCTACTGAACAAAGAGGCAGATCTGAACAAGGACTGCTCCCTCCAGGAAGGAAGGCTGATAACTGAATTTGATTCGGATCCATACACAATAATTCTCACTAATGAAGAGAAGAATGGGATCTATCAACCCTGGAGACACTCTATAATACTCAAGCTATTTGGGAAAAAGTTAGCCCACCAATACCTAAAAAACAAACTACAAGATTTATGAAAACCGACAGAGCCTTTTATACTTATTGATTTAGGGCATGACTACTATACGGCCAAATTCGAACTTTTGAAAAAAATTCTAAAAGTCCTCCATAGAGGGTCATGGTTTGTAATTAGGAGGGAGGGGCGGGTCCTATCAGTGAAAAAATAGGAACCCAATTTTGGCCGTGAAAAGGCTATCCTCACCCACACAACAATTTGGGTAAGGCTTCCTCAACTTACCACACAATTCTATGACAGATCAATCCTGGAAAGTGTACGAGCAAAATTAGGACAGCTCCTAAAGATTGACACATGTACCTCTTCTACTCTGAGAGGTAGATATGTGCGGATATGCATTCAAGTCCCAACTGAAATCCCAGTCAAGACAAAGGTTACAATTGGTACCGATACTCAAAAGGTGGTGTATGAAGGGGATGGTGTTATCTGTATTGCTTGCGGAAGAATCGGACATATTTTCAAAAATTGCAACTATTCATACACTAACCAATCCCAAAAAGACACCCCGTCGACATCTTCAGCAATGCCCAAAAACAATGAATGGCAGCTAGTATATTTTCCCAAAAAGAAGCACACAAACAAAGCTAGTAGAGCAGATGCCAATGGAGAATAGCCACCAACATAACTTCCCCCAACAGGTAAGAGCCCATGATGGGGCACCGGGTATGTATCCGAAACTTTCACCTCCTCACTCTATTAATAAACACCGAAATATCAAAAATAGTAACACCGTTATTAAGAAAAATAGAAAAATTGATAACCTTCACAATGGTAATTTGGGACCCATAAACAGTGCCAAAATAATGCGGCCCACTATTCCCCACATAAATAATCAGCAACTAGCAGACAACCACACTGCTAAAGCTGAACCAAAATTCCTTGCTAATAAATATTTCATTAAAGACACCATTAACCAGAGTGGCCCGAATGAGGGTCGTACTCTCTCATCCCTCCTAAGAGAACCTATGAAGATCTCCACCTCAGTCTCTCCAAAATAGAGTAACTCCTCCATACCAAGGATTATTCATGATACTCGAGCTAGTGATATGACTCAAGTAGTCAAATCAATTAACTCTTCTTCAACAAATCCTCCTTTAATAAACTCACCATGGCCGAAAACCTCACCCCCACATAAATCCATCATAAAACTCACGAAGGCAAAACATGGACAACCAACAACACTCTTCGACCATACGAACCCAAATGTTATAGCCCCTTTACCTCACCACCGCACCAACAGCCATCCGACATCGTGGATGGAAGGGACCCTAGAAGAAAAATGGCTCCAGCTCCGACTAATAGTTGGAAACCAACCGATTATCATCCTAATTCAAGATGCAGCGTACCTAACTCAAGTCGCACAAGAGATTGTCGACCAAGCGTTGGAGAACCTTGGCCACAGATCTGGTAATAAGCCCTCATCTCCACCTAAACGCTGGGATACCAACACTTGAGTTCAATGAAAGAGCTCAGCACCTTGATAAGATAAAGTTATCAGAGTCTGTCGTTTTTCCTGACCTCACCGTGCCTTCGAAGATACTAATCCCTATTATTCATTTAATGCCCATCACCGCTGATCCAGTCAATGATGGAACGGTACAAGGGGTAGGATACCAAGGTGTAGAAAGTCTAACTTTGCTAGAATTCCTTCGTCAGAGCAATCTAGAAATGGAATATGTCCTAAACAACCTTGGAGATCCAACTCTAAAATTTTTTTTGCTCGAAAGGACAATTCACAAAAGCTTCGAAGAACCCTTTAGCTCAGATATTATAACGTACTCACCGGAGAAGATGAAGATCTTCTCACTGATGGTGAGGAATGCGATAGAGACAACGCTAGCGGCGTTGATTCCCAGCCCACAAGTAGCACTAAGGACAACTACGCCAAAAGGGAAAGGAAATAACCAAATGATTCACCCAACCAACAAGACAATCATGATGAACTTTATTATATGGAACACATGGGGAGCGAACAGAGCTAGTATCTTTCGGCAATGTCAAGCCATGATCAAATTTCATAGGCCGACCATGTTAGTCCTTCTGGAAACCAAGATAAAGAAGTATAAATCTTAGTGATTCCTTAGATTTTGACACCCATATCCAAGCCAGTGACATTGATTTTTATGGGGGTACCGTTATTATGTGGAAAGGGGATATTCTCTATCTTGATAATTTCTCTGCTTCTGTCCAGGGTATCTATGTCATGATTAAGGTAAAACTTGACTACAACCCTTGTTTTTTTATCACGTGCACACTTAGCTTTGGGAGAAACTCTGTAATATATACCACAGATATAACGAAGAATGGTTCATGGGAGGAGACTTCAATGAAATCCTAGAGGCCAAAGACAAGTTAGGTAGAGCCCCTATCAACTTAAATAGGGCCAACTTCTTTAGACATTGCCTTAACTAGTGTAATATGATTGATTTAGGTTTTAAGGGTAACAAATAAGATTGGATCAATAAACGACATAGAATCGAAGACAGCTCGTCTTTGAAAGACTTGATAAGTGCTTGGCAAATAACCCCTAGATAAGTTACTACCCAGAGGCGACTGTCACCCATCTACCAAAGACAAAATTCGGTCACTCCTCATGCTCATCAATATTACTAGTAATAGATACCACAATCACAACAAGCCCTTTAGATTTGAACCTATGTGGTGCAACCACTATTTCTTCAAAATTTGGTGAACTTTTGCTTCAGTAATGACCATAGCCTCGCACTACAATTGAAACATTTTGAAAAGAGGTTTCTTACTGAAACTCCACTGTCTTTGGCAATATTTTCCATAAATTTAAGAGATTTTTAGCTAGACTTGATGGTGTCCAAAAATCCTATAACTACCATCATAGCAGCTTTCTCCAGAACCTAAAAAAGACCTGCATTGTAAATATAACTCTCTCCTTTTTTGTAAAGAGAATTTTTGGAAAATAAAATTTAGAATTGATTGGCTTAGGGAGGGAAATGCAAACACCAAATTCTTTCATACATCTACCCTCAATAGAATAAGAAGGAATAGAATTCTTTCCCTAATTGACAAAATAGGGAATCCCATAAAGGGTAATAAAAAAATCATCAATCACATCTTTTATTTCTTCACTATCCTATACACTTCTGATCACATCAGCTCCAACTGGACCAAGCCCCCCTCCCCCACATGGACCAGGCCCACATTTTATCGGATGAAGCTAAAAGAATATTGGCCAGCCCTCTTAGAGAGTGAAATCTTAACAGCTTTGAAATCCTTTCACTTTCTAAAGGTACAAGGTACAGATGGCCTACATCCTTTTTTTCTAGAAATATTGGGATATTGTGGGGGGGGGGGGAGGTAACCAAGTTATTTTGTCATAAAAAAACATGTTACTTTGTCATAAAATTTCCAGGGAGGGCAAAATCCCCAAAGAGTCCAACACAACCTTTCTATATCTCATCCCTAAATACACCAATGCCTCCACAATTAGGAATTACAGACTCATTGAATTGTCCAATTTCTCCTACAGGATCATCACCAAAATCATTATCAATAGAATCAAGCCTCACCTTGACACTATTATTGGTTCCACTCAAGCTAGCTTTTCTGCCAATAAGAAAGCTGCAGACTATGTCATTATTGTGCAAGAGTACATAACTCATTTCAGGAAGATAAAAGGGAAGAGAGCCAACATGATTCTCAAAATAGACCTAGAAAAAGCTTTTGACAGAATAGAATGGTCCTTCATCCATGATTTCCTTCTCTACTTCAACTTTCCTAGTAAGTTTGTCCACCTCATTATGTCTTGTGTAACCAGCTTCTCCATATCCATCCTAATCAATGGAAAGCCTTCCCAATTCTTTGAACCTAGCAGAGGTATAAAACAACAATCTCCCTTTTATCTCTTCATACTCTATATGAAAAGGCTCTCCAGAAGCATCAATGAGGCCGTCACTTAAAAGCTCTGGAATCCTGTCACCATCACCCACAACGGACCCAGAATCTCCCACTACTTCTTTGCT
The DNA here is from genome assembly GCA_030864215.1 of Capsicum pubescens. Taxonomy (NCBI): domain Eukaryota; kingdom Viridiplantae; phylum Streptophyta; class Magnoliopsida; order Solanales; family Solanaceae; genus Capsicum; species Capsicum pubescens. The sequence continues at coordinate 276,725,278 of CM061542.1, forward strand.
GATGACCTAACTCTTTTTGCTCAAGCTGACCCAAAAAATTGCAGGACCATCATCTCAGTCCTTAATGAGTTTAATAGCCTCCCGGGTTAAAAAATCAACTATGCTAGATCCAAGGTGATCTTTCTAAAAATGGTAGGGATTCCAATGTCATGGAATGCTCCAGCATCCTTAATATAAGAAAAAGTGAGATTTTTGGCAAATACCTTAGCTTTCGCATTCTTAACCAAAGACCCACCCATTCTGACTTTCAATATATCTTGGACAATATGGAAAACAAGTTGGACGGATAAAAACCCGCATGCTTAATATGACTGGCAGATGTGTGCTAGCCAAGTCCACCTTGAGCAGCATCCCTTCTCATGTTATGTAAAGTAGTTCTTAAGCTTGCCACAAAAAATCATTAAGGGTATTAACAAGACTCGGAGGGACTTTGTGTGGGGAACCACAGCTAACAAGAAAAAAGTTCATCTTATTAGCTGGAATAACATAACAAAAAGTAAGACTGAAGGTGGTCTTGGCCTCTATAAAACTGAGCATAGAAACAAGGCTATTTATGCCATCTTGGCTTGGAGATTGTTTAGGAACCCTAATAACCTTTATGCCAAAGTTCTTACTACCACTGGAGGAGCATGGCCCGTGTCAGCACGGGCCCAACATTAAGATATTTTAACTATTTACGATAAGTTAGATTGATGTCAATTTCAATTATCAATTATAAAACATGAATACATAAAATATATTAACTACTTGATAGTATTTTTCAAGGAGCCAAATTATCTCACAAGATAATTATGTATAACTTATTCAAAAATAACAAAATTCGATGTATTTTAAAATTTAGATCTTTAATCATGTGACTGAGATTTGGTATATTAAGTATAAACTATGAGATTAAAATTGATACATAAGACTTGACGCCTGTTGTATAAAATAGAGAATAATTGCTGAAAAACATAAAAGGGTTATCTAGTCATTGCATATTACATCACTTGTGGATTGTAATTAATAACCCAAAATTACATTGTATTTCGCTACTAAGCCTACATAAACATCATTTGCTTTCATTTTCCTTTTCTTTTATTTGTCAACTTGTTCATTGAAGTTAAATTAAATTAATATTTTAAATTTAAAGTTTAAGTGTTTTAAAAATTATAAAAAAAAAACTATAAGTTGTCATCTATCATATTAATTTAAGTTATTTGACTTTAAGAACACGATAAAACATACTTCTATAAATGTTTTATCGAACTCTACTTTTGTATATGTTCTTTCCATTGAAACATAGGAGTCGTTTGTTAGAGTATATAAAAATAATTTTGAATAGAATGTATTAGTAATGTTTGCATTAATAATACTTGTATTAGTAATACTGATATTATTTATGCTAACATTATTTCTTAAATACTGTTTGATTTGTTGTATTATAGCTTGCCTTTTCAATCTTGATTTTTGATATATTTAAACAATTTTTTTAAAAAAAAGTTGTATATACATTCTGAGATTCATCCGAGATCTAGCACGGGTTTAATATATGTTATTTTTTGTCTCAATTTATGTTACACAAATAGAATTTAGATAATCAATCATATTTTTAATATGTATTTAGATAATTTAATATGTTAACTATTTTAATTTATAATAATTTTTTATGTAATTTTCAAATAATATGCATTACTTTTCTTGTCCAAACTTTTGTGCTTTAATAGTTAATTATATTTTTAAAATAATTTAAGTTCTTAATTTTTGTGATTTATAATACTTTTCTTCTATTCCAATTTAAGTGAAACTAATATAATTTTGAGAGTCAACCAAATATTTTATATCTCTCAAAAAAATTTAAGTTGTTAATTATTGCGAATTATAGTATTTTTACGTATTTTTTTTAAATACATAACAGATTAAATCATTTTTAGATATTTTAAGTTGTTAACTATTGTAATTTATAATACTTTTTATGTAATTTTTGAATTATATATGTTACTCTCCTTGTCGAGAGTTTTGTGTCGTCGATAGCCAATTATATTTTTTAAATGATTTAAATTTTTAAGTATTGTGATTTATAATATTTTTAATTTCAATTTAAATGACACAATGCTTAGATGGCCATAATAATTAATTAGGGGTGATATAATAAAATCGCTATTCAAGGAGTGAAACATAAATGTCTTAAATGACTTACAACAACTAATTAGAAGTGACATAGCAAAATTACTATAAAAATAGTCGTGAAAAAAAATTAAGTGGACCATATATAAGACATTAAGTTAATTTAAAATATCAAAAGTTAATTTATCATTTTTATATCTATTACCTTATTTATTAAATATTATTAATTTTTTAACACTTAAATGACTTATAATAATTAATTAGGGTTGATATTTAGTAAAACTTTGGTTGAAGCAGCTGAATTAGACATATCATAAATGTTTATTTTAATTTTTTTAATTAAATATTATTGATTGTTTCATACATAAATGACTACAATAATTAATTAAGGATGATATAGTAAAATCACGATTGAAGCAGATGAAGCAGACATGTCATAAATATTTATTTTATCTTTTTAAGTAAATATTATTAATCTTTTAATACATAAATGACTTATAGTAATTAATTAGGAATGATATAGTAAAAGCACGGATTGAATATTATTAATTTTAAATATATAAATGACATATAATAATTAATTAGAGGTGATATAGTCAAATTACGATTGAAGCAAACATATCATAAATGTCTATTTTATTTTTGGGAGAATACTCACAAAAATACCTGAAATTTGATCGGATTACCAGTTGAGCATACTGAACTTTGTGGGGGTCCTATTACCTCTCCAGACTTTTTTTCTGTATTTTAATTGCATATATCTGCCCACTTAGACCATTGCATGTAAGTCACGCGCATTGAGCGTGTGAAAGTGTTAAAAAAAGTTATAAACTTTTTATTTTGCCAAACAGCCCCTCAAATTTCTAATTTTTAAAAGTTTTATATTTTTTATTTATTTTTTCATTCTTTCTCTTCTCTCTTCTCTCTTCTTTCTTTCTTCTCTTCAACAATGGAGTCTTCAACAATGGTTGCTCCATTGTTGAATTAAAATTAAACACAATTTCATCACATACATACACACTCAAATGGGTCCTCGTCAACACACCCAATTCAATTACATCAATTTGATTCAATTTCAACACACACACACCAAATGGGTCATCTTCAATTCCATCAAGATGACAAAATTTAACCCACCATTGCCACCACCAACCAACCACCATTGCCACCGGCAACCACCATCACCTCAGCCGCCAGCTAAGGGGAAAAATCAAAAAGAAAATCCACCAAGAGAGGAAAAAAAATTGACCGTCGAAACTGGAAACAAACATTCTTGAAGCATCTGCTAGCTAGCTAGCTAGCTCTTAAGTATTGTGTAATGTCATGGTCCTGTAATTAGCAGATTCTACAATATTTTTAAGAAAATTTTCGATTTGAATAAGATTATTGAAGAAAGTTTTTAATTTGAATTTGAAATTTGGGAAAAAAATCTTTAAAAAAATAGTATGAACTAAATAAATTTGGAGTCGTAATAATTTGTTGGCAAGGCAAAATAGGGCATTTCAAGATTGATCGAAGAACCTTTGATAGAACAAGATTTTGGTAAAAAAATGATGAAAAGTGATAAGAATGGACTTGGAATTTGAAATTGACTCAATGGAATCATTTGAAATTTGATTTGTAGGAGAAATTTGAGTTGTGGAATCTTTAATATGGTTGTAATGGTGAAAAAATATTGAAAAGTGATAAAATGGAGAAGAAAGAGCACGTGTACTACACTTCCGACTGTCAAAACTGGGTATAACGTTTTGGGAGGAAATTAATTCCACTTTAAAAAAGTTCGGGGGAGGGGGAAATTAATTCCACTTAAAAAAGTCTAGGTGGGTAATCGAACCCCTGCAAAGTTCAATATACTCAACGGGTAATCCGGTCAAACTTCAGGTATTTTTGTGAGTATTCTTCCTTTATTTTTTAATTAAATATTTTTTATAGATAAATAACTTATAATAATTAATTAGGGATAATATAGTAAAATTACGAAGCAAACAACCTGCTGAAGGAGGCATGTCGAAACCACTGCTTATATATAATAGAAAAGTATTAGAAGGGAGGCATTACTAGTAACAACAAAAAAATTGTCTCCAAGATATGGAAGAATATCCAACAAGGTTGGAATGAGTGTACCAAACGATTAGCCTGGTCCATCCTCAAGGAGAACAAAGGAAATTTTGATTCCTGGATCCCCCATACTGACTTTATTAGAAACCTAATCCATAGACCCCTAACCCTTGAGGAGGAAGATCTAAAAGTTTGCCAAGTGACCTCCAATGGCCTTTGGGACCTGACTAAAATCTCTTTTACCATGCCACAAAGCATAACTCAAATCATTCTTACCATTGCCCTACCTCTCCTTAGTGATAGAGACGACCATCTGTATTGGAAGCTTGCCAAAGATGCGCAATTCACAACTGCTAGCATCTATAAAGCCATCGCATACCCCCAAGCTGAGTCAACACTAAGGCACCCTCCATCTTCACTGATATCTGGAAGGCAAGTACTCGTAACAAAATAAAAACTTTTCTCTGTCTTCTCATCCATGACAGGATGCCAACTAACAACCACCTCAACAAGATTGGCCTCAACATAAGCCCAACTTATCATTTCTGTAATTCAAACTAGGAAACCACCACACACATTTTTTTTCAGTGTCCTAATACAGTTGATTTCTGGCAAAGAATCATCACCCATGCTGGGAACATCACCTTGCCAAATATGCAAGAATTTAATCACTTTAAGTATGAATCATCGCTCCTTCAATAAGGTTTATGAATCATCGCCCCTTCAATAAGGTTACCACTTGGGGTGTTCTTATCTCACAATGTCTCTAGGCCATATAGCTAACCAGAAAGAACAAACTTTTCAATCAGAAAAAGAACCCTATCAATGTAGACACCCCAATCAATCATGTCATGGAATATAACTTATATCTAGGGAAAGAGAAAAGGGGAGCTAATAAGAATTGTGTCAAATTGCATGTTAAATGGGACCCTCCTCACACTAATGCCTTTAAACTCAACACGAACGGTGCGTGTAATGGAGTGATAGGCAAGATTGGGCTGGGTAGAACTATTCGGGATCATGATGGGAATTGGGTAATGGGGTTTTATGAAGAACCCCATCTGTCTCCTATCCAAGCTGAACTTTTATCTCTTAAAAGGGGGTTAGCGATAGTTGCCTCTTACAATATTTATCCTGTTGAAATTAGCATAGAGGCAGTAGGAATAATTCACATGCTCAATAATGATAACAACCACTATCACAATGTTTTGCATGAATGCAGGTCATTGATAAAGTAACTTCAGGCTACTCCTCTTACCCACATTTTTAGGGAGCAAAACAAGGTAACAGACGCACTAGAAAAAATTGGACTTGCTGCAACGGATTTTGAAACTACCCACATTTTTTCTACCTGTCCCCCTACAGTTGAAGCTCTAGTCCAGGCGAATAAGTTAGGGTCCTCTACTTTACGCTCAACTAATCTGAACTTTATTAACCTAGTATGCCGGGATATGGCTACTAATAATTCAAATATACTCAATATGTCTATGCAAGGGAGTAGCTATGTTGAACCCATTAACTTTTAACTATTAATATTAATATTACGTCCAGTTAATCCAAAAAGAAGTCCAATAATAATACTACTCCAAAAAATTATATGGTGTAAGAGGTGCACCACGCCATATTTGTAAGAGGCTATTCATTATTTGACACATGGTGTGGTGGACCGCACCCGCTTGTTGTCACTCTCTTCCACTCATATTTACCATCATTCTCTAACTTCTATACTGGTCCCACCTCATTTTCTTAAATTTTTCCCATTTCATTGTATTATTAATTTCTCAAGTTTTCTTTAATTTACTTCCACCATTTTTAAATAATCGTCATTATTTTTGTGTGCACTTTCTTATGAAAGTATTAGTTACATACTAAATTTCTCAAGTACTTTTTTTTTTTTTAACTATATTGATATCTCTTCATATTTATGACTAAGGATAAAAATGAAAAAGTTGAGTAAATATAGGTGTGTTCGGTATGAAGGAAAATATTTTCTGAAAAATATTTTTCTATTTTCTCATGTTCGTTTGACTAAAAAAATTTAAAAATTTTTTTTTTTAGGAAAACAAGTTGCTTCAAACTAAAGAAAACGACTTCCTTATCAAAGTACGAAAAATAAGTTGTAATGTTCATACCACTATTAGAATTAACTCACCCCCACCCCAAAATAAAAAATTCTTATCCACCCCACCTCCATTTTTCTTTTAAAAATTTCAATTTTTTTCTTACCTCGCCCCCAACCACCCGCCCCCACCCCTGCCAATTTTTTATTCTTTAACAAAAATTTTTAGAGTTTTGTTTTTTAAAATATTTCAATACTTTTCTAGAAAATATTTTCTTGGTAACTCTATCTCTTGATTTTGTTAAATAACAATTATTAAAGAAGATCTTTTTTTAGCAAGGATGATAACTAATTAAGAACGAGTAATTATGTATTGATTTTATTAAATAATAAATATTAAGAAATATCTATTTTAATAAGAATGACAACTAATTAAGAACGTAGAGAGAGTAACAAAACTAAAAATGAAGGGACGACAACTAATTAATTTATATAATTACCTAAACCCTCATCACTTTATATTTATTAGCCGTGACATAGATAAATCAAGAAGTTAGTCTAGGTCAAAAGTGAACGTAGTAAATAAAAAGAAGTTATATTTTTCCTTACAACAAACAAGAAAAACTTAGTCTAGGTCAAAATTTAAGTAATACTTGATATTTAATAAAATCAAGATATAATTATTCATTTGTTTCCACCTTTTGTTCATAGTCATAACTATGAAGAGATTAATATAGTACAAAAAAAACTTGAAAAATTTAATATGTAATTAATATTTTTTTAAGAGAATACAAATAAAAATAACGACGTTATTTAGAAATAGAGAGTAAATTAAAGCAAACTTGAGAAATTAATAAAACAATGAAGTAGAAAAAATTCAAGAAAATGAGGTGGGATCAAGATGAAAGAGATAAAATAATGCTAAATATGAATAAAAGAGAGTAGTAGCAAATGGTCAGGGTCCACCATGCCATGTGTCAAATATGGATAGCCTCTTACAAATATGACGCCGTGCACCTCTTCCGCCATAATTTTTTTTCATACTACTCCCTATGTCCCCATTTTTGTGTGTCGCTCTTCATTTTTCGAAATTGAATTATGTATGTTTTGATTAATATTGTATTTTTTTCAATCGTTTTGACAGGAGAAAAACAGTAGTTCATAGCACTTTTCTTATATTTTTCTAATATCAAAAATTTAATTTTAAATTATTAAATTATTTAATCTGATTAGTTTTAATTTAAAGATAATAAAATTGATTCTCAAAAAATAAAAAAGTGTCACATAAATTAAGACGGAAGGGTTATACAATTTTTTACCTACTCAATACCATTGGAAAATTTTCAAATCCATCCATGAAAACAAAAAATTATTCATGAAATATTTTATTTAACTTGTATTTGTTCTTCGTTAAACTTTCGAATCATATGAGGCCCATACCATTAATTTCTGTTGAATATTGGCCTCTTTTATTAAGATGTTGTTCGACTGATTCTGATATTTATCACGTAGATAAAAAAAGAGAGAGTTATATATATATATATATATATTTTAGGAGGCTCATACCATTAATTTCTGTTGTATATTGGCCTTTTTATTCAAGATGTTGTTCGATTAATTCTGATACTGGCCTCTGTGTATATTGTATATACACAATATACAATATACACTAGCAATGCATATATTACATATGTGTGAGTATATACGATATATATGTTTAGTGTGTATTTGGGAATAAATATACATAATCTATACACATAATATATATTTTTTAAATTAGTTGGTCGTCGTATTTAGGACCGTAACTATTCCATAATTTTTTTTATTGGGAAAAATACACCTAGCAAAAGGACGAGCTAGACCATAACGCGTGATTAAGCCAGAACCGGAGAGACATATGCTTGCTATGGCCCGAGGAAATTTGGAAGGATCATCCTCAGTGTGACCTGAAGCAATATTTTGCATTAGTATGACCAAGGTTATTCTTAACCAGGTAACCTGTAGATCTCTTCCCAGGAACATGCAATTCTACAATTGTGGTACCCTCATAATGACTCTCAGCGAGATCAACAATCAGTCTCGAGTCTTATGTCCGCCTACCCCCAATATAATCAACCACGATCCTAATGCAAGAGTCCAAACACATACTACCAGGTAGTCTTTTCAGTGCTAGTATGTAGTCTTTTCTCATTGAGGCGACGGATCGACATTTTAACTATAAAATAGTCCTCTCAAGAAAAAAGAAGGCATAAGAAAGTTCCATAGTGCTCCCTAGAAGCCTTTTTTTTTTTTTTTTCCATTGAGTGTCTACCAAAGAAAACTCTCGACCTTCTCCTTACCTGTATTTTTTTAATTTACACCCATGCATTCAATCACGCCCCAAACAATTTAGCCAAGAGTAAAAAGATGAACAAGATACACGGAACGAATAGGAAGTAAGGGGAAAAAAAAATCTGGAAAAGATATTTCGGAAAACTAAAAAAAAAAAATATCAAGAATAAAATAGTAAAATTATTGACCAAACTAAAAAAATTTATAAACTGAAAACCATAAATTAAGAATGAACAACTTATACTGATTGTTGATTAAATTTGATTTATAACTTTGAATGTTTACCAAGCACCTAAATAAATCTAACACTTAAAAATTAATTTGACCAACTTATCAACATAGTTGATTGTTGTTAGAATTTTTGCTATAACTTTCTTATCAAATTTGAGTTTTATTTTTCTGAAAGGAAAATATAATTCTCTTTCATATTTAGCTAACCTTTTTCTTGATGGAAAGATTTTGTAATTCTATAAAATGAGTATTCTTCTTCTTATTTTATAACATAATAATATCCGCAATATAATCGTTTATAGAGTTTTATTTATGAAAATATTTTCTCTCAATAAATTTTAAGCCTTTTGATGTAGTTTTCAAATCATATCAAATAATATACTTTTTAGAATAATTTTTTTTTTTGTCATTTAAATTATCACCATCTTAATTTATCACTAATAACTTTAACATGACTTTCTCTCGATTTCAAACCTGGCAATTACCTTATTTGTAGTGTCATTAATACGTGGTTGAACATAATGATTGAATATTTTTTAAAAAAGTAATCGAAGTTCATGTACTCCTAAGTGGAAATACTGTTTCATTATTTTGGCTATATAATATAATAGTTGTGGCAATGATTAGGATGAATATTATAGACTTGTTATTCATCTGTAATTTGTAAATAACTATATATGCCAACCCACACCATATCTACCTGGATTTTTTTTTGTAGTTGAGAAATTTGAAAGGAGGATTTTATTCTGCAAATCGCATGGGGATCTTCTGTGTCACTTCGGATGGTACTCTTTAATTAAATGTGTTTTATCGAAAAAATCGTTATTTTGGTTAACAGTAAAAATTGTGAAAATGAGTTAAAATAAGTGATTTAAGGTCGATTAAGTTCATTTTCTTTTGATTAAATTGTTTGAGACGTGATTGAATACAAAGGTGCAAATTAAAAATATACAAGTAAGGAGAAGGTTGAGAGTTTTCTTTCGTAGACACTCTACGAAAAAGAAGAAAAAAGGCTCCTAGGGAGCATTATGGAATTTTCTAATGCCTTCTTTTGTCATCAGAGACTCTTTTATAGTCGACAAGTCGATTCGTCGATCCGTCGCTTCAATGTGAAAAGACTACACGCTAGCACTGAAAAGGCTACCTAGTGGTATGTGCTTGGGCTCTTTGAAAAGACTACACGCTAGCACTGAAAAGGCTACCTAGTGGTATGTGTTTGGACTCTTACATTGGACTCGAGGTTGATTGTGGCCGGATAGGTGGTCGGAAGACTCGAGATTGATTGCTGATACTCAACTGACAAGAGGGAATTGCTCGAACGATAAGCACCCATTCGAAGATTATAAGTTTGAGTCATCAAGAGAGTAAAAGAATGAAAGCTTTTGGAAAGAGGTAAAAAAAAATAAAAAAATTTGATACTCAATTTTTTGTAACCAAATTAATTTGTAACCAAAATATTGATAAGTGTATTTTAGTCACTTTATCAAAAGAACAACTAATTAATATATTTTACTAAACACATCGGTTACTTGTTATCAATTTCAACTTTTTTATTCAAATACATGCATGCACATTTATATTCTCCCTCCATTTTAAATTGATTAATCTATTTTGATTTTATCACAGAATTTAAGAAAATAAAAATTATTTTTAAATTTTATGATCTTAAATTAATTAAAAATATATCAGGTGTGTTTGATATGATGAAAAATGTTTTTTGGAAAATGTTTTCCTATTTTCTCTTGTTTGGTTGTAATAAAATATTGGAAAAATATTTTCTACAATAACTCATTTTCCTCAATTTGAGGGAAAATGACTTTCCTCATGGGCCAAGGCAAGTCATTTTCCAGAAAATGACAAATGTGGCTTATGACCCCACCCCCACCCCAACAACACTCAAATTCACATTACTCAAAAAAATTTCATTACTCAGAAATATTTTTCACTATGCGTTGCTCAAATTTTTTACTGCTTGAAATAAAAAATAGTGAAGCCCAATTTTTTTTTGTTTCCAATGTTCGTTAAATGTACTGTTATTTTCATGTGCATAGAGGAAGACTTACCTATGTTACTTTTGCTAATTGCATATTCCATTTTATCGTCGTTGTAGGTTGTTTCACAAGGTTGAATAAGCTTGTCGTTTCGTTGTATTTTTATTGATTATAGTATCTTGAGATTGTATGTCTTGCCAAAATATTGAAAAGTGTCTCCTATGCTTGTTAATTAGTAGTTGCTTAAAATTTAGTGACTTGTAATATTTTAGTACTCGATATTGATATTATTTGCTATGCTTAAATTAGTTCTCACAAATTGATTGATATTATTTACTATGCTTAAATTAGTTCTTACAAATTGTTGAGTTGCTAGAGACAATGATATATACTAGTTAACAGTTAGTAGTATTTTCTAAAAAATATTTTTTCACTCACCAACCAAATACTAGAAAATCTTTTTCTAAAAAATATTTTTTACTCACCAACCAAACACCATAAAATATTTTCTGGAAAATATTTTTCCCTCGCCAACCAAACATGAAAAAATAAGTGGAAAACCGACTTATTTTCCATCATACCAAACACACCCCAAATGTGTCAAAATTTTCTTTAATCTTCTAGTATTAAACATGTCATGAATCATTCTTTTTTAAACGGACTTAAAAGAATTGTAAGTCAAACAAATAAAGTAATTAACTTTAACTAAAAATATTTGTCCTTTTCCCATTTCAAGTGTTGGGCATATCTTCAAGTGTAATTTCTTTGAATCGCACTCCTATGGTGTCATTGCTTTTAAGCAAACAAAGTCACCTTTTCTTTTTCTATCTCAAATATCCTTTCACTTGCTTGAGAATGCCAAGTAAATGCTTAACTACACTTAATTCAACACACATATGATTTAAATTTATGTAAAATAATAATTTTAATTAATTTAATTTTGGACCATTCAATCAGCGCAAAGGTAGAGTTCTAAAGTTATAAATTCAGTAGAATTCAATAATTTTAATCAAAATTTATATAACTTTTACATAATATGTTTAGAAAAACAATCCAAACCCCAATAAACTCAAAATTCTAGAATTTAGAAAACATAATCTCAAAATTCTATGCGCCTCTGCATTTCAATATAATTTTGTTAAACATTTCGCGCCCCCAGAAAGAAAGGACTTTTTTCTCTTAGGATTAGAACACGGAGGAAGTGATCAACAAACACATACATCTATGAATTATTTTAGATTATAAATTTTACTTTTTTACTTTTGATTTTTAAACTCGATGTCCAATCAAATACCATTACTTACATTGAAGTCCCTCCATTTTTTTTTTTTTCATTTTGTCCCCTTTGAATATTTTCCTTCGTTTCGTACCTTTTTATCCAAGCATATGCTTAATTTATATAGTGTCATTTCAATTTTAGGTAGGAAAGTGAAATTACACCACCCATAGTAGGCTTAAAAAAAAAAAGGAACACGTCACTTTATGTTATGGTGAAATATCAAACTTTCGATACACTTAGTTTTCTTTGCAAGTGAAGTGAAATTGAGTACATTAAGTGAACTTGGCAAACACTTTGTGCTCTTGAAGAAACTACTTGAACAAGAAACTTTAATTTAGATTTATTTGGACTATAAATTACTAATTTAATTTTATAGTTTAAACTATTTTAGTACGTTAGAAGAAAGGCTTGGACTATAAATTTACTTATTTAATTTTATAGTTTAAACTATTTTAGTATGTTAAAAGAAAGGCTTAATACACTAACCACATCTTAAACTTGTAAATAAATTTTATTTATACATTCGAATTACGATTGGTTCCAAATAAACACTTGAACAGTACATGATAAAGTATTTGTATTAGACACTCTTGATTTAAAAAAAGTTTGCATGTGTTCATAAATATTTATTACATAGATAACAACTTAAAATATGTTACGTTTTTTGCTCATACAATAAGTTGTAAAACCCCAAAATATATCGATTATTTAAATAGTTGTTAATTAATATTGTTATATCTATTGATTTTAGTTTAGATGAAATATCGAAAGGGACTCAATAAAATAAGTCGCATTTTTTGCTCATACAATAAGTTGTAAAACCCCAAAATATATCGATTATTTAAATAGTTGTTAATTAATATTGTTATATCTATTGATTTTAGTTTAGATGAAATATCGAAAAGGACTCAATAAAATAAATCGTTTCAAGCGAAATTTTAATGGGAGACCTTAAACTAATTTTTTTCGATCACTATAAATTTCAAGTAGATAGTCATTTTTAAAAAAAAAAAAAATCATACCTAATTTTTTATTTTCTCTAGAAATTCCACTACAATATTATCCCATATAATCTACTATAGCTAAATTTCTAAGGTTTCAAAATTTTGAGTGCTTAAAACAAAGGCTTTATTAACATTCTTTTAGATATTGAAAGACAATTATTATTATTTTGCTTATAAAAAGATTATTATATGGATTTATTGATTCTAAATTCCTACTAGTTGGTAATCAATCTAATTTTTATTAATGAAAATCTCTACTAATCATGTTAGTGTTGGCAATTCCTAAAATGGATTGGATTAGTGTGTGAACGTGCACGACATGATTAAGGTCTTTTTTTAAGCCATCAATTTGCACAGATACGATGTATTTGATATCGAATTTACCAGAACTCAATATTTAAACGTTAGACAAAATTTATGAAAATTACGACAAATAATTGATATAAATTCATTACTTATATTAAAAATTACAATTAATTCAATATTAAAAATCATGAATATTGAACCCGTAAAACTTAAATTCTAGATCTCTCCAATGGATAATATAATCATAGTACATTGATGATTAGTGAAGGGAGGATGAATAGGGAGAATGAGCCAAATTCTATGCTTGCTGAACAGCAAACCATCAAACATTATTAGAAAGAATTTTTTTATTTTTTGATTATGTGAAGATTTCATTAGCTGTCATGTGTTAGTATAATTATTAATTAGTGATTGAAAAAAGAAGAAGATTAAATTAAAAGATGACTGTTGGAAGTGTCTGTTTGGATCGGTTAAATTTGTTTCCAACAACCAAATGAATTACACATCTAATCAGATTTTGTCTAATAGTCTAATCAAACCAAACAATAAAGAAAGAATTTTTTTTTTTGGGTAAACTTCATAAATGGTGATATAACTATAACATTTTCTTTTATTAAAGTCAAATCATTAAATTTCTAATAGAAAAAATATAAAATTTTCACTTTACTAAAACAAAACTTAGAATTGCCGGAAAACCCAAGCTCCTGATGAGTGCTAATTTTTACTCTATATTTTAATATTATAAATACAAACCATAATTAAAAGAGGTTCACCCAATTCAATTTCTGAAAAGTGTTGTTACCATATATTGAAAAGCATTACATTTGTTAGATAGTGAGAAATTGATTTTTTATTTGTAACAATTACTACTTATTACAATTATCAGTGCATTATATGTGTAATTATTTGTGATGAATTCTTTTCAATTCAATAATCTTTTTAGTTGTTTGAATAGTAAGAGTTGTTTGTTGGATTATTTTGCATGAGATTTTGAGAAGAAAAACGATAAGCAATAGATACTTAGAACTAGAAAGCTTTGGAGACATTAATTTAAGATACGATAGTCATTTGAATACATTTAAAGTTTGGTAAAAATAATGGTGAATTATCACTCATCAAAAGGTTAAAAATATTGGATCGACTAGCGAGTCAATTCTTTTTTAATTGGATATGCATTTATTAAATTAAAAATTTAAAAAGTTAAAATATATAAAAATTATCACTCGTCAGAAAATTGATTTTTTATTTTTAGAACACCCAAGGAAATCCATAACCTCTGCCACAATCTTTGTCCTTCGGATAATCACTATGTGCCGAGTTGCTCACAAACCATATAGGAGAAGTTAGCTACACTAGGCAAATCCCATATTCATGGCTAAGCGGCCGGCGTAAGTTGAATTTGTTCTCAGATTTCATATGAGAGACTCACCTCTCAATCACCCAACCATGCCCCTGCAAGTATTTTATTTTTTTTTAAATATAATTATCATTTTTGTGTTTGTAGACATGGGCGGAACCACCTTAGACTAAGGATGGTCCGATGCACACCCTTTGTTAGGAACTTGTGTGGTATACATAGGTCAAATATTAGCTATTTATGAGTGTATTTAATTTTACATATCTTTAATATAATTGAATAGAAAATTTTATACACTTTTTGTCAAATTTCTGACTCCGCCACTGTTTAGTTGGGTAAATTTTTTGTGATTGTTCTGTTAGAAAATATAATTACATGAGTTTGATTTTTTAAAAGGATAATTATGAAATGAGATGGTCGGCCGCACGCTATGGCATCCCTATTTCTTTCTTAATCAAACTACTAATTTATGTTCAACTCCATCTCTACTTATTAGATGTACAAAGTGAAATAGGAGACTCCTACTTCAATGCTTTTCACAAGTCAAAAGGATAATTAAACAGCAAACAACCATAAATTTCGACAGCAACTTGATTATAAAAAATTTGAATATTTTAAATAATTACTGAAAATATCGATTTTAATCTGTCGAGATACATAATTAGTTCTTAATACAATCCAACGAAAATATATTTTTTTCTTTGTAAAGATATATAATTAGCGCCCGATATATTCAACGAAGATACATTTTTTTTCTTTATAAGGATATATACATAATTAACTTCCTGATATTTTTTTTATTTATTTTGGGTCTGTCAAGATACATAACTAGCTACCGATACATCCAGATACATAATTATTTGAAATTTTTGTAATTAATTTATAAGGGTAGAGATTTTGTATAAATATAATAAGTTAAAGGTATATGTTTATGTTATTTTTCCATCACAATTCTACCCTTATATATCGGGAAAATAGTTATTATAAAGTTTTAAATTTCAGAAGTTAAATATGAGGATAGAGGATATTGACACTAGAGGGTTACCAGTGACATGCTATTTCTACCTAAGTCAAATTAGACCCATTGAGTTTTCACTTCTGGTGCTCCATGCTGGCCAGTGAAGTTAGAATTTTCACTCAAAAAAAGTAACAGTAAAAACACACAAAGAAAGTTAAGAAACAAAAAGATTTCAATATATTATATGTACAAAATTAATCTAGGATAAAGGAGCTCTCGATTCAATTCATGGTGGCTGCATCATCATATAAGATAACAACAATTATGAATTTTACTTTTTTTTTTATGCTTTTGGTCTCCTTATACATATAAGTATGGTGGAAATAATATTACATATGGTGGAAATAATTATTAGATCGGATCCACTCATAATCGGTGCTAATCAGCTCATTAACCTATTTGTTTGTCCTCATCCTTAACCTTACTATATCTCGATACATTTTTTTTTTTTTTTCAATTTGAGTGTGTTGAGATATATAATTAACTCAATATATACATTCAATGTAGATTCATAATAGCTACAAACAATGTGCTTCAGCAAAGAAAAAACTCAAGTAAGTCTGTTAAGAATTTACTTCAACATATATATATATTATTTCAATTTTCAACCACCAGTCAAAATATACAAAAAGTACATATGAAAAAACAAAGAAATTCGTGCTGTCACGACAACATTAGACAAAGAAATGCACGTTGTGTGTGGTGAGGTGGGAGGTCTCCCCATTGGACGGTTGGTTCTCTGTATTATTCAGTACTCTTAAAACTTTAAAATAAATTATAACACCACATTTGTAATATATAATCCAATACATACTTTGTATTATAATTCTCCCTTCTTTCTTTCTTTCTTTCTCACTTTGGTTCAACGAAATCACAATATTCGTAATCTAATTTGTTCTGGTTACTGCTATTGTTGTTATTATACAGATGAGGACGTTGTGCCCAAATTTGGATAACGAGGATGGACTTGAGACAGTGCTTGAAGTTCCAATTCCAGAAGAAATGTTTGTTAATGCACATAAACATAAGTCATGGCAAAACATGAAGTCTTGGATCAAATCTCATAGTACTACTCATGGTCATGATCATCATAATTATAAATCAAGTAGTACTACTACTAATGTTGTTTCAGTTATTGGTGGAAGAAATGCTGAGATTCAACTATTGCTTGGTGTTGTTGCTGCTCCTTTGATTCCTCATCCTATACAATGCAATCACTCTCTCAACAAAAATATTAATGATCATCCCATTGTAAGTTCTTTCACATTTTTCAAGCTTTTTTAATTCTTGGGCCTCCACCTCCCCGAGATAGTGGTAAGGTCTGCATACACTTTACCCCCAAAGACCTCATTTGTGGAATTTTACTGGATATGTTGTTCTTGTAATAATCAAGATTATGTGTTAATAACAACAACAGTAATGACATACCCGTTATAATCCTATAAAGTGGGGTCCGAGGAGGGAAGCGTTTCATAGACTATACTCCTATCTCCAAGGTCGAGAGGATGTTTCCGATAGACCCTCGTCTCAAGAAGATTATTTGTTAATGTGATGGTATATCAACTATTTTTTGTGTTTGTGGAAACTCATCCGTTTCGGTTTATATGAGTTCAACTCAGAATGAATTTTGAAGTAAAAAATTGAAATTTTTTAAATTTGTGATTTCAAACATATCATAATATTTCTGTGGA
The DNA here is from genome assembly GCA_030864215.1 of Capsicum pubescens. Taxonomy (NCBI): domain Eukaryota; kingdom Viridiplantae; phylum Streptophyta; class Magnoliopsida; order Solanales; family Solanaceae; genus Capsicum; species Capsicum pubescens. Next base: position 276,742,709 of record CM061542.1, read on the forward strand.
TATAGAAGATTTTCATTAAGGATTTTTTTTGGTCGGAAGGAAAATATTTTCTTGAAAAATGTTTTCTAGGAAAATAAATAGGTCTTTTTTACTTGCTGTGTCTGTAAGACAAAAATATTAACCTGGAAAAATTTGTATATAATCTAAGATAAATATATGGGTGGTGGGGGTTGGGGGTAGGGTGGTGGGGATGGGGCTACGAGGGTGGGGTATACATGGGGATGTGTTGTAGACTGGAGAGAAAATAACCAATGTGGAATGTCACTTATGAAACTTGTTTCCATACTTTTTACGAAAATCATTTTTCACATTTTAAGTTGGAGCAGTAATAATATTTTTGTGTTCATCTTGTTTTTCTTGTGTGCCTTTGGCTTACTAGTTCTTGACTAGCCAAGTAGATAAAACTTTGTAGAAGTAAATTTACAATGAAATTTATGCCACTTGAACTAATTTATTAGGTACTACTTGTTACCTCTTACCAACTCTGGGGACAATCAAGGGTGTACTTAAACAAGTAAATTTACAATGAAATTTATGAAAATTGACCAACTACCTTATACATGGATGGATTTGCTTATTGAAACAATGAAGCCTAATTCGATCTTTATAGAATTCTCGGAATATTTTTATTTATTCACTTAATCAATGGTTGGTGTATGTTACAGGAGACTTCAATGGCGAAATACATAGTGCAACAATACATAGCTGCCGCAGGAGGAGAACATGCTTTGAATTCAATTAATAGTATGTACGCGATGGGGAAAGTGAAGATGATGGCGTCTGAATTTATAGAAGGAGATGGTCTTGGAATGAACAATGGCAAGGTGATGAAGATCAAGAGCGCGAAAAATGGGGCTGGTGAAATGGGAGGATTCGTGTTGTGGCAAAAAAGACCTGATCTTTGGAGCATCGAGCTAGTTGTTTCCGGATGTAAAGTCAGTGCTGGAAGTGATGGTAAGGTGTCTTGGAAACAAACTCCATGGCATCATTCTCACGCGTCTCGTGGTCCTGCTAGACCTCTTCGTCGTTCCTTACAGGTACTTTGTCAATCCAAACTTTGCCACGAAACAGTGAGAATTGAATTCACATCTATTATCGATATAGACTAAAAGTTACTATCCTTTTGTCTCTACTTATTGACTACGAGCGAACTTTTTACCTGTAAAATCAAGTCATTCATTTTATTTTCAATGAAAAAAAAGAAATTTACACTGTCAGTGTACACAAGTTAAACTCAGAGATAAATGCCCCCTATTTTTCATTCATTTTTTGGGTGGGTAGACACACACTTTTTTGGCAGTTCTCATAGACAAGACAATCATGGATGTTCTATCAATTAGTGAGGGCCTGATGTTTGTTACCCACCTATAACATGAAAGTGCAAAATCATACATCAACAACAACAACAAACCCAGTGTATTCCCGCAAAGTGGGATCTGGAGAGGGTAAGAATTTAGAACCGTCAATATGAGCCAAGGTCCGTTGGGCCAATCCGGCCCGGCCCGGCCTGTAATTTAATGGGGTGGGCTTCCATTTTTGCAACCCATTTAAGAACAGGGCTTTTTAGCCCGGCCCGAATAAGCCCGTGGCCCGTAGGGCTTGAAAAATGTGGGTTGGGCTAGCCCGTGGGCCTATTACTACTGTAGCATCAGAATCATCATTCAGCATTGGAGGGCGCGTTCTCACCAAATATAGAAGTTGCATCCATCATGAAAATGTCCAAACACTTGTTACCACTTGAAATTGATTGCATGGTTACTCTCAAATTGGTAAGACAACTTTATCAAAAGATGATTTAGAGATGCTTGATGAAGAATAAAGTGGTGATGTTAGATACATAATGAATGTCATGAAAGCTTTTCTTGAGGAGTTCATTTTTATTTTTAGTGAATGAAATATTGACATTTTTTGTGGTTTATTTATATTCATGTCAAAAGTTATTTAATTTCGTTATTAGGATTATTTTTGGGGTGTTGGAGATTTGATTAACAAACATTAATACTATGTGTTATTGTGTGATAAATATTTATGTTTATTAACAGTGTAAAATTAAATTATAAAATATTATTTTTTAAAAAGTGGGTTGGCCCGTGAGGCCCGCAGCCCACAAGGTAACAGTGTGGGCTTAGTATTTTTTGGCCCATCATTTAAATGGGTCAGCCCGGCCTGGCCCGTCAAACTCAAAGCTCGTATGGGCTAGCCCAGATGGGCTGGGCCAACCCGTATTGACAGCTCTAGGTAAAATGTACGCAGTCCATACCGCTACCTCAGAGGAAGTAGAGAGGTTGTTTCCGATAGACCCGGCTCAAAATCATACATCAAGCCAGACCAAAATTCTGTCTAGGAGGGCCTATTCACAAGTTAAGTTCATATGTCAATTTTTGGTTATTCTGTCTGTGTCATCTTAATTCCAATGTGGACCTGGGTTGTCACTTCACCTTATCAATAAAAATTGATTTGATTAGTGGTCTAATTGAAAAAAGGATAGCTCGGTGCACAAAACATTCTGCGTTAGTAGGGTCTAAGAAAGGACCATACCTCAAGGGGTGAAATGTAGACATCCTACCCTAATGCAAGCATTAGTAGCTTCTTTCACGGCTTGAACGCATGGCCTATAGATCACACTGAGATAACTTTATGTGACAATACTGTGAATATACACACTTCTTAGCCTTGGAAAAAATGTTGTCAAGAAGGTAACATTAATGTTGTTTGGAGTCCTTCCTTTCTTTTACCTCAAGTCTTAGTTATCATAAGGCCAGGTTGTGTCACAAGGATCAAATAAACTCAAAATCTCATTCACAACTTGGCCTCTTGAAGCAGAGGTGAAGCCAGAATTTGAACCTTATGGATTCTGGATTCTAGAATGCCGTTTCAAGCGTCAGTAACTTTTGGTCCATTTAACCATTTTTTGAATGTACGCACTTCTTAGCCTTGAATTAAAACTGGATCAAGAAGTCAGCATTATTGTTGCTTCCTTTTACTCAGTTATCTTATTGCTAAGAGGTCATATTGTATGTCATATGGCTCAAATAAACTCGAAATCTCATTCACAACTTATTCTTCAAGTTGTTCTATAGGGCAAGTTGAAGCTAAAACTCATACTGATTGTGGACTAAAGTTAAAACGATTCACATTTTTATTTACCTAATTATGTCAACAATACACTCCTTCCTGTGCACATGGAATTGAGACACAAGAACCTGTGTTTGCTCTGATACCATATTAAATTGTGACCATCCGTTTATGTTTATACTGATCGGTTGATCTTGATCATGTTGACAGGGTCTTGATCCAAGGTCTACCGCTGATATGTTCTCCGATTCAATCTGCATAGGCGAAAAAACAGTGAATGCTGAAGATTGCTTCGTACTAAAATTTGAAGCAGAACCCTCAACTCTAAAGGCAAGAAGCAGCAGCAATGTTGAAATTATGAGGCATACTGTTTGGGGCTATTTCAGCCAAAGAACAGGACTGTTAGTCAAACTTGAAGACACACATCTTCTTAGACTAAAAGCACCAAAAGATGATGTCTTTTGGGAAACAACAATGGAATCATTCATCCAAGATTATCGAACAATCGATGGTGTTAACATTGCATATGCTGGGAAAACATGTGTTTCTTTATTCAGATTCGGCGAAAACTCAGAAGGACATACAAGGACTAGGATGGAAGAGGTATGGACAATTGAAGAAGTTGATTTTAACATAAAAGGACTATCTTTGGATTGTTTCTTACCACCTAGTGACTTGAAGAAAGATGATGATCAAGCTTGTGGAGTTGTTGATATAAATGACGATGATAATGATATAACCAAGAATTCAAGTATTGAATCCAAGATTCATTATGCTAATAATCCTAGATTTATAACTGCTTTGAAAGGTGCAGCCAAAATTATGGCTATTGATGAAGATTCAGAAGACTAGTATTGAGACATGGTGAAGACTTGTAAATATCCGTGTTGCTCGACTCTTCAAAAATGTCGATGAATGTGTGTACACGGATTTGACATTTGACAACATTTTCGGAGAGTCCGGTCAACATGCAATATTAATATTCTGTGGTCAGTTTTGTACATAGAGAATCACAGGATATGTTTTGTGTAAAGTGTTTACATATACACACACATACACATTTCAGTAACTCTGCTGAAGGTTTGGTTTGAAAGTGAATTACTAGGGTCATATAATAGTATAAATACTCTGATAATGTAAATAACTTTTATCAATATTATTTTAATTGCACTTGGAGGTTACTTGTTTTTTAGTTATTAATTTAAGTTATTATAAATGACTTAATAGTATGAAACTCACGTGGACTGACAGTATATAAAAGTTGAACTCTACTATGTACATGAATGGATCTGCAATCTCGTTTACTAGTTACAATTCTCGTGAACCTAATAATTTTTGCCTAGACTTTGCATTTATATATTAAAAATTCATTAAATATTTATAGTTATTTGATATTATAATAACTCACAAACTTCAAATCTTAAATTCCTCTAGATTATATATATCTTGTAAAATGACTTTCCTGTCCCACTTATTATTTGTAAAAGTATAATATTTGAAGTTAACCTGAAAAAAATAGTTGAAATTTGAAGTTGTGTTGGATATGAAATCAAATTTTGTAAGTGTATTTAAAACATCTGGAAAAAACATCTAAAGCCTGTTTTAACCTTCAAACTCTATATATTTTAAGTTTGAAGTTAAACATTAAGCTAGTTTAATAAATAAATACTTGTTTAAAATAGAGAATTTTACTCTAATTATCTTTTATATTCACTTGTTCAGATTACTTGTTCGTATTTAAATTGACCCCTCTTAAGAAATAATAAATATAATAGTAATATTATTATATCAATTTTAATTATTATAAGTCATCTAAATATTAAAAATTGAATAAAATTTAGTAATAATTATCTTAAATTGAGGATCTATCGGAAACAAATTCTCTACATCACCTCAGAGATAGTGGAAACTCCACTGTGTTGGAGGGTATGTTGTTGAATAAAATTTACTAATAAAATAAAATAGATATAATAAGATAAATTATCTCTTAATTATTTTAAAATATATATAATATGACAAATAATTTATTTTATTTTTAAATTCTAGCATTGCGCACTCCGTTGCCCAATGATAAAAGAAAGGGGAAACGACACTTCAAATTAAACTATTTTTATGAAAATGATCATGAATAAAAAATTCCACTTTCTAACCATTTCAATTTACTGACTTGTTCTATACCGTTTCTACACACCTTCTATACAATTTCTATACAAATCTTATACATATAAATATTCTATACGAAAATTATACAGTTTTGATACACAATTTACACAATAATTATATATTTTTTTACACGTTTTATACAATAATTATATAATTTTCATACACTTTTTATATATTTCTTATATATATTTTATACATATACATATTTGATAGAACTATATAATTTCTATACATATATTTTATATAGATACATATTCTATTTAACAATTATATCATTTTTATATAATTTAATTATTATTTCTAAATAATAAAAAAAATAGAATATTTGTTTAGTTAAAAAATTTATAGCAAAAAAAAAATTAAAATATTTTTAAAAGGATCGAATTGGCCAAGTTGAATATTGTATCAGTATTGTATATAGATTGCATCAGTATTGTATATGAACTACGTAGGCCCAAATGACTCAAATAAGAAAATGGTTATAAAGCGAAAATATTATATCCGACTAACCATTTTTTGAAAAGTTTTTAATTTTCGACTATTTATTTTAAAAAATGTTATAGAGTATCCTTTTTAAAAAAAAAAAAAAAAACACTAATTTATTTGTCATGGATCACCACCACCATGCCGAACACTAACATCAGATTATTATATTCACAAAAGCAGAGATTATATTTTTAAATCCTACCAACTTGACAAATACTTTCAAAGTCCCAAATTATCTTACTTCAAATAATGTGTTACTCTCTCTATTCTCAATTTATATAATACAATTTATTTTAACTGTTAGATTTTAACAGTACACTTTGTCATGAAATTTTTAAATTTTTTGAGATAAAATTTATATATTTAAAAATTATATTAAATTACTATAAAATGATTATCAACTCAAACATTAATCAAAAGGTTTATAAAAAATCGTAATCAAAGAAAACTAGTTTGAATCTTGAAATTTGAGAGGAGTCACATTAGGATATTTTAAAAGTTAAAGATAAAATTGTTTATTATTTTTATTTTATTTTTAGTTGTTTATTTAATGAAGAAAGCTTATCTATTAAGATATAAATAAGTGTAAAATAATAGAAAAAAAACAACTACTATAATATTTTTCTTAAGAGACTATTCCCTCCATTACAAAATAAATGAATTATTGAGCTATTTTTTAATATTAAAAATAAATGAATTGTTCGTTGTTCAAGAGACATGTTGAAAATTTCAGAGTAATAATGAAAAATAACCTACAATTTATGTCTTAAAAGTTTTTTTTATTAAGGAGTGTCTCATATCCAACAATTCAATTATTTTGAAACGAAAATATTACCTAAAAAAAATAAAAAAAATTAGTTTAAGATAATGTGAGATTAAAGGGAGTATTAAAATGAGTGGCTCACCCAACTCTATTTAGTCAAAGTAAACCATCACTCTAATCAAAGTTAAACCAAAATTTCCAAAAACAAGATTCACCATTATTGAACCTCTAACAGATTAACCATGGATGAACAACAATCTCTTCCTCCTCATGTACTAATCTTCCCTTTACCATTACAAGGTCCTGTTAACTCCATGTTCAAACTTGCACAACTCCTTTGTTACTCAGGGTTACACATAACTCTCTTACTCACTGAAAACATCTACAATCGTCTTGTACTTCATACTGATATCACTTCAAGATTTGATCATCAGTTTCATGGTTTGCAAATCAAGACGATATCGGATGGACTTCATGATGATCACCCTCGTGAGGGTAGTATGTTTATGGAGGTCTTTGAATCTCTGAGGACTAAAACAAAGATGTTGTTTAAAGATATGTTGAGTTCTGATTTTCTATGTGATGGTGGGAGAAGAAGAAGAGTTGGATGTATTATTGCTGATGGTATATTTGGATTTACTTGTGATGTTGCTGAGGAGATTGGTGTGCCTGTTTTTTGTGTTAGGACTATTAGTCCATGTTGTCTTTGGATCTTCTTTTGTCTTCCTAAGCTTATTGAATCTGGAGAATATCCATTCAAAGGTTAGTAGAGTGTATCTTTTAATACTATATGTAACTATAAATAGAACGGAAGTGGATTCATGATTTGAACTTAATGATTCTTTATCTTATATTTCGTGTTTGTATGTAACCATACTCTTTTTTGTTGTATTTTCTAAAGCTTCAAGAACTATCTTTTCGAATGCCCCCTTTTACTGACTTTGTCCTGGATTTGTCAACCAATCTGGCATGGAACTGATGGGAAATTTGTTAAGATTTGTCCCTGATTCATGGAACCATTCCTTTGCGTGCAGGGGTGGACCTATGTTCATTTTTTGGGGCACCCGTTAAATTTGACATAGAATAGGTGTACTTGCATAGGAAATATACGAAAATATATAAAAGCACCCACTAGAACAAAAAGTTGGCAGGTCTATTGGCATTTAGTTTGATCTTAAGGTTCTTCACTAGAAGGGCTACCCTGAGTTTTAAGCACCGCGATCCTTAAATCCTGGGTCCCCTACTGTTTGCGTGTCATGGCTAATGATTCGTGTTATTACTAATTTGCTAGTATTATTTAGCGGTGTCTGCCTGAAAGTTCTTGATATTGAACTAATTTACTATTGAAATTTTAGATTTGAAATTTAGTATTTGTCGAAATTTTAGTGATTTTTCACACATTTATTTGTCTCTGACAGTAGCTTCCTTTTTACTGTATAGACAAATCAAACTATCTAAAACCACAATCTTTTTCATTGACAATTCTTAGTTTTGCCTTCCTAAACTCATTGAATCTGTAGAATATCCTTTCGAAGGTTACTAAATCTTTCAAAACTCTGTAGCTTGCTAGTGTCAAATCTAATACCATAAGTTTCCTTTTTAAGTGATGGTTAGTCAATTAAACATGTGTTGAAGTTGTGAAAATCTACTTAAATCTTTAAGGTTCTTAGAACAAATTGATTAGAGACTAATGGTTCGATCCAAAACTTAATATTTGTTGAAATTTTAGTGATATTTACACATGTATATATGTTATGTGCATTTGAAATTTATTATACTTTTGAGATTATGAGCTAGAATTTAATATATGTTTAAAGTTCAGTAGTTTTTCACACACGGGACGGAGTTAGGAGGCGATCGGTGCACGAACCATCTTGTGTTCATATGCAAAGTTTGGAAAAGGGCTACACGCTAATGTGGTGTAATGTAGGTAGCACATGTTGGATATTTGTTTAAATAAAATTACTAAATGTATTTTTATAAAGAGGTGTCTTTTGAAGAAAATGTGTCTTTTTAATAAGATGTGTCATTTTCAATGAAGAGTTGTCTTTTAATGAAAGAGTGTGACTTTTATTGAAAGGAAATGTCTTTTGTTGAGAGGAGGTGTCTCTTATGAAAGAACGTGTTGCTTATGGAAGGGTGTGTTGGTTAAAAGTTTAGCTATATAAACTCTTCAAGTGTTGGAGAACTTTTCTTTCTTCTCAATTCTCTAAAAATAAACTTTTTCTTCCCCACAAAAGATCAAGCATTAGAATTCTTGCTTTCCAATAGGATTATCTTCACTATTTGCTTGGTGCAGAAATCCAAAGGCTTGTCATATCCACTAAAACTATTTGTATTAAATCCCATAGCAATCTCGCAGAGGGGAGGGAGCAAATATCGTTTTTAGGAGTGTGTTTCGCGCATTACACCTATCCTGCTTCAAACATCAATAACTGATTCTAAAGCTCGAACCATGACCTATAGATTATATATGGAGATAATTTACTGTTGTTCCAACGCCCCCCGTTCACATTTTTTACACACATACATGTGATTATGCTCATTATTTTTCACTATCTTCTAATTCTTCTTCAAATATCCGCAGATGATGACTTAGATGAACCAATCAGGAGTATTCCTGGAACTGAAACTTTTCTCCGGCGACGTGACCTACCGGGCTTTTGCCGCTCTGGCGATTTGGAAGACTCAAATATCCAAATCTTCGAAATAGAGGGTCGAGAAAATTCGCGCGGTTATGGTCTGATACTCAACACATTTGAAGAGCTAGATTCCCCCATTCTCAATCAAATGCGAACCATTTGTCCAAATCTGTACCCCATTGGACCCCTCCATGCAAATTTGAAGAACCAGCTAACTATTGAAAATACTTCATCACGATCATCATCAAGCAGTTTGTGGACAGAAGACAGAACCTGCATTGATTGGCTAAACAATCAGCTACCGAATTCAGTAATCTACGTTAGCTTTGGGAGTATCGCCACGATGACCAATGAGCAATTGATGGAATTTTGGTACGGATTGGTTAATAGTGGACAAAGATTTTTGTGGGTGATTAGGCCGGATTCTATTGCTGGTGAAGACTGGAAAACCAAGATTCCCGCGGATTTAGCAATGGGTACGAAAGAAAGGGGATATATTGTGGGGTGGGCTCCACAAGAGGAAGTATTGGCTCACCCTGCCGTAGGTGGATTTTGGACTCATTGTGGATGGAATTCGATTCTCGAGAGTATTTATGAGGGAAAGCCAATGATTTGTTGGCCTTATTTTCTGGACCAACAAGTGAATAGTAGGTTTGTTGAAAAAGTTTGGGAACTTGGGCTTGACATGAAGGATACATGTGAGAGAGAAATTGTAGAGAAAATGGTCAAGGATTTGATGGTAGTGAGAAAAGATGAGTTTTTGGAAAGAGCAAATCATATGTCTAAATTAGCTAAGAATTGCTTGATGGAAGGTGGATCATCTTATTCTAACTTTGAACGTCTCGTGAAGGACATTAAATCTCTAAGTGATAAGGTTTAATCATCATCGAGATGACAGTTCGTTCTTCTTGAAAGAGATCAAAGTCACACGATCCTTCAAGATAGAGGCTTCAATCCTTGTTAGAATCGTGTGTTTTTGGTCTTGTTATTCGAGATGACACTTAGCCATAGTGTGTCTCTTGAAAGTAAGAAAATAATCAAGATGATATTTTGCGTATGATTTGCATTTGACACATTGTATAACTTATATTTTATGTATAAATTTTTTATACATGTTTATGTTCTTAACCTCCCCTTGAGTAACGAAGAACTGCAGACTAGCTAGGCTAATTTCTACACCGTAATAACATACTCAGAGTAATTTCACAAGTGGAGTTTCAGAACAGCCATATATTATATAATCCTTATGGTAAAAGGTAATGGCCTTAGATGTTTTACTATTTCAACATAGTATTGGTGTGGCTTTGCTGAAGGTTAAATATCAAAGTGTGAAACTATAGATTGTGGTAAATCTACAAGTTGATATACAAAAATTACTGGAATTCAGCAAAAGCAAGTCGTTGTAGTATAGTGGTAAGTATTCCCGCCTGTCACGCGGGTGACCCGGGTTCGATCCCCGGCAACGGCGAAGAAATTTTAAACTCCAAGTCTTTTTTTTATTGAGACGGGAAATTTGGGCTCAAGGCTCAAGCTGCTGGCAAATTCACGTAATCCATGATTTATTTTACGAAAAATACCATAAACATACACCTTAACTTACCATATTTATATAAATTCTCACCTTTGATATCTTCGTTGGACGTATTGGGAGCTAATTATGTATCTCGACAAATCTAAATCAAAAAAATATATTGAGAGCTAATTTTGTATCTTTACAAAGGAAAAAATGTATTTTGTATCTCGACAGACATAAAATCGAAAAAAATGTATCATGAGTTAATTATGTATCTTTACGAAAAAAAAAATGAATATTCACTGAAAGTATCAGGAACTAATTATATATCTCGACAGATCCAAAATTGAAATTTTTAGTAACTATATAAAATATCAAAATTTTATGTAATTAAACTCCAAAATATCAAAATTTATGTTGTTTGCCCGAGATTTTAACCTTTTAGATGGCACGTGTTGCAGTTATGAAGTTAGATTGAAGACATGTCTCATATTTTATTACAACATCGTATTCCCACATAATGGATGTCTCATATTTTATTAAATCAGTAAATTTTTAACTCACTTATTCAATTTATTTGATATAGTTTGAATAAGCTGAACAAACTAGAATGAAAAGTTGAAGATCTGCACGAATGGCCTACCAATTTAGGGATCTAGTCACAACTATCGTATACAGTAATGAACAAGATTAAAAGTAAAATAAACGTAAAGAACAGTGCACACACATGATATTTTACGTGAAAATCTCCTTGCTCAAGGGAGTAAAACCACGACCTACCACGTAGGATTTCCAACAACTTCACTTTGTCCAAGCAACTTGAATACAGACTCCATGGTTCTAGGATTAACCTCTTGATGCTCTTCTACTTGTAATAACTCTACTATAAAAGGAAGCTCCAATGCAATAACTCTATTGCACTAACTGACACAGCTAACTCTAACTGAATTAGTATAAAGCTAACTCTTGCCTCTATGTCAACTAACTCGAGATGACACAATCAACAATGAGAATGCACCTACTATTAATGAACAAGAACAGTAGGCTAAATGTTTACAAACCACAAAACGAAGACTCAAATACAAAAAAAGCTTGAGAAAAAAATGACGACTTAACACTGTTGCAAGTGAGACTTTGGATGATGAATTGCTTCCAGAGTGCATGAATCGTAGTCACGATGCACCTGGTCCTTGAGCAGTTGCAGTTGTATCACCAAAAGGCTCTTTATGAACTAGATCCCAAAATTGATGGTTTGTCAATCATCAAAATTAAGAAATTAACAGAAGTATCAAAGGAATATGAATGCCAAAGCAAGAATCCCTGTGAACTATTGATTATAAATAGATCCCCATTATATTCTCCAAGCATACATAATCCCATATAGAGAGGGAAGATTAATTAGAACAAGCTGTCTACTGATAGAAGTGTTAAACTACTTGGACAATATCCATGTACAAAATTGGCTTAAGGTCCTGCCAATTACCATAAAAAACAAACTAAGAAAACCACACACACAAAAAAAGATACAAATTAAGGGACTAAAATGCTGCAACTAAGGCCTTCTAAAGGAGCGTCACAGTACACTAAGCTTCTGCTATGCACGAGTCCGAGGAAGGGTCACAACACTCTAATCTCTTGATTTCTTATATAGTGGTCAGATTTGCATAGCAAAAAAGGCTAGGCCTCAATAGTACAATGATCCTGCAAGACAAGAAGAAATATACATATAGTTGAGTTTATGAGATTGCTAAAAGAGATAATTATGCATAGAAAATTATTTTTTCTACAAAAATTAATTAATTTCATACCCTGCCACCAATTTCCTCTTGAAGCACAGTTTGAATTGTTTCCATTTTGATCATCATCATCTTCATTTTTCTTGAACTGATCAATGCACAAGCAGAAAAGAACCATTTAGAAATTGAAAAATAGTTATTCCATCGAGGGGCGGATCTAGTGTATAACTTATTGGATCATCCTATCCTAGTATATGTATTAAAAATTTCCATCAATTAAGTTGGAATTTGAAACTCGAACTCATAATGCTCAAATCTTGAATCCACTCCTGATGACACCTTTCTTATGACATACTTTTACTATTACAAAAGTGTCATGATATGTTTAAGATCACAATTTTTGAGGATACATACTATTTGGTGAAATATTTCATTCTTTCTTAAATTTTATGTCCGGTCCGGATATGAAATAAAACTGTTTTTTTTTTAATTGTGAAATGTAATAGACATTTTTCATATACTTACAGTATTATTGTGGGAGGCAGTTGGTGGATAATAAACATCCTGGCCACCATAGTAAATAGATGAGCTTAAATGGCATGGTTCTGTTGTTTCATTCTGATACAATATGGAATTATTCTTGTCCTTATTACTGATGTCTCCTCTGCTTCTTTGAGAACCATTATTATCTGTGATTACGTTGAAGAACAATTAAGAGATAGAATTGAAACTTAATTAATCAGGCATATATATGTTCGAAACTAGATCTTGTGGAATCATATTGAATATTAGATACTAATACATTATGTACCTTGCTAAAAGAATCGATCCTTATTTACCAAGCACACATTGTCAAGGAGTTGGGGTGAAGTAGTAAGTATTCTATTTTTAGCCAAAGGTCTCGTGATCGAGCCCGAAGAATGAAGTCACTTTTGTTAGGAAAAGCCTTTACTCGCATTAAGATGCGAACCCGGATTAGTTGAGCTCCAATATAGGTACCAAACACTAGGTGAAAACCCAAATTTAAAGCAGGCATATATTCCCTCCCATTTTATTTTATGTGGCACTGATTTCTTTTATCTTAAGAAAAGATGCTACCTTTTATATTTAGAAATAATTTAGTTTTAATTTTTTTAATTAATGAGGGGAGCCTTGACATAACTGGTATTGTCGCGGGTAAATTTTATCCATGGTCACTTAACTTTATATTTATTACGCAAAAGTCACTTTTCTTTTATTCATTTCATCCATGGTCACTTAACTTTGTATCTGTTACGCAAAAGTTACTTTTCTTTCATTTATTTCATCCATGGTCATTTAACTTTACTCCGACCATCACAAAAGGCACTATGATCGGATTTTACAATAATTTCATCGAAAAAATTGATGTGACAACCTTAATTAGTTCTTAATTTTAATTTAAGTGAATATATAACATATTATTCAAATCTTCACCTTTTTTATAAGTGCACAACCCAATTTTCCTTATGGATTATTTAATGAAAGGATACCAGTTTCTTAAGATAACCCAATGAAGACTATTTTCATAAAAAAAAATTGGTTGATATTTTTATGAAATAAAGTTATACTTATATATTCTTAAAATCCTCTAAAGTTGAGACATGTGTTGGTAAATTATTTTTTTCCACTAATATTATGGCATGTAGCTGATAAACTTATTTTTCTCTCCCCTAAAATTGTGACATGTAGTTGAAATTTTTTATTTTTTTTATACATTCTTTTCTTGTCACTTGAGTCTTTCCATTCGGTATATCATAATAATATGGTAAACTACTCTATTTATTGAGTTTGTCTTTGTATTTTTAATTGTTTAACTAATCGATTAATTCTCTTAAATTTTTTTATTATAATATTCTATTTCTGATAAATTACATATTGTTTAATTAATTTAATTGATAAATATAAAAATTAGATATCCTATAATTTCTTTATCTATTAAAGTACTTCTATTTTATAATTTTTATAAACAAAACTGTACGTTAATATAACATTATTTGTATAAATTTTGACAATACTTATTCAATGACACAATTAAAAAGATTTTATTTTAAAACTATCTTTAGCATGTTGATTTATCTTCAAAGAATTAAAATATTTTTTTTAAAAAAAATAATAATATCATACATGTATTTCTATTTTATGTGTTTTGAAAAAATTATTTTATTCATCACTCTTTTTCGATGCATCTTTTTGGCAGATGAATGCAATAGTATGAAATGTTTCATAAAAATATCAACAAATGTTTTTGATGAAAATAATCTTCATTAGCTAATCTAATCTATTAAGAAATTGATATTCTCTCATTAAATAATCTATAAGAAAAATTGGGTTGTGCACATATAAAAAAAGTCAAGATATGAGTAATATATTATATATTTACTTAAATTAAAATTAAGAACTAATTAAGGTTGCCACATCATTTTTCCGATGGAATTATTGTAAAATTCGATCATAGTGACTTTTGTGATGGTCAGAGTAAAGTTAAATGACCATAGATGAAATGAATGAAAGAAAAATGACTTTTGCGTAATAGATACAAAGTTAAGTGACCATGGACAAAATGAATGAAAGAAAAGTGACTTTTGCGTAATAGATACAAAGTTAAGTGACCATGGATGAAATTTACCCGTATTGTCACTATCATGTGAATATGATGTTAGGGGTTTGAGCTGTGCAAATAATCTCTTGCAGAAATATAAATAAGACTGCAACAATAGGTCTTTGTGGTTCAACCTAGTGGCGGATTCAGGATTTGGGGTGGTGGGTGCTCAAAAGATTCGAACACACATATTAACGTCCAAAGCTTTAATTAAGGTTCTATCTACAAACTAAAGCATCCAACTATTTTCTTGATTTATTGGGTACTTTTCTAAATTTTATACCAGATTTTATAAATTTTTATATAATCATACATAATCTTCTACATCGAATGTAATGATGTCGGAGCACCAAAAATTGGACTATAAGCCCGCCCATGGTTCAACCCTTTATTCTTAATGACATACTTTTATAGTTTCATAAATCTCATGCTTTGTTTTAGATCACACGTTCAAATTTTCTTTTTAAAATTTCATGTGAAGTTAAACTATGCTATATAAACTAAAACAAGAGTGTTGGTGTTGTTGGCAAAAAGTGAGAAAAATATATAGCAGAAACCTGAATTTCCATATTTTGCATTTCCACATGACTGGTCTTTTGGATCTTGAATTCTTGATGAACCTCTAGTTGCAGAGTGAGTGGAATCCCTTCCAAGTCCCTACAATTATATAAAAGAAAAAGAAATAAAAAACAAATTAGTAAATGTAAACAAAATTTAAAGATGATGAACCAAAAAGGATTAAAAAAAAAAATCTTAAGAAAAAAAAAACGTGCAAGCAAGTTGATGAGTGAGAATTATTTCATCACATATTCTCTGGATTTTAGTTAATTATTATTCTAGTCAATATAATGGACAATTCTATATTATGACTGAGTTAGAATCTTCACAAAGAAGTGTCAAATATAAATAAGTTAATATATCAATTTATAATATATATACATGAAAAAAAAATTACTTCGCTACACTGTAATTTTCCGATAAAAGAGTTCGGACACCCTTCAAGTGCTTGTGGCTCCGCCACGGTCTATATGTTATTGTTTGTTGTGCTAGTCTACTCGACCAAGAAAGTTATTTTCTTTATATTTAAGGAACTTATTTTTTAAAAAAGAAAATACTTTTCAAAATATTTTGATCAATTAAAAGCTCTATGCTTTCCGTATAGAGAACCAAAACTCAGAACAACTTACATATATGAGAGAGGAATATATATAGATGCATGCACGATGCAGTAGAGAAGTTGTACTTCTGTTTTTCGTAAGCTTCACGTTCCAACTATTATTAATTCATAAATGGTGATGGTTCAGGTGCGAACAATTTATAGTCGGGATGTAAAATTTAAAAAAAAAAAAAAAAAAGATAATTTAGGTAGAAAAAAGAAACAACCATTAATCAAGCTGTGAAATTTCCAAAAAGGTGATAGTATAAAGTATACATATGTTTTTAACCATCTTTTCTCCGTTCAAATAGTAACTTAGACAAACAAACCGAAACAAATGAAGAAGTAATACCGTAGAATGTGGGCCGAAAACGGAATTAAATAATGACGTTTTCGTAGGCTCTTTCGGACCAAATAGATCATTGGTAAAGGATGAAGAAGAAGATGATGACTTTCCCTTCTCCATATTAAACGAGGAAATAAGATCTCTTGCCTAAATTAAACAAAACTCTAACTAAACTAACTAACCAACTACCTAGGAGGTCTGGTTGAGGGAACAATAATATATATAGTGCTCTAACTGACTGACACAGTTCCCAAGAAAACAGAAATGAGATAAGGGGCTTTTAATGTTTTTTTGGCAGACAACAGAACAAAAAAAAGTAGTACTGGTAGTTGGGGGGATGTAAGAAGAGAAAGAGAGCACGTGAAGTATTCAGTGTGTGAGAAATAGAATACAACGAATGGTGGACTCTTATTTATAGGCCACTCAATGACAAAAATAAGAGGACTATTTGACCATGCCTACAACCAATCTTTATTTAATTTAGGCATAATAAATTTGGGGGGAAAGAATAAAAAATATATTTAAATTTTGACGAAATTTATTGTAATACGTTTTAATTCTGTGGAATTTTATGACTCCCTCGATTATTTATTATCATATTTTTGTGGAACATATTTATCCAGCTGGACCATTTCAGATCCTCACGCGCTAAGTGTGTGTATTCACGCAATGATTCAGCTAAGTAAATATATATCACAGAAATATGATAATAAATAGTCGAGAGGGGTCATAGGACCCTCGCAAAGTTGAGGTGTGTTACAATAAATTTTGTCAAAATTTAGGTATGTTTCGAACCTTAGTTTTTCCCCTAAATTTGGCGTCAGCTGACTAAGTAAGTTCTTCAATTTTGAGTACTCATCTACATACCTCAACTCGTCTCTATTGTGATAGTTGAAAACTCCAAATAATTATCTAGACATCCCTAAAATTATGTGTCACGTTAGTGTCCAGGAGGCATAGTGAGGACGAGTTGGAGTGTTCAGTTATCAATTGAAATCGGGTTGAGGTGCCTAGATGTCCATTCTCAAAGTTAAAGTGCTTACTTGCCAGCTAAGACTAAATTTGAGTATTTATTTATGTATTATACCTTTAATTTATCTGATATAATGGAATCAAGATTTTCACTAATCTGATTCAAACATGCGAAAAGTTTAGGGGATACAATATTTACTATTTATACATTAAAGTTAAACTTAATCTTTAAATATAGGCCCCATTTAGCCATGAAAATCATAATTTTTTGAAATTGAAGTTGAAGTTGAAGTTGGAGTTTAAGTTGTGTTTGACCATGAATATAAATCTGAGTTGTTTTTTAAATTTTGTGAGAGAAGTAGAAATGAAAAAAAATAAAAACAAGTAAATTTTCCAAATACAATTTCAAATTATATTTAGAATTCTCATGGCCAAACATATACTATTTTTTTTACTAAAGTAAAATAATTTTAATTTTTTTAAAAAAAGTAAATAATTTTCATGGACAAACGGTTACTTAACCTTCTGTATGCTACTATAAATTTCTGAAGAAGAGGTTTTAGTCTAACCATCTAGCTCCACCCTACTATCTGATGCAAATGTGAGTGCAGGATTAAGTTTGATGATTCGATCTCTAAGACTCTTAGCATTAAATTTAGTGTGCTTTTAAAATTAATTATAGATTCAGATATGATATTTGGTTGGTGAATTGACGAATTATTGGGTCAAGCTGGATTTGAATCAACACTGGGGGAGTTGAAAATCATCATAGATTTGAAGATTCTCGAATAAGACAACCTTTTGAACTGCTGCTGAATCCATGACGAGCAAGAGAGAACTTGATTTATTTTTTTTAATTTATTTTCACGTGTATTTTGTGATTCACATCAAATATGTTATACGAGACGATGAACTAGCTAGTTGAAACATATGGTAAACAATAGCTAGGTTGATTTATATTTATTAAGATCGAGACCTCCGATTAAAAATAGATTGAACCACACTCTTATCACGCAATTCCATGATCCCTTCCTGCAATTTTGATTCAACCACTAAATCCTTTTTAAAGGTCAACTGTTCTCATGTCATCAATAAGATAGTTCATGGCTTTGTGCTATGGACCATTATTTTTCTTATTCCCTACCCCATAATTTCTACATTAATTGAAGGTCAAACATTGTTGATAGGTGCATGGACATGCTGTTATTAGAGGGAGAGTCAGAATTTTTACAAAGAAGATTCAAAATTTGAAGAAAAACTAATTGGAGGGGATTTGATATCTATTATATATATATAAAATATAATTTTAGTGATGTATAAATGGTATAAATTTTCGTCGAATGGGATTCGGTGAACTCCCATGCCAAAGGCTGGCTCCGCCCCTGGTTGTTACACCTTGCAATTACGTGTCATTTTTTGGGTGTAAGGTCAATCTTAAATGGCGACTGAGTTAATATTTTCTTTAATAGGTTAAAAACATGAAGAAGTAAGTATATGAACTAGTTGAAGAGGATTCATCGTCTATAATGTACACATATAAATATATATTCAACTATATATAAATAATATAATACTTCATCAAGGGAGATTGGAGGAATCTCCGGGCCCCAAACTAGTTCCCCCTTATACTATAGGTATAATAATAGGCCTTTTAATTTTTCTGTTCGATGTTTGATATTCGTATTAAAAGTCTAATTAATTTAAATTATGTCCGATAAATTTAAGAAGAACGTTACTTTTTTTTCTTTGGTGAAATAGAAATTTTATTTATTTATAAAACCTAAGGGTAGGCGGCCATTAAGATGAATGTTACTTGCTAAATTTATTTTTCTAAACTTCTGGCAGAAAGTCATTTTGCTAATTTTTTTAAACTTATTTTTGCTATAGAAAAATAGTTTTTGAAATATTTTAATTTACTGGACATGAAAAAATTGATAAACTCTTTGCACACTTTCATCCCTACCAAACTAGAGGCATATATGGGATTTAAGCTCCTAAAATTTAATTTTTATGATTTTTAACACTAAAATTATTTTTATTTTAAAATTATGGTTAGATACCTATCATTTGTTACAATTTTGGAAAATGAACTTTTGGATCGAGCTTCATAACTATGGATTTTAGTTATTTTTTTTCTTTTTGCTTTCGTCGAATATAATTTACTATTCTTCTTTGTCACTCGACCTTTAACTGCTTTTTTTCAAAAAATAAAAATAAAAAAAATAAAAGGATTCTCAACAAAAAAACTGCTTCCAAAAATATGAAAGATAAATTTCTATATCTAGGATCTACTTAAGTTGTGCAAATATGAGAATTTTTTTTTTGTTAAATTGAAAGAATTTTTTATTTTACATCAATAGGTAAAGAAAAAAAGAAATTACTTAGAAGGGAAAGTTTACATAATAATTTATATTTCAGATTAAAAGTATGAATTCGATACTTCATACAATTTTTTCATGAATTTTTATATGAACACAAATTTTTAAAATGTTTTATGCGTTGAGCTGCCTTTTTATGCCGAATATTTTGATTTTTGTTGAGAAGGACAGAACAGCCACGTGATCCAAATGTAACAACTTTTTTCTCTCAACGCATAATTCCTCTTTGGAGAATTATTCCCTTAAAGGGAATAATATATAGCACGATTTAAATAGGAAATTCTATTTCCAAATAGTTGATCTCTAGCTAGTATAGTCTAGTCCTATCCAGAAGCAAAATTCCTCTTTATTAAAATTTATCTTAATGTACTAAATGTATCAGTTATGTTTTCTTGTTTGTTTATTCTATGATCAATCTTGGATAGGGTTGGGCAAAAATTGATTCAATCGATAAATTAAATTATTAAAAATATTAATTAGTTTATTAGTATTAGGTTATCGGATTAATGATTTTATAAAAAAATTATTGGGCTATTGATTTAATTTTCGATTTTAAGATTTTAGCTAATAGTTGAACCGATAATTCAATAAAATTATATTAAAATTATCTTTTTATTCACACTTTTATATAATAGTGGCTTTAGCTTCTATATACATACCGTATTGACTTTTGTATTTTATAGTTGTTGTCTTAATTCTTTTAATTTGTGTACACTTTTGTTGATACAGATAGTATAACTTCATAAAACAAAGCAGTTAATATAATTTATCACACTGTCAATAATCAGTCACTATTAGATGACAGTTAATTTAGTTAGACAGTTAGGAAAAATAAAAGCTAGCCGGTTAGTTAGTTAAGCCTCACATTCACTATATCTACTCATTGTATTAAGTTTTTTCCACTGGAATAATAAGACTACTCTAATCTTCTCTATATTTCTCTTCTTCTTCTTCCTATTTATGTTCTTCCTGCTATACTGATACTGCATTAAACTTAATAAACAACATGATATCAAAGCCAATAATGCAGCCTCAGTGATCAGCTAATTTTTCTGTACTCATCTATTCGATTCTTGATCGAATTAGTGATTCCGCCACATAGTTCTTGAACAATTTCACAAGGATGAATACTTCAACTGATCAATCAAATGGAGCAGTTCCAGTTAGTTTAAGCTCAAGCACTACTGGGCAAATTCATGGTGTGGATTACAATCACCCTCTGTTTCTACATTCTTCAGATGTGAGTGTAACTCAAATAATATCGTTTCAACTAACATATATTGAAAACTACCCCATCTGGTTTCGATCTATGCGTGTTACTTTGCTTGGTAGGAACAAACTGGGGTTAGTTGATGGTATTTGTACTAAAGAAAGTTTCCCAGAAAGTATGGGGAATCATTGGGAAAGGATAAATGCAATTGTATTGTCCTGGATAATGAACTCTGTATCCAAGAATCTTCTTGGAGGAATTATGTATGCATCTGATGCAAGGACAATGTGGATGGATTTACAAGAAAGATTCACCAAGGTGGATGGGTCGAGAACATTTAATCTCCATAAAGAAATCGCTACCCTGACCCAAGGAAATGCTTCTTTTACAGTTTATTTTTCAAAACTTAAGAAACTTTGGAAGGAATTTGAGGCTCTAGTTCCTGCTCCTACATGCAATTGTGAAACTTCAAAGGAATATAATTGCATCTGCAGAAGCTGAAGTTATTTCAGTTTCTCATAGGGTTGAATGAGTCATACCTACAAGCAAGAAGCCAAATCTTGCTCATGAATCCTTCTCCAACAGTTAATCAAGCTTACTCTATTATCATTAGTGATGAAAGTCAGAAAAATATTGCTGCTAATGCTGGGATTCTTGGCAGTAATCCATTAAGTGGTATTAATGTGTTTGAAGGGGCTATGTACTCCAGGACAAGTGTAAATCAGGCTAGTACTTCAAAGTACAAAAGAAACCCCACTCTATATTGTGATTTCTGTAAGATGAAAGGGCATAACAGAGAAACTTATTTTAAAATTGTAGGCTATCCTTCTGCTTACAAGTATAAAAAGAAAGGAAATACCAGTTATGGACATGGCTCAACTCATGGAACTGCATGCAATGTATCAACAAAAGATGGATTGAAATCATACTCTAGTGGTTGTTGTCATCATAGTATTACTCCGAGTATCAATCCAGTTCCCTCTAATGCTAATGGTTTATATCCTTCATCTTCTTACTACTCCAAGGCAACTGGAGGTGCATCTACAAGTGGTCTTCCTGAAGTTAATCAAGGGACAGGACCTTTCACTCAAGATCAGTATGGGCAGATCATCAAATTATTGAATAACACTACAATTGGTGCCACAGATGCATCAGCTAATGTAGCAAGTACACCTAGGTATCTTGCATTGTTAGCACCTGAATGTCCATAGTGGATTGTGGACACTGGTGCCACAAACCACATGGCATCTAGTCTAAAGATGCTTAGCAAAGACACTATAGTAGAGACACCCTGGCCAAAAAGGGTCCATTTACCAAATGGAGATGTCTCACTTGTCTCACACATAGGGTCAAGTTTCATATCTGATAGGAGCACCATCTCAAATATGTTCCATGTTCCTTCATTTCAGTTCAACTTATTATCTATTTCAAAACTAACAAAAGAGCTTCAATGTTGTGTGTCTTTCTTTCCTGACCTTTGTCTTTTTCAGGATCTCTTCATTAGCAAAGTGAAGAAGATTGGTAAAGAAGTTGGGGGGCTCTACATTCTGCTGAATTCTACGACTAATCATGTCAAGGATATTACAATTATTGCACAACAACCAACTACAGTTAGCACTAATAAAGAGGACATCAGTCTGTGGCATAAAAGACTAGGTCACCCTCTATATCTGTTTTAAAAATTTTCTACCATTTAGTTTGAATGAGATAAAAGAAAAAATTACTCAATGTAATATTTGTCTTTGTGCAAAGCAGGCTAGATTGCCTTTCCCTATAAGTATCACTAGAACTACTACTTGTTTTGAATTACTTTATGTAGACATTTGGGGACCATATAAAGTCCCTACATATGATGAAAATAAATACTTCGTTACAATTGTTGATGACTTCACTAGATTCACTTGGATATTTTTACTTAAAACAAAGTCTGATGTATATTTGTGTCTACAACATTTCTGCATTCTTGTAAAAACACAGTTTGACAAATCTATAAAGTTGATCAGGACTGATAATGGATCTGAATTTCTAAGCTCTACATGTCAAAGCTTGTTTCAGAATTTAGGAATAATGCATCAAACAACTTGTGTGTATACTCCTCAACAAAATGGAGTTGTTGGGAGAAAGCATAGACACATTCTTGAAATCACAAGAGCTATTAGATTTCAAGCATGCATCCCTATCAAGTAATTGGGGACACTACGTTTTAGCTGTTGTATACTTAATGAATAGGATACCAAGTCAAGTTCTTAATGGAGTGTCACCTTTTGAGAAATTATATAATAAAAAAACTATTTGCAATTATCTCAAGGTATTAGGTTGTTTATGTTTTGCAAAAGACAATAATCAACCTAATAAAATGAGTCTAGGTCCAGAGTAGCTATACATATGGGCTATTCTGACTTACAAAAGGGATTTGTACTCCTTGATCTAACTACTCAATCCTTTTTTGTCAACAGGGATGTAATTTTTCAAGAAATAGTTTTTCTATTTC
Source organism: Capsicum pubescens (assembly GCA_030864215.1). Classification (NCBI taxonomy): domain Eukaryota; kingdom Viridiplantae; phylum Streptophyta; class Magnoliopsida; order Solanales; family Solanaceae; genus Capsicum; species Capsicum pubescens. The sequence continues at coordinate 276,766,260 of CM061542.1, forward strand.
AGTCAAAGCATGACAAAAATGTGCTAGTCTTTGTGGACACAACCTCTAAATTTCCTGATTCAGACACTTGGTATACTTCTCCTCTTGAGAAAATGCATCAAACAACTGGTTCAACTAATCAAGAGCATATACATCATACAGAAGAAGTGGCACCTGAGGAACTTGTTCCAGTAGATGAATTACAAGCTCAGCATGAAGCGCCAGTGTTACCAACTGACCATGTTAAAGTACAGGGAAATAAAGTAAATCCTATGCAACCAATTCCAACTAGGAGATCCAGTAGAACTACTCAACCTCCAGCATGGATGATGGAATTTGTCTCACTGAACATTCATGAGGATGTACCATATAGCCTACACAAGTATGTAAACTATGATCACCTGTCTCAAACATACAAAGTTTATATAACAACTATGTCTTAGACAGTAGAACCTAAGACCTTTGCTGAGGCTAGTAAGGATCGAAGATGGATAAAAGCTATGCAAGAAGAAATACAAGCTCTAGAGAGTAATCAAACATGAAAAATAGTTACAGTACATCCAGGAAAGTCAGCTATTGGATGTAAATAAATCTACAAAATTAAATACAAAGCCAGTGGTAAAGTTGATAGATTTAAAGCACGATTAGTTGCCAAAGGGTATAGTCAAAAGGAAGGTATTGACTATCAAGAGACCTTCTCTCCTGTGGTAAAAATGGTTACAGTGAAGACTGTGTTGTCTTTAGCTGCCTTAGAGAAATGGCACATCCATCAGATGTATGTGTCTAATATTTTTCTACAAGGTGGATTATTTGATGAAATTTATATGCAAATGCCCCAAGGATTTCAAAGTCAGGGGGAGTTTCAAGTATGTAGACTTGTGAAATTCTTATATGGCCTGAAACAAGCACCAAGAATGTGGAATGCAAAGCTATCTGAGACATTACTTAAGTTCAGCTTTAGACAGTGCCAATATGATCATTCACTTTTCATCAAAAGGCCAGACAAAGGAACTGTTATTATTCTCATATATGTGGATGACATGCTTGTCACTAGTAGCAATCTTGAATTGATCAAAGAGACCAAAAATCATCTGCAACAAGCCTTCAAGATGAAAGATCTTGGAGAACTCAGGTATTTTTTAGGCATTGAATTTGCCAGGACAAGTCAAGGGATTAATATGCATCAGAGGAAGTATGCTCTAGAGCTTATCTCTGAGACTGGATTGTCAGTATCTAAACCTTGCAACACACCTATTGACAACAACATCAAGCTGACCTCAAAGTAATACGATGAGTACATTGATAATAGAACTGAAGTTGATCCTTTAGTAGATCAGGAAACCTATCAAAAACTGATAGGAAAGTTGCTCTATCTCACAGGAACCAGGCCGAACATTGCCTTTCCTGTTCAAACCTTAAGCCAATTTTTACAACAACCAAAGCAATCCCATATGAATGTTGCTATGAGGATTGTCAAATACATTAAAATGCAGCCTGGACAGGGCATTCTGTTGTCCAGTAATTGCAAGAATACAGTGTCTGCATACTGTGATGCAGATTGGGCAGCTTGCCAGCTTACTAGAAAGTATGTAATTGGTTTCTTAGTAAAGTTTGGTGATTCTCTTGTGTCTTGGAAGTCCAAGAAATAAACCACAATATCTAGAAGCTCAGTTGAAGTTGAGTACAGAAGCCTTGCGACAACAACAACTGAATTGATCTGGTTATTGGGATTACTCAAGGATCTTGGAGTAAACATTGATAAACCTGTCAAGGTGTACAGTGACAACAAAACAGCTTTACAAATAGCAGGCAATCCAGTGTTCCGTGAGAGAACCAAACACATAGAAATCGATTGTCATTTTGTGAGAGAGAAAGTACTACAAAGATTGATATCTACTCAATACATCAATACAAAGGAACAACCAGCCGATCTACTTACCAAAGGATTGACTAAAGTTTAGAATATTTGAAAAACAAGCTAGGTGTTATTAACATCTTCAGCACACTTAGCTTGAGGGGGAGGGTTGATACAGATAGTATAAGTTGATAAAACAAAGCAGTTAATATAATTTATCACAGTGTCAATAATCAGTCACTATTAGATGACAGTTAATTTAGTTAGACAGTTAGGAAAAATAAAAGCTAGTCAGTTAGTTAGTTAAGCCTCACATTCACTATATATACACCCTATATCTACTCATTGTATTAAGTTTTTTCCACTGAAATAATAAGACTACTCTAATCTTCTCTATATTTCTCTTTTTCTTCTTCCCATTTATGTTCTTCCTGCTATACTGATACTACATTAAACTCAATAAACAACAACTTTATACATGAAGATAGTGTAGAACAAATGAAAATTAGAGAAATAAAGAAAAATTAGGAGAATATTTTCTTATCGATTAAATCGAAAACCCAATCGATAGAGATTAGAAACTGATTAATCAAAAATCGATATATCGATTTAGCGTGTTTACGAAAATTGATAAACCGAATAGATATTGCACAAAAATGAACCGAACCGACCGGTGTGCACCCCTAATCTTTGAGACAACCTCTAACGGAAATGCGAGGTAAGATTGCGTGCAATAGATCCTTGTGGTTTTATCTTTTTTCAAAATGCAACATATAGCGAGAGCTTTAATGCACCATTCCGACCATTTTATTCTATGATCAATCTGTTAGAACGTGGAGATCGAAAAACAAAGAGTTTAATACTCTTGACTTTGATTTTGATAGAATTGTTTTTGTCTCTAAGAAATTTGTATTTCCTTATTAGGTGTTATAGAGATGATGGCATAATTAGTTCAAGATTTACAAAGTCTATAAAGTTTAAATTTCAGCAATAATTTTGAACTTTTAATAAGAACAAAATTGTGTTTTAAGTATATAAAGAAGAATATGAGAAAATAGTTACTGTATTTTATATTGTATTTATGTTTGAAGAAGATACGATACTTATAATATATTGTATTTTATATTTTCTTCCAATTGTTTACTTTTTCCGTGAGGCAAACTACTGATCCATATACAAAATGTACCCTATTAAACATGTCAAAATTCATAATGAGGTGATCACACAATTTAATATGATATAAAAGCAAATCATTTTGTACTAAAATTTCATCGTTGTTTATTACTTTATTATGAGAGAAAATTTTTACATGAAAACGTTACACAATTAGATAACACTGCATCCATGATTCCATTCTATCTATAGGATCATATCAAAAATACTTAGGGGTAGATGCTAGAAACTTCACATTATCACAAATAGCAAACTTTTTGTTGCTAGTTTATCCTCAACTATGTAAATAGTGATAGTTATGAGAATCTCAATTAATTTGGAGGGAATTTTGGAGTAACTGATAAAGTTGTTATCGTTGATTAGGAGGTCAAGAATTCAAACTAAGGAAATAACCCCTTCCGAAAATGTAAAATAAAAATGTGTATAATAGATCCTTGTAGTTTGATCATTTTTCAGATCCTGCGTATAGCGAAATTAACTTTAATGCACCAAGTTATCCTTTTTAAAAATAAAAAAAATCGAATGCAAAGAAAAAATGATTAAAATCTTAAAGTTGGCAAGACTTGGAGTTAGCTAGGAGTGTGGCCTATGTCATCATTGGTACACTTCATAGTTCATTCTTGGTAATATAGTATATTATGTATATAATCTATATATACAGCAAGAAAGTCTTGTTTAAAGACTTGCCAAGTGACAACCTATAAAATAGACATGTAGAACTTCTTAGGACAAATTAGTTAATTAGGTACTAATTAGTTATTGTGTGTTTTTAGTTTTATAGTTTTTAAAAATATTAAATTCATTTTGAAGTTACTTTTACCTTTTTAATTTTTTTCTTAAATTCAGAATTTTCCAATTGGCTAATGTGTATTTGATGAAACTAAAATAGTATTTTAGTTTTAAAATTAGTCGAAGAAGCTAGGGAAGTGTGGGTTGTTATTTTTTACTTTTTAATACTCATCCTTTTTAAAAGAAAAATAAAACGAAAGTAAATTACAAAAAAATAGAAAACTATAAACTTCATGTCTTTTTATTTACGGCTAAAGGCATCGATAGACACTCAAACTTGTTGCGAAAATTCACTTAGACCCCTAAACTAAGACATGTTCCTATCAGACCCCCAAACCCCCGAATTTGTTCCACGTGGGCATTTTTTGCCTATAAAGCACTGCGCGTGCAGTGCCACCATGGGAGGCGCGTGATGAACATTTTTTTTACTAATTTTCGAATAAAAAGTTGTCAAGTGGCATTGAGGGCCCCAAAAGTTTTTTAATATATATATTTTTTTTTAAACACTAAAGGCCCCAAAAAGCATTAGAGGGGCCCAATTTTTTTTTTTTTAATAAAACTGAATTTAAAAAAATTCTGTTTTTTATTTTCATCTTTCAAAATTTTTATAATTTCTTTTTAATAATTACTTTTTATTTTTATTTTTTAAATAATTTTATAATTATTTTTTCATAATTTGGATCCTCAATGCCATTTTTATTTTCATTTTAAAAAGTTTTATAATTTTTTTAATAATTAATTTTTAATTTTTTAAATAATTTTTTCATAATTTATTTAAAATAATCAGTTTTTTATTTTTATTTTTTGAATAATTTTATAATTATTTTTTCATAATTTATATCCTCAATGCCATTTTTTATTTTCATTTATTAAAAAGTTTTATAAATTTTTTTAATAATTAATTTTTTATTTTTTAAATAATTTTTTAATAATTTATTTCATTTTTTAAATTTTTTTATAATTTTTTAAAATTATCAGTTTTTTATTTTTATTTTTCAAATAATTTTATAATTATTTTTTCATAATTTATATCCTCGCCATTTTTTATTTTCATTTTTTAAAAAAATTTATAATTTTTCTTAATAATTATTTTTTTAAAATAATTTTTAATAATTTATTTCATTTTTAAAAAAAAATTATAATTTTTTTAAATAATCAATTTTTTTAAAAAATAATTTTAGAATTATTTTTTAATAATTTTCTTAATGTCATTTGTATATACTTTTTTTAAAAAAAAATTATAATTAAGTTTTAATAATTATTGGACCCACAATGCCACGTGTCAGCTTTCAATTAGCTCATTTTGCCACGTCATCGCGTGTGCGCAACACATACTTTGAGCTTTTTGCTGATAGGGGAAAAAAGACCCAATTGAAATAAAATATGGGAGGTTTAGGGGTCTGATAGGAACAAACTTTAATTTAGATGTTTAAGTAGATTTTGGCAACAAATTTGAGTGTCTATCGATACTTTGGCCTTATTTAAAAGTAAAACATATAGAAAAAAAAAAGTGACAAAACTGGCCTTATTTAAAAGTAAAACAAATAGAAAAAAAAAAGTGACAAAACTGTCCCATTTTTCCAGGACTCCACTTCATGCACCAAAGATACACGTGGGTGTGTGCTCATACGTTACAGTTTTAAAAAAGTTGAATTAAAATCGAATCAGAGTTGGTTACAACTTCTTATTCATAACTAGGCATTCGTTTATATTTTTACTCCCTCCATCTCTAAGCATAATACTGCATTTCAAAATTTACAGTTTTCTTTCTCTGAAACTCTCATAAATTTTACTTTCACAGAAAAAGTATACGTCCATCCACATATTATATTTGGGTTTTCGGGTGTGGTCAGATTCGCCCATATTAGTATCCATCAATTTCGTTAATCTTTTGTTACTTCTATTTTGTTGAATAATGCTTGATTTGATATTTCGTTGCTCCATTTTTTTTAATGGAATATTTTATAGTAGTATTTTGTTTACTCTGTTTTGTGAGAATTAATATTATTGCTTTATGGATGTGAAAGATTTATATTAGGATGAAGTATAGTCAGGAAATAAATCTAGGTCAGTGATTCGTGGAGGTAATTTGAAAGTACTAATTTAAAAAGTACTTTTTCATTAGTGTATCTATGTTATACTACTACTAAATAGTATGCTCCTAAAATATTTTAAACGTGTTAATCTTTTACAGTTTAAAAATCCAAATTTTTACAGTAATTTATCCATGTTATTCACTTCTAAAAAAAAATTACTCAAATCATAGGCACACCAGTCCATTCCTCTCCACACAAAACAACAAATACTATACATTAAAATTCATTTTTTTCTTAAATAATTTTAAAAATAAATATGGATAATTTCTTTAATACTAATAAACGTTAAAGAAAAAAAACGTGCAACATACAAGTTGGGTTATTCAACTATGAATATGTATAGTAGTACATTTATTCTTATCATAGTAAATATAATATTAATTATAAAAATAATAATAAACCACATAAAGAACCATCAATTTATTTAGAATAGACATTTGAATAAATATTTTTTAAAAAAAAATCTTATTTGGTACGTACCACCTTGGTATTTGGAAAAAATAACATGGTTAAGTGAAGTTGACAGACATATCTAGACGAGCGGTATCTACAAAAATTAGGAGGTTTAGACTATTACTTTACATGTTTTTTAATTAATAATCATGTAATTATTTTTTAAAAACTTATCAAATTGTATGTCATTTTCAATTTATTTGAAAAAAGTAATAATGGGACATTATAACCAAATGCCAAAAAATAGGAACCACCAAGTAGTTCATAAATAAATAAGTAAAACAGATTTATTATTAATAAATAAAGTTTATGTGATAAAAAATTCTACAACACAACATAATCAGAATGGCCAGAAAAATAGGAACCACCACGTCATTAGAAATTATCGGTTATTTTTTCTATATAAAAATATAGCATTGCTTATCTTTTTAATTGAGAGTGGTTAATTAGTTTTCAAGGATAAAAATTTGAATTTTGAATTTAATACTTACAACTTTGGAGATTAAATGTATCATATTGAAATAATAGATGACATTTGATATTCTAGTACTCCCTCCCCTCTTTCTAAAAATATTTGTTTCAATTTAGTTATCCCTTTTGATGAAATCAAGAGTATTTTATTATATTCTTCTAATACTACCCTCAACATTAAATAAATAAACAAAGTATATTTACTCAAATTTATATTTTTAAAACATAATTAATAAGGCTAATTTGGTAAAATAAACCCCTAATAAATACTTTCTTAAGGGGAGTGCCAAGTCATAAAGGGTAGGGATGGACATGGTATGGTATATACCAAATTACCATACCGAACCGAAATTTTTGATATTATGGTATTTGGTATGGTATATGATATACATTTTAAATTTTTTCCGTATATGATATGGTATTCGATATTTACAAATGACATACTGAAATACCGAATACCATATCGAAGTATATATAGTTACATAAGTAACTTTATATATATATATATACAAAAAAAAAACTTAGTATTAGTATAAAAATGTTTAAGCATTGAAACTTTCGCTACTCTATCTTGATTGAATTGTCTTTTTGATGTAATTGACTAATAAAAGGAATTGTTTGTACTTCTTTTTCAATATTTCTACATGTGTAATGTGTATTTATGATACAATTAAGACATGCTTTTGAAAAGTCGAAGTAATAATACTATTGTATACGAGTATATTTTGTCAAAGTTAAACAAACTATGATTATCGATTACCATACCGCAAAATACCGAAATCAAACATCAAAATACTGAACCATACCAAATTAATATGGTATGGTAATGGTATAATGTTTTTAAAAACTGAATATCGAAATTATCGTACAGAAGTTTCAAATACCGTACCCTACCATACCATGCCCACCCCTAATAAAGGGCCAACTATTTTGAAATGGAGGGAGTAAAATATACATTCTAATATACTTAACAAGCAAGATCAGAATTTAACATAATTTTCGTCTCTCTCACTTTTTCTCTAATTTTTTCTGCGCATCGTGCGGGCACATATACTAGTGATAATGAATAATGATATACAGGTTAGTTAGTGGGGTTAACAATAATTAATGGTTACTAAAATAGTTAAAAGCACTAAGATTATCTTGACTATACTTATCAAATAGAATTTAATGGATAATGTTCTTCCCATGCTTATGATTGTCCATTTTGACATATCCTTTAGGACAATTAGATAATGCAAGAAAGTAAAAGTACTAAATATGTGGTTGAAATATCCCTTTTTGGGTACCAATTATATTTCAATTCCTCCTGGTTATTATTGCATGTCAATATGTCATATTACACTTCCTTCGATTTAATTTGTTTGATTAATTTAACTTGATACGAAGCTTCAGAAAGTAAAAAAAATTCTTGAATCTTATAATTTTAAATTAAATATATATTAAATGTATCAAATGTTATTTAATTTTGTGATCATAAAATGTCATGTGAACAATCAAAATTAAATAAACGTTAAAAAAAAATAATTATTCTATTTAAATCAGACTAAGATAAAAAAAAAAAACTAAAAATTACACAAATAAATTAAACGGAAGGATAACAAAAAGAGAAATGTAATGATCACAAGGAGAATATTAAGAGGTCCATTAATTACTTAGCATGTCCAACCAAGATTTTGATATATGTTATCTTCAAAAATTATCATTCTCTAACATGATCCTCATCCATTAACCAAAAAATTGTGCCAAAGTTTAAAAATAAAAAATGCCCCCCTCCCCCACAAAAAAAAAAGGAAATATCATCCTATAATTCTCTTTAGCTATGTCCTTTTTTTCCTTTTCTTATAATAGTGGCATTCAAATTAATTTATGACACATTTAAATTATTTTATTGATATAAGTTACTTTTCATTAATATGCATATTTGGATATTTCTATTCAATAACTTAAATAAATGAAAAGGAATCACCTAAAAGATAATAAGTTATTCTCAAACTTCATTTTTTAATCATGTTATTGGTTATATAGACCTTAAGCCAAACTTTTTTTTTTAATCTGTAATAAGTTGATGTTTTTGATCATGTTATGGTTAATCACAGAAGTCAACTCAAGGAGAGATGTTCACCCAAGACCTTTAAATAAGTCCAGAGATTTCATATCTCACCGATGTGGAATATCATCTTCATCTCAAAAGACAATAATTTTTTTTTTATATATTTACCGGTAATATTAACTACTAATTTTTCAAATTATTTCATAAATTTTTGAAGTGCTAATAGCATAGGTACTACAATAAAATATATACTAATATGAAATTTGAAGTTTGTTTTCACCAAATTGATTACTTTAAAGTCTATATACTATCTTTTCTATCTCTTTCTATAATTCTCTAACACGATCCTCATCTATTCACTAAAAGGTTTGGGGTGGGGGTGGGGGGTGGGGGGGTGCATGGTCCTATAGAACGTATATTTTTAAGTTCTTTAGTTATGTTTTTCTTATAATATTGGTATCTAAATTAATTTGTACAGCTTTAAATTATTTTATTGATATAAGTCACGTAGATAAACGAGAAGAAATTACCTAAAATTTTAATCTTTTCTAGGTATATATTGCCAGAGGCAAATCCAGGATTTGAAGTCTGTGGGTGCACCGGTGTTGTCAAAGGCGCGCATAAGCCTCGAAGCAAGACTCAAAATATGTTGAGCGCTTGTCTCGCTTAATGTGCAGCTTAGGTTCTAATTTCTAATACATACTTTCCTAATGATGCTTTCTAAAGAGACGGACTATTTCACTTTATAAAAAAAAATTAATTTTTTTGTTCATATATTTGTCATTCATGCTTATATTATTAGTCTTGGACTAGACATATATTTATATTTTTTCTTTTCTCTTTTTATACCTTTTTAGTTAAATCTCACACTTTATTTGTACTTTGTGCTTAAATACAATAGACCGTCAAACTTTTTTACACTTATTGCTTTTGATAATACTGGAGTGCACAATATTATCTTAAGACGTTAGAAAAACTTCCAGTGTCGATTAAGGGATATTATCATATTCAATTGGTCGCCAAAGATATAAACAATACTGAAAAAATAAATATATAGAACAAATATGAGTTCTAAGCTAATAAATTTACTTTCTTATAATATGAAGCTTACTTTTAACATCATTGAATAATTAGTCGTGGTAGCTCAATGGTCAAGGATGATTCATTTTACGTGATGGTCGCGGGTTCAAATCCCCAATCCAGCAATTTTGATGTTATAAATTTAGCAATAAGCCAAGTATTTCGTGTGGATGGAAGCGATGGCTTCAACCAGCTCACCTAGGTGCACTACCATTCATCGTGGGGTGCACTATTAACTATATCCCAATTTCTGAAGGTATATACACATAATTTTTTTCACGTTAACGGGTGCACGTGTGTCAGTGTGCACGTGTACCCCACTGACACACGTGGATTCGCCTCTGTATATTGCTTAAAGGCCAAAGGTATCGATAGACACTCAAACTTGTTGCCAAAATTCACTTCGGCACCTAAACTAAGACATGTTCCTATCAGACCCCTAAACCCCCCACATTTTGTTCTAATTGGGCCTTTTTTACCTATGTGGCACTACGCGTGCAGTGCCATCGTGGGAGGCGCGTGAGGAGCATTTTTTTTTACTAATTTACAAATAAAAAGATGTCAAGTGGCATTGAGGGCCCCAAAATTTTTTTAATAACAATTTTTTTTTTTAAACACTAAAGACCCTTTTTAATAAAACAAAAAGCATTAGGAGGTCCCAATTCTTTTTTTTTTTAATAAAACAATACGCTAGGGGGTTGGGGGTAGGTGGAGGAGTTTTATTTTTTAAAAAAAATTATAATTTTTTTTGGTAATTAGTTTTTTATTTTTAAATAATTTTATAATTTCTTTTTTATAATTAGGCAAAAAAGCATTAGGGGGTCCCAATTTTTTTTTTTAATAAAACAATACGCTGGGGGCTGGGGTAGGTGGGGGAGTTTTATTTTTATTTTTTAAATTTTTTTTATAATTCCTTTTTAATAATTAGTTTTTTATTTTTAAAATAATTTTATAATTTCTTTTTTATAATTAGGCTTTTGTTTTTATTTTTTAAATAATTTTATAATTATTTTTTAATAATTTGGATCCTCAATGCCATTTTTGTTTTCATTTTTAAAAATGTTTTATAATTTTTTAATAATTATTTTTTTATTTTTTAAATATTTTTTTAATAATTTATTTCATTTTTTAAAAAAAATTATATTTTTTTAAAAATAATCAGTTTTTTATTTTTATTTTTAAAATAATTTTATAATTATTTTTTCATAATTTATATCCTCAATGCCATTTTTTATTTTCTTTTTTTAAAAAAATTTATAAATTTTTTAATAATTTATTTTTTGAATAATTTATTTCATTTTTTAAAAAAATTATAATTTTTTTAAAATAATCAGTTTTTTATTTTTATTTTTTAAATAATTTTATAATTATTTTTTCATAATTTACATCCTTGCCATTTTTCATTTTCATTTTTTAAAAAAATTTATAATTTTTCTTAATAATTATTTTTTCAAAATTTATTTCATTTTTTAAAAAAATTTATAATTTATTTTAAATAATCAATTCTTTTTATTTTTTAAATAATTTTAGAATTATTTTTTAATAATTTTCTCAATGCCGTTTGTATATACTTTTTTTAAAAAAATTATAATTAATTTTTAATAATTATTGGAACCACAATGCCACGTGTTAGCTTCCAATTAGCTCATTTTGCCACGTCATCGCGTGTGTGCAATACACACTTTAAGCTTTTTGGTGATAGGGCAAAAAAGGCCCAATTGGAACAAAATATGGGGGGTTTAGGTGCCTGATAGGAATAGGCCTTAGTTTAGGTGTCTAAGTGAATTTTGGCAACAAGTTTGAGTGTCTATCGATGACTTTGGCCTTGCTTAAACATCAATATCGGTGTTGGTTGGTTTACCACATTGGTCGGATACAACATTATTTATCTTTTTATATAGTTACGGTGCAAGTGTTAGACCAGACCAAAGTTCATTTTTATCACGATATATGTTAGATGAACCTTAAGCCAAATAGTTACCTTGAAACTGATTTAATGAGGAAAAATTGTCCAAGCGATATTAAAGTGTTCAAAAATCTCATCCTCGTCGATGTGCAATATCATCTTTATGACCTGTTAACAAAATCAACCGTTTAAGCCTTGATGTCTGTTATTTGCTGATGATGTTGTACTAATTGACGAGGCTCCCAGAGGAGTTAATGATAAGTTGGAGGTTTGACGACAAACCCTAGAGTCTAAAGGGTTTAGGTTGAGTAGGACTAAGATAGAGTACTTCGAATTAAGCTCAGTGATTTGACGCATGAGACTTAGTGGAGCTGGATTCTCAGGTAATTCTAGAAAGAGATAGTTTCAAATATCTTGAGTCTATGATTCAGGAGAATGGAGAAGTTGACGAGGATGTCACGCACTATATTGGTGCAGGGTCGTTGAAGTGGAGGCTCGTTTCAGGAGTCTTGTGTGATAAGAACGTGTCTCCTAAACTTGAAGGTAAGTTCTACAAAGTGACAGCCCGATCAACTATGTTGTATGGAGGTGGAGTGTTGGCCAGTTAAGAACTCTCACATTCAAAAGTTGAAGGTGATGGAGATGAGGATGTCGAGATGAAGCGTGGAATTACCAGGAGAGATAGGGTTAGAATTGTGATTATTCGAGAGAATGTGGGAGTGATTTCGGTGGAAGACGTGATGCGGAAAGTGAGATTATGATGGTTCAGACATTTGATGAGAAGGTGCACGGATGCTCCAATACAGAGGTGTGAGATGTTGCTGGCTATGGATGATTTTAGACGAGGTAAACCTAGGCCGAAAAAATATTAGAGGGAGATGATTAGGCATAACATGGAGCGATTATAGTTTACAGAGGACATGACCCTTGATAGAAAAGTGTAAAGGATGCGAATTAGGGTAGAAAGTTAGTGGGTAGCAGTGCGTCCATAGTAATAGAGAGGAGTGTTTAGTTTGTATCTGTGTCTGTAGTTTTTGTAGTTTCTTGTTCGTAGTGTTTTGAGGATGTTTATGATCTTGAATAAATAGTTTATAGTATTACTCTATTGGTGTCTTGTTTCTTTTATTATCTAGCGATGCATTATCCCATTTTGTTGTTTATTTTATATTTTTTTATTTTTACACTGTAATCTGTCCTGAGTCGGGGTTTATCGAAAACAACATCTCTACTTCATCTGAGGTAGTGGTATGAATTGTGTACACTTTATCCTTCCCACATCTCACTTTGTGGAAATAGACTAAGTATGTTATTGTTGTTGTTGATTTTTTACTTGTTTTGTATACTAATAACACATGTTATTTACTTATCTATTAAATAAACAAAGAGAGAATTTATTTATTTTTCAGTTTGACCGTTATCACTAACTAACCGAACACATCCGAAACCTATGTACGATTGTGTCAAATTTAAATGTTTAAAATATAAATAATAAAAGTAATTTAATAAAGTAATATTTGATTAATACTTTATTAAGAGATTGTAATGTGGCTGAACTAAGCCTGTCAAACGGGCCGGGTTTGACCTGGCCCACTTAGCAAATCCGACCCGGTTAGCCCACGGACTGTAGGGTATCGGGTCCTGGGTTGGGTTATTTTTTATTTTGGGCCCGGTTAATCTGGTTCGGATCAAACCCGATCCAGGCCCGCCGGTTAACCGGCCCGGATATTTTTTTTTTTTAAATTATTGATTTTGTATTATATATATTATTGTATATTTTATTTAAAGTAGTACATATATATTGAATGGTACGTATATATGTGTATATATCTTCTATAGACGTATATATTTAACGTATACTTGTATATATGTTTAATAAATTAGTATATAACTATATATATAGTGTGTGTATATATTATAGTATATATATTGTAGTATATGTTTTATTTGAAGTAGTACATATATTGAATGGTACGTATATATGTGTATACATCTTCTATAGACGTATATATATAACGTATACATGCGTATATGTTTTATAAATTAGTATATACGTATATATTTTGTGTGTGTATATTGTAGTATATGTATTGTAGTATATGTTTTATTTAAAGTAGTATATATATTGAATGGTACGTATATATGTGTATATATCTTCTATAGACGTATATATATAACGTATACATGTGTATATGTTTTATAAATTAGTATATAACTATATATTTAGTGTGTGTATATATTGTAGTATATTTTATTTAAAGTAGTACATATTTATTGAATGGTACGTATATATGTGTATATATCTTTTATAGACGTATATATTTAACGTATACATGTGTATATGTTTTATAAATTAGTATATAACTATATATTTAGTGTGTGTATATATTGTAATATATATATTGTAGTATATTTTATTTAAAGTAGTACATATATATTGAATGATACGTATATATGTGCATATATCTTCTATAGACTCTAAAGTAGTATATATTTAACGTATACTTGTGTATATGTTTTATAAATTATTATATATATCATTATATTGTAGTATATATCTTGTAGTATATGTTTAATTTAGAGTAGTATATATATTTAACTAACGTATAGTCGCACACACGATTACATGTGTAATTGTGTATATGTGTATATATTTTTTAAATTCAAATGTAGTATATATTATATATATATATAGTGTATATATATTGTTTAACGTATTTTAAATGTATATAGGTGGGTATATATAGTGTATATTGGAGATTTTTTTTTTAGACCAATTTTGATCGGATTTGTAACCGATTTTGATCGGGTTTAGGTGGGTTGGACCCGATTAGGTTAAGTGGACCGGTTCAAGGTTGTTTTTTAAAAAATTACTGTTGGGCCCGGAACCGGAACAACCCATTTAACCAGTCCCGGATCCGTCCTGGCCCACAACCCGGCTAAAATTCACGGGCCGATTTTGGATTGACCCGGTCCGATCCATTTAACACCCTTAGGCTGAACTACGAGGGAATGATGACCACAATAATATGGAGCAAATTAAAATAAACAAAAAAGGACCTAAAATGCCCCTAAAATGGTGCAAAATGTCATTTGTCTATATATTGAGCCTAAGATGTCCTTTCTGTCCACCTATGGGCCTATAATGCCCTTCTCACCTACCTATTAGCCCTAAAATGTCATTTTCGTCTACAATAGGTCCTATTTTGCCCTTTTATTCAGGCAAATTGCATGGAAAGACCATACTGAAAACTTAATCACATAAATAATAGTACTTTTCAATATTATAAAAATAAAAGATTTTTTTTACATATATAGCCATTTAAAAAAAATAGAAAAAATAATTATAATTTCTAATTTAATGCTATAACTAATTATCAATTAATCTTAATTTAATAGATATATTTTTAATCTTCAAATTAAAAATGGAAAAGATAATTACTGCTTCCAAATCTTTCTCTCTCTTGACTTCAAAATCTAAATATTTTTAAATAAACTAAGTATTTCTTTTTTCGATAATTATAAACTAAGTATTTCATTATTTGCTCGTATATGTTTCGTTTTGTTTTCTTGTATGTTAATCATCTAGTATTATTTCACTATCGTGCATTTTTAATTCTAATGTAATGGATCAACCATAATTTTTTATGGATAAATATTTGTAAAATAAAAATCATTATGTTGGAAGTACAGATATACCTTGTATTTTTGTTGTATAAATATAATTTATATCAAAGTTATATTATTATTGTATTTTTTATATAATTTATAGGATAAATATTCATGGTATATCTCATTATGGGATAAATATTTATGGTATATTTCCAGTATTATATGGCATAAATTTTTTATATCTAAAATATATCATGTATGTTTATGGTATAAATATAATTTATATGGTATACATATAGTTTGTATGGTATAAATATACCATGTATTTTTATGATATAAATATAATTTGTATAATACATAAATATACCAAGAATTTTTATGGTATAAATATACCATATATTCTTATGGAGGCATCATGAAAGCAGACAATAAAAATAAAATTTTTAAAATTTTGATATAGTATATAAAAAATGAATGAAGAAAGGCTTTCATAAAAATAGGCAATAAATACGAAATATGTGAATTTAATATATTTCCACTTCTTTATTGTCTACGTGAGAGATCCCAACCCTTGGCCACCTTATGAAAGCATATGTCTAGCAGTTTTTTTGTTTTTTTTTTTTTATTGGGGGCAGGGGAAGGGAAATGGGGGAGAGAATTACAATATGGAGAATCAAACCCTCACCAACAAGATGGAAGTTCAGGTAACTAACCAACTAAGCTACTAAGATTCCCTGCATATGTCTAGCATTTTGTCCTCATTATCCCCGCTAAATATGTCACTGCCCAATATGTTGTAGTTGAACCAAGTCCTGAAATTACTGCTTCTGGCTCATGGCTCATAGTCAATATTTACCTTGATGGTAATAGTCAAGCCCCATTTTTTAGAAGTATCAATTGTCATTGTCATAGATGAATTTGCCTTACTTGAAGGTACAAATATGGATGCTTGAGGACTTAACTTACCCTTAGCAGGTGAAAAAATAGGAAAAATAACATAAAGAGTTAATACATAAAAATGATCTTAAACTTGACACCAAATTATAACTTTGACCTTAAACTTTGACAGTGCACAAATATGACCTTTAACTATTCAAAACTGCACAAATATGACCTCCAATCCTACGTGGCAAAACGCGTGTTCAACACGCAAAATTGAGTGCGTCCAGGTTAAAATCTAAGGGCATAATACATAAATATGACCTTAAACTTTGACAATGCACAAATATGACCTTTAACTATTCAAAACTGCACAAATATGACCTTTAAATGACTCTTCACTATTATTTTTTCATTATTTCCGGCTCAAAGATGAAAATGACAACTAATTTCTTTTGTCATTGCGAAAAAAGAGCAATATTGAAGATTTATTAATTAGGCGGGTCAGCCTCATATGAAAAAATCGAGCGGGTATGTATATATATTATAAAGCAGAGGACGAATTTAAGTTATATAATATATCTAAATATTATTTATTTAAATATTAAATTAAAGATGAAACAATACTAATAATAAAAAAATTATAGTTTTAATAAAACGTTATTAAATTAATGTTATTAAGGATAGTAGTAGTAGTAGTATATTAAATTAACATTATCAAATTAACGTAATTAAAATGTTATTAAATTAACGTTATTAAATTAACAAGGGACGGATCTACGTGGTTGCCATGGGGTTCACCCGAACCCCCTCGGTAAAAAAATTACGTTGTATATATATAAGATAGAAAATGTATATTTATGTACGTATATTAATGTTGAACCACATGAAACAAGACACTTAGATAGCCCAGTGGTGTTATTTGCTCTTCTTGGGCACTTCCTTCAGCCTACTGTGTGGGTTCGATCCCTGCTAGTGGCTGTTTTTTTTAATTAAAAAAAAGCTAGGTGTTGCTGCTATAGAAATAAATAAAATAATAATAATAATAATAATTTTTTAAAATTAAAAAAAGTTAGGTGCTGCTACTATAGAAATAAATAAAAAAATTATTATAATAATAATAACAACAACAATAATAATAATAAAAAAAAAACGACGTCGTTTTAACACAAAAAGCAAAACTTTGATAGTGCACAAATATGACCTCTCCAAGTCAGCCCTTTTAACGACATGGCACCGTGTGATTGGATTACCTTTCCACGTAGGCGCGAGTGAGACTCACGCATGGAGTTGCAAAATCGGAGGCCATATTTGTTCAGGTTTTGAATAGTTAAAGGTCTTATTTGTGCACTATCAAAGTTTAAGGTCAAAGTTATAATTTGATGTCAAGTTTAGGGTCATTTTTATGTATTAACATAAATATACACCATAACTTTATCATATTGACACAAATTCCTATCCTTATAAAGTAATTACAAAAAAATTCAATTAATTATGTATCTTCACTGAAAGTATTGGGAGCTAATTATGTATCTCGACAGACCCAAAATCAAAAAATGTGTATTGTGAGCTAATTATGTATCATTACAAAGGAAAAAAAATGTATTTTCATTGGATGTATCGGGAGCTAATTATGTATCTCAACAGACCCAAAATTAAAATTTTCAGTAATTATGCAAAATATCAAATTTTTTTATAATTAAGCTCCAAACTATCGAAATTTATATTGCTTGTCCGGGAAAATATGCTCCTAGATCTTTCCCATACGTTAGGAAAGTTTATTATACAGAGATACTAAAAAAAAATTAAAAAAAAAAGTTGATTTCAATTGATTTCAAAGTCTTACCATTCATTTATTGTCTCCAGGGGAAGAAGTAAATGACTCATGCAGAATACAAAATTAGTTTTCACTAAACTGATCATTTTTATGTAGAATACGAAATTAGTTTTCACTAAATTGATTGCTTTAAGTCTATAGACTATCTTTCTTATCGGCTTTCTATGCAATCTACTTCCATTTTTATGCTTATGTAAGGATTTTCTATCAATTATCTTGAAAATATAATTTTCTAACAAGATCACACCCATTCACCAAAAAAAATTGTATCAGAGGTAATGTTTAACATTTAGAAAGAAAAGGTGGAAGAAAAAAATTCAACTAACTCATATGAAATACAAAGTTTTTACCTAACTAATTGCTTTGACTCTAGATTTTTCTATCGGTTTTTTGTGTGATATACTTTTATTTTTATGCTTGTTTAAGTAAAATTTTGTTTCTTTCCATAGTGTTTATCTTTAAAATATAATCGGAAAAGGCAGAGGCGGATTCAGGATCCGGACTCTTCGGGTGTCAAATAAAATTGTCAACTGGTACAATTACGACGCTTGTTGCCCTGTTTTAATCAACAATGCTTAAACAAAAGAAAAAAAATTAAAAAATGATGTGCTACTGACCAAGATAGAGCCCACGACCTTTGACCCACAAAAGTGACACTTTACCACTTGCACTTAGGGCTGTCATGTGGGCTGGGCCGGGCCAACCCAAAATCGGCCCGTGTCATTTTACCGGTTTGTGGTCCGGGCTGGGTCCGGGTTGGGGTCTAAGTGGGCCGGGCTCAATAGTAAAAAAATTAAAAACAACCCTAACACGACCCACTTAACCCAACCCGGTCAAACCCATCTAAACCCGGTCAAAAATATAAAAAAAAATAAACTTTTTTTCAATATACATTATATATACCCACCTATATACATTATAAATACGTTAAACAATATATATACACTATTTATATAGTATATACTACATTAGAATTTAAAAAATATATACACATATACACAATTACACATATATACGCACCATCCAATATATATGTACTACTTTAAAGTTTAAATAAAATATATTACAATATATATATATATATAGTTATATACTGATTTATAAAACATATACACATGTATACGTTAAACATACACATCTATACTAATTTATAAAACATATACACATGTATACGTTAAATAAACACATCTATAGAAGATATATACACATGTATACGCACCATTCAATGTATATATACTACTACTAATAAAATACACTACAATATATATACATTACAATATATATATATATATATAGTTATATACTAATTTATAAAACATATACACATGTATACGTTAAATATACACATCTATAGAAGATATATACACATGTATACGCACCATCCAATGTATATATACTACTACTAATAAAATACACTACAATATATATACATTACAATATATAAAGATATAGTTATATACTAATTTATAAAACATATACACATGTATACATTAAATATACACGTCTATAGAAAATATATTCACATGTATACGCACCATTCAATGTATATATACTACTACAAATAAAATATACTTCAATATATATACATTACAATGTATATAGATATAGTTATATACTAATTTATAAAACATATACACATGTATACGTTAAATAAACACGTCTATAGAAGATATATTCACATATATACACTCTATTCTATGTATATGTAATACTTTAAATTAAATATACTACAATATATATACATTACAATATATATATAGTTATATACTAATTTATAAAACATATACACATGTATACATTAAATATACACATCTATAGAAGATATATACATGTGTATACGCACCATTCAATATATATATACTACTACTAATAAAATATACTACAATATATATACATTACAATGTATATAGATATAGCTATATACTAATTTTAAAACATATACACATATATACGTTAAATAAACACGTCTATAGAAGATATATTCACATATATACACTCTATTCTATGTATATGTAATACTTTAAATTAAATATACTACAATAAATAGACATTACAATATATATATATAGTTATATACTAATTTATAAAACATATACACATGTATACGTTAAATATACACATCTATAGAAGATATATACACATGTATACGCACCATTCAATGTATATATACTGCTACTAATAAAATATACTACAATATATATACATTACAATATATATAGATATAGTTATATACTAATTTATAAAACATATACACATATATACGTTAAATAAACACGTCTATAGAAGATATATTCACATATATACACTCTATTCTATGTATATGTACTACTTTAAATTAAATATACTACAATATATAGACATTACAATATATATATATATATATAATTATATACTAATTTATAAAACATATACACATGTATACGTTAAATATACACATCTATAGAAGATATATACACATGTATACGCACCATTCAATGTATATATACTGCTACTAATAAAATATACTACAATATATATACATTACAATATATTCAACGGGGGAAAAACCATGCATTGGACTTGATTCTGCTGAGTTCTCCCGTGAAGACATAATTTCTTCAAGTTTCAGCTCGTCGCTCGGCTCCAGTTCCATTCCTTGATTTCTTCTTTTCGCTCTAATCCAATCTCTGAGGCAAACTAGAACATTCATTCCATTGCTTCCCAATGAGTGTCGGTTGTCTCCAAGCTGCTGTCGTTCCTGACTAAAGGCGCTCTCTGATGCAATGGTTGACATTGGAACATTTAAGATATCTCTAGCTAATCTTGAAAACACAGGATATTGTGTTTCATTACTCCTCCACCAATCCAACGTGTTGATTCGTCGTCTGCGATCCTCTGGAGCCGACCGAAGATACTATTTCAGCTCTTCCTGATAAGTTGATGTGTAAGCTCTCTCATCAACACTGTTCCAACAAGTTAAATCATAAAAGGAATCAGGAAAACCACTATGTGCCGGCCTTTTAGAAGATGATGGCTCCTCGAGAGGATGAGGAGAGACAGTTGGAGTGATATTTGTAGGTATGGCTAAATCAAATAAATCAGCATAGTGATTATATAATTTTTCTATGTAATCCTTTGCATCATTCATAGCCGTCCACAAATCAGGTCGTACTTATTCAGAATCATGGTTAATATTTATTTCTAAGTTAGTATAAATAATAGTACTAAAGTGGCACATATTGTTATATTTCATGCACGGATTTAACATAGCACCAACCAAGTAAATAGGGGGAATCGGAAAAAAATATTTTTTAAATTTAGTAAACATGACACCAACAACTTCTTTATAACCTTCTTTATTTTTATATTCTTTGAGCAAACCAGAAATATCGGCTATATATGCCAAAATATTACAAACAGTAGGATAATAAGCACCGGAAAATTCAACCGTAGAAATATAAAATTTTTCTAAAAACATAACAAGATCTTTAATCACAACCCAATCAGAATCATGTAGCATGCAATCAGCAGAATCAACAAATGAACCGCAATGTTGGTTAAAAGCTAGTGTAATAGGAATTCTATATTTATAACAAGTTTTTAAAAAATCATACGTAGAATTCCATCTAATATCAATTTCCTCAGGCATCAATATTGGTGCAAGTCCATTTTCTTGACATTTAACTTTAAATTCTCTAATTCTCGATCTACGATTATTTTCTTGAATAAAACCAACTACAAGACGATTTTTTTCAATATAAAACTCAAAAAACTCAAGACCATCTTTTACAATTAAATTATATATATGACATGCACACTTAATATGAAAAATTTCAGGCAACAACGGAGATAGCGTAGATTTTAATTCTCTTATAGCAGTCTTGTTGTTAGAAGCATTATCAAAAGCAATACATAAAAATTTATTTTCGATACCATAATATCCGACAACTTTAACAATAGAATCAACAATAAAATCTCCAGTATGTTTACGATCTTTATCATATAAAAAAGAAAGAATACGTTTTTGCATCACAAAATTACTATCCATCCAGTGACAAGTAACGGTTAAATAATCATTTTTATTTACAGCACGACCTAGATCAGAAGTTAAGGACAATCTACATTGAATATTTTTTAACAATGTTGATAAATAAAACTAATATTGTGAATGAAGTCTAAAAATATCAGACAGATAAGTACTTCTAGGAATACCGTTAAACATAGGATTATAAATTGTTTGTATATAATGAATAAAGGCATCAGAAGAAGGTAAACTAAAAGGCAAACAACCCACAGTTACCATTTTAGCTATTTCTTCCCGGTCCCTCAATTTATTATACTTCTTCGTTACCTGACCGGTTGCTGGGTCCATTCTAGTTTGCATTGGCCCACCAACATCCCCACCACCTCGTGCAATATTTAACTCTCTTTCATGAGCTTCACCTATATGTCTCATTAACGTACCCGTATCCCCTTGCTTGCCTTCGCTTCTATGCTTATATATTTGTTGACAAATATTGCATGGCACCTCAGTATCTGATATGCGTTCAAAAAATTGCCATGCAACACTAGTTGTTACGAGGTCTTGCGGCACGGGGAGGACGGGGAGGGAGATTAACCGATTCAGATCTAACGTTAGCATTTCCTACTGCGGGTGTCTCACCAATATTTTCATTATCTTCGTCTAAATTAACCGCATCTACTTCATTTTCTTCTTCTATATCGTAATTTTCCTGAGCTTCTACATAATCCATATCGTGAGCACCTACACCTATTTCTTCCTCAAAAGATGTACCAAGCGGTACCGAAGGCGAAGACATACGGGTATATCTACTAGTTGAACTACCTCTACCGCTAGTAATTTATTTTTAACTACCACTTCCGCTTCCGGGATAAAATTTTTTAACACCTTTAGTAGCGAGGTTTCTTAATTTATCCATAGTATAAATTAAATTAAACTAAAAAAATTCAAAATACACAAATATAATAAAATTAAATATTAAGCAACTAATACAATCAATAAAAATTAAATGTAAGAGATGGAACGACAATACCAAATTTTAGAAGTATCCGAAGGTTGTGACTTTAGAAACTTCTGCTCGTACTTTGTAAACGCAAAATTAAAAAATTAAAGTGAACAGTTTAAGAAATTAAATATATTGAATATTTGAGAATTGAGAATTGAGATTTGAGAGAGTAAAAAATTGTGTGAAAATGATTTGAAGGTGTAGGGTATTTATAGATTTTTTTTTGGGATTAAAAAATAAATTTTAAAGTAAAAAAAAAAATTCTTTTAAGAAATGGGCCCAAACTAGCCGTTTGGACCCAAAAATGGCTATACAACGGCTAGTTTGGCCCAAAACCCAAATTTAAAAAAAAAAAAAAGATTCCGGGCTGGTTAACCGACGGACCTGGACCGGGCTTGGTCCGGGTCGGGTTAACCAGGCCCAAATTAAAAAAATAATCGGCCCGCGACCCGAAACCCTAAAGCCCTAGGGCTTACCGGGTCGGGTCAAACTGGGTCGGGTCCTTTAAGTTGGCCGGGTAGCCCGGCCCACTTGACAGGCTTACTTTCACTAGATAGTGCTAAAAAAGAAAAAATAACACTTGCACTAGATAGTGCTAAAAAATTTTTAAAAAATAATATGCTGCTGACCAAGATCGAACCCACGACTTATTGCCACTTGGACTAGATAACACTTTGGTATTATGAATGATAGATTTAATATTTACTATATCCGTCTCGATATATATAGAACATTGCTTAACAGAAAAAAATCTAAAAAATAATATGTTGTTGCCCGAGATCAAACCCACGACCTATTACACACAAAAGTGGCACTTTGCCACTTGCATTGGATAGTACTTTGGTATTGTGGGTGATAAATTTGAGTTTCCGTCGAAGTTTGAGGGTGGCGTGCCACCCCCACTGGTCTTAATAGATCCGCCTCTGGGAAAAGGGTCAAAAATATCCCTGAACTATTGAAAATGGATAAAAAATGCCTTTCGGTTATTTTTTGGCTCAAAAATACCCTTTTGCTTGTTTTTTTGGCTAAAAAATATCCTTTCATTAATTTTTTGGCTCAAAAATACCCTTCTCTCAAACGGAATGCCACCAAATACACCACGTGAAAAAATATACTTAATCAGTCCATATCAGTATACGTGGAAAATCACTCCATTTAATCATCTTATCATCTGCCCATTTTATTCTATTTAAAAATTCAACCCGACCCATATTCAAAAAACCTGAACCAAGAGAAAACGAATTGAAGAATTTGATTGATTATTTTTCACGTGATGGGGAATAATCAGGTCCTCAAATTATTGACATGAAAGAATCAAGTTTTAATTGGGTCAACCCTAAACAATTGGATCTTCGAATAATCGGTTCGGTGTCCAAGAGCTCGGATTGCTACTGGAGGTCCTATCTAAATTACTCTAATGAGAAACCTGATTGTAGTGCGAGGAATGGTAATTCGAAGACGAAATTGAAATTTGGAGAGAGAAAGTTTAGCGGCAATGTCGTACAACCACAAGTTGATGAGCTTAAGAATTTGCTCGAGTAAGTGTCGTAACATTAAAAATGTTAATAATGAAATGAAATGTGGTGAAAGGGATGATTTGAGAAAAAAAATTGAAGAATTGATTTTTGTCTCTTGGTTCGGATTTTTTGAATATGGGTCGGGTTGTTTTTTAAATAGAATAAAATGTGTTGATGGTTAGATGGATTAAATGAAGTTATTTTCCATGTGTATGCTGATATGAACTGGTTAACTGGTTTATTTTATCCACGTGGCATGTCCTGTGGCATTCCGTTAGAGAGAGGGGTATTTTTTAGCCAAAAAATTAACGGAAAAGTATTTTTGAGCCAAAAAATTAATGGAGGGGTATTGTTGAGCCAAAATAACAAATAAAGAGGTATTTTTGAGCCAAAAAATAAACGGAGGGTATTTTTGATCAATTTCCAATAGTTTGGAGATATTTTTGACCCTTTTTCGAAATATAATTCTGTAGGATGCTCTTCATCCATTCACCAAAAAATTATGCTAGAGGTAATATATTACATTTAGAAAGGAAAAAGGGCAAAAAAAATGAATGCATTGTCCAATATGAACATATATTGTTCTTTAGTTATGCATGCTTTTTTTTTTTTTTTATATAATAATGATATTCAAATAAACAGAAGAGTTCACCAAAATTTTTATCATTTATATATAACTAGAGGTGCATGGCCCGTGTCAGCACGGGCCCAACACTATAGACATTTTTTAGCATCAAAATTCGATATTGATGAAATACAAACATAAATGTACATTGATTTAAAATGATAACTTTTTAAATAATAACTATTTGACGGTACTCGCTAAGGAGTGAAGTTTTATAAAATAGTTTTTTCACATGATAAGAAAGTGTGATATGTCGTGTAGTCGGGTTATTTTAATTGTTTGATGATAAGATTGAAACCTGTTACAAAATATAGAAAAGATGAACAACTAATATTCATAGGATTATTTCGTACAAAAACTGGAACAAAAGATACTTCAATTAACAACAAAGTCTTGGATCATCTTCTTAAAGGCAAAACACTTATACATACAGATATTGAAATGTTTTGAACCACTACTAGGTTATAGATGGGTGCACAATATTATCAAATCTAGATATCCAAATATAACAACAGTTAAAATTGAGGTGGTAGCGCGAAAAATATTTTCAAGATTAACTATTGTGATTTATAATACTTTTTATGTAATTTTTAAATGATATATGTTATACCCTCTGTCTCAATTTATGTGGTATTGATATTATTTTTGAGAGTTAACTAAATTTTTTACATATTTTTAAAATACTTTAAATTATTAATTGTTGTGATTTGTAGTACTTTTTCTTCTGTTCCAATTTACAAAAAAAAAAAATTAAAAAAAATTTAGAGAGTCAACCAAATTTTTTTTATGTCTTTTTAATTACTTTAAATTGTTAATTATTATGATTTATAATACTTTTGCGTAATTCTTAAATATATAATAGATTAAAATTGAAAGTAAAATAAACAAATATAAAAGGAAGCATCTAAGTAGGCAACACAAAGAAACATGTCGATCTGCTACCTGCTTATCATTTTATGTCTATTTTATCTTTCTTATTCAATATCATTAATTTTTTAATACTTAGATGATTAATTAAGAGCGGTATTTAGTAAAATTACAATTGAAGCAGCTGAAATAAACATGTCATAAATGTTTATTTTCCCTTTTTTAATTAAATATTATTATTTTTTAATACATAAATGACCTACAATAATAATTAGGAGTGATACAATAAAATCAAGGTTGAAGGACGCCAACTTAATTTAAAGCATCAAGAGTTAATTTATCATTTGTCGATTTTATCATTTATTAAATATTATTAATTTTTTAATACTTAGATAACTCATCATAATTAATTAGGAGCAATATTTAGTAAAATTATGGTTGAAGCAGCTGCAACAAACATGTCATAAACACATATTTTTCTTATTTTAATTAAATACTATTAATATGCTGATACATAAATAACTTATAATAATTAATTAGGGGTGATATAGCAAAATCATGGCGCAACTCTTAAAGCAGTCATGTCGAAACCAATGTTTTAATTAAATATTATGACTTTTTTAATACATAAATGACTTATAATAATTAATTAGGGGTGATACGGTAAAATCACGATTGAAGGAGGTCAACTTAATTTAATACATCAAAGATTAATTTATCATTTTAAGTTTTTTCTTTTTAAAATATTATTAAATTTTTAACCCTTAGATGACTCATAATAATTAATTATGAGCGATATTTAGCAAAATTATGGTTGAAGCAGCTGCAGCAGACATGTCATCTACTTTTTTAATTAAATATTATTAATTTTTAATACATAAATGACTTATAATAATTAATTAGAAATGATATAGTAAAATTACGGTTAAAGCAGCTAAAACAAAAATCATAAATATCTATTTTTTAATTAAATATTATTAATTCTAATATATAAATGACTTATAATAATTAATTAAGGATAATATAGTAAAAAATATTATTAATTCTAATATATAAATGACTTATAATAATTAATTAGGAGTAATATGGTAAGTCACGGAGCAATTAGGGGTAATATAGTAAATAATGAAGCAGCTGGTCAGAACCAGCGCTTCTATTATATAGAAGAGAGAGCGCTTAACATCAATGTCAGTGTTGGTTTGTGGACCACATCGATAAGATATGGGGTTATTTTTTTTTTCATATTGGTTATGTGATCCTTAATTTTGAATCATAACGGAGGGGATGCGTTAGGTTCAAAGTTCTTTTTTTCACGGTATTCGTTAAATGACCCTTGAGCTTAACACAGCCTTAGAAATAACTCAATGAGAAAAGATAGTTCAAGCCATATTAAAAAGTCTAGAGATATCATCCCTCGTCGATGTGGGATATCATCTTCATGAATAATTAACAAAACTGACCATTTCGAAAAATATTTTATTCGACTTTTCTTACCTTTTTAATATAAGGCAAAATGGCTCAGTGGACCCTTGTACAAGATCGGTTTTGTTAGTTGGGCACTTCTACTTACATGTTTGTCATCTGGACCCCTGAATCCACTAAAAAACTATATTTTAAACTCTATGACCTTTGACTTTGTCCATGTGACATTAAAATGCTGACTAGGATAAGGAGAGTGATTACACTCGCCTGGGGTGCGAGTGGGGGTCAATTTTTGATCAATTTTATATTAAAATAATTAAAAATAATAAAAAAAAAGATTAGAACTTTTTTTAATTTAAAAATATTTTAAAAAATTAAAAAATAATAAATTTAGAAAAAAATTTAAAAAATCCTCCTTCCCCCATCCAACCATCCTCCACCCACCCCAGCCCCCTCTCTCCTACCGCATCCTACCCCACCCCACCCCCATCCCAACACCCCCACCTTACCCCCAGCCCCATCCCAACACCCCCACCCCAGCCTCATTCCCAGCACCCCACCCCACCCCACCCAGCCCCTTCCCAACATCCTCACCCCACCCCAACCTCGTTTCCAACACCCCCACCTTACCCAGCCTCTTTCCAACACCCCCACCCCACCCCAACCCCATTCCCAGCATCCCCACCCCACCCCAGCCTCGTTCCCAGCCTCGTCCCAGCACCCTCACCCCACCCCAGCCCTGTCCCAGCACCCCTACCCCACCTAGCCCATTCCCAACACCCCCACCCTACCTAGCCCCTTTCCATCACCCCACCCCAACCCCATTCCCAACACCTCAACCCTATTTCCAGCCCCTCTCCCTTCAATATAAATTTTATTTTATTTTTAAAATTTTTCCTCTCAATTCAAATTTTTTCATATTTTTTGGGGAGAATACTCACAAAAATACCTGAAGTTTGACCGGATTATCAGTTGAGCATATTGAACTTTGCGGGGGTCCTATTACACACCTATACTTTTTTAAGTGGAATTAATTCTCCCTGCCTCCCGGACTTTTTTAAAGTGACATTAATTTGCCCCCCGCAAAGTTATACCAGTTTTGACGTCGGAAGTGTAGTACACGCGCTTTGTCTTCTCTATTTTATCACTTTTTAATATTTTTCACCATTATAACCATATTAAAGATTCCATAACTCAAATTTCTTCTACAAATCAAATTTCAAATGATTTCATTGAGTCAATTACAAATTTCAAGTCCAAAAAACTGGAAATTCAAATTTTAATTTCCGACTATTCAACACAACCTGTGGCACATTGAACGCAATGAAACTGGAAATTGGAAATTGGAAAATGGAAATTGAATTTGAATTCAAGTATGAAATTGAATTTGAAATTGAAATTATTCAAAGTTTCAAATTGAAAATTTTCTTCAAGAATTATTCAAATTTGCTTCTAGTTTGGACGAATAATTTCCCCCCTCTCTTGGTGGATTTTCTTTTTTGATTTTCCCCCTTATTTGGTGGTTGATCAATGGTGGTTGGTTGGTGATGGCAATGGTGGGTTAAATTTTTTCATTTTGATGAAAATGGGGTGTGTGTGTTGAAATTGAATCAAATTGATTTAATTGAATTGGGTGTGTTGAATATAACCATTTGGGTGTGTATGTGTGTGATGAAATTGTGTTCAATTTCAATTCAACAATGGAACAACCATTGTTGAAGACTCCATTGTTGGAGAGAATAAAGAAAGAAGAGAAAAGAGAAGAATGAAAAATAAAATAAAATATAAAACTTTAAAAAATTAGAGAATTTAGGGTCTGTTTGGCAAAAAAAAGGAGTTTTTAACGTTTTTTAACAGTTTCACGCGCTCAATGCGCGTGACTAACACGCTGGGCCAAGTGGCAGATATATGCCATTAAAATACGAAAAAAAAGTCCCGGGGGGTAATAGGACCCCCGCAAAGTTCAGTATGCTCAACTGGTAATTCGGTCAAACTTCAGGTATTTTTGTGAGTATTCTTTCTATTTTTTGGGGATTAAAATTTAAATTTGAATTTTTTTTATTTGGGATTAAAATTTAAATTTGAATTGAAAGTGAGTGATAGTGGATATTGAAAAATTAGAGAATTTAATGAATAAACTTGAAAAAACTTAAAGTTTTGTGAATTTGTTAAAGATATTCAAATTTAAAAATCGAAAATTCATTATGTTTGTATATATGAATTTAAAGTTAAAAATTTAAATTAGTTGGACAAGAATTTTAATTATTTGGAATGAATTTGATGTTTATTTTGTGAGCAAAAATAAAAACATGATTATTCAATTTTTTCTACAATTTATAAATTTTTCTTATTTAATTAAATTAATTTTAATATTTAATTTATTATGTAACATTTTAAAAATGATTTGGAATTTAATGAAATACTTGAAAATAACGTGGCAGATGACGTGACACACGTGGCAGCTGACGTGGGAGCGTGTGTTACACTCTCTAAAAAAATGTTTAAAATGTTGCTTTTTAGTGGGTTCAGAATCTAGATGACAAATATGTAAATAGAAGTGTTCAACTTACAAAACCGACATAGTACAAGGATCCATTGAATCATTTTGCCTTAATTTAATAACATATGTTATTTACACATGTTATATACTTGAGATAAAGAGAATTTTTTTTTGAGTTTGACCAGTTTTACTAACTAACTGACCACATTCCAAACTTAAGATTGGAGTAATAGCTTCAAATTAAAATTTTCAAAATATAAATGATAAAAACAAATTAATAAAATAATATTTAATTAATACTTTATTAAGAAATTGCAATGTGACTGAACTAGGAGGGAATGATGACCACAAAACGATAAAAAAAGATATTCTTGCAAAGCATCTAATGGATTAAATTAGTATTGGATAAAAATTAGAGGCGGATATATTAAGGTCAAGGTGGCAGGCCACCCGTAAATTTTGACGAAAATTTTATATATATAGCTATATATATAGATTAATATATTAAAATATTAAATTTGTCATCTATAATATCAAAATACTATCTAGTGCAAGTGACAAAGTGCCACTTTTGTGTGTAATAGGTCATGGGGTTGATCTCGGGCAGTAGCATATTATTTTTTAGGTTTTTTTTTGTTAAGCAATGTTCTATACATATAGAGACGGATATAGTAAATATTAAATCTGCCACTCATAATACCAAAGTGTTATCTAGTTCAAGTGGCAATAGATCGTGGGTTCAATCTCGGTCAGCACCATATTATTTTTTAATTATTTTTTAGCACTATCTAGTGCTAGCTATTTTTTAGGTTTTTTCTGTTAAGCAATGTTCTATATATATCGAGACAGATATAGTAAATATTAAATCTGCCACTCATAATACCAAAGTGTTATCTAGTCCAAGTGGCAATAGATCATGGGTTCGATCTCGGTCAGCAGCATATTATTTTTTAATTATTTTTTTTAGCACTATCTAGTGCAAGTATTATTTTTAATTTCTTTTTAGCACTATCTAGTGCAAGTGGTAAAGTGCCACTTTTGTGGGTCAAAGGTCGTGGGTTCTATCTTGGTCAGCAGCACATCATTTTTTAATTTTTTCTTTTGTTTAAGCATTGTTGATTAAAACAGGGCAACAAGCGTCGTAAATGTACTGATTTAAGCATTGTTGATTAAAACAGGGCAACAAGCGTCGAACATTGTTGATTAAAACAGGGCAACAAACATCGTAATTCTATCAGTTAATAATTTTACTTGGCACCCGGAGAGTTCGAATCTTGGATCCACCTCTCATAAAAATAGTAAATATCATACTGCACAACACTACTTCTTTTGTATACTTCTATGTAGAGTTATCAACTGTTATTGTTGTAGATGGATTTGCCTTTCTTGAAGAAGCCAATGACACATCTAGAATACAAAACTAATTTTACTGAATTAATCACTTTGAGTGTAGAGAATATCTACTGTTTTATTTACTTTCAATATATATAGTATATATTAAGAGTTTTCCTCTTTATTATCTTTAAAATGTAATTTTCTAACATGATTCTCATAAATTCATTCAAAAACTTAGTAAGAAAATAATCAGCACATGAACCCTAACAAGCTGCTTCCACTTCTTTGTTATGTGAGTGAGAGATCCCAACTCTTGGCCACCTTAGGAAAGCATATGTCTAGCATATTATCCTCATTATTTCCGCCGAACATGTCATTGCCCAATAACATAAGTTTTATATAGTTGAACCAAATCCTGAAACTACCTGGCTCGTAGCTCTTTGTCAATACGTACCTTGATGGTAATGGTCAAGCCTTTTTTTTTGAATAATCAGTTGTCACTGTATAGGTGGTTTGATGAATAAAGACCTCCTCTGCTAAATGTTTAATTTGCAGATCAAAACAAAGTTTTGTCTTTTCGAGATCTTTCATTACAAATTCTTTCTTTAGATATTCAATTGCCTTTAGGACCACTTCTGGAGTCCCAATGAAATTTATATCATCCACATAAACAACGAGTATGACAAATTCCGATGTCGTTTTCTTAATAAAAATACAAGGACAAATGACATCATTTATGTAACCTTCGCTTTTCAAGTACTCACTTAGACGATTATACCAAATACACCCTGATTGTTTTAGACCGTATAATGATCTTTGTAATCTGATTGAATATAATCCCCGAGACTTTGAACTATATGTTTCAGGCAATTTTAATTCTTCTGTGATTTTCATGTAAATATAGTTATCAAGTGAACCATAAAGATAAGTTGTAACCATATCTATTAGATGAATTTTAAGATTTTCATGTACAGCTAGACCAATGAGGTATCGAAATGTTACTGCATCCATAACAGGTGAATATGTTTCTTCATAGTCGACACCGGGTATTTGAGAGAACCCTTGTGCAATAAGGCGTACCTTACATCTTACAATTTTATTTCTCTTACGTACGAAGACCCATTTATAGCCGACTGGTTTTACACCATCTGGGTTTGGACTACAGGTCCAAAAACCTCCCGTTTAGCAAGTGAGATCAATTCTGATTGAATCGCCTCTTGTCATTTTGGCCAATCTTTTCTTCGTCGATATTCTTCGACTGATAGAGGTTCAAGGTCCTCAAGGTTTTGCATGATATTTAGTGCAACATTAAATGTAAAAAAATTATCCACCGTAATTTTTTATCGATCTAAATTTACCTCATCACTAGTGGAACTTGTCACACCTTTTTTTCGACTCCAAAAAAGATATGTATTTTAAGGTTTGAAAGGGTTTTTTATTAAAGTGACAAAATGAAGATTGGTTCCAAAAAAAGATTGTTTTTACATTCAAAATCAGAGTCGCCACTTGGCATAATCTGGTGTGCCAAGTCACCATTGGAAAATCCTTTTCGAAACCATTTGACTCTTTAAACCGGTTTACGAACAAAGATTCCGGCTAAGGAATTCTGTTGACCGAGGGGAAGGTGTTAGGCACCCCTCGATCCCGTGGTTCGACCATGGTCGCTTGGTGGAGCGTATCGGCTAATTTGACATTACAAATGTACAAACCACATAAACACACAAAACAAGCAAACAAATAAATCACACAAAATTCAAAACAAACAAAAATAATGTTCAGTCCAAATTATACAATCCAAAATAAAAGAGGTGCTGAAATATAAAACCTATTCTATTCTAAACTAATTCTAAACTAAACTCCACCCGACGTTCCGGGCCTTGATTACGAGCCTCCTTTGCGTACATGCTACTTCAGGGCATTCCCCGGATAAATCAATACAAATCCTTCGGGGCATTCCCCGGCCAAATGAGTACAATTTAAACTTTTCGTGCAATAAAGTAGAAAGTATCATTCACGCACATATTCAAACACTCCAATAAATCGTTATTCCTTAATTTGCCTAACCGGCCTACGTTTGCCTACCAAGTTCAACATATCACAATTCTATCATGTTTAACATTATCAATACATCAAAATTAATCAATATTCATTTTCCTCCATTTTTAATCCCCACCTTAATTCATTTTTAATCACGTGATTAACCCATTTCAATACACAATCCACCAATCGAGAATAACAAAAATTCACCAATCATGCTTAGCACATCACACACCCAAATATCACCAACAGTTCACATCAACAAACAAACCACGGTATCGAATCACACGCAATCACAATCACATAAGAATTAAATAAAAGAGAAGAAAGAATTGGACCTTAAATTTGAAGCTTTCAAACTCAATGTTATTCGAATAAAGAGAGTCCGCACCCGAAAACCTCGAGCCG
This sequence comes from Capsicum pubescens, assembly GCA_030864215.1. Classification (NCBI taxonomy): domain Eukaryota; kingdom Viridiplantae; phylum Streptophyta; class Magnoliopsida; order Solanales; family Solanaceae; genus Capsicum; species Capsicum pubescens. Next base: position 276,800,157 of record CM061542.1, read on the forward strand.
AACCTTAACACCAACAATCCAACTCGACAAATAATGACCCGTTCACCGTCACTTTTCACGCCGTCACTGTTCACCGGACACTGTTCACCGGTCACTGTTCACTGTTCACCGGTTACTTTTTTTTTTTTTTTTGTTGTTGTTCTTATTCTTGTGAGGAAGATTATTTGGTGATTCTTGTTATTGTGGAGAAGATGATGATCAAAGAATGAGCCTCCTTTTTCTTCTTAGAATTTTTCTTTTATAATAGGCATGGATTTGTTATGATGTGGGAATTTTGGTGGGTCCCCCATATATTCTTTCTTTGTGGACAAGAAAAAGGAGGGGGGATCATATGAGTAGTTAGGGTAGGTGGAAACTTTTGATTGGGTAGGTTGTTAGGATAAGATAAATTAGTTAGAAGTATTTTTTTATTTTTATTTTGTATTTTTGTGGGATATAATTACATGGGGTTGGACACATGGTAAGGTGAACTAAAAATGAATAAAATTAGACTTCGGGAGGTACAAAATTAGGTGTCTACATCATGTCCCCTTTGAATGTAAACACAAAGTGTTTTCAGACAAAGAAGTAGACAGCGAGACCAAATTTTGACCCGACCATTATTCAAAGAAAGAAACAAAAGGAAGAAGGACAATCGGGTCTTGACTTAAGACATCCCACCTACTCACATTATGAGAGGATCGAGTGACAAGTATCTCAACTTTTAGAGGGAGATGGACTATACCGAGTTGGAGAGTCGAGTGAGGTTCCATCGAGGTTCCGGTCCGCGGCTCCGTCATTACATAAAAAAAATGAAAATTACAAGTTAAAACATAAATGAAATTACAAAAATCCTATCTATACAGCTTCTATTGGTTCTTGACTCGACTTTCATCACCCTATTCTTCAGGCGGGCTCCTGACTTGCTATTTCTTTAACTTGTTGATTGCCTTTCAATTTCTTCACCCTGTTCTCCAGGTGGGTTCCTGACTTGCTATTTCATCAACTTGTTGTCATGCTTTCAGCTTCTGCACCCTGTTCTGCAAGCGGGCTCCTGACTTGTTATTTTTATCAACTTGTTGCTATGCTTTTAATTTCTTCACCCTGTTCTGCAGGCGGGCTCCTGACTTGCTATTTCATCAACTTGTTGCTATGCTTTCAATTTATTCACCCTGTTCTCCAGGCGGGTTCCTGACTTGCTATTTCATCAACTTGTTGCCATGCTTTCAACTTCTGCACCCTGTTCTGCAGGCGGGCTCCTGACTTGTTATTTTTATCAACTTGTTGCTATGCTTTCAATTTCTTCACCCTGTTCTGCAGGCGGGCTCCTGCCTTGCTATTTCATCAACTTGTTGCTATGCTTTCAATTTCTTCACCCTGTTCTACAGGCGGGCTCCTGACTTGTTATTTTTCAATCTGTTTAACTTTCAACATCTTCACCTTGTTGCTTGGTTTTCCATTTATTCGCCCTGTGCTTCGGGCATGCTCCTGAAATCACATCAAAACTGAAAAGAAAATTATCCCAAAAAAAGAAATACAATTTCTATGAGTTAATTGAAATGACTCGACTAAAAGGTACGTCTTATAGGAATCCAGGGGGATGACTCGACTAAAAGGTACGTCTTCTAGGAATCAAGGGAAATGACTCGACTAAAAGGTACGTCTTCTAGGAATCAAGGGAAATTACTCGACTAAAAGGTACGTCTTATAGGAATCAAAGGGGATGACTCGACTAAAAGGTACGTCTCATAGGAATCATAGGGGATGACTCGACTAAAAGGTACGTCTTATAGGGGTCAAAGGGGATGACTCGACTAAAAGGTACGTCTTATAGAAATCAAAGTGGATGACTCGACTAAAAGGTACGTCTTATAGGAATCAAAGGGAATGACTCGACTAAAAGGTACGTCTTATAGGAATCAAGGGAAATGACTCGACTAAAAGGTACGTCTTCTAGGAATCAAAGGGGATGACTCGACTAAAAGGTACGTCTTATAGGAATCAAAGGGGATGACTCAACTAAAAGGTACGTCTTCTAGGGGTCAAAGGGGATGACTCGACTAAAAGGTACGTCTTATAGGAATCAAAGGGGATGACTCGACTAAAAGGTACGTCTTATAGGAATCAAAGGGGATGACTCGACTAAAATGTACGTCTTCTAGGAATCAAGACTTAAGTTAGGAAGTGCATTACCTAAGAATAAAAATTTGAATTACCCAATCAAGGAAGTGTGTTTCCTTACCAATGTTGTTTGAATTATCAAAACAATGAAGTGCTTCTCCTTACCAAAGCTGCTTGAATTACAAACCTGTGCAACAACCTTGCCTCTTACATTTGTTGAGGTGAGAAATTACGGCCGTTGATGTTTAGGCTCTGAAATCCTTGATCTGAATGCAACATGTATTCCTATTACATACAAAGACAACTTGTGAGTTTAAAAACATGGTGGCTAGTTTGTGGCTTTGGCTTTTGAGGCTATTGCTCCTGCCCCCGTCACATTTAGCTTTGCTTCCACCCATTGGCATATGTCATTGACTTGCTGTATCATTGACTCAAACTCAGCTTATTAAGAGTGACTCTGAAACAAATACAGTATTTCTGCTTTGTCGTGTTTCTCAAATAAACCCTTTGAACCTTGGTATTTCCATGAGTTCCCCGACTTCTCTATTGACAAAACTTCCTGCATGCCTTTTTTTATTTTTGGGCTCACAATCATGTCTCTTTCATGTGCTAGCTTTTTTCTTGCTTTGTGCAATTAAAGAAGCTGGTAGCCAGTTTTGAAATCTTTTCTCACTTGTTTTGACACGGACTTGACTCAAAGACAAGAAACAACAACAAAAAAATGACAATTTTTGTTTTGATAACTGACTTAAGAAAGATAAAATTAAAATAAAGAGAAGAAAGAAAAGTCAATGAATATCCCCTTTTAAAACAACGAAACGAAAAATTCATCTAAAAATGACAGTCAACACTAATGATTATGCCATGCATTTTAGATTAAGCAGCTTGATCTTTTCATCCAAACTTTCTACCCATTGTGGTTGAGTTAATAACCTTGAAACTGAATTGCTTTCTTAGGTCAATTGCATTTAAGACCCCATTCGGCTAGTGGCGCCTTGAAGGGTTTTCTCCAACAAGCTTCTTTCATTTTCTCTCGGCTTACTATCGCCTTATGGTGCCCGTGAGGATTTTCACCAATAAGACTCTCTCATTTTTATTTCTCTCAACTTACCATCGCCTTATGGTGCCCGTAAGGATTTTCACCACTAAGACTCTCTCATTTTATTTCTCTCTTGATTTCTTATGCTGAGGAAGACAAGTAGTTCCCAAATGCATCATCATATCCCTTGCATACTTAGCCTTAACATCCTCAAAGATTGATCTGAAGGTCTTTCTTTGGTTGTAACTTGGCTTTTGGATAGGGTTGGAAAGAAAGGATGTCATGAGGACTAAACGACACTTAAAGTGGGTTAGGACTTAAAAATTTTGGAATCGACTCAAACAATGAGGATTAACTCATGCCCCAGTTTCTTTTGACTGGGTGACTCTAAATTATTTATTTGGTTGGACCGAGCCCTAAGTAGGGCAGCCTACGTATCTCACCCTCGAGAGAGGAGAACCAGGTCATGCGTAGTTCTGGCAGCTTATTTTGCTTGATTCTGATTTTTTTTTCTTTTGGGGATTTTTCTGACTCTATTTTTCTTCACACTCTTTTTCCTCTTCTTTTTTTGACACATTTTTTCTTTTTTTTCTTTTTTTCTTTTTTTAAACTTTTCAGACTATTGTTTTGCTCGACATTGTTCTTTCGAGCTTTGCTGACTATATTGATTCCAAAAGAGGTGTATGAAAGAAAATAAGACTAAAACTCAAATGGGGTATACAAAGGATGACACGATGTTTGGATGGCAGAATGAAATGCCTTCGTCATATCAATTTTTGAAAATGCAAGTACATATCATGCAATATGAAAGTGAAAGATGAAGATATTTTGACATCTTTTACAGCATTAACTTTGATTGAGTCTGTGCATCACTATTTCTTCTGCGTTTATATGGCATACAACTCCACTTTTGTTGCACATTCCTCACATTGAATGACTCATGATTTTGTGAAGCTGGTTTTCTTTCTGTTCACGCGGCCACTATTTGATCTAATTGAGACATGTCTTTTAATTGATGACCAAGTTATTCTTGTGATTCTCAAAATAAGTGCCTTAATTTTCAAAGAAGGTTTCAACTTGATCACCAAATGCCCCAGCACTCTATCTATTTCCTCAGATGCTCTCTTTTTCTAACTTTAACCCTCTGATTCAATGTTCATTCTTAAACTGAATGTTAAGATCTAGCTGTAAATTTCACTAGCATATCATATCACTAGAGTCAACATAAAATGTACTATGTAAAAAAAAACATATTTAAAACACAAAGAAAAAGGGTACACTCCATTTAATAAAAATGAAAGATAGAAGGGTTTGAACATAAACGACAAAGGGATAAAACAAGATAAATCCCGAACTACAATCCTGAAATAATTCGGAGAACAGAAAATAAAACAAAACAAACTACCAAACCCCTTCCTGGTAAGGAGAGGGGTGACTTCTCCATTGCTCAGCCTGACATCTTAGTCACTGGCTTGCATATCAACATGACTGGAGCTTCCACCACTGTCAGACACATTTCCTTCAACAAATAAGCTCTGGATCCCCATGCTTAACTCATTGCCTCCCACAGATTGTGCAGTACCGCGTGCTGGTGAAGAACTCTGTGGGATGGTCGAAGGGCCAATGTTTTGCACCACAATCAATTTATATTAAATTATCTTTTTTATTTCTCTTTCCAAAGTGCGACAATCTTCAGTACTATGACCCTGAACATCAGAATGATATGCACATCACACATTAGGATCAAAGCTTCTTGAATGCGGGTCAGGAGTATACACAATAAGAGGAGTGATCATGCCCTGCTGTACCAATCTCTGGAATAAACTGGCATAGGATTCCCCAATAGGAGTGAAATTATCTTTTTCCTTCCTCCTCTTTGCAAACTCTGGCCTCAGATGAAATTTGGATTTAGAGGTCCCTTGGTAAATTTGTGGGGGTCGAGGACGATGTTGAGGGACAAGGGCATGCCATTGTGGATAAGAAGATGGATGAGCATACAATTGTGCATTATTCACAGGATATCGAGAAAGTGGAATGAGATTTCTTGGATTTCGGAGAAAGAAACCTTGTTGCAAGTGGTTATGTGGATCTGATATGTAAGCTCGGTATTGAGGCTAACAGTATTGGTGGGTTGAACCTCTCAAACTCTGCTTTGGACCTGTCATGACAATAGGTGCGTTTTCCTTCTTCTTTCCTTCAGTTTTCCTTGGTTGATTGCAATGTCGTCCCGAATGTTTCACAGAATCCTTTTGTCCATCAGGCTCCCCAAATTTTGATGTCTCAAAGCTGGGAGGAAGGTTAACACTTGAAGACATGCCCCAGTTTTTATATGAAACATCTTCATAGCCCATAAGTTCAGGAGAATTTTTCATATCATTTTCTACACTCTTCACTTTCCCAACCATTTTCTCTGACTCTTTTGGCATGCTAGGCTTCTTAGTAAGAAATTTTGGCGGTTCACTTAACTTAACTGTAGGCTCAAGAGTATACCAATGATCATCAACAGTATTGAACGTGGAGTCACTAGTGGACTGGGAAAGCACAATCGTTGGATTGATAGATAAAGTGGAAGCCTTAGTAGAAGGTTGAGCAACAACAACACAGACGGTATGTGGTGCTGTGAATGTGGTAGACTTATACTGAGGAGATAAAGAAAGAGTGGTGGAATTATTGAGGTGCATTTGACGTGGAATGGATTCTGAGGCATGCTGTGGTGCATCAACAACAGTAGGAAACTGACTTTGCGATTTTGGTGGAAGACTCAAGGTATTTGCAGGGTCAAAAGTGGGGAACGGAGGTGGAGGCAACCCACTGGCCCAAGCTCAGTACATTCCCATCATTTGTTGTCTCAGTCTCAAATTCTCTTCCTTTAAACTCTCAATTTACCGACTCTTTGTTTCATCCATGATGCCACTTTCTATATTCTTGTTGGACACAACTAACCCTTCCTTGGATTTGGTGTGATATGGAGGACCAGCCAGGAGACCACAAACCAACCACCTTAAACTAACTGAACAAGAGGTAACAAATATGTTAGAGTTCAACATTTTTTTTTTCTTCAAAACCTCTTCTTCTTTTTTTCTTGAAGAAAAATCACCGAACCCTAGAAGGGCGCCTACATATCTCACCCCCGAAAGGGGAGAATCAGGTGTGCGTAGTTCGTGAAGTTTTGCCAAAATGGTCAATTAAAATCTTTTTTTCCTTTTTTCTTGAAACTTTAAAAAGAAAAGAAAATAACAAATTATCAAAAGAATTGACGAAAATCTTTTTGCATTTTTTAGGTTTAAACTCTCTATACAAAAATGGAATCTATGGTTACCAAAGAAGAATCTTTTTGGGTTTTCGATTTAGAATTTCATATGAAAATGAAATTTGAAACTATTAAAGAAAAATCTTTTTGTAGTTTTCTTTTAGAGATGTATATGAAACACCTACTCTTAGTGAAGAGTGAAGAAAATCTTTTTGAATTTTTCAGATTCCTGTACAACATGAAATCTATGGTTACCGAAGAAAATATTTTTGGATTTTCGATTTTAAATTTCATACGAAAATGAAACTTGAACCTATTAAAGAAAAATATATTTTTTTGCTTTCTTTTAAAGATGTACATGAGACACCTACTCTAAATGAAGAGTGAAGGAAATCTTTTTTGAATTTTTGAAATAAGATTCCCGAACCTAAAATAGGTTGCCTACGTATCTCACTTCCGAGAGAGGAGAATCAGGGGTGCGTAGTTCGTCCAGATTGGACAATTAATGATTAAATAACAGATGACACCCTGACTTGAGACACGACCAAAGACACATGATGAACAACATAACAAAGTCTTTTTTTTTTAGTTTTTAATTCGACACTTTACATAAAAAATGACACCAACAACTATGAAAGAAAAAATATTTTTGGTATTTTCGTTAAATGAAATGTACAAACCTTCTACCACTTTTTTTTTGAATTTTTCTTTTATAAAAAGCCCCTAAAAAAAATATTTTTTAGAGTTTTCGAATTGTGAAAGCTTGCTAAAGGAAGCAAAAGGAAAATCTTTTTTTTTTTTAATTTCTTAAATCGTGGAAAACAAAAGGCATAAAGAACCTAAAAACTACGAAACTCTTCTTTAATTCACCTTTTTTTTTTTTTACACACTTTACTTCTAACACATGTTTTTCCCAAATCGGTCCGTCAAATGACCACGTTACTCTCAAAGATGCGACATTTAGCACGTAGGGATGCTTTAAAGGTGAGTCTCTTACAAAGGACCATGTGGGCCCCGCTAGGTCTCAATATGATGCACATAAGAATGACCTAAAGGCTGACCTACGTTTGTGGTTTACTAACAAGGCCGTTCGGGGGAGTATATGGTCGATAGTGGCTGCTTTGTTTTCCACCTACTCCATACATCCAACGGCTCCCCCCCTAAAATAAAGGTGACTCAACTAGAGTTCATGCGCACGACGTGCGCTCCGAGACTTGTTGCGGAAAGAATGACTCGGTTTATGCACATGATGTCAAATATAAAAACGGTAACACATAGGATAAATACTGTAAACAAAGAGCACAAAAATACACAAAAGTGAAAACACAAACAAAAATCACAACAACGCTTATACACTCGTAATGCCAAACAAAGCCGATACAACTCCAAAAAAAAAGCTCGGATTCTGAAATATCCCCAGCAGAGTTGCCAGAGTTGTCACACCCTTTTTTTGACTCCAAAAAAGATATGTATTTTAAGGTTTGAAAGGGTTTTTTATTAAAGTGACAAAATGAAGATTGGTTCCGAAAAAAGATTGTTTTTACATTCAAAATCAGAGTCGCCACTTGGCATAATCTGGTGTGCCAAGTCACCATTGAAAAATTCTTTTCGAAACCATTTGATTCTTTAAACCAGTTTACGAACAGAGATTCCGGCTAAGGACTTCTGTTGACCGAGGGGAAGGTGTTAGACACCCCTCGATCCCGTGGTTCGACCACGGTCGCTTGGTGGAGCGTATCGGCTAATTTGACATTACAAATGTACAAACCACATAAACACACAAAACAAGCAAACAAATAAATCACACAAAATTCAAAACAAACAAAAATAATGTTCAGTCCAAATTATACAATCCAAAATAAAAGAGGTGCTGAAATATAAAACTTATTCTATTCTAAACTAATCCTAAACTAAACTCCACCCGACATTCCGGGCCTTGATCACGTGCCTCCTTTGAGTACATGCTACTTCAGGGCATTCCCCGGATAAATCAATACAAATCCTTCGGGGCATTCCCCGGCCAAATGAGTACAATTTAAACTTTTCGTGCAATAAAGTAGAAAGTACCATTCACGCACATATTCAAACACTCCAATAAATCGTTATTCCTAAATTTGCCTAACCGGCTTACGTTTGCCTACCAAGTTCAACATATCACAATTCTATCATGTTTAACATTATCAATACATCAAAATTAATCAATATTCATTTTCCTCCATTTTTAATCCCCACCTTAATTCATTTTTAACCGCGTGATTAACCCATTTCAATACACAATCCACCAATCGAGAATAACGAAAATTCACCAATCATGCTTAGCACATCACACACCCAAATATCACCAACAGTTCACATCAACAAACAAACCACGGTATCGAATCACACACAATCACAATCACATAAGAATTAAATAAAAGAGAAGAAAGAATTGGACCTTAAATTTAAAGCTTTCAAACTCAATGTTATTCGAATAAAGAGAGTCCGCACCCGAAAACCTCAAGCCGAACCTTAACACCAACAATCCAACTCGACAAATAATGACCCGTTCACCGTCACTTTTCACGCCGTCACTGTTCACCGCCACTGTTCACCGGACACTGTTCACTGTTCACCGGTTACTTTTTTTTTTCGTTGTTATTCTTGTTCTTGTGAGGAAGATTATTTGGTGATTCTTGTTATTGTGGAGAAGATGATGATCAAAGAATGAGCCCCCTTTTCCTTCTTAGAATTTTTCTTTTATAATAGGCATGAATTTGTTATGATGTGGGAATTTTGGTGGGTCCCCCATATATTCTTTCTTTGTGGACAAGAAAAAGGAGGGGGGGGATCATATGGGTAGTTAGGATAGGTGGAAGCTTTTGATTGGGTAGGTTGTTAGGATAAGATAAATTAGTTAGAGGTATTTTTTTTATTTTTTTTTGTATTTTTGTGGGATATAATTACATGGGGTTGGACACATGGTAAGATGGACTAAAAATGGATAAAATTAGACTTCGGGAGGTACAAAATTAGGTGTCTACAGAACTTATTGAAAGTTCTTCATTCACTTGAGTTTCGGGTTCACTGATTTCTTTAGGAATATCAGGATTAATTAGATTTTGAGTCTCTTTAGAAGAATCTTTTATAATATTATCTTTATCATTTTGCGCGCTTCTTTTTCTAGGATTTTTATCCTTTGAACCCAAAGGCATACCACGCTTCAGGCGTGTTTGGGATTCAGAAGCTATTTCGTCAGAAGATGATTCCTTTGGAACTTCAATTCAGACAGGCACATTCGCTGCAGGGATATGTGACTTGGTTATCCTTTTCAAATCAGTAAGTGTATCTGGCATTTGATTCGCCAATTTCTGTAAGTGAATGATCTTCTGGACCTTATTTTCACATATTGGGGTACGTGGATCAAAATGAGATATTGATGAAACTTTTCACGCAATTTCTCTTTTTAGTTAATGTTTTTCTCCCCTTAATTGCGAAAAATTTATTTCATCAAATATACAATCTGCAAATCGAGCAGTAAATAAATTCCCTGTCAATGGTTCAAGGTAGCAAATTATAGAGGGTGACTCAAACCCAACATATATTCCTAACCTTCTTTGGGGTCCCATCTTAGTACGCTGAGGTGGTGCAACTGGCACATATACAACACATTCAAAAATTCATAGATGGAAAATATTTGGCTCATGACCCAGGACCAATTGTAACGCAGAGTACTTATTATAATGAGTTGGTCTGAGACGAACAAGTGATGTTGTATGTAAGATAGCATGACCCCAAACAGTGGTGGACAATTTCGTTTTCATAAGTAGTGGTCATGCTATCAATTGTAGGCGCTTAATAAATGACTCAGCAAGGCCATTTTGAGTATGAACATAAGCTACTGGATGTTCAACTCGTATCCCAACTGACATACAATAATCATCAAAAACTTGGGATGTAAATTCTCTAGCCTTATCAAGGCGAATAGCTTTAATGGGATAATCTGGGAATTGCGCCCTTAATCATATTATTTGTGCCAATAATTTTGCAAACGCCAGGTTGCGAGACGATAAGAGGCACACATGCGACCATCTTGAAGATGCGTCTATTAGGACCATAAAATATCTAAATGACCCATTAGGTGGGTAAATAGGCCCACACATATCCCCATGTATACGTTCTAGAAATAGAGGGGATTCGACTCTAACTTTTAGTGGTGATGGCCTAGTTATCAGTTTGCCTTGATAACAAGCAGCACATGAAAATTCATCAGTTGTGTAAGAATCTTCAGGTTCTTTAATGGATACCCTTTTGAATTTTCAATGATTCGTTTCATCATTATTGAGCCAGGATGGCCTATTCGATCATGCCAAAGCACAAATATATTTATATCAGTAAACTTCTGATTTACGATAGAGTGTACTTCAACTGTACTAATTTCGGCATAGTATAAGTAGGAAGACAAAGTTGGTAATTTCTCCAACACTTGTTTTTGACCTGAGACATTCTTGGTAATGCCAAGATATTCAACATTCATTTCATTTATTGTCTCAATATGATATCCATTTCGACGGATATCTTTAAAACTTAATAAGTTTTTAGGGGATTTAGAAGAGAACAATGCATCTTCTATAATTAATTTTGTCCCCTTAGGCAGAAATATAGTAGCTCTCTCGGAGCCTTCAATTAATTTTGAATTTCCAGATATAGTTGTAACATTTGCTTTTCTTCTAAGTAAGCGAAAAAAATATTTTTCATCTTTAAATAGTGTGTGTGTTGTCCCGCTATCAATTACACAAATATCGTCACAATCGATTATTGATTCAAATAAAATTTGAGGAGTATCCATATTGATATAAAAATATAAATAAAGTAAATATTACAGTTTTACTAGCATATAACGTATTTACACGACTAGTGAGATATTATCAACAGAAATGTAAACTAATACAACTTGAACAGAAAAGTAACATAATCAGACTATTTTATAATTATCACCGATAGGGTGATTTACATGTTCTTCAGGAACAACAAAGAAATCTAAAACTTTCAAGTCCATGGGCTCGACATTATCTTCAAAGAGGAAGTTTGCTTCAACATCGTTTTCTGCTTTTTTAAGGGACGCCTGATAGAGTTTTACCAGGTGCTTTGGCGTACGACAGGTACGCGACCAGTGCCCCTTTCCTCCACATCGATAACATTTACTTTCAGAGTTTATCCTTGGCGCTGCTTCAGGAGCTTTCCCCTTCTTTTTGCACTGCTGGTGTTGAGGGTTATTGTTTATTGCAAGACGATCACCCTGATTAAAATACCTGCCACGACCACGACCATGACCTTGACCATGATTACGACTGGGGTCAGGACTTCTTTCACGCCTAGTTGGGCAAAAATTTGCAGCATTAACTTCTGGGAATGAAGCAGTACCAGTAGGTCGACTTTCATGATTTCTCATTAATAGGTCATTATGTTGTTCAGCAACAAGAAGATGAGAAATCAATTCAGAATATTTTTTAAATCTCATTTCTCGGTACTGCTGCAGGAGCATACTTGAGGCGGAAAAAGTAGAAAATATTTTCTCTAACATGTCATAATCTGTGATATCTTTCCCGCATAAATTAAACTGTGATTTAATTCTAAACATCGTAAATTATACTCAATTATATTCTTAAAATCTTGTAACCTCTGATGGGTCCATTCATAACGAGCTTGTGGAAGAATGACCATCTTCAGGTGGTCGTATCTTTCTTTTAAATTGTTTCACAATATAAGGGGATCTTTAATCGTGAGGTATTCCATTTTTAAACCTTCGTCAAAATGATGACGAAGAAATATCATTGCCTTGGCCTTATCTTGATTTGATGCCTCATTGTCATATTTTATGGTGTCTGCCAGACCCATTGTATTTAAATGTATTTCGGCATCTATTGCCTAGGACATATAAATTTTACTCGATATATCTAGGGCACTAAATTCACGTTTGAAAATATTAGACATTATTTAAGAAAAATAAACACTAACCTTTAAATATCGTTGAAAAGTTTTTGCGGAGGCTCGTGCTGATAACGTAATATAAAATACGAAAAAGGGACGAAAATGCCCTTCAACTATCTAAAATGGTGCAAAAATGCCCTTCAACTATCTAAAATGGTGAAAAAATGCTCTTCATCCACCTATTTGGCCTAAAATGCCCTTCTCATCTACTTATTGGGTCAATTTTTCCCTTCCATTTAACAACAATCTTTTGGCCCCACCTTATTTATGACATGGCACATTAATTGGACAATTAATATTAAATTAAATTAATTAATTTTATTTCAAAATTCAACCCGCCCAACTAAATAATCCGGACTCAACTAAAGTTGGTCTGCTTTAATTTCTTTTAACAAAAATAATTTTCCTAATCCAGATGCTCAAGCTGCTTGAAGCTATCCTCAACTGTTTTAACATTGGAATCTTTAATATCATTACAACTTTGTTTTGTGGTGCCATAATGCCAATGAAGTAGAGCATTCAATGAAGCTTCTGGCTGTTGTCTTTTACACTGAAGTTATAGCAACTGGTGCCTTAAGAAAGAACTGATGGAAATGTCTTGTGGCCACATTTTTATAAAATTAGGTCTTTTTAAGTTTCTATGGACATTTTGTTAGTAGAGAGATTTCACTGTGAAGGTCACTAAGTGTTGATCGTTCCTTTTAAATTTTAATTTCTTTTTCTATTTATTGTACTCATTATTGTGCATTCATAGTATATCGTGACAAGCCTTGTCTTCTAGTAGGAAAAAATAGAGTTCTTCTCACTTTCATCATAATATTATTCTTTTCAATAATTCAAAGAGAGGAGATGAGCAGATATCGATGAATGAGAATTTTTTTTTGGTTAAAAGAAAATGAAGCGGGTCAACTTTAGTTGGGTCCGGATTATTTGGCTGGACGGGTTGAGTTTTGAGATAAAATTAATTAGTTTAATTTAATATTAATTGTCCAATAGGAATGTGTCATGTCATAAATGAGGTGGGGCCAAAAGGTTGCTGTTAAATGGAAGGGCAAAATTGCAATAGTAGGGGTGGGCATGGTATGGTATATACCGAATACCATTCCGAAACCGAAATTTTTTATACCGTGGTATGGATGTTATGGTATTTGGAAAGAGTTTTAAATTATTTTGGTATTTGATATTTGGTATTTATGCAATAAATATTGAAATACCGTATACCGCACCGAAGTTTTTTAATAATATATAAAACTCATGTATATTATATTTAAGATTATTAAATATATTTATATATCATCCAATAGCCAATTGAACATAAAAATAATTTTTATTTAGAAATAATTTTTTTTGGAAGTTTATTATTTAGGAGTACTATGCTTAAGTTTAGGTAATGTTGTTCAGAGTTTGCATCTTGGACTACTCAATCGTGATTGAAATTTTCTTTTTGTGTAATTGATTAACAAAGGTAGTTGTTAGTCTTATATGATTGAGACATTTTTAAAGTTTAAAGTTATAGTTTTTTTATATGAATATATGTAAGTCAAAATCAAATAAAATATGGTTACCGAATTACCATACCGTAAAATACCGAAATCAAATTTAAAAATACTGAATCATACCAAACTAATTTGGTATGGTAATGGTATTGTTCTTTTAGATTTCGAAAACCGAAGTTACCATAGCGAATTTTAAAATACCGTATCGTACAGTATCATGTCCATCCCTACCCAATAGATAGACGGAAAAAATATTTTAGACCCAATAGGTAGATGAATGACATTTTTACATCATTTTAGATAGTTGAAGAACATTTTAGGCCCTTTTCCGTATAAAATATATAAAGTAATAAAATATAAGTAATGAAAACAAAGGGAATCTTGGTTTTAATATTTCACACACTAACTTTTCTACATAAATACAAGGCTATTTATAGCTTACTTTGAAGTGGTGAAATATATCCACATCAAAGAGGTGGGATATTAGTGGCAATAAACCAATATTAAGAGCATGCCACATGGCCTCTGATTTTGCCATATGGCATCCACTATTCATAACATTATTCAATTTTTTTTTACTTATTTAATATATTAATAACACATGTTATATTTACTTAAGATAGAGAGAATTTTGTTTTCAGTGTGACCATTATCACTAACTTACTGACCACATTCCAAACTTATGATTGGCGTAATAGCTTCAAATTAAAATTTTCAAAATACAAATGATAAAAGCAAATTAATACAAATATTTAATTAATATTTTATTAAGGACTTGCAATGTGACTGAACTATGACGGAATGATGACCACAAGAAGATAAAAATTGATATTCTTGCAAAGAATCTAATGGATTAAATTAGTATTGGATTAAATTAGTAAATATCATATTGCACAACACTATTTTTTTTGTGTATACTTCTATGTAGAGTTATCAACTGTTACTGTTGTAGATGAATTTACCTTACTTGAAGAAACCAATAACACATCTAAAATACAAAATTAATTTTACTGAACTAATGGCTTTGAGTCTATAGAATATCTTTCTTATTTTTTATATATATAAATAAAATCTACTTCCATATTTATGTCATGTCTAAGAATTTTCCTCTTGGTTATCTTTAAAATTTAATTTTCTAACATGATCCTCATACATTCACCTAAAAACTATGCGAAAGGCAATGCATTACATTGAGAAAGAATAAGGGAAGGGGAAAAAAAAAGGAAGCATGGTCCTATATGAACATATATTTCTCTTTAGTTATGCCTTTTCTTATGATAATGCTATTCAAATCAATTTATGTGCATTTGAATTATTTTGTTGATATAAGTTACTTTTCATCAATATTTACTTAGTATTTCTATTCAACAGTATTGATATTGGTTGGTGCACCACATCGATCAAGTATGAGTTTTTTTTTTTTTTAATATTATTCTTGCAATCCTTAACTTCTGAGTTGATTGCCCAACTTAAGTTAGGATCAAGCTTCATTTTTTATCATAACATCTATTAAAAGAACCTTGGGTTAAATTGAGTTCAGTAATCAACTCAATGAGAAAGAATTATCTAAGCTATTATATTAAAGAATTTAAGGATCTCATTCCTTGTGGGATGTCATCTTATTGATTAATAAAACATTAGTTTGACTATTTACTTGTTTGTTTTAGTAGATTAAGAGATAATTTTCGTCCTTCGGGATGGCTCGGTTAGTTTGGAGGGTGGTTATCTACACGAATGATTCGGGTTTGATCCTCCCTCAATGCCTTTTGAGTCGGATCTGTCGCACAGGGCTTGCCTAATGCGGTTTACGTCTCATGTGTGGTTTGCAGGCTATTACACTCTGGGGGTTTACTCAGAGCGCACAAAGTGCTCACCCGAAGAGCAGAGGTTGTAGCGGCTGCGGATTATCCTGAGGTTAAAAAAGAAGAAGATAATTTTCTTTTTCCAATTTGACTTTTATTATTAAATAACCACTTCCCAAACGTATAACCGAAATAGTAGTTGTCAAATTTAGATTTTCAAATTATACACTACTAAAAAAAAGAGGAAAACCGACCACAAGTGATCGGTTTTCCTCAAATTCTGACAACAAAACCGACCAAAGTGCGTGGTCGATAAAATAGTGGTAGCTTTTTAAAAACCGACCACGAGTGGTCGGTTTTTAAATATATATATATATATATATATATAAAATACATTATTATTTTATTAAAATAGAAAAAAAATGAGTTTAAAAATTAAAAAATTTAAAATAAACCGACCACAAGTGGTTGGTTTTATTTTAAAATTAATTAATTAATTTTATAAAAACCGACCACAAGTGGTCGGTTTTATTAAAATTAAATAATTAATTTATAAAAAAACTGACTACATGTGGTCGGTTTTGTATTTAAATTAAATAATTAATTTAAATAAAACCGATCACTTGTGGTCGATTTTTTATAAATTAATTATTTAATTTAAATAAAAAACCAACCACTTGTGGTTAGTTTTTTATTACAAAATATTTAATAAAATATTTTGTAATTAATTATAATAAACCGACCACATGTGGTCGGTTTTTAAAAAGAATTACCATAAAAACCGACCATATGTGGTCGGTTTTCAGAAAATATTTTTAAAAACTGACCACATGTAGTCGGTTTTTTGTAATTTTTTTCCAAAAACCCTACCACATGTGGTCGGTTTTTCTGATAATTTTATAAAAAAAATATTGAAAATTTTCAAAATACAAACATTAAAAATTAAATTATTTACAAAATTAAAAATCAAATTATTTACAATACAGTCCACCAATCATTTACAAACATTAAAAATCAAATCAAATTATTTACAATACAGCCCACCAATCATTTAATATACAATCAACCAACCACCATAAGAATACAAACATTAAAAATCAAATTATTTACAAAATTTATCGAGGTTCCAAATCCAAACTATAAAACATACAAAAGACTAAAAACTACAACTCATCATCCACATCTTCATTCCCAGCCTCACCCATTCTATTATCAATATTTCGTTGATATATCCAGCTATAATGAGGTTCCATCTACACAATCAATCACATTCAAGTAATTAGTTCAAGTCACAAAAGTTCACATTTCAAATACCTACACAGAAACATTTTCAAGTCATTAATTCACTTCACAAGTTACCAAACTAAACTAAATTCAAAATGAAAAGTTCACGTTTCAAGTACCTACACTTAAACATTTTGAAGTCACTAATTTACTTCTCAAGTAACCACACTTTACTAAAATCAAAATGCAAGTTCACATTTCAAGTACCTAAATTCAAAATAAAAGTCACTAATTCATAATTCAAGTAACTACACTTAAACATTTCAAGTCACTGATTCACTTCACAAGTTATCAAATTAAACTAAATTCAAAATGAAAAGTTCACATTTCAAGTACCTACACCTAAACATTTTCAAGTCACCAAGTCACTTCTCAAGTGACCACACTAAACTATATTCAAAACACAAGTCCACCTTTCAAGTAACTACACTTAAACATTTTCGACCCACTAATGCACTTCTCAAGTGACCACACTTAACTAAATTCAAAACACAAGTCCACATTTCAAGTACCTACACTTAAACATTTTCAAGTACTTATTCACTTCTCAAGTGACTACACTTAACTAAATTCAAAACACAAGTCCACATTTCAAGTACCTACACATGCATTTTCAAGTCACTAACTCACTTCTCAAGTGACCACACTTAACTAAATTCAAAACACAAGTCCACATTTCAAGTACCTACACTTAAATATTTTCAAGTACTTATTCACTTCTCAAGTGACCACACTTAACTAAATTCAAAACATAAGTCCACATTTCAAGTACCTACACTTATGCATTTTCAAGACACTAACTCACTTCTCAAGTGACCACACTTAACTAAATTCAAAACACAAGTCCACATTTCAAGTACCTACACTTATGCATTTTCAAGTCACTAAATCACTTCTCAAGTGACCACACTTAACTAAATTAAAAATACAAGTCCACATTTCAAGTACCTACACTTATGCATTTTCAATCCACTAACTCACTTCTCAAGTGACCACACTTAACTAAATTCAAAACACAAGTCGACATTTCATGTACCTACATTTAAACATTTTCAAGTACTTATTGACTTCTCAAGTGACCACACTTAACTAAATTCAAAACACAAGTCCACATTTCAAGTACCTACACTTGTGCATTTTCAAGTCACTAACTCACTTCTCAAGTGATCACACTTAACTAAATTCAAAACACAAGTTCATAATTCAAGTAACTACACCTAAACATTTCAAGTCACTAATTCACTTTGCAAGTGACCAAACTTAACTAAATTCAAAATACAAGTCCACGTTTCAAGTACCTACACTTAAGCATTTTCAAGTCACTAACTCACTTCTCAAGTGACCACACTTAACTAAATTCAAAACACAAGTCCACATTTTAAGTACCTACACTTAAATATTTTCGAGTACTTACTCACTTCTCACGTGACCACACTTAACTAAATTCAAAGTACAAGTCCACATTTCAAGTACCTTAAAACAAAAAAATTCCCTTTAAAGTCCCTACACTTAACCATTTTTAAGTGACCAAGTCACCAACCAAACCACATTCAAAACACAAAATCCCCTTTAAAGTCCCTACACTTAACCATTTTCAAGTCACTAGTACACATTTCAAGTCACTACACTAACTATTTTCAAATAACTAATTCACATTGCAAATCACTATACGTATCCACTTTCAAGTAACTAAACTTAACCATTTTCAAGTCACTAGTACACATTTTGATACAAGAACGACCAACGATCAAGAATATACCAAAACATACATCCAAAACAGTCCACAAGTTCAAGAGAACCGAGGACCCTATGGATGACCACTCTCGGATTCACAAACAATAACAAGAACACAATGTAGTGAGGTGTTTAACACCTATTTTCCAGCCAACAATCCAAACTAGATTATCAACACAAGACAAAAACAACACTATAACAACAACAAGACAGTCACGAGTACATTAACAACAACAAGAATCCGACGAATACAACAAGATACAAGATAGATAGTTAGACCTTGGTTGGAATTATCTTAGCCCTCCATTAACACATAACCCAACTATACATAATACCCATATAACAACAGTAAAAATTATCTAGGCTAACAGAGAGACAACAATTAATCAAGCATGTTTTGAAATCCAACAACAAATATAATGTCTAACAAGCAATAAAAAAATATGATGTCTAACAACTTGTCTCACCGGTGGCTGTCTACCAGCGTGAATGGAGGGAGCTGGCGGCGGCGGCTTGAGGGATTTCGCCGGTGAGCGTCGTTGGGTGGCTATTCTCACCGGTGTCAATGGAGGAGAGGCGACGTAAAGGGAAGAGTGAGGGACGTGGTGGCTACATTATTGGTTGTTCGCCGGAAAAGGAAAGGACGGTGGCGGCGGGCGGGTAACTGGTGGTTCTTGTTGGAGAGAGAGTGGAGGAAAGAAAGAGAACACTACTAGAAAACAGAAAATTTTCGACGGCCAGTTTAGTCGGAAAATAGGGCATTTCCGACTTCTTTCCGACTACTTGGTGGTAGTCGGAATATAGCTTGTCGAAAAATATTTTCCGACTGATCTAGTTGGAAATTTTCAACTACTATAGTCGGAAACGTAGTCGGATATTTAATAAATATTTATTTAATAATTATAAATATTCCGACTACTGTAGTCGAAAATTTAATAAAAATTTATTTAATAATCTTAAATATTCCGACTACTGTAGTCGGAAAATTAATAAAGAATTATTTAATAATTTTAATTATTCCGACTACTATAGTTGAAAAATTAATAAATAAACATTTAATAATTTTAATTATTCCGACTACTGTAGTCGGAAATTTAATAATTAAATATTTAATAATTATAATTCTTTCGACTAGTGTGGTCGGAAATTTAATAAATAATTATTTAATAATGTAATTATTTCGACTACTGTAGTCAGAAATTTAATAAATAAGTATTTAATAATTATAATTATTCTGACCATTGTAGCCGAAAATTTTATAAATAATTATTTAATAATTTTATTATTTAATAAATAATCAAATAATTATTATATTGCATTAGATCTTAAACAACATACTAATGTTTTTTCACAATTGGATCAAACACGACAAAAATTTATAAATACAACCACTTTAACCATTCAAAATAAATATCAAATCAAATAGTTTAAACATCTAAATGTTAAAAAAAAAAAAAACAATAACTACAAGCTAATTATCATCAGATTCATTATCTTCCTCGTCCTGAAATACTTGCGGCATGTGCTTCTTAACCAACTCCTCCAATTTATCAAATTTAGCAAACTTAGCATCGTTAGCTGCACATTTCTGCATCAATTCCACAATTTGCTTTTTCATCGCTTCCATTTCTTCCATAGTTTGTAAAGTAGAAGAGGAACTGGGAAACAACGAAGGAGTACTCGAGGATTGGACAACCCCTGTCCCGTAGGTTCTACCTTTCTTTGGACCACCTACCACAGTTGCCCACATATTATTCAGCTCTTCAGGTGATGGTTGGACGATGGTACCATCCTCTGAAGTAGGTTGGGTTTGACGCCACTCTTCTATGCTTTTTTGAAATTCTTCCTGAAAGAAAAATTATTTGTCAGTATGTAAAAAAGCAACGTTGAGTAATAATAAAACAATGTAAAAGTTATTATCTTACATATGCATTCTTGGCACGCGGTTCGACCCAATCTCCTCTTGTACCGTCCTTGTTTTTCTTCCTATGCGTATCTTCGTAGACATCAATAAAAGGGCGCCCTTCTCCTCCATTTTCATATTGCTGCAAAATTTTAGAAAAAGAGATAATGCAAGTACAAAGACAAGTTCGGGCTGCATAGAGCAAAACATTTAAGACTAATAATAGATCGTAAATAATAGTTATATTCATGTATTACTATCCATGTATTACTAATAATAGACAAGTTCAAGTGTAACAAGTTTACAAACATGTGTGGTGTTATTGTCACTTAAGTACTTTGAAATATGGCAAAATGTTGTTTCTTATGCATATGAAGCAACTTGACCAACAAAATTAAAATTTTTGACAACGTTGAAATGTTAAAACTATCTAATCAACGCCTACCAAGGCCCAAACTACCATGAAGCAACTAGTCAATGCTTCACATTCAAGTTTCTTCAATACTTTCTTGTTAATACATTGATTGGTTGGATCATAGAAACAAATTACAACTGGAAAGAAAACATTACTTTACAATGGAAACAATGCAGTTTTTGCATTGGATTTACATCAGTTCCTTAAATGCTAAAGCAGAATGCAACATGAGTTACAGTAGTTCACATATTTCTACTTTAAACTTTAAAGTGCCTAAAAGTAAATGGATCATATCAGCAAATTACGACTGTGAAGAGAGCATACATCAGAATAGAAACCAGTATAGGTTTTGCACTAGCCTTCAATCAGTCGCTTAATTGTTACAACAGATTGCAGTTTACTAAAAGTATCACTTGTTACTTGGGAAGAAATATGTCATACAAAGAAAACTGATGGTTTAAATGCTAAAAACTGCAAATTATAGGATATAACATCTATTGTTAAGCTGTTATGACAGTTGATAATGAATAAGGAATTAATTTGGATGAAATGGATATATGAGTTGTATATGAAAGAGCATGAGGATGTCTGGACACATAAAGTACCTCTTGACTGTAGCTGGTACTGGAGGAAAATTTCCTCTCTCAAAGCTAAAATGCAGACATGGTATATTAGTAACAAAGATCAATTGCAAAGGAAAGGGATATATTCAGTTACTCGAAGCTATTTAGACTTGTTAGGACCACAAAGAAGGCTTCCGATTGCTGAACTCATATGGACTGGAATGGCACAACCAAAACACAGAGTGGTTGTTTGGCTTGCAACAAAAAATTATGAACGAGATCTAAGTTTGGCTGCGTGACCTCACTGTTCTTAGTTACATATCCAGTAAGTGGCTAACTTCCTACAGCATAAAGCTTACATTTTTTCAAGCCAATATCCATTTAAATGTTTATCCCAAAATGAGACTAGACTAAACACTTATAAAATATTTGCGTCTCTTTGTTATCTGCATACCGCCTTGTTCATGTTCCGAAACTCCATCCTTGTTCCACTCCATGCTTATTCTTAGAGATTTCACCTGATTCCAAGGGATATGAATATAACTATTACCAGCTAACAGCTATTATTTCCTCGATTCCTCTTTATAACAAGCTAATAGCTAAATTACCAGAACGCACTCATATTAGTAATTTGTTCAAACTTTCATTGTCTTCTTCTGCAAAAAGTTGCACCTACGTAAGAAAATACAACTACTAACTACAGTTTTGTGCTTCTTATTAGATATGTCATCGGAATTCGTATTTACTTCCTTTATAAAATATTACTATCATAGATACAATCCACTTCCCATGAATATTTATCACCACTTACCTAGAACATAAACATATGAAATTTGCTGAATATACTTCTAAAATGATTGTTAAAAGGTATAAGTAAAGGTTCATTTAACATCATAATTAGGAATACCTGAGCAAGGAAAGAAGTAGCTGAACGTAACATCAACAATGATAGTGAATCGAAACAGGCCACACACGGCTTCACTAGACTTCAATATGAACAACAACAGGAGCAACAAGATGTCAACAATGCTAGTGAATCGAAATAGGCCACACACGGCTTCACTAGACTTCAATATGAACAACAAGAGCAACAAGATGTCAACAATGCTAGTGAATCAAAATAGGCCACACACGGCTTCACTAGACTTCAAGATGAACAACAACAAAAAGATAACAACAATAGTGAATCGAAAGAGCCCCACACGGCTTCACTATGTCACGATATAGAACAGTGAACTAAATCGAACAAATCAGAAATTTAAGCTATTATTACCAGTTTCCGTCGATGTGTAGCGAAACTCATCGAACCTCCAGTGTGCAACGAGCCACCCGTTTGAGACACTCTATTTACCTTTGCCCGTTCCCTCCTTGCCCTATATTCAGGAGTATCCTATTTTTTCAAGAACTGATCCCACACATTAGCATTCAGCCATCCAGGTTTTTCCAAGTGCTTTCAGGCCTCATACAAGTGTTCTTTGATACGTTGAGCTGCTTTCAACTTGAAAATGCGTTGTATTTCATTATCATGACAAGAATTCCATGCACACTTTGTCTGCAAAATAGTTTAAATATAAAGTCATGAAATGAGTTAACTGATATGAAGGTAAATTCATCATTCATAGCATACTGAAATGGTAAATTCTTTGATTTTCACTATACCACAAACTGATTCCACATAAGCACTCTGATATCGAGTCGAATCTCATTCCAACTACCCCACGGCTCTGTGTAAAATGGTTTAATTGCTTCTATAATCATATGTCCACCGGCATAAGCGAGAATGAACCTGCAATAAAAAAAGCTAGGTGTGGATGATGTTGAAGGTACAGATGAAGATCTACTATGCAGACTATTATGGGGAGAAGAGGGATGGAACTGGTGGGGAGGTGGGGGCATAAAAAATACATTTGGTAGTGAAATAGTTGCCCTTGGAGGAGGAATAATATTTATAGTAGCTGGTTGAAGAGTTGTGGTAACTGGTGGTGGTGGTGGTGGTGTATATTGACCTTCGAAAAAATTATCAAGTCCTTTCTTAGAAATTACTATCTGCATTCACACAATAGGTAGGTTCAGTTATTAGTGGAGATTTCTCCTTTCTGTTTTCCACAGTAATAGAAATGTTATGAAATGATGCTAGAGGAAGAAGAGCAGAAAGAATGCAAATCCCCCTTTTGTACAAGTAAACACCCACAGGAAAAGGGTCAGATCCAAACTAACTGACATAATCATCCGTCACAATACCTGCAACCGTTCACACCACAGAAGGGCGAAGAAGAAGAAGAAGAAACATACGGGTGTTACAATAAGTCTACCTAATAGCACAAATAGTGACCCTGTTAGAGTGAGACAAAAACACCAATGACCAAGTCTACAAGCAATGTTTTAGTAGAGAGCATGTTTTCGTAGACTCAAATCGAGAAAAGCATTTTTGAAGACAAGTTTGACTAGCAAAAAAGTAAAAGCTAGAGTGAAAATACTACATAAAGTTGTTGAGGTACAAAAGAGAGAAGAACCAAGTAGCAAAGGGCATTAATAAATTAATACTACATACGTACACCAATGTACGTATATGCAGCTCCAACTGAGCAGAAATTAGGCAAATTTTAATATACAATTTCGTATGTAATTAGGAAACATTGATATAGAAAACTTGGCCTCCAGCACCACTGGCCTCAAATAAAGTTTTGAGAGAAAAGCAACAGAATAGATGATCAAATACAACAAATTGCACAGCTTGGTCAAAGGCCAAGAGCTCCAAACGGTACAATGTGCAACTAAATTCGATGAAATCAAGATACAGCCCACCATAAAACATGAACAAAATAACTGATTTAGTGGCCTAGATTTTACTACTTTTTCCTAAAAGCAATTACGACAGTTGAGCAGTTATCTTTGCATTGACGCTCACGGACTGCCTCTCGCACAATCCGGCAACTCACAAGTGCATATAACTAAAGTGATGGAGTTGGGGTAGAGATAAACCAACTTACCTCGAATCAGTGAAAAACGTAGCCTTCACGGCATACACTGACCATCGTCGTTACCAATACTTGCGAGAAACGGAGCCTTCCGTCGCCATTACCAATTTCTGAGAGAGAGGCGGAGAGAAGGGAGGCGAGAGAGATATATTTCGTGCCCTAGCTTTGAGAGAGAGAGAGGAAGTGAGAGAGAGTGAATTGGGAACGCTGTGTTTTGCGTATATTAAATGTAAATTTCCGACTACTTCCGTCGGATAGAAAATTAATATTTTCAATTATTTAAAAGTTTCGACTACTTCGATCGGTAGATCATGAAATTATAGAGATATATTTAAATCAATTATTTATAAGATTTTCGACTACTGTAGTCAGAAATATATATGATTATTTATTTATATTTAAATTTTCCGACTACTTCAGTCGGAAATACATATTTAATCATTAACTTACATAACTATTTAATATTTCTGACTGCTTCAGTCGAAAATAAATATTTAATATTTTACTTAAATAATTATTTAATTTCCGTGTAAGGATCCGATTATATATATACTTACATATTTATATAATTATTTTTATTTTTTACTACAACAGTCAGTAATATATATTTAATAACTTATGTCATTTATTTTTAAAATTCCGTATAAAGGAATATTATACATTTATTACTATATTTATTTAATTATTTACATTTACAACTATAATGGTCAGATATATATTTAATTAATTATTAATTTTATTTAGTTATTAGTATTTCCGACTACAGTAATCGGAAATGTACATTTAATAATTTTTTTAAATAATTATTTAATTATTTCTTAAGGGACCTGATTATATATTTAGTGTTATATTTATTTAATTTTGTAAATTTCTGACTACAATAGTCGAAAAAAAGTTAAATATATTTAATTATTCAGTGGTCAGATATATACTTAATTATTTATTAATTTTATTTAGTTGTTAGTATTTCCGACTGCAGTAGTCGAAAATATATTTAATAATTTATTTAAATGATTATTTAATTTCCATATAAGGGACTAATTATATATTTAGTATTATATTTATTTAAGTATTTATATTTCCGACTAATGTAGTCGGAAATATATTAAATTAATTATTAATTTAATTATTTATTAGATTTTCCAACTACCGTAGTCGGAAACTTATATTTATTAATTTATTTAAATAATTATTTAATTTTCATATAACGGATTGATTATAAATTTAGTAATACATTTATTTAATTATTTACATTTTTTACTACAATGTCCGGATATATATTTAATTAATTATTAATTTTATTTATTTATTAGTAGTTTCGACTATAGTAGTAGAAAAAATATATATTTTATAATTTATTTAAATAATTATTTAATTTTGATGAAGGAACTGATTATATATTTAATAATATATTTATTTAGTTATTTATGTTTCCGACTACAGTGGTCGGATATATACTTAATTAATTTTTAATTATTTTTTCGACTATTGTAGTCGGAAATATATATTTAATAATTTTTTAATTTTCATATAAGGGACTGATTATATATTTAGTATTATATTTAGTTAATTATTTATATTTTCGACTACAGTAGTTGGATATATAATAAATTAATTATTAATTTAATTTATTTATTAGCATTTCCGACTACTGTAGTCGGAATATATATTTTCTGAAATTTTCCGCCAAGTATTCTGACCACAAATAAGTATTGAAAAAGTATTTTGTAAAAAATAAAAAATAAAATTTCCGACTAATTTCAGTCGGAAATTTTCAGTCGAAAAAATGTGAATTTCTGGTAGTGGAAAGGGGAAGGAGATGGAAAATGCGGTTGTTGTGGGAAATTAGGGTTAGGTTTGATTTAAAAAGAACGAAAATGAAAATGTGATCTTGGCCGTCGGATCGATTTTGATCGACGGCTGAGATTAGAATAATTTAAAAATGGGTTAAAAATTAAAATTAGTGTCAAATTGGCTGAAATTGGCATTAATTGAATACAAATTGGCTATAATTTAAATACATAAGAGAATAAATTAAAATCGACTGCTATTGTAATAATGACGAAAGAAAAAAATAATGAGACATTGATGTAAAAATTAATGTTACGTAAAATAATAATAATAATAATAATAATAATAATAATAATAATAATAATAATAATAAAAATAAAAACAACAACAACAACAACAATAATAATAATAATAATAATAATAATAATAAAAATTTATTTATAAATTGTAAGTGAGCCTATTTACAAAAACAATAATTTAATAAATGTTAATAAAATTATGTAAAATATTGTATTTGAGTTAGTAAATTGTAAAAATAATACTAAAAGAAAATAAAATAATTTGTACATTTTTTTTTAAATCATGAATGTGGCGCGTCGTTATTTATATGATACAAGAATAATGCGTAAAAATATTTTGTATATTTTTTAAATCATGAATGTGACACGTCAATATCTTTTTGATACAAGAATAATGTGTAAAAAATATTAATATTTGAAATTAATAATTTTTACAAAACAACAACCTAAAAGGAGTATCTAGCGGTCAAAATTGGATGTCAAATACATACTATAAACATCGCATGCATACACGATTTTACGATCCCATAATAATATACAACGTATTTCACATATAATCAGATGAATTATCGTTAGATTATCTTATGTCATTAATATACCTTCACTATATAATATGTATATACCTAAACATACACATGCATATACACATCATCGACTATATCAAGTTCTAAATACGTACTATATACATCACATACATACACGAATATATGATCCAATAATATAATGCGACGTATTTCACATACATATTCTGATAAGTAATCGATTAATTTGATTAGCTTACATTAATATAACTTCAACGTACAATATATATTATTACTTCTATCATTTCAAATCAAGGTATTCAATATGTTTGGATAGATTCTAATAGGTTCTTACTACATCGTTCATTAATCGATCACTATATAAAGATATTTATATATATGAACTCTTGAATGAGTACTATATACATCACATCCACAAGTATATTACCTTATAATAGAACACGTTCATTATATTCTGGTGAATTATTGGTTATATATTATATTATTATGACTGCAAATACGTACTATAAACATCAACTTTCAAATACGTGCTATATAAACATCAGTTTTCAGCTTTCAAATACGTACTATAAACATCATTTTTCAATTATCTGTCCCAACGGTATGATATATATACACATATTCATTATACAAAGATTATGCATGTTTAATTTAACGTCATTTAATGTATATATAAAGGAAAATATTTATTTTATATATTGAAACATAAGTAAAAGATAAAGATTACGTTTAACGTAATTTGTATATTATATTTGATATATTTTTTAGTGTAAGTTTTTTCACAAAATCTATGATTCATTGATTTTTATTATTATTATATTGGTTATTGACTACGTGTAATCAATATAATTTTAAAAAATAATATATTAAATTATTGTTTAATAAAGTAAATATATTAGATTATATATATAATCTAATATATTATTTTTACTACTAATAATAATTAGATTACATAAAGTAAATATTAGATTATATAATTATTTTTTAACAATAATTATTTACTTCTTTTTTTAATTCCAAAACCGACCACAAGTGGTCAGCTTTTAAAAAAAAAAAATTTTATTTTAATAAAAAACTGACCACATGTGATCGATTTTTAATAATTATTTTATTATTATTTTAATTAAAAACCGACCACATGTGGTCGGTTTTTAAAATTATTTTTTTATTTTAATTAAAAATCGACCATATGTGGACGGTTTTTTAAAATTAATTATTTTTTATTTTTCATTAAAAACCGACCACAAGTAGTTGGTTTTTAAAAATTGTTTTTCTTTTTATTTTATTTAAAAATCAACCACATTTGGTCGGTTTTTTAATTTCATTAAAAACCAACCACAAGTGGTCAGTTCTTTTTTTTTTTTTTTAATTCTTTATTTTTGTTAAAAATCGACCACATGTAGTCGGTTTGTTTAAAATATATATATTTTTTAAAAAAATTTATAAACCGACCACTCGTGGTTGTTTTTTTAAATTTTTTTTTTTAATTATAATTTTTTAAAGAAAACCGACCATTTTGATATTTTAAAATATAAAAGCGACCACATGTGGTCGCTTTTTTACAAAAAAAAAAAATTTAAAAAAATGTGGTCGATTTTTTCTGACCATATTTTGTGGTCAGTTTTTGCGATTTTTTTAGTAGTGTATATAATTAATAAAATTTAATTAACACTTTACCAAGGAATTGCATTATGAACTACAAGGGAATGATGACCACAAAGAGAAAAAACAATGATAATAAGATATTCTTACAAAGCATCTAATGGATTAGATTCGTATTACATGGATAATTCAAAGAAAACACCAAAATTAGTAAATATTATAATGGATGACACCATTCTTTTTATATACTACTATACTTATATGGTTGGATTCTATAAAAAGAAATGTAATGTTAAGGAAGATCTGATACTATATATTATCCCATATATATGATATAAACCTATATATAGATTTCAAGAGTTCACATAATAATAGTCTATCTTCTTTTTCTATCCTATTGCTATTTAATTATCTTCTAACTCGAATCCCAAACAAAGTTTGCTAAATTTTCCACGAATTTATAAGGTCTAAATTCAACGAATCTCAAATTATTCATCTATGATCTTGCAAAATTCTTTTTTTAAACCACTAGTGCATTGAATTCAAACTCATTTTAAAAGTTGCTAGATACTTTTGATATAGCTCAACTTGAGTTTTAGGATTATGTTGAGAACTTAAGATATCAAGTTGAAATATCAGTAACGACAAAAAATATTAGGTGATCTTTTTTATGTCTTAACTTTGGTGTACAGAGTTACTTGATATCTGTTGTTGGTGAGAGATGGTATGTATCTTGTAGATTTAGTTCGAGGATGAAGTAGCTTGGACAAACCGTCGAGCAGAAAATTATATATACTATCTATATATAATTAAAAAAAAAAATTATGCATATATATATATATATATATGTGTGTGTGTGTGTGTGTCAATCCCCCTTTGGCTAGTTCGTGTATTTACTTCTTTATATTTTTTGAACCTTCTTGATGAAAATGTTAGTTCCGCCTCTAAGTTTATCGAGGTGCGTGAAAATTGATCCAAAAAGCAAAGTTACGAAAAAAAGATAGGATATTGAAATAATGAAATTTGGATATCCCCTCTTTCACATTCTTATCATTAGCTTAAAAGAATTTTTAGAAGTCAATTATTCCATATAGAGTAATCCCTTGGGATTTTAAAAAGGTCTAATTATCCAAGAAATTTTGGAGGAACAAGTAAATCCTCAAAAGCTAAATGATAATGATTAACTTTTTTATTACTAGATCTTCATATCTTCTAATTCTACACTTTATATCATAATTTATTTACTTTATCTTTTTGGTTTGAAGTCATCTATAGGAACAGGAAAAGGGTGATTTAACTTTGGGGATGGTGGATGGGAAGGGAATTGTGGCATTCCCCCAAATTGATGGAATAAAACCTTTAACCTCATAAAACATCAGTCTTTGATCAAATAAAATTAATATCCACAACAAATTAACACACTCGATCCACAATAACAAAAATATAATCGATACCAACAAATGCAAACAACCCAACAAACACAAAAACAAAACATCAATTTTTTTAACATAAAAATTCAATCTTTAATTAGCTAAACTTTAAAAAAATACTTTTTTTTTCTCAAACGGGCGAGAGGAAAAGAAAAAAATGCCGGCGAATCAATTCATATTTGGGCCAGCTATGGTCGGTGGCAGTGACGATAGTTGAGGCGGTGGGAGGAGGGAGAGGACAGTTGCGACTGGGGTTGGGGAAGTGGATTAACTGGTTGATAGGGTAAAATAAAGAGAAAATATGTTAGGGAATTGATAGGCACCGTCTAATCAAAAGGTGTGGATGATTGAGATTAAAATTTTGATTTAGGCCGGGTTGAGGGCTATTGAATTGAGTTAGTTCAAGATAATAAAATTGAGCCAATTTAGGCCCTATTTTGAATAAAATTGACAGTACGTGGAGAAAAAATTAGAGATTAAAACAAATTGAAAATATAATTGAATTTTCACTTTCTATTTAATTAATAACAATTCTAAAAGTTATTTTAGCAACATGACTTATTTAAAAATAACGTAGAAAGTATTATAAATTTTTTAATTTCTTCCGCTTTAATTTGTTTGTTTTACTTTTTATAATATATTATGTATTTAATAATTACATAAAAATTGCTATAAATTACAATAATTAATTGCTTAAAATATTTGATAAATATATAAGAAAATTTGGTTGACTTTCAAAATAGTGTTAGTACCGTGTATATTGAAATCAAAGAAGTAACATATATTATTTGAAAATGACGTAAAAAGTATCATAAATCACAAATATTAACAACTTAAAATATTAACGACAAATAAAAATTTGATTGATTCGCCAAATACTATCACACTCATATATAGTAACATATATTGTTTGAAAATTAGTAGAAAAGATACGGAGTTTAAGAAAATGAAGAAGACTTTTGAATGTTATGACCTTAAATTAAAGTTATCTCAAATGTACTAAGGTGTCTGTTAATCTTGTGATTTTAAGTATAACATGTAGAAAATTGAAATTAAAGTGTTTTCATAAAAATAAAGGATCGTTTTTTTTTAAAACAGACTAAAATGAAAAGCAAGTCATTATTTTTAAAACGACGGGATTATATCTTCTAAATATTTTAGGTTGTTAGTTATTGTGATTTGTAGTACATTTTATGTAATTTATATAAATTTAAAAAATAAAATAAAAAAATTAAAACGAAGAAAATATAAAACCAAATTTTCAAACAGACAGTTTTGCATTCCTTATATAAAATACAACATTATTATGCATTATTTAATACCTCTCACAAAAATATAATTTTATAATTTAATTTTTTTTCTTAGTTTCTTTTAATTTGATAAATATTTACTTGACACAAATATTAAGAAAATATTCATTATAAATTTATTTTATTATTTTATTAATTATAAGACAAAAATAATAAATATTTTTAAATTTACCAAAATAAATAGGTAAGCAGATCATTTTTGAACATGATAGCTAATTAAATTAATAAAAATTATTTATTTTAAATATGTAGTTATAATTAATTAATGTAAATTATTTGAATATATTAAATTTCAACCTAAATTATGTCATTTATGGTAAACTGCAAGGTAATAGGTAGAAACTATATATAAAAATTCGGTTGACTTTCTAAATTCCATCAGTGTCACAAAAATTGAAACAGAAAGAGTAACATATATTATCTAAAAATTATGTAAAAGAATTATAAATTACAATAATTACAAATAATACACCAATCTAAAAATTATATTTAAAAATTTGATTGACTCTCCAAATTCTATCAATGTGACATAAATTGAAACAACAAGAGTAACACATATTATCTAAAAAAATTATAAAGTATTATATATCACAATAATTAACAATTTAAAATTAAAAAAATATTTAAAAATTTTAATTGACTCTAAAAATTTATCGATATCACATAAATTAAGATTAAAAAAATATATGTTGGTCCATGCTTGCACGGACTCTTACAACAACAACAACAAACCCAGTGTATTCCCACACAGTGGGGTGTGGGGAGGGTAAGATGTACGCAGTCCATACCACTACCTCCGGAGAAGTAGCAAGGTTGTTTTTGATAGACCCCCGGCTCAAGACAATGAGTAATAAGCAAATTCATAATAAAAACATGAAACAAGATGGAACAACAGAAATAAGACACCCATAAAGTAATACCCTACCTAACGAACCAAAGGCACCCCCACCCCTATACCCCCACCCCGACGCTCCCCTAATTACTAACTACGACCCTCCTACATGCACTAGCCTTCTATCCTAATTCGCGTCCTCCAAACCATCCTACCTAGGGTCATGCCCTCAGTAAGCTGTAACTGCTCCATGTCACGTCTAATCACCTCTCTCCAATATTTCTTCGGTCTACTCCTACCCCGCCTGAAACCATCCAAAGCTAACTTCTCACATCTATAAACTGGGGCATCCGTGCCCCTCCTCATCACATACCCGAACTATTTCAACCGAACTTTCCGCATTTTGTCCTCCATCGAAGCCACACCAACTTTCTCTCGGACAGTCTCGTTCCTAACCCTATCAGCCCTAGTAAGCCCACACATCCAACGCAACATCCGCATTTTCGCCACCTTCAATTTTTGAATATAGGAGTTCTTGATTGGCCGACACTCCGCTCCTTACAGCATGGCCGGACGGACTGTCACTCTGTAGAATTTGCCTTTGAGTTTAGGCGGCACCTTCTTATCACACAACACTCCCGAGGTGAGCCTCCACTTCATCCATCCTGCCCCAATATGGTGGGAGATATTCTCATCAATCTCACCATTCCCCTAAATCATCAACCCGAGATACTAAAAACTATCCCTCTTACACAACCTGGGAACCCAATCTTACTACCACCTCGTCCTCGTGTCTCTAGTCATCAAACTTGCATTTCATATACTCACTCTTGCTCCTACTCAACCTGAACCCTTTAGACTCAAGGGTTTGTTTCCAAACCTCCAATTTATCATTCACACCTCCCCGCATCTCATCAATCAATACTACATCATCTACAAAAAGCATACACCAAGACACCTCTCCTTGAATACACCGCATCAACACAGCCATCACCAATGCAAACAGAGATGGGCTAAGAGTCAATCCCTGATGCAACCCTATTAAGACAGAAAATGCTTTGAATCTCCTCTCGCCGTCCTCACCTAAGTCTTTGCTCTATCATACATATCCTTAATCGATCTGATGTACGCCACCGGGACCCCACTCACCTCCAAAGAACCTCCCTAGAAACTTTATCGTATGCCTTCTCCATAAAAAACGACCCATGGGCCATCACTTTTGGAGCTAATTACTCCATATTCCAACTCTATTCAATATTATTAAAAATTCTTACAAATCTGAAGTCATTGCATTTGGAGCTAACTGCATATTCCAACTCTATTCAATATTATTAAAAATTCTTACAAATCTGAAATCATTGCATTGGTCCCGATACATTACGTTGCCCGAATATCTGAAATTTCGGATACATTACTAGATCTCGAATACACTGCGTTAGTCCCGATACATTACGTTGACGGAATATCTGAAATTTCGGATACATTACTAGATATCGAATACACTGCATTAGTCCCAATACATTATGTTAGTAGGTCGGTTGTTATATATCACGACCGTAATTAATTCATGATGCATAAGTTACTCGTGATACATACCGCCTCGGATACATTACTTAATTTTCTTTGAAGACGTATTGTATTCAAATACATCACTTAAAATATGATATGAGGTTTAATTAAACAAAAAAAGGATACTATATATAGTTCCGATCCTGGATTTGTGACAAGCTACATCATCAAAGGGGCATTATTTCCTACACACTCATACAAGATGGATCTGCCCACTCTCCACAAGGGGCTTTATGGACTTATATGGCAGAGCATACAAATCATTGGCTTCAATGTTCACTGGTTCTTCCCCACTGTCATCAAAGAAAAATTAATGGAGGTCAAGAATAGAAAACAATCATCAAGCAGGATTCCAAAGAAAAACAACAAATTAGATTGATTGCCTGTCGTCGAGCTGAAAAGATCCTAAAAATCTCTTGCTTCTGCAGATAACATATTGATCCAGCTGCGGCTCGGGAACTAAAAGGCATACATGAAGAGTGTAAATCCCGAAAGTATTTATATTTGACATGTCTAAAATGCAAAGTAAAAAAGCAGATATCATGAAGGCAAGCGATAGCATATCATCCTTTGAACTAATTCAAAATCAGGTTGCAGGCTTTGACAATTGATTAGAGAATTTAAATTGCTGCACCATGTTCATAGACAATTTAATTCACTTACTGGTAACAAACCTTTATTATATTCAAGATGCTTTTGATTACGGCATAGCCATTAATCTGGGATTCCCAGAAACTCCATCAGCTCTACGACGACATAGATAAAGAGAAACACACACGGAAATGCATATAGAAGCAGATCGAGGAAGGGACTAGAACAAATTTATCTCAACCATCAACTGTATAGAGTAACGTAAGCTTACCCATGTCATCTGTCAGACTTAATGAAGATTGCTTCAAGTGGGACTTGAAGCCATGAGGCAACTTTGAGAGCACAGAATGATCTAGATGTTGCTCCATGTCGTCAATACACCTAATCATCCCAGGTAATTAACATTATAAAATTGGTATTGCATTGAACACTTGGAATAAAGAAAGACGACCTCACCTTTCAGCAAATTTCTGTTCTTGTTTAGACAGACGATTCCACAAGTCAGTAGGTTTTTGTATGTGAAATGCATAATTTTCAATCTGCAGCCAAACTTTAATTATGAACATCCATGAAGATGGAATAAACTGCAGGGACACACTAAGAGATGAGATCCTATGACACACAAACAGACCATTGCTTTAAAAGACACTACCGGTAACTTGAAATTATTTTACAATTACTAGTAGTAGTTGGTAGACTGAGGTATCGCTTGCACGTCATGATTATAGCACTTTCCAGATATGAACTTCGCCAAAATCAAATACATAATAATATACTATGATTCAAGGCTACCTTTTGGAGACGAGTTCTTAGATATGATCTCAATAGAAACAGTGTTCTATCAAGGTCCATCTGGTAAAGAGACACAGTGAGAGGATCAACGCTATTTTTTGAAAATTCCTCTACTGTTTCTTCCTGAAGAGCAAAGATTAAGATATATCAGCAAGCAATTCACTGTAAACCATGATAATACAAAAAATAATTAATGAATCATGTAAGTCAACAAAACTAAAAGCAAAAACTGGATTCACATAAATGAACAACACACCAGAAGAGGTAATGAAACTTTCAGCATCATCAAATGAAATGTAGATTTAGAGTGTTGGGAGTTTTAGTTCCACTTCATTAAATATGACAATTAACATATGTTTCACACCAGCGCTGAAGATATGGGAGTAAAATTCATTAAGTGGCAGCAACAGCGCACATCATGATAATACCTGCTTAGACAAGATCACAGCAGCTTTTCTGTTCAGATAGTGCACAGTTTTACGTTTCAACCAATAACTTCATTAGTGGCGCAGCTATATCTAGCAGCTCTTTCATGGTTCTGCCATTTGTTTATGTAAGTGTATGTTTCCATTTACCTTCCTGTTTTAATACCTCCAAACAAAGCTCTCCATCTGACGGTTCTTTCCTCTTTTCGACTGAGTTACCAAGTAAAGTTTGTTCTCCCCAAACACGCTTAAGGTCCACTATTAACTTTTGCTACTTTTGAGTGGCAGGTCCTTAGAACTCCTTTATGAGGATTATTCCTAGTTTATGCTTTAAAATAAGTATGCGCAACATGGTGCAATGGTAAGGATTATCAATCATCATTGTATAAGAGAGTAGTAAAAAGTACTAGCTTGCCGGGGTGGGGTATGCGCAACATGGTGCAATGGTAAGTATGCGCAACATGGTGCAATTGGGTAAGGATTATCAATTATCATTGTATAAGAGAGTAGTAAAAAGTACTAGCTTGCCGGGGTGGGGGTGGGGGGTGGGGGTGCGCAAATGGAGATCAAAAGACCCCATGTTGGAGGGAAAAATGGCTTTGAAAATGCTCTCTTGGGGACTGTGCCAAAATTCTCTCTCTTCTTTTTTCTACATTTTCTCTTGCCGATGTTAAACTTTCCGGTAATGTCTTTTCTTGTTAACAATCATGGACCGGAAACTCTATTTTTATTTGGGGGATAAGTCTTTTGAGTTATTTAGCTCTAACAGAGGGCCAGTTAGATGGTTTGTCCTTACAGAAAGCAGCAGGCGGTTCAACAGCAGCATCAAAATTGACGATTGTAATTTACATTGGGTTTGTGAAGCGCTTCATCAGGCTTCACTTGGAACAGGTAACAAATGCAGAAGTTGGGGAAGAAAGATCCAGACTTACACCTATAGGGTGATCCAAAATTTTAACAGATATGGGAGATTCGTAAGAGTAGAAGCTATCCTTGGCAACAAGAAATCAGCAGTCATTATTCCAGAAGGAAGCTACAACGAGGGATGGAGTAATATAGCAACAAAGATACAAGGTTTTTTGGGGAAGGGGATCAATTCAGGATTTAGTCTATTCACAGATCAGTCTAGGTCATATTTAGATGTTGCAAAGATCCCACAATGGCCAATAGATGCAAGGTCTAACACCAGTGAGGGGGAAGGGGGCTCAAACCCAAAGGAACTCGACAACGAACACTTCCTTTCAAAGTGTCTGATCGGGCGGTTCAATGACCCTTTCCACCATAGCCCCAAGCCAGAAATAATACAAAAATGGTTTGTCTCTAGATGGCAAGTCACTGCTGGCCTTAAAGTCACGCCAATTAATCACAACCTATTCCTATTTGATCTCCCATCCAGGCAAGAGGCAGAAAGGGTCAAAGCCGGTGAATGGTTCTGGAATGGTAAGAAGCTTACATTGGAATGGTGGTCCCCTGTGTCAGGCACCAAGACAAGAGATCCAATTCCAGAACATAAGTGGGTCAAAGCACTGGGCATCCCTCTTCATGCATGGTCTTCAGAAACATTTAAATTCATCGGTGATAAATGTGGTGGATTCATAGACACTGATGAAGACACGAAGCATCGGACACACTTCTATTGGGCTCGTATTTGCATCCGTAACTCCATGAATGAATTGCCAGCAAAAATAGACATCATCAGAGGAGATTGGGTCTTCGAAATTTCGATTTACGAAGACAACCATGCTACTATTAGATCAATCCAAAAATCCATCGGCTGTAAGGATGTTAAACAGCGTGACTGACGTAGCAAAAATCTCGACTTTTTCAAAGTCTTCACGTCTCAAAGGCACGTGGGATGTCAGGGCAACAACTTTAATTTGAAAATTGGACTGCCAAACTGTCCACTAAATAAAAATAGGGCGGCTGCTCCTAGGGGAAATAATGAACATTTGGACCAAGTTTTAGACAAAAACTTGTACAAAAAAGGCTCATTTAGAAAAGCCCAAAAGGAGTCAAAGCTTTTAAAAGAAAAGTCCATCTGGAAAGTAGTGGGCCACAAGCCAAACCCTTCTCACAATAGATCTAATGCCCTCTCTATACCATCGATGGTTTCAGAAGAAGATGAACCACAAACCTCTATGGTCAGTGCTCCGGTAATTACAGAATCAGAAGCAGATGACGAAGCAGACTCTCAAGAAGGGAAACCCAAACTACTTCGCAATCCAACTCCGAATTTGACTCACATAAATCTATCAGAGTCGGAATTTTCCTCTCATTCTACCTGCGAAGCCCTCTCTTTAACATGGTACGAAGGTGGGTCTGAAGCTCAATTAATCCAAAAGCCCAATCTAATTGAGACTTCAAAATGGACTAGAATTAAGATGTTCAAGGCACGCAAAGCTTTTGGGGTCAACGCAACCGGGTTCGAACATGAACTTTTGGATATAATTCTAAGGATGGAGCAAAGAAGACAATTCCAAATACAGCAACAAAACCCCAAGCAGCGACTTGGAAAAGGGAAGAAGGCCAAAGGAGAAGGGGAGATAAAAAAATTGACATGTGGGATCAATTACGATAAAAAAGGACGACAGAAGAACGGAACCAGGGCTAGGCAATACAACTCCTGTTCTGGATGAAGCTAAAAATCCTAAGCTGGAACGTGAGGAGGGTGAATGAGAGTAGTAAGAGGAGCACAATCAAATCTCTCATTCGAAAATGGAAAGTGGATGTTTTGTGCTTGCAAGAAACAAAAGTAGAAAATTGGTCTACTGCATGGGTACAACAATTATGGGGTAACAGGTGGGCTGACTGGGCAGCTTTAAAAGCATGTGGTACTAGGGGCGGTATCATAATTATTTGGGATAAGAGGCAGTGGGTCAATACAGACACCCTCCAGGGCTCTTATTCCATATCATGTATGCTAGAGAGTATTCAACAGGAGTTCAGATGGTGTTTTACTGGTATTTATGACCTCACACCAATCTGGAAAGGGAAGAGATGTGGCACGAAATTGCTGGAGTTCGGGGGCTATGGGATGGACATTGGGTATTGGGGGGTGATTTCAATGTGTGCAGATTTGAAAGTGAGAAATTGAACTGCTTGAGAAGGACTAGTGCCATGAGATCCTTCTCAGACACCATTCAAGACCTTAACATGATTGACTTGCCACAACAGGGGGCTCATTTTACATGGTCAAGGGGTGATAGCATTGTGCAAGCATCGAGAATTGATAGATTTCTCATTTCCACAGAGTGGAATGACTCATTCAGAGCTATAAAACAATCAGCCCTTCCAAAAGTGATATTGGATCACAAGCCTATTCTTCTTGAGAGCGGAGACTGGGATGTTAGCCCTTCATACTTCAAGTTTGAAAACATGTTGCTTCAATCAGAAGGGCTTCTAGAGAAACTGAAAGACTGGTGGCAGAGCTACAATATAATGGGTAGGGCTGACTATGTACTACTACAGAAATTGAAAAGGCTGAAGAAGGATATAACAACCTGGAATAGGGAGGAATTTGGCAAGGTAGAGACCAGGAAAACCAAAGCCCTAGATGATGTGTCAGCACTTGAGCAAGCAGCAGAGAGTAGACAACTAACAGTGCCAGAAACTATTCAGATGATGAACCTGAGAATTGAGCTTCAACAACTAGCCAAGGCTGAGGAAATCTCTTGGCGGCAGAAATCAAGATGCTTATGGCTTAAGGAGGGGGGATAGGAACACAAAGTTTTTTCAAAAGATTGCAAATTCTCACAGAAGGGGAAATTGCATAGACAAACTCAAAGTGGGTACCGAGATCATTGTGGATAAGCAGAGGATAAAACAAGAAATTCTTGATTTTTATGAAAAGCTGTCTACTGAACAAGAACAATGGAGCTTATCAGCCAACTTTGAGGGCATTGCTTCGATCTCAACTGAGGAAACAATGAATCTGGAAGCAATTTTTCAAGAAGATGAAGTATTGGCAGCAATTCAATCTTGTGCTCCAGACAAGGCACCGGGGCCAGATGGGTACACAATGGCATTTTATCAGAAATCTTGGGACTTCATCAAAGTTGACATACTTGCTGCTATGAACCATTACCATCAGCATTGTTGGATGGTCAGGTCATGTAACGCTTCCTTCATAGCCCTTATTCCGAAGAAAAAAAGAGCAATAGATCTCAAAGACTACAGACCAATTAGTTTAATTGGGAGTATCTACAAGATCATAGCTAAGGTCCCGGCAGAAAGGCTAAAAACAGTTATGGGAAAGCTAGTCTCTAATCATCAGAATGCTTTTGTTAAAGATAGGCAAATTACTGATGCTTCATTGATTGCAAATGAGGTTCTTGATTGGAAACTGAAAAACGGAGGGGCAGACATACTATGCAAGTTGGATATAGGGAAAGCCTTTGATCAATTGAATTGGTCTTATCTTATTTCCATCCTTAGGCAAATGGGGTTTGGTGAAAGATGGATCAAATGGATCAGTTTCAACATCTCTACCGTTAAATACTCAATCCTCATCAACAGAAGTCCAGTTGGGTTTTTCTCCCCGCAAAGAGGTTTGAGACAAGGAGATCCACTTTCTTCTTTTCTCTTTATACTTGCAATGGAGGGTTTAAGTAAAATGTTAGACAAAACTAAGCAACTCCAGTGGCTGAATGGTTTTGATGTGGGGAACAGGATCACTACAAACACTTCTCATTTGTTATATGCAGATGACACTCTGATATTTTGTGAGGCGGACAGGAATCAAGTTCTTTATCTGAATCTAACCCTTCTGATCTTTGAAGCCCTATCAGGTTTGCACATCAACATGCTAAAAAGTGTGATCTATCCTGTTAATGAGGTGCTGAATTTGGAAGAATTAGCGGGTATCTTGGGTTGTAGTATCGGTGAATTCCCAACCACCTATTTGGGGCTGCCATTAGGTGCCAAGTATAAGTCGACAGCTATTTGGGGAGGAGTTATTGAGAAATTTGAGAGAAAACTTGCCTCTTGGAAGATGCAGTATCTATCGATGGGGTAGACTTACATTGATCAACAGTGTACTTGATAGTATTCCCACATACCATATGTCACTGTTC
Organism: Capsicum pubescens; assembly: GCA_030864215.1. NCBI lineage: Eukaryota > Viridiplantae > Streptophyta > Magnoliopsida > Solanales > Solanaceae > Capsicum > Capsicum pubescens. Next base: position 276,840,943 of record CM061542.1, read on the forward strand.
CCTATTCCTAGCAAAGTGTTGAAACAACTTGACAAGATCATGAGATTTTTTGTGGGAAGGAAACAGTGAGGAGAGCAAGTATCATCTGGTAGAATGGCCTTAAGTCCTCCTCCCCAAACTACAAAGGGGGTTAGGGATCAAGTGTTTACTCATGAAATGGCTATGGAGATACACACAAGAGGAACATGCCTTATGGAAGGAGGTGGTCAATGCAAAACATGGAATACGGAGTCATTGGTGCACCAATTTTTCAAGATTACCTTATGGGGTTGGAGTCTGGAAAAACATTTGCAAGCTATGGGAGGAATTTTCTCAGCATAAACACTTCATAGTGGGGAATGGACTCCATATAAGATTTTGGAAAGACAAATGGCTCTGCAACACAATTCTGATGGATGATTATCCAGGTCTTTTCCACTTAGCCAGGTATCTAGATTCAACAGTCTCGCAAAATAGAGATGGAACAATTTGGAGCATTATGTTTAGAAGAAATATGCATGATTGGGAGCTTAACGACCTGGTCAAACTTCTACAGACTCTATAGAGTTTCTCTTTCAGTACTCGGGCAACAGATCAGTTCAAGTGGGACACTACAGGAGCAGGGAACTACACAGTCAGTGCAGCCTACAGGAAGTCGGGAGCACTTAATCAAGTCACTGACCACTGGCCATGGAAGCTAATTTGGAAAATCAAGCTACCACCCAAAACCATCTGTTTTGGTTGGACTGCGCTATATGAAGCTTGCCTAACTCAAGACAACCTCTATAGAAGGAAACGCTACATTGTGAATGGATGCTACTTATGTCAGAAAGCAGCAGAAAGCAGAAAACACCTTTTTTTGCATTGTACTGTTACAGAAAGTCTGTGGAACATGTTTTGCTCTCGTTTTGGACTCAGTTGGGTCATGCCACATAGTATCAAAGCAGCTCTTGAGAGTTGGTGCTGCTGGAAAGTTGACAACACCATCAAACAAGCTTGGAAAATGATACCTGCAGCAATTCTTTAGAGTATCTGGAAGGAACGTAATAGAAGATGTTTTGATGGCCTATCAACGCCTTTACATTCTCTCAAAGCTGATTGTCTCATTTGTCTGTATAGTTGGGTTAATATGTCCTTTGTAGATTCCCTAGATAGTTTCTTGAACTTTGTTAGCTCCCTAGCTCTAGCATAATTGTATCAGAGCTAACAGACCCAACTACTTTTGCTCTTACTTTTGTAACTAATTTGCATCTTCTTGATGCCTTTAATGGAACATTTACTTTATCAAAAAGACCCCATTGAAATCATGCTCCCATGGGAATATTAATAGCAAACACTTCACCTAATAGCAGACAAAGTGCAAACAGATGCTCTAGAGTTAAATTGTGTTAGGCACTAATTGAATAGTTGTCCAGTAAAATTTATTCTCTCAGAAATAAGTTTGTCTATCAAAAAGTTCAATCTCATCCTTTTAAGCAGAACTTCAATCTCATGCTTTTAAGCAGAACTAGAGACTTCAGTTGAATCCTCCTAGATTTTCGAACAAAACAAAAACTTCAATTTTAGATAGCATAGTCCCTTTATAAAAACCCTTGTGAAATCAAGACAACTAATAATTCCCAACTTGACGGAGCCATATGGCCACAACATAAGGACAAACAAAATCCAAGTTCTAACATAAAATAAATACAAAGACAAGGAAATTCAAATAAAAGATAAGGTGAAAGCTAAAGCTCAAAATATAAGCAGATAACAATCCCAGGTACAAATTTAAGGGGCCAAATCATATGAAATGTGCATACCATCAATTGTATTTGTTCTCTGGATCGTTGAACCAAAGCAGCCTCAAACTGAAGAATTTCTGGAGCAGCCTTTTCATTCCGCCACGCCTGTTTCAAGAGTTCCGCATCGGTCGTTGAAAGTAAAGATTCATAATCATCGTCCACCCCAGCTGAATGCCCGGATGCATCACCCGAATCCATTGTCAACCCAATAGTCTCCTTTTCTTCTCCCTCACCAAAAATCTACGCTTTTTCTGGATTAGAACAAACCTTAAGAGCACAAACTCGACTTAAAATCAGAAAACAGCATAAAATTCAGAAGATAGCAATTGGGCAATCAATGATTTTTCATTCTCTCCATCACATTGAGGTTCAACACCAAAAATTGAAATTTTTTTGGCTAGAAATATCAATACGAGATGGGCATCTTCACAGCAGAATGTCATGATAATACAAACAGACGCGAAAAGAGAACCTTTGTACAGAGTACACTATAACTATAACTGAAACAAGTCAAACATATGATTAAAGCAAGAATTAACTCTAATTTAGGTAGAAAGTTTGCCATTTCAGAAACATAGTGGAAACAGGAAGCTATCTACACTTAACCATTTTCAAGTAACTAATTCATATTTCAAGTGACTACACTTACACATTTTCAAGTAACTAATTCACATTTCAAAACACTATACTTAACCACTTTGGCACTTTCAAGTAACTAATTCAAATTTCAACTCACTAGTACACATTTCAAGTAACTACACTTGACCATTTTCAAGTAACTAATTCACATTTTCAAGTCATTAGTTCTCGTTCTCAAGTGACTACACTTAACCATTTTCAAAACACAAGTTCATATTTTCAAGTAACTAATTCACATTTCAAAACACTATACTTAAACTTTCAAGTAGCTAATTCACATTTCAAGTAACTACACTTAACCATTTTAAAGTCACTAATTCACATTTCAAATAACTACACTTAACCATTTTCACGTCACAAATTCACATTCCAAGTCACTACACATAACAATTTTCAAATAACTAATTAACATTTCAAGTAACTACACTTAACCATTTTCAAGTCATTAGTTCACTATTTCAAGTGATTACACTTAACCATTTTCAAGTCACTTTTCCTTCAGCCTTGCAAATTCACAACCAACACCACAATTAAAAATAAAATTATTGAACTTTAATTTCTTCTACAAGACAAACAATCCAACAAATTGAATAAAACAAATAAGTAGAGGCGTCACATGTACCTATCCCACTATATAATCATCACAATCAACATCACAATTCAAAATTGAATTATTAAACTTTTGTATATACTATAAGTCAAACAATTCAACAAATTTAATAAAATAAATAAGTTGAGGCGTTGCATGTCCCTCTCGCACCATATAATCATCACAACCAACATCACATTTCAAAATAAAATTATTAAACTTTAATTTACAATATACGCCAAACAATTCAACAAATTTAATAAAGCAAATAAGTAGAGGAATCACATGTACCTCTCATACCATATAATCATCACAAAATCTATGATTTCAAAGCCTTCTACAACAAATAATCCGACCTTAACACTACATATAAAGACTTCACTACAAGAACAGAGAAAGAGCCAAACGATCGCCGGAGAATAGCAAAGCAACCCTTTTTTTCCTAATTCGAATTCTGTCAAAAAGCAACATCAAATCACACTAAATGTAACCATGATTCAAACTTTTTTTGAGTTCTTGAACAGACCCAAATGGTAAAATCACACTTAAAATTACCAAGATTGAAACTTTTTGAGTTCTTGAACACATCCAGAAGGGGAAATCACCTAAAAGTTGTCAAGATTGAAAATTTTTGCGTTGTTGAAACAGACCCAGATGGGAAAAACACACTAAAAGTTCCCAAGTTTCAAGCTTAAACTTTAGCTCCATTTCAACTCAAACAAACACAATGTGAGCAATTCAACAAGGATAGAACTAAAGGAAACAAACACAATGTGAGCAATTCAACAAGGATAGAACTAAAGGTAGTTTAACTCAAAAACATTATTGTGGACTAACCGCGAGCCGCGGCTGGTGTTGCTACTGTCGGCGGCGGCGCGCTGGTTCTGCTGCTGTCGGCGACGGCGACAGTTTAAATCGTAGAATACGCTTTGACAGTATAGTGAGAGGGAGAGTTTGCTACGGTTAAGAAAAGCGTGCACCGAAAGATAATTTGGGGATAAGGTTTTAGTAACCCTTTATCCTTTGTTTGATTATAAAAGTGTGGAATAATTTATTTAATAGTTAACATGGGAATAAGTTAATTTTATCTTAGAGTGGTATAGTAATATTAAAATAATTTATATCGACATAAAATATTAAAAATATCCTCCTTATATATCACTTTTTTATATTCATATATATTTTTATAATTTTTAATATCATTTTCTTCGCTACACGTTATTTTTTGATAATATATTTTTTAATTACAAAATTACATAATAAATATAATTTTTATTTATGAATATATTATATATTGAATTTGTTTGCCTAATGCTTATGTTTATTTATAATTTAATTTCTCTTATAAAAATATTGACTCTACTACTTAATTACATATATTTTAATTACATAATCTTTTGTCACTTAAAAATTTAAATTTTATATATTAATAAAATAAATAACTTTAATATTTTACAATATAAGAGTGATATGTGCTTAAATGAAGTGATAAAAACAATAAAATCTCTTTTACTAAAATAAATTTAAGATGAAAGTTTTATTTTAAAAAACTCACGATTCAATTATGAGAATACACACACAAAAATATTTAAGATAAATAAGATGAAAATTTTATTTTTAAGAATAAACAAATAAAGTTGCAAGAAAAATATAAGAAAAAAATAAAATAAGGTGAAAGATATTTTTGTAAACAAACAACTTATTCTTAGAAATTATACCATGCATACTATTTTGAATATGACAAACCAAATACTCAATAACAAATAATCCCAGCATAATTTATCTCAACATAACTTATCTCATCATAACTAATCCAGTATAACATGCCTTCAAACCAAACGACCCCAAGTGTACTGCTATATCACTATTTAATTATTAAAATATTTTAAAAAATTTAATATATTATATAATACTTATAATGTAATATAAATTGGATAATTACTGATTCAATGTATAAAAATATTTATAATGTAAAAATTATTTATAATGTAATGTATAATAAATTTAATAAATTATATAATTTAATACAATGTATATAAATTGAATAATTACTTAATTCATTGTAATATTAACACGAGCAAAAATTATAATAATATCAATGCATTTCAGATACTATAACAAATTTTCGGTTAATTAGCTTTTTCATAATGATGTCATCCAAACCACGAGGACTCGAATCTAGATGCGGAAAAGTAAAGATAGAAGGATAGGATAACGATGATAGAAAGATAGACACAAAATTGATAATGAAAAGGCAATCAAAGGGTATTTAAAACCCTAAAACCTCTCTTAATGGATTACCAATTAGCACCTAACTCTTATGTAACCGCAAAGGGGATTAGATCTCCCTTACAACCAACGTTTCTAGTCAAGGTTAACATCAATTTTTTTAAGCACTCAATTCACTCCCATGGAGTTTTCATGAATACATCATGTAAAATTAATCATCAAAAACTAACTAAGAAAGAAACCCTAAGCTATCTATTTATAGTCCAAGACTAAATATTATAATAAGGCCCCTAATGGCCCATGACCCAATAAACAAAAAAGAGGCATCTGGGAGCTACTGCTTAAGGGTGACGGCTGAAGTGATTGACCGTCACCCACTTGACTGGTCGTCGCTCTGGCTGTCAGCTTGAGGCACTGAAGTATTTCTCTATTCGCTTCCTTGGCGGTTCATGGCACGACTGGTTGGGCTCTTGCCGAATCTTCTAATGACCTTTTCTTTTAGTTCTTTGGGTCTTTTGGCTTTGCAAAGTGTGTTCCGAGCTCCAAGCAATTAACCACACATGGAATTATGGATTTAGGAGCTTAAAAAGGGTCCTCCAAGTGTATTCTTGAGCTCTTTGGTGGATCATGGATCAGACCTCTTTGTATCGGCCTTAAAAGATGTGATCAAAAGCTTTAAGACCAGTCAAAATCGTATTATACTCCCCTTCTTGAAAAGGATTCGACCTCGAATCCAAACCTTGCAAAACCAAAGGAAGGACAAACGAGCACAAACTCCTCATGGCATGGGGGTTAGGGTTAGCATAACAAATCACCTCAACTTGCCAAGGTTGCACATACTTGAAATACAGCCTAGGATCCTTTATGTTAAGCATTGAAAACTTATTGAAAAATGCACAAAGAATTTGGTTATTGAAATCTTTAAGAGATAAGGAAACTACAGAGGTCCTAATGACATCAAATAATCCGAAAGGTAGAACTACCTTCATATTATGAGCCATAAAACACAACTGCTTCTTTATCACTTCAAGAGACCACACCAAGAGTGGTGTCTCAATTGGTTCTAAAATCCATGAGATCCATATAACATTGCCACTCAAATAAGTGGATGAACCAATAATTCTCCTACCTCCACATAAAGCAAATTCAAGACTAGAATGGATGTCATCATAGGAAAAAAGGTAGTATAGAAAGGGATTAAGTATAAAAGCATCATCCAAGGTGCTATTATCTATAAGAATGTCATTTGGCTCAAAGAGCTTAGCACATGATGCACATATGGATGGGGTCAAGATACTTAAGCATATACAACTTATTCCTTTCAAGTCACTTCCTAAGAGAAGGAATTTCAATAATGGAGCCCCACATGAAACTTTAATCTGTCCAACCCTAAGAAGGTGACAAGAAGTCCTTAACGTCCATGGGCTCTTCCACCAACAAATAATCAACTCGGCATCCACAAGTTGGGATTTATACAACTTAAGAATAAGTGTGTCAAACAAGGATGCACATATATAAGCAACACCCAAAGAAGACAATGACACATTTGCCCTCGGGTTCTCAAGAATGATACCATCTTTGTGAAAGAGGCCACCATCTTTACACGTATATTGAGGAAGGGTATCACACAAATGGAGTTCATTCAAAGTGGTTTCAAGATAAGACTCTCCTTTTGACCTACAAGTAGTGGAACTTTGGTCAAGAGTGGAAACACACAATGATGAACTCTCTTGGAGCTTTTCATGGCTCCCTTTATTTAAAAACCCTTCATCTTGGTTGAAGTTTTTTCCTTTACACAATATTGGTCCCTTTAGTGGATTGTGAATCCCTAAGAAATACTTTCCATCATAGGGAAGTATACCAACACCTTCATTCAAAACTTTGCTTGTTATGTAGACCAAGCAATAAGTTAGGTGTGCCAAAATCATTATATCCAAAATTTGCACCAGGGTCAAATGAAAAGAGTGGCCATAGACATGGGTCTAGAAAACATTCTTTTTCCCCATAGGCTTCACCCAAATTAAAAGATATACTCTCTTCATTAACATAAACATCATCAAAAACAAAGGAAGAGTAGAGAAAGGTATCACTCAAGTCAACTTCAACTAAGTTGCCCTCATGTATGTACTCACTATTATATTCAAGAACATCATCATGAGTAGCCTCAAAAATAGGACCACACAAAGTAAAAGAGGAAGCGATGTCCAAACAATGAATACTTTCTCTTTCCATGGAAGAATCCTCAAGTAGACATATACCACCACTAACATCAAAGGGATTATTGCTTAAATCTTCACAAGAAGAAAGTAATTCATCTTCATAGTTATCAAATAAGAGTAGAGTGTCATACAAAGGATCACACCCGCAATCATTTTCCAAGGAACAATCACTTATTGGGTTTCTTAAGTATTCAAGTAAATCAAAGTTATCATCACCCAATTAATTATTCTTTTCCATGACTTCACATTTCTTTCCCTTAAGAGTACTCTCATCTTCAAAGAAAAAATTTCCGTCTTTAGGAGGAATGTTGTCACACCATAGTGGGTTGTCATATGGAATATAGCCCTCAATATGAGCTATATTAACAATGCTATCCATACCACTAGGTAATTCACTAGGAGTGATTTCATCATCTTCAAACAAGATATTATTCTTAAGGAGAGAAGGATCTATCCATGAAGAGGATGTAGAAAATGTAAGTCCATTCTCTAAAAGTCCATTATCAAGTATCAAAGATGTCTCAAACACATGATTATCCCTATAAGCCAAGCAAGCATTAGAATCTCCACTAAAGGACAAGCTCAAAGGGTCACTCCCATTGTGGAACTAAAAGTCCGAGAAAACTAATTAGGACACGAAAATGGACATGGAGTCCAAGGATCCGCATTGGTTCTTTGTTCCTAAAATTCGTGCGTAAGGTGTGTGTTCTTCAAACACATCTTTGTTTTCTAACTTGGTTAAAGGTGAGGAATGGTTCTTCCTGCATCTTTGGGGTATAAATCTTGCTTGGTGTATGTGATAATCTTCTTGTTTTGGTTGGTGCTCTTGCCCTCTATATTGGCCGGAAAAAAGATTGATGTGTGTTAATGTGTTACCTAGTGTTTGTTATTATCCTTACCCATAATTCGAGGATGAATATTCCTAGTGGGGGAGAATGTTACATCCCAGGATTTGGGCCTTTGAAAATTTTCTAAGTTTTGGACCTTTTTGGCTTGGTACGACTCAAGGGAGTCACTCGTACCCTTGGTTACAAGTCGTAGGTTGTCCTGGTAGCTCACTCGTACCTTAGGTAGTAAGGTTGGCTTAGATACTACCCAGGATACGACTCCTTAGGGTACGGATTGTATAGGAGCATACGAGTGGTATAGGGCAAGTCATATGGTGCATGGTTGGCTTGGTCTAACGTAATCTGTCCACCATATGGCTGGGAGATACGATTGAGGTTACCACTCGTACCCTTAGGTATGAGTTAAAGAGGGTGAGTCATATAGAAACCAGTAGGTAAGGTCATGGAAAGGTTGGGTACGAGTTGGGGTACCACTCATACCCTTGGATATGAGTGGTAAAGGGGAGTCGTACCCCTAGACGGGAATTATTTTAATTTTAAGTCAAGGGTAGTTTGGATATTTACTACTCCTAAAAGGTTATGTAATCATGTTATATAACCCTATATGGCCTTCCATAACACTTATAAAAGGATCATAACACATCAAATACTCTTTCAAACTTATTCTTGAAATATTAGAGGCTAGGGTTTCTCAAGTGTTCTTCAAAAGGCTCAAAGGTCGAGATTTCTTCCATAAATCTTTGTGTATAAGGTATGTACTCCGTACTTCATTGTTATTCAAAATAAAGTCATATGTATTGTGTTTTAAACGTTGGTTTATGAATCTATAATTGTGGATTTTGAAATATTATTGAGGGTTTTGATGCATATGGTTTGGTATTGGTTTAACTATGTTTTTGGTAATGGTTTGCATATGTGGTTGGTTTTTGGTTATGGTTTAACTAATGGGTCTTGATTAACCCTAATTATGATGATTTATGCATTGGTTTTGGTCTTGGTAAAGGTATGCCTTCAACATGTTTGATAAAAAGCCTCAAAGGATGTTTTGACTCTATTGTTGAAATTTTATTGGAACTCTTGCATGGTTTGGTTTGGTAATTAAACTCAAAATGGTTTTGCATGGTTTAAATGGTTTGAATGATATAAACGCTTTAAATGTTTGGAATGGTCTTAAATGGTTTGGAATGGTTTAAAAGGGGTAAAGGTTTTGGTGGTCATGGTTGATCTATTTTGAAAACCTTGCGGGATACATGGAAGTCCCCCAAGTGAACGCATTAATAGAATTGGTTTGAATAATTGGTCAAGGCCTATTGGTTTTGCTTATGGAGTACATGAAAGTCTCCCAAAAGGTTAATATGGTAAACGAAAAGGGCACTTGAGAGTCCCCTTAACCTAAATGGTTTGGCTATAAATATTACAAGTATGGTTGGCATGATGATACCACTAATAAATTGACTTGATAAGTAAATTATAAATGGATTTAGTTGGAAATGGTTTTTAATTTGGGCATTAATGACAGGATATGTAATTGAGCCGTGAAAGGTGAAGGTTTCGGGGGAACCTAAACTAGAAACTCATATTTGTCGATATGAGAGGTCTTCGATGGCCACGTGCGAGTGTCACGTTTTATATTCGAGGGATGTACTAGTCATCCCATGAGATATTTCCTGGACGTGCGGCTACACGCACTGGGACCCTTTCAGCAGAGGGCGCTGAACCCTGTGGTTAAACGACAAGGTTACACAAGCCAGGTAAAGGTTTTTAAAGGCATGCTAAACCTTGATTCCCTTTACCGACACTTATATTTGTATGGTTGTATGCATTATGGATGGTTTTACTTGGTTTTATAATTGGCATTATTTTATCCCTATCCCGAGTGCATGCTAGTGTTCACCCACTAACCCGTCTACTGGCGGCTGTATAACCACGCTATGAAGGTACCAGGAATTCTAATTCTCTTTCTTAGTGATCGGATTCAGGTACAGTCGATGTTGGATTGAAGTATTGAGCTTTCATAGTTTGGAAGACATTTATTTCATGTCATGATTTACTTTACATAATTCTTGTCTTCCATAGACTTTGGTTTGGGCTATGGTCGGGGGAATGTCCCGACTAGGTACTCTTTGATTGGTCTAGAGGCTTTGTATGAACAACTGTGGACTTGGGTATGGTATGGATGGTTTATGTTATTTATTCATACACTGGCTTATTATAAATGGTTTTGGTTTATGGTTTCCGCATTGGTTTGGTTGGTTATTGGGTGGTTAGACTTGATTGGGTTGGTCTCAGTTATAGACTTATCCCAGAGTCACCATAGGGGTGTACACGCTATCTTGTTATATGTTCAAAATTTAGCCGACTCAAGGTACACGTCTGGTGGTTGGGTTGGGTAACGAGGGCGATTCCCGCTCCTGGTTGGGCTTGGGATTGCCCATTACGTCTAGGCCCTGGTTCGGGTCGTGACAGGTACCTACACACATATCCTTATTAAAAAAAGGAAAAACAATGTTAGCTCTAATTGGTGGAAACCTCCTCACTTCACTCCTCACAACCTCTCTTTTTCCTCTCTTAGGTTGTCACCTTGCACTCCCTTACTCCTCTCAATCTTTTGTCTTTCATTTTCATTCAACTTGGAGTAAGTATTCATCTTTCCTTGAGATTTGGGAAGGGTAGGTGGAAAGAGATGATATCCCCATTGGTCCTTTTCAAACTTAGGCCAATTGTGCACATTTGGAATCTTGTGTTGTGCAAACTAATCGGCACCCAAGGGTAAGTGTCCATATTCTAATGGGAATATGTCATACCGCACCTCTTCATAGTACCCATCTCAGGTGAAGGAAACCTTTATGCTCTAGAAGACTCTATAGCTTTCCAAGAAGTATGAGAAACGCTTGGACACTCGAGGTATCCCTAGATAATCAACAATAAGAAGAGTTATGTAGTTTGCATGAAAGCAATCATCAAGAATAAGAACACATCTCGAAACTCCACAAATCTCTACCCATCTTGAACAAGTTTATTTTCTTGGATCACTATTATAAAGCTTGTAACCCTTCGGCACATAGATTGGCCTCAAGAACTCTTTCAAGGCATCCCATGTTCGATTAGGATTCCTTGCAAGTTTACACCATTCTAAGGTCGGACCTTGAATGTACTTAAGGGTATATGTAGCTTGTTCGGTTTCACTCATAACATAATTCTCGAAGACTCTTTCACATTGCCATTTCCAATTAAGGTAAACTTTGGGATCCCGTTCTCCTTGGAAAATAGATAGAGTAGGAAGATGTTGACTCCTACTATACCTGTCATTCATACCTTGGTTCCCGCTTCCACACATTTGGGCACTAAAATAAGAAGTTTGAGAAGCAACACCCTTAGACCTTAGAGATGCATACTCTTTTCTACTTATGGGACAACCTCCACTATAACTAGTATAATCATTCACACCACTTCGACTTTGATAAGAAGTACTACAAGGTGAGGAATATGAATCTTCATACTCCACATGTGTACTCTCACCGTGACTCTTAGAAGGTGCATAAGAGAGAAGGTTATACTTTACATTGCTTAGATGCTCAGAGTGGGAAGTGTAATACTCCTCACATGCCCCATCTTCTTCATAAGAACCCTCACAAGGCTCTTCATCATCTCCATACTTACTACAAAAGTTAGGGTCGTCATTCATCTCACATTCTCCTTTGGAATAGTAGCCATCATTCCCACACGACTCTTGATCATGGCTATATTCATAGCCCTCATACTCTCCATTATCTTCGTAACCATAACATTCTTCACCACAATCATAGTTTCCTATGTCCTAGTCACAATCATACGAGGCTATCGAAGACATGTTCCCTTAATATCACCTTGTATCTACAAAATGAACAAACAAGATTAGTAGTAAAGCTCCTCACCAACACTTGTATGAAACTCACCTTTGTTATCCTCACAATTGTAGCGACGAATGTTGAAAGTTGTTTATACCCCGATGGATAATAAGGTGTCAATCTCTACTTTGTAGCTGGAGTGGATTCTTGTTTGATCGACTCAAAAAATAAAAAATCTACGTATGAACTTGAAACAAAGAAGTTACAATGAATTAAAACTAGAAAAGCACATAAAGAAATAGGGTGAAGAAAGAAAATAGACTAAAAGACCAATTCACAACTAAGTAGAATAATTACTAGTTGTTAAGTAGCGCTTAGAATCAAGAAAAGGAGAATAAGAATCAAAGAAAAGAAACTAGGAAATCTAAGAATGAGCGTAAGATTCAATCTCGGTGACGTTGGTGAACCACCCATTAGTGATGGGCACAGTGACTGATCGTTGCTATGGTGACTGACCGTCATCTTGTCCGTCACTCCTAACCAGTGACATGCTGGAATTTGATGTTTGGCGACGGAGATGTTGGCGGATCGTTACCCTTTTCACGGACCATCAAGTTGGCCGTCAAGCTGATCCAGAAGATGGTTTAGGCTCTTCTCCAAGTGGATAAGGGTGTCACGGGTCGTCACTTCGGTGACTGACCGTCACCTAGGTCATCAACCCTAAACCAATGTGCTTTCATGCACTTTGATGTGTGAAGGATAGGTGTAGTGGGTTTCCAATATTTTTCTCCTTCTTTGGATGATCTGGTGAGCTTCTTAGGAGATTATTCAAGACTTGGATGCTTCAACAATGGATCAATCAACTCTTGATAGTCTTAAATTCTTTGTGGTCCCCTCCTTTGTCTCTTTCTTTAGAATATTCCCGTTTGATGCCTTTTGATTTTTTTTTTTAGAAGACTTGGAATATTCTTTGGAATAAACAAGTACTACACCTTTCTCTCACTTACTTTTAGGAATGTTCTTCTTCAACAATATTTGAAGAACTTGAAGAACACCAAGAACATTCAAAATTGACCCTTATGCAAATGAACCTGGAATTCGATGAAATTCGAAACCCAAGCTCACTACAACTCCCCAAACACAATACCAATGATTTTAAACTCAAAATCCAACCAACACACCTCCAATTCGAGAACCCACTTCAAGTTTTCTTCAACCTAAGCTCCAACAATGGGGGTGGCTCAAATTTAACCGGAATAAGCTCAACTCTTGGATTTTGACTCAAGTGGTGCTAGAGAACACAAATCTAGCACTAGAAACTCAAAACGACACAAAAATCAAAACTCAAAATAGTAAAAACACTAAAAACGTTTTTGGGACACTTTTTCTATTTTTTTTTGTGATTTTCAAGATAACAAATCTAAGATTGACTTCTTACGAACGAAATCAAGCTCGGCTATGATACCAAATGATACCATCCAAACTACAAGGACTCGAATATAGATGCGAAAAAAGTAAAAATAGAAGGATAGGATAACGATGATAGAAAGATAGATACAAAATTGATAACGAAAGGGCAATTAAAGGGTATTTAGAACCCTAAAACCTCCCTTAATGGATTACCAATTAGAACCTAACTCTTACACGACCGCAAAGGAGATTAGATCTCCCTTACAACCAATATTTCTAGTCAAGGTTCAATATCGGTTTTTCCAAGCACTCAATTTACTCCCATGGAGTTTTCATGAATATATCATGTAAAATTATTACGACCCAGAATAAGATCATGACCGACGTTAAGGAGGTTAGGATTCCAAAGCAAGTCTCATCAGAATTTTACAGAAAATCGGACAGAGTTTTCTCTGTTTTTGGGCCTAACAAGAAATTTTTTTATCTCAAATCCACAACACAATAACTCAATATCACACAAACACATCAATCCCAACATAATACACCAAAATTATCAGCAATTCACGAACACCACCAAATAATAATATGAAATCCACTTTCCAAACATGAGAGGAAGTCTACTACTCCACAAGTCCAAAATCATAAAAGAATACTCAAAACTCTAAAGACATGACTATGGAGCAACTCTAAGAGTTTTCAAGAAAAAGAACATAGCGAATAAATAAACTGTAGCCCACGTGAATAAATGTGGGGCTCACCAGGAATATGCTATCTCGAGATCTCTAGCTAACGAAATTCTCGCCGTCACCTGCATTCCCTGTAAAAGTAATAGCGAGGAGTGAGATACTATATCAGTGAGTAATAACACTTAACCACAACCATTTTAATAGGGACAAGTCATAAAAAAATCATAAAATAAATGCTCTTTCAGAAAATAGTAACAATACACAGTATCATTTATTTCATGTAAGCAAAGTGAATCAATAGTTTAGTAATAAACTCAATAAGCATTGTATCATATCAAATATTACATATTTAGGAGGTTTCCAAGAATGAATCATGTAATCAGTGTGGCATTCTACTTCAAGAATATTCAATAACAGTGGACCCCTCATGAAGGTGTCAAATATCATATCAGTAGGTCCCTACTCGAGGGAGATCAATAACAGTATGTTAGTACTACCTTTCCACTAGCGAGAGCTGTAACAAAATCAGTAAATACAAGGTGCATCAGGTCTCACGATCCCGCCGTTAGCTACGAAATTCAAATCAAGATCTACTCCCATTTTTACTTTGTAAACAATAGATATTCATATGAAAACATTTTTTAGAATAATACATAGCTTTAAAGTTCATATCAAATATTACATGTAAACTTGAATAAAACACATGTCAAAAATACTTATTTCTCACATAAGTGAAGAACTTTTATAACATCAGTGATCATATCTCAAATAATGGTAAATATGTCTTATGAACATCTCAAATATTCAATTTCAGTATCATATCAAGTAAAAGACTTGCCCCATATGCAATTTTCAAAGCGTACAGTAATTCTTGTTTCATCAAAATCATGTATAAAATGTGCAAGTTAAGAAACACAAATTATGGGAAGGTTACTACTCACAGTATACTTGTTGTAATACCAAATATGTCACCTCAAACAATTGGTAGGACTTCCTTCGTTCGAATCTATAATCACATCATATTAACTTATTGTTAATTTTCTTCGTCTAAGCTAAAAATAGCTACTTCAAATTATTCAACTCAAGAATTTCAAGATAATTTTTAATTTCTCGAATTTCATACTCAAAATCACATCTTACTAAGTATATTCTTGCCTTTGACAATTAAATTTTAGTATCCAAAATAAATTACTTAGACTAAAAATTATGATAAAGATATAGAAAAGAATTTACCTTAAACCCGATAGATATCTCCGAACAAACTCATTTTTTTCTTCTTCCTTGATTCTATTTTTCTCCAATTAAATAAGTTGATTTTTTTGGGGGGTGTTACAGATGCAACTGTTGTTGCTTTCTCGGACCCTAAGTCCTTATATAGTTTTTTTTCCTTGGCTCGTGCTTGCTGAAAGAAGCAACACACCCAACTCATTTCCCCTTTTTAATTGGTTTGTGTGTGAGTAAGACATAAGCCTCTCTTTTTTTTAATTGGACAGGTGGGCTTTTGCCAAAATTTCTCTTTCCTTTCCTTTTTCTTTTAATTGGTAAATGGGCTATTACATTGCCCATTTATTCTGGAATAATCTTTTTAGGAGGGACAATTTTACATATTCCTGTCAGGGCCTAACTCAACTTCAAAAGTTAGCTCATGAGGGGATGATTGCCCAAGTTAATATAAGGATACCAATTTCCCATTCCTTTTTTGTTGTGTTGTACTTAACACTCTCCCGCACGCCCAGGCCTCGTTAACTGGAGCGTGGACAATATAATATGGGGTCCAACATCGGTGAACAAAGAATTTGGATGGGCCTAGCTCGATACCATCTTTCTCCTTTACAAACAAAACTGGTGCACCCCATGGTGATATACTCGGTTTGATGAAACTCTTATCTAGTAAGTCTTGCAACTGTTGTTTGAGCTCCTTCAACTCTGTTGGTGTCATACGATACAGGGGTATAGATATTGACATAGTGTTAGGTGCTAAATCAATGCCGAAGTCTATCTCTCGAACTGGAGGTAATCATGGCAACTCTTCAGGAAATACATCAGAAAATTCTATGTCTCAAATCCACAACACAATAACCCTCAACATCACACAAACACATCAATCCCATCAAAATACACCAAAATCATCAACAATTCACCAACACTGCCAAATAATAATATGAAATTCATCTCCAAAATATGAGAGGAAGTCCAATACTCCACAAGTTCAAAATCATAAAAGAATACTCAAAAATCTAAGGACGTGACTATGGAGCAACTCTAAGAGATTTCAAGAAAAAGAACATAACGAATATATAAACTGTAGCCCATGCGAATAAATGTGGGGCTCACCAAGATTATGCTACCTCGAGATCTCTAGCTAATGAAATCCTCACCGGCACCTGCGTTCTCTATAAAAATAATAGCGAGGAGTGAGAAGCTAGCTCAGTGAGTAATAACACTTAAACACAACCGTTTTAATAGGAACAAGTCATAAAACATCATGAAATAAATGCTCTTTCAGAAAACAGTAACAATAAATAGTATTATTTATTTTATGTAAGCAAAGTGAATTAATAGTTCAGTAATAAACTCAGTAAGCATCGTATCATATCAAATATTACAAATTTGGGAGGTTTTCAAGAATAAATCATGTAATTAGTGTGTCATTCTACTTCAAGAATAGCCAATAGGAGTGGACCCTTCATAAAGAAGTCAAATGTCATAACAGTAGGTCCCAACTCGAGAAAGATCAGTAACAGTATGCTAATTCTATGTTCCCACTAGCGACGGCTTTAATAGAAATCAATAAATATAAGGTGCACCAGGTCTAAGGATCTCTCTATTAGCTACAGGATTCAAATCAATGTCTACTCCCATTTATACTTTGTAAATAATAGATATTCATATGAAAATATTTTTTCAGAATAATACATAACTTTAAAGTTCATATCAAATCATATTACATGTAAACTTGAATAAAACACATTCAAAAATACTTATTTCTCACGTAAGTAAAGAAATTTCATAACATCAGAGATCATATCTCAAGTAACGGTAAATATGTCTTATGAACATCTCAAATATTCAATTTCAGTATCATATCAAGTAAAAACTTGCCCCATATGCAATTTTCAAAGCATTCAGTAATTCTTGTTTTATCAAAATCATGTATAAAATATGCAAGTTAAGAAACACAAATTATGGAAAGGTTACTACTCACATTACACTTGTTATAATACAAAATTTGTCACCTCAAATAATTGGTAGGACTTCCTTCGCCCGAATCTATAATCACATCATATCAACTTATTGTTAATTTTCTTCGTCTAAGCTAAAACATAGCAACCTCAAGTTATCCAACTCAAGAATTTCAGGATAATTTTCAATTTTTCGAATTTCATACTCAAAATCACATCTTACTCAACATATTTTTATTTTTGACAATTAAATTTTAGTACCTAAAATAAATTACTTAGACTAAAAATCACGATAAAGATATAGAAAAGGATTTACCTTAAACTCGATAGATATCTCCGAACAAACCCATTTTTTTCTTCTTCCTTGCTTTTATTTTCTCCAATTAAACAAGCTGATTTTTTTGGGGTGTTACAGACGCAACTGTTGTTGCTCTCTCAGACCCTAAGTCCTTATATCGTTTTTTTTCCTTGGCTCGTGCTTGCTGAAAGAAGCAACACACCTAACTCCTTTCCCTTTTTATTTGGTTTGTGCGTGAATAAGACATAAGCCTCCTCTTTTATTTTTTTAATTGGGCAGATGGGCTTTGGCCTAAATTTCTCTTTCCTTTCCTTTTTCTTTTAATTGGTCAATGGGCTATTACATTCTCTCCACCTTATGAAATTCGGTCCCCAAATTTATGATAAGAGCACACCTGTAGACTGAAATAAATGAGGATGCTTGACTCGCATATCATTTTCAGACTCCCAAGTAGCTTCTTCAATAGTATAGTTCTTCCATCTGACTTTCACGGACACAAACTCTTTCCACCGCAACTTTCTTACTTATTGATCAATAATAGCCACTGGTTCCTCCTCATCGGTTAAGTTCTCATCCAATTTCAAATTCGATGCTTCAAGCATGCGAGAAGAATCTGATATATACTTTATTAGCATAGATACATGGAACACTAAATAGATGAAAGATATCTCAGGAGGGAGTGCCTGAAGATATGCCATACCTCCTACTCGATCAAGTATCTCATAAGGTCCTATATATCTTGGGCTCAATTTACCTCTTTTTCGAAACTCATCACACCCTTCATAGGGGAGACTCATAGGAACGCCTTGTACCCAACTAAGAACACTAGATCTCTTCTTATCTTATCTAAATAAGACTTTTGTCTTCTTTGAGCTGTGAGCAACCTCTGTCTGATCAATTTGACCTTGTCCATATCTTTCTGTACCAAGTCTGGTCCTAAAAATTTCGCCTCTCCAACTTCAAACCAGACGATAGGAGAACAACATCGCCTACCATACAAGGCTTCATATGGAGCCATATGAATGCTTGATTGAAAACTATTATTGGAAGAAAACTCAGCTAATGGTAAGTAAGCATCGTATCATATCAAATATTATATATTTGGGAGGTTTCCAAGAATGAATCATGTAATCGGTATGACATTCTACTTCAAGAATAGCCAATAACAGTGGACTCCTCATAAAAGAGTCAAATATCATATCAGTAGGTCCCTACTCGAGGGAGATCAGTAATCGTATGCTTGCTCTACCTTTCCACTAGCGAGGTCTGTAACATAAATCAGTAAATACAAGGTGCACCAGGTCTAACGATCCTACCATTAGCTACGGGATTCAAATCAAGGTCTACTCCCATTTATATTTTGTAAACAATAGATATTCATATAAAAATATTTTTCAGAATAATATGTAGCTAGCTTAAATCTACAACACAATAACCCAGCATCATACAAACACATCAATCCCAATGTAATACATCAAAATCATCAATAATTCACCAACACCACCAAATAATAATATGAAATCCATCTCCAAAACATGAGAGGAAGTCCAATACTCCACAAGTCCAAAATCATGAAAGTCAAAACTCTAAAGACATGACTATGGAGTAACTCAAAGAGTTTTCAAGAAAAAAAACATAACGAATAAATAGACTGTAGCCCACGCGAACAAATGTGGGGGTCACCAGGAATATGCTACCTTGAGATCTCTAGCTAACGAAATCCTCACTGTCACCTGCATTCTCTATAAAAATAATAGCGACGAATGAGACGCTAGCTCAGTGAGTAATAACACTTAACCACAACCGTTTTAATAGGGACAAGTCATAAAACATCATGAAATAAATGCTCTTTCAGAAAATAGTAACAATAAATAGTATCATTTATTTCATGTAAGCAAAGTGAATTAATAGTTCAGTAATAAACTCAGTAAGCATCGTGTCATATCAAATATTACATATTTTGAAGGTTTTCAAGAGTGAATCATGTAATCAGTATGGCATTCTACTTCAAGAATAGCCAATAACAGTGAACCCCTCATAAAAGAGTCAAATGTCATATCAGTAGGTCCCTACCTGAGGGAGATCTGTAACAATATGCTAGTTCTACCTTCCCACTAGCGAGGGCTGTAACAGAAATTAGTAAATACAAGGTACACCGGGTCTAACGATCCCGCTGTTAGCTACGGGATTCAAATCAAGGTCTACTCCCATTTATACTTTGTAAACAATAGATATTCATATAAAAATATTTTTCAGAATAATACATAGCTTTAAAGTTCATATCAAATCATATTACATGTAAACTTGTTTAAAACATATGTCAAAAATACTTAGTTCTCACATAAGTGAAGAACTTTCATAACATCAGTGATCATCTCAAGTAATGGTAAATATGTTTTATGAACATCTCAAATATCAAATTTCAGTATCATATCAAGTAAAAACTTGCCCCATATGCAATTTTCAAAGCATTCTGTAATTCTTGTTTCATCAAAATCATGAATATATATGCAAGTTAAGAAACACAAATTATGGAAAGGTTACTACTCACAGTACACTTGTTGTAATACCAAATTTGTCATCTAAAACAATTGGTAGGACTTCCTTCGTTCGAATCTATAATCACATCATATCAACTTATTGTTAATTTTCTTCGTCTAAGCTAAAACATAGCCACTTTAAATTATCCAACTCAAGAATTTCAGGATAATTTTCAATTTCTCGAATTTCATAATCAAAATCACATCTTACTAAGCATATTCTTGTCTTTGACAATTAAATTTTAGTTCCCAAAATAAATTACTTAGACTAAAAAATACGATAAAGATATAGGAAAGGATTTACCTTAAACCCGATAGATATCTCCGAACAAATCCATTTTTTTTCTTCTTCCTTGATTTTATTTTTCTCCAATTAAACAAGTTGATTCTTTTTTTTGGGTGTTACAGGCGCAACTGTTGTTGCTTTCTCGGATCTTAAGTCCTTATATAGTTTTTTTTCCTTGGCTCGTGCTTGCTGAAAGAAGCAGCACACCTAACTCCTTTCTCTTTTTATTTGCTTTGTGCGTGAATAAGACATAAGCCCCCCACCCCCCTTTTTTTTTAATTGGACAGATGGGCTTTGACCCAAATTTCTCTTTCCTTTCCTTTTTCTTTTAATTGGTAAATTGGCTATTACAAGAATTAATCATAAAAAACTAACTAAGAAAAAAATCCTAAGCTCTCTATTTATAGTCCAAGACTAAATAATACATTAAGGCCCCTAATGGCCCATGACCCAATAAACAAAAGAGAGGCGTCTGGGAGTTACTGCTTAAGGGTGACGGCTGGGGTGACTGATCGTCACCCACTTGACTTGTCGTCGCCCTGACCGTCAGCTTGAGGCAGTGAAGTGTTTCTTCACTCGCTTCTTTGGCGGTTCATGGCACGACTGGTTGGGCTCTTGACGGATCTTCTAATGATCTTCTCCTTTAGTTCTTTGGGTATTTTGGCTTTCCAAAGCGTATTTCGAGCTCCAAGCATTTAGCCACAAAAGGAATTGTGGATTTAGGAGCTTAAAAAGAGTCCTCCAAGTGCATTCTTGAGCTCTTTGGCAGATCATGGATCAGACCTCTTTGTATCGGCCTCAAAAGATATGATCAAAAGCTTTAAGACAGGTCAGAATCGTATCACATAAGGTATGCGCGCGCGCGCGTGTGTGTGTGTATATATATATATATATAATCTATAATATATTAAAAGTGTGAAGATCCTTATAAAAGTTATTTGAATTTTTTGCCCTTCATTAAAAGACTTCACAATAGACATTTTCGTCTTTTCACCTTTTTTTCCTATTATATTTATGATATAAATATTCAAAAATTGACAAAAAGCAAGTCTTTCCCAACTAAATTAGGATTGGTAAAAAAAAAAGGGTAAAACCTCCCTTTTCCAAATAAAATAGGCGGAAGTAAAGGTCCAAAATTAATAGGCCAAAAAATTTTTTCCAACTAAAATAGATTTGGTCCAAAAACACCTTTTAAAATATATGGAAAGAATTCGACAAAATAAAAAATCCTAATATTTATGCTTAATACTTTGAAATTGATAAATATTTTACTTTATATAAATAATTTACTATTTTAGAGTCCTATTAATAATAACAAAAATATTTATGTTGAAACTTAATTTTACTTTCACGTTTTCATGATATTGCTCCCCAAAATCTTATTTGGGATTGTTAATGGGTTTAACCAAACCTATTTAACCTGGAGTATTACAGCTTCAGTTATGATTTCTTCCTCTTTCTTTTTAATCTTGAATTCAAACTTTTGTGTTGTTTTGATTTGCAAATGAAGACTGCGGCAATGGAGAAAGGTTGATATGCAAATTTTTTGTTCTTATTTTTATAGTTTTCAAAAATATAATTATGTGAATGCAGTTTATGTATTTAAATATAAGTTTTCAAAAAGCATGTTAGAGATTTTGAGTATAAGTTGGCTCTTTTAAACTTTTGTTTTTGAGGCTTTCTTTATTTTCAAGATCATTATTTTGTGTGAATATAGAAGTCGCTGATAATTGTATAAGTATTAAGTATAAATATTTAGCTGATATGCAACTTTCTGATTATAATTCTATTTGTATCATTGCATCAAGTGACTCAATTCTTCAGGTTTTAACAATTGCTCTTCACAATCAAATCTCAGTCTAAGTATTTTTTTCTATTTTCATGGTGAGATATTGCTTTTATTCTTATTACCTTGATAAAAAATTTATTTGCATACCTTTATTTGAGTTAAGTATGTTTTTTCGTTAGTAAATTTGGAGAAACAAATCTTTTTTATTGCAATTTTGTTTGTTTGGTCGAAATAATTATTAGTTGAATTTTTCAGATTTTAACAATTGCTCTTCATGATCAATTCTTGATCTCTTTTCAGCAAGTGTAAGTAAAACTAATCTCATACATTTCAAGTTCATTTTTCCGTGTTGGCGTAGAAGTAACTTTTAATTTTATTTTTATAAATATTTAGCTTTCTAATATTATCTTTCCGATTGTAATTTTTTTTTATTTAATCAAATTGATTATTGTCTTAATTCTCTATATCATAACAATTGCTTTTCACAATTAAATCTCGATCTTTGTCAACAAATATGAGTGAAACTAATCTCATATACTTATACCTTTTTCTTAAGATTCTTTTAATTATTTGGTGAAAAACCTTACTTATTTATTGTTAACATATTGGATATTCATTGGGTCCTTTTATTCTAATTATGAAGGAGTAGCGATATGAAGGCGTGCAAAATAAGAGTCTACGCTAGTCACTTTTTAAATTTTTAATGGCTCATATATATTTGATGTACTTCTATTAAGAATTACTTTTATCATGGTATAGTAAGAATTTGGGAGATGATAATCTATAATCATCATCATCATCATCATCATCATCATCATAATAATAATAATAATATATTAAAAGTGTGAAGAGTCTTAGAAATGTTGTTTGAACTTTTTGTCCTTTATTAAAAGTCAATTGTCTTTTCACTATTTTTCTAATATTTAAGAGGTAAAAATTAATTAAGTATTTATATTAAAATCTTTTCTTATTAAAAGTCATAAGAATTAATGATAACTAATATATTTTTCATTAGTTTAAGAATTCTAAATAAATTAAAGTTGATATTAGGAAGATTCAAAAAAAATTAGAAATAAATATGAAAGTATTAGAATAAAAAAAATAAAAAGTACCAAAATTTTCAATGTTTTAAGTAAGTAAAAAGTATGTAATCAATTTTTTTTTAAAGATTTAACTTTAAAGAAGGAAAGATTTTAAATATAGTAAAAAAAAATCGTACTATAAATATGATTTAAAACGATGCGTATATCTTAGCCTCTAGCAGTCAAGGAGAGACACTATATGACAAATGTAAAAGTGACGATCTATCAACCACTTAAAACTTTTGATGGTAAAATATATATGTGCTTATAATAAAATACATGTTATTACATTATTATATTAAAGTGTTAAACATCTTTGAGAAGTGATTCGAACTTTTTATACACGTGTGGTTAACCTAGTATATATATATATATATATATATATATATATATACTAGCTTAGTGTACGTGCTTTGCACGAGTGTCTTTTCTTAATTAAGTAAGTTTTAGAGAAAATGCTCTATTTTCACCTTAAACTATACGCGAAAAAGGTTGAGACACACTCGAACTTTAGGAGGGTCCTATTATCCCCTGGACTAATTAAAATCATATTTTTGACAACCTTAGTCCGGGGGTAATAGGACTCTCCTAATGTTCGGACGTGTCTCAGCTTTTTCGCGTATAGTTCAAGGTGAAAATAGAGCATTTTTCCTAAGTTTTATAGAAAAGTTATTAAAACATAGCAATTTATATTAAAATCAATATTGTATCTAATTAAATAATATAAGAAAATTATCATATCTCAAATATGTTATTGCATGTTGTGTTTACATTTATTGTTTCTTTAAAATAAAAAATTAGGTTTTTTCACCAAATAAATAAATTAGTTCTTTTTATCAAGATTCACGCAATTAAACACAGTAATTACTAATCATTGTCATGTAGTTATCCTGTTGTTAAGCTGCTCCACTTAAATATTAATCAATCATATTATTACTGAACCAATTTAAGATTTTTAGTTTCTTGAGTAGTTGATTTGCTGATCAATTAGCTTAAATTCAGCAAAGAAAAACATTAGTTTAATTATTTACCTTCTCACAAAACCAATAAATATTTAATGGACAAGAACAAAATCTGATGAGTTACCTTTAGTAATTACTGCCCCAATGATTGAGCGTGTCTTCTTAGGCTTCTAAGTCTAAGAAAATAAGCCTCTAAGACTACCCAAAAGTTTGTCACTTTGTAATTAAATTTTAAGCTTTAGTTTCCAGTTGATAAGCACAACAACAGAAGAAAAGCTACAATAATTTATATCATTCAAAACTGAAAGTATGAAAAGAATCAGAATAAAGATAAAAACCGCAGAAGGAAAACTACGATAATTTATTTCATTCAAAACTAAAAATATGAAAAGAATTATAACAAAGATCAAAACTAAAAATTATTATGCGAAATTAAATTTCTTTACAAATAAAGTAAAGAGAAAAACTGAACCTGCTCTAAGTTGATGATGATAAATTAGGGCATTCATGTCCTCCTTCGAAAGAATAAATGACAAACAAATTTTATAACAAATCCTAGACTTAATGAATTCTATCTTGAAAAGGATTTTGGAATTTAAACAAAATTAATTATTCTTCTAATATTAAAAATAGACATGTAATTATTAGTTTTTCATATTAATTAATTATTCTTGCACTTTAACCATATAACTAATAATAAAATAATTGGCACTATTAGTTTTTTCGTACTAAATTATTTGTTATTGTTATATTTTATAATATCTAATTAATAGTTTTCATATTTATATGTAATTGTCGTACTTTAACCATAATTCTTATGGAAAATTGGTCACACAAACCAAATAGGAGACAAACTTGAGAAAAGTACGTAGAAAAATTTTCACGTGAAATAATTTATTTTTAGGATTTAAAGAATCGTAGTTCTAACCATATATATTTTTGTATTTTAGGACTCCTTAGTTATAACTTTTTTTCTAGATATTTTTCTTTTACCATATACTTTAGGATTCCTTAATTATAAATATTAAAAATAATTATTTAATAATTTAAGAAAATGAGTAAAAAGACTATTTTGTCTATTGCAGAGATTTTTAATGAAGGGCAAAGAGTTCAAATTATTTTTTTAAGGATCTTCACACTTTTAATATATTATATAGATATATAGATATATAGATTATAGATATAAATAACTTTTACCCTAAAAACCTAAACCCTAATCTTTATTCTAGATCATTTAACGTAAAGCTAACCCATCATTCAGAGTTTAATAAGTAATAAAAATTATACCATTTATAGCCCACTGCTAATACCTAACACTACTACCATATATAGAATTGTCTCTTTATTAATGGCCTCGTTACTCTTAATTTCCTCTTCTAATCTCTACCTTCACACATAAAAAAGAAAACAGTATGGCTGACTTAACAAATTGCGTGCTAGCAAATCTTTGAAAAGAAAGTAATACAGTATATGAAATAAATTGAAAGCTTTCCGTCAAAAGCAAAGCAATGGAGGAGGCTTTGAAGGTAGATGACTACACGAGGGGGAAAGTTTCATAGAAGCTTTACCATTTACTTTATGGATATAGGTATGAAATGATCCTACATTCTCGAAAAAAGTTTCTTATAACAATTGTTTTGGTAATCCAACTTTACACTTTGGTGTAATGGTGTTTCCCACTTTTAATAGATTACTTGAGTTGCATTGATGTGTATTTACAAACACAAACTTTTAATAAGGATGCTTACTTCCACGAATGGTACAAAGTCCGTCCCAGAAATTTATTTATGACTTGCAGAGAGAACTCTAAATTAATCCAATTTCTCTATAGTTTACCCTGAGAAGTTATCGATAGCCATTGGTATGGATCGTACAATGTAGAAGATGACTGATATGCTTTAATTGATGGTGCATCCAATCTTCAACATCTTCCGTTATAACATGATTTCATGACTTGCACCTGACAAGATAAAATAATGTATTCAGTACCAAATTGTTTCAATAAAGCTAAGATCAAGATAACCAAAAAAGTGTTCAGTTTATTTAAATGAATAAATATCATATACATTCCTGAATTTCTTAAATAAATAAATAAAAATTAAGAAAAATACAGTCCTAAAGATGGAATCATTTTCAGTTATGGTGTGGCGCACAAAGTTGAGATCATTAATTTAGTTTTTTGCTTTTCAATACCGACATTAGAGTGTGACTAATTCAGAATCACGCTACAGAAGTCCCATTAGAAAAAATCGCAAGCAAAAAGTAGTTGAATGAAGGAAGAGGAACATAAATGTGTGAAAGTTATGTAACTTACCAATGGAGTACATAATTCGAAGAGTTGGCTTCCAAAACCAAGAAGAGTTGACTTCCAACACATTACATAGTTCAAAACCTAAAAAGCTACAACGCAAAAATATATATCAGGAAAAGACACTAAGATTAGACAAATACCAAGTTAAAAGCGTGAAAAGAGAAAAGAAAGAAGAAAAGTGTAAGGGGTCCATACTTCGAAGAGTTGACTTCCAAAACCTAGAAGAGATAGCTTCCAACAAATAAAAGTTCTCAAAACATAGAAATTCATAAGACAGAACTATATACCAGAAAGAAGAAGACGCAAGATCAGAAAAAACCAAGTTAAAATCGTGAAAAGAGAAAAAAAAACATAGGAGCATAAATTAACAGTTACATTAAAAAGGGTAAGAAAACCCTAATAATATAGTTCTTTCCATATTTTTGCCAATATTTAATTTATTGGACGTGTTAAAGGGTTTATGCTATTTTTTTTCTTTGCCAATTTTAAATTTTTTAGCCAACTTTCTAGTGTATTTTATATGAAAAAGAATTCCTGCCATTTTTTCCTTTTTTTCGTGGGAAAATTTAATTGGAAAAGTGTTTATACTTTTTTTTTTCTATTTTCGCGATGTTGGTGCTTTCTCTTTATATATATAAAGAGTACTAAAACTAATAGAAACTAACTTTTACCTAAAATAAAAACTCCATAAACTTAGGAATTTAACCATAATAAGAAAACCTTCTTTATTTAATTTTTAATATATTTATTATAATTAATATTTAATATTATAAAAATAATGATATAATAATTGAAGAAAAATGGTAAAAAATGATTTTGTCTATTATGGAGTCTTTTAATGAAGGGCAAAAAGTTCAAATCACTTTTCTAAGGGTTTTCACGCTTTTAATATATTATAGAGCAAAAAGTTCAAATCACTTTTCTAAGGGTCTTCACACTTTTAATATTTTTTAGATATTGATATAGATTATAGATTATAGATATAGATTATAAATTATAGATATAGATTATAGATAGATAATTATATTTTACCATATATTATTGGATTCAATGAATAGTTTATTTTCATTAAAATGTATCTTTTCAAACAAATAAAGTCATCAGATTGTATTTTTAGATATACGTGTAGTAGTTTTATTTTAACACAGAACATGGATTCTAATTTAGTAGTAAGTCCTTGATTCATTCCTAAATATATTATTTTCTTACCATATATTTTAGGATTCCTTAATTATTAATTCTTCTAATATTTCTCACCATATATGTTTCTCTTATCATATTGTTTTAGGATTCCTTAATTTTAAATATCATAAAATAATTAATTAATAATTTGAGAAAAATAATAAAAAGGCAATTTTGTCTATTGCGAAATTTTTTAATGAAGGACAAAAAGTTCAAACAATATTTTTAAAGCGCTTCACACTTTTAATAGATTTTATATATATATATATATATATATATATATATATATATATATATATATATATATATATATATATATATACGCCATGCGCATATATTTCACTTTAATGAGTTCAATTTTATAGAATCGTTTGAACATAAAAATCTTAGTAGTTATCACATAATTATTAACGATGTGAGTACTGAAGTTAATAATAATGAGAATAAGCGAGACAATGCTAGCTTAACTATCTAACAAACCTTCTATAATAAATTTAGTACCTTTTACAATTAAATTTTTACTAATTCAATATAATGAGGCACATAAGGACAAAATTAAAAAACTTTAAATATAATTTGATATGACATTTTGAAACATCTCACCGAATATTTATATATTTTTGAACTTTCATGCAAAGAACCTCATGATGTTTGAAACATCAAGGCATAATGTTTTTAACAAAATTGAGAAAATAGTGAAATTACTTACAACAAACAAACGCACAACAATAAAATATAAGGTAGAGTTATTTTGAGGTTAATCTATACATGCAGATTTAACACTTAATTATAACTTTATACTTTTGAATTAAACAAATAAGTTTAATAAATAATGTATTAAGTATAATTAAATAACATAATCAAAACTAAGTCATAATTAAAAAAGAACAAAAAAAAGGAAAAGAGATAACGTTGGACTTTTGGCTACTTAATTCAGCGACAACATGCTTGGTCTGTCCGATTCTTCGATCGATCAAAATTTTCAACTGAAAGAGAAACAGGAGAAATTATATCAATTGTTGATTATTTATAATTTATATAATCATTAAAACTATTGATAAAAAGAAAGAAAAAAGAAGACACAAAGGATGATGGTAATGAATATAAGAAGACGACTTGATTCAAAATCAAAATAAGAGAAAAATATAAGTAGAAATAGAAGAATGGTGAGTTTCTTGCCAATTGTAATTCAAAATATTGCTTAAATAGGATTATAGAAATTATTTTTGTATATAAAGTAAAATTTTAAATAATTTAAAAGTATTAAATATTATAATTTAGATCAACTGAATTTAAAAATGTTTAGTATTAGGACTGTGTAGTTTAAATTAAAATGTTTTTGGTCAAAATATTTACCCACACCTGACTTTATGAACAAAATCATATTTTACATACATTAAATGTATAAAATTGTAATAAATTCAAAATATTTAAATATTAAACATTTTTTAACCTAATTCAAATAAATAATTACATGATTCAAATAAAGAAGAATTTAATACATAAAATTTATTTATACCATATGTTTTAAGATAGCTTAATTACAAATTATTCTAATAGCTCTTACCATAAATATTTTAGACTCCTTAATTAGTAACTCTTACCATATATTTTTAGACTCCTTAATTAGTAGTTTTCGTAATACATATATTATAGAACTCCTTAATTTAAATATTATAATATAATAATTAATTAAAAATTATATGATAGTAAAAAGACGATTTTGTCTAAATGAGAGATTTTTAATATATTATATATATATAATATATATTAAAAGTGTGAAGACCCTTTGAAAAGTGATTTGAACTTTTTATCCTTCATTAAAAGACTCTCCTTTAGACAAAACTGTCTTTTTACTATTTTATTCAATTTATTATTTAATTATTTTTTATTATACTAAACTGCTAAAATATATGGGACTCTAAAAGATATGGAAGGAGAATCAATTACTAATATTTTCGGTCAACTAAAAAAATGCTCCTAAAATAAAACTCTATTAAGGAAATACTTATATAAATATTGAGATCTAGAGAATAATTATTTATATTAATTTATGCACACAATAGGTCTTTTAATAACATATATGCGTGCCTTTTTTTTTTTACGTTTTTCCCAAATCAAATCTTTAATAATATTGATCTGATTGCCGGTTTATATACATTAAGGTTTACATGGAATTGGTATGCTCTAACCTTTTCTTTTTGGATGAATGAGTGCGTTCTTCCTTTGTCTTTTAAGTTATCTATTGATTCACTTGCATTGCTCAGATGTTAGGTAGTTGTTTTTTTAATTTTGTAAAGTATTATCTTTTTTTTTTTATCAATGTATGGATAAATATATACAAGCCATCAGGCTTTGTATAATAAATTCAATAAATGTTTTTATTATTATTTTGTATAATAATTGTATTGTCTTAATTTCTCGATTAGTTTATTATTTTGTGGTAGTTTACAGGTTGTAGGCAAATATCGACCGAGTTTGAG
This sequence comes from Capsicum pubescens, assembly GCA_030864215.1. Classification (NCBI taxonomy): domain Eukaryota; kingdom Viridiplantae; phylum Streptophyta; class Magnoliopsida; order Solanales; family Solanaceae; genus Capsicum; species Capsicum pubescens. The sequence continues at coordinate 276,871,268 of CM061542.1, forward strand.
AAAATTTTGTGTGTAAAGTTTAAATTTAATTGTATTATTTTGATATCTTTTTTATCGTATTATTTTTTTGTAGTTTGCAGGTGGTAGATAAATGTCGGTCGATTTTGAAGAATTTTTTTAGGTGAGGATTAAGTTTAACCGTATTTCTTTAATATATCCAATTTGAGAATTTTTATTGTATAAAGATTAGGTATAGTTATATTATTTTGATATCTCTACTATCGTATTATTTTGTTACAGTTAGCATGTGGTAGATGAGTGTCAGGCGTTTTGAGGAAATTTTAGTGTAAAGTTAGATTTAATTGTATCACTTAATGTCTCTATTATCGTATTATTTTATTACAATTTACATGTAGTAGATGAATGTCGATCAACTTTGAGAATCGTTTTCGGTAAAGGTTAGGTTTAATTAAATAAATTCTCCATCTTTACATATTCAAAAGATGTTTAATTTAATTATTGTATTCGTCTTTATTATTTAAACAAATTTTTTATTTAGTGTAACGTTTGAACTTATTAAAGTGAAGTACACGCGCGAGGCGCGTTATAAGCTAAAATCAGCCAAATATTATAAGTTAATGAAGTTGCTGCGTAATTTTAATTTAATCTACGAAATACCTTCTCAAAACAAAACTCTTATTCCTTTCCATTTCATTCGTGATTCGTTCTTTTTTCAGCGACATTTAAGTCATCTTTAGCAAAATAAAAATGTTTATCAACACATTATTATCAAACATATCACTAATATTTTTTTCTTTTTCTTTTTATAATTTTCAGGCTGATACAATTTTAGTTTTGGTTTTTGACGGGTGAATGTAAAAAATAGACCCAAATTAGGGTGACTTTCAAATTTTAGCCCCAAATAAAAAAACTTTCTTAAAATAGCCTTTACCTATTAACTAATATTCTTTTGGATAAAATTGTCCCTGATCAATGTAGTAAATTACATAAATGATCGTCATAATGGATAACAACTCTATATTTATATCTTTCAACATTTTTTTTCTCATTTTAATTTTACTTTGATTTTTATTTTTTCTTTTCTCTTTTTATTTTTAATTTTCTCAACCATTACTTTTTTTCCTTTTTCCTCTCAACTTCCTTTTTTTATTTTTATTTTATATTATTTTTATTTTTTCTTTCCTCTTTTTTTTTTGTTCTTTTTAATTTTTCTCAACCCTTACTTTTTTTTTACACCTTTCAACGTCTACTTTTATAAAAGAAAAACTTTTTTTTTATTTTTCTTTTCTTCTTTTCTTTTTAATTTTTTCTCAATCTTTATTTTTATTTAATCTTTTTTTTATCAACCTTTATTTTTTTTCTATTCATTCCTAACTTCTACATTTTCTTTGATTTTTATTTTTTTAAATATTTTTCTTCATTTTCTTCTTTTTTCGCAATTTCTATTATTTTTGTTCTTTTTTCGATTTCTTCCATTCAAGTTACATCTCCTGAGCAAGAGTTGACACTATCACATTATAAAGGCAAGACTTACGACTTTAGAACAATAAGCTACGTTTCATGGGTAAGAGTTGACACTACTACATTGTAGAGGCAAGACTTATGACGTTCAAACAACAAATTATGCCCCACGGGCAAGAGTTGACTCTACCACGTTATATTTTCATTTATGATATGTTCTACAACTATTGCCTTAGAGACAAGACTTAGCTCAAGGATTTTCAAACAACAAATTATGCCCCATGGGCAAGAGTTGACTCTACCACATTATGTTTTCATTTATGAGATGTTCTACAACTATTGCCTTAGAGGCAAGACTTGACTCAAGGACTTTCAAACTACAAATTATTCCCCACGGGCAAGAGTTAACTCTACCACGTTATATTTTCATTTATGAGATGTTCTACAACTATTGCCTTAGAGGCAAGACTTGGCTCAAGGACTTTCAAACTACAAATTATGCCCCACGGGCAAGAGTTGACTCTACCACGTTATGTTTTCATTTATGAGATATTCGATAACTATTGCCTTAGAGGCAAGACTTAGCTCAAGAACTTTCAAACTACAAATTATGCCCTATGGGCAAGAGTTGACTCTACCACATTATGTTTTCATTTATGAGATATTCTACAACTATTGTCTTCGAGGCAAGACTTGGCTCAAGGACTTTCAAACAATAAATTATGCCCCAGGAGCAAGAGTTGACTCTACCACGTTATGTTTTCATTTATGAGATGTTCTACAATTATTGCCTTAGAGGCAAGACTTAGCTCAAAGACTTTCAAACTACAAATTATGCCCCACAGGCAAGAGTTGGCTCTACCACATTATATTTTCATTTATAAGATGTTCTACAACTATTGTCTTAGAGGAAAGACGTAGCTCAAGGACTTTCAAACAAAAAATTATGCCCCACGGACAAGAGTTGACTCTACCACGTTATATTTTTATTTATGAGATGTTCTACAACTATTGCCTTAGAGACAAGACTTAGCTCAAGGACTTTCAAACAACAAATTATGCCCTAGGGGAAAGAATTGACTCTACCTCATTATTTTTCATTTATGAGATGTTCTACAACTATTGCCTTAGAGGCAAGACTTGAGTCAAGGACTTTCAAACAACAAATTATGTCCCACGGGCAAGAGTTAATTCTACCACGTTATATTTTCATTTATGAGATGTTCTACAACTATTGCCTTAGAGGCAAGACTTGGCTCAAGGACTTTCAAACTATAAATTATGCCCCACGGGCAAGAGTTAACTCTACCACGTTGTATTTTTATTTATGAGATGTTCTACAACTATTGCCTTAGAGGCAAGACTTGGCTCAAGGACTTTCAAACTACAAATTTTGCCCCACGGGCAAGAGTTGACTTTACCACGTTATGTTTTCATTTATGAGATGTTCTAAAACTATTGCCTTAGAGGCAAGACTTGATTCAAGGACTTTCAAACAACAAATTATGCCCACGGGTAAGAGTTAACTCTACCACGTTATATTTTCATTTATGAGATGTTCTACAACTATTGCCTTAGAGGCAAGACTTGACTCAAGGACTTTCAAACTACAAATTATGCCCCACGGGCAAGAGTTAACTCTACAACGTTATTTTTTTATTTATGTGATGTTCTACAACTATTGCCTTAGAGGCAAGACTTGGCTCAAGGACTTTTAAACTACAAATTATTCACCACGGGCAAAAGTTGACTTTACCATGTTATATTTTTATTTATGAGATGTTCTACAACTATTGCCTTAGAGGCAAGACTTAATTAGCTCAAGGACTTTCAAACTATAAATTATGCCCCACGGGCAAGAGTTGACTCTATCACGTTATATTTTCATTTATGAGATGTTCTACTACTATTGCCTTAGAGGCAAGACTTAGCTCAAGGAATTTCAAACTACAAATTATGTCCCACGGGCAAGAGTTGACACTATTACGTTATGTCTTTATTTATGGGATGTTCTACAACTCTTGCCTTAGAGACAAGACTTAGTTCAAGAACTTTCAAATAATAAATTATGTCCCACGGGCAAGAGTTGACAGTACTACCAGTTATGTCTTCATTTATGGGATGTTCTACAACTCTTACCTTAGAGGCAAGACTTTGTTCAAGGATTTTCAAATAATAAATTATGTCCCACGGGCAAGAGTTGATACTACCACATTATTTTTTTATTTATGAGATATTCTACATCTCTCGCCTTAGAGACACGACTTATCTCAAGAATTTTTAAAGAACTTCATAACAACAATTCATGCCCTTAAATTTGCTTTGATGTCAAAAAAAGAAAATCCTTCTGTGGATTATCCAATTTTTTATTTATTAGCGAAATATAATAGAAGTTGAGAAAACAGAAAAAAAATGATCAAACAAAATAGAGAAATAAAAAAAATATTGAGCAAAAACAGGAATTAAAAAACATAAAGATCAAGAAAAAGTGAAGAATTTAAAAAATTAAGAAAAATAAAAATGAGAGGAAAAATAAAAATAAAGTTTGAAAAAAATGAGGAAAAAAAAGAGAACTGAAAAAGAAAAAAACGATCAAACAAAATAGAGAAATAAAAAAAAAGAGTGAGAAAAAAAAAGGCAAGAAAAAATAAAGATTAAGAAAAATGCGAAGAATTAAAAAATTGAGAAAATAAAAATAAAGTTGAGAAAAATGAGGAAAAAAAGAGAACTGATAAAAATAAAAAATAAAAGAAAAAATAAAGTTTAAAGACAAATGAATTAAAAAAAAGAAAAAAGAAAGAAATAGATAATGCTTGAGAAAAAAGAAAAAAGAGAAAAAATAAAGTTTGAGACAAATGAATTAAACATGAAAATAAAATTAAAGGAAAAAAATAAAAAGTGAAAAATGTGAGGCATAATTTTCATTTATGAGATGTTCTACAACTATTGTCTTAGAGACAAAACTTAGCTCAAGGACTTTCAAACAACAAATTATGCCCCACGGGCAAGAGTTAACTCTGCCACGTTATATTTTCATTTATGAGATGTTCTACAACTATTGCCTTAGAGACAAGACTTGGCTAAAGGACTTTCAAACTACAAATTATGCCCCACGGGCAAGAGTTAATTCTACCACGTTATATTTTTATTTATGAAATGTTCTACAACTATTGCCTTAGAGGCAAGACTTGGCTCAAGGACTTTCAAACTACAAATTATGCCCCACGGGCAAGAGTTGACTTTACCACGTTATGTTTTCATTTATGAGATGTTCTACAACTATTGCCTTAGAGGCAAGACTTAATTAGCACAAGGACTTTCAAACTATAAATTATGCCCCACGGGCAAGAGTTGACTCTACCACGTTATGTTTTCATTTATGAGATATTCTACAACTATTGTCTTAGAGGCAAGACTTAGCTCAAGGACTTTCAAACTACAAATTATGTCCCACGAACAAAAGTTGACACTACTACGTTATGTCTTTATTTATGAGATGTTCTACAACTCTTGCCTTAGAGACAAGACTTAGTTCAAGAACTTTCAAATAATAAATTATGTCCCACGGGCAAGAGTTGACACTATCAGTTATGTCTTCATTTATGGGATGTTCTACAACTCTTGTCTTAGAGGCAAGACTTTGCTCAAGGACTTTCAAATAATAAAAGTTGATACTACCACATTATGTCTTTATTTATGAGATATTCTACATCTCTCTCCTTAGAGACACGACTTATCTCAAGAATTTTCAAAGAACTTCATCACAACAATTCATCCCCTTAAATTTGTTTTGCTGTCAAAAAAAGAAAATCCCTTTGTGGATTATTTAATTTTTTATTTATTAGCAAAATATAATAGAAGTTGAGAAAATAGAAAAAAGTAATCAAATAAAATAGGAAAATAAAAAAAATATTGAGAAAAAAAAGGAAAGAAAAAACATAAAGATCAAGAAAAAAGTGAAGAATTAAAAAAATTAAGAAAAATAAAAATGCGAGTAAAAATAAAAATAAAGTTTGAAAAAAATGAGGAAAAAAAGTGAACTGAAAAAGGAAAAAAGCGATAAAACAAATTAGAGAAAAAAAAAACAAGTGAGAAAAAAAAGGCAAGAAAAAAATAAAGATTAAGAAAAAAGCGAAGAATTAAAAAAATTGAGAAAATAAAAAATGAGATGAAAAAATAAAAATGAAGTTTGAGAAAAATGAGGGAAATAAAAGAGAACTGATACAAACCAAAAATAAAAGAAAAATAAAGGTTAAAGACAAATGAATTAAAAAAAGGAAAAAAAAAGAAATAGATAATGCTTGAGAAAAAAAAAGAGAAAAAAATAAAGTTTGAGACAAATGAATTAAAACATGAAAAAAAAATTAAAGGAAAAAAATAAAAAGAGAAAATAACAAAATTAAAGAAAAAAATAAAAAACTGAAAATAATAAAAAATAGTATAATAAATTAAAGGAAAAAATAAAAAAAAGTGAAAATAATAAAAAATAAAATTAGAGAGACAAATAAGTATGAAAAGTTTTAAAAATATATTTGATGTGTAGAGGTGTAAAATGGTGCTTGTATTATACTTAAAAAGTAAGGAAAGTTATTCTTTAAAGACATTTTTTATTGGGGTCAAATATCTAAAGTCACCCATATTTGGGTCTATGACATACAATTTCCTGATGGGCAAAATTCAGTAATAACATACTTAAGAGCCTAATTGTTGTTTTTATAGCAACAGTTTCATATTTACATTTTATAGCAACTTATATTTTGTATTTTTTTAAAATGTTACTATAAAAATACATATACAATAAAGTTACAGCCCTTAATTAACTGAAATTAGTTGACCTATATATGGTATAATTACCAATCCAGTAAATTTATAGATTCCTTTTCCATTTAAAACTCACAAAAAACGTGACTTCCGTTATATTTCTCTTCACGTTTGAAATTCAAATTTCAGTTTTTCCCCATTAGCAATTCCATCCAAAAACTCGTTAATCAACTGCACGTTTTCTTAGCAATTTGTTCTAATCCAACCCTGTTTTGAAAATTCAACCATTGTTGTTGCTAAATCAAATTGGACTGATTCTTCTTCGAAAATCAACAACAATTGCAAAACGATGCAGTAATTTGTTTGAACCAAATTCAATTGTTGATTCTTCTGATCAATTTGTTTGAATTCAACTGTCAATTGAAAATTCAACCATTACTACTGTTTAAGGTACATAATCATTATTGTTGTTCAATTTGATTTTTTTTTAACCATTACTGATGTGCCTATCGAGTTTCTGTTGTCGTCGTTACTTTGTATATGAAAAAATTGTAAAATAAATTCGAGTTAGAAGCATTTCAGCAGTAAAATTGAACATATAGAAATAAAAAATTGGGAATTCAACTTGGTGTTGCAAATTTCAGCTTAAAACTAGTGTGAAGTGTAAGAAAGTCAGTATTCGACTATTGTTTTGAGGATCGTTTGTTGTTATTTTGATTGTTTTAACAATTCTATAAATTCTAAAGCTTTGTTGTTTAATCGTTTATGATCGAATGCAACTGTTGAATTTGATGATATTCTATGAACACATATGAAAGTATAAATTATCTGCTCCAGATGTATTTTTGATCTGTTTAATGGTCACAATGCATATGTATTTTTTGATATGGTTAATGTTAATACTGCATATGTATTTTTGTGTTCTTGTCGGAATTTTAGACTATAACTATATATTTGAAAAAACATTTTGTACCTGTTTTACTTCCGTTTGATTCAATAATTTCTGTATTTGGTTAAAAACTTTTTCTGTGTTTGTAATTTAGTTTATACAAATATTGTTTAAATGTATTTTTTACTGGTTGATGTTGGCTGAATAACTTTGTTTGCACTTAAAGTTATAAATTGTGTGTTAAAACAAGTAACATCTGACAAATATATATATTTATTTATTTATTGGTTAAATCAATTGGAGATGGGAAGCATACCAGTCCTTGTGAAGCACTCTGGTTGATGGACATATGAAAAAAACTACGAAGAATATGTCACTGATGCTATACTGTTGAGCACATCAGCAACATTCGTTGAGCTGGACGATGTTTATTCATCTCACTTAAGTGTGAATTTAACCAGCAAACGTATTCTAGTGGAATATTAAATAAGTTCTAATGCAGGGCAGATAGAAATACATAATGATATGGGATTAAAGGTCTATATTTTGCAGAAAAAGCAGATACAAGACATGAAATGTCTTCCTTTATATGTAAGCATTTTGGAGAAAGTTGTAATGAGAAATTTCGCGAGTTCATCTATATGTGATGCTGAAAGAAAAAGTAACTGTAACAACTTGCAAACAGTAATAAATACAACAAATGAAGGAGCTTTGGTGGTTTCTGAAGATGCACAAGCATTAGATGTATTTGAGATGGATACTGTTGAGGTGATTATCTCAGATCCACATCACAAACTTGTTGAGGATGACCAGGTTTACTTGACAAATTTTTTTTTAAAGTCGGTCATGAAGGACTATTCAATTAGGGAGAAGTTTCAAATGCGAAGTAAAAGGTCTAGTAAGAAAACGTACGTACATTCTATATCACTCTAATCTTGTTTAATATTAGTTTGGATATGTATTTTGAATGAATTAAATTATGTTGGATGCAGTTACACATTATTTTGCAAATCAAGAAACTGTGAGTTTTTAATGCGTGCTTCAGGCATTGGAGAAAGTGGAATGTTTAGAATAAGAAGATTCATACCTCAACATACTTTCCCGGTAAAGGACAAGATCTATCCAAAGGTGCATGCTACTAGTATATTGATAGGTGGTATGGTTAAACAAAAATTCAAAAATCACTAACGAAAATACAGTGCGATAAAAATCAGAAATGACATGAAGGAAGATTTTGGTATGGATTTGACATACACTTTATGTTGGAGGGCCAAGGAAAGAGCGTTAGAAGAGTTGAGGGGTAAGCCATCAGCATCTTATGGGAAACTGCCATCATACTTATATGTGCTGAATACTACCTATCCAGAGTCACTTATAAGAATGAAGAAGACAGATGATAATGCGTTCTTGTATGTATTTATCGCTCTACATGCATTTATTAAAGGATTCGATCATTGTAGACTAGTCGTAGTGGTTGATGCTAGTCACCTGAGAGAAATTTATACTGAGGCATTTGTAACAACATGTACAACGGACGGAGCAGGTTAGTATCATTTAATCGTAACTACATTATATAAATGGTTGTATTTTTTCTGTATTTCTACAAATAACTTGAAAAATACATATCTCCACTTCATATATACATATTTGCATATATTTTCAAAGTTTCCTGAATGAAACATGTAAAAATGTTTATGTTTGATAGTGAGGTGCATGTAGATTTTATTATATGTAATTGATACCATTTCAGGTACATAAAATATACAGTTTTGTTTACCTGTTTTTTTAATAAATACATATGCAGTTCCTATATGTATTTATATCAGCATGCACAATTTTTTTTTTATTTATGTAGGCCATATATTTTCTTTAGCATATGGTGTGCTTGATTCTGAACATAATGAATTATGTATACAGGTCATATATTTCCTTTGGCATATGGTGTGCTTGATTCTGAAAATGATGCATCCTGGACGTGGTTCTTCGAGAATCTAAAAGAAGCGTACGGGGAAAGACAACATATGTGTGTTGTGTCTGATAGGAATCCAAACATCATAAAGGCTGTTAGTGATATGTACAAAGATGTTCCACATTATGCATGTATGTGGCATCTATGGGGAAATGTGAAAAAACTTTACAGAAAGTCACACGATGCATTGTCGGAGATCTTTTATACAATGGCCAAATCATATTCAAAGTCAGAATTCCACATGTTAATGGAAAAAGTTGAGGCAGTTGATATTAGGGTGAAGAAGTATTTGGAATTAGCGGGTTACAAAAAGTGGGCTAGGTCGTATGCAACAGTTCACCGAGGATGGACTTTGACTTCAAACATTGCAGAGTCAATAAATGGAGTGCTTGTATCAGCTAGAGAACTGCCAATTTATGACTTTCTTGAGGAAGTTCGATTACTGTTTGCAAAATGAAATTGCGCAAATAGGCAGGAGGCTTCATATACCTTCACAACACTCATTGGAAATTTTAATGACATACTCAGTGAGAACGAGGTTTTGTGTACTCGTATGCCGGTATGGCCTTTTAGATTTGTACAAATTATAATTATGAAAACATAAATATGAAAATACTTTCCACTCAGTTGTAAATTAATTAAAATATATACAACATAAACAATATGATCATTTAAAAACATAATATGTATTTTGCATATGTATTTTTTGTATTGAAAATTATTAACACTGCATAAGTATTTGGATGATCTATAAAAATGTAATCTGCATATGTATTTTTATTGCATATGTATTTTTTTTGAAAAATGCTGGTGTGATTACAACATATTATGGAATATGGAATTCATCTTTTTGTATCATTGTATTTAAATTTTTATGTTTATATCAGGTTGTACCATCTACAGAATATATGTATATGGTACACGACAAACAAAAGCACTTCATTGTTTGCATCAAGGAAAAAAAAATGCTCATGTAATGCATTTCAAATAGATGAGATATCATATGCACATGCTTGTGCGGTGTTGGAGAAATTTTTTTTTGACAAGGGGCCATACTGTTGTGATTTGTTTAAACCAAAAACTGTTTTAAAGACATATGATATTCCAATCTACCCGTTGTCACACAAAGAAGACTGGATAATACCAAAGAGCATACTTGGTGAAATAGTGTTGCCTCCAAAATTCAAACGACCTGCAAAGAAGGATAGTGGAAAATCAGGTCGGGATATGTTGGGAAAGAAGAATATCAACTCATGCAGTGACTGTGGGGCTAAGGGTCACAATAGGCGTTCTTGTAGGAAATATCAGAAATGATACATTTCTTCTTCTGTATTATTTCTTAAAACTTTATTTTTCATTTGTTATAATCATGAACTATTTCAGTTTAGTTAATACATTTATGAATCATTTGACAATTGAAGACAGTAATGTCTGATTACTGGAGCTATATATGTTTCAAAATCTGAAAATTTTTAAGCAGTAGTTCATATGTATTTTTTACATAATATATATATTTTAGGTTAAAATGTGGTAACTTTTATTGAGCCAAACAAGTATATGTTTCCTAATTGTTCAAAGGCTTAAATATATGTGACAGATTCTGCAAATATATGTTTGAAGTGCATAATGTTAGTACTGCATATGTATTTATATGCTAAAAGTACATTTGATGTATAATAAATATGTATTTTTTAGAAAAATATCATCAATGCATATGTATTTTGTAACTAAAATCAAATCTATATCTGCATAACATAGTCTATTATCTTTTATTCGAGTTCTCTTGTATAATGATTTTAAATGAACACATAGTAGGTATGTTCCAGTTGTATTTTTGTAATGTTTGATTTTAACACTGCATATGTATTTTTAGTCTAAAAATATTTGGATTATACTGCATATGTATTTTTAAAGCATAATATGAACACTACATATGTATTTCTTAACTAAATGTCACAGTAAATGATATCTACATATGTATTTCTTAACTAAATGTCACATGGTATAGCTTCATAAAACTACATGTTATATTTAACAATGTAGGAAGGTGGTGAAAAACTTTAAAGAACAACAACAACATACTAAAATACATATTAGGAATGGTCCATATGTATTTTTCCAATGCATGATTTTAACACTGCATATGTATTTTTAGGCCAAATATAATTGATTTATACTAAATATGTATTTTTATGCTAAGTAAATATGTATTTTCAAGCAGCAGTTCATATGTATTTTTTACATATTATATATATTTTAGGTTAAAATGTGGTAACTTCTATTGAGCCAAACAAGTATATGTTTCCTAATTGTTCAGAGGTTTAAATATATGTGACATATTCTGCAAATATATGTTTGAAGTGCATAATGTTAGTACTGCAAATGTATTTATATGCTAAAAATACATTTGATGTATAATACATATGTATTTTTTAGCAAAATATCATCAATGCATATGACTTTTGTAACTAAAATCAAATCTATAACTGCATAACATAGTCAAAATTATCTTTTATTCAAGTTCTCTTGTATAATGATTTTAAATGAACACATAGTAGGTATGTTCCAGTTGTATTTTTGTAATGTTTGATTTTAACACTGCATATGTATTTTTAGTCTGAAAATATTTTATTTATACTGCATATGTATTTTTAAAGCATAATATGAACACTACATATGTATTTTTTAACTAAATGTCACAGTAAAAGGTATAGCTTCATAAAACTACATGTTATATTTAACAATGTAGGAAGGTGGTGAAAAACTCTAAAGAACAACAACAACATACTAAAATACATATTAGGAATGGTCCATATGTATTTTTGCAATGCATGATTTTAACACTGTATATGTATTTTTAGGCTAAATATAATTAATTTATACTAAATATGTATTTTTATGCTAAGTAAATATGTATTTTCAAGCAGCAGTTCATATGTATTTTTTACATATTATATATATTTTAAGTTAAAATGTGGTAACTTTTATCGAGCCAAACAAGTATATGTTTCCTAATTGTTCAGAGGTTTAAATATATGTGACATATTCTGCAAATATATGTTTGAAGTGCATAATGTTAGTACTGCAAATGTATTTATATGCTAAAAATACTTTTGATGTATAATACATATGTATTTTTTAGCAAAATATCATCAATGCATATATATTTTGTAACTGAAATCAAATCTATAACTGCATAACATAGTCAAAATTATCTTTTATTTAAGTTCTCTTGTATAATGATTTTAAATGAACACATAGTAGGTATTTTTCAGTTGTATTTTAGTAATGTTTTATTTTAACACTGCATATATATTTTTAGTCTGAAAACATTTTGTTTATACTGCATATGTATTTTTAAAGCATAATATGAACACTACATATGTATTTTTTTAACTAAATGTCACAGTAAAAGGTTTAGCTCCATAAAACTACATGTTATATTTAACAATGTAGGAAGGTGGTGAAAAACTTTAAAGAACAACAACAATATACTAAAGTACATATTAGGAATGGTCCATATGTATTTTTGCAATGCATGATTTTAACACTGCCTATGTATTTTTAGACTAAATACAATTGATTTATACTAAAAATATATTTTTATGCATAGTATGAAAATTACATATGTATTTTTTACCTAAATCTCACAGTACAAGGTAGAACACCATAAATAAACAAAATAAACTTTAATTCAAATCAAAATTATCCCCATATCAAAACTGAATTAATTTCATTCAGTCTGAAAATAAGTACTATTATAACCTACAAATAAAACCAATTCAAAATATAAAAATTAGTCTGTAGAATCAAAACCTACATCCATAAACCAGTTTCAAATCTACAACCAGTTTCACAAGTAAAAAATCCATCAACCATCATACATCAAAAACTTCAGTGACACTAGTTATTCTACTTTGCCTTGCAGGCCTCAAGGATGCTTCGACATAACTAATTGCATTTGCTTTTTTTTTCCGAATCCCATAGTCCCACAAAAGTGCGGCATATCTTGTACGGAGTGCGTTGGGGTCAAACTCAGTCGAAATAACTTTGTGACCGTAAGAAAGACACTCTGCATACATAACCATAAAGATACCACAATCCCAACAAATAATTTTTTTTTTTGATGAAATAGTGAAATATATGTACAAACATATAATTTTGGTATATGTAAATTCAAAACTTACAAGCTTCCACTCGGTTGTTGAGGTAAATCATCCTCAAATAAAACATCAAACATATCTGAGGAGTCTTTGTCTTTGTATCTTGGATGATTTCGAAGATCAATTCCTTTTTTAACATAGAAATCACAACCTTGGAGACACAATGGAATAATCTTTGCTATTTTCTTGATCTCAGCAACAACAGCAACATAATGACCACTGGTTTCATATGAATCATACAAGAATATACACATCTCTGAAAATGATAAAACTGGGAGAATCCAGTGATGCTTTTTCTTTATATTGACCAGAATAAAAATGTCTTTCACTATATGACATGGCACTGCAGTATGCATACGGAACCCATTGATGTATTCGTTAAGATGGTGTTGCTGTCCTCCAGCATTAATGTTTTGATGATCCATAGAATAAACATCCATCAAAGATCTAATTACATTCATAAAGTTGCAGTCAACTGTACTGTATTTGTACGATTTGTTTGGCTCATTTTTGTACGAACTGTGCGGCCCGTACTTTGACTTCTTCCTCAAGTAGTAAAAGCAGACATCAATATGCCGCATTAGTAAATACCACAAAATTTAGAACATTCAAACAAATTATATACTAAATATTAAAGTGTATGTAAGTAAATAATACATATGCTTTTTTAATATTAATGTTGAAGATCAGTTACTTCAAGACTATGTTATGTAATAGTATATGTAACAGTATGTGATGTACTATATTATATCATATTTATATTTCTGAAGTATATATGTATTTTTAAATACATATATGTTAAACCATATGTATTTCAATCTAACCTAATATGTATTTTTAAGTAGTGTTTCAGCCGCAATGGAATAAATTTCAAAATAATATACTAACCAAGTCTGTCCATGTCTGATCTGCAAATTCCATAGTATAGAACCAATTTTTGTCTTCAACAGTCTCAACACCAAAATGCATTATTGGAATGTCTGACTTTCCCCTCTTGTAATGTTCTACTTTTCCTTTCCTAGGTATTGTAATGAGATGGTAAATCAGAAAAACATAATTGATACAAAAAAATAATCTGAATTTATTTGAAAGAACAACCTCTTGGCAGTAGCTTTTAATAGTTCGGCAGAAATCCATTTCATGAAGTTCTTGACAATCTTCGTATCTATTATTCCATCAATCGGGTGATATAAAAATGGATGTTTCTGGGAGAATATGCGTATTAGCCCTGCTGAGCTCCCTATATAATTACAGATTACAAAAATTTAATTAATACAAACGTATTTTCAAGACATATTATATTGAAAATTATATATATCTTATTGTACTTACCAGCTGCTGAACCAAATTTTTCGGTGTATGGAGATTCCTTGAATTTTGATGGTCGCCTAATCTTTAACTTTGGTCTAGGAATTTTAACTTCACGATTATCGAATGGATGAATCATGATGCTTTTTTGATCGTACACATTCAAGCTAGGTAGAAACTCATCCGGAATTGTGTTTTGTGAATCAGGCCACAATTGTTCAACCCTCTGCTCATCATTGTTTACTTCTTGTGTATTAGGAGGTGTCCTAACTTGCTCCTCTGTATCAAATTCGACCTCTGAATGAACCAGTGATGTTGAACTCAAATCAGTGATCCCTCTGTTCATCTAAAAAAAATTTAAAAAAGAATATTACTTTTTTTCTATCAAAACAAACCTAAACAAACTTAAAATATATTATAGACAGATACATACTTGAGCCTGATCTTCAATGACGGTGTCAGAAGTTTTTGCATCCAAAATTTCATGATGAGATTCTTCTTGATGGTTTGTCGATGGATGTATGATGATGCTTTGTCTTCGATAGGTATTTAGGCTCGGTAACATCTCATCAGGGATTGTGAATTGAGAATCAGACAAAATTGTTTCATCAATTTTTTCATCGCTGGTCTAAAAAAAAAATAAAGAAAAAATTTAATTGTCCTTTGGTTTATTACATCACATGAAGACAAAGTTAACATCACTATACATACTCGACAATCATGTTGAACAACCTTGTCAGAATGTAAGTAATCCAAATTTATACTTCGGAGAAGCTCATCAGGGATTAATTGTTGAGAATCAATTTCAACATTCATTTTTCAGAATGCAAATCAGTGCACCCCTTGAAAACAAGTAAAAAGGTCAAAAACTACATCAAACAAACATGTTCTTGTATCTGTTTAAATATGTGAATTCAAATGAATATATATATATAAAACATAATTATTTACCTTTGTACCAAGCAAACTTGCCTCCAATTCCTGATCAACCTCCGAACTTAATCGTTGTGGTGATTTTTTGGTACCAAGATAAATCATATTCTGGAGGTCAGGATCTTTATCTGCATGTTGTTGCTACAAATACATATACAAATTCAAATACCCTATTAATACTTGAATCAAACATAATATATATATATTTTTTTATGAAAATGAATATATATATATATATATATATATATATATATATATATACAAACACACTAAAAATATATATTGATATATAACATCAAACTGAAAAATACATATCAAAGAACATAACAAAAAAACCACTATCAGTGTTAAAAAATACATATGAATAAAACTAAAAATACATATGCAGTGTATACAACATTGTAAAAATACATATTGATATATAACATCAAACTCAAAAATACATATTCATGAACAAAACTAAAAACACACTTTGTTACAGGTTATAATGTTTATAATCAACCAAATAATATATATTGTTATGTAAGCATCCTCAAATGTATTTTGAATATAAACTATAAAAGTACTAGTAAATATGTATTTGGAACTTTAATATTTACCTTTGTACCGTCAGAAATATTATCCGAAGATTGAACAACATCAGAACTGAAATATTGTCCAGAATATTGTAATCCTCCCTCATCAACATTTGGTTTATCAGCTTCCATATCTATAGCCTGCTCCTTAAAAAGTTTTGTACAATAACATAACAAGTTATTTTACAAATATGTTGTATTTGTATAAGGAAGTCCAATAAGTATACATATTCAAACCAACTAAGTTTTTCAAAGAAAAAATTTACCTTGCTTTGAGCAAATGCTTTCTTCATCTTTTTGAATTTTTTTCTCATTAGACCACGAATTCCTTTAAACTCGCGACGAACCTGTTTTGATACAAAATCAATAAACAATTTTTTTTTCATGTAAAATAAATATTTTCAAAAAAAAAATTACCTCATCACAGAATGCATCAAAATCTTTCTTAGAAATAAAGGCTTCTTTCTCAACATGACTCTGAGGCTTTGACACGGCTACTTTCTTTATATAACTATCTGGCTTTGACTGTACCTGAGGAAAAATAACCCGAGCTGTTTGCTTTTCTTTCTTCATTTTTGAAGAAGATGCCTGTCGTGTTGGAATTGACTTGAAAACTGGTGTCTTCGTTCCAGCAGATTTTGCAGCACGAGGAGCTGGTGTTCTCGTTTGGGTATGTTGGTCAACAATATTTACTTGCTTTTTCCTTAAAGGTTTCTTCGCTGCTGGTGTTGATGAATCAACCTTCTGTTTCTTCTTTGAATGTTCGTTGATCTTTCTTGGTGGTGGATCCTAAAAATCGTCATCAGAATCAACAAAACGTTCATGTTGGATTGCATCCTTTTGTGGTATTTGCAATTTTTCCAGCTCCTTTTTCGTTGGCTCTATGTTCTTAAAGACAACCTAGAATAATAGGTAAATAATATATGTTAAAGAATCAGTTAAACAATTGTAAATGAAAATGTATATATGTATGCTGTAAAATACATATTAATACATATGTATTTAGTAGCAACAAACCTTGCCATTGTCCTTGAACATAACATTCATCAAAAACTCAAAGCGTGGACGAGGTGCAATCGTCTTCCAATTTAATAATCGGGGAATCCGATTATCAACCTTTGATGCAATCTTTGGTGGTACAGATGAACAACACTCATAAAGCCACACTTGGATTGCCAGTGGCATTCCCTGAATCAAATAAAATTGACCACCAGCTTTCAACCGGTTGGTCAAACTTCTGGCTAGATCTTCAAAAGATAAAGAACCCCATGGAAAATTCTTTTATCTTTCACTATTGACCAAATCAAAATGAAGACGGGGTATAACCACAGTTTCTACATTAGATAAAACAAATGAAAGCAGGAAATACATGATTGCAAATTTCTCAGCATCCTCATCGTTGTTCTCCCCCCATACTTTATCCGTGAATGCTAGAAATAGTTGCCTTCTCTGTATAATTTCTACCCCATTGAAATACTTATCAACCAGCCTATTTGGTACACCCTCATCAAAAGTAAAGTCATACCTATTTGACATACAATTCAATCCAGTTATGATAGCAAATTCCTTGGGAGTAAAATTAAGAAAGGTGCCATTAGCACAAATCAGAATCCCAGAAGAAAAACTACCCTTCACCTCAAGCGTCATAACGCATCTGCACAACTGTGCTTGCACTACACATTGCTGCTTTTTCATAAAATAACCAAAACTGTTATTGTTGCAAAAGTTTTTAAACCGTTCCTTGTTTAAAATTGCGCGTATGCTTTCATAAATATCTTTGTCACTGTACGAGCACATGTGTGGTGCAAATCTTGAAAGTTTTCTGACAATGAATATTTCATCCCGCATCACCTACACAAAGTAAAGCAACCACTTCTTAATCTGTAACAAAAAATTCAAGCAGACGAAAAAACATATAACATGCATATGTATTTCATATGATTAAAATGCATATGTATTGTGATCATATCAAAACTGCAACTAACAGTTAAAAAAATATATATCACATATACTAAAAATACATATAGCCAATACAGTGTTAGGGTATTTAAATTAAAATTAACATGCATATGTATTTTGACCATATAAAACCACAACCAACATTGAAAAATACAAATTAAGTATGTATTTCATATGATTAAAATGTATATGTATTGTGATCATATCAAAACTGCAACCAATAGTTAAAAATATATATCACACATACTAAAAATACATATAGCCAATA
Organism: Capsicum pubescens; assembly: GCA_030864215.1. Classification (NCBI taxonomy): domain Eukaryota; kingdom Viridiplantae; phylum Streptophyta; class Magnoliopsida; order Solanales; family Solanaceae; genus Capsicum; species Capsicum pubescens. The sequence goes on from CM061542.1 coordinate 276,889,515, forward strand.
GAGTTTTAGGGTATTTAAACTAATATTAACATGCATATGTATTTTGACCATATAAAACCACAACCAACATAGAAAAATACAAATCAAGTATGCTAAAAATACATATAACCAATATAGTTTTCATGAGTAGCTAAACTATGATACTAAAGCAGTCAAAATATATATATAACAAGCATATATATATTTATATCATATCAAAACTGCAACCAATACTTAAAAATATATATCAACTATACTAAAAATACATATAGCCAAATACTATTTATGAGTAGTTAATTCAACACCATTCAACAATATATTTTCACAATTACGCTATCATCTTCACAAATCATCTTATACTCCCTAAATTTCATCATAACAGAAAATACATATTAACTAGTTGAACACAATACTTAACAGTAAAAAGAAATACATTTACAAATAAAAAAAATACCTCTTCCTCACTTTCTTCTTCAGATTCATCAACATAAGATTTGTCAACATCGTCTTCAATTTCTGTAGATTTCCTTTTCTTTTCGTAGCTTTTTTTATTTTTTTTCTCCTTCGGAGAAGGAGTTTTCTTCAACCTTTTTTTTTCAAAATTTTGGTCATCTTCACTATGTCGTTGCGAAACTTCGACCTAATCTCCTTCGATCTCTTAAATTTGTTCAACTATAAAGGATTTGAAACAACTCTAACTAAATCTTCTTGAGTTAACCCAAGACTAAAAGATGGTGCATCAGACAGTAAATTCATATTACTTGTAACACTGATTGTAGGTGTTTTTTCTATGTGTTCATCCATTAAAACACAAAACCCTTAAACTCTGATTTTCAGATGAACTAAAGTAGAACAAAAAAAAATTAAACCGCTAACATGCAATTAATAGTTACCTGAAATCGGCGAACCAAATCCTTTCACAGATCGTGGAGGAATCGTGCAAAGGGCGGGACTAATGGTTAATGGCGAAAAAAAAGGAAGTAAAAATTTAAAAATAAGGAAAGATAATGAAGAATGAGTGAAAAGGGGGATTTTATCACAATAAAAATAAATAGGCGGCAAAAAAGTAGGAGACCACTTAAAATAATGCTATAAATGCTACATAATGTAATTATGAAAAAGTATTGCTATTTTTTGTAATTTAGTACTTAGGTATAATATGTCCTGTATTTTTTCCTTTCCTGATTCAGAATCGGCCCGTGAATTTTAGCCGGTTAGTGGGCCGGTCCGAATTCAGGCCTGCTTAAATGGGTCGGTCTGTTTCCGAGCCCAATAGTAAAATTTTTAAAAACAACCCTAAACCGGCCCACTCAACCCAACCTGGTCAAATCCACCAAAATTCGATCAAAACCGGTTAGAAATTCGGTCAAAACCGGTCAAAAATAATTTTTTTTTCTCCAATATACACTATATATTCCCCACCTATATACATTTTAAATACGTTAAACAATATATATATACACTATATATGTAGTATATACTACATTAGAGTTTAAAAAATATATACACATAATACATATACACAATTACTCGTGTAATCGTGTATACGACTATACGTTAGTTAAATATATATACTACTCTAAATAAAACATATACTACAAGATATATACTACAATATAATGATATATATAATAGTTATAATACATATACACATGTATACGTTAAATATATACATCCATAGAAGATATATACACATATATACGTACCATTCAATATATACATACTACTTTAAATAAAATATACTACATATATATACTACAATACACACACACACACACACACACTATATATATATATATAGTTATATACTAATTTATAAAACATATACACATGTATACGTTAAATATATACGTCTATAGAAGATGTATACACATATATACGTACCATTCAATATATATGTACTACTTTAAATAAAACATATACTACAATATATATATATATATATACTACAATTTATACACACACTAAATATATAGTTATATACTAATTTATAAAACATATACACATGTATATGTTAATATATACGTCTATAGAAGATATATACACATATATACGTACTACTTTCAATATATATGTACTACTTTAAATAAAACATATACTACAATATATATATACTACAATATATGCACACACTAAATATATAGTTATATACTAATTTATAAAACATATACACATATATACGTTAAATATATACGTATATGGAAGATATATACACATATATACGTACCATTCAATATATGTACTACTTTAAATAAAACATATACTACAATATATAGATACTACAATATATATATACTACAATATATACACACACTATATATATAGTTATATACTAATTTATAAAACATACACACATGTATACATTAAATATATACGTCTATAGAAGATATATACACATATATACATACCATTCAATATATATGTACTACTTTAAATAAAACATATACTACAATATATATATATACTACAATATATACACACACTAAATATATAGTTATATACTAATTTATAAAATATATACACATGTATACGTTAAATATATACGTCTATAAAAGATATATACACATATATACGTACCATTAAATATATGTACTACTTTAAATAAAACATATACTACAATATATAGATACTACAATATATACACACACTATATATATAGTTATATACTAATTTATAAAACAAATACACATGTATACGTTAAATATATACATCTATAGAAGATATATACACATATATACGTACCATTCAATATATATGTACTACTTTAAATAAAATATATACTACAATATATCTATACTACAATATATACACACACTAAATATATAGTTATATACTAATTTATAAAACATATACACATGTATACGTTAAATATATACTACTTTAGAAAATATATACACATATATACGTACCATTCAATGTATGTACTTCTTTAAATAAAACATATACTACAATATATATATATATATATATATATATATATATATATATATATATATATATATATATACTACAATACACACACACACTAAATATATAGTTATATACTAATTTATAAAACATATACACATGTATACGTTAAATATATATTAGTTTAGAAAATATATATACATATATACGTACCATTCAATGTATGTACTTCTTTAAATAAAACATATACTACAATATACACACACACACACACTAAATATATAGTTATATACTAATTTATAAAACATATACACTTGTATACATTAAATATATACTACTTTATAAAATATATACACATATATACGTACCATTCAATATATACGTACACATATAAAATATATGTACTTCTTTAAATAAAACATATGCTACTTAATATAATAAATTAATAATACTTGATAGTAAATTAGTAATATATTAAAACTAAGTATGTAATTTAAACTAAAAATTCAATTTAAATCATTAAATGAAAAAAATTACAAAGGACTAAAGAGTGAATGAATATTGAATTTTATTGATTGCAAAATGATTCAAAATTTATAATTCACATGGATGAAAAATCTACAAATTTTGAATCATTTTTTCCAACTCATTTATGTTAATATTAACGGAAACTTGCATAGGATAGTCAAAGTCAACGGGGGAAAAATCATGCATTGGACTTGATTCTGCTGAGTTCTCCCGTGAAGTCATAATTTCTTCAAGTCTATGCTCGTCGTTCGGCTCCGCTTCCATTCCTTGATTTCTTCGTTCCGCTCTAATCCAATCTCTAAGGCAAACTAGAACATTCATTGCATTGCTTCCCAATGAATGTCGGTTATCTCCAAGCTGTTGTCGTCCCTGACTAAAAGTGCTCTCTGATGCAACGGTTGACATTGGAACATTCAAGATATCTCTGGCTAATCTTGAAAGCACAGGATATTGTGTTTCATATTTCTCCACCAATCCAACGCGTTGATCTATCGTCTGCGATCCTCTATCGATGTTCGGAGATAATATTTCAGCTCTTCCCGATAAGTTGTTGTGTAAGATCCCTCCTCAACACTGTTCCAACAAGGTAAATCATAAAAGTAATCAGGAAAACCACTATGTGCGGGCCTTTTAGAAGATGATGGCTCCTCGGGAGGATGAGGAGCGACAGTAGGAGTGATATTTGTTGGTACAGCTAAATCAACTAAATCAACATAGTGGTTATATAATTTATCTATGTAAACATTCGCATCACCATAGTCGTCCACAAATCAGGTTGTTCTTGTTCTTCATCACCAGAATCATTGTTAGTATTTATCTTTAAGTTAGCATAAATAAGAGTACTAAAGTGACACATAATATTATATTTCATGCACGGATTTAGTATAGCACCAACCAAGTAAATAGGGGGAATCGAAAAAAAATATTTTTTAAATTTAGCAAACATAGCACCAACAACTTCTTTGTAACCTTTTTTATTTTTATATTCTTTGAGCAAATCAGAAATATCGGCTATATATGCCAAAATATTACAAACAGTAGTATAATAAGCACCGAAAAATTTAGCCATAGCTATATAAATTGTTTTCAAAAACTTAACAAGATCATTGTCAGAATCATGTAGCATGCAATAGGCAAAATCAACAAACGAATCACAATGTTGGTTAAAAGATAGTGTAATAAGAACTCTATATTTATAACAAGTTTTAAAAAAATCATACATAGCATTTCATCTAGTATTACATTCTTCGGGCATCAATATCGGTGCAAGTCCATTTTGTTCACATTTAAGTTTAAAGTCTCTAATTCTTTTTCTACGATTATTTTCTTGAATAAAACCAACGGCAAGCCGAGTTTTTTTTAATATAAAGCTCAAAAAACTCAAGACCATCTCTTACAATTAAATTATATATATGACAAGCACACCTAACATGACAAAATTCAGGTAACGCCAGAGATAGCTTAGATTTTAACTTTGTTATAGCAGTCTTGTTGTTAGAAACATTATCAAAAGCAATACATAAGATTTTATTTTCAATACCGTAAAATTCTGCAACTTTAGCAATCGAATCAACAATAAAATCTCCAGTATGTTTACGATCTTCATCATATAAAAAAGCAAGAATATATTTTTGCATAACAAAATTACTATCTATCCAGTGACAAGTAATGGTTAAATAATCATTTTTATATATAGCACGACCAAGATCATAAGTTAGGAACATTCTACATTGAATATTTTTTTAACAATGTTGATAAATAAAAATAATATTGTGAATGAAGTTTAAAAATATCGGTCCTACAAGTACTTCTAGGAATATCATTAAACATAGGATTATAAATTGCTTGAATATAATGAATAAAGGCATCAGAAGAAGGAAAACTAAAAGGCAAACAACCCACAACTATCATTTTTGCTATTTTTTCTCGGTCCCTCAATTTATTATACTTCTTCATTACCTGACCCGTTGCTGGGTCCATCTTAGTTTGTGTTGGCCCACCAACATCCGCACCACCTTGTGCAATTTTTAACTCTCTATCGTGATTATCTCTTATATGTCTCATTAACATACCCATACCCCCTTTCTTGCCTCTTCTTTTATGCTTATATATTTGTTGACAAATATTGCATTGCACCTCAATATCTGATATATGTTCAAAAAATTGTCATGCAATACTAGTTGTTTTACGAGCTTTTGGGGCACGGGGAGTACGGAAAGGGAGATTAATCGATTCAGATCTAACGTTAGCATTTCCTACTGCGGGTATCTCACCAATATTTTTATCATCTTTATCTAAATTAACCGCATCTACTTTATTTTCTTCTTCTATACCGTAATTTTCCTAAGCTTCTACATAATTCATATCGTGAGAACCTACACCTATTTCTTCCTCAAAAGGTTGACTAAGAGGTACCGGAGGCGGAGACACACGGGTATATCTACTACTTGAAGTATCTCTACCGCTAGTAATTTGCTTTTTACTACCACTACCACTTTCGGGAAAAAAAAAATTTAACACCTTTAGTGGCGAGGTTTCTTAATTTATCCATAATATAAATTAAACTAACAAAATTCAAAATACATAAATATAATAAATTAAATAATCAATAATTAATACACTAATTAAAAATTAAAAGTAAGAGATGGAATGACAATACCAAATTTTGGAAGTATTCGAAGGTTGCGACTTTAGAAACTTTCACTCATACTTTGTAATCGCAAAATTAAAAAATTAAAGTGAACACTTTTGGAAATATATAGAATATTTGAGAATTGAGAATTGAGAATTGAGAATTGAGAATTGAGAATTGAGAATTGAGAATTGAGAATTGAGAATTGAGAATTGAGAGAGAATGAGATTTGAGAGAATGAAAATTGTGTGGAAAATGATTTGAAAGTGTAGGGTATTTATAGGAATTTTTTTGGGTTTAAAAAAGTATTTTAATTAATTTTTTTTTTAAAAATAAAATAGGCCAATTAGCCGGTTTTGGGGCCCAAACGGTAATATAGTCGTTGGGCCCAACGGGCAAAATCAATAATTAAGAAAAAAAAAACCCGGGCCAGTTAACCGGCGGGCCTGAACTGGGTTTGGTTTGGGCCGGGTTAACCGGGCCCAAATTCAAAAATAACCCATTCCGGTACCCGGTACCCTACAGTTCGTGGGCTGACCGGGTCGGGTTAGGAAAGTGGGCTGGGCCGGGTCGAGCCAAACCGACCCGTTTGACACCCTTATATAGAACCATGCTTCCTTTTTTTTTTTCTTCCTTTTTTTTCTTTCTAAATGTAATATGCCTCTAACACTGTTTTTGGGTAAATATGTGAGGATCATTTTATAAAATTACATTTTAAAGATAATCAAGAGGAAAATTCTTACACATGGCATAAATATGGAAGTAGATTGTGTGTGTATATATATATATATATATATATATATAGAGAGAGAGAGAGAGAGAGTGAGAGAGAGAGAGAGAGAGAGAAAGAGGATAAAAAGGATAAAAAAATAGGGTCAACTACAACTTCAATTGAGTCTTTGCAATTGCATGATGTTGGAATTGTGTTCCTCCCCATCCGAGTCGTCGATCGATCACTCTGAGGCAAAACGATTCATATTAACTTAATGTTGAGCTAATACCTAAATTGATTTAGATAGAACAAGGTATGAGTACATGGGTTCAACTACAACTTCAATTGAGTCTTTGCAATTACATGATGTTGGTACTGCGTTCCTCCCGACCCGAGTCGTCGATCGATCTCTCTGAGTTGAAATAATTCATATTAACTTATTGTTAAGCTAATATCTAAATTGATTTAGCCAGAACTAGGGATGTGTACATAGGGTCAACTACAACTTCAATTGAGTCTTTGCAATTGTATGATGTTGGTATTGCGTTCCTCCCGATCCAAATCGTCAATCGATCACTCTGAGTCAAAACGATTCATATTAACTTATTGTTAAGATAATACCTAAATTGATTTAGCTAGAACTAGGGATTAGTATGTAGGGTCAACTACAACTTCAATTGAGTCTTTGCAATTGCATGATGTTGGTACTGCGTTCCTCCAGACCCGAGTCGTCGATCGATCTCTCTGAGTTAAAATGATTCATATTAACTTATTGTTAAGATAATACCTAAATTGATTTAGCCAGAACTAGGGATGGGTACATAGAGTCAACTACAACTTCAATTGAGTCTTTGCAATTGCATGATGTTGGTATTACGTTCCTCCCGATTCGAGTCGCCAATCGATCACTCTGAGTCAAAATTATTCATATTAACTTATTGTTAAACTAATACCTAAATTGATTTAGATAGAACTAGGGATGAGTACATTGGGTCAACTACAACTTCAATTGAGTCTTTGCAATTGCACGATGTTGGTATTGCGTTCCTCCTGACCCGAGTCATCGATCGATTACTCTGAGTCAAAACAATTCATATTAACTTATTGTTAAGATAATACCTAAATTAATTTAGCTAGAACTAGGGATGAGTATATAGGGTCAACTACAACTTCAATTGAGTCTTTGCAATTGCATGATGTTGGTATTGCATTCCTCTCGATTCAAGTCGTCGATCGATCATTCTGGGTTGAAAAGATTCATATTAACTTATTGTTAAGCTAATACCTAAATTGATTTATCTAGAACTAGGGATGAGTACATAGGTTCAACTACAACTTTAATTTAGTCTTTGCAATTGCATGATGTTGGTATTGCGTTCCTCCTAACTCGAGTCATCGATCGATAACTCTGAGTTGAAATGATTCATATTAACTTATTGTTAAGCTAATACCTAAATTGAATAGTGGTCCAGTTGAACTTAATACACGTTATTATGATGAGATGATTAAAAATTATCAACAACAACAAACCCAGTGTATTCCCACATAGTGAGGTCTGGGGAGGGTAAGATGTACGCAGTCCATACCTCTACCTCTAAAGAAGTAGAAAGGCTGTTTCCGATAGACCCCCAGCTCGAGACACGGAATACTAAACAAATTCATAGTAAAGCATGGAACAAGATGGCATGATTAAAAATTATATCTTATAAAATTTTAAAAAATAATTAAGATTAATTCGGACCAAATTAACAATTTCAAAACTTGTCATTCTTTTTCAAAAATACAAATCAATTCATACAAATCATCTATTTGTGGAAAAAATATTTCATCATTTCAAATCTCAAGTTATCGCTCTTTTCTTTCTCTCTCAACAATACAGACAACAACTACTCAATATGTTGCTCAATCCTTCAAAATAGATTGATTTTCTTTCCATTTTTGGCCACATAGTTGTTATTTTCGACGTTATTCTCGCTTGTATCCATCGTTTTCTATTTCTTAGTAGGTAACAGAGTTCGAGAAGAGTTCTACATTTGTTCTTTATTTTAGAAATTAGGGCTTTTTAGTTAAAGATGAAAAAGAATAATTTTCGTTGTAGTACCTTCGAGAATGAGTTTACAATTTTGAGTTTTAATGCTAAAAACTTAAAAAAAATCCGAGAAAACCCTAGTTTTTTATCGCAGTGTTGGATGGTATTTGTGGTGTTGTTGGTGGCTGCTGTTGGTGGTGTCGATATTGGTGGTTTTGGTGGTGGTGTCGGCGGTTTTGGTGTTGGTATTGGTAGTATTGGTGTTGGTGTTGGTGGTCTTGGTGCGGGTATTGGTGGCATTGGTGTTGGTGGTGTTGGTGGTGGTGGTGGTCTTGGTGGTGGTATTGGTGGTCTTGGTGGCATAGTTGGTGGTCTTAGTGGCATTATTGGTGGTCTTAGTAGAATTGATGGTGGTCAATCTGTTGCAATGGGTAGAACATCTGTTGAGAGATATTAAATAGGTCTTCAAAAATATTCTCCATCTGTTCCAACTGATAGGTTATCCGTTGAAATAGTTTTTTGTAATGTGGTGTATAATAATTTATTGAAATTTGTGGTCCAACTAATGTATTTTTTTTATTTTTTTGTTGTTTTTAATTAAAAGATGTCTCCCAAAAAAAAAACTGAAAGTGGATCAACATCTGACCACCTAACAAAAAAGGTTAGAGTACAGATGGATTAAGAGAAACTTCCTGAATAAACTCGGTCAGGGAAAAATGAAGCTGAGGAAAGTTATGAAAAAGGGAGGTGAAGAAGGATATATAGAGGTTGGTAAGGAATATAAAAGTGAGAAGAAAGAAGAAAATGAACAAGAAGAGGAAGATGTAGAAAGTGAGAAAGAGGATGTTGATCAACATGATGATAAATAAGAAAAGGAAGAAGTAGAAAGTGAAAAAGAGGATAATGATCAACATGATGATAATTCATCACCAATGTGGCGTGAATTAAGATCGAAATCCCAGCATGATACTGTCAAAACTATTAGTATTTATAGGTTTCAAATTATGATGCTGATAGATGACCCTGCATAACTAACTGGTGATCTTGTACTAAAATGTCAGTTGGGGAAACTTTTTGATGAATTTTGGAATATTATGAAGAATGAAAACATAGACGAACTTTTTAAAAGAGCTTCTTTGGACGTTTTCTTGAGCTTCCTGAGAACCACACTGCCCGTTTTCAAATGATCATGGTATATGATCTTCTCAAGCGCAGGATCAAGTACGTGGGGGATGATAAACTTTAGAAAGAGGTGGCAAAAAGATGGATAAAATCAAGATCAACTACTGTGGCGTGCCAGTTTGTTTTGGCTTGAAAGAGTTTGCCATAGTGATAGGCTTGAGATGCGATCATCCAGAAGAACCTCTCATCAAGGAAACACCCTACAAAAGGTCCAAGGCAAGAAGGATAGCTAAACCACCACCATCAAACAAAGAAAAGGCATTGTCCCAGTGACCACCCACCAAAATCAACAAGCGCAAGAAAAAAATACATGGGTTGTTGGACATTGTTGGACGTGGGTACAAAGACAATAAGTTGATAGAACATCTTAAGGATAAAATCATACCAAAGAAATACAGGGAGCAATTGTTCTTAGTTTAGTTTTCCCATTCTGTTATATTGGCAAGAGACGCCAACAAAGTCATAGAAAATGATTTATTGAAGCTTGCTGGCGATTTTGAGAAATTCAATAATTATTACTGGGGATATGACAGCTACAACTTGACTTTCAAATATTTACTGACAAAGCTATCTCTAAACACGATCACATTATACGGATTTCCTTGGGCTTTCATGGTAAATTTAATCACTATTTGTTTACTCATTCATTAATTTATATTGAATAATTATTATGAATTTTTTTTGGCTTGCTTCCTGTTTATATTTTTAGGCTTGGGCATTTGAAGTCATTTCTCACCTCCGAAAGCAAGTCAAGGATTACCCGAATGAGGTTTCTCATCTAAGGATCCTTGGGTGGTTGGCTGCAAAGAGCAACACAAGAATTAAGGAGGTTGATCTCTTTAACCCTCCTGATGATGCAGTACATCTTCTTTCAAGTAAAATAATTTGACTCAAGGAAGTATATTAAAATAGATGTGCTATCTGTTGCGACAGATGGGTCGTCTATTGCAACAGATTACCTATCTACTACAACTGATGCAATAAATGGGTAATCTGTTGTGATAGATGGTCCATATTTCACAATATATTACCCATCTGTTGTTTTGATTTTCTGAACCCGACTCAACAGATTACCCATCTACTGTAAATTATGCAACAAATGGGTAATCTGATGCAACATATTGTTAATTTGTTGTGACAGACAAATCAGTTATTGCATAAGTTGTCTGTGTTATCATGTAATCCAATTGACTGCAAATTATTAAATAATTAAAATGTATCAGTCTTTTTATAGGTTGTGCATCCATGGATCGTGCCTACTGAGTATGAGTTGGGGATGACTTTTTTTATTACTCTAGGTTTTGTTGATACTATAGCAGACCCAATACTGGAGTTAATAAAGAAGGAATTGACTAGAGCAACATCCATAAGAAGAGAAGTTAGGCAAGGTCAGCCTAATGTTGACGCTCTTCATGACCAACCTACTGCAACAGATTCGGATGCTTCTTCTAGGGTGTAGCTGATGTTGGTGGCAACCATGCTGATGTTGATGCTGCTGCCAGTCGTGATGATGAGCATGTTGATGGTCAAGAAAAAATTAATATATTTGAAATCACCCCTTACACAGATCCCTCTCACCCTTACACTGGTCCCTCCCACCCTTACAACGGTCCCTCTCACCCCTCTTCACCCCTCTTCACCCTTATGTTCTCATTGTAAATACAAAGAGTGCAAGGACAGACAAGATAAAATCTTTGAATAATTAGAGGCTATCGTTGAAGCTGTCGAGGAATTGAAATCGAAGAGGGGTGTCATACCTTCCAGGAAGGTGAGGGAGCCATACAGTCTAACAAGGGCGGTTTGGAGGAAGAAAAGATTAATTATCCAAATACTCTCCAATCTAAATAAAACAAAATTGCAACTCATCCCTCTCCAAAACTTGTTAAAGTTCATGGTCCATTGAAGAAGGTGGACATATCCGCGACAATTGGTGCCAAAGAAAAGAAGGAACTGCAAAGGACCATGAATGCCAAACAACTTGAACAACAATACACCATGTATACCTTTCGCGGTTAAGACTTCAAGAATATGAAAAATATGAGAGAGTGGTACGTGGACAAGGTAATTTTACTTTTCTTAACCTAGCCTTCTAATCTACTTCATGAAGAAGAAGTTACGCAACAGATGTGTCATCTGTTGCAACAGATGGGTGTTTTTGTACAACTGATGGTGATTCTATTGCAACAGATTATCTATTTGTTGCATAAGTTACGTTGGTTGGGTAATTTGTGAACAGATTTAGAGAACCCTTGCAATAGATGGACCATCCGTTGCATTATTTCACTATGTTTTTCTTCTTTACAATTACTAACCTATTCAAAAATTATCTTCTTATATCATAGTATGTTGATGAAATTCTCTGCCTTATAAGGGGTAGAAAATTAGTGTACCCGGATGCTTATGATGCTACCGATAGGATAATGGATCTCAACTTCTACAATAATTTCAAGGATAGGTACCATGAGCTCAGTAAGCTAGCCAATACTCTCGGTGGCTCAGGATTTGATCGGTTAGTTTCTAGGTTCCAATGGGATGAAGATATGATTAAATATGTTAGAGTGAAGAGGCTATATCCACACGTCAAGAGCGAGACCAAGGCAAAGAGAATTCTTGCAGTCATGAACGTGGACGTCAAATATTTTCTTATTGTTGAGATACTTCTCGAGGAGGGAAAGATTAAGGTTTATGACTGCAACTTACCTGTCTTCAAAGACGATAATTTTTTTATCCACATGTAGCCACTGTTGGAGTTATTCCCCAACTTGTTGAGGCAGAGTAAGCTGATGGATCATTTGCCAGCGAAAGTGTTGACGAAGAAAGCAAGAGATTTTGAAGGTCGAAACAAGAACATGGACCTTCCAAAAAATAAAACTGGTGCCGCATACGGGCCGTACACGTTTGCATATATCGAATGTTTGCTGACTAGCACAGAAATGACCGCTCTGTGCGACAACGTTGTGGTAAAAATGCAAGAGGTTTGGGCTTATAGGGTACTAACTAGATGCTTAGATCTTGTGTATAAAGAAGATGTAGATACACAAACACCATAATAACTTTTATTTCAATCCACTTCACTTTACATGTAGTGGAAATTTTTTATGTTTGATGAAAGTTGAATTTTTTATAATGCAACAGATTGTATATATGTTGTAACAGATAGTCTATCTGTTCTGACAGATTGATTATCTGTTGCAATAGGTTGGTCATCTGTTGCATTATGCAGATGTTTTTAAGTCTATCTATTGCAACAGATATACAATTAAAATAGTAGGAAGACCTGTTTGATAATTTCCAATAGATGACTTACATGTTGCAACATATGTCTAAATTTGTTAGATAATTTTCAACAGATATTTCTTTTATTGCACCAGATGAATTCTCTGTTGCAACAGATGCATTATATATTGTGATATTTGAATCTAGTATTCCATTTTAATTAATAAGCTCAAATCTAAGAATTAAATTAAATTCATAGACAATGAAAAAAATTATTATGGGTACAGATGATCTACTCAACAAATAAATCAATAATTTAACATCTGGTGCCAACAATTTCTAAGGAGAGGTTATTACTTTGATAGACTCAAGATATAAAGATCTACTTAATATGAAAAAGTTGTTATTCATTCGGTGCTATGAAATTCGTCTTTGGTCATTGTGGATCTTTAATGTCGCTTACGTTTGATTTCTGAGCTTTCTCTTTTCCGTATTTCCATAAAAGAGTAGCATATCTTTTACGGAGTAATCCAACATCAAGTCCATCATTTGGTACTTGTAATTCATCGCTCAAATACTTAGTGTAAGCGACAACAAAGAGATTGCAATCCCTTCTTGTAAAAATAAGATAATCCATATTTTTCAATTAATGTAAGCGTTGTGAAATTTATGAAATGAAAATAGATCATGATACTTACAGGCTACCAATTGGTTGTTTAGCAATTTCTTCAACATATTCTAAATCAAATGGATTACCCATTTTATCCCGGCATGCTTCAATCGTCAACCAATCAGTACAAATTTTTTGGTCCAAAAAGCCATTTATATCAAGGTAAGTAGGCAATATTTTGGCCAGCTTTTGTATCTTCGACGACTGTGCGAAACGTGTCCTTCCCAACATCGAGTCATAAACTCGGATGCGCATCTCTTTCAGAACGACGATAGCCAACACCCAATGGAATTCATCACCACAATTAATTGGGATATACACTTCGTCGACCAAATACCAAGGTAAGCCAACTAGAATGCTAAAACCTTTGATGATTTTGATTAAGCATTCCTCAATTCGGGAAACTTTTGGCTGTTATCGACGATATCTATCATAGGCACTATTGATATAAATTTTGTACAAATAATTTTCTGTCGTGTATATGTATTGTCCTTGTGTTCACAACTTGACCTTCTTTTGAAGATAGTAAAAAATGACATCGATGTGCTGCACATATTATCAAATATTTCAGATTATGTAACAATAAAATTAATACACAGATGGAATTAAATAAAGTATTAACTAATAGTAATATGTATGACATTTAAATCTCATCATTACAGCAAGTTTGGGGCTGTGAAATCAAATAGAACCAATCCTTCATTTGGGGATGTGCAACAACAAAGTCGAATATATCAAAACCAAGACCCGATTCATTCACTTTGTAGTGTTTGTTATTTTATTTTCTATATAATTAATATGTGTTAATGTCATATTTTTACAACAAGAATTGTATAAATCAATATCTTTAAAAATAATTTATGTACCTACCGACATGATGCTTTAACAACTGATAACGCTCAATCTACAGCTCTCATAAGAGTGTAAAGCGGTCGTTGTCAAATATATAACCCAACTGGGTTGGGTATCGATCCCACAGGGAATAGCCGGTCAATGAGTAAGCGAAGATTACTAGACTTTTAGTGAAAGTCTCGTAAAAGGGGGGATTGTAACGTGTAATAAAGTAACAAAGTGAAAATGGAAAATAGCAAAGTAAAAAGAAAGAATGTTTAGTAAGATGTAAACGATGAGAATTGAGAAGTTGGGGTTATGTCCACCTTATGAGTTGTACGTCTCTACTGGCTATGAGTTATGCGGAGTTCAGACATGCATGTGCTTATAGAGAATTGTATTCGATGGTAAATCCAAGCGTCTTTTGACCTGAACAAGGACTATTTCACTTTAACTCTTTCGAGCTTAAAGCGTATCTAACGGTACAAATTCTCCAAGAGGTTAATCCAGTTACGACACTAACTTTTTAATAGGGGATGGGACCCTATTACCTTGACATTATCTCTTTTCCAGACATATAACCTTTCTTTCAAACAAGTTAATGCTATACTGGCGTATTCTATGCGTTTGCAACCACAAAGAATTTAGATTAAGATGAAGAGAATAATGATATAAGCAATATACGTGTCACGAATTCACAAACTCATAGCAATAGATAGTATATCATATGGATTCCATAACCCCAACAGAGAAGTTTAGTTACCCATGAGTGCGAAGGAAATCACAATAGACATTGTGATTATACCACAATAAATATTTCGTGTAGCAAAGTGTGGTAGGCGTTAAGCGTGAATTCCTTGCAAAGTAACGTTTCTCTTGTTGTGGAAATTAAGAATTGATTAGATGAATAGAAGAAGAATAAAAAGTAGAATTAATAGAAAAGGTCTTGCGGAAGTAGAATAAGAATTGAAAAGTAGAATTAGAATTGTAATTCGAAGTATTAAAATCTCTAGCAAAATAGGGTATTTATAATACCCATGTCCTATTCCTACTAAGCTAATGAATTACTTAACCCATCCTACTAGGTTAAGGTATCATTATCCTAATCCTAATAAGTTACTGCTAGTCCCCAAAGTCTTCAGAATTTCTGTTTTTGCCTGGGACAGATTTTCCATGCGCCACTTTTGGTCCTTGGCGTCCAAGATTTGGTTTCCTCCTTTCGTGAAGCTTTCTTTGGTGTCAAGTTATCCATAAAATGCTGAATTCTGCATCATTTATACCTGAAAACTTGCTAATCATGTTCGTTAGCTCACTTACAGGAAAAAGGACTAAAAGTGCATGAATTATATAATTTGTCCTCAAAACATGGCTAAAATATGGGTAAAATATAGCACTATAGGCGTGTAAATTCGCCTATCATCAACACCCCACACTTGAAGCTTTGTTTGTCCTCGAACAAAATATCATGTCCCTCTTAACATTTACTTAGGGTTTCACAGCAACAACACAAAATATTCGTCAAGACAAGCATAACAATTATCAACAAAGAGTAGTTTTCTGATCATTAGTAGAAACAATTCAGCCTCCAACATAGACTCGTGATGGTGGTAAACTCATATTCAAAAGTCAAGGCACAAAGAATCATACACGACTACCCAAAACTCATCAACCATGTGTGTCTCACATAAGATGTTACCCATAATCACTCATAAGTATTGCATTTTTCATAACATGGGTATAAGATCATCCTTGCTCTCACTCTCACAAAGACTTCATATGTTGCAACTGATGACCATAGGCTTGACCATAGTGTAATGCTCCACTAAATATCAGAATACTAAGCTTAGGATCAAATAGGTCTTCTATAGGTTGTAATGTAGGCTAAGGGACGGGTAGGACTATTTTGGCCAGAAATAGTGACTATGTTCCTAAGCGCTTTAATACATCACATTATGCCATTAACACTTTCTTTTAATCAACCCTGCTACCTTTCTTTCATCTATCACCCCTTTTCACCTATTTTGCCATTCAAGCATAACTATCTTTTTATTTAATCATAAACACAATTTATCTTTTTGTTTTTCTATTTCTTTTTCTTTTCTCTTTCTCTTTTTTTTTTCTTTATAACACACCTCCGTGATAGCCACTCTTTTTCATAACAAATTCAAGTACCAATACACTCTAAGGCATCACTCTCACCCAATTTCCTCTTATTTTGTCACATGACTTTACAACTTAAAGCACTTAGAAATTTGGATCAAATTATGGTCTTG
Source organism: Capsicum pubescens (assembly GCA_030864215.1). Lineage (NCBI taxonomy): Eukaryota > Viridiplantae > Streptophyta > Magnoliopsida > Solanales > Solanaceae > Capsicum > Capsicum pubescens. The sequence continues at coordinate 276,906,474 of CM061542.1, forward strand.
AAAAAAATGGATTAGGCTTACATATGAGGCTGTCAAAGAAAATGGCTTAAAGGCTCAAAGGGGTTGACTAGGATAAAGTCCACGGGTAGGTAAAACAAAGGTAAACAAGTATCGGTTGCCAAAGAAATGCCTAAATCATCTCCTAAACTCACACTCTTTATTTCGCTTTACACACACACCAGGCAAGTTCTAGCATCAGTCACAAGCACAGAATATACTATCATCTCACACACACAAGGCACATGGTTAACTTTATTGGGAGCAGTATAGACTCTTGACCCAACAGATGAATGAATTAAACCACATAATTATCACACAGTGAGTCATACTTAGAGCCTAAGTGTCTCAATAGTAATGATTCTAGTACAAACTCTTGTCATAACACCATGCCGCCTATCAGAACAATTTCATGCATCAAAATAAAAAAATCTACGACTACTAACTAAATAAAACAACCAAACATAAATAACATAAATAAATACAAATGCAGATAAATAAGTATAGCATGCAAATACCAGCACCCCACACTTAGACGGGACACACTGCCCTCAGTGAAAAATAAATAAGAAGAACCTGATTAGTCGAACTCATCCTCTATGTCTGGGGTCATACCCCCTGCATCGGAATCGTCATCAGAGTCGTCGTCATCAGAGTTCTCTTCCACATCGGAGTCTGGCATTCGTCGATCATCATCGGTTGGCATGTCGTCATCAAGAGGTTCCTCAAAATATACACCTTTTCCACACATCGCCCTCGCATGCTCATTCATTGGGTAGTCATAATCCAACTGTTGGAGCTCTGCAGCAATTGAAACACGACCCCCGCTCATCATGGTAAACTTCATCATGCCATATAAATGGCGGGAGAAGCTTTCGTCACGAGCATGCCTTTCTGAAGTGGTAAGGTTGACTCCATGAGTGGTTTCAGCATCTTTAACCTTTGTGAGGTCAACCTTCTTTGTGTTGTGTGGGAGTTTGTGATCAGCCGATTCCTCTTCGATGTCTTCTTTCCTTAGTATTGCAGTCAACAGGTTGCCAAAACTGAAGTGGGACCTCTTGTGTAGCCTAGCTTTCCGCATTGTGGAACGAATAATTGCCCCGACGTTGATAGGAACATTCGTCATCAATGCGTATACCAAGCACACTCTATCTCTTGTTATCTTGGTGTACTGAGTCCCTGGAATTAGGCAAGAGTTGACTATGCGCAACCATATCCTTGCTTCCCTATTCAAAGGAGCATATGGGAAGGTGTTGTGTCGACCAGTGTCCTTGTGTCTACTCCAGCGTGCCATGGATCTTGTTCCACAGAGTGTGTGTCGAATAGCTCTATATGGAGGTCTCATGTACAGCTCCTTGAATGATGATGGATCGACTGAGGGCAAGCCAAGAAAGGAGTTGAAGAAATCCGCATTGAGTTGTAAAACTTGGCCCCGAATCTTGACCTCGCTTCCTGTGGTTTTCGGTGACCAGTTGGCATAGAATTCTCTTGTTAAATCGAGATTGCATTCTCCCATGTCTCGGAAGATGAAATCCAGATGTAATGCCATGATCTTGGCCAACATGCGCGGTTCTTTCTTTGCTAGGCTTTCCTTGTTTATCAAGTCCACATGAACATATTTTCTTTCTTTGTTGTTCCTATACCATTCCTTTGCTTCCTCCTCAAGAACCCATTTTATTCCGAACATGCGGCGTGGTAATTGCATCGAGGATGATTCTCCTTGCTCTTTTCGGCCTCTTTTCTTGCCTTTTTGTGAAGTGGCAGCCTTATCTTTGCCTTGTCTTGCTTTGGGTGCCATTGTACCTGAGACTAAAATAATGTTCATGTTAGCATCATTCCGATAGATACAATCTATAAACGAGCAGTAGGGGCACCACCCCACACTTAGTTTGTTGGTACAGACTAGTGAAGTGAAAGTGGTCGACTAGTCAGACTTCATCGACATACGTTTTAGGTGCTATATTCCAACAATAAAATCAGAGCAGTCATACTTCTTGTAATCTTGGCAATACTTTCATGTTTGATATATCATGACTACTACATAGGGATTGAATCAAGGTATAGTATCTAAATAATCACAACCTCCTATGTCGGTAGGCAACTATAATTCTTATCCCGATGAACAAGTCATTCCAACATGTAAGTATTCAAGTGACAAGATTATGCAATTTTTGTGACCATATTAATTCCGCAAAAGTATGACAGTGCATCAAAATCAAATACAAGTTGGGAACAAGTTAAGATGATTCTTACGTATACGTTCACTCACTTGGTTGTATCACAACAATTCAATCACATTCAAATCACCAATACTACTTCAAGATTTAAAAATTCATAATAGGAGTAGTAATGTATTACTTACGGAATGTAAATGAAGAACAAAGTAGTACTTACTTGATTGATGCCTTTGGATGATGTTCTTGTGAAGAAAAAGAGCAAATGGAAAATTTTTGAGAGGATTTGGAGACTATAGGCGGCGCCTAGGCTAGGTTTCCAATGTGTTTTTGGTTCAAGACTAAGTCTCATATTTATAGGAGAAGGTTGGGTCGGGTTTTGACTCATTTAAAATCGGATTTGGAGACAAGAAGTGACCATAGGCGGCGCCTTTTGCTTTGCCTATGCTTGGCATAGGCGGCGCCTTTTGCATAGCATTGTTGAGCATAGGCGGCGCCTATGCCATGGAATTCCTAGGCATAGGCGGCGCCTTTAGCATGGCATATGAGATTCAGAGACAAAAGGCTTTAGCATAGGCGGCGCCTATGCTATGGCATACTTGGGCATGGGCGGCGCCTATGCTATGGCACACTAGATTCCGAGATCTTAGGCCATAGTATAGGCTTTGCCTTGTTCGTGGCCTAGTTTTACCTAGGCCTAGCCTTGTTTGATGCCTATATTTTTATGAGCAATGCTCAATCCATAACCTTTTGCTTCCTTATTCCTAACTTACCACCTTTAACATGCAACACGTCCAAATCGAGATTTGAAACCAATCTCCTCGTTTTACACCTCTTGCACCTACATTTGCTCAAAGACAATAAAAACAATTAGAACGATGGGTTGCCTCCCATCCAGCGCCTTAGTTTTGGTCGTGGCACGACTCTTATTTTTGGATTTTTATTTATCAAAAGCAAAACACGTACTAGAACGAAAGGAAAAATGAAAAACGATAACCGATGGGTTGCCTCCCATCTAGCGCTTGATTTATTATCGCGGCACGACATAGTTACCTTGAGTACTTAGACTTCGTCGAGATAAGTGAGGGCCATATAATTTATCAAATTAAGAAGACCGATATAGGGTTTTATTCGTTGGCCATTCACTTTGAAGACAACACCATTATTGTCTTCCAACTCTACTACTCCAGACGAGTAGATTTGGTTAACTTTGTATGGACCAGACCACTTGGATTTTAACTTACCTGGGAATAACTTCAGTCTGGAATTGAAAAGAAGGACCATATCATCCTTTTGAAAGTTTCGTCGAACAATCCGCTGATCATGATACTTTTTCATCCGCTCCTTGTATAGGTCTGATCTTTCATAAGCATGGAGACGGAATTCGTCCATCTCGTTCAGTTGCTCCAATATCAGATTTATTGCATCATCCCAATTCAAATTCAATCGCTTCAACGCCCACAATGCCTTATGCTCAAGCTCAATGGGTAAGTGACAAGCCTTCCCATAAACTAGTTGGTACGGGGACATGCCAATGGGTGTTTTGAATGCAGTCCTGTACGCCCATAGTGCATCATCCAGCTTCCTAGACCAATCTTTCCTATTAGCATTCACCGTTTTAGCAAGGATTTGCTTGATCTCTCGGTTGGAAACCCCTACTTGGCCGCTAGTTTGTGGGTGATAAGGTGTGGCTACCTTATGTTGCTTGACACCATATTTTTCCAACACGGATTTGAATAGCTTATTGCAAAAGTGGGATCCTCCATCGCTTATGATAGTACGTGGTACTCCAAAGCGAGAGAAGATATTTCTCTTCAAGAATGCAACAACACGCTTTCCCTCATTGTCGGCCAACGTTATTGCTTCAACCCATTTTGAGACATAATCTACAGCAACTAGGATGTACTTCATTCCAAACGAATTTACGAATGGACCCATGAAATCAATACCCCATACGTCAAAGAGCTCTACTTCAAGGATTTTCGACATGGGCATCTCATGGTGTTTCGAAATAGCACCTTGTCGCTGACATTGGTCGCATCTTCTAACAAAGTCGTAGGCATCTCTAAATATCGAAGGCCAATAATATCCGCTTTGCAATACCTTTCTTGCTGTCCGATTACCTGTGTGATGTCCCCCAACTTGGGAAGTGTGGCATGCTTCCAATATATTAGGCACCTCTGCATGGGATATACATCGTCGGGTAACACCATCCGCGCATCGTCGAAACAAATATGGCTCATCCCAAAAGTAGTGTTTTACATCATGCATAAACTTCCTCTTTTGATGGTAAGATAAGTTTGCAGGTATCACATTACTTACCGCAAAATTTGCAAAGTCGGCATACCATGGTAACTTTTCCATTATCGTTGCTAAGATCTCCTCATCAGGGAATGCATCATCAATATCGATTTCAGGCTGCGCCATATGCTCGTTTTCGAGTCTAGATAGATGATCAGCCACTTGTTCTCGCAACCTCTTCTATCTTTAACTTCGAAATCGAATTCTTGCAGGAGCAACACCCATCAAATTAGTCTTGGTTTCGCATCCTTCCTTGTCATTAGATATCTTAGAGCTGCATGGTCTGTATGAACGATCACTTTGGTCCACAACAAATAAGCACGAAACTTCTCAAACGCGTACACAACCGCTAGGAGCTCTTGTTCTGTGACAGTGTAGTTCTTTTGGGCTTCATTTAGGACCTTGCTAGCATAGTAGATAGGATGGAATAATTTCTCCTTCCTCTGGCCAAGTACAGTGCCCACGGCTACCCCACTAGCATCACACATGACTTCGAACGGTAGAGACCAATCTAGTGAAACCATGATAGAGGCTTCAATTAGTTTTCCTTTGAGGCGTTCGAATGCCTTCAAACAATCTTCATTGAAGTCAAATTTTGCATCTTTCTCCAAGAGTTTGCACAATGGACTAGCAATTTTGGAGAAGTCTTTGATAAACCGCCGATAGAAACCTGCGTGACCGAGGAAACTACAAATTCCCTTTACGGAAATTGGTGGTGGTAGCTTCTCAATAACCTTAATTTTCGCTCGATCAACCTCAATCCCTCTTTCGGAGATTTTATGCCCCAGAACAATACCTTCTTTAACCATGAAGTGGCATTTTTCCCAATTAAGCACTGGGTTGAATTCTACACATCTTTGCAACGCCATACTTAGGTTTACCAAGCACGCTTCAAAAGACTCACCAACGACTGAAAAATCGTCCATGAATACCTCCAAAGTATCTTCAACCATATCAGAAAAAATGGACATCATACAACGTTGAAAGGTGGCTGGTGCGTTACATAGCCCGAATGGCATACGTTTGAAGGCAAACGTGCCATATGGACATGTGAACGTTGTCTTCTCTTGGTATTCGGGGGCAATACAAATCTGATTATAGCCTGAATAACCGTCTAGAAAACAAAACCATCCTTTCCCCGCTAATCGATCTAGCATTTGGTCCATAAATGGCATTGGAAAGTGATCTTTGAGTGTCCAAGAATTCAGCTTTCTGTAGTCCATGCATACTCTCCATCCGGTGACGGGTCTGAGTGGAATAAGCTCATTCTTTTCATTTGCGACCACCGTCATGCCTCCTTTCTTGGGAACACATTGTACCGGGCTTACCCATGTACTGTCGGAGATTGGATACACAACTCCTGCGTCTAACCACTTGATAATTTCTTTCTTCACCACTTCTTGCATAAGTGGATTGAGACGCCTTTGATGCTCAATGGTGGGTGTGCAATTTTCTTCAAGCTGAATCTTGTGTGTACAAATCCCAGGTGAAATACCAATAATATCAGCAATGGTCCAACCAATGGCTCTTATATACTTCCGTAGAATAGCAATGAGAGCTGCAACTTGTTGCTCACCCAAATCTGCTGCCACAATGACTGGAAGTGTGTTTCCGATTCCTAAGAATGCATACTTTAAATGACTAGGCAGCTCCTTCAATTCTAACGTGGGTGGCTCTTCAATAGATGGCTTGGCTGGTGGTGTGGGTCGATTTTTGAGATCGAGGTCCAGCTTCTTGGGAGTATGGCGATATGTCCCTAATCCTGATAGAGCACAAATAGCTTCTTCGCAATTTTCAGCATCCTTACTCTCTTCATTCATGAGCACAACCGCCACTGGGTCATCAATAATTTTCTCTTCTTCAAGTAGTTCTTTCTCATCATCAAAGTAAACATCATCCACCGAGAATACGTTCAGCTCTTTGGGTTGCTTCATTGATTTGCACACATCAAAGCAAACTACTTCGTCATTTATTCGGAATGAAAGCTCATTAGCTCTCAAATCAATAAGCACGCTTCCTGTAGCAAGGAAAGGGCGCCCCAAGATTATGGGAACTTCTGAGTCTGCTTCACAATCCAAAATAACAAAGTCTGCCGAAAAGATGAATGAAGAAACCTTTACCAATACATCACATAGAATCCCAACAGGTCGTTTTACCGACCTATCCGCCATTACGAGCCTCATATTGGTTGGAGTAGGATCACCTAACCCCAACTTTTTATAGATAGATAATGGCATCAAATTGATGCAGGATCCTAAATCACATAATGCCTTGGCAAAATTCAAAGATCCAACAGTGCAAGGAATAGTGAAAGCTCCGGGGTCAGCCTTCTTCTGAACTAGTGACCGGGTAGCGATGGCGCTGCAGTGATGAACATTATCTTTCAACTCATAGCTTGCTGCCCGCTTTTTCGTCAAAAGATCTTTTATAAATTTCGCATACCCAGGCATTTGTTCAAGTGCCTCCACCAATGGAACATTAATGGTCAGCTGCTTTAACATAGTCATGAATTTGCTGAACTTTGTATCGTTCGCCACCTTCTTCAATCTTTGAGGAAAAGGTGGTGGTGGGTATGGAATTGTTCTCTCCACGGCTTTCTTCTCCTCTTGCCTTCGTTTTTCAGCCTTTTCAGGCTGCAACATACTCGGTGTACCGTCATGGATGTCGTGGGTGGATTCTACGGCAGCTTCTCCTTTTGCCTTGTCATCAATGTCTGCTATATCGTCGACCACTTGTTTGACCTTAGATGAAGTTTCCAGAGCCTTACCACTTCGAGTAGTAATAGCCATGCATGATCCCTCATTCCTTGGATTTTGCACAGTGTCGCTAGGTAAAGTGCCAGCCTTTCTTTGATTGAGTGCTGCTAAAAGTTGGCTCAATTACTGCTCTATTTGCTTGATTGAAGTGGAATGTGAATCAACTAATTGCTTCATAGAGGACAAATCATTTATTACCTCCGTTACTCCCGCGCTAGTTGCTTCCACTCCTTTCAGTAGTTTAGCCATCATGTCTTCCATACTTCCAGAACTAGATGTGGTGGCGTCACGTCTTCCGGGGGGAACATACAAACCACTTTTGTCATTCTTGTTCTTCCAACTACCTTGGTCCTTGTTTCCATATTTATCATAATAGTTCCGACCTTGGTTTCCTTGGGTATTACCTCGGAAACCCCCCTGATTGTTTAAGTAGTTGGCTTCTTCTTCCGAATCAGATTCATCTCTTCCTTTTGACGCAATGGCTTTGACTTTTTTGGTCTTCCCTGATAATAGATGCTTTGTAAGAAGATCCATTTGTGTCTTCATGTGCGCCATATCTTGATCACGTTCTTCTTCTCTTCTCCTTTGGTCTGCAGTCATGCCTATAGATAAAGTGGGGCTTGCTACCTCAGAATCCCTGGTATACCAAGCTCTACTTTACTTCGTCATACGATCTAGCATATTGCTTGCCTGACCAAAGGTGAGATCCATAAATGATCCTCCATCCGCATTATCCACAACCGGTTTAGTTATTGAATTCAAGACTCTGTAAAGTATCTCCATTAGGTGAACATTAGTCATGTGATAGTTTGGGTACCTCATTAGCTTCGTCTTGAACCTCTCCCATGTTTCATGAAGGGCTTATGTTGGAAGCTGATGAAAGTTGCTGATTTCATCTCTCATTTGTGCTCTTTTGGATGACGGAAAGAATTTTTCTAGGAAAGCGTCTCTCAATTGCCTCCAATTTGTAATAGAATCAGGAGTCAGCCCATTCAACCATAGAGTTGCCTCCCCAGACAGAGACAATGGAAATAAGCGTAACCGAATTGCATTCTGACCAACTCCAGGATTGTCAAACGACTTGCATGTAGAAATAAAGTTGATGAGATGCATATTCGGATCATCGCCTGCTAGTCCACAAAATAATCCCTTGAGTTGCAATAACTGAATCATGGTGCTCGTGATGTTGAACTTGGCTCCGGGTGCCAATGGTGGAGGAATAATGGCTCCTGTGGCTCCGGCTCCATCAAGATCATCATCATCATCGTCGAAAGCTGGCTGCATAGCTTGGCGTCCAGGCCTAAACCTATCTTGACGATCTCTTCTGTTGGCAGGTGTTGCGATCTCAGCGGCATGCCTAGGGTTTAGTAGCTCGTCATCACCTAGATTTTCATCGTCAGGATTTGTTGCTCGCCCAGGGTTATCAATATTCTGTTGATGCACTTGAGCGGCGGCTAGCACAGCTAGTCTCGCCTGTTCCTGTTGAGCAGCCATCCTTTCAATTGCGTGTTGTGCCTCCATTCTGCGAATACGTTGTGGTTCAGGATTGATAGGTAATAACGGTTGACCAGAACTTCGGGTATGGGGCATGCACTGAATAAAAACCTGCAGTAAACAAAAACAAAAACTAAAAGTAAAAGTACGAGAATCTTTGACCAAAGGGTCTAGTAATTATTACGAACTTAATTGACACTTGTATTCCTCGGCAACGGCGCCATTTTTTGATAACGCTCAATCTACAGCTCTCATAAGAGTGTAAAGCGGTCGTTGTCAAATATATAACCCAACTGGGTTGGGTATCGATCCCACAGGGAATAGCCGGTCAATGAGTAAGCGAAGATTACTAGACTTTTAGTGAAAGTCTCGTAAAAGGGGGGATTGTAACGTGTAATAAAGTAACAAAGTGAAAACGGAAAATAGCAAAGTAAAAAGAAAGAATGTTTAGTAAGATGTAAACGATGAGAATTGAGAAGTTGGGTTATGTCCACCTTATGAGTTGTACGTCTCTATTGGCTATGAGTTATGCGGAGTTCAGACATGCATGTGCTTATAGAGAATTGTATTCGATGGTAAATCCAAGCGTCTTTCGACCTGAACAAGGACTATTTCACTTTAACTCTTTCGAGCTTAAAGCGTATCTAACGGTACAAATTCTCCAAGAGGTTAATCCAGTTATGGCACTAACTTTTTAATAGGGGATGGGACCCTATTACCTTGACATTATCTCTTTTCCAGACATATAACCTTTCTTTCGAACAAGTTAATGCTATACTGGCGTATTTTATGCGTTTGCAACCACAAAGAATTTAGATTAAGATGAAGAGAATAATGATATAAGCAATATACGTGTCACGAATTCACAAACTCATAGCAATAGATAGTATCTCATATGGATTCCATAACCCCAACAGAGAAGTTTAGTTACCCATGAGTGCGAAGGAAATCACAATAGACATTGTGATTATACCACAATAAATATTTCGTGTAGCAAAGTGTGGTAGGCGTTAAGCGTGAATTCCTTGCAAAGTAACGTTTCTCTTGTTGTGGAAATTAAGAATTGATTAGATGAATAGAACAAGAATAAAAAGTAGAATTAATAGAAAAGGTCTTGCGGAAGTAGAATAAGAATTGAAAAGTAGAATTAGAATTGTAATTCGAAGTATTAAAATCTCTAGCAAAATTGGGTATTTATAATACCCATGTCCTATTCCTACTAAGCTAATGAATTACTTAACCCATCCTACTAGGTTAAGGTATCATTATCCTAATCCTAATAAGTTACTGCTAGTCCCCAAAGTCTTCAGAATTTCTGTTTTTGCCTGGGACAGATTTTCCATGCGCCACTTTTGGTCCTTGGCGTCCAAGATTTGGTTTCCTCCTTTCGTGAAGCTTTCTTTGGTGTCAAGTTATCCATAAAATGCTGAATTCTGCATCATTTATACCTGAAAACTTGCTAATCATGTTCGTTAGCTCACTTACAGGAAAAAGGACTAAAAGTGCATGAATTATATAATTTGTCCTCAAAACATGGCTAAAATATGGGTAAAATATAGCACTATAGGTGTGTAAATTCTCCTATCAACAACCCATCGGCAATCCATTCTGAAAAGTTGTTGATCAACTTTGTTAATTTGTTTGGAGCCTCATCCGAGATGTTGAATCCTTCAAACGAGTAATTCTTCCATTCTCTCAAACTGACAAAATCCACTTATTCTTCTTCTTTGGAAGCAGTTGATGAATTATCAACTCTGATATTCTGATGTTCAACAGTAGCTTCTACTATGACATCAACCTGAAAAGCCAGAATTGTCAATGCCGATCATAGATAAGAAGGAGTTGTATGATAATTTCAAACAGATGACCCATCTGTTGAAATATATGACTCATCTGTTGAAACATATGACTCATCTGTTGGTACAAATTAAAACAATACGAACACCTGTTTGATTTACTGAAATAGAAGAACAACTGTTGTAACAGATAACACATCAGATGGAACAGGTTAGACAACTGTTGCAACAGATGAATATATCTGTTTGATAATTTACAACAGATGTATCATTTGTTGAAATAAATATGTGTCTGTTTGTTTGTTGGAACAAATGATATACATTCACTTTCTTCAGCTCATGTTGCTCTCCCGTGGCCCTTGTACATTGATCAATGGTGTAAGACAAAGATAGAGGAGTTGCAATTTTGCCTTTTTTGATACTTGATGATGCCTTAGAAATTTCTTTCCTTTTCCTTAATCTCTAGTGGAGTGTATGGATATGAAATCCTCTTTGATGGAATGACACCCCTCTTAGATGTCAATTCCTTTACAGAAGCAGTTAATGCATTATATTAATCACTCCATCATGTTTTCCTTGCAGTATTGACATTTGCATGCAGAATATTCGCTAGAAGGGGAAAAATTTGTGCAACCAGTATGATTATAATCATAATGATTTGTTGTTTCAAAAACTGTAAGAGGAGCATCATTAGCCCCAACAGCAGCACCACTACCACTACCATCATTAACAACAACAAGTCCACCCTCCAAAATTATTTTTCTTGTGATGGTTGTTGCTCCAAATAATTCTTTTTTTTATTCTATCAATGACCTTAGGATCCAATAAAGTTTGCACATACAGTAAAGTAAGAAAAATGGCATATTCAACTCTCGATTGGTCGGAACAAGCCATGGATGGACAATCTAAAATAAATCAGCACATTTATTAGAATGACGATGAAATTATTTTAAGAAATCATTAATTAAAATAGTAACTTAATTAGAATTAGACTTACTGCTTTCTCCGAGGAGTTGAAGAGATCAAGAAATTTTGTATTTTTATCAGTATTGACTGACAACCATCTCAGGATTCTTGGACAGGAAATCTCTTCCTGGTAGTTCACTTGTTATTGCAAATAAGGAATGACTTCAAGTGCCCAAGCCTATGAAATAACGCCAATAATCAAAAGTATTATTAAATAAAAAAATAAATTATATCATAGTAAAAGAAATATTTACCACGAAAGGCCATGGAAAGCCATATAAGTTGACTGTCTTTGACGTTAACGGAGTCAACAAATAGTTGACAGTTATTTTGAAGCTTTCATAACCCCAAGGATAGCTGTTAAATGCCTCAAGATCCTCAGAGAGCTTTATTAAACCAAGTGGTATGTTGTTGTCAATGTCTCTCGCCCAAAAAATATTATGTACAAACCAAGCCAAACACAATGATTGCTTCCTCTTCTTTGAAAGTCTTTTACCTTTCAACGCTTCTATCAAATTTTTATTTTTGAAGCTTGGACCAACAAGGGACACCAAGTCTTCACGATCACTCGACTTGCATTTGCCTTTTTGGAGTGTGCGGGATGCTTTTTTTGAGTTAGAATTGGTATAACTTGAGAAGGAGAAGGAGGATAACATTTTAATCCAGTAACTATGAAAAACTTCTTCCAACCAAATCAAACAGATATGCCACAGTAATTTATCCACATCTCATTCATATTATCTTTGTTTTCATACATAAACCTACACTTGAGAAGATCATATGCCATTTTCATTTGGAAACGAGCATTGTTGTCCTCTGGCAAATCCAGATATTGCCCAAAACAGTTGTCCCTAAAATAAGTATCCAATTTTGTTCTTAAAGTATTTTTCTGAAGGCGTCGAAAGATTTTTCTATGGCTGACTTAACAACGAAATCACCCGTTAAATCTGTGGCACTATCGCACCGCATTCTCACAAGATAACGATCAGTGCTGAAGGTTTTGACCAACTTCGGTGGAAGGGCTATTAATATTTGGATATTCTTTTTTTAAATATTCCCCCTCCCCATGTTCATCACCTTCTGCTCCTGATTGAGATAACACTTGTAAAGCAAGCTCATATAGTGGTGGATGTAGCTTAGCTGCTTCACTTGTTTTTTACTTGGACTTGATTGGATTTTTTTTTCTTTTGGGAGCCATATTATATAAAATTAATAGGAACATAAAATAGATTATAATTAATTAATGCATCGTTAAAAAAGGATAACAGTAAATCTAACATGCACAACAGTAAAATAACAGTTCCAACAGATAACACATTTGTTGCACTAGGTATTTTATCTGTTGCAACATATAACTAAACTATTTCAACGGATGAGTAATTTGTTGCAACAATAAAAATAGATCACTCATCTGTTGAAACAGATGACTGGTTTGTGCAACGGATCACACATCTATTGTAATATATGAGTGATCTGTTGGAACTGTTATCAACGCTCAATATTGTTTAGATTTCTTTCAACAGAAGGGTCGGCTATCGCAACAGATGAATGATCGGTTGAAAAAATCAAGTCTTGGACATGTCCTGTTGGAATAGTTGATGGGATTTTATACCACAGAAAGTTCCTCTGTTGCATTAGATTTTTAATCTGATGGTAAATCTGTTGCATTAGATGGTTCCTCTGTTGCATCATATTTTTAATCCGATGATAAATTTGTTGCATCAGATGGTTAATCTTTCGCATCAGACACCAGATAGTAAATCTATTGCATCAGATGTGTTAAATTGTTGTATCAGATGGTGAATCTTTCGCATCAGACATTAGATAGTAAATCTGTTGCATTAGATGTATAATCTGTTGCATCAGAAGGTTAATATGTTGCAGAAAAAAATAGTAGCATGATTTTGTTCAATAGAACAACAACAATATCACCATTTTTACCAAGAATAAGAACAATACAACCCAACAACGGGTGCAACATGAGCAACAAAAATCAAACTTCAAAGAACGCAACAAACAACAAAAAATTATATTTCACTCCGAAAAGAGAAGAGAAGAAATATCAAAAATCAGATCGAATTTCAAATTAAAGCAACAAATATTGAAATTACTAACCAATACTAGAAGAGAAGTTGGCTCAAGTTCCTTTTTTTCTTAATAACTAAAAAGCCCTAATTTTTTAATTGTGAAAGAAGGAAAGGGACAATGAAGAACTCAAAACTATTGTCGCCAGAGAGCAATGCTGAGACGTCGATTGACGGTTGAAAGTCCAAAAAGAACTCAAAGCCCAACTATTTATCGCGGGGAGGTTGAAGTCGTTGGGGATTGAAGGGATTAATTTGCAGAACTGTTGGTTGGGAGAAGCTTGAGAGAAACAATAGAGATAGAGAGAGGGCAGAGAGAAGAGGGAGGAGAGAGATGATTGATTTGGAGAGAAGAGGGGTGTGGGTTGATTTGTATTTTTGAAAAGATTAGAAAGTTTACAAAATATTAATTAACTTAATCAAGTTTCCTAATTATGTTTGACCCTTTAAGTTGGTCAATTTCACCAATATTTCATTCAAGACTTAAATGACACTATTCCTTCAATTTTCTCAACTAACTTTGTATTTTATATGAGTCATTTGACTTTTTTTCTTTCTAAATGTTATACATTACCTTTGGTACAATTTTGTTTTGGTGAATAGGTGAAATTCTGTTTGAAAATTATATTTTCAAGATATTGAAAGAAAATTCGTATATAGTCACAAAAATGGGAGTAGATTGCATAGAAAGCAGATAAAAAAGATAGTCTATAGACTCAAAATGATTAATTTAGTAAAAGCTTATTTGATACTCTACGTGAAAGCAATCAATTTAGTGAAAACTAATTTCGTATTCTACATGTGTCATTTTCTTTCCGTGGAGAAGATAATGAATGGTAAGACTTTAAAATCAATTGCAAGCAACTATTAATTTTTTTAGTATCTCTGTATAATAGACCTTCCAGCAAAAGAGCAGCAACTATTAAATTTTTGTAGTATCTCTATATAATAGACCTTCCAAAAAAGGGCTTGACCATTACCATCAAGGTTCGTTCGTATTGACCAAGAGCCATGAGCCAGAAGCAGTAGTTTCAGGACTTGATCCAACTACAACTTTATGATATTCGGCAGTGACATGTTTGGCGGGTATAATAAGGATAATATGCTAGACATATGCTTTCATAAGGTGGCCAAGGGTTGGAATCTCTCACCCAAGCAACAAAGAAGTGGAAGCAATAGTTAAGGTTTTTGTCCTTATTTGCTTATCAAATTTGAGTATAAATTAATAATTGAAGGAAAATAATAGTTAAATCATAATTACTTGTACTTTTTCCTAAAAGAAAAATATAAAATTATTTCATATTTGACTATCTTCTCTCTTGGAGAAAAGATTTTGGACCTCTCTAGATAGAAGACACCTCTTCTCAATACCATAACACAATAGTGTGTATCCACAATGTAGTCGTTTACAGAGTTTTGTTTAGGGGAGGTTTTCTCCTGATAGATTTTATATTTTTCAATTAGTTTTTAATATGTAGGTCAATTGGTCAAACCATTTCAATAATATTATATTTGTAATATAGTTTTAGCCGTCATCTGATTTATCACCCCAGTTGTATGCAACTAATTAGCTTCTGCATGACACACTCTCAATTTCGAACCAACAAGTGATATTAGAGTCAATGATCCTATGAGTCCTACGATTCAAAGGTCCAATAATTTGATGATATTTGTATTTTATTTAAATTATGAGCTGATAAATATTGTAGTTGGACCATTCACACAAAACACTCCAATGCGGTTGCTAGGACATTGTTACATGCTTCATCTGTTTCAATTGATAAGACATAACATTAGTTGCACAAGTTACGGAGTTAGAATTTACTCTAAGAGATTTAATATATAAGAAAGTAAGTACACAAAGAAGAGAAAGTGAGTTCATTATCTATTATATATACATTAAAATAATTTTAATTATATATAAACAATGTAATTTTTCATCGAATGGAGTTCGAATGAACTCTCAATCCTACTAGCTCCGCCCTGAAGTTGGACACGAAAATTAAAAAATAATTTCTGTAAGAATTTTGTAATCTTAAATTATCCAAAATTATTATTATGAATAAAATAAAAACTTAAATTAAATTGTATTCAACTTTAGAACATTAGCAATTTATATGCAGTTGGCTTTTGGATACTCTATACACAAATGTGACCTTTGTTACAAGCGTTGGAGACAGGCAACCTGCCCACTTGTCAGCATTTGTTCTCAATGTGAGAGCATTATTGAAGTGATAAATTGGGCCCTAATTCGCGAAACCATCTTCTATCTTTGACCCTTCCCTAACTTGTGAGTGATGACAAGTTTATGATTTTAAAGTTTATGAATTTTTGAATTTGCATAAATATCTTGGTGAGGAGGTGTTGAAATTAGTTGCTAATTCTAGCTGATTAGTTAGCTAGTTGATCAGTTGGCAAATCAGTTAGTTAGAGATTTAGTTAGCTACAGAGACTGTTTCATTAATTCACTGTTATATTGGATGTTAGTTAGGTGTGTGAGCTGGCAACTAGTGAGCTGACAACTAATGATTGAGTCGGTTTAAGAAGATTCTAGAAAGAGTGATCAAGTCTATATATACATGTATAAGCACAGTTGAATTGGATTGTAACTACCAATACACCCAATACACAATTCATTTCTCTACGAGGTATGTGGGAACTTCCATTTTTGAGTTTTAGAGTCTTTAGATTTGATCATTTTGACATGGTATCAGAGCACGCGACCATGGAAAAGATCAGTAGAATTTAGATCTCTGATGTATTGGGGAATAGATTTCTGTTGGAGCTAGGTTTTTTGCTTCGAGTGATTTATTTTTTCTTAGTTGAAACTGACGCAGAGAAGCCACAAATGGCATCAAAAATTGATCCCAGTGATCCTTTGTTTATAGGAACATCAGATATATCTGGTGCTATCTTAATTCCAATCAAGCTAGTTGGATCGGAGAACTATAGTGTTTGGAGTCGATCGATGAGGATTGCCCTTTTGGGAAAAGGAAGTTTAGCTTTGTGACTGAAGTTTGCATTAAGGAGATATACAAGGATGAATTACATGAACAATGGAAAACTTATAATGCAATAGTCCTATCATGGTTGATGAGCTCAGTAAGTACAGAATTGTTGAATGGAATTATTTATGCAACAAATGCTCGGAAAGTATGGGAAGACCTAAAGGAGAGATTTGATAAGGTGAATCGCATGAGATTGTACCAGTTACACATGAAGATCAACACATTGTCTCACGAAACTGATTTAGTTCTTACCTATTATACCAAGCTAAAGAGCTTATGGAATGAGCATGAAACAATGATTTTGGCTCCATCATGTGACTGTCCAAGGTCTAAAGATTATGCAAATCATTTATCTCAGTTGATGATACAATTCCTAGGGGGTTTAAATGACTCATATGATTAGTAATACCCATTTTACTTCTAAACAACCTTTTCAAACGATCATATTTGAGAGATAAAGGAAATGATTGAACCACTATAGGATGCCGATTATATCGCACCGAATCTCCATCATGCAAAACTTCACCACCCCAATGTAAATTTACTCTTACCTTATCTATTTTAAAGTAAGGAATGAATAAGGTTCAAAAAAATTTTGAGTTATGAAGTTTAGCAATTTTTTTTGAGTTGATGCAAGAAATAAACCTCTACTCACACTCTTTATATAGCAGCGAGAATTTTGAAGTTGTTACAAGGTAAACATGGGATCCGACCTTACAAGGTTAACGACTCAATTTACCTTGTAATACCTTACACTTTGCCAAACCTTACATATAGATAATAGATAAGGTAAACTCACCATTTTACCTTATAAGGTAAACATACCATTTTAACTTACACTTTAACATTTGGACTAAGATCAACTTTTTCAGTGAAATAGATAAGGTAAATTCACCATTTTACCCTATAAGGTAAACTCACCATTTTACCTTACACTTTAACATTTGGACTAACACCGTTAATTTTTTAATGGATAAGGTAAACACATATGTTTACCTTGTTCGTTTTGAAATTTTTCAGTTTTGATGTGCCCTTTTGAAATTTTAACTAAAAAAAACTTGCGTTTTAGGATCTGGACTCTTCACTCAGGGGATAGAAATTCATCAAGAATCCAAGATCCAGGGAACCACTATGGCAATAATACAAAATATGGAACTTCAGGTTAATTTCTGAAAATATATTTTATATTTTCCTCCTTCACTTATATAATTTAACAACAATATATATGTTGTTTATTATGTTTCCAAATAATATTCTTTGTCAGGGTTGTTCTTTTTTATGCTATGATGATTATTTATGAATTGTATATATGTTGTGTAACATCAGCATCCTGCCCTATGGTAAGACCCATGAAGAGTTTGGATGACCGAGTGGGAGTGTTACGATCGAACATGACGCTTGTTTGGTGGGTTTAGTTAAAAAATAAAATTTCACCCTTGTATCAACTATAATTCTTGACAAGATGATAAGTGTTTGATCCTAACGATATATGTTTAATTTGTAGATAATGAATCTAAAAGAATTCAAAAAGAAAAAGAAGAAGCTCCATGTAATTTGAGTTCATCCATTTACTATGGTGGCCAAGATGTTTATGTCACGCCCCAAAATCTCATCGGGCCGGACTGGCACCCGAAGCCGAGAAGGCCCGGGAGAACCCGTTCAAATACCGTACTTTCACTTACATGTCACAAAAAAAATTTGGACAACACTTCGTTGCATATAGAAGGATCTAATTACCTGTATCAGCACAACACACACAAATATATATATATATAATACTTGGCCGTCGGGGCCACCACATATACAGATATAACATCACTATATAAACTTCCATGACTTTACCCTTCCTTATGTCTACAAAGCCTCTAGGATATACATGACATAACTAGGGTCGGGACAAACCCCCGCCCACACATGACTCCTGTACAATAACAAAACATAAGGAACCGACTCGGAAAGCTCCGAAGCAAACTGGAGCTCACCAACAATAGTTGTATGGCCTGGTTCCTACTTGTGCGGTGTATGAGCTGAGGTACCTGTGCCTGCAGCATGAAATGCAGGTCCCCGTGGGGGACGTCAGTACGAAATATGTACTGAGTATGTAAAGCTGTAGATAATCACATATGATATAGGAGCTCAATAGAAATCAGAAACAAGTGAATAAATCGTAATAGGAGTGGACCACACTTACTAGAACTTGTGACAACCTGTACATTGTATTTATTCAATCACTTTACCTTCGTTCTTATCGTCTTTGTAATCATTACTGTACTGTACTGTGACCATTAGGCTGCCTCCAGTACATATCAACTGGGATCGACCCATGCTAGGCTTATGCTCCTGGGATACCACCCATAAACACATAAATAGGGATCGACCCATGCTAGGCTTATGCCCCTGGGATACCACCCGATAAGAGAGAACTTCCATCACTTAGTTCAATTAATCTTTGAGATTGTTATTTCGGTCGCCACCACATTTTTGATACTTTGAAACAATGATACATCAATAGGAACCAAGTAATAGACCTTCTATACAATAACGATGTAATAAAGACTCATTGGTACATCAACAATGTATTTCAGAATCATCAATATCACAACAATGAAATAGGAGCCTTTTGGTATATCAATGAAACATTTTGACACTTTATAGGATGGAAACAACTTCGTTGGTAACGTAGAACAATACATGTTTTTGGACAACCTCGGAATCTTACTTGATGGAACATTGGTGTTTTCATGCCAAAGAACATTGTTAGAGTATGCTTTACATACCTCGTCGTAGATTCGGATACCAATTCAACACAACCTCCCGCCTTTACAAATCACTTATCTACAATGAAATGTTTGGCATCTAGTATTAGCAACCCAACACCACAATTCTCTTCCATAATTCCATACAACCAATATTTGCATAGCATTCCAAAAACCAACTTGAACAATAGGTTTATGTGTATATATATATATAATCATCATTTCAATACCACATCATCAATACCACATCATCACGCCAAATTCCTTCACAATTCAACATAATCCAACATAATTTCCCAATCATCTATCAACAACAATCAAATAACATACTTCTTATGCTCACATGCATATATATATATATAAATACATATCCATATAAATAACACCAACATAATTTACATCCTTACCATAAAATGGCCCTTTTGATTTCGAAGTCCTGTTGGCACTAATAAGGGGTGCTTCTCGAAGCCCTCGAGGCGGTGAACACAACTACGGAATCAATTTGGATTTTCTTCGGTTGAATCACAAGATAATTGGAGTTGAAATTAGGCTAGGGTTTCTTATTTTCAATAATTTGATGATAATTGATGGATATGAGACTAATTATATGTATATAATGACCAATTTTCTTCCATGAGGTGATGGAAAATGACCATGTTGCCCTTAAAAATTTAAGTAAATCCGAATCTGTCCATGGTGGACTGTTTTGTCAGGCTAAAGTAAATCGGCCATAACTCTTTTCTCCGATATCGGATTTGGGTGAAATTGGTATCGTTGGAAAGATAATTCAAAGGGCTTTCATTTCATATAAAGTAGGCCACCCAGTTAGTCCTTTACAAGGAGTTATGATCATTTGAAGTTGACCCTAAAAAGCTATTTTGAGAGGCTGAAGTAAAACGAGTATAACTCCTTACTCAGATGTTGGATTTGGATGAAACCAATTGCATTGGAAAGAAGACTCAAAGATATTTCTTTTGATAGGTTGTAGATCTCCCAGTTCATTATATTAAGGGAGTTATGATCGTTCAAAGTCGACCCAAAAAACTGGCAGGCCTCAGTAGTTTGTGTGCAGGAAATTTTCCTGCACATTTACTGTTCACAACATCCCGGCCACCGTTTTATAGTTTCGAACGTGCTCGATTATATCCGAAACTTATCCCTTTTTGGAAATATTTATATTGTTGGAAAGCTTATTCAATAACCTTCGTATGGAACCATCGACGGGCAAATTCCGGTATAAATAAAGTCGATTCCTATACACATATAATCAAACTATATACTTGAAACCATCTCAAAATAATCAATACTCATACTTAAACTCATATATACCTAACTTAGGATCAATACATATACTCCAACACATATAACAATGGCTAATGCACGTAATTAAGTACGGGGTGTTTCATCCTTCCCCCCTTAAGGACATTCGTCCTCGAATGTGAATGTAGTTATTTAGCCGAAACAAGTTCGAATTCATAATTGATATTCACGTCATCATATAGATATTATGCATATGTAAAAACTTACTTGTTAGCGTCCCAGTTCCACTCCTTGCACTTCTTTTTCACCTTTGAACAAATAAGGGTATTTCGATTTCATTGCTTCCTCAGTTTCCCATGTAATCTCTTCCCTTTGTTGATTTCTCCAAAGTACTTTCACCGATGCTACTTCTTTATTTCTCATCTTCTTAACTTGACGATCTAATATAGAAATAGGCATCTCCTCATAGGTAAGATTTTCCGTTACTTGCACATCTTCAGTGGAAGTAATAAGGGACGGATCTCCGATGCACTTTCGAAGCATCGATACATGAAATACTGGATGCACTGATGAGAGTTCCTGGGGTAGCTCTAATTCATAAGCAACTTGCCCACATCTTCGAATAATCTTATCTGGGCCTATACATCGTGGACTCAACTTTCCTTTCTTGCCAAATCTCATCACCCCTTTCATTGGCGATACCTTCAAAAATACCCAATCGCCTAACGAAAATTCTAGCCCTCTTCTTCTACTATCCGCATATGACTTGTGTCGACTTTGGGCTATTTTCAACCATTGCTGAATCACCTTGACTTTTTCTATGGCTTGATACACAAGATCCGGTCCGAACATAAGAGTTTCACCCGCTTCGAACCATCCTATTGGTGATCTACACTTCCTCCCATATAAAGCTTCATATGGTGCCATTTTGATACTTGAATGATAGATATTATTGTAGGCAAACTCAATAAGAGGTAAATGATCATCCCAGCTGCCTTTAAAATCTATAAAACATGCTCGTAGCATATCTTCAAGTGTTTGAATGGTGCGCTCTTCTTGTCCATCCGTCTGAGGGTGAAAAGTTGTACTCAGATTCACTTGTGTTCCCAAACTCCGTTGGAAAGACTTCCAAAAGTTTGAGGTAAATTGAGTTCCCCGATCCGATATAATAGAAGTTGGCACTCCATGTAATCGGACTATTTCTTTAACATACAGCTTCGAATATTCTTCAACTGTGTAAGTGGTCTTAACGGGTAAGAAATGTCCGGATTTAGTAAGCCTATCCACAATCACCCATATAGAATCAAATTTTCGATCTGTACGAGGCAAACCTGTAACAAAATCCATGTTGATATGTCCCACTTCCAAATTAGAAGATCTATGCATTGCATATAGCCTCTGGGCTTTTGATGTTCCACTTTAACTCGTTGGCAATTTGGACATTCAGCTACAAATTCTGCGATGTTCCTTTTCATGTCATTCCACCAATACATATATTTCAAATCTTGATACATTTTGGTTGATCCTAGATGAATGGAATACCTTGAAAAATGTGCCTCTGTCATAATCTTCTTTCTTAGCCCGTCTACATCCGGCATACACAATCGGTTTTGGCACTGAAGTACTCCTTCTCGCGTAAGCTCAAATGCCTTGGTCGCACCACTCCGAACGTTCTCCTTAAGTTGTAATAAAATAGGATCTGCATCTTGCTTCTCTTTCACCTCAGCTACTAATGAGGATTCCGCGGCATTATGCACAATAAGCTCCTCGTCCGGAGTTTCGAGAAGACGAACTCCTAGACTAGCTAATTGATGAAGAACTTTAATCATCCCTTGCCTTTCTATAGGTGCCATCATAGCCTTACGACTCAACGCATCAGCTACTATATTCGCTTTCCCTGGGTGATACAAAATATCAACATCATCATCTTTTAATAGTTTCATCCACCTTCGCTGCCTCAGATTTAGATCCTTCTGACTGAAAATATATTGTAAGCTCTTGTGATCAGTATATATATCAACATGAACCCCATATAAATAGTGGCGCCATATTTTTAAAGCAAAGATAACCGCTGCCAGCTCAAGATCATGTGTGGGGTAATTTTTCTCATGTGGCCTCAATTGCCTTGAGGCATATGCTATCACCTTACCATGCTGCATTAATACATATCCTAAACCAATTCTCGAAGCATCACAATACACTGTATACCCTTCTGTACCTTCTGGAAGTACCAACACAGGTGTAGAAGTCAACTTATTCTTCAATTCTTGGAAACTCTCCTCACACACATCATTCCATTGGAACTTGGATGCTTTATGCGTTAGCTTGGTTAAGGGTGCTGAAATGGAAGAAAAGTCTTTAACAAACCTTCTATAATAACCGGCCAACCCGAGAAAACTACGAATCTCCGTAGGCGTTGTGGGCCTTGGCCAGTTCTTCACAGCTTCTATCTTTTGAGCATCAACCTTTATCCCTTCACTAGATACAATATGACCCAAAAATGCCACCGACTTTAACCAAAACTCACATTTAGAGAACTTTGCATAAAGCTTACAATCACGAAGAGTCTGCAATGCCTGTCGTAAGTGATCGGCATGGTCCTCTTCTAATCTAGAATAAACTAGAATATCATCTATAAAAACTATCACAAATACATCCAGGAATGGCTTAAACACCCTATTCATCAAATCCATAAAATTTGCAGGTGCATTTGTTAGCCCAAATGACATAACTAGAAACTCATAATGACCATACCGTGTTCGGAAAGCTGTCTTGGGTATATCCTTCTCTTTGACCCTCACTTGGTGGTAACCTGACCTCAAATCAATCTTAGAAAAGCACTTGGCGCCCTGTAACTGATCAAATAAATCATCAATTCTTGGGAGAGGATATTTATTCTTAATAGTCACCTTATTCAATTGCCGATAATCAATACACATCCTCAGCGAGCCATCCTTTTTGCGTACAAATAACACTGGTGCTTCCCAAGGGGAAATACTAAGCCTAATGAACCCCTTTTCTAGCAAATCTTTCAATTGCTCTTTCAATTCTCGTAATTCTGCTGGGGCCATTTTATACGGAGGAATGGAGATTGGTTGAGTGCCTGGTATTACATCAATACCAAACTCTACTTCTCGTTCAGGAGGCAAACCTGGAAGATCTTCAGGAAATACATCAGAAAATTCATTTACCATCGGAACAGCGTGAAGAGTTGGTGGCTCCGCTTCTGTATCCCTTACTCTAACTAAATGATATATATATCCCTTGGAAATCATTCTTCTCTCCTTAAAATAAGAAATAAATCTACCTCTTGGCGCGCTAATTTCACCTTTCCATTCAAGGACTGATTCATTTGGAAAATAGAAATATACTTTTTTCGTGCAGCAATCAATTGTGGCATAACAAGATGCCAACCAGTCCATACCCATTATAATATCAAAATCTACCATTTCTAACTCCACAATATCATCCATCGTATCACGATCACAAACAGTTACTATGCAGTTTCGATAAACCCTTCTAGCTATAATAGATTCCCCGACCGGTGTGGACACTTTAAATGGCTTAACTAACAGTTCGGGTATTCTTTCAAACTTTCCAGCAACCAATGGAGTAACATAAGATAATGTAGAACCGGGATCAATTAAGGCATATAAATCGAATGAAAATATAGACAGCGTACTCGTAACCACATCTGGGGAAGCCTCTAAATTCTGTCGATCCGCTAGAGCATACATACGATTTTGAGCCCCGCTAGAACTCGTGGCTCCTCTATCACCTCTAACATGACCCATTGGCTGTGCACCCCTTCCTGAATAAGGCATCGATGATGATGATGCAACAAATGACCCCGTAGGTCGTGCCATACCCCCTATGTCCTTTCGTGGGCATTCCCTCATCATATGCCCTGACATACCGCACCAAAAGCAAACATTGGTCCCCAGCCGACATGCGCCCAAATGATACCTTCCACATTTATTGCATGGCTCTCAAGGAGGTCTCGATTGGCTCATATTCCCTTGCCCTTGGTAACCCACTGATCGCGAACTATGACCCTCACTTCTTTGCCCAAATTGACTGCCTCTGAACCCCTGATGCTGTGGTGGATCACTAGCTGTAGAATAAGAAAATAATGGCCTAGGTGGTCTAGAAGAAAATTGAGGTCTAAAACCTCCCTGTGGCGCCATAAACTGCCCTGTAGATCTGGCCCTCTTAGAAGATCCGCTTTCAAATTCCTGTGTTCTTCTTCTTTGCCTCTGATCTTCCATTTTCTGTGCAAATGCTTGGATCCTAGCTATATCCATGTCTTTATTCAGTGCAACAATAGTACAATCCCTAACCAAATACGGATCCAATCCAACCACATACCAATGAACTCTGTCATCCATAGTAGCTATAACATTAGGAGCATATCTGGACAAAGAATTAAATCGAAGACTATACTCCCTCACACTTGTATTACCCTGCCGAAGATTTAAGAACTGATCCGCACGGGCCTGACGAGTCTCATATGGAAGGTAATGATCAATAAATGCATCTTTGAACTCTTTCCAAGTAGCTGGGGGTGCATCAATGCCCCTTGACCGTTTCCAGTCTTCATACCAATATATAGCCTCACCTTTGAATCTATACGCGGCTAACTCCACTGTCTCTCTGCCCGATACATGCATCACCTCTAGGGCCCTTTGGATCTGATCAATAAAGTCCTGCGGATCTTCATTAAGATCGAATCCGGTAAAAGTAGGCGGATCCATCTTAAGAAAATCTTGCGTCCGAAGACTAGCCGCCCTATCAGTACCGCTAGAACCCGTGGCAGGAATAGCTTGCCCTTGGACTTGCCCAGCAACTATACGAGTCAAAAGTTGCACTGCATTTCTAAGATCTTGATCAACAGCATTAATAGGTGGCTCTGGGGATATAGTTCTCCTCCCCCTTATTTCTTCCGGACTGGGGGAAGTTTCTGATGCATGCTCAGCTGGAGCCTCACTTTGATTAGCTGGTATAGTGGGTGACTTACTAGTCCCCTCTCCGGCAACCACATCTACTTGTTTATCGGTATTCTTGCTTCTGGTAACCGGCATCATTACTATAATAAGAGAAACAAATGGATTCAGTGGTCAACTATGACTTCATATACAATATAAGCTCTATCGCACGATCTAAGACATGAAGAAAAGAAACAATTCCTAAATGTCCATAGCCTCCTGTTTATAGATGTGGTTCACAACACACCGATAAACAAGACTCTACGTAGACCCGACTTTGTAGACTCACTAGGACGAACCGCTCTGATACCACTTTTGTCACGCCCCAAAATCCCATCGGGCCGGACTGGCACCCGAAGCCGAGAAGGACCGGGAGAACCCGTTCAAATACCGTACTTTCACTTACATGTCACAAAAAAAATTTGTACAACACTTCGTTGCATATAGAAGGATCTAATTATCTGTATCAGCACAACACGCACAAATATATATATATATAATACTTGGCCGTCGGGGCCACCACATATACAGATATAACATCACTATATAAACTTCCATGACTTTACCCTTCCTTATGTCTACAAAGCCTCTAGGATATACATGACATAACTAGGGTCGGGACAAACCCCCGCCCACACATGACTCCTGTACAATAACAAAACATAAGGAACCGACTCGGACAGCTCCGAAGCAAACTGGAGCTCACCAACAATAGTTGTATGGCCTGGCTCCTACTTGTGCGGTGTATGAGCTGAGGTACCTGTGCCTGCAGCATGAAATGCAGGTCCCCGTGGGGGACGTCAGTACGAAATATGTACTGAGTATGTAAAGCTGTAGATAATCACATATGATATAGGAGCTCAATAGAAATCAGAAACAAGTGAATAAATCGTAATAGGAGTGGACCACACTTACTAGAACTTGTGACAACCTGTACATTGTATTTATTCAATCACTTTACCTTCGTTCTTATCGTCTTTGTAATCATTACTGTACTGTACTGTGACCATTAGGCTGCCTCCAGTACATATCAACTGGGATCGACCCATGCTAGGCTTATGCCCCTGGGATACCACCCATAAACACATAAATAGGGATCGACCCATGCTAGGCTTATGCCCCTGGGATACCACCCGATAAGAGAGAACTTCCATCACTTAGTTCAATTAATCTTTGAGATTGTTATTTCGGTCGCCACCACATTTTTGATACTTTGAAACAATGATACATCAATAGGAACCAAGTAATAGACCTTCTATACAATAACGATGTAATAAAGACTCATTGGTACATCAACAATGTATTTCAGAATCATCAATATCACAACAATGAAATAGGAGCCTTTTGGTATATCAATGAAATATTTTGACACTTTATAGGATGGAAATAACTTCGTTGGTAACGTAGAACAATACATGTTTTTGGACAACCTCAGAATCTTACTTGATGGAACATTGGTGTTTTCATGCCAAAGAACATTGTTAGAGTATGCTTTACATACCTCGTCGTAGATTCGGATACCAATTCAACACAACCTCCCGCCTTTACAAATCACTTATCTACAATGAAATGTTTGGCATCTAGTATTAGCAACCCAACACCACAATTCTCTTCCATAATTCCATACAACCAATATTTGCATAGCATTCCAAAAACCAACTTGAACAATAGGTTTATGTGTATATATATATATAATCATCATTTCAATACCACATCATCAATACCACATCATCACACCAAATTCCTTCACAATTCAACATAATCCAACATAATTTCCCAATCATCTATCAACAACAATCAAATAACATACTTCTTATGCTCACATGCATATATATATATATATATATATACATATCCATATAAATAACACCAACATAATTTACATCCTTACCATAAAATGGCCCTTTTGATTTCGAAGTCCTGTTGGCACTAATAAGGGGTGCTTCTCGAAGCCCTCGAGGCGGTGAACACAACTACGGAATCAATTTGGATTTTCTACGGTTGAATCACAAGATAATTGGAGTTGAAATTAGGCTAGGGTTTCTTATTTTCAATAATTTGATGATAATTGATGGATATGAGACTAATTATATGTATATAATGACCAATTTTCGTCCATGAGGTGATGAAAAATGACCATGTTGCCCTTAAAAATTTAAGTAAATCCGAATCTGTCCATGGTGGACTGTTTTGTCAGGCTAAAGTAAATCGGCCATAACTCTTTGCTCCGATATCGGATTTGGGTGAAATTGGTATCGTTGGAAAGATAATTCAAAGGGATTTCATTTCATATAAAGTAGGCCACCCAGTTAGTCCTTTACAAGGAGTTATGATCGTTTGAAGTTGACCCTAAAAAGCTGTTTTGAGAGGCTGAAGTAAAACGAGTATAACTCCTTACTCAGATGTTGGATTTGGATGAAACCAATTGCATTGGAAAGAAGACTCAAAGATCTTTCTTTTGATAGGTTGTAGATCTCCCAGTTCATTATATTAATGGAGTTATGATCGTTCAAAGTCGACCCAAAAAACTGGCAGGCCTCAGTAGTTTGTGTGCAGGAAATTTTCCTGCACATTTACTGTTCACAACATCCCGGCCACCGTTTTATAGTTTCGAACGTGCTCGATTATATCCGAAACTTATCCGTTTTTGGAAATCTTTATATCGTTGGAAAGCTTATTCAATAACCTTCGTATGGAACCATCGACGGGCAAATTCCGGTATAAATAAAGTCGATTCCTATACACATATAATCAAACTATATACTTGAAACCATCTCAAAATAATCAATACTCATACTTAAACTCATATATACCTAACTTAGGATCAATACATATACTCCAACACATATAACAATGGCTAATGCACGTAATTAAGTACGGGGTGTTACAGTTTATCCTCCAACTAATCAGAACACTACCTCCCATAATAATAATGTAAGTATATACACACTTCTTTCATTTTTCACTAGTGTCATAAAATAATTAAATAATTAAAAACATGTTCATTTTATAATTGATACATTTTTTTATTTTTTTTTACATTTTGTAAATTTATTTTGTAATTTTGTGGTTAATTGATCGGTAAAGAAAGATGGGGATGGTTCAAACTCTGCTTCAAGAGGAAATTGGTGGCAGGGTATATATATATATATATATATATGATAATATATTATTATATCTATCGTTCCTTAAATTTATCAGTAAAGTTTTGTATAAACACTTAAATTATAAGTAGCTTGTTTCAATTAAATACTTGAGAGTACACATAATAAAGTGTTCCTATTATATTAGATATTTCGATTCAATTTTGAAAGAAAACAAAAACTTTTGTATATATTTTCAAGCGTCTCTTAAATAGTTAAGTAAAAAATATATGATCTTCTTTAACTATATATACACGTTAGTCTCAACTGAAACATGCTTGGGGTTTTACAATTTACTGAGGCTAATGTGTGTGATTAAAGAAGCCAACTTAACTTATCTACGTGGCACTTGAGAATACACATAATTTTTTTTTAAAAAAAAAGTGGATAAAAATTGTTTAATAGAAAACATTTCATCATATATTTAGCCGGTCAACTGAAATAAATTACAACTTGAATATTTAAACAAAATTTACTCATGAATTCCACCTATTTTTCACTATACTATTGAAAGAAGGGACGAACGTGAAGAGGAGTACGTAGTAGACCATATTACAAATATATAGGAACTCACTTCAATCCATTTCTTTATGTGTTTTTTTTTTTTTTACATCACTATAATATGATTTCTTGTATATTTGGAGTTAACTAGTCTTCTTATGTTTATCTCTAATCAAAATCTAATTGATTATTTTAATACTTAATTATCGAATTGTTGCTTTGTTATCATATTTAACTAAATAGATCCATCAATTACACTTAATTACGCTTGATCTTGAATGACCTGACATGGGTCACTCACCCCCTCATGAGCATTGTAATAGACAAAATATTAACATAAAACTCGTTTCTTTCTTAATTAAGAACGTCTCAATAAAATTAGTGGGCTAAAGTCACATTTTAATAAGAGGCATTAAATATATACACAGAAAAACTTAATAATTTAAAATTATTTTTTTAATTCTTACATATTACTTGTGTGTAGCTTAGTATTTTTAAAAGACACAACCTTTTAACTTTACCTAGTAATATAGTTTATTTATAGAAGTAAGAATTACTTCTTGTGTTAGCCATTTGTTTACAATATATTAACTTGGATCTTGTTGTAAAAAAAAATACTTATCAATATGAAGTTTGAATTGTTTAATTCAAAGTTTTAAAATATATCTAGTAAAAAGTAGATAGTTTTTTCTATTTATAAATTTTGTACGTATTTTATTATCTTTTGTATTATTATAGCTGAAGTTAAACTAATATTAAAAAATTTTAGGTCTAAAATAAGCTTTTACCAGTCTTACCCTTGAGCATTCCTTCTCTCCGCCTCCCTCCCCTATCCCCCCATGTGTGTATGCATGTATGGAATATTATAGGGGCCAATCTATAAGCAAATACTGCCTCCCTTTAAAAATATTTATCATAATTTTTTTTATAAAAGTCCAACTATATGAATAATTTGATCAATAATTTAAGATGTATTTTTAATCATATTAATATGAAAAAAATTTAATTTTTAATATTTTTGTATAATTTTTGAATATCTAAATTTTAATTTTAAATTATTGAATTAGCTTAATTTAATTTAATTTAAAAAATTAATTAAACTAACTGACGTCCCTAAATAAGGAAATATGATACTCCATCCGTCTATCTTTACTTATCCACTTTTGATTTGTCACACATCTTAAGAAGTATTAAATAATAAAAATAATTTTACTATATCAACCTTTTAAAAAATATTTAATGCTTTGAAAATACATCGGGTAATGAAAAATATTTAGGAAAGATGATCAAATATACCCTTTTACTATTGTTTATTGGCTATATTTACCTCAAGTTATACTACGAGGCCAAATATACCTCCTATGCTAGCAACGTACATAAAAATACCCCTCATTTTAATGAAAATTCACATGACCTAATATTTGGGTGATGCCACCTCACTATCATATTTTTATTTATCTTTTCTTTTCTTCTTTTTGTTTTTCTCTTACTTTTCTTCTTGATTTGCATACATTCGCCCCTTTCTTCCCTAATTGTAACTCATGTTGCTCTAAACCTTTGCTCCATTATGATTTAGTTGGTTGTGATTGCCTCTTTTAATTTGTGTCATGTTCTAATTTCTTTTTGTATGAATCTAATCTATGTGCTTCAGTATTTTTTCTTGATTTTGTTGTCAACCCATTTTTTCTTATCTTAAATCTTAATAAGGGAATCGATAGTGATATTGTATCTTTAACATATCCATATTATTTCTTTTGGATTTTCATTTTTTTTTCTTGAAAAATTGTGTATTAGTCACTGAATATGATTTCTCTAGTTGAAAGATAAAATTATAATTGTTGTTTATGAAGCTTGTTCAAGATTAAGAAACTTTTCTATGGCTATTTTCGGATAATGAAATTCTGTGTTCAATTAAAATGAAATTGGAGAAGATGTCATGGAGGTATGACTATGGAAGAGTGATTAAATGTTGTTGGAAAAAAAGAAAAAAAAAAGAAAAAAAATATGGTGGTGAGGTGGCATGCCATATGGCGTTCCGTTAAAATGAGGGGTATTTTTGTATATTTTGCTAACAAGGGGTATATTTGATCCCATAGTATAGCTAGGGATAAATATAGTCAATAAACAATAGTAAGGGGGTATTTTTGATTTTTTTTTCTAATATTTAATACCAAGGTTAAATTGAATAAAATTGGACAAATTATAATTGATTTTTTAAATAGAATAAGTATTATTGAATATCAATTTAAGTAACATATACAAGTAAAGATGGACCGAGGGAGTAAGTAACTATTTTGAAATGGATGAGTATAATTCTAAGGGAATGTTGAGGGACTCATGATGAGCTATATTAATGAAAAGAAGACCATCTTGTTTCATCAAAATGCCCACTCAAAAATTGAATCTCCCGTTAAGTAAAGCTTTTATACTTGCTTACTGTGGCAAAAATAATCTTTCAGAAAAAAATGGTAAAATTTGAAAAATGTCTTCTACGAAAAAATTGTTGAACTGTGTGATCATTTCATTGAAAAGCTTAACTTGTTATGAGAGCATACTTTTATTATTTAATTATATTTTCCATACGCCCCCTCATGTGTGGGCCTGATTTTTTCATGGTCTGAGAACATAATTTTTTTAATAATGGGTGGCAGTGAGATTCGATTTCAGATGCTCTGATACCATATCGAAATGGGAAGAAAATATAGAAAGAGTTTGCAGATAATTTCTTCTCCGTTGCTTGAGTGAATAATTGAATGATTTGAATGAAGAAGCATTAGACGAGGTGGTGAGAAGCGTGCCTAGCTCGGAGAAGATTGTCATTGCGGGAGACTTTAATGGGCACATTGGGGCTCTTCTGGGAGGTTATGACGATGTGCATGGAGGTTTTGGTTTTGGTGATAGAAATGGCGAGAGAGCTGCTTTGTTGGATTTTGCGAGGGCTTTTGGGATGGTGGTGGTGAATTCAAGCTTTCCGAAGAAGGAAGATCACCTGATTACTTTCAGAAGCACAATAGCCAAGACTCAGATTGACTTTATGCTGCTTAGGAGGGTGGATAGGGTTTTATGTAAGGACTGTAAAGTCATTCCGAGTGAGCATCTTTCGACCCAGAACAGGCTTCTGGCGATGGACTTGAATATCAAGAAGAGTAAAAAGAGAAGGGTCGGGGAGGGTCGACCTAGAATTAAGTGGGGTGGCTTGACGCCAGTTAGCGCGCTGAATATAGAAGAGAAGATGAAAGGGTTGGGGGTGTGGGAGTGTAAAGGGGACGTGGATGTTAGATGGGATAAGGCTGCCAACTGCATCACGGAGACTGCTAGAGAAGTGTTGGGTGTTTCGAGGAGGCGGGCAGGAAGGCATAAGGAGGACTAGTGGTGGAATGAAGAAGTTAAGAAGAAAGTGGAGATTAAGAAGGGGGTGTATGTTAAGTTGATTGAGAGTAAAGATGAAGAGGAAAAACGGGTGAATAGGGAGGTTTACAAAGTGGCAAAGAAGGAGGCTAAGTTAGTAGTTACGGCTACTAAGACAACAACTTTTGAGAGCTTGTATGCGGGGTTAGAGGAGAAAGGCGGAGAAAAAAGGTTGTATAGGCTTGCTAAGGCTTGGGAGCGGAAGGGTCGTGACCTCGACCAAGTGAAGTGCATTAAGGGGGAGGATGGTAGAGTTTTGGTGGAGGATGTTCATATTAATAAGAGATGTCAGGACTATTTTCATAAACTTTTGAATGAGGAAGGGGACAAAGGCATTGAGTTAGGGGAGCTGGAGAATTCGGAGGAGAGCCGTGATTTCAGTTACTGTAGAAGTTTTAAGGTGAAGGAGGTCAGGGAGGCTATTCGTAGGATGGGGAGGGGTAGGGCGACGGGTCCTAACGAGATTCTAGTGGATTTTTGGAAGTTTGTAGGTGGGGCAGGCTTAAGGTGGTTGACTGATTTGTTTAACGATATTTTCAAGACTACGAGAATGCCTAAGGCCTGGAGATGGAGTACGATGATTTCATTATATAAAAACAAGGGGGACATTCAGAGTTGCAACAACTATAGGGGTATTAAGTTGTTGAGTCATACTATGAAGATTTTGGAGAGGGTGGTTGAGCGGAGATTGAGGAGGATCGTATCCATTTCGGAGAATCAGTTTGGTTTTATGTCTGATCGCTCGACGACAGAGGTAATCCACCTGGTGAGGAGATTAGTGGAGCAATATAGGGAAAGAAAGAGGGATTTGCACATGGTGTTCATCGACCTGGAGAAGGCTTATGACAAAGTCCCTAGGGAGGTTCTTTGGAGATACTTAGAGGTGAAAAGGGTTTCGGTAGCATACACTAGAGATATTAAGTACATGTTCGATGGAGGGAAGACTCGGGTGGGAACAGCGGGAGGAGACTCAACACACTTTTCGGTCGAGATAGGGTTGTATCAGGGTTCGACTCTTATTCCATTCCTATTTGTGCTGGTGATGGACATGTTGACGCGGAGTATTCAAGGTGAAGTGCCTTGGTGTATATTATTTGCAGATGATGTAGTGTTGATTGATGAGACGCGGGGGGTGTGACTGAAAAATTGGAGGCATAGAGACAAACCCTAGAATCTAAGGGGTTCAGGTTGAGTAGGTACAAGGTGGAGTATTTGGAGTGCAAGTTTAGTGACTTAAGGTAGGAAGACGAAGTGGTGGTGAGGTTGAATTCCCAAGTTGTATGTAAGAAGGATAGTTTTAAGTATCTTGGGTCTATGATTCAGGGAAATGGTGAGATTGACGAGGATGTCTCTAATCGTATTGGAGCTGGTTGGATGAAGTGGAGGCTCGCCTCTGGAGTGTTGTGTGATAGGAAGGTTCCCCTTAGGCTTAAAGACAAATTCTATAGAGTGGCAGTCCATCCATCCATGTTGTATAGAGCGGAATGTTGGCCTGTCAAGAACTCCCATATTTAAAAATTAAAGGTGGCGGAAATGAGAATGTTGTGTTGGATGTGTGGGCTTACAAGAGAGGATAAAGTTAGGAATGAGATTATTCGGGAGAAGGTGGGAGTGGCTTCAGTGGAGGAAAAGATGCGGGAAGGAATACTGAGATAGTTTGGGCATGTGATGAGGAGGGGAGTGGATGCCCCAGTTCGCAGATGTGAGAGGCTAGTCTTGGATGGCTTCAGGAGGAGTAGAGGAAAGCCGAAGAAATACTGGAGGGGAGTGATTAGACATGACATGGAGCAGCTTCAGCTTACCAAGGATATGACCCTAGATAGGAAGGTGTGGAGGTCGCAGATAAGGGTAGAAGGCTAGGGTGAGTACATGGGTTGTAGCAAGTAATTAGGAGAGTCCCTATTTAGCCGGGGTAGTAATCTTAGGACTGTGTCGATAGGTAGGAGCCGCTAGTCAGGAGAGACTGGGTGTGGTGGGTGGCTTTGGTCTGTAAGTGTAGGTTACTACTAGGCGGGTACCCTATTCCAGATTTTGTTTTTCTTATTTCTTATAGCTTATGGCTCTTAGTTCCCCTATCCTGTATTGCTTTGAGTTCTATTTTACTATTTCTGATTCTTTACTTCTGTTAAGCCACCCATCCTGCTTCACATTTCATTACCCTTTTTTCTATCTTGAGCCGGGGGTCTATCGGAAATAACCTCTCTACTTCTTCGAGGGTAGCGGTATGGACTGTGTATATTTTACCCTCCCCAGACCCCACTGTGTGGGAATACACTGGGCTTGTTGTTGTTGTTGTTAAATGAAGAAAATATAGAAAGAGTTTGCAGATAATCTCTTCTCCTTTGCTTGAGTGAATAATTGAATGATTTGAATGAAAAATGAATAATTTGAATTGAAATCAATATAACTTGAGTGAATTGAATTGAATATGACTTGAATATTTCTAATTGAATTGAATAATTTGAGTGAATAAAATGGATATACAATGTCCTATTTATATAAGTAATGGAACAAAATAAATCTAAGCCAAAACTAATAGTGGTTCGGCAGCCGCTCTAGAGGCGCCACTATGGCAGAACGTGTCCCGCTATGGCGGGATGGAGACAGTCAACCTCCCGCGAAATATTTTTTAAAATTTTGTCTCCTGAGTTCGTCTACCAATAATTTTTAATTGTTGTCTAGGAAACTTTATCAATACCCCCCACTTCATTTGGAGATGGTGATTATAGTAACGACGGGATGGATCGTTACACACAATTTTCTTTTTGAAGGTCAAATGATATAATTTTTGACAAATATTATATGATATATTTTTTCGATATAAGAAAGCTTGCAACTTCTAGTGTTTTTGGTGTAGGGTTTGAATATTCAAATCATAATTTTAAAATCTTGAATTAATCTAGTCTAATTTAACTTTGAAAATTAGTTAAATTAACTCTCAAAAAGTAAAACGTGACAAATTGTATCCATAAAAATTAATCAAATTTCCCATATGTTGTATTCTTTTCTTTATTTGTTCCCTCTTTTCAATTATCAAATAAAACTTTGTAATGTCCTTTCTTTTCTTTTACATATAAAATTGAATAATATTATTTAAGGAAATTCTTATTTTCAAATTATAAGTTACTTAAATTATGTACGAAAACTTATTAATATCCTAAGTGTAACACCCCCCCTTTCGGGCTAAAGTTTGAACCGTCTTTTCTACACGTATGGACCCAAACCCAATGATTCTTTGTTAATATATGTGTGATGATCAATCCTATAGTGTTTGAATGCCTTTGGCTATGAATTGAGGTCACAAAATCCCCTACCTCAAAGACAAGTTGAAAACTTTTCTATCGATTAAGTTTTAGTGAACGTCTAAACTTGGATCAACTTCCATCGACCATAACATTTTGTATATAAATAATTAGGGGGCCTACTATATATCAAATGAAATTTCCTTGAGTCCTCTTTCCAACGCCACCGATTTCACCTTAATCCAAAATCGGGGTAAAAAGTTAACACCCTCCATAGAAACCTCTCACACGAATTAAATAACACCCTAAACGTTATTTACTCAACCATTATTAGTTGTACTACATCAAGATCCTCTTTTCACTCTCAAAAATAAGATCAAACTAGGGTTTTCTCCAAGAATAAGAAATCAAGAATCTATCCTTAAGTTCAAGATTTCAAGAAACGGATCAAGATTTGGATTTCATTTTTCAAATTTTATAATCTAAGGTATGTGGGTCTTCTCTAAAAATCATGGGCATAAGTTTTCTTCTATTGTTTTAATTATATTAAAGATCCCCAATCATATTCATAAAGAAAGTTTTTTTTTTGGAATTGTTTGAAAAGTATACGTCAGGAAGTTGTTTTTGAAGTGATTGCATGTTTCCTTGAATCGTTTAACATGAATTTTGAACATAATTATGTATCTATGTTTTGGGGTGTAATAAAAGTTTAACGGGAGCAGGAATGATCAAAACTCCCTCTTTTATCACGATATTGTCGATTTTGATTGTTATGGGTGTTTAAAGGCATGAACTTTCTAAATGAAAAAAATAATGGATGAATGGTTGTTAAATGATCATGGTTTGGTACTATTTATGACATGTTGAGTATGTATTTTCACATGATAAATGTTCATTGTGTCAAATTAACAACTTTCTTGGATTTTAAGAAGTTACAAATATGGGATAACCACCTATTGATTCCGCAATTGAGAGGAGAATGTTTTGATGAAGATTTTGAATGAAAGATTTATTGCATAACTCTCTCTCATATGATGTTTAAAAGCTAGGGTGGTCACTAATATGATAATAAGTGAAAAGGGAAACAGATTGATATGATGTGATTTGATTGACTTGCAAGTCAGGGTATGACGATACCCGTTGATTACATGCCCTTACCAAGATAAGTGTCGAATATTTTGAAAGTATGAACATGTCTACTTTAAAGAACTAAAAGTTGGGCTTAAGAGAGCTAGTAGGTTACTCGAAGAAGGCATTTGAGTGTAAGGTCTCATCGCTTGAAACAGTAGTTGCCGATGTGGGTCATATGATATTGTATCCTATATGGGAGGATAATAAAATAATTAGGACATCTCATATGGGGGGATTCCTGTGGTCTGCTCACATGGGGGTATCACCAGCTCCAAATCCTGGCGGCTACTTGGATTGGAGGCTCGACCGT
Organism: Capsicum pubescens; assembly: GCA_030864215.1. NCBI lineage: Eukaryota > Viridiplantae > Streptophyta > Magnoliopsida > Solanales > Solanaceae > Capsicum > Capsicum pubescens. Next base: position 276,943,786 of record CM061542.1, read on the forward strand.
CGAGTTAAGGGCGGGTTCCACATAGCCCGTGGTATTTCAAATTTGTAGGGTGTATTGACTAGCTCAGAAGGATAACAAAGAGCGAGTCAAGGTTGTCAAGAATTGATTTGAAGTTTATTAAATATGCCCATGTATTTCTACTTATATTATGTTCACTGTTATTATGAAATGCTCCCATCTATTTTTGTGTAAAACATGTTATTTTGAGTTGTTTCACATACCAGTACATCTGCATTGACCGCCTATATTTCAGGATCTCAGAGACAGTCTCGGGGTCCCGTTCAACAGTAGATTTGTGGGTCAGAAGTTACAGTTGGTGAGCCTTCTCTATTTCGAAAGGCCTGGTCATTAAACTTTGTTATTTCTTTTATTTTACGGTTTGACTGGGGGCCTTGTACCAGTAGTTAGATAGATGTTGTCTTTCACAGTGTTAGAGATTTTGCAGACTGGTGTCAAATATTTTGTTGAATGTTGTGAACTCAAGTTTCGTATTATTCCGCTGAACTAAGTGATTTGTCCATGTTACCATCTTTATTACTTATTTACGCATTTGTTAAAGTATATGAATATTGTGTATGATTACCAGAAAGAAAGGGGAGCCCGGTCCTTCATGGTCCGGGATGCTTGTTACGGCCAGGGCCTCGGTTCGGGTCGTGACAAACTTGGTATCAGAGCACGATTCATGGTCCTAGGGTGTCTGCAAAATCGTGTCGAGTAGAGTCCTGTTTATGGGTGTGAAGCGCGCCACATTTATAAGAAGGAGGCTACAAGGCGTTTAGGAATGTTTCTCTTTCTTTATGATTTAGTTCGTGCAATGGAGTCTGTATGTCCTCTAATCAATGGTTTCTTGTGCTACAGAAAGTTACCATGCCTCCCCGTAGAATCAATGAACAAAATGCTTAGGCTGAGGATGTCCGTCCCACTCATGGGATGCGTACCCAAAGTAGAGCTCTCACCCCAGAGTTCATCCCTACTCCGGGAGTTCTTCCAGTTCTGGCCAGTCCACCTCGGGCTCCAAGGACCAATGTTAACCGTCCCCAGCCCCCTCAGAGGGATATTTCAAATGTTGAGTTCAGACAGTCCATACATATGATTGCATAGTTGGTAGACTCTCAGACACGTCGGTCTGAAGATGTGGGTTCTGTATCGAGTTCATCTGAAATTATCCGGGTTGGTCAATTCATAAGACTGAGCCCACCTATGTTCACTGGCACGAAGGTTGAAGAGGACCCTCAAGGGTTCATGGATGAGTTGGAGAAGATTTTTAGAGTCATGCACGTGAATGAGGTGGAAGGTGTGAAGTTGACAGTGTATCAATTGAAGGATGCGACAAATCAATGGTATAATGAGTGGGAGGAATTGAAGGGCAATAATGTTAAGCCTTCTATGTGGGTGATTTTATGGAGGCTTTTCTGGACCGATTCTTTCCCCAGGAATTGAGGGACTCCAAAGCTAAGGAGTTTATGAATTTAAAACAAGGGAAGATGAGCGTCAAAGGGTACACATTGAAGTTCAATCAATTCTCTCTTTATGCCCCAAAACTGGTGGGTAACATGAGAGTATGTATGAGAAAGTTTGCATCTGGTCTTTCGGATAATTTGGTATTGGAGTGCAAAAGAGCAATGTTGAATAGGGACATGGATTTCTCCAGACTATCCGTTCATATGCAACAAGTGGAGGAGCATAAGAAAAGGGTGGCGGAGGCAAGGGAGAAAGACCGATAGGCCAAGAGGTCCAGATCTACAGACCAGAACAACAGTCAATAATAGGGTGGTAATTGGGGTGACAGGTGGTCGAAGAAAAAGTTTTAGGGTGATGCTCAATCGTCAGTCAGCGCCCCAGCGCCCAGTTCTCTAGTTGATCGACGATTTTAGAGTTTTCAGCCTAGCCAAACACCATGGGTGTAAGGCACTCAGTCGTAGGAGAGTGTAGTTCATACCCTTCGTCCATACCCTCGTTACGACAACTGTGGAAAGAATCATCCAGGTAGATGTTTTTTTGATAATAAAGTATGCTATGCATGTGGTCGACCGGGACATCTTCAGAGGGACTGTACCTTGAGAAAGTATGTCAGGGGCACTAGTTCACAAGAAAATTCCGCATTACCATCACCCAAGGGTACTACTTCAGCTACTAGGAGCGGTCGCAACTGGTTGTATGCTTTGTCCAAGCGCCAGGATGTAGAGGCTTCACCAGATATCGTTACGAGTATGTTACGAATCTTTTCCCATAATGTGTATGTGTTGCTTGACCCAGGGTCTACGTTGTCTTATGTGACCCTATATGTGGCAGTTAGTTTTGGGTTTGAGCTTAAAATTATTCCAGAGACACTCCTGTGTCAGCCCTGTCTATGTGGGTCAAAAATAGGCTTGAACTTTAGATGTAGAATGTGGTGGTAAGAGTAGTAGCTTAAGGTTAATGATGTATGGTTTGTGGGAATGAATTAGTAGGATTGATGTGACTTGTGAAAGAGCCTAGGTTGATAATTTATGAAAAGTTAAGTTGTAATTATGAGGTATATGTGTATATGAGGACTAGTGTTAAAATGATGAATTGTGGGTGAGTCATTAAGTGGATAAGGGTGTAAGTATATAAGAATAAGTTGCACCCCCTGGTAGTATGGCGTTAGGTAAGATTTTATGATATATGTTATGTGATTAACGGTCTAATATTAGAAGGTTAAGTAGTGGAGAGTGGATTTTTATGTGATAAGGAGTGAGGATGTGTATGCTCATGAGACTGCGGATTATAGGTTGATGACGGTAGAGGATAGTGAAAAATTAAGCGTAGCGTTCTTGGAAAGCAACGCCTTTAGAGTATACTTAAAAGGGAAAGGTTTAGCATTTATGTGTATAAGTATTTTGTGTACCTAGTTTGTGTTCTTGAAATTGTGGTATGGAGAAGTATGGTGAGTTGTTGTACGGTGTTCGTTAGAGTTGAATTGAGGAAATATAGGTAGGCAATATGATCCTTGGGTATGGTTTTACAAATTTTGTTAAGTTTTAAGTTATGTGATTAGAGGTGTAATGCGAGTATTCTAAGGAGTTGAAGATAGAGTGTTAAAGGATGCCCATTCCCATAATAATGTTAGTCATAAGTTGGTGACTTTGGAGTTAGAGGAAGTTATAATTAGTATCCTTGAAGGGGGATGACCCAGAATGAATTTAGTGTCTTTATGTAAAATCCTTGAAGGAAGTCTTTGTTCGTTTGTATACCGATATCCCTATTGTATTGAGAACTGTGGTTATAGATTGATGAGAGGTTATATTCTCAAGTCTAGGAGGGTGACTTTCATCTAAGGGGGAGATGCTGGATTAAAGTAGTTCCCAAATTTTCTTTTGGTGTTAAGTTTCAAGTAAGAATCATGATAAATCAATTCCTATTCAAGCAAGTTCCTCCTACTTCGATTTGAATGGACATCTACCTATGTTTTGTGTATTCATATCTTGCCTATGCCTAAAGTTTGAACTCTCTATGTAACTCATGTCGTGTTCCGGCCTCTAAACTAGAGGCAATAATATCCCTCAGTGGTCCAATATTCAATGTATGTAAGCTCTATGTTATGTTGCTCATGATCCAAATCTATGTCTCATAGCATTCTTGGTCCTAAGAAAATATATTTCTATATGTCACCGATTCATCCTATATCAGATTTATCTAAAGTGATAAAGTTTATGCTAACTCATGGAAAATTTTAGCTCTTTAAATGAGGAGCAATCACTTTAAGTGAAATCCTTATCTTAGTTGTTAACGACATAAATTTTGGCTTTATGCCATATAGCTCATGATATGTGCATCCATGATTCTCATTTTGGTCTGTCCTAAGGAAATCATGTTGTGTTGTGTTCGTGCCGAACGACTCTTTACTTATGATCCAAGCAGTTGATATATGAAGCACTTTATGTCTATTCTATCGTATCTTCACCTCTTGTCCCTCCTTGAGTAATGCAATAAGTATAAGACATAGATTGATAAATGTTACTTCCATTCAAGATGTTTATGCTCGTGTCCCTTAATGACCCTCCGTATGTCAGTATGATGGTGGTTGTGGAAGCATAGTAATGTATTAGGTAGAGGCGTAGATGTTCTTGAAGGTGAAAATTTTTATGTGATTTCTTGATTAAGGCTATAGGAGAAGGGGGAAGAAGGAGACAAATATTTGTTATGTGAAATAGTTAGGAAGGAGATATGTGGCGAAAGTCTATGTGAGATTGACTGAATTTACTGATCTTAGAGGGAAGATCCATGAAGTGGGGGTAGTAATGATAGGCTTGAATATTGTGATTGATGGAAACACAAACCGATATTCCATGTGGCTAGTATTCCTTGAAATAAGACTTGAGGTTGTTGCATTATAGTGATGAGATGAGGTGATTTCTTAATGTGGTGGAGAGAACATGGTCCCGTAGTTTAAGTTAGCACCTCTTTCCTTCGAGTTGGGCTTCAACATAGAAGTATTATACGGCGGGACACAAACTCTTGTGTTTAGATATGTTATGGGTGAATTGTAAGTTGGAAGGTATGTAGTATGTTAATTAATGTTGGGGCATAGATGAATAGTGTCTCTAAGTTTAAGGTCCATTTGTTGTATCTTGTGAGGTGGAGAATGCTTTTAAATCCTATCTTGTGCGAAATACCATCTCATGATTGTATGAATGTAAATCAAGCCTATTATCACCAAATAAACTTATGCCTTATGTTGTGATGATAATGATTCATAGAACTCATGTGCAAGGTCATCTCTATGTAAAGTTTCATTACCTCATGCTTCGTGCTTATGCGTTTCACTAGGGGTTATCATGAAGCTCTTTTGATGTCTTTGCATGTTTTGTTGAGGAAAAATGTTCAATGTGAGGTTACGTTCCTTATTCCACATACCTTTAGAGCTTCAACAAGTTCCTTTCCATCATTCAGGGATGAATGATCCCAAGGGGGGGATAATGTAACACCCCGCCCTTTCGGGCTAAAGTTTGAACCGTCTTTTCTACACGTTAGACCTGAACCCAATGATTCTTTGTTAATATATGTGTGATGATCAATCATATAGTGTTTGAATGCCTTTGACTATGAATTGAGGTCACAAAATCCCCTAACTCAAAGACGAGTTGAAAACTTTTTTGTCGATTAAGTTTTAGTGAACTTCTAAACTTGGGTCAACTTCCATCGACCATAACATTTCGTATATAAAGAATTAGGGGGCCTACTATATATCAAATGAAATTTCCTTGAGTCCTCTTTCCAACGCCACCAATTCCGGCTTAATCCAATATCCAGGTAAAAAGTTATGCCCGTTTCCAGAGAGGTGTCAGTCGAGGCCGAATCGCGCAAAAAAGTACGTTTTTAGCGGGGTATTTTGGTACTTTCCTTTCACAGAAACCTCTCAAACGAATTAAATAATACCCTACACGTTATTTACTCAACTATTATTAGTTTTACAACATCAAGATCCTCTTTTCACTCTCAAAAATAAGATCAAACTAGGGTTTCCTCCAAGAACAAGAAATCAAGAATCAATCCTTAAGTTCAAGATTTCAAGAAACAGATCAAGATTTGGATTCCATTTTTCAAATCTTATAATCTAAGGTATGTGGGACTTCTCTAAATATCATGGGCATAAGATTTCTTCTATTGTTTAATTATATTGAAGATCCCTAATCATATTCATAAAGAAAGGTTTTTGTTTTGGAATTGTTTGAAAAGTATACGTCAGAAAGTTGTTTCTGAAGTAATTGTATGTTGCCTTGAATCATTTAACATGAATTTTGAACATAATTACGTATCTATGTTTTGGGGTGTAATAAAAGTTTAATGAGAGAAGGAATGATCAAAACTCCCTCTTTTATCATGATATTGTCGATTTTAATTGTTATAGGTTGTTTAAAGGCATGGACTTTCTAAATGAAAAAACTAATGGATGAATGATTGTTAAATGATCATGGTTTGGAACTATTTATGACATGTTGAGTATATATTTTCACATGATAAATGTTCATTGTGTCAAATTAACAATTTCCTTGGATTTTAAGAAATTACAAATATGGGATGACCACCAATTGATTCCGCAGTTGGGAGGAGAATGTTTTGATAAAGATTTTGAATGAAAAATTTATTGCATCTCTCTCTCTCATCTGATGTTTAAAAGTTAGGGTGGTCACTAATATGATAGTAAGTGAAAAGGGCTACAGATTGATATGATGTGATTTGATTGACTTGCAAGTCAGGGTATGACGATACCTGGTGATTACATGCCCTTAACAAGATAAGTGTCGAATGTTTTGAAAGTATGAACATGTCTACTTTAATGAACTAAAAGTTGATCTTAATAGAGCTAGTAGGTTACTCAAAGAAGACGTTTGAGTGTAAGGGCTCATCGCTGGAAATCGTAGTTGCCGATGCGGGTCATATGATATTGTATCCTACATAGGAGGATAATAAAATAATTAGGACATCTTACATGGGGGGATTCCTGTGGTGTGCTCACATGGGGGGTATTATCAGCTCCAAATTCTGGCAGCTACTTGGATTGGAGGCTCGGCCGCCGAGTCAAGGACGGGTTCCACATAGCCCGTGAAATTTCAAATTTGTAGGGTGTACCGACTAACTCAGAAGAATAACAAAGAGTGAGTCAAGGTTATCAAGAATTGATTTGAAGTTTATTAAATATGCCCATGTATTTCTACTTATATTATGTTCACTGTTATTATGAAATGCTCTCATCTATTTTTGTATAAAACATGTTATTTTGAGTTGTTTCACATACCAGTACATCTGTATTAACCCCCTATATTTCAGGATCTGAGACACAGTCCTGGGGTCCCGTTCAATAGTAGATTCGTGTGTCAAAAATTGCAGTCGGTGAGCCTTCTCTATTTTGGAAGGACTGGTCATTAAACTTTGTTATTTCTTTCGTTTTACGGTCTGACTGGGGGCCTTTTCCTAGTCGTTAGACAAATGTTGGCTTTCACAGTGTTAGAGATTTTGCAGACTGGTGTCAAATATTTTGTTGAATGTTGTGAACTCAAGTTTCGTATTATTCCGCTGAACTAAGTGATTTGACCATGTTACCATCTTTATTACTTATTTCCGCATTTGTTGAAGTATATGAACGTTGTGTATGATTACCAGAATGAAAGGGGCGCCCGGGCCATCATGGTTCGGGATGCTTGTTACGACCAGGGCCTCGGTTCGGATCGTGACACTAAGCTTCCTTGTTCATAAATTGCACGTTTTTTTTCCTTTAAAAAAATTAATTTTTAATTTTTGCTCTTTAGTTTAGCATTGAACTTATACTTAGTAACGAACAAGTTTTTTAAAAAATGAACTCATGCTTGGCTATAATTATATTATGATATGAAAATTTCAAATTATGCATCACAAAAAGATTATTTATTGTAAAGATTATAAATTAAAAACCGGCACAAAATAGGGACATAAGTGAAAATGACCTTTGTTGGATAAATGCAAGGAATAATTACACATAACAAAAAATGTCAAGTCATTATTACGAGGCATAAATAATGATTAAAATAATTACAGGCAAGCTAATGTTTAGATTAAATAGCTAATTTTTTTGTATTTGTATATTTATATATTTTGAGGCTCATGTATAAATCTCGAACTTCATATATAAATTTCTAATTTTGGGGTTTATATACGTTTGTATTTGTATACAATGCAATTTCGGAGCTCATAGATAAATTTCTAAAATGAATTTATATTTGTATATACAATCTCTAATTTGTATATTAAACCATTACACTACAACTATTTTCTATAATTAGGCAAGTTTTAGCTATGACGTCTCATTTATTGCCTAAATGGTAAGCAATTTCTGAAATTTTGCCTAAATGCAAACTAGAGCACGCTCTTAATATTTTGGAGAAGTGTTGTCAAAAAACAGGAAATTGCCTGTCATAAACCCAAATATGGGTGACTTTAGATATTTGACTTCAATAAGAAATATCTTTAAAGAATAACCTTCCTTACTTTTTAAGTGTAGTACAATTATCATTTTACCCCTCTACACATCAAATATATTTTTAAAACTTTCCATATTTATTTGTCTCTCAAATTTTATTTTTTTATTATTTTCACTTTTTTATTTTTTTCTTTAATTTTATTATTTTCACATTTTATTTTTTTCCTTTAATTTTATTTTCATGTTTTAATTCATTTGTCTCAAACTTTATTTTTTTTCTTTTATCTCAAGCATTATCTATTTCTTTTTTTTTTTCCTTTTTTTAATTCATTTGTCTTTAACCTTTATTTTTCTTTTATTTTTGGTTTGTATCAGTTCTCTTTTTTTTTTCCTCATTTTTCGCAAACTTTATTTTAATTTTTCCTCTCATTTTTTATTATCTCAATTTTTTTAATTCTACGTTTTTTTCTTAATCTTTATTTTTTTCTTGCCTTTTTTTTCTTACTTTTTTTTATTTCTCTATTTTGTTTGATCGCTTTTTCATTTTTTCAGTTCTCTTTTTTGTCCTCATTTTTTTCAAATTTTATTTTTATTTTTTCTCTCATTTTTATTTTTCTTAATTTTTTTAATTCTTCACTTTTTTCTTGATTTTTATGGTTTTTCTTTCCTTTTTTTCTCAGTATTTTTTTTATTTTCCTATTTTGTTTGATCGCTTTTTTCTGTTTTCTCAACTTCTATTATATTTTGCTAATAAATAAAAAATTGGATAATCCATAAAGGAATTTTCTTTTTTTTGACATCAAAGCAAATTTAAGGGCATGAATTGTTGTTATGAAGTTCTTTGAAAATTCTTGAGATAAGTCGTGTCTCTAAGGCGAGAGTTGTAGAATATCTCATAAATAAAGACATAATGTGGTAGTATCAACTCTTTCCCGTGGGACATAATTTATTATTTGAAAGTCCTTGAGCAAAGTCTTGCCTCTAAGGCAAGAGTTGTAGAACATCCCATAAATAATGACATAACTGGTAGTGTCAACTCTTGCCCGTGGGGCATAATTTATTATTTGAAAGTCTTTGAAGCAAGTCTTGTCTCTAAGAAAAGAGTTGTAGAACATCCCATAAATAAAGACATAACGTGGTAGTGTCAACTCTTGCACGTGGGACATAATTTGTAGTTTGAAAGTCCTTGAGCTAAGTCTTGCCTCTAAGGCAATAGTTGTAGAACATCTCATAAATGAAAACATAACGTGGTAGAGTCAACTCTTGCCCGTGGGGCATAATTTATAGTTTGAAAGTCCTTGAGCTAATTAAGTCTTGCCTCTAAGGCAATAGTTGTCGAACATCTCATAAATGAAAATATAACGTGGTAAAGTCGACTCTTGCCCGTGGGGCATAATTTGTAGTTTGAAAGTCCATGAGCCAAGTCTTGCCTCTAAGGCAATAGTTGCAGAACATCTCATAAATAAAAATATAACGTGGTAGAGTTAACTCATGCCCGTGGGGCATAATTTGTAGTTTGAAAGTCCTTGAGCCAAGTCTTGCCTCTAAGGCAATAGTTGTAGAGCATCTCATAAATGAAAATATAACGTGGTAGAGTTAACTCTTGCCCGTGGGGCATAATTTGTTGTTTGAAAGTCCTTGAATCAAGTCTTGCCTCTAAGGCTATAGTTGTAGAACATCTCATAAATGAAAACATAATGTGGTAGAGTCAATTCTTGCCCGTGGGGCATAATTTATTGTTTGAAAGTCCTTGAGCTAAGTCTCGTCTCTAAGACAATAATTGTAGAACATCTCATAAATGAAAATTATGCCCCACATTTTTCACTTTTTATTTTTTTCCTTTAATTTTATTTTCATGTTTGAAATAATTTGTCTCAAACTTTATTTTTTTTTCTTTTTTCTTTTTTCTCAAGCATTATCTATTTCTTTTTTTTCCTTATTTTAATTAATTTGTCTTTAGCCTTTATTTTTCTTTTATTTTTGGTTTTTATCAATTCTCTTTTTTTTCCTCATTTTTCTCAAACTTTATTTTTATTTTTTCCTCTCATTTTTTATTTTCTCAATTTTTTTAATTCTTCGCTTTTTTCTTAATCTTTATTTTTTTTCTTGCCTTTTTTTTTCTCACTCTTTTTTTATTTCTCTATTTTGTTTGATCGCTTTTTTCCGTTTTTAGTTCTCTTTTTTTTTCTCATTTTGTTCAAACTTTATTTTTTTTCCTCTCATTTTTATTTTTCTTAATTTTTTAAATTCTTCACTTTTTTCCTGATCTTTATGTTTTTTCTTTCCTTTTTTTTCTCAATATTCTTTTTATTTCTCTATTTTATTTGATCGCTTTTTTCTGTTTTCTCAACTTCTATTATATTTTGCTAATAAATAAAAAATTGGATAATCCACAAAGGGATTTTCTTTTTTTGATATCAAAGCAAATTTAAGGGCATGAATTGTTGTTATGAAGTTCTTTGAATATTCTTGAGATAAGTCGTGTCTCTAAGGCGAGAGTTGTAGAATATCTCATAAATAAAGACATAATGTGGTAGTATCAACTCTTGCCCGTGGGACATAATTTATTATTTGAAAGTCCTTGAGCAAAGTCTTGCCTCTAAGGCAAGAGTTGAGGAAACATCTCATAAATGAAGACATAACTGGTAGTGTCAACTCTTGCCCGTGGGACATAATTTATTATTTGAAAGTCTTTGAACTAAGTCTTGTCTCTAAGGCAAGAGTTGTAGAACATCTCATAAATAAAGACATAACGTGGTAGTGTTAACTCTTGCCCCTGGGACATAATTTGTAGTTTGAAAGCCCTTGAGCTAAGTCTTGCCTCTAAGGCAATAGTTGTAGAACATCTCATAAATGAAAACATAACGTGATAGAGTCAACTCTTGTCCGTGGGGCATAATTTATAGTTTGAAAGTCCTTGAGCTAATTAAGTCTTGCCTCTAAGGCAATAGTTATAGAAAATCTCATAAATGAAAACATAACGTGGTAAATTCAACTCTTGCCCGTGGGGCATAATTTGTAGTTTGAAAGTCCTTGAGCCAAGTCTTGCCTCTAAGGCAATAGTTGTAGAACATCTCATAAATAAAAAAAATAACGTGGTAGAGTTAACTCTTGCCCGTGGGGCATAATTTGTAATTTGAAAGTTCTTGAGTCAAGTCTTGCCTCTAAGGCAATAGTTGTAGAACATCTCATAAATGAAAACATAATGTGGTAGAGTCAACTCTTGCCCGTGGTGCATAATTTGTTGTTTGAAAGTCTTTGAGGTAAGTCTTATCTCTAAGACAATAGTTGTAGAATATATCATAAATAAAAATATAACGTGGTAGAGTCAACTCTTGCCCGTGGGGCATAATTTGTTGTTTGAACGTCATAAGTTTTGCCTCTACAATGTAGTAGTGTCAACTCTTACCCATGAAACGTAGCTTATTGTTCGAAAGTCGTAAGTCTTGCCTTTATAATGTGATAGTGTCAACTCTTACTCAGGAGATGTAACTTGTATGGAAGAAATCGAAAAAAAGAACAAAAATAATAAAAATTGCGGAAAAAAAAGAAAATAAAGAAAAATATTAAAAAAATAAAAATCAAAGAAAATGTAGAAGTTAGGAAAGAATAGAAAAAAATAAAAGTTGATAAAAAAAGGATTAAATAAAAATAAAGGTTGAGAAAAAATTAAAAAGAAAAATAAAAAAAAAGTTTTTTTATCATAAAAGTAGACGTTGAAAGGTGTAAAGAAAAAAAAGTAAGGATTGAAAAAAACTAAAAAGAACAAAAAAAAAAAAAGAGGAAAGAAAAAATAAAAATAATATAAAATAAAAAATAAAAAATAAAAACAAGGAAGTTGAGAGGAAAAAGGGAAAAAAGTAATGGTTGAGAAAATAAAAAATAAAAAGAGAAAATAAAAAATAAAAATCAAAGCATAATTAAAAAGAGAAAAAAAATAAAAGTTGAAAGATATAAATATAGAGTTGTTATCCATTATGACGATGATTTATGTGATTTACTTCATTGATCAGGGGCAATTTTATCCAAAAGAATATTAATTAATAGGTAAAGACTATTTTAAGAAAGTTTTTTTATTTGTGGCTAAAATTTAAAAATCACCCTAATTTGGGTCTATTTTTGACATTCACCCAATCCGTATTGACCCGGCCCGGCCTACTTAACACCCTTGCTCCTATATGAACATATATTTCTCTTTAGTTATGCCTTTTCTTGTAATAATGGCATTCAAATCAATTTATGTGTATTTGAATTATTTTATTGATATAAGTTACTTTTCATCAATATTTGCTTAGTATTTCTATTCAACATTATTGATATTGGTACCTTAGGTTAAATTTAAGTTCACAAGTCAACTCAATGCAAGAAGTATATTGGCTATTATATTAAAGAATTTAAGGATCTCATTTCTCGTCGATGTGATATATCACCTTACCAATTAATTAAACATTAGTCTGACTATATAGAAAAATATTTCATCCACTCCTTTTACTTGTTAATGTATATTAATAAAACAAGTTATTTACTTGTCTGTTTTAGCAGTTTAAGGGATAATTTTCTTTTTTCAATTTGACCTTTATTATTAAATAACCACTCCCTAAATATATAATTGAAATAGTAGTTGTCAAATTTAGATTTTCAAATTATAGTTAATAAAAGTAATTTAACAAAATAATATTTAATTAACACTTTACTAAGGAAGTGCATTATGATGTGATCTACGAGGGAATGATGAGCACAAAAAGAAAAAGCAATGATAATAAGATATTCCTACAAAGCATCTAAAGGATTAGATTGGTAATACATGATAATTCAAGAAAACACCAAAATTAGTAAATATTATAATGGATGACACCATTCTTTTTACATACTATACTTATATGGTTGGATTTTATAAAAAGAAAAGTAATGTTCACATATGATTTCAAGAAAAGAAAAGGAAGATCTGATACTATATATTATCCCATATGATATAAATTTATACATAGATTTCAAGAGTTCACATAATAATAGTCTATCTTCTTTTTCTATCCTCTTGCTATTTAAAATTTATAGATTTCAAGAGTTCACATAATAATAGTCTATCTTCTTTTTCTATCCTATTGCTATTTAACTATCTTCTAACTTTAGTCCCATACAAAATTTGCTAAAATTTCCACGAATTTATAAGGTCTAAATTCAACGAATCTCAAATTATTCATCTATGATCTTGCAAAATTCTTTTTTTAAACCACTAGTGCATTGAATTCAAACTCATTTTAGAAGTTGCTAGATACTCTCTTAATTTAGCTCAACTTGACTTTTAGGATTATATTGACAAAGTCTCGGGTACAAATTTCAGTAAGGACAAAAAATAATAAGTGATTTTTTTCATCTGTTCTAATTTTAGTGTATAAAGTTACCTGATATTTGTTGTTCGTGGAAGATGATATGTATCTTGTGGATTTAGTTAGAGGAAGAACTAGCTTGGGTGAACCGCTGGGCAGAAAATTATATATACTATATATAAAGTTGAAATTATTTTTTATGTATATATAATAGATGTCAATCCCCCTTTGAGTAGTTCGCATGTTTACTTCTTTATATGTTGAACCTTCTTGATGAAAATATTGACTCTGCCATGAATTTTAGTCAAAGTGCATGAAAGCTGGCCCAAAAATCAAAGTTATTAAAAAAAAGATAGGATATTGAAATAAGGGAAAAGGATCAAATATGTCCCTAAATTTTGCGAAAATGTTCAGATATATCATCCGTTAAAAGTTTAACTTACCAATACCCTTGCCGTCCAAGTCTTGGGTCATATATACCCCTATTGTCAAGTTTTGGGTCATATATACCCCTGTTGTCGTTAATTGTTTTGCTAAAATTTTTCAACCCGCTTTTTCCTTTTCTTTTTTAAAAAAATCATATTTCCACATCACTTTTTATTTGTCATATCGCATATAATTAAATTCATCCTTCTTCTGCGCATTAACCATCCATCAAATGCTCTCATCTACCTCATAATTTCTTTGAATTTTCTCTAATTTGCCGAAATTTCTTTGTTGTGTTTTTTTATGCTTGCATAACCCCAAGAATAATCAAGTAAAAAATTGAAAAAAGTCAAGAACACCTCATAAAAACCTCAATGCATAATTGCGATAAAAGTCAAGAATTAAAGTACTTACCAACTGCAAATTATTTTAGTATCATATCAACCGACTTCATCATTCACACCACTGTCAATTCCAACATCAAGAATAAGAAGAATAAGAAAAACCCAAGTGAAAAATCGAGATGTAGAAGTGTAAAGAGCAACCCATATAGAGACAACAAAAACAAGTTGTCAATTAAGAGGATATATCTTTTATACATATGTATGTATATATGTATGAGAGAAACAGTTATGCACGAATATATAAAAATACAACAAAAGGGTTTCGACAAATTAGAGAAAATCCAAAGAGATTGTGAGGTATATGAGAGCATTTAACGGACGTTTAATGTGTAGAAGAAGAGGTAAATTTAATATTGCAGTAAAAAAATGATGTGGCTAATATAATTTTTTAAGGAAAAAAAAAGAAAAAGTGGGTTGAAAAATTCTAGCAAAGCAATTAACGATGACAGGGGTATATATGACCCCAAACTTAACAACAAAGGTATATATGATCCAAAACTTAATAACATGGGTATATATAAACCAAAACTTGGACGACAAGGATATTGATGAGCTAAACTTTTAACGGAGAGTATATTTAAACACTTTACAAAATTTAAAGACATATTTGATCCTTTTCCCTTCAAATAATAGAATTTGGATATCCCCTCTTTCACATTCTCATCATTTGCTTAAAAGAATTTTAGAAGTCAATTATTCCATATATAGAGCAATCCTTTGGGAATTTGATAAAGTCTAATTATCCAAAAAAATTTGGAGCAAAAAGTAAATCCTCAAAAGCTAAATGATAATGATTAACTTTTTCATAACTAGATCTTCATATCTTCTGATTCTAATTTCTACACTTTATATCATACAGTAGTTTATTTACTTTTTTTACTTTATCTTTTTGGTTGAAGTCATCTATAGCAACAGGAAAAGGGTGATTTAACTTTTAATTCATCTTTGAGCCACAAGTAAAAGAAAGATTGGACCAAACAAAATAAAATTTGTCTCTTCCATGTGGATGTATCTGATTGCAGCTCAATTTTCTTGTGTCCACGTTGAAATATCAATTAATTTGTATTCATATTGTGTAAGATCCATGTAAGAGAGAAATACTTTCTATTAAAATTTAATTCATAAAAAAAAGATCGAATCATAGGTCTTTGATTGGAATAGAGAATTTCATTCATTTATCACAGTTTTTATTGATAAATTTTTGAGTTAGTCAAACTAGTAATAAGTATTTTTTGAGTTATTTATGAGTTAGACGAAATTTGCATTCATATTGTCTAAGACTCATCTAAGGAAAAAAATACTTCCTATCAGAATTTAATTCATAAAAAGGGAGATCGAATTAGAGACCTTTGATTGAAATAGAAACTTTTATTCATTCCAACACAGCCTTTGTTGATAAGTTTTTGAGTTGATTAGATCGATTTATAAGTATTTTTTAAGTTATTTATGAGTTAGATGAATATTAGAAGTATGTTAAGTGTTTATACGCTAAAATCAGTCAAAAATCATAAGTTGGTTAAGCTGTTGTATAATTTTAATTTGATGAAACATTTGGTACTATTGTATCCTAATTTTGCTTAATCTACGAAATAACTTCTCAAAACAAAACCCTTATTCCTTTCCATTTCATTGGTGATTCGTTCTTTTTCCATGTATAAGCAATTTTAAATTTATATTTTTATAAATAGTTTCAGAGACATTTAAGACATCTTTAGCAAAATAAAAATGTTTATCAACACATTATTATCAAACATATTGGTAATATTTTTTTTCTTTTTCTTTTTATTATTTTCAGGTTGGTACAATTTTAGTTATGGGCTTTGACAACACTTATCCAAAAGTATTAAGAACCTGCTCTAGTTTACATTTACTCCAAATTTCAGAAATAGCTAACATTTAGGTAATAAATGAAACGTTATAATTAAAATTTGCCTAATAATAGAAAATGCCTATAGTGTTGCTAAATATACAAATTAAAGATTGTATATACAAATAAATTTATTTTAGAAATTTGTATACGAGCTCCGAAATTTGCTTTGTATACAAATGCAAACGTATATAAGCCTTGAAATTAAAGATTTATATAAGAGGTCTGACATTTGTACATGAGCCTCGAAATATATAAATATACAAGTATAAAAAATTTAGTTATTTAATTTAAACCTTAGCTTGCCTGATAATTATTTTAAGCATTAGTTCCACTTGAAATAATGACTTGATATTTTCTGCTCCATGTAATTACTCCTTGCATTTATCCAACAAAGGTCATTTTTACTTATTTTCTAATTTTATGTCGATCTTTAATTTATGATCTTTATAAATAATCTTTTTTTGATGCATAATTTCATATTTTCGTATCATAATATCTCATAATTATATTCAAGCATGAGTTTAGTTTCTAAAAAACTTATACGTTACTAAGCATAAGTTCAGTTACTAAAGAGCAAAAATAAAAAATCAATTTATTTGAAGGACAAAATATGCAATTTATGAACAAGGAAGTGTAGGATATGAAAGGGTTTTCGTTCATAATTTAAGTAAACTTATAATTTGAAAATAAGAATTTCTTTAAATAATATTATTCAATTTTCTATGTATAAGGAAAGGAAGAACATTACAGAGTTTTATTTGAAAATTGAACAGAGTGAACAAATAAAGAAAAGAGTACATGTGGGAAATTTGACTAATTTCTACATATACAATTTGTCACGTTTCATTTCCCGAAATTCAATTTGACTAATTTTCAGAGCTAAACTAGATTAGATTAATACAATATTTTAAAATTATGATTTGAATATTCAAACCCTACACCCA
This sequence comes from Capsicum pubescens, assembly GCA_030864215.1. Classification (NCBI taxonomy): domain Eukaryota; kingdom Viridiplantae; phylum Streptophyta; class Magnoliopsida; order Solanales; family Solanaceae; genus Capsicum; species Capsicum pubescens. The sequence continues at coordinate 276,960,675 of CM061542.1, forward strand.
AAGTACTATAAATTGCAAGCTTTCTCATATCGAAAAAATATATTATAGAATATTTGTCAAAAATTATATCATTTGACCTTAGAAAGGAAATTGTGTGTATCAATCTGTCCCGTCGTTACCATAATCACCACGTCCCTATAACTTAGAAAGATGGGAACGGAGAGGCACACTTTGAGGGGCAAATCTTGAAGATCTTCTCATGAAGTACGCATAAAAAACTGCTAGAACGGGCCAAGAAATGAGAGTTCACACCTCCGTAACAACAGTTTAGCGCCTAGGTAGGCTAGGTTTAACTTAAGTAGTAGACCTTGGTTAGAAATCATATTCCTGATATAGCTGATTGACAAGAAATTTCATGTTTAGACATGTGGGCATGAAGTTTGAATGGATAAAAATGTGATGATTAAGGTAGACATAAATTAATTCGGTGCTATTGTAATTGAGTGGGTAAATTATTGTCGATGCCAACATCTTGTTTCGTCATTCAAGCTAAACGAGCAACAAAGTATGGTTGGATAAGAATTAACAAATCGAAGTGAAATTGTAGCACTTTGGTGCCTAGGTCTGGGAATTGATAAATTACTAGATTGATAATCTTATGTCGTGTGAATTCACGTTTAAATGCAAAATTTGGTGTGTTAAAGTTTCGAATAAAGGAATTATGAGAAATTGTGTAGTAAAATAATTGACCACAATGTCGAGAATAGTTAGAAGTTAGGAAGTAGAATGGGTTTGGTCTTTGATGAATGGTTGTGGTATATGGATGCATGTGAAAATTGTGGAGTAATAGTGTAGGGTCAGGATTAAACGTTAAACTAAGTGAACGAACCCTTTAAAATTACGCCAATCCATGTATACAGTAGAAAATAGGAATTTAGACTCGATGTGAATGTGTGTATGCCCTTGATTATCTATTGCTTGATCCCTGGACACAATTGAGTTAAGTGGATGTCGGTTGATACAAGTTGACATAATAAGCTATGAGATATTCTTGAAATATGTTGTAGGTTATGATTGAATTGGAGTTAAGACTCAATTTGATTGTATGTATGTATGGTTAACTGAATTTTTGTTTATTAGTTGCAATACACATATATAAGTAATGAATTTGTTAAATATTGAATACAAGTTATATGATTGATAACTTACAATGTGACTGATAAAAAGACCATGTTAATTTGATTCTGAATTTGTTTTGTAATTATACTTGTAAATGGTACGTGATTGTTATTGTTGATTAATGTCGGTTATGAATGAATTAGTGGATTTAAGGTGGTATAAAGGTGGGGATGTTGAGATAAGGGTGGCATAACACTTGATTTGGGATAAGGGTGACAAAACACCAGTTGTCTAGTATATTAGGTAAATTAACTGAGCTCATCCCATAGAGGTCATGGCTAGTGAGCAACCAGAAATCTCATAGCTTATGTATATAATGTGATTTTGAAGAGTCTGGTGGTTCCTTGAATGGATTGGGTTATGTTTATTTATATATTTGGGTCATTGTGTGATCCCGTTATTTTACATATTCTATTTGGGGTTCCTTTTTTGAATCATTCATATGGATATTACCTTGGGTTCCTTGCGAACCATTTTCATTGTATTATTATCATGTATTTTTCTTGAAGTGAATCATTTCTTGAGTTTGAAAAGATAATGAGATATTCATGATGTAAATGGTAAGCTGATTGGATCGTAAGTTATTCGTGGTTATTAACAATGAACTGTCTATTAGTTGTCTATTTTGAGGTTATTAAGACCTAAGATACTTATTTGCTATTTAATTGACCTGATATGTTAAAAAAATTATGAAATCGTTGATGCCATATTTTACAAGATGAACCGATTATGACTATTTGATAAGGGTGAAAGAAGGTGAATTGCAATCGTCCAAGCGATAGTTTCGGTATCAAATTATTATTAGCGTAATAATTTGGCCTGCATATCAAAGGTGTGGTAAAACTGTGGTTAGAAGTGATTAATTATTGATAAGGGTTGTATCATGAACCTAGTCGCCATTTGTGAGATTTGGTAAGAATGAAATAAGGTCTGGTAGTGAGGACATGGTAATGATGTGGTAGTCTAGAATATGAAATGATGGGATGAACTTTGATTATTATATGTACATGTTGATCCTTGATTTCTATATTATGTTAATGTAGTTTCACCTTGATCAGTGGATGATGCCTATCAGTACATATGGTTGTACTGATATTACTTGTACTAGATCCACTTTGGGATATAGTCCGATTGTAGGATCAGTTGATGTTTCTTGTATGATGTAATTAGTGATCTCCAACAACTTCTGCTCATCTTATTCTTGTGGTGAAAGCCGAGTCTTGTGTTTGTACCTATTCCTTAGTAGCTCTTGTACCTGTGTAGATTAGTTATTGGAAAACAATTGTATTTATTGTGCATTTAAAAGGGATGTATGGTTTTGTAAGATCTCGGCTATTAAATTAAGTGGTTTATTAATGACTAATGCATATTAATTGAAGAATGATAAGAGTTCTCATATCTAGTTAGAATAGAGTAGGTGTCCACACAATCCTCCTAATTGGATCATGACATTATCACAATTAAAAAAAAGCGGAAAGAATAATATATTTGCACAATCAAATTATTTAAGATAAATTATTTTCACATAGCATGATCTTCCTTGGAACATTTGTATTGATACTTATTCACTGATGGTTTTATCTGTTGTATTTATTTATTAGATCGGGATGGTTTACCTGTTTCATCTCACTGATGGTTTCTCTTGTTGTAGTACCTAGTGCAGCACACAATTTTGGGTCAACCTTTATATGTTAATTTGGCCCAAATTTAAAAAATCTTTGTAGATGTTATTTCCTCCTCACACCCAAATATTATTGTGTATTTTCTAATATCTTATATCTTATTTAGTAGTGTATCCTACTTTATTTAGAAGTATATTCTCTTAATTATTGTGTATCTTATTTTGACCCCTTCAATCGATTTTGTTGTTAGTTTTGGCTCAAATTAATTTCATTCTTATACGCATAAAAATAGAACATTGTACATTAATTTTATTCACTCAAATATTCAATTCAATTCAGAATATTTAACACAATTCATTCAAGTTATATTGATTTCAAGTCAAATTATTCATTTTTCATTCAAATCATTCAATTATTCACTCAAGAAAAGGAAAAGAAATTTTTCACTCTTTTTATATTTTCTTTTTATTTCTACATGGTATCAGAGCATACAGAGGTCCTGAGATTGAATCACACTGACACCCATTATTAAAAAAATTCACGTGCTCGGTCCATGAAAAAATTAGGCTCGCACATAAGGAGGCATGTTGAGAATATAATTATATAATAAAAGTATATTTTTCTAATAGTTTAAACTTTTAGATGAGATGATCACACAGTTCAACAATTTTTTCATAGAAGACATTTTTAAAATTTTATCATTTTCCTTTTTTTTTTCCCTCAAAGATTACCTTTGCCACTACAAACAAGTGTAAAAGCTTTAATTAGCATGAGATTTAATTTTTCAGTAGTCATTTTGATGAAACAAGATATTCTTCTTTCATTAAGGATAATGTATCCATTTGACCCTTGGTGTTAAATATTAGGAAAAACTATCAAAAATATTCCTCTATTATTATTTATTGGCTATATTTGTTCTTGGTTATACTATGAGGTCAAATATATCTCCGCTATTAGCAAAGAACATAAAAATACCCTTCATTTTAACAGAAATTCACATGAACTAATATTTGAATGAGGTGAATGTCACGTGGCATGCTATCTCACCACCATATTTTTATTGCTTTTCTTTTCTTTTCTTTTCTTTTCTTTTTCCAATAATATTTAATCACTTTTCCACAGTCATAACATCTTCCCCAATTTCATTTTAATTGAACACAGAACTTCATTATTCGAAATTAGCCATAGAAAAGTTTCTTAATCTTGAACGAGTTTCATAAACAACAATTTTGATTTTATCTTTCAACTAGAAAAATCGTATACAGTGATTAATACACAATTCGTTAAGAGAAAAAAATGAAAATTCAAAAGGAATAATGTGGATCTGTTAAACATACAATATCACTATCAATTTAAAACAAGCCCTTATTAAGATTTAAGAATAGGAAAAATTGGGTTGACAACAAAATCAAGAAAAACAACTGAAGCACATAGATTAGATTCATACAAAACGAAATTAGAACATGACACAAGTTAAAAGAAGCAATCAGATAAATATAATTGGCAATTAAGGAAGAAAGTGGCGGAATGTACTAGTGGATCGTGTTGGGAAGCCACGGATTCATGCAAATCAAGAAGAAAAGAAGAAAAGAAGAAAAAAGAAAAAAGAAAAAGAAGAAAAGAAAAAAATAAAAATCTGATGGTGAGGTGACATGTCACATAGCGTCCACCTCATCTAAATATTTAGTCAGGTGAATTTTCGTTAAAATGAGAGGTATTTTATGTACTTTACTAAGGTCGGGGGCATATTTGATGTCATAGTATAACTAGCGGTAAACATAACTGATAAACAACAGTAGAGAGGTATTTTTGAAATTTTCCCCTAAATATTATTCATTATTCAATATATTTTTCAAAGCATTAAATTTATTATTCAAAGGGTGATATAGTAAAATTACCCTTATTATTATTACTTCTAAGGTGTGTGACAAGTCAAAAGTGGATAAGTAAAAATGAACGGATGGAGTATCATATTTCCTTATTGAGAGATGTTAGTTAGTTTAATTAATTTTTAAAATTAAATTAAATTAAGCTAATTCAATATTTTAAAAATAAAATTTTGATATTCAAAAACTATATAAATATATTAGAAGTTGAAATTTTTCATATCAATATGATTAAAAGTATATTTTAAAATATTAATCATTTTATTCATATTGTTTGACTTATATATAAAAAAAAATTATGACAAATATTTTTAAATGGAGGCAGTATTTGTTTATAGATTGGCCACTATAATATTCCATACATGAAGAAGGGGCAGAGAACAGGAGTGCTCAAGGGTAAGACTGGTAAAAATTTATTTTAGGCCACAAAAAATTTTAGTAGTAAATTTATTATTTTAACTTCACTTATAATAATATAGAAGATAATAAAATACGCACAAAATTTATAAAATAGAAAAAACTATCTACTTTTTACTAGAAATTTTTAAAATTTTTGAATTAAACAACTCAAATTTCATATTAATAAATATTTTTTTAAAACAACAGCCAAATTAATATATTGCAAATAAATGACTAACATAAGAAAAAATTCTTACTTCTATAAATAAATTATATTACTATGTAAAGTTAAAGGTTGTGTGTTTTAAAAACACTAAGCTAAACATAAGTAATATGTAAGAATAAAAAAAATAACTTTAAATTATTATTTTTCTTGTGTGTATATATTTAATATTTCTTATTAAAATGAGACTTTACGCCACTAATTTTATTGAGGCATCCTTAATGAAGAAAAGAACGTGTATTAAATAAAGCTAATATTCCGCATCAGAGTCATGTTAGATCAATCATACATGTAGTTTTTTTTATGAATCTATTTAATGAAGAAATAAAGTTATGTGCTTGATATATTACTCAGAGCTTTTAATATGATGTTAATGAATATAGGACAAACTAACAACTCGGTAATTAAATGTTAAAGCTAATAATTGGATTTTGATTAGATATAAACACACACAAAAAATAGTTCAACTGAAGATTATAGGAAATCATATAATACTGATGTACAAACTAAAAAGAAAAAAAACACAAAGAAATGGATTGAAATGAGTTCCTATATATTTATAATACCAATCTAGTACGTACTCCTCTCCACCTCCCTTCTTTTAGTAGTATAGTGATCCTGCAGGAGAAATAAAAAAACATAGGTGGAATTCATCACACCGAGAAATGAGGCAGCATGTTTAAATTAAAGCTCAACACATTTATGTTTGGTTAAATTTATCAATAAATTTTGTTTAAATATTTAAGCTACTTTCTTCGTCCCATTTTACTCGTCTCAATTTGACATTGCATATTGATTAAGAAAAATAATTAATAACATGACTATTTTACCATAGTATCCCTATTAAATGATGTTTACATTTTAATTTAGAGAAAAAATAATTAATACTAAGAGTAAAAAAGAAAAAAAAATTATCTTGTCTTGATTAATGAAAAATGATACGTAAAAATGAGAAATCAAATTAAAAAATTTGGGACGAGTAAAATGGAATGGAGAGAGTATGATTTAATTTGACCATTAATGGTAAGTTTTCTTCTTAACATTGCTTTTCCCATGTATTTTATGAAATAATTATGTTTTGAATTGATGATTTGTAAACCCATTGGGGTGCATGGGCATGGTGATGGAATGGAGATTATGAATTTCCCCAAATAATTGAATTTTGGTATTAAAAATGATGAGAACCTCAACCCACTTGCATAATTGATTCTGGGATATGGATAATCATTTGGCTTTACCAATTACTTTAAACTAATGTCTTGCATAAATGGCTAAAATGATTTTGAAAAGATTTTGATGGCCATAGAATGGTTTTAACTTGGAAATTTGGAGTCCTATTGGTTGAGGAATTAGAGTCCTGCTCGGCTAGATGATTTGGTTCCTACTTGGAACTTTGAATTTCTATTGGCCGACGGGTTAGAGTCCTTCTTGGCTAAACGACATAGTTCCTACTTGAAACGTTGGGGTCTTGTTGTCTAGTGGGTTAGAGTTCCACTTGGCTAATTGTTTGATTTGGCATAATGACATGTGCTTGCAAGCTATAGTCGGTGTGACGATACCACTTGACATTTCCTGAATGAATGACTCCTTGATTTAATGAATGAGTTATGTGTTAAATGTTTTAATTGGGCTTAAAGGGGGTTGTGTAGTTCGCCGTGAAGGTGGAGGTCCCGAGAGGACTACTACTGAAAACCACGTTTGCTGGCGTGGGGGATCTAAAGGATTGGGTGTTTAAGTCACCCTTCATACATGGCCTGGAGGTTCGAGTCCTATGTACATATATGTTATGATTATTCTCTGATTCGTGCAGCTATACGCACTGGGGCCCGACCAGGGGGTGAGAGTTGGGGCCCATATAGACCGTGGGTACTATTATGATGGTTACGCTATACCGTTTAGGTTAATATTTTAAAGTTCATGCTAAGTCTTATTCCATATTTCGACATTATATATATATGTGTGTGTGTGCGTGTGTTTTCTTGTAAGACTGCCTACTATTATCTTGTCTCCCAAAGACATCACTCTTTCCACTGCTATCCTCATCTTGGCTGGATTTGGAAGGTCCAAATTTCCAACAAGCTAAAGTTCTTTCTTTGGCTCCTCCACCATGACAGCCTCCCCACCATTTCCATCTTTGCTTACAGAGGCTTAAATATCCAGCCTCACTGTCACCACTGTGGCCACCAGCTTGAAGATATTCCCCATCTCTTTTTTAGTTGCCCTCATGCCAGTTCCGTCTGGTAATACCTCATCCAACATTATCATAGAGATTTTACTATCACTCCTCACGCGTTTCACCCTTCTATTTGGGATACTACTTGGAAACTCCTAAAAGACTCTAACTATGATAAACTTCTCAACTGGGAAACTCTTCTCCCCTTCTGTCTTTGATTTGGAAGAATATGAACTCTAATATTTTCAACAACAAGCCTTTACCTCGCTCCTTCAAATCTGCCTACTCGAAGGCAGTGGAGTTTTTCCAGCTTAGCACCCTTCCAGCTCAGAAGTTAACTAGCCCTATTTGGATCAGTTGGTGTCCCCCCCTCTCTCCACCCGGGCACCATTTTAAGCTCAACACGGATAGTTCTAGTCTAGTCAATCCTAGTAGGGGTGGTATTGGTGGGGTTATCCGAAAGGCTAAGGGTGACTAGGTTCTGGGGTTCTCTCAAAGCTTCCTTCATGCTACAAATAACTTCATGGAACTTTTAGCTCATAGGAAAAGCCTCCAGCTTGTTCTAGAGCATAAGTTTTCTCCTATCATTATCACTATAAACACCGAAGATGTAATTAAAATGTTGAAATCTAGAAATCCTCTGTTTAACCCCTTTATTTATAATTGCAAGTTGATGCTAAGAAGACTAGGAGGTCCACCTGTCCAACATAGCTATTGAGAGCAGAACAAGGTAGCAGACGCTCTAGCAAAGGAAGACGCAAAAAGAGATTTTTTGGACAGTTGTAAAATTTTTGTTGCCCCCCCCCCCTTTGTAGCCCATACTGTATGGGATAATATGGAAGGACAAACCTTCTCTAGAACTATATCAAATGCGCAGACGCATGAGATGCGTCAAACTCTTTTTGTATTAGTGTCGGATTGAGCTCAAACTTCATTTGCTTTATTATTATCGAAAAGAGGCCTAAAATGCCCTTCAATTATATATAATGGTGCAAATAAAATCATCCTTCTATCTATTGGGCCTAAAATGCCTTTCGCATCTACCTATTGGGTCTAAAATGCCCTTCTCACCTACCTATTGAGCCTAAAATGCCCTTTTCGTCTGCCTGTTGGGCCTATTTTGCCCTTTTATTTAGGCAAACTACATGAAAAGGCCATCATTAAAATTTAATTACATAAATAATAGTACTTTTTTAATATTATAATTTTTTTTTTTTACATATATAACCTTTAAAAAAATCATAAAAAATAATTATAATTTCTAATTTAATGCTATAACTAATTCTCAATTTACCTTAATTTAAAAGATATATTTTCAATATTCAAAGTAAAAGTGAAAAAGATAATCCCTGCTTTCAAATCATTCTCTCTCTTATATTCAAAATTCAAATATTTGTATTCCACTATTTGTTTGTGTATGTTTCGTTTTGTTTTCATGCATGTTAATCATCTAGTATTATTTCATTATTGTGTATTTTTAATTCTAATATAATGGATTAACCATAATTTTTTATGGATAAATATTTATGGAATAAAAATTATTATGTTGAAAGTACAGACATACCATGTATTTTTATTGCGTAAATATAATTTATGTCAAAGTCAAATTATTATTATATTTTTGATATAATTTATGAGATAAATATTCATGGTATATCGCATTATTTCGAAAGTAGTTTTCTTGTTAAAAAATTATTTATTAAATACACATATATATTTTCAATATTACATGGTGTAACCTTTTTATATCTAAAATATACAATATATGTTTATATTACAAATATAATTTATATGGTATAAATATAATTTGTATGGTATAAATATATCATGTATTTTTATGATATAAATATAATTTGTACAATATATAAATATACCATGAATTTTTATGATATAAATATACCATATATTTTTATAGAGGTAACGTGAAAGCAGGCAATAAAAATGAAAAACATAAAATTTTGATATGGTATATAAAAAATGAATGAACAAAGGCTTCCATAAAAGTAGACAATAAATAAGAAATATGAAAATTTAATATATAATTATTTTTCTATAAATATTAAAATTTGTTATAAAAGTAAATATTTTATATGCTAACAACCAACTAATACGGCTATGTATGTTCTGATAAAAAAAAATACAACTATGTATATGTAATAGTTTTTTAAAAATGGCTATTTATGTTGTTTTACTTTTTTCTTTATCAGATCAATTTAGAATGACGAAAAATTGATATTGTGCACTATTTATTTGGTTGATATTAATAAAAATGATTGTGATTTTATATAGTTTAATAAAGATAAGTTGTGGTATTATTTTATTTTATTTTAAAATAAAAGGATAAAATATCCCCCAATAGGTGGACAGAGAGGGCATTTTAGGTTCAATAGGTAGGCATGAAGGACATTTTAGGCCCAATAGGTAGACGGAGGATATTTTTGCACCATTTCACATAGTTGAAGGACATATTAGACCCTTTTCCATATTGTTATTAATGCATCTCTACTTTATATATATAAAAAAAAGTTTAATCCCATACAAAATTTTCTAAATTTTCCACGAATTTATAATGTCTAAATTCAATGAATCTCAAATTATTCATCGATGACCTTACAAATTTCATTTTTTAAAAACACTAGTGTATTAAATTCAAACTCATTTTTAAAGTTGCTAGATACTCTTGATTTAGCTCAACTTGAGTTTTAGGATTATATTAAGAAATTGAGGTTTCGGGTTCAAATTTTAGTAGATTTTGGGTTCAAATTTTAGTAAGAACAAAAAATATTAAGTAATTTTTTTCATATGTTCTAGTTTTGGTGTATAAAATTATTTGATATCTGTTGTTGGTGGGAGATGGCATGTATCTCGTGGATTTAGTTATAGGTTGAACTAGCTTGGCCAAACCCCTTGGGATGAAAATTATATATACTATCTATATATAGTTGAAATTATTTTATATAGTAGATGTCAATTCTCCTTTAGCTAGTTCACGTGTTTACTTCTTTATATTTTAAACCTTCTTGATGAAAATATTGGCTCTTCTATTAAATTTAATTGAGGTGCGTGAAAGTTGCCTCAGACAGTAAAGTTATAAAAAAAAAAAGATAAGGATATTGAAATAATACAATTTGGATATCCCCTCTTTCACATTCTTATCATTAGCTTTAAAGAATTTTTAGAAGTCAATTGTTCCATATAGAGTAATCCTTTAGGATTTTGAAAAAGACTAATAATCCAAGAAATTTTGGAGGAAAAAGTCAATCCTCAAAAGCTAAATGATAATGATTTGTTGTAAATAAATATTCTGAAATATGCTAAAAATGAAAGAGGAGAGGAGAGAGATCTATATAAGAAAAGACTTTGTTTCTTCTTCTTCTTCTTCTGAGGAGGAGAGAGATCTATATAAGAAAAGACTTTGTTTCTTCTTCTTCTTCTTCTTCTTCTTCTTCTTCTTCTTCTTCTTCTTCTTCTTCTTCTTCTTCTTCTTCTTCTTCTTCTTCTTCTTCTTCTTCTTCTTCTTGGTGTATTTAACAATATAACATACCATGTCTTTTATAGGTAAGAGTAGGTGTAAAAGTGTAGTATGTGCAAATACATTTACAAAAGATATGTCTTCTCTACACGCTTCAATACTATGTGTAATAGGTGTAGTATGTGAAGTATGAGTATTATGTGAACATCCACAAATAACTTATTTACAATACCCCCCTTGGATGTTCATGTAAAAGAAAAATTCTAAAAGAAATAAGATATACATAGCGGTTTGTAATACGCCTTGTTTGTTGCCTTATTAAAAAACCTTACCAGGAAAATCCAGTGAGACAAAACCTTGGTGAAGGGAAAAAGAGTGCTACACGTATTTACTCCCCTGATAAAAATATTACTTAATATTTAGGAGACGACACATCCCAATCTTGTGTCTCAACTTCTCAAAGGTTGATGTTGGCAATGCTTTAGTGAACATATCTGCTAGGTTATCGCTTGAACGAACTTGTTGAACATCTATTTCACCCCTTTTTTGAAGATCATAAGTAAAGAATAATTTTGGTGAAATGTGTTTTGTTCTGTTTCCTTTGATGTATCCTCCTCTTAATTGAGCTATGGATGCAGTGTTGTCTTCATACAATATTGTTGGAATATTCTTCTTCAAAGTAAGGCCACATATTTCCTGAATGTGTTGAGTTATTGACCTCAACCAGACACATTCTCGACTTGCTTCATGAATGACTATTATCTCTGCATGATTTAAAGATGTAGCAATCATGGTTTATTTTGTTAAACGCCATGATATAGCTGTACCTCCACATGTAAACAAATAACCTGTCTGAGATCGACCTTTATGTGGGTCAGATAAATATCCTGCATCTGCATAACCAATTAATTGTGAATCAGACTCATTTGAATAAAATAGTCTCATATCAATAGTTCCTCGGAGGTAACTGAATATATGCTTAATACCATTCCAATGTCTTCGTATCGGGGATGAACTAAATCATGCTAATAAATTTACAGCAAAAGATATATATGGTCGTGAATTACTAGCAAGATACATTAATGCGCCAATAGCACTAAGATATGGTACCTCAGCACCAACAAGTTCTTCATTATTTTCATGAGGTTGAAATAGATTTTTATTAATATCAAGTGATCTCACAACCATTGGGGTACTCAATGAATGTGCTTTATCCATATAAAATCTCTTTAAAATATTTTCATTATATGTGGATTGATGGACAAATATTCCATTTGTAAAATGTTTAATTTGTAGACCAAGATAAAATTTTGTCTTTCCGAGGTCTTTCATTTCAAATTCCTTTTTCAAATATTCTATTGTCTTTGGAAGCTCTTCAGGAGTTCCAATGATATTCAAATCATCAACATATATAGCTATTATGACAAATTTAGATCCAGGCCTTTTAATAAAGGCACAAGGACAAATTGAGTTATTTTTATACCCTTTTTTAAATAGGTATTTGCTAAGGCGATTATACCACATGCGTCCTGATTGTTTTAATCCGTATAAGGATTTCTGAATCTTGATTGAGAAATTTTCTCAAGAAGTTTTATACTCATCAGGCATTTTGAATCCTTCAGGAGTTTTCATATAAATATCACTGTCTAATGAGCCATATAAGTAGGCTGTGACAACGTCCAAAAGATGCATATCAAGTTTTTCATGAATTGCCAAATTAATAAGATACCTGAAGGTGATTGCATCCACCACTGGAGAATATGTCTCCATATAATCAATGCCAGGTCTTTGTAAAAATTCTTGTGCCACAAGTCGTGCTTTATATCTTACGGCTTCATTTTTCTTATTTCATTTTCGCACAAAAACCCATTTGTACCCCACTGTCTTTATACCTTCAGGTGTTTGTACTATAGGTCCAAAAACTTTGCGTTTTTCAAGCGAAACCAATTTAATTTTAATTGCATCTTTTCATTTTGACCAATCATTTCTCTGTCTACATTCTTCGACAGATTTTGGTTCAAGATCCTTATCTTGTTACATTATTTCATTAGCAATATTATAAGCAAAAATATTATCGACAATTATATCATTTCGATTCCATATTTTTCTCGATGAGACATAAATGATTGAGATCTCTTTATTTTCATTATTTTCAGGTACCTGAACCTTTTCTGAGGTTTCATCAATTGTTATATCTTGCTGCTCTTCATGAGTAGCTTCCTCCATATTATGATTATTTTGATCATTTGCTCCTTTTTTTTCCGATGATTTTTATCTTTAGAACCGATTGATCTACCATGTTTTAAGTGTGGTTTAGACTCATTTTCATTACTCAATTGTCCTATCAGAACATCAACTCGAATAGGAGCATTAGCAGCTGGAATGTGAGATTTTGTAATTCTTGATAGGTCAGTGAATGCATCTGACAGTTGATTTGCAATGTTTTGCAAATGAATTATCCTTTGAACTTCTAATTCACATTTATTTGTACGAGGATCTAAGTGATATAATGATAATGCATTCCAGTCTATCTCATTTTCCAACTGTTTATTTTCTCCCCTTAATGTTGGATATATTGTTTCATCAAAATGACAATCAACAAATCTTGCCATAAATAAATCTCCAGTCATAGATTTCAAATATTTTATAATAGAAAGAGATTCATACCCAACATATATTTCCAATCTTCTTTGAGGACCCATTTTTGTGCGTTGTGGTGGAGCAATTGAAACATATACCGCACATCCAAAAACTCTTAGATGGGAAATATTTGGCTCTTGACAAAAAATTAATTGTAATTGGGAGACTTTATGATAACTTGTGGGCCTTATCCGCATAAGAGCTGCTGCATGCAAAATAGCATGACCCCATATCGAAATGGGAAGTTCTGTTCTCATAAGCATTGGTCTGGCGATTAATTGGAGGTGTTTAATCAATGATTCTGCTAGACCATTTTGAGTATGAACATGGGCAACCGAATGTTCAATTATTATTCCAGTTGATATACAATAATCATTAAAAGCCTGGGACGTAAATTCACCTGCATTATCAAGACGAATTGTCTTTATTGTATAATCTGAAAATTGTGCTCTTAACTTTATTATTTGAGCAAGTAATCTCGTAAATGCTAAATTACGAGTTGATAATAAACACACATGTGACCATCTTGTAGATGCATCTATTAAAACCATATAATACTTAAATGGTCCACATGAAGGGTGAATGAGCCCATATATATCACCCTGTATACGTTTTAGAAATACAGGGGATTCAATTCCTACTTTCATTATTGATGTCCTAGTAATTAATTTGCCTTGAGAACATGCAACACAAGAGAATTCTTTAAATTGAAGAATCTTCTGGTTCTTCAATGAGTGTCCATATGAATTCTCAATTATTTTGCGCATCATATTAGAATCGGGATGGCCCAATCGATCATGTCAAATAATAAAACTGTTTGAATCAGTAAACTTTTGATTTACTATGACATGTATTTCAACAGTGCTAATACTTGTTTAGTATAAGCTGGAAGAAAGAGCGGGTAATTTTTCAAGTATATATTTATTACCCGACATTATTGTAGTAATATAAAGATATTCAATTTTTCTATCATTTGTAGTCTCAATATGATAGCCATTTTGACGAATATCTTTGAAACTTAATAAGTTTCTTTGAGACTTACTACAATATAATGCTTCATCAATCATCAAAATTGTTCCTCCAGAAAGTAATAAGTTAGCTTTTTTGGAGCCTTCAATTAATCTTGTACTACCACATATAGTATTAACATTGGCTTCTTTCATCATCAAATAAGAGAAATATTTCTTATCTTTTAGAATAGTGTGTGTGGTAGCACTATCTATAAGACATATATCATCATAACTTATTTTAAATCCAATTGATGATTGGGGAATTTCCATATTCTTCAAATAAAAAAAATATATTATAAGAAATTTGAAAAACTAACATAAGAAATGTAGAAATTAGAAATACATGGTACTTTAATAAAACAGAAAAACATAATTGCAAATAAAAGAAAATAATAATTTTCTTTTTAATTTATTCTCAACTAAGGTGATCAGTTCTTCAATCAATGTCCTCATAGAAATCTTCAGCTTTCAAATGGATAATATCTGAGAGGCCCTTAAAATCATCATCATTGTAAGCAAGATTTGCCTCAACATCATCATATGTATTTGATGGAGCTGCTTCATCATCATCACTTCGAAAGGTCAAGTGTACTTTCACATCGTTTTCTTTTCTTTTAAGGAAAGCTTGATAAAGTTTGACAAAATGATCAGGCGTACGACAAACATGTGCCCAATGACCTTTCATACCACATCGGTGACAAATATTAACTTTACCCTTTGAAGGATTATTTTGAGAACCTTTATTATTCTCTTATTTATTTTCACCATTATGACGATAATTATTTCGTCCTCTGCCACGTCCTCGCCCATGTCCACGACCATGGCCCCAATCACGATCGCGATAATAATTTTGCCTTATTTCAGGCTGATCATTTGCTGCTACAACATTCGCTTCAAGGAATGGAGCAGATCCAGTGGGACGAGCTTCATGATTTTTCATTATCAAAGTATTATTTTGCTCTGCCATAAGTAGGCATGTAATCAATTATGAATATTTCTTAAATCTCTTTTCACGATATTGTTGTTGTAGCAATACATTAGAAGCATGAAAAGTGGAAAAAGTTTTCTCAAGTAAGTCTTCATCAGTGATGGTTTCTCCGCATAATCTTTATATTGAACTTACTTTATGAATAGCAGAATTATACTCAACCACAGTTTTAAAATCTTGAAACGGGCGGTGTATCCAGTCATATTTAACTTGTGGTAATACCGTCAATTTTAGGTGGTGATATCGGTCCTTCAAGTTGGTCCACAATTCGAATGGATCTTTCGCAGTTAAATATTTAATTTTTAATCCTCCTGGAGGTGATGACGAAGAAAAATCATGGCTTCCACCTTATCTTGATAAGATGCGTTATTTTCTTGTTTGATAGTATCCCCAACACCTCTAGCGTCAAGGTGAATTTAAGCATCAAGGACCCATGATAAATAATTCTTTCCGGTAATGTCCAGTGCCACAAACTCAAGTTTTGATAAATTTGACATAGTGAAACTTATAAGGGATCTCGTGCTGATAACGTGTTGTAAATAAATATTTTGAAATATGCTAAAAATGAAAAAGGAGAGAAAAGAGATCTATATAAGAAAAGACTTTGTTTCTTCTTCGTGTATTTAACAATGTAATATATCATGTCTTTTATAGGCAAGAGTAGGTTAAAAAGTGTAGTATGTAAAAATACATTTACAAAAGATATGTCTTCTCTACACGCTACAATACTATGTGTAATAAATATAGCATGTAAAGTATGAGTATTATGTCGACATCCACATATAACTTATTTACAATATGATTAACTTTTTATAACTAGATCTTCATCTCTTCTGATCTAATTTCTACACTTTATATCATTATTTATTTACTTTATCTTTTTGGTTGAAGTCATCTATAGTAACAAGAAAAGGGTGATTTTAACTTTTAATTCATCTTTGAGCCACAAGTAAAAGAAAGATTGGACCAAACAAAACAAAATTTGTCTCTTGCACGTGGATGTACATGATTACAACTCAATTTTCATGTGTAATTTTAATTTAATCTAAGAAATACCTTCTCAAAACAAAACTCTTTTATGCCTCTCCATTTCGTTCGTGATTCATTCTTTTTTCATGTATAAGTAATTTTAGATTTATATTTTTATAAATAGTTTCAGAGACATTTAAATCATCTTTAGCAAAATAAAAATGTTTATCAACACATTATTACCAAATATATCACTAATACTTTTTTTCTTTTTATTAAGGACAAATCACATAAATATACAATTTAAGAGTCAATATTACAAAATACCAATAGTTTCAACTTTTCAAAAGACTAGATACCCGTGTCCGTGCAAGGCACGAACATTTTGGCAACATTAATGTACAAAAGAGATCCAACTTTGGGGAAGATTATTTCCTACTTATTTTAATTGTTTAGTATAAGAGTAAAAGAAGAGAAATGTAGTACAATGAACCGATGTTAACATAATATGTACATTCAAAGTAGAACAAAATTGAGCTTGTTAGACTGATCCAACCAATACAAAAGTGATTATATAAGTGAATAAAAATCTAGTTAGATTGTTGCAACTACAGTTGGTGGCACGTCTTTCGTTTGGACATTCGTGGAAAAGTACATGATGCACGTCTCATTTGAAAGTTTCAAATATATAAGTTGAGGAGACATACGTTGATTTCAAAATATTTATTGCACCATAAATTATCAAAATACTCTTGGTAGTCATTTAATAAAGAACAAAAAGATATTTATAAAAAATTACTACAATGTATAATTCAATTGCAAAGGTCTAAATAAAAATATTATTAAAATAATACATGAGGACAAAACTAATAAATATAAGAAAAAAAATATGCTTGTATAACCATTTTATTGCATCATAAAATTATCGAAATACCCTTGGTAGTCATTTATTAAGGAACAAAAAGATATTTATACAAAAATAATACCATGTATAATTCAATTACAAAGGTCTAAATAAAAATATTATTAAAATAATACATGAGGATAAAACAAATAAATATAAGAAAAAAATAATATGCATGTGTAACCATTTTGTTGCACCATAAAAATGAGGATAAACTAATAAATATAAGAAAAAAGTAATATGCATGTGTAACCATTTTATTGCACCATAAAATTATCGAACTACACTTGGTAGTCATTTAATAAGGAACAAAAATATATTTATTAAAAAATAGTACCATGTATAGTTCAATTGCAAAGGTCTAAATAAAAATATTATTAAAATAATACATGAGGAAAAAACTAATAAATATAAGAAAAAAATCATATGCATGCGTTACACCTTTATTGCACAATAAAAATAGGACAAAAATAATAAATATAAGGAAAAAATCATATGCATGTGTAACCATTTTATTTACTACTATATATAAGTAAAGGTTTGGATCACTAATAATAATAATAATAATAATAATAATAATAATAATAATAATAATAATAATAATAATAATAATAATAATAATAATAATAATAGTATTAATAGTAATAGTAAGAAAAAGTAATAATAATAATAATAATAATAATAATAATAATAATAGTATTAATAGTAATAGTAAGAAAAAGTAATAATAATAATAATAATAATAATAATAATAATAATAATAATAATAATAATAATAATAATAATAATAATTATAATAGTAGTAATAGTAATAGTAAAAAAAAAAAGGTCACTAAAATTACTGAAATACGTGGTAGTCACCCCAACCTTCACTTACATGTTGTAATAAAGTAAAGTAGTAATAGTAATAGTAATAATAATAATAATAATAATAATAAAAATAATAATAATAATAATAATAATAATAGTAATAATAATAATAATAATAATAATTTCTCTTATATATAAGTGAAGGATTGGTGTACCACTAAATAGTAATAATAATATAATAATAATATTATGGTCACTAAAATTACCGAGATACCCTTGATAGTCACCCCAATCTTCACGTATATATAGTAGTAAAGTAAAGTAATAATAGTAATAATAATAATGCATACATATATATGCATTGAATTTAAGGTATGAAGAGGTTTATAATATATCCTATAACAAATACACATAACCTCAGTACCAGGCATGTAATCATATCCATACAATTTTATACTCAAAATTAATGCATCCAAAGAATTCTCATCAGTGAGAGATATTTGCAGATTAGAGAAAGCACTAGAATGAATAGCATCAGGATTGATAGTGATAATATTGTTACTGCAATTCCTGATATGGATCCAACTGAGTCCGAAATAGAATTTTCAACTGATTTAAAATGAATCACAACCAAATTGATTTTAGTCCAGGATCTCTGGCAAGAAAAAGAATTTATGAAGAATTCTATAAACCTAGATGGGAACTGTTCCGAACATGTTTTTTTCAAAACTTTAGCAAAGAAGAAAAAGCTGCTTTCCAGGAAGAATTCTATGCAGACCTTTCTGTACATAATAAAATAATTACTTTTGTGCCCTGATTTATGGCCAGATATGTGGATAGTTACATTTTCATGTTAGCTCGGGACTTTACATTACCTACTGGAGAAATTACTACTTCAGTATTACCTCCCCAACAATCCTTTCAAATAGAAAGAGATAACAAGGTGGTTCATTTTACAACCTTTTGCTAAGCTAATTGAGAATGATACTGCCCTAATAACTACTCGAAATGTCGATACGATGCATAAACAACATAATTATGCTAATTATTATATGAGCATCTTAGGAGAGCAAATTATTGCTCTACATGAAAAAATAGATAAGGTCCTATCTGAATTAAGAAAGATAGAGCTTAGTCATACTAAGTAATTAGACCTCAAACAAAAGGACCCTGAAGTCCTGGTTACTCCTACGATCCAACCTCCCCCTGAAATCAAAGATTTCAAGTTATCTAGTAACTTAGATAATATCAAAAAGTTGCTAGAAGAGAAATTTCATGGATTAAAGATAAATTCTATCCACGATGAAAATTTTGTAGGAGACAATGATAGGCATATTACTTCTGTTGAGATAAATAAAATCTCAAATAAATTTTCTAGGAAGCCTACTCAAAAGATGTTTTATTATCCTAGACCAACTCCTCAAGATGTTTTATTTGAAGAACAAGGATTATATGTCCCAAATAGTTTCAGAGGAGATGAAATCTATGAATGGAATGTAGATGGCTTATCTGATAGACAGATATCTACAATGGTACATAGAATGGTACATAGAATGTTGATGTACAATACCATTTGTAAAGCCCTTCTTAATACTAATGATAGGGGCATTGCTGAAATAATTACGACAGATTTTACTGGTCAGCTTAAAGGCTGGTGGAATAATTATCTTACCCAAGACCAAAAAATCAAAATCATTCAGTCTGTAGTAAAGAAAAAAATGGCCAAGAGGTTATGAATGCTGTCTATACTTTAATTATTAATATTATTGAGCACTTCTCTAGAAGATGGTTTGATAATAGTAAAAGTATTAGGACTTTGCTCCAAAATCTTAGATGTAAGACTTTGACATCTTGGAGATGGCATAAAGATGTTTTCCTCTCTAGAGTAATGAAATTACCTGAGAGTAATAGTTCTCATTGAAAGTCCAAGTTTATAGATGATCTTCCCATGTTATTTGCTGAAAGAATCAGGAAAACCCTTAGAAGTCCTAATGTGAGTATTAACTGTGAGGCTTACACCTATGGTAACCTTATAAAAGTTGTTACCCAGGAAAGTTTAGCTTTATGTAATGAGATTAAGTTAAATCAGCAAGTTAAGAAATATTATCTTACTGAGAGACAACAACTAGGAGAATTCTGTGAGCAATTTGCCATAGATATCCCCAAATTCTTGAGAGAATCTCATAAGCATAAGAAGAGAAAGTACTCTGAGGAGAGAAAATCTAAGAAAATTGAAAAGAAAGGTAAGAGAAAGGAGTATTATAAATCCAAGAAGGCTTATAGAAAAGCCAAAAAGACCAACGCTTGTTACCGATGTGGTAGAGTTGGCCACTTTGCAAAAGAGTGCAAAGTAAAAAAGCAATATCAAGAGTCTCACTATCGATGATGATATTAAAGACTCCATGTGTAAGATTTTGCTCAATTCCTCACCGAAAAACTCCAGTCCAGACCATAGTGATAATGAGGAAAATGATTCAACCGATGAGGACCTACGATTCTCCATCAAGAAGACTTTATGCCTTCAGAAGATGAGTGCATACCTTGCCAAGAAGGCCAACCTTGTACAAATAAAGAGGGGGAGGATGTTTTATACAACATCATATCCCAATTTCAAGATATAGAAATTAATGTCTTGAAAAATGACAAATTAGCAGCTCTACTAGAAATACTAAAAGAGTTGGGTAAGGAGGATGATAAGCCATCCACCAGTTCTTCCCCTATTTAGAAAGAAATGCATATTATTCCCTCCTAAAAGGGTCCTTATACCATGATCGAAGTTAATAGACTTCTAAGGGAAAGAAAGAAGGTTGAAGATATTCTAGAAACAACCCAGGACTTAAAGAATGAGATAGATAATCTCAAAATGAAAATATCTTTCCTTAAGAATCATAATTTGGCATTAGATCAAAGGGTTTCTGCTTTAGAAAACCCAAAATTGTTACCCGTTGAGGATAGAAAAACTCTCCCTGATGGAGATTTCCTTAAAACCTTAGAAGAAGCTGCTCACCAACACTTCTATGCGAAGGTCACCCTTCTTATTGATTACAATTATAAGAAGGAATTTACAGCTCTCATTGACAGTGAGGCAGGCTTTAACTGCATTCAATAAGGTATGATACCTTCAAGGCATTTCGAAAAAACCACTAATACTGTGAGAAATGCAAGTGGTCAGAAAATGAGAGTCGAATATAGAATCCCTAAAGCTTAAATTTGTAAAAACAAAGTTTGTATGCCTGAAACTTTTGTTTTAGTTAAAGATATTACCGATGAATTTATCTTAGGGAAACCTTGGTTTCGACATTTGTATCCGTTAGTCCGTTGGGATGAAAAGGTATCATTGGAATTTTTAATAATAAACATACTCAATTTGAATGGTGTGATCCACCCTGTTGGACAATAAAATTTTTGAGGCTGAAAATAAATAATTCGAGACAAGAAAATATTGTAACAATCAATTTTATTAATTTCAATGCGAGCGTTACAATCTCTATGAATCCTCTGATTCGCCTTTTCAAATATAAATTCAAAGGCTTGAAGCTTGATCTTGAATTTGAACTTGATTTGTTGATTTGAAGGATTTGATCTTGAATTGTGCTTGAATTCATGGGCTTTTGAGCTTGTTCTTGAATATTGCGGTCTTGATTTTGAATCCTGATGAACTTCATTTGAATGCTTGAGCTTTTTAGAGAAATTGCGGCGTTTGATCCACGAGCTTTCTCTTGCTACTTGTTAGAGATCTGGGATTTTTTTCTGAATTATGAGACCCCTATTTATAGTTGTGAAAGGGAAAAGTCATGATGAAGATGAACTTTTTTTGACCAATCAGATTTGAGTGACATGACATCTTTTATGGGCTTTGATTTATTGGACTTGCTGTATCATTTTGACATGTGGCATGGTCCTATTTGCTACTTCTCTTGACTTGGCATGCCACGTTGGTCCTATTTGCTCTTTCTCTTGACTTGGCATGCCACGTCCTTTGACACGTGGTGCTTATTTGGGCCCCTAGAATATAACAATATCTTGGGCTTAGTAAAGTGGGCTCATCATTTGTAGCCCAAATTAATGGACTAGCCCAATAAAAAAATGGACTTTATTTAAACCCATACATATTTGGACTTAAATAATTAATTCAATTAATTAATCCACAATATACACAATATTTATTTAGGACTAATATATTTTGAATTTAATATAATTCAAATTTCGTACAGATTTAGATTTAATAAAATTTCGTTGCTCACAAAGTGTCCCCTACTTCAAGACTTGTTGAGATGTTTAACCCTTTGGAGACTAGACTTGAAGTATAAATTTGATATTTTAATTGCATCGATATTTGTGTAAAAAGAAAAATAGTAATGATCCACCGTAGAATATTTCAACCGAACATATAGTAGAGTTACTATATTTTCTTTTCATTTATATCAAACTTGAAATATAACTTAAATATTCCAAGTTAAAGACAAAACTTGCTTAAATAACCCACATACGTTTCCTAGCACACTGGCCATCCATTTGCAACTAATTAATATAGTTTTCATTCATTTTTTTTTTAAGAAAAACAAAGTATGGCCTCAATTCTCATTGGACAAGAAAACAAATTACTCTTGAAAGACAAAGTACTAGGCCAATTTCATATTGAGATTGGACAGCTCCCACGTCGGATAGGACTCTCTTCCGCCGCCTTTTACTTCCAATTAGGCTTCGTATCCCATTTTTTTCATTTTTTTTACTGGCCTAGGACTCCTATCACCGCCTTGCCTTCATAATTTCTCAATTTTCATTGGTTTAGGGTTCTTCAATTCCCACTTCCATTTAATTTGGGAGCAAGTCATCGCCCTTCTGCTCCTATAAATAACCTATATTTTTTTTTTCCATTCAAAGCATCAACTTGTAAAACTCTTTAGAGACTCCTCTTCTTCGAGCTTCAAGAATTAATATTGAGGTATTTGTTTTTTTGTAGGGTTGAAACAGATAGCAATATGCAATAATTGGCTTAGGGTACGAGAGTTTAACTTTGCCTCCGTCACTTTAAGTCCGACCAATTTTACTTGCAGATGGTGGACATCGGCTTAAGGTGCGAGAGTTTAACTTTGCCTCCATCGCTTTAACTCCGACAAATTTTACTTGAAGACGGTGGACATTGGGTTAAGGTGCGAAAGTTTAACTTTGCCCCTGTCACCTTAAGTCCGACAAATTTTACTCAAAGACGGTGGACATCAGCTTAAGGTGCGAGAGTTTAACTTCACCTCTGTCACCTTAAGTCCGACCAATTTTAATTTTACTTGAAGACGGTGCAGTGATTTTCTTTAAGTATGGACCCTTTTCAATGTTCAGCTTAAGGTGCAAAGGGAGAAATCTTGTCCACCTTAAGGCATGAAAATTTCGATATCCTTTTAAGGATAAATCTATGAGAGGCCAGCTTAAGGTGCAAAGGGACAAATTTTGTCCACCTTAAGGCATGAAAATTTTGAGATCCTTTTAATGATAAACCTGTTAGAGGCCAACTTAAGGTGCAAAGGGACGAATTTTTTCCACCTTAAGGCATGGAAATTTCGATATCCTTTAAAGATAAACCTGTTAAAGGCCAGCTTAAGGTGCAAAGGGACAAATTTTGTCCAGCTTAAGGTGCAAAGGGACAAATTTTGTCCACCTTAAGGCATGGAAATTTTGAGATCCTTTTAAGGATAAATCCGTTAGAGGCCAGCTTAAGGTGGAAAGGGACAAATTTTGTCCACCTTAAGGCATGAAAATTTCGATATCCTTTAAAGATAAACCTGTTAAAGGCCAGCTTAAGGTGCAAAGGGACAAATTTTGTCCACCTTAAGACATGAAAATTTTGAGATCCTTTTAAGGATAAACCCGTTAGAGGCTAGCATAAGGTGCAAAGGGACAAATTTTGTCCACCTAAAGGTATGGAAATTTCGATATCCTTTAAGGATAAATCGGTGAGAGGCCAACTTAAGGTGCAAAGGGACAAATTTTGTCCACCTTAAGGCATGAAAATTTTGAGATCCTTTTAAGGATAACCCCATTAGAGGCCAGCTTAAGGTGCAAAGGAGCAAATTTGTCCATCTTAAGGCATGGAAATTTCGATATCCTTTAAGGATAAACCCGTGAAAGGCCAGCTTAAGGTGCAAAGGGACAAATTTTGTCCACCTTAAGGCATGAAAATTTTAAGATCCTTTTAAGGATAAACCCGTTAGAGGCCAGCTTAAGGTGAAAAGGGACAAATTTTGTCCACCTTAAGGCATGGAAATTTCGATATACTTTTAAGGATAAACCCATTAGAGGTTATCTTAAGGTGCAAAGGGATAAATGTTGTCCACCTTAAGGTATGAAAATTTTGATATCCTTTAAGGATAAACCCATGAGAGACCAACTTAAGGTGCAAAGGGACAAATTTTGTCCACCTTAAGGCATGGAAATTTCGATATCATTTTAAGGATAAATCCGTTAGAGGCCAGTTTAAGGTGCAAAGGGAAAAATCTTGTCCACTTTAAGGCATTGAAATTTCGATATCCTTTTAAGGATAAGCCTGCGAGAGGTTAGCTTAAGGTGCAAAGGGACAAATCTTATCCACCTTAAGGCATGAAAATTTCAATATCCTTTAAGGATAAATTCTTTAGAGGCCTGCTTAAGGTGAAAAGGAACAAATCTTGTTCACCTTAAGGTATGAAAAGTTTGAGATCCTTCTAGTTGTAGGCTTGGAGAACTTTGGCATTCCAAATCCCATTGAAGGAACTCTCTTTCATTTCGACGGGTTGCCTCCATTGAGTCACCGATATTTAGAATAAGTCCAAAATTTAGTTAGAATAGTTTCATACTTGGCGTTCATATGACAGACACTGTAGGAACATATTTTTTTTTTACACTCATGTAACTGAACTCAAAATGAGATTCCAAGCGCCTACGTACCTCAATGAAGAGGATCAAGTCACAACGTAGTTCTGGGTGAGTGTTTTTTTTATGTGTCCTAACTTTTGCCTAGGCCACCTCTTTCGAGGTTTTCAACCTGTGGACTTTTATTTTTTTTTAGTCGTTCACAGTTTATACTCTTGCGGGCCAGGAGTGTACATGCAATTTATACTCATGCCTTATGCAGTTTATACTCGTGCCTTAAGGAGTGTACATGCAGTTTATACTTGTGCCTTAAGGAGTGTACACGCAGTTTATACTCGTGCCTTAAGGAGTGTCATTTTCCTCAGGGATAGTACTTCTTCAAGAACTTGGCGTTGATGGGGCCAACCCTCACTCCATCTGCATCGACAAACTTGTAAGCACCATTTGAATATGCCTTTTGTACGACATATGGTCCATCCCACTTTGGGGTGAATTTGCCCCCAGACTTATAAGAAGTGATAATGGACCTTTTTACTGCAAGAACTTGATCTCCAACTTGGAATCACCTCAAGCGAACCCTTTCGTTGAAAGAACGAGATAGCCGGGCTTGATAGCATTTAAGATTTTGTTGAGCCTCCAGCCTCTTCTCATCAAGAGCTTCTAACTCCGTAAGACGCAACTTAGCATTTTCTTCATCAGTGAGCCCTTCTTGAATAACCAGTCTCAAAGAAGATATTTGACGCTCAAGTGGCAGGACTGCTTCAACTCCAAAAGTAAGTGAGTATGGGGTTGCTTGCGTCGGTGTACGGTAAGTTGTCCTATATGCCCACAAAGCTTCTTCCATTCGCTCATGCCAGTCTCATTTGGATTTGGAGACAACTTTCTTTAATAAGTTGCACAAAGTTTTATTGAAGGCTTCAGCTAGACCGTTGACGGCAGCATGGTACATAGAAGACTCGCGCTGCTTGAAGCCAAAGAGATAACAAATTTTGTTCATGAGCTTGTTATCAAATGGCTTTCCATTGTAGTTATTATGTACTGTGGAATTACAAAGCGGTAGACGATATTCACTTGGATGAAGTTTGCAATATTTTCTTTCTTTACTTCCTTGAGAGCAACAGCTTCGGCCCACTTTGAGAAGTAATCTGTCGCGGCCAAGATGTATAAGTGTCCACCAGAAGATTTTGGTAGTGGAACAACAACATCCATTCCCCAAGCATTGAATGGCCAAGACGCTACATTTGGGTGTAGTACGTCTGGAGGTTGATGTATGAAGTGTGCATAGAATTGGCAAGCTTTGCATCTTCTAGCATAGTCCAAGCAATCTTTCACCATCGTTTGCCAATAATATCCCATTCTTTTAATGTAAAAATAGAGCGTCGGTCCAGATTGATGCGATCCATACACTCCCGAGTGTGCTTTTTGCAAAGCTTGAATTGTTTCTTCCTCTCCCAAACACCATAGAGTACTCCTTCAAATGATCTTCTGTACAGTGTGTCCTTATAGTAAAGGAAGTGAGGTGCACGATGATGAATGTCTGTCCTTCTCCTTTGGTCTTTTGGAAGTATCTCATAACATAAATAATCAATGATAAGTTGTCTCCAATTTTTTTCCAGCTTCAAATACGGTAACAAGGTATTCAACTTTATTTTCTTCATCTTCAGTTGCTGCGGTACTACCCATTCTTGGAGGACAGTGACTTGCGTCTGATTTGGAAGAGTCAGGGTTGAGGCCAAAACAGCTAGGGCATCAGCTTGCTTATTTTCTCTTCTTGGCATATGTTGGAGGGTTACTTCTCCAAGCCACCCCATCAACTTCTGTGCATAATCATGATATGGTCGTAGCTCAGGCTTTCTGACTTCATAGCTTCCCAAAAGATGCTTGATCACCAATTGGGAGTCACCAAAGACTTGTAATTACAGTTGTTTTATGTCAACTGCCATCTCAATTTCAAGTGCTAAAGCTTGATATTCAGCAACATTATTAGAGAAACGATTTGTTAGGGTAAAAGAGTATGGGATGACCTCTTTTTGTGGAGTGACGAACACCACACCGATATCGAGACTTAAATAATGGACTAGCCCAATAAAAAAAGATGGAGTTGGTGTCGATGTGGTGAAGATGGAGATGGTGTCGGTGTGGTGTTTGTAGTCCGAATTAATGGACTAGCCCAATAAAAAAATGGACTTTATTTAAACCCATACTTGTTTGGACTTAAATAATTAATTCAATTAATTAATCTGCAATATACACAATATTTATTTGGGACTAATATATTTTGAATTTAATATAATTCAAATTTCGTACGGATTTAGATTTAATAAAATTTCGTTGGTCACACACCCTATACCAGATATTAAATCTGATAAAAGAAAAGATTCTTTCAAAAAATAGGCAAATGGAATTTTTGCAAAATGAAATTTGTAGTTTGACTATCAATGAAACTCTTCAAAAACCGACCTAAAAATCTGACATTAGTCTGGAATAAAAACATCTTTGACCTCGAAATGACAAAGCCATTTTGTATAATGATCTTTGTGAAAAGATCTAGATGTTTAAAATGTATCTCTATATTTTTTGAGAACACCAGAATGTCATCAATGTAGACAATAATAAAATTACTATATGGCATAAAAATATCATTCATGATATTCTGAAATTCTGAAGGAGCATTCTTCAGTCCAAAAGGCATGACATTCTATTCAAATTGTCCCATTGAAACATTGAAAGC
This sequence comes from Capsicum pubescens, assembly GCA_030864215.1. Classification (NCBI taxonomy): domain Eukaryota; kingdom Viridiplantae; phylum Streptophyta; class Magnoliopsida; order Solanales; family Solanaceae; genus Capsicum; species Capsicum pubescens. The sequence continues at coordinate 276,988,464 of CM061542.1, forward strand.
AGTTTTATATTTGTCAGTTTCTAATATCTGAATTTTCCAATAACTTGATTTCAAATCAAATTTTAAAAATATTATAGCATCATACAAACGATCTAAAAAATCTTTCTTATTGAGAATTGGATATCTAATCCATTTGAGGACTTTATTCAAAGGTTTGTAATTAATAACCGACCTCGGAATTCCTCGTTCTTGTTCTGCATACTTATTTCCATAAAAAGCAGTGGCTAAAGTTGAAAATCTACCATGCCTTACACTTGCAAATCTCAATTGGGCAAAAATAATTGATACTGATGCATCTGACATTGGATATGGTGAAATTCTCAAGCAATATTCTCTAGAAGAAAAGCGTGTTTATATTGTTCAATTTTACTCTAGAAAATGGAGTGCCAATTAGAAAATTATGCAACTGTAGCTCAAGAAATTCTTGCTATAGTTAAATGTGTTCTTAAATTTCAAGGCGATCTTTATAATCAAAAGTTCTTAATTAGGACTGATTGCCAAGATGCCAAATTTATCTTTAACAAAGATTTTAAACATAATGTCTCTAAGAAAATGTTTGCAAAATGACAGGCTTTGTTAGCCCCATTTGATTTTGAAATTCAATATTTAAAAGGATCGGATAATAGTCTACCCGATGTTTTAACTTGTGAATTTTTAAGCTAATGTTCTCTCTTATAAATTTTAGGATGGCCTCACGAGGATCTTCTTGTTTGTTCAGAGGAAGAGGTGGAAGAAATTCACCAAGAGGCAGAGGTAATATCCTCGCCCAAATTGAAAATCATAGGCTGATATCTTCGAGCATTGCAAGCTCAAGTTCTTCTGATATGAATACAGATGAACAAACATATAAGGAATTTTTAGAATTAATGAAATTCAAGTCTAAGAAACAAGGGGACAATGAAGTCCCTTCGTATTCAAGTATTATTAAAGATGCAATGAGAATACTGAGTTGTATGAAAGCAACAAGACAGAGGAAATCATAATTTTCCTTGAAAACTATGATCTTTGATGGAAAGATAATCCTTGGTAGTCGATGCAGAGGTATTTGAATAATACGTTTTATACTGCGGTATCTTACAAATATCGCAAACATTATCAATCCATATTATCTGCAATGGGTTCTGCAGAAATCCAATATTTATATGCTAATGAAGCAGTCAAAAAAGATTATAGTTATTCTAAAATTATAATCAAGCAGATTTTGACTCATGAAGAATGGGGCTTGAGTACCCTTAAGGAAAGAGAGTATATACACCCTGAACAACAGAAAGTTGCTGTAATTACTGGGATTATATGGAAAGCTTTGATAATGTTTTCTTATGTGAGAATCCTGAGAGATCTCATTCATGATTTGTGAAAATATGTGCAAATGTGCACAAACAAAGCACACCAAACTGGTTTGCTAAATGGTATATCTTGCATGGTCCGTCATAAAAAATATTGCCCGAGCCATTTAAGAATCTGTACAAGGACTGGATAGAAGTATCACCAACATTTCTAAAAATGCAAAAAGATAATATATATTTTGAAGAAATAACTATGATGTATTTCTTCATTGAATTTTCAATTCCCTGGATCTTGAAGTGGTCCATAGAAGTAAAACCAAATATGAATAATTTACCATGTTTAATGCGGGTTTATTATACTAAATTTTGGAGTATATTAAACCAGCAAACAGGTGATGGTAATGTCCATAGTCACCAACTAATTGAATCAATAAGAATGACAGTTGCAAAATATAGGCAGCAAAAAGAAATGGAGTCTCCTCATGGGCAGGAAGAGCTTAACCCTTTCAAGAACATCACTAGAAAGCTTCAAATGAAAAAGGGCGCAAATAATAATAATAATATAAATAAAGGATTGATGTCGCCACAAAAAGACAAATTAGTGCTACACCAATCCTTCACTTATATATAAGAGAAAATACCAATAGAAAACTAACAAAATTTATTAAATAAGGTAAAAGTATCAAAATTGGATAAGGAATAATTGGTATTCTTTCCTATAATTTCTCCTAATATATTTTCAATTCCATAACTAATTTCATTCCTTTTTAAAAAATAAAATTATTTTAGGGTAAAATATAATAATAGTAATAATAGTAATAATAATAATAATAATAATAATAATAATAATAATAATAATAATAATAATAATAATAATAATAATAAAGAAGGATTGGTGTCGCCACAAAAAGACAAATTAGTGGTACACCAATCCTTCACTTATATATAAGAGAAAATACCAATAAAAAACTAACAAAACTTATCAAATAAGGTAAAGTTATCAAAATTGGATAAAGAATAATTGGTATTCTTTCCTATTATTTCTCCTAATATATGTTCAATTCCATAACTAATTTCATTCCTTTTTAAAAAACAAAATTATTTTGGGGTAAAATATAAAACTATTACTATAAAATTAACATACACTCTCCAAAATATGTTAAAAGACACCAATAAATATAACCTTTTAAATTTTTTTAGTGAATATGTGATAAAACCCCAATTAGAACAGGGGTTTACGTAGGGCTGGACATATTTTGGTTTAAACTGAAAAAATAAAAAAATCAAATCAAAATTTTAATTTCGGTTTGATTTTTTGATTTTTTGGATCGATTTCGATTTTCAATTTTTGAAATTTGGTTAAACGGTTTGGTTTTTGATTTTTCAAAAAAATAATTCGGATAAACCGATTAACCGAAATTCTATAAATAATTAATAATATATATATATATTATTATATATATATAATATTTAATATATAATAATATAATATAAATATATAATAGCAACCCTAATAACTAATAAGTAATAGCACGCCACATACAACTAACAGAATACATCAGTCCAATAATCGAACAATCGACCGAACCATAGACCGCCGATGAGATCTTCGTCTGTACAACAATACCAGAGCCGACGACCAAACGACCATTGTGGGCTGCAACCCGCAGTGCCGACTATGGTCTTTCCGGCAGCGACCACTTTTTCGAGTTCCGACTGTTTATGATAACTTATCCATAATGAAGTTATATATTATGTTAGACTTATGGTTATATCATTTAGTTTCATCCATGTTGAGTTATTTATATCTGAAAATGAAAAATAGGTTTGAATTATTTAAAAAAAATCATTAATTTTAAATGTCCAGTCATAACAAAGAGAGGTTCACTACTTTAATCTTCAAAACCAAAATAAAAATCCTAAATAACCGAACCAAATTTGTAGAAACCGAATCGAACCAAATTTATTTCGATTTGGTTACAGTTGTCATTTTTGTCAATCCGAAAATAAAAAAAATGAACCGATATTAAACTATCAAACCGAACAAACTGAATGCCCAGCCTTAGGTTTACGTAATAGTGGTAGTGTAATACTTTTTTACTTTCTTTTTTTTAATGCAATTAGTAATGTAACATGCTATAATAAATTATTTAGCGTTTTATTTAACGTGAACATCTGGACAGAATATACAGTTACACCAATTTCTATATATTTCAGATACCATAAAATTGTTGATACATCCATTTCTATTCATTTTAAACACTATAAAATTCCTGACACACCAATTTTTATACATTTCTGACACCTTAAAGTTATTAATATTGATAACCAATTTCTATATATTTCAGACACCATAAAATTGTTGTTATTGAAACACCATTTTATAAATAGTTCAAATACCATAAAAATATTATTATTCATACATCAATTTCTAACTATTTCAGACACCATAAAACTGTTAATACATCAATTTTTATATAATTCATGCACCATAAAATAAAATTATAAATACACTAATTTCTATACAATTAGAGATACCAATGAGAACAATGATACTTTGTGATAGTGCTGTTGAAATTGGTAATGATGGGGCAAGAATTCCAAAGAAAAGTTTCAAAGTTATGAATGATATGGATGGTTTGGTAACTGCCAACTGGGTCGGTAGTGCTAGTGCCAGCACCGTCCGGAACTGAAGTCCATGATTAACGAAGTAGATAGTGAGGCCATGATTTTGATTAATGTTTGGGGAAAAAAGTCTTCCCACAACTTAAAAAAGACTTCTAAAAACCAATGCTGCCCAAAGGTTGATGCTTTGATTGGATCAAGTTCATGTTGCCCAAAGGTTGATGCTTCCATGATAAAATGTTAAGTTTAGTTGATGCAATAATTTTGTAGTGGCATTTAATTTGGATATGGAATTTTGGATTGGGTTTTGGGTATTTGAGGAGGAAGGAAAGGAAGTATGTTTCTATTTTTTTTATTTTTGTAGGAGAGAGAAGAATGTGAGAAAAGGATTAGAAAAATAGTTTGATAGATTTTCTAAATAAAAATTATATTTTTTATATAAAAAATAATCTTGGTATATTTTGTAATATTGACTCTTAAATTGTATACTTAAATGATTTTCCCTTCTTTTTATAATTTTCAGGCTGATACAATTGGATGAATCTAAAAAAATAGACTCAAATTGGGATGACTTTCAAATTTTAGCCCAAAATAAAAAAGTTTTCTTAAAATATCCTTTACCTATTAACTAATATTCTTTTGGACAAAATTGTCCCTGATCAGTGGAGTAAATTATGGTTGTTCAAAACTGAACCGTAACCGTTAACCCGATCGTAAAATTAGTTTATTGGCTAATTGGTAATGGGTTATCGGATTAATGGTTGGGGAATGAATAAAATTTTTATAATTAGTGGCTTATTGGTGCGGGGACGGATTACTCAATTTTCTTATCGGGTAAACCGTTAATCTATTAAGAATTATTATAATTATATTTTTACTCAGAGATATATAAGTATCTTTTGTCAATCCAACATATAAAACTTCATTTATTATTCAATTCACTTCTTAGTTTAAAAAATAACATGTTACTTCTTGTGACATCTAACCATAAAGTGCAGTCAAACTCCCTAAAATGTAAAGAAAATTTGAAATTATTCTTTAACCAAAACATAAATTATTCTTGACAACACAAAGGACCGCAATAAAAGTGGAACAACCCAAATGTGTCCTTCACAAAGTTTGATATAAAACATAAAAATTCAAATAATATTAAAGTTTTTTTTTTTTTTTCAATTCAGTAATTAAAAATGTTTCTACATACATTTTAGGTCAAGAAAAAAATTCTTATTTGATTCGATGTTTTAACCTATTAAATAACTACACAAACAAAACTCAAGAAGCCTAAAATATTGATAAATAGATCAATCATAGTATACAAACAACTTAGTCGGTGAAAAACCGGAGGAACTACCAATAATCGCTCGATATTTCATTCTCTTAAATTTATCCATTATATCATCCGATAACCGTTCGTTAATTGCTAATCCGATACCGAACCAACTTTTATCTTATTGAATGGCTTGCAGATAGTATATTTAAAAACTGATAACCAATAAGCCGAACTGTTAAGCATAATTATCCAACCGATAAGCAGCCCTAGAGTAAATTACATAAATGATCCTCATGATGGATAACAGTTTCATATTTATATCTTTTAACTTTTATTTTTTTTCTCTTTTTAATTTTACTTTGATTTTTTTTTTATTTTCTCTTTTTATTTTTAATTTTCTCAACCTTTACTTTTTTTTTTCCTCTCAACTTCTTTTTTTTTTCTTTTTTCTTTTATATTATTTTTCTTTTTTATTTTTTCTTTCCTCTTTTTTTTTTTGTTCTTTTTAGTTTTTCTCAATCCTTACTTTTTTTCCTTTACACCTTTCAACATAAACTTTTTTTATTTTTCTTTGATTCTTTTCTTTTTTAATTTTTCTCAACCTTTATTTTTATTTAATCTTTTTTTTTTTTACTTTAATCAACCTTTATTTTTTTATATTCTCTGTCAACTTCTACATTTTCTTTGATTTTTGTTTTTTAATATTTTTCTTCATTTTCTTATTTTTCCGTAATTTTTATTATTTTTTGTTCTTTTCTTCGATTTCTTCCATTCAAGTTACATCTAATGAGCAAGAGTTGACACTATCACATTATAAAGGCAAGACTTACAACTTTTGAACAATAAGCTACGTTTCCTGGGCAAGAGTTGCCACTACTACATTGTAGAGGCAAAACTTATTACTTTCAAACAACAAGTTATATTTCATGGGCAAGAGTTAACACTACCACATTGTATTTTGATTTATCAGATGTTTTATAACTCTTACCTTAGAGGAAAGACTTAGCTTAGGACTTTCAAACAACAAATTATACCACACGGGTAAGAGTTGACTCTACCACGTTATGTTTTTATTTATGAGATGTTCTACAACTATTGCCTTAGAGGCAAGACTTAGCTCAAGGACTTTCAAACAACAAGTTATTTTTCATGGGCAAGAGTCGACACTACCACATTGTATTTTGATTTATGAGATGTTCTACAACTATTGTCTTAGAAGCAAGACATAGCTCAAGGACTTTCAAACAACAAATTATGCCCCACGGACAAGAGTTGACTCTATCACGTTATGGTTTCATTTATGAGATATTCTACAACTATTGCCTTAGAGGCAAGACTTAGCTCAAAGACTTTCAAACAACAAATTATGCCCCACGGGCAAGAACTGACTCTACCACGCTATATTTACATTTATGAGATGTTCTACACTGTTGTCTTAGAGGCAAGACTTATCTCAAGGACTTTCAAACAACAAATTAGGCCCACGGGCAAGAGTTGACTCTACCACATTAGATTTTCATTTATGAGATGTTCTACAACTCTTGCCTTAGAGGCAAGACTTGACTCAAGGACTTTCAAACTACAAATTATGCCCCACGGGCAAGAGTTAACTCTACCACGTTATATTTTCATTTATGAAATGTTCTACAACTATTGCCTTAGAGGCAAAACTTGACTCAAGGACTTTCAAACTACAAATTATGCCCACGGGAAAGTGTTGACTTTACTACGTTATGTTTTCATTTATGAGATGTTCTGCAACTATTGCCTTAGAGGCAAGACTTAATTAGCTCAAGGACTTTCAAACTACAAATAATGCCTCATGGGAAAGAGTTAACTCTACCACATTATGTTTTCATTTATGAGATGTTCTACAACTGTTGCCTTAGAGGCAAGACTTAGCTCAAGAACTTTCAAACTACAAATTATGCCCCACGGGTAAGAGTTGACACTACCACGTTATGTTTTCATTTATGAGATGTTCTACAACTCTTGTCTTAGAGGCAAGACTTAATTAGCTCAAGAACTTTCAAACTACAAATTATGCCCCACGGGCAAGAGTTGACTCTACCACGGTATGTTTTCATTTATGAGATATTCTATAACTATTGTCTTAGAGGCAAGACTTAGCTCAAGGACTTTCAAACAACAAATTGTGCCCCACGGGCAAGAGTTGACACTACCACATTATGTATTCATTTATGAGATGTTATACAACTCTTGCCTTAGAGGCAAGACTTAGCTCAAAGACTTTCAAACTACAAATTATGCCCCACGGGCAAGAGTTGACACGATCACATTATGTCTTCATTTGTGGAATATTCTACAACTCTTGTCTTAGAGGCAAGTCTTAGATCAAGGACTTTCAAATAATAAACTATGTCCCACGGGCAAGAGTTGACACTACCACATTATGCCTTTATTTATGAGATATTCTACATCTCTCGCCTTTGAGACACGACTTATTTCAAGAATTTTCATAGAAATTCATAACTACAATTCATGCCCTTAAATTTGCTTTGATGTCAAAAAAAGAAGATACCTTTGCGGATTATTCAATTTTTTATTTATTAGCAAAATATAATAGAAGTTGAGAAAAAAGAAAAAAATGATCAAACAAAATAGAGAAATAAAAAAAAAGATTAAGAAAAAAAGAAAGAAAAAAAATAAAGATCAAGATAAAAGTGAAGAATTAAAAAAATTGAGCAAAATAAAAATAAGAGAAAAAATAAAAATAAAGTTTGAGAAAAAGAGAACTGAAAAAAGAAAAAGACGATCAAACTAAAGAGAAAAAAAAAGAGTGAGAAAAAAGAGGCAAGAAAAAAATAAAGATTAAGAAAAAGCGAAGAATTAAAAAAATTGAGAAAATAAAAAATGAGAGGAAAATATAAAAATAAAGTTTGAGAAAAATGAGGGGAGAAAAAGAGAACAGATAAAAATAAAAAATAAAAGTCTAATAAAGGTTAAAGACAAATGAATTAAAAAAAATAGTTAATGCTTGAGAAAAATAAAAAAGAGAAAAAAAATAAAGGTTGAGACAAATGAATTAAAATATGAAAATAAAATTAAAGGAAAAATAAAAAGTAAAAATAATAAAAATAGAATAATAAAATTAAAGGAAAAAATAAAAAAGTGAAAATAATAAAAAAATAGAATAATAAAATTAAAGGAAAAGATAAAAAGTGAAAATAATAAAAAATAAAATTTGAGAGACAAATAAGTATGAAAAGTTCAAAAAAAAATTTGAGGTATAGAGGGGCAAAATAGTACTTGTACTATACTTAAAAAATACGAAAGGTTATTTTTTAAAGACATTTTTATTGGGGTCAAATATCTAAAGCCACCATATTTGGATCTATGACATGCAATTTCCTGGATGCAATTTTAGTTTTGGGCTTTGACAACACTTATCCAAAAGTATTAAGAGCCTTCGCTAGTTTGCATTTAGGCAAAATTTCAGAAATAGCTAACATTTAGGCAATAAATGAAACGTCATAGTTAAAGCTTGCCTAATTACAAAAAAATAACTATAGTATAATAGCTAAAAATACAAATTACAGATTGTACATACAAATAAAATCCACTTTAGAAATTTGTATATGAGCTCCGAAATTCACTTTGTATACAAATGCAAACGTATATAAGCCCTGAAATTAGAGATTTATATAAGAGGTTCGAGATTTGTACCTGAGCCTCAATATATATAAATATACAAGTATAAGAAATTTAGCTATTTGAACTAAACCTTAGCTTGCGTGATAATTGTTTTAAGCATTAGTTCCACCTGAAATAATGACTTGATATTTTCTTCTCCATGTGATTATTCCTTGCATTTATCCAACAAAGGTCATTTTCACTTATATTCCTATTTTATGTTGATCTTTAATTTATGATCTTTATAAATAATCTTTTTGTGATGCATAATTTGATATTTTCGTATAATAATATCACATAATTATATTAAGCATGAGTTTAGTTTCTAAAAAACTTATACGTTACTAAGCATAAGTTCAGTTACTATAGCGCAAAAATTAAAAATTAATTTATTTGAAGGACAAAATGTGCAATTTTTGAACAAGGAGGTGTAGGATATTAAAGGGTTTTCGTTCATAATTTAAGTAAACTTAAAATTTGAAAATAAGAAATTCTTTAAATAATATTATTCAATTTTCTATGTAAAAGGAAAGAAAGAACATTACAGAGTTCTATTTCAAAATTGAAAAGAGTGAATAAATAAAGAAAAGAATACATGTGGGAAATTTGACTAATTTCTACATATACAATTTGTCACGTTTCATTTATCGAAAGTCATTTTAACTAATTTTCAGAGCTAAACTAGATTAGATTAATACAATATTTTGAAATTATGATTTGAATATTCAAACCCTACACCAAAAATACTATAAGTTGCAAGCTTTCTCATATCAAAAAAATATATCATAGAATATTTGTCAAAAATTATATCATTTGACCTTGGAAAGGAAACTGTTTGTATCAATCTGTTCCATCGTTACCATAATCACCACATCCCTATAACTTAGAAGGATGGGAACAGAGAGGCACACTTTGAGGGGCAAATCTTGAAGATCTTCTCATGAAGTCCACATAAAAAATTGCTAGAACGGGCCAAGAAATGAGAGTACACACCTCCGTAACAGCGGTTTAGCGCCTAGATAGGCTAGGTTTAACTTAAGTAGTAGACCTCGGTTAGAAATCATATTCCTGATACAGCTGATTGACAAGAGATTTCATGTTTAGACTTGTGGGCATGAAGTTTGAATGGCTAAAAATGTGATGATTAAGGTAGACATGAATTAATTCAGTGTTATTGTAATTAATTGGGTAAATTATTGTCGATGCCAACATTTTGTTTCGTCATTTATGCTAATCGAGCAACAAAGTATAGTTGGATAAGAATTAACTAATCGAAGGCAAATTGTAGCACTCTGGTGCCTAGGTCTAGGAATTGATAAATTACTAGATTAATAACCTTATTTCATATGAATTCACGTTTAAATGCAAAATTTGGTGTGTTAAAGTTTCGAATAAAGGAATTACGAGAAATTGTGTGATAAAATAATTGACCACAATGTCGAGAATAGTTAGGAGTTAGGAAGTAGAATGGGTTTGGTCTTTGATGAATGGTTGTGGTAGATGGATGTGTGTGAAAATTGTGGAGTAATAGTGTAGGGTCAGGATTGAATGATAAACTAAGTGAATGAACCCTTTAAAATTGTGCCAATCCCTGTATGCAGTAGAAAATTGGAATTTAGACTCGATGATTATATATTGCTTGATCCCTAAACACAATTGAGTTGAGTGGATGTCGGTTGATAAAAGTTGACATAATAAGCTATGAGATATTCTTGAAATATGTTGTAGGATATGATTGAATTGGAGTTAAGACTCAATTTGATTGTATGTATGTATGGTTAACTGAATCTTTGTTTATTAGTCGCAATACACATATATAAGTAATGAATTTGTTAAATATTGAATACAAGTTATGTGATTGATAACTTACAATGTGACTGATAAAATGACCATGTTAATTTGATTCTGAACTTGTTATGTAATTATACTTGTAAATGGTACGTGATTGTTATTGTTGATTAATGTCGGTTAAGAATGAATTAGTGGATTTAAGGTGGTATAAGGGTGGGGATGTTGAGATAAGGGTGGCATAACACTTGATTTGGGATAAAGGCGACAAGACACCAGTTGTCTAGTATATTAGGTAAATTAACTGAGCTCATCCCATGTAGGTCATGGCTAGTGAGCAACCAGAAATCTCATAGCTTGTGTATATAATGTGATTTTGAAGAGTTTGGTGGTTCCTTGAATGGACCGGGTTATGTTTATTTATATATTTGGATCATTGTGTGATCCCGTTATTTTACATATTATATTTGGGGTTCCCTTTTTGAATCATTCATATGGATACTACCTTGGGTTCCTTGCGAACCGTTTTCACTGTATTATTATCATGTATTGTTCTTGAAGTGAATCATTTCTTGAGTTTGAAAAGATAATGAGATATTCATGATGTAAATAGTAAGTTGATTGGATCGTAAGTTATTCGTGGTTATTAACAATGAACTGTATATTAATTGTCTATTTTGAGGTTATTAAGACTTAAGATACTTGTTTGCTATTTAATTGACCTGATATGTTAAAAAAATCATGAAATCGTTGATGCCCTATTTTACAAGATGAACCGATTATGACTATTTGATAAAGATGAAGGAAGGTGAATTGCAATCGTCCAAGCGATAGTTTTGGTATTAAATTATCATTAGCGTAATAATTTGGCCTGCATATCGAAGGTGTGGTAAAATTGTGGTTAGTGATTAATGCTATAGAAGCAATTAATTATTGATACGGGTTGTATCATGAACCTAGTCGTCATTTGTTAGATTTGGTAAGAACGAAATAAGGCCTGGTAGTGAGGACATGGTAATGATGTGGTAGTCTGGAATATGAAATGATGGGATTAACTTCGGTTATTATATGTACATGTTTGATCCTTGATTTCTATATTATGTTAATGTGATTTTGCCTTGATCGGTAAATGATGCCTATCAGTACATATGGTTGTACTTATATTACTCGTACTAAATCCACTTTGGGATATAGTCCCAATTACAGGATCAGTTGATGTTTCTTGTATGATGAAATTAGTGATATCCAATAACTTCTGCTCATCCTATTCCTATGGTGGAAGTCGAGTCTTGTGTTTGTCTCTATCCTTAGTAGCTCTTGTACCTGTGTAGATTAGTCATTGGAAAACAATTGTATTTTTTATGCATCTAAAAAGGATGTATGGCTTTGTAAGATCTCGACTGTTAAATTAAGTGGTTTATTAAAGATTAATGCATATTAATTGAAGGATTGTAAGGGTTCTCATATCTAGTTAGAATAGAGTAGGTGTCCGCACGATCCTCCTAATTGGATCATGATATTATCACAATTAAAAAAAAATGGAAAGAGTAATATATTTGCACAATCAAATTATTTACAACAACAACATATCCGGTGTATTCCCACAAAGTGAGGTCTGGAAAGGGTAAAATGTACGCAGTCCATACCGCTACCTCCGAAGAATTAGAGAGACTGTTTTCAGTAGACCCCCGGCTCAAGATAAAGAATAGTACACAAGATCGTAATGAAACATAAAGCAGGATAGATGGCATAACAGAAATAAGAAATAAGAAATAATAAAAATAGATATCAGAGAAATATGAAATAAGAGAAATACGAGCAATTCAGGATAAGAAATAAGAAATAAGACACCCACCTAGTAGTAACATACACTCATAGACCAAAGACACCCGCCACACCCAAACTCTCCTGACTTGAGGCTCCTACTCATGGACACAGCCCTAGGATTACTAACCCGGCTACACAAGTGCTCTCCTAACACCTTGCTACAACCCACACACTCACACTAACTTTCTACCCTTATCCGTGACCTCCACATAGCATGATCTTCTTTGAAACATTTGTATTGATACTTATTCACTGATGGTTTCATCTGTTGTATTTATTTATTAGATCAAATTGGTTTACCTGTTTCATCTCACTGATGATTTCTCTTGTTGTAGTACCTAGTTCAACACACAATTTTGGGTCAACCTTTATATGTTAATTTGGCCCAAATTTGAAACTTTGTAGATATTATTCCCTCCTCACACTCAAATATTATTGTGTATTTCCTAATATCTTATACCTTATTTAGTAGTGTATCCTACCTTATTTAGAAGTATATCCTCTTAATTATTGTGTATTTTATTTAGACTCCTTCAATTGATTTTTTGTTAGTTTTGGTTCAAATTAATTTCATTCTTATACGCATATAAATAGAACATTGCACATCAATTTTATTCACTCAAATTATTCAATTCAATTCAGAATATTCAACTTAATTCATTTGAGTTATATTGATTTCAATTCAAATTATTTATTTTTCATCCAAATCATTCAATTATTCACTCAAGAAAAAGAGAAGAGATTTTCCACTCTTTTTATATTTTCTTTTCATTTCTACATGGTATCAGAGCATGCAGAGGTCCTGAGATTGAATTTCACTGTCACCCATTATTTTAAAAAATTCATGTGCTCGATCCATGAAAAAATTAGGCCCGCACATAAGGAGGCATGTCGAGAATATAATTAAATAATAAAAGTATATTTTTTCTAACAGTTCAACAATTTTTTTCATAGAAGACATTTTTTAAATTTTATCATTTTCCTTTTTTTGTTTTTTTGAAAGATTACTTTTGCCACTGCAAACAAGTGTAAAAGCTTTAATTAGCGTGAGATTCAATTTTTCAGTAGGCATTTTGATGAAACAAGATATTCTTCTTTCATTAAGGATAATGTATCCATTTGACCCTTCATGTTAAATATTAGGAAAAAAAATCAAAAATATCTCTCTATTATTATTTATTGGCTATATTTATTTCGAGTTATTCTAGAGGTCAAATATGCCTCCACTGTTAGCAAAGAACACAAAAATACCCTTCATTTTAATAAAAATCTACATGAACTAATATTTGGATGAGGTGGATGCCACGTGGCATGCCACCTCACCACCAAATTTTTATTTCTTTTCTTTTTCCAATAACATTTAATCATTTTTCCATAGTCATAACATCTTCCCCACTTTCATTTTAATTGAACACGGAATTTCATTTTCCGAAATTAACCATTGAAAAATTTCTTAATCTTGAACGAGCTTCAATAACAACAATTTTGATTTTATCTTTCAATTGATTAATACACAATTCTTTAAGGAAAAATAAATAAAAATTCAAAAGGAATAATGTGGATCTGTTAAACATACAATATCACTATCGATTTAAAACAAGCCCTTATTAAGATTTAAGAATAGGAAAAATTGGGTTGACAACAAAACCAAGAAAAACTACCGAAGCACATAGATTAAATTCCTACAAAACGAAATTAGAACATGGCAGAAGTTAAAAGAAGCAGTCAGATCAATATATATATAACGGAGGAAAGGTTTAGAGAAACTTAATTGGCAATTAGGGAAGAAAGTGGCGGAATGTACTAGGGGATCATGTTGGGAAGCCATGGATTCATGTAAATCAAGAAGAAAAGAAGAAAAAAGAAAAAGAAGAAAAGAAAAAAATATAAAAATCTAGTTGTAACGATACATTTCGTCGTTACTAAATTATTCGTAATAAATTCATGAAAATTCTTAATTTTCATTCCTCAATATTAACTTGTGTACAAATAACCAATATTTTATTTATTAGGTCATCTCAAACTTTTCGGCGAAGATTTTAGCCTTCGGATGTGTCTAGATAGACTCAAGTCCTATGAATTTAATTATTCATGAGTGATAATATCAATACTTTAGTTTGAAATTTCTTTGGGTATGAATTAAGGTAGTACAATATCCCTAACACAAAGTTAAGTTTAAAACTTTCTTTCCGATACAGTTTCGATATTAGTTTCTATTAGGACCAACTTCAAATGATCATATCTCATAGAATATAAGGAGTTAGGGGTCCCAATAGATACCAAGTCAAACATCTCTGAGTCTTCTTTCCAACGCAATAAACCGTTTCTCAATCCGAATTCAGAGTGAAAAGTTATGACTGTTTTACTGAGCACTGTCCGGGCTGAAATGGGATTTCGCTGTAGCGAAAATTCTGATGATATTTAAATTAGCTTCAGCCGTATTTTAGGTCTAAAAATCCCAAATTTCATTTCCCAACCCTAGAGAGGTGATTTTTCAAAGCTTAAGGTGAAATTCCTTCGTTGAGGTATGCTTTTTTCATTATTTTCTTCGTCTTTTAATTCTTTAACTTCTTGGAATCCTTAAAAAGACCTTTAATGGTGAAACTCTTTTGGGGAATACTTATGGGTGTTTTTAATATGATCTGGAGCTGATTCGAAACTATAAATTAAAGATTTCTAACATTAATTTCATAAACTAGATTAAGAATTTTGATGGTTAGGAATCTTGAATTCCGTAAAGATGAGACCTTTAGCATAAAAATTCCATTAATGGAGATGAGTTAAACTTGAAAGAGCTAACTAATGGCTAACTGACATTGGAGAATGATATAGACCTTGAATTAAGGATAGAACTAGTGAGTTTGAATCCCCAAGATATTTGTTAGAAGAGTAATTGTTTAATTACTCTTATTATTGCTTAATTTTTAGATGGTTGATTATTTCAAGGCATGAAGGAAAAGAAATAACATTCTTATTGCGGCTTGCTTCATTCAAAAGTTTGGCGTCCAGGTAGGCTAGATTTAATGAGTAGAAGATTGTGTTATTTTATATTTTCATAATTTAGAATTGATGGGAGAAAGTATGTCTATGCCTGCGGGCATGGAGTTGAGGTGGATAAAGACACAAGAACTTAACTTTAATCCAAAAAACTATATTATTGATTAATTATGTGATACTTGTGCTATTATGTGTTATATCCCCGCAAGGAGATTGTTGTAAATGAAGTATGTGGACATGATAGTTCTTAGTTGTTCTAGTGATGAACCTAGTTGAGTTATAATGATATTAAGTTGCATGTATTGGACAATAATATGATGAGGAAAATCATGATAGGATCAAGCATTGATGAGCATAGTAATATCTAAAGGATAGATGACTTGAATAAGTGTAATGATTGTATTATATGAAGAAAGGTAGTGACATTTTAATAATTAATGAGTGAGTAATACTCCAATAGTGACTTGCATGCTTAAGTGTTAAATTGTGATTTATTTTATGATATTCTTGTCTGATATTGATAAAAACACTTTATCTATTGGATGCCCTTGAGAGGCTAAATTGGTGATAATGATGATTTATTGAAATGTGCTTATGAGAGGCTTGTTTGATACTGATAACTCCTTGTATTAATACCATAAATGGTTTGTTGATGATCGTGATGAATTATTAAAATAATACCTGTGAGAACGTCAAAATATTGATAAATGAAAGCACTTTAACGAATTTCTTTATGATTTTAAGTACACTTATAAATTTAGTACATCGTATTGCATCCCGAAAGATAGTGTGACTTTAATAAAATGTATCGAAAACAGCCTTGCTACTTCTTTGGAGGTAGTGGTATGGACTGCGTACATCTTACCCTCCCCAGACCCCACTATGTGGGAATACACTGGTTTTGTTGTTGTTGTTGTTGTTGTTGTATGTAGTAGGTGACGATTTAATTAGAGTTTAGACTCAACTTAATTGTGTGTATGCTCCTAAATTGGATACTTGTTGATTGGTATTCGGACATGCTTGAAATTGTTGATGTTTGGATTGTTGATGCGTGTATAAATGATTATTAAAATTTACTTGATGGAATTGTCTCATGTCTTTAAGTTGTAGACGCATAATTTTGTCCCTCCTCGATATCATTTTTTACTCATTTACCTTACCTTATCACGTACCCCCACCCCATTCCATAATTCTTTCACAAAAATACAAAAATAACAAAATTCCTAACAACTTTGACACCTCACCATAACAAATTAACCACCCACCCAATCAAAATTAAACAACTCACTACCCCAACCCCTATACCCACATACCCTACCCCTACCTTTACCCTGCCCACGTGGTCCTCACCCCCTAACAAACCCAAAAAGAGACGCACAATACACGTACCCTAAAAAATTCCACCACTACAACAATATATACACCATTACTCTCACTGATATGGGGACAGAATTACACACCACATACCAGTGAAAAGAGGAGCTCATTAAATATATAGCAGTTATACGTACAAAATACTCATTGAAATTGAATAGAATACATACATACTCACCCATTACAAACTCCTCACAATACACACTGTCATCACAAGAAGGGAGGAGGACGCCATTAACAGACTACTCTCACAACTTCACATGGTAATTCTACACACACATATGAAATACACTCATATACTCATAGAATTGGAGATATGGATGGAAAGGGATAGTGAGAGTTGAGGGAGAAACACAAGGATCACATTTTGGTTACTGTTCCGGCGACAGATTCACCGTAAACATGTCAAACCATTCAAAAATCAACTTTAACCCATCGAAAAATTCCAAAAATTGGGTTCGTTCGTTCTTAACTACTGCTTCGATCACACCACCACCAAAAAATGCTCCTCTCACCGGAGACGGGCTTCACCTACATCAAAATTCCTAAAAATTCGACCTCGTCCCACTGCTATTACTGTTTAGAGATAGAAGTCCATCAGAAAACATCAAAAACCCACTAGAAACAGATGAGACAGACCAGTCTCGATACGAATTCGGGTTTGGGTCTTTCATTTCTTGGCGATTTTGGTTCGGATTGGTAAAAATTTGAAAAAAGGGGTTAGATCGAGGCTGGACTTTTTCGTTCGTTGAGGTTCGGTTCGAGATTCTAATCATGGTCTTAGTTGAAAGGAGAAATTTTAATTGGAAGCGACGTTAAGGTCTATTTCTCATCCTATTCTCGTTTGATTTTATTGTTTTATGCTACGTGTGATGAATTAAAATTGTGTGACGTTCGTTTCATGTGATTTTATGATTTTTTGATCATAATTATTGATTGTTGATATCGATTGATCGAATGTGTGAATTGAATAATTATAACAACCCACATTTTGTGCTAGAATGTAAACCGTCATTCCTACGCGTAATAGTTCCAAAAGCCAATAAATCCTACGCAAATTTAGTGTGTTAATAAATTATGCAGTGTGAAAATCTAGTTGGGCATGAATTGAGTCCCTTAACTCAAGGGTGAGTTGAAAGCCTTCCTATTGATTTAGTTTTAGTGAGCGTCTAAACTTTGGTCAACTTCCATCGACTAGAACTTTTTGTATATACCGAATTAAGGGGCCTACTATATATCAAATGAAATATATTCAAGTCCTCTTTCCAACGCAACCAGTATCACCTTAATATGATATCGGAGTAGAAAGTTATGCTCATTTTACTTTGAAGTATCTGTCTGCCAAAATGTGACGACGAGGCTGACGACCTATCAACTAGGTGACGGCCCATTAGCCCTAGTTGTCATCCTAGGGAAGAAAGTGGTATAATCCATCCCAAAAGTGACGACCTGGGTGATATCCTATCACCTAAGTGACGGCCCATCAACCTTAGTCGTCAACTGATGAAGTTCTGCGACTTTTTTTATTTCCTTAGGGGTATTTTGGTCATTTCCTCACTCCAAAAAACTTTCTCATGAATTTAATTACACTCTAAATGTTATTAATCAATCATTATCAGTTATACAAAATCAAAATTCTATCTTCACTCTCAACTACAAGATCAAGCTAGGGTTTCCTTCAAGAACAAGAAATCAAGAAAAATCAATTTTTACGTCCAAGATTTTCAAGGAACAAATCAAGATTCGAGTTCTACTCTTTAAACTAAGTAATCTAAGGTACGTGGGATTTTCCTAAACTACATGGCATGATGAAATTGTTTCAATAACATTTAAATATTGAGAAATCATGAATTTACAAAAGGATATTGAAATTTCAACTACAACTATGCATTTTGAATCTTTCTTGATAATAAAGTTTTGGTCTTGAGGCCTCCCCCCCTTAAACTCGATTGTTGTTCATATATATATATATATATATATATATATATATATATATATATATATATATATATATATATATATATATATATATATATATGTATGTATGCATATGGTTTGACATTTGAAAGTTGAATTGAGAGCATGAATATTTATAATCCCCCTCTTGTTATAAATCCCCTTGTGTTTATATGTTATGAATTGTTCAATTTCATATTGAGAAGCATGTACAAAAGTCTTTACTATCGTTAAAACTTAGTTTTGATTATGAATTGAAGAAAGAGCATTTTACATGTTGATAAATTTTGAAGATATATAATTGTAACACCCCGTATTCAAGTACGTGTATTGGCGTATTCAAGTACGTGTATTGGTCTTATTTATATGGAATTAATTTTTTATTTTATTTATACCGGAATTTGCCCGTCGATGATTCCATGCGAAGGTTATTGAATAAGCTTTCCAGCGATATAAATATTTCCAAAAACGGATAGGTTTTGGATATAATCGAGCACGTTCGAAACAAGGGAAAATGAGTTTCAAGGAGTATACATTAAAGTTCAATTAATTATACCACTATGCCCCAAAATTGTTAGGTAACATGAGAGCTCGCATGAGGAAGTTTGCATCCGATCTTTCGGATGATCTGGTGTTGGAATGCTAGGAGGCAATGTTGAATAGAGATATGGATTTCTCCAGGTTGTCTGTTCATATGAAACAGATTGAAAAGCAAAAGAAGAGGTTGACAGAGGCAAGGGAGAAAGACAGGCAGGCCAAGAGGGCCAGATCTATAGACCAGAATAACAGTCAGCACCAAGGTGGTAATAATTAGGGTAACAGGTGGTCGAAGAAGAAGTTTTTGAGTCATGCTCAGTTTTCAGCCAGCGCCCCAGCGCCCGGGCCCCCAGTTGATCAGCGGTACTTTAACCCTCAGTCTAATAGTGGTTGGAAAATACAGGGTACCCATTCCCATGGCAGTGTGGCTCAGTCATATCGGTTTTTTCCGCAATGTGGAACAACGGTAAATATCATACAGGGAGGTGTCAACTGGGTAGGTTGGTGTGTTATACTGATGGTCAGTCGGGCCATTTTCAAAGAGATTGTCCTTCCGCCAAAGGTAACTTAGGTGGTGCCAGGTCCCAAGCCAATTCCTCAGCGTCGCCACCACTTTCCAAGGGTACTACTTCAGCTACCGGGGGCGATCGCAATCAGTTGTATGCTTTATCTAATCGCTAGGAGGCAGAGGCTTCACCAGATGTAGTCACGGGTATGTTATAAATTTTCTCCCATGATGTGTATGTGTTACTTGATCCCGGGTCTACCTTGTCTTATGTGACCCCATATGTGGCAGTCAATTTTGGGTTTGAGCCTGAAGTTATTCCAGAATATTTCTCTGTTTCCACTCCTGTTGGTGACTCGATTATTGCTATAAGGGTGTATAAAAATTGTGTAGTGTCTGTTTATAATTATGATACTATGGTAGACCTTATAGATCTTGATATGATTGACTTTGATGCTATTTTGGGAATGGATTGGCTCCACTCGTGCTACGCCATCCTAGACTGTAGAACCCGAAAAATTACTTTCTCTTTTCCGAATGAACCAGTGATAGAATGGGAGGGGTATTTTTTAGCACATAAGAGAAAATTCATATCTTATCTCATAGCCCGTAAGCTGATTTCTAAGGGTTGTTTGTATCATCTGATTCGGGTAAAAGATTCTAATACTGAAAGTCCTTCTCTCCAGTCTGTCCCTGTAGTTAATGAAATTTCTGAAGTCTTTCCCGATGATCTCCCAGGGATACCACCTGATAGAGAGATAGATTTTGGCATTGACTTATTGCCGGACACTCATCCTATTTCTATCCCGTCATACAAAATGGCTCCTGCAAAATTGAAAGAATTGAAAGATCCGTTAAAAGATCTTGTTGACAAGGGCTTTATCCGTCTTAGTGTTTCTCCCGGGGGTGCACCTGTACTCTTCATGCGTAAGAAAAATGGCTCCCTCCGTATGTATATATACTACCATCAGCTGAATAAGGTCACTGTTAAAAATAAATACCCTCTTCCCAGAATTAATGATTTGTTTGACCAACTCCAAGGAGCAAAATATTTCTCTAAAATAGACCTTCATTTGGGTTATCATCAGTTGAAGGTTAGGGAGGCTGACATTCCCAAAATAGCTTTCCGAACTCGATATGGCCATTATGAATTCTTAGTCATGTCCTTCAGATTGACTAACGCCCCTGCAGTTTTCATGGACCTTATGAATAGGGTGTTCCGTCAGTTTTTAGACCTGTTTGTCATAGTTTTCATCGACGACATCTTAGTTTACTCCAAGAATGAGGAAGATTATGCCAGTCACCTCCGAACCGTCCTTCAGACCCTCAAAGATCATAAGTTGTATGCAAAATTTTCCAAGTGTGAATTCTGGCTTAGTGTTATTGATTTTCTTGGTCACATTATTTCTAGCGAAGGAATTATGGTTGATCCCCAAAAGGTTGAGCCAGTGATAAAATGGCCCAGACCCATGACTCCAACCGATATCCAGAGCTTCTTGGGTTTGGCAGAGTACTACAGAAGGTTCATAGAAAAATTTTCCTCCATAGTTGCTCCACTTACCAAGTTGATGCAGAAAAAGGTGAAGTTCGTGTGGTCTGACTCATGTGAAAGTAGTTTTGAGAAACTGAAAATAAGTTGACTACCACGCCTATTTTGACTCTTCCCAAAGGTACAGAGGGTTTCATTTTTTACTGTGATGCGTCCAGGGTGGGACTTGGGTGTGTACTTATATAGCATAGTAAGGTGGTAGCTTATGCATCTAGGCAGTTGAAGGTGCACGAGCGAAATTACCCCACCCATGACTTGGAGTTGGTAGCAGTGGTGTTCGTACTTAAGATATGGCGCCATTATTTGTATGGTGTACATGTTGATATATTTACTAACCACAAAAATATACAGTATGTTTTCTCGCAGAAAGAACTGAATCTCAGACAAAGGTGATGGTAAGAATTGTTGAAGGACTATGATATGAGACTGCACTATCATTTGGGCAAGGCAAACGTAGTGGATAAAGCCTATAACAGGTTGTCAATGGGAAGTCTTTCTCATGCTGAGAAAGGAAAAAGTGAGGTGGTGAAAGATATTCACCGACTTGCAAATCTAGGGGTTCAACTTCTGAATTTCGAAGATGGGGGAGTAAATTGTTCATGAGATAGCTAAATCTTCCCTATATGCTGAAGTAAAGGAAAAGCAGGCCGAAGACCCCATCTTGTTGCAAATTAACAAAGATGTGGGTCAGCATAAGGTGATGGCTTTTGAAATTGGAGGTGATGGAATTTTGAGATATCAGGGTAGGCTATGTGTACCGAATATGGATAGTTTGAGAGAGAGAATTCTTGATGAGGCTCACACTTTGAGGTATGTTGTTGACCCAGGATCTACAAAATATATCATGATCTTAAGACAATTTATTGGTGGAACAATATGAAACGTGATGTTCCTGATTTTGTTTCTAAGTGTTTGAATTGTCAACAAGTCAAAGTGGAACATTTGAGACCAGGTGGTACTTCCCAAGAGATAGCCTTGCCTATATGGAAATGGGAGATGTTTAATATGGATTTTATCACGGGGCTTTCGAGGTCCCGAAATTAATATGACTCCATTTGGGTAATTGTAGATCGGATGACCAAGTCAACTCACTTTCTTCCTGTGAGGACTAATTATTCGGGGGATGATTATGACAAGCTGTACATTGAGGAAATAGTTCGCTTGTATGGGGCACCAGTATCCATTATATCCGATCGAGGTACACAATTCTCTTCGCAGTTTTGGCGGTCTTTTTAGAGAGATTTAGGTATCCAAGTGAACCTGAGTACTGTCTTCCACCCTCAGGCTGATGGGCAAGCTGAGCGCACCATTCAGACCCTTGAGGATATGTTGAGGGCCTGTGTAATTGACTTCAAAGGTATTTGGGTGGATCCATTTGCAATTTGATAGAGTTTACCTAGTCTTTGTTTACTCTTTCCCTGTATGTGGCATCTCTATGTTTTATCTTGTTCCAGGTTTTTTGGTATGACTTTGATTACTATTCTTTGTCTTGAGCCAGGGGTCTATCGAAAACAGCCTTGCTACTTCCCCTGGAGTAGTGGTATGGACTGCGTACATCTTATCCTCCCCAAACCTCACTATGTGGGAATACACTGGGTTTGTTGTTGTTGTTGTTGTTGTAGAGTTCGCCTACAACAATAGCTACCATTCCAGTATTTAGATGGCTCCTTTTGAAGCACTTTATGGGAGGAGATGTAGATCACCAATTAGGTGGTATAAAATGGGTAAAACTCAATTGTTTGGGCTTGATCTTGTTTATCAGGAAATGGAGAAGGTGAAGACCATTAGAGAGTGACTTAAGACAGCTCAGAGTCGTCAAAAATCCTATACCAATGTTAGAAGAAGGGACTTGGAATTTGAGATTGGCGATTGGGTGTTTTTCAAAGTCTCCCCTGTGAAAGGAGTCATGCATTTCGGAAGGAAAGAGAAGCTTAGCCCCCGTTACATAGGACCATATCAAATTTTGAAGAGGATCGGTGGGGTTGCTTATGAGTTAGATTTGCACATAAGCTTGGATTTTGTTCATCCAGTATTCTATGTGTCCATGTTGAAGAAGTGCATTGGATATCATTCCCTAGTGTTGCTTGTAGAGGAGAGCAATGTGAAAGACTCCTTGTCATATGAAGAGGAACCCATTTCCATTTTGGATCTCCAAGTTTAGAAGTTGAGGAGCAAGGAAATAGTTTCGGTTAAGGTAATGTGGAGGAATCAAAAAGCCGAGGAAGCTACTTGGGAGTCAAAAGATGATATGAGTGAGAGGTACTCGACTCTTTTCGAAGCCATGGATGATGATTTAGAAGATACAAATCCTATGCTACTCTTTTTCTTCCATTTAGTTCTTGAAGTGGTGTTTGTTGTGTCCAGAGTCACCATTCGGGGATGAATGATCCCAAGGGAGGGATAATGTAACAACCCGCATTTCGGGCTAGAATATAAATCGTCATTCCTATGCGTAATAGTTCCAAAAGCCAATAAATCCTATGCAAATTTAGTGTGTTAATTAATTATGTAGTGTGGGAATCTAGTTGGGCATGAATTGAGATCATAGAGGTCCCTTAACTCAAAGGAGAGTTGAAAGCCTTCCTATCGATTGAGTTTTAGTGAGCGTCTAAACTTGGGTCAACCTCTATCGACCATAACTTTTTTTATATATCGAATTAGGGGGCCTACTATATATCAAATGAAATATCATCGAGTCCTATTTCCAACTCCACTGGTCTCTCCTTAATCCGATATGGGAGTTGAAAGTTATGCTCATTTTAATTCAAAGTGTCTATCTGCCAAAATGTGATGACGAGGCTGACGACCTATCAACTAGGTGATGGCCCATCAGCCCTAGTCATCAGCCTAGGGCAGAAAGTGGTAAAATCCATCCCAAAAGTGGTGAAAGTTATGCTCATTTTAATTCGAAGTGTCTATCTGCCAAAATGTGATGACGAGGCTGACGACCTATCAACTAGGTGACGGCCCATCAGCCCTAGTCGTCAGCCTAGGGCAGAAAGTGGTAAAATCCATCCCAAAAGTGGTGATCTAGGTGACGGCCTATCACCTGAGTGACGGCCCATCAACCTTAGTCGTCAACTGATGAAGTTCTGTGACCTTTTTGGTTTCTTTAGGGGTATTTTGATCTTTTCCTTACTCCAAAAAACTTTTCCCACAAATTTAAATACTATCTAAATGTTATTAATCAATCATTATCAGTTATACAACATCAAAATTATCTCTTCTCTCAAATACAAGATCAAACTAGGGTTTCCTCCCAGAACAAGAAATCAAGAAAAATCAATTCATAAGTCCAAGATTTTCAAGGGACAAATCAAGATTCGAGTTCTACTCTTTAAACAAAGTAATCTAAGGTACGTGGGGTTTTTATAAACTACATGGGTATGATGAAATTATTTCAATAACATTTAAACATTGAGAAATAATGAATTTACTAAAGGATATTGAAATTTCAACTACAACTATACATTTTGAATCTTTCTTGATAATAAAGTTTTGGTCTTGAGGCCTCCTCCCCCTTAAACTCGATTATTGTTCATATATATATATATATATATATATATATATATATATATATATATATATATATGTATGCATATGGTTTGACGTTTGAAACTTGAATTGAGAGCATGAATATTTATAATCTCTCTCTTGTTATAAATCCCCTTGTGTTCAGATGTTATGAATTGTTCAATTTCATATTGAGAAGCATGTACAAACTGTTTACTATAGTTAAGACTTGGTTTTGATTATGAATTGAAGAGAGAGGGTTTTATATTTTGATAAATATTGAAGATATATAATGAAGGAATTGCATGGTTTATTACAAAATACTTGACCTCCGCATGTTTGTTGAAATGTTGAAATGTTGAAAAGAGAGAATCTCTTCATAGTTTGAAACTTGTTTTGAAATAAGAACTATCTTGCATTGTTAAATGATTTTGGTGGTCAACTGAATCTATTGGATCGAAGAAACTAATCCATATTATTATATGGATTAGACATACGACTTGCAAGTCTTGTTATGACGATACCAAAATAGATAATGCTATGATAATAGAACAGAACAGAATACGTAATTTTCTTCCAATTTTTAGATTTTGCAGTTTCGAATGATGCATGTTTAGAAAGAATTAAAAGGGGACTTAAAGAGAGTTAGGTGGTTACCTGAAGAAGGCATGAGCCATAAAACTCATTATTCAAAATCGTGTTTTGCCGATACGAGTTATGATATCTCCAAAGAAGGATTATACGTTGGTTTAGTGCCCTGTGGTGTATTAGAAGTAGAAACTCCAACTCTTGCAGCAAACTTGGGTTGGGGGCTTGGCCGTCGAGTTAAAAGTAGATTCAATATAGCCCGTGGGTTTGTAGAACTATAGGGTGTACCACTTAGCTCAGAAGTAAAACAAAGAAAGGAATTGCATCTACAGAATTGTTTTAAGATCATTGAAATTGTCCATGTATTTTAAATTATTTCATGTGTAACGTTTTATGAAATGCTCTCACTTATGTTATATGTAAAAGTACATTATTTTGGATTGCTCTGCGTACTAGTACATCTATATTGACCCCCTATATTTCAGGGTCTAAGGCTCAGTCCAGGTGTCCCACTAACCCATAGATTTGTCAGACAGAGGTGTGCAGTTGGTGAGCCTCCCTTATTTCGGAAGGACTATTTTTAGAACATTGTTATTTTATTTTGGTTTTTGGGTCCGACTGGGGGCCTTGTCCCATATCTCAGACAGATGTTATTTTTCAGTTTGTAGATATTTCACAGACTGATGTTGGATGTTGTTAGAGGGTTATGTATTTCATTTTGAACCATTCAGTTGAATTATCCTATTGACCATGATTTCGTATTATGATTTTTTAGCATTTCTTATTATTGTATGAACATTGTGCATGATCTCCAGATAGACAGGGGTGCCCGGACCTTCATAGTTTGGGATGCCTGTCGCGGCCAGGGCCTCATCTCGAGTCATGACAATAATTAAAAGATTTGGGTTCATTTGAGTTGGGGATCAAAAATTGATAGAAGTGACTATCGTTGTGCATTAATTTGCTATTAGTGATTTATTTTGGAATATTCGTTAATTTTATCGGACTTGATAATATCATGATAGATCAAAATGGATAGGCTAACATAGGTTGGGTAGGCAAATTTAGGGATTGTAGATTGTTGTTTGCTTGAATGGTTTGAATGATTTTATTTTATCGCAATGAAAGAAATGTATTCATTTAATCGGGGAATGCCTCAAGGCCATTTGTATTTATTCACCGAGGAATGCCCCGACGTATAATGTTGGCGGAAGATGATCGTGATCAAGGCCCGAGGCATTGGGTAAACATAGTTAGGATAGTTTAGGTTTCATTCCAGTATTTTCATTTTTGTCCTGTAATAAATTGGACTGGACATTACATTTTTTGAATTTTTGAATGTTTGGTTTTTTATTCTTCTCGTTGCGTGTTTTGTGTGGTTTATACATTCATAGTGTCTACTAGGTGATTTACTCCACGAAGAAATCGTGGTCGAATCACGGGACCGAGGGATGCCTAACACCTTCCCCTCGGTCAACAGAATTCCTTAACCAAAATATCTGTTAGCAAACCAATTTCTTAAAAGAGTCAAAACAGTTTTGAAAAAGATTTTCAAAGGTGACTTGGCACACCGAGTTTATGTCAAGTGGCGACTCTGAATTTGAATGTAAAAATAATCTTTTTTCGAAACAAATTTTCAGTTTTTTCACTTAATTATAAAAACCCTTTCAGCTTAAAATCAATCTTTTTGGTTAAAAAAAGGGGGGTGAAAGCTCTGGCGACTCTGCTGAGGATTTTCAGAATTTGAGCTTATTTTGGAGTTGCATCTGCTTAGTTTGATTTTATTTGTGTTATTGTTTTATCATTGTTGGATGTGTTCCTGCTACGTGTTTACAGTTTTCTCTTATGTGTTACTGCTTTATACCTGGCATCATATGCATTACCTCAGGTCAATTCTTTTGCAACAAGTCCCGGAGTACACGTCGTGTACACGAACTCTAGTTGAGTCACCCTTATTTTAGGAGGCGGAGCCGTCGGACGTATGGAGTAGGTGGAAAGCTCTCGCATCCACTATCGACCATACGCTCCCCCAAACAACCTTGTTAGTGGACCCCAGGCTAGGTCAGCCTTTAGGTCATGCTTATCTGCATCATATTGAGACCTAGCGGGATCCACTTGGTCCTTTATAGGAGACACCTTAAAAGCATCCCTACGTGATAAATGTTGCATCTTTAAGGGTGACATGGTCATTTGACGGATTGATTTGGGGAAAACATGTGCTAGAATTAAAGAAAGTATGCAGGCAAGGAAATGTTGAAAAAAAAAAGTGAGTAAAAAAAAAGAGTTTTAGTTTTAGAGTTCTTTATGACTTGTTTTTCACAATTCAAAAGTTCAAAAAGATTTTTTTTTACCTTCTACCCTCATTTTCTCAAAAAAAAAAAAAACATCAAAAGATTTCCCTTTGTCTCCTTTAGCAAGCATTCATAATTCAAAATTTCAAAATGATTTTCTCTAATAGGAGCTTTTTATAAAAAAAAATTAAAAAGAAGGTAGAAGTTTCATACATTTCATATAACGAAAATACCAAAAAGATTTTTCCTTCATAGTTGTTGGTGTCATTTTTGTGTGAAGTGTCAAATTGAAAACTCAAAAAAGATGTTATTGATGTTTTTCATCATCTGTCTTTGGTCGTGTCTCTCAAGTTAGGATTCAGTTTGTTATTTAATCCTTAATTGTCCAATCTGGATGAACTACACACACCTGATTCTCCTCCCTCGGATGTGAGATACGTAGGCAACCCTTCTAGGGATCGATGATCTTATTTAAAGAATCAAAAAAAAAAATTCTTCATTCTTCATTTAGAGTAAGTGTTTCATATACATCTTTAAAAGAAAACTTCAAAAAAAAAATTCTTTAATAATTTCAAGTTTCATGTTCGTGTGAAATTCAAAATTGAAAACCCAAAAAGTTTTTCTTTGGTAATCATAGGTTTCATTTTATATAGAGATTTTAAAGCTGAAAATTTCAAAAAGATCTTCGTCAATTTTTTTGACAATTTGTTATTTTCTTTTCTTCTTAAAGTTTCAAGAAAAAGAAAAAAAAAGAGTGTGATCGGTCATGTTGTACCAAAACTTCATGAACTACGCACCATGTCGAAGAGAAAGTTATGGTCAGCAAGCATACCGAGGTTGTTGTCACTAATCAGATAGAGTGTTTGAGGAATGAGAATTTAGGAGCTAATGAAGAGATTCAAAAATTAAGGCAACAAATGATAGAAATACATCGAGCTTGGGCTAACGGGTTGCTTCCTCCTCCAGTTTTCACTGATAATCTGGAATATCTGTCTAGCTTTCCCCCCGTGTCATATGCATAATTTCTCATTGTTGTTGACATGCCACAACATGCATCAGGATCTACTCCGGGGCAACACTATCCAAACACTTCCAATATTCATTTCTTCACTCCTCAACACAAAACTACCACATGCTCGGCTCCACCTACCGTTCATGTTCTTGAAGCACGATCTTTTGATGTTCATCCATCGGTTATGCCTCCCTACTCTATGAGAGAGCTTGTATTGAATATTTTTGGTGATCAGCATTATGCTCCCGAGCCTACATTTAAGTCGACTGGTCCTTATGTCTACACTCAACCTCCTAAATTTCCTCCTAACACTGAGAAGCCTATTGTGATAGAAGAACGGGAGGGCATGACACAAAAATTGAAGAGTTTAGAACAAGCCATGAGAAACTTGCAGGGGTTCGGGGGTTATAAAAGTGTATCGTATAATGATTTGTGCATGTTTCTAGATGTTAATCTCCGTCTAGGTTTTAAAATGCCAAAGTTTAAGAAGTACAACCGGCACGGTGACCCAGTGGAACATTTGAGGTTATTGTAACCATCTAAGGGGCGCCGAAGGGAAGGAAGAATTACTCATGGCTTATTTCGGTGAGAGTCTTTCGAGTCTAGCTTCGAAATGGTTTGTTGATCAAGACATCAACGTGTGGAATAGTTAGGATGACCTAGCTAATGAATTTGTGCAAAAAATCCAATACAATGTGGAGTTGATTCCTGGTGAGAAATCCCTAACTAATATGAAGAAGAACACCAAAAGTTTCAGGGGGTATGTGATTAGATGGCGTGAATAAGTCGCTAGGGTGAAACTGCCAATAAAAAAAAACAAGATAGTGAAGGTGTTTATTCAAGCGCAGGATAAAACATATTATCAACACTTGTTATCTGCATTAGGCAAGACATTTATTGAGGTCCTCAAAATAGGGGAGATGATAGAGGATGGAATTAAGATTGGTCGCATTATGAGTTTTGCAACATTAAAAGCAACTACTCAAGCAACTCAAAAGGATTCGGGAAATTCTGGAGGGAAGAAGAATGAGAAAGATGTAGCTGTAATTATAGATGGACAACGGGCACGATTAAGAAGACCATGTCGTCGTTACCCTCAGGCTCAAACCCAAGTTCATGCCCAAGCTATACAAAATCACTCCCAAAATCCATTATACTCCATTCCCCCACCTCTATATCTAGTGTATAACGCACAACCATATGTTCAACCCCCATCTTACCTACAATGGCACGCATCAACACCTCAGAGTCATCCTCCAACTCCACAAACATACCAAAGCCCTTCTAGGCCTAATTTTCAATCCAAGCAAAATAATGAAATGAGGAAGAAGTCGAGGGATAGCTTCATACCAATTGAAGAGTCGTATGCTAGTTTATTCCAAAGATTGATACAGTGGGGAATGATCACTCCTCTCCTTGGGTATATTCCTGACCCGCATTCAATAAGATTTGATCCTAATATATGATGTACATATCATTCTAATGTTTAGGATCATAGTATTAAAGATTTTCGTGCTTTGAAAAGAGAAATAGAAAAGATGATTCAAGATAAATCAATTATGGTACAGAACATTGACGGTGTTGGAAGCTCTAGTTATGCTGATATGCAAACCAGTGGCTAAGAAGTCAGGCTCAGCAATTGAGAAGTCACTCATCTCCCTACTAGGAAGAGGTCTAGTAGTTTGTTTTATTTTTTTGTTGTTATCCAAATTATTTTAAGGTTGTAGTTCGAGATCTATCTTGTTTTTTCCCTTTGTCCTTTATGTTCAAACTCTTCTATCTTAACTAATGGAGTGTCCCTTTTTCCTTTTGTGTTTTAAATATGCGTTGTTTGTTTATTTTTCTTTACATAAGTATATTTTATGGTGATTCTAGTGATATGACATGTTGGCGGAATTTTCAGCTAGATCTTAAAATCCAGTTTAAGCATGAACTTTGAATTAGAGGGCTAAAGTTAGAAAAAAAGCATCTAAGAAAATAGGTAGACTGTTGAGACATTGGGTGATCAAGTTGAAGCCTTCTTTGAAAATCAAGGTAATTATTTTGAGAATCACAAGAATAACTTGGTCATCAATTGAAAGACATGTCTCAATTAGGTAAAACAGTGGATACGTGATCTTATATCAAGAGGAACAGAAAGAAAATCAGCTCCACAAAAGCATGAGTCATTCGATGTAAGGGATGTACAACAAAGGTGGAATTGTATACTGGACAAGCGCAGAAGAAGTAGTGACACACAGACTCAGTTAAAGTTAGTGTTGTAAAAATGTCACAAATGATCTTCATCTTTCACTAACATATGGCATGATCTGTACTTGTATTTTCAAGGATTGATATGAAGAAGGAATTTCATTCTGCTATCCAAACATTGTGTCATCCTTTGTTTACCCCATTTGATCTTATGACCTATTTTCTTTCATACCCCTCTTTTGGAATCAAGATAGAAGCAAAGCTTAAAAGAAAAGTGTCGAGCAAAAGAATAGAATCAGAAAAGTTTCAAAAAAAAGAGTAAAATGTGTCAAAAAGAAAGAAAAGAGAAGAGTGTCAAGAAAAAATAGAGTCAGAAAAGGTCCCAAAGAAAAAAGGAGTCAATAAAAGAGAAAAAAAAATAAAAAGAAATCAGAATCAAACAAAAGAACAAGTTGTCGGAACTACGGGTAACCTGATTCTCATCTCTCGGGAGTGAGATACATAGGCTGCCTTACCCTGGGCTCGGTCCAACTAAATAAATAATTTAGAATTACCCAGTCAAAAGAAACTGGGTCATGAGTTAATCCTCATTGTTTGAGTCTCTTCCAAAAGTTGTAAGTCCTACCTCACTTCAAATGTTGTTTGGGCCTTATGTCATCCCTTCTTTCAAACCTATCCAAAAGACAAGTTACAACCAAAGAAGGACCTTCAGATTAATCTTTGAGAATGATAAGGTTTACTATGCAATGCATACGATGATGCATTTTAGGAACTACTTGTCTTCCTCGGTATAAGAAATCAGGAGAGAAATAAAAATAAGAGAGTCTTATCGGTGAAAACCCTCACAGGCACCGTAAGGCGATAGTAAGTTGAGAGAGATAAAAATGAGAGATTCTTATAGGTGAAAACCCTCACAGACACCATAAGGAAATGGTCAGCTGAGAGAAAGAAAATATGAGAGGTTTGTTGGCGAAAACCCTTCAAGGCATCACTAGCCAAATGAGGTCTCTGAATGCAATTGACCCAAGGAAATAACTCAGTTTCAGGGTCATTAACTCAACAAAAATTGGTGAAAGTTGGATGGAGAGATTAGGCATCTTAATCCAAAATGCATGTCATAATCATTAGAGTTGAAGGTCACTTTCAGGTAAATTTTTCTTTTTTTTTCTCTATTTTAATGGGGACATTCATTGTATGTTCTTTCTTCTTTATATTTTTATTTTTATTTTTATTTTTATTTTTATTTTCTTGAGTCAGTTATTCAAATAGAAAGTCATTTTTCTTGTGTCTTTGAGTCAAATCAATGCCAAAGCAAGTGAGAAAAGATTTCAAAACTGGCTACCAACTTCTTCAATTGCACGAAGCAAGGCAAAGGGCCAGCACATGGAAAAAGCATAATTGTAAGTTAGAACAAGGAATGCAAAAAATTGTTGTCAATAGATAAATTTAGGGAATTGATAGAGATACTAAGACTTAAAGGCGGTTATCTGAGAAATATAGCAAAGAAGAGACACTGTGTTTGTTTTAGAGTCACTCCTAATGCTTTGAATTTGGATTAATGGTGCAGCAAGACCATGATGTGTCAATAGCTGGAAGCAAAATTAGAGG
This sequence comes from Capsicum pubescens, assembly GCA_030864215.1. Classification (NCBI taxonomy): domain Eukaryota; kingdom Viridiplantae; phylum Streptophyta; class Magnoliopsida; order Solanales; family Solanaceae; genus Capsicum; species Capsicum pubescens. The sequence continues at coordinate 277,021,034 of CM061542.1, forward strand.
TGACAAGTGCAAGAGTGATTGCCTCGAAAGCTAAAGCCACAAACCAGCCACCGTGTTTTTAGGGTCACAAGTTTTCTTTGTATGAAATAGGAAAACATGTTACCTTCAAATCAAGGATTTCAAAGCCTAAACATCAAAGACCGTAATTTCTCACTTCTACAAATGCAAGAAGCAAGATTGTTGCACAGGTTTGATGATCAAAACCATGGTAAAAACTCATCATCTTATATCCCTCGGACCATACTTTCTTGCCTAAGTATTTCAGTTTTCAATTATTAGGTGATGCACTTCCTAAATTGAACATTCACTCCTAGAAGTTGCACTTTCTAGTTGAGTCCTTCCACTTAACCCTTAGGAGACACGCTTCCTTATTAGGGTAGTTCAAGTTTTGGCTTTCTAGGTGACATACTTCCTAACTTAAGCCTTTACTCTTAGAAAATGCACTTTCTAGTCGAGTCCTTCCATGAAACCCCTAGGATATGCACCTCCTTATCTGAGTAATTCAAGTTTCATTTATTAGGTGATGCACTTTCTAAATTGAACCTTCACTCCTAGAAGTTGCATTTTCTAGTCGAGTCATTCCACTTGACCCTTAAGAGACACACTTCCTTGGTGGGTATTCAAGTTTCGCTTGTTAGGTAGTTCACTTCCTAACTTAAACTTTTACTCCTAGAAAATGTACTTTTAGTTGATTAGTTAACCCCTAGGAGACGCATTTCCTTGGGTGATTCAAGTAACATTTGTAAGGAGACACATTTCTTTGTCTGGGTAATTTAAGTGGCATTTGCAAAAAGATGCATTTCCTTGTTTGGGTAATTCAAGTGGCATTTGTAAGAAGACGCATTTTCTTATTTGGGTAATTCAAGTGACATTTGTAAGGAAATGCATTTCTTTGTCTGGGTAATTTAAGTAGTATTTGTAAGGAGACACATTTCCTTATCTGGGTAATTCAAGTGACATTTGTAAGGAGACGCACTTCTTTGATTGGGTAATTCGAATTTTACTTGTTAGGTGATGCACTTCCTAACTTAAGTCTTGACTCCTAGAAGATGTACCTTCTAGTACTTTCTAGTCTATTCATTCCGTTTGACTCTTAGAAAATGCACTTTCTAGACGAGTCATTGCGCTTAGCCCTTAGGAGACGCACTTCCTTGTCAGTTTTTATTTATCAGGTAGCACACTTCCTGACTTAAACATTTATCTCTAGAAGACGCACTTTTTAGTCAAAATTCCTCACTTTAATTCTTAGAAGACGCACTTCATAGTCTTGGTCATTTAATTTTACTCTCAAGAGATGCAGTTTTTGGTCAGAGTCTTGATTCATCATTGCAACATGCAAGTATTTATGATTGGATTTGACATTCGCAAAAGCCCTCTGATGATAAACTGGGGAAAAAATTTTATTCCTGTTGTTTGGAACTTTAATTTTCTGACAAATGGAATCTCTCTTTACAATAATCTTTGTTTGGAATAATTTTCTTTTTGGTTTTGATGTGATTTCAGGACCCCTCCTAGAGAACAATGTAAAGAAATGGAAAGTCAAGAAACAAGGTGAAGATGTTGAAAGTCAAGTAACAAGGTGAAGAAATTGAAAGCCAAGCAACAAGTTGAAGAAATTGCAAGTCAGGAGCTCGCCTGAAGAATAAGGTGATGAAATAGTAAGTCAAGAGTCAAGGGAAGCTGCATAAATAGGACTTTTGTAATTTTATTTATGTTTTTAACTAGTAATTTTTATTTTTGATGTAATGACAGAGCCGCGGACCGAAACCTCAACGGGACCTCACTAGACTCTCCAACTCGGTTCTTCTTCTTCCTTTTGTTTCTTTCTTTGAATAATGGTCGGATCAAAATTCTGTCTCATTATCTACTTTTTTATATGAAAACACTTTGTGTTTACATGGAAAGAGGGGCATGATGTAAACATGTAATTTTGTCCCTCCCCAATATCAATTTTTACTCATTTACCTTACCTTATCACGTACCCCCACCTCATTCCATAATTCTTTCACAATAACACAAAAACAAAAAAATAACAAAATTCCTAACAACTATGACACCTCACCCTAACAAATTAACCACCCATCCAATCAAAATTAAACAACTCACTACCCCTACCCATATACCCCTACATCCACGTACCCACCCACGTGGTCCCCACCTCTCTAAAAAACCCATAAAGAGACGCACAACACACACACTCTTAAAAATTACACCACAACATCAATATATACACCATCACTCTCACTGATATGGGGACAGAATTACACACCACATACCAGTGAAAGGAGGAGCTCATTGAATACACAACAGCTATACACACAAAATACTCACTGAAATTGAATAGAATACACACATACTTACCCATTACAAACTCCTCACAATACACAGTGTCATCACAAGAAAAGAGAGGAACGCCATTAACAGACCACTCTCACAGCTTCACAGGGTAATTCTACACCCACACCTGAAATACACTCATATACACATAGAATTAGAGATATGGACGAAAAGGGATAGTGAGAGTTGAGGGAGAAACAAGAGGCTCGCATTTTGGTTACTATTCCAACGACGGATTCACCGAAAACATGTCAAACAATTCAAAAATCCGCTTTAACCCATCGGAAAATTCCAGAAATTGGGTTCGTTCATTCTTAACTGGCTGCTTCGGTCACATCCCCACCAAAAAACACTCCTCTCACCGGAGACGGGCTTCACCTACACCAAAATTCCCAAAAATATGACCTCGCCCCAATGTTGCTACTGTTCAGTGATAAAAGTCCATCGGAAAACACCGAAAACCCACCGAAAATGGATGACACAAACCAGTCTCGATACGAATTCAGGTTCGGGTCTTTCGTTTCTTGATGATTTTGGTTTGGATTGGTAAAAATATGAAAAAAAGGGCTAGATCGAGGCTAGACTTGTTTGTTCATTGAGGTTCGATTCAAGATTCCGATCACGGTCTTAGTCGAAGGAGAAATTTTAATTAAAAGTGATGTTAAGGTCCATTTCTCATCTCATTCTCATTTAATTTTATTATTTGATGGTATGTGTGATGAATTCAAATTGTGTGAAGTTCGTTTCATGTGATTTTATGATTTTCGGATCATAAATATTGATTGTTGATATTGATTGATCAAATGTGCGAATTGAATACTTAAAAGATTTGGGTTCATTTGAGGTGGGGATCAAAAATTGATAAAAGTGACTATCGTTGTGCTTTGATTTGCTATTAGTGATTTATTTTAGAATAATTGTTAATTTTTCGGACTTGATAATATCATGATAGGCCAAAATGGATAGGCAAACGTAGGTCGGGTAGGAAAATTTAGGGATTGTGGATTGTTGTATGCTTGAATGGTTTGAATAATTTTGTTTTCTCACATTGGCAGAAATGTATTTATTTAGCCGGGGAATGCCCCGAGGCCATTTGTATTTATTCACCGGAAAATGCCCCGACGTATTATGTTGGCGAAAGAAAATCGTGATCAAGGCCTGAGGCATCGGATAAAGCATAGTTAGGATAGTTTAGGTTTCATTTCAGTATTTTCATTTTTGGCCTGTAATAAATTGGACTGGACATTACTTTTTTTGAATTTTTGAATGTTTGATTGTTTATTCTTCTCGGTGCGTGTTTTGTGTGGTTTATACATTCATAGTGTCTACTAGTCGATATATTCTACGAAGCAACTGTGGTCGAACCATGGGACCGAAGGATGCCTAACATCTTCCCCTCGGTCAATAGAATTCCTTAACCGAAATCTCTATTTGCAAACCAGTTTTTTAAAAGAGTTAAAACAGTTTTGAAAAGGATTTCCAAAGGTGAATTGGCACACGGAGTTTATATCAAGTGGCGACTCTGAATTTGAATATAAAAATAATTCTTTTTCGAAATAAATTTTATTTTTGTCACTTAATAATAAAAGCCAATCAATCCTTTTGGTTAAAAAAAGGAGGTGTGACATAAGTGTACTTGTAAACTTGGTACATCGTATTGTATGTTGTGAGGAAGTGTAAATTTGATATTGATATTACTTGTTTATGGTGGATCGGGTACCACGCTGGTACGAATATGTATATGTTGGATCGGGTACTACGCCAGTATGGATATGTATATGATGGATCGGGTACCACGCCGGTATAGATATGTATATGTTGGATCGGGTACCACACCGGTATGGATATGTATATGATGGATCGGGTACCATGTCGGTATGGATATGTATATATTGGATCGGGTACCACACCTGTACAGATATGTATATGTTGGATCAGGTACCACACCGGTACGGATATGTATATAATAAATCAGGTACCACGCCGGTACGGATATGTATATAATGAATCAGGTACCACGCCGGTACGGATATGTATATGTTAGATCGGGTACCACGCCGGTACGGATATGTATATGTTGGATCAGATACTACACTAGTACGAATATGTATATGTTGGATCGGGTATCACGCCGGTACGGATATATATATGGTAGATCGAGTACCACACTGGTATGGTACTTGAACATAGATTGTTCTCTGCAAGTCATGACTATTTGGACAAGAATAAGTCTCATGGCATGTGTGTACATAGTTGTGTTGAGTCTGTGGATGTTTACAGTATGGTTGATACTCTTGATGGTTATGTGGCTTGTTTTTAAGCATTGTTTGATCTGTTATTGTTATATTGTTGATTCATTGGGTAATTGATTGTGTGATATGTATTTGAAAAAAATGAAACTTTGTACTTACTTATATGTTGGTTGACTTGTTTCATTTATACGTGTTTAAATCGTAGCTTACCAAAATGGCTAGTTATCATTCTTTAATATTATAAGAGAGCATTTGGTTGTTAGCCCGAGAGTTTAGTGTGGGTTATCTATGATTACGAGTTTGTTCCTGTGAATATGAGTTATGGAAAAAATAAGGTGAATAAAGATAATAGTGATGTATGAGTGTTGGATTGTGGTTGATTGTGTAAATTAATGAGGCTAGAGTATGTTAGTAGTGAATATAATATTGATGGAGTTGGATGATGTGAGTTATATAGGTAAAGTAATAATGTTATAACAATCTTAGTTGAATTATATTCCATTCAAGATGTTGTGGTTTATTTTTCTTAATTCTATTTTATGATTATATGAACTAACACGGTCGGCCGATGATGCCTACCAGTACGTGTGGTTGTACTGACTCTACTCTTCTACATTCCTTCTTGGGGTGTAGACTGAATGCAGGTTAGTTTGCAGTTACTAGATGGATGGCGATATTCAGCACTAACTTCTGCACTTTCTTCGTGGCAGATGTGAGAGTCCTTGTATTATTTATTTTATTGTCAGCCTATATTATAATGGTAGCTCTTGTACATGTCTGGCCAAGTCTTGGGATAGTGAAGGACATTTGTAAGAAGTTTTTGAAAAAGTTTATTTATTAGTATTTAATTTACTTTATTATATTTAATTCAGTATTTCCTTAAAAACAGAAGTCTTCCGCATATTTTTAGTTGAGTAATAAGGGTTCTCCTAGCTACTTAGAATAGCGTAGGTGTCATCACGATCCGTTAGTCTGGATCGTGACAAATTGAGAGAGTAATATATTTGCACAATCAAATTATTTAAAATAAATTATTTGTTCGTAATATGATATTCTTCGGGACATCTATATTGAGATAATTGTTCACTGATGGCATCGCCTATCATATTTGTTCATTAGATCAGATTGACTTACCTGCTTCATCTCACTAGTGGTTTTACCTGTTGTAGTACACATTTTTGGGCCAATATTAACATATTGAGTTTGGCCCAGATTCGAAAAATCTTTATAGATATTATTTTCTCCTTACACCCAATTATTATTGTGTATTTAGTATATCGTTTATCTTATTTAGAAGTGTATCAACTTAATTATTTTTTACTTTATTTAGATTTCTTAAGTCGGTTTAGCGTTAGTTTTGATTTAGGTATATTTTGTTTCTTTACTTGTATAAATAGGATATTGTAAATCGATTTTATTTACTCAAAATATTCAATTCAATTTAGAATATTCAAGTTATATTGAATTTAATTCATTCAAGTTTTCATTCGATTCATTCAATTTTTCATTCGATTGATCCAAGTTTTGTTGATTTCAGTTCAAATTATTCATTCTTCATTCAAGTCATGCGATTATTTAATCAATAAAAGACGAAGAAATTTTCTGCAAACTCTTTTTATATTTATTTTTTTCTATATTTACATGATATTAGAGTAGGCAAAAGTTCTGAGATCAAATCTCACTGCCACTTATAATTAAAAAAAAGTTGTGTGCTTGGTCCATAAAAAAAAATAGGTCGCATGTGAGAGGGTGTATTAAGAATATAATTAAATAATAAAAGTGTGATTTTTCTATTAGCTTAAGCTTTTAAATGAGATGATCACACAGTTCAATAATTTGTTCATAAAATACGTTTTTCAAATTTTATCACTTTTCCTTTTTTTGAAAGATTACTTCTGCCACAGTAAATAAGTGTAAAAACATTAATTAGCGTGAGATTCAATTTTTCAGTAGGCATTTTGATGGAGCAAGATATTCTTCTTTTATTGATTTTGGTCCTCATGAGAGTTCCTCAACATTCCCTTAGAATTATACCCCTCCTTTCGCTTTTAATTTTCACTATTTTTCTAATTTAAATTTTATTTTTACTTGTCCTTCTTAATAAATAAAAAAAAGAAATAAAAATCATATTTTATCCTTAGTATTAATTACTTATTCTCTAAATCATTTTTCAATATCTATACTAAACATCAATTAATAAAGATAATATGGTAAAGTAACTATACCAATCACTGTTTTCTTAGTGAGTATGCCTAATCAAAATGTAACAAGTAAATCCAATGGAGAAAGTACTCACCCATTTCAAAATAGTTACTTATCACATTTCCTTATTGAGAGATGTGCGTTAATTTAATTAATTTTTAAAATTAAATTAGATTAAGCTAATTTAATATATTTAAATTAAAATTTAGATATTCAAAAACTATACAAAAATATTAGACGTTGTAAATTTTTTCATATCAATATGATTAAAAATATATCTTAAAATATTGATTAAATTATTCATATTGTTTGACTTTTATAAAGAAAAATTGTGACAAATATTTTAAAATGGAAGAAGTATTTACTTATAGATTGCTCACTACTGCATAAACAAGTGAAAAGGGGGGCTATTCTAGGGCAAGACTAGTAAAACACTTGTTTTAGGCCTCAAAAAAATTTTAATAGTAAATTTTATTATTTTAACTTCACTTTAAATAATATTAAAGATGATAAAATACGTACAAAATTTAGATAAAGAAAAAACTATCTACTTTTAACAAGAAATATTTTAAAACTTTGAATTAAAACAACTCAAACTTCATAGTTATAAATAAATTTTTACAATAACATCCAAGTTAATATATTGCAGACAAATGGCTTACACAAGAAGTCTTACTTCTATAAATAAATTATCTTACTATGTAAAGTTAAAGGTTGTGTCTTTTGAAACTACTAAGCTAAATACAAGTAATATGTAAAAACAAGAAAAACAACTTTAACTTATAATTTTAGTGTGTGTATATACTTAAGGCCTCTTATTAAAATGTGATTTTAAACCACTAATTTTATTGAGACATTCTTAATGAAAAAAGAAATAAACAAAGCTAATGTTTTGTCTATGACCAAGCTCACAGGGTTGAACGAATAAAGCTAATGTTTTGTCTATGACCAAGCTCGCAGGGGGTTGAACGACCAGTGTTGAAGTCATGCAAGATGGAGCAAGCATGTCGGTTGTTTGATGGATCTATTTAGTTAAGAAATAAAGTTATGTCCTTAATATATTAGTCAAAATTTTTGAAATAATGATAAATGTCACACCCCCTTTTCGTCTCCAAAAAGATATGGTTTAAGGTTCAAAAGGGTTTTTATTATTAAGTGACAAAAGAAAACGATTTGTTTCGAAAAGGATTCATTTTATTCAAAACTCAGGGTCGCCACTTGGCATAATCCGGTGTGCCAAGTCACCTTTGGAAAACCCTTTTCAAAATAATTTTTTTTGACTCTGTAAAACTGATCCGCGAACAGAGATTCCGACTAAGGAATTCTGTTGACCGAGGGGAAGGTGTTAGGCACCCCTCGACCCCGTGGTTTGACCACGGTCAGTCGGTGGAGTGTATCGGCTAATTTGACATTATGAATATATAAACCACACAAAATCACACAAAACAATCAATCAAACAAACAAACAAAATAAATCCAAAATTATAATGTCCAGTCCGATTATTACAATCCTGAAATAGAAAAGTGTGAAAATATAAACCTACTCTATTCTATGCTAATTCTAAACTACACTACATTGCTTTCTCCACCCGACGTTCCAGGCCTTGACCGTGCGTCGTCTTCAAGTACAACTTTCTCGGGGCATTCCCCGGATAAAGCAATACAGATACCTCGGGGCATTCCCCGGTCCAATGAGTACATTTAGATGTCAATGCATAGATCAAAACCATTACACAAACATTTCATCATTCAACAATCACAAATCCTAAACTTTGCCTACCCAACTTACGTTTGCCTATTTTTGCTTCGACCTAAAACACAATACTATCGAGTTCGATTAACATCCATTTCAAGTCTAACAACCAATGAATCAAACTATTTGTCAGTTTCTAGTTCCGTCCCAAATTCATTCTCAATCAATGATTAACACATGCTTCAATTATATATTCACCTTTCAAAATCCAAAACCAACATCAACCAACACACCAAGGATTCAAACATCTCAAACAAATCATTCACATTCACGTAAACAAAAAGTAAAGGGAGATAAGATAGAATTGGACCTCAATGCCGCTTTCAAACTCGGTGTATTATTCGATTAAACGGGATAGAGTCCGCGTCGGAACCTCAATTCGAACCTCCCAAGCTTTGATTTCACCCTTTAGTTATATTTTTCTTCCCAGCACGAACCAAAAGAAATCCCAAAACAGAGGAGACTCGTACCCAATTTGTATATATACCGTTATTGTTCTGCTTTTTCTCCGGCGATTCTCGCTAGAATCAGACGGTGGTGTTTCGGGCTAAACCAATTTGGCCGGATAGCGATGGGGTTTGCTTTTTCCAGCTTGTCAAAGCCCGGTGAGCTCCGATTGTTATGAGAACCGGAGAAGACGTGTTGAATTGGTGCAACAGTAGCGTTTTTCGGCGAAAAATTCACCGGGACAATGAGCCCTCGCCTATTTTCTTTCCTCTTTCTCTCAATTACCGACTCGGTTTTCTCTCCTCTCTCAATATTTCAGCTCAATTTTCTCGATCTCCCTCCCTTATCTCTATTTCCAATCTGGTGCGTGTGAATTTCTCAAATCAGTGAAGAGTGTCTTCTCTTACTGTTGTGGAAGATTGAAAAATGGAATGCCTCGCCTCCTCTCTTCTCTATCGTGTAGTGTATATATGTGGATATGTGTTTAATTATAAAATAGGATGAAGATGATCAGTGTTTGCTGTCTATGCAACGTCTAGATCTCAGAAGAAAAAAATGAAGGCCCCCTTTTGTGCCATTGAAAAACCCAAAAATGGAATTCCTTTTTTGTTCCTCTCCTTGGCCTAGGATTATTGTGTGAATATATCTATAATGGAAAATGGTGTCCCCCTATTGTTGTAGGGCCCACGTGTATATAATGGAAAATGGAAGAATCTTCTGCTTTATTCTGTTGGAGGTAATTAAAATGTGAAGAAAAATGGGGGACCACGTGGATATAGGGGTGTGGGGTGGTGAGGTGTCCACTTTTAATTGGAGAGGTTGTTAGGAGAAGATAAAATTAGTTAGGGGTTGTTAGTTTTTTTTTTTTGTATTTTTGTGAAGAGATAATTACACAGGTGAGGGCACGCACTAAGACGAGGGTAAAATAGTAAGAATGCTTTCAGGGAGGGACAAAATTACGAGTCTACAGCATGCCCCCTTTGAATGTAAACACAGTTTTTTCAGACAACGAGACAGAATTTTGACCCAACCATTATTCAAAGAAAGAAACAGAAGGAAGAAGGGCAACCGGGTCTTTGACATCTTACTTACCCAAGTTATGAGAGAGTCCAATTACAGGTATCTCAAATGGTTGGAAGGAGATGGACGATATCGAGTTGGAAAGTCGAGTGAGGTTCCATCGAGGTTCCAATCCGCGGCTCTATCATTACATCAAAAATAAAAATTACAAGTTAAAAACATATACGAAATTACAAAATCCTATCTACGCAGCTTCTTCTGGACTTTTGAATTGAGTTTCATCGCCAAATTCTTCAGGCGGGCTCCTAAATTGCAATTTCCTCAACTTGTTGTTTGGCTTTCAATTGTTTCAACTCGTTGCTTAACTTTTCATTTATTCGCCTTGTGCTTCTGGTGGGCTGTTGACTCGACATCTCATCACCCTGTTCTTTAGGCGGGCTCCTGACTTGCAATTTTCTCACCCTATTCTTTAGGAGGGCTCCTGACTTGCTATTTTTTTCAATCTTTTAACTTTCAACTTTTCACCTTGTTGCTTTGTTTTCAACTTCTTCACCTTGTTGCTTGACTTTTCATTTCTTCACTTTGTTGTTTGACTTTCCATTTATTCGCCTTGTTCTTCAAGCGGACTCCTGAAATCACATCAAAACTAAAAAAAAGAAAAATTATCCCAAACAAAGATTATTATAAAGAGAAAATTTTTTTGCCAGAAAAGTAAAGTTTCAAAAACGGAAATTGAATTTTTTCCCCAGTTTATCATCAGAAGACTTTTGAAAAAGTCACACCATACCTACTTGCATGTTGCAATGATGAATCAAGACTCTGACTAAGAAATGCATCTCTTAAGAGTAGAATTAAATAACCAAGACTAGGAAGTGCATCTCCTAAGAATTAAAGTGAGGGATTCTAACTAGTAAGTGCGTCTTCTAGAGATACAAGTTTAAGTTAAAAGTGTGTCACCAGAAAAATAAAAACTAGCAAGGAAGTGCGTCTCCTTAGGATTAAGTGCAATAACTTGACTAGCTAGTGAATCTTCTAGGAATCAAGACTTAAGTTAGAGAGTGCATCACCAATGTTGCTTGAATTATCAAAATAAGGAAGTGCATTTCCTTACCAATGCCTCTTGAATTACTCAAACAAGGAAGTGTGTCTCCGTACAAATGTTGCTCGAATTACCAAACAAGGAAGTGTGTCTCCTTACAAATGTTGCTTGAATTACTTAACAAGGAAGTGCGTCTCCTTACAAATGCCGATCGAATTACCAAACAAGGAAGTGTGTCTCCTTTGGAAGTGCGTCTCCTTATGATAGCGCTTGAATACCAAAATAAAAAAGTATGTCGCCTTACAAATATTGCTTGAATTGTCAAAACAAGAAAGTGCGTCCCCTTATAAATGTTGTTGGAATTAGCCAAACAAGGAAGTACGTCTCCTTACAAATGTTGCTTGAATTACCGAACAAGGAAGTGCATCTCCTTACAAATGTTTTCTTGAATTTCCCACACAAGAAAGTGCATCTCCTTACAAATACCGCTTGAATTACCAAACAAGAAAGTGTGTTTCCTCAGAAATGTTGCTGGATTTACCAAACAAGGAAGTGCGTGTTCTTACAAATGTTGCTCGAATTTCCCACACCAGAATTATCATAAGGCAGTATTTTATCTTTGAAAGCGTGGTCCCATTTTTCAGGAGGAACCCGAACAGAAAGTAAAATCTCATTTTTTAAAAGGATCCTGAACAGAAAGTAACTCCCATTTTTCAGGAGGGTCCTGAACAGAAAGTAAAATCCCATTTTTCAGGAGGGTCCTGAACATAAAGTAAAGTCCCATTTTTCAGGAGGGTCCTGAACATAAAGTAAAATCCCATTTTTCAGGAGGGTCCTGAACAAAAAGTAAAATCCTATTTTTTTCAGGAGGGTCCTGAACAGAAAGTAACTCCCATTTTTCAGAAGGGTCCTGGACAGAAAGTAAAATCTCATTTTTAAGGAGGGTCCTGAACATAAAGTAAAGTCCCATTTTTCAGGAGGGCCCTGAACTGAAAGTAAATTCTCATTTTTCAGGAGGGTCCTGAACATAAAGTAGAATCCCATTTTTCAGGAGGGTCCTGAGCTGAAAGTAAATTCCCATTCTTCAAAAGAGTCCTGAATAGAAAGTAAAATCCCATTCTTCAGGAGGGTCCTAAACATAAAGTAAAATCCCATTTTTCAGGAGGGTCCTGAACTGAAAGTAAATTCTCATTCTTCAGGAGGGTCCTGAACAGAAAGTAAAATCCCATTTTTCAGGAGGGTCCTGAACATAAAGTAGAATCCCATTTTTTCAGGAGAGTCCTGAACAAAAAGTAAAATCCCATTCTTCAGGAGGGTACTGAACAGAAAGTAAAATCCCATTTTTCAGGAGGGTCCTGAGCATAAAGTAGAATCCCATTTTTCAGGAGGGTCCTGAACTGAAAGTAAATTCCCATTCTTCAGGAGGGTCCTGAACATAAAGTAGAATCCCATTTTTTCAAGAGGGTCCTGGACAGAAAGTAAAATCCCATTTTTCAAGAAGGTCCTGAACAGAAAGTAACTCCCATTTTTCAGGAGGGTCCTGAAAAGAAAGTAAAATCCCATTTTTCAGGAGGGTCCTGAACATAAAGTAACTCCCATTTTTCAGGAGGATCCTGAACAGAAAGTAAAATCTCATTTTTCAGGAGGGTCCTGAACAAAAGTAAAGTCTCACGGATGTGCATTTCCAATGGTAGCTGAATTAAGTGAAGCGAATCTGCCCCTATTTCAACAAAGAAAATTTGTCAGTTAAAAACTTAGTGGTAGCTTGTAGCACTTGGCTTTCCAGGCATTTGCTCTAGTGTTTATTCCCTTCATTTTGTTTCAGATTGCTGACATTTTCCCCTGCTTTGTCATGTCATTGAGCCAAACTCAGATCATTAAGAGTGACTCCAAAATAAACACAGTATCTCTGCTTGGTCAATCTTCTCAGATAAATCCTTCAAACCTTGGTATTTTCATAAGTTCCCCAGCTTGTCTGTTGACAGCTTTTTTCATGCCTTCTTCAGCTCACAATTATGTCTCTTTCATATGTTGACTTTGTCTTGCATTGTGCAATTGAAGAAACTGGTAGCCAGTTTTGAAATCTTTTCTCACTTGTTTTGATATGGACTTGACTCAAAAACAAGAGAAAAATGACAATGACTTTTATTTGGACCACTGACTCAAGAGAACAAAATAAAATAAAGAGAGGAAAGAAAAGACAATGAGTGTCCCCATTTGAAACAAAGAAATGACAAATTTTCTAAAAATGACAGTCAACTCTAATGATTATGCCATGTATTTTGGATTAAGCTACCTGATCTTTCCATCCAAACTTTCTACCAATTGTTTTTGAGTTAATGGCCTTGAAACTGAGTTGTTTCCTTAGGCCAATTGCATCCAGACCTCATTCGGCTAGTGACATTTTGAAGGGTCTTTCCCTCAGCTCACCCTTGTCTTATGGTGTCTGTGAGGGTTTTTACTAATGAGACTCTCTTATTCTCATTTCTCCTAACTCATAATCGTCTCACGGTGCCCGTGAGGGTTTTCACCAATAAGACTCTCTCATTTTTATCTCTCTCAACTTACTATCGTCTTACGGTGCTCGTGAGAGTTTTCACCAATAAGACTCTCTCATTTTTATTTCTCTCTTGATTTCTTGTGCTGAGGAAGACAGGTAGTTCCTAAATACATCATCATATCCCTTGCATGTTTTGCCTTAACATCCCCAAAGATTGATCTGAAGGTCTTTTTCTTTGATTGTAACTTGGCTTTTGGATAAGGTTAGAAAGAAAGGATGGCGTGAGGCCCAAACGACACTTGAAGTGGGTTAGGACTAACAACTTTTGGAATCGACTCAAACAATAAGGAATAACTCATGCCCCAGTTTCTTTTGACTAAGTGATTCTAAATTATTTATTTGGTTGGACCGAGCCCTTAGTAGGGCATCCTACGTATCTCACCTCCGAGGGAGGAGAATCAGGTCATTCGTAGTTCTGGCAGCTTGTTCTGTTGCTTGATTCTGATTTTTTTTTATTCTATCTTATCTGACATTTTTCTTTTCCTTCTTTTTGGCACCCTTTTTTTTGAAACTTTTGACTCTATTCTTTTGCTCGACACTTATCTTTTGAGCTTTGTTGACTGTATATTGATTCCAAAAGAGGGGTATGAAAGAAAATAAAACTAAGGCTCAAACGGGGTACACAAAGGATGACACAGTATATGGATAGCAGAATGAAATGCCTTCGTTATATCAATCCTTGAAGATGCTAGTACATAGCATGCAATGTGAAAGTACACAATCAATATCACTTGTGACATATTTTACAACACTAACTTGCCCCGAGCATATGTGTCACCTCTTCTTTTACACTTGTCGAACATACAACTCCACCTTTGTTGTACATCCCTCACATTGAATGTCTCATGCTTTCGTGGAGTTGATTTTTGTTCTGTTCCTCGGGAGCACACATCCGCTATTTGACCTAATTGAGCTTTGTTTTTCAATTGATGACCAAGTTATTCTTGTGATTCTCAAAATAATTTCTTTAATTTTGAAAGAAGGCTTCAACATGGTCACCAAATGTGTCAACACTCTATCAATTTTCTCAGATGCTTTTTCTCACCTTAACCCTCTGATTTAATATTTCATGGTTAAATTGGACTTTAAGATTTGGCTGAAAATTCCGCAAGCATGTCATATCACTAGAGTCAACATAAAATGTATTGTATAAAGAAAACAAACAAATAACACATAATTAAAACAAAGAAAAATGGGACACTTCATTTAGTTGAAACAAAAGATAGAAGGGTTTGAACATAAACAACAAAAGCACAAAACAAGATAGATCCCGAACTACAACCCTGAAATAATTCGGACAGCAGAAAATAAAACAAAATAAGCTACCAGACCCCTTCCTAGTAAGGAGAGGGGTGACTTCTCAATTGCTCAGCCTGACATCTTAACCACTGGTTTGCATATCAGCATGACTAGAGCTTTACTCACTGTCAATGTTCTGTATCATGATTGATTTATCTTGAATCATCTTTTCAATTTCTCTTTTCAAAGCACGACAATCTTCAATACTGTGACCCTGAACATCAGAATGATATGCACATCGTACATTAGGATCAAAACTTCTTGAATGTGAGTCAGGAGTATACCCAAGGAGAGGAGTGATCATGTCCTACTGTACTAATCTCTGGAATAAACTTGCATATGACTCTCCAATCGGTGTGAAGTTATCCCTCGACTTCTGTCTCATTTCATTATTTGGCTTAAATTGAAAACCAGACCTAGAAGGGCTTCGGTATGTATGTGGAGCTGGAGGATAACTCGACAGAGTTCGTGCACGCCAGTATGGGTAAGATAGGGGTTGAACATATGGTTGCGCATTATACACTTGATATGGAGATGGGGGAATGGAATATAATGGATTTTGGGAAAGATTCTGTGGAACTTGGCCATAAACTTGGGTTTGAGCCCGTGGGTAACGATGGTATGGTCCTCTTACCCGTGCCTATTGTCCAACTATAATGGCTGATGCGTCTTCCTCATTCTTCTTTTCTCCAACACTTCCCGAACCTTTTTGAATTGCATGAGTAGTCGCTTTCAATGTTGCAAAACTCACAATGCGACCGGTCTTAATTCCATACTCTATCATCTCCCCCATTTTGAGGACCTCAATAAATGGCTTGCCTAATGCAGGTAACAAGTGTTGATAATATGTTTCATCCTACGCTTGAATAAACGCGTCCACTATCTTACTTTCTTTCATTGGCGATTTCACCCGAGCTGCTTGTTCACGCCATCTAATTACACACTTTCTGAAAGTTTCAGTACTCTTTTTCTTCATATTAGTCAGAGATTTTTCGTCAGGAATCAACTCCATATTGTATTGAAATTATTGCACGAATTCATTAGCAAGGTTATCCCAGCTGTTCCACTTGTCGATGTCTTGGTCAACAAACCATTCTGAAGCTAGATCTGAAAGACTCTCACCAAAATATGCCATGAGTAATTCTTCCTTCCCTCCAGCACCCCTTAGCTGGTTACAATAGCGTCTCAAATGTGCTACAGGATCGCCATGTCCATCATACTTCTCAAACTTTGGCATTTTAAAACCAAAAGGAAGATGTACACCTGGAAACATGCACAGATCTTTATATGAGACACTTTTGTACCCCCCAAGTCCTTGCAAGTTTTTCATAGTCAGTTCCAAACTTCTCAATTTTCTGGCTATTTCCTCTTGTTCTTCTGTCATAACAGGCTTCTCAGTGTTAGGAGGAAATTCTGGCGGTTGAGGGCAATCGTAAGGACCAGTCGACTTAAATGTGGGCTCGAGAGCATAATGTTGATCACTAAAAATATTCAATGCAGGCTCTCTTGTAGAGTAGGGAGGCCCAACTTGTGGATGAACATCAAAAGTAGGAGCTTCAGGTAGGGGTGGCGCCGCAAAAGTATGAACAGCAGCTGGAGCCGAGTATGTGATAGTCTTGGATTGGGGAGTGAGGAAATGAACATTGAAAGTGGTTGGATATTGTTTCCCCGGAGTCGATCCTGATGGATGTTGTGGCATATCAACAAAAATGGGAAATTGTGCATGTGACACGGGAGGCAAGCTAGAAAGATATTCCAGATTATCAATGGGAACTGAAGGAGGTGGCAACCCATTAGCCCAAGCTCGATGCATTTCTATTATTTGCTGCCTTAATTTCCGAATCTCTTCATTATCTCCTACATTCTCATTCCCCGAACTCCCTATCTGATTAGTGACAACTAACTCGGTATCCTTGTTGTCCATAACTTTCTCTGTGACTTGGAGCAATATGGAGGACCAGCCAAAATGCCACAAACCAACCACCTTAAACTAACTGGACAAGAGATAGCAAATAGTTAGAGTTCAACAGTTTTTCAAAACCTCTTTTTTCTTGAAAAGATCACCGAACCCAAGAAGGGCGCCTACGTATCTCACTCCCGAAAGAGGAGAATCAGGTGTGCGTAGTTCGTGAAGTTTTGCCAAAATGGCCAATTAAACTCTTTTTTCTTTTTTTTTCTTGAAACTTTAAAAAGAAAAGAAAATAAAAATTTGTCAAAAGAAATGACGAAAATATTTTTGAATTCTTTGGCTTTAACATCCCTATACAAAATGAAACCTATGATTACCAAATAAAATCTTTTTGGATTTTCGATTTTGAATTTCATATGAAAACGAAACTTGAACCTATTAAAGGAAAATCTTTTTATAGTTTTTTTTATTGATGTATATGAAATATTTTTGAAGAGTGAAGAAAAATATTTTTGGATTTTTAAAATAAGATCCCCGAACCCACAATAGGTTGCCTACGTATCTCACTCCCGAGAGAGGAGAATCGGGGGTGCGTAGTTCATCCAGATTGGACAATTAACGATTAACTAACAGATTGACCCTAACTTAAGAGACACAACCAAAGACAATCGAATAAAATCTTTTGGATTTTTAATTAGACACTTCAGCCAAAAATGACACCAACAACTACGAAGAAAAAATCTTTTGGTATTTTTGTGAAATGTACAAAACTCCTATAATTTTTGCATTTTTCTTTTATAAAAACTCCTATGAATGAAAAATCTTTTTGAAGTTCTCGAATTGTGAATGCATGCTAAACGAGACAAAGGAAAAATATTTTTGATATTTTCGTTTTTGAGAAATGAGCGCAAAAGGTAAAAATCTTTTTTTTTTGAATTTTTGGATTGTGAAGAACAAAAGCCATAGAGAACACTAAAAGCTACGACACTCTCTTTTTTTTTCTTCTTTTCGACTCACTTCACTTCTTTTCTCTATTTTTTTCAACAGTTCTTGCCTACGCACCTTATTTCTAACACATGTTTTCACCAAATCAGTCTGTCAAATGACCCCATTACCCTCAAAGATGCAACATTTAGCACATAGGGATGCGTTAGAGGTGAGTCTCCTACAAAGGACCAAGTGGGCCCCGCTAGGTCTCAATATGATGCACATAAGCATGACCTAAAGGCTGACCTACGTTGGGGTTCACTAACAAGGCTGTTCGGGGGAGCGTATGGTCGATAGTGGCTGCGACAGCTTTCCACCTACTCCATAACACCGACGGCTCCCCCCCTAAAATAAGGGTGACTCAACTAGAGGTCGTGTACAACACGTGTACTATGGACTTGTTGTAGAAAGAAGGCCGGGAGGTGGACACATGATGCCAGATATAAAAGCGGTAACACATAGGATAAATACTGTACACAAAGAGCACGAAAACATTCTATAATGATAAGAAAATAACACAAAACAACACAAACAAAATGTTTATACACCTATAGTGTCAAACAAAGCCGATACGACTCCAAAATAAGCTCGAATTCTGAACAAGTCCCCAGCAGAGTCGCGAGAGCTGTCACACCCCTTTTTCGTCTCTAAAAAGATATGGTTTAAGGTTCAAAAGGGTTTTTATTATTAAGTGACAAAAGAAAACGATTTATTTCGAAAAGGATTCATTTTATTCAAAACTCAGAGTCGTCACTTGGCATAATCCGGTGTGCCAAGTCACCTTTGGAAAATCCTTTTCAAAATGATTTTTTTTTACTCTGTAAAACTGATCTGCGAACAGAGATTCCGACTAAGGAATTCTGTTGACAGAGGGGAAGGTGTTAGGCACCCCTCGACCCCGTGGTTTGACCACGGTCGCTCAGTGGAGTGTATCGACTAATTTGACATTATGAATATATAAACCACACAAAATCACACAAAACAATCAATCAAACAAACAAACAAAACAAATCCAAAATTATAATGTCCAGTCTGATTATTACAATCCCGAAATAGAAAAGTGTGAAAATATAAACCTACTCTATTCTATGCTAATTCTAAACTACACTTCATTGCTTTCTCCACCCGAAGTTTCGGGCCTTGACCGTGCGCCGTATTCAAGTACAACTTTCTCGGGGCATTCCCCGGATAAAGCAATACAGATACCTCGGGGCATTCCCCGGTCCAATGAGTACATTTAGATGTCAATGTATAAATCAAAATCATTACACAAATATTTCATCATTCAACAATCACAAATCCTAAACTTTGCCTACCCAACTTACGTTTGCCTATTTTTGCTTCGACCTAAAACACAATACTATCGAGTTCGATTAACATCCATTTCAAGTCTAACAACCAATGAATCAAACTAACCAAAAATTCACCCCTTTTGTCAATTTCTAGTTCTGCCCCAAATTCATTCTCAATCAATGATTAACACATGCTTCAATTATCTATTCACCTTTCAAAATCCAAAACCAACATCAACCAACACACCAAGGATTCAAACATCTCAAACAAATCATTCACATTCATGTAAACAAAAAGTAAAGGGAGATAAGATAGAATTGGACCTCAATGCCACTTTCAAACTCGGTGTATTATTTGATTAAACGGGATAGAGTCCGTGTTGGAACCTCAATTCGAACCTCCCAAGCTTTGATTTCACCCTGTAGTTATATTTTTCTTCCCAGCGCGAACCAAATGAAATCCCAAAATAGAGGAGACTTGTACCTAATTCGTATATATACCGTTACTATTCTGCTTGTTCTCCGGCGATTCTCGCTGGAATCAGACGGTGGTGTTTCGGGCTAAATCGATTTGGCCGGAATAGCGATGGGATTTGCTTTTTCCAGCTTGTCAGAGCCCGGTGAGCTCCGATTGTGATGAGAACCGGAGAAGATGGGTTGAATTGGTGCAACAGTAGCGTTTTTTGGCGAAAAATTCGCCGGGACAGTGAGCCCTTGCCTATTTTCTTTCCTCTTTCTCTCAATTACCGACTCGGTTTTCTCTTCTCTCTCAATCTTTCAGCTCAATTTTCTCGATCTCCCTCCCTTATCTCTGTTTCCGATCTGGTGCGTGTGAATTTCTCAAATCAGTGAGGAGTGCCTTCTCTTACTGTTGTGGAAGATTGAAAAATGGAATGCCTCGCCTCCTCTCTTCTCTATCGTGTAGTGTATATATGTGGGTATGTGTTTAATTGTAAAAAAGGATGAAGATGATCAGTGTTTGTTGTCTATGCAACGTCTAGATCTCAGAAGAAAAAAATGGAGGCCCCCTTTTGTGCCATTGAAAAACCCAAAAATGGAATTCCTTTTCTGTTCCTCTCCTTGGCCTGGGAATATTGTGTGAATATATCTATAATGGAAAATGGTCTCCCCCTATTGTTGTGGGGCCCACGTGTATATAATGGAAAATGGAAGAATCTTCTGCTTTATTCTGTTGGAGGTAATTAAAATGTGAAGGGAAAGGGGGGACCACGTGGATATAGGGGTGTAGGGTGGTGAGGTGTCCACTTTTAATTGGAGAGGTTGTTAGGAGAAGATAAAATTAGTTAGGGGTTGTTATTTTTTTATTTTTTTTGTATTTTTGTGAAGAGATAATTACACGGGTGATGGCACGCACTAAGACGAGGGTAAAATAGTAAGAATGCTTTTAGGGAGGGACAAAATTACGTGTCTACAATAATAAATGCTTGAATGTACAATAGAACAACAACTTCATAATTAAGTGTTAAAGACAATCAATTGTATTTTGATTAGAGATTCAACACAGAAAGACTAGTTCAAAGGAAATCATATTATACTGATGTACAAATTTAAAAAAAAAAAAACACAAAGAAATGGATTGAAATGAATTTCTATATATTTGTTATATCGAAATGAATTTCTATATATTTGTTATATCGATATACTACGTACTCTTCCCCACGTCTCTTTTTTCAGTAGCACAGTAATCCTGTGGAAAAAAAAAACATCAGTGGAATTCATCACATCGAAAAAAAAGGTAGAATGTTTAAATTACAGCTTTACACATTCATGTTTAGTTAAATTTATCAGTAAATTGTATTTAAATATTAAAGCTGTGATTTATTTCAGTTGACCAACTGAACATATAATGAAGTGTTTTCTATTAGACATTTTTTATCCATTTTATTAAAAAAAAAATTGTGTGTATTCTCAAGTGCCACATAGATAGGTCAAGTAATTTGTTTCTTTAACTACACACATTAACTTCAGTAAGTTGTAAAATCCCACGCCTGTTTCAATTGAGATGGATGTGTATAATAAAAGATGATCATATATTTATGTGGCTAATTGAACTATCTAAAAGACGCAAAGTATCCAATATAATAGGAACACTTTATTATGTATACATTCAAGTGTTTAATTGAAATAAATTATAATTTATGTGTCTAAACAAAATTTGCTGATAAATTTAAGAGATATAGATCAGATATAGTGATATATTCTCATCATAATACGTACCCTGCCACCAATTTCCTCTTGAAGCAGAGTTTGAACCATCTCCATCTTTCTTTACCTGATCAATTAACCACAAAGTTACAAATTAAATGTACAAAATGTAAAAATAAAATTGTATTAATATAAAATGAACATGTTTTTAATTATTTAATTATATTATGATAGCAGTGAAAAATGAAAGAAGTGTCTATATATACTTACAGTATTATTATGGGAGGCTGTGGTCTGATTAGTTGGAGGATAAACATCTTGGCCACCATAGTAAATAGATGAGCTTAAATTACATGGAGCTTCAACTTTTTCATTTTGACTTCTTTTAGATCCATTATCTCTAAATTAAGAAAATATATATATTGTTAGAACTAAACACTTACCATCCTGTCAAGAATTATAGCTGATAGCAAAGATGCAACTTTATTTCTTAACGAAATCCACCAAACAAGCATCATGTAACATGTTCGATCATGACACTCCCACTCGATCATGAGCCGCCTCATCGGCCTTAGTATAGGGCAGGATAGATGCTGATGTTACGCAACATATATACAGTTCTTAAATAATCATAACATAAAAAAGAACCACTCTGAGAAAGAATATTATTTACAAACATAATAAACAACATATATATATATATATATATATATATATATATATATATTTGTTAAATTATATAAGTGAAGGAAGAAAATATAAATATATTTTTCAGAAATTAACCTGAAGTTCCATATATTATTGCCATACTGGTCACTGAATCTTGGATTCTTGATGTTTTCTACCCCTGAGTGAATGGGACCCCTTCTAAGTCCCTAAAAGTCACAAGTGAAAATGATTACATAATCAACTTCTTTATTACGTAATTATAAATAAATTTCTCTATTAATTGATAATCTGATAAAAATAATAACTACATCCTATTAAAGGTTGATCACGTAGTTAGATGCTAACGAATATTAAACGCACAAAAAGATATATATGCATGTAAAAAATGGGGCCTAAAAGCAAGTTTTGTAGTAATAAATATATTTTTAAACTCTTTATGTGCTTAATTACTAAGCTAAGGTCTAAGAGGATGTTGACATGGACACTAATCATGGTGTTAAGCTAAGTTACCTTCTCCAAAACCCAAGTAAACCAAGAAATTTGATACAAACATATCCCTCTTTCCTAACTTATGTGACATATTTTTCTTAGTCCATTCCAAGAGAATGGCACATTTTTATAGTTAAAATCAACTAAACTTTAAAATTTTCTAAATAGGGAAGAAAGCTATAAAAAACTGATGAAATAACCAAAAGAAAGAGGAGAGAATAAGATAGAGGCAAAAACTGATCAAATTATTTGCTCATGTACTATCAGAAATTTGTTAGGGTTTTTGCCATGATTTTCTTACTATATTTAAGTTTTACTGTTTCTTGTAAGGAAAATAAAAGTAACCATAAATACTTTTACTTTTCCTGAAAGGAAAATATAAAACTTTTTCATATTTGGGTAACCTGAGGAAAGATTTTGGACATCTATAAATAGAAGATCTTCCTTCTCATACCAATAACACAATAGCATACACAATTTAGTCGTTTAAATAGTTTTGTTTAGGGGAAAATTTTTTCTCTAATAGTTTTATATTTTCTTTTATATTAGGTTTTTATATGTAGGCCAATTGGTCAAACTATATAATCATCATGTTTTTAGTATGGTTTTCTTTTCGTCTGATTTATCGTCTCAATAGTTTGCAACTAATAGCTTTCGCATGACACTCTCTCGATTTTGAACCCAACAAGTGGTATCAGAGTCAATGGTTCAAAGATCAAATGGTTCGATTGAGGATAGTTTAAGATGAAAATTGCAACAAATTTGATGATAATGAAGATATATGTCTAAAAACTACATGTGGAGACGATTGTCAATCATTTTTTCAATAATCTTGTTGTCACATATTTGAAAATAAAGCTCACTTTTAACCCTGTAAAAGGGCTCCAATATTTTTAACCTGAAAAGGGCTAATATATTTTTTAAACCCAAAAGCTCCATTTTTAAACATGTCAAACAACAGTGATATATGAAGAATATATATAAAGAACGAAGATCATGCACAAGAAGAAGGAGGATCAAGAATATTTTGAAAAAAATCAAGCCAAAAAGGGGAGATTTGTTAGGGGTTTTGCCCTGATTTTCTTACTATATTTAAGTTTTACTTTTTCTCGTAAGGAAAATAAAAGTAATCATAAATACTTTTACTTTTCCTGAAAGGAAAATATAAAACTTTTTCATATTTGGGTAACCTCTTTCTTAGAGGAAAGATTTTGGATATCTATAAATAGAAGACCTCCCTTCTCATACCAATAACACAATAGCATCTACAATGTAGTCGTTTAAAGAGTATTGTTTAAGGAAAAAATTTCTCTCGAATAGTTTTATGTTTTCTTTTATATTAAGTTCTTATATGTAGGCCAATTGGCCAAACTATATAATCATCATGTTTTTAGTATGTTTTTCTTTTCGTCTGATTTATCGTTTCAATAGTTTGCAACTAATAGCTTCCGCATGACGCCCTCTCAATTTTGAACCCAAGATTGAGTAACTTATAATTTATTCTTATAATTAATTCTTAGAATTCACTCATTTCATACTGAAACTCTATTTAATGATAGCGCGAAGAATACTTTATTATACACGAGGAATTCATGAAAATCTCTAAGTGTTCAAGCATTTGATTAATTGAAATGAGGGTCAACAAAAAAAGAATAGGTGTTATAAATACGAGACGATTTGCAAACACAAAAACAAGAGATGCATGCAGAAAAGGCAATATATACCGCGGAAGGTGAACCAAAAACCTCATGAAGGGAATTTGGATGCGTAGAATTCACTCATTTCATACTGAAACTCTATTTAATGGTAGCACGAAATATACTTTATTATACACGAGAAACTAACAAAAATCTCGGAGTATTCAAGCATCCAATCAAACAAAATGAGCGTCGGCAAAAAAGAATAGGTTATAAATACGAGACGATATGCAAACACAAAAACAAGAGATGCATGCAGAAGAGGCAATATATATACCGTTGAAGGTGAACCAAAAACAGAAGCAAAGAGGGTGGAGTTTGAGGGCTCTTTAGGACCAAATAACTCATTGGTGAATGATGAAGAAGAAGAAGATGAACCAACAACTTGCTTTGCCTTTTCCATATAGTACTAAATTAAACAAGAAATTAATGGATAAGAGCCCTTTGAAAAGATAAAAAAAAAAAACATTTTTTTCTTTGGCAGACAGAACAAAATTGGTATTATAGGAATGCACGTGAAGTTTCTTGTGTGTTTTGTGATAACAAACAAAGATTTTTCACTCCTATTTATAGTGCCAAAGAAAGAAAAAACTATAGCCCCATGATGCACCGCGCCTCTCCGCGCTACTTTGTGGGCAGAGAGATTATTTTCGATAAATTCGCAGCTCAAGAGAGATCGTGTTTCCAGTGGCGGAGCCAGACTTTTGGTTAAGGGTGTTCATATTTTCCGTTGGGCAAAGAACTGTTTAAAAAAATAAAAAAATAAAGCACTGTTACACCTGCCAAGGTTCGAACCCGAGTTGTTGATGCAGAAATGCACACTCTTGACCTCTGGACTATGCTTCTCTAACTTGTCAAGGGTGTGCAACAACATGTATATAACCATAAATATCTATATTTAACCTAAGGGTGTCAAACGGGCCGGGCTGACCCGGCCCGACCCGGCCCGACCCGGCCCTATTAGCTAACCCGGCCCGGTTTGACCCGGCCCGGTAAGCCCTAGGGCTTAAGGGTTCCGGGTCCCGGGCCGGTTTTTTTTTTAAAATGGGCCCGGTTAACCCGGCCCGGACCAAGCCCGGTCCAGGCCCGCCGGTTAACCGGCCCGGCCCGGCCCGGAATATTAAAAAAAAAAAAAAAAAAAATTTGGGCCAACTAGCCGTTGGCCCAACGGCTATATAGCCGTTTTTGGGTCCAAACGGCTAGTTTGGGCCCATTTAATTAAAAAAAAAAAAAAAAAAACTTTAAAAAATATTTTTTAATCCCCAAAAAAAATCTATAAATACCCTACAACTTCAAATCATTTTTCACACAATTTTTCACTCTCTCAAATCTCATTCTCTCTCAAATCTCAATTCTCAATTCTCTAATATTCAATATATTTAATTTCTTAAAGTGCTCACTTTAATTTTTTAATTTTCGTTTACAAAGTACGAGCGGAAGTTTCCAAAGTCGCAATCTTCGGATACTTCCAAAATTTGGTATTGTCGTTCCATCTCTTACGTTTAATTTTTATTTATTGTATTAATTGTTTATTATTTAATTTTATTATATTTGTGTATTTTGAATATTTTTAGTTTAATTTAATTTATATTATGGATAAATTAAAAAACCTCGCTGCTAAAGGTGTTAAAAATTTTTGTCCCGGAAGCGGTAGTGGTAGTAAAAAGCGAATTACTAGTGGTAGAGGTAGTTCAAGTAATAGATATACCCGTGTGCCTTCGCCTCCGGTACCGCTTGATACACCTTTTGAGGAAGAAATAGGTGTAGGTGCTCACGATATGGATTATGTAGAAGCTCAGGAAAATTATGGTATAGAAGAAGAAAATGAAGTAGATGCAGTTAATTTAGACGAAGATAATGAAAATATTGCTGAAACACCCGCAGTAGGAGATGCTAACGTTAGATCTGAATCAGTTAATCTCCCTTCCCGTCCTCCCAGTGCCCCAAAACCTCGTAAAAGAACTAGTATTGCATGGCAATTTTTTGAACGTATATCAGATATTGAGGTGCAGTGCAATATTTGTCAACAAATATATAAGCATAGAAGTGGAGGCAAGCAAGGGGGTACGGGTACGTTAATGAGACATATAGATGAAGATCACAAAAGAGAGTTAAATATTGCAAAAGGTGGTGGGGATGTTGGTGGGTCAACGCAAACTAGAATGGACCCAACAACCGGTCAAGTAGCGAAAAAGTATAATAAATTGAGGGACAGGGAAGAAATAGCTAAAATGGTAGCTGTGGGTTGTTTGCCTTTTAGTTTTCCTTCTTCTGATGCTTTTATTCGTTATATACAAACAATTTATAATCCTATGTTTAATGGTATTCCTAGAACTACTTGTCGGTCTGATATTTTTAGACTCCATTCACAATATTGTTTTTATTTATCAACATTGTTAAAAAATATTCAATGTAGATTGTCCCTAACTTCTGATCTTGGTCGTGCTGTAAATAAAAATGATTATTTAACCGTTACTTGTCATTGGATGGATAGTAATTTCGTGATGCAAAAACGTATTCTTGCTTTTTTATATGATGAAGATCGTAAACATACTGGACAATTTATTGCTGATTCTATTGTTAAAATTGCCGGATACTATGGTATAGAAAATAAAATTTTATGTATTGCTTTTGATAATGCTTCTAACAACAAGACTGCTATAACAAAAATAAAATCTACGCTATCTCCGTCCTTGCCTGAAATTTTTCATATTAAGTGTGCATGTCATATATATAATTTAATTGTAAAAGATGGTCTTGAGTTTTTTGAGCTTTATATTGAAAAAATTCGTCTTGCCGTTGGTTTTATTCAAGGAAATAATCGTAGATCGAGAATTAGAGAATTTAAAGTTAAATGTCAAGAAAATGGACTTACACCGATTTTGATGCCTGAGGAAATTGATACTAGATGGAATTCTACGTATGAGTTTTTAAAAACTTGTTATAAATATAGAATTCCTATTACACTAGCTTTTAACCAACATTGCGGTTCATTTGCTGATTCTGCTGATTGCATGCTACATAATTCTGATTGGGTTGTAATTAATGATCTTGTTATGTTTTTAGAAAAAATTTATGTAGCTACGGTTGAATTTTCCGGTGCTTACTATCCTAC
This sequence comes from Capsicum pubescens, assembly GCA_030864215.1. Lineage (NCBI taxonomy): Eukaryota > Viridiplantae > Streptophyta > Magnoliopsida > Solanales > Solanaceae > Capsicum > Capsicum pubescens. Next base: position 277,048,267 of record CM061542.1, read on the forward strand.
TGTTTGTAATATTTTGGCATATATAGCCGATATTTCTGGTTTGCTCCAACAATATAAAAATAAAGAAGGTTATAAAGAAGCTGTTGGCGCCATGTTTACAAAATTTAAAAAATATTTTTTCCCGATTCCCCCTATTTACTTGGTTGGTGCTATGCTAAATCCGTGCATGAAATATAATAATATGTGTCACTTTAGTACTCTTATTTATACTAACTTAGAAATAAATACTAACTATGATTCTGAACAACTACAGCCTGATTTGTGGACGGCTACGGCTGATGCAAAAGATTATATAGAAAAATTATATAATCACTATGCTGATTTATTTGATTCAGCCGTACCTACAAATATCACTCCAACTGTCGCTCCTCATCCTCCCGAGGAGCCATCATCTTCTAAAAGGCCGGCACATAGTGGTTTTTCTGATTCGTTTTATGATTTAAATTGTTGGAACAGTGTTGATGAGAGAACTTACACATCAACTTATCGGGAAGAGCTGAAATATTATCTTCGGACGGCACCAGAGGATCGCAGACGACGGATCAACACGCTGGATTGGTGGAGGAATAATGAATCACAATATCCTGTGCTTTCAAGTAAGACTGTCTAACGGGCCGGGCCGGTTCAACCCGGAACCGGCCCTCTCATTCTTACCGGGTTCCGGGCCGGTTACGGTCCGGGCCGGGCCGGGCTGCACAGTAAAAATATTAAAACCCACCCGGAACCGGCCCACTTAACCCAATCCGGTCAAACCCACTAAAACCCGGTCAAACCCGGTCAAACCCGGTTAAAAACCGGTCAAATATACACTATATACGCTATATACATAATATATACATTAAATATACACTTTTATAGAAGATATATACACGTGTATACATTAAATATACACTTGTATAGAAGATATTAAAATTATAAATCGTTAAATAAAAAAAAATAAAAAACAACGACTATACGTTAAATATACACGTCTATAGAAGATCTATTAACATTCATACACTCTATTCTATGTATATGTAATACTTTAAATGAGATATACTACAATATATATACATTACAATATATATTTGTATAGTTATATACTAATTTATAAAACATATACACATGTATACGTTAAATATACATGTCTATAGAAGATCTATTCACATATATACATTCTATTCTATGTATAGGTAATACTTTAAATGAGATATACTACAATATATATACATTACAATATATATTTGTATAGTTATATTCTAATTTATAAAATATATACACATATATACGTTAAATATACACGTCTATAGAAGATCTATTAACATTCATACACTCTATTCTATGTATATGTAATACTTTAAATGAGATATACTACAATATATATACATTACAATATATATTTGTATAGTTATATACTAATTTATAAAACATATACACATGTATACGTTAAATATACATGTCTATAGAAGATCTATTCACATATATACATTCTATTCTATGTATAGGTAATACTTTAAATGAGATATACTACAATATATATACATTACAACATATATTTGTATAGTTATATACTAATTTATAAAATATATACACATGTATACGTTAAATATACACATCTTTAGAAGATCTATTCACATATATACACTTTATTCTATGTATATGTAATGCTTTAAATCCACTAAAACCCGGTCAAACCCGGTCAAACCCACTAAAACCCGGTCAAACCCGGTTAAAAACCGGTCAAATATACACTATATACGCTATATACACAATGTATACATTAAATATACACTTCTATAGAAGATATATACACGTGTATACATTAAATATACACTTCTATATAAGATATATAAACATATACACATGTATACATTAAATATACACTTGTATAGAAGATATTAAAATTATAAATCGTTAAATAAAAAAAAATAAAAAACAACGACTAAGGAGTGAATGAATTTGTGGAATTTTATTGATTGCAAAATGATCCAAAATTTATAATTTACATGAATGAAAAATCTATAAATTATGCATCATTTTTTCCAACTCATTCATGTTAATATTAATTGGAACTTGCATAGGGTAGTCGAAGTCAACGGGGGAAAAACCATGCATTGGACTTGATTCTGCTGAGTTCTCCCGTGAAGTCATAATTTCTTCAAGTTTGAGGTCGTCGTTGGGCTCTGGTTCCATTCCTTGGTTTCTTCTTTCTGCTCTAATCCAATCTCTGAGGCAAACTAAAACATTCATTGCGTTGCTTCCCAATGAGTGTCGGTTGTCTCCAAGCTGCTGTCGTCCCTGACTGAAGGCGCTCTCTGATGCAACGGTTGACATAGGAACATTCAAGATATCTCTGGCTAATCTTGAATGTACAGGATATTGTGATTCATTATTCCTCCACCAATCCAGCGTGTTGATCCGTCGTCTGCGATCCTCTGGTGGCGTCCGCAGATAATATTTCAGCTCTTCCCGATAAGTTGATGTGTAAGCTCTCTCATCCACACTGTTCCAACAAGTTAAATCATAAAACGAATCAGGAAAACCACTATGTGCCGGCCTTTTAGAAGCTGATGGCTCCTCGGGAGGATGAGGAGCGACAGTTGGAGTGATATTTGTAGGTACGGCTGAATCAAATAAATCAGCATAGTGATTATATAATTTTTCTATATAATCCTTTGCATCAGCCGTAGCCGTCCACAAATCAGGTTGTACTTGTTCAGAATCATGGTTAGTATTTATTTCTAAGTTAGTATAAATAAGAGTACTAAAGTGACACATATGATTATATTTCATGCACGGATTTAACATAGCAGCAACCAAGTAAATAGGGGGAATCGGGAAGAAATATTTTTTAAATTTCGTAAACATAGCGCCAACAGCTTCTTTATAACCTTCTTTATCTTTATATTGTCGGAGCAAACCAGAAATATCGGCTATATATGCCAAAATATTACAAACAGTAGGATAGTATGCACCGGAAAATTCAACCGTAGCTACATAAAATTTTTCTAAGAACTTAACAAGATCATTAATTATAACCCAATCAGAATTATGTAGCATGCAATCAGCAGAATCAGCAAATGAACCACAATGTTGGTTAAAAGCTAGTGTAATAGGAATTCTATATTTATAACAAGTTTTTAAAAATTCATACGTAGAATTCCATCTAATATCAATTTCCTCAGGCATCAAAATCGGTGCAAGTCCATTTTCTTGACATTTAACTTTAAATTCTTTAATTCTAGATCTACGATTATTTCCTTGAATAAAACCAACAGCAAGACGAATTTTTTCAATATAAAGCTCAAAAAACTCAAGACCATCTTTTACAATTAAATTATATATATGACATGCACACTTAACATGAAAAATTTCAGGAAAGGGCGGAGATAGCGTAGATTTTATTTTTGTTATAGCAGTCTTGTTGTTAGAAGCATTATCAAAAGCAATACATAAAATTTTATTTTCTATACCATAATATCCGTCAATTTTAATAATAGAATCAGCAATAAATTGTCCAGTATGTTTCCGATCTTCATCATATAAAAAAGCAAGAATACGTTTTTGCATTATGAAATTACTATCCATCCAATGACAAGTAACGGTTAAATAATCATTTTTATTTACAGCACGACCAAGATCAGAAGTTAGGGACAATCTACATTGAATATTTTTTAAGAATGTTGATAAATAAAAACAATATTGTGAATGGAGTCTAAAAATATCAGACCGACAAGTAGTTCTAGGAATACCATTAAACATAGGATTATAAATTGTTTGTATATAACGAATAAAGGCATCAGAAGAAGGAAAACTAAAAGGCAAACAACCCACAGCTACCATTTTAGCTATTTCTTCTCTGTCCCTCAATTTATTATACTTTTTCGCTACTTGACCGGTTGTTGGGTCCATTCTAGTTTGCGTTGACCCACCAACATCCCCACCACCTTTTGCAATATTGAACTCTCTAGTGTGATCTTCAGCTATATGTCTCATTAACGTACCCGTACCCCCTTGCTTACCGCCACTTCTATGCTTATATTTTTGTTGACAAATATTGCACTGCACCTCAATATCTGATATACGTTCAAAAAATTGCCATGCAATACTAGTTCTTTTACGGGGTTTTGGGGCACTGGGAGGACGGGAAGGGAGATTAACTGATTCAGATCTAACGTTAGCATGTCCTACTGCGGGTGTTTCAGCAATATTTTCATCATTTTCGTCTACATTAACTGCATCTACTTCATTTTCTTCTTCTATACCGTAATTTTCCTGAAATTCTACATAATCCATATCGTGAGCACCTACACCTATTTCTTCCTCAAAAGGTGTACCAAGCGGTACCGGAGGCGAAGTCACACGGGTATATCTATTACTTGAACTACCTCTACCGCTAGTAATTCGCTTTTTACTACCACTACCGCTTCCGGGACAAAAAATTTTAACACCTTTAGCAGCGAGGTTTTTTAATTTATCCATAATATAAATTAAATTAAACTAAAAATATTCAAAATACACAAATATAATAAAATTAAATATTAAACAATTAATACAATAAATAAAAATTAAACGTAAGAGATGGAACGACAATACCAAATTTTGGAAGTATCCGAAGATTGCGACTTTAGAAACTTCCGCTCGTACTTTGTAAACGAAAAATTAAAAATTTAAATTGAACACTTTAAGAAATTAAATATATTGAATATTTGAGAATTGAGAATTGAGATTTGAGAGAGAATGAGATTTGAGAGAGTGAAAAATTGTGTGAAAAATGATTTGAAGTTGTAGGGTATTTATAGATTTATTTTGGGGATTAAATTTTTTTTTTTTTTTTTTTTTTTTTTTTAAGTTAATGGGCCCAAACTAGCCGTTTGGACCCAAAAACGGTAATATAGCCGTTGGGCCAACGGCTAGTTTGGCCCAATAATTTTTTTTTTTTTTTTTTAATGCCGGGCCGGGCCGGGCCGGTTAACCGGCGGGCCTGGACCGGGTTGGTCCGGGCCGGGTTAACCGGGCCCAGTTTTTAAAAAAAAACGGACCGGAACCCGGACCCCTAAAGCCCTAGGGCTTACCGGGCCGGGTCAAACCGGTCCGGTTTGATATGTAGGGCCGGTTCGGGCCGGGCTGGCCCGGCCCGTTTGACAGGTTTACTTTCAAGATTAGCTAGAGATATCTTGAATGTTCCAATGTCAACCGTTGCATCAGAGAGCGCCTTCAGTCAGGGACGACAGCAGCTTGGAGACAACCAACACTCATTGGGAAGCAATGCAATGAATGTTCTAGTTTGCCTTAGAGATTGGATTAGAGCGGAAAGAAGAAACCAAGGAATGGAACCGGAGCCGAGCGACGAGCTGAAACTAGAAGAAATTATGACTTCACGGGAGAACTCAGCAGAATCAAGTCCAATGCATGGTTTTGCCCCCGTTGACTTTGATTATCCTATGCAAGTTCCCATTAATATTAACATGAATGAGTTGGAAAAAATGATGCATAATTTATAGATTTTTCATTCATGTAAATTATAAATTTTGGATCATTTTGCAATCAATAAAATTTCCCAAATTCATTCAGTCCTTAGTCGTTCTTTTTTATTTTTTTTTGAATAAATTTTGAATATTTGTGCATATATCTTCTATAGAAGTGTATATTTAACGTATACATGTGTATATGTTTTATAAATTAGTATATAAGTATATCTGTACATATTGTAATGTATATATAATGTAGTATATTTTATAAGTAGTAGTATATATACATTTAATGGTGCGTATACACGTGTATATATCTTCTATAGAAGTGTATATTTAATGTATACATGCGTGTATGTTTTATAAATTAGTATATAACTATACAAATATATATTGTAATGTATATACATTATAGTATATTTCATTTAAAGTATTACATATACATAGAATAGAGTGTATATATGTGAATGGATCTTCTATAGACGTGTATATTTAACGTATACATGTGTATATATTTTATAAATTAGTATATAACTATACAAATATATATTGTAATGTATATATATTGCATATATCTCATTTAAAGTATTACATATACATAAAATAGAGTGTATATATGTGAATAGATCTTCTATAGACGTGTATATTTAACGTATACATTACTTTATGTTTTATAAATTAGTATATATATTGTAGTATATACTTTTTTTAAAGTAGTACATATCTTTTGAATGGTGCGTATATATGTGTATATATCTTCTATAGACGTATATCTTTAAAGTATACAAGTGTATATGTTTTATAAATTAGTATGTAACTATATATATATACATATTATTGTATATATATATATGTATATCACTATATTGTTGTATATATTTTATTTAAAGTAGTACATATATATTGAATGGTGCATATATATGTGTATATATCTTCTAAATTAGTATATATTTAACGTATACATGTGTATATGTTTTATAAATTAGTATATATATATATTGTAGTGTATATATATATATATTATACTATTATAGCAAATGTTTTATTTAAAGTAGTACGTATAGTCATATATAATTATATATTGAATGGTACGTATATATGTGTAATTGTTTATACTTTATATATTTTTTTAAAAATATATGTTGTATATTGGAGTGTATATAGTGTATATTGGATTTTTTATTTATTTTTTAAACGGGTTTGACCGGTTTTTAACCGGGTTTGACCGGGTCTTGGTGGGTTTGACCGGATTGGGTTTAGTGGGCCGGGTCCGGGTGGGTTTTAATTTTTTTACTGTTTGGCCCGGCCCGGCCCGGTTAACGCCAAACCCGGCCCGGAACTGGCCCGGAACCCGGGTAAAATGGGAGGGCCGGTTCTGGGTTGGCCCGGCCCAGCCCGTTAGACACCCTTAATTTAACCTATATACTCAAAAAAAAAAATCCAGCGAAGGGTGTTCATCTGACCACCCTTCGTTCGCTGTGCGTGTTTCATAACATGTTTGTAGAAAGTAGACAAGTAAAAAACTATGATAAAATATTCAAGAAAGAAAAGTACTAATAACCAAAGTAAAAGGAACATATGTAGTAGTAAATTGAAGATTAAACTCGTGCTAGCAATATAATAACAATACTAGTAAGAGAGAAGATAGTTGCTTCAGACTAGAAGCCTACTCTACCACTAGGAAGAAAATAATCGCTCGACTAACTGGGCTTTCCTAACTAGAATTATGTTCTCCGCAAACTGAAGAAGTTATGTCATATCTTGTCTGATCACATCTTTTCATCTCTTTTTTGGTCCATCTCTCTCTTCAGATCTATCACCCGTTAAATTCTCTTTACACTTCCTTACCGACATATTTATGTAAATTCAAAAACTCATAAACTTTAAAATCCTAAATTGAATTTGTGTGTGCCCCATGCATGCATGTCATTACTCACAAGTTAGGGAAGGGTCAAAGATGAAGATGGTTTTGCGAATTAGGGCCCATTTTATCACTTCAATAATGCTCACACATTGAGAACAAATGCTGACAAGTGGGTAGGTTGCCCGTCTCCAACACTTGTAACAAAGGTCACATTTGTGTATAGAGTATCCAAAAACCAACTGTACATAAATTACTAATGTCCTAAAGTTGAATACAATTTAATTTAAGTTTTTTGTTTTATTCATAATAATAATTTTAGATAATTTAAGATTACAAACTTCTTAAAGAAATTAGGAAAAATTTCATAAATAGCAAAATTAAGCTCATAATTAGGAGTTTCATAACAACGGTTTCATAATTACCTAAAATAACAACTTGTATTTTATATTTTATAAAAGTGTTGCTACTAAAATACATATACAATAGGATTTATTGTCCTTCTTTTACTCAAATCAGGAGTTAAATAAGAAATAATTATGTCATGTATTTAAAGCAGTAAATTTCTTTTCATAAATTGTTCTTATTTAAAACAGTAGATTCCTTTTCCATAAATTAATCTTATTTAAATTAGTAGATATCTTTTCCAAATCAAACTCAAATCTGAAAATCATTATCTTCATGATCGTAAAAAAAAAAAAAGACTTGTTAGTTTCTTTTCATCTTCTTTTTTTATCGCTTTTTTTTTTTTTTATTTCTTTTTCTTTTTCATTTTTTTCATTTCACTTTATTTTCTCTCTTCTATTTTTCTTTTTCTTTTCTTCTAATCTTGGATATTTTTTTCTTCTTTGTTTCTATTTTTATTTTTTTTATTTTTTTCACTTTTATTTGTACACTTATATTTCTAGATTCTATTTCTCTTTCTTTTCTTTTTCACTTCTTTTTTTTGGATTTTTATTTGTTTTTTTCTATTTTTTATTTATTTTTTACTTTTGTATCTCTATCTTTTATTTTTAAAAGAAGAATATCTATATCACATATATATATTCAAAAATTACAAAATAAATAGACATACAAATCTGCATGTGTATTTATATGTATTTACAGTATAAAGCATACATATATATATTTGCATATGTATTTACAGAAATACATATCTGACTCATATGTATATATAAACAAAACATATATGACACAAAATCTCTATAACAAAAAAGACAACTACATACATATACATATAAGTAATCAAAAAATACATGATAAATATCTTAAACGGTAAAAAATACAAATAAATACATATGTTACCCTCTAAAATGACGTAGAACAGTTCAAAAATAAATCCAACATCGTACAAAAATACATATGAATATGCATTTGTATATATAAAATACAAATACAAATACATGCACATGCCCCCAAAAAATTTATAATACATTTATGACAGAATACATCTGTCTAATTGCACTTGAACTACATATTTCTTCTTCTTCAAGTAGACACCACAAATATTCTTATGACAAAAATTCTTATACTGCTCCTTTGATAACATCGTCTTAATACGTTCTTCAATATCATTGACTATGTGACATCCTATATGTGGTGCAAACCTTGAAAGTACTCTTGCCATGAATATATGATCACATGACACTCATAGAATAAAATAATGACATAAATCTATATTACATGTACTTTTAAAAAAAAATACGAGATACATAGTATGCATATATTTCCTTTTACATAATACATATTACATTACAAAAAATACATATAGCTCTGCATATATATTTACAGAATATATGTCTGATCCATATATATATTATCATATACAAAAATACAAATCTGACTCTGATATGTATTTACGAAATATATATCAGATTCATATCAAACATTAACGAACATAACTATAATATATATCTTCATATATATTCGCGAAATACAAATGTGATTCATATAAAACAATAACTACAAATGCACATCTTAAACAGTAATAACTATAACTATATACATTTACATATAACTAAATTAAAAAATACATAATACACATCATGAACATTAACAAAAAACTAAAAAACAAATATGTTACCCTCTAAAAAAATATATCAACATATCCATATGTGTATAAAAAATACATATACTTCACATGACCTATAAGCTAATAAAAATACAAATACAAATATCTTTAAAATTTTAAAATAAAGCATCATTACTGTTTTTTCCTCTCCATAACTATGATTAAATTTCAAAATAAAGCATCCAAAAAAAGAAGTGAAAAAGGAAGAAAAAAAGAAGAAAGAGAAATAGAAGTGTAAAAATAAAAGCAAAAAAAAAAGAAAAAAAAAAGAAAATGAAAATAGGAAAAGAAAAAAATATGAGAAAGGAAAAAAATAAGAAAACGAAAAAAAATAGAGAAAAATCGAAAAAGGAAGAAAAAAAAAGAGAAATAGAAGAGAGAAAATAAAGTGGAATGAAAAAAATGAAAAAGAAAAAGAAATCAAAATAAAAATAAAAATAAAAGATGAAAATAAACTAACAATAAAAAAGTTAGAGATATAGGAGAAAAAAAATAATAATGACGCTTTATTTTGAAATTTTGAAGATAATAATCTTCAGATTGGAGTTTGATTTGAAAAGGGAATTTACTAATTTAAATAAGAGTAATTTATGAAAAAAGAATCTACTAATTTCGAAATCTGCTAATCTGTGTGAAAAAAAAAGAGATGATTTTTGTGAAGTTTGTTTTTTGGGTAAATTGGAGAGAGGTAAAATAATGGAGTGAAAATAAGAAAGAAAGATTGAAACATTCATATGTAGAGTTAATGGACAAAAAAATGTTAATTTGCTATAAAATGTAATTTTGTAAAAGTATAGTTATTTATTGTAATTATCAGAGGCGAACCCAGGATTTGAAGTCTGTGGGTGCACCGGTGTTGTCAATGGCGCACATAAGCCTCGAAGCAAGACTCAAAATGTGTTGAGCACTCGCCTCACTTAATGTGCAACTTAGGTTCTAATTTCTAATACATACTTTCCCTTGTCAGTCAATGAGGCTTTCTTAAGAGACATGGACTATTTCACTTTATCAAAAAAAATAAAAATTCATATATTTGTCATTCATGCTTATATTATTAATTTTGGACTAGACATATATTTATATTTTTTTCTCTTTATGCTTTTTTTCGGTTAAATCTCACGCTTTATTTGTACTTTGTGCTTAAACACAATGGACCGTGAAGCTTTTTTACGTGTGTTGCTTTTGATAATACTGTGGTGCACAATATTATCTTAAGACATTAGAAAAACTTTCAGTGTCGATTAAAAGATATTATCATATTCAATTGGTCGTCAAAAACATAAACAATACTGAAAAAATAAATATATAGAACAAGTATGAGTTCTAAGCTAAGAACTTTACTTTCTTATAATATGAGGTTTATTTTTAAGATCATTGGATAATCATTTGTAGTAGCTCAATGGTCAAGGGGGATTCACTTCATGGGATGGTTGCAGGTTCAAATCCCCAGTCCAGCATTTTGATGTTATAAATTTAGTAATAGAAAAAATATTATGCTACTAGGGATCGATCCCTGGTGCATGGACGGAAGCATTGGCTTCAACCAGCGCATCAAGGTGCACTAGGATTCAACTTAATGTAGTAATAAGCCTTTAATCTGAAGATTGAAAATAAAAGAGAAAATGTTGCGCAACCCAGGGATCGATCCCTGGTCGCGTGGACGGATACGATGTCTTCAGCCAGTGCGGCAAGGTGTACTAGAATTCATTTGTGGGTGCATTATTAACTATATCTCAATTTCTGAAGGTATATACACATGTATACGTATAATTTTTTCGACCCCACTAATAGTTGTGGGTCCGCCTCTGGTAATTATGGTCTTAAGTTTGCCACTCTCTGTAATTTTTCCAAGAAATTATTCTTTTAATTTCGTGTCCAACTTTAGGGCGGAGCTAGTAGGATTGAGAGTTCATCCGAACTCCATTAGATGAAAATTATATTATTTATATATAATTAAAATTATTTTAATGTATATATAATAGATATTGAACTCACTTTCTCTTATTTGTGTGCCTACTCTCTTATATATTAAGTCCCTCAGTTTAAATTCTAACTCCATCACTTGTGCAACTAATGTTATGTCATATCAATTGAAACAGATGAAGCATGCAACAATGTCCTAGCAACCGCATTGGAGTGTTTCAACTCATAATTTAAATAAAATATAAATATCACCAAATCATTGGATTTTTGAATTGTAGGACCCATAGGATCGTTGGCTCTGATATCACTTGTTGGTTTGAAATTGAGAGGGTGTCATGCAAAAGCTAATTAGTTGCATACCATTGGGGTGATAAATCGGATGACGACTAAAAATATAATATTATTGATATGATTTAACCAATTAACCTACATATTAAAAACTAATCGAAAAACATAAAATCTATCAGGAGAAAACCTCTCCTAAACAAAACTCTCTAAACGACTACATTGTAGATACTATTGTGTTATGGTATTGAGAAGAAGTGTCTTCTATTTATAGAGGTTCAAAATCTTTCCTCCAAAAAAGATGATAGTCAAATATGAAACAGTTTTATATTTTTCTTTTAGGAAAAAATACAAGTAATTATGGTATACTTTTGTTTTCCTTCAATTCTTAATTTATACTCAAATTTGATAAGAACAGGACAAAAATCCTAACTGTTGCTTCCACTTCTTTATTGCTCGGGTCAGAGATTCCAATCCTTGGCCACCTTATAAAAGCATATGTCTAGCATATTATCCTCATTATCCCCACCAAATATGTCATTGCCCAATATCATAAGTTGGGAAAAATTTACAATGGGAGAGTCACAACCAACAAAAGTTGTGTGACCTTCCATTAATATTTCTAAAAATTACACAAATACACAACTTATGTTTTCAATATTACAAAAAATCTCAATTCCCTAAACATATTACAAAAATCCCAACATATACACAAAATAATATGTATATGTCGGCTATGTTATGTATATTAATAGGGAGAAAGAGTAAAGTAATTAAAAAAGTGGGAGAGAGTGTAATTACTTCCAAAATGGTTGATATTTATGTTATTTATACTTAATATTTTGACACATAAATTGTGGGCCCCTATCTTTTTGATTTTATAATAAAAATAATGAATGAGAGAGAGAGAATATATTTATATAAGAGAAGTGATAAATAGCCACAATTTTTTTGCCCAAATTTAGCCACAATAGTGAAAAGAATTACATAGCCTTATTTTAGATTTATTATATTTTCTTAAATAAATCTCCTCCAAATTATATTAATAAATGCACTAACTTTTTTCTATTCCCTAAACTTATGAAACAACTAAAATTGATTTATACAAGAAAAAATAATAAATATAAAAAATTTCTACATACTCTAAGTATTTTATATGTATGGTAAATTATATAGCTAATTAAATTAAAAAATTATATATTTACTTATAACTAAAAAAAATTAATACATGTATTTTATATGATTACTCTCCTTTTAATATAATATATAAATAAATTTATATTTCACTTCAAATTCAAATTTTTCTCAGTTCAACTTTAATATATTTATCACTTATTTAAATTGAAACTTAATGTTTTACCCTAGTAAAATATTTTATCTTTCAATATATATTGATTTTTTTCTTTAAATTACGTTGATATACACACACATCTACATACATTTGAATCTAAACTTCATATTCCTCTATATTAATCGACTAAAGGGAGAACAAAAAATTTAAATTGAAAATTATACCATCCAATTCAAAAACTTTTTCTTTCAAATTAAAACGATGTCTTTGAATAAAATTTAAAATAAATTAATCAAAGTAATCTTAATTATTTGAGACGTGTAGTTGATAATTAAAAGTTGAATATGTCATTTATATTTCTATGTTTAAATTTTTAATTATGTCTTAATCATAATATTTGTTTTTAATTATGTTTCTTGATTGCTTATTAATTATTTCACTTTTCAATTTTATTTCTTGTTCAATCGAAAAATAATTGACCAAAAAAAATTCAAAAAACAATCTTTGATTTACTCATTTCCAATGAAATTATAAATATTCATTGTCATACAATATTATTTACTATTTTAATTTCTTAATAACACACAATTGTAATATCCCATTCAAGACATAAAAGGATGTCAATCAATAACTTTTTTCTTAAAATAGTGGGAGCTCATGATTCCATGGGGATTAATTGTTGATTAAAATTAAAATTAAAGTAATTTCGCTGGTTTTAAATTTTTAAAATAAAATAAAACTATCAATTTGGTTCAATTTTTTGGTTTATAACTAGCTATGATGAATTGATAATTAAAAAATAATAAAGACATGAAACAATTATTTCATATGAACATTATGAATTAATAAATTGATATCTACTATTACTAGATAAGTATAGTTGACTCTTTTACATTATTTTTCAATACTTTTTTGAAACTTTACCATGTTTATGTTGCATAATTATAGAGATTACTCCATTTCACATGTCTAACATCCACAAAATAACATAAAGCTATAAATAAAATAGTCAACCTTTCAAAAATCAAAAGAGCAATCTATTGAGTAAATTAAAAATAAACTATACGCTACACCACATATAGACAATTAGATTTAGAGTGTTGTATTTTTTTCATACTTTCAAGAAATGAAATTTAAAAATATAGTAGTACATGTGAAAATAAGTAGACTAAAATCAAATTAATGGTTATAAGGTATAAAATATTTATATTTAGTTGTGAAAAAATAATATCATATATTCAACTAATATATATATATATATATATATATATATAATTTATTTGTTCATAGACTGACAGGTCAAACACAATTAATTTCTTTCTTAAATTAAATAAAGAAGGAGATGATTTGGAGAAGAATTCATTGCTCTCCGAATTATGGTTATTTTCAATAAAATAAAAATCAAACTAAATATTATCGATTTTTTAAAATCTAAAATCAATATGTGACTCTCATGGGTTGTTATATAATAAGATCGACATTTATAAATCATATAATTTTTATGATTTATATAAAATGTCGATGTCTACCATGTCTAAAGTAATTTGAGTTTTTACTATCGTTATTATAATATTTTAAAATTATGTTTAAATATTTATTTAAATATATATTAAATTTATTTAAACATAATAATTTATAAAATTATTTGATCAGAGGTCATAATAATAACAAATATAAGTAATGATTTTCAAGTTATCAAATCAGCTAATATATGGGTGACATACTATATAATATTAATGTGTGACTCTCTTGGATTGTTGTTAAATAGAGTCAAACAATATAATTTTTATAAGGGATAATACTCACGAAAATACCTGAACTTTGACCGAATTTTCAGTTGAGCATACTGCCAATGACATATTGACACTTGTATTTTTTATTTAATTTCTTTTCCATTCTTATTCTTCTCCATTTTTATTCATCAAAATCTACAAAAAAAATTAGTAATGAAGACCAAAATATTTTCAACAATAAGAAATATTTTTTCCATCTGCCCATCTCCATCAATAACTCAAACAAGAATGACTCAAAAACAAGATCAAAATTTTCAACAACAAGAAAATAGGGACAGTGTAGAATTTTTTTTTTTTTTAAGATAAAGCAAAACAACTTAGATTTGTGGCAAAATATCCAAAATGTTACAGTAGTAGCAGTAGCAGCAGACATTTCACTCTCTTATTTCAAATCCACTTTAAGATCAACCACAATACTCTTGCTATCCAAATCCCAAATCTTGATACTAGATTCAGTAGCAACACAAAGTCAATACCTATTCAGGCTAAAACATTGACATCCAACATCTCAAAACAACCAAAAACTCAGAAAGTTTCAATCTTTACACTCCCCAAGTTCAATTTAATAGAAAAAAATAGCAAGAATTTTTCAAGAAAAGTGAACCCATATCTTGTTTTTAAAGAATTTCAATTACTATCAAGCAGTGTGTGTGTGTGTGTGATGAAATTATGTTCAATTCAATTTCAAGTCAACAATGGAACACCAATGGAGCACCATTGAAGAGAAGAAAGAAAGTAGAGAGAAGACAAAGAAGATATAAATGAAAAAATAAATAAAAAACACTCAATTTATAAAAAATAGAAAATTGAGGGGCTGTTTGACCAAAAAAAAAAAGCTTTTTAACAATTTTGTAACACTTTCACGTGCCCAATGCATGTGAATTACAAGCAATGGTCCAAGTGGGCAGATATATGCCATTAAAATACGAAAAAAAAGTCCAGGAGGGTAATAGGACCCCCGCAAAGTTCAGTATGCTCAACTGAAAATCCAGTCAAAGTTCAGGTATTTTCGTAAGTATTATTCCTTTTTATAACTTTTTGATGTCCATCATGTCAAAAGTGTGTAAATTTTAATTATCGTTTTAAAAATATTTTCATCTTATATTTGAATATTATTCAAACATGCAAAATTTTAGATTTAAAACTTAACTAATAAAATATTTCAAAGTAATGATTCATAAATTATCAAATCAGTGTAACATAAAGGTGCAAGACTACAATATTAATACGTGACTTTCGTCGGTTGATGTCAACTAGAATCGATACTTATGAACTATATAATTTTTACAATTTCTATAATATATCGATGTCTACCATGTTTAAGTATTTAGAGTTTTAATTTTCGTTATTAAAATATTTTCAGATGACATTTAAAAAATTATTTAAATTATGCAGTTTGATTTTTTTTTAGTTTTTTTTTAAAATACAACAATTAATATATGTCATAAAAGAAATCAATTAATAGTGTGAACAATGTTATTATAAGATTTGGACCATTGAGGCCAAAAACATTATTCTTGAAGTCAAAAATTATATTGGAGAAGGACATTACTCCTTTATTCTTTAAGTTAAAAATTATATTGGAGAAGGACATTACTCCTACTCTGCATTCGAGGGAAGCCAAATTCTATTTATGGCCCAACAATAAAAAAAGGTCCTATATAATTTAATCGAGATTATTTCATAAATTTATGATAAAATTTAAAATATAAGAATGAACACAGGTTTCTGAGTGTTTGAAATTTTTTTATGGCCAAACACTAATTTTTGACTAAAATAAAAATTTCTAAAAAAATTAAAATAAATTCATGGACAAAAATAATAATAGTTTAAAGCTATAACTTAAATTATTACTATTAATAAGTGTGAAGAAGCAGACACCTCTTCGTCGAGGCGTCTGCTTCCAATCGAATAACTATATTACCTCTAATTAATTATTATAATCATTTACGTATTAAAAAAATTAATAATATTTAATAAAATAAAAGTAAAATGGATATTTATGACGTGTCTACTTCAATTTTTTAACCTTGATTTTATTATATCATTCCTAATTAATTATTATAAGTCATCTTATTAAAAAATTAATAATATTTAGTAAAAAATATAAAATAAACATAAAATCATATATTAACTCTTGATGTTTTAAATTAACTTGACGTCTTATATGAGTCTCACTTAATTTTTTTCACAAGTATTTTTTATAGTAATTTTGTTATATCACTTCTAGTTAATTATTATAAGCTATTTAAGACACGTCTGCTTTGCTGCTTTAATCGTGATTTTACTAAACTATTCCTCATTAATTATTATGGCTATCTAAGCATTGTGCCACATAAATTAGAATAGAATAAAAATTATAAACAATTAAAATTTTAAATTATTTTTAAAATATAATTGATTGTCAATGCCACAAAATTTTTGACAAGGAGAGTAATATATATTATGAAAATTGCATAAAAATTATTATAAATTACAATAGATACAATTTAAAATATCTAAAAAATTTAATTTGTTATATATTTCAAAAAAAATACGTAAAAAATACTATTGATAACAATAATTAACAAATTAAAAAAAAATTAAAATATAAAATATTTGGATAACTCTCGAAATTATATTGGTGCTACTTAAACTGGAATAGGTGAAAAAGTATTATAAATGAGAATAAAAAATATAATTAACTATCAATGCCGCGAAAGTTTGGATAAGGAGAATAACATATATTATTTGAAAATTGTTAGTATAAATTACAATATTAACAACTTAAAATATCTAAAAACGTATTAAAAATATGATTGATTATCTAAATTTTATTTGTATCACATAAATTGAGATAAAAAACTAATATATATCGGGCCCGTGCTCGATATCTAGTATAATAATAAACGGTTGAAAAACGAAGATAATAAATGTATAGTAATTTTACTTTGAGCTACTTAAATAAAAAAGAATGATAATTACACTGTAAATTACAGAACAGAAGTGAGATGTGATTTAGTTAATAAATTATGATATAATATATAAAATGCTACAATCATGAGAATGAAATATTGAAGAGTAATATAGTGCACTGCGTTGGTCTGTAAGGGATAGAATAATCTGACTGAAAGGGGGGGGGAGGGGTAATAGAAGTGGGATCCACATATTGGTCTGTAAGGGATAGAATAATCTGACTGAAAGGGGGGGAGGGATAATAGAAGTGGGATCCACATATTGAAGCTTGAATCTGTCATAGTTCTCAATCATTAACATTATTGTTATTGTTATTATTATTATTATTATTATTATTATTATTATTATTATTATTATTATTATTATTATTATTATTATTATTATTATTATTATTATTATTATTATTATTATTATCTGTTTCTCTTATCTAGCTAAAATTTTAGCACTCTCTAAGGGGCCATCAATTTAGCAGTATAATAGTAAAATTAAATTATCACCCACCTTCACTAGTTAGTAAACGAAAAATATTTATAACGAAAATGTCTGATCAAATTTATTATAAGTGGATCAAACTAGCTCGAAAATATGTTTTAAATTATATACGCATGTGATAAACATTTTCAACAAAATGCTTATAAGCTTAGTACTAGTTTTTATAAGTATTCAAAAATAGTGAAAGTCGTTCGTTGGTCACTCTAACTTATGAATTTTCACTTTATAATTATGAAAAAATTAGTCTTCCTAAAAAAAAAAAAACACCCTCATAATTATTTCTTCATTCTATTTTCATCATTCATCTTAATTATTTATGTAAAAATGTCCCTTTTTTAAATGATGGTAAGAATCATAAAATTTTTCCATTCCCATGCATTAGCTAGTTTTCAATATTGTATCGAAAATTGAAAATAAATAATGTATTGATAGAATTTTAAATATAGGATAAAAATGGCAAAAATATCTAAAAATTAACTAGTTTATAGTGTGAACATAACTTTTTTCTGTTGTGGCTAAATTTGGGCCAAATTTTTGTGGACAAAAAGATTTTTCCTTTATATAAATCATATGGGTCTTAATTGGTAAAATAAATTGTGTTAAGTAAATATAAAAAATAAAAAAGAGGAGAATTATATGGCTCTTGTATCAAAAACATGAACGGTAAAAATATAGTTTTTTTCTTTATAATTTCATAAAAATCCACGTAAACTTTTGATCATTATTTGAGATAAAAATTACACCAAATTTATGTATAGATCCTATTTTTATTAATAGATATTTCATTTGTTTAAATTTATGATTTCTTTTTAAAATTTTAAAAAAGACATATTTTTGTATTTAGTACAATAATATTTCTCATGAAATATCGCAAATGAGATTTGAGAAAGGTAGAGTGTATGCAGACTACATCAAAGGGAGTGCTTCATCTTTTTTATTTTATTAATAATTTAATTATAAAATAATATATAATATTTACGCCCAATTAATAATTCATAACAATATAAATTTTTGGGTTATAAACTACTATATTTTATCTCAATTCAAAATTATTTATTTATTTAAATATATATCGAGTCAAAACTTTCACATAAACTAAAATATATAAAATATGTGTAAAATTGGCACATAGACAATATGCTTGTTTATTCAATTTTATAATTAAAATGCAATGAAACTCAGTCTATCAATATTTATAAGGATCTTCTTGGTTATAAAATATTAAAATGTGAATATCTTTTTTTTTTTTCAGAATAATCTTTTTCATTTATGTTTAAAATTCAATGTTTGACTTTAAAAACAGTTTTGAGTTTGTTTTCCAATAGAATTTACACTTTTATGCGTAAAATGTTAAATACTTATTTTTCTACTAATCTAAAATATTGAAATATTATTTTATATATTTATGTGAAAGTTTTGACTCGGTACATATTTAAAAAAAATAAAGACTTTTGGATTGAGATAAAATATAGTATTTTAGAACCCAAAAATTAGTGTTGTTATAAATTATTAATTGGGAGTAAAAATTATATATTATTTTATAATTAAATTATTAATAAAATAAAAAAGATGAAGCACCCCCTCTGATAAAGTTTGCATATACTCTACTTTTCTCAAATCTCATTTTATGATATTTCATGAGAAATGTTATTGTTCTAAATACAAAAATATGTCTTTTTTTGAATTTTAAAAAGAAATCATAAATTTAAATGAATGAAATATCTATTAACAAAAATAGGATCAATACATAAATTTGGTGTAATTTTTATCTCAAATTATGATCAAAAGTTTACGTGGACTTTTATGAAATCATAAAGAAAAAAAAGTATATTTTTACCGTACATATTTTTGCATACAAGAGCCATATAATTCTCCTTTTTTTAAATTTTTATATTTATTTAACACAATTTATTTTACCAATTAAAACCCATATGAATTATATAAATATGTTTTCTCTCTCTTATTCATTGCTTTCATTACAAAATTAAAAAGATAGGAGCCCATCATTGTAAAATTTTCCTCATAAGTTGTAGTTGAACCAAGTCCTGAAACTACTGCTTCTGGCTCATGGCTCTTGGTCAATACGAACCTTGACGGTAATGGTCAAGGACTTTTTTGGAAGGTCTATTATATAGAGATACTACAAAAAAATTAATAGTTGCTGCTCATTTATTGGAAGGTCTATTATATAGAGAATTTCACCCATTCACCAAAACAAAATTGTACCATAGGTAATGCATAACATTTAGAAAGAAAAAGGGGAAGAAAAAAGGTCAAATGACTCATATGAAATACAAAGTTAGTTTTTACCTAACTAATTGCTTTGAATTTAAACTTTCCTATTGGGTTTTTATGAGATATACTTTCATTTCTATGCTTGTTTAAGTAAAATCTTGTTTTTATTCGTAGCGATTATCTTTAAAATATAATTTTGTAACATGATCTTCATCCATTCACCAAAAAACTATGCTAGAGGTAATGTATTATTTTAGAAAGAAAAAAGGGCAAAAAATGAAGCAGTGTCCAATATGACATATATTGTTCTTTAGTTATGTATACATGTTTTTTCTTATAATAATGATATCCAAATTAATTTGTGCGCATTTAAAGCATTTTATTAGTATAATTTACTTTCCATCAATATATATTTCAGTATTGTATTCAACAAAACTTAGATAAGTAAGAAGAGTTCACCAAAAATTCTATCATTTTTATGTATATACTAGTGAAATAGATCGCGCTTCGCGTGATTTTTCATAAAATCAATAACTTTACGTTGATTGGAAATAAAATAGATGAAAATTTTCATGTACGTTCATATGATAAATATTTTTTTTTATAATCCATTAAATCATTAGATATAAAACTTATATGAATATTATTGTTTATTGACGTATATTTAAAAGAGACAATAAATAGAAAGAGAAATATGGGTGCATGTATGACTAAAAATTATCATAATGTATTCATTAAAATTGTCCTAAATAATTTAAGGTAAGCATTCATGATTATCGTTTATGCTTAATCATGTATAAATATACTTATAATACCCTACAATTTTTACAATCCTTAACTCCAGTAGTTATAGTACAAAATAAAGTTAGATATCAAACAACAAAAACAAAAACAACATATTCAATGTAATTCCATAAGTCTTCTATATATTTGTATTCAATGTAATCATATATAGAATTTATATAAATACACATGGAAAAATGAAATAAAACAAGCATAAAAGAATAAAAGAAATTAGTAGAATAAAGAAGTAAGAAATAATGTCTTAACGCTAATTATGGCTCCTCGTGTTAGGTTTGATTCCTTTTTGTTATGAAACAAGAAAGAGCAAAGAAGAAGAGTAAAGAGAATGGAGAGAGTAATTCTTATTTCTTCTCTTAAGGGATGAGAGATCATAAGATTGTAAATACAATGAACAAAACCCCTCTATTTATAGGGGAAATTTACTCCTAGTCTGAGTAAAAGACGGATGTTTCAAATCCTAATAGATATCAAAGTAGATCTTGATAGACATTTACTATAATGTAAATACATTTATAACACTCCCCTTTGAATGTCTAATTGGTAGATAATGTGCCTCGTTAAAACCTTACTAGAAAAAACCCAGTAGAAAAAAAATCTAGTGAAGGAAAAAGAGTACACATCTGTAATAATACGCATTTCGGCTGCCTCGTTAAAAAACCTTACAAGAAAAACCCAGTGGGACAAAACCTCGTAAGGAAAAAAGAGTACAGCGCGTATTAACTCCCCCTAATGAGAACATCCTTGAACCTTTGCATCCCGATCTTGTGCACCATCTTCTTAAAAGTTGTAATTGGAGAAGACTTAGTGAATAAATCAGTCACATTGTCAGTTGAACGAATTTGTTGCACGTTACTATCATCATTCTCTTGTTGCTTATGTATGTAGAAAAGTTTTGGCAAAATGTGCTTCGTTCTATCTCCATTTATGAATCCTCCCTTAAGATGTGTTATGTATGCTGAATTATCTCTGTATAAAATTGTGGGTAGATTTTCATATTTTATACCATATTTTTCTCGAATGAGATGTATCATGGACCTCAACCATACACTCTCTCGGCTTGCTTCATGAATAGCTATTATCTTAGCATGATTCGATGAAGTGGCTACGATAGACTGCTTTGTATATCTCCAAGATATGGCAGTATCCCCACATGTGAGCACATTGTATGTTTGAGACCGAGATTTATGCGGGTTAGATGAGTACCCAACATCAGCATGAACAGTAAGATCGGGACTGTAATCTTTAGAATAAAATAAACTCATGTATCTTATCCCATTTCGTTGTCTCTTAGTAGGAGTAGAATGCTAACAAATTGAGCGAAAGGCTATATTGGGTCTTGTAGTTTTTTACAAGATACATGAGTGCACCAATTGTACTAAGATATGGTACTTCATAACCAATCCAAATTGGTATATTTCTCATTTCAGCAAATAATCTTATTGCTTTTGAAAACTCTCCAAGAGTTTCAATAATTTTCAAGCTATAAGCTTATACAATATAAGGATTATCAATAAGTTTCCTAGAAACTTTTATATTTTGAATCCTTAAAGAAGTTTTCATACAAGTTTTGTCAAGTGACAATATTCAACATTTTATGTGTGACATCTTCAAGTATCTAGACTATAAATCAAATAAGTTTTCACTTACCAAGATGCACCCTTTCATATTACTTGATAAATATTTTTACGTCAGCATGCTTAAATAAACGTAGAATTCAGATCCCCGTAATCTTTCACAATATTGCGCCAACATTGTGTTAAAGATATTGATGATATATCATTTCGTATCGGTTCACAATGCGACATAACATTTTGAGATCTCATCACTTCATTATTTTCAGGTACATGAACTTCTCATAAGGTTTCATGAAGTGTTATGTCATAGGCTCTTCAAGAGCTCATTGCCTTCTTATTATGATTATTTGCTCCTTATTTTTCAAGGACTATTTCATTTAGAATCGATTAGTCTACCACGCTTCACGCATGTATAGACTTTGTCCTTTAGGAACACAAAATAAGAGCACTTGCGCTTAATATGATATGCTTTCGGCATTTGACTTGAATTATCTTTTGGATGAGGATCTGGTGATAATTCCTAACATATTTCATATCGCTTATAATCTCCCCCTTATGTTAGGAAAACTAACATACATCCTCTATCTTCTTTGAGAAATCCATCTTTGTGCATCATGGTATATTCATTAATCTTATACCGCACATCAAAACTATTAGATTGAATAGTTGGTTCATGACCTTGAACCAATTGGGGGGGAAGAAATAATCATAATTTATTGGTCTAATGCATACAAGTGTTATTGTATGCAACATATCATATTTCAGACCAACAGATTAAGCTTTGTTCTCATTAGCGATGGTTTAGGTATTTATCGAAGGCATTCAATGTCAAACCATCATCATCAAGATAACTTTCTTGATTGAACAATCTGAAAATTATGTTCTTAACTTAATTTTATTGAGCAAGCAACTTTATGAATGTCAAACTGCAGGTTGACAATGAATGTACATGTGATCATCTTATTGATGCATCTTTTCAACATATCACATGATAGGTGAACGGGCCCATATTCACCTTTTATATTTTTCAGATTTAAGGAATTCAATCCCAACATTAGATGGTCCAACCAACTTATCATGAGAACAAGTGACATAAATAATTCTCGAAGAATCTTCTAGTTCTTCAATACATGTCTAATATTCAATATGCACATCTTCGAGATTTCACAATCGTTCATATCAATTTATGAACTTTTATTCTAGTAAACTCCAAGTTTACCATGACATGTACTTTTTTCTTTAGTAAATTTCAGATTTACTATTACATAAATAAATTTCAGATTTACTACTTTAGAAGTAGATTTCAAAATAACTCTTCTCAGTTATTCTGCCTCATTCGGAGGTGAGTTGTGATACCATTACAATCAAGTGCACGTTTGCATTAATAAGCTTCTCATTCCCCAGGAATGAAATATAAGCATGCCTTAAGCGTATCAAATTATGATAGCTACTACATAAGCAAATTGAGGCATACATATGATTTATTGCTACCACATTCAATTCAGAGAATAGAGCATATCAATGGGATATATTTCATGAATTTTCATCAAATACCCATTATTTGCCTTAGCCATCATAATATCATCAATACATGCATTGAGATCCAATCTCAACGTCTTATCCATATAAAGGCGTCTTAGGCATAAATCAATGGGACTTGAACCCAACATCTTATTTTCATAGTGTATGCATTCATATCGTGCTTTTGGGATGATGACCATCTTCAAGTGGTCAAATCTTTCTTTTAGGCTATTCCACAAAACAAGTGGATCCTTAGTAGTAAGGTATTCAATTTTCAGAATTTCGTCAAGATGATGACGCAAGAAAATCATAGACTTAGCACGATTTTGATTAGATGTTGTATTTTGTTTCTTTATGGCATCTCCAAGACCCATAACATCTAAGTGGATTTCAACATCCAACACCCGTGAGAGGTAGTTCTTGCTCGAGGCAACGAACTCAAGTTTTGTAAAATTATTATCATGTGAAAAGAAATAAAATAAAATAATACCTAGTAAAATAAAGACTTACCTTCTAAAGGTCATAAATGGATTATCAAGACAGAACGATAACTTTTTTCTTTTTTTTCTTTCAATCAAAACTTTACCTGACATCTCTTGCTTTTATCGTAGAATAAGTGCTCATGATAGAGTCTCGTGCTGATAACGTGTTATGAAACAAGAAAGAACAAAGAAGAAGAGTAGAGAGAATAAAGAGAGTAATTCTGAAGAAGAGTAGAGAGAATAGAGAGAGTAATTCTTATTTCTTCTCTTAAGGGATGAGTGATCATAAGATTGTAAATACAATGAACAAAACCCCTCTATTTATGGGGGAAATTTACTCCTAGTCTGAGTAAAAGACGGATGCTTCAAATCCTAATGGATATCAAAGTAGATCTTGATAGATCTTGATAGACATTCACTATAATGTAAATACATTTATAACACTTTTAAATTTTATTTCCTTTTTCATTTTATTTTTTTTACTATTGTACTCTTACCTTGTTGGTCTTTCTTCTTCCCTTATGTTTATGGAATAATAAGAATCACAAAAAAAATTTTCCTTTATTCTTCTTGTAATTAGATATGAATTTCGAAAATAGATTGATTACTTCTCCAAATAATTCTTCTTGCCTTTTGACATTTTCAACACTTTTCCTATAAATTTCATCACTAATCCTATTGTAATACCTTCATCAAAAACCTTCTATCTTGAGAGAAATGTTTGTCGTCCCACAATATATTTTTTCATTTGCTATCTGGTATTCATATATTGGAGCCCCTCCAATTTGGATTCGCGTTGAATAGGGCCAACTCAGGGGTGGCACTACGTATCAAGAATTTTTCAATACCCTTTGATAAGAGAGGATAGAAGAACAACTTCATCCATTACACTACATCTTTTGATGGTCACAACTTTTTTCATTACACATAAAATTTTATCAAGATCATGATATAATATCTCTTTCTATTTATTTTTTTCTTGATAAAATCACATTTCAGAGGGAGAAGAGGCAAAGTTAAGAAGGCTGATTTTCAAATCATCTTATTTTATATGTGAAAAATTAAATAGCTTTGGGAAAATGAAAGGCTTTTGGTCTTTTCATTTACTTAAATGTGTATTAGTTTTAATTGATTGTCTAATGGACATGATTCATCATTATGAATAATGCACTTAATTACTTTCATTTTTTGAAAACGTGAATAAAATAAATAGAAAACAAACATAAAATGTCAAAAAATGAGATAGAAATTTACCATTTCTACTTTCATGTTATAAATATTACTATATATGTACAATTTGACTTTCATATAGTTAAATTGGTAAGTTTTGTCATAGAAAACGTGTGCATTAAATATAATAATAGCAATAAGTATTATGACTGTACACAATTAAATGAGTAGTAAATGATAATTATAACAAAGGAGAGATTTTCTATCCTTTTTGAAAGATTTTAGAACCCAAAAATAGAAAAAAAAAACTCAAAGTTTAAGAAAAAAATAAATACTAATAGTGACCAATGAAGCATGCCACATCAGCTTGCTCATAATTCTCCTTTATTTATAGAGAGATTGCTTAACATCAATATCGGTGTTGGTCGGTATATGTACCACATCGATAAGATATGAGATTATTATTCTTTTATATTGTTTATGCAAACCTCAATTTTGAATCATCATTGAGGGTATGCGCTAGGTCCAAAGTTTTTTTTTTCACGGTATTTGTTAAATGACCCTTGAGCCTAACCCAATTCCAGAAATGACTCAATGAAAAAAGATTGTTCAAGCCATATTAAGGAGTTTAGAGATATCATTCCTCGTCGATGTAGAATATCATCTTCATGAACAATTGATCGTTTTGAAAAATATTTTATTCGATCTTTTTTACTTGTTCAATATATTAATAACACATATTGTTATTTAATTAAAATAAAGAGAATTTAATTTTTTGTCAGTTTGACCATTATCACTAACTAACTAACCACATTCCAAACTTATGATTGGAGTAATAGGTTCAAATTCAAATTTCCATAAGATAAATGATAAAAGCAATGTGGAATTGCAATGTGACTGAACTAGGAGGGAATGATGACCACAACAAGATAAAAAAAAAAAGAAGATATTCTTGCAAAGCATCTAATGAATTAAATTAGTATTGAATAAAATTATTAAATATCAACTGTTACTATTGTAGATGGATTTGCCTTACTTGAAGAAGTCAATGACACATTTGGGATACACAATTAATTTTACTAAACTAATCACTTTGAGTCCATAGAATATCTTTTTTATCCTGTTTATCCCCTTTCTTTCTCTCTCTCTCTCTCTCTCTCTATATATATATATATATACTTGTTTAGGTGTACGGGCTTTGCACGTGTATATAATTAATTAAAAATAAATGAATATCAAACGAACAAATTATTGTGTGTACGTTATATTATTAAGTTAAAAAATTTAAAAATCAATACTAATTTTAAGACAAAAAATGTGAAGAACATGATAATTCACCATACATTTTCTAATGTCTCTTTTAATTATTATAGATGTCACACCCCTTTTTCGCTCGAGGCTTCGAGTCGACGGGTTTTTCCAATTAAAGTGACAGTTTTGAATAGGGATTAATTTATTATAGAGTCGCCACTTGGAATTGAGTTATGGTGTTCCAAGTCACCTTTTTGAATCCCTAATCAAAAGGAAATGACTCTTTGTTATGGTCTGCGAAAACAGAAGACTGGGTAAGGAATTCTGTTGACCGAGGGAAGGTGTGAGGCACCCCTCGAATCCCGTGGTTCTAGCACGGTCGCTTTATTTACTTATACTTAACTAAAATTATTTTATAAATTGTGTTAAAGCCTAAAATTGCTCATTTTAATATCTAAAACTATTTAAAACTCTTGTATTAAATGAATTGGTGAAAATTGATTTTAGAAAAATATTTGTCAAGATGCATTATTGCATCCTTGAATATGTCTCAAAAAGATGCACACACCGCATTCTTAATCGAAACAAACAAAAAAAACTTTAAAACGTACCTATAACTTGCCTAACATTAAAAAATATATATTAATTTATCTATTAAAATTGCTATTTAACCTTAATAATATATTAAAATAATATTCAATTAAAATATTTTATTAATTTAATAAACAATTATCAGGCTTATTAATAACAACGGATAAATAAATAAATAAATAAAAATAATAATAATAAAATAATAAAAATATTCTAAAATTAATCATATTATATTAATCTTTATCCTTATTATAATTCCCAAATATAATCTTTTAAATTACTAGAAAGCCCAAATTACAAATTATATGATAACTCAACACAAAATTCTTAACGTATAATTTAAAAGTAGATCCACAAAAAAATATATATATTTCTAAATAAAAATACAAACATGAACACGGTTTAAAGACATTTTTTCTTTAAAAAGATGAAGGCTAGAATATAATGAATCCCACTAAACTTTCAATTTGTCATGAATGACATGACACGTGAGTCATAATAATTCCTTTATAAATCTTTCATTTTTTAATTTATTTAGATTTCTATTAAATCACTTTTAAATTAATTTATTTAAGCACTATATAGGATGAAAATTCTTATGAATTAATCATGATTACAGATATAAAGTAAATGGGTTTTATTTTTATCTGATTCTTTGAGAGAAAGAAAATAATAAAAACAGTGACCGGCTTTTCCAACAACTGTCATCGTTGATGTGAGGGGAGGGACTAGAGGTTTGTCCGCCGACGACTAATCTCGGCGGAGCAGCGGCGATGGGATGAGTGGGGAAGGAGACGGTGCGGTGGCGGAGGGGTTTCGCCGCTCGGATTTGGCCGTTTTTCCGACATAGGGGCGGCTGCCATGGGTTTTCACCGGAAATCGAAGAAACTCCGGCCAGATCAGGCCGTGTTGGTGGTTGCCGGCGGCGATTTTGCCATTAATGTCGTCAACAATGATTATATTATTTTTCCGGCGAAATTTTGTCGGGAAATCAAAACAATAAACAATTGTTTTCCTCTTATTTCTTACTGTTTTCTATCTCGCTTCATTTTTATTCTACTGATTTTTAATTAATTTCTAAGTTGTGTACAAATCTGTATGTACAGTGTATGATTGAACTGTGATTATTTTAATCAACATGATGTGACTGTCACTATGAAAATTTCTCAGTATACAGATATATTGATATTCAGTATCTTAATTGCATATCATATAGTATAACAACAATTTACACAATTATTCAACTACACATACTAAATAATGCAGAAAAATTACTTGGATATTTTCATTCATACTTTTCTACAATAAACTTACAACATAAATGAAATAAGATTAAAATAAAACCTAAATATCAACTTTAATTGAATACAAAAGCAAGATGTTATCACCGGATCCTTGAACGGAAATACGAAACTCGAATCATAATCTTTTCTCTTATTTGCTTTCTTCTCTCTTTTTACTCTTACTGATATTCACTCTGTTTTCTCTTAAAAAAAATTTTTACTGTCAAAGTGTCTGATAGTGAATGTACATTCTCCTTTCCTGGTGTTGAAGAGTCTTTTATAGAAGGAATTCTTGGGGGGAACAGTTGGAAATCAGATAAGGGAGAGAGGTTGGGTAGTTTAGGATAAGAAGAAAGTTTTCAACTTTTCTTTTTTTTTCTTTTTTTAAGGATAATGATCTACCTTTTATTTTAATAAATAAATAAATTATATATAAAATAAATAATAATAAAAGAATAGTAACTAATTAATTTTTATTTTAAAACTTAAAATAATATAATAGAAGTATAACTAACTTAAAAATAAATATAATTAAGAAAAAAATAAAATTACTAGCTTATTTATTGAAATTTAAATTAAAAGAAAAATATATTATTTTATTTTTTTGAAAATTTTCATATTATTTAAAAGAAACAAATAATAATATCCCCAAATATAACTTTATTTATTTGTTTGGAAGAATACTCACAAAAATACCTGAAGTTTGACCGGATTACCAGTTGAGCATACTGAACTGTGTGGGGGTCCTATTACCCCTCCCCCCATACTTTTTTTTTCGTATTTTATTGGCATTATCTGCCACTTGGCACATTGCGTGTTAGTCACGCGCATTGAGCGCGTGAACAGTGTTAAAACCATTATAAAACTCTTTTTTTTTGCCAAACAACTCCTTAATTTTATAATTATTTAAAGTTTTATATTTTTATTTATTTTTCATTCTCTTTCTTCTTTCTTCTTTATTCTTTCTTCTTTCTTCTTTCTTTCTTTTCTTCAACAATGGTTGCTCCATTGTTGAATTGAAATTGAATTTGCACCATTGTTGAATTGAAATTGAATTCTTGAAGATTCCGTTTCGAACTTGCTAATTGAAACTCAATGGAAGATTCGGAAGATTCAAACTCGGAAACTCGCTAATTGAATCTTCCAAGTTCCATTAATGGAAATTGAATCTTTCGAGTTCCATTAACGGAAGATTGAATAGCTTCATACATGTATAGTTCGTATTTTTGTCTTCATACATGAAATTAAATTTTTTGTATCTTCCAAGTTCCATTAATGGAAATTGAATCTTCCATTGAGTTTTCATTTAGCAAGTTCCATTCAATTAGGAAGTTTCATTGAATCTTTCATTAATGGAACTCGCTAATTGAATCTTTCGAGTTTCAATGGAAAATTAATGGAAGATTCCATTCACTAATTTGAAAAAACTTTCTTCATAAACTCAATGGAATTCAAAGTTTGAAACTTGAAATTGAATTTGAAAACTTTTGGAGTGATAAGAATGGACTTAAAATTTGAAATTGACTTAATGGAATCATTTGGAATCTTTAATATGGTTGTAATGGTGAAAAAATATTGAAAAATGATAAAGCGGAGAAAAAGCAGTAGGTGTACTGCACCTCCTAGCGTAAAAACTAGGGATAACGTTTCGGGGGGGGGGATTAATTCCACTTTAAAAAAGTCCGAGGGGGGGGGGGGGAAATTAATTCCACTTAAAAAAGTATGGGGGTGGGGGGGTAATAGGACCCCCGCAAAGTTCAATATGTTCCACTGAAAATTTGGTTAAAGTTCGGGTATTTTCGTGAGTATTAGGCCTATTTGTTTTATTTTCCTCTAAAATTTATAAGAAAAATAAAATAAGATTTTAATAAATATCGAATAAATATAAATATTTAATACCGAAAAAATAGGTTAAAACTCGGGGAGGGTCAAAAATCACGTGTCTACATTTCCCCCCTCTTTGTGTGGAATCTCGAAGAATTTTCATACAAAGAAGTAGACTAAGAGATGATTTTTGATCCTCCAATTATTCTAAAAGTGAAGATAAAATAAAATAAAATAAAATAAAAGATGTAACCGAGTTCTAATTTTGGAATGCCTACATATCCCGGGTTATAAGGGAATCAGGTCACATGTAGTTCAAAGGTAACATGGTGAGAGAAAAAGTTAAAGTCGAGTGAGATTCCGTCGAGTTTTCGGTTGACGACTTCTGCCTTTTACATTCAAATGACTAACAAAAAATGAAAAATACAAATGAAAATTATAATCTCTAGAATCTTGATTCTACTCTTCATGACTTGATTTTGAAAATTCACCCTGTTCTTCAGGCGGGCTCCTGACTTGTTATTTCTTCACCCTGTTCTTCAGGCGGGCTCCAATGTCGCTTGAATTACTAAAACAAGGAAGTACGTCTAAATGCCACTTGAATTACCAAACCAAGGAAGTGCGTCTCTTTACAAATACCTCTTGAATTACCCAAAACAAAAAAATATGTCTCCTAACAAATGTCTCTTTAATTACCCAAACAAGAAAGTGCGTCTCCTTACAAATGTTGCTTGAATTGTCCAATCAAGGAAGTGCGTCTCCTTACAAATGTCGCTTGAATTACCCAAACAAGGAAGTGCATCTCCTTACTAATGCCGCTTGAATTACCCAAATTAGGAAGTGCGTCTCCTTACAAATGTCGCTTAAATTACCCAAATCAGGAAGTGCATCTCCTTACAAATATTGCTTGAATTGTCCAAACAAGGAAGTGTGTCTCCTTACAAATGTTGCTTGAAGTGCGTCTCCTAACAAATGTCTCTTTAATTACCCAAACAAGGAAGTGCATGTCCTTACCAATGCCGCTTGAATTACCCAAATCAGGAAGTGTGTCTCCTTACAAATGCCTCTTGAATTACCCAAATCAGGAAGTGCGTCTCCTTATAAATGTTGCTTGAATTGTCCAAACAAGGAAGTGCATCTCCTTACAAATGTTGCTTGAATTACCAAACAAGGAAATACGTCTCCCCACAAATATTGCTTGAATTACCCAAATCAGGAAGTGTGTCTCCTTAAAAATGTTGCTTGAATTGTCCAAACAAGGATGTGCGTCTCCTTACAAATGTTACTTGAATTACCAAACAAGGAAGTGTGTCTCCCCACAAATGTTGCTTGAATTACCAAACAAGAAAGTGCATCTCCTTACAAATGTTGCTTGAATTACCAAACAAGGAAGTGTGTCTCCTCACGAATGTTGCTTGAATTACCAAACAAGGAAGTGCGTCTCCTTACAAATGTTGCTTGAATTACCAAACAAGGAAGTGCGTCTCCCCACGAATGCCGCTTTGAGAAATTACGGCCTTTGATGTTTAGGCTTTGAAATCATTGATTTGAAGGTAACATGTGGTCCTAAATAATGAACTAACTACAAGAAGCATGATCGACGTCACCGAAAACTCGAACAGAAATTTACTTCAACACTCGATTTACAACTCTTTCTTTTCTTCAACTTGTTCTTGCGAGCTCCTAGATTTCCTTTTCTGATTTTTTAAAATATGTTCCTGAACTCAAAATAAATGGTGAAACAGAAAAATAACATCCCATTCTTCAAGAGGGACCTGGACATAAAATAAATTTCCATTCTTCAGGAGGATCCTGTCCCATTCTTCAGGAGGATCCTGATCATAAAAAATAAATTTTCATTCTTCAGGTGGGTCCTGTTCCATTCTTCAGGAGGGTACTGAGCAGAAAATAAAATTCAATAAATACGAATAAAATTTTTTCCCCAGTTTGTACTAAAAAATTTTGTGAGCATCATCTGATTACAATTTTTGAAAAGTACAGAAAGAGTGTGAATCAAAGCCCTGCTAAAGAAATGCGTCTCGTCAGAGTAAAACTGATGACCAAAATTAGGAAGTGTGCCTCCTAAGAGTTAAATTGAAGGACTCAACTAGAAAGTGTGTCTTCTAGGAATGAATGTTCAAGTTAGGAAGTGCTTCACCTAACCAATGAAAACTGACTTATTCAGACTAGGAAGTGCGTCTCCTAGGGGTTAAATGAAATGACTCGACTAGAAAGTGCGTCTTCTAGGGGTTAAATGAAATGACTCGACTAGAAAGTGTGTCTTCTAGGAGTGAATGTTCAAATTAGGAAGTGTTTCACCTAACAAAGGAAAACTGACTTATTCAAACTAAGAAGTGCGTCTCCTAGGGGTTAAATGACTCAACTAGAAAGTACGTCTTCTAAGAGTAATGGATGACGAGTTTTTACCATGATTGTGATTACTAAACATGTGTAGCAATATCGCCTCTTGCATTTGCAAAAATGAGGAATTGCATCTTTTAATATTTAGGCTTTGAAGTTCTTAATTTGAAAGTAACATGTTTCCTGTTTCATCAAAAAAAAACTTGTGAGTTCAAAAACATGGTAGCAGATTTGTGGCTTTAGCTTTCATGGCAATCACTCTTGCCCTCGTCATATTTAACCTTGGTTCCAATCATTAGCATCCATCACCAACTTGATGCATCATTAACCCAAACTCATATTATCAAAAGTGACTTTGAAACAAACACAGTAGTTCTACTTTGTCATGCTCCTCAAATAAACCCTTTGAACCCTGGTATTTCCATGAGTTCTCAGACTCGTCTGTTGACAAAACTTTCTGCATGCCTTATTTTGTCTCTCAATCATGTATCTTTCATGTGTTGGCTTTTTATCTTGTTTGTGCAATTGAAGAAGTTGGTAGTAAGTTTTGAGATCATTTCTCACTTGTTATGACACGGACTCGACTCAAGGACACGAGAAAAATGACAATAATTTTTATCTAATGACAAAGATACCAAAAAAAAAAAATCAAAAATAGAAAAATAAAAAGAAAAGAAAAAAATAATAGGTATTTTTTTTTTCAAAACGACAAAAGAAAACTTATTTAGGTGTGGTAACCGAATCCAACAATCATGACATGCATTTTGAATTAAATAACCTGATCTACCCACACTACTCATTACAACTTTTGTCCACTTATTGAGTTTGAAATGAAATCAATCTTGAATATGCTCCCTCTAGATCACAATCCTCCTTCAGCTAGTGGAACCTTAATGGGTTTTTGCCAACGCCTATCTTATTTTCATTTCTTTCTCAGCTCACTTTCGCTTTATGGCGCCCAAAAAGGTTTTCACCATTAAGACTCTCTCATTTTTACTCATTCATTTTTTCATCTTTTTTTTTTTTTGAAAATAATGCCCAAATACGAAACATCATGTACTCATAACATGTTTAGCCTTGACATTCTCAAAGATTGATCTAAAGGTCTTTTTTTGTTGTTGTAACTTGACTTTTCGAAAGGTTAGAAAGAAAAGGAGGCATGTGGCTAAAAAATTTACATAATATTGGGTGAAACATACAACTTTTGGAATTGACTTTTTTTTTAAGGAAATAAACTTTGCTCCAGTTTCATTTCATTCTGGGTAATTTGAATTTTCTTTTGGTTGGACCGAACCCCAGAGTAGGGCTGCCTATGTATCTTGTCATAGCAAGAATCAGGTCAAACGTAGTTCAGAAATCTTGTTCTTTTGCTTGATTTTCTTTTTCTTTTTCTCGACTTTTCTATCCTTTTCTTCTTCTTTTTTTAGAGAGAGATATTTTTCTTGACTCCATTTTTTTCTTGACACTTTTCTGACTCTATTTTTTTTCTTGACACTTTTCTTTTTTTTATTGAATTTTTTTCAGACTCTATTTTGATTCCAAAAGAGAGATATAAAAGAAATAAAACAAAAGCTCAAAAGTGATAACAAAGGATGACACAATATTTGGATAGAAGAATGAAATACCTTTGTCATATCAATCCTTAAAAATGCAAGTACATAACATGCAATCTAGGAATGAAACATGAAGATCATACTCATCTTTTCAATATTGACCGTGACTAAGCACATGCACGTGTGTC
This sequence comes from Capsicum pubescens, assembly GCA_030864215.1. Lineage (NCBI taxonomy): Eukaryota > Viridiplantae > Streptophyta > Magnoliopsida > Solanales > Solanaceae > Capsicum > Capsicum pubescens. The sequence continues at coordinate 277,083,225 of CM061542.1, forward strand.
ACTTCTTTCAAGCTTGTAAACCATACAGGTCTACTTGTATTGTACTTTACTCACAACATATGACTCTTTTTTTAGCTAACTTTCTTTTGCTTCTTCTGACAATAGAAACTATATATCCTCTGATTGATCTCATTCAAAAATGCTTGAGTTGAACCTTCTCAGTGAAGATCAAGTCATTTTTTATTCGCAAAGTGATTGCCTCAAAACATTCAAGTGAGGAAGTAACTAGGTCCTCAAAACATCTCAACACTTTACTTATTTTTCTTACATTTTTTTTCAACTCTAGGTTCTTGATCGAATGTTTCAGCATTAGATTGGATTTTAAGATTTGGCTGAAAATTCATTATGCTTATCATATTACCAGAATCACCATAGAAAGAGCTCTTTAAAAAAAAAAGATAATATATATTGAGAAATAAAAACAAAAGAGACACACATTTTGTTTACAGAAAGATAGAAGGGTTTGAACAAAAACGATAAGAAAATCAGACAAGATAGGTCCTAAACTACAACCCTAAAATAATTTGGATAACAAAAAAGAAAAGAAAAGAAAACAAACTACTAGACCTCTTCCTAGTAGGGAGAGGGGTGACTTCTCAATTTCTCAGCCTGACAATTTAGCCACTGATTTGCATATCAACATGACTAGAGCTTCCACTACGATCAGACACGTTTTCTTCAACAAATAAGTTTTGGGTCCCCATACTTGACTCATTGTTTCCCACATATCATGCAGTACCACGTGCTGGTGAAGAACTCTGTGGGACGGTTGAGGTGCCAACGTTTTGCACCACAATTAATTTTTCTTGAATCATTTTCTCTATTTCTCTTTTCAAAATACGACAATCTTCAGCACTGTGACCTTGCATATAAGAATGATAAGCACATTGTATATTAGGATCAAAATATTTTGAATGTGGATCGGGAATATACCTAGGGATAGGAGTAATCATGCCCCATTGCCTCAATGTCTGGAACAAACTGGTATAGGACTCCCCAATTGGCGTGAAATTATCATTTGTCTTCCTCCTCATTGCAAACTCTGGCCTCGGATGAAACTTGGATTTAGAGGCTCCTTGGTAAATTTGTGAGTGTCGAGGATGACACCGAGGGTCTGAGGCACGCCATTGTGGATAGGAAGACGAATGAGCATACGACTGTGCATTGTTCCAAGGATATTGAGGAAGTGGAATGGAATTTCTTAGATTTTGGAGAAAGAAACCTTGTAGCATGTGGTTATGTGGATCTAATATGTAAGATCGGGATTGAGGCTAACAGTATTGGTGGGTTGGACCTCTCAAACTCTGTTTTGTCCCTGACATGACAATAAATGCATTTTTCTTCTTCTTTCCTTTTTCAATTTCCCTTGATCGATTGCAGCATTGTCCCAAATGCTTCACAGAATCCTCATGTCCATCATGTTCCTTAAATTTTGATATCTCAAAGCTTTGAAGAAGGTTGACACTTGAAAACATGCCCCAGTCTTTAATGGTGGGGAACAGAAGAGAGGGATGCCTACTGACCCAAGCTTGATACATTTCCATCATTTGTTGCCTTAGTCTCAAATTCTCTTCCTTTCAACTCTCATTTTCCTAAATCTTTGTTTGATCCATGAGGTCACTCTCTATATTCTTGTTGTACACGGCTAAACCTTCTTTAGATTCGGTGTGATGTGGAGGACCATCCAAAATACCACAAACCAACCACCTTAAATTAACTGTATAAAAAATAATAAAGGCGTCAGAATGCAATATTTTTTCAAAAACTCTTTTTCTTTTATCTCCTTTTTTGAAGAGATCACCGAACCCCAGAAAGGTTGCCTCCGTATCTCACTAAGATGAGAATCAGGTGTGCGTAGTTCGTGAAAATTGGAGATACGAAGAAATATACCTTTTTTGTTAATAATGAGAAATTTATTTATTTATTTATTAAATAATATGTTTTTTTTTTCATTTTTAAAAAAAACTTCTTTTTTTTTAGTTTAAAAGGAAAGACAACCATTTTTTAAAAGATCACCGAATCCATTGAGGACTGCCTACGTATCTCATTGAGATGAGAATCAGGTGTGCATAGTTCTTGAAATATATGTCGTACAAAATTTAGCTTCAAGACCTCTAAAGGTTCAGGGCTGTTAAGATTTATATATATATATATATATATATATATATATATATATATATATATTTGTAAAAACTTAGCCTCATGATCCCTAAAGATTCAGGGCTGTTAAAATTTGTATATATATTTTTTATTTATTATGTAAAACTTAACCTCATGATCCCTAAAGATTCAGGGCTATTTAAGATATATATAAAAATTAAACCTAAGGATAACTTTTTTTTTTATAAATGTACTCATATTTTTAAAATATTTCTTGATAAATCTATGAATAATTTTTCAAAATATAGGGTTGTATCCTGAGAAGGACTTCCTACGTATCCCACTAAAATGTGAGAATCAGACCCTCGTAGTTCATGAAGACCGTAAAACTATGTTACTAAAAATTTTCTTTCTTTTAAAAAATAAAATTTTTCTTTTTTTAAAAAAATGATTCACTAAATGTGAGGATAATTTAATCTCTTGCATTTTAAAGTTGCTTAAAGCCGGTCAACAAACAAACAGCCTTCCAAACAAATTTTAAAGAGCACATAGGATGCACTTGTTGGTCTTTATAATGTAGGTCACCTGTCCTAGACAGACCCTGCCCCTGTGTCGAGTCCCGCTAAATCAAATGCATATGATGCAAATAAAGCGGCACCTAATAGGGATAACCAGATTTTGAGCTTTCAGTTCTTCTAAGTTTAAGCCTAATAGGGATAGGTGTCTAAACTGACTTACCCGAGTAGACACTTGAGCCGGGGAGGGACAACTTGGTCGGTAGTAGGGCAACACCGCCTTCATTTTCGATCCGAACCCCGCCTGACATGTGTGACATGTGTGACTATAATGAATCCCACTAAACTTTCAATTTGTCATGAATGACATAACACGTGAGTCATAATAATTCCTTTATATATCTTTCATTTTTTAATTTATTTAGATTTATATTAAATCATTTTTAAATTAATTTATTTAAGCACTATATAGGATGATAATTCTTATAAATTAATCATGATTACAGATATAAAGTAAATGTGTTTTATTTTTATCTGGCTCTTTGAGAGAGAAAATAATAAAAATAGTGACTGGCTTTTCCAACAGCTATCATCGTCGATGTGAGGGAAGGAACTAGAGGTTTGTCCGCCGACGACTAATATCGGTGGAGCAGCGGCGATGGGTGATGGAGATGAGTAAGGAAGGGGATGGTGCGGTGGCGGAGGGGTTTCGCCGGTCGAATTTGGCCGTTTTTCCGGCATAGGGGCGGCTGCCATGGATTATGTTATTTTTCCGGCAAAATTTCTTTGGGAAATCAAAACAATAAACAATTATTTTCAACTTATTTCTTACTGTTTTCTATCTCGCTTCATTTTTATTCTACTGATTTTTAATTAATTTCCAAGTTGTGTACGGATCTGTATGTACATTGTATGATTGAACTGTGATTATTTTAATCAGCATGATGTGACTGTGACTATGAAAATTTTTCAGTATACAGATATATTGATATTTTGTATCTTAATTGCATATCATATAGTATACCAATAATTTACACAATTATTCAACTACACATACTAAATAATGCAGAAAAATTACTTAGATATTTTCATTCATACTTTTCTACAATAAACTTACAACATAAATGAAATAAGATTAAAATAAAACCTGAATATCAACTTTAATTGAATACAAAAGCAAGATGTTATCACTGGATCCTTGAACGGAAATACGAAACTCGAATCATAATCTTTTCTCTTATTTGCTTTCTTCTCTCTTTTTACTCTTACTGATATTCACTCTGTTACATGAAAACATTTTAAAGAAAAAGACAAATAGACTCTACTTTGAGAAAACATTACGTAAATAAAAAATATAAAATTTTGTAAAGTATAGTTATAGAGCATTTTAGCTCGGTAACGTGATTTGGATAAATATGGTAATTTAAGAAAAAATAATAATTTTAGAATTTATGCTCTTAAAATATATTATAGTATTTATATGATTATAAGAGTTTTTACTACTAATAAAAAGAGAATCTGAATCTCTATTTTGGATCACCTGGTTTTTAAAAAAATTTAATAATTAAAATTTAGTATATTTATAAATTGGTTATTTCTTTTCATATATTTCAAAAGTCCTTAATTTCTATCTCATATATTTTAGGAGTGATTAATTTCTATTTATATATTTTTAGGAGTCCTTAATTTGATTAAATAATAATTTTTTTTAAAAGGTGAAAAGATAATTTTGTCTATTGCAGAACTTTTAATGAAGGATACAAAGTTCAAATCACTTTTCTAAGGGCCTTCACACTTTTAATATTATATATATATATATATATATATATATATATAGAGAGAGAGAGAGAGAGAGAGAGAGAGAGAGAGGGAGAGAGAGAGAGAGAGATAGATAGATAGAGATATAGAATCTATTTATGCCATGTGTAATAATTCTCCTCTTGATTATCTTTAAAATGTAATTTTATAAAATGATCTCCATACATTCACCCAAATACAGTGTCAGAGGCATATCACTATATTGTATAAGCCAACAAGCAGAGGACTATCACTGCATCGGGTTGTTGTACTAAAAGAAATATTAATTGTATTACTATATTGTATAAGCCAACAAGCCGAGGACTATCACTTCATTGGGTTGTTGTACTAAAAGAAATATTAATTGTACTGTCAATTTACTACAACCACGTGTATGTACTTTTTTTTTTTTTTGAATATACGTATTTTCTTGTGTGGGGGATAACTGTATCCACTTTTAATTTCATTCTTTAGTCCACACACCTCCTTTTTTCTTCAGATTTACCATGTTTTTTTACTCTTTTTTTCTCTGCACAAATTTTCATTTACACCCATAAGTAATCTGATTTGTTTATCCAAAATTCTAATGAAAAATCTTTAAGTCGAAGCTCATTTTCAAAGTTGGATTACCTAATCTTAAAAGCATGGCATAAGTCCAATTTTTATTTGCTTTTATGTGTGAGTTGTGATTTAATTTTGCAGAGAATGGTCCCAGAAGACGGAGATTTCTACCCGAGTTTGCAGATGCTGAAGAGGATAATCCATTATTTGGTTGCGAATGACATGTTGCTCATTGCTATCCTATTCTTTGGAGGTTGATGTCACTAAAATTTGAGTCTAATTTGTAGAGGAATTGTTTGAGGCGCTAAATCTGCAGTTGGAAAGTGATCTAAATGTGAAACAGAGTAAGTATGAATCATTTTATGAGCTTAATATCTAAAAAAAAAAAAAAAAATCTCCCTATTACTAAATTCTCTCTACAAAATTGGTACTTTCTAACTCCAATTTGGCCTTACTTTGGTGTTGCTCGAAGAGATCTTAGTATTTTTTTATCTTTGTGTTGGTTAGTTTTTTTATTTTATCATTAATTTTTTCTCAATACTTTATAGATTTTTTATATTTGGACGTTTAGAATGGATAATGGTATGGGTAGTTGTAACTTATTTAAAAATAATCTCCTAAAATGCGGCGATAGTTTATATAATTTGATTTTCATGTGAAAATTGAGAAGAAACTTCATTGACACGTGTTGGACAGTAAAAATTTTGAAGCTGAAAAATAAATAATTCGAGACAAGAAAAATATTGCAACAATGAATTTATTGATTTCCATATGTGAGTGTTACAATCTCTATGAATCCTCTGATTCGCCTTTTCAAATATAAATTCAAGGGCTTAAAGCTTGATCTTGAATTTGAACTTGCTTTAATGGATTTGAGGGACTTGATCTTGACTTGTGCTTGAATTCAAGGGCTTTTGAGCTTGTTCTTGAATATTACGGTCTTGATCTTGAATCTTGATGAGTTTGATTTGAATGCTTGAGCTTTGTAGAGAAATTGTGGCGTTTGATCTACGAGTTTTCTCTTGCTTCTTGTTAGAGTTCTGGGGTCCCTTTTTCTAAATTATGAGACCCCTATTTATAGTTGTGGAAAAGGAAGAGTCATGATGAAGCTGGACTTCCTTTGACCAATCAAATTCAAGTGACGTGGCGCCTTTTATGGGCTTTGATTTTATTGGGCCTGCTGCATTATTTTGACATGTGGCATGGTCCTATTGGCTCTTTCACTTGACTTGGCATGACACATCATTTGACACATGACGTTTATTTGGGCCTATAGAATATGACAATATCTTGGGCTTAGCAAAGTGGGTTCATCATTTGTAGCCCAAATCAATGGGCTAGCCCAATTAAAAAATGGACTTTAATTAAATCCATGAATGTTTGAACTTAAATAATTAATCCAATTATACTAATCCGCAATATTTATTTGGGACTAATATATTTTGAATTTAATATAACCTGAATTTTGTACGGATTTAAATCTTCAAAATTGCATCGCCCACAAATGCCCCCTACTTCAAGACTTGTCGAGACATTTAATATTTTGGAGACTAGCCTTGAAGTATGATTATTTAAAAATGTTTTCTTCGTGCTTCAACGATTTTCATACATATGAATACCCCATTCAAAAAAAATTAAAGTCGAACCATATTGATATTGCCTCTCAAAACTCTCTTATTTTTTTTTTCACGAATCTCTATACTTAAGACCCATTGGTGAGGTATGATATCCAATTTTAAACATATTTTGGAAGACTTTTTCATCGCCTTACTTAATCATGAATAAAACTCTTCCGATTTGAACTTAGATTGGAGAAATAAAGAACCTCCAATTTGAATTTGTATAGGAGAAGGAAACAACCTCTAAATTGAATTTTGTATGAGAGAAGAAAATCAACCTCCAATTTGATTTTGTATGGGAGAAAGAAACAATCTCCAATTTGAATTTGTATGGGAGAAGAAAACAATCTCCAATTTGAATTTGGAGATAGAAGTTATTCTAATCTAAACTTATATTGGAGAAGGAAACATCCATCCTACAACTCTATAAAAGGAGGTAGTTTTCTCACTTACTCAATATCAATTTTGGGGTTTTCAAGTCATCAACAATATTGAGGTAATTTCTTTCCCTCCTACTTTTCACTTATTTTCGTCACTGTTTTTCAGTACAAAATATTTGTGGTAAAAAATTTATTGTAGGAATATTAAAATCATGAACCGTTTGATATTCCAGAAACTAGACTTCGATAAATATGATATATAAAAAATTCAGCTTTAAATTACTTCAATATAATTCTCGATAATTTTTTGAATTTAGCCCTGAATTTTATCATGCTGAAAATTTCAGATCTGCGCGTCTTTCATAAAACTTTCATATCTTGAAGTAGGAAGGATGAAATCACAAGCCGCTTAATTCTTGTGAAACTAGACACAAAGATATATAACATATCCAAAATTCATAATTTAATAAAATCGAGATATTTTCAGGTGTTATCCAGAAATCAACATTGAGTTTTGATGCATCAACAATTTCAGATTTATGCGACATCACCAAACAAATTATATCTCAATGTGAGAGTATCAAAATTATGATCCGCCTAATCCTATAGATGCCGGAAACATTCATGTATAACATATACAAAATTTGTATTTTAATACTTTTTGAATTGTTCTAGATGATTTTTTGAAGTCGATCTTATATGCTATCCGACAGAGGATTCCAGATTTGCATAGTCTCACCAAATAATTTATTTCTTGATATGGGACCATCACCACCAAAGGGAGTTTTGATTGCCTCAAACTAGATTTTGAGGGCTTTATTCTCATTAAGGCATCTTGTCTCAATCCAAGTTAGTGATTTATAATTTTCAAAATCGCAACGCGCTGACAGGTAACATCCTTTCTATTTGTGTTTTTACTTTCTTTCTTGTTTCCTCTTTTTTTTTGCATGGTTGAAAAAAATATACAACAATCGACTTAAGGTGCGAGAGTTTAACTTTGCCTCCGTACACCTTAAGACCGACTAATTTGGCTTCAAGATGGTGACTATGCAACAATCGGATTAGGGTACGAGAGTTTAACTTCGCCTCCGTACACTCTAAGACCGACCAATTTGACTTCAAGATGCTGACTTTGCAACAATCGGCTTAGTGTACGAGAGTTTAACTTCGCCTCCGTACACTTTAAGACCGATCAATTTGACTTCAAGATGCTGACTTTGCAACAATCGGCTTAGGGTGCGAGAGTTTAACTTCGCCTCCGTACACTCTAAGACCGATCAATTTGAGTTCAAGATGCTGACTTTGCAACAATTGGCTTAGGGTGCGAGAGTTTAACTTCGCCTCCGTACACTCTAAGACCGATCAATTTGACTTCAAGATGCTGACTTTGCAACAATCGGCTTAGGGTATGAGAGTTTAACTTCGCCTCCGTACACTCTAAGACCGACCAATTTGACTTCAAGATGCTGACTTTGCAACAATCGGCTTAGGGTGTGAGAGTTTAACTTCGCCTCCGTACACTCTAAGACCGAGCAATTTGACTTCAAGATGCGTACTTTACAACAATCGGCTTAGGGTGCGAGAGTTTAACTTCGCCTTCGTACATTCTAAGACCGACCAATTTAACTTCAAAACGGTCCCTTTACATAACAAATCCATCAGAATGCCAACTTAAGGTGCAAAGGGACAAATCTTGTCCACATTAAGGCATGAAAATTTTTATATCCTTTTAAGGATAAACACGTAAAAGGCCAGCTTAAGGTGCAAAGGGACAAATTTTGTCCACCTTAAGGCATGAAAATTTTGAGATCCTTTTAAGGATAAACCCGCGAGAGGCCAGTTTAAGGTGCAAAGGGACAAATTTTGTCCACCTTAAGGCATGAAACTTTTGAGATCCTTTTTAGGATAAACCCGCGAGAGGCCAGCTTAAGGTGCAAATTTTATCCACCTTAAGGCATGAAAATTTCGATATCAGATAAAACCATGAGAGGCCAACTTAAGGTGCAAAGGGACAAATCTTTTCCACCTTAAGGCATGAAAATTTTGATATCATTTAAGGATAAACCCGTAAGAGATCAGCTTAAGGTGCAAAGGGACAAATCTTGTCCACCTTAAGGCATGAAAATTTCAATATCCTTTAAGGATAAACTCGTTAGGGGCCCGCTTAAGGTGAAAAAAAACGAATCTTGTCCACCTTAAGGCATGTAAATTTTGAGATCCTTCTAGTTGTAAGCTTGGAGAACTTTGGCATTCCAAACCCCATTAAAGGAACTCTCTTTCTTTTCGATGGGTTGCCCCTATTGAGTCACAAATATTTAGAGTAAGTCCAAAATTTAATTAGAATAGTTTCATACTTGGTATCCATATGGTAGATACTGCAGGAACATTTTTTTTTTACACTCATGCAACTGAACTCAGAATGAAATTTCAAGCCCCTACGTGCCTCAGTAAAGAGGATCAAGTCACAACGTAGTTCTGGGTGAGTGTATTTTTTTCTTTTTTTTTAGTGTCCTAACTTTTGCCTAGGCCACCTCTTTCGAGATTTTCAACCTAGAAGACTTTTTTTTTAGCCGTACACAATTTATACTCTTGCGGGCCAAGAGTGGACATGCAGTTTATACTCATGCCTTAAGGAGTGTACATGCACTTTTGTACATGCAGTTTATACTCGTGCCTTAAGGAGTGTACATGCAGTTTATACTCGTGCCATAAAGAGTGTAATCTTCCTTCAAAGATAGTACATTTTTGAAGAACTTGGCGTTGATGGGGCCAACCCTCATGCTATCTGCATCGACAAGCTTGTAAGCACCATTTGAATATGTCTCATGTACGACATAAGGTCCATCCCACTTCGGGGTGAATTTTCCTCCAGACTTATGAGAAGTGATAATGGGTCTCCTTACTGCCAGGACTTGATCTCCAACTTGGAAGAACCTCAAGTGAACTCTTTTATTGAAGGAACGAGATAGACGAGCTTGGTAACATTCAAGATTTTGTCGATCCTCTAGTCTCTTCTCATCAAGAGATTCTAACTCCGCAAGACGTAACTTAGTATTTTCTTCATCAGTGAGCCTTTCTTGAATAATTAGTCTCAAAAAAGGTATTTGACGCTCAAGTGGCAGGACGACTTCAACTCCAAAAGCAAGAAAATATGGGGTTTCTTGCGTTGGTGTGCGGTAAGTTATTCTATATGCCCATAGAGCTTCTTCCATTCGTTCATGCCAGTCTCGTTTGGATTTGGAGACGACTTCTTCAATAAGTTGCATAAATTCCTTTTGAAGGCTTCAGCTAGACCGTTGGCGGCAGCATGGTACATAGAAGACCGCGCTGCTTGAAGCCAAAGAGATCACAAATCTTATTCATCAATTTGTTATCAAACGGCTTGCCATTGTTAGTTATTATATATTGAGGGATTCCAAAGTGGTAGACGATATTCACTTGAATAAAGTTTGCAACATTTTCTTTCTTTACATCCTTAAGAGCAAAAACTTCGGCCCACTTTGAGAAGTAATTTGTCGCAGCCAAGATGTATAAGTGTCCTCTAGAATATTTTGGTAGTGGACCAACAACATCCATTCCCCAAGAATTGAACGACCAAGATGCTACAGTTGGGTGTAGTACTTCAGGAGGTTGATGAATGAAATTCGGATGGAATTGACAAGCTTTGCATCTTATAGCATAGTCCAAGCAATCTTTCACCATCGTTGGCCAATAGTATCCCATCCTTTTAATGTGAAAATGAAGCTTCGATCCAGATTGATGCAATCCACATACTCTCGAGTATGCTTCTTGTAAAGCTTGAATTGTTTCTTCCTCTCCTAGATATCGTAAGAGTTCTCCTTCAAATGATCTTCTGTACAGTGTGTCCTTATAGTAAAGGAAGTGAGGTGCACGACGACAAATGTTTGTCCTTCTCCTTGGGTCCTCTAAAAGTATCCCATAACATAAGTAATCAATGATAAGTTATTTCCAATCTTCTTTTACAGCTTCAGATACGGCAATAAGGTATTCAACTTTATTTTCTTCATCTTCAGTTGTTGGCGGTACCACCTATTCTTGGTGGATAGTGACTTGCATCTGATTTGGAAGAGTTAGGGTTGAGGCCAAAGCAGCTCGGGTATTAGCTTGCTTTTTTTCTCTCCTTGTCACATGTTGAAGGGTTACTTATCCAATCCACCCTATCAATTTATGTGCATAATTATGATATGGTCGTAGCTCAGGCTTTCTGACTTCATAGCTTCCTAAAAGTTGCTTGATCACCAATTGAGTCACCAAAGACTTGTAATTGGAGTTGTTTCATGTCAACTTCCATCTCAAGTCCAAGTATTAAAGCTTGATATTCAACAGAATTATTAGAGCAACGATTTATTAGGGTAAAAGAGTATGGGATGACCTCTTCGTGTGGAGTGACGAACACCACACCGGAACCAGCTCCATCTCAATGTGCGGCACCATCAAAGTACATCTTCCATGGTGGTCTTGCTTCAATAACTATTGCTTCTTCATCAGGAAGTTCATCACTCAGTTCTCAATCATCAGGTATCGGGTGGTCTACCAAGAAGTCAGCCTATGCTTGTCCCTTTACAGCCTTTTGGGGAACGTACACAATCTCAAATAACTGAAATTGAAGGTACCATCTTGCAAGTCGATCACTAAGAACTGGTTTCAACATTATAAACTTGATGGGATTTTCCCTAGACACAAGACGGATAACATAATCTTGAAAGTAGTGTTTCATCTTTTGAATTGAGAAGGCTAATGCCAAACATAACTTTTTAATTGGAGAATACTTTAGCTTATTCGGAGTCATCATTCTGCTCAAATACTAAAGAGAATTTTCTTCACCTTCACTATTTTCTTGAGCCAGTAGTGCTCCAACTAACCTCTCTTGTACCGCGATGTAGAGTATCAATGGTTTCCCAGGTATGGGTACCACAAGAACTGGTGGCTTTATTAAGTATGATTTGATACTCTCAAAGGCATTACTACAAGCTTGGTCCCATTCGAAGGGAGTGTCCTTCTTCATGAGATGACTAAATGGTTGACATTTTCTAGCCAGGTTTGAGATGAACCTCCTTAAATATGTTATCCTTCCTTGAAGGCTTTTTAACTCATGAATATTTAGAGGCCCGGGCATCTTCAAAATTGCATCGACCTTGGCTTGATCAATTTTAATTCCTCAGTGTCGCACAATGAAGCCAAGAAACTTTCCATAAGTAACTCCAAAGGCACACTTCAATGGATTCATCCTAAGTTGATATCTTCAAAGTAACTCGAATACCATTCTTAGGTCCTTTAAGTGGTCGTCTTTCTTTCTTGACTTCACCACTAGATTATCCACGTAGCATTCAACATTTTTATGGAGCAGGCCATCAAAGATGTTTTGCATAGCCCTTTGATTAGTGGCACCAGCATTCTTCAAACCAAAAGGCATCGCCTTGTAGCAATAAATACCTTTGGGCGTAAGAAATACAGTGAGTTCTTCATCCTTTGGTGCCATACGGATTTGATTGTAGCCGGATGAACCAACTATGAAGGACATTGCCTCATAACCAATGGTAGCATCAATCATCAACTCTGGTATGGGGATTGGAAAATTATCCTTAGGACAGACGTTGTTGAGATCCCAAAAGTTGACACAAACTCGAATTTGGCCATTCTTTTTCCGTACTGAAACAATACTTGAAATGCATATGGGATATTTGACTTTACAAATAAATCCAGCTTCAATGAGTTTGTTAATTTCATTTTTAATCAAAGGAACCAACTCTGTCCTAAAGCGTCTTTGGGCTTGCTTAACAGGACGGGCACCATTCTTGACCGCCAACTGATGGACCACTACTTTTGGATCTAAAACAGACATTTACTTATAGCTCCAGGTGAAGACATCCATATATTCAGTGAGTATGTCCATATAAGTGATTTTCTCCTCTATTTCTAAAAATGCACTCAGGTAAGTTGGTCTTGGATCTTCATCGGTTCCAAGATTAACTTCCTTCAAGGGATCTATTGTGGCCTTTACTCCTTCTTCAAGTTGCGATGGAGCATATACAACATCTTTCTCCTCTTGAGGATCATCATCATTGATGAATATATGATAACACCAAAAGGCATCTTCTATCTCTTCATCAACCTTTATTTGAGACGAGACATTTTTCTCGTTCTGGGTCATAACATGATATGAGAAGCCAACACTCTCTTCATCTTCTTCGCATTGCTTGGTATAAACCACAGTATGAGCGTTTGTTTTTAGCACCTCGTTGCATAAAACTACCAGTTTCGTCTGTCGCTTCATTCTAGATGGAATCAAACTTTGGAAATCCTTTTGTATTTTAAGTGAAGAGTGCATCATCGTGCTTTCAAGACTCCTCTTACACTTGTTACTTTTCTTCTTATTTAGAGGTACCAACCTTTCAAACACAGAAGTTCTTGCAGTTGATCCTCCAAGTCGGACAAATACAGAGGGTCTTTTATTAGCTGCAGTGGATTCTTCTTCCACAGTGATGTAATTACTAACTGCCCTTCTTATGGAGATGCGAATTGGAGGTGGCTGAATGTATCCTAGGCCTTCACGTGACTGTTTGGTTGTACCCTCCGATGGAAGTTTGGCCAACCTTGATGGCTCATTAGGATTGTATCCAGCCTTTAAAAATAGCTTGTATGCATTTGGATCAAAGCCTTCTTTCGTACGCTTCGTAGGGAGCGTCATATCTTGTGCAGATTTTGAGCCACAGACTCTTCAAGAATTCTTGAGGATGAATTTATTGCAGCAATCTTCCTGGTAGGTAAAGTTAGCCCCTTTAGCACATTATCTTAGGAATTTGATGGGTGATCTTTCTCTTTCTTTACCTTCGGTACGTAGCGAAGAATAGGAGTTGCCTTATTTTTTCGTAGGAGCAACACTTTCTTTATTTAAAGTGGAGAGAGGCTTCTTGGTGACGACTTTTTCGACAGTCAAAGCGAACTTCTTAGATGCAAGATCTTCATACTTGGTCTTGGTGAAATCTTCAACCCTCTTTTCATCCACAACATAATTCTTTAAGTTGAATTTTGCATCAGTAAAATGTGACTCAGCTTCAGTGAAAGGCTTGTCATCGGCAATTATCTTTCTTTCAGCTCCGTCTTCAAGGTACTTCAAGCATTGATAGTAATAGGACGAGATAATTTTATTCTCGATGCACCCAAGGCCTACCAAGTAATATGTTGTATAAAATTTTGGCATCGATCACATGCATCAATGGGTTTGATTGAAAATCATCCATTCGAATCCCCAACTTAATACAACCCATGGCCCTCTCGCCCCCTTGGCTGAATCCTTAGATCATTATACGACTTTCATCCAGTTCGCTAGTAGCGATGCCAAGTTTCTTCATCGTGCGGATAGGCAGGATGTTGACTCCAAATCCCTCATCTATCAAGATTCTATTGATCTTCTTTCCTAGAATTTGACCCACCGTGTATAAGGGTCGGTTATGTAGGGCCTCACCAAGCAGAAGATCGTTATTTTTAAATGTGATTTTCATATCACACATATGTGTCTCTTCACCAAGAGTTTCAACAAGCTTTTCGAAAGATGAAGGAACTTCCATGGGTAGATTCTCACACTTTGCCCCCTCTTTGACGATATTAAAATAAGATGCCTCAAGGTTGACTTGGGAAGTCTTTACACGAAACCAACTCGGTAAGAATTCCTCTAAAGTCACTGGACGCTAAAGTTTTGGGAGGTGAAGCTCTGTGATGGTCGTCCCTTTTTGAAGTTCAACCAGCTTCTGTTTCCTTGGTTTCTTTGCCATTCTCCTTTTGGTTGGCTGCTCGGCCGACTCCTTTTACAGACTTATCCTCCTGCATCTGCGCCTGGTCACTAGAGTCCAACCTTTATCATCGCCTTCGTCAACTGAAGAACTGTCAAGCTCTAATATTTTCTCATTATGCTCTTCGACACATATTTGGACTGGATCAAGCGAGCCAAATATGATAGAAATTTGATGAGAACTGGTCGTCTCATCGTCGAAAAAGATCTTTTTCTCTTTTGCCAGTTGCATGACTTTATCTTTAAAGACAAAGAATTTTTCCAGAGGATGACTTATGAGCCTATGATATTTGTAATAATTAGGGTCATTGGTCTTCTCAGCTTCATTGGGACGCTTCATCTCTGGGAGTTCAATGAGCTTATGCTCAAGGAGTTCATCAAACATCTCGGCAACATCAGAATCAAGGAAGAGATATTTCTTTTATTGCATCTTCTTTAAATTTTTCTGATTTGTACGTGCTTCAGAAGTCTTCTTCACACCTTGCTTCTTGCTCACCTTTGTGGTGACCTTCACAGGATACACATCAACATTTATGGACTCCTTGTTGTCATTTTTGGGGACAAACTTGCCCCATCTTTTGGGTTCCTGCTTATCCTTTCCCCTTCGAGGGTCATGGATAAGTGTTGATCCCTTTCCAGCAAAAGACATGCTCAACTCCATATTGTAAGCACGGGTAGCTAGCTCTTCAAAGGATTTAGGCTTAATGCCTTGCAAAATATAGAGAAATTCCCAGTGCATTTCTTGGACGCATATTTCTATTGAAGAAGCTTCGCTGAGCCTATCTTTACAGTTTAGGCTAGCATTTCTCCATCGATTGATGAAGTCAATGACTGGTTCATCCTTTTTTTATCGAGTATTCATGAGATCTACCATTCTCACTATACGTCTTGTGCTATAAAATCGATTTAGGAACTCATTCTCTAATTGCTCCCAGCTATCGATGGAATAGGCTCAAGGTACGTATACCAATCAAAGGCGTTTCCCTTTAGGGAATGAACAAACTATTTAACAAGATAGTCACCGTAAGTTCCAACATTATTACATATCTTAACAAAGTGTGCGACATATTACTTTGGGTTTCCTTTGTCCTCAAATTGTTGAAATTTAGGGGGTTGATAGCCTACAGGCATTTTGAGGCTATCAATCCTTACCGTGTAAGGCTTGGCATAAGCAAGGGAAGACTTAACGACAATATCATACTTGTCTTTGAGGATCCCTTCAATGAATTCCCTCAATTGCCCAATCGGGATCATTCCCTCAGAAGAAAATTGCATCTCTTTAATCGGTGGAGTTTGTTTCACAGGATTTTCTGCCTTATGAACCTCTGGAGATTTTTCAGGTGCATGGCTAGACTCTCCGTCTATCGTACCTTCCACCTTAGCCACTATCTTATCAATTCGAACATCTTGACTCTGAACATATTTGGTTAGGCTATCAATTGCCTTTGCTAGATTCGCAAGTTGCTCCTCCATAGATGAGGCATCAGTTACCATCGCTTGCATAATCACTGGAGATGTTGGAGAGTAGCACGGATCATCGCATAAGTTGATCTTTGAAGTGCTCAACTTATGCGGTGTAGTCGGAGATAATGAGTTGCTTGAACAACCATCGCTCTTCATGCCAGAGTATTTGGAACCGCAATGCTCAAGTAGATCTAAAGTCTTTTTAAGAGATTTCGCCATATTTCTTCCTTCTTCCGAAGCCCTTGCATTGGACTTCTTTTTTTTGGGGTTGAAGATCCAAAAATTGAATTTGGTGCAGACGACACTGAATATGTTTGTTGTCCTAGCAAGCCTGCCTTGCTTCTTGTGGCAGCTCCTAAGCTTTCGAAAGTAACACCCAGGATGTTTTCTACTTCAGCAGAGAACTTTAAGTCAGTAGACTTGGAAGCAGTTGATTGAGAGTTGACCTTCTTGGAAGTCATTTCAGTGTTGTTGAACTTTGCAGTTGGAAAAGTTGAGATGAGAGATAGAGATTGTCCCACTGGGCGTGTCAGAATTTGTTGGACGGTAAAATTTTTGAAGCCGAAAAATAAATAATTCGAGACAAGAAAAATATTGCAACAATTAATTTATTAATTTCAATATGTGAGTATTACAATCTCTATGAATCCTCTGATTCGCTTTTTCAAAAATAAATTTGAATTTGAACTTGATTTGAGGGATTTAATCTTGACTTGTGCTTGAATTCAAGATCTTTTGAGCTTGTTCTTGAATATTGTGGTCTTTATCTTGAATTGTGATAAACTTGATTTGAATGCTTGAGCTTTATAGAGAAATTATGGCGTTTGATCCACAAGCTTTCTCTTGCTTCTTGTTAGAGTTATAGGGTTCCCTTTTCTGAATTATGAGACCCCTATTTGTAGTTGTGGAAAAGGAAGAGTCATGATGAATATGGACTTTCTTTGACCAATAAAATTCAAGTGGCGTAGCGTCTTTTATGGGCTTTGATTTTATTGGGTCTGTTGCATTATTTTGGCATGTGGCATGGTCCTATTGGCTCCTTCATTTGACTTGGCATGCCACATTATTTTACATGTGGTATTAATTTGGGCCTGTAGAATATAATAATATCTTGGGCTTAGCAAAGTGGGCTCATCATTTGTAGCCCAAATCAATGGGCTAGCCCAATAAAAAAATAGACTTTAATTAAATCCATATATGTTTGAACTTAAATAATTAATCCAATTATATTAATCTGCAATATTTATTTGGAACTAATATATTTTGAATTTAATATAACCCAAATTTTGTACGGATTTAAATCTTCAAAATTGCATCACCCACAACACGTTCTATAATACAAATTGTGGGGATAAAGAGTTGATAATTTAGTTTCCATAAGAAAAATGAGAAGGAATTTTGCTGGCGCATTGTGTAAATACGAATAGTGAGAATAAGGAGTTGATAGTAGTTCCTGCTACTCGCCTCCTCCGACAGTGATTTCTTTCCCTTTTCACCACTAAAGGTGACTCCACATTCTCCACTCCATTTTCAATTCTACTCCATTTTGATCATATGACATACTTTTGGCCATTTTTTGTTCGCCGTTTTTCGTATGTAAATCAATGGATTCAAACTTTTATTACATTTTATCAATTGATTACTACTGAATTTGAATAATGTAGCATATTTATTTCTCAATTATCTGTTTGGGGTTAATTTTATGCTTAGAGATGATTGAATTGAAGATCCCTGATGTAGTTATGTTTAACAGTGTAGTATTTTGAGCCATGAAATCGTTTGAGAGTTCTTCAAAGGGAAAGAAAAGTTCAGAGTTTGTTATGTGTTTGCACGTTGTTGAGCGTTAAATTGTCGATTAGGAAAGTACAATGAGCAATTCCTCACTTGGAGTGATCGATCGAAATTCCTGACTTGGATATGGGACAAAATCATGCACTCGCAAAATTTGCAGGGTGTATGAAATTAGGTGATACATATACAATGGCCAGGTAGTTAGAGAATTCGATACTGTGCTATACTGATGGCCTGGAAATTCAAAGGAAAATTCTCGGAGAGAAAGACACGAGCTTTGGCGACACATGCATGTATGTTGTTGAAGCCCATGTTCAAGTACTGCAATTTAATGAGGTTGAGAAGCTTTGTCGGATGGGTCTTGACATTCAAAGAGAAAAATTCATTAGCCTTTCCTGAAAAAGTTGCTAACAGGAGACTCTTGGGTCTTATTTACGATTTGAAGGGAGACTATGAGGCTTATTTTGAGCATTATGTTTTGGCAGACATTGCCATGGAAGCCAGTGGCCAGGAAGCTGAAGTAACTGTTGGGTTCAATATGTATGAAAAAGGTGTGAATGGAAAATGGAGGGACACAACCTTTGAGGAAAAGACATATTGTTTTGGAAAAGGAGTGACTATTCAGATAGTTGTGTCTGTTCATAAAAAGACACAATGTTTCGAATGAACAGACATGACTCTTCCAAAGGAAACACCTTTTCAGATGAACCATTGCCACCTTTGGGAAGGGGCACTTGATGTCCATATAAACCTGCATTTATCCACAGGTTTATAAATGAAAAAAATTTTGAAATAAAAACTCTTCTTGTCTTCAAAACATTCTTTGTGATCAATCAAATCGTTGAGTGAGTTTGACGAATCCAATTATTTGAGGTACCACTATAGTTGGATTGAAAACCATTTTATCCTGGGAGAAAAATTCCAAAACCTTGGGTACAGTGAGGGAAATTATTCCTTAAGGACACTCCGTGAAGTCGGGGGACCTGGCTTTATATTTCTGTTTCATCTTAATTTCTGAAAAATAAATACACTTCTTAGAAAGATCACTTTGATCTTGTGTTGAGGGTGTTTTTGTACTTCATAGTGTTCTTGTTTTAAACTTGAACTAGTGTTGAAGTTGTTGTGCCTAAATACAGATTCTTGTACCCGAAAACACCATAAAATAACAATCTTAAGGAATAAACTTCTGCAGAATCTGTATTGCTTGTTTTTGGAGATTAAAGATTTAAGCTTTCTACTCCGTTTGAACTTAACTAGTGATTCGAAGACATAAAATCTTCATCACAAGTTAAAGATCATTCGATTGACGATTGAAAGTCATAAAAACTTCATCGTTAACTAGAAACAAGATGAAGAGTTTAAAGTTGCTTAACTTTATAAATAGTATTCTGAAAATACTAAATTTTATTGTCTTGTGGTGACAGGAAAAATGACTAATAAAAGTCAAATGTAAGATGCGTCTACGACTGTGGGGGCAACTAGCATTGCTTTAACAAGTCGAGAAAATGCTTCGCAACCAATGGCACTTGCGGAGAAGCCCGAAAAATTTACGGGCATTGACTTTAAGTGATGGCAGCAAAAGATGTTTTTTTACCTCACCACTCTATGCCTTTAAAGGTTCACTACTGAGGATACTCCTGAGGTGCCCGAGGGAACCTCGGACAAAGAGAATTTCATGATTGTAGAAGCGTGGAAACACTCAGACTTCATTTGCAGGAATTATATATTGAGTGATCTCCAAGACGACCTCTACAATGTTTACAGTGGAACTAAGACATTGAAGGAATTGTGGGGGGCACTAGAACGAAAATACAAGACAAAGGATGTGAGAATTAAGAAATTCTTTGCTGCAAGATTCTTGGACTTTAAAATGATAGATAGCAAATCGGTTGTCTCTCAAGTGCAGGAATTGCAAGTAATCATTCACGGTCTCCTAGTAAAAGGTATATCTTTGAACAATACCTTAGTTGAACAAATTGAAAATGTTCTTAGTACTCACATAACTATTTTGTAGGTTTGATTGTGAATGAAGCATTTCAAGTAACAACGATCATTGAGAAGTTACCACCTATGTGGAAAGACTTCAAAAACTACTTGAAGCATAAATGCAAGGAGATGACTGTCGAAGATCTTATTGTCCGATAGAGTATTGAAAAGGATAATAAGGTTGTCGAGAGAAGGTCAAAAGGGAATTCTACAATTAATGGAGCACATATTGTAGAAGATGACCAAAATAATTCTAAGAAGAGGAAAAAAGTTGAACAGGAAAGCAATCAACCAAAGAAGAAATTCAAGGAAAAGTGCTTCAACTGTGGTAAGATTGGCCATAAGTCCACGGATTGTCGTTCCCCTAAGAAAGGCAAGATAAAGGACCAAGCAAATATGATTGAGTCCAACAAAGAATGTGATGATCTGTGTGCTATGTTTTCAGAATGCAACGTGGTGGGGAATCCTCGCGAATGGTGGATGGATTCTGGTGCCACCCGCCATGTTTGTGCCAACAAAGAGTTATTTTCGTCATTTGCTCCGGCTTAAGTTGAAGAAATGATCTACATGGCTAAATCCTCTACGGCTAAGGTAGAAGGAACAGGAAAAGTGGGCTTGAAAATGACTTCAGGAAAGGTCTTGACACTTAACAATGTCTTGTACGTTCCGGAATTACGTAGGAACTTAATTTCTGTTTCACTTCTAGACAAGAACGGATTCAAATGTGTAACCGATTCTGAAAAAATTATAATTAGCAAAGAAGAAGTGTATGTAGGAAAAAACTTTCTCACCGAGGGACTTTATAAGATGAATGTAATGAATATTGAAATCAATAAAAATTCAAATTCTTCTTACTTGCTTGAGTCTTATAATTTATGGCATGAACGTTTAGGCCATGTTAATTACAAAACGTTACAAAAATTGATTAGCATAGAAGTTTTGTCAAACTTTGAGTGCAATAAACCAAAGTGTCAAATGTGTGTGGAATCAAAGTATGCAAAATATCCTTATACATCCGTTGAAAAGAATTCCAATCCTTTAGACTTAGTACACATTGACATTTATGATATGAAGTCAACACCATCACGTGATGGGAAAAAGTATTTCATAAATTTTATTGACGATTGCACTAGATATTGTTATGTCTACTTGCTAAATAGTAAGGATGAAGCAATAGATGCATTTAGGCAATACAAAACTGAAGTAGAAAATCAGTTAGAGAAAAAGATAAAAATGATAAGAAGTGATAGGGGCAGAGAATATGAATCTCCCTTCGCCGAAATATGTGTAGAGAATGGAATCATCCATCAAACTACGGCCCCGTATTCACCTCAATCTAACGGAGTTGCGAAAAGGAAAAACCGAACGTTGAAAGAAATGATGAATGTCTTACTTATAAGTTCCGGTTTACCGCAAAACTTGTGGGGGGAGGCTATCCAAACCAATCATATACTCAATAGAGTTCCCCATAGTAAGACACAATCAATTCCTTATGAAAAATAGAAAGGAAGGAAATCCAACTTGAAATATTTCAAAGTATGGGGGTGTCTAGTAAAGGTCCAAGTTTCTATGCCTAAAAGGGTTAAGATAGGACCTAAGACGGTGGACCGTGTGTTCATAGGATATGCTAAAAGTAGTAAAGCATGTCATTTTTTGGTTCATAAATCCAAACATCCAGATATAAATGAAAATACAGTAATTGAATCAGATAATGCTGAATTCTTTGAAAACATTTACCCATATAAAACTAGACATGAACAGTCTAGTGGAGGATCTAAACGACCTCGAGATGAACCAAGTGAGAATGTACATAATGAAGAGAATCCAAGATGTAGTACACATCAAAGAAATTCTACTACGTTTGGATCAGATTTTGTAACATTTCTCTTAGAAAATGAGCCTCAAACGTTTAAAGAAGCGATGTCGTCGTCAGACTTATCCTTTTGGAAAGAGGCAGCCAATAGTGAGATTGATTCAATCTTAAGAAACCATACGTGGGAATTGGTTGATCTTCCTCCAGGAAATAAACCTTTAGGTTCTAAATGGATCTTCAAAAGAAAAATGAAAGCGGATGGTACTATTGACAAATACAAGCCAAGACTTGTAGTAAAAGACTTCAAGCAAAAAAAAAGGTCTTGATTACTTTGATACATACTCTCCAGAAACAAGGATAACATCGATTTGAATGTTAATTGCCTTGGTGACGGTATATGGTCTTGAAATCCATCAAATGGATGTGAAAACCGCATTCCTAAATAGAGAATTGGAGGAAGAAATTTACATGGAACTACCTGAGGGCTTTGTAGTTCCAGGAAAGGAGAATAAGGTGTGTAAACTAATTAAGTCATTGTATGGACTAGGGGTGTCTAACGGGCCGGGCCGGGCAAACCCGGAACCGGCCCTCCCATTTTACCCGGGTTTCGGGCCGGTTCCGGGCCGGGTTTGGCGTTAACCGGGCCGGGTCGGGCCAAATAGTAAAAAAATTAAAACCCACCCGGACCCGGCCCACTAAACCCAATCCGGTCAAACCCACCAAGACCCGGTCAAAAACCGGTCAAACCCGTTTAAAAAATAAATAAAAAATCCAATATACACTATATACACTCCAATATACAATATATATTTTTTAAAAAATATATAAAGTATAAACAATTACACATATATACGTACCATTCAATATATAATTATATATGACTATACGTACTACTTTAAATAAAACATTTTCTATAATAGTATAATATATATATATATACACTACAATATATATATATACTAATTTATAAAACATATACACATGTATACGTTAAATATATACTACTTTAGAAGATATATACACATATATATGCACCATTCAATATATATGTACTACTTTAAATAAAATATATACTACAATATAGTGATATACATATATATATATACAATAATATGTATATATATATAGTTACATACTAATTTATAAAACATATACACTTGTATACTTTAAAGATATACGTCTATAGAAGATATATACACATATATACGCACCATTCAATATATATGTACTACTTTAAAAAAAGTATATACTACAATATATATACTAATTTATAAAACATAAAGTAATGTATACGTTAAATATACACGTCTATAGAAGATCTATTCACATACATACACTCTATTCTATGTATATGTAATACTTTAAATGAGATATATGCAATATATATACATTACAATATATATTTGTATAATTATATACTAATTTATAAAATATATACACATGTATACGTTAAATATACACGTCTATAGAAGATCTATTCACATATATACACTCTATTCTATGTATATGTAATACTTTAAATGAAATATACTATAATGTATATACATTACAATATATATTTGTATAGTTATATACTAATTTATAAAACATATACACATGTATACATTAAATATACACTTCTATAGAAGATATATACACGTGTATACGCACCATTAAATGTATATATACTACTACTTATAAAATATACTACATTATATATACATTACAATATGTATAGATATACTTATATACTAATTTATAAATCATATACACATGTATACGGTAAATATACACTTCTATAGAAGATATATACACGTGTATACGCACCATTAAATGTATATATACTACTACTTATAAAATATACTACATTATATATACATTACAATATGTATAGATATACTTATATACTAATTTATAAATCATATACACATGTATACGGTAAATATACACTTCTATAGAAGATATATGCACAAATATTCAAAATTTATTCAAAAAAAAATAAAAAACAACGACTAAGGACTGAATGAGTTTGGGGAATTTTATTGATTGCAAAATGATCCAAAATTTATAATTTACATGAATGAAAAATCTATAAATTATGCATCATTTTTTTCAACTCATTCATGTTAATATTAATGGGAACTTGCATAGGATAATCAAAGTCAACGGGGGCAAAACCATGCATTGGACTTGATTCTGCTGAGTTCTCCCGTGAAGTCATAATTTCTTCTAGTTTCAGCTCGTCGCTCGGCTCCGGTTCCATTCCTTGGTTTCTTCTTTCCGCTCTAATCCAATCTCTGAGGCAAACTAGAACATTCATTGCATTGCTTCCCAATGAGTGTCGGTTGTCTCCAAGCTGTTGTCGTCCCTGACTGAAGGCGCTCTCTGATGCAACGGTTGACATTGGAACATTCAAGATATCTCTAGCTAATCTTGAAAGCACAGGATATTGTGATTCATTATTCCTCCACCAATCCAGCGTGTTGATCCGTCGTCTGCGATCCTCTGGTGCCGTCCGAAGATAATATTTCAGCTTTTCCCGATAAGTTGATGTGTAAGTTCTCTCATCAACACTGTTCCAACAATTTAAATCATAAAACGAATCAGAAAAACTACTATGTGCCGGCCTTTTAGAAGATGATGGCTCCTCGGGAGGATGAGGAGCGACAGTTGGAGTGATATTTGTAGGTACGGCTGAATCAAATAAATCAGCATAGTGATTATATAATTTTTCTATATAATCTTTTGCATCAGCCGTAGCCGTCCACAAATCAGGTTGTACTTGTTCAGAATCATGGTTAGTATTTATTTCTAAGTTAGTATAAATAAGAGTACTAAAGTGACACATATTATTATATTTCATGCACGGATTTAGCATAGCACCAACCATGTAAATAGGGGGAATCGGGAAAAAATATTTTTTAAATTTTGTAAACATGGCGCCAACAGCTTCTTTATAACCTTCTTTATTTTTATATTGTTGGAGCAAACCAGAAATATCGGCTATATATGCCAAAATATTACAAACAGTAGGATAGTAAGCACCGGAAAATTCAACCGTAGCTACATAAAATTTTTCTAAAAACATAACAAGATCATTAATTACAACCCAATCAGAATTATGTAGCATGCAATCAGCAGAATCAGCAAATGAACCGCGATGTTGGTTAAAAGCTAGTGTAATAGGAATTCTATATTTATAACAAGTTTTTAAAAATTCATACGTAGAATTCCATCTAGTATCAATTTCCTCAGGCATCAAAATCGGTGTAAGTCCATTTTCTTGACATTTAACTTTAAATTCTCTAATTCTCGATCTACGATTATTTCCTTGAATAAAACCAACGGCAAGACGAATTTTTTCAATATAAAGCTCAAAAAACTCAAGACCATCTTTTACAATTAAATTATATATATGACATGCACACTTAATATGAAAAATTTCAGGCAAGGACGGAGATAGCGTAGATTTTATTTTTGTTATAGCAGTCTTGTTGTTAGAAGCATTATCAAAAGCAATACATAAAATTTTATTTTCTATACCATAGTATCCGACAATTTTAACAATAGAATCAGCAATAAATTGTCCAGTATGTTTACGATCTTCATCATGTAAAAAAACAAGAATACGTTTTTGCATCACGAAATTACTATCCATCCAATGACAAGTAAAGGTTAAATAATCATTTTTATTTACAGCACGACCAAGATCAGAAGTTAGGGACAATCTACATTGAATATTTTTTAACAATGTTGATAAATAAAAACAATATTGTGAATGGAGTCTAAAAATATCAGACCGACAAGTAGTTCTAGGAATACCATTAAACATAGGATTATAAATTGCTTGTATATAACGAATAAAAGCATCAGAAGAAGGAAAACTAAAAGGCAAACAACCCACAACTACCATTTTAGCTATTTCTTTCCTGTCCCTCAATTTATTATACTTTTTCGCTACTTGACCGGTTGTTGGGTCCATTCTAGTTTGCGTTGACCCACCAACATCCCCACCACCTTTTGCAATATTTAACTCTCTTTTGTGATCTTCATCTATATGTCTCATTAACGTACCCGTACCCCCTTGCTTGCCTCCACTTCTATGCTTATATATTTGTTGAAAAATATTGCACTGCACCTCAATATCTGATATACGTTCAAAAAATTGCCATGCAATACTAGTTCTTTTACGAGGTTTTGGGGCACTGGGAGGACAGGAAGGGAGATTAACTGATTCAGATCTAACGTTAGCATCTCCTACTGCGGGTGTTTCAGCAATATTTTCATTATCTTCGTCTAAATTAACTGCATCTACTTCATTTTCTTCTTCTATACCATAATTTTTCTGAGCTTCTACATAATCCATATCGTGAGCACCTACACCTATTTCTTCCTCAAAAGGTGTACCAAGCAGTACCGGAGGCGAAGGCACACGGGTATATCTATTACTTGAACTACCTCTACCGCTAGTAATTTGCTTTTTACTACCACTACCGCTTCCGGGACAAAAAATTTTAACACCTTTAGCAGCGAGGTTTTTTAATTTATCCATAATATAAATTAAATTAAACTAAAAATATTCAAAATACACAAGTATAATAAAATTAAATATTAAACAATTAATACAATAAATAAAAATTAAACGTAAGAGATGGAACGACAATACCAAATTTTGGAAGTATCCGAAGATTGCGACTTTAGAAACTTCCGCTCGTACTTTGTAAACGAAAATTAAAAAATTAAAGTGAACACTTTAAGAAATTAAATATATTGAATATTAGAGAATTGAGAATTGAGATTTGAGAGAGAATGAGATTTGAGAGAGTGAAAAATTGTGTGAAAAATGATTTGAAGTTGTAGGGTATTTATAGATTTTTTTTGGGGATTAAAAAATATTTTTTAAAGTTTTTTTTTTTTTTTAATTAAATAGGCCCAAACTAGCCATTTGGACCCAAAAACGGCTATATAGCCGTTGGGCCAATGGCTAGTTGGCCCAAAATCCAATTTTTATTTTTTTTTAATTTTCGGGCCGGTTAACCGACGGGCCTGGACCGGGCTTGGTCCGGGCCGGGTTAACCGGGCCCATTTTAACAAAAAAACCGGCCCGAAACCCTTAAGCCCTAGGGCTTACCGGGTCGGGCCGGGTCGGCCCGGCCCATTTGAC
Source organism: Capsicum pubescens (assembly GCA_030864215.1). NCBI lineage: Eukaryota > Viridiplantae > Streptophyta > Magnoliopsida > Solanales > Solanaceae > Capsicum > Capsicum pubescens. Next base: position 277,110,204 of record CM061542.1, read on the forward strand.
ACCCTTAGTATGGACTAAAGCAAACACCTAAATAATGGCGTGCGAAGTTTGACCAAACCATATTGGCAAACGGGTTCAAGATAAATGAATATGATAAATGTGTTTACATTAAAGACACACCAAATCACCAAGTCATTCTTTATTTATATGTGGATGATATGTTGATCATCAGTAGAAACATTTCTGACATAAATACAATGAAACGAATGCTCAAGAGCAAGTTTGATATGAAAGACCTTGGAGTTGCGGATGTGATCTTAGGTATAAGAATCCATAGAACTCCACAAGGGTTGGCATTGTCACAGTCTCATTATATCGAAAAGGTACTTGACAAATTCAGGTATATGGAATTCGGTATTGCCAAGACTCCATTGGATGTGAGCTTTGCACTTCGAAAGAATGAAGATGAAAGTGACTCACAATTGGAGTACGCAAGAGTATTGGGATGTTTAATGTATATAATGAATTGTAAACGACCAGACATAGCATGCGCTATTAGTAAGTTGAGTCGGTACACAAGTAATCCCAACAAAACTCATTGGATGGCAATGAAAAGAGTTTTGGGGTGTCTAAAATACACTCAAGACTATGCCTTGTATTATAATAAATATCCCGCGGTACTTGAAGGATATAGTGATGTAAATTGGATCACCAAATCGAACGAAGTAAAATCCACGAGTGGATATGTATTTACTATCGGTGGAGGTGCAGTCTCTTGTAAATCGTCCAAACAGACATGTATTGTTGGCTCTACAATGGAATATGAATTTATCGCATTAGATAAAGTCGGTGAAGAAGCAGAATGGGTCCGAAATTTCTTGGAAGATATTTTTTTTTTGCCCAAACCAGTGGCACCATTATGTATACACTGTGATAGCCAAGCGGCAATAGGTAGGGCAAGGAACATGATGTACAACGGTAAATCTCGTCACATACGAAGGAGACATAATACCGCTAGGGAACTTCTCTCTAGTGGAATTATCACTGTTGACTATGTAAAGTCAAAGGATAATGTGTCGGATCCACTTATAAAAGTCTTATCTAGAGAAGGAGTAGAAAGGATATCCAAGGGAATGGGTTTAAGGCCTAGGACAAGTCAGCATGGCGGTAACTCTACCTAGTGATGTTGGGCGTATTTACACGCCTAAAGTACTATACTTTACCCATATTTTAGCTAAGTTTTAAGGACAAAATATATAATTCCTGCACTTTTAGTCCTTTTTCCTGTAAGTGAGCTAACCAACGTGATTAGCATGTTTTCAGGTATAAATGATGAAGATTTCAGCATTTAGTGGACCGTTGGGCAGCAAAGGAAACTTCACGTAAGAAGGAAGGCAGCTTCTGGAAGCTTGTGGACTGAAAGTGATGCATGGAAAACTTGTCCCGGGCAAAAACAGTATTTCTAAAGACTTGGGGATCAGCAGTAACTTAGTAGGATTAGGACAAGGATGCAGTAACTTAGTAGGACTAGGATATGGGTGTTATAAAAACCCTATTTTGTTGAATTTTTCAGCATTCGATTCTATTCGATTCTATTTTCCATTACTCGACACTTCTAGTTTTATTCAAGCTACAGATTCTGTAAGTTTTAACAGAGAAAAACGCTAACTTGTGGAAAACGCCAAGAGGAAAAACGTCAATCTTGTTGTGACGCCACATTCTTCTTCAATGTGAGATTGCTATAGCAGGTGGTATGATGATGATGTCTTCGTTGATTTCCGTTACCCTCATGAGTAGCTAAACTTCACTGTTAGGGTTATGGAAGCCTTATGATATACTATCTATTGCTATGAGTTTGTGAATTCTTGATACGCATGCTACTTATATCATTACTCTCTTCATCTTAATTAAATTCTTGTGGTTGCAAACATAAAGAATACGCCAATATAACATTAACTTGTTCGAGAGAAAAGTTATATGTTTGGAAAAGAGAGTGTGACAAGGAAATAGGGCTACCAACCCCTGTTTACAAGTTAGTGTCGTAACTGGATTAACCTTTTGAAGAGTTTGTACCGTTAGTCATACGCTTTAAGCTCGAGAGAGTTAAAGTAAAATAATCCTTGATGGTCGAGAGACGCTAGGATTTACCATTAGAATACAAACCTCTATAAGTGCATGCATATCTGAATTCCGCATAACTCATAATTAATAGATACGTAGAACTCATAAGGTGGACATAACCCTAACTTATTCCTTTGTGTGATTAACTCCTACTACATTACTCGTTTCATTCTTTATTTTGGTAAACATTATTATACGCATAAAATCCCCCCTTTGTCCGCAGAACTTTCGACCAAAAGTCTACTAATAGTTGCAACACTTAGTGACCGAGTATTCCCTGTGGGATTCGACACCCAACCCAGTTGGGTTCTATATTTGACAGCGACCGCTTACACTCTTACGAGAGCTGTAGTTTGAGCGTTATCACCTAGCAGACTGGAGATCCCAAGAGCTAGGTTCAAGGAGATCAAATAAAATTGTGTCTGACAGGTTCAACATTGTCAAAGTACCAACCCATTCTCATGATGTAGACAATGTTTAGTAAACAAGGATAAGACTTAAGGTGAGAAGTCTTTTAATGATTATCTAAATTTGGCAAATTTGACCAAATAGTTTAATTTATGGGATTGAAAGTTTAGAAATCACCTATGTGAGGGCGAAGTGGAAGCCGCTTCAAGGAGAATGTTAGTAAAGGCCTATTCTCTAAGCTCTCATGAATCCGGGACGTATTCATGGCTGAAAAGAATAAAACCGTGAGAACCATAAATGGTAAAAGGCTGGTTGTGTGACATGTGTTGTCTAGATGTATATTAAAGCTCGGTGGTTCAAAGATATCAAATCTACCGATTGACCGAGTGCATCCGATGCATGTTCACTACGGAAAGTTCAAAGGGAAATCCACTTATCCAAATGTAATCAGTCTTTGCTTGATGATCACATACTTGTTCATAAAATTTTATGAAAAAATAGTCATTTCTCATTCATGTGGGGGATTGTTGGGTTCAATATGTATGAAAAAGGTGTGAATGGAAAATGGAGGGACACAACCTTTGAGGAAAAGACATATTGTTTTGGAAAAGGACTGACTATTCAGATAGTTGTGTCTGTTCAGAAAAAGACACAATGTTTCGAATGAACAGACATGACTCTTCCAAAGAATACACCTTTTCAGATGAACCATTGCCACCTTTGGGAAGGGGCACTTGATGGCTATATAAACCTGCATTTATCCACAAGTTTATGAATGAAAAATTTTCTGAAATAAAAACTCTTCTTGTTTTCAAAACATTCTTTGTGATTAATCAAATCGTTGAGTGAGTTCGACGAATCCAATTATTTGAGGTACCACTATAGTTGGATTGAAAGCCATTTTATATTGGGAGGAAGATTCCAAAACCTCGGGTACAGTGAGGGGAATTATTCCTTAAGGACACTCCGTGAAGTCGGGGGACTTGGTTTTATATTTCTGTTTCATTTTAATTTCTGAAAAAATAAAATACACTTCTTAGAAAGATCACTTGATCTTGTGTTGAGGGTGTTTTTGTACTTCATAGTGTTCTTATTTTAAATTTGAACTAGTGTTGAAGCTGTTGTGCCTAAATACTGATCCCTGTACCCGAAAAACACCATAAAATAACAGTAACAGCCACTAACTGCAACATTGGCGACGCGTATTTATCTATGGCACGATATGATGAGGCTATATGTGCTTACCAAAAAGCACTTACTATGTTCAAGTCTACCAAAGGAAAGAACCATCGGTCAGTTGCATCGGTCTATAAACGTTTGGCTGATTTGTACAACAAGATAGGGAAATTCAGGGAATCAAAATCTTACTGTGAAAATGCACTTCGGATTTATACTAAAACTGTCCCTGGAAGCCGTCCAAAAGAGATTGCAAGTGGCCTTGTCGATGCATCTGTGATCTATGAATCCATGAACGAGCCTGATCAGGCTCTCGAGTTGCTTCAGAAGGCCATAAAAGTGTATCGAAATGCACCAGGACAACAGAGAACTATTGCAGGAATCGAAGCCCAGATTGGGGTCTTGCACTATATTCTGAGGGAGTACGTGGAGTCTTACTATTCCCTGAAAAATGCAGTATCAAAATTCAGGGAAATTGGAGAGAAAAAGTCTGCAATTTTTTATATTGCTTTAAGCCAAATGGGACTTGCCTGTGTACAGCTGTATGCAAAAAACGAGGCTGCCGACTTATTTGAAGAAGCAGGAACAATTTTTGAGACTGAATGTGGACCTTACCACGCAGATACATTAGGGATCTATAGCAATCTTGCTGAAACTTATGATGCAATGGGCAGGTAATTACTGTCTTTTATATGAATCTACCATATAGTTTTCTTCATTGTCATATTACTACTACGTTTTGATTCTTCATTATAACAATGTAGTCATCATTAATTGTTTGCAGGACGGATGATGCAATTGAATTATTAGAATTCACTGTTGGAATGAAAGAGGAGAAACTAAGAACAACAAATCCTGATGTGGATGATGAGAAGAGGAGATTAACTGAGTTTTTAACAGAATCAGAGAGAGTGAGGAGCAGGAAAACAAGATCCCTGGAAACTTTTCTTGGTAACATGTCTCATATTTTCCTCAAGGATCAAGAGATCAATATACTAGAAAGATGAAATAACAAGGTCATTGTAATGATGGACTGCCAGCTTTGGTTGACAAGGTCAGTTCCGAATTCCGTTTCTTGGAGCGACACCTGCCATATCAGGAGGTTGGAGTTGGTGAATTTCGTATCTCTCAATTTAAAATATCATTTGGGTTTGAAGCTTCTAACGTTCTGAAAAAGGCTTGGCGTGGTATTGCCTTTCTCTGGTGATGGCCTCACAGAGATGGTGAACTCCCCTATTGACAGTAGTAACCTTTATGTTTCTAGCATCTTTCACAAGTATTTTATTGAGAAGAGGGAACAGAAGCTGCCGTTGCAACTGCTGGTGTTGTTAAAAGAAGAGCCTGCTAACTAGAGCAGTTGAAATTTGTTACCAATTTGTTGAAATTTTTCATGCATCCTTTTCAACGTTACACGAGGAGCACTAAAAGATGCACATATAGATGTAAACTTGCTACATTGCCTTAAAATTACATTATTATACTGTGGTGAATTAAATTTTATATCTGCATTGATTTAAAACTATGTTCTGGACTTTGGCAATTATGTTTGACTCTTTCTTTTTCAAAATATGGGTTGCGCCCAAAATTATTAGGGAAAGGCACACTTTATAGCATTTTTTAAAATAAATAACCCAAGTTTGAAAACTTTTCAAAAAGTGGCCAGTCAGATATACGATTTCCGCTTTATAGTCATTTCCTAATTTGGGTCATTTTGACCTACGTAGTCCATATATAGTCCATATACAATATTGATACAGTCTATATACAATACTGATACAGTATTCAACTTGGGCAATTCGGCCCGTTTAAAAATATATATATATATTTTTTTTGCTATAAATTTTTTAACTGGTCAAATATTTTGCTTGTTTTTATTGTTTAAAAATACTCCCTCCGTTCAAAAAAGAATGACCCACTTTCCTTTTTAGTCTGTTTCAAAAAGACTGACCTCTTTCCTTTTTTGGCAATACTTTAATTTCAACTTTCCACATGACATGTTTAGGATCACAAGATTAAAGGGTATTTTGGTATATTTGACATAACTTTAATTTAAAGCCACAAGATTCAAAAGTATTCTTTATTTTCTTAAACTTTGTGCCAAGTCAAAGTAGGTCATTCTTTTTAAAACGAAGGTAGTAATAATTAAATTATATAAAAATGATATAATTATTAAATAGAATATGTAGCTATATAAGATATATGTATAGAAATTGTATAGTTCTATCAAATATGTATATGTATAAAATATATATAAAACATATATAGAAAGTGTGTGAAAATTATATAATTGTATAAAATGTGTAAAAAAAATATACAGTTATTATATAAATCGGGTATCAAAATTGTATAATTTTCTTATAGAATATTTATATGTATAAGATTTGTATAGAAACTGTATAGAAGGTGTGTAGAAACGGAATAGAACAAGTCAGTAAATTGAAATAACTAGAAAGTGAAATTTAAATTTCATGACCATTTTCATGGAAATAGTTTAATTTGAAGTGTCGTTTCTGTCCTTTCCCCAAATTATTATCCTACTGAACTTAACTGTCTTCCCGTCCTATTGGTTTGTAAAATAATATGTTGGCCCATGCTTAGCACGGGCCTTGCCCATCTAGTTACATTTAGAAAGAAAAAGAGGAAGAAAAAAAAAAGGAAGCATGGTCCTATATAAACACAGGGGCGGACCCACATGTATAGGTAAGGGTGCATGTGCATCGTCGAAAAAATTTCTGTGAATATATGTATATATACCTTGAGAAATTGGGATATAGTTAATAGAGCACCCACCTTGGTGCACTGATTGAAGCAAGCGCTCTTGCCCATGTGACCAGGGATCGAACTTGGGTTCGCTGTACTAGGATGGGGTTTGAACCCGCAACCACTTCGTGTGTGGTGCACACACTTTGACCATTAAGCTGCCACAATTAATTGTTCAAAAAAGTTAAAAGTCAACATATTAGTTAATAAAGCTACTCATATTTGTTTTCAGTACTATTCATGTCATAGCGACAAATCAAATATGATAATATCCCTTAATCGACATTGAAAATTTTGCTAACGTCTACGTTAAGATAATATTAATGTACCACAATATTATCAAAAGTAAAAAAGAGCAAAAAAACTTCGAGGTTCATTGTGTTTAAGCACAAAATACAAATAAAGCGTGAGATTTAATGAAAAAAACATAAAGAAAAAAATATAAATATATGTCTAGTCCAAGACTAATAATTTAAGCATGAATGACAAATATATGAACAAAGAAATTGACTTTTTTTTTATAAAGTGAAATATCAATTGTTTAGTATTCGTCTCATCAGAAAAGTCTCATTGACAAGGGAAAGTATGTCTTAGAAATTAGAACCTAAAGTGCACATTAAGCGAGGCGAGTGCTCAATACATTTTGAGTCTTGCTTTCGGGTTTATGTGCGCCTTTGACAATACTGATGCACTATAAATTTCAAATTCTGAATATGCCTTTGTAATGAGTATATATTTCTCTTTAGTTATGCCTTTTCTTGTAATAATGGTATTCAAATCAATTTATGTGCATTTGAATTATTTTATTGATATAAGTTACTTTCCGTCAATATATGCTTAGTATTTCTATTCAACAATATTGATATTGGTTGGTGTACCATATCGATCAAATATGAGATTATTTTTCTTTTTATATTATTTTAGCAATATTTAATTTTTGAGTTGGCTGTTGGAATTAAGTTAGGATGAAACTTGATTTTTAATCATAGCATAAATGTGTCGAAAGAACCTTGGGTTAAATTTAAAATCGGAAGTGAACTCAATGAGAAAGAATTATCTAAGCTACTAGTTTAGGTGTACACGAAATCTTACTTTATTGAGTTCAAACATTACACGAAATCTTACTTTATTGAGTTCAAACATTACACTAAATAGGATATTTATTTAAATAATAAAGATGAACACAATAATTAAATTCAGCATCTTTTGAAGATTTTATTTAATTAAACCTAACATTTATCAAAAAAATTTATCAAAGTCGATCAATATTCATCTACTATTTGTAAACTGCAACAAAATAATACGATGATAGAGACATCAAAATAATATAATTAAATCTAACCTTTACACAAATTTTCTCAAAGTCGTCTGACACTCATCTACTATCTGTAAACTATAATAAAATAATATGATAATAGAGATATCAAAATAATAAAACTAAACTTTACCTTTACACCAAAAAAAATTGTCAAAATAGAGATATAAAAATAATACAATTAAACCTAACTTTTATCTAAAAAAATTCGTCAAAGCTGACCGACATTCGTCTACCACCTGTAAATTCATCTACGATCAGTAAACTACAACAAAATAATACAATAGTTATCACAAAGCTTAAGTAAACCGATTTCTTCTCTAGTTTAACGTGCATCTCAATATTTATAGAAGTATTTTCTTAGTATAGTCCTATTTTAAGAGTATTTTTCTAATTAATCGCTACAAAGAAAAATATTAATTGATTCACCTTCCATATAATTTATGAGTCTCATATATTTTAGGACTCTAGTCATAAATATAATAAAAATAATTAAATAATAAATTAAAAAAATAGTGAAAAAACAGTTTTGTCTAAAGGAGATCTTTTAATGAAGGACAAAAAGTTCAAATCACTTTTCGGGCTTCACACTTTTAATATATTATAGATATAGATTATAGATATAGATATAAATATAGATTATATATAGAATAGATATAGATTATAGATATTTATAAAACCTAAAAGAATTTGATTTAGAACTTCTATAAGATATATATTACACATTTATTTTTTGTATTAAATTAGGATAACATTGAATTTTCTCAAAAAGAAGGCAATTTGTAAGGGCAAAATAAACGGTTTTTAAAGTTTCTTATTTTCCAAAAATAATGTAAGTTTTCATTAATTACTTCTTTATTTTTCAAAAATAACAGTCCTAAAAAATAAATGCAATTTGTTAGGACAAACCACATGGTTTTAAAAGTTTTTTCTATTTTCCAAAAATAAGTCAAGTTTGCATTAATTTCTTGTTAATTAGATTTGAAAAATAATTCGACCCTCTGTTTTTTCAAAAAAAAAAAAAAAAAATACTCCTAGTATTAATTTCTAATTGAGTTTTTTTTTCTAATCTATGGAAGTTGTTTTCTATCCTAACTTAGTCTTTCTTTTACTAATTTAGCAACATGAAAACATTAATAAGTCCCTTTCCTATATATTTTAGGAGTCTAGTTAATATTGTAAATACAATAATATAATAATTCAAGAAAATAAGCGAAAAGACGATTTTGTCTATTGCAGAAATGTTTAATGAAGGGCAAAAAGTTTAAATCACTATTCTAAGGGTCTTCACACTTTTAATATATATATATATATATATATATATTAAAAAATTTAAGGATTTCAGTCCTCGTCGATGTGGGATATCATCTTACTGATTAATAAGAGATTAGTCTGATAATTTAGAAAAATATTTCATCCAGTCCTTTTTACTTGTTCATGTATATTAATAATAAAATAGGTTATTTACTTATCTATTTTAACAGATTAAGAGATAATTTTCTTTTTTCAATTTGAATTTTATTATTAAATAACCACTTCCCAAACATAGAACTGAAATAGTAATTGTCAAATTTAAATTTTCAAATTATAATTAATAAAAATAATTTGACAAAATAATATTTAATTAACACTTTACTAAGGAATTGCATTATGAACTACAAGGGAAAGATGACCACAAAGAGAAAAAGCAATGATAATAAGATATTCTTACAAAGCATCTAATGGATTAGATTCGTATTACATGGATAATTCAAAGAACACACCAAAATTAGTAAATATTATAATGGATTCTATAAAATGAAATAGTAATATTAAGGAAGATCTGATACTATATATTATTCCATATGATATAAACTTATATATTGATTTCAAGAGTGCACATAATACTGGTCTATCTTCTTTTTCTATCCTATTGCTATTTAACTATCTTCTAAGTCCTAACTCGAATCCCATACAAAGTTTGCTAAATTTTCCACGAATTTATAAGGTCTAAATTCAACGAATCTCAAATTATTCATCTATGATCTTACAAAATTCTTTTTTTAAACCACTAGTGCATTGAATTCAAAACTCATTTTTAAAGTTGCTAGATACTCCTGATTTAGCTCAACTTGAGTTTTAGGATTATACTGAGAACTTGAGGTTTCAGGTTGAAATTTCAGTAAGGATAAAAAATATTAGGTGATTTTTCTCATCTATCCTAGTTTTAGTGTACAGATTTACCTGATATTTGTTGTTGGTGGGAGGTAGTATGCATCTCGTGGATTTAGTTAGAAGACGAACTAGCTTGGGTGAACCCCCTGGGCAGAAAATTATATATATACTAGATGTGGAAGGCTCGTGCCAGCACGGGCCCAATACATGTTATTTTTTTATCTCAGTTTATGTGATACAAATAAAATAAAATAATTAATTATATTTTTAATATGTTTTTAATTTTCTTAAGTTGTTAGCTATTGTAATCAATAATACTCTTTTGCCGTTGTACTTTACTATTTTAAGCTGTTTGCAATTGTAATTGTATTGATAGTCAATTTATATTTTAAAAGTAATATAAATTTTTAATTATTGTGATTTATATTTTTTTTCTATTTTAATTTAAGTGATACTAATATAATTTCGAGAGTCAACCAAATATTACGATTGAAGTAACAAAACTGGCACGTCTTGAATGACTCATAATAACTAATTAGAAGTGATAAAGCAAAATAGCTATAAAAATTCTTGTGAAAAAATTCCTCATATAAGATGTCAAATTAATTTAAAACATCAATAGTTAATTTATCATTTTATGTTTATTTTACCTTTTTTAGAATAAATATTATTAATTTTAAAATACTTGGATGACTCGTAATAATAATTATGGGTTATATAGTAAAATTGCAGTTGAAGCAGCTGAAACAACCATGTCATAAATGTCTATTTTATTTTATAAATATTTATAATTTTTTTAATTAAATATTATTATTTTTTTAATACGTAAATGTCATAAAATAATTAATTAGGGGTGAAATAGTAAAATCACGGAGCAAGCAGGCATGTCGACCGTCAGCTACTTGCTTGCAGCTGCCTGCTTTCAGCTGCCTCTCACGTTTATACATAGTAGTAAATATATATATATATATATAATTTGAAATTATTTTTTATGCATATATAGTACTCCCTCCGTTTCATATTAGTTGACCATCTTGCTAAAAATATTTTTTTTATTTTAGTTGTCCAAGTTCTAAAATCAAGAGTAGTTTATTGTATTTTTCAATATTACCCCCGTCATTGAATGACTTTGTAAAGTGTTTATAATCAAATTTATATTTCCAATACATAATTAATAGGGTTATTTTAGAAAAATAAACCTATATTAAATGTTTTTTTAAGAGGAATGTCAAGTCAATAAGGTCAACTAAAATGAAATGGGGGGAGTAGATGTCAATCCCCTTTGGCTAGTTTGTGTGTTTACTTCTTTATATTTTAAATCATTTTGTTGAAAATATTGACTCCATCACTAAATTTAGTCAAGGTGCGTAAAAATTGAACCGGCCACTAAAGTTATAAAAAAAAAAAAGATAGGATATTAAATAATACAATTTGGATATCCCGACTTTCACATTCTTATCATTAGCTTAAAAGAATTTTTAGAAGTCAATTATTCCATATAGAGCAATCCTTTGGGAATTTGAAAAAGTCTAATTATCCAAAAAAAATTGGAGGAAAAAGTAAATCCTCAAAAGCTAAATGATTAACTTTTTTATAACTAGATCTTCATATCTTCTGATTCTAATTTGTACACTTTATATCATAATCATAGTTATTTATTTTCTTTATCTTTTTGGTTGAAGTCATCTATAGGAACAGGAAAAGGGTGATTTAACTTTTAATTCATCTTTGAGCCACAAGTAAAAGAAAGATTGAACCAAACAAAACAAAATTTGTCTCTTGCATGTGGATGTACATGATTACAACTCAATTTTCATGTGCCCGCATTGAAATATCAACTAATTTGTATTCATATTGTGAAAGACCCATCTAAGATCCGTCTAAGAAAGAAATACTTTCTATCTGGATTTAATTCATAAAAAAAAATATCGAATCATAGACCTTTGGTTGAAATAGAGAATTTTATTCATTTCATCCTAGTTTTGGCTGATAAGTTTTCAAGTTAATTAAACTAGGTTATAAGTATTTTTTCAGTTATTTATGAGTTAGACAAAATTTACTTTCATATGTGTAAGACCCATCTAAGGAAAAAAGAATTCACTTCCTACCAAAATTTAATTCATAAAAAGGAGATCGAATCAGAGACCTTTGATTGAAATAGAGAATTTTATTCATTTCATCACAGTCTTTGTTGATAAGTTTTTGAGTTGGTCAGACTGGTTTATAAGTATTTTTTGAGTTATTTATGAGTTAGATGAATATCAGAAGTATGTAAGTGTTTATACGCTAAAATCAGTCAAAAATCATAAGTTGATTAAGTTGTTGTATAATTTTAATTTGATCAAACATTTGGTACTATTGTATCCTAATTTTGCTTAATCTACGAAATAACTTCTCAAAACAACACCCTTATGCCTTTCCATTTCATTGGTGATTCGTTCTTTTTTACTCTTTTATATAAATGAAGAGTTTTGGTACTGCTATTTTATCTTTTAGTGCCTACTTGCTATTATTATTATTATTACTATTATTATTGTTGTTGTTGTTGTTGTTATTGTTGTTATTGTTGTTGTTGTTGTTATTTTATTTTTTTTACTACTACTATTATTATTATTATTATTTATTTTTTTACTACTACTAGTTGTTGTTGTTCTTGTTGTTGTTGTTATTTATTTATTTTTTTACTACTACTATTATTATTATTATTATTTATTTTTTTACTACTACTATTATCATTATTATTATTATTATTTTTTTACCTCTATTATTCTTATTATTATTATTATTGTTGTTGTTGTTATTATTATTATTATTTTTATTATTATTATTATTATTATTATTATTTATTTATTTATTTACTACTACTATTATTATTATTATTATTATTACTTTTTTTTTACTATTACTATTACTATTATTATTATATTTTTTCCTGTTAATTTGTAAGAAAAAGTTTGGTAATACTACTAATTTGTCTTTTAGTAGTACCAAATCTTTACTTTATTAGTAGTAGAATATTACTATTACTACTATTATTTCTATTTCTATTACTAATACTATTAGGGACCGTTTGGTGTGAGGTACAAAGACAAGTTATCCCGGGATAAAATAATAGTCCCGGGATAAACTTTTTAATACACCGTTTCGTTTGGCAATATTTGGGATAACTTATCCCGGGATTAATAATAGTCCCGGGATAAGTTATACCATATATTTGGTGGTATAAATTATTCCACCTTAATTTATCCCGGGATAAATTATAAAATGACCAAAATATCCCAAATTCATTACAAACATATTTTTCCAATCTTTTTCATCATCTTTAATTATTGCTTTTGAAATTGAAAAAAGATTATTGATATCTACTTGATTATCTAAAACGTGTTATTTATGACAAATTAAAAAGACTAAAATATCTTATTTTGGAACGAAGAAAATATATGACTAAGAAAAATTAGCCTCTTATTAATTAAACTTTGCATTTTTTTTTTCATTCCATTGCTTGTGAATTTTATAAACTTATATGCTATTTTCTTATATAAAGGATCAAAATGCAAAATTAACAAATTAAAAAATAAAATATGTTAGATTCATACATAATAAGGATCAAAACTAGGTACTATAATTTTTTAAGCATAGAAAAATGGAATTCAACATCAACTTTTTCCTTCCAAGTGTTATTTTTGTGAATTGATAACACAAAAAGTTCTTACTACACAACGAAAAGATTAACTAAAGTAAGTAGATTTTATAATAATAATTATCATTCACTAGTAATCTATAAAATATTTTAACAACTACAAAGGCGTTGCCTAGTTTTAATGCAATTATCGTTTCACAATCGACTCTATTGTTCAATTACATATTTTAAATTAAATAGTTTTTTAATAACTTGAAAATTGATATTGTATATATCAATTAAAATGAATTTTAATATTCTATATTATATGAGTAATATGTGTTTAAATGAAGTGACATAAACAACAAATCTTCTTTCACTTTAACAAACTTAAGTTGGAAGTTTTTAATTCAAACTAAATAAGATGTAGTCAGTTTTTTTTTTTAAACGCACACGGTATAATCATGGGAAGGCACATGCAAAAAAATTAAAGCTAAATAAGATGAAAGTTTTATTTTTAAAATACACACGATATAAACATGAAAATGCACACACAAAAAAATTAAGCTAAATAAGATGAAAGTTTTATTTTTAAGAATAAATATTTAAAGCTTGAAAACAAATATATATAAACAAAAAAGAAGTTAAATAAGATAGGGGTATTTTGGTAATCAAATACTTTATTCTTAGAAATTATACCATACATATTAATTTGAAAATAACAAACCAAATACTCAATAAAAACTAATCCAGCATAACTAATCCCAGTATAACTTATCCCATCATAACTTATCCCAACATAACTAGTCCCAGCATAACTACATTCTCAACCAAACGAAACCTTACTACTAGTACTACTACTACTATTACTACTACTACTACTACTATTATTATTATTACTTTTTTTTTACTATTACTATTACTACTATTATTTTTTTTCCTACTAATATATAAGTAAAAGTTTGGTAATACTCCTAATTTATTTTTTAGTAGTACAAAACCTTTACTTTATCAGTAGCAGAATATTACTATTACTACTATTATTTCTATTTCTATTCTATTTATTATTATTATTATATTATTTTTTACTTACTATATATAAGTGAAGGTTGGGGTGACTATCAAGAGTATTTCGATAATTTTAGTCACCCCAACCTTCACTTCTATATAGTAGTAAATAAAATGGTTATACATGCATATGATTTTTTCTTATATTTATTAGTTTTGTCCTCATTTTTATGGTGCAATAAAATAGTTACATATGCATATTATTTTTTTCTTATATTTATTAGTTTTATCCTCATGTATTATTTTAATAATATTTTTATTTAGACCTTTGTAATTAAATTATACATGATAGTTTTATCTTTTTGGTTGCGAAAATGAGAATGTTGCGTTGGATGTGTGGATTTACGAAGGCGGACAGGGTCAGGAATGAGACTATTCAGGATAAGATGGGAGTGGTTTCGGTGGAGGATAAGTTGCGGGAAGTGAGGTTGAGATGGTTTGGCCACGTGATGAGAAGGGGCACAGATGCCCCAGTCCGTAGATGTGAGAGGTTGGCCTTGGAGGGTTTCAAGCGGGGTAGGGGTAGACCAAAAATGTACTGGCAAGGAGTGATTAGATGTGACATGGAACAGTTACAGCTTACTGAGGACATGACCCTAAATAGAAAGGTTTGGAGGAAGAGTATTAAACTAGAATGCTAAGGTGGGTGGTCGAGTCGTAGTTCGCAGTTAGGAGGTTTAAGGATAGCTTGGTTGGGAGTTCCAGTTATGGGGGAGGGGGTCCTTGGGTTGTTAATTATACTGTTTTTTTTTTGTGAATGTTAGTTCTTTTGTTACTTTAGCATATTGCTTGCCTTTTGGTTAATTATACTTTATTTTTGTAGATGTTGGTTCTTTGTTCTTTATCATGTTGCACGACTGTTGGTCTACGGTCTTTTATCTTGAGCCGAGGGTCTATCGAAAACAGCCTCTCTACTCCTTCAGGGGTAGTGGTATGGACTGCGTACATTTTACCCTCCCCAGACCCCATTATGTGGGAATATACTGGGTTTGTGGTTGTTGTCGTCGTTGTATTAAATGACTATCAAGGATATTTCGATAATTTTAGGATGCAATAAAATGGTTACACATGCATATTATTTTTTTCCTTATATTTATTAGTTTTGTACTCATTTTTATTGTGCAATAATATGGTTACACATGCATATTACTTTTTTCTTATATTTATTAGTTTTGTCCTTATTTATTATTTTAATAATATTTTTATTTAGACCTTTGTAATTGAATTATACATGATAGTAATTTTTTTTATAAATATTTTTTTGTTCCTTATTAAATGACTATCAAGGGTATTTCGATAATTTCAAGGTGCAATAAAATTATTACACATGCATATTGCTTTTTCCTTATATTTGTTAGTTTTGTCCTCATTTTTATAGTACAATAAAATGATTATACATGCATATTATTTTTTTCTTATATTTATTAATTTTGTCCTCATGTATTATTTTAACAATATTTTTATTTAGACATTTGTAATTGAATTATACATGGTAGTAATTTTTTATAAATATCTTCTTGTTCTTTATTAAATAACTATCAAGGATATTTTGATAATTTTATGATGCAATTAATATTTCGGAATCAATGTATGTCTCCACAACTTATATATTTGAAACTTTTAATGAGTGTGCATCATGTATTTTTTCAGGAATGTCCAAACGAAAGACGTGTCGCCAACTGTTGTTGCAACAATCTAGCTAAATTTTTATCCACTTATATAATCACTTTTGTATTAGTTGGACCAGTCTAGCAAGCTCAATTTTGTTCCACACTGAATGTATATATTATGTTAATATCGGTTCATTGTATTGCATTTCTTTTCTTTTACTCCTATACTAAACAATTACAACAAATAGGAAATAATCTTCCCCAAAGTTGGATCTCTTTTGCACATTAGTGTTGTCAATATGCCCGTGTCTTGCATGGGCACGGGTATCTAGTTCATGTATAAGCAATTTTAAATTTATATTTTTATAAATAGTTTCAGGGACATTTAAATCGTCTTTAGCAAAATATAAATGTTTATCAACACATTATTATCAAACATATTGCTAATATTTTTTTCTTTTTATAATTTTCAGGCTGATACAATTTTAGTTATGGGCTTTGACAACACTTATCCAAAAGTATTAAGAGCCTGCTCTAGTTTGCCTTTACTCAAAATTTCAGAAATAACTAACAGTTAGACAATAAATGAAATATTATAGCTAAAAATTTTCTAACTACAGAAAATACCTATAGTGTAATAGCTAAATATACAAATTAAAGATTGTATATACAAATAAAATTCACTTTAGAAATTTGTATATGAGCTCCGAAATTCGCTTTGTATCCAAACACAAACGTATATAAACCCCGAAATTAGAGATTTATATACGAAGTTCGAGATTTATACATGAGCCTCGAATAAATAAATATACAAACACAAAAAATTTAGTTATTTAATCTAAACCTTAGCTTGCCTGTAATTTTATTAAGCATTAGTTATGCCTCCTAATAATGACTAGATATTTTCTGCTCCATGTAATTATTCCTTGCAGTTATCCAACAAAGGTCATTTTCACTTATATCCCTATTTTGTGTGATCTTTAATTTATGATCTTTACAATAAATAATCTTTTTGTGATGCATAATTTAAAATTTTCATATCATAATATCTCATAATTATATCCAAGCATGAGTTCAGTTTCTAAAAAAAATTGTACGTTACTAAGCATAAGTTCAATGCTAAATTAAAGAGAAAAAATTAAAAATCAATTTATTTAAAGGACAAAACGTGCAATTTATGAACAAGGAAGCGTAGGATATTAATGGGTTTTCATTCATAATTTAAGTAAACTTATTATTTGAAAATAAGGATTTCTTTAAATAATATTAATCAATTTTCTATGTAAAAAAAAAAAGGAAAGAAAGAGCATTGCAGAGTTTTATTTGAAAATTGAAAAGAGTGAACAAATAAAGAAAAGAACACAACATGCGGGAAATTAGACTAGTTTCTACATATACAATTTGTCATGTTTCATTTCTCGATAGTCAATTTGACTAATTTTTAAAGTGTCACGACCCAGAAAAGAGTCATGAACGACGCTAAGGAGGTTAGGACTCCAAAGCAAGCCTCATCAGAATTCTACAGAAAATCGAATAGAGTTTTCCCTGTTTTTAGGCCTAACAAGAAAATTTCCTGTCTCAAATCCACAACACAATAATCCAACATCACACAAACACATCAACCCCAACATAATACACCAAAATCATCAACAATTCACCAACACCACTAAATAATAATATGAAATCCATCTCTAAAACATGAGAGGAAGTTCAATACTCCACAAGTTCAAAATAATGAAAGATTACTCAAAACTCTAAAGACATGACTATGGGGAAACTCTAAGAGTTTTTAAGAAGATGAACATAACAAATAAATAAACTGTAGCTCACGTGAATAAATGCGGGGCTCACCAGGAATATGCTACCTCGAGATCTTAGCTAACAAAATCCTCATCGTCACCTGCGTTCTCTGTAAAAATAATAGAGAGGAGTGAGACACTAGCTCAATGAGTAATAACACTTAACCACAACCGTTTTAATGAGGACAAGTCATAAAACATCATGCAATAAATGCTCTTTCAGAAAACAGTAATAATAAATAGTATTATTTGTTTCATGTAAGCAAAATGAATCTATAGTTCAATAATAAACTCAATAAGCATCGTATCATATCAATTATTACATATTTGAGAGGTTTCCAAGAATGAATCATGTAATCAGTGTGACATTCTACTTCAAAAATAGCCAGTAACAGTGGACCCCTTATAAAAGAGTCAAATATCATATCAGTAAGTCCCTACTCGAGGGAGATCAACAATAGTATGCTTGTTCTACCTTCCCACTAGTGAGAGCTGTAACAGTAACCAGTAAATACAAGGTACACCGGGTCTACTGATCCCACCGTTAGCTACGAAATTCAAATCAAGGTCTACTCCCATTTATACTTGTAAACAATAGATATCCATATGAAAACATTTTTCAGAATATAATATAGCTTTAAAATTCATATCAAATCATATTACATGCAAATTTGAATAAAACACATGTCAAAAATACTTATTTCTCATGTAAGTGAAGAACTTTCATAACATCAGTGAACATATCTCAAGTAACGTTAAATATGTCTTATGGACATCTCAAAATACTCAATTCCTGTATCGTATCGAGTAAAAGACTTGCCTTACATGCAATTTCAAAGCATTCAGTAATTCTTGTTTCATCAACATCATGTATACAATATGCAAATTAAGAAACACAAATCACGGAAAAGGTTACTACTCACAGTACACTTGTCGAAAAATCAAACCTTTCACCTCGAACGATTCGTATCACTTTCTTGGATTAAATCTATAATCACATCATATCAATCTTGTGTTAATTTCTTCATTTAGGCCAAAGCGTAACTACTTTAACTACCCAACAATAGGAATTTCATGATTGACTCTCAACTTGACAACTTATACTAAATTTGCTTCAACCCATAAGAACATACTTATAGTTGATTTTTTTCAACATCTTAAACTCCAATAACCCTATTGTCTATAAACTATTCTTTGGTTAAGTCGAAACTATAAAAGTTACAATCCAATCGCTTTATATTCTTACTTTGTTCATGAGAATTTAAAAATTTCTCTATCCCTTTAACCCTTGATTCTTGAATTCTCAACCCCAAATTTATAGTTACGAATTATACGAGTCAAGTATATAGACCAAGTTAAGAAATTTACCTTCTTTTTCTACTTCTCTTTTAACTATTGTCACACTAGTTGATTCTGCTTTGTGCTCTCCAGAAAGCGCAAGAGAAAAAAATTATATCCTTACTGCTTTCTTCGTATAGAGAGTTGTAGTTGGAAGTTTTCTTTGTTTTCCCCCTTTTCTGCCTTACATGTGAAGCTGATGGCCCTTTTTTCCATCTTATTCCCTTATTTATTATTATTAGAAAAAATTACAGAAAGTATCACACCTAAGACTATAATTACAATAAATAGCAACACTTTCTCAAAATTACAGTTTATAGCAAAAATAATAATTTTTTACCCAAAATTTTCAAACACACGTGTTTCACAATCTCTCTCCTATTTTCACTTCATTACTTTATCTCTCTCCTATTTTCACTCAATTATTTTACCTCTCTCTAATCTTACCATTTTTTTTTTTAAAATTGTGCTTATTTTTCGAATTTCATTCCAATTTTTTACTTGTTTATCGCACTTTTTTTACATTGTTGATAAATATCATGATCCATTAAATAAGGTAACTATCAAATTACAATTATTGCATGTTATCTCTTCCACATATTCTATAAATTTTATATTTTTATATTTTTTTTGGTTCAACGTTGTTCTTGCGATTTTTCTTTGGGATTTTGTTAATTTTTTGTTGTAAGATTGTGGAGGATTAACACAAGATGAAGATCTTAAATTTATTTCTACGCCTATTTAGTCGAAGAAAGTAGAGAGCATAGAAGAGGTGAGATCAAAGCATCGTAATAATTCGGAAAAAAATGTGAAAATTATGAAACAAAAAGGATAGAGAAAAGCTTCATCTCCAAATCCCTCCAAAAATGCAAAGGTATGAGAAAAAGAGAAAGTCAAAGGAAATGGGAGAATCAAGTAAAATTTCAAGCCCTGTTGGTCAAAATTCTTCTAAATACAATTTCAAAGAGATAAAATCGAATAAATATTTGTATTTGTAATTTTATTAGCTTATGAGTCATGTGTAGTATATATGTATTTTTTATATACATATGGTTATTGTTGATATATTTTTTTTAGAGGGTAACATATATATATATATATATATATATATATATATATTAGTATTTTTTAATATTTATGATATGTATTATGTATTTTTTAGTTTAACTATATGTATATATACATAGTTGTAGTTGTTATTGTTTAAGATATGCATTTGTATTTTCTTGTTTGATATGAGTCACCTTTGTAGCTCGCAAATACATAAGAAGATATATAGTATAGTTATGTTTGTTACTGTTTAATATGAATATGATATGTATTTCGTAAATACATATCAGAGTCACATTAGTATTTTTTGTATGGTAATATACATATAGATCAGATATATATTCTGTAAATACATATGCAGAGTTATATGTATTTTTTGTAATGTAATATATATAATTGTCATACAGATCTGGATATGTATCATGTATTTTTTTATTACATATATGTATATGTATATAATTATCTTTTTTGTTATAGATTTTTTGTGTCCAATATGTTTATATATACATATGAGTGAGATATGTATTTCTGTAAATACATATGAAAATATATATATATGCATGTTTTGTACTGTAAATACATATCCAAATCTGTATGGCTAAATATTTTGTATATTTTTTGAATATGTATATGTGATATACATATTTATCTTTTAAAAATAAAAGCTCGAGATAGAAGATTAAAAAAATGAAAAAAAACAAAAATAGAAAAAGACAAAACGAAAAAAAAAAAAAGAGAAATAGAAGTGTAAAAATAAAAGAAAAATAAAAGAAACAAAAAAAAATAGAAAAAAGAAGAAGAAAATTAAAATAGGAAAAGAAAAATATAAGAAAGGGAAAAAACCAAAATGAAAAAAAAAAAAAGAAAAAGGAAAAAAAGAAGAGAAATAGAACAATGAAAATAAAATGGAAAGAAAATAAGAAAAAGAAATATAATAAAAAAATAAAAGAAGAAGATGAAAAAAAAACTATCAAGAAAAAAAAGTTAGAGATACAAGAAAGTGAAAGAGAGAAAAAAACAGTAATGATGCTTTATTTCGAAATTTTGAAGATTGTGAAGATAATAATCTTCAGACTTGAGTTTGATTTGAAAAAGAAATCTACTAGTTAAAGAAAAATATGAGAAAGAAAAAAAAATGAAAAAGAAAAAAAAATAAAGAAAAAACGAAAAAGGCAAAAAAGAAGAGAAATAGAAGAGAAAATAAAGTGGAAATGTAAAAATGAAAAAGAAAAAAAATTAAAATGAAAAAATAAAATAATAAAAAATAAGATGAAAAAACTAACAACAAAAGTCAGAGATATAAGAGAGTGAAAGTGAAAAAAAAATAGTAATGATGCTTTATTTTGAAATTTTAAAATTTAATAATAATCTTTGAGTTTGATTTGGAAAAAGAATCTACTAGTTAAGTAAGAGTAATTTATGAAAAAAGAATCTACTGCTTTAAATAAGAAGAGTAATTTATGGAAAAAGAATTTGCTGCTTTAAATACCTAGGTAATTATTCCTTCTTTAACTCAACTGATTTGAGTAAAACAAGGAACGTAAATCTCGTTTGTATATGTATTTACAAAGCAAACTTTACCTAAAATATAAAATACAACTTGATATTATTCGTAATTATGAAAATAGTTGCTATAAAACTTCTAATTATGAGCTTAAGTTTGCTACTTATGAAATTTTCTCTATTTATTATTCTTTTTTTAAGACTTGTAGATGGGCTAAGCGCACTTTTTTTTTTCTTATTCCTTTGGGTTTGGGCAGATGGGCGGCCCACTACTCTCTTTTCTTTTCTTTTCTTTTTACAATTAGAATTAAAGTGATATGAGATATCAAATTCTCCCCATCTTAAGAAATTCGGTCCTCGAATTTCAGATAAGAGCATACCTGCAAACTAAAACAAATGAGGATACTTGAGTCTCATATCCTTTTCTAACTCCCATGTAGCTTCCTCAATGTCATAGTTCTTCTATAAGACTTTCACGGGCACGAACTCCTTCGATCGTAACCTCCTTACTTGTTGATCAATGATAGCTACTGGTTCTTCCTCATAGGTTAAGTTCTCATCCAAGTGCATGGTCGGTGCTTCGAGCACACGAGATGAATCTGATATACACTTTCTTAGCATAGAGACATAAAACACTGGATGGATGAAAGACATCTCGGGAGGAAGTGCCAAACGATATGCCACACCTCCTACTCGATTAAGTATCTCATAAGATCCTATATATCTCGGGCTCAATTTACCTATTTTCCCGAATCGCATCACACCTTTCATAGGTGAGACTCGCAGAAAAAAACTTATCCCCATATGTGAACACCAAATCTCTTCTCCTCTTGTCTGCATAGGACTTTTGTCTGCTTTGAGCTGTGAGCAACTTTTGTCTAATCAATTGGACCTTGTCCAAATCTTCCTGTACCAAGTCTGGTCCTAAAACCTTAGCCTCTCCAACTTCAAACGAGCCGATAGGAGAACGACATCGCCTACCATACAAGACTTCATATGGAGCCATATGAATGCTTGACTGAAAACTATTATTGTAAGCGAATTCAGCTAAGGGTAAGTATCCTAACTACCTCCAAAATCAAGAATGCAAGCTCTCAACATATCCTCCAGAATTTATATAGTACGCTCAGACTGTCCGTCTGTTCGCGGATGAAATGCAGTACTAAGATCTACTCGAGTACCCAATGCTTCTTGGAAAGATCTCCAAAAGAGTGAAATGAATTGTGATCCCCTGTCAGAAATGGTGGACAATGGAACTCCACGAAATCGGATAATTTTATCCATAAATAATTGAGCATACTTCACTCCACTATATGTAGTCTTTACGGGAAAGAAGTAAGATGATTTAGTAAGTCGGTCTACAACTACCCATACAGAGTCATAGCCTTTAATGGTTTGCGGTAACGCGATTACCAAATCCATGGTGACTTTTTTCCATTTCCAATCTGGAATCCTGAGCTCTTGCAATAAACCTGTTGGACATTGATGTTCCGCTTTAACCTGTTGACAAGTCAAACAACTAGAAACAAAGTTAGTAACATCTTTCTTCATACCTTCCCACCAGTATAATTGCTTCAGGTCATAATACATCTTAGTGGATCCAGGGTGAGTGGTATATCTGGAGTTGTGAACTTCTTCAAAAATAGCTCGTCTTAATCCATCTACATCTAGTACACATAATCGGTTACCCAATCAGAGAATAGCATCACAATCAATACTCATCGTCTTATTTTTCCTAGCTAGGACTTCATCTTGATATTTGGACAACTGCACATCTTCATATTGAGTGGCCTTTATGCTCTCTACTAAAGAAATTTTTTCTTGAACACAAGCCAACAATACTCCTGACTTTCCAACACCAAAACTGACATCTTTTACTTCAAGTTTCTGCATGTCGTCCGTCAATTGCTTCTTTTCAGGAGTTATGTGTGCCAAACTACCCATAGATTTACTGCTCAAAGCATCAACCACAACATTTACTTTTCCAGGATGATACAAGATAGCACAATCATAATCCTTGAGTAGTTCTATCCACCGACGCTGCCGAAGATTTAGATCTCTCTGCTGAAAAATGTACATCAAACTTTTATGATCTGTATAAATCTCACAAGTTTCACTGTAAAAGTAATGCCTCCAAATCTTAAGAGCAAATACCACTCTGGCCATCTCCAAATCATAGGTAGGATAATTCATCTCGTGTTTTTTTCCACTGTCTTGAAGCATAAGCAATAACATAATCATGTTGCATGAGAACACAGCTTAATCCAACCCTCGAAACATCACAGAATACCTTGAATCCTCCAGAACCTGATGGTAAGGCTAATACTAGTGCGCTGGTCAAACATTTTTTGAGTTTTTAAAAGCTATGCTCACACTCTTCCGTCCACTGGAGTTTTACATTTTTCTGTGTTAACCTGGTCAAAGGAGATGCAATTTTAGAGAAATCTTGCACAGAACGCCTATAGTAATTAGCCAAACCTATTAAGCTGTGAATCTCTGTAGGTAAAGTAGGTCTAGGCTATTTCTGCACTGCTTCTGTCTTTTTAGAATCCACCATGATACCATCTTTGGAGACAATATGACCCAAAAATAATACTAAGTCAAGCCAAAATTCACACTTTGAGAACTTAGCATAGAGCCTATGTTCTCGCAATGTCTGCAATACAGTCATCAGATGATTCTCATGTTCTTCCTAGCTACGAGAATATAACAAAATATCATCAATGAACACTATCACAAATTTATCCAGAAATGGCCTGAACACCCTATTCATCAAGTCCATAAATGCAGTTGGAGCATTGGTTAACCCAAAAGGCATCACAAGAAACTCATAATGCCCATATAGAGTTCGAATGTTGTCTTAGAAATATCTTCCTCTCTGATTCTAAGCTGATGATAGCCCGATCGGAGATCAATCTTTGAAAAATGGACAACCCCTTGTAACTGATCAAACAGGTCCTCTATACGAGGCAATGGATACTTATTACATAGTGTTACCTTGTTTAGTTGTCTGTAGTCAATACACATTCTTAAAGACCCATCTTTTTTCTTTAGGAACAAAACTGGTGCACTCTATGGTGAAACACTCGGTCTGATAAAACTCTTATCTAGCAAGTCCTACAACTATTATTTTAACTCTTTCAACTCTGCTGGTGCCATACGATTTGTGGGTATAGATATGGGCATCGTGTCATGTGACAAATCAATACCAAAGTCTATCTCTCATACTGGAGGTAATCCTGACAACTCCTCAGTAAATACATCAGAAAATTCCTTCACCATAGGTAGCTCCTCCAAACTGAGTGTTCCCTCTCTAACATCACTTATCATAGCCAAGAGACCTATGCAATCTTTCTTCAATAGTCGTTGGGTCTTTATTAGATATATAACTTTACTGACCTCTGGAACTCGACCCCCTTCCAATACAAAACTAGTTTCATTGGGTATCTCAAATCGAACTATCTTTGCATGACAATCTACATTAGCATAGCAGGGAGATAACCAATCCATGCCCATCAACACATCAAAGTCAATCATATCAAGTACAATTAAGTCAACACGAGTATCCGTACGTTCCACTATAATCTAGTAGTCACGATATAAATACTCAACTAATAAAGAATCTCCCACAGGAGTAGCAATAAGAAAAGGACAATTTAACATCTCTGGTTGTCTATCAAATCTCGAAGAAAAGTATGAGGACAAGAGTGGGTAGAATCCGAGTCAATCAAAGCATATGTATCAAATGAAAAAACGAAAAGAATACCTGTAACCACTGCATTCGAGGCCTGAACATTCTGTCTAGTAAGTGCAAAAACTCTCGACTGACCTCTACTAGTATTTTCATGTGCCTGATCTCCATTACCTCGACCTCTATTTCTAGTACCTGCAGTATTACGAGTAGCCTGACTAAGTGCAGCTAACTGAGTAGAACCCTGACTAACATTTATCTGAGGCTGAGGGTAATCCCTAATGCGATGACCTGACTGACCACATCAAAAATACTCTCCATTCAAAACACGACAATGGCCCATATGTGATTTGATGTAATTCTGGCAAGATGGAGTAGTAGCATACATCTGGCCAGAACTATGATATCCAAAAGATACTGAAGACCTATGAGTGACCTATTTAGAAAGTGGCTTGTATGCAGGCTGTGAAATTGAATCTGTACCTGTCTGATGTCTATGTTGTTTTCCCTTATTTTTTGCTTTGCGATTTGCACTTAAGTCATGATTGAAAGATCCACCCATCTTGGTTTTCTTGAGAACCTCATAAGTTACCCGCTCCACACGGCCCTTGTCCTCAATCTTTCTAGCAAGATCTACTATATCATAATAATTCAAGACTTTCATCTATGGGTCCACTACAATATAGAGACGAGCAACCAACCTATTTATAAACCTCTGAACTCGAGTTACTTCTGTAGACACCAAGTACGGAGCATATCTAGCCAACTTGCAAAACTTAGTATTATAGGTCGACACATCCATGTTTGGAGTCTGTACTAACTTCTCAAACTGAGCTGCATATTTCTGTTTCTGATTGTCAGGAAGAAAGGCATCCATGAAGAACTTAGTGAACTCATCCCATGTCAGTGGTGCTGCTCCAACAGGCCTTTCTAGCAATAAAGTATCATACCAAGTGTTAGCCATGTCCTCCAATATGTACGATGCAAGCTCCGCAGCTCTCTTACTAGAACATCCTAGTGCACGCAGAGCCTTAAATATACCATCCAAAAAGCTCTGAGGATCAGCTGAACTATCTGAACTTGTGAATTTTGGTGATTTCAACTTCAGGAACTCCTGCAAAGATACCTCCTTATTTACAAACTTGTAAGTCTGAACAGGTGTATGGGACTGTGGTTGAGGCTATGCAGAATTGTATTGACCACCCCTTTCCTATCTATCTAGTTGGTCGGCCAAGCCTTCTATGTCTCTTTGCATGGAAGCAAGTACCTCAACATTACTACCCTCATGAGATGGTAGAGGTGGACTAACATTTCTTTCAGGAGTAGGTTTTGTTGAACTACTTGGAGTGGCAATGCGATTCCCTGCGGTATCACGACGACCTCTACCTCAACCCTTTCTGTGGGCTCCGTCTCGTCCCCTACCATTAGTTTCTCTATGAACCATCTGATTAACAAAATAAGTACAGTTAGATTCATCTAATTGATCCTAAACATCACACACATAAGGAAGAATGAGAAAGAAAATCAAGACACATCCTATCACACTCTCACAGAATCACGATTATAAAAATGGTCGGCAACATAACCATAATTAACATTCTACTACTGTTGTGTGCTCCATAGTCAAAGAACTAACCTAGTCCCCGATACCAACTTTGTGATGACCCAGAAAAGAGTCATGAACGACGCTGAGGAGGTTAGGACTCCAAAGCAAGCCTCATCAGAATTCTACAGAAAATCGGGCATAGTTTCCCCTGTTTTTAGGCCTAACAAGAAAATTCCTTGTCTCAAATCCAGAGCTCAATAACCCAACATCACACAAACACATCAACCCCAACATAATACACAAAAATCATCAACAATTCACCAACACCACCAAATAATAATATGAAATCCATCTCTAAAACATGAGAGGAATTTAAATACTCCACAAGTTCAAAATAATGAAAGAATACTAAAAACTCTAAAGACATGACTATGGAGCAACTCTAAGACTTTTCAAGAAGATGAACATAATAAATAAATAAACTGTAGCTCACGCAAACAAATGCAGGGCTCCCCAGGAATATGCTACCTCGAGATCTTAGATAACAAAATCCTCATCGTCACATGCGTTCTCTGTAAAAATAATAGAGAGG
Source organism: Capsicum pubescens (assembly GCA_030864215.1). Taxonomy (NCBI): domain Eukaryota; kingdom Viridiplantae; phylum Streptophyta; class Magnoliopsida; order Solanales; family Solanaceae; genus Capsicum; species Capsicum pubescens. The sequence continues at coordinate 277,137,894 of CM061542.1, forward strand.
AGTGAGACACTATCTCAATGAGTAATAACACTTAACCACAACCATTTTAATAGGGACAAGTCATAAAACATCATGCAATAAATGCTCTTTCAGGAAACAGTAACAAAAAAAAGTATTATTCATTTCATGTAAGCAAAATGAATCAATAGTTCAATAATAAACTCAATAAGCATTGTATCATATCAATTATTACATATTTGGGAGGTTTTCAAGAATGAATCATGTAATCAGTGTGATAAGGGAAAAACAACGGAAACACGAAACAACTCCAAAACAGTCCACTAATCTTAAGGATTTGAGGACTAAGATGGAGACCACTCTCGGATTCACTACAATAACAACAATACGAGATAACAACGGTGCATTTGACACCAAAAATAGCAGCAATACAATGATAACAAGATGAACACAATGAGAAAAAATTTCATATTCAAGAAGGACACAAAACAGTCCACTATGAATCTACAAAGTGTAATAAGATAAAGATAGATAGACCAAATGAGGGAATAATATTAACAACCCAAGAATTGTTACACCCTTGGACCTTTAATACTACATACAACACTAACCTATCTCCTACGTAGGCATAAGAGGGATCTCGATCTCCCAAGGACCAATGTTTCCAAGCTTGAATCCAACACGAGTGATTCCACACTCAAGTTGATTTCCCTAGTTATAATTTTAGAATTGTGCCGCAAGGAGAGAGGACTTGTCTTTCAATGTTATACAACATTCATTATCATCAAAATCTCATGAATAAATCCCTAGAAGGTTGTATTTATAGTGTATTACAAGAATAGTGTGAAATGTCCAAAATGACCCCTTAGTCAAAGTCTTCAAGTGGGCTTCCTTGGAGTGCATTGTATGGACTGATTTTGGAGCCTAGTTAGGCCTTTCTTTGCACTTCACGTGTACAATCCAAGTCTTGGTTTCATTTACTCTCGCACTCACCCACCTTCGTGGTCGTACCCATATCATCCTTCCCTTCTTGAAAAGGATTCGACCTTGAATCCGTACCTTGCAAAATAAAGAGAAGACAAACAAGCACACATCCTCATGACATGAGGGGTTAGGGTTAGCAAAAATAACACATCACATGCCATGCCAAGGTGGGACAAACTTGGAGTATACCCACGGGTCCTTTGTGTTGAACATGAAAACCTTAGTATAAATGGCACAAAGGAAGAGGTCATCATCAACAAAAATAGACAAGGAAGAACCTTGTCTTCCTTTATTAGCACCCACAATCAAACATTACTTGTCGTCTTGACCAAGCATCAAGTAGGAAGTTTAGAAATTCCCACATTCTCGGAGGGTGCCGGGGTCAAATGGGAGAAGTAGCTAAGGGTCTAAGTCGAGGTTAGCCCTTCCTTCCCCTAGAATGTCACTCCCACAACCACATATGACATTTGCCTTTAAGAGAAGACTCACATTCAAGAATAAAGATACACGGCCTAGAAGTCTTACCTCAAAAAGACATATGCCATTATTTACAACATTTCCATAGACATGATCTCTATGAAAAAAACTACTAGCAAGGCTTTCACCACATAAGATGTTCAAAGAGTCACGTGCACCATCAAGATCAACTCTATAAACACCATCACTAACTTGAGATTTTTTAAGCACGCCACACATATGCTCAAGTAATGGAATACATTCATGAGTAAGTTGATCTTCATTCACATCCTCACTAGTTGTTGGCAACTCACATACCAACGTAGACTCACCTTGGTTCGCATAAGGGTCAACTAATGTGTGAGTACTCCTGTCAATTGGTAATAGAACCTTGTTCAAGTTATAAGGGCTTGCACTAGATGGAATCAATTTCATCATCTAAAGGATCAACTAGTGTTTGCGTACTTACAATAAGAGTTTGGTCCTCACGTAACCTAACATCACCAAGAGTATCACCATAGGGAGACTCAAATACCTCTACTCTAGGTAAATCCGCAACTACATCCAATTGGCCACTACTAGCCACAAGACAACATTCTAAGTTCATAGGAGTGTAGGGAATAGTGTTTTTACCTCGTAGCTCACATGAGCTACAGCCTTCCTCTTGAAGTGTGTCCGGGTAGCCCACTTGCTCCCTTTGACCTATCATACGATCCAATCTTTCATTTTCCATAACTAGGTCTCGGGACATAGTGTCAAGGTAGGCTAAAATGACATTGGTGACATTGTTGTCCATGGGTTGAGAGGTGAAAGCCGCGGATTTTCTTGTAATTGTACCTAAAAAAAAGAAAGAAAGAACACCTACAAAACAAAACACAAGTTAGTTCAAAACAACCTCACCACACTCTCGCACGCTTGATCGTCTCACACTTGGTTTCACAAGTGTTGAAAGCCGGCTTGTACTCGCGAGTGATTGAGGGCCGAGTCTACTCTTGCCCGGAATAGATTTTTGTAGACACGTAATTGTGTCCTTTTCCAAAAATATTTTAATTATTTTTATTTTATTTTATTTTTTTAATTTTCATTTTTAATTTTTATTTTTATTTTATTCACCTTACCATAATTTTGTTTAATTGATAATTTCTCCCCCCAAGAAAGAATTGAAAATAATTAAATACATAGCATCTTTGCCACCTCACTATGCCACCTCAACACCTCACTTTCCATTTTTCATTGGATACATGCTAAAGGCACACGCCCTACTCATTTTTCCACATGCCACCCTCATCTTTCCACATGCCACACTAACTTTTCCACATACCACACACTTATTTCCACAAGCCACCAATTATATGCTTCCACATAGGATAATAAATAAAGAAAAAGAAAAATCAAATAAAAAATATAAAAATGAAATTTCTAAAAGGGGAAAGGAGACTCATTCTTTGATCATCATCTTCTCCACAATAACAACAATCACAAAATAATCTTCCCCATAAAAAAAATCCTTCATTTTTCTTCCATCTTAGAGAGCAAGATAACAATCCACACACACACAACAACAATTCTCTACCCATCGATCTTCCTCACAAGAACAAAAACCAAGGGAGAGAAAGAGAGAATCGCGAAAAAAAAAAAAGAATCGGTGAACAGTAACCGGTGAGCAGTAACGCCGTGAACAGTAACAGTGTGAAAAGTGAAGGTGAATGGGTCATTATTTGTCGAGTTGGATTGTTGGTATTAAGGTTCGTCTTGAGGTTTCCGGGTGTGGACTCTCTTTATTCGAATAACATTGAGTTCAAAAGCTTCAAATTGAGGTCCAATTCTACTCTCTTTCTCTTTTTATTTCATTATTTATTATATTTGGTGTTGGATTAAATATTGTGTTATTGGGTCCTTGTTGGTGATGAATGCGTGTTTATTTTGACTCATGGTTGGTTTCCTTGATTATGGTTTGGTGAAAAGGTATCTCGTTTGAGAATTGAAATTGGTTGTTTGGGGTGGAATTGAGAAATTGATAAAAAGAGTGAATTTATTTTAATTTTTGTTTATTATTGTTCAGTTTAATTCGAAATGTTTGTGAACTCTATAAGAGCATATTTTAGGCCGAGAGATTAATAGGCAAAGCTAGGTTTGGGTAGGCGAATTTAGGGATATCGTTGAATGTTGAAAATTTAAATGTGTGGTGAATATTTTCTAGTTTATCGTACTTGATTCAATTGTACTCATTTGGCCGGGGAATGCCCCGAGGTACTTGTATTATTTTATCCGAGGAATACCCCAAAGTATTTTGTACTCGGAGGATGTTCGTGATGAAGGCCCGAGGCATCGGGTGAGGCATTGGAGCTTAGTCAAGGATTAGTTTAGAATAGGATTTACATTTTCGTATTTTTCTAGTTCGGGACTGTATAACTCGGACTGGACACTATATTTTTATTCATTTTGTTTTGTTTGTTTGTTTGATTGTTTTACGTGATTTTGTGTGGTTTGTACATCGTAGTGTCAAATTAGCCGATTCATTCTACCAAGCGACCTGGTCGAACCACGGGATCGAGGAGTGCCTAGCACCTTCCCCTCGATCAACAGAATTCCTTAACCAAGATCTCTGTTCTCAAACCAGTTTTAAAGAGTTAAATTGTTTTGAAAAGGATCTTTCAAAGGTGACTTAGCACACCAGATTATGTCAAGTGGAGATTCTGAATTAAAAAAAATGTAAATAATCCTTTTTCGAAACAATGTTTTCTTTTGTCACTTTAATTAATAAAACTCTTTCGAACTTAAAATCATAATCTTCTTTGGAGTATGGAAAAGGGGTATGATAGCTATGGCGACTCTGCTGGGGATTTTTCAGAATTCGAGCTTATTTTGGAGTTGTATCGGCTTAGTTTGGCACTATAGGTGTATAGGCATTTGTTTGTGTTGTTTTGTGTTATTGTTTATCATTGTTAAGTGCCTACGTGCTCTTTGTTTATAGTTTTACTTTATGTGTTATCGCTTTATATCTGACATCATGTGCACATCCCGAGTCTTTCTTTCTGTAACAAGTCTGTAGTACACGTGTGTACACGACCTATAGTTGAGTCACCCTTATTTTAGGGGGAGAGCCGTTGGGTTGTATGGAGTAGATGGCCAGCTAAAGCAATCCACTATCGACCATACGCTCCCCCGAACAGCCTTGTTAGTGGATCCCTGCGTAGGTCAGCCTTTAGGTCATGTTTATTTGCATCATATTGAGACCTAGCGGGACCCACGTGGTCCTTTGTAGGAAACTCACCTCTAAAGCATCCCTACTTGCTAAATGTTGCATCTTTAAGGGTGATATGGTCATTTGACGGATTGATTTGGGAGAAAGCATGTGCTAGATTTAAATAGAGTGTGTAGGCAAGAAAAATTTAAAAAAAAAAAAGAGGAAAAAGAAATAAAAAGTGAGTCGAAAGGAAAAAACTAAGAGATTCGTAGTTTTTAGAGTTTTTTTTATGGCTTTTGTTTTTCACAATTCAAAAATTCAAAAAGATTTTTTTACCTTTCGCACTCATTTTCTCAAAAACATCAAAAAGATTTTCCTGTGTCTTGTTTAGCATGCATTCACAATTCGTAACTTCAAAAAGATTTTTCATTCATAGGATTTTTTATAAAAAAAAAATGCAAAAAAAGATGTTAGAATTTTTCTTTTTACATTTCGTATGACGAAAATACCAAAAAGATTTTTCTTTCATAGTTGTTGATGTAATTTTTGTACGAAGTGTTAACTTATAAACCCAAGAAGATTTTATTTTCATCGTGTAGTCGTGTCTCTCAAGTTAAGATTTTGTTGTTCTATAATCCTTAATTGTCCAATCTGGACGAACTACGCACCCCTGATCCTCCTCCTTTAGGATGTGAGATACGTAGGCAGACTATTGTTGGTTCGGGGATCGTATTTAAAAAAAATTCAAAAAGATTTTCTTCACTCTTCACTTAGAGTAGGTGTTTCATATACATCTCTAAAAGAAAACTACAAAAGATTTTTCTTTAATAGGTTCAAGTTCCATTTTCATAAGAAATTTAAAACTGAAAACCCAAAAAGATTTTCTTTGGTAATCATAGATTTCACTTTGTATAGGGATGTTAAAGCTGAAAATTCAAAAAAAAATTCGTCAATTATTTTGACAAATTGTTATTTTGTTTTCTTCTTAAAGTTTCGAGAAAAAGAAAAAAAAAAGAAAACAAAGAGTTCAATTGGCCATTTTGGCACGACTTCACGAACTACGCACACCTTATTCTCCTCTCTCGGGAGTGAGATACGTAGGCGCCCTTCTTGGGTTCGGTGATCTTTTAAAAAAAAACAAAAAAAAGAGAGGTTTTGAAAAAACTTGAACTCTAACATATTTGTTGCCTCTTGTTCAGTTAGTTTAAGGTGGTTGGTTTGTGGCTTCCTGGCTGGTCCTCCATATCACACCAAATCCAAGGAAGGTTTAGTTGTGTCCAACAAAGATATAGAGAGTGGCACTATGGATGAAACAAAGAGTCAGGAAATAGAGAGTTTAAAGGAAGAGAATTTAAGACTGAGACAACAAATGATGGAAATGTACTGAGCTCGGGCCAGTGTGCTGCCTCTACCTTCGTTTTCCACTTTTGACCCTACAAACACCTTGAGTCTTTCACCAAAATCTCAAAGTCAGTTTTGTACTGTTGTTGATGCACCACAGCATGCCTCAGAATCCATTCCACGTCAAATGCACCTCAATACTTCCACCACTCTTTCTTTAGCTCCTCAGTATAAGTCTACCACATTCACAACACCATATACTGTCTGTGCTTTTGTTGCTCAACCTTCTACTAAGACTTCTACTTTGGCTATCATTCCAACGATTGTGCTTCCCCAGTCCACTAGTGAATCCACATTCAATACTCTTGATGATCATTGTTATACTCTTGATCCTACCGTTAAATTAAGTAGACCGCCAAAATTTCTTACTAAGAAGCCTAGCATACTAGAAGAGCTAGAGAAAGTGGTTGGGAAAGTTAAGAGTGTAGAAAATGATATAAAAAATTTCCCTGGACTTATGGGCTATGAAAATGTTTCATATAAAAACTAGGGCATGTCTTCAAGTGTTAACCTTCCTCCCAGCTTTGAGACATCAAAATTTGGGGAGCGTGATGGACAAAAAGATTCTGTGAAACATTTGGGACGACATTGCAATCAACCAAGGGAAACTGAAGGAAAGAAGAAGGAAAACACACCTATTGTCATTCCAGGGCCAAAGCAGAGTTTGAGAGGTCCAACCCACCAATACTGTCAGCCTCAACCCCGAGCTTACATATTAGATCCACATAACCACTTGCAACAAGGTTTCTTTCCCCAAAATCCAAGAAATCCCATTCCACTTCCTCAATATCCTTTGAACAATGCACAATTGTATGCCCATCCACCTTCTTATCCATAATGGCATGCACCTGTCCCTCAACATCATCCTCGACCCCCACAAATTTACCAAGGATACTCTAAATCCAAGTTTTATCCACCGCCAGAGTTCGCAAAGAGGAGGAAGGAAAAAGATAATTTCACTCCTATTGAGGAATCCTATGCCAGTTTATTCCAGAGATTGGTACAGCAAGGCATGATCGCTCCTCTCCTTGGGTATACTCCTGACCCACATTCAAGAAGTTTTGATCCTAATGTACGATGTGCATATCATTCTGATGTTCAGGGTCACAGTATTGAAGATTGTCGTGATTTGAAAAGAGAAATTAAAAAGATGATTTAAGATAAATCAATTATGGTACAGAACATTGACAGTGAGGAAAGCTCTAGTCATGCTGATATGCAAACCAGTGGCTAAGATGTCAGGCTGAGCAATTGAGAAGTCACCCCTCCTTACTAGGAAGAGGTCTGGTAGTTTGTTTTGTTTTATTTTCAGTTATCCGAATTATTTTAGGGTTGTAGTTCGGGATCTATCTTGTTTTGTCCCTTTGTTGTTATGTTCAAACCCTTCTATTTTTCATTTTTATTAAATGAAGTGTCCCATTTTTCTTTGTGTTTTAAATATGTGTTGTTTGTTTATTTTCTTTACATAGTATATTTTATGTTGACTCTAATGACATGACATACTAGTGAAATTTATAGCCAGATCTTAAAATCCAATTTAAGCATAAACATTGAATCAGAGGGTTAAAGTTAAAAAAAGAGAGCATCTGAGAAAATAGATAGAGTGCTGGAGCATTTGGTGATCAAGTTGAAACCTTCTTTGAAAATTAAGGCTATTATTTTGAGAATCGTGAGAATAACTTAGTCACCAATTGAAAGACATATCTCAATTAGGTCAAGTAGTGAATGTGTGATCCTATGTCAAAAGAAACAGGAAGAAAATTAGCTTCACGAAGTCATGAGTCCTTCAGCATGAGGAATGTACAACAAAGTGGAGTTGTATGCTGGGCAAGTGTAGAAAAAAAGGTGGAACACATGCTCGGGGCAAGTTAGTGTTGTAAAATATTTCATAAGTGATCTTGATCGTGCACTTTCGCATTGCATGCTATGTACTAGCATTTTCAAGAATTGATATGATGAAGGCATTTCATTCTGCTATCCAAACATTGTGTCATCCTTTGTTTACCCCATTTGGGCCTTAGTGTTATTTTCTTTCATACCCATCTTTTGGAATCAAGATAGAGTCAACAAAATTTGAAAAAAAAATATGTCAAAAAAAGAAAGAAAAGATGAGTGTCAAGAAAAATAGAGTCAGAAAATTTCCAAAGAGAAAAAGAGTCAACAAAAGTAAAAAAAAAAAAAAATAGAATCAAGTGAAAGAACAAGCTTCCAGAACTATGCATGACCTGATTCTCCTCTCTCGAGGGTGAGATATGTAGGCGCCCTACTCAGGGCTCGGTCCAACCAAATAAATAATTTAGAATTGCCCAGTCAAAAGAAACTGGGGCATGAGTTAATCCTCATTGTTTGAGTCAATTCCAAAAGTTGTAAGTCCTACCCCACTTCAAGTGTCGTTTGGGCCCCATGTCATCCTTTCTTTCTAACCCTATCCAAAAGCCAAGTTACAACCAAAGAAATACCTTCAGATCAATCTTTGAGGATGTTAAGGCTAAGCATGCAAGGGATATGATGATGCATTTGGGAACTACTTGTCTTCCTCAGCATAAGAAATTAGGAGAGAAATGAAAATGAGAGTCTTATCAGTGAAAATCCTCACGGGCACTGTAAGACGATGGTGAGTTGAGATAAATAAAAATGATAGAGTCTTATCGGTGAAAACCCTCACAGGCACTGTAAGACGACTGTGAGTTGAGAAAAATAAAAATAAGAATCTTATTGGTAAAAAACCCTCTCAGATACTATAAGGCAATGGTCAGGTGATGAAAGAAAATGAGAAAGGCTTGTTGGCGAAAACCCTTCAAGGCGCCACTAGCCAAATGAGGTCTCCGAATGCAATTGGCCCAAGAAAGCAACTCACTCTCATGGTCATTAACTCAACAACAATTTGTGAGAGTTTTGGATGGAAAGATCAGGCAGTTTAATCCAATATGCATATCATAATCATTAGAGTTGACTGTTATTTTCAGATAAACTTTTCTTTCATCTTTTTCAATGGAGACATTCATTATCATTTCTTTCTTTTCTATAATTATATTTTTATTTTTCTTGAGTTAGTTATTCAAATAAAATCATTGTCATTTTTCTCTTATCTTTAAGTCAAGTCTATGCCAAAACAAGTGAGAAAAGATTTCAAAACTGGCTACCAGCTTCTTCAATTGTACAAAGCAAGGCAGAAAGGCCAACGCATGAAAGAGACATGATTGTGAGCCAAAATGAGGCAAGCAGAAAGTTTTGTCAACAAATAAGTCTGGGAACTCATGAAATACCAAGGTTCCAAGGGGTCTATTTGAGAAACATGGCAAAGCAGAGATGTTGTGTTTGTCTCAGTCACTCTTAATAATCTGAGTTTGGTCAATGACACAGGCTAATGGTTGGAAGCAAGATTAAATGTGATGACGACAAGAGAGTTTGCCACAAAAAACAAAGCCACAAACCAGCCACCATGTTTTTAAACTCACAACCTTTCTTTGTATGAAACAGGAACACATGTTACCTTCAAATCAAGGATTTCAAAGCCTAAACGTCAAGGCCCCTAATTTTTCACTTTTACAAATGCAGGTAGCAATGTTGCTGCACGGGTTTGATAATTAAATCATGGTAAAACTTCATCATCTTATATCCCTCGGAGACACACTTTCTTGTCCAGGGATTTCAGTTTTTATTTACTGGATGATACACTTCTTAAATTGAACCTTCACTCCTAGAAGACGTATATTTTAGTCGAGTCATTCCCTTTGATTCCTATAAGACGTACCTTTTAGTCGAGTCATCTCCTTTGATTCCTATAAGACGTACCTTTTAGTCGAGTCATTCCCTTTGATTCCTATAAGACGTACCTTTTAGTTGAGTCATCTCCTTTGATTCCTGGAAGACGTACCTTTTAGCCGAGTTAGCTTCCTTTGATTCCTATAAGACGTACCTTTTAGTTGAGTCATTCCCTTTGACCCCTAGAAGACGTACCTTTTAGTCGAGTCATCCCTCTTGATTCCTATAAGACTTACCTATTAGTCGAGTCATCCTCTTGATTCCTATAAGACGTACCTTTTAGTCAAGTCATTTCCTCTGATTCCTATAAGACGTACCTTTTAGTTAAGTCATCCCCCTTTGATTCCTATAAGACGTACCTTTTAGTCGAGTCATTCCCCTTGACCCCTAGAAGACGTACCTTTTAGTCAAGTCATCTCCCTTGATTCCTATAAGACGTCCCTTTTAGTCAAGTCATCACCCTTGATTCCTATTAGACGTACCTTTTAGTCGAGTCATTCCCTTTGACCCCTATAAGAAGTACCTTTTAGTCGAGTCATCCCCATTGATTCCTATAAGACGTACCCGAGTCATTCCCCTTGACCCCTAGAAGACGTACCTTTTAGTCGAGTCAACTCCCTTGATTCCTATAAGATGTACCTTTTAGTCGAGTTATCCCCCTTGATTCCTATAAGACATACCTTTTAGTCAAGTCATCCTCCTTGATTCCTATAAGACGTACCTTTTAGCTGAGTCATTCCCCTTGACCCCTAGAAGACGTACCTTTTAGTCGAGTCAACTCCCTTGATTCCTATAAGACGTACCTTTTAGTCGAGTCATCCCCCTTGATTCTTATAAGACGTACCTATTAGTCGAGTCATCCTCTTGATTCCTATAAGACGTACCTTTTAGTCGAGTCATTCCCGTTGACCCCTAGAAGACGTACCTTTTAGTCGAGTCATCCCCCTTGATTCCCATAAGGCATACCTTTTAGTAGAGTCATTCTCCTTGATTTCTAGAAAATGCACTTTCTAGTCGAGTCATTGCACTTAATCCTTATGAGACTCACTTCCTTGTTAGTTCTCATTTGTCAGGTGACATACTTTTAAATTTAAACTTCTATCTCTAGAAGACACACTTTCTAGTCAAAATTCCTCACTTTAATTCTTAGGAGACGCACTTCCTAGTCTTGATCATTCAATTTTACTCTCAAGAGATGCATTTCTTGGTCAGTCTTGATTTATTATTGCAACATGCAAGTAGGTATGATCTAACTTTCTCAAAAGTCTTCTGATGGTACACTGGGGAAAAAAATTAATATCTGTTTTGGAACTTTACTTTTTTGGCAAACAATTTGCTCTTTACAATAATTTTGTTTGGGATAATTTTCTTTCTAGTTTTGATGTGATTTCAGGAGATCTCCCGAAGCACAGGGCGAATAAATGGAAAGTCAAGCAACAAGGTGAAGAAGTTGAAAGTCAAGTAACAAAGTGAAGAAAATGAAAGTCAATAGATCAAAAAATAGCAAGTCAGGAGACCTCCTGGAGAACAGGGTGATGAAATTGAAAACCAAGCAACAAGTTGAAGAAATTTCAAATCAGGAGCCCGCTTGAAGAATAGGATGATGAAACTCAAGTCAAGAGTCCAACAGAAGCTGCGTAGATAGAATTTTGTAATTTCATTTATGTTCTTAACTTGTAATTTTTATTTTTTTGATGTAATAACAGAGCCGCGGACCGGAACTTCGATGGGACCTCACTCGACTCTTCAACTCGGCATAGTCCATCTCCTTCCAATCCTTTGAGATAACTGTCACTCGATTCCCTCATAACTTGGGTAGGTAGGATGTCCTAAGTCAAGACCTGGTTTTCCTCCTTCCTCGTGCTCCGTGCTTTTGAATAAAGGTCAGGACAAAATTCCGTCTCGTTGTCTACTACTTTGTATGAAAACACCATGTGTTTACATCCAAATGGGGCATGATGTAGACACGTAATTTTATCCTTTCCCGAAAATATTTTAATCATTTTTATTTAATTTTATTTTTTAAATTTTTATTTTTATTTTATCCACCTTACCATACTTTTGTTTAATTGATAATTTCTCCCCCCAAAAAAGAATTGAAAATAATTAAATACATAGCATCTTTTCCACCTCACTATGCCACCTCAACACCTCACTTTCCATTTTTCATTGGATACATGCTAAAGGCACACGCCCTACTCATTTTTCCACACGCCACCCTCATCTTTTCATATGCCACACTAACTTTTTCACTTGCCACACACTTATTCCCACAAGCCACCAATTATATGCTTCCACATAGGATAATAAATAAAGAAAAAAAACAAATAAAAAATATAAAAAGGAAATTTCTAAAGGGGGAAAGGAGGCTCATTCTTTGATCATCATCTTCTCCACAATAACAACAATCACAAAATAATCTTCCCCATAAAAAAAAATCCTCCATTTTTCTTCCATCTTAGAGAGCAAGATAACAATCCACACACACACAACAACAATTCTCCACCTATCTATCTTCCTCAGTAGAACAAAAACCGAGGGAGAGAAAGAGAGAATTGTGAAAAAAAAAATCGGTGAACAGTAAGGCCGTGAACAGTAACAGCGTGAAAAGTGACGATGAACGGGTCATTATTTGTCAAGTTGGATTGTTGGTATTAAGGTTCGGCTTGAGGTTTTCGGGTGCAGACTATCTTTATTCGAATAACATTGAGTTCGAAAGCTTCAAATTGAGGTTCAATTCTACTCTCTTTCTCTTTTTATTTCATTGTTTATTATATTTGGTGTTGGATTGAATATTGTGTTATTGGGTCCTTGTTGGTGATAAATGCGTGTTTATTTTGACTCATGGTTGGTTTCCTTGATTATGGTTTGTTGAAATGGTATCTCGTTTGAGAATTGAAATTGGTTGTTTGGGGTGGAATTGAGAAATTGATAAAAAGGGTGAATTTATTTTAATTTTTGTTTATTGTTGTTTTGTTTAATTCGGAATGTTTGTGAACTCGATAGGAGCATATTTTAGGCCGAGAGCTTAATAGGCAAAGCTAGGTTTGGGTAGGCGAATTTAGGGATATCGTTGAATGTTGAAAATTTGAATGTGTGGTGAATATTTTCTAGTTTATCGTACTTGATTCAATTGTACTCATTTGGCCAGGGAATGCCCCGAGGTACTTGTATTATTTTATCCGGAGAATACCCCAAAGTATTTTGTATTCGAAGGACGTTCGTGATGAAGGCCCGAGGCATCGGGTGAGGCATTGGAGCTTAGTCTAGGATTAGTTTAGAATAGGATTTACATTTTCATATTTTTCTATTTCGGGACTGTATAACTCGGACTGGACACTATATTTTTATTCGTTTTGTTTTGTTTGTTTGTTTGATTGTTTTACGTGTTTTTGTGTGGTTTGTACATCGTAGTATCAAATTAGCCGATTCATTCTACTAAGCGACCGTGGTCGAACCACGGGATCGAGGGGTGTCTAACACTTTCACCTCGGTCAACAGAATTCCTTAACCAGGATCTCTGTTCTCAAACCAGTTTTAAAGAGTCAAATCGTTTTGAAAAGGATCTTTCAAAGGTGACTTGGCACACCGGATTATGTCAAGTGGCGACTCTGAATAAAAAAAATGTAAATAATCCTTTTTTGAAACAATCGTTTTCTTTTGTCACTTTAATTAATAAAACTCTTTCGAACTTAAAATCATAATCTTCTTTGGAGTACGAAAAAGGGGTGTGACAATTTTCGTTTGAGTTGACTCAAGCAAAATTTGTTACGGGCTTGAACCAACAGGATACAACGATTTCACAAAATAGAAAAGCACACAACAAATGCGTAACACGAATGAACAAACACAAAAACTAACTAACAATCTAGTGGATAAGTACTAGTTTGCCAATTAGTATTCGAACTAACGAAATTGAAACTAAGAAACAAAAAACGGAAACTAAGAAATCTAAAATTTGAGCTTAAATATGTTGCGTGAACAGTAAAACATGATGATGTGGCAGCCACGTATTGGTCTCGGTTGCACACAACTTTTGTTGTCCAATTTCATGTCTTGGTCAATTTTTCAATTTGGACTTTGGTGGAACTTGTTCAATGGAGGGAAACACAAAGTAGTCTTTAGAGCTTCTTTTTCAATTAAAATTTCAAGACTCAAAGTCTTGGACTAGACTTGTACTCCTCCTTAAAACATGGATCCTTGTTTTATTGGAAAGTGGTTGAGATGTGATTGACTTGTTGGTGAGTGATGGTAAGTCTTTCAAGACTAACAAAGTTCTCACACTTTTTCCTTCACCTTTTTTTATCTAACTTTCACTTTATTTTAACAAGGTATGAAGGTTTGGAAGAACATCAAGAACACTTCAACAATCAGCAAAAAAATCAACAACAATCTCTCAAGAACAACAACAAGGTCAACTACAAACTTCCAACTAACGGCCAAGTCCTTTAGTGTGGTGTTTTGGTCTTAACAAGGAGTGAAGATTGTGATGAACAATAAGAATACAACAAATTTTCAAGAATAATAACAACACCAACAACGTACAGCCCAAGTCCACAAGAAAGGTCACCACACGGCCAAGAACAACAACATCAATACACGACCATTAACTTGTCACAACAATAATCTCAACAATTCAAGCTCAACTCAAGATATAGACTCAATATGTTAGTTATGAAAAAAAACTAACACTTAGAGACAACAAATACAAGTAAAAATCTCGGCCAAGACACATCAAAAATATAATTTTCGACCAAGAACATAAAATGAAAAGATTGCTCTCTTATCTGGAATTTTCAGTTTTCAACTTCTTCTTTTTTTGTAGTTTTCAAGTTTCAAGCCCAAGATTGATCTTGTTAGAAAAAAATCAACGATGGCTATGATACCAAATGATACGGGAAAAATAACGAAAACATGAAACAACTCCAAAACAGTCCACTAATCTTAAGGATTTGAGGACTAAGATGGAGACCACTCTTGGATTCACTACAACAACAATAATACGAGATAACAATGATGCATTTGACACCAAAAACAGCAGCAACACAATGATAACAAGATGAACACAATGATAACAAATTTTGAATTCAAAAAGGACACAAAATAGTCCACTATGAATCTATAAAGTGCAATATGATAAAGATAGATAGATAGACCAAATGAGGGAATAATATTAACAACCCAAGAATTGTTACACCCTTGGACCTTTAATACTACACACAACACTAACCTATCTCCTACGTAGGCACAAGAGGTATCTCGATCTCCCAAGGACCAACGTTTCCAAGCTTGAATCCAACACGAGTGATTCCACACTCAAATTGATTTCCCTAGTTACAATTTCAAATTTGTGACTCAAGGAGAGAGGACTTGTCTTTCAATGTTATACAACATTTATCATCATCAAAATCTCATGAATAAATCCCTAGAAGGTTGTATTTATAGTGTATTACAAGAATAGTGTGAAATGTTCAAAATGACCCCTTAGTCAAAGTCTTCAAGTGGACTCCCTTGGAGTGCATTGTATGGACTGATTTTGGAGCCTAGTTAGGCCTTCCTTTTCACTTCACATGTACACTCCAAGTCTCGGGTTCATTCACTCTCGCACTCACCTACCTCCGTGGTCGTACCCGTATCACAGTGTGATATTCTACTTCAAAAATAGCCAGTAACAGTGGACCCCTTATAAAAGAATCAAATATCATATCAGTAAGCCCCTACTCGAGGGAGATCAACAACAGTATGCTAGTTCTACCTTTCCACTAGCGAGGGTTGTAACAGTAATCAGTAAATACAAGGTGCACCAGGTCTAACGATCCCACAGTTAGCTACGGGATTCAAATCAAGGTCTACTCCCATTTATACTTGTAAACAATAGATATTCATATGAAAGCATTTTTCATAATAGAATATAGCTTTAAAGTTCATATCAAATCATATTACATGTAATAAAACACATGTCAAAAATACTTATTTCTCATGTAAGTGAAGAAATTTCATAACATAAGTGATCATATCTCAAGTAACATTAAATATGTCTTATGAACATCTCAAAATACTCAATTCCTGTATCATATCAAGTAAAAGATTTTCTCCACATGCAATTTCAAAGCATTCAGTAATTCTTATTTCATCAAAATCATGTATAAAATATGCAAGTTAAGAAACACAAATCATGAAAAAGGTTACTACTCACAATACATTTGTCGGAAAACCAAACCTGTCTTCTCTAACGATTCATATCACTTTCGTGGATCAAATCTGTAATCACATCATATCAATCTTGTGTTAATTTTTTCATTTAGGCCAAACCGTAACTACTTTAACTACCCAACAATAGGAATTTCATGATTGACTCTCAACTTGAAAACTTATACTAAATTTGCTTCAGCCCATAAGAACATACTTATAGTTGATTTTTCTCAATATCTTAAACCTCAATAACCCTATTGTCTATAAACTATTCTTTGTTTAAGTCGAAACTATAAAAGGTACAATCCAATTGATTAATATTCTTACTTCGTTCATGAGAATTTAAAATTTTCTCTATCCCTTTAACCCTTGATTCTTGAATTCTCAACCCCAAATTTATAGTTATGAATTATAAGAGTCAAGTTTATGAACCAAGTTAATAAATTTACCTTCTTTTTCTACTTCTCTTTTAACTATTGTTACACTAGTTGAGTCCTCTTTGTGCTCTCCAAAAAGCGCAAGAGAAAAAAATGATATCCTTACTGCTTTCTTCGTATAGAGAGTTGTTGTTGGAAGTTTTTTTTGTTTTCCCCTTTTTCTACCTTACACGTGAAGGTGATGGCCCCTTTTTCCACCTTATTCCCTTATTTATTATTCTTTTTCTAAGACTTGTTGATGGGCTAAGCCCGCTCTTTTTTACCTTATTCCTTTGGGTTTGGGCAGATGGGTGACTCACTACTCTCTTTTCTTTTACTTTTCTTTTTACAACTAGAATTAAAGTGATATGGGATATTACATTAAGCTAAACTAGATTAGATTAATTCAATATTTTAGAATTAGGATTTGAATATTCAAACCCTACACCTAAAATACTACAAGTTGCAATCTTTCTCATATCAGGAAAATATATCATAGAATATTCGTCAAAAATTATATCATTTGACTCTAAAAAAAATGGTGTGGAACGACCCATCCCATCGTTGCTATAATTACCACGTCCAAAGGAGGCGTGGGTATTAATAACTTAAAATTTTCTAGACGATGTTAAAATTATTGGTAGATGAACTCGGGAGTCAAAGTTTTAAAAAATATTTTGCGAGAGGCTGACTGTTTCCATCCCACCATAGGCACTTCCCGCCATAGTGGCGACCGCTATAGCGGGAAGCAACAGTCACTCTGAATTTTTAAAATCCTTTTCGTTCTCAACTAGAAAAAAAGACGTTGTCTCCTTTTAAAAACACCTTAGAGTTGTTCCTAGACCATAGAACAATGAGAATGGAGGGTACACTTCGAGGGGAAAATCTTGAAGGTTTCCTCATGGAATTCGCATCAAAAACTGCTAGAACATGTCAAGAAATGAGAGTTCACGTCTGTGTAACAACAGTTTGGCGCTCAGGTAGATTAGATTTAACTTAAATAGTAGAGCTCAATTAAAAATCATATGCCTGAAATAGCTGATTGAAATGAGATTTCATGCTTAGGCTTGTGGGCATTAAGTTTGAATGGATAAAAATGTGATGGTTAAGGTAGACATGGATTAATTCAGTGTTATTATAATTGTTAGGTAAATTATTTTTTATGGATACATGTTGTTTCGTTATTCATGCTAATCGAGCAACAAAGTACGGTTGGATAAGAATTAACAAATTGAAGTGAAATTATAGTAACCTGGTGCCTAGTGAAAATTAAGAGGGAGTGAATTGAAGATTTCTGTGAGTCAACTATTGACCCCTCATAGATGACTTGTCAGTAGATCAGTATACTTCACAAAACAGATTAGATTTAAAATAAATAAGCAAGTAAATAATTGAATTTAAAGTAAAAACACGAAGATAACCTGGTTCGGAACACCAATGTGGTGCCTACTTCCAGTCCTCTTGGGTTTCAAAATTTCCTTAGATATTTCAATGTTGGGCTTGAGTACAATGATGAGAAACAAGTTCCAAAGACTTAATTTGTTCTTTAGATCTTGTGACACAACTTCAGTTTGTATTACAAAGTTGACTCGATTCTATTTTTTATATAACTATTGTAAATTAAGAATTACAAAGCTTTGTGAGACTAAGATTGAGACACTTTGAGATTTCTCCTTGAAGTTGCGTAAATGCTTTAGCCTTTTGTCTTTTCGTTTATAGTCTCCAGTTTCTTCTATCGTTTCTCCTTGTTAGAAAACCCAAGAGATTTCTTCTCAATAAAGGATTTTGAATTGATTTCTTGATTGATGGATGGCACCATAAAGTACGTTCATATCAAATATGTTCATACGTGGTTCAACTTCCACAACTATACATGTCCATATGAGATATGTTTATGTAGAGGTTGTAGTCTTCCTTCCTTTTGCTTTTAGTCTTGATTGATTTGATATGTCGTGATTCTGGGACTGTGATCCTCCGTTCTTTTATTTTTGTACTTGATTGATTTGCTTGGCATAATCTTTAGATGTCGTAAATCTCCATGATTTGATGCTCTTCCATTTTTGGAGTCGACTCTCTTCTTGCTTCCATTCTGAATTATCCTTCTTTGATCCTTCATATCTTTGTGTGAGATATCCTTTTATCATTAGCGATCTTCAAATGTCCTGCAAAAGTCCACTCATTAGTTTTGTCATTATTAAAACTTAAATATAGGAGGCTAACACCTAGGTATGGAAATTAATAGATTACTGGATTGATAGCCTTATGCCGATATGAATTCATGTTTAAATGCAAAAATTGATGTGTTAAAATTTTGGGTAAGGGGATTACAAAAAATTGTGTAGTAAAATAATTGACCACAATATCGAGATTAGTTAGGAGTTAAAAAGTAGAACGGGTTTGGTCTTTGATGATTGATTGTGGTAGATGGATGTGTGTGGAAATTGCATAGTAATAGTTCGGCTCAAGATTGAACAATAAGATAAGTGAATGAACCCTTTGAAATCATGCCAATCCCCATGTGCAAAAGAAAATAGGAATTTACACTCTATGTGAATATGTGTATACCCTTGATTATCTATTGCTTGATCCCTGGACATAATTTAGTTGAGTGGATGTCGGTTGATATGATCTGATATAATAAGCTATCAGATATTTTTGAAATATGTCGTAGATTATGATTGAATTGGAGTTAAGGCTCAATTTGATTGTATGTGTGCATGTTTAACTAAATGTTTGTTTATTACTTGCAATACATGTTAATAAGTAATAAACTTGTTAAATATTGAATACAAGTGTTGTGATTAACGATCTTGTTGATATGCAAGTATTGTTGATTCTGAACTTACTATGTATTTATACTTGTATCAATTAGACATAACCTGAGTAAGGATGAAGCAAGATGAATTGTGGTTGTCTAAGAGATTGTTTCGGTATTAGATATCATTATCTTAATAACTTTGGCCTGCATATCGAGGGTGTAGTAAAACTGTAGTTAATGATTAATGATGGAGAAACAATCAATTATTAATAAGGGTTGTATCATGAACCTAGTGGTCATTAGTGAGATTTAATAAGAACTGAATAAGGCCTAGCAGTGAGGACCTAATAATGGTGTGGTAGTCTAGAATATAAAATAACGGGATTAACTTTGGTTATTATAAGTACATGTTTGATCCTTGATTTCTATATTATGTTTATGTAATTTCACCTAGATCAGCAGATGATGCCTAACAATATGTGTGATTTTAGTGATATTACTCTTACTATATCCTCTTTGGGATATAGTTTGGTTGTAGAATTAATTGATGTTTCTTGTATGATGCAGCTAATGATCTCCAATAGCTTTTGCTCGTTCTATTCTTGTGATGGAAGTTGATTCTTGTGTTTGTTCCTATTCCGTAGTAGCTCTTGTATCTGTCTAGACTAGTTTTTGAGAAACAGTTATATTTATTGTGCATTTGAAAAAGAATGTAAGATTTTGTTAAGATCTCGACTAGGGGTGTCTAACGGGCCGGGCCGGGCCAACCCGGAATCGGCCCTCCCATTTTACCCGGGTTTCGGACCGGTTCCGGGCCGGGTTTGGCGTTAACCGGGCCGGGCCGGACCAAACAGTAAAAAAATTAAAACCCACCCGGACCCGGCCCACTAAACCCAATCCGGTCAAACCCACCAAGACCCGGTTAAAAACCGGTCAAACCCGTTTAAAAAATAAATAAAAAATCCAATATACACTATATACACTCCAATATACAACATATATTTTTAAAAAAATATATAAAGTATAAACAATTACACATATATACGTACCATTCAATATATAATTATATATGACTATACGTACTACTTTAAATAAAACATTTGTTATAATAGTATAATATATATATATATACACTACAATATATATATATACTAATTTATAAAACATATACACATGTATACGTTAAATATATACTACTTTAGAAGATATATACACATATATATGCACCATTCAATATATATGTACTACTTTAAATAAAATATATACTACAATATAGTGATATACATATATATATATACAATAATATGTATATATATATATATAGTTACATACTAATTTATAAAACATATACACTTGTATACTTTAAAGATATACGTCTATAGAAGATATATACACATATATACGCACCATTCAATATATATGTACTACTTTAAAAAAAGTATATACTACAATATATATACTAATTTATAAAACATAAAGTAATGTATACGTTAAATATACACGTCTATAGAAGATCTATTCACATATATACACTCTATTCTATGTATATGTAATACTTTAAATGAGATATATGCAATATATATACATTACAATATATATTTGTATAGTTATATACTAATTTATAAAATATATACACATGTATACGTTAAATATACACGTCTATAGAAGATCCATTCACATATATACACTCTATTCTATGTATATGTAATACTTTAAACGAAATATACTATAATGTATATACATTACAATATATATTTGTATAGTTATATACTAATTTATAAAACATATACGCATGTATACATTAAATATACACTTCTATAGAAGATATATACACGTGTATACGCACCATTAAATGTATATATACTACTACTTATAAAATATACTACATTATATATACATTACAATATGTATAGATATACTTATATACTAATTTATAAAACATATACACATGTATACGTTAAATATACACTTCTATAGAAGATATATGCACATATATACGTACCATTCAATATATAATTATATATGACTATACGTACTACTTTAAATAAAACATTTGCTATAATAGTATAATATATATATATACACACTACAATATATATATATACTAATTTATAAAACATATACACATGTATACGTTAAATATATACTACTTTAGAAGATATATACACATATATATGCACCATTCAATATATATGTACTACTTTAAATAAAATATATACTACAATATAGTGATATACATATATATATATATACAATAATATGTATATATATATAGTTACATACTAATTTATAAAACATATACACTTGTATACTTTAAAGATATACGTCTATAGAAGATATATACACATATATACGCACCATTCAATATATATGTACTACTTTAAAAAAAGTATATACTACAATATATATACTAATTTATAAAACATAAAGTAATGTATACGTTAAATATACACGTCTATAGAAGATCTATTCACATATATACACTCTATTCTATGTATATGTAATACTTTAAATGAGATATATGCAATATATATACATTACAATATATATTTGTATAGTTATATACTAATTTATAAAATATATACACATGTATACGTTAAATATACACGTCTATAGAAGATCCATTCACATATATACACTCTATTCTATGTATATGTAATACTTTAAATGAAATATACTATAATGTATATACATTACAATATATATTTGTATAGTTATATACTAATTTATAAAACATATACACATGTATACATTAAATATACACTTCTATAGAAGATATATACACGTGTATACGCACCATTAAATGTATATATACTACTACTTATAAAATATACTACATTATATATACATTACAATATGTATAGATATACTTATATACTAATTTATAAAACATATACACATGTATACGTTAAATATACACTTCTATAGAAGATATATGCACAAATATTCAAAATTTATTCAAAAAAAAATAAAAAACAACGACTAAGGACTGAATGAATTTGGGGAATTTTATTGATTGCAAAATGATCCAAAATTTATAATTTGCATGAATGAAAAATCTATAAATTATGCATCATTTTTTCCAACTCATTCATGTTAATATTAATGGGAACTTGCATAGGATAATCAAAGTCAACGGGGCAAAACCATGCATTGGACTTGATTCTGCTGAGTTCTCCCGTGAAGTCATAATTTCTTCTAGTTTTAGCTCGTCGCTCGGCTCCGGTTCCATTCCTTGGTTTCTTCTTTCCGCTCTAATCCAATCTCTGAGGCAAACTAGAACATTCATTGCATTGCTTCCCAATGAGTGTCGGTTGTCTCCAAGCTGCTGTCGTCCCTGACTGAAGGCGCTCTCTGATGCAACGGTTGACATTGGAACATTCAAGATATCTCTAGCTAATCTTGAAAGCACAGGATATTGTGATTCATTATTCCTCCACCAATCCAGCGTGTTGATCCGTCGTCTGCGATCCTCTGGTGCCGTCCGAAGATAATATTTCAGCTCTTCCCGATAAGTTGATGTGTAAGTTCTCTCATCAACACTGTTCCAACAATTTAAATCATAAAACGAATCAGAAAAACCACTATGTGCCGGCCTTTTAGAAGATGATGGCTCCTCGGGAGGATGAGGAGCGACAGTTGGAGTGATATTTGTAGGTACGGCTGAATCAAATAAATCAGCATAGTGATTATATAATTTTTCTATATAATCTTTTGCATCAGCCGTAGCCGTCCACAAATCAGGTTGTACTTGTTCAGAATCATGGTTAGTATTTATTTCTAAGTTAGTATAAATAAGAGTACTAAAGTGACACATATTATTATATTTCATGCACGGATTTAGCATAGCACCAACCAAGTAAATAGGGGGAATCGGGAAAAAATATTTTTTAAATTTTGTAAACATGGCGCCAACAGCTTCTTTATAACCTTCTTTATTTTTATATTGTTGGAGCAAACCAGAAATATCGGTTATATATGCCAAAATATTACAAACAGTAGGATAGTAAGCACCGGAAAATTCAACCGTAGCTACATAAAATTTTTCTAAAAACATAACAAGATCATTAATTACAACCCAATCAGAATTATGTAGCATGCAATCAGCAGAATCAGCAAATGAACCGCAATGTTGTTTAAAAGCTAGTGTAATAGGAATTCTATATTTATAACAAGTTTTTAAAAATTCATACGTAGAATTCCATCTAGTATCAATTTCCTCAGGCATCAAAATCGGTGTAAGTCCATTTTCTTGACATTTAACTTTAAATTCTCTAATTCTCGATCTACGATTATTTCCTTGAATAAAACCAACGGCAAGACGAATTTTTTCAATATAAAGCTCAAAAAACTCAAGACCATCTTTTACAATTAAATTATATATATGACATGCACACTTAATATGAAAAATTTCAGGCAAGGACGGAGATAGCGTAGATTTTATTTTTGTTATAGCAGTCTTGTTGTTAGAAGCATTATCAAAAGCAATACATAAAATTTTATTTTCTATACCATAGTATCCGGCAATTTTAACAATAGAATCAGCAATAAATTGTCCAGTATGTTTACGATCTTCATCATATAAAAAAGCAAGAATACGTTTTTGCATCACGAAATTACTATCCATCCAATGACAAGTAACGGTTAAATAATCATTTTTATTTACAGCACGACCAAGATCAGAAGTTAGGGACAATCTACATTGAATATTTTTTAACAATGTTGATAAATAAAAACAATATTGTGAATGGAGTCTAAAAATATCAGACCGACAAGTAGTTCTAGGAATACCATTAAACATAGGATTATAAATTGCTTGTATATAACGAATAAAAGCATCAGAAGAAGGAAAACTAAAAGGCAAACAACCCACAGCTACCATTTTAGCTATTTCTTCCCTGTCCCTCAATTTATTATACTTTTTCGCTACTTGACCGGTTGTTGGGTCCATTCTAGTTTGCGTTGACCCACCAACATCCCCACCACCTTTTGCAATATTTAACTCTCTTTTGTGATCTTCATCTATATGTCTCATTAACGTACCCGTACCCCCTTGCTTGCCTCCACTTCTATGCTTATATATTTGTTGACAAATATTGCACTGCACCTCAATATCTGATATACGTTCAAAAAATTGCCATGCAATACTAGTTCTTTTACGAGGTTTTGGGGCACTGGGAGGACGGGAAGGGAGATTAACTGATTCAGATCTAACGTTAGCATCTCCTACTGCGGGTGTTTCAGCAATATTTTCATTATCTTCGTCTAAATTAACTGCATCTACTTCATTTTCTTCTTCTATACCATAATTTTCCTGAACTTCTACATAATTCATATCGTGAGCACCTACACCTATTTCTTCCTCAAAAGGTGTACCAAGCGGTACCGGAGGCGAAGGCACACGGGTATATCTATTACTTGAACTACCTCTACCACTAGTAATTCGCTTTTTACTACCACTACCGCTTCCGGGACAAAATTTTTTAACACCTTTAGCAGCGAGGTTTTTTAATTTATCCATAATATAAATTAAATTAAACTAAAAATATTCAAAATACACAAATATAATAAAATTAAATAATAAACAATTAATACAATAAATAAAAATTAAACGTAAGAGATGGAACGACAATACCAAATTTTGAAAGTATCCGAAGATTGCGACTTTGAAAACTTCCGCTCGTACTTTGTAAACGAAAATTAAAAAATTAAAGTGAACACTTTAAGAAATTAAATATATTGAATATTAGAGAATTGAGAATTGAGATTTGAGAGAGAATGAGATTTGAGAGAGTGAAAAATTGTGTGAAAAATGATTTGAAGTTGTAGGGTATTTATAGATTTTTTTTGGGGATTAAAAAATATTTTTTAAAGTTTTTTTTTTTTTTTAATTAAATGGGCCCAAACTAGCCGTTTGGACCCAAAAACGGCTATATAGCCGTTGGGCCAACGGCTAGTTGGCCCAAAATTAATTTTTTTTTATATTCCGGGCCGGGCCGGTTAACCGGCGGGCCTGGACCGGGCTTGGTCCGGGCCGGGTTAACCGGGCCCATTTTAAAAAAAAAACGGCCCGGGACCCGGAACTCTTAAGCCCTAGGGCTTACCGGGCCGGGTCAAACCGGGCCGGGTTAGCTAATAGGGCCGGGTCGGGCCGGGTCAGCCCGGCCCGTTTGACACCCTTAATCTCGACTGTTAAATTAAGTGGTTTATTAATGACTTTTCTATATTAATTGAAAGGCGATAAAGAATTCTAGTTAGAATAGAGTAGGTGAACTTACAATCCTCCTAATTGGGTCATGATATTGTGACAAGTAAAAAAATAGAGAGAGTAATGTATTTGCACAATCAAATTGTTTAAAATAAGTTATTTTTCCATATAACATGATCTTCTTTGGAACATTTGTATTGAGATAATTATTCACTGATGGCTTCGCCCGTTGTATTTGTTCATTAGATAGGGTTGATTTACGTGTTTCATTCTACAAATGATTTTGCATGCTGCAGTACACGTTTTTGAGTCAACCTTAACATATTAATTTTGGCTCAGATTTGAAAAATTCTTGTAGATATTATTCCCTCCTTACTCCCCAAATATTCGTGTATTTTTTAATATCTCTTACCTTATTAAGTAGTGTATCCTACCTTATTTAGAAGTGTATCATCTTAATTATTTTGTACCTTATTTAGACTCCTTAAGTTGGTTTAGTGTTAGTTTTGTTTTAGGTTTATTTCATTCCGTTACTTATATAAATAGGACATTGTACATAAATTTTATTCCTTCAAACTTATTCAATTCAATTTAGAATATTCAAGTTATATTGAATTCAGCTCATTCAATTCATTCAAGTTATATTGATTTCAATTCAAATGATTCATTCTTCATTCAAGTCATGCAATTATTTACATAAGAAAAGGAGTAAAAAAATTTCAAACTCTTTTTATATATTCTTTCCGTTTTTACATGGTATCAAAGCAGATAGAGGTTCTGAGATCGAATTTCACTACCACCTATTATTAAAAAAAATTGTGTGCTTGGTCCATGAAAAAAAATTAGATTTGCACGTGAGAGGGTGTATTAAGAATATAATTAAATAATATAAGTGTGCTCTCTCTACCAACTTAAACTTTTAGATGGAATGGCATTGTTCTTAAAATACAGTTTTCAAATTTTATCATTTTTCCTTCTTTTTTTTTTTGAAAGATTACTTTTTCCATAGTAAACAAGTGCAAAAACATTAATTAGGGTGAGATTCAATTTTTCATTGGGCACTTTGATGGAACAAGATTTCCTTCTTTCATTGATATCGGTCATCATGAGAGTTCTTCAACATTCCCTTAGAATTATACTCCTTTGTTTGCTTTTAATTGTCATTATTTTTTCTAATTTGAATTATATTTTTATTTGTCGTTTTTAATAAATTCATAAAAGAATTTTACCCTTATCATTAATCACTTATTCTCTAAATTATTTTTTAATATCTATACTAAACATTAAGTAATACGGGTAATATGGTAAAATCACAATACCAATCATTATTTTCTTAATAAGTGTGCATAGTCAAAATATAACAAGTAAATCCAACGGAGGGAATACTCATCCGTTTCAAAATAGTTACTTATCATATTTCCGTATTTAGAGATGTGAGTTAATTTAATTAATTTTTAAAATTAAATCAGATTAAGCTTATTCAATATATTAAAATTTAAATTTAAATATTTAAAAACTGTATAAAAATATTAAAAGTTAAAAGGTTTTTTATATCAATATGATTAAAGATACATCTTAAAATATTGATCAAATAATTTATATCTTTGACTTTTATTAAAAAAGAATTGTGACAAATATTTTTAAAATAGAGGAAGTATTAGCTTATAGATTGCTCACTATAATCTATAATTTTGATATATTAAAAGTGTGAATACCCTTAGAAAAGTGATTTGAATTTTTTGCCGTTCATTAAAATACTCTACAATATACAAAATCGTATTTTTAACTTATTTCCTCAAAATAATATACCATTATATTTATAATATTGACTATAATTTTTAAAAATTAATGATTCCTAAAATATATTTAGAACTAATATGGGTAGGGTGTTATAAAACAATAAAGAACAAGAAGAAGATTAGAGAAAATAGAGAGAGAGTGATTCTTATTTCTTCTCTTGGGGGATGATTTACAATAAAGGAAACCCTTCTATTTATAGGGAAATTTGCCCCTAGTTTCACACTAAAAGACAAATACATCAAATCCTGATAGACATTAAATAGATCTTGATAGACATTCACTATAATTGATATATATCATAACACTCCCCCTTGAATGTCTAACAATGCACATATAGGCTGCCTCATTAAAAACCTTACAAGGAAAACTTAGTGGGACAAAATCTCATAAGGAAAAAAGAGTACAACGCGTATTAACTCCCCCTAATAAGAACATCCTTGAATCTTTGCATTCCGATCTTGTGCACCATCTTCTTGAAAGTTGCAGTTGGAAGAGACTTGGTGAATAAATCAGCCACATTGTCACTTGAACTAATCTGTTGTACGTCAATATCACCATTCTTTTGGAGTTCATGTGTATAGAAGAGCTTTGGCGAAATGTGCTTCGTTCAATCTCCTTTTATGAATCCACATTTCAGTTGTGCTATGCATGTTGCATTATCTTCATATAAAATTATGGGTACTTTGTCACATTTCAAGCCACATTTTTCTCAAATGAAATGTATTATGGACCTCAACCACACACACTCTCGACTTGCTTCATGAATAGCTATAATCTCAGCGTGATTCGATGAAGTGGCTACGGTAGACTGTTTTATTGATCTCTAAGATATGGCAGTACCCCCCACATATGAATACATAGAGCTTTATGCGGGCCAGATAAGTACCCAACATTAGCATAACCAACAAGATCGGAACTGCAATTTTTAGAATAAAATAAGTCCATATCGGTAGTCCCCTTTAGATACCGTAATATGTGTTTGATCTCATTCCAATGTCTCCTAGTAGGAGCAGAACTATACCTTGCTAGAAAATTTACTGAAAAGGAAATATCAGGCCTTGTAGTATTTGCAAGATACATTAGTGCACCAATTGCACTAAGATATGGTATTTCAGGACCAAGGAGTTCCTCATTCTTTTCTTGAGGTCGGAATAGATCCTTATTCACATCAAGTAATCGAACAACCATCGGAGTACTTAATGGATGTGCTCCATCTATATAGAACCGTTTCAACACCTTTTCTGTGCATGCAGATTGATGGACAAAGATACCGTTTGTCAAATGCTCAATTTGCAAACCAAGGCATAACTTTGTCTTTCCGAGATCTTTCATCTCAAATTCTTTCTTTAGGTAATCAATTGCCTTTTGAAGCTCTATTGGCGTTCCAATAAGGTTTATGTCATCAACATAGACAACAAGTATAACAAACTCCGACGTTGTTTTCTTTATGAAAATACATGGGTAAATTTCATCATTCGTATAACCTTCTTTAGATAAATATTCACTAAGACGGTTATACCACATGCGTCCAGATTGCTTCAAACCATATAATGATCTTTGCAATCTAATTGAATACATTTCCCGAGGATTTGAACTATATGCTTTCGGCATTTTAAATCCTTCGAAAATTTTCATGTACATCTCATTATCAAGTGATCCATATAGATAGGTTGTTACCACATCCATCAAATGCATTTCAACTCTCTCATGGATAGTGAAAGTAATAAGATAACGCAATGTTATTGCGTTCATAACTAGAGAATATGTCTCATCATAATTGACACCAGGTTGTTGTGAAAATCCTTGTGCAACAAGACGTGCTTTATACTTTTGTATTTCATTTTTCTCATTTCTTTTTTCGCACAAAGATCCATTTATAGACAACAGGCTTAACACCATTAGGTGTTTGAGTTATAGGTCTAAAAACTTCACGTTTGGCAAGTGAATTCAATTCAAATTGAATTGTTTCTTGCCATTTTGGCCAGTAATTTCTTTGTCGACATTCTGTGACAGATCGAGGTTCAAGATCCTCTCTATCTTGCATGATTTTCGTTGCAACATTGTATGCAAAGACATGATCCACTACTATTTCAGATTGATTCAAATTAGTTTCAACATCACTTGAATTTATGGATAGTTCCTCATTTTTTTGAGTCTCAGGCTCATTGATTCCTTCAGGGATATCAACATTGCTCAAATCTTGAGCTTCCATATGAGGATCTTTCGTAGTGTCATCTTGACCATTTGTTTTTTTTTTCTAGGATTTTGATCCTTAGAACCTAATGGTCTGCCAAGCTTTAAGCGTGCTTTAGATTCATTAGGTTTGACACTAGTGGATGGTCCTTTAGAGATATCAATTCGAATTGGAACATTCTCTGCATGAATATATGATTTGGTGATCCTTTTCAAATCAGTAAATGCGTCCGGCATTTGATTGGTAATTTTCTGCAGATGAATAATCTTTTGTACTTCTTGCTCACAAATAAAAGCACGTGGATCAAGATAAGATAGTGATGGATTTTTTCACAAAATTTATCTTTTGATGTCACTATCTTTTCTCCCTAATTTTGAAAAAACTATCTCATCAAACTGACAATCTGCAAATCGAGCAGTGAACATATCTCCCATTAATGGTTCAAGATAGCGAATAATGAAGGGTGATTCAAACCCAACATAAATTCCTAATCTTCTTTGGAGGCCCATCTTGGTGCGATTTGGTGGTGCTATAGGCACATATACACCGCATCTAAAAATTCTTAAATGAGATATATTAGGCTCTTGACCCAAAACCAATTGCAACGAAGAAAATTTATGATAATTTATCGGTCTAAGACGAATAAGTATTGCAGCATGCAAAATTGCATGACCCCAAACAGAAGTGGGCAACTTAGTTTTCATAAAAAAATGGTCTTGCTATCAACTGCAGATGTTTAATTAATGACTCAGCAATGCCATTTTGAGTGCGAACATGGAGTACAGGATGTTCCACTCTTATCCCAATCAATAAGCAAGTCATTAAATACTTGGGATGAAAATTCTGCAGTATTATCAAGGCGAATAGAATTAATTTGATTATCGAGAAATTGTGCCCGTAATCGTATTATTTGTGCCAACAATTTTGCAAATGCTAAGTTGCGAGATGACAAAAGGCACACATGAGACCATCTAGATGAAGTATCTATTAGGACCATAAAGTATCTAAATGACCCACTAGGTGGGTGAATGGGTCCACAAATATCTCCATGTATGCGTTCCAAGAACGCGGGGAACTCAATCCCAACTTTTGTTGGCGATGGCCTCACAATCAGCTTGTTTTGATAACAAGCATTGCATGAAAATTCACCATTCGAAAGAACCTTCAAGTTCTTTAATGGATGCCCATTTGAATTTTCTATGATTCGTCTCATCATTATTGATCCTGGATGTCCCAGACGATCATGCCAAATTACGAAAGTATTGGAATCAGTAAACTTCCGGTTTACTATAGAATGTGCCTCAATTGCACAAATCTTTATCCAATACAGGCCAGAAGATAAAGCAGGGAACTTTTCAATAACATATGTCTGCCCAGAGACATTCTTGGTGATACCAAGATATTCAAGATTCATCTCATCAATTGTCTTGATATGATAACCATTTTCACGAACATCTTTAAAACTCATCAAATTTTTCCGAGACTTAGGAGAAAACATGACATTATTTATGATGAGTTTAGTTCCCTTGGGTAAGATAATAATGGCTTTTTTGAAGCCTTCAATCAAATTAGCACTACCAGAAATTGTAGTGACATTAATCTTGCCCATGTTTAGATGAGAGAAATATTTCTCGTCTTTGAATATCGTATGTGTAGGGCCAGAATCAATCAAACATATATCTTTACAATTTGACTGATTACTTTGAAAATTATCCATATCTTCAAATAAAATGACATACACCAAATAAGATATATATTAAATTTTTGTACAAAGTGAAAGCTTATACTATAAAAAATTATTAATCCGACATTACTAAGCAATTAAAAAAATATATCCAAAAACTATTGAAACAATATAATATTTGATAAGGAATCTAATACGTAATATATTATTTATAATTAATAGTACGGAACTGTATCATGTAATACATAAAATAATAATATAATATTATTATATTATATGTCTGAACACATATGGATAAGTAATGACTATATGTGAATATTATATTAAAAATATTAACATGCAAAACTAATAGTAATATTAACATGCAAAACAAAAAATATTAACATGCAAAATATTAATATGCACTAATGAACACAACAGAAGTTCGTGCAAGTTGCACGTATCGTCGTTGTCTTTTTTTTTTTTTTTTATTTAATAATGACGAAATTGAAATTCCATTCACTTCAATAATAAATTACAATAATATAATTGAACTAATCAATAAGAATTAAAAATCAATACTCATGCAAACAACTACTTTTACATGATTTTTATTCTCTAACTCTTATCAACAATAAAAAAAAATTAAAACCATGTTTACGGAACCATCACCAATCAAGTGATCAATATTTCCTTCAGGGTGCTCGTAAAAGTCTGCTACTCCAAGCATGTGATGTCAACATTATTTTCAGAGAGAAAGTTAGCCTCGGGATTTCTCTCTTTCTTCTTTAGTGATGCTTGATAAAGGTTCACTAAGTGCTTGAGAGCACGACAGTCACATGAATAGTGTCCTTTTCCACCACATCGGAAACAAGTAATTGTTTCATGTTTCTCATCTTTTTTCTTTTTGTTAGATGAATGATTAACACCCGGAACAGGATTTCTTTCTTGGTCATCACGATCGCAACCACGTCCACGACCAGGGTCGCGACCTTTTCCACGCCTGGCATGGTGAGCGTGCACATCATTCACCTCAGGGAATGGTGCAAATCCAGTTGGTCGTTCTCATGATTTTTCATCAACAAATCATTATTTTGTTCAGCCACGAGAAGATGAGAACTTAGTTCAGTATATTTCTTGAAACCTTTTTCTCGATATTGCTGATGTAATAGCACATTCGAGGCATGAAAAGTGGAATGTCTTTTCCATCATATCGTCATCATTGACCGTCTCTCCACATAGTTTCAATTGAGAAGAAATTATGAACATGGCAGAATTATATTCATGAACAGACTTGTAATCTTTAAATCTTAGATGCATCCACTCATATTGTGCTTTAGGGAGGATGACCATCTTTAAGTGGTCAAACCTTTCTTTTAGTCTATTCCACAATACGAGTGGATCCTTAGTAGTAAGGTACTCAATTTTCAGAACTTCATCAGACGCAAGAAAATCATAGCCTTAGCACGATTTTGACTAGATGCTGTATTTTCATTCTTTATGGCGTCTCCAAGACCCATAGCATCTAGGTGGATTTCAGCATCCAACACCCATGAAATATAGTTCTTGCCCGAACTTTGAAAGGCAACAAACTCACACTTCGTAAGATTGTTAGCCATAAAAAAAGAAGAAAAATAATAATACCTTAGCCTTAGCCTTCAAATTTGAGACGGTAGAGTCTCGTGTTGATAACGTGTTATAAAACAATAAAGAACAAGAAGAAAGCCTTCAAATTTGAGACGGTAGAGTCTCGTGTTGATAACGTGTTATAAAACAATAAAGAACAAGAAGAAGAGTAGAGAGAATAGAAAGAGTGATTCTTATTTCTTCTCTTGAGGGATGATTTACAATAAAGGAAAACCTTCTATTTATAGGGGGAATTTGCCCCTAGTTTCACACTAAAAGACAAATACATCAAATCTTAATAGACATCAAATAGATCTTGATAGACATTCACTATAATTGATATATATCATAACATAGGGTTTTTTTTTTCTCGTATAGTGAAAAAAAGTCCTAAAATATATTTGGAGAAATAATTTAGGATGATATAGTTGGTTAATTGTTGATTGGTACGTATAGCAAAAATAGGTTAGAAATAATACACTATCACAAACAGGTTTCTTTGTTTACTGCTACCAAAAAAAAAAAGTTTCTTTGTTTACTTTTAGAGTTAAGTTGGGAATCTTCTACAAAATGTGTCGGGCTACGTGGGCTAATGTTATTTTTGTTAATTTTCTTAAGTTTTCTCTTTATTAACACGAATACTCAGTAGTGTTGATAAATTTACTTATTATGAATTAAGGTAAAAAAAAAAAAAAAATCGTTTATTTTTTCAAGTTGTAAAATAACAGATTATTTTTCTTGAATGGTACATTTTTTAACATAAAGTTTGGATAGTGTTGATGATTGCAGAGGTAATTTACTTATGATTTGAGGTAAATTTTTTATTATATTTCTAAATTTGAGGTAAGTTTTTTAAAATTTTGATTTATTCTTGAAATTTGATAGTAAAATATTATGTATTCTTGAAGACAATTTTTAATTGAATTGTAGTATTTTTTTTTAAAGTTCTAATATGTTTGTGAAGTTTATATAATAAATTATTATGGTGTATTCTTGAAGACAATTGATAATTGAGACGTTTTCTTTGTGATTTTTATTTATTAGGTCTTATATTCCGGCTTTGCCGGTGCATATTGACACTAGAATAAGGTAGATGAGAAGCAGTTAAGCAAACATAATTCTCTGTTCTTCGTAATGGATTTGTGTTAACCCAATATTGTAGTCAAATAACAATTATTAACACGGATTGTAAATCAAGACATTCCAAAAATAGCACCTTCCAGATTTGTCATAGATTATGTACTTTTGATTTGTTTTGCTATGAATCATAATTTTTCTTCATAACATAACATAACATATAGGTTTTCTTTATTAGTAATATATTTAGTATTGTAATTAGAAAAGTTATTACATGTTTAATAGATAAGTAAAAACTATCCCGCTTCACTAAGAGGTGTCAATGAAGATATGTTGCTACCACAGAAGAGCACATGTTTCATTTTACAGTGGTTAAAGATCTACTGCTATATTTATAATATGGTATTATATTCATACACAAAAATATAATAAAAAAGAACATTTTTTTAATGCTTTATGCATTGTTCTTACTTTTTTCTTTTTTTGTCTTTGGTAATTTAAAATTTTCATTATTTAGAGTACCAAATAAAATTTGAATCTCAAAATTCAAATTGCGACATATTAATTGAGACAAAAAAAGTAGTATATATCATTCGAGTTCAAGCTAATTCAGTGTGCATTAGTGTCTCTCTCACTCACTCACTCACACACACGCACATATATATATGTGTGTGTTTTATTTTTTGATTTATTACTTTATTATTTACATGGTAGTGATATTTTTGCTTATTGTGTTGAAATAGATCTTTTGTACAAGGACTATCAGACTGATCACAACTTCAACATTACTACCTATTCTCTTACTCGTTGTAAGATTTCTCCTTCATTGGCTGTCTATATGACCTCAATTTGTTTGAGACTGTGGCGTAGTTGTTATCGTTGTTGTTTTACCTAAATATGAAATGATATAAAATTTTATTTTTCCTTCTTCCTGCTTAATTTAACTAAATGAACAACTGTATTCATGGATATTTGAATTATTTCAATCATGACATGATCCTTGATCGAAAAATCTATAGGTCGAGAATTAAGTTAGAAGGTAAACAGATGTAACTAGCTGCTACTCCTTGACTGAAAATGTGATTCAAAGTCTAATCACACACATTTGAACAACAATAACATTTGAATTCATTTTCTTGCCAAACATACTAAGTACATCCTTAAAAGGAAGCTTATCTTTTCATAATCTCCAAGTGAAAAAAGACATTTTAAAGGGGATAAAAGAGTACCATGCCTTATTAATTAGAGATTTAGTAGCTTTTCACAACAGATAGAACTAACTTTGCACTTTGTGAAACAATGATGAATAATTTTTGTTCCTATACACCTTTATCGATGTAAAGGAGATACTAATTTTTTTATATGAAATATTTTTTTTGATGTAAACTTAAGTATTTGTTCAACGTACTTTTGTATGTACTCCCTCCATTTACTTTTACTTGTTGTGTTTTACATCACGAAAGTCAACATGACTAATCTCCAAATGTCTATGCCATTAGATAAAGATAATAAAAGAAAAGGTAAAAGAGTAATATTAAAAAGTTGATCTAACATTATCTTTGGATATAAAAATAAATGTAGAGTGAGCCTAACATTGAGCAATTAATATCATGTTAAGACAAATGTATCATCATCATTGGATAAAAATAATGAAAAAAGTAGAAGAATATATTAAAAAAAAAAAAAATTAACATTGTCATCGGATATAAAAAGAAAAATAGAATGAATTTAGAATTCAACAATTAATAGTATCAGGCTACAATTCAACAATTAAAAAAATGTATGCAATTTAACAATCAATATAATATTATTGTTGATATTTAGGATTATTAACATCAAATCAACAATTATGTATTTCACTATTTTCTTTTTGAAAAGTTAAAATAATTTAATATAAGGAGTAAACACTTCTATTAAAAAAAAGTCAATATCAACATCTTTTATCGTAAATTTTTTTTTGCTAGAACACTTGAGAAAATTCACAATCTCTGTCCTTCGGATTAGCACTTTGTGGTAACTTGCTCACTATGCAATAACTAGCAAAACACACAGGAGATGCAAACCGCACTAGGCAAACCCCATGCAATGAGCTCATAAACTTGTGATAGTATCTAATAATGAGAAAAGACATTTTCCCCCCCTGAACTTATCCTCCCAACTCACTTTAACACTTAAACTTAACTTTTGTTTATTTACCCCCCTCACACCTCAAAACTGAATACCACTCTCACAACAGAGAGTGGGTTACACACGCGCCATGTCAGTGCCAAATCAGTGCCACATCAGTGCTAGGTCATTGCCACGTAAGAAATTAGGATTTAAAAAAAAAATCCCACACATACTACTTTTATGTATTTTTATTTTTAAAAGCAAAAAATATATATTTACTATTTATATATATAATATATATATATATATATATTAAATAATATATTATATATATATATATAAATATTAAATAATATATATATAAAAATTATATATAGATATATTAAACAAAAATTGCCCCCACCCCCCACCTGATTTTCATTTAAATAATATATATTTTATATAATTATTTATATATATTTTTATTTTAAAAATAAAAAATATACATGTACTATTTTTATATTTATAAAATATATATATTTTTTAAATATATATATATATATATATAATATTTTATATGCATATATTAAATAAAAAATCCCCTCCCCCCAATCTCTTTCTCCATTCCAGTCCCCTTCCCCCCACTCTTTCTTCCCTTCCAGCCCCCCTCCCCCCACCCCCACCCCACCCCATGTTCTTTCTTCCCTTCCAGGCCCCCCTCCCTTACCCGCCATTCTTTCTCCCCTTCCAGCCCCCCTACTCCCACCCCCCACTATTTCTCCCCTTTCAGCCCCCCCATTCCTTGTTCTTTCTTCTTTCAGCCCCCACCCCCCACCCCTCACCCTCTTCTTTCTTAGTCAAACATAAAAATACTTTCATCAAGTTAAAATTAATTTTTTCAAATTATCTTATTAACAAAAAAAATTCAAAAGTAAAAATCAAAAGAAACCTCATTGATGATAAGTGAGTCAAAGACAAAATCATCAATTTAATTTAATTTTTATCTAAATTTTGAGGGAGTTGGATTGAAGGTTGAGATGGTGTTCAATGGAGAAAATTTTTTAATAGTGTTTTCAAGTTTGTTCTTGGGTGGTGTTCAACAACAACAACAACATACCTAGTGTATTCCCACAAGAGGGGGGTCTGGGGAGGGTAAGATGTATGCAGTCCATACCGCTACCTCCGAGGAAGTAGAGAGGTTGTTTCCGATAGACCCCCGGCTCAAAGTAAAGAACAATAAACAAGGGGATGAAAAACATAATAGAAAATCAGGAATAAGAAATCATAAAATAGACATCAGAGAACTATGAAATACGAGACATAAGGGCGACACGGAATAAAAAAATAGGTACTAAGACATAGGACCTAGTGCACCCACCTAGTAATAACCTACACTCCTTTAACAAGGACCCTATGAATACGGACCTAGGCTTACTAACCCGGCTACACAAGACTCTCCAAACTGCAAGCTACAACCCACACACCCTTATTAGTCTTCTACCCTTATCCGCGACCTCCACACCTTCCTATCTAGGGCCATGTCCTTAGTCAGCTGGAGTTGCTCCATGTCATGTCTAATCACCTCCCTCCATTATTTTTCCGGCCTACCTCTACCCCTCCTGAATCTATCCAAAGCAAGCCTCTCACACCTCCGGACTAGGGCATCCGCACTCCTCCTCATCACATGCCCAAACCATCGCAGTCTTCCTTCCCGCAACCTGTCTTCTACTGAAGTCACTCTCACCTTCTCCCGAATAGTCTCATTTCTTACTCTATCACCTCTAGTAAGCCCACACATCCAACACAACATTCTCATTTCCGCCACCTTCAATTTTCGGATGTGCGAGTGTTTAACTAGCCAACACTCCGCACCATACAACATGGCCGGACGGACTGCCACTCTATAGAATTTGCCTTTAAGCTTAAGGGGCACCTTCTTATCACACAACACTCCCGAGGCTAGCCTCCACTTCATCCAAGCTGCTCCAATACCTTTAGAGACATCCTCATCAATCTCACCATTCCCCTGAATCGTAGACCCAAGATACTTAAAACTGTTCGTCTTACAGACATCTTGGGAGTACAACCTCACCAACCTTCGTCCTCCTGTCTCAAGTCACTAAACTTACATTCCAAATACTCAGTTTTGGACCTACACAACCTAAATCCCTTAGACTCAAGGGTTTGCCTCCAAACCTCTAATTTGTCATTCACACCCCCTCGTGTCTCCTCATCAGCACCACATCATCCGCAAATAACATACACCAAGGCACTTCTCCATGAATGCTCCGCGTCAACACGTCCATCACCAATGCAAAAAGAAACGGACTAAGAGTCGATCCCTGATGCAACCCGTTCTCGACCAAAAACTGCTGAGTCTCCTCCCGCCGTTCTCACCCGGGTCTTCCCTCCATTGTTCTTGGGTGGTGTTAATGGAGAAAAGTAAAAAAAATTAAAGAAAAGTGTTGTTCTTGGGTGGTGTTGTTAATGGAGGAAAGTGAAAAAAAATTGAGGTTGTTAATGGAGGAAGTTGAGTGTTGTTGATGATGATGATTTGAAGAAGAAAGAAGAAAAAAATGTCCATTTTTTTTATTATATTTTAAATATAATATTATTGAAATTAATTTTTTTAACAAATAAACGCGCCTCTTTTTAAAAAAAAAATGTCACGTCAGCATTAGGGGTGAAATAAATACACTTTAAAGATGTTAAGGGGGGTAAATAAATGAAAATTAAGTTTAAGTATTAAAGTGAGTTGGGAGGACAAGTTCAGGGGGAAAAAGATGTCTTTTCTCATCTAATAATAGATATTCATGTACTTTTAATAGGCCATGAAAAATTTACAAGTTTTCTTTTTGTATAATTCTTTTTTGTAAGCAACTTTTTATATTGATGTAAAATATACGTGCAACACACGTATACTAATCTAGTATTCCATACATGCATACACGCGTGAAGATGGAGGGCGGAGGGGGAGGGGGAGGCGGAGAGTAGGTCTGCTCAAGGGTAAAGCTAGTAAAACACTTGTTTTGGGCCTCAAAAGAATTTTAATAGTAAATTTTATTATTTTAACTTCACTTTAGATAATATTGAAGATGATAAAACACGTATAAAATTTAGAAAAAGAAAAAAACTATCTACTTTTTACTAGAAATATTTTAAAACTTTGAATTAAACAATTCAAACTTTATACTAATAAATAAATTTTTACAACAACATCCAAGTTAATATATTGCAAACAAATGACTAACACAACAAGTAATTCTTACATCCAAGTTAATATATTGCAAACAAATGGCTAACACAACAAGTAACTCTTACTTCTATAAATAAATTATCTTACTATGTAAAGTTAAAGGTTGTGTCTTTTAAAAATACTAAAAATATTAAGCTAAACACAAGTAATATGTAAGAACAAGAAAAACAATTATAATTTTTTTTTTTATGTCTGTATATACTTAAGACCTCTTATTAAAATGTGGTTTTAGACCACTAATTTTATTGAGACGTTTATAATGAAGAAAGAACTATATGTTGAATAAAACTAATGTTTTGTTTATGACGAAGCTCATGAGGGGGTTGGACGACCCGTGTTGAAGAAACCTGTCAAACGGGCCGGGCTGGCCCGGCCCGAACCGGCCCTACATATCAAACCGGACCGGTTTGACCCGGCCCGGTAAGCCCTAGGGCTTTAGGGTTCCGGGTTCCGGTCCGGTTTTTTTTTTAAACTGGGCCCGGTTAATCCGGTCCGGACCAACCCGGTCCAGGCCCGCCGGTTAACCGGCCCGGCCCGGCATTAAAAAAAAAAAAATTATTGGGCCAAACTAGCCGTTGGCCCAACGGCTATATTACCTTTTTTGGGTCCAAACGGCTAGTTTGGGCCCATTAACTTAAAAAACAAAAAAAAAAAAAAATATTTTTTAATCCCCAAAATAAATCTATAAATACCCTACAACTTCAAATCATTTCTCACACAATTTTTCACTCTCTCAAATCTCATTCTCTCTCAAATCTCAATTCTCAATTCTCAAATATTCAATATATTTAATTTCTTAAAGTGTTCAATTTAAATTTTTAATTTTTCGTTTACAAAGTACGAGCGGAAGTTTCTAAAGTCGCAATCTTCGGATACTTCCAAAATTTGGTATTGTCGTTCCATCTCTTACGTTTAATTTTTATTTATTGTATTAATTGTTTAATATTTAATTTTATTATATTTGTGTATTTTGAATATTTTTAGTTTAATTTAATTTATATTATGGATAAATTAAAAAACCTCGCAACTAAAGGTGTTAGAAATTTTTGTCCCGGAAGCGGTAGTGGTAGTAAAAAGCGAATTACTAGCGGTAGAGGTAGTTCAAGTAATAGATATACCCGTGTGAATTCGCCTCCGGTACCGCTTGGTACACCTTTTGAGGAAGAAATAGGTGTAGGTGCTCACGATATGGATTATGTAGAATTTCAGGAAAATTACGGTATAGAAGAAGAAAATGAAGTAGATGCAGTTAATGTAGACGAAGATGATGAAAATATTGCTGAAACACCCGCAGTAGGACATGCTAACGTTAGATCTGAATCAGTTAATCTCTCTTCCCGTCCTCCCAGTGCCCCAAAACCCCGTAAAAGAACTAGTATTGCATGGCAATTTTTTGAACGTATATCAGATATTGAGGTGCAGTGCAATATTTGTCAACAAAAATATAAGCATAGAAGTGGCGGTAAGCAAGGGGGTACGGGTACGTTAATGAGACATATAGCTGAAGATCACACTAGAGAGTTGAATATTGCAAAAGGTGGTGGGGATGTTGGTGGGTCAACGCAAACTAGAATGGACCCAACAACCGGTCAAGTAGCGAAAAAGTATAATAAATTGAGGGACAGAGAAGAAATAGCTAAAATGGTAGTTGTGGGTTGTTTGCCTTTTAGTTTTCCTTCTTCTGATGCCTTTATTCGTTATATACAAGCAATTTATAATCCTATGTTTAATGGTATTCCTAGAACTACTTGTCGGTCTGATATGTTTAGACTCCATTCACAATATTGTTTTTATTTATCAACATTCTTAAAAAATATTCAATGTAGATTGTCCCTAACTTCCGATCTTGGTCGTGCTGTAAATAAAAATGATTATTTAACCGTTACTTGTCATTGGATGGATAGTAATTTCATAATGCAAAAACGTATTCTTGCTTTTTTATATGATGAAGATCGGAAACATACTGGACAATTTATTGCTGATTCTATTATTAAAATTGCCGGATATTATGGTATAGAAAATAAAATTTTATGTATTGCTTTTGATAATGCTTCTAACAACAAGACTGCTATAACAAAAATAAAATCTACGCTATCTCCGCCCTTTCCTGAAATTTTTCATGTTAAGTGTGCATGTCATATATATAATTTAATTGTAAAAGATGGTCTTGACTTTTTTGAGGTTTATATTGAAAAAATTCGTCTTGCTGTTGGTTTTATTCAAGGAAATAATCGTAGATCTAGAATTAAAGAATTTAAAGTTAAATGTCAAGAAAATGGACTTGCACCGATTTTGATGCCTGAGGAAATTGATATTAGATGAAATTCTACGTATGAATTTTTAAAAACTTGTTATAAATATAGAATTCCTATTACACTAGCTTTTAACCAACATTGTGGTTCATTTGCTGATTCTGCTGATTGCATGCTACATAATTCTGATTGGGTTATAATTAATGATCTTGTTAAGTTCTTAGAAAAATTTTATGTAGCTACGGTTGAATTTTCCGGTGCATACTATCCTACTGTTTGTAATATTTTGGCATATATAGCCGATATTTCTGGTTTGCTCCGACAATATAAAGATAAAGAAGGTTATAAAGAAGCTGTTGGCGCTATGTTTACGAAATTTAAAAAATATTTCTTCCCGATTCCCCCTATTTACTTGGTTGCTGCTATGTTAAATCCGTGCATGAAATATAATCATATGTGTCACTTTAGTACTCTTATTTATACTAACTTAGAAATAAATACTAACCATGATTCTGAACAAGTACAACCTGATTTGTGGACGGCTACGGCTGATGCAAAAGATTATATAGAAAAATTATATAATCACTATGCTGATTTATTTGATTCAGCCGTACCTACAAATATCACTCCAACTGTCGCTCCTCATCCTCCCGAGGAGCCATCAGCTTCTAAAAGGCCGGCACATAGTGGTTTTCCTGATTCGTTTTATGATTTAACTTGTTGGAACAGTGTGGATGAGAGAGCTTACACATCAACTTATCGGGAAGAGCTGAAATATTATTTGCGGACGCCACCAGAGGATCGCAGACGACGGATCAACACGCTGGATTGGTGGAGGAATAATGAATCACAATATCCTGTACTTTCAAGATTAGCCAGAGATATCTTGAATGTTCCTATGTCAACCGTTGCATCAGAGAGCGCCTTCAGTCAGGGACGACAGCAGCTTGGAGACAACCGACACTCATTGGGAAGCAACGCAATGAATGTTTTAGTTTGCCTCAGAGATTGGATTAGAGCAGAAAGAAGAAACCAAGGAATGGAACCAGAGCCCAGCGACGACCTCAAACTTGAAGAAATTATGACTTCACGGGAGAACTCAGCAGAATCAAGTCCAATGCATGGTTTTTCCCCCGTTGACTTCGACTACCCTATGCAAGTTCCAATTAATATTAACATGAATGAGTTGGAAAAAATGATGCATAATTTATAGATTTTTCATTCATGTAAATTATAAATTTTGGATCATTTTGCAATCAATAAAATTCCACAAATTCATTCACTCCTTAGTCGTTGTTTTTTATTTTTTTTTATTTAACGATTTATAATTTTAATATCTTCTATACAAGTGTATATTTAATGTATACATGTGTATATGTTTATATATCTTATATAGAAGTGTATATTTAATGTATACACGTGTATATATCTTCTATAGAAGTGTATATTTAATGTATACATTGTGTATATAGCGTATATAGTGTATATTTGACCGGTTTTTAACGCATATATGTGTATATATTTTATAAATTAGTATATAACTATACAAATATATATTGTAATGTATATATATTGTAGTATATCTCATTTAAAGTATTACCTATACATAGAATAGAGTGTATATATGTGAATAGATCTTCTATAGACATGTATATTTAACGTATACATGTGTATATGTTTTATAAATTAGTATATAACTATACAAATATATATTGTAATGTATATATATTGTAGTATATCTCATGTAACGTATTACATATACATAGAATAGAGTGTATGAATGTTAATAGATCTTCTATAGACGTGTATATTTAACGTATATATGTGTATATATTTTATAAATTAGAATATAACTATACAAATATATATTGTAATGTATATATATTGTAGTATATCTCATTTAAAGTATTACCTATACATAGAATAGAATGTATATATGTGAATAGATCTTCTATAGACGTGTATATTTAACATATACATGTGTATATGTTTTATAAATTAGTATATAACTATACAAATATATATTGTAATGTATATATATTGTAGTATATCTCATTTAAAGTATTACATATACATAGAATAGAGTGTATGAATGTTAATAGATCTTCTATAGACGTGTATATTTAACGTATATATGTGTATATATTTTATAAATTAGAATATAACTATACAAATATATATTGTAATGTATATATATTGTAGTATATCTCATTTAAAGTATTACCTATACATAGAATAGAGTGTATATATGTGAATAGATCTTCTATAGACATGTATATTTAACGTATACATGTGTATATGTTTTATAAATTAGTATATAACTATACAAATATATATTGTAATGTATATATATTGTAGTATATCTCATTTAAAGTATTACATATACATAGAATAGAGTGTATGAATGTTAATAGATCTTCTATAGACGTGTATATTTAACGTATATATGTGTATATATTTTATAAATTAGAATATAACTATACAAATATATATTGTAATGTATATATATTGTAGTATATCTCATTTAAAGTATTACCTATACATAGAATAGAGTGTATATATGTTAATAGATCTTCTATAGACATGTATATTTAACGTATACATGTGTATATGTTTTATAAATTAGAATATAAC
This sequence comes from Capsicum pubescens, assembly GCA_030864215.1. Classification (NCBI taxonomy): domain Eukaryota; kingdom Viridiplantae; phylum Streptophyta; class Magnoliopsida; order Solanales; family Solanaceae; genus Capsicum; species Capsicum pubescens. The sequence goes on from CM061542.1 coordinate 277,181,809, forward strand.
TATACAAATATATATTGTAATGTATATATATTGTAGTATATCTCATTTAAAGTATTACCTATACATAGAATAGAGTGTATATATGTGAATAGATCTTCTATAGACATGTATATTTAACGTATACATGTGTATATGTTTTATAAATTAGTATATAACTATACAAATATATATTGTAATGTATATATATTGTAGTATATCTCATTTAAAGTATTACATATACATAGAATAGAGTGTATGAATGTTAATAGATCTTCTATAGACGTGTATATTTAACGTATTTATGTGTATATATTTTATAAATTAGAATATAACTATACAAATATATATTGTAATGTATATATATTGTAGTATATCTCATTTAAAGTATTACCTATACATAGAATAGAGTGTATATATGTGAATAGATCTTCTATAGACATGTATATTTAACGTATACATGTGTATATGTTTTATAAATTAGTATATAACTATACAAATATATATTGTAATGTATATATATTGTAGTATATCTCATTTAAAGTATTACATATACATAGAATAGAGTGTATGAATGTTAATAGATCTTCTATAGACGTGTATATTTAACGTATATATGTGTATATATTTTATAAATTAGAATATAACTATACAAATATATATTGTAATGTATATATATTGTAGTATATCTCATTTAAAGTATTACCTATACATAGAATAGAGTGTATATATGTGAATAGATCTTCTATAGACATGTATATTTAACGTATACATGTGTATATGTTTTATAAATTAGTATATAACTATACAAATATATATTGTAATGTATATATATTGTAGTATATCTCATTTAAAGTATTACATATACATAGAATAGAGTGTATGAATGTTAATAGATCTTCTATAGACGTGTATATTTAACGTATATATGTGTATATATTTTATAAATTAGAATATAACTATACAAATATATATTGTAATGTATATATATTGTAGTATATCTCATTTAAAGTATTACCTATACATAGAATAGAGTGTATATATGTGAATAGATCTTCTATAGACATGTATATTTAACGTATACATGTGTATATGTTTTATAAATTAGTATATAACTATACAAATATATATTGTAATGTATATATATTGTAGTATATCTCATTTAAAGTATTACATATACATAGAATAGAGTGTATGAATGTTAATAGATCTTCTATAGACGTGTATATTTAACCTATAGTCGTTGTTTTTTATTTTTTTTTATTTAACGATTTATAATTTTAATATCTTCTATACAAGTGTATATTTAATGTATACACGTGTATATATCTTCTATAAAAGTGTATATTTAATGTATATATTATGTATATAGCGTATATAGTGTATATTTGACCGGTTTTTAACCGGGTTTGACCGGGTTTTAGTGGGTTTGACCGGATTGGGTTAAGTGGGCCGGTTCCGGGTGGGTTTTAATATTTTTACTGTGCAGCCCGGCCCGGCCCGGCCCGGACCGGTTAAGGCCAAACCCGGCCCGTAACCGGCCCGAAACTCGGTAAGAATGAGAGGGCCGGTTCCGGGTTGAACCGGCCCGGCCCGTTAGACAGTCTTAGTTGAAGTCAATGTTTGATGGATCTATTTAATTAAGAAATAAAACTATGCCGATAATGAAGAGTTAGAGATAATAAATTATATTTAATTAGAGATAAACACAAGAAGACTAATTCAACTGCAAATATATAGGAAATCATATTATACATATACAAACTAAAAAGAAAAAAAAAAAAAAAAAAAAAAGGAAAACATAAAGAAATGGATTGAAATGAGTTGCTATATATTTGTAATATGATCTACTACATACTCCTCTCCACCTCCTTTTTTTCAGTAGTATAGTGATCCTGCGGAAAAAAAACATAACTGAAACTCATCACATCGAGAAAATAGGTCGCATGTTTAAATTAAGGGTTAACACATTCATGTTTTATTAAATTTAAAATTTTATTTAAATATTCACTATGTGATTTATTCTAGTTGATTAGCGGAATATATGATGAATTATTTTCTGTTAGTCATTTTTTATCCAATTTTTTTAAACAATTGTGTGTATTCTCAAGTGCCACGTAGATAAGTTAAGTCAACTTTTTAAATTACACACATTAGCCTCAATACATTGTAAAATCTCATGCCTATTTCAACTGAGACTGATGTGTATAATTAAAGAAGGTCATATATTTTGTGTGACTAACTTAACTATCTAATTAATATTTAAAAATATGTGAAGAAGTTTTTTTCTTCTTCAAAATTTGAATCAAAGTCTCTAATATAATAGTAAAACTTTATTATGCGTACGTTTAAGTGTTTAATTGAAACAAGCTATAATTTAAGTATCTAAATAAAAATTTGCTGATAAATTTTAGATGCTATATATATAGTAATATATTATCATCATATATACGTACCCTGCCACCAATTTCCTCTTGAAGCAGAGTTTGAACCATCTCCATCTTTCTTTACCTGATCAATTAACCACAAAATTACAAATTAAATTTACAAAATGTAGAAATTTAAAAAAAAAAAATTGTATTAATTACAAAATGAGCATGTTTTTAAATTATTTAATTATATTATGATACTAGTGAAAAATGAAAGAAGTGTGTATATACTTACATTATTATTATGGGAGGCAGCGTTCTGGTTAGTTGGAGGATAAACATCTTGGCCACCATAGTAAATGGATGAACTCAAATTACATGGAGCTTCAACTTTTTCATTTTGACTTCTTTTAGATCCATTATCTGTAAATTAAACATATATATTGTTAGGGCAAAATGCTTATCATCATGTCAAGAATTATAGCTGATAACAAAGGTGCAATTTTATTTCTTAACGAAATCGGCCACCAAACCGGCATCATGTTCGATCATGACACTCCCACTCGGTCATGAGCCGCCTCATCGGCCTTACCATAGGGAAGGATGTTGATGTTACACAACATATATACAATTCTTAAATAATCATCATAGCATAAAAAGGAACAACTCTGAGAAAGAATATTATTTAGAAATATAATAAGCAACATAAATATTGATGTTAAATTATATAAGTGAAGGAGGAAAATATTAAAAAAAAAAAAATAGAAATTAACCTGAAGTTCCATATTTTGTATTATTGCCATACTGGTTCCCTGGATCTTGGATTCTTGATGAATTTCCATCTCCTGAGTGAATGGGATCCCTTCTAAGTCCCTTAAAGTCACAAATGAAAATAATTACATAATCAAGTTCTTTATTAGGTAATTATAAATAAATTTCTTAATTAATTGATAATCTGATTAAAAAAATAACTACATGCTATTAAAGGTTAATGACGTTTTAGATGCTAATGGATATTAAACACACAAAAAGAATAAAAGATATATATGCATGTGAAAAATGGGGCCTAAAAGCAAGTTCTGTAGTAATAAATATTCTTTCATCTCCTTTTTTTCATGGATCTTTAGTTATTCTAGTGGATAAACTTGGAGTTTTTGCTAATGACTAAACTCTTAATGTGCTTAATTAACAAGCTAAGGTCTAAGAGGGTGTTGACATGGACACTAATCATGGTGTTAAGCTAAGTTACCCTCTCTAAAACCCAAGTTAACCAAGAAATTTGATACAAACATATCCCAGTTCCAACTTATGTGACACATTTTTGTTAGTACGTCCCAGATGAATGTCACATCTTTATAATTAGAAACAACTTAACTTTAAAGTTTTCTAAAGAAGAAAGAAAGCTGAAAAAACCTCATGAAATAGCGAAAAGAAAAATGGCAAACAATGATCAAATTTGCTCATTTGCTATCAGAAATTGAGTAACTTATAATTTATTTTCATGTGCTAAACTTGACGTGGGAGTCGTTTTATACTATAGTCAAAACTCAACTAAATTTGAACTCTTTTTCTTTTTGTTTTTTTTTTTGTTTAAAAAAGAAGGAATTTGGATGTGTAGAATTCACTCATCATACTAAAACTCTATTTAATGATAGCGCCACATATACTTTATTATACACGAGAAACTCACGAAAATTTTCGAATGCTCAAGCATCCAATCAATTAAAATGAGTGTAGAAAAAAAAAAGAATAGGTTATAAATACGAATTTGCAAACACAAAAACAAGAATGCAGGCAGAAGAGGCAATATATATTATATACCGTGGAAGGTGAACCAAAAACAGAAGCAAAGAGAGTTGAGTTTGAGGGCTCTTTAGGACCAAATAACTCATTGGTGAAAGATGAAGAAGAAGAAGATGAACCAACAACTTGCTTTGCCTTTTCCATATAGTACTAAATTAAACAAGAAATTAATGGATAAGAGCCTTTGAAAAGATTAAAAACTTTTTTTTTGGTCTTTGGCTAGACAAAGAATACAATTGGTATTATAGGAATGCACGTGAAGTTTCTTTGTGTGTTTTGTGATAAGAAACAAAGATATGTCACTCCTATTTATAGAGCTAAAGGGAAATGAGATATGTGCCCATACTCCAGCCATCTTTATTTGTTCATTATACTAAAATGAATTTTTTAATAATTATGATGTCCGATTAACTTTTGCAACACCTTAAATAAATCCACAAGATACCTGCTATCTCCCACCAGCAACCGATATCAGGTAACTCTCTCCGTCAAGGTTAGGACTGATGTCAGATGGGAAGAATCTATATTAGGTCACACCCTTGGGAGCTTCACTATACTAAATGTAGTTGTCTAACTTTACTTGTCCAGTTTAAAAAATCAAAAGATAATTTATCACATTGTTTCCATTGTACCCATACTATTAAATATTATATTATTCATTTTTCCAATATTTAGATGATTTATAATTAATAAGAGTGATATAATTAGCTTACATTTTTATTAATTGTCTTAAGGGGTGTGTCAAAAAGAACTTGGACAACAAAAGATGAATGGAGGGAGTATAAATTTAATTATTTATATATTAACTTAAAATTGTTGCAGAAACTCATAAATTTTGAATAACAAATAACATATCTAATGTAATTCTGCAAGTAGGGTTTGAGGAAAATAGAATATTGTATGCAGATCTATTCTTAATCTTGTAAGATAGAGAAGTTGTTTCTAATAGACTGTCGATTCAAGAAAAATTATTTTTCAGAAAATGCTTGCAAAAAAATGCATGAATAAAACACTACGATGAAATATTAAAGAAAAAAAGTATTAACAGTAGAAATAGTATTGATAACCAAAGTAAAAGAAACAAGTGTCATAATAAATTAAAGAATAAACTAATGCTAGCAAAATAATAATAATAATACTGATAAGAGAGCAAGTATTTTCTCCAGATTGTTCTACTACTAAGAAGAGAGAAACCGCTTCATTATCTACTGTGATATTTTCGGTAAGTTAAAATTATAACATATATTATTTAATCATTTTTCAATTTTTCTTCAATCTATTTCTATCTCATCAGATCCATTATCATCGACCCCTCACATCTCCTTATTAAAATGTCCGTAAAATTCAGAAACTCATAAACTTCAAAGAGCGCCCATGCATGTAATTACTCACAAGTTAAGGAAAGGGTCAACTATGAAGATGGTTTATGCGAATTAGGGCCCATTTTATCACTTCAATAATGCTCACACATAGAGAACAAATGCTGACAAGTGGGCAGGTTGCCTGTCTCCAACGCTTGTAACAAAGGTCACATTTGTGTATAGAGTATCCAAAAACCAACTGCATATAAATTGCTAATGTTCTAAAGTTGAATATAGTTTTAAAGGTTTTTATTTTATTCACAATAATAATTTTTTGTAGTCATATATATGTTTTGAATAATTTAATATAATATTTTTTTTAAAAGAAATTCTTTTTTAAATTTCATGTCCAACTTAAGGGAGAAGCTAAGCAGGATCGAGGGGTTCATTAGATTCTCGTTTGATGAAAGATTACACTGTTTATACATGATTATAATTATTTTTATTTATAGTAGCTATTGAACCATGTTCGACTTCTTTATATTTTGAAACTCTTAGCGCAAATTTTGGTTCCACCACTAATCCCAACTTATATTATATGTCATATCTATTGAAACAGATGAAGCATATAACAATCTCCTAGCAACCACATTGGGGTGTTTTGAGTGAAATGGTCCAACTACATTATTTATCAGCTCATTATTTAAATAAAATACAAATATCACCCATGAAATGGTCACATTTGCTTTTCAAGTGTCAATTAGGTCAAGTAGCTAGGGGAATGTATAAACTGGATGTATAAAGTTGTGTTTTGAAATTTAAAAACAAAAAGATTCATATATACAAGAAATATTCTCAGTATTTATAGAAATTATCTTACAATAAAAGTCAAATAGGAAAAAGGGGTACTTGGGAAGTAAGACCAAGTGAGGCCACCCAAAAGGAGATATACTTTTTTTATAGATAGATGGATAAGGCAGTCTATATGTCTTCCAACTAGGGTTAAGTAACTCACATAAAAATTTTCATATAACTAAATTGTTGAAAAGACACTTATGGGTATGTAAGGCATGTTTGTTTTCGTTAAAACTGAGACGTGAATTTGAATACCTATTTAAATGATTTATATATTGTCTTTAGATTTTAACAGTGGATAATTAAGATATTGTTTTCAAACATCTGAATATGCATAATTTATTTATTTAAAATATAATAAAATAAAATTATTATTTAATTAAAAAAATAAAATATATATTTTCGCTACTGATGATAAAGATGATTTGTAATGATGAAGGTGATAATGATTTGTGTTAGTGGCTAGTAATGATGATGGTGATTCTTGTAGTGGAGGTGGCTTGTGTTGTTTACTAATTAACTTGACGGTGACATGTTCGTAGAGATCATGGTTGTGGTGGTGAAGTTAATTGGTTGATGTTAGTAGTTCATAGCATTATGTTGATGACTGAATTAAGAATTTGTGGCGACTAACGATATGTTCGTGGTATAGCGGCGGTGTTATAAGTTATGATGGTGTATGCAATTGATAGAATGAATTGATTGCAATTGTGGTAGTGACTGATAGTTCTAGTGGATGTGGTGGTGGTGATGGAAGTGACAGGTGTGGCGACTTAGAATAGTGGTTGACAATGATGGTGATTGTCATTGTTGATTGTGATGGAAGAGGTGGTTGGACAACAGCTGGTGATTGGCATTGATAATGATAGTTGACAATAATGATGTAGTTGTGATGATATTATTAATCCCTACAGGACCGATGGAGATCGAGTATCAGTTATATAGGTTCAAAAAATGTAAAAATATATAATTATGAAGCTAGTATTATATGACGACTAGGATTTTGATGCAAATTCAAAATTCATAAACTCTAAATTTTAGTTTTGCCTCTAAATTCCTACATAATTAATTCCCATAGAACTAATTCTTGCATAATTTATCTCTGAACCAAACAACCTGTATTGTTGCCTTTATTTTTTCTTTGGTTCACACTTGGTAAAAAACAACCCAAGACTTTTGGAAGATTGTTTGTTTCCATTGTCAAATAATTTTGCTGCCAAAGATTTTGCAGCTGTAAATTTCTCCAATTCACATGGAAATGGTGAAATTTACATCTTCCATTAACATCATGACTGACATCAATATGCTCATTCTCAACTCTATAAATAGGGACCTTCTTTCTCATTCATAATACATCAATTTTCAAGAGTTTTCTTTCATTCTCTTATATTTCTTCTCTCTTTCAATTAGAGTATTTAGTTAGAGAGTGGGTGTTGAAAAACACTTGTGTGAGTCCTTCTTTTGGAGTGATCTTGTGAAGTTGTTTTCTTGAGATATTTGGGTTAATTAGAATAACTATTTTAATTTTTGTATCATCTCTATTGTACTCTTGTTGATATAGTGGAATTTCTCCTCTTCGCTTGTGGACGTAGTCACACTGATCGAACCACGTTAAATTTGTGTCTTTTTTATTTTTTTAATTATCGTTATTATCAACTTATTATTGTCTTTGTTATTATCATTATAACATTGTTTGACTAAATTCCGCAATAATTGAATTCTCGATCCTAATAAATTGGTATCGAAGCTGGATTTAACCAATTTATTTTCAATAGACAAAATGACTATAACAAAGACTTACATTGAGAAATTTGATCGAAGTGCAAACTTCAAGATATGGCAATTAAAGATGAAAGCTATCCTAATTTAGGATGGCTTAGATGTGGCGCTGGAAGAAAAGGAGATGAAGCCAGAAAATATGACGGACGAAGAGTTTACCGTCATAGACAAAAAGGCAAAATCAAGTATCATTCTAAATTTCTTAAGCGAAATTTTATGTGAAGTACCTTTAGAAACCATAGCGAAAGGCATGTGGGAAAAATTTAAAACCTTGTATATGAAGAAGACAGTGGAAAATAGACTTTACCTGAAGAAAAATTTTTACACATTTCATATGGTTGAAGGTACTTCTACACGCTCACATCTTAATGCATTTGATTCTATTCTTATGGATTTAAGTAATATAGACGCTGAAGTTAATGATGAAGATCAAGTCGTCTTATGACTTATTTTCTTATCCCAATCATTTAAGCATATTAGAGATACTATTCTTTATGAAAAGGATAATATCTCTTATGGAGAAATCAAATCTATCTTAAAATTAAAGGAACGGATAGATAGAGATATTACTGGAGAAAGTAGCGCAATCCATGAGAAAGAATTATTTGTAAGAGGTAGATCTAATAAGAAGAATCAATTAGTGAGAGGTCTAAATCAAGGTCAAAGTCTAGATACAAAAATATAGCATGCAAATACTGTCAAAAGAAAGGTCATGTTATTTCCGAATGCTATAAGTTGAAAAATAAAGAAAAGCATAAGGAAAACAAAAATGAGTACCAAAATGTTGACCCCGCTGAAGCAAGTGTAGCTGTTGATAAGTCTGAGGGAACTATTTTTAGCTACTAATAATATTTTTAAATCTAATGATGAGTGAATTTTGGATTCGGATTGTTCTTATCATATATGTCCCAAAAAAATTTATTTACCACTTTTGAATCTGTTAGAGTTGGAGTTATCTTGATGGGCAACAGTTCTCCTTGCAAAGTTTTTGGTAAAGGTACAATCCAAATTAGAATGTACAATGGTGTTGTGAGAACTGTCACCGATGTTAGATATATTTCCGACTTGAAGAAAAATCTCATTTCATTGGTCACTCTAGAATCTCTTGGGTGCAAATACACAGGTGAAAGTGAAGTTTTGAAAATCTCTCTAGGTACTCTTGTGATCATGAAAGTACGCAGATCAGGTACGTTGTACACTTTCTTAGGATCCACTGTTACAGGTGTTGCTGTAGTTTTCACTTCAAATAAATCTGATCCTAACATCACCAAATTGTAGCATATGTGATTAGGACATATGAGTGAGAAAGGTCTTCCATCCTCAGTAAAAGAGGTCTCCTGTGTGGACAAAATATCAAAAAAGTGGAGTTCTACGAACATCGTGTGTTTGAAAAGCAGAAAAGAGAGCTTCAAATCTTCAGCAGTTCATCGAACAAAAGAAACTTTAGACTACATTCATTCAGATCTTTGGGGTCCTTCCCGTACCCCATCAAAAGGCGGTACCAGGTATATGTTAACTTTCATTGATGATTATTTAAGGAAGGTTTGAATTTATTTCCGGAAAAACAAAAGTGATGTTTTCTTAACTTTCAAACAATGAAAATTTTTTATTGAGAAGCAAGCAGGAAATCATGTCAAGCGGCTTAGAATAGATGATGACTAGGAATTTTGTATTGACGAGTTCAACGAATTTTGCAAAAATAAAGAAATTGCTCGACATCGCATTGTGTGGATGACACCTCAACAAAATGATGTTATGGAAAGGATAAAAATGACTCTTTTGGAAAGAGCTCGTTGCATGATTTCAAATGTTGAGTTGACAAATATTTTTTGGACAGAGGCTATCTCTACAACTTATTATATTATCAATCGTGCTCCTTCTGCACCTTTGAACTTCAAAGCTCCAGATGAAATATGGTCAGGTACACCTGCTAAATATTCTGACTTAAAAGTTTTTTGTTGTCCTGAGTACATACATGTAAATGATGAAAAATTAGATTCAAAGGCAAAAAAGTGTATTTTCCTTGAATATGCATCTGGGGTGAAAGGATACAGACTTTGGTGCCCTGATTTCAAGTCACCAAAATTTATAATTAGCAGAGATGTAACCTTTGATGAATACTCTATGTTACATTTCAGAAAAGAGTCTTCTAATTTTTGTAACAGGAACAAAGAGCATGATATGTATGAACAAGTGGAGGTTGAGCTTGGCATATCTTTCAAGCTGATCACGCTCACCTACACCATTATTTTGATGTAGGATGATCGTTATCAATATAATAACCCAACTTTGAGTTGGGGTCAAATCCACGAGAAATAATGTGAATAGTAATCGAGTAAGTTTGAAAAAAAAAAGAAACTTGCTAACTTCAAACCTAAGATACAAGTATTTGGGGATTTTGAATCAAACTTGTTTAAATAAAAGAAATTTGTAACACTAAATTGAGAGCAAACAATGTATGAATAAAATCAAATGAGAAGATTTTTGGAGTTCGGCTTTCCTAGGGGTAATTAGTGTATGGGCACGTGAAAGTAAGTTTCAACGTTAGTTAATTGATATATGGGTAGGCTAGGTTAGGAGTTTTAATGCTAGTCTTTCAACAAAATACCAAAACTTCACCCATGAATTCTTTCGAATACCTCATGGGCATGGCAAAACAATCAATCCAAAACCTCAATTAAGCATCCCTATTTCTAGAATGATGCTCAAGACATTGCATATTCACATACCATCTTTATTTCTAAGATAATGTTAACAAATAAGATAAATTAATTTTACTGTTCACAAATACCTATTACCCACATCCCTCTTTCAAGGATGATGTGGGATCTAAAGAGGTACACAAATTCCTCTTTCAAGGATGATATGGGTTTAGGAAAATTGGGGCTTTCACCCACGACTTTCAATTCAACAACCAAGTATTTGTGAAACCCATTAACATTGACTAAGAATTAAAACTAGCAATCAATACCCACACACAATTGCACCCTATTCTAACATAACCCCAAGATAAAAATTTAGCTATGCATGAATTTAAAGAGAAGAAGAAGATTACCCATATTTGCATTCAATTCTTCCACTGAAACTTAAATAGAGTAAACTCAAGCTTCACTTTCAATCTTTAACTAAATTCTCAATTGGAGTTTTCACATACAATTGTTTCTCTCCTCAATGTCAAAAACTAAAAATTAGAATCAAGATATATGTTCAAGATGATGAAAATGAGTTAAAACCCCTATGTAAATCCTAATTCTACATTTGTCAACTATTACAAAAATGTCATCTTGCTCTTGGTCTCTTTAAGTAAACTATAATTTTGCCTTTGAACTTATTCCACCATATCACGATCGTCATCTCTTAACTGCGATCGCGGGATCATCTCGTGATCGCCATTGGTTGACTTGACTGTGATTGCGATCGTAACCCTCAGGCCGCGATCACGATAACTGAGGATCGATTTTTGGACTTGCATTTCAGCTTTTGTTATTTTTGCTCACATTTCTTCTCTTTCACCTACTCCTCAGCTTATTTTTATCAAGTTTCCTTGCTCATCTTTTCATTTCAATTTTTATCTACACAAATGAGTATTAAGTAAGAAATTTATAAAAAATTAATGAAAAAATATGATAATTTAGTCTTAAAAGGTGCTAAAAAATTGATAAATTTATCATTCATCACGAGCCACGCTCATCAACTGTAGAACAAAATACAGTTGAAACTCCAGAAGTTGAGCCAGAAGTTGTGACTCCTAAAGTTGAACCAAATGAGTATTCCATAACAACACATAGACAAAAAAATAAATTCTCAAACCAAGAAGGTATGGAGATTATGTTGCATTTGCTTTTTCAGTTGCGCAGGAATTTGAAGAAATTGGAGAACCATCAAATTACTCAAAAGCAATTTCTGGTGATGATTCAGCCAAATGGTTAATTGTAATGAATGAAGAAATTGAATCTCTCCATAAGAATGATACTTGGTCTTTTATGAAGTCGCCGTCGGAAAACAAAATCATTTTTTCAAATGGGTCTTCAAGAAAAAAAAAATTAGGGGGTGAAAATGCAAGGTATAAGGCATGATTAGTTGCAAAGGGCTATAGTCAGGTATAAGGAGTTAATTTTAATGATATTTTCTCACCTAATGTTAAACATAGCTCTATTCCTGTCTTGCTTGCCTTAGTTGACATGTATGATTTTAAAATAGAATAGCTTAATGTTAAGACAACTTTATTACATGGCGAACTTGAGGAACAAATACATATGCATCAGCCTAAGGATTTGAATTTGAAGGAAAGGAAGATCATGTTTGCTTGTTGAAGAAATTCTTGTACGAATTAAAATAGTCTCCCAGATAATAGTACAAGAGGTTTGATTCTTTTATGTTGGGTCATGATTACTTAAGGAGCATGTATGACAGTTGTGTTTACTTTCGAAAGTTAAATGATGGTTCACTTACTTACTTACTTACTGTTATATGTTGATGGCATGCTCATTGTTGCTGAGGATTAGACAGAAATTCACAATTTGAAAGGTCAGCTGAAAAGTAAATTTAAAATTAATGATGTGGGAGCAACTAATAAAATTCTTGGCATGGAGATCAGAAGAGATCGAGAAGCCAACAAGAAATTATTCTTGACCCAGAAGAAGTACTTGGAGAAGGTCTTGGAGAGGTTTGTCATGAAAGATGCTAAACCAGTAAGTACTCTTCTTGCTGCTCATTTTACGTTATCAGCTGCTCAATCACCGCAGTCAGAGGAAGAAGAAATATATATGGCACAGGTACCGTATTCTAGTGAAGTTGGCAGTATTATGTATGCAATGGTGTGTACACGTCTAGACATTTCACAAGCAGTAAGTGTGGTAAGTCGATATATGGCTTATCCTGAAAATGCTCAGTGACAAGCAGTGAAATGAATTCTCAAATACTTGCGAGGTACTTCAAATACATGTTTGAAGTTCGGAAGAAATACTAATACTTTGGTTGTTTTAGATTTAGACTATGCAGGTGATCTTGACAAAAAAAAAATCATTGTCTGGCTAAGTATTTTGCATTGATATTTGTGCTATCGGTTAAAAAGCTGCATTACAACACATAATAGCTTTATGTACTACAAAAATAGAATATACGACAGTGACTGAGGCGATCAAAGAAGTCTTATAGTTGAAAGATTTATTTGTTGAACTTAGTCCACACCAAAGTGATATTATTATTTTCTGTGATAATCAAAGTGCCATTCACTTGACTAAAGATCAAATGTGTCATGAGAGAATGAAGCATATTGACATCAAGTATCATTTTATTCGAAAAATATTACCGAAGGAAAAGGTCTTTGTTCAAAAGATCAATACTAGAGACAATTCTACTGACAATTCTACTGACATGTTCACAAAATCTCTTCCGGTCAGTAAGTTCAAGCTTTGCTTCAACTTGATTGTTGTTTGTGAAGAATGAATTTGCCCACATGGGCTTTTACAGAGAAGTACTACATTAACCAAACTCCGGCCAAGGTGGAGATTTTTAATGTGACCTTTGTTTTTCTTTCGTTCACGCTTGATAAAAATCAACCCAAAACTTTTAGAAGATCATTTGTTGTCATTATCAAACAATTTTGTTGTCAAAGATTTTGCAGTTGTAAATTTCTCCAATTCACATGGAAATGTTGAAATTTACATATTTCATTAACATCATGGATGACATCAAAAAATCCATTCTCATCTCTATAAATAGGGACCTTTTTTTTCATTCATAATACATCAATTTTCAAGAATTTTCTTTCATTTTCTTGTATTTCTTCTCCCTTTCAATTAGAGTATTTAGTTAGAGAGTGGGTGTGGGGAAACACTTATCCAAGCCCTTCTTTTGGAGTGTATGTTGTGAGGTTGTTTTCTTGGGATATTTGGATTAATTAGAGTAGCTACTCTAATTTTTATATCCTCTCTATTTTACTCTTATTAATATAGTGGAATTGCTTCTCTTCGCTTGTGGACGTAGGTCACACTGATTGAACCACATTAAATTTGTATTTTTTTTATTTTCTTTAGTTACCATTATTATCAGCTTGTTATTATCATTATAACATTATTTGGCTAAATCCCGCAATAATCGAGTTCTCGATCATAACACAACCTAAATACTAATAAAATGTGTTTCTGAACCAAACAACCCTAAATACTACTAATAAAAATCTATTTATATTTTCAGTGCACATATACCTTAATCCCATTCGCATTTGTTGGAGTGTCCCTCACCATTCACCAAAACAAACAGTTGACTCAACTTTCTCCATTGCCTTTGCCTTTTGATTCCATTCTTCTCTTTTGGCCCCAAAGGATGTATACATATTCCGGACGGAGTCAAGTAGAGCTGAGGGGTTCATCTAAACTTTCTTCTAACGAAAATTATATTATCTATATATGATTAAAATTATTTTATATACATACATATATATTAGATATTGAATCTCCTTCGACTTCTTCGTATTAATATTTTAAACACCCTTAATTAAAATTCTGACTCCGACAACATACCAATGGTAAGAAGCAGATATTATATTACGTGGGCACAATCTTGCTAAGCATAGAATATTTTGATTTGGATAACGACATAACCATGTGAACAAAATGTCAAAAGTACTTTCTTCCTCCGACCTCATTTTTTTCTTTTGTGGAATTATTCTTTGTTTGAAGACTATCAACTAAGTACTTAGTTACTGTTGCACTTGGAGAATCCATCTCTCTCTCTCTATATATATATGATATATATATAAATTTTCTATGTGAATTTGGATATAAATTCTTCAAAATTTTAAGAATAAAATTCAAATATTTTAATACTACATTAAAAGTACTATAGATTTAAGATTTTTTCTTTCAAAAGGCAAAGTACAAGTGCACTAAAACTTCCGTTATGTGAGGGATCTGGGGAAGAGTCGGATAATAAGTGTCTCTTATATGCAGTTTCACCTTACATTTCTGCAAGGGACTGTTTTCAATACTTGAACTCGTGACCTCTCGATTATATGATTACCAGTTATTTCGAGGCGCCCCTTCCAAAAGGCAACCAATAGACAACCAAAGAAAAAAACATGAGTTAAAAAGAATGAATTGATAAAGGTGTGAAGTTTGAGATAAAACAGAATCAATAGATCAAGATCAATTACCCCAACATATTTGACTCTCACATGTTGTTAATCACTAAGCCTCAATGCTTATATATGTTGTTAGGAATTTCATTTACAATATTTTTATTACTTATTAGTTGTCAATATTTTATTTGGATTATTGTTGTGAAATGCGAAATTATTAGGCAATTTAACGTAAATATTTTATTTTGATATATATCTATAATCTATAATCTATCTATAATCTATAATCTATATCTATAATCTATAATATATTAAAAATGTGAAGGCCCCTAAAAAAGTGATTTGAATTTTTTGCCCTTCGTTAAAAGACTCCACAATAGATAAAATCGTTTTTTCACTTTTTTTTTCAATTTATAATATTAAAAATTGACTTTAATAAATATATAAAAAATTAAATTGAAAAGATTTTATACTTATAGTGAATTCTTAATTTATGGTAATAAATTTTTAAATTTATGATAATATTTTTCTAATTTATGGTAATAAATTTTTAAATTTATGGTAATATTTTATTAGGACTTTTGTTGTGTACAGAAAAAAAAAAAAAAAAAAAAGAAGTTTTGTTTTCATTAAGGTTTTGTTTTTGTATTTGATTATAAACTAAAACGTATATTTTGGTATGCATCCAAAGTAATGAGAAACAAGGATTACTTAAAGGATTTTCTAGATGGATTAGATTTATTTTTTTCTGAATTATCAGAGGATTATAAATAGTATTTGAAATTCTAATTCAGACGCACCAATTAAGTTTTTCCTCAAGAAGTTGTGGGTTGTCAACAAAGGCTAAACAAGAATAATAGTGACCCTATAGATCAAACACTTTCAATTATTGGACTTCTTGTACATTTTTTTAGTGAAACAAATTTGTCCTTTTTATGTTTATAGTATTTGTAAGTAGTTTATGTTATTGCATCTCTAACATAGTTGTTTAGTTCTGAACGATTGCTAGCTTCTATTTTTACTACTTAATACAGGTGGTAAATGAATGTTCGTCGGGCTTTGAGAAAATTATTGTGTAAAGATCAGGTTTAATAATCGTATTGTTATGATATTTTGATTGTCGTATTATTTGATTGTACTTTCTATTTTGCTTTTATCTACTATTTTTATAGATGTAGATGAATGTTCGATCGGTCTTTAAGGAACTTTTGTGTAAAAGTTAGAGTTTATTTTATCGTACTTTCTATTCTATTGCTATCTGCTATTATTCTGCTTCATACAGGTGGTAGATGAATGTCGATCAGACTTTGAAAAATTTTTGTTTAAAGATCAGGTGTAATCGTGTTTTGATATCTCAATTATCGTAACAAAAAATAGGTAAATATTTTATAGGTAATTCTTAATTTTGTATGTCAATATTTCTTCTTTTTTTATTTTTAAGTCTTGAGAAGTTCAGTAATTTTTGTTAAATATTAATTGACTAAAATATCCCTCAATGATAAATTGTTATACCCTTAAAATTTTTGAAAATTATTGTACAAAAAACAATAAATGATTATCATAATTTATTTTGGACAATAATTTCTCCAATTTGTAAGAACAGAATAAGTCAAAAAAAATAAATCCTTCACATATCCTTTTTTTGGAATTCCAATATCATACTAATCTTCATGGACAAGCACATGAAGCATCTGTTTTACCTCTTATACAAAGGAATACTAATAAATTATCTACAAATGTACTACTAATTGATTTTTTTTTACTTCACAAGTCAATATATTTTAATTTAAATTTTTATAGGTTACTTTGTAAGATAATATATTTTAATTTAAATTTTTATAGGACAAAAAACAAAAAGGTTAGAAAGCATATATGTTAGGTAAGACTTTTTTTTTTTTTATGTGTTCTCTTTATCTTATATTTACATTAATAAGTATGTTTTTTTTTTTTTTGGTCCGGACATTAATAAGTATTTTCTCTATACTTTAGTTGTAACTGTAAATGTTTCTATTATTTACATTGTACTTATTTTATTCATGTTTATACTTAGTGTACTTTTCTTTGGTGCCTCTTTGCAGTATCCTAATTTATTTTGTAGAGTGGTTCTTTAATTTGTATGAAAAAAAAAAATAGCTTGAAGACAATTGTAGGGTTCTAAATTATAGTATACAACAATTATCTAAGTCTGAAGAGTAGCATTGGACACAAACTAATGAAGATTTTAAGTATGGCATCAGGAACTTTAGGAAAGAAATTTATAATAACTCTCGGATTGTCATAATATCCAACATTAAATTAGTTTATTAATGAAATATTTTAGATTTTACGGGAAATAAAAGTCGATCAAAATTTTTAAAATACTTTAAAATGTCTTAGTACAATAAATTTAGATAATAGTGATTATGCCACATGTAATAATGGGTAAATTCATAAATAACATATTTAACACCATAATTATGAGATTCATAGCAACACTTTCATAATAACTTAAACTAGCAACTTGTATTTTGTATTTGAATAAACTGTTGCTACAAAAATAAATATACAAATCATTTTACTGCTCATATTTAACCCAAATCGGTTGAGTTAAATATGGTATAATTACCCATGAATTAAATATGAAGATTCCTTTTTCATTAAAACCTCTTAATTAACATGATTTTCGTTATTTGTTACCAACTAAAATCAAAATTCAAATTTCAGTTTCATATTATCGTTTTCATCTCCAAAAAAATCAAAATCAAATTCAATTGAAATTTCTTCTGTTCAATAGCTTCGAAAATTCAAATTAAACCATTAGTTTTGTTGAAGGAATTTAACCGTAATATTATTTTCTTATATGAATTTCATCAGTTGTTTGAAATCGATCAAAAAAATTTCGTTCTAAATTTTTTTTAACCATTACAGTTATTTCGTTCAAATTTTTTTGAGTCATTACTGATGTTTCGTTCAAATATAGTGATCAAAATTAATTTTTCGTTAAAGTATTTTTGAATATTTTGAGTCATTAACAATTTTTTTATTAGACTGATCAAAATTAATTTTCTGTTACGTTGTACAATTTAACAATTTATTTCATTAAATTATTTTTGAATATTTTGTAAACGAATTTCAAAAAAAGTAATGCAATAGTAAATTGAACTGATCGAACAATATAGTGATCAAAGTCGATTTTTCAAGCTGCTCAAACTCAATTTTTTTCTTTCTCACTTCTCGTTTTTTGTTTTTTTTTTCTTTTTCTATTTTTCTTCATTTTTTACTCTTTTATCTGTAACTTTTATTTTGAAAAGACAAATATGTATATCACAAACACATATTCAAAAGAGAAAAGACATTTTTTCCTCCCCGAACTTGTCCTCCCAACTCACTTTAGCACTTAAACTTAAATTTCATTTATTTACCCCCCTTAACATCTTTAAAGTGAATTATTTCAACCCCTTAACAGTCTAACCCAAGTCAAGGTTGGGTGTTGTTAAGCACGCGCCCTTTGATTGGTTGATGTTACAACCCGACTCATTCTCGTTTATAACCCGACTCACTCTTATCAAATACCCCAAAACCTAAATAATAACTCATTTCACTTTTCTCTCTCTCTAAAACCTCTCAGTTTCACCCGATTTCACTCGATTTCACTTCAAATTAGGTTATTTATGTGGTTTTTTATGATTCCTGTGTTGCTTCGTGATGAAATTTGACTACTCGGGTGATTATTAGGGTTGTTTTACTTTGATATTAGGTTTTTACCGTGAATAAATTCTAAGTTCATATTTTTTTTATTTTTCTTCATATTAATCATGAATTTTGTGTATGTTACATTGAGGTTTCACCATGGCGGCAAATTATAACAAAAAACTCATATTAAATATCATGGAGGTACTGTTACTGACTTTTTTGATGTGGATGTAGATAGACTTTCTTACTTTGAATTTATTGATATCGTGAAGAAAATTGGATATAATTATTCCTCGTGTATTGTTTATCTCAGATTATTATAATTTCTTTGATAAAGGTGAAGATGATGAGTATGGTAGTGATGTTCATGAGGAGGTAAGGATTTTGAGGGAACAAAAGAGGGCTGCCAAAAAGAAAAGATCTGATGAAACCAAAAAGGGAAAAAAAACAAGAGCCTAGAGCAAAAGGTGTTAGTTTAGATAAATAGGGAGTTGATGTGGGATATAATGAGAGTTATCCAAGAAGAAAAATAGTCTAGAGGGCAAGATAGCTGGAGATGAGCCATATATTGATTCAGATGATGAGGTAAGTTTTGAAATAGATTCTGATGAGGATAGTTATGGGGATGCTAAGGTTGAACAACCTGCTAGAAGAGAAGGAAAAGAAAGGAGAGCAAAAAGAAATTATAAGAGGATTTTTTTTTATCCTACATGTAAATTAATAGTTTGGGAGCTTGAACTTTGTTTTGCAAATGTTGGAGAGTTTAGAAAAACTCTTACTAGATATGTTGTTCAAGAACATGTAGAGCTAGATAAGTTTGAGAATAAATCAAAAAGGGTGAGATTAAAGTGTGTAGATGATTGTCCATGGTTGTTGTTTGCAAGCAATGATTCTAGGACTACAGATTTTCAAGTTAAGAAGTACATTTCAGTCCACAAATGTAATGCCACAACAAAGAACAAATTGATGAATTCTAAGTACTTGGCAGAAAGGTACAGGGACAGAATCACATCAGAATCTGGAATTAGAGTTTATCAGTTTCAGGAGTTAGTAAAAAATGATTTGAAGGTGTATATAGGGAGGACTGTAGCAAGAAAATCTAGAAACATTGTGTTGCAGCAAATTATGGGTGATCATGTAGAAGAGTTCAAAAGAATTTTGAATTATAGAGATGAGCTTTTAAAGACCAATCCAGGTAGTACATGTGTGGTGAGGCTTAGTGAAAAAACTTTTGAAGGTGGAAGAAAACAGTTCCAATCATTTTACATATGTTTTGATGCTTTGAAGAGAGCATTCAAAGTTGGTGCCGGGAGATGTATTAGGTTTGATGGTTGTTTTTTGAAAGGTATTTGTAAGGGTCAATTACTTGTGGCTGTTTGTAAGGATGGAAATAACCAGATGCTACCACTAGCCTGGGCAGTGGTTGAAATTGAAAACAAATTCACTTGAAGATGGTTTGTTAGACTTGTGAGGAATGATCTTGAGCTGGGAGATAGGTCTGAAGTGACTACTATTATTGATATGCGAAGGTAACCTCATTTATTTTCTCTTATTCATTTTCTAAATTTTTATTTTGCACCTATTTTATACTTATGTCAATTGATATATTTTATTTTGTTCAAGGATCTTGACAGTGCAATTTCATATTTACTATCAAATGCAGAACAAAGAATCTGTGCTAGACATGTTCTAGACAACTGGTCTAAGGATTGGAGAGGTATTGAAAGAAGAAACTGTTTTTAAAAGTGTGTCAAATCTACATATGAGCAAAAATTGAGAAGAAATTTGGATCATATGGAGATGTTACGAGATAAAATTTGTGGAGATATTCTGTGGTACAGCATAGAAAGGTGGTCTAAGGTTTACTTCAAATATCACAGTTGTTGTGATAGTGTTGACAACAACATGGCTGAAAGCTTCAACTTATGGATACTAGGGGCAAGATACAAGACTATCATATCAATGCTAGAGAAAATAAGGGTTAAGGTGATGAGAAGAATAGGACAGTTGAGACGGTTTTCTGAAACATGGATAACTGATATTTCTCCTATGGCACTAAAAGTGTTGCAAGATAACACATCAAAATCAATGAAGTGTACTCTTGAGTGAAATGGTGAATTTGGTTTTGAAGTTAAGGATAGATGGAGAAATAATTTTATAGTGAATTTGAGGGATAATACTTGTACATATAGGTCTTGGATGTTAAAAGATATACCTTGTTGTCATGCCATAGCTGCACTACACTTTAGAAAGCTAGAACCCATTAACTATGTTGCACATTAGTATACCAAGGAAACTTACCTTAAGACTTATAGTTACTTCATTCAGCCTGTTACTGGTATGAAAATATAGCCTAAGTCAACCAATCTTTCTGTTATACCACCTACAATAAGAAAGCTTCCAGGCAGACCCGGTAAATCTAGAAAAAAAGAGCAGAATAAAAACAGGGCTGGAAAGTTATCAAAGAAGGGTATTGAGATGACCTGCAGCACATGTCACAACAAGGGTCATAATAAAAGGAGTTGTCCATTGAATTCAAGTTCCACTAGAACTAGTGTGGGTTCTTCTTCTGCAGCACCAAGCATAAGTAAAGGAAGAGGAAGACCAAAAGAATCTACAAAGGTAACATTTGACTTGTAATTTACCAGTATTTTAATTCTCTTTTATTTTATTTTATTATTTACTCTCATTATATTTTTTCTTATGTGTTGTAGGTTGTTGCTGCAGCAACAACTATTGGTAGAGGAAGAGGATCACCTGCACCAACTGTTGTTACTGCGGGTGTTGATAGAGGAAAAGAAACTGCAACTTGTGTTGTTGATAGTGCTATTAGTAGAAGTAGAGGAGTTGGTGTTGCAGTTGTTGGTAGAGCTGGTAGAGGTAGAGGAGTTGGTGCTGCAGTTGTTGGTGGAGCTGGTAGAGGTAGAAGAGCTGGTGCTGCAGTTGTTGGTGGAGCTGGTAGAGGTAGAGGAGCTGGTGTTGTTAGTTATGATGGTACATCAAGAGGAGATGGTGTCACTGGTGCTAGCAAAAGTAGAGGGACAGCTTATAAATGACCTAGGATGGTTGGAATAAGGGTGCTTCATACAGAGAGTGGTTTTAAAATTCTTAATGTAAGTTAAATTTTTTTTATTATATTTGTCTAGTTTAAAGTAAACCTTTTTCAAATCTTTAGTTAAATTTGTTCTCTTTTATTTTTGTCAGCCTGGAATGCCTATGAACTCCTCCATAGTGACTGAAAATCTTGGACATCACAAACCAACCTCAGGTGTGAAATGGAAAGGAAAGAAAGTTGTGACCCAACAAGGACTTGAAGACATAAGAGCACAGAAAAAAATGAGGACAAGGTCAAATGTTGTTGAACTAAATCATCTAATCCAAACAAGTTCAACAACTTTCCAGTAGAAGCCTGATTATATTTTTCTCTTTGTGTATTGATGGTGTGTAATAAAACAGTAGTGATTTTAACTTAGCTAGTAGTTCAATTGTGGTGACTTCAACTATGCAGCTGTGACTACACTAATTTGACATGTTTTGAAAACAATGAGGCAGTAGTGACTGTATTTTTGGCTAATGTTTCTATTGAAATATCAGCAGTTGTGACTGCATTTTTTTAGCTAATGTTTCTGTTGAAATATCAGCAGCTATGACTGTATTTTTTTAGCTAATGTTTTCGTTGAAATATCAGCAGTTGTGACTGCATTTTTTTGGCTAATGTTTCTGTTGAAATATCAGCAGTTGTGACTGTATTTTTATTGTGTTATGCCTGCAGTATTTTGATATTTTGCAGTTTCAAATTGCAATTTATTGCCTGCACTTATTTTTTGGCTACTAAATGATTCAAATGCAATCAATTTAAGAATAAATACTCAAACAAATATAAAAGAAGTATAAGCTGCACCACTACAAAAGATAAACAAACATAATTCACTTCATCTAACAACCTTTCTCTTCTTCATATATATAAGAGAATCCAAATACAAAAGAAGTTGCACTACTCAACACAATAATTTGCAACACATCATATAACAACAACCTAGTGCTAAGGTAACCTCATTGAACCATTTTTCATATAGAGCATCCCAACCAAATAGCTTAAAGCTATTATTAATATACAACAAAAAAAACATAATAAAGAAGTGAGTATTATCTCTAGTCCTTCCTTCAACTATTTGTCTCCAATTCTTTTCTTTCTCCTTGATCTTTCGAATCTCTTCTTCCAACTTCTCCAATTTTATATTAATTCCATTATCATCATATTTGGATTCTTTAGGCTTGTCAACTTTTTCTGAACCTTCCTTGATTGATTTGCTCAATCCAATCAATTTCTCAACTTCATTGAAACGACAAGATTCAACTACATTCTCAAGCTCACCTAGTTTTTCAATTAGTTTAGGAATCACATAGTTGAACCTCGGATCAATGTCTTCTGAATTCCTCCAACGCTAAAAATCGCAAGATCTTGGACCCTTCAATGGTGACAAATAAAGAATGAATTAACCTCATTTCTCTTAATCAATTTTGTCGAAATAATAAAATAAAATGCAAAATTTGATATTTACCCCATAATAAGGACATGCCTAATACCTTCTACCGGGATTACTTGAAGTCCAAGATGTCTTCAAATGCAAAAAAATTCCATGATTACAATGAATAACTTGCTTCAAAGCAGAATCATTTTCCTCCATACATAGTTTACTCAAGTTAACTGACTTCATTATTGAGTGCTACAAGAAATTCATTTCAACAAATAAGATAAAATTTAGAAACAAAATTAAAGGAGACGATAAACAAAGTAATTCAGAAATTCATTACGAAAGTAATTCCTAATAAAACATAGACAAAGTAATGAATGAGATTATACCTTAATACAGAAAGAGACGAAGCTAAAATCAATTCGATTTTATATTTTTTAATCTCAAATTTATGCGGCTTAATACAAATAAAGAGAAAGCAATTTTAATTTTTGCATAACTTTCATGAATTAAAGAAATTTTGGATTGAAGATGAAGAAAAAGGAAGATAAATTAGGGTTTTTTATAGAATAATAGATATAACTGTTAGGAGGGTTCAAACGGGTATTTAAAAGAAACATAAAAGAAATTAAAAAGATAAAAATGAGTTTTTACGCGCCCAGCAACACTTGTTTACACGCGGGTTGTTAAGGGGTTGAAATAATTCACTTTAAAGATGTTAAGGGAGGGTAAATAAACGGAAGTTAAGTTTAAGTGCTAAAGTGAGTTGGGAAGACAAGTTCAGGGGGGAAAAGATGTCTTGAATAATATACAAAATACATAACCATACAGATCTAGATATGTATTTACAGTACAAAACATGCATATGTATCTGCATATGTATTTACAAAAATACATACCTCACTCATATGTATATATAAACATATAAGACACAAAATCTTTATAACAAAAAACACAACTCTATACATATACATATAAGTAATCAAAAAATAGATGATACATAGCCTATTTGCTTATATATACATGTGAGTCAGATATATATTTCTGTAAATACGTATGCAAATATATATATGTATGTTTTTTATCCTAAATACATATGTAGATTTGTATGTCTATTTATTTTGTATATTTTTTGAATATGTATATGTGATATAGATATTTGTCTTTTAAAAATAAAAAATAGAGATAGAAGAGTAAAAAAAATAAAAAAAGAAAAAGAAAAAACAAAAACGAAAAATAAAAATCTGAAAAAAAATAGAAGTGAAAAAGGAAAAAAAAAAGAAAGAAAGAAAAATAGAAACTAGAAATAGAAGTGTAAAAGCAAAAGCGAAAAAAATAAAAAAATAAAAAGAAAAGAAGAAAAAGAAAATGAAAAAAATATGAAAAGGGAAAAAATAAGAAAATGAAAAAAGAAAAAAAAAAAAAGAGAAGTAGAAGAGAGAAAATAAAGTGGAAAGAAAAAAATGGAAAAGAAAAAGAAATTAAAATAAAAAAATAAAACGATAAAAAAAAATGAAAAATCCTGCAAGAAAAAAAGTTAGAGATATAAGAGAGTGGTATTTTAAAATTTTGAATATCATGAAGATAATAATCTTCATAATTAAGTTTGATTTGAAAAAGAAATTTACTAATTTAAATAAGAGTAATTTATGGGAAAGAAAAAAAATTGAAAGAGGAATCTAAGAGATTTCAAACAATAAAAGATAAAGTAAAAATCAGACATGAAAAAAGAAATCTTATACATGATAACTTCTCAAAGGCAGTAAGTGGGGTACCACACTTAAAATAACGCTATGTTTGCTACACAATGTAATTTCATTTAAGTGTTATTTTTTTTCATAATTTAAGTCTTAATTATGCTACTTCCTATAGTTTTTCCTATAATAGTTTATTATTTTAACATAAGTATTACAATAATCGACGAGTGAAATTCATGCAATGCACGTACTCTCTATCATTTTCTTTGGTAAGCATGATCTTTTTATTAATTAAAGTTTTCTATTGTTTAGAGTTATGTAGCATATCTATACTTTTCTTTTGTAATCGTGGTGTCCGAATTAGTTTGTACATATTTCGATTAATTCTACGAGATATCTACCATCTCCATCAACAATAGGTTCCGAATAACTCTCTCCACAAAATTAGAACAGACTATATATACTTCTAAAATATAGTCTTTTTTATTTATTTAACTTCTTTGTTTCAACTAATTAATTTGTTGGTTGTTGTTGTCTTTGTTATGATGCAAGACAATTATAGTAATTAACATTTTTCAAGTAAAGTTCTATTGCCTGAATAATAATGTGCTTTCATATATCAATTAATAAAAAAAAAAATCACTTTCGAGTTAAATTAAAATATCATATTTATTTTAATGTTTAAGATTTTTTTTATTACTTGACATAATATACACATGCAAAGCACGTACACTAAACTAGTTATTATAAGAAATCGAAGAAATAACTCAACTCATCGTCATAGGCTTAAACTAAAAAACTCTAAACAACCAAATTAATTAGTTGAAACAAAACTTAAAAAGATCGATCCATCCAAACTTATTTTGATTAGATTTAGATTGTAATTTATGTGCATGTATCTATGTTATATGATTGGGTTGGTGGGTTTAATAATAATTAATGATTACTTAAATAGTTAAAGCATTAAGATCATGATTAGAAAATCTATCGGATTGTGTTCTGTGATTTTTATGAGTAGCTTGCCATTTTTACATATCCTTTAGGACAATTAAATAATGAAGGGAAAGCAAAATTTATTATTTAGTACTCCCACTATTCCTTTTAGTTGGCATAGTTTTAAGTTTTAGTATCAAACGATAAAAACTTTATAAAATATTTAGCTTTTCATCATATTAATATGAGAATAGTTACAATGTTTAATATTTTTTGTATAGTTTTTGAATATTTAAATTTAAATTTTAAAATATTAAATTAATTTAATTTAATTTAAATTTAAAAATTAATCAAATCAACTCTTAAAAAGCAAATTATGATAATTAAAAGAACATAGGGAATAGTAATTAATATTTTATAGGAATATCCATTTGTTGGAGTCTAGGATTTGCATTTTGGGTACAAAGTCTTCTTTGATAGAAAACATTTTATTTCTCATAAGCAAAATATTTTTGACACGAATTTAGATTAATCAAGCCCAGAACAATATCAAACATTCAATAAGGAAAAAAATAACAAAAACATAAGTAATGATCATCTCAAGGACAATAATGTTAATAACCCATCAATATGAGTTGTAGTGCAGCGGATGGGGTTGCTCCATCCTTAACCAGAGGTCGAGGGTTCGACCCTGAGTATGGAGAAAATTCTGTTGGGAGCGCTGCCACCTTAATGGGCACTGCAACGCGCGATCCAGATTAGTCGAGGCTATAATACAGACACCAAACACCGAATAAGAAACCAAAAAAAAAAAATGTTAATAGGCCCATTTATAGTATAATTTCCATTTTAAATTTTGTCACGCTTGATCATTAAATATCACTCTAGCATGATCCTCGTCCATTCACTAAAAAAATTGTGTTCAAAGGAAAGATATTCCGAAAGAAACTATAAAGAAAGAGTTCAATTTATAAATGGGTGAAAAATATTTTTCCTCCCCAATTTTATCTTAAAAATTAAATTATCTCTCAATTTTCAACAATAGTCATACTTCCTTCCTTTATCTTAATTAGATTTTTAAAATATCTATTATATTCTTTCATCATATTTTTTTCTTTTTTACTTCTTTAAAATCATCATATTTTCATTTTTTAAATCCATGTAACAAATTTTTCATAAAAACATGAGCATTATCTTCTGGGCAAAAAAAATGAGAAATACTATATAAGTATATAAGCTAATGATGGTCTATAATGAAGTAAATTAGCATAGGAGGAAATTAGTTTTATTAATAATAATTAAAATCTAATATTTATTTTATAAGTGAAAATAATAAGTAATATTAACTTTATAAACATATTTCAATGCAGAAAATACAAAATAATGAATAAAATAAAGCCAAATTTTTAAAAGATTATATTTATTTAGATAAATTATAATTTATGTACTCCCTCCATTTAAAAAAGGAATAACTTACTTTGACTTGGCACAAAGTTTAAAAAAAATAAAGAAGACTTTTGAATCTTGTGGCCTTAAATTAAAGTTATGTCAAATGTACTAAATACCCTTTAATCTTGTGGTCCTAAACGTGTCATATGAAAAGTTGAAATTAAAGTATTGTCAAAAAAAAAAAAAGTCATTTTTTTTAAACGGAAGGAGTAATACTCTATTAAATGGTAATCACCACTCATTTTTTATTTATATAGATAATAGATAATATAGTTTCTTATTACTTGACCCTCATACTAAAAATAGTTGTTTTAATTTACTTATCCAGTTTATGAAATCAAGAGGACTGTATTATGTCTTTTTCTATCCTTAGTATTAAATAACTATATAACATAGTAGTATAGATAAAATTAAAGTTTTAAAGTATTATTATAAGGTTAATTCAGTAAAATACATATTTAAATAAAATTTTCTTAAGGATTGTGTCAGGTCAACAAAAGTCAAGTAATCTGAAACGGTGTAGTAAGATATTCGTGAAATACAAATATATAAGCACATGCATGTATACATATATACACACTTAGGGGGGCTTGGTTGGGAATAAGTTATTTCAGAATTAGTTATATATCCCATAATAAGTTATATCAGCATGTATATGTGATAACTTATTCCGTCGTTGTGATATAAATGATGGGATAAATAATTTCGAGACAAACTAATACCTATAACTAACACAGGATAAAATAATCATGAATTTTATCGTCGAATTATTATAATTATACATCATGCCAAATGACTCTTTAATACATATAATATTGAAATAATGATCTTAAAAAATAAAATTTAATTTTATGACAAATTTATAAAAAGTATTATTTTACTTATAATATTAATAAAATGCTATAAATACCTAGGTGAAAATATATATATTATATATATAATATAAAGAGATTTTAAATAAATATAGGATTAAAATTACAAGGGTAAAATGGACAATGCATAGAATAAAGGGGGAAGTATGATTATTGTTCAATGTTGATGGGGAGTTTGATTTTTAAGACAGAGTTAAGGGGTGAAAATAATTTTTACCCATTTATAAATATATTGATAGGTTAAATAATTTTTTATATTATCAAATTATTCCAAAGATATTTATTAATTTTTCGTTAATGTGAATAGGCTACCTTCTTTTGCAAGTTAAAAGATCTAATAGCCTAAATATTTCTTTACACCATCAGTTTTCACCTTATCATTACGCTTCAGTCTGGTTACCACCAACACCAAATGATTTTTATACCCTTCATCAAGACATTTATACAACAACAACAGATCCAGTATATTCCCACAAAGTGAGGTCTGAGAGGGTAAAATGTACACAGTCCATACCACTACCTCCGAGAAAGTAGAGAAGTTGTTTCCGATAGACCCTCAGCTCAAGATAAAGAAGAATATACCAAGATCGTAATGAGACATGAAACATCAAGACATTTATGATTTGTAAAATTACTAAGTGTCCTTCAATTTTATCATGGGACCCATATATTCTGAAACATGAAATGAAGCTCCAAACATCAATTACAAAAACAATTAATAATATGCCACTATCAGGACAAACAATGAGAATGACAAACAAAAAAGAATATGAATAAACTAAAGGAAAAAGTTACATCCAAATTCAATGTTGCTCGAATAGATTGCCGCTCAGGCTTAACGTTTTCATAGCCTAGATTTTAGTCATAAACAACACATCAATATAGTTGCATCAATCGAACAAATTAGACAAAAATGAACCTATGCAAGCAACACAATACCAAAATAGAATTTGAACTGGGTGTATAATTTTTCAACAACCATGAGATTTGCAAATTAAATAAATAATTTCCTGAAGAGAATTGAAAAGGGAAAGAAATGAAAAAAAAAAAAAAAGGATGAATATATTAGGGAAGAAATAAAAAATCATCAGAAAAAGAGCACTTGGAGAATATAAAAAGTAAACGCAATTGTTTCTGGATTTGGTATACAAACTGATTTGCAGTTTTAACTTTTGAAATTTGAATTTTATTAAAGTTATCTATTGTTTTTACTTAAATATTTTCAAAAATTCTTATGAACCACTTAAAAACTGCCAAGTGGCTTATTATGAAACTGTCATTTGGCTTAATATGGAGGCTTTATCCTCTCCTTTTAATAATATATAGATATAGATTATAGGGAAAAAGCTCAAATATGTCACTAAACTATAAAAAATGATTCATTTATGTCATCCGTTAAAAGTTGGACTCATTCATGCCATCGCCGTTATAAAACTGATTTATCCATGCCATTACTTCTTAACGGTGGTTTTCTAAAAAACTGTTTTACCACGTGGCCTCGTATTAGAGGTCCACGCCATTTTTTATTATTTTTTTAGTTTTGATCCATTAAGAAGAATTCACCCACACTCAACCTATCACTTTAACCCACTTTAATATTACTCTTAATTTTGACCCTAGATTTAAATATATATATATATATAATCATTTAGTCTTCGAACATAAAATTTACACACTTGAATATTACGTTTAAAATAATATAGGTTAGAATAATTAATAATTTAAAATGACAAATGAATAAATTGTGATTAAAAATTAATTTATTTTGACTCTCGAAATTCGAACATCATCACATAATTTAGGACGAAGAGAATACCACATAAATGAAGGACCACAACTTTTAATTAGGAAGAATACCTAAAAATCTCTTCTAAATTTGGATTATAAGTTTTATAATTGAATTATTGGTAGTCTTAATTATTTCGTGAATTTGGTTATTTGGTAGCCTTTATACTCTTTAACACGGACGAGACGTAGAGCATAACTTTTTTCTGCATGGGTGGATTCTTTAATATACACATTAAAGATCCATTAATAGACACATAAATAGTGTCTGAGTGAGTAGGTACCAAACAACACTAAAAAATATGTGGACTGAAAACACCTTACGTACCTGGACGGTGGTCTTTTATTTATTTTATATTTTTTAAAACTCTAACTCGCCTGAAAATAAATTATGCTCTATGTCTAGTCCACGTTAAAGAGTATAAAGGCTACCAAATAGCCAAGTCCACGAAATAATTAAGACTACCAATAATTCAATTATCCAACTTATAATCCAAATTTAGAAGAAATTTTTAGGTATTCTTCCTAATTAAAAGTTGTGGTCCTTCATGTATGTGGTATCCTCTTCGTCCTAAATTATGTGATGATGTTCGGATTTCGAGAGTCAAAATAAATTATTTTTTAATCACAATTTATTCATTTGTCATTTAAAATTATTAATTATTCTAACCTATATTATTTTAAACGTAATATTCAAGTGTGTAAATTTCATGTTTGAAGACTAAATGATTATATATATATGTTTAAATCTACGGTCAAAATTAAGAGTAATATTAAAGTGGGTTAAGGTGATAGGTTGGGTGTGGGTGAATTCTTCTTAACGGATCAAAACTTTAAAAAGAAAAAAAAAAAAAAATGACGTGGACCTCTAATAAGAGGCCACGTGGCAAAGCAGCTTTTTTGAAAACTACCGTTAAAAAGTAATGGAATGGATGGACTGGTTTTATAACGGCGATGACATGAATAAGCCCAACTTTTAACAGATGACATAAATGAGTTATTTCTTATAGTTTAGTGGCATATTTGAGCCTTTTCCCTAGATTATATGAAAGAATGGTTAAAAAAAAAGTATGATATCCAATACTAAATTCGATACTCAACAGAATCTTAATCTCTCAGCATGAAAAATTGTAGGATTAAAAATAATTTGACGTAAAATGAATTAAAAACTCAGTAAAACGTTATAGAGTAACAACATGAAGAATAAAGTTATATTTTATTAAATCAAATCATCGATGAATTAACAACTCAATCAAAAATCAAATAGTAACGAATTGTAACTACAATTACTAAAAGTTGGAACATAAAGTAATGAAACTGAAAGAAAAGTAAAGATGGAGCTTACACATTGCAATAGTAAGGTCGTGTTGCAGAGAAATAAAAATGATACCTAAGAATATAAATAACAAATATCATATTTATAGACCTATGTATGGTGACCCCTCATTCTTCATTATAATTCCTAGTTTTCCTTTCTTTATTAAAGCAATTTAGAACTAAATATTTGTATGAAATGAAAGAATAGAAACGAAAAAGACTAACCTATTGGCATCATCAAATGTAATACTATTAACACCTATACGGTGACTTTTCACTATATTTAACAATACTTCATTAAGATAGCACATTAAACATACTTACGAGAGTTGAAAGAGCGATTTTTGAGTTTTTATAAGTAACGAAAGTTTAAGACAAGTAAATAATCAAAATTTATTAGGTAAAGTAATTACATATTAAATACTTTATGATTTTTTATACAATTAAATGAATTAAAATAGGTAAAAATTACCCCCCAAAAAGAGAAAAAAGATAGTAAATGTACATGTAGGTCTTGAATTAAAAAAGATTTATGAAAATAGAAAATATACACTAAATCTACGATAAATGTATATAATAATTAGTTCTATAAATTTAATTAATTTTAAAATTTAACTAGTTTGATAATATTAATAGATCAAATTTCACTATTTTTAACTGCATATTCTTATAAATATTTATATGAGCAGATGAAACAAAAACAAATAAAATGAAGTTGGCTAATACATTATTTTAGGCTTTTATAATTTCATAATTATTAATTATTAGAAGTGAATCATTACTTTGTTAAAACGAATAAAATTTGATGAATTTATTTGGCTGAGTGACGTTGATCTTATCAAAAAACTTCTTTTGATACCTGTTCTTTCGATTTTAATTTGTTTACTTCTCACATTTATTCCTTTACTTTCATTTTTGTCAGATCAGATTTTGATATTCTATCTTTACTATTTTATCCATTCTTCGTTGGGTATTATTTATTTT
Organism: Capsicum pubescens; assembly: GCA_030864215.1. Classification (NCBI taxonomy): domain Eukaryota; kingdom Viridiplantae; phylum Streptophyta; class Magnoliopsida; order Solanales; family Solanaceae; genus Capsicum; species Capsicum pubescens. The sequence goes on from CM061542.1 coordinate 277,214,157, forward strand.
TAATAGTAAGAACGTAACTTAAATCATACTAACGACTCTCTTGGACCTTATTTCTCAATTTTTTTTAATTCTTTGACACCATCATCATTATTCTTATCTTCATCTTATCGAATCATGCAAAACTTCTTCTTTTTTTCTCCAACATCAATTTTTTTTGGAGGAAAAAAATTACAAATCTTAAATTACTTCTAATAATAATCTGTTCATTGGTAAAAATAATATAAAAACTTTTATGTAATTTAAAAGAGCACAGAATTAAGTTTAATTTCTCCTAAAAATTTAGTAACCGAAAATCCACATAAATGATCATTATAATGTAACGAAAATATCATAAATTCTTAAGGAATAGAGACTTTTCAGATGTCCATTATTAAGCACACAATAATTAAGATATAACTAAAATTTTTAGTTTATAAATAGAAAGAAGGCCAAAAAGGAGAAAAAAGGTAATGACATATATATATATACACGTTATATTTTTGTTCGTCATCGTACAACATTAAATCTTTGTTTTAAATCTTTCTATACGCGATACCTTTTTCATTATTATAAATATAATTCACTTACATATAATCTAAATGATATTTTTCAAAAATATGTTAATTTTTCAGTGGAACTCAACATAACTTCACGATAAATAAAAAATAATAATACTTAGTAATAATATACTACAAAAGAAATATCCAGAAAAAAATATTTAAAATCGTTGTTTGTGAAATTTTGATCACTTGTCATAATATGAAGACTGCAAAGTGATTCATTTGACTCTATATAATACATTATCACTAAAAGTTCAAAAAAAATATTAGAAATCAAAAATTAAAAACACCCATAAAAAGAGGAAAAATAAAACATAATATATTCACATTTTAATTAATTAAATAATGCAAAAAGGATGATCAAAAATTTAAAAAAAAAGAAAGATTATATTAAGAGAGTGAAAGGAGATCTTGCCTTACTTAATCAATTAATTAGACGATCTACTATTCAAAGATCAAGAAATAAAATAGAAAAATAGAATTAGTTGAAGACATCTTTATTTGTACTTGACTTTTTTGTATATGGTTTAATTCTAAAGAATACTAATAAAACAAAATGATAAAAATACGACTATCTAATATTAGTTTCTTTTCATGTGAAATCAAATGTGTAGATGTAGAACTTTTTTAGACAAAAGAAAAATCACTTGTAAACTCATACACTTTTTGATCAATTAAACCTTTTTGAGAAAGATAATGATATATTTATTATTATTTTATCATGATCTCAAGAAATATCAAGTAAAAGAAAACTGAACGATATCTCCATAATTCAAATACAATTGCACGCACCACTCAATTAACCTGTAAAAGAAGTACAATACTAAAATCAGTGAGACAAAAAGAAAAAGAAAAAAAGATCATAATTTAATACACTATAAATAATTGATATCTTATCTTTTACTACATAAGCCAAAAACAAAGGAAAAAAATTCAAACACAATTCAATAACACGATATTTCAACTACAATCAACAAAATCAAAAAGATAAGAAAAAGTTATAAATAAATAATAGCATCTAATAGCAAGAAAATTAATAAGATATTAAAATTGGTGGCAGCAAAATAAAGTACTTGTGTCATCCATAAAAGTGACAAACAATAATCTTTAGTTAAGAGAGATTGTTTCATCACATTGAATGAGAATTAATTATGAGAATTAACTCTATGTTATTTATTATAAATCTTTTTATGGCTAGAAGATAAAAAGGAATATGTATTGTAACTGGAATTTTTTAAAATATGGAGATTAATAGCATTAATGTGGAAAGAAACTAAATGTGGCTACCTTTAAAATTTTGTAATTTTTTTAAAGTATATTTTTCATCTTTTAAGGAAGAAAAATATCAAAAAAATGACAAAAAAGATAAATAATATTCTTCGCTTTAGAGAGCCTACGTCACCGATCTAAAAAAAATTAGGTAATTTCTCTTATTTGCTTACCTTTTGTACAGTATGTTATAATTTAGGCGCGGCCAAGCTGATCCGAACAGTATTAATACTAAAAATATATATATATATAACTCCAAACATTTATAATTTGGTCATAGCCATTCAAATTCCTGTTTGTTCGGTTACTTTTGTGACTTCAAAAATTTCAAGACAAATTTGCAAAAACTTTTTAATCATGTTTAATTAACCAAAGCCAAGTGCCCTTTTCCATTTCTCAGATTTTAATTTGACCATTTATGGTAAGTTTTCTTCTTCTTTTTCTTTTTTAACATTGTTTACTTATATAATAAATGATGATTATTTTGATTTAGATTTAATTTGAATCTTTTATTTTTTTTTGGAATTTGTATAGGTCAATATTGATTAACATATAGAGAGAAGTGGAAATGGCATATAAGGTGGATCATGAATATGATTATTTATTCAAAATTGTTTTGATTGGAGATTCAGGTGTTGGAAAATCTAACATACTTTCTAGGTTTACTCGAAATGAATTTTGTTTGGAATCTAAATCCACCATTGGTGTTGAATTTGCTACAAGGACTCTTCAGGTAACTATCTGCATTTTATTTATATTTTTCATTCAATATTTGATATTGATATCTATTAATTTGGGGTACGGCTAATTTTGACTCGCGTCGAAAAATCTCACGTCTAAATATGAAGTGTTTTTTTTTTTACCAAAAGAGACTACATACTCAAGACTTCACATCAAGACATCTGGTTAGACAGTTTCCCTTAAGACTCAATTTACATCGAGGTGTTTTGGATGAAAAAATGATTTTTTTAAAAATTTATGGTATAAAACAAGTCAGATAATTTGTGACAATAAACTATATTATTAATGGAAAAAGGAGAAATTTAAATGTAGTTATTTTTAAACAAAATTATGACATTCTTTTTAAGCCGAATAGAAGAAAAGTACAGACAAATCGCAAAAACAAAAAGTCATGTCACTCTTTGCAATGATGTGACACAGTAGCAAATATTGTTACATTTCTTTTTCATTTGCCTTGTAATTAGTACCTTCATTTAGATATTGGATTTAAAATTTGAAGTTTATGGATTTCGAATCAATGGTGTTCAACATGTTGTAGCAGAGTAACTTACCATTTGTTTTAAGATCCCAATAAACACTAATTATAAAAGATTATCTATAATTGCCATTTAAGCCACCTAATTGTGTCAATTGAGAAGTTACACTTTGTTGATATACTTTACCTTGATCAATTTCTACTTTTTTTGTGTTAGCGTCTTTATATTTTGACTCTCTATAGTGAAAATTCTGACTACGACACTGATTTGTATGTCTGTATATGCATTGGTTGTGTGGTGTAGGTAGAGGGCAAGATAGTGAAGGCACAAATGTGGGGTTATACTTTGTTAATATACTAAATCTTGATCAATTTCTTGGCTTTTTTTTTGTGTTTACGTCAACTTTCTATAGTGAAAATTCTGACTCCGACACTAATTTGTACGTCTGTACATGCATTGGTTGTGTGGTGTAGGTAGAAGGCAAAACAGTGAAGGCACAAATATGGGACACTGCTGGTCAAGAAAGGTATAGAGCAATAACAAGTGCTTATTACAGAGGAGCTGTTGGTGCACTTTTAGTGTATGACATAACAAAAAGGCAAACATTTGAGAATGTGACGCGTTGGCTCCGCGAGCTGAGGGACCATGCAGACTCGAATATTGTCATAATGTTGGCTGGAAACAAGTCAGATTTGAACCATCTCAGATCAGTCCCCGATCAGGATGCTCGGGGACTGGCTGAGAAAGAAGGGCTCTCATTCCTCGAGACATCTGCTCTCGAGGCCTATAACGTTGAGAAGGCATTCCAGACAGTGTTATTGGACATTCATCAAATCACAAGCAGGAAAGCTTTGGCTGCTCAGGAAGCAGCAGCTATTCCTGGACAAGGCACTTCTATTGATGTTGGAGAGTATTCTGGTAACAATAACAAGAGACCATGTTGTTCTAATTAAGTAAAAGAGGAGAGGGGGGGGGGGGGGGAGTGGGTTGTGGGGTTGATGTTGTAAAATTTTATGCCAGTATATCAGTTTTTTTGTTGTATTAGTTTACTGGAAAATGACCCTATATAGATATTGTAGATTACTTATAAAATGTTGTAATCTATTAGTACAAGTGAGGATGAGGGTTGAACATGTTGAACTAATACTTTTCTTGGCTTTTTAATACTTTGATGAAAGAAATATGATTTTGCATTGTGTGGAATTACTTGCATGTAGTTTTTCGTCGAGGTTGAGTTGGTGTTCAGTGCACTGCTTGTGTAATCTATGCTTTGCAAGCGTACATAAGACATAAAGATCGAAGGAATGCATTGAATGGATGCCGGGGCAAGGAGAAGGCGAAAGGGGATCATTCAAATATCTGATCTTTATTGCATTTAAAATGATAAGTCTCTAATACAAGACACAATTTCTATATTTCAATTTAATGGCAAAATATGGACTTATTCGTAGGATTCAAGTTGTATTCCATCCGTATCCCCGGTAGGACCCCGGAAAAAATAGGGGTAGCTAAACCAGCTCTGCGTGATCAACTCATTTCTTCATCAATGACCTCTAACTTGGCACACAGGAGAGAAAATAGTCTTCGAGCATACGAGGTCAAAGAGGTCGCGATGAACGTATCATAAAGGAAAACTTCCTGTCAAGCGAATGTGATCCAATGTACTTCGTAAACCATACTTACTCACGGCTGCATAAGCAGCTCTAAATCCTCCACCATATGCTGGAGAAGCATCATGGGCAATCTGCTGCATGAAAAACTCACCCAGCTTACTCTCCACTTGAGATTTTTCACCTTTCTTGGACGATGACCATGTAGACGAGGACGAAGCAGTTGATGTGGATGGCATATTTCTAGATCCAGGCATTACCTCTGATTCAAGCCACATATGGGAAAGCACTTGACAGATTCCTTCCTCTACCTCAGGGCTGAGATTACGGTATCCTGCAAATCGCAAAAGTAAGATCTTAAGAGAAAGTAGTAGCATCAACTATCAAGAACGACAAAGTTCTGATGAAACATCCAGCTATCTTTCTTCTCTTGAAGATTGTTCATGTTCTTAAAGTTCGCTCCAGACTGACAAAGTCGAAAGAAAGTATCGAATTTTACCTTTTAGACGTAACCAAGCATGCATCAGTTCATGAGCTAGAATGGCACCAGTAAGTAATCTGCAAAAGAAAGATTTGGTAAGCCTATTTGTCATAATCTTCTCGGAAACATTTTGATTGTTAATTGATGATGCAAACATAGCGTACAAAATTATTGTCACAAGAAAAGTCCAGGAATAGATCCTCCGTTTCAGTTTGTTTGTCTTACTTTCCTTTTTAGCTCGTTTCACAAAGAATGTCTCTTTCCTTTTTTTGGAAACTCTTAATTCTAAATTTCCACATGACATGTTTAAGGCCACAATATTCAAAGGTCTTACTCTGTACCAAGTCAAAAGCAGACAAACAAATTGAAACGGAGGAGTACTTACGTTCCATTCTTATTAACATGTCGATTCACTTTAGTTTCTCTCTGCTTCAAAGTCTTTAAGAATAATAATGTGGTTTCATACCGAAGCACATCGTACTTCCTTTCTCTTAAAATATAAGATCAGCAATAGTTTTCCTCTGCTTCAACGTATCTAAAAGGATAATAACTGGGTGACAGGTAAAAGCACATCTTAAAGACATTTCATGAAAAGCTTTGTTCTTCTCCAACAACTATGCCATATACCGAAGCTTGTTGGGTTCTACTAAATGAATCCTCACTATCCATGTTGCTCCATTTAAATTCGTCTCAATCCTATATTTAAAAACGTTAGATTACCTAGCTCTAGAAGTTCTTTATATTTTCCTCTGCCATATCTCTTACAAGATCAAAGACTCCTAATGAACATTGAACCTAAAGTAAACACACCAACAATAATAAAATTTAGTACCAAGCAATTGGTATATGAATCTTTTTCCCCGTCTTCTTCTTGTCCTTTACTTTTTCTGAGGCATCATGGAGCACCACATGCCACATTGGTTTTCATTTTCACCAAGAGGCTAAAAGAAACTGAAAGGAAACGAAGAAGTTACCTTGGGAGGCCGAATATTACTAGGATAGCTGTAACTTCACATCTTCTAATTAGCTTCTGAGGATGTGTTCTGATTCCTACTAGTCCACGACCACCTATTCTTGGCCTTTTAAGAATCTGCATTGTTAAAGAAATTGTCATGGCACCTATCACGCATTTCACTAGAAGGATGTCAAGACATGTTTAGCTAGTCTAACATGGAAAATTATTCAAGTGACTGGAGATCTTACACTGGTGACTGTCTGCTCTTCTGATAGGCAGAGACCTCTTGTTTCAGGCATATGATGGAGACCCTAAAAGAGTTGTCAAGTTAGTAATTTTCCCAGACAAAACAACAGAAAAAACTATAGGCAGAGATCATTTGTACATGCTTCTCCCCTTCAATGGCCTCATTAAGAGCATGTCTTTCAACAAGAAGCATAGGAACTTGCTGATCTATTTTCATGTTCATGCCTTCATAATAGTCTCGGATGGAATGGTAAAGTGGCTGGCAGTCCCCGGTATCCATGATTGCAGATTCCATGCACTCTAAGCATAAGCTCCGACCATCTCCGAGTGACATATATCTTGCATTCCGTGACTTCAAGAAGATAAAGACAATAAACAAGCATGTGAGTTGAATGAGAGGTGATCCAATATGTTTTTAAGTTTCAGCTGACATCCATACCTCCAGACGTTCACAACTACAGCACCTTTTGGTGTCATCATTCTCATGTGCAGGGCAATATTTCTGAGACCAAAATGGGTGGCATCTGTACTCTATCAAACCAGCTCCATTTGCTAGGATCTGCAATGTGAACGGCAGGTCATAACAAGAGGGACTGTGAAAGATATTACAAGGGCTTAATTATACAAAATGGTCTCAGAGTAGAACTATGAACCGTAAGTTGGAGTTCTATAAAACAACTTCAAGTAAAAGAAGTCATATACAGAAGCAGTATGTCCTTACAAATTGATGGCAGACTTCACATTTGGGATGAGTCATTTCCTTGAAGCATGACTTATGATATGTATTGTTCCCTGACAAAGAAAACTTGAATCAACGTAACCAATGAGCTAACATGTCAAAATATTCGGAAATATTCATTTTGTATGAACATAGCAGTTCATTGGTGTTATTTTTTATTTTCATATTTGGCAAGGGGGTTGAGTGTTCGAAAAATGAAAGCAACAGCAAGGACAAGAATGTACCTCGCATTCAGTAATTGGAACACCACAAGCACGACAAAGAAAACATTCTGGATGAAAGAAAGTTCCCATGCATCCCAAATAATTGCCAGAGACGATATCCTTATAGCAGCCACTACATTTTCTGTGATTATTTATATGTGCACGTAAGTTCTCTCTTAATCGAGAAATAACAATCTGACATAGTTTTTATCATCAAGAAAGTGAGTACATGCACACACGCACACACATGAATGCACCCTCAGCTAATATTCTACTCAACCAACTGTTACCTAGATGTTTGGCTTTACAAGCAGTAGTTTACTACCAGAAATCAGGGCATGGTTCCTTCATGACCTCAAAACTAAGGAAGAGTGTGTGTGTGTGTATTAATTTTCTTTATTTACACCAACAATCAAGGAGCAGATTAATTTCTATTCATGATGGGATATCGTATGTTACAGTCTCATCTTCGAGCGAATATTGATCAATTTTTCATCTGTTCAAATTAAACTAGACACAAAATGTATCCAGACACATTTTAACACATCAATGCATTAATTTTCTTAACTTCAAAAGTAAATAAATTCACACCAAATAAGTAGCACCAACATATATTTTTGTTTCTTTTATTCCTTCAGCATTACAACGGATACAAAAGGTACTAAGCCTGCCATGAAGTGATGCATTAAAGAGATCATATGTGAAATACTAGAACTACTTATATATCAGCTGAGACAATGTACAATTTGATCCTTGTGGTCGGGCCCTTCCCAGGACCCTGCGCATAGCGGGAGCTTTTGTGCACCGGGCTGCCCTTTTTTTACTATGTACAATTTGATATCTCAGCAATGAGATGATATATATATAGTTGATATCTCAATAATCTTGGAAACACAAAACCTAATTACCTGTAACTATTGGGATTATATTCCCAAGGAGCATATGAAGGAGCATACTTCGGAGGATATGAAGATGAATTCAAATTATCTTGAAGTGATCTTGCTAGATCTTCATCTTGGTCAGTTCTCCATCTGTATCCTGAGAAAGATAAACATTTCATCTTCGACCTCAAAAGAGTGAAATTTAAGTTATGGAAATGGTAATGCTAAATGCAAGAGAAAACTGAATGAGGTAAGAAGATATATGGAGGAAAAGAACAACGATTTTAGCTAGCCTTCACTATTCTTGAAAATTTCATTAATGAAAATATAATCACCTTTTGGTTTCTTCAAATCTTCAGCAAGAGAGAGGGCAATTGCACGGTCTAGTTCCTCCTTCTCCTTACTGGTCCTAGAGTTATCGTCCTGATGAAATTTTAAATGTGTTGAGAGAACATTCAAATGAATGAGATGAACCCGATCGAAAGGAATATGACAGAGTTAGTTTTAGGAGAAAAAAAAAGTAGTCGTGAATTATTTGATGATAGTTAATTTGAGTAATCAGTTGAAGTATTCACGCATCAACTTCTGAACGCAACCAAAATTCCGCCCTGAGAACAAATATACACGCCTTTGTTTAAATTCTAGTAGGCAATAGTTCTTGAAGAACCTTAACGATATGGCTAAAAGTTGATGACTTTTTGGCATAAAATTAGGAGGATGTTGATTTACAAAACATCAGCTTTGCAGGTCACATGTGATGTGGATTATTGTTGTTACGAAGGGTGACTAGAATGGCACATTGAAGACGTGAGAGTACCAAGTAGACACCATCTTCCGGTCTTCAAAAGGGCAAGTGCTAATTAAACTTAACCATACCAAGATAAGTCTTAGGAAAAGAATGGGATATCAACTATATAGATAAATATGACTATCTCAGAATAATCTCCTATACTGTTTCGTCTATCAGGATATATGGAATCTATGTTGCACGGATTCTCCAAAAATCATGCCACACCCTTGTCAGAACTGATACACACGTAGGGCATTTCTGAAGAGTCCGAACAACATAGTATGGAATCCTATTCAGAAGGACATAAATGAAGCTTCTTGAAGAGACTAAACCTAAAATCCCTCCCCAAAATAAAGAAAGAAAGAGAAACAGAAAAGGGTAGTTGAGACTTCTGTTGATACCCCTGACAAAAAACAAAGTTATCATGGCTAATGAAGAACTGATTCTTTTCCACAAATAGTAGCTATTTTCTTAAATACAACAACAACATACCCAGTGTATTCCCACCTAGTGGGGTCTGGGAGGGTAGAGTGTACGCTGACCATACCACTACCTCAAGTGAAGTAGAGAGGCTGTTTCCGATAGACCCCCCGGCTTAGAACCAATAACAGTATATCAAAAGGAGACACACAAATCAACTTTTTGTGTTACAAGAACATCAAAAGTGTCTATCATAAACATCAAAGTAAAAAATGGTGTAAAAAAAGAAGAGTAAAAAGATCACCATTGATCTTGCTGGAGCTCTCCAAACCATATTTTCATCTCCAAGAAACTGTGGTTGCTGTCCCCTATTACTTGATCCACCCTTGAAAAGTTTACTCAGCCATTTCATTAACCTTGACTTTCTCTCAGTAGTTGAAGAAACAAAGTGACCTGCTTAAACCCCACAATAAATACCAACCAAAAAAGATTCACATAACAAAACCAAACTTCATGAAAAATACTCAAAAGGGTACCTTTCAATTACAAAAAGATTCAATCTTTAAAGTCCTTAAACCCCACAATAAATATTAACCAAAAATACAACTATTTTCTACATAACTAAAACCAAGCTTCATGAAAAATACTCAAAAAGGTACACTTTTAATTGCAAAGAAGATTCAATCTTTGTAGTCCTTAAACCCCTACAATAAATATCAACCAAAAAAATCAACTTTTTTTTCACGTAACTAAACCAAATTTCATGAAAAAAAACACTCAAAGGGGCTCTTTCAATTACAAAAAAGACTCAATCTATGTAGTCCTTAACCCCCCACTATAAATATCAACCAAAAAAGATTCAGATAACTAAACCAAACTTCATGAAAAATACTCAAAAGGGTACTCTTTTAATTGCAAAAAAGATTCAATCTTGGAGGTCCTTAAACCCCCCCCCCCCCAACAATAAGTAAAAAAGGGCAGCCCGGTGCATTAAAGCTCCTGCTATGCGTAGATCCGGGGAAGGCCCCACCACAAGGTTGTATCAACTTTTTTCACATAACTAAACCTTGAAGTCCTTAAACCACACAATAAATATCAACCGAAAAAAACAATACATAACTAAACCAAGCTTCATGAAAAATTACTCAAAAGGATACTCTTTGAATTGCAAAAAGTTTCCATTTTTGAAGTCCTCCACAATAACTATCAACCAAACAAGACAACTTTTTTTCACATAACTACACCAAGATTCATGAAAAATACTCAAAAGGCTACTCTTTTCAATTTCAAAAAGATTCAATCTTTGTAGTCCTTAAACCACACAATAAACATCAAACCAAAAATAACTAAACCAAGCTTCATAAAAATTACTCAAAAGGGTACTCTTTCAATTGCAAAAAGATTCAATCTTTGAAGTCCTCCACAATAACTATCAACCAAAAGAGCCAACATTTTTCACATAACTAAACAAAGATTCATGAAAAAAACTCAAAAGGGTACTCTTTCAATTGCAAAAAGATTCAATCTTTGTAGTCCTTAAACCACACAATAAATATCAAACCAAAAGAGCCAACATTTTTCACATAACAAAACTAAACTTAATGAAACATACTTAAAAGGATACTCATACAATCACAAAAAAAGATACAATCTTTATAATCCTTAAAACATTACCATATATGCAAGGTTGAGATATATGATTGACACTTGAAGAAGACATTAGGATGCTAAAAATCTTTGAAATTTTTCAAGATTTGAAAAGGGTGGCTTAAAAATGAAAAGGACAAAGTAAGGAGAATGAGAAAGGGGAGGGGTATGAAGAGAAAAGAAACAGAACAATGGCATCATATGTATAATAATAAAGTTCTAATTAAGTTTTTTTTTATGGAGAATCTTTAAGATTCTTGGCTTGAAGAGAAAGGGGGAATTTGGGAATCTGCTGAGAAGGATTGTGATGGAAAGGTGAATATTGGCAGTGGCAACAGCAGCAGCTGAGATTTTTTTGGATGGTTGAGAAATTTGGGGTGTTGGTGAAGTTTTTTCATACAACTAAAATTATACTTACACAACAACAAAATTTGATATAACATTCTTGATTGAATTTTTTGAATGGTTTGGTTGTAGGGGGGAAAAGGAAGTTTTTTTTTTTACTAATGGGGCTTTCTTTTCTTACAAATTACATCAATGTCCCATAATATTGAGCTACCTTTAGTTATCCCGTTGTCATAATACATAAACATGTCTTTAACTTGGCCTCAGGGGCGGCGGGTTTATCCAAACCTCCTTCGATAGAAAATTATATATTTATATATGATTAAAATTATTTTTTATGGGTATATATAGTAGATATTGAATCCCTTTTCGTTTGTTCGTATGTTAAATCCTTAGTAAAAATTTTGTTTCGACACTGCGCTCAACTTGCATCTACGACCTCCAACTTTTGATGTGTACAAACAGATATTTAAATTTATATAAAATTGAACAATTAGACACACGCGTCCTATATGGCATAATACATGTAGGACTTTATGTAGGGTACAGATTGGCCATATAGGACGCCACATAGGATGCATGTGTCTACTTATTCAACTTAAAACAAGTTTAAGTATCTACTTGTGCACACCTGAAGTTGGAGGACCTAGATAAAAGTTGCATCCAAGTTAAAAGGCACATTTATGTATTCTGCCTATCCAATTATCTTGTCGTTGCTAACTTGCTATTACTCTCTTTTGAAACAGTATCTCTACTTTTGAGGCAGAGGTAAGATCCATGAGGATGTTTGGATTGATTTACTTTGTAGTTTTTGATTTTTAAATTTTTTTATTATTATTTTTGAAGGTGTCTAGGAAGGACAAAAAATAATTTAAGCTCTTTTTTTACGTTGGAAAAATACAAAAATAAGCTAAACGTCATAAGTTGGGAATTCATTTTGTATGTAAGATCCATGTTGTTGTTGTTGCTGCTCCCGTTTTCTTCCTTATTGTTTTCAGCATGACTTTTTTAGTACTGTATTTGCTTTCATATTTTCTTGACATGTCTTTTCTTGAGCCAAAGATATATCGAAATAGTCTTTCTATTTTTTCAAGGTATGGGTAAGACTATATACACCCACCTCTTCAGATCACACTTGTGAAATTACGCGACTATGTTATTGTTGTTTGCGTCCCATAATATTTCACTATTCATGTCTTATGCATGGAGAATGGAGTATTTCATTATTTTCTTTGACATGTTTTTTTCTTGAGCCAAAGATTTATCAAATAGTCTTTCTATTTTTTTTTAAGGGAGGGGTAAAACCACACACACCTCTTCAGACACACTTGTGAAATTACACGAATATGTTATTATTGCTTGCGGCCCATAATGTTTCACTTGTCATGTCTTGTGCATGGACAATGGAGTATATTTAGGACTCGTTTGGTTCAAGCTAAGGGATTACGTGAGTTATTCTAATATTTTAGGATTAAATGTATCTCCTGTTTTTTTGTGGGTGTTACTTAAAATAAGTACTCTCTCTGTTCCATTTTATATGTCGCTATTTTCTTTTTGGTTCTTCCTCAAAAGAATGTCACATTTCCTTATTTGGTAACTATTTAATGACATCATTCCCATTGGGTTCCACTTATTAAGAAAAGTCAACAAAAAAGAAAACATGAAAATAACTTTAAAAGAGGTAATTTTGTAAACTTTACAAAGTCATCACTTATTTCTTAAACTCCGTGTCCGATCAAATGGCGATACATAAAATGGGACGGAGGTACTATTATTTTTATACTAAAATTTTAATAGTTCGTGTAGGAAAGAGAAACAACTGATAGTTAAAGTGTATATAACTTACAAAAAGTGATAGTGTAGGTTTTCTTTTTTAATCATCATCTCTGCTGATATTGACTAAACTTTAATAAGATGAGTATTTCATTTGAAAATAACTTTAAAAGGGAAGAAACTGCTTGACTCTTAAGATGGTATAATTGCAGAATGAGTTCATGTAGAATCATACGTTTTGGATCAAATGCAAAACGTAACCAGAAAACGAACTTAGCTCACAAGTCACAATATAATATACTAATGTGTGTCTCTAGAAGACGAATTTAATTAGATTTTGTGTACTGTCCCTGTATAAAATATCTAAAATATTCTACACTGACTGAAAGACACCCTTCTACAAATCCTGATAGGGTGGGGTTTCCCTTCTAATGGAATATCATATGAAAATGAGAGGAAAAACAAACAAATATAGTTACCATAATAAAGTGAAACTTATACAATACATACATCATATGGAAGATTCATAAGGCCTCTTAAAATATTGAAACTTATTTAAATTTGGAAAAAAAAAATCATAAATATATACCTGAACTTATGATATTTACATAAATTCTCATCCTTATAAAATAATTACAAAAATTTTAACTAATTATGTATCTTCATTGGATGTATCGGGAGCTAATTTTGTATCTCGATAGACACAAAATCGAAAAATATATTAGGAGTTAATTATGTATCTTTACAGAGAAAAAAATGTATCTTCGCTGGATGTAATCGGAGCTAATTATGTATCACGTCAGATCCAAAACCGTAATTTTCAATAATCATGCAAAATGTCGGGATTTTCTATAATCAAGCTCCAAACTGTCGTGATTTATGTTGTTTACCCAAATTTGTCCTCTTTGTACTAATTGGATCCCAATTGACTTTTTTCACTTAAAACTGTCCATTTTTTTGGTTGCTGGAGTTGTGCATCGGTGGAATAAAGGGTCTTTAGTCTCTCCTTACATGAGAGTGGATAATCCTTTCCTCACGAGCTAACTTTTAAGGTTGAGTTACGTCAAATGTCCTGTTTAACATTGCATCAGAATCAGGACCATTCACTTCATTATTTTCAATGTTGAGTCTCCTCTCTTATATTTTTAGTCCCGAAGAGGAATATAATAGAGGGAGGGCATTTGTGTATACTTTTTCTTACTTCACATAGGCCCGGCCCCTATCCAGAAGTCCCCTGCCATTTTTGGACATTGGTTCATCCCAACTTGCAATGGTTGTGTGGCTTTTCCTAACAGAATTTTTTCCTATCTAATGTGTTGTCAACAAGTTGATGTAAAAATCAGATGATACCTTTTGGCTTTCAATAAGCATTAATTTTAGAAAGTTCATAAGTTTAGCAATTTTATTTAGCTAAAAATAATAGAGCTTTAGCAATTTCGTTTTACAAATTTCGCCCAAAACAAATTACACGATTGAAGTAAACAGTTCTTTGTCTCTAAATAAGAAACAAAAACAAAATTTATAATTGAAGTTCCATCATTTTGTCTAAAACCTTTCATGTGGCTAACTAATAGAATTTCGATCTAAGTCCTTTTTACATATTTAGATGGAAAAAAGAGAAACACACATTAGATCTAACGAATAATTATTGCACCTAAAGAACAAATAAGACATTTTTTTGGAACACTCAAGGATACCCAAAAATTTTGCAACAGTGTCTCTACTTCGGGTGAGCATTTGATAGTAGTGAGTACTTTGTGGTAACCTGCTCATGACAGGGGCAGACCCACGTGTATTGGTGGAGGTGCACGTGCACCCGTTAACATAAAAAAAAATTGTATATATATATGTGTATATACCTTGAGAAATTAGGATATACTTAATAGTGCATCCTTAGATGAATGGTAGTGTACATTGGTCTGCTGGTTGAAGCCAGCCCTTCCATCCATGCAACTCGTGACCAGTCCATAAGGAAAACCCTACTTGACCATTGAGCTACTACAACTACAACAATAACAATAACAACAACAACAGGCCAGTGTATTCCCACAAAGTGAGGTCTGGGGAGGGTAAGATGTATGCAGTCCATACCACTACATCCGAAGAAGTAGAGAGGTTGTTTCAGATAGACCCTCGGCTCATGAGCTACTACAACTAACCGTTTATAAATGTTAAAAGTAAACTTCATATTATATGAAAGTAAAGTTACTAGCTTAAAATTATTATTTGTTCTATATATTTATTTTTTCAGTAATGTTCATGTCTTTAGCGACCAATTGAATATGATAATATTCCTCAATCGACACCGAATTTTTTTTTAACGTCTTAAGATAATACTGGTGCTCCACAATATTATCAAAAGCAATAAGCGTAAAAAAGCTTCAAGATTTATTGTGTTGAAGCCCAAAGTACAAATAAAGCGTGAGATTTAACGAAAAAAGGCATAAAGGTAGAAAAGATATAAATATATGTCTAGTCCAAAACTAATAATATAAGCATGAATGACAAATATATGAACAATTTTTTTTATTTTTTTTTATAAAGTGAAATATCAATTGTTTAGTGTTCGTCTCCTCAGAAAGCCTCATTGACAAGGGAAAGTATGTATCAGAAATTAGAACCTAAGTTGTACATTAAGTGAGGCGAACGCTCAACACATTTTGAGTCTTACTTCGAGGCTTATGTGCATCTTTGACAACACTGGTGCACCCACAGACTTCAAATCTTGGGTTCACCTCTGGCTCATGATGCAATAGCTCGCCGACTACACATCATCGGAGATGTAAACTTCACTAGGCAAGCTTCATGCGGTGAGCTTATGGCTGAGTGACAGACGAAAACTGGATTTGATCGCAGGTCTTTCACATTGGAACCCGCATTCTAATCACTCATCCATGTCCTTACGGGCTAAATAAAACATATTTTAAAGTTGATTTTTGAAGTTTTCTCCACTCTTATGTGTCTAAAAAAGAGTGTACCCACTAACTAGAAAAGGACTTTTGCCTTGCTCACAAATTACAATATATACTTTATCGTTTGCTAATATTAAGTCAACCATGCAAAAGTTGTGTGTCCAAAAGCCCCCCTAGCCCCTTCCATTTTTGGTCATTGGTTCATGCCAACTTCTAACGGTTGTGTGTTTTTTTCCTAAGGGTTCGTTTGGTTATTTTGGGATTAATTATCCCATCATGTATATGAGATAACTTATTTCATCAATATAGCGTAAATAGTGGGATAAATAATCATGATACGAACTAATACCTCACACTAAACATGAGATAAAATAGTCTTTCATTTTATCCCGTGAGACTATTATCCCTTATACTTCACATCAAATCAGCCCTAATAGAATTCTTCCTAATAGAATTCTTCCCTATTGTCACCAAGTTGATGTTAACAAAATAACAAATCAAATGATGCCTTTTGTCTTTTGGTAAACATTATTTAATTTGAAAACATGATTGAGGGTGTTTTCAATAAGAAGGAAAATGTTTCTTTTCGGGGAAATAAGTTGATTTTTTATTTACTTTTAAATGTTCGTGAGTAAGTTAAAAAAATATTAACCCAAAAATATTTATATATAATCTTGTAAAACACTATAAGGATGGAATGGCGTGAAGAGTGGGGTTCGGGGGTAACTTGGGTGGAGGTTGGAGGCGTTAGATGAGTCGAGAAGAGACAATGAATTTGCAATATTATAAAACTTGTTTTCTCTACTTTTATTAGGAAAGTCATTTTTCTCATTTTTAAGAAATTTATTTTCTTAGAGAATACTTTTCAAAACATTTGATCAACCGAAGATCGATGTAAAAGTTGGAAAACATTTTTAAAAAAATACTTTCCTCCATACCGAACACATTCTGATAAAGCTTCATTATTTAGGCTAAATCTTTTTATTTGGATATATAAAATGGAGGTTTTTCTAATTTTATTACAAATTTAATTCGAACCCTTGAAATAAATCGTCATTGCATCTAAAAAAAAAATTGTACGTTGAAAAGTTCATTAGTTTATCTAATACTTTTATTTGGCTAAAAATAATGGAGCTCTTGCAATTTTATTTTACAGATATTGCCAGACAGAAAGTACACAGTTGAATAAATATTCGTTAGTCTCTAAATAAGAAATAAAAAATACAGTTGAAATTACATTATTTTTGGCTAAAACCTTTTATATGTAGCTAAACTAATAGAATTTCGACCAAGTCTTTTCTACATATTTGGATAGAAAAAGAGAAATGCATAGTTAGTGTTGGGTTCAAAGTATAGATAAAGTGTGAATGAAAAATGGAGGAAACCAAGTGGAATGAAAAATAGAGAAGAAAACATTAAAATGGAAAGTCTACTATTTCTCTCACATTGGTGGGAGAATGTGACTTTCAAGTGTTTATATTAAGAAACACTCATTCCACTGGGTAAGTGAGGCAAGAGATAAGAGATGTCTCGCGCCGTCGTCGTCGTTCGCTCGGCATGGGCATGGGCATGGGCATGATCAATGAGATCTATCTTTTTGGACAAAATTTATTTGACAGAAATTTAATCCTAAGGGAAAATAAAAACGCAGTAAATTTTTTCTATGTTTTGATCCTCCAGTTATATGCATGTATGCAGTGTTTCGAACTAATGCAACGGAAGGATACACTGTTTCAAACTGATGCTTCTGAAGGATGCAATCCTTCAACGAAATGACATACTGATTCATGAAACGGTTTGTCTATTCGAAAAAGATGTAATTTTTGGACGAACAGACATGATTTTTCAGGAAAGGTCACACCTTTTAAGTGAACCATTGCCACTTTTCAGAAGAGGCATATGAAGGCTATATAAACCTGTTTTCATCCACAGGTATAGATACAATTTTTTCTGAAATACAAACTCTTCTCTTGTCTTCAAAAACATTCTGTGTGATCAATCAAACTGTTGAGTGAGTTCGTTGAATCCAACAATTTGAGGTACCTCTATTGTTCGGATTGAAGGCCATTTTATCCTGAGAGGAAAATTTCATAACCTCGGGTACAGTGAGGAAAATTAGTCCTTAAGGACACTCCGTGAAATCAAGGGACTTGCCCTTAAAATTCTATTCTCTTTTCTGAAAATTAACACACTTCTTAAATAGATTATTCATAATCTAGTGTTGAAGGTATTAGGTGACTTCATAAGTGTTCTTGTCTTAGACTTGAACTAGAATTGAAGTTTGTGTTGCATGTATACAGATTCTTGTACTCGAATATATACAAGATAACAGTTAGAACAAATAATTATTGCATCTAAACGAATTAAAGGACTTTGCTTTTCTCACAAATCACAATACAATATCTACTCTCTATAGTAGGGGCGGAGCCTGCCTATGGTCAGAGGTTCATTCGGATATTCTTTGATAAAAAATTATAATACTTAAATATGATTAAAATTATTTTTTATGTATATATAGCCGTTGACCCGATTTTGGTTAGTTTGAGTGTTAACTTCTTTCGATTGTGAATTCCTTTTTTTCTATTGTGAATCCCCTTAGGGGTCGTTTGGCAGGAGGGATAAGAGATAACTAATTTTAGAATTAATTTTAAGATGAACTTACCCCATGTTTGATTGAGATAAAATTAATGAAATAACTCATTCCGAGATTAGTTATCCCAAAATTATAACATTTTTTATTCCTTCTTTAGAATGGAATAACTAATCTTGAAATAGCTTATTTCAAAATTAATAATCTTGAGAAAACTTGTTTCCAGCCAAACAACCCCTTGTGAAAGCCACTATCTATAGTTTGGTAATATTAGGTCAACCATGCAAATGTCCTCTGTCCAAAAGTACCCGTAGCCCCCTACCATTTTTGGTCATTGGATCATAACGTCGTTTCAATTTCGAACTCAACAATAATATCTAATTTCTATAGTAGCAGCAGAGCCAACCTATGCCAGATGTTCATCCGGACATCCGTCGACGAAAAATGATATTAAAAATATTTTTTATGTATATATATAACAATTGAACCGCCTTCGACTAATTTGCATATTTACTTTTTTCGTTTGTAAATTTTTATACAAATTCTGACTCCGTCACTATTCTATAATTTGCTAATACTAAAGTCAACCATGCAAATATCTTATGTCCAAAAGTACCCCTATCCCCCTACCATTTTTGGTCATTGGGGTCATGCCAACTTCTAACGGTAGTGTGTTTTTCATAAGAGAATTTTCCCTATCAAATGTATTGTCAACAAGTTGGACGTACAAATTAAATCAAATGATGCCTTTTGCCTTTTAGTAAGCATTATGTAAATTAAAAGTTGTGAAGAACTTAAAACGAATATTATCATATAATATGCAAGCACCTGTCCATTCAAAAGTCATTCGACAAAAGATTCTAATTTTTTTAAAAAAGTTTAAGTACGTTATATATATCGTCTGTTGATAACATAATTTTTTTATTTTTTTTTTATATATTATCGATTCATCTAAAAGATTCTACGTATTATGTTATGTTTGCATTCATATTGAATACTCCGTATAAAATACTTTATTGAAGGATTCAACACACATCATGATATATTTATGGAGAATTCGAGCAATACAGTTTAGATAAGTCTTCTTAAAATATAGACTGATCTTGAAATAAAATGGATTAGGTATTATGATATGATAATATGATAATTACTTATATTAATGGTGAATATTATATTCATCAAAGAATCACTCCAGCAAAGCAATTAATGGTCTCAAATTAACATTTTGTATAGTGAGTATTATTGTTATATTATTTTTTATTAATTTAGGTATCTTAAATTCTTAAAAGAGTTAGCTAGCATTTGTAAATTATTTTTTTCTCTATTTCTACACCTGATTTTTTTTTTTTCTTAATTCAACTACAAATGTACTTGAGATTCTTGGTTTGAGTGGTATTATTCAGCACATTTGTCTTATAATTTTTGTAGCAATATTGATTCATTAATTAGAGGCTAACCAAAAAAAAATTCCTCTAGCTTCCGACAATTTTTTTTTTCCTCTTTAGCTCATTTCAAACTCATTAAAAATAATAATGCATGCAACTGTACAAGTTATGATTTACTAAATTATTCATATTTATTAGATGTTTCTTGATAATTAAGTATTATTAAGAACTATGAAGAATTCATTCTTCAATACGAGGTACATATGAAAATAATTAGTATTATTTTTTGGTTATGAATTTCTAAAGCGATACTCATCTGGGATAGACTTTTTTTTTTTTTTTTTGCTAAAGCGACTTTATTTTGAAATATTGAAAGCATTAATTACTCAGGATCATTTTAGCTAGGGCTGGACATAAAATACCAAAAATAGAATTACCGAATCGAACCGAAAAATTTAGTAATTGGTATTCGGTAATTCGGTGTTTGGTAAGGTATTTGGGAGTAAAATTTCAATATTTCGGTATTCGGGATTGGGTTTGGTACAAGATATTAATACCGTTTGATATTCGATATATATATAAAACTCGATAGACAATAGTACTAGTCATCTCAAAGAATCTCTTGGACCTTGATAATATATTCGTAAAAAACAACAAAAAGAATACTAAATAGGGTTTTTATTAAAGATACTCTTTGAAGTTTAAACGTATATTTGCACATCTCCAACTTTAATATGGTATTACCAAATACCATACAGAACCGAAATTTAATTTACCGATTACCGAACTACCGAACCGATATTTATAAGTATGGTATGTGGTATCTATGTTCAAATATCGATTACCGAATTACCAAACCCGAACTTTGAAAATAGCGAACCGAATACCGAACACCCACCCCTAATTTTAGCTGTAGAAGCTCCTTTTTTACCTGCTCGCTTGAGGTTATGTTATTTTTATATAATTTTATTTATTTATTTCCGCACTTGATATATGTCATTCTTTTTAAATTCAATTAATAATTCAAAATTATTTCTTTTTTTGGCAACTAACATCCAATTTTATTAATCACCAATGCACCAGTACAAAGCCAGAGCTAATCAAACCTGATTGCTCTCTCAGTTATCTACTGTAACTATATATAATCATGTGTCACCCGAGACTACAAAGAATTAATATAATCAAAGAGCTTAATATCGTTCCGAACTCTTAGAATCAGTATGTTATGTTAAGCAGTTAAGGGGTCGTTTAGTTGGGAACAAGTTATCCCGAGATAATTAATTTCAAGATTAGTTATTCCACCATTTATATGAGATAACGCGTTCCATTAATATGATATAAATAACGAGATAAATAATTTTGAAACCAACTAATATTTTCAACGAACTACAGAATAAAATAATCACTATTATAACCACCACTTAAAGCACAAGTTAAAGATGTAACTTAGACAATTGTGCCTCATCTGACTACTAGTTACTTTTCATTTCTTCTTTTTATTTTTTTTTATTTTCTTTTGGCTTTTTGATCAGCAACTTTTACTGAATTATTCTTCCAGCGATTTTATGCGTTAAAAAAAGTTAATTAAGATCTGTCTATTAGAATCAGTACTCTTTTCTTTAGTGTTGTCATTACAACTAGTAAAAGTTCAATATTACTATTAATTAATTATTCATAGCCATAATATTCTTTTTTAGTGGAACCTTAAATCTTGATTGGGTTATTAAAAAGGAAAAGGCATAATTTGTTGGCACTCACTTTGTTGTCAGAAGTATAAGGTAAAAAAAATTAAAAATTAAAGTAGCTTCTTAATTGTGTACGAGTATGAGTATATATTTAGTACTTACTAATGTTACTACATTCGAAAAATACGTCATAAATGATCCTCAAATTACGAAGAAAATAAAAAAAAAAGAATAAGAATTATACTCATATTATTTATCAATAAAATTATATTTCTTCATAAGAAAAATGTGGGTCGTGATGGATGGTTGTCATCCATGTACATTAGAAGTCTCAAGGTTATTAAGTTCATAGGGATGAAAAAAATCATATGAAGAGCGTCGTCTCTAAAAATGAGCTCCACGACGTATGAATTCGAAAATTTAATCGAGCTCCAATACAGTATTTGGGGTTGAGTCGTTAAAAAACTTGTTAGAAGTGTTGTTTCCATAAATAAGTTCTGAAATGTGCAAATTTAAATTTGATCAGACTGTAATATGAATATTAAAAATCGAATGAGAAACCAAAAATAATTAAAGGCTGACATCAGCTATCAAGATTTAGTGGCTGCAAATTGATTCCTAATTAATTAAAAAAACTTCAGTAATTAATTTACTAATTACAAGTAGTGGTTGAATTTTAAATATTAATACTGCAAGTGTTCATCTTTTGTCAGAAACGGCAAAATAACAGACCAACAGATTCTATTAGACTTCCTGCAGGCTGGTGGATATTTATATTTGGATTTACTAATTATGATCGCGGTGGAGGGATGAGTATTTTTTTTATTTTTAATTAGAGATCTTGAGTTTGAACTTTACCGAGTGCAAATTCGTTTTTGTTATAAATTCGAATTTAGTCTGACTTCAATATAAAAATTGAATTGTAGACATTAAAATTTTGTAGACACTACAAGACGAGCTCAATCCTGTTAAGATTTTTGGAGTCTACTCAACCCCAAACCTAATCTACGCCTATATAAAGAGTAATATTCCCTCGAAGAGATATTTCAAAATCTTATAAGCTCGTGGAATATATATAAGACATCAAGGCATCAAATATTACATTTGTATCAAATACTTACGTTTTAAGGAGGTTCAAATCATCCAACATTCAAGAAATACCCTACCAACAACCCTCAAATCATAAAGAAAAAAAAAAGGAATGAAAAGAGGAACGGAATTGTACAATACAAATATTCATCAATATTTCTATCAGTTTAAAATTTGTGGTAAACACGGATATCAAATGAATTTTTTTTTTAAAAGGATATACTTAGATTTAAATTCACGTTGGAAAATCATAAATTTAGAATAAACTATTTCCTAACAGAGACAAACTCCATACTCAAAGCTTGAACTCAAAATCTCTGATTCAAAGTGAAAAAAATATTTTTACCGTAACTATTATATTAGTAGTAATTTATTATATTCTTCATGTTCTTAACATCAATATGCAGTACACTTTTTTCAGAAATACAAAATTCCCTTTTTCTTTCTGTTGTATTTCCCAAGAAAATTTGCAATTGGGATCAGATTTTAGTGGGGGAGTTGTGTAGGGAGACATTATGGACAGGATTGAAAAAAGTGGTTAATTTTTGCAACTTTTGTAATGGCCAAGCACCATGCACATTCTATACATAAAGTAAGGTAAAAAAAAAAAGTTCTAGTACCCTTTATTAGTTAAATGTCAAACCAATTGATACATGGAAAATGTTTTTTGACATTCACTTTTATTTTAGGGAAAAGGCTCAAATATGTCACTGGACTATCAGAAATGACTCATTTATGTCATCAGTTAAAGGTTGAGCTTATTCATGCCATCATCGTTACAAAACTAGCTCATCCATGCTATTACTTTTAACTGTGGTTTTCAAAAACAACTTTGCCACGTGGCCTTTTATTAGAGGTCCACGTCATTAATTAAAATAAGCAAAAAGACTCAAATATGTCATTGACCTGTCAAAAATGACTCATTTATGCCATCAGTTAAAAGTTCGGCTCATTCATGTCATCACCATTATAAAATCAACTCACTCATGTCATTATTTTTTAATGATGGATTTTTAAAATAGCTTTGACATGTGGTCTTTTATTAGAAGTCCACACCATTAATTAAAAAAAATCAATATTAATTTCAAAATATCTGAAATTAGTTAGTATCAGAATTATTTATTCCAACATTTATACCATAATGATGAGAGAAGTTATCCCATATACATGGCAGGATAGTTGGAATAGCAGATTTCTTTTAAGCCGTTATTTGAAAATGATTTTTCAACAATGTATGCTCCACTAATTTGTGATGGGAGAAGTTATTCAATATGCATGGCGGGATGATTACGATAACAGGCTTCTTTTAAGTCGTTATTTGGAAATGATTTTTTCAATAATGTAGACTCCCCTAATTCGTGATGGGAGAATGAAGAAGTTCTATTGGTACGCCTGTTTCTTTTTCTTGCTTGCCCTAATCGTTCATTGGTTTATTTTCTTGCAACTTCGGAGTATATATTAGAGTCACTGGAATTAAAACTAATCAGTTACTGCAGGATAGAATTTTTGAGCTTTCTGTTAAGCGTAACATTTATAATGATTTAGAGTCAGCTAGAAATAGCCAAAGGATATACATTAATCACTATTTTTTTTATTAGAAAAATAATTGTTGTTGTAGGAAAAAAATATTTTAATGGGTGTGGGTCGGGTTATGTTAAATGAGTCGGTTGTTTTTAATGAGTCGAAGATATTTTGAAATTAATATTGATTTATGAGAAAAGACATCTTCCCCTTCTTGAACTTGTCCTCCAAACTCATTTTAGCACTTAAACTTAACTTCCATTTATTTACCCCATTAACATCTTTAAAGTGTATTTGTTTGACCCCTAAAGCTGACGTGACATTTTTTTAAAAAATGGGGCGCGTTTATTTATTAAAAAAATTAATTTCAGTAATATTATATTTAAAATATAATAAAAAAATTTAAAAAAATTAAAATTAAAATTAAAATAAAAAATGAACACTTTTTTCTTCTTTCTTCTTCAAATCATCATCAACAACACTCAAACCTCCATTAACAACCTCAAATTTTTTACACTTTTCTCCATTAACAACAACACCCAAGCACAACACTTTTCTTTATTTTTTTTCACTTTCCTCCATTAACACCACCACCCAATAACAACACTTTCTTTTAATTTTTTTCACTTTCCTCTATTAACACCACCACCCAAGAACAACACTTTTCTTTAATTTTTTTTACTTTCCTCCATTAACACCACCCAAGAAAAAACATGAAAACAATTAGATTCTTGTACCCGAATATATACAAGATAACAGTTAGAACAAATAATTATTGCATCTAAACGAAATAAAGGACTTTGCTTTTCTCACAAATCACAATACAATATCTACTCTCTATAGTAGGGGCGGAGCCTGCCTATGGCCAGAGATTCATTCGGATATTCTTCGATAAAAAATTATAATACTTAAATATAATTAAAATTATTTTTTATGTATATATAGCGGTTGACCCGATTTTGGTTAGTTTGAGTGTTAACTTCTTTCAATTGTGAATTCCTTTTTTCTATTGTGAATCCCCTTAGGGGTCGTTTGGCAGGAGGGATAAGAGATAACTAATTTTAGAATTAATTTTAAGATGAACTTATCCCATATTTAATTGAGATAAAATTAATGAGATAACTCATTCTGAGATTAGTTATCCCAAAATTATAACATTTTTTATTCCTTCTTTAGAATGGAATAACTAATCTTGAAATAGCTTATTTCAAAATTAATAATCTTGAGAAAACTTGTTTCCAGCCAAACAACCCCTTGTGAAAGCCACTATCTATAGTTTGGTGATATTAAGTCAACCATGCAAATGTCCTCTGTCCAAAAGTACCCGTAGCCCCCTACCATTTTTGGTCATTGGATCATGACGTCCTTTCAATTTCGAACTCAACAATAATATCATTTTTCTTTTATTAGTACCCTTTATTAGTTAAATGTCAAACCAATTGATACATGGAAAATGTCTTTTGACATTCACTTTTATTTTAGGGAAAATGATCAAATATGTCACTGGACTATCAGAAATGACTCATTTATGTCATCAGTTAAAAGTTGAGCTCATTTATGCCATCATCGTTACAAAATCAGCTCATCCATGCTATTACTTTTTAACTGTGGTTTTCAAAAATAACTTTACCACGTGGCCTTTTATTAGTGGTCCACGTCATTAATTAAAATAACCAAAAGACTCAAATATGTTATTGACCTATCAAAAATGACTCATTTATGCCATCAGTTAAAAGTTCGGCTCATTCATGCCATCACCATTATAAAATCAACTCACTCATGCCATTACTTTTTAATGATGGATTTTTAAAATAGCTTTGTCATGTGGTCTTTTATTAGAAGTCCACACCATTAATTAAAAGAAATTAATATTAATTTCAAAATATCTGAAATTAGTTAGTATCAGGATTATTTATTCCAGCATTTATACCATAATGATGGGAGAAGTTATCCCATATACATGGTGGGATAGTTGGAATAACAGATTTCTTTTAAGCCGTTATTTGAAAATAATTTTTCAACAATGTATGCTCCACTAATTTGTGATGGGAGAAGTTATTCAATATGCATGGCGGGATAATTACGATAACAGACTTCTTTTAAGTCGTTATTTGGAAATGATTTTTTCAATAATGTAGACTCCCCTAATTCGTGATGGGAGAATGGAAAAGTTCTATTGGTACGCCTGTTTCTTTTTCTTGCTTGTCCTAATCGTTCATTGGTTTATTTTCTTGCAACTTCGGAGTATATATTGGAGTCACTGGAATTAAAACTAATCAGTTATTGTAGGATAGAATTTTTGAGCTTTCTGTTAAGTGTAACATTTATAATGATTTAAAATCAGCTAGAAATAGCCAAATGATATACATTAATCACTATTTTTTTTATTAGAAAAATAATTGTTGTTGTAGGAAAAAAATATTTTAATAGGTGTGGATCGGATTATGTTAAATGAGTCTGTTGTTTTTAATGAGTCTAAGATATTTTGAAACTAAAATTGATTTATGAGAAAAGACATCTTCCCCTCCTGAACTTGTCCTCCAAACTCACTTTAACACTTAAACTTAACTTCCGTTTATTTACTCCCCTTAACATCTTTAAAGTGTATTTGTTTGACCCCTAAAGCTGACGTGACATTTTTTTAAAAAATGGGACGCGTTTATTTATTAAAAAAATTAATTTCAGTAATATTATATTTAAAATATAATAAAAAAATTAAAAAAATTAAAATTAAAATAAAAAATGGACACTTTTTTCTTCTTTCTTCTTCAAATCATCATCAACAACACTCAAACCTTCATTAACAACCTCAAATTTTTTTCACTTTCCTCCATTAACAACAGCACCCAAGAACAACACTTTCCTTTATTTTTTTTCACTTTCCTCCATTAACACCACCACCCAATAACAACACTTTCTTTTAATCTTTTTCACTTTCCTCTATTAACACCACCACCCAAGAACAACACTTTTCTTTAATTTTTTTCACTTTCCTCCATTAACACCACCCAAGAAAAAATATGAAAACACTATTAAATAATTTTCTCCGTTGAACACCATCTCAATCTTCAATCCAACTCCCTCAGAATTTAGATAAAAATTAAATTAAATTGATGATTTTATTTTTGAATCCACTTATTATCAATGAGATTTCTTTTGATTTTTACTTAAACTTTTTTTTTTTTAATAAGACAATTTGAAAAAATTAATTTTAACTTGATGAAAGTATTTTTGAGTTTGAATAAGAAAGAAGAGGGTGGGGGTGGGGGCTGGAAGGGTGGGGTAGGGGTGGGGCTGAAAGGGGAGAAAGAATGGCGGGGGCGGGGGGCTGGAAGGGGAGAAAGAACGGGGGTTGGGGTGGCTGGAAGAGAAGATGAGAGGAGGGTGGGGGGAGAAAGAATGGCGGGGGGGGGGGAGGGGCCTGGAAGGGGAGAAAGAACGGGAGGTGGGGGGAGGATGTAAGGGAAGAAGAGGGGGGGGGGCAGGAATGGAGAAAGAGATTGTGGGGAGGGTTGAATTTTTTATTTAATATATATATATAAACAGTACACGTATATTTTTTATTTTTAAAATAAAAATACATAAAAAGAATTATACAAAATATATATTATTTAAATGAAAATGGGGTGGGGTTAGGGCATTTTTTATTTAATATATATATATATTATTTATATATATATATTATTTAATATTTATATATAAATATATATTATTTAATATATATATAAATAGTAAATATATATTTTTTCCCTTTTAAAACAAAAATACATAAAAATAGTATGTGTGTGGGATTTAAAAAAAATCCTAATTTCTTACGTGGCAATGACCTGTCACTGATGTGGCACTGATTTGACACTGACATGGCGCGTGTGTAACCCACTCTCCGTTGTGAGAGTGGTATTTAGTTTTGAGGGGTGAAACAAATACACTTTAATGATGTTAAGGGGGGTAAATAAATAGAAGTTAAGTTTAAGTGCTAAAGTGAGTTTGGAGGACAAGTTCAGGGGGAAAAAATGTCTTTTCTCTTGATTTATTTTAATTAATCTCGCGAACCTCTAATAAAAGGACACATGACAAAACTGTTTTTGAATATCCACCATTAAAAAGTAAGGACATGGGTAAGCCGATTTTATAACGACGATGACATGTATGAGCTGAACTTTTAACTGATGGCATAAATGAGTCATTTCTGATAGTTTAATGGCATAATTGAGCCTTTTTCCATATTTTAATTAATGACGTGGACCATTAATAAAAGTCCACGTGACAAAGCTGTTTTTGAAAACCACCGTTAAAAATTAATGGCATGGATGAGCCGATTTTGTAACGGCGATGGCATGAATGAGCCAAACTTTTAACTGATGGCATAAATGAGTCATTTTTGATAGTTCAATGACATATTTGAGCCTTTTCCCTTTATTTTATAATGGTGGTGTCTAGGTCAACTTTTACCCACTTCGACTAAATCACAAGATACATTAATAAAGGCCATGTGGCAAAGCTGTTTTTGAAAACCACCGTTAAAAATTAATGGCATGGATGAGCCGATTTTGTAACGGAGATGACATGAGTGAGCCAAACTTTTAACTGATGGCATAAATGAGTCATTTCCGATAGTTCAATGGCATATTTGAGTCTTTTTCCTTTATTTTATAATGGTGGTGTCTAGGTCAACTTTTACACACTTCGACTAAATTACAAGATACCTGTCACCTCCCACCAGAAATAAATATCAGGTAATATTATCCATCAAAGTTAGAAGAGATGAGAAAAATCACCTACTATCACTAGCAAAAAAAAAAAAGGATAAATTGAGGGAGATTGAAACTGTAATTCGCAGATATTATAAGCCTCCGCTAATTGTTATCGGCAAATAGTGAAGGTTTAAACCTCCATAAATTGCAGTGTTAACGTCTGCAATCTATCCTTTTTTGTAGTGTATCTTTTGTCTCTTCGGGGATTACTTAGATATAAGTTGTGTAAAAGCAACAGGAGCTCAGACACATGATTTTTAAGGCTTATTAGATTGTGTTATAAATTTCTAGAGTCATTTTAAATTTCTAATGTAACTCCCAAACCTAATCTCTAAGTAGAAGGAAGTAAAGTTGTCCACTAAGTTTTGTTTCTCCTTATGTAATCAGAATAACTTACTCTGTTGACGTAATATTTGTTCACAGGCACTAAATGCACTATTCTGAATCTATGACTCACATGGTCTAGGAATGAATTTATTGTCTCTTCATTTCTTGTCCTTGAATCGAATATTTCAATAAAAGTGGATTTTTTTCGTCTCTCAACGCTATCCTAATGATATGATGAATAGTTTTATCTATCATTTATTTCTATCCACTACAAATAGCGGATTCAGATCTTAGCTCTATCGGTTCAATCTTTAAGTTTCTTAGGCTTTACCCGATTAAATTTTTAATGTTAGGGTTCATATATATACTATTTATTACAATTTTTGTGAAATATTTATGCATAAAGTTATGATCCGCTGCTTAATATTAAAAGCTAGTAGTGAAACTTCTATTCAACAATTGCATTCTTTTAATATAAGATAATTACAATGAATTTGGGATATCTTTAGGATAAACTGTCCCCTCTTTCATTATGAAGTATCACCTTTGAAAAAGTAAAAATTGATTAACAAAATATAATGGAATTTAAGATTTGAATGGATTCTAAGTTTCTAACTAATTATTTGATCTTTTTAACTACTATATCATATTGGCCAACTGAATTTGAACATTCGTTTAGAGTAGTTACCTAGCTAGAAAAAAGAAATTCCCTCAAAACAAATTAGATGAAGATTCTCTAAACTTTCATTTCATTAACTATTAAACACTAAAATATTGTGTTTTTCGTTACTCATTTTTTTCACATTAAACTAATTCATTTTAATAAAATAACTTTTAAGTGGTTCCTTCTTCTTCTTCTTTTTTCGATAATATAAAGGTGACAGTTCTTTTCACCAAGGAAATTGGGGCTTGGTGCTATGAGTTATAACATAAGATTGTATCATGAGTTCAAATTCTATTTCCTCTTATACGAGAATGAAATTGATAGTCAAAATTATGTGAGAGAAAGAACATTAGTAATTAATCAGTGTTGGCTACTTAAGAACTCCCACATATAGAAGTTAGAGGTAGCGAAGATGAGAATGTTGCGATGGATGTGTGAACTTACCAGGAGGGATAGAGTTAGAAATGAGATTATCTGGGGGAAGATGAGAGTGACTTCTATGGAGGACAAGATACGAAAAGTGAGGTTGTGATGGTTCGGACATGTGATGAGGAGGGGCACGGATGCTCCAGTACGGAAGTGTGAGAGACTGACTATGGATGATTTTAGGCGGGGTAGAAGTAGGCCTAACAAGTATTGGAGGGAGGTGATTAGACATGACATGGGGCAGTTACAAAACGGAGGACATGACCTTGATCGGAAGGTGTGGAGGATACAGATTAGGGTAGAGGACTAGTGTGTAGGAGTACATCTGTGGTGTATTGGTGATACCTATGTTTTTCAAATACATATTTTATAGTATTACCTTGTGCGTGTCTTGTTTCTGTTATCATCCTTTTCTATCTAACGACGTGATATCCCTTGTTATTGCATGATTTGTGTTTTACTTGCTATATTGTTATCTGTTCTGAGCCGGAGATCTATCAAAAATAGCCTCTCTACTTCATTTGAGGTAGTGGCATGTACCGTACACTTTACACTTGATAGGACACTGGGTATGTTGTTGTACCTGTGCATGTAGTTAACAAAATTATTATCATTATTTATTAGTGTAAATTAATCAGTATTTTGTACTTCATTTACATAATAATTTATGCACTGTGAATTGCATATAATACTTTTCGTAAATACGAAAACTATTGCAAATACGTACTGCTGGGTCCTTGGAAAGGTTTCTCATGCAAAGAACACTTACATTTGAGAGAAATATGACAATTGTTAATTGAACACATTCCAAAAGAATCATACTATATGTTTTGGTGAAGTAAAAAAAATACAGTTGAAAATGCAATTAAAAAGGGGGTGAGAGCAGCCCATGCACTAAGTTTTTGCTATGCACGGGATCCGGAGAAAGACCAGTCCACAAGAATCTATTGAAAATGCAATTAATACATGAAAAATCAATCTCCAACTTCTGACCAAGAACATGAGAGTTGGGGATCAACTGGAGCTGCAGGTATAACTGAGAGGTTGATTCAGGGCCGTAAACAGAGAACAAATTTATCGAGTCTTTCCTGTGCTTCATCGGAATATCACAAGAAAGAACGAATTGGAAAAAACGAGGACTATATATAGTCGTTGGTAGCAGCTCACTTCTTGACTAATCTCAGAACGTCACCCACGAGATGTAATGACCCCGTCACCAGAACCTAGATAAACAACAGAAACATTAACTAGTTTGTTTTATACAGGAGTGGGACAATGCTGAAGGACAATACTATTTTACTCAACAGAAATAGATAAGTTAAACTTATGGAAGACGAATAACATAATATTTGGTATTACACAAGTAAAAGAGTTACTTGTAGAAGTGAACATTACTTCACCACACGACAGAAACAGCAACAACATACCCAATAAAATCCCACAAGTGGGGTCTGGGGAGGATAGGATGTCCGCAGACCTTATCCCTACCTTTCGGGGATAGAGAGGTTGTTTCTGGTAGAGAGTAATCAAAGCAAGAAAGAAAGGAAAATAATGACAGCAAAATAATAAGAAGTATACAGCAAATAAATCAACAAGTAGCAGTACAGATCACAGAATACAGATCATAGTGAAATACTAACTAGTAATACCAATTAGGAAAAAGATACCACAAGTTGAGGTACGCTCATGTTGGCGCGGACACCGCGGTTATCAAAACAAAAAAAAAATTGATTTCCTTTGATTCCTGTAAGATAAAAAGTTGTCCTTTTCATTGATGCACAGCAAGCATGCATGATGCGAATTACCTGGGAGCGACCAGATCGATTTTTACGAACAGTGTCCCTAAGCCAATTTATTGCTACTGGGAGTGAAGGAAACACTTTGCTGTTCTCACAACTTTGAACTCCTTTTTCCGATTCATCTGTTACTTCTTCATGTACATGGTCTGTATTCTTCACATCCTTGCCTGTAACTAAAGAGGCTTAGATAAATGCACAACTTATCTTTAAGCAATCAATTATGTCTATGTTAAGGGAGGTGTTCAAGGAAAACATTAACTCCAATAGTAAAAACAATCTCCTCACCCTTGTGGCAATATTTGAGGCTTTTATACAGACAACAGACATGTGGCACAACAGATTTATCTAATTGATGCCTGTACGCTATTTAATCAGTGTGCAAAAACATGCAGAAAGGTTAGTCACTCTATTAGTTTCTTAGAGCCTAGAGGTCCATTAAAATAAAAGGGAAAAGGATGATAAAAAGCAGATTGTTGCTCAATATGACCCCTAAACGACATTTGTCTAACTCATTCAATCATGATGATCACATCATACTTGGTGAGATATAACAGGATTGTTAGTCACTGTCCTGCATGTTTCGAATAGTATGGCTGGACATATTACAGAAAATGACTTCCAGAAGCATGTATAAGCAGATAATTCTTTCAGTTGAAGGAAAGAGATACTCATATTCCAGTTCAATATGACTTGTAACCTTTTTCCCCACGAACAAGGCTTTCCCATAGTCTTTGTAGAGTCAACTGCCATGAGAGATCAACTTGAGTATCAGTTGCTGTTGAGGCACTTGCACCCACCTTGTAATATACTGAAACATTAGGTACAAAGAGTGCTTTCTGGAAGTGGACTCCTGAAATATTAGACTCAATGTCAAAAGTTGCAAAGAAGCCATTAAGCGCACCGGGTTATAGTATCATTATCATTCAGCATCAGATGACCACAAGATTTAAATTTTTTTATCCTTGCTAATTATCTAAAGGATTCAATGGTAAGATTGACTGCGTCCAAGTAATTACCATGACTAGCACACGCTCTCATCAGCCTTGGAAGAAGTAGTTCAGGATCCCGCACTGACATACAGTTGAAGAGTAAGAACTGCAGGTTTGACAACATTCCCAGATTTAGCAGTGCAAAGAATAATAATAATAATAATAATAATAATAATAATAATAATAATAATAATAATTTTTTTTAACTACCACCACCACCCAACCCCCCACGTAGGCCCTTTGAAGACATCAGATATATATGTAATAAAACAACTGTTTATTTTGTCTGCATTAGAGATACAAAATATTAGATCAAGACTTGGAAGGATAATTGAGCATAGATTAGTTTTTAAAATATTTTACTAAAACAAAACTTGATATATTAGCTTACTAAATTAAATCAAAATTCATCTGCTTGTGAATCATCTCAAGAATATATTTGAGTTGTCAGCATCACTTGTTTGTTAAAAGATTGAATTTAGAACGAAGGGTGTATTTCATATCAAAATGTGCTTCTGAGAACTATCCAAAGAATAAGTCTTCTGGTCACCTTGCTAGACATGTTTCGTTCCATAAAAGTAATTGAACTATGTTTGAAACTCAGGCCTGTCAAAAAGATTTATACTGATAATATAAAAGGCTTTAATTACATGGACCTCCCTTGAGCTTGAAAAAAATACTTTAGTCCTAAAAGCTTGAAACTAATCATTAAAATGATACATAGACCTCCCTTGAGCTTCCGTACACCTCTCCTAGTTGAGTGTTACATAATATCTCTTATGCAGGTTTACAGTAGCCAACTTCCCTTGTAGTATTTAAATCTATGGTTTTAATGATTAATTTCAAGCTTTTAGGACTAAAGTATTTTCTTCTCTTTTTTATTTTGGGGGGTAAGTTTAAGAACCAAAGGATTTTATATTTTAAAAATGTGTTTTTATGTTTCTCTCAACATTTTATGACATACATATAATATATATATGCTTTCACCTATGTTGTGCAGACTCTTCAAAATCCTTGCCCCACCCGTGTCAACATGGCATGGATATGGATTGGATATTGGATGCTTTCAACTATATATATATATATATATATATATGTAATTTCAGAATGCTTTTCTATTACGCGAGATAAGAATAAAACATTGGTGTTGATAAAGAACGAAGTCTTATTAGGTTTAGTTCAATAAGTTTAACTACTCAAAATATATACTTTATATGTCGTTGTATACATTTATTGGCCGTATCCGCGCACTCAAATCCATACCCCCGAATCCTAAAATTTATGTGATAAGAATGCAACCTCTAGATCCGCACCCGAATTGGATACCCGCACCGAGTCCGAGCAACATGTGTTTTGACTATTCCAATATATTTCTTTTCAGATAGTACAAATATTCAAAGGGCCATGTTGGTCAACTGGTGAGAGTAAAAAACAGGTGTGGTTTCTCCAACCATACAACAAGGGAGGTTCTACAATATTTGAACAACAGGAAAGGTGAGATTTATATAGAAAAACCTCTGAGGGGTTCTCGACAGTTTTATCTGTTGAAATAGTTAGGCGTGAATTAGAAATGGAGTTATCCCTGTTAGAATGTGCTCCCTCCATCTCATTTTATACAACGCTGCCTGACTGAATACAAAATTAGATGTTAATTCAGTTTTAGAAACACACACATATATGTGTATACATGATAAAGAAATCTCAGGTCTGTTCAATAATTCGACTTATACATTTAACTCAAATAAAAGCTCAAGTCTTTTTAAAATTTATACTCTATAACCAGCAACGTAGCATACAAGAAATCTTTCGAGTGAAATTGAGATAAGCTTACTTGGGTTGAACTTTTCTTGGATGCTTCATGATGGCTAATCTCTACTGAATCACGTGAGGTTCCCAATTCATTATGTCCATGATTACTGGCATAGGATTTGTGCTGCTTGTAATCTCCTTTGATTGCCAGTGAAAACCATTTGGCACATACATCCATGCTTTCAGGACTATGGGCACCATCCAAGTAGAACACAACGTCCCCTGTGCTTTCACACTCTATGAGTTGGTCCGGCACAATTTGAGCACGGCCTTGTAAAGCAGCTGTTGCTAGCCCTTTAACAAATTGCTCAGGTAGATGTGTCTATTTTGAAGGGGGAACAAAAGAATGAAGTTAAAGGTGGGAAAAGAGGGATACGCCACAAAAAACATGCATGAGATATCATTTACCATCTCTTTTAGGTAATTAATCTCAACGTGGCCAGTTCTCTGTAACCAAGTACAGCATAATGCAATGGCAAGACCAGCATTTATATATTGGTGCTCACCCTCTAGCCCAAGATGTAAGCCACTCAACACGCTGGCATCAAGTGGAGCAGCTACCTCAAGATGTACCTGCACAATAATACATCTAACATCAACAAAAAAACTACTTAACACGATTCTGTTCCTGTTAAGAAGGGAAGTTCATCATAGATTAAAGATGAAAAATTCTTCCCTCAAATGAAGGAAAAGTTGATAAGAGATATCTGACATGAGAATTCTCCTTTAAATGAATCCCCCCCAAGACCTTTTATTTCAGTACCCTTCTTTCCAACTGGAGAGACATTTTATCATCAAGTTAACGAATTTCGATGAAGTCCCCCTTGGATGTCAGCAAGTAAACTAGTTACTACTACTTTTTGTTCCTCTCACCTTTGAGCGAAGACACTGCAAGCTTAGTTACTGATCTAATGGAAATCTACATGTCAATCTACTTGAACACCAAATATATATAGATCATGTGTTCATCACAATACCCTTTGCAACCAATCACAAAAGTCAATGCTTATATTCTGCCTGATGCAAACATTAACTTAATACCTACAGCTACTTAATTGGTTATAACTACGCTTTGATTTTGCACTTCCTGAACTCATACTTAAGCTTGAAACACATAAAAGAGTTTACATTGACCTGACTTGAAGTTCCTGTGTAAATCTACTTCAATAAAGCCATGTTCGACAACCGGAAGATAGATTGATTTTCCTTGTATAAAATAAGAACTAAGCAAGAGATTCTGAATTAGAAAAATCATAATAGTATTTGGAAAACTAAAATGCAGGAAATGACAACTCTGCACATCAACATCAATACACCCAAGTCATGAAACTAATGCTGAAATAGAGCACTCTGGTAAACCATCAGTCTGTCTTCCCCTGCAATTGCCAATCAGTAACTTTGCCACCATCAAGTGCACAGAGAACTAAACACATACTCAGATCCAAATATGTACGAACAAACATCCAAACTTCACGCCTAAACAGGCACAAAACCATACTTATCCAAACCTTTCGGGTCACCATTTTCATCAATAGATTACTACAGGAAACAACTACATATACAAACCAAAACCATATCACAGAAAAACCTTTGAATAATGCCAGCTGCAAGTCACTCAAAACAAAAGGTTCCACTGATGAAATCTGAAGTGCCAGGTCACAGTTGAGACAAGGGTATAACTATTAGGACCAAAAGGAAACTAACACTTCTATCATATAATAGAAATTTTGACTTACATCCAACTCAGAAGCTTTCTTTTCAAGCACAAGCATTGCTTCGTCAGGCTGGGGAACAGTAAAGGCCGGCACTCCTCGCTAATTAAGCATAAACACAGATGAGGAATAAAACAAATGAACAAGACACGAAATGAAAAGCCTAAAACAGGATGACTCTGTTTAAACAAGGGACACAATTTTGTAAGATATGACATTTTCTCCAACCTTGAAGATTCCAGCCTTCTCTCCAGCAATTTGTCCAAGAGTATTTCCTGATGATAGTAGTTCGGGCATGATGATAAAAGCAATCAAGATACTCCACCAAGTTAATATCATAAAATAGACACAATAGAGCTCTGGATTAAATTAAATGCAAATGAAGGTATGATAGATCAAACATCTAATAGTAATGCAGAAAAAGCTTTAGTGCCATTTTATTCAATTATTAACACATTTCTATAGCAGATCAAACACCCAAATAAAACCTCCTCAAAGGAAAAAATTGATGCAAGTCACTAAATACAAGAATATGTACAAAGCAACTTCCTAAGAGCACATTCTACAATTTTAAGTTGACAAAACTTTCTGCACATGATTACTCCCACTTTATTCAATTAAAATTTGAACCATAAGTTATTTACTAGCATAGCCACTAGTGATGTAGCTTTATGTAGAGATTAGAATAACTCTTACATGCCAAATTTGGATTTTGACACCACAGGAGCCAAATTGAGTTCAGTCCAACAATCAATAGAAATGGCAAGCCAAGCTTTATTGGCATTTTGAAGTTTTACAAACTTCATGTTTCTAGGGAATGGTTGTTTTTTTCCTTCTTCATTCTCTGGGATAAATCAATTTTGCTTTGCTCGTCAAGGGAGGTTGCAAGATAACTGGTCTATGATAACATAATTGGCGAATAGAGTTTCGCATTTCCATTCATGGGACTAACCTCTTGCATGTTAAAGACAATGTTGCTCAAATCTTCAATATTAACTCTTATGGGGTAGATTCCATTTTTCTCCCTAATTGTTTGACCAGATATTTGTTTTAGTCCAGTATTGAAATTTTTCTCATCTTCAAGAGTTTTAGATTTCACCTGTGCAATAGTATAATATGCGCAAAGTAAACATGAGGACTACTTGTGCTGGAATAAATCGATAAAATCAAATGTTAAGAACCAAATCATACTTAATGCTAAAACTTGTGATTCAATTGTATCATCCTAAAAATTATACGTTACTGAAGTTAGACAATTTTAAACTAAGAGAAAACAGTTGCCTAGAATTATGGAAGAAGTAACACCAACCAAGAATTTCCATGTGGTCATACCCTAGTGACGCTATGCCACAAACAACAGGATTCTCGACCTGAAAAGAATAACACGCATCATCATAGTTGATATCCAAAAATCACTGACAGACTGAAGGATTGAATCGATCACTGTAGCAAACATTGTCCAATATGTCCATTAAGTACCACATTTGTTGCATCATATTTGCCTCCTAACCCAACCTCCAAAATAGCAACATCAACCTGCTCACAGTACAATGCACAAAAGACTCACTACTTGTAATAGAACTCCAGTTGAAATTCGATTTAGATTAATGAACGTATATTCAGTTGCCTGTTTTGCCATGGAAAGTCACCAGGACCCACCTGCTCTGCTGCAAATATTTTGAAGGCTAGCAGCGCAAGGAAGCGAAAATAAGTGGGCATTGGGACCTCATCAGTCGTTCTTTCCTGCACAAGGAATACCGAAAATCACCCTATATAAACATTCCAGGTAAAACCAAACATTAGAAGCAGAAAATAGTCACTTTTCCTCTCCGGCTGAGGAGATTTGATACCAGAGTCTCATGTTATGCAAGACCTGTTAAAACAAAATCAGGACTAATCCATCTTGTTTGTTTTTTTTATGAAGAAATTATGTTGTTTGCTTTTATTGAAATGCTACAAATGGTGGATTATAAGACTTCTAATCATCAGTTTTGCGCATATATGGGAGCTTGATAGTTAACATGGAAAACAAGTATTACCTATTTTGAAATTGGTCAAAAAGAAAAGAATAATCAACTAGTGACTTACCTAAAACCAATTACTTATTACAATGAGAAGGGGGAAATAAATGGACTCAGTGGAGTTGCATAGAAATGTGAACAACAGTACGGTTAATTAGCCAAGTTTGAAGTTTTTATTATGCAACAACTGTGCCTCTTCGAACAAGTTAGGATCGCCAATATGAATCCCTACTTCTCCATTTAAGCTCAACTCATGTCATCATTATACCAAATAAAAATAAAAGTGAAAAATATGTTATATATATAACAAATAGTAATAATAGTATTAGAAGTTCCCTACCAAGAATAAATCCTATTCCCCTCCAGTAAATATTACCTATAAGAATCTTTTACTTCCATTGTGGTCTATTTTTAACTAAGTTCGCATCAATCCCAAGAAATTTTAGGTCTTTCTAGACAATTTCCTTCCATATAGTTTTTGGTCTACCTCGTCCCTTTTTACCAACTACACTCACCATAATTTCACATCTATGGACCGGTGCATTTGTAGGTCGATGCCGGACATGACAGAACCATCTCAAACAACCTTCTCACTTTCTCCTCAATGCGTACTACTCGCACCCCCAGGCGAATATGATCATTACAAATCTTCTCAAATCTTGTATGACCGCATATCCACCTTAGGATCCGCATCTCTGTAACACTCATCTCGTGGATATGTTGGATTTTAGTTGCCCAACATTTACTATGATATAGCATTGTTGGTCTTACAGCTGATTTGTAGAACTCACCTTTAATTTTGATGGGCATCCTTCTATCACATAACACCTCGATTGCACTTCTCCATTCAATGATCTGATTTTAATTCTATGAGTAATATCCTTATACATCACTCCACTCTCTTGAAAAACATGCCTAAATATCTAAAGTGTATGCATTTTGGCATCAGAGTTCCATCTAGTCTCACCTCAAATTTGCTCCTCCCATGTAGACTAAACTTGCAGTGTATGTGTTCAGTCTCAGTCTTACTTCTACTGATCGTAAAACACCTAATCTATAAAATGCTTCTTCATATTGCAAGCTTATGACTGACATCCTCATTGGTTTTGGTAATTAACACTATATAATCAACAAATAGCCTTCTTCTCGGTTCTTTCTTCCATAACCAGAGCTCGGAGAAGGAAGAGATAAGAGGGCCCTATGGAGAATGTGGTCAGAAATCCATAATAGAGTCCGACTACAACGACTGAATTGATTATCTTCATGCATAAGGATACTAGATTACCTAGTAGAAAAGATTGAAAAATCATCACAAACCTCCCTTATTTCTTTTCTATTGCAATTTCTGGATTATTATATGATGATTTTTTCACTTTCCATATATAGAAAAGAAATAGAAAGAGATAGACTAGAAACGGCATCTGTTATGTCAATGAGACCAAAGGGATATTAAATGAATGAAATTGGGATATGGATGGAATATAATGAAATAGAGCCACTTTGACCATGGGACCTCATCTTGTTATGTGTTGGTTAGCTCATCAACAACTAGGGTAACCAAGTGAAGGCTCAATGCCAATGCATCCTTCTATCACGTAACACCTCGATAGCACTTCTCCATTCAATCAACTGATTTTAATTCTCTGAGTAATATCCTCATACATCATTCCATTCTCTTGAAACAACACGCTTAAATATCTAAATTTTATGCATTTTGGCATCCGAGTTCCATCTAGTCTCACCTCATATTTGTTCTTCCCATGTAGACGAAATTTGAGTGTATGTATTCAGTATTACTTCTACTTGTCCTAAAACACTTACTCTCTAAAATACTTCTTCATATTTCAAGCTTATGATTGACATCCTCGATGGTTTTGTTGATTAAAATTAATATAATCAACAAATAGCATACACCATGAGACCTCATCTTGTATTGTGTTGGTTTGCTCATACACCCACTTCTTTAAGTTTCAAGATTTGTCCCTTATCTTTCGTCTGTGTGAACTTCTGGTTTATGAGGATCCAGTTTGCATGATTTATGCGAATCTTCGCCTCTCTCCTGATAGTAGTGAACAAGCACAAGAATAATTGTGAATGATTTTCTGTTCGAGAATGCTTTTGATACGAAGTTCTATGGTAACATCTGTTTTATGAATGACAACTGGCCCAATGATTTTGAGGCCAACTTTGAAGAAACCAAGAGATTTCTGTCAGACCCTGACTCTATTTCGATCAATTTTGGTCCCGTATCCCTCTGTTTCAAGTTTCGCATTATGGCTCACATAATTGCTACTACACTGATTCCCCGAAAAGGATTCCTCAGCAATATTACTAGTCGTGATGTTTTTGTACTATACTGTCTAGTTAAGAAAATCAAAATCAATTGCACAACTTGGGTCCGTGAGTACATACTTGAAAGTGCAGCTGATGTTCATGCCTCTGCCAGTTTGCCGTATGGCCTGCTCATTGCTCAGATTCTTCAGTATTACTCTATTGATCTATCTGCTTACCCCCCAGCGGAGGTTGTTGCCACTTATGAACTCCAAGACGTTTGCCAGTATGGGCTATGTCTTGGTTGAAGATGAAGGATGCAAGAAGGATTCTGCACCAGCAAGGTCAGAACTTCCCAAAGCAAGCAAATCTGTTTCTAATCCTATGATTACTGTCTTGAGGGAACTGGAGGAGATTAAGGATCAGTTCAAAGCCATCGAGGAAAATGTTGCACTGCTGCAGGAGTCGACTTCAAAACTTCTGGACCTCGGCAAAAGCACCAGCACAGACATAGGCGTGGTTTGGTTGGCTCTTGACGGGTTCAAGCAAGAGGGTATAAAATTGTTTACTTGGATGTTCACCCGAATGGATTCCCTCAAGGCCTAAGTCCACTCCTCCAATGATGATCTAGCTATTTCCGTTTAGAACTCCTATTCCTCCTTCTTCAAAAACGTTGAAAAATCATATGACACCTGTCATAACATACATAACACTCTGACCTACTTTCTCAAGAAGCGGTGAACAATGGTGACTTTTGTTTTTATTCAAAAGGGGATCCTATCCCTTGTTTTGTCGGGTTGTAAGATGATTTTTAACATACTATAATCAGTAGGGGGAGAGAGAGAAATCCAGAGAGAATTTGAGAGAGAGGAAAGAGAGAAAGGTAGTTAGGTTACCAGATTTCTATTAATGCCCCTTTCTCTCTCCTCGTGGCCTTTTATAAACACGCAAGCTGCCATGTCGACTGATATGGGCCTTCCATCCATTTAATGAGCTTTTAATCTGAACCGTTCATTTATTCCTCTAACTACCTTCAACTAACCTAATCCTAAGGTCATAACATTTTCCCTCCAATTGCAAAACAGCCTTGTCCTCAAGGATGAGAATCAAATCCAGGAAACTTGGACTTGAGAAAAGGATAATCCTCCCAAGTAGCATCCTCAGGAGCCAAATTAGACCACTGCACCAGCACACGAACACCAGCACTATTGCCCTGTTGCACCAGCTGTCGCTGTAAAATCTTCACGGGATGCACCAGAAATTGCCCATCGATGTATTGATAATTGGCAATGCAGTTTGAACCATAACATCCTTGCCTACTCTCTTCTTCAAAAGTGATACATGGAAAACAGGATGAACTCGCGAAGTAGGGGGTAAAGCAAGCCGGTATGCTACTGGTCCCACCTTGGCAAACACTTGATAAGGGCCATACAACTTGGTACACAACTTCAAGTTCTTCCTCAGGGCCAAGGACGACTGCCTATATGGTTGAAGCTTAAGGAACACCCAGTCATCCACCTGAAACTCTCTTTCAGTACGCTTCCTATCAGCAAACATCTTCATTCTCTCTTGAGCCTTAGAGAGATTATCACTAAGCAGTTGATGCATCTGCTGCCTTTTCATTACCAAATCTTCAGCAGCGGGTACAGTAGTACTCAAGAGGGGGGCCAGGGAAAGCTGTGGTGGCGTGTAACCATAGAGAGCCTCAAAGGGAGTGCACTGTAGGCTACTATGAAAATTGGTGTTATACCACCATTCAGATAAATGCAACCATTGTTTCCGGTGAACAGGTTGATGGGAAGTCATGCATCTCAAGTAGTTCTCTATACACCGATTCACCCTTTCTATTAGGCCATCACTCTGAGGGTGATATGCAGAACTAAAATGTAGTTGAGTACCCAATAACTTGAACAGGGCTTGCCAAAAATTGTTCAAAAAAATCTTATCTCTATTAGAGACAATGGATTCAGGAAATCCATGGAGGGTGTGTATCCTTTTCATGAATTTATCTGCAACAACACTAGCTGTAAATGGATGAACAAGAGCAATGAATTGGGCAAACTTATACCTTCTGTCCACCACTACCAAAATCACTTCTTTACCCTGAGATTTGGGTAGTCCCTCAATGAAATCCATACTCACATATCTCCACAGTTGATCAGGAATAGGTAAAGGTTGCAGCAGGCCAGGATAGGGTACATTATCAGTCTTGCACTTTTGGCAAACATCGCAATTTGCAACAATTTGGATTACCATCTGCTTCATGTTGGGCCAATAAAAAACCTGAGACAACCTCTTGAGTGTTCCTAGTTGACCTGAATGACCACCCAAAAGGGAAGCATGAAGGATCTTAATCAATTTTTTTCGGAGAGTACCAGAACTCCCCACAACTATACTCTTCCTTCTTAAGACACCAGCTGAATATTGGTAGAAGTGAGGTCCAATAGAAGCAGTAGTCACCTCATCTATGATTGTGGCTATCACGGGGTCATCTGCATAGCTATCACTTATATCCTCCATCCACCAAGGAACCACAACAGTAATAACATTAAGGGATGCAAGGATAGCATCTTGTGCATCAAACTGTCTAGAGAGGGCATCCGCCACTCTATTTTCAGCTCTTTTTTTATACTGAACTTCAAAGTCTAAGCCTAAAAGCTTAGTGAGACCTTTTTGTTGAATAGCAGTAGTAACTCTTTGTTCTAAAAGATATTTAAGGCTGAACTGGTCAGTCCTCACAATAAAATGCCCAAACTGCAAGTTGTGTTTCCACTTATCTACTGCATTCAACAAAGCCATGTACTCGTTCTCATATATTGATCTGCCTCTGTGCTTAGGAGCAATAACCTTACTGAGATAGGTTAAAGGTCTTCCCTGCTGCATCAACACAGCTCCTATACCCGATTGACTAGCATCAGTTTCCACTATGACCTGAGTGTAGTCAGGAAGAGCGAGCACAGGAGTACAAGACATAGCAACTTTAAGTGCCTCAAAGGCTTGGTCAGCTTCTATAGTCTAGCGAAATGCATCCTTTTTTAGAAGATCATGCAAGGGTCTACATATGCTACCATAGCCCTGCACATGTTTTCTGTAGTATCTTGTCAGGCCTAAAAATCCTCTAAGAGCCTTAGCTGTAGTAGGTTTGGGCCATTCTTTCATAACATTTATTTTATTAGGGTCGGAGGACACCCCTTCTGCAGTAATGATACGACCAAGGTATTCACTCTAGCCTGACCAAATGAACACTTAGATTTTTTAGCATATAAGGTGTGCTCATGCATCACCCGAAACACTATTTCGAGATGAATCAAATGATCTTCCAAAGACCTGTTGTAGATAAGGATATCATCAAAGAACACCAAAACAAATTTCCTGAGGTAGGCCTGAAAAACCTGGTTCATAAGATCTTGAAATGGGGCAGGAGCATTAGTAAGCCCAAAGGGCATGACTTTGAACTCATAGTGACCTATATGTGTTCTAAATGCTGTTTTGAACACATCCTCAACCTTCATCCTGATCCGGTGATAACCAGCTCTAAGATCAATTTTTGAAAAAATTACAGACCCTTGTAAATAATCCAGCAAATCATCTATTATAGGAATAGGATACTTATCCTTTATTGTGATTTCATTCAAACCCCTGTATGTAGTCTACACAAAACCTCCAAGAGCTATCTTTTTTCTTTACTAATAGTGCTGGGGATGAGAAGGGCGATTGGCTATGTTGTATAATTCCATTATTCATCATCT
This sequence comes from Capsicum pubescens, assembly GCA_030864215.1. Taxonomy (NCBI): domain Eukaryota; kingdom Viridiplantae; phylum Streptophyta; class Magnoliopsida; order Solanales; family Solanaceae; genus Capsicum; species Capsicum pubescens. The sequence continues at coordinate 277,258,975 of CM061542.1, forward strand.
CAGCTACTTGTCTCTCAAGTTCCTCTTTTTGATGGTAGTTGTACCTATAAGGCCACAGGCTAACAGGTAAGGCATTTGGCTTCAGAGGAATTGCATGATCCAATTTCCTCTCAGGTGGTAATGACTTAGGTTCAGCAAACAACATGTCATACCTGACCAATATCTTCTGAATTGCTCCATCAACCTCTGTTTGTTCTACCTCAGTAGTTCCCGCCATAAAAAATAAGTGAGCCAATAATGTTTGTCCTTTCCTTAATATCTTTCCCATAGCAGTACTAGTGATCATGTTGAGTTGTCCTTCTTCAGGCAGTGCATGAAGAATCACCTTATCTGCCTTCTTACCAACAGTCACACAGTGATTCTCATGATCAAACGTGGTTAGATTAAATTTCTTCATCCGATCGTTGGCAAGTACAATATCAGATCCACCTAACTTGATAATCTTTAAATCTTCTGTAAAACTTTTACCTCTCATTTGTCAAGTATAGTCTATGCAACTAGAACTGCAATAGACATAGTTGACATCTTCCACAGTCACTCTAATTGGATGAGAGTACACAGGATGATGACCAGTTTCTCTTACGGTGCCGCCAACTAGAATCGCATTAACCCCTAAATTGCTTCTTGATAATGCATTCAAACACACAACTTCCTATATTTCTAAATTTAATTCACCTTCAATCTCTATCTCAGGGTTGTCAATTTGGTCCGATGGCATTTCTTCAGTTTCTCCAGTAATGCACTGAAATTGCTTCATCTTACATTGATGCCCAGGGCTAAACTTATCCCAACATTTGAAACAAAGATGATTACTCTTTCTATATTCATACACTTCAAGACTCACCCTGAACATATTAGGTCTCACATTAGAGGTGTTTGTTCCCTTAGCAACCCCTGCATTGTAAACATTACTCGGAGGTTTGTACACAGGCTTAGCTTTCTTCAAGGCAGCCTCTATCGCCTTCTCCTGCATTTTATCTTGCTTAATTGCAAAGCTCAAGGTAGTCGGTCGAAACATCTTAACTGCAAACTTAATCTCCTCTTTTAAGGCCCCCATAAAACTAGACAAAAAAATAAGCATCATTTAGGGCAGGGTTCCTGATGATTATTTGAGCCTTAAGATCTTCAAATTTGCTCAAAAACTCATCTACACTCCATGTTTGAACCAATTTATTAAAATCTTCGACCACATCCTCCACTGCTACATCCCCAAATCGACTGCATAATTCAGATTTAAACTCTAACCAGGTTACTAAACCTCTACTTAGGGTTAGTGAATGGTACCATACTTCAGCATCTCCACACAGGTACAGTGCAACATTTTCAACCTTCTGATGTTCTGCAATTCTATAGAGATTAAAATATCGTTCGCATTTTTGAATCCATACCTTAGGATCATGACCTTCAAAGTTAGATAGCTCTCATCTCGGTGTAGGCGCTTGGGTTACCCTGTTGTCGAGTTGGTCGACCTTCATTTCCAGGAACCAGAAGCAAGCCATCTCCTAAATTAGGATTTCCTTCACGACTACCATTATCGCACCTCTCCAGTCTCACTAACCGCTCCAAAATTTGTTCCAATGTTCCATGTTCCTTGGATGCCTGTTTGTATGGTTTTCACCTCATTTTGACTAGCTGCCAATTCCGCTAATAGTTCATCATGTCGAAGGAGTTTCTCATCTATGAGTCTCAAACAAGTACCCTCCGCCATTGTTACTCTCCGCAGGTCGCAGAGCTGAACCTGGCTCTGATACCAAATGTCAGGACCTGACCTAATTAATTACACAAATTGAAGTAATCGAAAACAACTGAATTTGGAGAAAGTTTCGTCTTTATTGATTTCAGTAACGGAATTACAGAATTGACAATTAAAGGGAAATGAAATTGGAATTCGCCATGGTTGAGCTCCAAGCTGAACTGATAAGAAGAAGAAGAAGAAGAAGAAGAAATCAGTAGGGAGAGAGAAATCCAGAGAGAATTTAAGGGAGAGGAAAGAGGGAAAGGTAGTTAGGTTACCAGATTTCTGTTAATGCCCCTTTCTCTCTCCTCGTGGCCTTTTATAGACACGCAAACTGTCACGTCGACTGATCTAGGCCTTCCATCCATTTAATGAACTTTTAATCTGAACCATTCATTTATTCCTCTAACTACCTTCAACTAACCTAATCCTAAGGTCATAACATCTGCCTAGTTAACATATTATATATATCTGCTGCTTTCTCCTGTTTCATTTTGCTATTCCTTTTTATTATGCCAAAAGGGGGAGAAAGACAGGAACATCAAGAAGCGCCTACCAGTCAGGGGGAGCAAGTCCACTACCGATAAATGAAAGTCGACTGATACTCAAGAAACTTGGAACAACAAAAATGTGTACAAGTCAGGGGAGCAGGCTGACAAACAGGGAAGTCAACTAATGTTTACACTTGTTTGTCATTATCAAAAAGGGAGAGATTGCTAGCCTCCTATGTTTACGTTTTAATAATGACAAATTAATGAGTGGATCTTTGCAGGATATTGGAAGACTGCTAATAATGGAAGGATGTCTCATACAAAGATATGAAGGATCAAAGAAAATTAAGGGAAGCAAGCAAGAAAGCCGGCTCCAGGAATGAAAGGACATCAAATCATGATCTACGACATCCAAGCAAATCAATCAAAACAAGAACACAAGGAAGGAAAATCGCAATCACGGAATTACGATAAATTAGATCAATCACAACAAAGCAAAAGGAAGAAAAGATCACGAACAACTTGAAAAAGTATCAATCACTACAAGAGCAAAAGAAAGAAAAGATCACGCACGTATCTGATACGTACATGAGTGAAAGCCGTGTATAGACATATCTGATATGGACATACCATACGATAACATTCCTCAATCAAGGAATCAATTCAAATCCTTGATTGAGAAGAAATCTCTTGGGTTTCCTTACGAAGAGTGGCAGCTGAAGGCTATAAAAGAAGAAGACTAACGATAGACAAAAGTTACGCAACTTTAAGGAGAAATCTCAAAGTATCTCAATCTTAGTCTCACAAAGCTTTATAATCTGTAGCTTACAATTGTTATATAAATAGGATCGAGTCAACTTTGTAATACAAACAGAAGTTGTATCACAAGATCTGAAGAATAAACTAAGTCTTCGGAACTTGTTTCTCATCATTGTACTCAAGCCAACACTAAAAGATCTAAGGAAACGTTGAAACCCAAGGGGACTGGAAGTAGGCACCACATTGGTGTTCCGAACCAAGATAAATTTGTGTTCTTTACTTTAAAATCAGTTATTTATTTACGTGTTTGTTTTAAGTCTAATCTGTTTTGTGAAGTATACTAATCTGCAGGCAAGTCGACTCACAGAAATTTTCAATCCCCCCCCCCCCCCCTTCCTTGAAATTCAGTTACCATCTCTCAACAGCAATAACAAAAATGAATTTCAGAAATTATGTTGGAACAGGCACATGGCTGCCATCCTTTGTCATTAACGAACTTAAAAATACAGAATGCCTTCTAAGAAAATCAAGCAAGCTAGAGTTGCTCATACCTCTCCTCGCTATCTTCCAGATGAAAAACTACAAGTTAAGGTGCATTCAACTAATTTAATCACAGTACATTTACTGAATAAGTTACTTTTTTTTCATAATCAGAGTTTGGTCATCACAAGGAAATTACTTTAAAACAAATTTCCACATATTTCGGAATAAGAGTGATAAGTTTGAAACTACTAGTCAATGATCACTTATTAAACAGACAAATGAGTATATGCGCAGATTATGACAAACATCCTACTCAAATATAGAATGAATTATAAATCATGCATAGATGGCTCAAGAACGTGATAGAGACTTGAAAAGTCATCTTAATTTAACTTTATAATGTGATGTAATCGACAACCCATTAAGTGCACTGAAAATGGCAGTATTTATATATCAGCCCGTAATGCTGGAATTTCCAATTTAGTTAGGAAATGATGGAAGAAGATTTGGCCATGGATCATAAGGAGCTTCACTAGCCATTGGCAGCTCAAGGTAGAATAACTACCCGATATTGGAATTTTTAAACACCACATCCAGATTTAGATTCAAACACTACTCATTAAGCAAGAAATCTCTTGAATATGGTCAAATAGTTCATGGATAATATCTAGAAAGACTACATTGTGTTTCGATGTTCATCGCAAATATTAATTCCTCAAGAGAACTACCACATATCATTGTGCCTAATACTTAAAATAGGATTGGAGACATGGAGTTATCAAATAAGTTAATATTCCAAAGAACACATTAATTTTTACTTACCTTGCACCTGTCGAAGCACCACCAGAAATATGCCAAAAACTTCTCTTCACATATGTCCATTCTGAAAGCAACCAAGTTTAATGACAGAGTTATCAACGGCGCTTTAATATAACCTTATAGATTGAAATTTGATATTAGGTGGAAAGAAGTAAAGTAGATGTTATTTCAAGAGTCTGTTAGCCAGTTATATCTTATATAAACATCCAATCACACAAATAGAGATTGATAAAGCGTGAAATAAAATACTCCTACAGGACCAACAAGATTTCACAGCAAGTGGACTAATGTTATGTTCCTTTATTAAAAAAAGAATTGGACGAAGTGTTCAGCTTTAACTGATCTAAAACATGTTGATCCTCACATCTGAACTGAAACTCACTTACCCATCCAATCGGAATCTTTCTCTAACATCAATGAGGTGAGGAGATGTAAAAAGACCAGTATGAAAGCCACAGTTGCGCAATATAGATTCTGTGAAGGCACAAGTTGAACCCTTCATGAAACCCATACCAGAAAAAAAAGGTCAGGGATGTAAGCCATTAGTAAACAAGGTCGAAAATAACATGCTTCTGGTGTAATTGTATTGCATATCAAGTAAAACTTTTGCAAGAATGCTTCAACTAAAGGATCCAATGCAAACCCATCTGCTGGAACATATGTAGATAAAATGTGTTAACACAAATTACCGCAAAACATTACCAATAATAGAAAATAAGAAATTAACACAGAATAGACAGTTTATCCGTTCTGCTCTAATCTTATATTCCCGAGCATCCTTATATTTCCAAAAATATTCAGAACCAATTTTTTTATTTTACAATCTCAGAGCAGTATCACTGATTCACTGAATGTGATTCTGATTAATATCACAAGTACTTTAAGCTAGAGATGACTATAGATCTTAAACTTGACCTGCATTAAGTTAATTTGTCAATTGATTAAAAGATTGCAACTGGCAAAAGGGATGTCTATAAGAAAGTTGATACATATAATTCAGGATTTCAAAAGCATTTGATAATGTGGATTAAACATTAAGAAATTAGAAATCCTTGTCCAATGAAAATAGTTAACAAAAAGAATAAAACACTAGGAAACAAACAGAAGGAGAAAAAAAAAAAGAAATATGATATACTTGGAGATACGGAAACATTTGTGAAATGAGATATCAACAAGGTCTAGCAGGACACCTTGACATGTTCGACAAACCCCAATTACTCATCTAAAAATTCAATCAAGACGTGAGTCGTGGCAGTCTGACAGATTCAAAATTGACACTATCTATAGCAGATTAGAGACCATATAACTCATTACCTTTCCTTTAGTACCTGCCACATGGATAATCTTCATCTTCTTAATTGGTTCGTCTAGTTCCAGCATCTGTGACCCATTTCAGTAGAAATATAACTCATCAGCATCATATCAACAATTCACCAGCTTAAAGTACTGGAAAGGGAAAGAATGAGAAAAACAACCTTGATATAGTCAAAGAGCAACTCATATCTATCCCCTTTATTGCTCTTATCAGCACGACTACGTTTTGTAATCAATGACGATAACGCCTCCATTGCCTCTTCATATGGAGAAAGAGTTGGCTTTGTATCATCCTTATCTTCACCAGCTTCACCAATAACTCAATCCAGTCAGAAAGAAAACATTCACATTCAAACACAACTAACCATATCAAATAAAAAAACAGTTAAAAAATTGAATATCTGACGTATATAACTCAAGCAAAAACAATAAATCAATCAATCAATTATGTATCCAATTAACTGGCGCAAAATTATATAGGGATCTTCACACAAATAACTAAGCAGGTTTACTATTTACTTTTTCTACCTGGTAAACATAGATTATACATGATCATACACATATTATACATTGATTAAGATATATAACGTCAGTCATTTTTAGTTTAATCACTTGGGTGGACGGCTACTTAAGATAATTCTTCAATTATATAAACACCTTTCTATCTAATCTTAAAAGAATCAATGTTATCATAAATTGGAATTAAGTTAGTTGAAGTTAGTGGAAGTCCAAATCAATTGGTTTTAAAAGTTAGTTAGAAACAGTGCAGCTACAGTAGTCTGTTTCCAGAAGTTAGTTAGGATTGACTAGTTGAGTTTGCTATTAAATAACTGTTTCATTAGATAGATTTGATCATTTTAGTTACATCATTGTCTATAAATACTCATTGTAATCATCATTTACAGCATATATGAAAATTGCAACTTCTTCCTCCTAAAATTCTATTTTCTCTGTTTCTTCTCATCTTCTAAAAAACTCTCTAATTTCTCTTGATTGTATCCTCGGATCTCCATCCTAGACAATCTTTCGATCTTCGAATCTTTGAGATTCCTGAAATCGAGTAACATAGGTATCAGAGCCACTCATCCTAGGCAACAATGGTGAAAGGTGTAAGAGTAACGGGTGATTCAACAACTGAAGCTGCTGCTGCAGAGATTGGAGATTTGCGTGAGATGATGCAAAATCTGGTTACAGAGGTGGGTAATTTGGCGGGAAAGGTCTCATCATTGGAGAGGTTGGATAGTGTTGTTATGGAGTTGAGGCAACAGCTGGTAGGGGAAGGTCGGAGGAACACTGTTCCTTTAGGGCATGAAGAAAATCATGACCAGCAGAGGGGAATGGGAAATCACAGAGATAGAGAAAGGAGCCCTAACTATGGTAATACTTATCAATTTCCCAATTCTTTTAATTTTCAGCATTCTCATTTCAATAGATGGTCGAGAATGGAGTTTTTAAAGTTTTCTGGGGATGATCTTCGATCTTGGTTATTCAATATTGAGCAATTCTTCTCTATGGAGAATATTGCACCTGAGGACAAGGTAACCATAGCATTTATGAAGTTGGAAGGGGAAGCTATCCAGTGGCATGTTTCTTTCATGAGATATAGACAGTATGTGCAGGCTATCAGTTGGAAGGAATATGTAGGAGCTTTGGTGGAGAGGTTTGGGATTGACTTTGATGATCCCATGGAGGAAATTAAAAAGATTAAGCAGACATGAAGTGTAAGAGAATATCAAGCAGCTTTTGAAAGAAGTTTAACTAGGGTGAACTTATCAGAGGAGAATGCTATCAGTTGCTATATTGGAGGCATAAAAACTAAACTCAACATTGCTGTCAAGATCACAAAACCTTCCTCTCTTTCTCAGTCTTACAAGAGTGCAATAATGCAAAAGGCATATTTGCTTGCTATGAGACAACATTCCAGTAATTCTTTTCAAGTCAATCCAAGAAAGTTTGCAAATCAAAAGTACTCTAATAGTAAGGGCATTCTACTTACTCCTAGTAGCATTACTTCTGCAATGACAAATACATGCCTGGTCATAAATGCAACAATTCAAAACAGTTGTACTTGTTGGAGGTGGATGAATTAGAAGATTTAGATGAGTCACAGATTGAACAAGATGATGAAGTCCAAGAAGAGCAAGGTGATCAGTTGGAGTTGGGACAGCCTGTAGAACATATGGAAATTTCCATGCATGCCTTGAATGGTTCATTGGGATTTAGGACCCTGAAGGTGACTGGTTATCATTACAAAATGGAGTTGCATATCCTAACTGACACTAGAAGCTCACATAATTTCATTGACCCTGACTTGGACAGTAAGTTAGGCTGTGAAGTAAAGCCTATTAAACCTGAAGTGGTGGTTGCTGCTAATGGTAGCATGCAAGTAGATAAGATGACAACCATTATTTGGTTGTTGCAAGGAGCTGAATTTTGTGCTGATTTTCTTTTACTTCCTCTTGGTTCTTGTGGAGTGGTGTTGGGAGTTCAGTGGTTACTCACTTTGGGTGATATCAAACTGAACTTCAGAAAATTAACCATGGAATTTTGGTATAAAGGGAAGAAACATTTACTCAGAGGTGCCGGTAATCAAGTATTGACTTCGGGTGCAGTCAGGCAACCAATCTCAACTGTGTATGATTCAGGTGGTTCCACAAAGTAGTGAAGAAAGCATGTGGCATCCCTCAGACGTTGACAAGAATCAAGAAGATGATCCTTCATTGCTTAAGGTATTATCTGAATTTTCTGCATTGTTTGAAGAACCTATAGGTCTACCACCTTCAAGCGGTATATATGACCATAGAATCGTGTTGCAACCTGGGGTTGAACCTATCAATAAGAGACCTTATAGATATCCCTTTGTTAAGAAGGACATTATTGAAGGCATGGAGCAACAGATGATGGATCAAGGTATCATTCAACCTAGCTGCAGTCCTTTTGCATCAACTGTAGTATTAGTAGGAAAAAAGGATGGCTCTTGGAGGTTATGTGTTGATTATAGAGATTTGAACAAATTCACTGTCAAGAACAAGTTTCCAATCCCTATTGTTGAAGATCTCTGGGATGAACTAGGAGGTTCCAAGATCTTCTCTAAAATTGACTTAAGGTCTGGATATCATCAACTAAGAATGACAAAAGATGATGTACCTAAAACGTCTTTTAGAACCCATTCTGGACACTTTGAATATTTGGTAATGTCTTTTGGCTTATCAAATGCCCCTGCTACATTCCAAGGATTGATGAAATCTATATTTCAGAAGTTTTTAAGGAAACATGTACTGGTTTTTTTCGATGATATATTGATTTACAGTAGAACTATGGAGGAACACATTGTGCATTTAAGGTCTGTGTTTTTGAAGATGGTGGAACATCAACTTTTTGCTAAGAAGAGCAAATGTTTCTTTGGTGTTAAAAGAATTGAGTATCTTGGTCATTTTATAACAGCGGAAGGTGTGTCTACTGATCCGCAAAAGATTAAGGCTATAAGGGAATGACCTACCCCATCAACATTGAAACAATTGAGAGGTTTTTTGGGGTTAGCTGGATATTACAGGAGGTTCATACAAGGGCTTGGTATCATTTCCAAGCCTCTTACTGACCTCACTAAGAAGGATAAGTTCAAATGGAATGACACTGCACATAAGTCCTTTATGCAGTTGAATGAAGCATTAACTCAATCTCATGCGTTAGCTTTGCCAGATGCAAGAAAAACATTTATTGTGGAGACTGTTGTTAGTGGATATGGTATTGGTGTTGTACTTATGCAGGAGGGACATCCTATAGCCTTCATTATCAAGGCATTATCACCAAAACATGCAGCCAGTATAAGATAGGGAGTTATTAGCTATTGTTCAAGCAGTTACTAAATGATCTCAGTACTTGTTAGGCCAAAAGTTTGTTATCAGGACAGACCAAAAAACTTTGAAGTTTCTCATGGAACAAAAACTACACACCAATTCACAATTGTTGTGGCTGACTAAGTTGATGTTTTTTGACTATTCCATTAAGTACAAAAAGGGCGTAGAGAATAAGGTGGCTGATGCACTCTCTAGAGTGACTGGTGCTGAATTGCTTGCTTTAATTATCTCTCCTACAAACACCGAACTTTTCAATGATATTGTGGCTAGTTGGCATACAGATCCAGAGCTCACTCAACTAATTGCTGACTTAGAGGCAAATCCTACATCACACAGACAGTTCACCTGGGAACATGGTCAGTTGAGGAGGAAAGGAAAGCTAGTGATTGGAAAGGTGCAGAACTTGAGGAAGGATATTATGTCCCTATGGCATGTTGGTCCCTTGGGGGGCCATTCAGGAGTAGATACTACCCTTAAAAGGTTGTTAACATTGTTCTATTGGAAAAGTTTGAGATCTGATGTAAAGGACTTCATTCAAAAATGTGATGTTTGTCAGAAAAACAAATCTGATTTGGCAGCTTATCCTGGTTTGTTACAACCTTTACCAATTCTAGAGATGGTGTGGTCTCAAATTAGCATGGATTTCATTGATGGTCTTCCCAAATCACAGGGTTTTGAAGTAATACTTGTGGTGGTGGACAGATTAAGTAAATATGGTTACTTCATGCCACTCAAGCATCCTTATACTGCTCAATCTGTTGCTAAGGTGTTTTTTGATACTATTGTGAGACAACATGGTCTACCAAATGCCATAACAAGTGACAGAGATGCAGTTTTTCTCAGCTCTTTCTGGCAAGAGCTTTTCAATCGTCAAGGTGTGATGTTGCATACTTCTACTGCATATCATCCCCAGTCTGATAGTCAGACTGAGGTCTTAAATAGATGTCTTGAGACTTATTTGAGATGTTACTGCAATGATGATCCTTCTGCTTGGGTTACTTACTTACCTATGGCTGAATACTCGTATAACACCTGTTTCCACTCAGTTATCCAAACTACACCTTATGAGGTGCTTTACGGTAGGCCTCCTCCTCTACATCTACCATACATGCCAGGTGAATCGGCTTTTGCTGAGGTGGATACTACATTGATTAATAGAGAGCTTAAGTTACAGCTCCTCAAGCACCATTTGCTCCGAGCTCAACATAGAATGAAATAACAAGCTGATGCTCATAGGAGTGATAGAAGTTTTAATGTTGGTGATTGGGTTTATCTTAAAGTGCAACCTTACAGGCAAACCACTATATCTCACTATCCTTCTCATAAGTTGGCTGCCAAATATTATGGGCCATTTCAGATCATTAAAAGGGCTGGTCTTGTTGCTTATACACTGTTGCTGCCAAGTTCTGTCAAGATCCATCCAACTGTCCATGTGTCCCTACTCAAAAAATGCTATGCAGTACCCTCTACTATCTCTTGTCCTCCTACTGTGGACTTAGCCAACCCCAATTGTCCCACTCCTTAAGTTGCCACTCCTTAAGTTGTTTTGCAGAAAAGACTAGTCAAGAAAGGCAATAAAGCGGTGGCACAAGTTTTAGTGAAATGGTCTGATCTACCTACCGATGTTGCTACTTGGGAGTTTGTTAGTGTGTTGAAGACCAGGTTGTGTTGAAGACCAGGTTTCCTTCTTTTGATCCTAGAGGACAAGGATCTTTCTATGGGGGGAAGTATTGTTATCATAAATTGGAGTTCAAGTTAGTGGAAGTCCAAATCAGTTGGTTTTAAAAGTTAGTTAGAAACAGTGCAGCTACAGTAGTCTGTTTCTAGAAGTTAGTTAGGATTGACTAGTTGAGTCTGTTATCAAATAACTGTTTCATTAGATAGCTTTGATTATTTCAGTTACATCAACAACAACAACAAACCCAGTGTATTCCCACAAAGTGGGGTCTGGGGGGTAAAGTGTACGCAGTCCATACCGCTACCTCCAAAGAAGTAGAGAGGCTGTTTTCGATAGACCCCCGGCTAAAGATAAGGAATAATAAACAAAAGCGTTATGAAACATGAAGCAAGATGGGTGGCATCACATAAAAAGGATTAAGACATAAATATAAATCAAAGCAGATTTCAGTTACATCATTGTGTATAAATACTCATTGTAATCATCATTTACAACATATATGAAAATTGCAACTTCTTCATCCTAAAATTCTATTTTCGCTGTTTCTTCTCATCTTCTAAAAAAAAAAACTCTCTAATTTTTCTTGATTGTATCCTTGGATCTCCATAGATTCCTGAAATCGAGTAACAATCATTTTTTCCTCTGCCATCAAACCTGAGGCAGAAGCAGATCCCGCATGTTGCATGCTCATGGGCCCATCTGATTTTGCTCAAACCCTATATATGCATTAAATTGTTCACTAAATATCTATAATTATTTGATTATGAACCCAATTATTATCTTAAATCAACTTGAACCCATAAACTTCAAACCCTAGACGCCATCCTCCTCCGGTTAATTCAATCTTGGGCCAATGAAGCTCATATAAAGGGAGATTAACAACAAACTATAGAAGTTAAGAAAAATAATAAATCAATCAATCAACTATGCATCCAATTAATTGGTGTCAATTATATAAACTCCAATGTATCTAATCTCAAAAGATTCAATCTTTCCTCTTCCAAACAAACCTACTGGCAAGAGCGGATCCAGCATGTTGTGTGCTCATGAACCCAGCAGATTTTGCTCAAACCCTATATATGTATTACATTATTTACTAAATATCTATATAAATATTAGACTGTGACCCCAGTTAAGTCTTTATACGAATCCATAAAATTCAAATACAGGATCCCTTTATTTACTAAATTGATTGAATTAGCTTGAGTATCCAATTGTTCTCATGAATCTAGTCTTGTATTTGATTTGCCTGTTTTTTTTAATGATAAATCCATTCCCCGTTTGTGAGATTAATGGACTGATAATGGTTTTAATAATATGATTACTCGTCTCAAGGAGTGTATACATATTGGAATAGCTTCAAATACTTCAGAAAAATGAACAACCAGGTTAAAAATTGAATAAAATGCAGCTACAATATAGAAATAGGGAATTTGAATAATAAATCAATAGGAGTATAAATTAGGGTATGTACGTACCTTGTGACATTTTTCAATTGATACACAATAGCAGAAACCTGAGCAAATAAAACTATTAATACATGAACCAAAATCAGCAAATGAAAGAAATGAATTTATTACTATTAATACACGAAGATGGAGATTGATATAATGGATAGAAAGAGATTGGAAAAAAAAGGGAGGAAGAGAGAATTAACCAGAAAAGTGATAGGGAGATGTGAAGCGGGTGGAGGAGAGGCGTAGGACTGAGAAGTGGCAGTTGTTGAAAATAGTGAGATGATAAACTGTTACTTGGGTTGCTAACTGGATTTGGAGGTTAGTGCAGAAAATGTATAATTAGGGGTTGTTTGGTAGAGTACAAGAAACAAGGATAACTACTCTTAGATTAATTTAAAAGACGAGGTTATGCTATGTTTGATTGACATAAAATGTACGGAATAACTTATTCTGTGATTAGTTATTCTAAGATTATAATATTTTTTATTTCTTTTTGAGAGTGGAATAATTAATTATGGGCTAGCTAATCCCGAAATTAATAATTTTGGGATAACTTACTTTTTAATCAAACGACTTTAAAATTGTTCTCTGTTGCCATTGTAGACATTGAAATTTTGTAGATTGTACAAAAAAAGTTTATTTTTTGGTTAGAGTTCTTGGGGCTATTTTACCCTAAATCTAGTTTGATGGCTACTCAACCTAAACCCTAAATTATGTCTATATAAAGGGAGAAAATATCCCTTTAAAGAGGCATCTCCAGTATCCTACAAATTCACGGGATATTCACAAAGAGATCTTTGAAAAGTCTCAATAAATTCATGGGATATTCATAAAGATCAAAACCCTCTCTTCTTGATAATCAAATACATCACAAAGACAAACCCTCCTTTCATGGAGATCAAATCCAAATGTTCCTACGTTCGAGAAATACGCCACTAACAGCCCTCGAATTACGAAGAAATTCATATCAAAATCTTCATACATTCGAGAAATATGTTACTGATGGCCCTCGAATTACAGAGAAAATCATGAGAGAAGAATCAAGGGAGTAACAGATTTGTACCCCTATTGTTTATCAATAAAACTGTTGTTTCTTCATATTTTTATTTGTGGTTGAAGTTTATTTTCCATGAACTAAATTATGTTGGAAACAAATTGGCACACCCAGTGGGACCAAATCTGCCCTTCATCTCTTCCCTCATAAATCAAATATGCAAATCTATAGCCGCAGGATCGTAAAGAGAGAAGCGGTACTTCAAGACTCGTCTTTGAGTTTCATCAAGTCTACACTCCGACAAGCCTTGAAGCAGGGGGCATTTGTAGACATTGAAATTTTGTGGACTCTACAAAAAGAGTTCAATTTTGATTAGAGTTCTTAGGTCTACTTTACCCTAAATCTAGCTTGATGGCTTGTAATACCCCGAGAAATTTTTCGTTGAAATTTTGTGCGTAAACGTGTTGGGTTCTATCTTCTAGAATGAATTATAAATTTTTCGTGTGGAATGTCTTAGATTATGACCCACCATTGCGTAGAGTATCGAGTAATCTTTCCAACGATATGTGGATCATCCAAAACGGACACCCGAGCGACGAGTTATGAACATTCCGATCGAATCGTGAATAGTAGTGAACAGTAAAACGTGCAGGAAAAAAAATACTGAGGCCTGGCGTATTTTTGCTCCAAATTTAAACAATCATAACTCCTTGTACATAATGGTATGGGTGATCTACTATATATCAACGAAAAGCTCTGCGAGTCCTCTTTCCGATGAAATTGGTTTCATCCAATTTGTCTATCGGAGCAAAAAGTTATGGTCGATCTACTTCAGCCTATCAAAAGTGAATTTTTGGGTCAACTTCAAACGATTATAATTCCACGTACACAATGATCTGGGTGAGATACTATATATCAACGGAAAGATATGAGAGTCCTTTTTCTAATGAAATTGGTTTCATCCAATTTGGATATCGGAGTAAAACGTTGTGGTTGATCTACTTCAGACTATTAAAACAGTCCACCAAAGGACAGATTCGAGAATTATTTGACTTTTAGGGGCGTTTTGGTCAATCCCCCTCACCCAAAATCCGTCCAAACCCTATATTAAAGCCTATTAGAAGCATTATATATTATATTTCATCAAATTCCCTCAAAAAGAAAACCCTAAGCTCCTACATCCAACTTCAAGAACCTCCAAAGTTCACCATTAATTCTGCAAATTTATTCAAGATTCCAAGTTCCTAGTTCAAGAACTCCAAGAACCATCATTCAAAGGCACGATTAACATCTCAAAAATGAGTATCGATCTAAAGTTCATCATTCAAGGTATGTGGGGTTTTTCAACAAGAGCACTCTTTCGTTCTTGTGCCCAAAAGTAATTTTCTTTACGAAGATATGATCTTTATATGTTTATTATGATTTTGGAGCATGAACTTATATTCTATCTTGGTTATCTTGAGATTATGATGTTTATGACTTTGAAAAAGTCGAATTTATATGAAATTATGACTTAAAGCATGATGCTTGAAAGAAATTTACTATGATTTTGATATTTGGGTCTTGAACCCCATTTGAAATTGTGTCTTTGAGAAAATGTGTGCTATATGCACGTTGATGTTGAATATTTGAGATGTTTTGAATGATTTGACCTTTTGGTCGTGAATGAGTTATTTTGAACTCGATTGTGAAATAAATTCACGTTTTTATTGATTATGATAAAGGGGTAGCAAATTGGCTCCCGATGAAAATTGTTGAAGTGTTTATTGTGGATTTTCTTTAATGTGAGCCTGAGGCTGATTTAAATTTCTGAGCTAAGTCCGAGAGTAATCTTTAGCACCGAGTGGGAGGTATAAAGTGACCTTACTTTCCTAGAACTACGTGCCCCCATAGGATGTGAGCCTGAGGCTGATTTATATAGTGATCACTAGTGTTTTTGAATTGATACTGGAAGTCCTACTCCGATGGCACGGATAGGACGGCTCTCCCCAACGTGGGTTGTACGTTGGACTCCATGTGGCTCACATGGTTTATGTCGGTTATAGGATCTCCCAATGTGTGTGTGTACTCTTCTATCTGAGATGAAAACATATTTGCTTAAAAGGCTGAGTTTGAGAAAGTCATTATTCTTAAAATATTTAAGGAATATATTCTAATGAGAATTGACATGAGATTTGATTGTTTTGATGATTTGAAATTGAGATGAAAGTGAATTGAGAACGTATTGAATGACTCACTTGTTTTACTTTACATGTATTATTCATCTATGATTTTGATGATTTAATTCGAGCTAAGTGAGTCATCTATATCAGCATGCATAATTTTATAAACTGTGATGATATTAAGATATTATTTTATATATGCATTGCACCCCCATATGCTCGGTATCTTTCCATGGTACTGACCCACATATTCGTATGTGGGCTACATTTTCTCGAAATGTAGGTACAAGGTATAGTTGCACCTTCGAATCCAGTCAGTTCGTGGTATCCAGTCAGCAGGTGATGAGTCCTTTTGATTCAAGGGCTTGGGTTAGTTATGCAGAGTTTATAGTGTTGTATTTTCTTTAGTCAGTCGTATTGAGTTGGGGTAGTCGGGAGTCATGACCCGACTACCTACAATCAGTACTAGTAGAGGCTTCATAGACAGTCAGTAGAAGTTGATGTATTTTGTGTCAATTTTGGTTGTAAAGGCAGAATTGTAATCCTGTAAAATTCCATTTTTGTATCGATCAGATTCAGAAAAGAGTTAATTTCTGTTGATTTGTATGAATTTGTATTTTTATTCAGTTGCTTATGAGTTATGCCAATAGAAGGGTTAGCTTGGGGTCACTTGTGACCCTAAGCACCGTGTGACGTCTCGGGACCCGATTTCGGGGCGTTACATGGCTACTCAACCTAAACCCTAAATTACGCCTATATAAAGAGGGCAAATATCCCTTTAAAGAGGCATCTCCAGTATCCTACAAATTCACGGGATATTCACAAAGAGATCTTTGAAAAGTCCCAATAAATTCATGGGATATTCATAAAGATCAAAACCCTCTCTTCTTGATAATCAAATACATCAAGAAGACAAACCCTCCTTTCATGGAGATCAAATCCAAATGTTCCTACGTTCAAGAAATACGCCACTAACGACCCTCAAATTATGGAGAAATTCATATCCAAATCTTCATACATTCGAGAAATATGCTACTGAAAGTCCTCGAATTACAGAGAAAATCATCAGAGAAGAATCAAGGGAGTAACAAATTTGTACCCCCATCGTTTATCAATAAAACTGTTGTTTCTTCATATTTTTATTTGTGGTTGAAGTTTATTTTTCATGAATTAAATTATGTTGGAAACATCCATTAATAAATGATAATATTGGTAGGTATTCGTTCACTACCGACTTCCTATCATTCTTTCATGTTACATAATTCGTACATCTTTATTTATCTATGTTATGTTCTATTTATGTTATTAAATAGAAAAGTACCTAAATTACTCCTTATTTAGATAGATAATATGAATTTTGATCGGTTAAATTTATTCTCTGAGAAATTAAATTAAATTTGAACATGACAAGAGAAAATAAATAAAAAAATAAAATTAACTAAAATAGGGACAAGTAAAAATATGGGCTCCATCGTAATCATAATGCCCATGAAACTAAGAGATTATTTAGTACACTGAATAAAAAAATAGACTTAACATAAAGTTTGTGATTAACTTTATTATAATTTAATATAAGGTATTAATTTATTATTAAATGATGAAATTACTATCTCATATTTTTCCAGTTCAAATTCGGGTATCGCCTGATCAATAAAAAACTAAAAATATCTTCTTTTCTTCTGTTGATATAACCCGTCGAATATGATGAAATAATCTAATAAAATATCCCTATTTATCCTATTTAATGCACCAAATGACCCCTCGTGTAAGAAAGAGCATTGATGACATAAATAAAGGGGTAAATTGGCCAAATGAATCAAAAGAAAATCTACGGCCAGCTATAGTATTTCAGTTTCTGAACTAGTAGTATTGAATATTTACAAGACTTACCTCTTGGGTTCATATTATACAAAGGAAAAAGGGTGAAATTTACTCTTCTACTTTAAAAAATTAATTAAATATATCTTTTATTATATTTTGTGACTAAATTTATCCTTGATGTCATACTTTGGAGGTAAATTTATTCCTTTATTTTGGAAAATTGACTAAATATACCTTTCGTCATACTCTGAGGTCAAATTTATCGTCGATGTCATACTTTGGGGCCATATTTGTCCTTGTTGTTAATAAACTTTTCACTTGTACTATTCCTTTAACAGAAAAGTCTCAATCAACGTTAAATTTCCCATTTTAAAAAAAGAAAATACATTTTAATCTAATCCGCCTGATATGACCCACAAAAAATAACAAACAAACATACCCCTTCCTTAGTTCTATTGGTCGATTTTTTCAACGAATAAATATACTTCTCTTTCAACGTGAATCGTTGATAGGTTGTTTTCAAATTAAAAAAATAAAATATAATGGGATGATGCAGAAACGTGAAACTAGAGAAAATATTTATTACAAACTCTGTTCCTATCAGTGTAACACCCTCAGATTTCGAGTCTTTTATTTTTGTCATTTTCGTGCTTGAAATTTTTTGACTCAAATCATGTTCGGAAATGTAAAAAGGATAACCTGGGAGAGTTTTGAATTTTTGGGACGGGGTTAGGGATAGTTTTGGATCACGGAGGCAGTGAGCCTCCGCGATAGCCTCGGGACGCGGAGGCTGTGTTCCGTGATAAGCCCTGCGACGCGAGCCCTTGTGTTCTGCGGCTGTTTCAGTTGGTTTATAAATGGGAGGAGGGGCGATAGGGTCTTTACACCTAAATACGACCCTTAAGCATTATAATATCCATTCTCCTCAGTTTTAAGGGATTTAATAGCCCCAAATTCATTCTTAACTCAAAAACCCCAAGAAGGTCAAGAAAATTCACCGTACATTCATCTTTCGGGTTCAAAGCTTCGGACTTTCTCTCAATTCTCTTGTGTTTAAGGCATTTAGCTCTTTTCCTTGAAGTTATATCTTATTTATGGCATAAATTGATTATCAATGCATGATTTTGTTATGGGTTTTGACATAGTTGAGGGGTTTTGACTTGATTGGTTATTTAAATATTTTTTCACAATTTGTTATGCAAAATTCATGCTTTATTAATATTTATAAACGTTGTGGGATGCATGAAAATGATGATTTAATGGAGAGGTCATGCTTAATCCCTAATTTGATGATTTTTTCTTGATATATGGTTTGGTAAGAATGTACCCTCAACTTGTTTGTGAAATTGTCAATGAATGTGATTTTGTCACCTAAATTTGGTTTGACTTATTTCTTGAAACTAATGTTGTAATGCATGGTATAAACGGTTAAATGGTTAAAGGTGGTTTTGAAAACCTTGTGGGGTACGATGGAATCCCCTAAGTGAGTGATTTATGAAAACCTTGTGGGGTGCGAAGGAATCCCCCAAGTGATTTTAATAATGAAGTCCGCGAGATATGAAAGAATTCCCTAAGTGTTGGCTAATGACACTACTTGCAAGCTATAGTTGGTATAATGATACCACTTAATAATGCTTTTATAATTGACTCCTAGAATTTGGTAAATGAGTTATGTGTTAAGGACTCGCTTGGTAGCGTGTATAAGATAATACTGAATATGTTGTATTAGTAAGTCTGGGATTAGTAGTGCAGGAAATAGTAATACTGAGATTATTTTTTGTGCAGTGTTTGGTTTGATGTATTAAAAGCAATATGTATTGTTATATTTTAAAAAGAGTATTATTTGCTTACAAAAATACCCTCAACATATTATAACTTTGTGTATTTTTTTTTGCAAAAGTTTATTATTCTTTTTTTAAAATAAAAAAAGTTAACAATATAACTAATTATTTACTTTAGAATTTTAAGATTTAATCATTCACTTACAAAAATTATTTTCTTATTATCTTTTGTTTATTTGTTCATCATTTGCTTATTGTTCCCACTTTGTATTATTTTTAAGTTGGAGGAAGGTACGTATAACTTTTGGATGAAACAATAAAATTATTATTAAAATAAAATTGTATTCTATAGAGTGTTAAAACTAAGTAGAAAAATTATTTTCATTTGTGGATATCCTACTTACAAAATTAAAGCTTGTATGCAATTTATTTTCATATTTTGACCAACATTTTTTTTTTTTTTGAGTTAATGGAGTAGTTTTTTTTATAACTAAAATTATTTGGAGGGATATTATTATTTTAATAAATTGAAAAGAAGTAACTCGTATTGAATAAACTGACAAAGATTTAGAAAAAAATTAAAGAAATTTGAGGACATTTTTGTAAATAATAATAAAATTTGTAAACTAATTTATTTGAATAAATTTATTAGTACAAATATAAAAAATAAAATTAAGAAAATAAAAAATGTTTAAAAGAATTTGAGGGATATTCTTGTCTTTATACATACTAATCCCATGGTATTAAAACCCATGTATTACTAATACCACCATATGTGTTGTAGTAGTAATACACCTTATAATACTATGTAGGGTGTATAACTAATACATGGTATTAGTAATACATTGATTCAAAATCCTACCAAACATAGTATTAATTAATACCACACTTTATACATGGACTATTTCTCCTAATACGACCTACAAAACAACCTCTAAATATTTTAATTGGGTTTAAAGGGGATTATGTAGCTAAACCGTGAAGGTGTGAGCTCAAAAGACTGATACTGGAAACTCATGTTTGCCGACATGAGGGTGGTCCTGGTGTGGTACGATGAAATCCCCTAAGCGATTATATATGATTGTATCATGGTTGGCAAAGGGTACGTAGGAATCCTCGGCCTTCTATGATATCCCTGGGTCGTGCGACTAACACGCACTAGGGCCCCACCAAGGGGTTACAACTGGACCCATATAGCCCATGGATAATTTATGATGGTCAAGACTAAAGCAACAGAGTCCAAGTTAATGTTTTAAAGTTTATGCTAAGCCTAGTTCCCTTTTCCCATTTGATATATATATATATATATATATTGCTACTATTCTAGGAAAGGCTAACATTTCAACATGTCTGCTTCCTGCCAATCAAATTGCAATCAAGGGACTTTTAGTGATATCGACATTAGTTTAGGTAGTTTCACTCGCCTACGCGTCATTTGTTACAATTGGCATTGAATGGTTGTGTAGAGAGTTCTAATTCTATATTTGGATAGTTTCCCTCACCTACACTCATTAGCATCTATCTTTGGATTTGGATCCTATCGACTTGCCCTTCTGATTCAATGTAGCTACATAATTTTTGTTCTTGCGCTGTTTTATTCCCTCTTTGATCCCCATTTCTTCCCCTTTTTTTTAGAGTTCTTGAAACAAGAATTTAGATTTCTCGAACTCAAGTACTCTTTGAAACAACAAATTGGGTGTTGGCCAGCCTTTTTTCCCCGCTATCTCGCTCTTTTAAGGTAACCACTTATTTCAGAAAACAAAAAATTAACTTTTAGATTTAATCTCTGATTATAGTGATTGAGATTTAGGGGTTGTGTGTTTATGGACTGGGGTTTTAATTTATGAATATGATAGTGTTAATATATTATAGTTTTGTACTTCTTTCCGGCAAAATATCCAAAGAAAAAGCTTTCTGCTCTATTTTTTTTTCAATTTTTTCTATCGAATCTTCAAAGTTATCTAAATCATCTTGAATATATGCAAAAATTTATCTTTAATTCAGTTTGTTCTCATGAGTTTAAGGTAATGCTCTATTTTTAATCTTTTACTCCATTTGGAGGTTTGTATTCTAACTTTTGATTAGTGATAAGCATAGGCCTTTACAAACTGATGAACCTTTAAGGACAAAGTCTATAACTGATGGCAGAGATTTACTTAACATCAATAGTTATGATCAGATTTTTCCAAAGGCTAACAGTTCATTGAAAAATCCAGATATTCACATTGAGGTTCCAGGGAGTCAAGTGTTGTGATCATGAATGACTTCGCCTTAGTTGATATGTTCATTGATGTGGTTAGTCTATCTTCTTGCTCACATTATATATATTTTGCTTCCAAATAACCCAATAGTAAAAATTTTGCTTTGTTCTCATTATTCTGTAGAACAAATGGGCAGAATTCTTTCCTACAATTGTTTCCAAGGCAAGAACACTTGAAGTAATATCATGTGGCATAATAGGCAGGCGAAGCAGTACGTTACAATTGGTAAAGAAATATAGTCTTAATTTCCATCCTTTCTTTGAAATTATATTCATATATATTGTTGAGGCTGAAATTAGTCCTACTACTTGCAGATGTATGAAGAACAACAAGAGCTTTCCTCATTCGTCCCAAGTCCCAACACGACAATCGTATTTCCTACAATTTTTCCAGCAGATTGAGCCGGGATCATGGGCAATTGTCGATGTTACTCAAGAAAATTTGTATCCTCCCTCTTCATGCAAGGTTCATAAGCTTCCATGTAGATGCTAGATACAAGACATGCCGAAAGGTTATTCCAAGGTTGTTGAAATGTCTCCAATATCACCATTTCGTGATTAAGCTCTATAATTTCTTATTAATAGAAGTAGTAGTACTATATCTAACTGGTTAATTCTACTGTATAATAGGTAACTTGGTGGAATATGTTGAAGTGGAAGAGAAAGGTTCAATTCGTAAGCTATATAGAGATCTTATACATAATGGTATGCCATTTCGAGCAGAGAGAGGGTTTGGTTTTCTTCAGAGAATGTGTGAGAGATATGCTTGTCTAATGATTAGTGGCAACTCTTCTCGTGAATTTGAAAGAGGTACATTCACTAATTAATGTTGCATCCAATACAAGTTTAGTCAATACATCAACTATGAGCAATTTTCAAATTAGTAAGGGTCGGTTAGTTCGACTCTTATTTTACACGAATCATCCACTTACTACTTCTTCCCCTATACTCGAGCTTGAGACTAAATATATTAGCAAACATACGAAAGTTGTTTCTCAAATATGAAGGAAAATTGATTTGCTTGAATTTAATTTGTCTCTGATGCAATGGTGGCAGTGACTCCATCATCATAAGGAAAGAAGAGCATGATGAAAGTGACTCAAAGAACGGTGAGTAGTTTCTGTGTCAGCACAAGTCTGTCCAATGGACACCAATGGAACAACATTTCTACATTAGACGAGTTTGAAGTCAGAGTCACCCTTCAAAAGTGCACCGATTCTGGCCATCCCAATGGCGTAGTTATCAGTGCAGCCTCTCCAATTTGGCTCCCAGTTCCTCCACTACATGTCTTCAACTTCCTCGGGGATGAAAGGACTCGATCTCAGATGTGCAAAAATTTACTAAGCTTTTTGAATTTGAAACGGAGACCATTATTATTTTTTATTTTGTAGTACATATGGGGGTTGTGCATATTTCACATTGTTCTAATTCAAAAATATTCATTATTTAGAGGAATTCTTCTATTGTTTTTTATCCTTTTTTCTTGACATAGTGGGATGTTCTTTTCAACCAAAATCCAATACAAGAGGTAGCTCACATTGCAAATGACTCTCATCCAGGGAATTCTATTTCTGTGCTCAGGGTAAATGAAGTTTATTTAATGGTAGATATGTAGAGAGATCTTTGACAACTGAAGGCATAAGTTTTATTTTTAGAAAACAATCTTACATTATCAACCAAAGATTTTATTAGATTCACAACTACCTCTTCCTTATGAACCGTGAGAGGCTTTTTGGATTGTCTACTTAAAAATAATTTATAAGCTAAAAGCTAAAAGCTGAATACTTATGTTTCGGGTTTTAGCTTACTTTTTCACTTTCTTGGCTTACAAGTGAGTGAGTGCTTGGATGCACTTTTTAGTTTTCTCAAACACCACAAAAACTATTTTTTTTTCTAATAAAGAAGTTAAAGACCTAAAGCACTTAAAATAAGCCAATTCAAACACCCTCTAACAAGAAAAATCCCAGTACTTGTTCTTCTCTCTTCTTTTTTATTAAATTGTCTAGCTTTTCATAGGTTTTCCCTTAGCGAAATGAAGGTGGTGCAACACTATTCGATATGTCTATGTTTTCTGAAAGCTGTTGAATTTCCACGTTGAGCTGTCAATTGTCGTTATAAGGATTTAATGTTGTCTTGGCTCCTAAAAAGATATGATGTCTTAACTGGTTCAAATGTTCCAAGATGAAGAACTAGACTAAAGTTTGGGAACTTGTTGGTCGTGAGCCTTATTATTGAGTACGTTTATCCATACAATAACAATAACAACATATCCAGTGTATTCCCACAAAGTACGTTTATCCATATACATGTTTAATCTCTTTTATGTCCTACTACTTAAAAGTTGCCTTGTTTACATTGATATGTATCAAGGTTCATTGCTACATGAGAGTATGTTAAATTCCAAATACGTATGTGCTAATACTGGTTAGTAATTTGATCTAGAGTTTGTGTAATGCTCTTACAAATTGAACAATCAAATTATCAAAAGGGAATTTTATTAATGACGGAACGGGTTACAAATTGTCTCAACCAACTGATACAAGTAATGACTAATCGTAACTAATCAATTACAGTAGCCATGGATGACTTCATGAAACTCGAATACCTGCAATGGTGTTTTCAGCATTATGGGTTAGAATGAGGAAGAAGAAGAAGAAAAATAGGCAAGAAGGAATTAGAGAGAGAAAGAAGTGAGAGAAATACCATTGCTTTCTCCACCTGGCTAATCAGGTATTAAATAACCTACAACTAACTATAGAACCGATCTCGGCCCTCCATTTGGTTTAATGATCTTTTAATCTTGATCATCGATTTTATTCCACTTGTAAAGTAACTTCAGCTCTCAGCCAACCATGTGTCACCTTATCCCTTTTATTGCTGAATCTAAAAATCCCCAAATTCCATCAAAATTCCCAATTCACAACCCTAAATGCTACTCTTAGTTCATAACAAATACCCGCCTCTTCAAGATCGATCTTGTCCTCTAGGTCCAAGCTGAGTGACGAACTCAGGAAATTAGCCCTCAATATAGCCCCAATCCTCCCACGTGGCTTCATCGGCACTCAAGTTCGACCAGTAAACAAGAACACGTACCACCGCTGCATTGTTTCTTTTCTCGATACGACGCTGGAAGATAGCCAAAGGCTGAATCAGTACACATCCATCCTCACCATATGACGGTAACTGGGATTAGATGAAAATGGCGGGCCCAATGCATTTCTTCAATTGAGATACATGGAGGACGGGGTGGAGCTGAGCATCAGCTGGTAAAGCAATACGGTAAGACACACTCCCTATCCTTTGAGTAACCTCATAGGGACCATAGTATTTTGCACTGAGTTTCAGATTCTTACGAACAGCTACTGAAGGTTGTCTGTAAAGTTGAAGTTTCAAGTAGACAAAGTCATCAACCTGTAGCACCCTCTCAGATCTTGAACGGTCAGCATAAAACTTCATTCTTGCCTGTGCCACCTGCAGATTCTCCTTGAGCAGTTGCAACAGTTGCTATCTTTGAGCTAAACAGGCTCCAACTGAGGTATGAGTCAAGTGAGGCAGTGAACCAAGCAGAATTTGAGGGGGTAGGGTGCCATAGAGGGCCTCAAAGGAGTAGTCTTGAGAGAGGAGTAGTAATTAGTGTTATACCACCACTCTGCAAGGGGAAGCCACTTGAGCCATTTCTTAGGATGGAAGAAGGCCATGGCTCGTAAGTAAGACT
Source organism: Capsicum pubescens (assembly GCA_030864215.1). NCBI lineage: Eukaryota > Viridiplantae > Streptophyta > Magnoliopsida > Solanales > Solanaceae > Capsicum > Capsicum pubescens. The sequence goes on from CM061542.1 coordinate 277,284,301, forward strand.
CTAAACATCTGTTTAATCTCTCAGTCTGACCATCAGGCTAGGGGTGGTACGCCGTGGATAGATGCAGCCTGGTGCCCATAGATTTGAATAAATGTTGCTAGAATTAACTGGTGCAAATAGAATCCTTATCAGTCACAATAGTGTTTGGAAGCCCATGTAATCTGTAGATTTCTTGGAGAAATAACTCAGCAACCTCCTTATCAGTATAGGGATGCTTGAGGGAAAGAAAATAACCATATTTAGTGAGTCTATCCACCACAACTAGGATAGAATTCTTGTGACTAGAATGGGGCAAACCCTCGATGAAGTCCATGTCAATATCTTTCTAAGGTGCATCAGGTATAGGTAGGGGTTGGAGTAACCCAAGGTAAGACACATGTTCAGTTTTAACTCTTTGACATGTGTCACATTCAGCCACCCATCTGCAAATATCACTCTTAAGTAGGGGCCAGTAAAACACCATGCTCACTCTTCTATAAATACCCTACTGACCTGAATGACCCCCCAAAGGGGATTGATGCAGTGCATCGAATACCTTTCTTATGATATTTGTTGCTTTACCAACATAGATTTTACCTTTGTGTCTAATAACTCCCTGGTGCAAGGAGTAAAAGGAATGACCCCCAGGTTCTATAATCAACTCAGTTAGGAATTGTAATGCAACAGGGTCATACTCATAACTCTGAGATATCTCCTGTATCCATGTAGGTTCAGTGGTAGTAATGGCATTTAGTGTAGACTCATCCTCCATCCTTCTTGAAAGTGCATCCACTACTTTATTTCCTGCAACCCTTTTAAACTGAACCTCATAGTCCAATCCTAATAGTTTGGTCAAGCCTTTCTGCTGGAGTACAGTGTTGACTCTTTGCTTAAGTAGAAATTTCAAAATCTGATGATCTGTCCGTATAATAAAATGGCTCCCTTGGAGATAATGTCTCCACCTATCAACTGCAGCTAGGATAGCCATGTATTCTTTCTCATAAGTGGACAACCCCAAATACTTAAGAGCAAAGGACTTGCTAAAAAAAGCAAGGGGTTTACCTTCTTGCATAAGAACAACCTCCATACCCTTAGAGAACACATCAGTTTCAATGATAAAAGTTTTAGTAAAGCCAGCCAATGCTAATACAAGGAAAATGGTCATAGCAACCTTAAGAGTTTCAAAAGCCATAGTAGCCTCTTCATCCAAGTGAAATGCACTCTTTTTTAGGAGATTAGTCAAGGGCCTGCTAATAACTCCATAAGACTGCACAAATTTCCTATAGTAACTTGTGAGTCCCAAGAAACCCCTCAAAGCCTTGAGAGATTTAGGTCTAGGCCACTCAGTCATGGCCTCAATCTTAGATGGGTCAGTTGCAACTCCTTCTACTGTAATAATATGCCCTAAATATTCAACTTTAGGCTATCCAAAGGAACACTTAGAATGTTTAGCAAACAATTGCTCTCCCCTTAATACTTCTAGCACAATTTTGAGGTGGGATAAATGCTCTTGAACTGTGGCACTGTAGACTAGGATATCATCAAAGAAGACAAGTACAAACTTCCTGATATAGTCTTGAAAAACATGATTCAACAAGCCCTAAAATATGGCTGGGGCATTGGTTAGCCCAAAGGGCATGACCTTGAATTCGTAATATCCCAAGTGAGTCCTAAAAGCAGTTTTGTGGATGTCATCTTCATGCATTTTGATTTGGTGATACCCCGCCCTTAAATCAGTTTTAGAGAAGATAAAAGATCTATGTAGCTCATCTAACAGGTCATCCACTAGAGGAATAGGGAACTTGTCCTTTATAGTCATCTTGTTCAATTCCCTATAATCTATACAAAACCTCCAAATCCCATCTTTTTTCTTAACTAACAACACAGGTGAAGAGAATGAGGAGTGACTAGGCTGTATAGTTCCTTGTTTAAGCATATCTTTGACTTGTTTTTCAATCTCATTCTTCTGAAAAAAATTATATCTATAAGGTCTAATACTCACTGGTACTGGTGCAGGTTTTAGAGGAATGAAATGATCATGCTGTCTTCTGGGAGACAGTGAAGTTGGTTCCTCAAATACATCAGGGAACTCCTGTATGATTTGTTGTATAGCTGCAGGTACTTCTTTATCTTCATGCTCTTCTAAAGCTGATATAGTGAATAAGTGAGGCCATATACTCTGGCCCTTTTTTAGTAAGCTTCTAACACCTCCCGTTGTCATGCTTTTCAACAAGGCTTGACTGTATATCCCCTTCAACTGCACCCTCCTCCCATTATGAGTCACTTCTGCTTTGTATTCCTCAAAATCCAGTAGGACTGGGTTATGAGGTCTCATCCAATCTCCCCCAAGGATCATATTACTTCTCCCAAGACCTATAAGTCTTACTGTATCTTCAAATTGCACTCCCTGAATTTGCCACTTAAAACTGGGGCATTTTTTCCTGCTCAATATTTGACTACCATTAGCCACGGTGACTCTCATGGGTCTAGCATCTTGAATGACACACCCCATCTGTTTAGCAGTTTCTATGTCCAAAAAGTTGTGGGTGCTACCTGAATCAAAGAGAACACTTAATACCATCTTCTTAACATTAGCTCTCAAGGTGATGGTATTAGGGACCTCTGTACCAGAGAGAGAATTTAAGCTAATAGCCTCATCTATCACCTCTTCATCAAGAGTATCCACTGTCTTAATGCCATCTGTAACTTGCATTGTATCTTGCTCTTCATCTTCATTAGGAATAGAAACTGTTATAACATTGAGCTGTTTAGGTTTACATTGATGACCCACATGGTACTTAATCTCCATATTTGTAACATAAGCCTTGAGCCCTTCTTGTCTCAAACAACCTGTTATTATTGTTGTTAGAAACACTTCCACCTGTACACTTATGTCCAACAACATAGGCTGGATTTCCCTCCACATTCTTAACAATCATGGTACCTTTGCTCCACTATGCTTTACCCTTGGTTGTGCTTTCAAGCACCTTCTCTTGACGTCTAGCCTTCTCGACAACCTTACTAAAAGAGAATGGGTCAAGTAGTCTCACAGTAGGCCTAATATCCTTCCTCAACCCTTCAATAAAAAATTCAAGGAAGAAGTCTTCAGGAATGGTGGGGTTTCTGATCAACACCCATGCCTTGAGTTCTTCAAACTTTTCCAAATACTCATTCACTGTACCTGTTTGCTCGATCTTCTTGAATTCACCCACTAAGTTCAATTTGTTGTTACTTGCATCATAAATCTTATGCAAATTTCTTCAGTAAATTCATTCCACTTGACATTTTCTTTACTAACATGATAAGAGAAAAACCAAGCCCCAGCCTTCCCTTTAAGATGGAAAACAACTAATTCCAATTTTTGTTATGGATCTACAATATGATAAAAGCTGAAATACCGCTCATATTTTCTTAACCATGTGCAGGGATCCATCCCATTGAAGTAGGGAAACTCTACTCGATAAGAGAAGTTACTACCTTGGGTGCACATCCCAACCTCCATGGGCTCACCGAACCTGGACCTACTGATGGACCCAGTACCATGGATTGGATCTCCTGGGGCACTCCTCAATATCCCGTCTTGATATGGAAGAAGTTTCTCCATTAGAAGATCAAGCTTCTTACCCAATTCGTCCATTTTGACAGTTGTTTCTTCATTTTTATGTCTTAGATCTTCCACCTGTGTCTGTAATTGTGCTTCCAGTTTCTTCATATTTTGTTCCATACTTTTATACCTTATCTCTGTTATAGTCATAGTGGCCAGGGTCGTGCTTTGATTCCACTTGTAATGCTCTTACAAATTGAACAATCAAATTATCAAAAGGGAATTTTATTAATAACGGAACGGGTTACAAATTGCCTCAACCAACTGATACAAGTAATGACTAATCGTAACTAATCAATTACAGTAGCCATGGATGACTTCATGAAACTCGAATTCCTGCAATGGTGTTTTCAGAATTGTGGGTTAGAATGAGGAGGAAGAAGAAGATTAGGCAACGAGGAATTAGAGAGAGAAAGTAGTGAGAGGAATACCAATTCAGTAACTGCCTTCGCCAGCTGGCTAATCAGGTATTTAACAACCTACAACTAACTATATAACCGATCTCGGCCCTCCATTTGGTTTAATGATCTTTTAATCTTGACCGTTTATTTTATTCCACTTGTAAAGTAACTTCAGCTCTCAGCCAACCATGTGTCACCTTATTCCTTTTATTGTTGAATCTAAAAATCCCCAAATTCCATCAAAATTCCCAATTCACAACCCTAAATGCTACTCTTAGTTCATAACAGTTTGGTTCCTATAGTCGTATATTCCCTCTAAAAATTTGTTCGTTTTTGTACTGATAATGTATGCATACATGCCTTTTATTGTGCTGCCTGAAGTCCTAGGCTTCACATTCCCTAACCAAAGCAATCCTTGACACTATTGTTTTTAAATGGACTTTTTAAATTGTATCTTTTTGTGTTGCTGCATTTAGATTGGCATTGATTTCAATATGGAAATATCATGACATGTAAACATGTGATGTAAACAATACAACTCACATATGCAACCAAACACTTGGCAATCATATAATACCTATGGGTAAATAATATATGCGTAAGCTAACAAAATGTTTCAATGTTGGGCCCATGCTAGCACGGGCCATCACTGCCTAGTATGTATGTATGTATGTATATATATATATATAGCATGTGATGTTGTGCATTGGTTTTTACTGGATTTTGGATAATGGATCATGGCATTATTTTCATCCTTTATCCCTGAGTTACATACTAGTGTTCAATCCACTAACTGTCTTCAAACGCTGTATCTCCATGAAATTCAAGGTCCGTAGGCAAGTCTATATTTCCTTCATAGTGACCCGGTGTTCTTGGTTAAATCAAGAGTTGAGTTGAAGTGGCGAGCTTCCATCCATTCGAAAGACTTCATTTCATGTATTAGTCCTTATGTCTTAGACTATATTTCAGTTTTGTTTTGGCTATGGTCGGGTGCATGTCCCAACCTATTATTGGTACTCAGTTTTGATAGAGGCTTTGTGGATACTGTGGACATGGGTACTATGGTTGGTTTGGATATTGGTTTTATATAGACTTTTGAGTTCATACTTCATATATTGCTTTATATTAGTATTTATCCACTGCTAGGCATTCTTGATTGCATTGGAATAAGCTCAGGGGGAGATCTCCGGTCCTCGGTGGACTTAATACCCGTCACAGTCGGACCCTGATTTGGGTCATGACATTCAGTTATTTTCAAATTTCAAAATTTGGTATGCAATTCTATGGGCATCTAGATTCTAGAATCAGTAGATAAGTTTTCTGAGTAAATGACATGATGAAATTTTTTACATAGAGTGAAATTATATATAAAGACTTAAGAATGAAGAGATGTCACAATTGTCGCACAAGGAGACCTCTTAACTCTATCATTCAGAAAAATATTCAGTGGGCCTAATTTATTGCATTTTACCATCAAGTGTCATTTTTCATGAGGTATGCACTGATGTTGATCCATGAACTGGGGGAGGGGTATATTTGTTTGTGTTTACACTGATACAGATTCACTTTTCATGAGCTATGCACCGATAATATTTCTCATAGGTTCAACCCCAACCTGGTTGAGTTCTATATTTGATTCAACAATCGCTTTACACTTTCTTGGAGGTGTAATTTGGGCATCATCAAATTTCCGCATCGTTGTCGGGAGTACGATTACGAATTGATTGATCGAGTTTGTTAAAGTTTGTTTTATTTATTGATTTCTAATTTTCTACTATTTCTAAGACATACATCGGTGTAAGCCCAGTACTCGGAGTCAAGGCAACCCCTAATTCCATTTGATCCCGAGCTTGAACGAACCTTATGACAGAATCATAAGATGGAGAGAGAAGAAACTTATGATCAAGAAGCCCTGCGTGAAGGGGTTCGTGATGACCCAATAACATTGAATCAACCACCTCCATATGGTGTTCATGAAATTATAGAATAGGTCACTGCTCGTAATGATCGAAGAAATTCTAGGTAAACACCTGCCCATCGAGCAACTATGGAGAAAAGGGCTAGACATGAGGAGAAAGAACGTCGAGCAATATTTGACAGAGATAGAATTAAAAATAAAGATGTCAACAACACATTCAGTAGTACTTGCCAGTGTATAATGATCCAGATGAGGATTTAGGGTATGTTGAACCAATTGAGCAAGCACAATGATCCAGTTGTTGAACTTAAAATGAGAGTTTATTGGTTTGCCTATGGATGATGCAAACTTGTACCTTATGAACTTTTTGGAAATTTGCACTTCATACAATCTGCCTGGGGTGAGTCAAGAAGCTATACGACTGAGGTTATTCCCATTCTCTCTGATAGGAGAGGCGACTTTGTGGTTAAGATAGTTGCCTTATGGGTCTATTACCATTTGAATGAGTTGAGGATGCTATTTTTGGACCAATTCTTTCTGCCCTATCAAGCATTATAATTTAAGGATAAGATCCACGGTTTCAGACAGTAAAATTCAGAGGAACTATATGATACATAGTTGAGGTTTAAGAAGAAGCTGATGAATGTTCCAAAACACAGAATTATGAAGAGGAACTTGTTTTAGATATTCTACAGAGACTTGAACACAAATACCAAGGCTGTAAGAGCTTTCATGAGTCGTTGTTGGGATTAGGCTTTGGAAATCTTAGACTGGATCACAAAAACCAAACGAGGATGGCATACTCGGAAGGTAGATAGAAATCGAATAAAAAAAATTATAAGAGAGGTTTTGATTTGTCACTGGAGTTCATAAAGTTTACCTTTTAAGATTTTTTATACCGACTTAAAGAGGGTGTTTTGCAATCTCTACATTTCAAGTAGTCTCTTGCTTTACAGATGGGACTGGAAAATGCATTGGACACTTTATGTGGGCAATCATACGGCGCAAAGAAATATCATATGGTTGGTATCCACAGGCCATATGTAAAGGGCAATGTTCGTTCTTCTACTCGTCAGTGTACCTCTTGTCTTCATTTGGGCTAGTGCAGGGCGAATTCTTGTATTATTGGGATAAAATCCAAAAATAGCAGCCGATGCAGGAAGTTATGCGCGCTATATAATTCCAACATTTATGCGTATGGGTTTTTTCTGTGTCATATTAGATTTCTGCAAGCACAAAACATTGTGCTACCAATGATGTTCAGTACCGGAATCACTACTTTGCTTCATATATTCACTTGTTAGATTCTGGTCTTTAAATCTGGCTTAGGCAACAAAGGTGTTGCTATGGCTAATGCCATATCCTACCGGATTAATTTCTTGTTGCTAGCCACGTATATGTCAGAATATCACCTTCCTGCAAAAGCACTTGGACCGGATTTTCAAAAGAGGCGTTTCATTATACTTGGAAATATCTAAAACTTGCCATTCCATCAACTGCTATGTTCCGGTAGTGTTATTAGTTTCTGTAGTATAACGTTCAACTGAGAACATAAGAGTAGAATTCGTCAAATTTAAGTCCTTAATCCGTCTATGATATTCATCGTTATAAAATGATCAAATGAATCAGACTTTTTTGCTTTTATTGACACAACTTAGAGATTTGGTCTTACAAAATGATGGTTCTATTGTCTGGACTTCTTCCAAATCTGAAGCTCGAGACTTCAGTTCTTTCTATTAGGTTTGACGTAACAAACAATTTAGTATTAATCCAAATATCTTATTTCATCAAGAAGTTGATAAATTTTTTGAAATATTTCAGCCTTAATACATGCTGGATGGTGTATATGATACCTTTAGGACTAAGTGATGCCACAAAGTGTATTTATAACGTCTTTAAACCCTGTTCAATTACATTTTTCTTCATATATATGTATCTTCACTAGTTCATATGCTTTGTCTTTTACCTCAGTGTGACAATTTCAAATGAACTAAGTGTTGGACGACCTCAAGCAGCTCGTTTAGCAGCTTGCACAACAGTTTTCTTGGTGGCAACAGAAGGCGTTGCTACAACAATGATTTTGATTTCCATTCATAAACTATGAGCTACTGTTATAGCTCTGAGGAAGAAGTAGTGGCATATGTATAAAAAATGCTAGTCTTGATAGCAGGATCCCGCTTCTTAGATGGTATTCAATCTGTATTTTCAATTTTTTCAAAAGTTTGTCCTAAGATACGACTCTCTTTATTTCATTTTATGTGATACTATATACTTATTAGTCGTTTTAAAAAAGAACTGACACCTTTCACTATTTGGAAACAATTAAGTTTAAGCTTCTCATTTTCCCTTTTTAACTGCACAGTTTTTATAGCTATCACAGTCTCATGGTATGTTCATGAACACGAGTCCAAAAAGCTTCGGTTTTTTTTGGTCTTAAACTCCATGCCTAGTCAAACACTGCCAGATAAACTGAATTAGACGGAGTAGAATCTTTTTGAAAGAGAGTTAAATGACTATACGACTTCAACAACTACCAAAAATCAGGTACTGCGAGAGGGTGTGGATGGTAAAAGATGTTGGGTTCAAGTTGAAAGTGTGAATGGTAAATGGAGGAAATTGGTGGAGAAGAAAAAATGAGATCACACTCAAAAAGGAAAGTATACTCAAAATTTTGGAAAGTCTACTAATTCTCCCACATTGGTAGGAGAAAGAGACTTTTATGTGTTCTTATTAAGAAACACATCTCAACTTGGATAGCGAGACAAGAACAAAGAGATGTCTCACGTCATCGTCCCTCGGGGCTTTAAATTTTATGTGAAACTTGTAAAACAATTGAAGTTTTGATCAAAAAATTCAATGGAATAATTTTCCCCACATGCGTGCGCATTTCAGACGCCATGCAAGCACATGCGCGACGCATCTCGAAAGAGACGCGACCTTTAGAGAAACAGACACACTGTTTCAAAAAAAGGGCAACCTGCGGACGCAGGTTAGGCGCAGACTCTGCGCAGGCCGATTCTGCTAGGCGTAGGTCAGGCGCAGAAGCCTCTGGAATGGGCGAAACGCACCTATAACTGCAGGTCAGGCACAGTTCCAGCACAGGCTGGATGCAAGTGACATGACTATTCAGAAATATGCAATTTTCCAGAACCAATGCTTCCTTTCCTAAGGGACACCTAATGGATATAAATACTTGACTTATTCCTCAGGTAAAAATACGTTTTTGACAACTAAAAACACTTTTTGTCTTCTAAAAACTCTGTGTGATCACCTCTCCGTTGAGTGAGTTCAAAAAATTCGATAGTTTGAGGTACCACTACTGTCGGATTGTAAACCATTTTATCCTGGGAGGAAAATTCCGCAACCTCGGGTACTTGAGGGGAATTATTTTCTTAAGGACACTCTGTGAATTCGAAGGACTTGGATTTAATTTTTGTTTCATCTTATTTCATAACAGAAACACACTTCTATTGAAATTTCAATTTTGATCTTGCGTTGAAGGTGTTGAAACTTCTAGTTGTTCTTGAACTTTTGTTGAAGTTTAGTGTATAAACATACAGATTTTGTGTACCCGAAAAACAACAATCTTAAAAAAATAAATTTCAGAATCTGTATTATTTGGTTTTTGGAGATTAAAGATTTACGCTTTCTACTCCGTTTGAACTTAACAAGTGATTTGAAGTCATAAAAACTTCATCACAAGTTAAAGGTCATTTGGTTAACGATTGGAAGTCATAAAAACTTCACCGTAAACTAGAAACAAGGGGTGTTTAAAGTTGCTACAACTTTATAAGTAGTATTTCGATGTACTAAAGTTAACTGACTTTTTGTTATAGGAAAATGACTACTGAAAGTCATGTGAATGATGCTGGGACAAGTATGGCACCAACAAACGTTGACACAACGAGTTGAACGACTGATCCTCAGGCAATAGCACCAACAGAGAAACCCAAAAAATTTACAGGTGTTGATTTTAAAAGGTGGCAACAGAAGATGTTCTTCTACCTTACAACCTTATGTCTTCAAAGATTTACATCTGAGGAAGCTCTAGAGTTGCCCGAAGGAAATTTGGATCAGGAGCTATTTGTCGTTATGGAGGCGTGGAAACATTCTAATTTTCTATGTAGGAATTACATTCTAAGTGTCCTCCAAGATGACCTATACAATGTGTATAGTGGAATGAAGAAAAAACAAGACTGAGGATGCTGGAACCAAGAAGTTCTTTGTTGCAAGATTCCTAGAGTATAAAATAATTGACAGCAAGTCGGTTATATCTCAAGTACAAGAACTGCAAGTTATCATCCACGAACGCTTTGCGGAAGGCATGAGTTTGGTAAATACCTTAGTTTAACATGTTAAAAAAGTTCTTAATGTTCACATAAACTTTATTGTAGGTTTAGTTGTGAATGAGATGTTTCAAGTCGCGGCAATAATAGAGAAGTTGTCACTTATGTGGAAGGACTTCGAGAACTACTTGAAATATAAACAAAGGAGATGACAGTCGAAGCTCTCATAGTGAGACTGTAGATTAAAGAAGACAGCAAAGCCGTGGAGAAGAGGTTGAAAGAAAATTCTGCAATAAGTGGAGCAAACATTGTAGAAGACGACCACAACAACTCATAAAAATGAAAGAAAGCTGGACAAAAAAGCAATCAACCTAAGAAAAAATTCAAAGGGAAATGCTTTAATTGTGGCAAGATTGGCCACAAGGCAACAGATTGCCGTGCCCCAAAGAAAGGCAAAAAGAAGGACCAAGCAAATATGGCTGAATCTAAGAAAGAAATGGACGATCTGTGTGTCATGCTGTCTGAATGCAACTTGGTGGAAAATCCTCGAGAATGGTGGATGGATTCCGGTGACATCCGCCATGTTTGTATAAAAAGGAGTTGTTTGCTGCATTTGCTCCGGCTCAAGGTGAAGAGAAGATCTATATGGCAAACTCCGCAACTACAAAAGTTGAAGAAACAGGAAAGGTCTGCCTGAAAATGACATCAGACAAAGTGTTGACTTTGAATAATGTCCTGTATGTATCGTAGTTATGGAAGAACTTGATTTTTGTATCACTTTTTGATAAAAATAGATTCAAATATGTATTTGTTTCCGAAAAAATTGTACTTAGTAAAGGAGAAGTGTACGTAGAAAAATGCTACCTCACTGAGGGCCTATTCAAAATGGATGTAATGAATGTTGAAATTAATAAAAGTTCAATTTCTTCTTACTTGCTTGAGTCTAATGATTTGTGGCATGAACGATTAGGACATGTTAATTACAAAATATTGCGAAAACTAATTAACTTAGAAGTTTTGCCAAACATTGAGTGCAATAAATCAAAATGTCAAACGTGTGTGGAATCAAAGTATGCTAAGCATCCGTTTAAGTCCGTTGAAAGGAATTCCAATCCCATAGACTAAATCCACACTGACATTTGTGATATGAAGTCAACACCATCTTGTGGTGGAAAAAGGTATTTTATAACTTTTATTGACAATTACACTAGATACTGTTATGTCTATTTGCGAAACAGTAAGGATAAAGCAATAGATGCATTTAGGCAATATAAAACAAAAGTTTAAAAACAGTTAGAAAGGAAGATCAAAATGATAAGAAGTGATAGAGGTAGATAATATGAATCTCCCTTTGCGGAAATATGTGTAGAGAATGAAATTGTCCATCAAACTACGACCCCGTATTCACCTCAATCAAATGGAATTACGGAAAGAAAAAACCAAACCTTAAAGAAAATAATGAATGCCTTACTAATAAGTTCAGGTTTACTGCAAAACTTGTTGGGGGGAAGCTATCCTTAAAGCTAACCGAATACTCAATAGGGTGTCCCACAGTAAGACACTATCAATTCCATATGAAAAATGGAAAGAAAGGAAACCCAACTTGAAATATTTCAAAGTGTGGGGGTGTCTAGCGAAAGTCCAAGTTCCTATGCCTAAAAGCATGAAAATAGGACCTAAGACAGTAGACTGCGTGTTCATAGGATATACTAAAAGTAGTAAAGCATGTCAGTTTTTGGTTCATAAATCCAAACATACGGATATCACTGAAAATATGGTAATTGAATCAGATAATGCTGAATTCTTTGAACACATTTTCTATCAAACTAGACATGAATAATCTAGTGGAGGATCTAAACGACCTCGAGATGAACCAAGTGAGGATGCATATAATAATGAGAATCCAAGACATAGTACATCTCAAAAAACATCAACTTCATTTGGATTAGATTTTATAATATTTCTCTTAGAAAATGAGTCTTAAGCATTTAAAGAAGCGATGACGTCTTCAGACCCATCCTTTTGGAAGTAGGCAGTCAATAGTGAGATTGATTCAATCTTAAGCAATCATACATGGGAGTTGGTTGATCTTCCTCCAGAAAATAAACCTTTAGGTTCTAAATGAATCTTCAAAAAGAAATGAAAGTGGATGGTACTATGGGCAAATACAAGGCAAGTCTTGTAGTAAAAGACTTTAAACAGAAGGAAAACCTTGATTACTTTGATACATACTCACCTGTAATGAGGATAACTTAAATTCGAATGTTAATTGCCTTGGCGGAGGTATATGGTCTTGAAATCCATCAAATTAATGTGAAAACAATATTCCTAAATGGAGAATTGAAGGAAGAAATTTACATGAAACAGCCTGAGGGTTTTGTGGTTCCAGGTAAAGAAAATAAGGTGTGTAAACTTGTTAAGTCACTTTATGGACTAAAACAAGTACCTAAACAGTGGCATGCAAAGTTTGACCAAACCATGTTGGCAAACGGGTTTAAGATAAACGAATGTGATAAATGTGTTTACATTAAAGACACTCCAAATCACAAGGTCACTGTTTGTTTGTATGTGGATAATATGTTGATCATTAGTAAAGACATTTCTGACATAAATGCTACGAAACGAATGCTTGAGAGAAAATTTGATATGAAAGACCTTGGAGTTGTGAATGTGATCTTAGAAATAAAAATCCATAGAACTCCACAAGGGTTGGCATTGTCACAGTCTCATTACATCAAAAAAGTACTTAACAAGTTCAATTATTTGGAATTCGGTATTGCCAAGACTCCATTAGACGTGAGCTTTGCACTTCAAAAGAATAAAGGTGAGAGTGACTCAAAGTTGGACTACGCAAGAGTATTGAGATGTTTGATGTATATCATGAATTGTACACGGCCAGACATAGTATGTGCTATTAGTAAGTTGAGTCGGTACACGAGTAATCCCAATAAAACTCATTGGATGACAATGAAAAGAATTTTTGGGTATCTAAAATACACTCAAGAATATGCTTTGCATTATAGTAAATATCCCGCGGTAATTAAAAGATATAGTGATAAATTGGATCACCGGATCGAATGAAGTAAAATCCATGTGTGGGTATGTATTTACTATAGGTGGAGGAGCAGTCTCTTGGAAATCATCCAAACAGACATGTATTGCTCGCTCCATAATGGAATCTGAGTTTATCTCATTAGATAAAATCGGTAAAGAAGTAGAATGGCTCCGAAATTTCTTGGAATATATTTCGTATTGGCCCAAACTAGTGGCATTAGTATGTATACACTGTAATAGCCAAACGGTAATAGGTAGGGAAGGGAGCATGATGTATAACGATAAATATCGTCACATAAAATGGAGATATAATACCGCTAAAGAACTTCTCTCTAGTGGAATTATCACTATTGACTATGTGAAGTCAAAGGATATTGTGTCGGATCCACTTACAAAAGGTCTATCTAGAGAGGAAGTTGATAGAACATTCAAGGGAATGGGTTTACGGCCTAGGACAAGTCAACATAACGGTAACTCTACCTAGCAGACTGGAGATCCCTAGAGATAGGTTCAAGTAGATCAAACAAAGTTGTGTCTGACAGGTTCAACATTGCCAATATACCCAACCCATTCTCATGATATAAACAATGTTTAGTAAATAAGGATAAGACTTATGGTGTGAAGTCTTTTAATGATTATCTAAATTTGGCAGATTTGATCAAATCATTTAATCTATAGGATTGAACATTTAGAAATCACTTATGTGAGGGCGAAGTAGAAGCCACTTCAAGGAGAATGTTAGTAAAGCCTTATTCTCTAAGCTCTTATGAAATTGAGACATGTTCATGGATGAAACAAACAAAACCGTGAGAACCATAAATGGTAAAAGGCTGGTTGTGTGACATGTGTTGTTTAGGTGTACATTAAAGCTCGACGGTTCAAAGATATCAAATCTACCGATTGATCGAGTGCATTCGATGCATTTTCACTACGGAAAGTTCAAAGGGAAACTCACTTATCTAGATGTAATCAGTCTTTGCTTGATGATCACATGCTTGTCCGTAAATTCTTCATAAGATAGTCATTCCCCATTCATGTGGTGGATTGTTGGGTTCAAGTTGAAAGTGTGAATGTTAATGGAGGGAATTGGTGGAGAAAAAAAATAAGATCACACTAAAAAAGGAAAGTGTACTCAAAATTTTAGAAAGTCTACTAATTTTCCCACATTGATAGGAGAAAGAGACTTTTATGTGTTCTTATTAAGAAACACATCTCCACATGGATAGTGAGGCAAGAACAAAGAGGTTCCTTGCGTCGTCATCGTTGTCGCTCGCTTGGCTCAACTTTAAATTTTATTTGAAACTTGTAAAACAAGTGAAGTTTTGATCCAAAAATCCAATGGAATAATTTTCTCCACATGCATGCGCATTTCAGACGCCATGCAAGCGCATACGCGACGCATCTCGAAAGGGACGCAACCTAGGTACACACTATTTTGGAAAAAAGGTGACCCGCGAACGCAGGTCAGGAGCAGACCTGGCAGGTTGGTTCTGCCTGGCGCAAGTCAGGCGCAGAAGCCTCTGGACTGGGTGAAACGTCACCTGCGGCTGTAGGTCAGGCACAGTTCTAGCACAGACTGCGCGCAGGTGATGAGACTGTTTAGAAACAATGCAATTTTCAAGAACCAATGCTTCCTTTCCGAAGAGACACCTAATGGCTATAAATACTTGACTTATTCCTCAGTTGATGAAAAAGTGACTGAACCATATCATGAACCTCATATGATAAGAAAGACATTTCAGCATTAGAACCATCCAAAATGTAATGACAAAGTTGTAAGCATGCTGACAAAAATGTCAGCTTTTCAATTAGATCTGTGTCAAGAACAGTTTGATCTTCTTCGTTCTTTAACCTCTCCATGAAATCAAGAAGATCAACAATGTCCTCGCGAAGCACATCAAATGATACCTGCTAAAAGATCAAATGTGTTTCAAAATTTTTAGTGCCACATTTTTACCATCCGATAAAACCTTCAAATAAAACATGGTTTTAAGGACGCAGAGGCACGAAACTTGCCCATCCTAGTAACTGAAAAGGTTTCATATTCAAGGACATGATTTTAAGTATCACAAGATCATATTGACAATCAACAAAATGAGCCAAAGTTATAAACAATAACTTTTGTTAAGTGTTGTTGTTTAATTGTAACACCTCTCTGTATTGTGATTCAGTAATGTTTAGCAGTTAATACTTCACTCCCTGAGCTATGCCTAGCTATATAATTAAACTTACTTCCACTACTGTAAACACCTAATTTTTATCAAACTAAACGTTTTTACGGCATTTTAGTGTTCAATTTATTTTTTTAGGTCTAAATTAGATATTTTAAGTTTATCTTATTTTTATTAAGTTTGTTTTAAAATTTTGAAAAGTACAAAAATGAAGTCACATTTTAGGATAAATCTTTATCTTTATTTTGGTTTTCAAAAAAAGGAAATTTTCTAAAAATAAATAAATTTCTTTTAATTTAGTTTTTAATAAATAATGTAGTGATATTAATATTTCTTAATCATATTTCTAAGACTAATTATTTAACTTATTTTGTATTTTATTAATTTTAAATATATTTTATTATTTTTATTTTATTTAAAATATTAATTAAAAATAATAATAATAATAATTAAAAAAAGAAGAAGAAAGAAACCTAAACTATCCAATATCCCCTCACTCCCTAGTCCTACCTTCTCTCAACTCTCCCACGTACCCGCTCCCTCAAAAACACAAACTCCGTCACACCTCAACCTCCCACATACATGTACTCCTTCACATCCCATGCCCCCACTTCCATATATAAACCAACAACACAAACACGCGGGAGGGGAGAAGGAAAACAAGGATCAAAAGAAAGTTGAGAGAAAAATTAGATAAAAACAAAAAAACAAGAGACGGATTAGAGAAAAGAAGATTGGAGAACAAGAAACACTTAAGAACAAAAGAAAAACCAAAAAAAGAAAAACAAAGGAGAAAACTAGGGAAAAGGGAGAAAACAGAAGGGAAAAGAGAAGAAAGAAAACAAGAAAAACCAGTAAAGAAAAACAGTAGGAAAAAAAAGAAACAAAAATAGTAGGGAAAAAAGAAGAAGAAGAAGAAACACACACAGTTGAAGAAGAAAAGAATTTGAGGTCTCCATTGAGTTTCTGGTGACGACGTTTTGCTTTTATATTCGATTTAATCAGGTTCTTATTTAATCCCTTTGTATTTATTTTGTTATAATTGGGCTATCGAAAAAATGAATGAAGTTAGTTAGATGATTTTATTTGTTGTTTGGTATGTAAATATTGATCATCTATAAGAAGGTTCGTTTCTTAGCATGTTTACAATTATCTTCAAATTTACCTTGTATTGTCATTGCAAATGTTCTTGGGTGAAAATATAATCTCTTTAGTCTTTTGATAACATCTGGTAGAGTACTATCTAACCATAGATCTTGAGATATGGAAAGGCTACAACAGGGAAATAGAAAAAGACTAAGGTGTTTTAAGGTGAAAGATTCAACTTCAAATGACAAATTTGTTGGAATAAGTCCTGTTGCAAAGCAGGTTAATTTCAACATTAATTATTATTTCTTAGGAGGTCAAATTATTATCAAGCGGGCTAATCAAATAACGAGTTGTTAGAGCTAATACCGTAGAAAATAGGACTTAAAATGGATAGTCCTAGTAAATTATTTGATGATATCATATTTAAGTGTTCTATGACTTGGTAAATTAGCTGATGTAGAATCCAAGAAAATATAACTAATAGCATGCTATTTAGGCTTTTAAACTACTTACGATTTAGTTTGTTCTTGTTTTCCTTATTTTAATATTGAATGTTTATATTTGAATTAATTGAGTATTTTGCATGTTTTGGAATCTGTATGTTTTCCTAGTGTACTATTGTAATTTCAAGGCACAAAAACATTAATATATAATTAGCACATCCTAATAGTTATCTGATGAATCGACCTTTTCATATTAATGAATGGATTTTGGTGGGTCTGATTCTATGTGTAAGGCCAACTTGTTAATTCATTTGATGCTAAATAAGATAGGTCGTAAAATTATTCAAGACCTATCGTCACATGATAAAAGAAAAGAGAGGTAAAAAATATTTGTGAGAGAGCGAATTTATAAAAGAATGAGTTCAGGTTCTTGATCGAGAGAAAATTTTTAAGGTTTAACATATAAGAGAAAGTTAACGATGAAGTTGGAAAGCCCTGCTACCGACCATTCGTTATAATAAAATTTAACATACCATTTGAAGCCGATCTAATTGGGTTGGGTAGATTCTCAAACATGTTAGGTGCTCATTTAAATTTAGGGAAAATGAGACGATCCATAAATGCCACAAAGGCACGAGAAATATACCAAAACTCGTGGTAAGGCCGAAAAGTACTACTATCGGTAAGCCATGCATCAATACAATTTTAAATATATTCAAAAATAAATAAAAGCAGGATAGAAATTACTTTTAGGCTAACAAATCCTCTATATCCAAAAGATTAATTTAAGCCAGACACAAGTCATTAAAGCGACCGTGTTAGAACCACGGAATTTGAGGGGTGCCTCACACCTTCCCCTCGGTCAACATAATTCCTTATTTGGATTTCTAGTTCGCAGACCAACAATATAGAGTCATTTTCTTTTGAACAGGGATTAAATAAGGTTACTTGGAACACCCAAACTCAATTTTAAGTGGTGACTCTGTAAATAAAATAATTCCTATTCAAAACGTCTCTTTAATTGGAAAAAACCATTTTTTCTAAAACCAACTTCCTAGCGGGGTTGGGGCGGTAAAAATAGGGGTGTAACAAATGGCGACTCTGCTGGGGATTACCGGAATTTGAGCTTTTATATTGACTTGTTTGACTTTATTTAATTTTGATATTGTATATTGTTGGCCTAAATGTGTTATTTGCCTACATGTTTAACTGCTTTGATATTATTTGAATTGCAATATAAACTGTTTTCTCGCGCACCCATTTGAGTCTTCTGAGATACTTTGTATTTGGAGATTAGGTATACACTCCCGAGCCTTGAGATACCAGAGATGCGGCAATGCTCCTGGGAAGGATTCTATAGTCACACATGATTTAGGACGGGAAGGATTAACAATGAGGCCGGAAAGTCCTGCTACCGGTAAAGTTGTCCTTGCCCGACTCGAGTTGTCCGCTCGTTTTATAGCCAGTCTAGATACCTATTCTATCAGAATACTAAACTTAATAGAACAAGCCTGGGACAATGATTATCCTTAATAAGATTCGCTTTATTTGCATCCATGCATTTTGACTTAGTGAAGGCTCGATAAAGATTTGAATATCTAAAAGTACCCTATTTTAAGACTATTCATTTTTTGTACCACTAGTTACATTAATTGTTAGGCTGCTTCGAATATTGGCCGGCGTTAGAATCCATTAACGTAAGAGAGGCTGAAAGTTGCTCTCTAAAACCTATTCTTTTTTCGAAACCCAAATGAGGTGCGAGATTTGCTTTCACAATAAAAGAAAAAAGAATTTTCTAAATTATTGAGTTTGCCCCAATCTGACGAACTACGCACACCTGATTCTCATCACAGTGAGATACGTAGGCATCTCTCCACGGGTTCGGTGATCCTTAAAATCGAAGGTTGTATTTTCTTAAGGAAGAAAAAAATAAGAGTTTTGATCCTTAAAAAAAAATCAATCAAATCGTTTTGAAATTTTTTAAAAAAATCATCATTAATAAATTCAAAAAAAAATTATTTTCTTTTCATTATTCAAATAAAAGGTGGGTTTCTTCGTGTCTCCAGTTTCACGAACTACGCACACCTGATTCTCATCTTAATGAGATATGTAGGCAACCTTTCTTAGGTTCGGTGATCCTCATTCAATTTGAAAAAAAATTCAATTGATTTTTTTCTAAAAAAAATAAAAAAAAATAAAAAAGGGACGTTAGTCTTCTTCAAAAAAAAATCCTTAGACAAAGTAAAAAAAAAGTGTTTATTAAGATTTCAAAAAAAAAAAAATAGAAAAGAGAAAGAAAAGTTTTTCCTCCGTATTCAAAACTCAAAAAATAATAATTCTTGCTTTCATAAAAATAAATAAATCTCTCCTGAACTACGTCTGACCTGATTCTTGTTTCAACAAGATACGTAGGCAACTTTTCTTTTGGGTTCGGTCTCCTCTAAAAAAAATCTTGACTTAATAATTGGTACCAACATACTTAAAAACATGAACTAAAAAAAGTGTTAAATTATAAGACATGATAGAGTGAACCAACTTGGTTGTGAACTATAGATTCTTTTGGTACCTCTAATTATACTAAAGTTGCACTTGTAAAATTTTCTTGCTCTAAGTCAAGTTTAAAATAAATCTTACCTCACTGTTTCATGTGTATTGTGTGGTGAGCTTTAGATTGAAAATTCAATGGCATCACTCTGTTGATCTAGAACTTGGCATGAATATCTGTTGAGATGAAATTCTGAGATACACTTGGTTTGGGAAAGGATTGTAGGTCATTTTTTATCCGATTTTGCATTTCACAGCCCAGCGAATGACATTGGTCTCTAGCATTTCCTCCTTTGAGCCTGAAACATTTTCCTTGGATAATAACATATGAGCCTATACCTTTCGAGTGCTTATATGCACTATCACTCTTTTGACCCACCTCCTTGAGTGCACTAAATACGTACAAGTTGCGAATGAAGATTCAAGATCAAAGGCGTCAAAGGCAAAGAATGTATAGCTCAGGAGAACAAAAACAAAAGACGACTTCAAAGAAGAAGGAGCTAAAACTCCATTAAAAAAAAGAAAACTCCAATAAAGATAGAGAATATTCATAAAAAAAAATACATTTATCGAAAAGAAAAGGGAAAAAACTCCAACACAAGAGTCAAACAAAGTCGAAACAAATACAAAATAAGGGGCAAATAAGCACAACAAAGAAGATCGAGCGTCAAACCGCAATAAATGTCAAAAGCACGGAAACAGTGCAGTGCTCATTGAGGAGTTAGTCACTTAAATCCCAAATATCATCCTACCTGTCCCCAAGCCTACATTACAAGCCGATAACAAGTCTTACAAGATCCTACTCTAAGTGTTCTCACATTAGTGGATACTTACATGATGACCAAGCTTATGGTATCTCATTGTATGCATTGAATATCTTTCTGAGTGTGAGTGCTTCTTGAACGTCCTAAAATTTAAACTCTTTTATGGTGAGTGAATTAGGACTTTAGTTGTGGCAAGGACACTAGAAACATGAGGATAAGAGTAATTTAAATGCTTGATTCAGAGCAAGACATATATATCTTGTATAAAACTTAAGAATATCTTAGGTACCATTTGAAACTATAGTGATTACTTTTGAGTTGACTTCGGTTCTTATTTGAATGTAATTTGAGGTGACTCCTACGCATAATACTAATTGTTGGTATCAATCGAAGTCAAGAAATGAATTTTTTTCATTCTTCTCATTCTTCTGATCTTTACAAAGCACATACTTTCAAAAAGAATGAAAAAAAAAATATTTTTTGTGAATTATGTTAGACCTGATTCTTGCTATGCAAGATACATAGGCAATCCTATGATAGGGTTTGGTCCCACTAAATAAAAGTTTTTTACATCCCCAAAAGGTATAATACTAGGGCATTTTTTTAATAAAAAAATCAAAAAGAATTTCAAAGTTTCCCGCATCTAAAATTGGGGCATTTTTTTTCTTCTTTCAAAAAATAAAATAATATATATATATATATATATCACTTACCTCAGCAGGTACATCATCTCCTAATTACACTTTCTTATTTTTCTACTTTAAGTCTTCATAGGGTACGACATTCTCTAGTTGACATCTTAGGAATTTTTTTTCCTAATTTTCTTATTCGTCTTCATAGGGTACGACATCCCCTAGTTGACATCTTAGGAAACACCATTTCCTAATTTTTTACTTTAAGTCTTCATAGGGTACGATATTCACCATTTTCTAATTTTCTTCTTCGTCTTCATAGGGTACGACATTCCCTAGTTAACATCTTAGGAAACCCTATTTTCTAATTTTTTACTTTAAGTCTTCATAGGGTACGACATTCCTAATTGACATCTTAGGAAACACCATTTCCTAATTTTCTTTTTCCATTTCCTAATTTTCTACTTTAAGTCTTCATAGGGTACGACATTCCCTAGTTGACATCTTACGAAACACCATTTCCTAATTTTCTTCTTTGTCTTCATAGGGTACGACATTTCCTAGTTGACATCTTAGGAAACACCATTTCCTAATTTTCTACTTTAAGTTTTCATAGGGTACGACATTTCCTAGTTGACATCTTAGGAAACACCATTTCCTATTTTTCTTCTTCGTCTTCATAGGGTACGACATTTCCTAGTTGACATATTAGGAAACACCCTTTCCTAATTTTCTACTTTAAGTCTTCATAGGGTACGACATCCGTAGTTGACATCTTAGGAAACACCATTTCCTAATTTTCTTCATCGTCTTCATAGGGTACGACATCCCCTAGTCGACTTCTTTGGAAACACCATTTTCTATTTTCTACTTTATGTCTTCTTAAGGTACGACATTTCTTAGTTGGCATTTTAGTACAACATTCCCCAGTCGCATTTAAAAAAAATAAAAAAATTCTAATTTTGTTTCATGCATTCACAAGGCATAACATCCTTTGGTTGCATTATTTAGAATAAGGACTTTGTTTTATTTTTCTACCTAACTTAGATTTCTAGAATTTCTATCTTTTTCACTTAAGTAGCTAGTTTAGAGATTTTCTAATAACTCACAGAATGCTGCTAATGCAAACTGGGGCAGAAAATCTTGTTTGTCTTTTTTTTTGTTTTTCTGTGATGTTTTGCAGGTTTTTCCACAAAGAACGAATTTGATATCCAAGAATGAAATTCCGTCTCCAGTCAGAATATATAAGAATGATCAGTTTGAAGATAGTTAGAGTCATCTTTGCATCCGTAGCGGCCCAACATCTCAAGAGACATTTTGTTAGCTTTTGATCAGGAGAACAAACATCCAAAAGTATTCTATGAACTGTCTTTTGGTAGAGTGTCGATGACTCAATCCAAGTTTCAAGTTCAAGTCTCAAATCCTAATTTCAAGATCAAATTTTGAGATCAAGGTACCCACCAGAAGAAGGTGAGGCGATAACTGAAGATCCAAGATGAAAATCTGAAGCAAGAGAATCAAGACACATAGAATAGATAGAATCTTTTATTATCATTTCTAGTTTCATTTTCTTTTTCTGATGTAACAAAAGAAGTCACGAACCGGAACCTCAATGGTACTTCACTCGACTCTCTAACTCATCCTTCTACTCCTGCACCTATTTGAATTATACGTGACCTGATGCTCTTATAACCCGAGATTTGTAGGATGCTCAAAGCCAGGGCTCGGTCACACCTATTTCCTACTTATTTACATATTACTTTTGAATAAATGGCTGGGCCAAAAATTAGTCATGTTTACTTCTTTGCTTGAAAACTCTTCATATTTCCATGCAAAGAGGGGCATTCTGTAAACACCTAATTTTTGACCAAACTGAACGTTTTTACGACATTTTAGTGTTCAATTTATTTATTTTAGGTCTAAATTAAATATTTTAAGTTTATCTTATTTTTACTAAATCTGTTTTAAAAAGTAAAAAAATGAAGTCACATTTTAGGATAAGTCTTTGTCTTTATTTTAGTTTTCAAAAAAAGGAAATTTTCTAAAAAAAAAAATATTTTCTTTTAATTTAGTTTTTAATAAATAATGTAGTGATATTAATATTTCTTAATCATATTTCTAAGACTAGTTATTTAACTTATTTTGTATTTTGCTAGTTTTAAATAGATTTTATAATTTTTATTTTACTTAAAATATTAATTTAAAATAATAATAATAATAATAATTAAAAAAATAAAGAGACCTAAACTGCCCAATATCCCCTCACCCCTACTTTCTCTAAACTCCCCCACGTACCCACTCCCTAAAAAACACTAATAACCTATTTGAGATTACTTATTTCCCAAAATAAGCACTTATTTTGAGGAAAAAAAAACTTTTTTTAAAAAGAAGGATGTTTGGTAAACTTGCAAAAGTGCTTTTAAAAATAAGCATAAACAGTTTTTCTGCTTTTGGAAAGAATCAAAAAAATTTTGCTTCTCAAAATAAGCAGAAGCAGAAGCAGAAGCAGAAAATTATTTTTTTATAACAAAAATATCCCTATCACACATACACACACACACACATATATATATATATATAAAATTAATGTTTGATTTTTTAAAAAAATTATTTTATATTTACGTCATAATTCTTTATGATTTATATATTATTATTTTATTTTCACTCATTTTTTTAAAAATAAATTTGAAAATGTCATTGATGATGATGACTAAAGAATGTATAAATTATTTTATGATTATTAATAATAACAATTGACAGATGAATCACGTTACAAGATTGTATTTTGATACCACATATAAATTTTTTCTCGAATATTTAATTTTAAATAAATAATTCATGAAAAGTGACATATTTGTTAAAATATAGTGTATATATATATATATATATATATATATATATATATGAATATGATGACTGCTTATTCGTAGTAAATTTTGACACCGTAAAGATATATTAAAAAAGACTTTAGCTATTATGCTAACAAAGACATCATCACAGAGATCGAAAGAAGTAGACCAGCCTTTTGGTATACCTTCAGAAATACAAGACAAATATTCTACAAGTATGGAGACATTGCGTAGTAAAATTAGGGATGAAATTATTGAGTATTTTTGTGATGTATGAAGGTCTAATTATTTTTGTCATTAATTTTTTCATATATAGTGATTTAATTTATGAAATAACTTCTGAATTCATTTTTGTTTGATGTTTTAAGTAATATTTAAATTATTTAAGTAATATATCACCATTTAAAAGGCATAATACATAAACAGGATCTTTAACTTGACATCAAATTATAACTATGATCTTTAACTTTGCCAATATACAAGTAGATCCTTTAACTATACAAAAACTGAATAAAAAAACACTTCAATCTTGCAACACATATGCGTGAAACTCAATCGCTCCTACTTGGACTAGTACTCCAACCAAATGTTGCCACCTAATTAAAAAGATACACGTAAATTTTAGATATTAACTTTTCCAGTGTACAAGTAGGACCTTTAACTATACAAAAGCTGAACAAAAAAATACTTCAATCTTGCAACACATATGCGTGAAAATCGCTCCTACGTGGACTAGTACTCCAACCAAATGCTTCCACCTAATTAAAAAAATACACAGACTTTAGATGTTAAAAAAAATAATTAATATACCACCATCTCAAATACATGTACTTTTTAGATTTTTTCTTTTAAAATATAAAAAACCATTCATTAAAGGTTGTCTTCATTAAAATAACATTCAAATTCGATGAAAATTAAAGGTTCATTTAGAAGATGTGAAATTCGATGAAAACCCTACAAAATTTTCATCTCTTATTCTCTTTCAATTAAAGAAAAATTATTGAAATTTTAACAGATGGTATAAATGAACCATTTCTGATAGTTCGATGGCATATTTGAGCCATTTTTCATAATTTTAATTAATGATGTGGACATCTAGTAGGAAGACACGTGGCAAAGCTATTTTTGAAAAACCACCGTTAACAAGTAATGACATGGATGAACCTATTTTGTAACGGCGATGGCATAAACGAGCCAAACTTTTAACGGATAGTATAAATGAGCCATTTCTGATAGTTCGATGGAATATTTGAGCCTTTTCCCTTATTATAATTGTGCTATCGAAAAAATGAACGAAGTTATTTAGATGATTTTATTTGTTGTTTGGTATGCAAATATTGATCATGTCCGTTTCTTAGAATGTTTACAATTATCTTCAAACTTACCTTGTATTATCATTGTAAATGTTCTTGGATGAAAATATAATCTCTTTAATCTTTTGGTAAAATCTGGTGGAGTACTATCTAACCTTAGATCTTGAGATATGGATAGGCTACAGTGGGAAAATAGAAAAAGACTAAGGTGTTTTAAGGTGAAAGATTCAACTTCAAATGACAAATTTGATGGAATAAGTCCTGTTGTAAAGCAGGTTAATTTCAACATTAATTATTATTTCTTAGGAGGTCAAATTATTATCAAGCAGGCTAATCAAATAACGAGTTGTTGGAGCTAATATCGTAGAAAATAGGACTTAAAACGGATAATCCTAGTAAATTATTTGATGATATCATATTTAAGTGTTCTATGACTTGGTAAATTAGCTGATGTAGAATCCAAGAAAATATAACTAATAGCATGCTATTTAGGCTTTTAAACTACTTACTATTTAGTTTGTTCTTATTTTCCTTATTTTAATATTGAATGTTTATATTTGAATTAATTGAGTATTTTGCATGTTTTAGAATCTGTATGTTTTCCTAGTGTACTATTGTAATTTCAAGGCACGAAAACATTAATATATAATTAGCACATCATAATAGTTATCTGATGCATCGACCTTTTCATATTAATGAATGGATTTTGTTGGGCCTGATTCGATGTGTAAGGTCTACTCGTTAATTCATTTGAGGCTAAATAAGACAGGTCGTAAAATTATCTAAAAATTACATATGTACACAAGGTAACTTTACCTTATTACATAAAATCCCATATTGAAAAAGAAATTATAAAAATCTCAAAGTAATTACTTAAATCCCTTAAATTCACCTTTTCTCTCTCATCCCCCCATACATATCAAAATACCATATTTTGCTCCTATTTTAGTGCACTGATTTTTGCTCCATATATGTACTCCATTTTTACACCTACAATCAAGTTAATATAATATTAATACTCTCTCATCCCCTCCTATTTGCTCCACTTTTATAATTGCAATTGAAGATGTACACTTTCAATTCACGTAATAAAGGAAATTGAATCATTCTTTTTTCTTATTATTGTATAGCCAATGTAATGCTACAATAACACTAATTTTTTCTTAAAATTAATATAATCTTCTAGATAATTAATGCATAAGGTGAATATTTTATATGTATAGTGTGATATTATACATTTTGAAAGATTATATTTTAATGTATAAGTTATAATATATCAGGCATTATACATTAGTTATTTTTGGAAAACTAATGTATAATATAATTCTTCTGCTATATATTTCATTATGTTATACATTAAGAAGTTCTTATTACATTTAAGAGGCATTTTATGTATTATTTGGTATTATACAATTAGAAAGTATTAATATTGTATAAGGTTACATTATACCTTCTGATAAGGATACAAAAGTATACATGTTTAATGTTAATACTTAAATGTATAGTATGACATTATACATTACTGCAGATTATTTTTTAAATGTACAATGTGCCCACATGCATGTGCAACTGTTGTATAATGTTATCTTTAATACGTATCAGTTTGCTGCTATCTTTTCTCTCTTAATTTGAGTCTGCTTTTATATTTTCAGGGAATGAAATACCATATTGACAAATTACGAAAATTATTTCTTCAACTCCATGTAAACCCCCACTCCATTGTCATTCCTTATGATAATGGGAGAAGAATTACATTTAACAATGTATTTTACTTCAATTTTTTTTACTAACTTCTTCAATATTCAATTCTATCTCAATCGTAGCAATCAATTTCAAGAAGATTATACTTTCCAAAATAATAATTGTGTCACTTTTGTAGAATTGATAAATAATTTTCGATTCTCAAATACCGAAATGATGCAACAATATGGGGATGTTCATATTGTTTTTGAGAATTAAAGAAAGAAGGCGACTTTTTTTTTTAAAAAAAACGTAGTTCAACAATGAGAACAATTAACAGTGATGTTTAAGAATTTTTTTGAATTTAAATTTCAGTTACTATATTTAATCATACACCATTTAATGATATAATTAATGACATTTATTAAGGTAGAGAAAGATAGTATCTGATTTCTCTTTTCATAAATATAGGCAAATCTGCTTTATCATATATTCCAACAATGTATAAGGGCCTACCTAATGTATAAGTATATTTTACAAATTAGGGAGAGAGAAAATCTAATGGGATTATATGTAAATACTTTCACTATAGAAGAGATTTATGTGGTTTATACTAAAATTAGTCAAGACCTATTGTCACATGATAAAAGAAAAGAGAGGGAAAAACATTTGTGAGGGAGCGAATTTATAAAAGAATGAGTTCAGGTTCTTCATCTTTAACATATAAGAGAAAGTTAACGATAAAGTTGGAAAGCCCTGCTACCGACCATTCGTTATAATAAAATTTAACATACCATTTGAAGCTGATTTAATTGGGTTGAGTAGATTCTCAAACATGTTAGGTTCTCATTTAAATTTAGGAAAAATGGGACGATCCATAAATGCCATAAAGGCACGAGAAATATACCAAAACTTGTGGTAAGGCCGAAAAGTACTACTATCGGTAAGACATGCATCAATACAGTTTTAAATATATTCAAAAATAATTCAAAGTTGGACAAAAATCACTTTTAAGTTAACAAATCCTCTATATCCAAAAGATTAATTAAGCTAGTCACAAGTCATTAAAGCGACCGTGCTAGAATCACTGGATTCTAGGGGCACCTCACACCTTTTCCTCGGTCAACAGAATTTCTTATCCGGATTTCTAGTTCGCAGACCAACAATATAGAGTTATTTCCTTTTGAACAGAGATTCAATAAGGTGACTTGGAACACCCAAACTCAATTCCAAGTGGCGACTCTGTAAATAAAATAATTCCTATTCAAAACGTCACTTTATTTGGAAAAATTCATTTTCTCTAAAACCAACTTCCTAGCAGGATTTGGGGGGTAAAAATAGGGGTGTGACAACTATTAACTTCTTAAACTACATACTCCAAAAAATAGTAAAAGAAATTCATGGTCAAAAGCCACCTAAAATGTTATCTATCTTTTAAAACATGTTCTTACTCTGGATGTTCACCTAATAACTGCTATTTCACACCTTATCTATAATCTTATATTGTCTCAAGGATTACTCGAAAAAACATACAAATCAGTACAATAACATAGCCACTGTAACCCAATTTGGTGGGGTCTGGGGAGCAGTGGCGGAGCTAGGATTTTCACCAAGGAGGTTCACAAGTAAACATATGATCTAACCGAAGGGATTCGGTATTTACTATATATATATATATAATAATTTTAACCATATATATTTAGTATAATTTTCCATCGAAGGGGGTTCAATGTAGCTCCGCCCCTGCTGGGGAGGGTTAGATGTATAAAGGAAGTAAGGAGAGTAGCAAGCTAAACAAAGCAAATAATCATCCCGATCAGTACAACAACATAGCCATGTAATCCTACTGGCGGGTATGAGGCTATGTAATCCCACTCGTGGGTCTTAGGAGGGTAGAATGTACAAAAGGAGACTAATTGTAATATATAATTAAGGGAAAAGGCTAAAATATGCCATTGAACTATCAGAAATGGCTTATTTATGCCATCAGTTAAAAGTTTGGCTCATTCATGCCATCGCCGTTACAAAATCGGCTCATCCATGCCATTAATTTTTGATGGTGGTTTTCAAAAATAGCTTTGCCACGTGGACTTTTATTAAAGGTCCACGTCATTAATTAAAATAAGAAAAAAGGCTCAAATATGCCATTAAACTATCAAAAATGGCTCATTTATGTCATTAGTTAAAAGTTCAGCTCATTCATGCCATCGTCATTATAAAATCAGCTTACCCATGTCATTACTTTTTAATGGTGGGTTTTCAAAAACAGTTTTGTCATGTGGCCTTTTATTAGAGGCCTGCGACATTAATTAAAATAAATCAATTTTAATTTCAAAATATCTTAGACCTATTAAAAACAACCAATTCATTTAACATAACCTGACCCACACCCATTAAAATATTTTTTTCCTACAACAACAACTATTTTTCTAATCAGAAAAATAGTGATTAATGTATATCTTTTGGCTATTTCTAGTTGATTCTAAATCATTATAAATGCTACACTTAACAGAAACCTCAAAAATTCTATCCTACAGTAACTAATTAGTTTTAATTCCAGTGACTCCAATATATACTCCGAAGTTGCAAAAAAATAAATCAATGAACGATTAGGGCTAGCAAGAAAAAGAAAGAGGCGTACCAATAGAACTTCTCCATTCTCCCATCACGAATTAGGGGAGTATACATTATTGAAAAAATTATTTCCAAATAACGACTTAAAAGAAGTCTGTTATCCCCATTATCCCGCCATGCATATGGGATAACTTCTCCCATCACGAATTAGTGGAGCATACATGGTTGAAAAATTATTTTCAAATAACGGCTTAAAAGAAGTCTGCTATTTCAATTATCCCACCATATATATGATATAACTTCTCCCATCATTATGGTATAAATGCTAGAATAAATAATCCCGATACTAACTAATTTCAGATATTTTGAAATTAATATTGACTTCTTTTAATTAATGGTGTGGACTTCTAATAAAAGACAACGTGGAAAAACTATTTTTAAAAACCTGTCATTAAAAAGTAATGACATAAGTGAGTTGATTTTATAACGGTGATGGCATGAATGAGCCGAACTTTTAACTGATGGCATAAATGAGCCATTTCTGATAGTTCAATGGCATATTTGAGTCCTTTTGCTTATTTTAATTAATGATGTGGACCTCTAATAAAAGGTTACGTGGCAAAGTTGTTTTTGAAAACCACCGTTGAAAAGTAATGGCATGGATGAGCTGGTTTTGTAACGACGATGGCATGAATGAGCTCAACTTTTAACGGATGACATAAATGAGTCATTTCTGATAGTTCAGTGGCATATTTGAGCCTTTTCCCTTAATTAAACCTACATCCACTACCAACAGCTACCATCAACCATCTTGAGAAAATTGAAGAAAAGGTGTTTTTTAAGTCTTGAATGAAGGATTGGTGACATTGACTAACTTAAAGTGTCAAACATCATTAGAAAACTTGATTAAGTTAATTTTGGACTTGATTAATATTTTTAAAACTTTCTAATCTTTTCAAAAATACAAATCAACCTAACCCACACCCCTCTCCAATCCAAATTAACTACTCTCTTTCTCTTCAGCTTCTCTCAACTCTCTCCCAACCAACAGTTCTGCAAAATTTCTCCCTTCAACCTCCGGCGACAAATAGTCAGGTGAGTTCCTTTTCGACTTTCAACCGTCAATCGACGTGAAGACTTCTCCGGCGACAACAACTTCGAGTTCTTCATCGTCCCATTTCTTTTTTCACAGGTAAAAAATTATGAAGAAACAGAGGAACTTGAGCCAACTACTCTTCTAGTATTGAAATGTGGACTGAATAAAACCCTAATTTCTGGCATTTCTTTTTCTTGTTGTCGTACTATTGATTCGAATTTATTGGTGATTTTTGGTCACAGTTGATATTCTTAGTGTGTGTGTGTGTGTGTGTGTGATGTGTTGGTGTTGATGGGTTGATTTGCTGTTTGTCTTGGTAAAATTGGTATTGCAACAGATGAAACATCTGATGCAACAGATGAAAATCTGATGCAACTATGAAAATCTGATGTAACAAGTGAACAATCTAACAGATCATTCATCTGTTGCGATAGACGACTCTTCTATTTGGAAGAAATCTAAACAACATTGATCCAACAGATAACTAATTAGTGATCTGTTTTTATTCTTTCCAATGGTTTACTCTTTATTTTGCAACAGATTAGTGACTGTTTTTATTTTTCCAATGATTTACTCATCCGTTGCAACAGGTCGGTTATATGTTACAACAGATAGCATACCTGGTACAACAGACTAGTGATCCGTTTTTATTCTTTCCAACGGTTTACTCATCCGTTGCAATAGGTCGGTTATATGTTGCATCAGATAACATACCTGGTGCAACAGATTAGTGATCTATTTCTATGGTTTCCATCGGATTACTCATCCATTGCAACGGGTCGGTTATATGTTACATCAGATAAAATACCAGGTGCAATAGATTAGTGCTGTTTTTATGGTTCCCACGGACTACTCATCCGTTGCAACAGGTCGGTTATATGTTGCAACAGATAACATACCTGGTGCAACAGATTAGTTGTCTGTTGGAACTGTTATATTACTTTATACATTAATCAATTATAATCTATGTTATGTTACTGTTAATTTAAGATATCATGGCTCCCAAAAGAAAAGAAATCGAATAAATTTCAAGTAAATGACCAAGTGCAGCAACTCGGCTACATCCACTACTCTATGAGCTTGCTTTACAAGCATTATCTCAATCAGGAGCATAAGATAATGAACACGGGGAGGAGGAATCTCTCAAAAGAGATGATCCAAACACTAATAGCTCTTCTGTCGAAGATTTGGTCAAAACCTTCAGCATTGATTGTTATCCTGTGAGAATGCAGTGCGATAGTGCCATAGATTTAACGGGTGATCTCGTGGTTAAGTCAGTCATGGGAAAATATTTCGACGCCTTTAGAAAAATACTTTGAGAACAAAAATTGGATTCTTATTTCAGGGAAAGCTTCTTTAAGCAATATCTTGATTTGTCGGAGGACAACAATGCTCGTTTCCAGATGAAAATGGTATATGATCTTCTCAAGCGCAGGTTTATGTATGAAAACAAACATAAGATGGATGAGGTGTGGATAAATTACTATGACATGCCTATTTGTTTTGGTTGGAAGGAGTTTGCCATAGTTACCGGACTAAAATATTATCCTCCTTCTCCTTCTCAAGTTATACCTACTCTGACCCAAAAAATCACCCCGCACACCCAAAAAAGGAAAAGGCAAGTCGAGTGATCGTGATGACTTAGTGTCCATTGTTGGTCCAAGCTTCAAAAATAAAAATTTGATAGAAGTGTTGAAAGGTAAAGGACTTTCAAAGAAGCACAAACAATCATTGTGCTTGGTTTGGTTTGTACATAATATTCTTTGGGCGAGAGATGTTAACAACAACATAAGCCTCGGTTTAATAAATCTCTCCAAGGATCTTGAGGTATTTAACAGCTATCCTTGGGGTTATGAAAGCTTCAAAATGACTGTCGAATATTTGTTGACTTCGTTAATGCCAAAAACAGTCAACTTATATGGCTTTTCATGGGCCTTCATGGTAAATATTTCTTTTATCATGATATGATTCATCAATTTTTTATTCAATAATGCTTTTGATTTATTGGTGTTATGCCATAGGCTTGGGCATTTGAAGCCATTCCTTATTTGAGACAACAAGTGAACTACCAGGAAAAAGTTTCTTGTCCAAGAATTCTGAGATGGTTGTCGGCCAAAACCAATAAAAATGCAAAATTTCTTGATCTTTTCAATCTCCCCAAGGAAGCAGTAAGTCCAATTCTAATCAAGTTTTTGTTTTAATTAATGATTAAATGATTTCATCATCATTCTTAATATATGTACCGATTTATTTTAGATTGTTCATCCGTGGCTTGTTCTGATCAATTGAGAGTTGAAGATGCCAATTTTTCTTACTTTACGATCTGTGCAAACTTTATCGGACCCTAAGATCGTTGATGGAATAAAAATAGAATTGTTTGGAGCAACAACCATCACAAGAAAAATAATTTTGGAGGGTGGGGCTAATGATGCTCTCTTACAGTTTTTGAAACAACAAGCCATTATGATTATGATCATAATGGTTGTACAGATTTTTCTCTAGATTTTGCCGCATCTAGAGAATGTTCTTCATGCAAATGTTAAGACTGCAAGGAGAAACACGATAGAGTGATTAATGGTATTAATGTACTAACTGCTTCTGTAAAAGAAATGATATCTAAGAGGGGTGTCATTCCATCTAAAAGGATTTCATATCCAGACACTCCACTAGAGATCAAGGCGGCTAATAGAAGAAGGAAAGACACTTCCAAGGCATCATCAATCATAAAAAAAAGCAAGATTGCAACGCCTCTGTCTTTGTCTTGCATCGATATTCAGTGTGCAAGGGCCACAGGAGAGCAGAATGAGCTGAAAAAGGTGAATGTACATTATCTGTTCCAAAAAACAAAAGGACACATATCTGTTTCAATAGATGATACATCTGTTGAAAATTATCAAACAGATATATACATCTGTTGGAACTGTTGTCTAACCTGTTGTATCAGATTCGTAAGCTGTTTCAACAGATAAGTCTTATGTTGCAACAGATGGGTCATCTGTTCGAAATTATCGTACTGCTCTGATTTACCTGTTTGAATTTTTCCCAATAGATAATCCATATGATGCAACATAAGACTCATCTGTTGCAATAGATGGACAATCTGTTGTATATCTCTACTTAGCATTGACAATTCTGGCTTTTCAGGTGAATGTCACAGTAGAAGCTACTGCCGAAGAGAATAATATCACAATTGATAATCCATCAACTACTTCCAAAGATGAAGAAAAAGTAGAGCCTGTCAGTTTGGGAGAATGGAAGAATTACCCATTTGAAGAGTTTAATATCTCAGACAAGGCTCCAAAAAAACTAACACAGTTGATCAACGACTATTCAGAATGGATTGCCGATGGACTGTTAAAGCATCATGCCAGCAGGTACATAAATCAATTTTATAGATATTGGTTTATACAATTTTTGTTGTAAGAACCTGACATTAACACATATAAATCATCATGCAGAAAATAAAATGACGAGCACTACAAAGTGAACGAATTGAGTCTTGGTTTTCGATATGTTCAACTTTGTTGTTGCACATCCCGGAATAAAGAATTGGTTCTATTTGATGTCACAGCCCTAAATTTGCTGGAATGATGAGGTTTAAATGCCATACATATTACTATTAATTAATACTTTATTTAATTGCATTTGCGTATTGATTTTTTCATCACGTAATCTGAAATGTTTGATAATATGTGTAGCACATTGATGTCATTTTTTACTACCTCCGAAGAAGGCCAAGTTGCAAACACAAAAACAATACAGATACATAACAAGCAATTATTTGTACAAAGTTTATATCAATAATGCCTACGATAGGTATTGTCAATAGCAGCTGGAAGTTTCCCAAAATGAGGAATGCTTAATCAACATCATCAAAGGTTTTAGCATTCTGGTTGACTTACCTTGGCATTTGGTCGACGAAGTGTACATCCCAATTAATTATGGTGATGAATTCTATTGGGTGTTGGCTGTCGTCATTCTAAAAGAGAGGCGCATCCGAGCTTATGACTCGATGTTGAAAAGGAGACGTTTTGGGCCGTCGTCTAACATACAAAAGATGGCCAAAATATTGCCTACTTACCTTGATATGAGTGGCTTTTTGGACCAAAAGGTTCGTACTGATTGGTCGACGATTGAAGCATACAGGGATAAAATGGCTAATCCTTTTGATGTACAATAGGTTGATGGAATTGCTCAACAAACCATTGGTAAACTGTAAGTTTAATTTTCATGATTTAGTTTCATTTCACAAATTTCACAACGCTTGCATGAACTGTAAGATATGGATTATCTATTTTTTATAATACAGTGATTGCGGTTCTTTTGTTGTCGCCTATGCCGAGTATTTGAGCGATGGATTACAAGTACCAAATGATGGACTTGATGCCGAATTACTCTGCAAAAGATATGCTGCTCTCTTATGGAAATACGGAGAAGCAAAAGCTCAGAAGCCGTACGCAACCGACGTTAAAGATCCACGACGACTAAAGACAAATTCCGTAGCATTGAATAAAGAACAACTTATCCATATTAATTAGATCTTTATAGCTTGAGTCCATCAATTTAATAACCTATCCTCCTTGGTTTAACTTGTTGATTTATTTGTAGAGTAGATTGTTTGTAGCCATAATAATTTTTTTTACATTTCATTTATTTGTTGAGTTATTTCATGTAATTTTTGAAGGCTTCGATTAATTTTATTTTGTCTCTGAATATAATTAATCCTAATTTTGAACATGTTAACTGAAATGGAGAACTAGATTCAAATATCGCAATAGATAATACATCTGCTGTAACAGATGACATATCTTATCAGACAGATTTAGACATCTATTGCAACATGAGATGCAACACGTAGGTTATCTGCTAGAAATTATATAACAGGTCTTCCTACTTTTTGGATTTGCTCCAACAGATTACCGATCAGTTGCAATAGATAGATTATATATTGCAACAGATCATATATCTGTTACGACAGACAGACTGGGAACATCTGCATAACGCAACAAATGACCAACCTATTCCAACAGATAACCAATCTGTCACAATAGGTACTATATCTGTTATGACAGATATAAAATCTATTGCATTATAAAAATTCGACTTTGCCAGACATAAAAATTATTGCCACTACATGTAAAGTGAATTGGCTTGAAATAAAAATTTGTTATCATGTCCGTCTCTGTCTTTGTACATGTTTTTTTATACAGGGGATCCAACCATTTAGTTGGTACCCGATATGGCCAGACCCATTGTATCTTTCCTACAATGGTGTCGCACACACCGGTCATTTGTGTGCCGGTCAGCAAACACTCGATGTACGCAAATGAGTACGGCCCGCATGCTACACCGGTTGTATTTCTTGGGAGCTGGATGTTCTTATTTCGACCTTCAAAATCCCGTGTTTCCTTCGCCAAGATTTCAGTTGACAAATGATCCATCAGCTTACTATACGTCAACAACTTGGGCAACAACTTCAAGAGTAGCTGCATGTGGTTTAAAAACGTCTTCTCG
Source organism: Capsicum pubescens (assembly GCA_030864215.1). Lineage (NCBI taxonomy): Eukaryota > Viridiplantae > Streptophyta > Magnoliopsida > Solanales > Solanaceae > Capsicum > Capsicum pubescens. Next base: position 277,320,212 of record CM061542.1, read on the forward strand.
CTGAAGACAAGTAGGTTGCGGTCATAAATCTTAATCTTTTCCTTGTATAGTAGTATCTTAACAGTGAGAAAATATATGACATCTATGTTCATGACTGCAAGGATTCTCTTTGCCTTGGTCCAGCTCTTGCCGTGTGGATATGGTCTCTTCCTTCTAACATATTAAATCGCTTCTTCATCCCATTGGAAGATAGAAACTAACTGATCAAATCTCGGACCACCGAAATCAGCTATCTTACAGAGTTTTGCGTACCTATCCTTGAAATTATTGTAGAAGTTGAGGTCCATTATCCTATCGACAGTATCATAAGCATCTGGGTACGCTAATTGTCTGCCCCTCATGAGGCAAAGAATTTCATCAACATACTGTGGTATAAGAAGATAATTTTTAAATAGGTTAGTAATTGTAAAGAATAAAAATACAGTGGAAAGAATCTGATGCAGAGGGTTCTCTGAATCAGTTCACAGATTACCCAGCCAACCAACTTATGCAACAGATGTGTATTATGTTGCAACAGAATACCAAGTTTTTGCAACAGATTACACATCTGCTGCGTAGATTCTTCTTTATGGAGTAGATTGGAAGGCTAGGTTAGCAAAAGTAAACTTACCTTGTCCTCGTACCACACACATATATTTTTCATATTCGAGAAGTCTTTGGCGGAAAATAAATGCATGGTGTATTCTTTTTGAACCTTCATCTTGATGAATTCTTCCAGTTTCTTCTTCTTCTCCTTGCCAAGCACCGCGAATATGTCCACCTTCTTCGGCGGCCCCTGAACTTCAACAACTATTAGAGTGGGGGTAGTTGCAATTTTTGCTGATTTAAGAACGAAGAGAATTTGTATAATTTTTCTTCTCTTCCTCCTAACCTCCACTGTAGGAGTGCATGACTCCCTCACCTCTTTGGATGGTATGACACCCCTTCTGGATTTCAACTCTTTGGCATCTTCAACAATAGACTCTAGATTTTTAAGGAGTTTATCCTCTCTGTCCTTGTACACTTTGCATTTGCAATGCGAACATAAGGGTGAGGAGGGGTGAGAGGGGCCATTATAAGGGTGGGAGGGACCGGTGTAGGGGTGAGAGGGAGGACCTGTGCAAGAGGTGTTTTCAAATATATTTATTTTTTGCTGAGCACCAACATTCTCATAATCATGACTGAAAGCAGAAGAAACAGCAGGATGGCTGCCACTATCACAAACAACTCCACCAGCAACACCCCCAGAAGAAGCACCCAGATCTATTGCAGTTTGAGGTTGGTCGTGAAGAGCTTCAACATTAGGATGACCTTGCCTAACTGCTCTTCTTATGGATATTGCTCCATCCAATTCCTTCTTTATTAACTCCACTGTTGGGTCTTTTTTTGTATCAACAAGACCCAGAGTAAGAAAAAAAATCATCACGATCCAAGGATGCATAACCTATAAAAAAGACAGGAGGAATTTAAATCATATAATAATAATAATTTACAGTCAGTTGGGTTACATGGGCCTCGGGTTATATGGATGTTAACACAACCAACTTATGCAACAGACGATCTAGCTACCGCAACAGCTGATCTGTATGTTGAAACAGATTGATAATATGTTGCATCAGATTACACATCTGTTGCATAATATACAGTAGATGGGTAATCTGTTGAGTAGGGTTCAGAGAACCAGAGCAACATATGGTTAATCTATTGCGAAATATGGATCGTCTGTCACAACAGATTACCCATCTGTTGCACCAGTTGCAGTTGACGGGTAATCTGTTGCAACAGATGACTTATCTGTCGCAATAGATGGAACATCTGTTTCAATATCTTTCTTTGAGGAAAATTATTTTAGTTGAAAGAAGACGTACTGCATCATCCAGAGGGTTAAAGAGATCAACCTCGTTAATATTTTTTTTGCTGCGTTCTGCTGCAGCCAACCACCTAAGGATCCTTGGATGAGAAACCTTATTCGGGTAATCCTTGAAATGCTTTCGGAGGGAAGGAATGACTTCACATGCCCAAGCCTAAAAATTATAAACAGGACGCAACCAAAAAAAAGTCATAACTATATTCAATATAAATTAATGAATGAGTAAAAATAGTGATCAATTTTACCACGAAAGCCATATAATGTGGTCGTCTTTGGCTTTAGCTTTTTCAGTAAATATTTGACAGTTAAGTAGTAGCTGTCGTATCCCTAGGGATAATCATTGAATTTCCTAAAATCATCAGAAAGCGCCAACAAAGCATGTTCTATGACTTTCCTGACGTCTCTGGCCAATAAAATGGAATGGACAAACCAAACTAAGCACAACTTCTCCCTGTAGTGCTTTGGTATGTCTTTATTCTTGAGATCCGCCATCAAATCCTCCACTCTGTAGCTAGGTACAACAATGCCCAACAACCCATCTTTTTTTACCTTAAATTTGTTGTACCCTTTGTGGGGTGTTTTCTTGATGGGAGGTTCTTCTGGACGATCGCATCTCAAGCCCGTCACTATGGCAAACTCTTTCAATTCAAAACAAATCAGCATGCCACAGTAGTTGATCCAGACTTCATCCATATTTTTTCCGCCCTCCTTCGGACCTCCATCATCCCCTGCATACTTGATACTGTGCTTGAGAAAGCCATATACCATGGTCATTGGGAAACGGAGAGGACGGGCCCCAGACAGCTCAAGAAAGTATGCAAAATAGCTCTTCTTAAAAAGTCCATCTATGTTTTCCTTCTTCATAATACTCCTAAGTTCGTCAAAAGGTTTCCCCAACTGACATTTAAGTACAAGATCACCAAATACTGTTTTAGGGCTATTCATCGGCATCGCAACTCGAAACTTGTTAATACTAATAGTTTTGACAGAATCATGCTGGAATTTTGATATTATTTCACGCCCCATTAGTGAGGAAGAGTTATCACTTTCCTCGGCTTCATTTTTCCCTGATTGAGATTGTTCTGGAAATTCTTCCGAATCTATCTGTACTCTAGCCTTTTTTGTTTGGTGATCAGAAGTTGATCCACTTTCTCCACTTTCAGTTTCTTTTCTTTTGGGAGACATCTTTTAACTACAAACAATAGAAAAACAAAAAAATACATTGCATTTGATGTCTGCATAATTTTTTTAAAAAGGTGAGGCAAATTTCAATAAATTATTCTACGTCACATAACCAAAAAAAATACTCCAACGGACAACCCATCAGTTAGAACAGATAGGGAACCCGAATCTGTTTGAAGACCTATTTAATATCTCCCAACAGATATTCCACCTGTATCAATAGATGGGCAAATTTTAATAAATTATTCTATGCCACATTACAAGAAAATACTCCAATGGATAGCCCATCAGTTGGAACAGATGGGAAATCTGTTTGAAGACCTATTTAATATCTCCCAACAGATCTTTCACCCTTTGCAACAGATAGACCACCATCACCACAACCAATGCCACCACCAATGCCACCAAGACCATCATCAATGCCACCAATACCAATACCAACACTAAGACCACCGACACCACCGCCAAAAAATACAAATATCAACACCACCAACAACAGCCACCACCAATACAACAAACACCATCCAATAATACCACGACTGTCAACAAAACACTCAGAGAAAAACTAGGATTTTCTCAGGTGCTTCCTACTTTTTTAGCATCAAAACTCAAAATTGTTAACCCATTCTCGAAGATAATACAACTAAAAGTCTTCTTTTTCATCATTAACTAAAAAACCCTATTTTTTAGAATAAAGAACAAATGTAGAACTCTTCTCAAACTTTGTTACCTGTGAAGACAGAGAGAATGATAGATACAAGCGGGAATGAAGTCGAAAAGCAACTATATATAGTCGTAAATTGGAAAAAAATTGACCTATTTTGAAGGATTGAGCAATATGTTGAGTAGTTGTTGTTTGTATTGTTAAGAGGGAGAGGAGACCCCGAGAGAGAGAGAGAGAGAGAGAGAGAGAGAGAGAGAGAGAAAAGAGCGAGAACTTAAGATTTGAAATGAAAAGTTTTTCTCGCAAATGGATGATTTGTATGGGTTGATTTGTAATTTTGGAAAAGAATGACAAGTTTTAAAATTGCTAATTTGGTTCGAATAGATCTTAATTAATTTTAATTTTTTTAAAAGATATAGTTTTTAAAACATTGAGTTGATGAGAACTCATTTCAACTCAGAGTGATCGATCGACGACTCGGGTCGGGATGAACGCAATACCAAGACCATGCAATTGCAAAGACTCGATTACATTTGTAGTTGACCCTGTGAGCTCATTCATTCATCCCTAGTTACACCTAAATCAGCTTAGGTACTATCACTATCCTAACATTGAGTTGATGAGAACTCATTTCAACTCAGAGTCATCGATCGACGACTCGGGTCGGGTTGAACGCAATACCAATGTCATGCAATTACAAAGACTTGATTGGATTTGTAGTTGACCCTGTGAGATCATTCATTCATCCCTAGTTCCACCTAAATCAACTTAGGTACTATCACTATCCTAATATTGAGTTGATGAGAACTCATTTCAACTCAGAGTGATTGATCGACGATTCGGGTCGGGATGAATGCAATACCAATGTCATGCAATTACAAAGACTTGATTGGATTTGTAGTTGACCCTGTGAGCTTATTCATTCATCCCTAGTTCCACCTAAATCAATTGCAATAAAATATGTTGCAACAAACGACTGAGCTGTTGAAAATTTTCAAACAGATATTCATATCTGTTGCAACAGATGAGATATCTGATTTAATTATCAAATAGATATTTGCATTTGTTGTGACAGATGACTGGGCTATTGGAAATATTCAAACAAATATTTATATCTGTTGTAACAGATGACATATCTGATTTAATTAATAATCAAATGGATATTTTCATCTATTGTCACAGATGACTGAGCTGTTGGAATTTTTAAACAGATATTGATATCTATTGTAACAGATGACTGAGATGTTCAAATTTCTAAACAGATATTTATATATGTTGCAACAGATGACATATATGTTTGAATTTTTTTTTCTCTTTTAAATTTAAAGCAAGTTTCTGGTCCGAGTAGATAATGTATCAGGTAGTAGTACTTACTACTAAAGGTGGTAAAAAATATTTCTTGGATATCTCAAAAGTGAGTTCATTGAGCAGTCTTATCTTGTCTTTTCAATGTCACTAGTCTTAGTCTTCCTCGTGCTCCTTAAATTATTAATGAAATTAATGAATATGACTCCCTCCGTTTCAAAATAGTTGACCCTTTTTAACTTGGTACTCCCATTAAGAAAGTATTTATTAGGGGTTTATTTTACCAAATTAGCCTTATTAATTATGCTTTGAAAATATAAATTTGAGTAAATATACTAAAACGAAACGGAGGGAGTAATTAATGAATATTGAAAACCCCCACATCTATGTACACAATACATCTATAGAAATTATCTCATCTCTTCCTTCAGCTGCAGTTTATTTTATTCCACTCTCATCTTTTTATTTCTCTCCTCTTTAGGGTCACAACCTTTTTTCTCTCTTTTATCTTCTCTTCTCATAAAGATCCTTTTGGATCTAAACCGATCCATATCTTTCCTCGACTGAAATTGCTGTTTTGATCCCCTTTTTAATATTAAGGTATGATTCATTGTTGCTCTTTCATTCTCGTCTTCTTCTTTGCAAGTTATTTACATCTGTTTTTTTTATTTAATTACTATTTACCCATATCATATTTATTAAAAAAATTTGAAGGAACTTTTAAGTGTTGAATAAACAAATCGAGATTTTTTATTACAATATGCGAAAAAAGTCATTTGTTGGGAGAAGTTTAAAAGCCTTGTTGGCAGTATCATTTTTTTGTATGTATTTTATTTATTTCTTTATTGTTGATGTAGTTATTGATGTTGTTGGTGGGGTTGGCGTTGTTGGAACTTGTGGTGTGGTGTTGTTGATGGTTCTAGAATAAATGATGTTGCTTCTTTGTTGTTGATGATGTTGTTGCAACAAATGTTGTTGTTTCTTTGTTGTTGATGTTTTTTATTTGTAGTTTATTCTGTTGTTGATGTTGCAACAGATGGAGAAATTGTTGGAACAAATCAAACCACCAGAAAGGCTGGTTTGATGTATTTCATCAGACTCCACATCTGTTGTAACAGACTCCACATCTGATACAACAGACTTCACATCTGATGCAACAGACTATACATCTGTTGCAACAGATGGATAATGTTCTTTCTATGACATTTTTTTTCCTCTTCTTTATAGATATAAGGAAATGACAGTTGATCAACTTTTGCCGGACCATAACAAGAGGCTGTAGTAAAGATGGGTTCGGAGGAATAAGTTGCATGCAGATGGAACCACTTCATATGTGGGGGGTATGTATTACTGGTTATGTTATCATGGAAATACACATAGAGTGCACTAATTTTGTGAATGTTGTTTTTACTGATTAGTCATAGATCATTCAAACAAGATGTCTGCAATTTTACAGTTAAGTTTGATAGGTCCGAACTGATAACGCTGAGGGACCATGAATATGGTTCTGATACCCTGTTAAGATTTAATGTCGGTTGTTGCTCATGTTTATTTGTCAAGCATTGTGAAGGGATCTATTTTTGGTGACATTGTAAAGAGATTCAATAGCGATTGGACTAACTTTTAGGGTGCATTGGACCCTTAGAGGGCCTTCGAAGCTTAGCACTGCATCTAACAAGAACAGAAAACCAATATAGTTATTGCCCTAGCCCAAATTTATATAGTTGGTTTGCTCGCTCGGGGTGATGATTATACGCCAGAAGGTGCGGTAGGAGAATGCCTTCGAGGGAAAATGGATGGTTAATGGAAGACTATATCATCTGAGAGCTAATTAAAGAAGAGACATAGGGTAGAAAGTAACTTCTAGCGAATCTGGCCGATGAAATTATCTTAAAAGATGCGAAATCTGAATCAAGTGCTAATATAAAAGTGTATTCGATAATGTAATTTCGTTTGTTGTCTATTTGAAAGAAAAATAATATAGATGGACACTTTGATAGGGAGCTGCGTGGTTGGGATTATCACCTAGATAGAAAATAGAAGAAGACCAACAAAGAAGCCTCACGGGCATCGAGGGTTGAAATGATGTACAACAAGTCTAGAAAACTTACGCCAACAACAACTGCAGTTAAAATAAGGAATCTAAGCAAAGGCGGCAATTTCTGAATTTTAAATTTCATCCCATGCCTTCTTGTTTGTGTTTCTGATCAGGTCCACTGGCGTTGACCTGATCGAAACCACAAACGAGATTGAAAGGCAAATAGAGTATCATTACTTCCTTTGCAATATGGATTAATTGATTATGTTTTCTTGCCTTAGCATGCTTTCAACATTCCTTGGAGAAGATTAGATGTTTGCTGTAGTATGTGAATCTCGATAATTTTCAAGCTTGCCTCCAGCTTGCTGATTTTGTATTCAAGCTGGTCGTTGCCGTCTTCGAAGTTGGTAAGGAGTTTCTCATCTCTTGTGATCTCGATCAGGAACACCACCTTCAAAGTTGTGGCATTCTAGAAGCCCTTCATAACACTTTCTTCAGAAGCCTTAAATGATACATGGAGGGTCGCTGTGTTTGTTTTAGGTCAAAATGTGTTGATGCACATTAAAGATGTGGTCCTAACAGTTGAACAACATACTTTTATCGAGCGTTTCTCAATGCATCTTGCTCAACCAATTTGATAAATTAGTAAGCATGGAGTTACATAGCGTGTGATCTAAACCGACTCTACCAAGCCTATCAAACGTTATGTAACTCCAAGCTCATTACCCTATAAAAAAATATGAATGAGTTAGTGCACAAATCGAATGAGCTCAATCTGTCAGCCTTTCTGCTAATCGCTCCACTTCAATATAGATGACAAGATATCTGCTATGCAAAAGTCTACACCGTCGCCAGACATGCTTTCCAGGGAGCAATTCTTCAGATGCCATCTGAAGAATTGCTCCCTGGAAAGCATGTCTGGCGACGGTGTAGACTTTTGCATAGCAGATATCTTGTCATCTATATTGGAGTGGAGTGATTAGCGGAAAGGCTGACAGATTGAGCTTGTTTGATTTGTGCACTAACTCGGGCATATTTGTTTGATAGGGTAATAAGCTTGGAGTTACGTAATGTTTGATAGGCTTGGTAGAGTCGGTTTAGATCACACGCTACGTAACTCTTTGCATATTAATTTATCAAATTGGTTGAGCAAGATACATGGAGAAACGCTCGATAAAAGTGTGTTGTTCAACTGTTGGGACCACATCTTAAACGTGCATCAACATATTTTGACCTAAAACAAACACACCGACCCTCTATGTATCCTTTAAGGCTTCTGAAGAAAGTGTTCTGAAGGGCTTCTAGAATGCCACAACTTTGAAGGTAGTGTTCCTGATCGAGCTCACAAGAGATGGGGAACTCCTTACCAACTTTGAAGACGGCAACGACCAGCTTGAATACAGAATCAACAAGCTGGAGGCAAGCTTGAAAATTATCGGGATTCACATACTATAGAAAATATCTGATTTTCTCCAAGGAATGTTGAAAGCATGCTAAGGCAAGAAAATACAATCAATTAATCCATATTGCTAAGGAAGTAATGATACTCTATTTGCCTTTCAATCTCATTTGTGGTTTCGATTAGGTCAACGACAGTGGACCTGATCGGAAACACAAATAAGAAGGCATGGGATGAAATTTAAAATTCAGAAATTGTTGCCTTCGGTTAGATTCCTTATTTTAACTGCAGTTGTTATTGGCGTAAGTTTTCTAGACTTGTTGTACATCATTTCAACCCTCGATGCCCGTGAGGCTGCTTTGTTGGTCTTCTTCTATTTTCTATCTAGGTGATAATCCCGACCACGCAACTCTCTAGCAAAGGGTCCATCTACATTATTTTCTTTCAGAGAGACAACAGATGAAATTACATTACCGGATACACTTTCAAATTTGCACTTGATTCAGATTTCGCATCTTTTAAGATAATTCCATCGGCTAGATTCGTTAGAAGTTACTTTCTACCCTATGTCTTTTCTTCAATTAGCTCTCAGATGATATAATCTTCCATCAACCACCCATTTTCCCTCGAAGGCATTCTCCAACCGTACCTTCTGAAATATAATCATCACCCCGAGTGAGCAACCCAACCATATAAATTTTGGCCAGGAGAATTTTTATTGGTTTTCCGTTCTTATTTGATGCAGTGCGAGGCTTCGAGGGCCCTCTAAGGGTCCAATGCACACTTAAAGTTAAGTCCAATCGCTATTGGTTCTCTGCAGTGACGACAAATATTGATCCTTTCTCAAAACTTGACACACATAAACACGAACAACAACCGTCAGTAATTCGTAATAGGGTATCTGTACCATCTTCATGAGGTCCTCAGCCTTATCAATTTCGAACCCATCAAACTTAACGGTTCAATGCAGGATCTTGTTTGAATGATCAATGCCTAATTGGTTAAAAACTATATCCATAAAAATATTATACTTTGTGTGTGTTGTCCCGGTGACCTTATCAGTAATACATACTTAACTCTCACACATATGATAGTAGATCTATCTTCACGCACCTTATTCTTCCTAGCCCATCTATGGCTTAAATTGAATAAACAGACGATTAGCTAGTTGCAACAGATGACACATCTATTTATATTGTCAAATAATTGGAGACATCTGTTACGACAGATGATCAACATGTTGCAACATATGACGTATCTGTTGGAGAAATTAAATAGATATATACATCTGTTGCAAAAGATTACAGTATGTTGTAAGTTATCTAACAAAAAGAATATATTTTGCAACAAATTACCCATCTGTTAGATTTATTTTAAAGAATTTTTTTTTTTTCAAGATACAATAATTTATAAATAGGTCCCTCACAAATATGGATGATCCAGATTCGTACAAGAATATTCATATCGAGTCCTTGCGTGAACTTCAAAGGCAGTTTGATGAACTCCAGAGAGATTTGGCTGACTTCGGAGCAAGGCTTCCGGATAAAAAATGTCCGATTGACAATAATAATAATAGTAGTAATAATAATTAGGTAATGTTTTTTATTTTAGCGCATGTATTTTCCTCCTTTTGTATATCGGATCTACCCAAGGGATTCAAAAATCTATGAATATTCATTTCATTTTGTTGTCGACTTTGAATTTTTAATTCTTATTTAGTATTTAATAATTATTCTGTTTATTCCTTGTTCTCAACATGTCGACGGTTGGTGGTAGGAATTGAGCAATTTGTGTAAACAGAGGTTAATCTGCTACGACAGATCGATCATATGTTGCACCTGACGGTTATTAATAAAAAAAGGTTATTGTTTATTGAGAGGGTGAAAAAGACATGACTTTTCGATTATTCAATATGAAAAATATTTCGTAAATAAATAATACGGAAATAAATGATAAACACAATTTATAACCATAAAAGAATGGTTATTTAATTTTAATAACTGATGTGACTTTTCACCATTTTTGTTTTTGAATTTGTTTTTTAAAATTATTTATTATATAATAAAAAAAAGTCACAATATTGGATTAATTAACTTATATGATGATGATTGTTAAGATAAAGAAAAACAAGGTGATCGGTCGTGACTTTTTATCTAAAATAAAAACACATACATTCATCAGTGTTGTTGCATCAAATTCCCCATCTGTTGCGACTGATGTATCAGCTGTTAGAAAAAATCAAAAAAGATATTAATATAGAACGTCTATTTGTTGCTACAGATGATATATCTGTTGCAACTGATGGTTTATCAGATTCAACAGATATACAATCTGTTGCCAGAAAATAAAAATGGTTATTATTTTATTAAAGAATTTGAAAAGGTATTTTTTTTATTTATAAAATAAAAAATTAAGCAAAGTTGGATTAATGATATGATGATATTTTTTTTTAAAGTAGATTATATGTTGCAAGAAATATATTATCTGAAGCAACATGTTCACTATTGTTGCAACAGTGATATATCTGTTGTCACAACTGATTTATCTGATGCAACCGATATCGAATCTGTCGTCACAACTCAATAAAAACGATTCTTGGAAAGAATTAATTAATAATAATAATCTGAAAAGTCATGACTTATCACAATATTTCTTAATTTAATTAAGTCATTACTTTTCACATTAATAAAAAATGTAATTAATAAATGGAGGTGAATAATTAGATTATATATTGCAACAGATAGGTTATCTGATACAACATATTTTATAGTTGTTGCAACAGATGATATATCTGTTGTCACAGATGTGTTATCTGATGCAACAGATATAGATCTGTTGCCAAAACTCAATAAAAATGATTCTTGGAAAGAACTAATTAATAATAATAATCTGAAAAGTCATGACTTATCACAATATTTATTTTCTTAATTTAATAAAAAATATAATTAATGAATGGAGGTAAATAGTCGCACCTTTTTGCCTCTCATTCAAATTCAATCCTCTATAAATAGGTTCTTCCTTACTCGATCGTTCATTCAACTACACTCTATTTATTTATTGCATCTCGTCTTTCATATTACACTCTAGAAGATTTTGGCTGACCCACTATGGGACGTTGCTTTTCTGCAAGACGCCGTGAATGAACTTCAAAATCAAGTTCGTGACCTGTAATGAGAATTAGGAGGAGTTAGAGCAAGAATGCTCTGCGAGATACGCAGGCTGAGGAGGGCCTTGCTACTTCCGGTTGAAGATTGGCCGGCTGACAATGATGATGATGATAATAATAATAATAATAAAAATAATAATAATTAGATTATTATTTTTCTTTTAGTTTATTATATGTATTTTTATTTGTTTTTGTTTAATAAAAAAAATTATGTTTGATCTTTGACATTTTAATTCATATTTAATTTTCATTCTGTCTATTATCTTCTCAACAAACATGTCGACGATTCGACGTAAAAAGAAATAATTTAGAATCCAGTAGCAATAGCAAGATTTATCTGTTGGGTTTGTGGCAGGAGCTGATGTGTTATTCAAAATAGATTACTCATGTTGCAACAGATAAATAGTCTTTTTCAACAGATGACTAGTTTGTTGCTTGGCTCTGACGTTTTAATTCGTACTCCCTCCGTCTCAAATTATCCGTCCCAAATTGAGATGCCACATTAATTAAGAAAAATAATTAATAACATGTCTAGTTTACCATAACCCACTGATCAGTTGGTGGGACAGTAGACGTGTTTGAAATAACCATTGTTTGCTATTCAATTGAAATTTCATAAGAGAAGAAAGCTTTCAACGTCGGCCGGCGTATAGTCCCCCTATTAAATGATATTTCCATTTTAATTTGAAGAAAAAGTTATTAATGCAAAGGGTAAAACATGATTTTTTTTAATCTTTTCTTGATTAATGAGAAAGACAAGTAAAATGAGAAATCGAATTAAAAAATTTGGGACGGGTAATTGGACGTAAGGAATAATTTTGAATCCAGTAGCAATAACAAGAGTTGAAACATATTGATTATCTGTTGGGTTTGTGGCAGCAACTGATTTGTGTTGTTCCAAACAGATTAATCATTCGTTGCAACAGATAATTAGTCTGGTGCAACAGATAAACATTCTGATGCAACAGATAATACGTCTAATGCAACAGATAAATCTTCTGATGCAACAGATAAACAGTCTAATGCAACATATAAATTTTCTGATGCAACAGATTACTCATCTGATGCACCAGATGATTGATCTGTTTAAATTGTGGGCACTCATGCTGGATTCATGATCGGGGTTCTATCCATTGTTGAAAAAACAAAAGTGTACCCAAATGACAAATACGAATAAAAATCATAATTTTACTTACCAAAGTCACCCATGAAGTAATGCCAAAGTGCAAAGTAATGTAGTAAACAAAATTTGACCTAAGAAATTGGTCAGATCGTAGCAGTAGCGTTGTACCAACAATAACAACAACAACAAATGGTCGACAAGAAGAAGATGAAGATGATAATGAAGTAGAAGATAATGATAATGAAGCAAAAGATGATGAATAAAGCAACAGAAACAATGAACAACAAAAATCGCTAAGAGAGAGAAAACAACGATGGATGAGAAGAGAGAGAAAAACGCCTTTTTTTCCTCCGTTTTTCGTTATTTTAGATAAACATTGGGATCAAAGTATAAATTTAAAAATTTGTGGGTTATTTTCAAACTTCTCCAACTTTCTTAATCGATAATAAAATAATTGTCACCTCCAACTAATAATTAAGACTTGTATCACTACACCCTATTTTAAAACTCTTTCGTCACCTGTGCCCAAACCCCCAACCATCTTCACCATTTCTCACCAATTATAAACATCTACAATTGCCATCACCACACAACTACTCTCTAACATCACTATATTAGCCTCCTCCACAGAACCACGACCACCACTCGTCCCCATCTTCCGACCAGCATAGCTTAGGCTTGAAATTTTCTTTCAAATTATGCATAAAATGGGTTCTATTTTTGTTAATTAAATAGGCTGGATGACTGGTCAAACTCTCTTTCCATTTTGGAAACAATTTAACTTAAAACTTCTTGTTCATACCCTTAATGACATGCTTTTATACACACCGACATGTTTAGGACCACAAGTTTCAAAAGTCTTTAACGAAAAATCATCCACTTTAGCACGAACAACGTACCCAGTGTGATTACACTAGGCGATCTGGGATGTATAAAGAAAAATAACGACAACAGAGTAGCAAGATAAATAAAGCAAATATTCATCCTGGTCAATATAAGTATAAATACAAATATTGAATGACATCCCAATGAGTTGCTTGCTAATTTCTCTATTTCTCCTTCATTTTTCTTTTTCTCTTTCCATGTACGCAATTCTCAAGATCTGATGTATAAAAAGTACATAAATATCTTTATTAGTCTCTAATTAACACCAGAAATGTCAATATAGCAAATTTTAAGTAATTAGTAAAGATGAAAGTATAACACCCAAATATTATTCCAACATAATCATACCTTGAGGTTTAGGATTAAGCTTGTCTGAAGAAAGTAAACTCAGGGAATCAGAAAAATAGTTGTGTGACCGAAAGAATAAGCTGTTTAAAGAAAGAAGTTGAAGTAATTAATTGGCTAATGACAAACTTCAAAGGCCACCCAATAGAAACAAGAAGAAGACTTAAATAGTAATTCATTGACTTTTGAAATTAAGCTCTTAAGTCCTTTTTAATACTTCCTTTGTTATCAGACGAATGATGTGACACTTTTAGCTTTTCGAGTCTCCGTGTTTGACAATTGTTTCTTACTGTGTCTGCTGGTATAATAATTTTAAAATAATGCAGTAGAATAAATATTCAGTTGAAAAATAAATGCAGGTAATTAAACTTTATATAAACCCATCGGTAGGACCTCAAACTTGTCCTGAAAATTCACTTAGACCCCTCAATTAAGGCCTGTATCTATCAGGCCCTTCAAGTGCTAAAATTGATACCTATCAGGCGCAAAATGTTGATTTGGCAAGGAGAGTGTGGGCGCGTGAACAGTAGATTAAATAATATTTTATTTTATTTTTAATTTAACAACTTATATTTAAATTATTTTATTAATATTATTTTTAAATATTATAATTTCTTAATAAAAAAAATTAAAAAAAGCACCCCCCCTTCATCATCTTCTTCACCGCCCCCCCTCCCTTTCATCATCTTCTTCGCAACCCCCGCCTCCCATTCATCATCTTCTTCACAACCCTCCATCATCAACGTCTTCCTTTGCAAACCACGACTTTAGTCATCATATTCTTTAGCCATTTTTGAATGCATTTTTCGGTGAGACTCGCCGAAAAATTAATTTTAAAATTTCAAGATTGTTCAAAATTACATGTTTTATAAACTTAAATAACTCAAATCCAATATAATGGGGAATCATTTTCTTGCAAAAAATGAAGAAATTGGTATCCTTGATGAAGAAAGTATCATGAGAACTTCACTTTTTTTTCTAAAGTTTTACTGTTTGCAGAAAATGGAGAATTTTTTATTTTTTTTTCAAAGTTTTGCTTCCTTCTTGCAAAACAATGGAGAAGAAGAATGGAAAGGGGGAGGGGGAGAGGGTAGTGGGTGAACCAGTGTTTTTTTTTTTTTTTTTTTAAATTCATCTTTATGGAGAAGAGAATGAAAGGGGTGGGTGGGGGGCGGGGTTTGAAGGGGACTGGTGGGTTGGGGGGGGGTTTTGAATTTAAATTATAATTAATTTTTAATAATTATTGGACCCACAATGCCACGTGTCAACTTCTAATTAGCCTTTTTTGCCACATCATCCCGTGTGTATTACACACACTTGAGATTTTAGCTGATTGGGCAAAAAATACCCAATTGGAACAAAATTCGGAGATTTAGAGGTCTGATAGATACAAGCCTTAGTTTAGGGGCCTAAGTAAATTTTTGGGACAAGTTTGAGGTCCTATCGATGGGTTTGGCGAAACATAAAATTGACATTGTATAAAAATGTCACTTAAAATTGTCAAACTAAAATTCTCAAACTAATTTCAAACTCAAGTTTTTATAGAGCATTTGTCCAAGACTTCAAATGGAGGGCAAAATTTTCACATTTCGAATAGTTAAAAGGTAAAATAAGACCAGTTTCCTTGTTTGATGCAACCTGAGTAAGGTTACTCTTGAGCTGTTCTACTAGTTGAAGGACATATTTGAGTCAAAAACATTAACGGCGATGATATTTTTGAGCTAAAACGTAACAAAGGGTAAAACTAACTCATTCTAAATATTTCAAGGACATATTTGACCCTTTTATTTAAAACTAACTCATTATCTGGACTATCTTTCAGATTATGGGCATGTCACGTGAAATGGAACAGACTACAGCGATTTGCCTAGAGATTAGGACCTAAGATCTCCCTTCACGTCCATGCTTCAGTTGGGCCTAGGTGTGAAGGGGGTGTTAGAGTCTTACATCAATTAGAAAATGGACTGGTAGTCTACTTATATGAACACCAGCTAACTTTGAGTTAAACCAAATATGTACACCTCCAATCTTGCCATTTAGTTCAAACATTCAATCTATTACAACAACAAAAAATTAAGTCTAGGAAGTAGAAGATAATTTCCATTACCTTTTTTAGTTTGAACTAACTAAAATTATGTAATGAAGTTTAATAACTAGAACAGATGCTTTAGTACAAAATCGAATTAGAACAAATATATTATCAGAGATAGTCATCTTATTATAGGTAACGTTCAATGACCATATATAAATCTTGACCCTTTTGCTGGTTTTCAACAAGAAAAACAAAGAATTTTGCCTTGGCTGGATATTCAAACTTGTTGATGTATTGTGCACTAACAATGTAAAGAATCCAAAATAGTCTAGTCTAGTTGACACAGTTATTTTGTGAACAAAAGATTCGTCCTGAAAGGATAGTCCAACAACAACAACTACATACTAAGAGAAATCTCACAATTGGGGTCCGGGAGGGTAGAGTGTACGCTGACCTTAACCCTACTTTGTGGAGGTAGAAAGATTGGGTCCGAAAGACTCCCAGCTCAGGTAACACATATAAATGAACATACAAAAGAAAGGAAGACAAAACAAACACTGGAGAAAGCAATACAAAGCATTCAGGAAAAAAGAACAGCAACAACAATAAAATAATGTGATAACCAAAGTACAAGAAACAAATCGCTCGATGATCAAAAATCCAATTCGATCATGCATCAATTGCTATTTTAAAAATAAGCATCTTAAATTTTATTTAATTCCTCAGATCCAAGTATACGCCACAGCTAAAGGCATCTTAGATATGTAGCGTATACACAGTGGTTTTTCTCTTGCAAAATCAAACATTTGTCCTTTGTTATCGTTCAAAAGCTCATGGTAGATGGCTTTAAGCCTTTCAATAGAATCATTTAGATGAGTAGCACTAACTTGAGCTTTGTTTCCGAAATTGAAGTGACTATCTCGTACATCTGCAGTGATAATGTTGGGGACAAACTCATAACTTTAAAAAGCCAGAATTGTACTTGGGAACAACTTAAAGATAAACATATTCCATTTCCAATACTTGAGATAAAAGCGACTTAATGATTGTTATTCATTATTACAACAACCAGCTCGAGAAGGGCAAATCAAATGAGCTCACTGCAAAGAGGATTATACATGTTGAAGTAATTCGAAATATATATATAAACTGAAACGGAACTTAATGTAGGAAAGAAGTTACTGTAATGTACTAAAAATGATTTTCCTGGAGATAAGGAAGGACCTAAGATGACTCCCTTCCGGTCCATGCTCCAATTTGGCCGGGGTGTGAAGGGGATGCTAGAGTTGGTTCGAGTCCCACATTAGTTGGGGAATGGACTATTGGTCTGCTTATATGGATTTGGGCAATTCTCCACTCACGAGTGAACTTTTGAAGTTGAGTTGAGCCCAAAAATCATATCTTTACACCTCTGACTTTTTGTTCAAACATTGCATCTCTTACAACAACAAAAGATTAAGTCTATTAAGTGTCCAAAAGATAATGAAAAAATATCTTACAAGAAGCACTGCCTCTAAAAATAAGATCAGCAATACGTAAATTCGAATTTAGTTGAGCTTCGATGAGGATATTGGACACCCTGGTTCGAGCCTCTAATAACAGAAAAATTCCTATTGAAAAAAACATCCCCATAAAAATAAGTTTTGCAATGAGAGAATTCGAAACTAAACAAATTTTGATATGGATACCAAACAGTTTGAGAAACCAAAAAAACAAAAACAAAATTGAATTACAGATTAGTTGTTTTTAGTGTTTGTAACCCACCCATTTAAAAGACACTTCCTCCATTCACTTTTACATGACCCATTCATTAAAAAAATCATTATTGACATGACTATTTTACCATCTACCCCTATTAATTGATGTATAGTGTTATATTTTGGAAAAGGTTTGGAGAATAAACAATTAATGCTAAGTGTAAAACATGAGAAAATAAAAATTCATGTTAAAAATAAGTGACATGTAAAAGTGAAGGGGAGTATAAATTGTAAGTTTTAACACAAAAAATTTAGATTCTCCGATCGACGCAAATAAATAGTGAATGTCTTATGTAATCTGCCCCTGCCCTACTTATGAGAGTATACTAGTAGGTATGTTGCTAGTGAGTTCAATTCCTTGAAGGGGAAAATTATGTTATAAGACCATTCTTAAGATTTGTATTGTTCATATCTCATATTATACTCAAAACAGACGGCCAATAGCAATTCTTTTTGGAGTATGAAGAAATTAAAAGTAAAATATTGTACTGTGCATACATACAAATATCTCATCCATTCTAATAAAGAACACAAGTAACGTCAGTCCATTACGACCCAATTTCTACCTCAAGCTTGTCTTCTCCGGTCATTTCTTCAACATATTCCTTAATTTTGAGTGCCGACTTTTTAAGCTGAGGGCTTAACCACACTGAGATGAACTTTAACGAAGCAATATCTCCAAAACTCTCTGGGATCTCTATAAGCTTAGAACAATATGTTATTTCTAATTCCTCGAGCACGGGAAAGGATTCATCAGCAGTAACCTGTCATTCAGAAAAAGACACACGAAACAGTTCTAGAGATTTGAGATTGTGGAAGGTGACTTGTTCCATTTTCCATTCTTTTCCACCCTGGATGCTTGCACTACTTAGTACCAACTTTTGAAGGTTGGGTAGTGATCTCCCAATTCTTGACAGTTCATCTGATGCCAGATCCAACCCATTGAAGTTCACTTCTCTCAAGCTCGAAGGGAAGTGAAAATCAAACTGATGTACATGTGTATCCCCGTAGCACTCAAATTGAGCATAAACTCTTTCAAGTTTATTAAGGACATCCAATCTTGGAAAATATATCTGCTCTGCTACTGAACAATCCATGTGGAATCCAAGGGTTTGAAGACTGGGAAACCTTTTGAAAATATTCTCTGAGTCTACCGAATAAGAAAGCTTGAGACACATTAATGATATCAGATTCTCTAACTTAGTTGGTTTGTCAATATCCGAATCAAAGACAGAACAAGTACTTTCAATGTCCACATATCGTAGCTTTGTAAGACTCCAGATAGTAGGGGATAATGCCAGGTTTGATCCACTGTTATCCACCAATAGATTTTCTAGATTGCAGAGGTTTGAAAATGATGGAGGGAGAGCTTTTGCCTTCATCGTAATCCTTAAGAACCTCAAATGAACAAGCATGCCTATTTCATTCAGCACAGTATCTGTCAAGATTATACCCTGCACATCCAACCTTTTAAGAAGCCTCAGGTGTCTTAGGTGCCAGTTATAGCTAACACTGTTATACAGATATTCAGAGTCTATCTGCAAAGAGAGGAGGTGTTTAATATAAGGACTGAACAAGGAAGAAGTATCACCCGAATGAAGGTATTCATCATAAATAATGGTCCTTCTACGCAGCATCAGATGTGAAGAAGAGGAGGAAGACGGAAAAATTGAACTTGTCAAGTCAAACAATTTTTCCTTTCTGGCTTTTATCGAACAAAAATCATGCACAAGATCATGAATTTGGCAAGTCGGGTGCCTACCACCTCTCACTATTACCAAGCTACTAGAAATTAACTCATCCACATAAACTTCCGTTACTTCTTCCACACTCTTCGAATCAGTTGCTTCCACAAGTCCTTCATCACTCCATAAATCTTTCAACTCAGAGATCCTAATATCTTTGTCCTTTGGATAACTTGCAAGGTACAGAAAGCACGGCTTTAGGTGATATGACAAATGGTCATAACTTAATTGTATAACCTTCATCACTTCCTCTTCATCCTTAAAAATAAAGGAACTCAAATTATTGAGAACTTCAAGCCACAAAGCCACTTTCTTTTCCTTCCTTGAAATGACTCCGCCGATAAATCAAGTACCAAAGGAAGCCCATCACACTTTTGGGCTATTTTTTCTCCAACATCCTTTAGTTCATCAGGGCAATGTTCTTCTCCGAATACCCTTTTCTCTAACAACTCCCAACTTTCTTCTGGTCTTAGCAATCGAAGATCAAGAGGATCACTGTGGCATTTTCCATGCAAAGCCACTTCCTTTTTTCGACTTGTTAAAATAACTCTGCTTCCTTTCTGAAATTCAGTTGGAAAAGGTCTTGTCAGCTCATCCCATGTTGCCGTGTCCCACAAGTCATCCAAGACAATAAGGTACCTCTTTCCAAACAGCCATTTCCGTAGCTTATCAGCAACGTCATTGTCTATGCCATCCTCACTGACTCTTCCTTTCGAACCAATAACTTCATTGAAAATTTTCTGCAACAAACAACAGACTTATCATTATACACTTTGTAAGCCAAAGTAGTTTTTCCAAGCCCTGGCATGCCGACTATGGGAATGACATCTAGCTCAGCTGGTCCACTGGTGAGCTTCCTGATAATCCACTCTGTCTCCTCCTCAAACCCTACAATTATTTTACCAGTTATTGATAACTTGTTTTCAACTGGCTTGTTGGGAGAGTTTGCAGAAATGATACTCGTGTTCTTGAAGATCTCTTGTACCTCTTTTTTGACAAGCTTGACCTTTTCTACGATATCAGGAAGTAAGAAGATAACCTGCAAGAGACCACGATCTCTGGCAAGAATTGAGTTAATGGCATGTTCTGCCTCATATGCCACATCTAGAACACGAGTCCAAAGATCTCTATGCGATTCTTGCTCCACATTCCCAAAGAACAATCTTATGTGTTCCAAGTCTTCTTTCACCCAACCGATTTCTTCTTTTATCAAATCAACTGAATAAGCATTGGAATTGAGAAAGTCATTTAAGTTTCTGAGTAGAAGAGTCATGAAGAGTGGTCCATCACTCATGGGGAAGCAGAGCTGAGATGAGTCTGCAGGGACTTTCAAGAAAACATGTTTGAGATCTTCCTTCAGAAGTTCAATATTTTCCAGCAAGTCTTGACTTGCACAACTTATTTTGTTCATATTCTCTTCATCCTTTGTGTTCTCTTCTAAGTTGTGAATGAGAATGGACACCTCCCTGATAAGTGCTCCAACACGTGCCAATAGAACAAATAATTTTTCATAATGAATAAAGTCCTTTGGCATATCTGTAAATAAAAGCAATAGGAACTCTATCATGACATGAATGTTGGACGCTGATGTGCTACGAGGTATAGCATTAACCATGTGCTGTTGTAGGTGAATCAGATGTTCTCTAAGAATGTCTGGAGATGCTTCTAGGAGCTTCTTACTGAAGCATCCAAGTTCTGCCAACTTTGAAGCTTCCAATATTGTAGAACATATGTGCATAACCTCCAGTGAAACCGGAATTATCTTCAAAAGTAGATGGACTAGCATGGAATTGACTTGAGAGACTTCATCTTCATCTTCATCTTTTTCATCTGTCTTATCAAGTTGATAAGACAAAAGGGCAAAACAAAAGTGTCCTACTCTCTCAGCCATAAGTTGAAACTGAGGTAAGACACATTCAATTGTCTTACGCTCAATGCAACCGCTTACTATCAAACCATGAAAACCTCTTAAATTACCAAAAACATTCTGAAGAAGCTCATATTGAGTCCTTGATGGCAAAAGCAACTCAGCACGAACCTTGGGTAGATAATGTAGATTCACAAGAAGTGCGTCTAGGAGTTCAACCAACTGATCCTCAGTCATGGTGGCACTTGATTCAGAATGATGATCTGAGATTTTACAACTTCTGATATTTTCAAGAAGGCGAGGAACAACATGATCCTTTAATTTAACCAGCATGGCATCTCCACTCTGATGAAAAAGTGACTGAACCAGATCATGAACCTCATATGATATGCAAGACATTTCGGCATTAGAACCAACTGAAATGTAATAACAAAGCTGCAAACATGCCGACAAAAATGTCAGCTCCAGTTTCAGCTTTTCAATTTGATCTGTAACAAGAACAATTTGATCTTCTTCGTTATTTAACCTCTCTATGAAATCAAGAAGATTGACAATGTCCTTGCGAAGCACAGCAGATGATACCTGCTAAAAGACCAAATATGCATCAAAATTTTCAGTGCACATATTCGCCATGACAAATTTTACTCTAACTTAACAGGCAACTAACGTAAATATAGAGGGCCTTCTTGAAAATAAACTACTGCATAAGCTCAATGTTTGTCCTATAGTTACAGTTTACATAATAAACAAGAGTTAAATTTCTCAGAAGGTGACTCAACCAATGAAAATTGTTCGAGAAAGTCACTTTTCTTTGTTTTGTAATAGAAAAACCACTCTAATTTTACCATTTCACCTACAAAGTCACTCTACACATTCAGGTGGTATTCAACTGGTTTTAGATGATGTGTCAGCCTTTTACAAAATAAAAAACTGTCATTAAAACTATTTTGCTGACCCACTCCATGATGCGACCAGCTAACCAATTTGCAGTTTAGTTACTTGGATTGCCTAGGTCCCTCAACTGCTACTGTTAATTTCTCCAAGTGGAAGTTTAACTCAACAACTTTTCCACTCAGTTCGGCGTCGAAATTTTGGGGGTGAATGAGTCTACTGCAGGTACATTATCAATAGACCACTCTAAAAGGGAAGTCATCCTATGGATGTCTGAGGTATAGATACTGAACAGTCATTTGATTTTCAACACTGTTTCGGATTCTTATATGAATTTTGGGCAATCCTCTTCTCTTGAGTTAGTCTTTGGGGTTGAGTTAGGCTAAGTGCCAAATCGTTATAAACATTATTTTGCACATCAAACCCAACCATAAAAAGAACACGTTACCCAAATTGAATCCTTGCGCTTAAAACAACTTATCCCACTAGAAAAAAAAATCATTTTTCTTATACAAACTACATGAAACTTTTTTTAAAAAAGACGATTAACATGTGTAAGTCGATTAAGCTCGAAAAAAAAAAAGGAGCATACTTACAAGACTAAATTAATTATGTCAAAATGTAAAAAGATATAAACAAATATTGTATAACAATACCGATGAGCTGTTTGCTTCTCTGTCCTCTCTTTTCCCTTCATTTTCCTTTTCTCTTTCCATGTATGTAGCTTTCCTTTCAAGTTTTCAAGATCTGATCATGTATAAAAAGTACATAAACCTTTATCAGAAGAGAACAAGTAGGAAAAAACACACACAAGAAACGCAAGACATCTACAACAACAACAGACATCTACATTCTCGTGAGGGCAGAATGTAGACAAATCTTACCTCTATCTCGTGAAGGTAGACAAGTTATTTCTAAAAGACACTCAGCTCATGTCAAGCAGTCCAAAACAGGTTTTAAGAAAATGGATTGACTAAGGGATAACTGGCTACAAGCAGAGGCTGATCTAGGATAGCAACAAAGCTTGAACAAGTTAGAACATGACTTCACAAGTCAAGCTGGGACTGTCCAGTGTCCCAATGGATTTAATTTCTCCTCCGAACTAGTTGTCATTTGCACTACCCAATAATTGAGTAATGTATGATTTGCTCGTAACGACTTACACCATATTTTATTTTATTTTTTAATAGTTTGCTCGTAACGAGTTTTTTTTTTTCTATACAAACATTGCTAAAACTGGCAACTTTAGAGTTTCGATGGGTGAATTATGCTTCGTCCATTATTGAAAGAGTTTCCCATATTAATTAACCTGATGTTGTTAACAGTTTGTACATTGAGGCTGATCTAAGCTAATTAATGTGTTGTAAAAAGTGACTCCTGTAGGTAGGTATGGCATTAATATGTGTCGTAAAAAGTGACTCTTGTACTCGCTCCATTCGTTTTACTTGTTATATTTTGACTTGAAATATTTGTTAAGAAAAAGAATTATTGACATAGCTATTTTACGATAATATTGCTATTAAAAGATGTTTACTGTTGTTTCTTGAAATTAATTTAAAAAAAAATGCAATTAATGCAAAGGGTATAATAAAAAAAAACTTATCTTTTTTTAATTTACTCGATCACCTAACTCATACGGGCTGTTATGGCATGTTACTATTAATTATCTAGACTAAATATATTAATTATAAAAATTGTTATGCTCTAAACATATAATAACTTAATTCCAAAACATATATCTCTATTCTTTTTGTTAGTAGCACAAATAATTTTGATTTAGACGTACTAATTTGTACCCTGTGAGTGTTGAGATTTGATATAAAGAAGTACTCCCTCCGTTCCATTTTACCTGTCCCAAATTTTCTAATCTGGTGTTCCATTTTACTCGTCATTTTTTACTTATTAAGACAAGATAATTTTTTTCCCCATAATTTACCCTTTGCATTAATTACTTTTTCTTTAAATTAAAATATAAACATCATTTAATAGGGGTACTATGATAAACTAGCCATGTTATTTATTATTTTTCTTAATAATCGTGTCATCCCAATTTGGGACGAGTAAAATAGGACGGAGGGAGTACCTAAATCCAAAAGAAGGACAAAACATCTTTTCTACACTAAATAAAATAATTTTTTTCATCGATACAAGGTGTGATAAGATGGTTGAAATTTCTCTATCTTAAATCAAAAGTTTCGAGCTTCACTTTCTAGAAACGAAGAAAATTCTACTAGAAGAACTATCCATAGAAATAAATTCTGCAATGCATGAACTTAAATATAATTGGATTTAATACGAATATTGAGTACTCAAAAAAAAATTTAAAAATAATAATATGGTAGTTGGGAAATCACTATTTACTGATTAAAAAAGCCAAAGAAGAAATGATTGTTTTGTACAAAATTGGTAAATGAGTCCCCTACTTTGTTGGTTTCATATTGTCCAAGTCTCACGTGATAGTTTTTGTTACGGGTTAATAATGTGTAATTTCTCCGTTTCATTTTATGTATCATAATTTAATCGGATAAAAAATTAATGATATTTATCAAATTATTTTTTATTAAAAAATGTACTACTATTATGGGGCTTTAAGCTAAAAGTGACAAAAGAGTTTGAAAATGTGGTGTAGGTGACTCAAGTCTTAATAATTGAGTGTAGGTGACAATTACTTTATTATGAATTAAGAAAGTTGGGGAAGTTTTAAATTTACACTTTGATTCAAATGTTAGTTAATATAACAGGAAACGGAGGAAAAAAAGGCGTGTTTCTCTGTCTTCTCATTCGTTGTTATTTTTTCTCTCTTAGCGATTTTTGTTGTTCATTGTTGTTGCTGCTTTATTCATCATCTTCTACTTCATTATCATCATCTTATACTTCATTATCATCTTCATCTTCTTCTTGTTGACCATTGTTGTCATTGTTGTTACTGCTATTGCTGCTATTTGACCAATTTCTTAGGTCAAATTTTGTTTTGTACATCACTTTTCACTTTGACATTACTTCATAGGAGACTTTGGTAAGTCAAATTATGATTTTTAGTTGAATTTGTCATCTGGGTAACTGCTATTGTGTTGTTTTTTCAACAATAGATAGCATGCGAACATGAATGCAACATAAGAGTCATCTGTTTAAATAGATCAATCATCTGTTGCGATAAAAGAGCCATCTGTTGCAATGGAAGACTCATATGTTGGATTCATGTTTATAGTTCTATAGTACCGTAATATGAATCGAATAGATGGATCATTTGTTGCAACATATGATCCATTTGTTGCAACAGACTAGTTATCTGTTGCAACAGGGGTAAATATCTATTGCAACAGATTAGTAACCTGTTGCAACAGAATCTGAACTCGATTCTAACAGACATGTCGTCTGTTGCAATAGGAAAAATATTTGTTGCAACAGATTAGTAACCTGTTGCAACAGAACCTGAACTCGATTCCAACAGATGCGTCGTATGTTGCAACAGGTAAGCCATCTGTCGCAACAAGTTAATTATCTGTTGCAACATCACTCATCTGTTGGAATCAGCTTCAAAAGCTTCTTAGTACTGTAACATCTATCCCAATAGGCGCTTCATCTGTTGCAACCGATGTATAGTTTGTTGTAACATCTGATTCACCTGTTACAACAGATGACTTGTCTGTTGAAATCAGTTTCAGGAGTGTAACATGAATCCCAACAGGTAAGTAATCTGTTGCAACTGATCACTTACCTATTGCAACTTATTTTTCATCTGTTGTAGTAAATTACAAATCTGTTGGGATTCATGTTACGGTACTATAAAATCACTATTAACTTTTTTTAACAAATGACTTTATTTAGGTACCACTAATGGAAGGATCAATATAAGCTCTCTCCTTCTTATATTTGCATACAATTTCTGTCAGCTCTGAGCAGTCTTTAGTCTTTCATGAATCAACTAAACCTTTTTCATAGCTTCGAGAATAGAATCTGGCCCTACCAACACATCTTCACCAACCTCAAACCATCCTATGGGTGATCTGCACCTATGCCCGTACAATGCGTTAAATAGAGCCATCTAAATGCTAGCATGGTAACTATTATTATAAGTAAACTCGATCAAAGGTAGATGATCATCCCAAATCCCCTTAAAGCACGCTCTCAGCATATCTTCCAATGGCTGAATTATGCGTTCAACCTGACCATCGATTTATGGATGAAAAGCAGTACTAAGCTTAATATTTTTACCAAGGCCTTTTTGAAACGATTTCCAGGGAAGTGAATTGTGTGCCTCTGTTTGAAATTATGGACAAGGGTATCCTATGAAGCCTTATTAACTCGCAAATCTACATTTTGTCATAATCTTTCGTCATATCTGAAGTCTTAACAGGTAGGAAATGGGCTGATTTGGTCATGCGGTCGACTATGACCCAGATTGAATCATGTTGATGTCTTGTACGAGGCAACCCTATGATGAAATCCATATTCACTACCTCCCACTTCCAAGTAGGGATAATGATCTCCAGTAGCGTACCAACCAGTCTCTGGTGTTCAACCTTAACCTATTGGTAATTGGGACACCTGGCTACAAACTCAGCTATGTCCGTCTTAATACCATTCCACCAATAAATTTCTTGCAAATCACGGTACATCTTAGTAGCACCAGGATGAATAGAATACTTCAAACCATGAGCTTCATCTAGAATCCTTTCCCTTAACCTATCTATATTGGGAACTCAAAGCCTACCTTGATAGCGAACTACACCATCTCCCCCTTGGGAGAAAACCTCGACCTTCTGCTACTAGACTGCTTCCAATATTTGGCTAAGTATGAGATTATTATGCTTCTTCTCATTTACTTCCACTACCAGAGATGATTCTGAACCGTTCTGAACCACTACCCCCCATCATCCGTGTCAAGAAAACACTCTCCCAAACGATCCAACCTATGCACTTCTTTGGCCAACTCTTGCTCTTTGTCTTTCATAAGAGACACACTACCCATAGACAACCTACTCAGTGTGTCTGTGACCACGTTACCCTTACCCGAATGATAAAGCACATTCATGTCATAATCTTTTAATAACTTCAACCACCTTCTTTGAGGAAGATTTATCTCTCTTTGAGAAAATACATACTAAAGACTTTTTTGGTCAGTGAAAACATCAACATGCACTCCATAAGGTAGTGGCTCTAAGTCTTCAAAGCAAACACCACAATAGCTAGCTCCAAATCGTGAGTTGGGTAGTTCTTTTCATGATCCTTAAGTTTCCTGGATGTAGGGGTGTTTATGGGTCGGTTTGGGTCGGTTATTGGTCAAAACTATAACCAAACCAATTTAGTCAGTTTTTAAGTTTCTAAAACCAAACCAAACCAACACAAAAAAATAATCGTCGGTTTATTTCGGTTCGGTTCGGTTTTTCGGTTTATAATTTTAGTTAATGATAAAAGTTGAAGTTTTTCTTTAAAAAATCCAATCCAACATATGAGATGTCAATCGAGTGTTGTTCCTCGATCTTGAAATCAAGATTTCAATTTAGTGTTATACTTAGGCAAAGCCATGAACAACACCATATGAACGCTTCTACAAAAGTATTTAGAAACTACATATAAGAGAATGATATGATAAACCCTCCAAAAGGTAAACACATAAACTTTTTGCTCAATAGGGACCAAAAAGAAATTTGAAATCTAGTGATTATCTATAGTCTAATAAAACTCACCTATAAAATCCCATAGACAACAAAATAATTTTCAAAATTAGTATCATTTTCCATTCAAATTACGAAAATCATATAGAATCTCACAACGTACCATCAACTAGATGGAAACATATGACTAAAAGTGATATGACTAAAGTTAAATTCATGATTAAAATTTAAAATATCAAAAATATTTATATTTTATTTATGAATAATATATAAATAATTCATATATGTATGTGTGTATACATATATATACATATACATATATATATGTATATATATAGTTTTTGTCGGTTCGGTTTGATTATTTTGTCGGTTATTTTAGAGTAAAACCAAAACCAAACTACATAAGTATCGATTTTAAAAATTTAAAACCAAACCAAACCTAACCAAATATCGGTTTTTTTAATCGGTTTGGTTTGGTTCGCGGTTCGGTTTGGTTTTTAACCAAACCATGAACACCCCTACCTGGAGGCATAAGATATTACTCTCATATTTTGCATTAACACACAACCTAACCCAACTTTGGAAGCATCACAATGCACTACAAATCCATCCAACCCCTATGGCAGAGCTAACACTAGTGTCGAGGTCAATCTATCCTTCAATTCTTGGAAACTCTTCGCACATTTATCTGACCATATAAACTTTACCTTCTTTTATGTCACTTAGTCAACAATGCCGCTATAGAGGAAAATCCTTCAACAAATCTTCTATAGTACCCAGCCAAATCCAAAAAACTCTCGATGTCGGATAGAGTGATGGGTCTAGGCCAATGCTTTACTGCATTTGTCTTCTAAGGGTCCCCATGAATACCAGCCCCTAAAATGACATGCCCCAAGAAGGTAACAAACTCCAACCAAAATTCATACTTACTAAACTTCACATATAATTGACGGTCCTTGAGGGTTTGTAGCACAATCCTCAATTGATCTGCATATTCCTTCTCACTCCGAGAATATACCAATATGTCATCTATGAAGACAATGACGAACATGTCCAAATACTGTTTGAAGACCCTGTTCATCAATTCCATAAAGGTTGTAGATTTTTTAGTCTAAATGACATAACCACGAACTTCAGAAAGCCATTTTTGGAATGTCGTGCTCTTTGACTTTCAATTGGTGGTACCTTGACCTAAGGTCAATCTTGGAAAGCCATCGGGCATACTGAAGTTGATCGAATAGATAATAGATTTGAGGAATGGGGTAATTTTTCTTATTGGTAACCTTGTTTAGCTATCTATAGTCTATGCATATTCTGAGAGTGCCATCTTTCTTACATACAAATAAAATTGGAGCGCATATGGAGAAACACTGGGTCTGATGAAACCCTTATCTAAGAGATCCTTAAGCTTCTCCTTTTAAATCTTTAAGCTCGATCAGAGTTATACGTTATGGAGGGATAGAGATGGGTTGAGTATCAAGAAAAAGATCAATACTAAACTCTATTTCTCTGTCTGGAGGTACCCCTGGCAGATCTTTGAGAAAAACCTCTGGAAACTCATTGACCACACAGACTGATTGAACTATCGGGTTTTCAGAATTAATATCTTTAACTCGAGCTAAGTGGTAAATACATATTTTTGTTATTAACTTCCTGGCCTTAAGATAGGAGATGAAATGACCTTTGGGAGACACATAACTTCCCTCCCAGTCAAAAACTGTCTCGTCGAGAAACTGAAACTTCACCACGTGGTGTGATAATTTACTGATGAATAGCATGAATGGAGCCAATACATGCCCAGAATGACATCGAAATCTATCATCTCTAACTCTATTAAATTCGCTAGTGTGACTTTATGGAGAACGGTAATAGGACACTTCCTATAGACTCGCCTAGCGATAACTAACTCACCCACTAGGGTAAAGACTGAGAAGGGCTTAAGAAGATTTTTAGGGCTTACCCCAAAACTTATAGCAACCAGTGGAGTTACATAAGAGAGATTTGATCCTGGGTCTAGCAACACATATACATCAAGGTAAAAGGCACGAAGCATGCCAGTGACAATATCTGGTGAACTCTCCTGTTCCTGATGGGATGACAAAGCATAGAACTGATTCTTGCGCTGACCGATACCAGTACTGGATTATGCGCCCTATGGAGGAACTGGGCAGCCTAGTTGAGTTGTTGAATTAGTAACCTGAGTTTAAGGAGGAACATCCCTACTTTCCTGCTTAGCATAAGAACACTCCCTGATCCTATGGCCCAACTTCCCATAACTATAACAATCTCTTTTGCCCATCAATACTCACCAAGATGGGTCCTACCACATTCTGCACATGTCAAAAATTTGGGCCTCCAGACTACACTATTTTGAGAACTAGAATTTGAAGTCCTACCCCACTTCTCTTGCCTGGTCCTGGGTGCGGTGGCACTAGCTGAGTATGGTGCAGGCAATAATGAGTGAACCTAAAACTGCAAACGACGTTCCTCTCCAGATCTTTGTTGACTGTACTCAAACTGTCAAGTCCTAGCTCTTTTGTATCTCTTCTCTCTTTCTTTCAACTTTTCTACCTCAATCTACTGTACATGCATCATCAATCGAGCAATATCCATATCTCCAATCAGCATGGCTGTCCAACACTTTTTGACCACCAAATTTGATACCCTAGTAATGAATTTGCTCATACGAGCTTTAGAGTCAGATAACAACTCTGGGGCATACTTATCTAGTTGA
This sequence comes from Capsicum pubescens, assembly GCA_030864215.1. Classification (NCBI taxonomy): domain Eukaryota; kingdom Viridiplantae; phylum Streptophyta; class Magnoliopsida; order Solanales; family Solanaceae; genus Capsicum; species Capsicum pubescens. Next base: position 277,350,812 of record CM061542.1, read on the forward strand.
GTGTACTTCAAGCAGTATTCCTTCACTGTCATCGAGCCCTACCACAGATTCATAAACTCCTCTACTTTGTCCTACCTTATCTTATGAGGAAATAACTTATCCAGGAAAGCACTTTGAAATACCTGCCAATTCATAGGAGATGCATTTTTATCCCTAACATCCTTTCATATGACAACCCAATCATAAGAAACATCCTTCAATATATAAGATGCCAGTTCCACACTCTCTTCTTTAGTAACATGCATAATCTGAGTAATTTTTCTCACCTCGCCAATAAGGAGTTGAGGATCCTCATCCACCTTTGACCCATGGAACTTAGGTGGATTCATCCTCATAAAATCCCAATTCTTGGTTGTAGCCAAGTTACCATTTTGCTGAAGTGGGACTGCTGCCTGTTGGTTTCCCTGAACATTAGCATTCACAGCTTGGGCAAACACTTAAAAGATAACCAAAATTCATCATGAGAGATATTTTTATTTAGAGGATCTACGTGCAGTGGTGGTTGATCACCATTTTTGTAGGTGTCAGCTCAACGAGGAGGCATATTCTATCACATGAAAGTATGAATTAGAGTAGATATTGAAAATTTCAAGCACGATAGATCGTGAAAGAAATGATGATTCCTAACTCGTTCCCGTAGCCTCTTGCTCATAAATGTGGTGCACTTTACACTTATGATCAAGATTCTATGTATCTCGACTTGTCTGACTCCCTAAGACTCCTTAAAACCCTAGGCTCTAATACCAAGTTTGTAATGACCTAGGAGTACCCCCTGGACTTCACACGGTGCTTAGGACTATGAGTAGCCCAAGCTAACCCTTGACATCTGCATAATCTAGAACTCTTATGGAAAGTGAACTAGCATAAACATATAAATACGGCAGGAAACAACTTAAAATCTTATCATTAACTTGAAATCTTGAAATCTTGAAATCTCAAATAAATTCTTTAAATTGAAAGGTACGTAGTCGAAAAAGCCTCTACTACTAACTAGAGAGAAACTAGGACAAATCCCAGCTGACCCAAATAAAATTTGAAATTAAGTAACTAAAGTAACTTACATCAACAACTAAGAATCTGATAAGTTGGGTCCTCGAACTATGAGGACTCACCAAATGTCGGGATGCAGGAAGTGATGCCCGTGATCAATCGTGCTGCTGGGAACGAGCACTAGAACCTACATTATAAGACAAAGTAGCACATAGACATATATATGTGGGTCAGTACTTTAGAATATACTGAGTATATAGGGATGAAATATATGTATGCTTTCAAACCAATGCATGCTAAGTGTAGAGGACTCACCTTGGACTTGAGTAAAATTGAAAGTTGCATGATCATAAAACATGAGTAATAAAGCATACAAAATGAACTTAGTGAGTCATTACACTTAGTTTCTAAAATCTCTGGCTTTAGTCTTTCTCGTGAGAGATTCTTCTAACCGACATAAACCATATAAGCTATCATAGAGTCCAACGTCTTATCCATGTTGGGGAGAGCTATTCTACCTTTACCATCAAAATAGAACCTTAAATTAAGTGAACACTGAACTTAACCCATATTGGGACTTAAACCTATGGTGGCTTATAGTTTCCAGGAATTTAGGATACGCTCATCCACATTCCCTTCTCGGTGCTAAATACTACTCCCAGAATACATATATTCTCATACTTAAGAACTCCACCAAAAATAGCATAAGGGTTTATAGACTGAAACCCAGTTATGTTTCTCTTTACTTAAATCATAACTAGAAGGAACACTTGTGGATCTTATATTTTATCTTATATCAAAAGATCAAATTGAACTTTAATCATGCTGTAATACATATAAATGAAGCTTAAAGCTTAGGTTTTTTGTAAACTCAGTGCTTATGCTTAATCTTTGAAATTCATACTTCCATTCATATAACTTATAACAAACTATCATGCTCAATACTTACACAGAAAACTTTTATCAAAATTCAAGTCAAACTAATAAAATTCAAATAATAATAGCCATCTTGCAATTCAAAACATGGATAGATGGAAACTCTTATGCACTTAAATCCTTCAATCACATGATAATGTTATACTTCAAGAAGATGAGAGTTTGGGTATAAACCCTAATTAAAACATGTAAATTCAACTTTGAAGATCAAGTTTTTTGGGCACAAGGATGAAAGAGTATCCATGTTCAAAACCCCACATACCTGGATTTACTTGACTTGTAAAGAGATTTTGAACTTAGATACTTGAGAGATATTTTCGTAGGAGAAACCCTAGCTTTGTTGTTCTTGAGAATGGGAGGAGAAAGAGTGTTGTTAATCAACTGAGAATAGAGTAAAATAACACCTCTCTTAAGTTATAATTTGTGGGTTGGAAGTTTTAAGAGGAAAAAGACCAAAAGTCCCCTCAATTGAACTTCTAGAAATTCGATCGTCAATCGTCACGAGTCATCTCACGACTCGTAACATCTAGTTACGAGTGGACCTAGAAGCTCATAAGCTTGGCAAAAATAAAGAAAGTATGCACTGGTCTAGATACGAGTTGTATCTTACTACTCGTAACATCTCATTACGACTTGTAGCAACCTCTCATAGCTTAGACAAAAACATAGAGAACCGACAATGTTGACCTTATGACCCTCACTATATGATTTAAAAAATAAAGTAATGACTTCTAGGGCTGAGTTGTTAAGTGACCAGAAACTTTAATCAACCCCACTGCCTTGGTTACAACTGTACAAACTTCAATCATCCATCACTGCATTGGTTATGACTGCATCTTACGACTCGTGGTGAGTCTTGACGACTTGAGGGTTGAGTCATAAGTTCTACAGTAAATTTGAGAGCATAGGGTACAACACCCATCTACAAATGATAGCCAACCAAATCCTAGCCTCATCTGTAAAATCATACAATGATATCCCCATATTTGTGGTGGCCCACAGGACCTCTCTTCTCGAACATAACCTCTCAACTAGTCAGCTTCCTGATTCACAACCCTTTTTCTGGAACTGTGCCATGTCAACATCTGGCAACCCATATATGTTATTGATTTGCTCAACTCCAAAGTGAATATTCCTCCCCGAATTATTAAAACTTGGTAGGAGAAAGATGCTACATTGAGGTTAGAATAAAACTCCCTCACACAATATTTATTTGCCCAGCATGGATTTGAGGCGAAACATCTTCACCTGGTGTCCACCAATCTGTCATGAAATATCGGGAGCTTCTCTGGCACCTTGTACAAACGTAGGCCTCAATTCGGGAGTAGCTTTGTCTTGGGAAGGTCTGCATAGTACAGGGTTTGGCACTCAGGGGCAATGAAGCAATTTTGGTCATAGTCTGTCATCTTTAGCTTTGAAACCCTGAAAATAACACTACAACATTAAGCAATAATGTCACCTTGTGATAACTATGCTATGTGACTTAATTAAGCTAATGAGATAGTTCCTTGGTGAAATTTGGGCTAAAACTGAGAATTCAGAGTTTTTGACTTGGTTGACTCACAGCCCTAAGATGCCGCGATCGTGGGACACGTTACTGCTATCACGAAACAAGTGACCGTGATCGCAGTAGCTGAGGTAGTTGTTCAAGAACGATCATGTCCCTAAAACTCCTATTTTCTACCCCAATTTGTGTTCATAGCCAATAATTGACATTAGGAACAAGAAACACAATCCCTAGACACTCAATTATTCCCTTAGAACATGGGAAAACTAGCAATTAATTCATTCGGGCATTTTACCGAACACTTGGTGTGCACATAATATTCCTATAAATTTTGAGCAATTATGGGTACTCAAGACTTCCCCATCAATGTACACACCAATAACAACAGCCAACACACCAAACAAGCACAATTGAACTCAAGATTTAGCATACAAATACAAGTTTAGGTCATTACCCTAAATATGTATTCCAGGCCCATAAATACACATTCAATAGAGGAATTAGATAACATACCAGATAAGGAGATATGGAGGGGATGCTTTGCACTTTTGGATGCTCTTAACATAATTAAAAATGGGTGCAATTGAGAGTAATTTGAAAGTGAGTACGAGCAAAAATGTGGGTGACTGTTCATATTTAAAAATGTCTTGACCATGATCGCAGTCAGAAGATCGCAATTGCGATGACACGGTGATTGCGATAGCGATGGCACGGTGAATGCGATAGCGATGGCATGGTGACCACAATCACGGTAACCGAGGCCAGTTCTGCTCCCCTATTTTCAATTTCTCAGCCCACAACTTAATTTCACTATATTTTACCTTACTCAAAATCATTCAAATGCACCTTTTTGGGGCATCTCATTTTCATGGATTAATTAAAACAAACAAAATTTAATCTAACAAATAAAATTTAAAAGATAAAAGCCAATTTAATGGCAATGATGAGTTGCCTCACATCCAGTGTCTAATTTAATATCGCAACCCAACGTTCTTCAATCTTTAAGTTGGGTCTTTAAGATGAGCTGACCCAACCTCCTTTCCATCATCAACAACATCAATAATTGAAACCACTTTTAACCCACTTGGTTGCTTTTTGACTTTGCATAATCGGAATGAGACTCTATCAATATGCACCCGGAATGTTATTTCTCCACGTTCTATATCCACTAATGCCCTTCCAGTTGCCATGAAAGGTCTCCCAAGGGTTATGGATATTTCATGGTTAATTTCACAATCAAGAATACTTTTACCAATACATCATATAGCACCCCAATCAGTTTCTTGATTGAGCAATCTGTTATTAATAATCTCATGATGGTGGGTGTAAAATCACCCAACCCAAGCTTTTCATACACCTCATATGACATCAAATTTATGCTAGCACCAAGATCACATAATGCCTTGTCAAATTTGTGAGTCCCAATGGTGCAAGGGATTGTAAAAGCACCCGGGTCATCCTTATTTTTGGTCATGACATTGGACATAATGGCACTGTAACTATGGGTCACTTCCGTAGTCTCACCATTCACAAGCTTCTTCTTTGACATCAAGTCCTTCATCGACTTAGCATACTCCAAAATTTCTTGAAGGGGCTTCAACAATGGAATATTGGTTGAGATGTTGCTAAGCTTTGCAATAAACTTCTTGAACTTGTCATTGCCATTTTTTTATTTAATCTTTGTGTAAAATGTGGATTAATTTTCCCCGGGGGTGATGGTACACTTCGAGGCTCATCCCCCATTATCTTGTCACCAACTATCACCATAGGAGTTTTCTCTCTATCATCATTCTTGGTTCTTCATCCTCCACTTCAAGATACTTTGAAACACCACCACTTGGAATTTTGAACCTCTTCCTCTTTACATTCATTTGATCATAAAGAGACTTTTTCTCAACCTCAACATCATGTGCACTAAAATCTATGCCGCTTCGAGTGATGATTGTTAAGACATGAGCATCGTTTTGGGGATTTATCATTGTGTCACTCGGGAGGCCTCCCTTAGGCCTAACATTAAGTGTGGTTGAGATTTGGACAATTTGAGTCTCTAATTGCTTGATTGAGGATGAGTTTGATACAACTGTTTGGTTGATTTCACAAAAGTCCCCTTTTAGTTCTCGGACCATCTTGTTTGTACCTTCCACTCTCGGGGTCTAAAGAGCTTGCTTATTTTCCTTTTGCCCGATCATGAGGGGAACATAACTATCATGCTTCTTCTCTTTCTCTCTCCAATTATGATCTCTATCGTGCCAATCTATTTCTCTATCACGAACATTCTAACCTTGGTTCCCGCCTTTTCTTTGATAGGTTGGGCGGGAACCCCCTAGGTGATTAGCTAAGTACCTTATCTCTTCATCAAGGGTCTTTTCTTCATCTTCATCATACCCTTTAGAAATAACGGTGTTGACTGCTTTTATGGGTGTACTCATCATATACTTTGTAAGGAGGTCTAATTGTGTCATCATCTTAGCCATATTTTTGTCCCTCTCTTTATCTTTCTTTCTTTGCTCTTTGTTTACAAATGAGGCGGTGGGAGATCCCGCGGTTACTTCGGTGTCCCTTGTATGCCACCCCCTATTTTTCTTTGTAATTTGCTCAAGCAGAGTTGAAGCCACTCTATATGATAACTTTACAAGTGACCCACTGGAAGCGTTGTCTACCACAATCTTATTTAATTGGTCTAATGCCCTATAGAATATTTGGAGAAACATCTTCTCCAACACATTATGGTTAAGGCATTTCATGAGCTTGTCATTAAACCTTTCCTATACTCCATACAAAGGTTCCTCATTGAGTTGAAAAAAATTTGTAATCTCGCAATTATAATATCTTTGATGGAGGGAAATATCGATCCATAAAGGCATCCGTAAGCTTGACCCAAGATGTTATAGACCCGGCGGGTAGAAACCTCAACCACAACACCCCTTCACCCTTTAAATATAATGGGAATAGCCTCAACCTAATGTACTATTGTGTGAAATGAGCAATGTCAAATGAGGCACATACCTCACCAAAATTTTTCAAATGTAGATTTGGATCTTCATGTTCTTGGCCCCCTAATAGACCCTTCATTTGCAACATATGGAGCATTATGATCGTCATATGGAATACTCTGTTTCTTTCATTTGGTGGAATGCGGATGGCATTAGCACGCCCCGCATCATAAAGATGATCCTCATCCTCGAGGTACCCACCAAATGAGCCTTTATTGCTCTTATTGTGGCTTATGGTGTCGTGGTTACTATGAAAATGTAATGCCTCGAGACTACCCCCTGAACGTCACATGGTGCTTAGGACCACAAGTGATACCAAGCTAACTCATGAACTGGCATACTGTTAAGCAATTGATTTAAACATGCATACAATAACTGAATTTACTATGCGGAAACATAATCATGATAAAATCTGGGAAAAATCCAATACTGATACAGTTTTACATTCTGATAAAACTGAAGAGAGAAACTAAAATTAACATAACTGACTGTAAGTGACATCTATGAAGCCTCTACCATACTGACTATAGATATCTGGGATACGACTCCAACTGCCACTAATCAATACATATGAGTAAGAAACTAAAGTATATGAATAACTTCTAACTGAAGTCCCCAAAATAAGAGGACTCATTACCTGCTGGCTGGAATCTGCAATCGTCTGATTGTGATATATGGACTACAACTGATCTAGTACCTACATTATTAAAAAAATGTAGCACATAGACGTATATGTGGATCAGTACTTTTGGAATGTACTTAGCATGTAGGGGTAAATGTATAAGTAAAACAGTAACTCAATGTTCATATAACTTGTAAAGAATGTATGCTAAGTGTAAATGACTCACATTGGCTTGAATAACTGAAAGCTGAAAATCATAAATCGTGAGAAATAAAGCATACCGTATAAATCTTGTGAGCCATAACACTCAGTTCTAAAAAATGTACTTTTACTCTTTCTACTAGTGGAATAAGTAGTACTGAAGTTAAGTCTGTTTTCAAATCATGCAGTCTAAGTGTAAAAAGGACTCACCTTTATATCTGTAAACTGAAAGCTAAAATATCATAGATAATATCTGATGAAAATTGTGAACCTTCACACTTAGTTTCTAAAAGCTATTCTGCTATTTTTTTTTAGGACTTAGGAACTTTGGGAGGTTCTTCTAACTGACATACACCATGTGCGCTATCATGATGTCTAACGTCATGTTCCCTTAAGGGGAAAACCTAACATTGGGGAGAGGTATCATACTCTTGCCAAGGAGTATAGCCTTATCTTAAGTGATCACTGACTTAGCCCACTATAGTGATAACGCCCAAACTACAGCTCTCGTAAGAGTGTAAACGGTCGCTGTCAAATATAGAACCCAACTGGGTTGGGTGTCGAATCCCTCAGGGAATACTTGGTCACTAAGTGTTGCAATTATTAGTAGACTGTTGATCGAAAATTCCATGGAAAAGGGGGGATTGGATTGTGGCGTGAATTAATTCTATCAAAGTAACAACAGAATGCTTTGTTTAGTAAGATTTAATCACAGAGAAAAATAAGTTAGGGTTATGTCCACCTTATGAGTTCTACGTATCTATTAACTATGAGTAATGTGGAATTCAGACATGCATGCACTTATAGAGATTCGTATTCTAATGGTAAATCCTAGTGTTTCTCAAACATCAAGGATTATTTCACTTTAACTCTATCGAGCTTAAAGCGTATAACTAATGGTACGAACTCTCCAAGAGATTAATCCGGTTAAAGCATTAATGTGTAAATAAGGGTTGGTAGCCCTATTTCCTTGTCACACTCTCTTTTCCAAACATGTAACTTTTCTCTCGAACAAGTTAATGCTATAATGGCGTATTCTATATGTTTGCAACCACAAGAATTTAATTAAAATGAAGAGAGTAATGATATAAGTAGCATACGCATCAAGAATTCACAAACTCATAGCAATAGATAGTATCTCACAAGGTTTTCATAACCCTAACAGAGAAGTTTAGCTACTCATGATTACAATGGAAATCACAATAGACATAATCATCATACCACAACCTAGAATAAACTTGGCGATGGGGATGGATTGGCGTCAATAAGAGAATGTCGTTCTCTTCCTATCCATTGCTCACAAGAGCCGTGTTTTCTGTTCTAAAACCTCTTACAAAAAAAACGAAATTGAATAATGAGTGAATGATAATGCTACTGAAAAATTCAGCAATAAGGTTTTTATAGTATCCTTCTCTAACTAAGTTGCTACTGCATCCTTAAGTCTTTAAAAATACTGGGTTTGCCCGGGAAAAAGTTTCCATGCATCACTTTCAGTCCAAAAGTTGCCTTCCCTCTAATGTGAAGTTTTCCTTTGCTGCTCATAAGTCCATAAAGTGCTGAAATCTTCATCATTAATACCTGAAAAGCATGCTAATCATGTAGGTCAGCTCATTTAAAGGAAAATAGACTAAAAGCGCAGGAATTATATATTTTGTCCTCAAAACTTAGCTAAAATATGGTTAATTTATGGTTCTTAAGCGTGTAAATACGCCCAACATCACCACCCCACACTTAAAGCTTTGTTCGTCCTCGAACAAACTATAGCATCCATGCAAACACCTAACTAGAATTTCACAATAGCAACACCTAACTAGAATTTCGCAATAACAACACAAAATTTATCCTCAAGACATGCACGACAATTATTCACAAAGAGTAGGTTTCTTGATCACTACTAGAAATAATTCAACCTCCAACCTAGACTCGTGAGGATGGTTAATTCGTATCCACAAGTTAAGTCACAAAGAATCATATAACACTACCCAACAATCATCAACCATGTGTGTCTCACACAAGATATCACCCATAATCATTCACAAGTTTTGTATTTTTCGAAACATGGGTACAAGATTCTCCTTGCTCTCACTCTCACAAAGAATTATTATGTTGCAACTGATGACCATAGGCTTGCCCTTAGTGTAATGCTCTACTAATATTAGAATGCTAAGCTTAGGATCAAATAGGTCTTTACAGGTTGTAATGTAGGCTAAGGGACAGGTAGGACTATTTTGGCCAGAAATAGTGACTATTTTCCCTAAGCGCTTTAATACATCACATTATGCCATTAACACTCTCTTTTAAACAACCCTTCTACCTTTCTTTTCATCTAACACCCCTTTTCACCTATTTTGTTATTCAATTATAAACACAAAGATGAGAATATACAACTTATTTTTTATTTTTCTATTTCTGTTTTTTTTTTATAAAACACCTCTATGATAGCCACTCTTATTCACAACAATTTCAAGTACCAATACACTCTGAGGCATCACTCTCACCCACTTTTCTCTTATTTTGTCACATGACTCTACAATTTAAAGCGCTTAGGAATTTGGATCAAATTATGGTCTTGAAAAAAAATGGATTAGGCTACATATGAGGCTATCAAAAAAAATAGCTAAAGGCTCAAAGGGGGTTAACTAGGATAATGTCCACGGGTAGGTAAAAAGAAGGTAAACAATCACAGGCTGCCAAAGAAATGCCTAAATCATCTCCTAAACTCACACTCTTTATTTCGCTTTACACACACACCAGGCAAGTTCTAGCATCAGTCACAACACAGAATATACTATAACCTCACACACACAAGGCACATGGTCAACTTTATTGGGAGCAGTATAGACTCTTGACCCAACAGATAAATGAATTAAACCACACACTTATCACACAGTGAGTCACACTTAGAGCCTAAACGTCTCAATAGTAATGATTTTGGCACAAACTCTTGTCATAATACCATGCCGCCTATCAGAACAATTTCATGCAAAATCTAAAAAATCTAAAATTAAACTAACTAATTACTACTAATTAAAACAAACAAGAACTAGAATAAATGTAGGCAAATAAGTACAAGAAGCATACAAATACCAGCACCCCACACTTAGACAGGACACACTGCCCTCAGTGAAAAATAAATAAGGAAAACCTGATTAGTCGGACTCCTCTTCTATGTCTGGGGTCATACCCCCTGCGTCGGAATCATCATCAGAGTCGTCATCCTCAGAGTTTCCTCAAAATGATCCCAAAAGTGCGTCGAGGTATTTGTAGAGAGGAGGACTCAGCTTGCTCCTTTCTTGACCTTTTCTGTCATTTCTGTGAGGTGGACGCTTTTTCTTTTTCTTGTCCTCCTTTTGGGGCCATTCTACCTGAGATTAAAATAGAGTTATGTTAGCTTCATCTCGGAAGATTCAATCGAAAAATAAACAGTAGTGGCGCTACCCCACACTTAATTTGTTGGCACAGACTAATTAAGTGAGTGATGTCGATTACTCAGACTTCATCGACATACATTTAGGCGATATGTTCCAACAACATGTTTAGCACAGTCATATTCTCATGTAATCTTTACTATCCTTTCCAACGTTATTCCATTGGGCGTATACTTTCATGTTTGGATTAATGCACTTTTTGAACAAGACTACCACATAGAGATCGTATCATGTTATTGCATAGGAATAATCACACCATTTTTTGCTTGTGGTCAATCATGATCGGTAGCTCGATGAACGAGTCATTCAAACATTCAAGATTTCAACTTTCAAGATTATGCATTAACTTTACCATTTCGATTCCGCAAAAAGATGATAGTGTATAACAATCAAATACAAGTTAGAACAAAGTCAAGAACACCCACGCGTATTCTTTCACTCAACTAGATGTATCATAACAAACCTACCACATTCAAATCACCAACACCACTTCAAGATCAAACAAATCATTATAAACGTAGCATTTCAACAACTACGGAATATAAAAGAATGACTTACTTGGTGATGGATCCGGAAGATGAACTCACAAGACTAGATGAGCAAAAAGAAATTTTTTTAAGAGGATTTGGAAGCTTGGGCGGCGCCTATCTTGAGCAAACAATGAGATTTTGTTCTAAGATTGAGGATCTATTTATAGACCAAGGCTAGGGTTGGGTTTGATCCATGAAAAATCGGGTTAGGAGTCAAAATAATAAGTAGGCGGCGCCTAATGCTTTGCCTATGCTTAGCATAGGCGACGCCTATGGTATTGCCTAGTTGGGCATAGGCGACGCCTATGCTATGGCCTAGTTGAAACAGTGAGCATAGGCAATGGCATAGGCGGCGCCTATGGTATTGCCTAGATTTGCATAGGCCTTGCCTTGTCCATTGCCTAGATTTATATAGACCTTGCCTTGTCCATTGCCTAGTTGAGGCAGTGAACATAGGCAATGACATAGGGCTTGCCTTGTCCATTGCCTAGATTTGTATAGGCCTTGCCTTGTCCATTGCCTAGATTTGTATAGGCCTTGCCTTGTCCATTGCCTAGATTTGTATAGGCCTTGCCTTGTCCATTGCCTAGTTGAGGCAGTGAGAATAGGAAATGACATAGGCCTTGCCTTGTTCGTTGCCTAGATTCGCATAGGCAATGCCTAACCAATAGCCTTTGCTCCTTCATTCCTAACTTACCACCTTTAACATGGCTCACTTTCAAATCAAAATTTTGGGATTAATCCTCTTCTTTGTACATCTTGCACCTACACTTAATCAAAAACAACAAAAACGATTAGAAGGATGGGTTGCCTCCCATCAAGCGCCTTAGTTTTGGTCGTGGCTCGACTCTTCTTTTTGGATTTTTATTTAACAAAACAAACTCCTAGGAAAACAAAATGACTAAAAATGATGGGTTGCCTCCCATTTAGCGCTTGATTTATTGTCGCGGCACGACATAGCTATCTCGATTACTTAGACTTTATCGAGATAGATGGTGCATCATTTTCTGAATGGATTCAGACGACGCTGATGCTTACTTGTAGGCATGCAATCTTCTTCGAGATGACTCTTGTGCATACATATCCCAGGAGGGATACCAATTATATCATCAATAGTCCAACCCATAGCTCTCTTGTACCTCTTCAGAGCAGAGATGAGAGCCTCTACATGCTGTTCACCTAAATCAGCCGCAACACTCGCCGGAAGTGTATTTCCACTTCCCAAGAACGTATACCTTAGGTGACTGGGGAGCTCTTTCGATTCTAGCACTGGTGGCTCTTCAATGGAAGTCTTCGCTGTTGGTGAAGGTCGATTCCTAAGATCAAGGTCCAGCTTCTTAGTAGCATGAGAATAGGACTTTATTCCTGTTAGAGAACAAACAGTTTCTTCATATTCTTCAACATCCTCATGCTCAAAATTCAACAGCACAACAGACAATGGCTCAATAGTAAGCTACTTCTCTACAGATAATCCTTTCTCATCCTCATAGTAAACATCAGCTACAGAGAACACATCCATATCTCTAGGCTGCTTCATCGATTTATATACATCAAAACAGACCACTTCGTCATTCAGCCGAAATAAAAGCTCATTAGTTCTTAAATAAATCAGCACACTTCCAGTTGCGAGGAAAGGATGCCCCAAGATTATGGGAACTTCAGAATCCACCTCGCAATCCAAAATAACAAAGTCTGCAGGAAAGATGAAGGTGGAAACCTTCACCAACACATCATATAAGATACCAACAGGCCATTTTACCGACCTATCTGCCATCACGAGCCGCATATTGGTTGGTGTAGGATCACCCAACCCCCACTTTCTGTAAATAGATAGCGGCATCAAATTGATGCTAGCTCCCAAATCGCACAACGCCTTAGCAAAATCCAACGATCCAATCATGCAAGGAATAGTGAAAGCACCAGGATCTGCCTTCTTCTGTACTAACGATCTTGTAGCGATTGCACTGCAATAATGAACATTATTTGCCAGCTCATAACTTGCTGCCCGCTTCTTTGTCAACAGGTCCTTCATGAATTTAGCATACCCAGGCATCTGTTCCAGTGCCTCCACCAACGAAACATTAATAGTCAACTGTTTCAACATGGTCATGAATTTACTGAACCTGGTGTCATCAACTTTCTTCTTCAGTCTCTGCAGAAAAGTGGTGGTGGAAGGGGAATCGTTTTCTCCACCACTTCCTCTTTATCTTGCTTCCGATTATCAACATTTTTAGGAGTGTCATCAGCCTTCTTCTTCAGTCTCTGAGAAAAAGGTGGTGGAAGAGGAATCGTTTCCTCCACCACTTCCTTTTTATCTTGCTTCTGATTATCACTCTTTTCAGGCTGGTGACGTCTATGTGTAACATCATGAGCACTCACTTCAGCTTCTACGGCATCTTCAAACTCTGCTTCATCAACATTCTCTGCTATATCATCAACCACCTGCTTGCCTTTGGATGGATTTTCCAATACTTTACCACTCCGGGTAGTAATAGCCATACACAATTCGTCATTCCTAGGGTTTTGCACAGTGTCACTGGGTAGCGTGCCAGCCTTTCTTTGGTTGAATGCTGCTGATAATTAACTCAATTGTTGCTCCAGCTGTTTTATTGTAGTAGAACGCGAGTTAACCAATTTATTTATTGATGACAAATCATTCTTTACCTCAGTAACGCCCATATTGGTTGCCTCCACCCCTTTCAACAGCTTAGCCATCATATCATCCATGGATATCTTTCCAGAGCCAGACGCCACAGCCTCACGATTTCCAGGAGGAACATACAAACCACTCTTGTCAGTCTTATTCTTCCAACCACCTTGATCGCGGTCCTTGTATCCAGATTTATCATAATAGTTCCAACCTTGGTTTCCTTGGGCATTGCCTCGGAAACCCCCCTGATTATTCAAGTAATTTTCTTCCCCCTCAGAATCAGAATCATATCTTCCCTGTGATATAACGGCTTTAACCTTTTCGGTCTTCCCTGATAATAAATGCTTGGTAAGAAGATCCATCTGCATTTTCATGTGAGCCATATCTTGGTCACGTTCCTCTTGTCTACGTCTCTGCTCTGCAGTCATGTCAACAGATAAAGTAGAGCTTGCTACCTCAGCATCCTTGGTATGCCAGGCTCTACTCTGCTTTGTCATACGGTCTAGCATATCACTTGCCTCAATGAAAGTAAGGTCCATGAATGACCCACCTACAACATTATCAACCACTGGCTTTTTCACTGAGTTCAAAGCCCTATATAATATCTCCATCAAGTGGATGTTGGTCATCTGATGATTTGGGCACCGCATAAGCTTCTTCTTGAACCTCTCCCATGTTTCGTGGAGAGCTTCAGTTGGAAGCTGTCGGAAATTATTGATCTCATCTCTTAACTGTGCTCTCTTGGATGGCGGAAAGAATCTTTCTAGGAAAGCATCTTTCAGTTGCCTCCAATTAGTAATAGAATTAGGAGTTAGCCCGTTCAGCCATAGAGTTGTCTCCCCAGACAGAGACAATGGAAATAAGCGCAGCCGAATTGCATTCTGCCCATCTCCTGGATTGTCAAACGACTTGCATGTTGAAATAAAATTGACCAGATGCATATTCGGATCATCGCCTGCAAGTCCACCAAATAAATCTTTGAACTACAATAGCTGAATCATGGTGCTAGTGATATTGAACTTGGCTCCAGGTGCCAAGGGAGGAGGAATAATAGCCCCTGTGGCACCAGCTCCATCAAGATCGTCATCATCATCATCAAAAGGAGCCTGCACAGCTCGGCGTTCAGGTCTCATTCTAGCTTGACGATCTCTCCTGTTCACTGGCGCTGCCACCTCATCTGCACGCCGTGGATTAAGTAACTCATCATCACCCAGGTCCTCATCATCAGGATTTGTTACCCGACCTGGGTTATCAATATTCTGTTGATGCACTTGAGCAGCTGCCAACACAGCTAATCTAGCCTGCTCCTGTTGAGCAGCCCTTCTTTCAATGTCACGTTGTGCATCCATTCTGCCAATAAGTTGTGGTTCAGGTTTTATGGGTAATAATGGCTGACCAGATCTTCGTGTATTTGGCATGCACTCTACCAAACCTGAACAAAACAAAAACAACAAACAAAAAGTAAAATTCAAGAATTTTAGACCAAAGGGTCTATTAACTATCACAAACTTAGTTGACAACTGTATTCCCCGGCAACGGCGCCAAAATTTGATAACGCCCAAACTACAGCTCTCGTAAGAGTGTAAGCGGTCGCTGTCAAATATAGAACCCAACTGGGTTGGGTGTCGAATCCCACAGGGAATACTTGGTCACTAAGTGTTGCAATTATTAGTAGGCTATTGATCGAAAATTCCACGGAAAAGGGGGGATTGTATTATGGCGTGAATTAATGCTATCAAAGTAACAACAAAATGCTTTGTTTAGTAAGATTTAATCACAGAGAAAAATAAGTTAGGGTTATGTCCACCTTATGAGTTCTACGTATCTATTAACTATGAGTAATGCGGAATTCAGACATGCATGCACTTATAGAGATTCGTATTCTTATGGTAAATCCTAGTGTTTCTCAACCATCAAGGATTATTTCACTTTAACTCTCTCGAGCTTAAAGCGTATAACTAATGGTACGAACTCTCCAAGAGATTAATCCGGTTAAGGCATTAATGTGTAAATAGGGGTTGGTAGCCCTATTTCCTTGTCATACTCTCTTTTCCAAACATGTAACTTTTCTCTCGAACAAGTTAATGCTATAATGGCGTATTCTATATGTTTGCAACCACAAGAATTTAATTAAAACGAAGAGAGTAATGATATAAGTAGCATACGCATCAAGAATTCACAAACTCATAGCAATAGATAGTATCTCACAAGGTTTTCATAACCCTAACAGAGAAGTTTAGCTACTCATGATTACAACGGAAATCACAATAGACATAATCATCATACCACAACCTAGAATAAACTTGGCGATGGGGATGGATTGACGTCAATAAGAGAATGTCGTTCTCTTCCTATCCATTGCTCACAAGAGCCATGTTTTCTGTTCTAAAACCTCTTACAAAAAAAACGAAATTGAATAATGAGTGAATGATAATGCTACTGAAAAATTCAGCAATAAGGTTTTTATAGTATCCTTCTCTAACTAAGTTGCTACTGCATCCTTAAGTCTTTAAAAATACTGGGTTTGCCCGAGAAAAAGTTCCCATGCATCACTTTCAGTCCAAAAGCTGCCTTCCCTCTAATGTGAAGTTTTCCTTTGCTGCTCATAAGTCCATAAAGTGCTGAAATCTTCATCATTAATACCTGAAAAGCATGCTAATCACGTAGGTCAGCTCATTTAAAGGAAAATAGACTAAAAGTGCAGGAATTATATATTTTGTCCTTAAAACTTAGCTAAAATATGGTTAAATTATGGTTCTTAAGCGTGTAAATACACCCAACATAATATGGGCACTTAATCTTAATCCTATAGTGGAACGTAGTTCTGGGGCATGAGACCTTGGAATCATACCCAACTCGGTGCTAAATACTACTCTCATGCTTTCACTCAGACTTTAGGAAATTCACTTTAAAATAGCACAATGGTTTATAATGAAAACCAATTATGCTTCTCTTTCTTTAAATTTCGAACTGTATGAACAATGTGGATTCCTTATCTTAGCTTAGGATCAAAAGATCAATTTCTTTCTTAAATACTGGTAAACACTTATAAAAGAGACTTAAAATCATAATCTTCTTGAAATATCAATACTTAGACTTAGGTCTTAAAACCCATGCTTTAAACTCATGCAAATTCATATCAAAACGTCATGCTCAATATACTTCTTGAAATACTTCAAAATATCAAGATAATGAAATCACGAATCACAATATCATGCTTAAACTCAATTGAAAATCTGACAAAATCATATCACACGCTTAAAGATGTGAAAATAGACATGTCACTTATAACATCATAATCCTCGAATAATGATAATTGGGCATGAACCCTAACTTGCAAAATATGAAATCGTAAATAAAGATTAAGTTTTGGGCATAAAGATGAAAGAAGTATCCTTGTTCATAACCCCACATACCTTAATTGATGAGTTCTGGAAGAAATCCTTGTGTTCTTGAGAGAAAAATCTTGAATTATTGTTCTTGGGAAAAGGAGAGGAGTTTTACGTGAGTTAATTTGAAGAAGATGGGTAAATAATGCCTTTTTGGGTGTTATAATTAGTGTTATGGACGTTTGGGGTTGGGTGAAAGGACCAAAGTGCCCCTTGACCCTTAAGAAGATAAAACTGTGGGGAAATAGTCCCCGCGGCGAGACCCCTAGTTGGGTTAATCATCCCTCGCGATGCGACCCTTGGTCGGGTTGAATAGCCTTCGCGGTGTGGGGCTATCGCGACCCCTTACTGCCTCACACGAAAAATGGCATAACTTTTTGATTGGGTATCGAATCAAGGCGAAATTGGTATAGTTGGAAAGCTAATTCAATTATACAATTTGGTGGGTCTTGAGCTGAAAAATTCTACTTATATCAAAAGTTATACACATTCAAAGATGACCCTTGTGAAATCGAACACCAAAAATTGGATGAATCAAAGCCTCTTAGGTCACTTTTCTCTAAGTGGTACTTACGAACATCTTTCCCACCTCATAATATTTATTCACACTAGGTTAATGATCATGACACATGGATTCAAGTACAAATCACGAGACTAGAGTTTACACTCGTTAGAACGAAGGTTCAAATTCTAGCGCGAAAATACAGAGTGTTACATTATCTCCCCCTTGGAATCATTTGTCCCTGAATGATAGATAGGAACTTGTTGAAGCCTTATAGGTATGAACTAATATGGACATGATATGTCTTCTAATAAATGATATAACTGAGCTAAAACATTAAAACTTTTATCATGAAACTGATTTCTAAGTTGACTTGCCTTTACTTACAATAAGGAGTTGATTCATGCTGAGAGTTTAGAATTCGCTTGAAGTGTTCATGATACAATCATACATATAGAACTATGAACTGATAAATTATGAAGACACAAATCATGATACAATAAGACTAAGATCATACAATGGGTATTATACTGTCTGAGCTGGAATAATTGGAAAACTAAGATCATTCACTGAACACTTATGAACTGAATCATGACTAAATATTTGAATCTGAAATTGATGCCTGATATATGGACTGAGCTGAATTTGTAATTTATAAAAATGCAACCATTTTACCTCATAGAATGGCCTTACTCGCTAAACTTTGGGTAGTACGACTAGATGAAAAGTTGAAAATCTATAGGAGCTTATCTATTTGATTGCTAAACTGGATTGCAGGCTATATGGACTAGATCATACTGAATGCTCATACCCAAATAGAGTATTTCTTCAACACTCTTATACGAAATTCTAATAATATTAGGGAGCAAAGAATTTTGGGCATGACCTGAACAAGACATTTGAAATAAGAAATTACAACATTGCTACAACTCTATAGCATGGAACATAGACCTATAGATCATAAGATAGGATAGAATTACTACGCCTTAGGCAATACAACTTCTTACCTTCAAGCTTAGCAACACTTCTCAAATACACCCTCAACTATACTATTCCCCTTAAATACCATACTCATTTGATTCAACTTATAATTCTCACATGGTCATTGAAAAATCCACCTACTAAAGTCTAGACTGAACTAAATTCTCTCACCATAATCAAGCCAAACTCGAAATCACAATGTACAATACGCTATACCATAATACTAGTTTAAACCACTTGATTCAATCATCTATGTCTCTTCTAGAGCTCACACCCTAATCATAACATGCCTTACCACTTCAATGACTAACTCTGAACTCTTACTATGGATTAACTAGTGCATATTGCATTTCTCTACTTATATCCCAACATGACATTCAAGCCTATCTTTATAACCACATATGAACTTCAAGGTAAACACCCATAAAGGTGTCCTTCATATATTCTCTAAACCTCTATCAACAACAACTTTCTTACACTATTCTTAAGAACATACACATAAATTTTCAAATAACCATGAAATGTATCAAAGACTTGGACTCAATCTTACTTCACACTTTAGCCTTAGATAGAAAAGCATAAGTAACCTTTCTTAATAAGGGTCATCAACTCCCTCTCATCTAAACCATTGCTTATCCACTATCATCACCACTATCTTAACGTAGGAAGAGGTCACTGAAGGGCAAACACATAAGAACCTGAAGCACGAAAGAATACTATACATATCTCTGACACTTAACTAAGGCCTGAAAAATAGAATGTCAAAGGAATGGATTCATTAAAGAGATCTAAACTGAGGACATACATGATATAAACTAGATTTCACTAGGATCATGAGTTTCTGAGAACTGATCATACTCTGAAACATGAGTTCATACTTATCATAAGCTATTAAACATAAGACTGGAGATCATAGATTCATGAGGGATAACTCGGATCAGAAGGGGAAGCTATTACTTGCTTTCTAGAAGCTGAGAAT
This sequence comes from Capsicum pubescens, assembly GCA_030864215.1. NCBI lineage: Eukaryota > Viridiplantae > Streptophyta > Magnoliopsida > Solanales > Solanaceae > Capsicum > Capsicum pubescens. The sequence continues at coordinate 277,370,520 of CM061542.1, forward strand.
GGACTTGAGTTTGCATGAAGTGTATAAGTATTGGCCTTTGGCATGGATCTATCACGCAAGACATGGATTTGGTATGATAATGAATGAAATCCAAGGAATACTATAGAGTAAGAAAGGATCACTATCTCATCACAACTCTTATTGACATGTATCATAATCTAATTCTCAAAACTTGATTTGGTTCTGCACTTTGCCATCTCCTCCTTAGGTCAAAGCTGATATTTTAAGCTTATGGGTCTACTCTATATCCTCAAGATTGAGACATAATTTCTTCATTCTAATGTTTACATATAAATACTAAACTCACAAGAATAAACTATATTTCAAACTTACTAACTTCATTCTTGAACAACCCTTTCATATACCATCCTTAACTTTCTAGCTTCAATAATCATCATCAAAGACTTACACTCTTATTTGCAAACATATCTACCTCACTAAACATATAATCACAGCCTGCCAAGATCACATCTCTATACTTATATTTTTCCCAAATCATAAGAATCAAAATCATACTTAAAAGACTCAACACCATCTAGCCAAAACTCCTCAACTTAGCTATTAAGAACACCATGTACTATATAACTAGCCTTCTTCCACTTAGCAACTCAAGGGTACTACTAACTACACATAATACTTAATAACCTTAGGAAATAATACAACCCCATGTCACCTTGGGCACTCCTCTACATCATACCTACAGCATCATACTTAATCTCAAATCAATAAACTTAAATTCTTGCATTCACTATTTCAAGTCTATTGGTTCACCTCTATATAACTAGCATCAATAACTAAGCAACCATTATATCCACCTTGATGATCATCCACAATTCAATCTTAGTGTCTAGTACTAGGCATGGCTAACAACCCAACCTCACATACTATTCTCACTTGGAAGCTATAAAACAAGACATCAAGAAATACTAGTCCACTAGAACCTCATACAATAATAATCAATCGTAATCATATGGTGTAACTTATTAAAATCTATTAGCACATCCTCCTTCTACATATTACGACTATTTACTCATCTATACATCTAAATTATATTCATATCTCTTAAAGCATCAACAAATCTTTTTTTTCATAGCCACATAGGGAAGCCTATATTAACAATACTCAACCACCAAATACTTCAAGCAAACAGTAATTCACCTTAACTAATAAATCCTTCTCTACCTTTCACTAAACTAACACGCAAGGACATATCGCCATAACGCAAAATCTATAGCATGCATAAGTTTAGCTCTATACTTTCTATCAATCGTCATTCCCATTTCTTATCACTGCACTTCTAAACCCACACTTCCAACTATAAGAAGGTTTTACTACTTATAAATCATAACACTCTAGGTTGTAATATCCCTCGAATGCAAACTCTATTTAATAATCTAGGTTCATACTATCTCCTCTTATTAGCACTATCTGTTTAAAGGGTTAATGAGAAATCTAAATACATATCTTATTTTGTCTTAACTTAACAATTCATATAGATGAGGACATAAAATTTCAACTTGAGGAGCTTAATCACACTAACGAGCTCCTCTCAAGCCCCTTGTATGACTTCTGAAGTTACTGATAGTAAATCTGAGAGCATTATCTTGAGAAGAATTTGAATCTAGTACTCATGTTATCTCAAAAAGTCATAGATGGAGAATTATGGAGTAACACACTAATAGATAAAAGTTTTGAGAGAACAACTTTACAACATGATCTAGCGTATGAAAGAAAGAAAACTTTTCTTAAATTCCCTGTAGCCTCTCGAAGAAAAAGTACAGACGTCTCCATACCATTCCGCAAGACTCTACTAGACACGACTTCACAGACACCCTAGGAAACTTGAACTTTGTGCTCTGATATCAAGTTTGTAATGCCCCGAGACTACCCTTTGGACGTCACACGCTTAAAGATGTGAAAATAGACATGCAATTCAATATTTAAATCATTTATAACATCATAATCCTCAAATAAAGATAATTGGGTATGAACCCTGACTTGCAAAATATGAAATCGTAAATAAAGATTAAGTTTTGGGCACAAAGATGAAAGAAGTATCCTTGTTCATAACCCCACATACCTTAATTGATGAGTTCTTGAAGAAATTCTTGTGTTCTTGAGAGAAAAAGCTTGAATTATTGTTCTTGTGAAAAGGAGAGGGTTTTTATGTGAGTTGATTTGAAGAAGATGGGCAAATAATACCCTTTTGGGTGTTATAATTCGTGCTATGGATGTTTGGGGTTGAGGGAAAAGGACCAAAGTTCCCCTTTACCCTTAAGAAGCTAAAAATATGGGGGAATAGCCCCTGTGGCGCAACCCCTAGTTGGGTTAAGTAGCCCTCATGACGTGACCCCTAGTCGGGTTGAATAGCCATCACAGTGCGGGGCTATTGCGACCCCTTACTACCTCACACGAAAAATGGCATAACTTTTTGCCCAGGTATCAGATCAAGGAAAAATTGGTATCATTGGAAAGCTAATTCAATTATCTACAATTTGGTGGGTCTTGAACTGAAAAATTCTACGTATATCAAAAGTTATATATGTTAAAATATGACCCTTATGAAATCGAACACCAAAAATTGGCCAAATCAAAGGCTCTTAGCTCACTTTGCTCTAAGTGACACTTATAAACATCTTTCCCACCTCATAATCTTTATTCACACTAGGTTAATGATCATGACACATTGATTCAAGTACAAATCATGAAACTATAGTTTACACTCGTCGGAACAAAGGTTTGAATTCTAGCACAAAAATACGGGGTGTTACAAAAAATCACCTAACAAAACAAAAACAACAAACAATATAAGTAAAGACACTATGGGTGAACCCAAAGTTACTAACAACATCACATAAGCAAAAACTAAGTTTCACTCATCGGCAATGGCACAATTTTTGATAACGCTTAACTTACACCATTGTTTTAGTGCAAGGCGATCGTCGTCAATATAAACCCACCAAGAATCGTGGTCGTATCCACAAGGAGTGAAAACTCATTTTCAAATTCTATGTATGTTGAGAGTTAACTAAGAGTTAACCCATAATTTAAAACTAAAATAAACTATGAAATTAAATAGGGGGTTGTGAGTTTAGACGTTCGTTGAACAAAGTTACACTACAACACTAATATAAGAGCAAGCAAGTGATGATCAAAACCAATATATAGAGTTCTTGGAGTTATACCATTCTAGGGGTAATTCATGTACGGGTAGTTAAAATGTAACACCCTGAGACTACCCCCGGGATGTCACACGGTGCTTAGGGACCATAAGTGATCCCAAGCTAACCCTTATACTGACATAACTCGTGAGCAACTGATTTAAATACTTATAACTGAAAGAAATAAGCGAAAGATAAGTCTTTAGCTTAATATGTTCAAAACAAAACTATTAAAATGATTACAACTCTGGTTATACAAACAAAACTAAAATAAAATACACAACTCTACCGGCTGTCTATGAAGCCTTTACTAGTATTGACTATAGGTAGCCAATACATGACCCCCATCTATCCCGAATCAATACGACTGAATGAAGAACATAAGATTCTACTCAAACTAAAGTTGACTCGAGTCCTTGAATCAATAGAACCCATCACCTGCTAACTGGAAGCTGCAAGCTATCTTATTATGATGTGTGTGCTATAACTGTTACCTACATTATGAGATATTATAGCACATAGACATATATGTGGATCAGTACTTTTGAAATGTACTGAGCATGTGGGGGTGAATGCATAAGTAAAACAGTAATTCAGTATTCATATAAACTTTTAAATGATTCATGCCAAGTGTAAATGACTCGCCTTGAACTTGAATAATTGAAACTGAAAATTATAAATCATGAATAATAAAGCATACTGTGTAAATCTTGTGAGCCATAACACTTAGTTTATAAAAGCTGTACTTTTACTCTTTCTATTGGTGGAATAAGTAGGACAGAAATTAAGTTTATTTTTAAATCATGCAGGATAAGTGTAAAAAGGACTCACCCTTATCATCTGTAAACTGAAAACTAAAATCTCATAGCTAATGTCTTATGTAAAGCAATATTTGAATGAAATTATGAGCCTTTACACTTAGTTTCTAAAAGTTGTTCTATTATTCTGTCTTAGGACTTAGGGAGGTTCTTCTAACCGACATACACCATGTGAGCTATCATGGTGTCTAACGTCTAGTTCCTCTGAGGAGAAAAGCTCACATTGGGGAGAATTGCTATACTCTTGCCAAGGAGTATGACCTAAGCTAAGTGATCACAATCTGTATTCATATAAATAGGGAATAATTTGAACCTACGTTGGCTTGTAGTTCTGGGGCATTTGAACTAAGACACATACCCAACTTGGTGCTAAATACTACTCCCTTACTCTATATGCTCATTCTGTAGGAAATCCACCTTAAAAATAACTTAAGGGTTTATAATGAAAACTGGTTATGCATCTGTCTGTTTTGAACTATAATCAAAATCCATCTGTCTGTTTTAAACTGTAATCAAACTAAGCGTGTGAATTCCATATCTTAGTTGAGGATCAAAGATCAAATCTTTCTTAAAATTTGAATACATGATTATCAAAGAATGCTGAAACATCATCTTTCTTGAAATATCAAGACTTAAACTTAAGGCTTATTAACCCATGCTTGAAAATCATGTCAAATCACAACAAACTTCATGCTCAACATTATTAATCTTGAAATACTTTAACAATTCTAGTCAAGATAATGAAATTCAATTCTCAATATGTGAAATCAAGTCACACGCATAAACTTGTGAAAGTAAATATGCAATTCAATACTTAAATCACTTGTAACTTCATAAACTTTAAATAATAATAATTGAAAATGAACCCTAAATTTAGATTCATGTAAATTCAACTTTAAAACTAGTTTTGGGCACAAAGATGAAAGGAGTATCCTTGTTCATAACCCCACATACCTTAATAGACTTGACTTGGTGGATAAATCTTGACTTTGAAAGCCTTGGAGATGATCTTGAAAGCTTTTCTTGAAATTCTTGGATTAGGAAACTTAGATTCTTGGTTTTTCTTGAAAAGAAGACTTGAATTGTTTGTTCTTAGGAAGAAACCTAATATTATTGTTCTTGAGAGTGGGAGAAGAAATAATGTATTAAGTAATTGAATATGAGTGAAAATAACGCCTTATGATGCTTTAAGTCATGGGTGGGGTAGGGTTTGAGGTGAGGAAAAGACCAAAATACCTCTACGAAATTGAATAAGAATTGCTGAAATTTTTAGTTGATGACTTAGTTGATAGCTTATCAACTAGTTGATGGCTTATCAACTTAAGTCATAAATCCATAGATTTATTTGGACCCTTTCTGTTTAAGGTTGACGACTTGGTTGATAAGTCATCACTTAGTTGACAGCTTATCACCTCAAGTCGTCACTTTGTAGCGAGGTTGATCATATTCTGGTTATAGGTGACGACTTGGTTGATAAGTCATCACTTAGGTGACGGCTTATCACCTCAAGTCATCACTTTGTTGCTGGAATTGATCACATTCTAGTTAAGGCTAACGACTTGGTTGATAAGTCATCACTTATTTGACGGCTTATCACCTCAAGTCGTCACCTTATTGACAGACGGACATGCTGAGGTAAAATAAGCATAACTTTCCACTCTAATATTGGATTAAGGTGAAACCAAGTGTATTAGAAAGAAGACTCAAATAAATTTAATTTGATATATAGTAGGATACCAAAATCGATATATTCTGGGAGATACACTCATTTGAAGTTGACTCTTGTAGAATCGAATACAAAAACTCAATCGATAAAAGTGTTCTCAACTCGACTTTGCTCCAAGTGCTTCCTATGAACATTTTTCACCTTGTAAGCACTATTATCACTAGGATAATGATCATGACACGTGTATTCGAATGTAAATCATGGGATTAGAGTTTATAGACATAGGAATGGCGGTTCAAATTCTAGCGCAAAAATATGGGGTGTTACATAAAAGGTAGTCCTAATTTTAGTTAATGAGTCTAGGGTAGGCTAGGTTTAAGGGTTTTAGTGCTAGTATTTCAACAAAATGCCAAAATTTCACTCATAGATTCTTTCGAATACCTCATAAGCATAGTGAATTTATCAACCCAATACCTCAACTTGGCATCCCTATTTCTAAGATAATGCCTATGACATAGCAAATTTGCATAACATCCTTATTTCTAAGATAATATTATGGAAGAAGCTAAAATCAATTTGTTGTTCACAATCACTCATCACCCACATCCCTCTTTCAAGGATGATGTGGGATCCAAGGCAATTGGGGTTTTCACCTACAATTATCAATTCAAACATAGAGTAAAAGTGAAACCCAACATCATCAACTATCAATGTAGACTAGCAAGCAACACCCATACATATTAACACCCTATTCAAGCATAACCCCAAGACAAGAATTTAGCTACTCATGATATTAGAGGAAAGAGATATACTCAAGTTAACATTCGATGCTTCCATTGGAAATCAAAACAAGAATAATCCTCACTTCAATTACAAACTCAACTAAATTCTCTTGTGAATTTTTCTACACTTGTTCTTTGCCAAAAATAGAAAATAGTTTTTCTCTCCCCATTCAAAATTGGTTGGAAGATGCCCTAATTGTGCAAGGGTTTGTTCTTTTGAGACATGGGATTTGGCTCCACGAATTTATGATTCTACCCTTGGAGATTTTCCAGCTTTATCGCAATCACACTCTATTTACCGTGATCGCGACTCCCGCTATCGCAATGATTCCCTTGTGATCGTTGCAACTTGACTTGGCGTTGACTGGTCGCAATCGTGACCCTCAGGCCGTGATCGAGGTACCTGAAGGTCGATCTCTACACCTAATTTCCAGGTTGTGAAATCACTTTGGTCTTTTTCTTCCTTTTTCAGCTTAGTTTCACTCATTTTCTTCCGATTACTTGCAAACCATGGGATTAATTGCATTAAATAAAGATTTTTCCTCATATCTACAATTATTTCATCGTAGTGTGTATTAATTTGAATGTAAATGAGTGGTAAATTTGCCACTCATCACCCAACAATCTTTATTGTTACTCTGATTGTCCAAAACTCCCCTTATTTATGCAATTTCCAATTATGCCAGCAACCTATTGATATATTTTTGGCCTATTCCTCATGGGTTTGACCCCAACCTGGTTGGATTCAATATTTGATTCAGTGACCGCTTTATACTTTCTTGGAGGTGTAATTTGGGCATCATCAATGGTATCCCAGCTACCATTGGAATCACTGTCTTGGAGGTGTGTCCAACTTTTTTCTCCTTTCTTCTCATTGTCTTCTTCTTATCTAATTTCCTCTTCTCTTCTTTCTTAGTTTCATCAACCCTCTACCTACTTCAAGGCTCCAAGTCACCTCCTACCTCCTCAATATTTGTCTCATCAATATCAAAGATGGGAATGTAAAAGTCGGGAACCAATGAGTCCATATCCACCGTAAGGATTGCCAATGAAGACATAAGTAGTAGTGGAAGAAGTGCAGTATCAACCCTCTCAGTCAATACCCTGACTGCTTTCTTTATCTCGGTTAGGTATGCCCTAATATCTATCGGGTCTGGTGCCTATATTGCAACCCTTCTAGCTATCATCCAACTCTCAAATCTATCTGCCAGTGTCTGGATAGTCTTAATTATACCTTAAATCTCATCACCGAGATAGGGCTTAACCCCAACCTCTAGCTTCTTAATCCAAGCATTATGTAAAAATAGTCTTTACATGATTTCTTCTAACTGTGAAGTTGGAATCAATGTATAACCGGCTAGAACCAATGCTCGACTATTTACGAATGATAGGGGTGTAGAGGATGAAGAGGCACTGACATCGAATACCGATATGTCACTATCTGGTGCACCCCTAACTATATCTGAAATCTCAAGGCCTCTGGCTGAGGCAACCGAGTTGTGTAGATCCTTTATCAGTACCATGTCAACAACTTTCATAGGCTATATCACTTTTTTCATTGCATCAATGTTTGGGACATGAGCATTCCGCATCAATTAATATGAAGAGAAAGGGGAAAGGTAAAATGTGGTTATAAACTAGAGCACCATATCTCATATCTTCTCTGTAATAATCTGCGAGATATTCAACTCCAGTCCTGAAACAAGGGTCGCTACTAGTCAAGTATTGGTCGCACCCAATGTATCAACATTGGTTGTGGGTGCGATCTAGTACCTTACAACCAACCACCAAGCCTTTGTTGCAAAATTCAAATTGTGCTTATAATTGTTGGTTTGTTAACCCACGGGGCATTCTCTTCGGCTTCAGTAATGTGGCCAGCCATCTGCCTGTAGTGCATGACCTTATCATTGTTACTTAGCTTCTTTACTCTTTTCAGATCATTCATCCAAAAATTATATTTTAAGGTCTCCTCAACCAACTCAAATGCTTCTTTGGACATGGCTCTTGAGATATCCTGAACGGAGATATCAACCTCTGTATTCTAGACCCAAATAGTGTCAAGTCGGGGCTGCTTCTTCATATCCTTATTCTTTCCTGAAGGAGTACCATTTTTCAGTATTGTCGCATAGTTAACATAAAATTCCCGCACCAACTTTGCCATATAGACCCATAGTATGAACTTCCGCGACAGGAATTCTCTGTTCATGTTGATACTGATCTTATTAGAGAAAAAGTTAGGATCCAAGGTACATATTTATTTCTAGAGTAAATACATAATTACCCTCCTGATGTTGACCAAAATTTTCAAAAAGACAACTAAACTTTGAATTCGACCTATTATCCTATGATTCTTTTTTATTTCATTGCAAACACATCATTTTTTGCTGAATCTCAGTCACAACAAAGAGAGTGAACACACGCACCAATCAGGTTCTACCACGTGTTAAATACGTTTAATTTCATATTTTTTATTTTCTTAATAAAATTTTCCTTTTTATTTAATTTAACACCCCACCCCACCCCCTCTTCCCCTACCCCACACCCATCCAGTAACTGCCCTCCCCCCTTCCCCCTCGCATCCAGCAGCTCCCCTCTACCCCACACCCATTCAGCACCCCCACCCCCGTACAACACCCCCACCCCATCAGCATCTCCCCCTAACCCCCCACTCCGTCAACATTCATGTTCATTTTTTTTAAATCATTTCAAAAAATAGTTTTATGATTGAATTGAGAGTTTTATGATTGAATTGAGTTTTAAAGATAATTAAATGATAAGATTTAACTGAAAATGGAGCTTTAATGATATGATTTTTTCTTTTAAAAAAAAACTTCAATGGAGGAGTTTTAATGGTGACATTGTGCTGAAGAAGATATTATGTTGAAGAAGAAATGGTGGGTAGTTAAATGATATGATTTAATTGTAAAATGGAGCTTTAATGAATGATTTTTCTTTTAAAAAAAACTTCAATAGAGGAGCTTTAATGGTGAATTGAGTTGAAGAAGAAAGGGTGGGTAGATTGCGCGGGGGGGGGGGGGGGATGAGGTAGGGATAATTTTAAAAAATAAAAAAATATTAATTTTTTTTAAAAAAAGAATATCAATTATATATCAATTATTTTACACGTGGCAACTTTTAATTGGTCAAAAAAGTCTAATTTGAGCCCTTTCACGTGCTTGTGGTGCGTGTATATACGCAGAGGATCAAAATGGTGTGTTTGCAATGAAATAAAGAAGAATCGTGGGGTAATAGGTCGAAGTGAAAGTTTAGGTGTCTTTTTGCAAATCTCGGACAAGATCAGGGGAGTAATTATGTATTTACTCTTATTTTTACGACAAATTTATATATATACGAATTAGTGAAATGATAGAATCCATAAGGATTATTCAACAGGCTCTGGAAGGTATTGTAGGAGGAGCCTTATGGAAATTAGAGAAATAAGACGTGACAAATTAAAAGATCATGCATGGAATCATTTTGAATATCGATTTACTAATTAAAAAAATAACCTTCATCAGCCTTTGGATTGACAAAACAAGAATTTTGTGTGAGAGTTGAAGTTCCAAAAGGATAACTCGAAATTTTTTCTCAGGACGGTAGAGCGTTTTTCCTGGAGATGGAAGATTCACCCACCATGATTTATCAATTTGTGATTTCTTAATCAGTTAGTTAAAAGAACAAAATAGTTGATATTATAACAATAATAGGTAGGATATAGATGTCGTTATGAGTGAGAATGAAAATAGCTGATATTATGACAATAGTAGATAAGATATAGATGTCATAATTATGAGAGAAGTTGATCGTTTGAAATAATAATTGGTACAACGGAAATAGAGACTATCAATATGATAGTATAAAACTATAAATAATAGAGAAAAAAGTAGAGCGCGTTATTAACTCAACTCAACTTCATGTTCACGACTAAATTTTGGATCAGTGATAAGACTGTATGTGAATATTTGTATTTTGTATATAGGAATTGTTTTCTGAACTATGACCAATCTTTTCTTTTGATGTATTAAGTGTTGTATTCCCGCATTATAATAAAATCGAAAAAGGTATAAATATATCCTGAACTTTAATAAATGGTATAGATATATCCTTCGTCATACTTTAGTTATAAATATATCCTTGTCATTAATGAAAAAGTACATATATACCCCTGAACTTTAATAAATGGTATAGATATACCCTCTGTCATACTTTAGGTATAAATATATCCTTGTCGTTAATGAAAAGGTACATATATACCCATGAACTTTGATAAATGGTGAAGATATACCCTTCGACATACTTTAGATACAAATATACCCTTGCTGTTAATGAAAAGGTACATATATACACCTCTCACTAACGGTAGGACACGTGTCACAATCTTATTCATTTACCCTTTTAAAATTTAATCTATCCCCATCCTACTTGAAAATAATTTTAGTTTAACCCGCAAATAGATCCAAATAATAATCCAACTCCGACTCGGTCTAATAGAACCTTTAAGACGCATCTCTATTCACACATATTCATTCTCTCTTTCTCTTTCTACTAGATCGGGTCAGATTTGAGTTATTATTTGGATCAGGTTATGGGATAAATTAAAATTATTTTTGGGTAGGGTTGGGGTAAATTAAATTTAAAAAGACCAAATTAACATGATTGTGACACATGTCCTGTTCTTAGTAAGAAGGGTATATATGTACCTTTTCATTAACAGCAAGGGTATATTTGTATTTAAAGTATGACAAAGGGTATGTCTGTATCATTTATCAAAGTTCAGGGGTATATATTTATCTTTTCATTAACAAAAAAGGTATATTTGTACCTAAAATATAACAGAAGATATATTTGTACCATTTATCAAAATTAAGGGGTATATTCGTACCTTTTCCGTAATAAAATTATTCATTTATCTTTTCACAGGAATTGATGGACACGAACATGAAATTTTGAAATTTATTCTGGGTTTTTCTAAAGTAAGGCTTGGTGATTTAGCTGAGGGAGTTGTCGCAGGAGATCTGCTATCGCCTTTTTTTATGATGCTTCACAAAATGGGCCAAACAATACCAAAAGGAACAGCCTTACCAATAAATTCATTTGAAGAATTGGACCCTCCAATTGTCCAATATCTCAAATCCGAATTCAACAATTTTCTCAATGTTTTACCTTTTAATTTAACTTCACCACCACCCTTAGCAAATGTTATAGACAAAAATGGTTGTATTGAGTGGTTAGATAATCAAGAACCAAATTCTGTGGCATATATTGGATTTGGAACTGTTGCAACACCACCACCTAATGAGTTAAGAGCTATGGCTGAAACACTTGAAGAAAGAAAAATGCCATTTCTTTGGTCAATTAAAGAGAAATTTATGTCACATTTTTCAAATGGATTCTTGGAAAACACAAGGATGTTTGGTAAAATTGTGCCATGAGCACCACAAGTACAAGTTCTTGAACATAAATCGTTTGGCGTTTTTATAAATCATTCTGGATGGAATTCGGTTCTGGAGAGCATAGCTTCTGGCGTGCCTGTAATTTGTAGGCCGCTTTTCGGAGATCATCATTTGAATTCTTGGATGGTTGAGAAAGTTTGGAAAATTGGAGTGAAAATTGAAGGTGGGGTTTTACTAAAAGTGGAACAATTGTTGCACTTGACTTTGTTTTGTCCAAAATTAAAGAAGAATTGAAGAAACAAATTGGAATGTACAAAGAACTTGTTCACAAGGCTGTTGGATCAAATGGGAGTTCAACACAAAATTTCAAGAAATTGGTTGAGATTATCACCTCTTGTTAGTGAAATTATGATCCCCTTGAATGGGGTTTCAATGAGTTATTACTTTGTATTGTAATTTGTAGTAAATTAATTAAATCCATTTCAATTGTGTAATTAATTATCTTGAGTTGATCCTCAATGCCTGTCCATATCACACTTGTATTCAAATTGTTACTCAAGATTTTCTGGTTATACAAAGGGAATTCAATGATTTTTTTCTATTTGTATATTTGTAACATTCTCTTCCTTTCTTTGGGAAAATATCTTATTAGATCAATAATTAACTTAAAACTCTTTAACTTTTTGATCATTACAAGAATAACTTTTACCGTTATACCAAAATTTGCCTCACATAAAATACTTTAGTTCAAAGCTATGCTCGATCTCCATGAGTTTTCCACCTTTATAGAACACCATAGACTAGTATTGTTGCCAAGAAAGGAGGAGCTAAAGGAAAGAAAAGGGTTCAAATTAAATTCATTTTATCAAAAAGTTTGTAGACTGTAAATAAGATAAAAGAAGTAGTTTTTTTTTTTCTTTTTGTTATATATAAACTATTGACACAAGGGAAGATTCAAGTGCAGTAGCATAGGGAATTCAAATATTGCTTTAAGTTACAGTTTTGTTATAAAATAAAGATAAAATATTAATATCAAACTTAAAGAAATGAGAGAACTTTGGAGAATTTTAATAGTACATTTGTTACTATTTGGATGTCTACATAAAATGTACACAAATGGTGGCTATTTATAGACACCAAACTTAGTTTCTAAGCTTGCCAAACTTGACTTCAGGTTGACAAAATGACAAGTTGACAAGTTGGTCAACTATGTATAAATCCAAATTGAGCAAGGAATGTTTTGGTCTCCAAATTCAACTTGACAACTAACTATTATCTCTAATATTTCACACATAGACATGTCACATGACATCCATATTATATAACATTCCCCCTTGGATGTCCATTAATAGACAATATATCTCATTAAAACCTTACTAGGAAAACCCAATGGGAAAAGGCCTAGTGAAGGAAAAAGAGTACACACATCTTGTAATACGCCTTTAGTGTTGCCTCATTAAAAACCTTACCAGGAAAAGCTGATTGGGACAAAAACCTTGGTTAAGAAAAAAAGAGTACAACGCGTATTTTACTCCCCCTGATGAAACTTCAATTCAATGACTTGAATCTCCGCATTTTAATCTCGTGCACCATCTTCTTGAAAGTTGTATATTGATAGAGACTTGGTGAATAAATTGGCAATATTATCACTTGAATGAATCTGTTGCCATTTTGATATCACCATTCTTCTGGAGTTCATGTATGCAGAAAAGTTTTGGCCTTTATGAATCCTCCCTTTAATTGCGCTATGCATGTTGCATTATCTTCATATATAAAATCATAGGCACTTTATCACATTTCAAATCACATTTTTCTCGAATGAGATGTATCATTGATCTCAACCACACACATTCTCGGCTTGTTTTATAAATAAAAATTATCTTAGTATGATTTAAAGAAGTGACAACTGTTGTATACTTTACTGAACACGCCATGATGCAGTTGTATCTCCATATATACATAAATAGTCCATCTGAGATTGAATTTCATGTGGATTAGATAAATACCTTTTCAACACATGTTCATCAATGGACAAATATTTCATTTGTTAAACACTCCGAGTATACATCTATTAGTACGAATTGTTAGCTGCCTCATTAAAAATATTGCCAGAAAAATCCTGTAGGATAAAACCTTAGCTAAGAAAAAAAGAGTGCAACACGCGTATTGTAATTGTATCATTTAAAACATCACTTTGTTCTTATACATGATGCTCTGCAATTCATAAGTGCATCAACTGCACTAAAACATAGTACTTACTAATCATTTTCATGAAATCAAAATTGATCTGTTTTCAAGTTAAGCGATCTTTATAATCATGAGGTATTCAATAGAATCACTTTATAACATTTTAAATGTTTCAAGATTTTTCATATAACTTTTTTCATCTAACTTGACATAACAATAAGTTATTATATGTATTCACGTTTTTCAATATTGTCAGAATGAAACAAACTTCAATTCATCCACCACAGGAGAATAATTCTCCTACAATAATGCCAGGAACTTTGTGAAATCTTTATGCCCCAAGGCATAAGTTATACTTTATATCTTACGAATTTTACTTTTCGCATAGTAAATTATTTGTACCCCACTAGCTTTATACCTCTGGTCTTTGAATTATGAGTCCAAATATTCACTTTTCAAGTGAAATAAATTACTTGAATTACATACTTTTATTTGGCCAATAAATTATCTGTCCATACTCTTTGACAGATTTGTATCCAAGATCCTCGATACTATTTATAATGTTAAGCGCTATATTATATCAAAATATCATCAACGATTGTCTGATATCTGTTCCAATAAGACATAACTTAATGACGACCCCTTCATATTCATTACTATTCAGGTACTTGAATCTCTGCCAAGGTTTTATGAAGTGTTATGTCAATGCTAAAGAACTTGCCTCATTATCATGACCATCTTGATCATTTGCTCCTTTCCTTCTTCAAAGAGTTTTACCTTTGGAACTAATTGGTCTATCACGCTTCAGGCGTGTCATAGACTTTATCCTTTTTACAGACTTTTCATTGGAGCATTTTACAGTTGAATTATCATATAGGGTTAGCAAACATATCTGACAATTAACTTGCAATATTTTACAAATGAATTATCTCTTGAACTTCAAGTTCACATATATATATTTTTTATGAGGATATAGATAATTCATTTCATGCATAATTTTCAACTGTTAATCAACTCTCTCCCTAATATTAGAAAATCTAACATTTATCCCCAACCTTATCTTGGAATTTATATTTGTACATTGTGATGAAGCAGTTGCATCATCTGTTGCACACCAAAATCTTTTTTAGATGAAAATTATTTGGTTCTTGACCTTGAACCAATAGTGATAGGGGAGCCTTGTTGGCTTGATGCATATAAATGCTACTATATTTTAAATGGCACATCTTATACCAAATTTTTTTTGGGAGATTTGTTCGAATAATCAATGATTTAGCTAGAATTGGAGGCATACAATTTCTACAAAACCAACCAGCATTATCAACATAATTTATAGTTTAAAATTGTGCTCTTAATTTAATAATTTGAGCAAACAACTGTGCAAAAATTAAATTGCAAGTTAATAGAAAAGCACATGTGACCATATCATAGATGTATCTATTAAACTATATAGTAATCGGTCCACATGACAGGCGAACAGGCCCATATTCACTTTTTTATATGTTTCAAAAAATTTAGGAAATACATTCCAACCTTAGCTGGTACAATGATCAATTCATTGTGAGAACAAGTAGCACAAGAGAATTCGTGAAGAATCTTTTATTTCTTCAATATATAACCACATGAATTCTCAATTATTTTTGCATCACATTTGAACTGGGATGGTCAACTGTCATGCCAACTGATATTTATTTCAGTAAATTTTTAATTTACTATTGCATGTGATTCTGTCATCATGCTCATAAATAAGAGAAAAAATGCGGATAATCTTTACATAAATATTTATAACCCGCGTCGATTATAGTAATATGAAGATATAACATCTTTCAATTATTTATAGTCTCAATATAATTTATGTTTGGTAATATCTTTGAAACTTAATAAGTTTCTTTCGAGACTTATTACAATCTCAATATTATGAACAATTTCATTCCTCCAGATAGTAACACTTAAGCTCTTTTGGAGCTCTCAATTAATTTTGTGTGCTACACATATTTCACACACCATTCATGTGGTGAATATCTCCTTCAAGGAGAAAATCATATAAGTACGGTCATAATCTTAGAATATTATATAAGCAAGACTTGTTTCTTGCTTTAACACTTTGGTAATCCATGATAAACGTATCAAAATATTTATGGTATACTATAAGTACGCAATTAATGACCGTTTATGTCAAAATATTTTTTTTATTAATCCTTCCATAGAGGTGAGATGTGACATTTATCCAATCATGCATGAGCATGTCCTTTTTTATAACTTTTGTCTCATCTTGACACATTCATCTTAAGAATGGTCAAGCATCAACGATGCTTATCACAAATATCATTTTCCTCAAGGAATGAATTATAATCATATGTACATGCTTCATAAATTTTCATTAAAAGTTCATTCTCACGCCATGAAATTTATTATATTTACATGATAGACCTCAACATCACTTTGAAAGGTCAAGTGCACCATCACTTTATGTTTCTTTATTTTGATGGAGGATTTATAAAACTTATATCAAATTAGGTCGCACGACAATCACGTGTGCAATGACCTTTCATACCATGACCATAATGTTCTTCGAAGAAAATAATCTTCTAATTCTTTAATATATATATGTTGTGTAATACTCAATGTCCACATCTTTGAGATGGCAAAATCGTTCATGCCAACTTATGAACTTATTTGTACTAGTAAACTCCAAGTTCACCATGATGTATGAGTTTTACTTAGTAAATATCAGATTTACTAGAACATGAATAGTTTTTCAAGTTTGCTATTTTGGAGTATATTTCATATCTTCTCAATTATTCTACCTCTTATGGAGGTGTTACTCCTATCAAATTCACCCCGGGGAATGGATCTGTAGTTTTAATAACCAAAATTCTCATTCCCCAGGTATGAAATATAATGATGTCTTAAATCTATCAAATTATGATAGCTTAGAATTTCTTTCAAAATATTGCTCCTTCATGCGCAAATCGAGGCGTGCATATAATGTAACGAAAGATTTTATCCTTGTTGTGCCTATATTCATATTCATAAATTCAATCACGTATTTTTTTAGACATACTATGCACTGCATGCTACCACATTTACTCTAAGGAATGGAGCATATTCAATGGGAAATATTTCATGACTTTTCAATAAAATTTTGCCTTAGTCATTATTATATCATCAATATGGTGCATTGAGATTCAAACTCAACGTCTTATTCATATAAATACATCTTAGGACAAAAATCATTGGGACTTAAACCCAACATCTTCTTATCATGTTGCATCGGGACTCTTAACCAGATGTCTTACCCTGTTAATGGCATGAGATTTAAATCTATCATCACACCCTCGGCCAATAACATATTAGGTCAAAGTATAATAAACTCAAACTTGAGCCTATAACATTATCATCACTTTGTGATTATCAATACTCTTGTCAAACTTAATTTAAAAAAAAACATGAGTTAATAATATACTTATCTTATCATAAACAGTAGAAAAGTAAAATTCAAGTCGTGATGATCACATTGTTTTTGCAATCTTGCCTTCTCCATCTTTTGATTCAATTTTCTTTTTTTCTTAGCCTTCAAATTTTGAGATGGTAGAGTCTCGTACTGATAACGTGTTATAAAATAAAGACAAAATATCAACATCAAACTTAAAGAAATGAGAGAATTTTAGAGAATTTTAATAGTTCATTTGTTACTACTTGAATGTCTACATAAAATATACAAATGATGGCTACTTATAGACACCAAACTTAATTTCTAAACTAGCCAAACTTGGCTTCAAGTTGGCAAAATGACAAGTTGGCCAACTGAGTTAACAGTGTCTCTTATGAGGCCAATATTTAAATGGTCCACTATTCACATACAATAAGACTCCACTCCTTTAATAACTCAAAACCTAGGTCTTAGCACTATCTAAACATTTTTTGGTTAAAATAAATCAACATGAAGTATAAGCTTTTTAATATTTTTGGCCTACAATATTTGATTCCACAACTTTAAAGATGCTCTTATTTCATCCACACTCACAAAGGTAAATTCAAGTTGATACAAGAGTATGACTCCAAATCTTTGAATAGATTACAAATATAATAATTGGCACACGATTCCCATTATCTCATGCTAATAACTTATTTAATATTTCAGGGGAAATAAAAGACTAAGAAAGTTGTGGCTAGATACTTTTTAGAACTTATGGTTATAAGTTATATTGTATGTTTTTTTTTTTCATTTCTAAAAGTGAAATATGTTTTGAATAACTATGTTCGAACACATTTTAAAACTTTAGTCCAAACTTCACCCAGATGTGATTTTTTAAAAATATTTGGCTGAAAGCTAGCTTATTATCATATCATTCAAAAGCAAGTTGTGTACCGTGTTGTTTGCAATCCTACTACATCTGTCTTTAGGATATTTTGTACGTTTAAGATATAGGACATTCCTAAATAACTTATTTAAAATTCAACAATTTATTTTTTACGTGATTCAAAATCTATAAACTCAAAATTTATGATTCGTAGCAAAAAAATATTTGTTTTTTTGGATCACAAGTGCTATTGAAGGGAGTCTTGGAGAAACTCGTGAAGTTGTTGTCATGTGACCAGGAGATCGCGGGTTCAAGCCATTAAAATAACTTCTTGCAGAATCTACAAGATAAGACTGCGTACAATAGACCCTTGTCGTCTGGACATGTGATCTGGAGATCACAGGTACAAACCGTAAAAACAACTAGAATAGACTCTTGTAGTCTGGACCCCGTGCATAGCAGAAACTTTTAGTACATATGACTGACCTTTTTTTACAATTGGACCATGAGTGCTATTACACTGGTGTACATATCATCTCTTATGAAATTCTAACATTTCAGCCAGTAATTTTTGAAATTTTATAGAGGAAAAATGAGCAAGTAAGATCTTGAGTATCCATTGATTGTAGAAAGTGGAAAGAAAGAGTGTAAAAAGAGGGTAAGATGTGATGAAATTTTTGTTGGGTTATTAAGAGGTGTGAATGAAAATGAAAAGGTGGTGTTTTTTCTGGAAAGACACTAAGAGAAAGGATGCAATTTGAATGAGCATTTTTTTTTTATTGAATGCTTATGACCTTTTCAATGGGTTGTGACTTTTTTGAAGAGTTGCACCTTTATGAAGGGGTGTACCTTTCTGAACCATTGCTTCTATTCATGAAGCAATACCTTGATGGCTATAAATACCTGAATTTTTTCTCAGGTAAAGACAATTTTTTTGAGTAGAAAAACATTCTTCTTCTTCTTCTAAAAACTCTCGTGTGATCATCAAATCGTTGAGTGTGTTCGAAGTTTATGAAAATTTGAGGTACCGCTATTTTCAGAAAGAGAATCATTTTATCGTGGGAGGAAAAATTTCATAACCTCAGGTACTTGAGGGGAATAATTCCTTAAGGATACACCGTGTATTTGGTGGACTTGATTCTATAATTTTCTGCTTCATCTTCTTTCTTAAAAAAAAGTTAATAAACACACTTCATTTGATCATTTATTTGAACTTATGTTTAAAGGAGTTGAACTTCATTGTAGTTCTTGAATGTTTTTCTTGAACTTAGTATTGAAGTTTGGGTTGAAACATACAGATTTTTGTACCCAGAACAACAATCTTTAGGAATTTAAACTAATCTGTATTGTTTGATTTTACTGTTTTTTAGTAAATAGTTTGAACTTCATATTGATAGTTCTTAAACTATTTGAACTTTTGTTTGAGGTTCTTGAAACTTCATTTTGATAGTTCACAAGTTGGTTGAACTTGTGTTGAAGTTCTTAAAATTTGATTTTGCTATTTTCCTTAAAAATAGCCTGAACTTCATTTTGTTGATATTCATAAGTTGCTTTGATCTTATTGTTAAAAGTTAAAAGTTGTAAATACAAAGTTTAAACTTCATTTGATTGTTCATATGTTAATTTGTACATGTGTTGAAGTTATTGTTGAAAAATACAGATTTTACCAAACCCGAAAAAACAATAATTTTAAGAAAATTATAAAAATATTCATTTTTTGTGCTTGTTTGGTGAAAGAATTTTTTTTATCACCATTCATAAATCAACTATTTGGTTAATGCAACAATCAAGGTTGAAGAAAGTGAGAAGATATTCCCCAAAATGACTTCCGGCAACGTGTTGACTCTCAATAATGTTCTCCATATTCCTTCTATTAGGGAAAACTTAGTATCGACAACACTTCTTGTTAAAAACGGATTTAAGTGTGTGTTTGTTTTGGAGAAAGTTGTAATAAGAAAGAATGAAACCTATGTAGGAAAGGGCTACCTCAATAAGGGTCTTTTCAAACTTTATGTAATGGTTGTTGAAAGGAAGAAAGTTGAGGCTTCTTCTTACTTGCTAGAGTCAAACGATTTGTGGCATAGTCGTTTAGGACATGTCAAGTATAAAATATTGCGAAAACTAATTAGTTTGAAAGTGTTGCCTAACTTTGAGTGCAATAAATCAAAGTGTCAAATATATATGGAATCTAAGTATGCTAAGCATTCGTATGTCTGTTGAAAGGGATTCCAGTCCCTTAGACTTAATGCATACAGACATTTGTGATATGAAGTCAACACCTTCTTGTGGCGAAAAAAAAATATTTTATAATTTTTATTGATGATTGTACTAGGTACTGTTATATCTATTTGATGAATAGTAAGGATGAAACAATAGCCGTGTTGAGGCAATACAAAATAGAAGTTGAAAATCAGTTAGAGAAAAGGATCAAAACGATAAGAAGTGATAGGAGTGGAGAATATAAATCTTATTTTATGGAGATACGTGTACAAAATAGAATTACCCATCAAACTACTGCCCAGTATTCACCTCAATCAAATGGAATTGCGAAAATAAAAAGCTGAGCATTAAAGGAAATGATGAATGCTTTACTTATAAGTTCAGGTTTATTGTAAAATTTGTGGGGAGAAGCTATCTTTACAGCTAACCGAACACTCAATAGAGTGCCCTATAGTAATACACTTCCAATTCCATATGAAAAATAAAAAAAAAATCCAAATTAAAATATTTCAAAGTGTGGGGGTGTCTAGCGAAGGTCCAAGTTCCTATGCCTAAAAAGGTAAAGATAGGACCTAAGACTATGGACTGGGTGTTCATTGGATATGATAAAAGCAGTAAATCATGTCAGTTTTTTGGTTCATAAATTCGAACATCCGTATTTAAATGAAAAAATGATAATTGAATCAGATAATGTTGAGTTCTTTGAACACATTTATCTGTATAAACTAGACATGAACAGTCTACTGGAGGGTCTAAAAGATATCGAGATGAACTAAGCGAGAATGTACATAATGATGAGAATCCAAGATGTAGTACACGTCAAAGAACATCAACTTCTTTTGGATCGTATTTTGCAATGTTTCTCCTAAAAAATGAGCCTCAAATATTTAAAAAAGCGATTCCATCTTCAGACTCATCTTTTTGAAAAGAGGCAGTCAATAGTAAGATTGATTCAATCTTGAGCAACCATACTTGGAAATTGGTTGATCTTCCTCCAGGAGATAAACCTTTAGGTTCTAATGGATCTTCAAAAGAAAAATGAAAGTGGATGGCACTATTAACAAATATAAGGCAAGACTTGTAGTGAAAGGCTTCAAACAGAAGGAAGGCCTTGATTATTTTGATACATACTCACCTATAATGAAAATAACGTCAATTTGAATATTATTCGCCTTGACGACAGTATATGATCTTGAAATTCATCAAATGAATGTGAAAATAATATTCCTAAATGAAGAGTTAGAGGAAGAAATTTACATAGAACAGTCTGAGGGTTTGTGGTTCCTGGTAAAGAAAAGAAGGTGTGGAAACTTGTTAGGTCACTTTATGGACTAAAACAAGTACCCAAACAGTGGAATGTAAAGTTTGACCAAACTATGTTGGCAATTGATTTTAAGATAAACGAATGTGATAAATGTGTGTACATTAAAGACACTCTTAATTATAAAGTCATTATTTGTTTGTATGTGGATGACATGTTGATCATCAGTAGAGACATTTCTTATATAAATTCTATGAAAGGAATGCTTAAGAGCAAGTTTGATATGAAGGACCTTGGAGTTGAAGATGTGATCTTAGGGATAAGAATCCACAAAACTCCACAAGGGTTGACATTATCACAGTCTCATTACATTGAAAAGATACTTGACAAGTTCAAGTATTTAGATTTCGGTATTGCCAAGACTCTATTAGACGTGAGCTTTTCACTTCAAAAGAACGTAGGTGAAAGTGACTCACAGTTGGACTACGTAAGACTGTTGGGATATTTAATGTACATCATGAATTGTATACGCCAAACATAGCTTGTGCTATTAATAAATTGATTCGGTACATGAGTAATCCCAATAAAACTCATTGGATGACAATGAAAAGAGTTTTAGGGTATCTTAAATACACTCAAGACTATGCTTAGCATTATAATAGATATCCAGTGATATTGAAGGATATAGTGATGCAAATTGAATCACCGGGTCAAATAAGTAAAATTCACGAGTGGATATGTATTTACTTTAGGTGGAGGAGAAGTCTCTTGAAAATCATCCAAACAGATATGTATTGCCCTGTCTACAATGGAATCTGAATTTATCGCATTAGATAAAGCAGATGAAAAAGCTGAATGGCTCCGGAATTTATTGAAAAACATTCCTTATTGGTCCAAACCATTGGCACCAGTATGTATACATTGTGATAGCCAAGGGGCGATAGATAAGACAAGGAGCATGATGTATAATGATAAATCTTGTTATATAAGACGGAGACATAATACTGTTAGAGAACTACTCTCTAGTTGAATTATCACTGTCGACTATATGAATGTCGCGACCTGAGCTGGGGACCTCGCTGCGACGGTAATCCCAAACCATTAAGGCCCGAGAGACCCCTTTAATTCCCCAACCCACTAGTGATATTGTCTTCTTGGACCCAGGCCCACACGACTTTAAAATGCATCACTAGGGAGTAAGGTTTTCTTACTTATATACCCAGTATCCCTCTTGTGTTTTGTCAATATGGGACTCCTTTCTAAGTTGGGGTGTTATAGTGAAGTTAAAGAATTATGTGTCGGATCCACTTACAAAAGGCCTATATAGAGAGGGAGTTGAGATAACATCGAGCGGAATGAGTTTACGGCCTGGGACAAGTCAGCATGACGGTAACTCTACCTAACAGAGTGGAGATCCCAAGATCTAGGTTCAAGGAGACCAAATAAAGTTGTGACTGACGGTTCAACATTATCAATATATTCAACATATTCTCATGATGTAGACAATGTTAAGGAAACAAAGATAAGACTTATGGTTTGAAGTTTTTTAATGGTTTTCTAACTTTGGTAGATTTGACCAAATAGTTTGAAATATAGGATTAAACATTTAGAAATCACCTATGTGAGAGTGAAGTAGAAGCCGCTTCAAGGAGAATGTTAGTAAAGGTCTATTCTGTAACGACCTAAAAATTTGAGGAACTATGTGAAACTTGTGATTTTATGTTATTTGACTATTTTAACCCTCTCCATAGTTGCATTATGGTATTTCTGGGGTGTGGGAGTTATTGGCATGATTTTCGATGCATTTTGGTATCATTTATGCGATATTGTGGTTTTTTATGGCTTTGCGAGCATTATTTTGGATTTATGTAAAAATCTTTTGATCTGTGCGACGGATGGCCGAACAAATTACGCCAACAGTCTCATAATATCGATTTTAGGCTGGGTAGATCTTTGGTTTGGGTCTCGGTGCACCTGAGTTTATTTCGACCTAATGATCGGAAACTTGAAAAATATGAAAATATGGGTGTGGGACCCACATTTGGTCGAAACGACCTCGGATGAAAAGTACGACTTTGCCAGCAGATCCAAAATATCAACTGTAGAGTGTTATCATATTTGGTATGACTTTATGGCTTTTAAATCTCATTTCGATCCTTGATTTGAAAAATTATGATTTCGGGTTTTGGGGGTCAACTTTGTGAAAATGATGTTTTTTCAAAAATATGACTTTGCCAACGCATCCAAAACGTCGAATTTAGTATGGTAGCATAGATCATTTTTGTATATCGGATCCCGAATGAATTTCGAGCTCTCCGTCGAAATTCGGGGTGAATTTGAGGGGAAAATTTGGTGTAAAAACCAGAAAATCTGCACTATTTATAGCAGTTTTTGGGTCAATTTTGCTCACTTTTCATCTTGGCTCTTGAAAGTTATACTAAAACCATGTGGGAGCTTAAAAGTAAAGTTTGTGGGAGCTTGGAAGCTAGATTAACATCTATTTCTTGGTTTTATTACGGATTTAAGATAAGAATTCACCCTTTTCTTAGTAATTTTTTGATTAATTTCTCAAAATTCCAAAATCTTAGGGCTCGATTTTAAACCTCAATTTCACTTCTTTTCACTTGAATAATGTTTTAATCTTATAATTACTAGTTTTCATCAATTTAATCTTCAAACAACTCCAATTCTTGATTTTAACCCAGTTTTAAAAGATTTTACCTGGTAAAGCTAAAAAATGGTTTTTCTTCAATTTGAACTTCTTTTTTTAGTCGATTTGACTTGAGTTTTCATACGTAGGTTTCTAAAAATATGGAAAACATGTTTTTGAAGTAAAGTTTTGATTTTGCCCTTCTTTTTTAGAAACTCGTTCCGGGGGTCCTTTTGACCCCGAATCAAAAGTAGTCATTATGGGTGTCGTTGGTTTTGTTTTGAAACATAGATTTTATATTTGATATTTTTAGTGGAGTTTGATATTGTTCATGAAAAGTATGTTCATGTGTTCGAAGTGTAGCAGATTGATTTCGGCTTTTGAGGTAGGTTATGGCTTAACTCTTTCAGACTGGGTTGGATAGTAAATGATAATACAAAATGCATGTTAAGGATGAGAACTAATCATGAAAAATGGTTATCTATGTGTTGTACCCGTGTGGGGCCTATTGTGATATAATTGTTGAAATTAAGATCTTACGTGATATGTCTGACCGTCTAGGGTTCTATGTGATATTGATAGCCTTGAATACATGTGAATAATTGTATTATGTTGTTAAAATTCTTAATGTGTGATTATATTCATACTTTATTGACATATGAGACATGAAAATTCATGGATGAAATGAAAATAATGAGTGAATATTGGTTCATGTGGTTGTGGAAATGTATCATTGTGGTTGGTTGTGGAAATATATTATGTGGTTGGTTGTGGAAATATACCATTTGATTGGTTGTGTAAATACTTATTGTGATCGTTTGTGAGCATTATAGCTTTATATCATACTCATTCATGAAACATTGGTGCCACCGTGGCAACATCTGAGAAACACTGGCAATACCTGATAACACCTTTCCGAGGGATGTGCCAGAAAAGAGATATGATATATGTTGATTGTATATGGGTTGGTGAACCCCCCATGGGTCCTTCGTTGGGAGGCTTGCCTCCGTAGGTGTATACGAGAATTCTGCGATGATCCCAGAGGTTGTGCGATGACCTCGTGCATCATCATCATCATCGCCATCATCATATACATTGCACTTACTTTATTGTGTTTATATTTTGTTGTATTTCCATATTAACTTGTCATTTATGTAATTGTCTTATCTTCTTTACTTATATTTGATGATCTTGTATATGTATGTTCCTTCTTATTATACTTATATGTGATCTAATGCATACTTGTGTTCTATCTTGTTGTGATATTGCTATATATGTGATATATTAGAAATTTTAGTGCAAGCGGTGTGGGCTACCATTATGGGACATTTTCTAATTGCAGGTGACATGCCCTTAGTGTATATTTTGTATGCTTTATTTATTACTTTTCTTGGTCGGCCTATGATACCTGCTGAGTAAAAGTGGACCGTACTCATGCCTACAACGTCCTTTCTAGACAGGTCCTATCTTGAGTGCACCTCAGCTTGCTTGACTCGGGCGATTATTGGAGCTTCCAAGGTAGCGGTTGGACATTTATGCATCCGAAGTTCACCTTTATCTTTCTATAGTAGTTATGTCTTTATTAGTATTCAGAGACAGATATTATTCCTTTGTGGTTATTTTTCTGATGAATTTGACTCTTGGATTGTATTAGTAGTTCTTACACTATTGACACCTGGTTTTGGCAATGATCGGTATTTTGGATAGTCCTTTACCGTATTGTCATGATTATTTATATGCTTTGGATTCATTCTAGAAGCCTTACCTTGAGATATTTATGCCTTTTCCTCTTTTTGTATCAGTTTGGGTGATAGACTTACTTGTTAAGGTATGTCGCGACAAGTACCATCATGACCCTTATTTTTGGGTCGTGACATATTCTCTATGCTCTCATAAAATCGGGACATGTTCATGGCTAAAACAAACAAAACCATGAGAATCATAAATGGTAAAAGGTTGGTTGTGTGACATATATTGTCTAGGTCTACACTAAAGTTTGGCGGTTCAAAGATATCAAATCTACCAATTGACCGAGTGCATCCGATGAATGTTCACTACGAAAAGTTCAAAGGAAAACCTACTTATCTAGATGTAATGAGTCTTTGCTTGTTGATCACATGCTTGTCCATAATTTATTTTATAGGATAGCCATTCCCCATTCATGTGGGGGATTGTTGGGTTATTAAGAGGTGTGAATGAAAAAAAATGGTGTTTTCTTGGAAAAGCAACAAAAGAAAGGATGCAATTTGAATAGGCACCTTTTTGGATTGAGTGATTATGAACTTTCCAATGGGCTATGACTTTTCCGAAGAGTTGCACCTTGATGAAGAGATGTACCTTTCTGAACCATTGCTTCTCTTCTTAATGGTTATAAATACCTGAATTTTTCCTGAGGTAAAGACAATTTTTTTTAGTAGAAAAACAATCTTCTTCATCTCCTTCTAAAAACTCTTGGATGATCAGCAAATCATTAAGTGTGTTCGAAGTTTATGAAAATTTGATGTACCGCTATTTTCAGAAAGAGAATCATTTTATCCTGGGAGGAAAGATTTCATAACCTCGGGTACTTGAGCGGAATAAATTCCTTAAGGATACATAGTGCATTCGGTGGACTTGATTCTACAATTTTCTGCTTCATCTTATTTCTTAAAAAAAGTTAATAAACACACTTTATTTGATCATTCATTTGAACTTGTGTTTGAAAGTGTTAAACTTCATTGCGGTTCTTGAACTTAGTATTGAAGTTTGGGTTGAAACATACAAATTTTTGTACCCAGAACAACAATTTAGCAGAAGTGAAGAAGTTGTTTGTAATGCCCCGAGTCTGTACCCCGAACGCCACACGGTGCTTATAACCCCGAAGGACCACAAGCTAACCCATGACTGATATCTGTTGAGAGCACTGAGTAATAATACTATAATGAATGCGGAAAAATAGGCTTAAATGCCACAAGGTTCAAAACTTGAAATACTGATAAAGAATACCAACTGTAATAATAATTTGTACAACTGAATACTATCTGGAAGTCTAGTATGAAAGCCTCATCCTGTCTGAACATGGAGTTGATGGGACAAGTCTCCAACTAACCCCAACTACTAAAATAAATTAAATACTGACATAATGAAATGATATGATAACTTTTTCCTCAAACTATGAGGACTCACCACTAGGTCTGCTGCTGATAGTTTGGGCTGCTAAGTATGGTCAGGAGCCCGTGCGTCTGAACCTATGATATAAAATATCATAGCATAAAAGAAGAGGTATGTGTCAGTACTTTGAATGTACTGGTATACTAAGTGAAGTAGACTGATATGCAAGGGTTCATATGCATGAACAATAACTGTCTGAATAACATGAATACAACTGAATGAGAGTACATGTATAATTGAAACTGATGAAATACTGATTATGCAATACTGTGCACATACCTACATATACTGTGTCTGAGATCATAGTAACATTGGATACTGAGTTCTGATAACTGAATAACTAATATTTGAGTTTACTGAGAACTGTATTACTGATAGTTGGGTGACTGTTTCTGACAGTCCTAATTCTGTAGAACTAAACTGAGTTTTATACTAAGTTGGGTGACTGTGTATGACTGTCCCGATGCTATAAAACTGAACTGAGTTCTATACTGAGACTGAAACTAAAATTGTGGAAGGTAATCATCTAACCGATATGCCTCTTCTTTGAACTGATTTGGGGTCCAACCTGTAACCCCAGTTGGAAGGGTGTCAGTACCGTGCCACGGGTAAAGATAAGAGCTGAGTCACCCTTATCTGGCAAGTGCTCTGAACGAGAATGGTGGAACCCTCAACTGGCAGGTAGAACACCTTATCAACCCTCAATTGGTAGGTTGATGTCTCAACCTACGCTAGCTGCATAGTTCTTGAATGCAAGGACTGCTTCTAAGGATCACACCCTCTACTGACAGGTGAGTCCCTATCCTTGGGTTCACTTGGTGCTGAATCCTACTCCCAACTAAATAGACATTGAACTAATTTCTAAACTGTTCTAGGCTAGACTGAACTGTTACTGATCGTGTTAACTGACTGAACTGGACTGAGTTCACTGAGTACTGCAACTGATTGAGTGTTCTGAATTCTATTTGCTGACTGGATATACTGAGTTCTGTACTAACTGAATACTACTGTACGTGACATCACTAAGACTATTTTGAAGGTACTGTAATTCTAGGAAAACAACTAGATTTTTGGGTATTAGATACCCCCAAGACTCGATAACATGAAAAGTAAAGCATAGCATGATGTTGAAAAACATTACAATATTCATAACTTATTCATAGAGACATTGTATCAAACACTTGTAAGACATAAGCTTGTACATATGCTAACATGTCATGATTTCCCCATTCAATCCACATGAGAAATTTATCAAACACTTGGGGAACATAATCTATGCACACAATATTATTCAACATGTAGGCATCATGATTTTCAATCCCAACTTACAATTCAAGGGCTTTAATATGAATTCACATACTACACACATGTCAAATAAATTTACATGAATCTTGTAATAAATCATGAATTAGAAACCCATTTAAAATCATAATCATGAATATATTCAAACCCAACATGGAATTCATGAAATCAATAAACTTGAAGTTTTAACAGAGGTTCTTGAACTCCAATGGTGGAAGGAAACCCTTATATGAACACCTAACATACCTTGGTGCTTGAATTTCTGAAGATTGATAGTGAATTTCTTGAATCTTGATCTTGAATTTGATAGGTTAGGGTTTGTTCTGGAGAGAATTTGAGAGAAAGTGAGTGTATTTTTCTTATTGAGGGTTGAATCTCGTGTTTTTGGGGCTGATTAAGGGTGAGAAAAAGACCCAAATACCCCTATGGACGCGAGCTTTTAAAGGCTGAAAGCATGCCCAGTGAGGCACAGACCGACACATCGCGTTTATGGCATCAACGCAATGACCAACGCACCGTATTGAGTTTGCGTCGGTTCACTGAAATTGCACTGAAAGCTGCAAAGAAATTATCTGTCGACGCGATGGGCAACGCGATGCGTTCAGATCGCGTCGACCCACTATTTTGGTCACCTGAACATGGTTTAAATGAGGTCCAAAAAATCTGAAACTCACTCGAAGTGACCTAATGACATTCCTGATCATGAATAAACCTAAAAATTGATACTTTAAGGTTATAAGGGTCGTGAAATAGGATCGCCAGCTTATGAAGGCTAAAATACTTCTAAGTATAAACACTTGCTGAAATTTCGAAGTCTGGGACCTCTTTTCAGGCTCTAACGGATTGAGTTAAGCTTAGAACTTTTCGGGGTCTTACATTGTTAGTATTAGCAGTGCCACTTATGTCAGTAAATTTTTCACTATTTGCTTTACAGGTTATATCTGTCAAGTTTGTTGGTCATCTTGGTGAATTATCTCTTTCTGGTGCTTCTATGGCTACTTTTTTTTGCTTCTATGACTGGTTTCAGCTTGTTGGCAAGTTACTTACTTTATCTATTGATTTATGTCATAATTTCATTTGTTATCGATTGTTATCGTCAAATTTAGAGGTGGATACATGATTTGAATATTACATGTACAAGTTTTTTTTTTTTGGACAATTGTGGTATCTAGTTCTGCTCGCCTCGATTAATTCCATGAGGTACTTGCTACTACCTAACTCCCAGCAGCAAAGGTATCGAGTAACTCTGTCCACGAGAATTTGAACATTATGCTTTCTCTCTCTCTCTTTTATGTTTTTTTTTAAATTGTGGTGCCTGAGCCAATTTCTGGTTGGTTCAACTAATTCCATGAGTTAACTGCTGCCTCAAAGGTACTAGGTAGCTCTATCCAGCATACTTGTCTCTCAACCACCGGGCCATCCCTTTGGGACATATAGGATAGATTTTGCTTTACTCTATACTTTAATTACCTACATTCATACCTGATACATATGTAACTAAGTTCATATACCTGTGCTAGTGAGAGATAGCATATACTTCGTGGAATTAGTTGAGGTGCCTGTAGGCTGTTGTGGATACCATCAAGAAAAAAGTTCATGTAGGAAAGGTTTTGATTTGTAACTGGAGTTCATAAAGTTTAACTTTTAAGATTTTTTGTACCGACTTAAAAAGGGTGTTTTGTCGTCTCTACATTTCAAGTCATCTCTTGCTTTGTATATAGGACTGGAAAATGCATTGGACACTTTATGTGGGAAATCATACGGTGCAAAGAAATATCATATGGTTGGTATCCATACGCAAAGGGAAATGTTCATTCTTCTACTCGTCAGTGTACCTCTTGTCTTCATTTGCGTTAGTACAAGGCGAATTCTTGTATTATTGGGAGAAGATCCCAAAATAGCAGTCGAAGAAGGAAGTTATGCGCACTATATGATTCCAACTATTTATGCGTACGGGTTTCTCCAGTGTTATATTAGATTTCTGCAAGCACAAAACATTGTGCTATCAATGATGTTCAGTGCCGGAATCACTACTTTGCTTCATATACTCACTTGTTAGATTCTGGTCTTTAATGTTGGAAAAAATTACTACAATATTGATATTGGACTGAAATTAATAATAATAGTAATAATAATAATAATAATAATAATGAGTAAATAGTTACAAAAACTCTATCGTCGCAAGCCACTGCCTTGAAATTGATTTCGGCCCGACTCCGGTGCAAATCCTTCTAGCCAGTCGCTCCCCAAGGTTCCACAGCTACTTCCAAACACGTGCACTCATGGCTGAAAGTTAGGAGGTTTTCCAAACCAATTTCCCAAAATAATTCAAGAAGAGGAAAGGAGGAAGACGTTTTTTCTTTTTTTCTTTTTTGTTTCTTTTTGTTGTATATATTCTTCTCTTTAGGTGCTTCTTATATAGCATATTGGAATCGATAAGGATGAGTGAACTTGGAGATATTGATGGTGAATATTAATGACATTAATGAGTCATTACTATAATGTTATTGAATTTACATTCTGCGGAGGTATGCTTATTTTTATTGTCAGGTAGGAGTGTATGTTCAACTCCTCCTAAAAGTATGTTTTCTTTTTTATTCTTTACATTAGAAAAAATGTTTTAAGAATCATTAACTACACAATCCTCCACTAATGCAAAGATAAATAATATGGATAAATTTTGGGCAAAAGGAAGGAACATGTACTTAAGTGTCAATATCTTTCGATTTGAATTGACACATAGTGATATAAGGCAACAACAAATATCCAAAAAGTGAAGTACTCTTGAACTAGATGAACATAAGTTGAGACCCTCATAACACATACCATATCCTTGATTTTAAGCAACCTCCGAGATACTATAAAGTGCTTTTATGGTCATGCACACAAACCTTGGGCCTCACGAGTGCTCTAGAAAGACAACCCAAGTCTTTCATAAAAAGGTGACCAACCTTTTATACTCACATAGGTGATCCATCAAGTATATCTCATAGACCACCTTAAGGATATGGATCATTAAGACCAAAAATAAGCTCAAACTTATAATACACTACCTCACGCCATAGGGATAGGATATGTAGTGTTTATTGAAGGCCTATATGACTTTGTTTAACTGCAAATGGGTATCTACCATATTACCTCAATCCACGAGCTTTATAGCCACCTCCCTCGATAATTCAAGGACCATTTTCCATATCAAACCCTTGTTCATAATATCTGCCAAATTTCTTTCAGATCTTAGCTATTCCAAGGAAATAACACCATGTTTCAACAATTTCTTAATTGCACTATGTCTGATGTGAATATGTCTCTTTTTATCATTGTATACACTATTTTTAGCAATCCCAATTTCCACCTGTGAGTCACAGTGTAAAGAGACCGATGAAACTTGTCTTCCCTATAAAGGCACATCTGCCAAAAGGTTTCTCAGCCACTCAGCTTCTTGCCCATCCAACTTAAGAGCAATGAATTCAGATTTTATGGTAGAACATGCTATACAAGTATGCGCTGAAGACTTTTATAAAATAACACCTGCACCCAAAGTAAACACATAGCCGCTGGTAGAGATAAATTCATCATTGCCAGTCACCCAGTTTGCATCACAAAAACCTTCTAAAATAGCAGGAAATTTATTAAAATGCAAACACCAATCCATAGTACCTCTTAGATACCTTAATAAGTGATGAAGAGCATTCCAGTGTTCACTACTGGAATTATGAGTATATTTACTCAATCTACTAACAACATTAGCTATATCAGGCCGAGTATAGTTCATGAGAAACATCACACTCCCAATTATTTTAGCATATTCAGCTTGAGAAACACTAAAATCTTTATTCTTTTTCAAGTGTATGATAGGATCATAAGGAATTCTCACTGAAACTACATCAAAACAATCAAACCTTTTTAACATCTTTTCAATATAATAAGACTGACACAAAGAGAATCTATTAACAGTTCTTTTGATTTTTATCCCTTAAATTACATCAGCTTCTCCAAGGTCTTTCATTTCAATTTTAGAAAATAAAAATTTCTTAGTCTCATTTACAACATTCACATTAGAGCCAAAGAATAACATATCATCCACATATAAACATATAATCACACAATCCAATCCTATCATTTTAGAATAAACACAGATATCAGATGAATTAACAACAAAGCCATTATCTATTAATGTGAAATTAAATTTTTCATCCCACTGCTTAGGTGTCCGTTTAAGTCCATGTAAGGACTTTCTCAATTTGCATACTTTATTCTCTTGTCCCGAGACTACAAAATCCTCAAGTTGATCATATAGATCTCTTCCGCTAAATCACCATTTAAAAATGCAGTTTTGACATCTATTTGGTGTACCACTAAATTATGAATAGCATCTAGAGTAATAAGAGTTATAATGGTCGCTGTTTTAGTCACAGGAGAATAAGTATCAAAATAATCAAAAGCTTTCTTTTGGTTAAAACCCCTAATCATAAGTCTAGCCTTATATTTATCAATTGTACAATCAGGACTCAATTTCTTCGTAAATATCCACTTGCTACAAATGAGTTTATAACCTATAGGCAAATCATACAAGTCCCAAGTGCGATTAGAGACTATAGAGTCTAATTCACTTTTAATAGCCTCTTTCCAAAACATTTCATCTATTGAACTCATTACTTCATCATAAGTTTTAGGGTCTTCTTCTATTAAGTAGATAGACACTAATTCATCATTTAAAGTATCGATATCAAAATCCTCAGTTAAGAAGGTGGTGATAAAATTAGGACCAAAACTAGTCTCAGTTCTACGTCTTTTACTCATTCTAAGTTCATTTTCATGCTCATTAGCAATAACATCAGATGCAGACATAACATGA
Organism: Capsicum pubescens; assembly: GCA_030864215.1. Taxonomy (NCBI): domain Eukaryota; kingdom Viridiplantae; phylum Streptophyta; class Magnoliopsida; order Solanales; family Solanaceae; genus Capsicum; species Capsicum pubescens. The sequence goes on from CM061542.1 coordinate 277,404,272, forward strand.
GAGTTAACAGACATAGATAAAGAAGTATTATTTTTCACACCACTAGAAACATCATTTTTAAAAGGAAAAACATGCTAAAAAAATTCTACATCTCTAGATTCACAAATAGGATAATCATTTAATGACATAAATCTATATGCAACACTATTTTGAGAATAACCAATAAAGAGAGTGTAAAAAGTCTTAGAGCCTACATTTACCCGTCTAAAATCAGGTAGACCAACTTTAGCCAAACACCCCCACACTTTTAGAAATTTTAAGTTAGGAGTAAATACTTTCCATAATTCTTATGAAGTCCTGTCTAACCTTTTCTGAGGAACTCTATTAAGAATACAACATGTAGATAAGACAACTTTCCCCACATATAGTCAGGTAGACCCGAGCTTAAAAGCTTAGAATTCATCATTTCCTTAAGAGTTCCATTCTTTCATCCGGATACACCATTTTGTTGAGGAGTAGAAGGAGCACTAAACTCATGGATAATACTTATTTTCTCACAAAAATCTTCTAGAGTTTTAGTTCTATATTCATCGCCCCTATCAGATCTAAATCTCTTAATTTTTCTGTCAAATTGATTTTCTACATCTTCTTTGAATTTTAAAAATATGCTATCAGCCTCATCTTTAGACTTCAGGAGGTATACCTTAGTGTAGCTAGAAAAGTCATCAATAAAACTAATGTAATACTTCTTTCTACCTTTACTTATAGTGTTCTTAAAATCTGCTAAGTCTGAATGTACTAGTTCAATCAATTCGGTCTTTCTACTAGTAACATATTTAAAAGGTTTCTTGTCACGCTTTGTGTAATGCCTCAAAAATGGTCCCGAGATATCACACGGTGCTTAGGACCATAAATTATCCCAAGCAAACCCTTCTACTGGTATAACTTATAAGCAACGGAATAAAATACCTAAATCTGAATGTAATAAGCGAAAGATAACTCTTTTCCGAATCTGATCAATACAAAACTAAATTAAAATAATTACAACTCTTCTTTTACAAATAAAACAGAAATCAAATACCTTAACTCTACTGACTGTCTATGAAGCCTCTACTAGTATTGACTATAGGTATCCGGGACATGACCCCCAACTATCCCAAATCAATACGACTGAATTAAGAAAATGAAATACTACTCAAACTATACAACTCACTCGAGCCCTTGAATCAAGAGGACTCATCACCTGCTGACTAGAAGCTGCAATCTGTCTGAATATGGTATGTGTGCTACAACTAAAATGATACCTACATTATGAGACAATGTAGCATATAAATATATATGTGGATCAGTACTTTGAGGATGTAATGAGTATATGAGGGTGAATGAATAAGTAAAAACATCATCTCATCATCATAATTTGCAAAACAATGCATGCTAAATGTAAATGACTCACATAAGCTGGAATATCTGAAATACTGAAAATAATAATCATGAAAAGCAAATCATGCTTTATAAATCTAGTGAGTCATAACATTTAGTTCTAAAAGTTGTACTTGTATTCCTCTTTTAAATCATACTATCTAAGTGTAGAAAGGACTCACTCTAAATTTGAAATTTGAAAGATGAAAATTATAGTTAATATCTTTCTGTGAGGATAATCTGAGTAAAACTTGTGAGCCTTAACACCTAGTTTTTCTGAAAGCTTTTTTGTTGCTCTTTCTGTTCTAGAATCTATAGTCTGTAAGCTTTAAAACTTTAGGAAAAATACTTTATCTGAAGGGAGATACTTGAAAACTATTCTGAAAAGCTTATTATAGGGAAAAACTGTTCTGCAAGGAAGGTTCTATTAACCGACATAAACCATGTAAGCTACATGGAATCCAACGTCTCGTCCTCCTAAGGAAGAAACCTCACGTTGGAGAGAGGTGTCATACTCTTGCAAGGGAGTATAACCTCAGCTAAAGTGATCACAACTCTGCCCACTATGGGTACTTAATCTCAATCCTACGGTGGCACGTAGTTCTGGGGCATGAGACCTTGAAATTATACCCAACTCGGTGCTAAATACTACTCCTTTTAACTAGCTACACTCATCTCATGGAAATTCATTTTAAAATTTGCATAAGGGTTCATTATGAAACCAATTATGCATTTTTCTGAATAAATATGTAAATAAAATTATTTTGCTTTTTTTAGTCTATAAAGATTCTGTATAGTGGTTTCCAAAAATCATCTGAGGATCAAAAGATCAAATCTTTATTGTAAAACTGAAGTAATTAACTCATAAGATGCTTAAAGCATCATCTTTCTCAAAATCTCAACATATAAACTTGGAGCTTAAAACCCATGTATCAAACTCATGTCAAAATATCATAGTAATCATGCTCGATAATAAAATCAATGATAATTCATCTCAAAATCTGGAAATTACTGCAATAAGCATGAAAATATGAAAATAAACATGTAATTCAACTCATAATTCACTTGAATTCCCATAATCTTGTAAATAGAAATAATGGGTATGAACCCTAATTCAAATCTCATGTAATTTCAGTCAAAATCATGTAAATATGTAATTGAAAACTAATTTTGTGAACAAGGATGAAAGGAGTATCCTTGTTCATAACCCCACATACCTTGATTGAAGATTAGATGAAGAAACCTTGAATGTTGGATTCCTATTGAGTTCTTGATGATGGGTTCTTGATTATCTTGCCTTGGAAATCCTCAATCTTAAGCTTTCTTAGAGAAACCATGGTGGAATTTGATTTTTGGAGAAGGAGCTTTGAACTCTAGGGTTTTTATTTAAGAGAAAGTTGATGAATATAAGCCTAAAGTGCTTAGAATAGGCTTAAATCTTATGTTTGGATGGATTGGGGGCTTGGGTATTGACCAAAATATCCTTTTTAAACTCCCAAACGGAACTAGAAAAATGACCAAAAATCTCGATTTGGCTGGACACCGCGACGCGCCACAATCGCGGTGGCTCATTGGAAAAGGATGACTGGGAACTGGGCTTTCTCCACAACGCAGAGTTTTGATGGTGCCCTATAGTTTGCCATTTTGGACACTGGCGCGATGCGCCATTATCGCGTAGGCTTGCAGGAATTGACGAATGTGAAATAGGACTCCTCCGCGATGCTGTGGAATTGCAGAGTCTCACTGGTATTTGACAGCTGCCAATTTACTTAGCTTCGCGACGCACTGAGAGTCCAGGTGACACACTGTCAACTTAAAAATGCCATAACTCCTTCACCGAGTGTCGGATTTAGGCGAATTTGGTATCGATGGAAAGCTTATTCAATTTCTCACACAATAAAAAGTCGAAATCTTGAAAATACCATATGAAATAAATGGTATTCATCTTTGAAGAAAATTCTTAACATTCTAGGGATGAATTTAAGCTAGGAAAAAATATGGGGTATTACAATATATCCCCCTTGGGAATATTCGTCCTCGAATATGTCTAATTAGGCTGAAATTACTGAGGAATCTGAGGCTATAAGATTTCATGTACAACTGAAATAAACTGTATAACTGAATCCCAACGTAGTGGGCTACTGAACTGATTTGTGAGTGCATGAGCTTTCATGAAAAAAATATAGCTATATGGCTAAGATCGAAACGAGAGAGTCAACTCAGGGGTAATAATTTCTTTAGGATGGATCTGATTTCGTGAGAAAAGAATGAGATATTTATGACATGAAAACTTGGGGTATTACAATATCTCCCCCTTGGGATCGTTCGTCCCCAAATGATACTGATTTGGTTGAACTATTAGGAAAAAACTGAGATGATACACAGGATATTTATGAACTGAATCATGACTTAATATCTGAATCTGAAACTAATGAATGATGCATATACTGAAATGACCATACTCACGAAATTTCAGGTAGTGAGACTGAACTAAATCGGAAGATGGAAAAACTATAGAGATTCGTTTGTCTGATTATTAGACTGGATTTCTGGCTACACTGATTGAATCTTATTGACCGCTCATACTCCGATGGAGTATTTCTTCAACGCTTTTCTAAGAAATTCTAACGATATTAGGGAGTAAAGGACTCTGGGCATGATCTGAAGAAACCCTTTGAATAAGAGATTACAACATCTCTACCACTCTATAGCATGGAACATACACTCATAAACCATACACTGGGATAGAATTGAATTGCTAGGCCTTAAGCAATGCAACTTCGTACTTTCAAGCTTAGCAAAAATTTTCAAACACTCCTTCAACTATACTATTCCCTTCAAATACTATACTCGCTTGATTCAACTTATAATTCTCACATGGTATTGCTAAGTCCGTCTACTAAAGTCTAAACTAAACTAAATCATCTCACCAACGTAAGGCTTAACTCGAAATCACAAGGTACTGTACATAACACCATAATACTTGTCTGAACCATGGATTCAACACCCTAAGCGTTGTCACCCAACTACTCACTCTAGGATGATTCTTCTTATCACTTAACAACTAAATCCAACCTCCTACTAGAAATCCTCTAATGCACAATATACGTATCCCCTTAGATACAACCATAACATTCAAGCCTATTTTCATATCCACACATGCACTTCTAAATAAATACCCATAAGAGCATCTCTCCCGTATTCTCTAATACCTCTATCAATAGCAACCTCCATGCACCATTCAATTCTTAGGATGATACACATGAAATATTCTTAAATAACCGAGTCTTACACAAGAAAATAAAATTTACCTCAAAAGTTCTTTCAAACTTATAGAGTTATATAAAACCAGCTTACAACAATCTTCCCAAACATAACACATTTACTATATCCCATCCCCACAATTTCTCATCATCATTATCCTGACCAGGGAAAAGTCACTGAAAAGTTAGAATAGCAGGGCCCAAACATGAAGGGAAACTAAGCATAACTTGACACCTTACTGAGGCCTGAGGAATAGAGTATTCACGACATAGATTTATTAAGGAGATATAATCTGAAGACGTACATGATGTAAATCTAACTTTTGATGATCGTTAAGAGTATTACAGGAGTACTGGAACTGAACATACTGTAAAGCATGAGAATATGAGTCATGGCCTGCATGACCTGAATTTAGAGTTCATAACTTATGGAATGTAACTCCAATTGCTGGGTGAATTGGAACTCCTCTTACTAGGAATTGGAAGAGTACATGACTCTCTATTATACGCATGAACATGAGCTATGGTCAGGGAACTGACACACGAGGCATGAGTAAACATCAGAATAACTGAAGTACGAAACTTTGTACTGAGATGAGAATGGGTCGAGCATCATCCTCTCTTACTGACTTTCTATGCTACACTGGCATACTTATTAGAATTAGGGAGTCTGACTTGGTTACTCATTCTATCATCTCCCCCATTGGATTTAAGCCATCAATCTAAGTTTATGAACCACTAAATAAACTTCAATCTCAACTGCAATCACTTTAATCTTGAGTCTGGGACACAACAATTCACAAGTAATAAACTTACTCTAGAAGACTACACCTAGAAGTGTAAAACCCATTTCTAATACTTCCTTCCAAGATACAACTCTATCTTTCTATAGCCTCACTTGTCATCACATAATATCTTGAACACTCACTAACTTAGAATCTTCTTGGGTATCATCATATCATGAGTTCACACATCTAGAGCTTCACTTCTTATTTCTATTTTCTCAGTCTTCAAGGAGTCAAACTTAGATTCTAACACTTAACACAGATATCATCAACCTTAATAATCCAAACTAATTTTATCATAGCTTACTAATATCACATATCTAAACTTGTATTTCTAAACCATGAGAATCAAGAATATAACAAAAAGGCTCAACATCATCTACCTATAACCTCTTAACTTAGCTATTAAGAACATCATATACTATATAACTAGTCCCCTTCCACTTAGCAACTCAACGGTATTACTAACCACACACAACACATAATAACCTTGGAAAATAAGGCAATCCCATATCACCTTGGGCATACTTCTTTATCATACATACAACATCATACTTAATTTCAGATAACTGAACTCAAACTCTTGCATACACTGTCCAAGCCTATTAGATCACTTCCTAGAATCACTAACCAAGAAATTATTTCATCTACTTTGATGACCATCAACTGTTCAAACTTAATGTCTAGTGCTAAACATGATTTAACAACCCAACTTCACATACAATTCTCGCTTGGAAGCTATGAAATAAAACATCAAGAAACACTAGTCCACTAGAATCTCATAATAACAATAATAGATCATAATCATATGGTCTATCTTGTCAAAATCCATTAACACATCCTCCTTCTACACCTCATTACTATCTACCCTTCTACATAACACATCTAAATTTCTATCATCGTTCTACGAGTTTCGGCTAAACTAAGGAGCCTAAATAAGTGATACTAAACCACCAATCACTTCATTAATATCCTATACCTTTCAAGCACAACAAATATCATCCATGACTCATTTCGTACTTCAAGAAAACAATAATTCACCTTAACTAATAACTCCTTCTCTTCCTTCCACTAAACTAGCACACAAGGACAGCTTACCTTAACAAATCTCGACAACATGCAAAGTTTATTCTATACTTTCTATCAATCAACACTCTTACTTTTCTCACCACTAATCTTCTATACCCATACTTCCAACTACAATAAGGCTCTACTATTCATAAATCATAACACTGAAGTTCATACTATCCCTCGAATGCACACTACATTTAACAATCTAGGTTCACACTATCACCTCTCACGAGCACTATCTGTATTGAAGGAATAATGAGGGATTTGAATGCATATCTAATTCTGTCTCAACTGAACAACTCATAAGGATCATAAAATAGACTTTAGACTCAAGGAACTTATGACATACTAGAGAGCTTCTCTCAAGCCCTTTGTGTGACTTCTGAAACTTCTGCTAGCAAATCAAAAAAGCATTATATGAAGAGAAATTGGAACTTGCTAATTATGTTATCTCGAGAATAAGTCATAGGCAAAGAATTTTGGGGTAACTCACGAGTAGATATAAGATTCTGAAGGAATAACTTTACTGCACGATCTAGAGTATGAAAGAAAGAAAACTTTTCTTAAATGCCTCGTAGCCTCTCAAAAAAAAGTACAGACGTCTTCGTACCGTTCCACAAGACTTTACTAGACATGGCTTTGCAGACACCCTAGGACACTTGAACCTTGTGCTTTGATACCAAGTTTGTAACACCCCAAAAATGGTCTCGAGACGTCACACGGTGCTTAGGACCACAAGTGATCCCAAGTTAAACTTTCTACTGGTATAAATCATAAGCAACTAAATAAAATACATAAATTTGAATGTAATAAGAGAAAGATAACTCTTTTCTGAATATTATCAATACAAAACTAAATTAAAATAATTACAACTCTGCTTTTACAAGCAAAACTGGAATCAAATACCTTAACTCTACTGACTGTCTATGAAGCCTCTATTAGTATTGACTATAGGTAGCCGGGACATGACCCCCAACTATCCCAAATCAATACGACTGAATTAAGAAAATGAAATACTACTCAAACTATACAACTCACTCGAGCCCTTGAATCAAGATGACTCATCACCTGCTGACTAAAAGCTGCAATCTGTCTAAATATGGTATGTGTGCTACAACTAAAATAATACCTACATTATGAGACAATGTAGCATATAAATATATATGTGGATCAGTACTTTGAGGATGTAATGAGTATATGAGGGTGAATGCATAAGTAAAAACATCATCCCATCATCATAATTTGCAAAACAATGCATGCTAAATGTAAATGACTCACATAAGCTGGAATATCTGAAATACTGAAAATAATAATCATGAAAAGCAAATCATGTTTTATAAATCTAGTGAGTCATAACATTTAGTTCTAAAAGTTGTACTTGTATTCCTCTTTTAAATCATACTATCTAAGTGTAGAAAGGACTCACTCTAAATTTGAAATTTGAAAGATGAAAATTATAGTTAATATCTTTCTGTGAGGATAATCTGAGTAAAACTTGTGAGCCTTAACACCTAGTTTTTCTGAAAGCTTTTTTGTTGCTCTTTCTGTTCTAGAATCTATAGTCTGTAAGCTTTAAAACTTTAGGAAAAATACTTTATCTGAAGGGAGATACTTGAAAACTATTCTGAAAAGCTTATTATAGGGAAAAACTGTTCTGCAAGGAAGGTTCTATTAACCGACATAAACCATGTAAGCTACATGGAATCCAACGTCTCGTCCTCCTAAGGAAGAAACCTCACGTTGGAGAGAGGTGTCATACTCTTGCAAGGGAGTATAACCTCAGCTAAAGTGATCACAACTCTGCCCACTATGGGTACTTAATCTCAATCCTACGGTGGCACGTAGTTCTGGGGCATGAGACCTTGAAATTATACCCAACTCGGTGCTAAATACTACTCCCTTTAACTAGCTACACTCATCTCATGGAAATTCATTTTAAAATTTGCATAAGGGTTCATTATGAAACCAATTATGCATTTTTCTGAATAAATATGTAAATAAAGTTATTTTGCTTTTTGTAGTCTATAAAGATTCTGTATAGTGGTTTCCAAAAATCATCTGAGGATCAAAAGATCAAATCTTTATTGTAAAACTGAAGTAATTAACTCATAAGATGCTTAAAGCATCATCTTTCTCAAAATCTCAACATATAAACTTGGGGCTTAAAACTCATGTATCAAACTTATGTCAAAATATCATAGTAATCATGCTCGATAATTAAATCAATGATAATTCATCTCAAAATCTGGAAATTACTGCAATAAGCATGAAAATATGAAAATAAACATGTAATTCAACTCATAATTCACTTGAATTCCCATAATCTTGTAAATAGAAATAATGGGTATGAACCCTAATTCAAATCTCATGTAATTTCAGTCAAAATCATGTAAATATGTAATTGAAAACTAATTTTTGGCACAAGGATGAAAGGAGTATCCTTGTTCATAACCCCACATACCTTGATTGAAGATTAGATGAAGAAACCTTGAATGTTGGATTCCTATTGAGTTCTTGATGATGGGTTTTTGATTATCTTGCCTTGGGAATCCTCAATATTAAGCTTTCTTAGAGAAACCATGGAGGAATTTAATTTCGTGGAGAAGGAGCTTTGAACTCTAGGGTTCTTATTTGAGAAAAAGTTGATGAATATAGGCCTAAAGTGCTTAGAATAGGCTTAAATCTTATTTTTGTATAGATTGGGGTACTTGGATATTGACTAAAATACCCTTTTAAACTCCCAAACGGAACTGGAAAAACGACCAAAAATCCCAATTTGGCTGGCCACCGCGATGTGCCACAATCGCGGTGGCTCACTGAAAAAAGACGAGTGGGAACTGGTATTTCTTCGCTCTGCGGAGTTATCGCGGTGCCCTATAGTTTTTGCCATTTTGGCCACTGGCGCGACGCGCCATTATCGCATAGGCTTGCTAGAAATTGACAAATATGAAATGGGACTCCTCCGCGATGCGGTGAAATCGCGGAGTCTCACTGGAATTTGACAACTGCCAATTTATTTAGCTCCGCGATGTGCTGAGATTCCAGGTGACACACTGTCAACTTAAAAATACCATAACTCCTTCACCGAGTATCGAATTTAGGCGAATTTGGTATTGATGGAAAGTTTATTCAATTTCTCACACAATAAATAAGTCAAAATTTTAAAAATACCGCATAAAATAAATGGTAGTCATCTTTGAAAAAATTCTTGACATTCTAGGGACGGATTGAAGCTAGGAAAAAAAAGGGCTATTACACTTTGCTTCTACACACAGAGGACATTTAGAAATATCATCAATATTTACTGTAGGAATTAATCTCATTTTTCTAAGTCTTTTAATAGAAGCAATATTAACATGACCTAGTCTACAATGCCATAAATTAATAGACTCAACAATATAAACAGAATTAGGAATATTTACATTATTGGCAATCTCTTTATCAATGTTCAAAACAAATAAGCCCCCACTAAGGTATCCCTTCCCAACAAAGTCTCCTCCATGAGGAATAATTATTTTATCAACTTCAAAAATAAGTTTAAGGCCTACTTTGTTGAGAAGTGCTCCAGAAACTAAGTTTCTACGGAGCGAAAGAACATACAGAATATTGTTCAAGGATAATGTTTTTCCAGAAGTTAATTTAAGTAAAAAAAATTCTTTACCTAAAAATCCAGCAGTAGTGGAGTTACCCATGTAGACACACTCACCACTGGTGGATTCCTTAAAGTCATGAAATAACTCTTTGTTGGTGCAAAAATGTCTTGAAGCACCTGTGTCCAACACCCAATCAACCTTGTTAGCTATCAGATTTGCCTCAACAATTACTACAACAATTACTTCATCACCTTCAGTAAGATGAGCTTGGACATCATCTTGTCTTCCTTGTTTTGGCTTTTGTCCTTTTCTTAAATAACACTGAACAACCCCGTGGCCAAGTTTTCCGCAGACAAAACAAGGCCCCTTTGTTTTTTTAATTTGACTCTCTGGCTTGTTGAAGTTATTTTTCTTCTTCACTTGTTCCTTATTTTGGACATTCTTTTGTTTACCGTCGTACCTGTCTTTTGAAATAGTACCAGAAGATTCCACAAGGTTAACTTTAGAATAATTAAGAGAAAGAGTTTCCATCTTATCTTTGAGACGGTTTGCCTCCTCTGTTCTCATGTAACTGATAAGTTCTTGGAGAGTTAAATTCTTTTTCTTATGTTTCAATTGATTTCTGTAATCACTTCGGGATGGTGAAATTTTTCAAGCATAATATTAGCCTGAAGAATCTCACACATCTTATACCTTAATTGAGAACATCAGTAGTTAAATTTTCATATTCGTGGACTTATTCCATGATTGATTTATTGTCAACCATTTGAAATTTAATTCATTGTCCGACAACATATTTTTTATTTCTTGCATCATAGGCACCATATATTTTTTTTAAACTGTCCCATATTTCTTTAGAAGATTTATAGGTAACAAATAAATCAAATAAATGATTAGTCATATGGTTCAACAAATGTCCTCTAACTGTTTTGTTATCCTTTTCGAATTTCTTTTTAGCAATATCATCAACCACAATAGTGTTAGATCCAGTAGTAATGTTAAAACCATTTGTAAGAGGTTCGTTAAACAAAACATAATCAATTTCTAATTGTTCGAAGAAATTCAAAAGTTTTTGTGACCAATGTTTAAAATTATTTCCGTCCAATGGCTCAAGTTTTGACAAATCAGAAAAAGTTTTGTTCAAAGAAATAGTCATTTATCAATATTGTATGTAAGAAAATCGCTTTTAAATTGTTGAAAAAAATTACTACAATATTGATATTGGATTGAAATTAATAATAATAATAATAATAATAATAATAATAAGTAAATAGTTACAAAAACTATGTCGTGGCACGTCATTGCCTTGAAAGCGATTTCGGCCCGACTCCAGTGCAAATCCTTCTAGCCGGTTGCTCCCCAAGGTTCCACAGCTACTTCCAAACACACGTGCACTCGTGGCTGGAAGTTTGGAGGTTGCCCAAAATAATTCAAGAAGAGGAAAGGAGGAAGACTCTTTTTTCTGTTTTCTTTCTTTTTGTTGTATATATTCTTCTCTTTAGGTGCTTCTTATATAGCATAATGGAATCGACAAGGACGAATGAACTTGGAGATATTGATGGTGAACTCTAATGACATTAAAGAGTCATTTTGAATTTATATTCTGTGGAGGTATGTTCATTTTCATTGTAAAGGAGTGTATGTTCAACTCCTCCTAAACGTATGTTTTCTTTTTTATTCTTTGCATTACACAAAATTCTTTAAGAAGCATTAACTCCACATTTAAATCTTTCTTAGGAAACAACGGTGTTGCTCTGGCTAATTTCATATCCTACTGGATTAATTTCTTGTTACTAGCCATATATGTCAGAATGTCACCTTCCTGTAAAAGCACTTGGACCGAATTTTCGAAAGAGGCGTTTCATGATAGTTGGAAATTTCTAAAACTTGTCATTCCAGCCATCAGCTGCTATGTTCTGGTAGTGTTCTTAGTTTTTGTAGTATAACATTCAACTAAGAACATAAGAGTAGAATTCTTGAAATTTAAGTCCTTAATCCATCCATGATATTCATCGTTACAAAATGATCAAATGGAAGGGGAGCCTTGGACTAACTGATAAAGTTGTTGCCATTTGACCAGGAGGTCACGGGTTCAAGCCTTGGAAATAGCCTCTGGTAGAAATGCAAGGTAAGGTTGCGTATGATACACCCTTATGGTGGGGCCCTTCCCCGGACACCGCGCATAGCGGTAGCTTTAGTGCACCGGAATGCCCTTTTTTACAAAATGATCAAATGAATAAGACACACAACTTAGAGATTTGGTCTTACGAAACGATGGTTCTGTTCTAGACTTCTTCCAAATCTGAAGCTCGAGACTTCAGTTCTTTCTATAAGGTTTGAAATAACAAACAGTTTAGTAGCAATCCGAATATCTTATTTCATTAAGAAGTTGATAATTTTTTTGAAATATTTCAGCCTTAATACATGTTGGATGGTGTATATGATACCTTTAGGACTAAGTGGTGCCACAAGGTGAATTTCTTACGTCTTTAAACCTTGTTCAATTACATTTTTCTTTATATATATATGTATCTTCACTAGTTCGTATGCTCTGTCTTTTACCTCGGTGTGAAAGTTTCTGTTGGTGAAATTACAATAAAAATACAATCGAAAATTACAAGTGAAGAAAATAAAAAAGACAATTTTCTTCTTCTTCAGCTAAGGCGCGGATATCTCGCTTTCTTTAGGGAGATTCAAGACCAATGCAACAAATGTTTCACCGGTCCAGCAGTAATCTTCTTGACTTGTCCCCTCCAGGATACAACAACCTTTCTCACAAAGAACAACTCAACAACTCTGGACAAGAGTTGAGTTCAAAGCTCCTCAAAAAGAACTCCCTTCAACTAGCAAACTCTATTTTTTACTAACTTTATTGTGAACTCTCTATTATCTTATGTATATCCCAAAATCATGCAAGACCACCTCTATTTATAGGAGAGGAAGTCTTCCATGCAATGAATAGGAAGAACTAAATGGCATAGTAAACATGGAATATCAAGGACTTTTAGGTTACAAGAGTTACATGAGTTATAAGATATAATGAGTAGGATAATGGAGGAATAAAGATATAAGTTACAAGTAACTTATGTATACATTCTAACCATTAACTCACAAAAATAATGACCAAGGTGAATGCTAACATAATGAGCAACTAATGGCCAAAATAGGTTACCAAAAAATTAAATCCAAGTAACTGCCAACAAGTTGAAAGAATGCTAGCCAATTTACTGCCACTGATGAAATGCTCACTGTTATGGTTAACTCTCAAAATGAGAGTTACAGTGAAACTATGGAAGAATGAAAATTATCTCATGCATGGCCACTTGGACATAATATATTATGCATGTAATAATGCATATAATTAATATAAAAAGGTCCAAACTCCATTAATCCCCCACTCATTTTTAATATTAACACAAGAGAGTCCACTAGTTAAAGAAAGACTACCATGCATAATGAAGGTGTGCTCTACATTGAACCTTCAGTTAGTAATACAATAATTTTTACTCTAGAGTCATAGTGGTCTTACACTTGAACTATGACTTCTTAAGGGAAATAAAAAGTTATTTCTTACACATAATAGTCAAGGTGTTGACATGAGCTTTATAGTCAGCACATTACGGAATTGTGCTATCCTGATTTTAATGAGCGTCTTTTGAGAATGAGCCTAATTCTTATAGGAAGCGGCCTACCTCCACACTCACATAGGTGAAATCCGTCGAGAGTTCTCCTATAATTTAGCACTCCACTTATAAGATCTACAAATTTTCATTAAGAGTTTTATAAACTCAATCTTACGATCATTACAGGCAAATGCACTCATGGTGTATTTTTCACAAGAAGTCATCATATGATTCGTTTTTCCCATTGAACCTGGTTATAGGATCTCTAATCCCCAGGTTGGGTTTCCTCACATATGACTCAAGATTCAATAGGCTTCAATCTCATCCCCCTCGATGTGCTCCAGACCTTTTCTCTTGCTAAGGCCTTAGTCAACGGATCTGCAAGATTATCACAAAATTTGACATGATTAATATTAATGGTACCATTTGCCAAATATGATCTCACATTACTGTGTTTTCTCCATATAGGTCTGGATTTACCGTTGTAATAACGGTTTTGAACTCCACCAATTGCAACGATGCTATCATAATGAATTAAAATAGGAGGAATTGGTTTTTCAAAATAAGGTATTTGAAATAATAAATCTCTCAACCAATTCGCTTCCTCACTAGCTGAAGCTAAAACAATTAGTTCAGCTTTTATGGTAGAGTTAACAATAATTGTTTGCTTTTTAGACTTCCAACAAATAGCACCACCACCCAAAGTAAAAACATAATCAGTAGTGGATTAAAAATCACCTGATAAAGTGTTTCATTCCGCATCACAAAAGCCTTCAAGTACAACAGAATATTTTTTACAGAACAAATCATAATTTTTTGTTCCAATTAAATATCTCATTACTCTAATTATAGCATGCCAATGTTCATTACCTGGCTTGCTAGTAAATCTGCTAAGTACTCCTACTGCATATGCAATATCAGGCCTAGTGCAATCATTCATATATCTCAAACTTCCAATTATGCTAGCATATTTCTTTTGTTTTATTACATTATCTTTACTTTCAACAGGAAATAAGTGAACACTAGAATCAAAAGGAGTAACAACATGCTTGCAATCAAGGAAATTATATTTTCTCAACATAATGTGACTGGTCAAGAAAAATTCCATCACATGTTCTAGTAATTTTTATTTCTAGAATAAAATTTTCCTCACCAAGATCTTTTATATCAAAATGGCTTCTAAGAATCTTTTTAGTTTCACCAATAACATTCATGTTAGAGCCAGAGATCAATACATCATTAATATATAGGTAAATAATAATATGTGAATTATTCTAACTCTTATGATATATGCACTTATCACACTCATTTATTTTAAAGACATTATCAATCATCCAGTAATCAAACTTTTCATGTCATTGCTTTGGTGCCTGTTTTAAGACATATAGGGATTTATTAAGTTTACACACTTTGCTTTCTTGGCCAGCCTCAACAAAACACTCGGGTTGTTCCATGTAAATCTCCTCTTTTAGATCTCCATTCAAAAATAAGTTTTTACATCCATTTGATGAATTTCTAAATCAAAAATTGCCGCAATAGCAACTAAAAGTCTAATGGATGTAATTCTAGTTACCGGAGAAAAAGTGACAAAAAATTCTAGGCCTTCTAGTTGTTTAAAGCCTTCAGCCACTAGCCTAGCTTTATATTTATCAACAGATTCATTCGGTTTTAAATTTTTACGTAAGACCCATTTACAACCAATCGTTTTACAATCCGGTGGTAAATCAATTAGCTTCCTAGTTTTATTGGAAATTAGCGATTCCATTTCATCATTTACAGCCTCTTTACAAAAAATAGCATCATGTAATGACAAAGCTTCTTTCAATAATCTAAAAAAAGAATTGAATTCATGTGACTCATATTCACTACCTCTATCACTTCCTATTCTTTTTATTTTTCTATTAAACTGATTTTCAACTTCATGGAGAAAAGTTTTAAAATTCTCAAACGCATCACTTTTATTTTTCATCAAGTAAACATATGTAAACTTAGAAAAATCATCAATGAAAGTGATAAAAGATCTATTTTCTCCACGAGTTAAAATTTCACCAAGTTCACAAATATCAGTATGAACTAATTCTAATAATTCAGTTTTTCTTTCAACTTGAAAATGAGGCCTTTTTGTGATTTTGGCTTTACTACAAGCCTCACATTTTTTAAAGTTCTTTTTGATCACTGAAATTAATCCTAAAATACTCATGATTCCCACATAACGATTGATACAAGAATGACAGTGGAAACACGAAACACACTCCAGATCAGTCCACTAATCTTAAAGATTTGAGGACCAAGATGGAGACCACACTCGGATTCGCTACCAACAACAAGAATACAAGATACAAGGGTGTATTTCAACATCAAAACAACTATAAAACGTGATGAACAATATGAACAACAATAACACAAGTTTGGGATTCAATAAATGACCCAAAACAGTCCACTACACAAGATAACAACAACAAAAGTAAAGGATAGATAGTGAGACCAAGATTATTACAAGATTAAGAACTAAAGAGTGTATTAAACTCAAAAATCCCTAATGAATATAATAATCAAAACCACACTCTTACGGTGACCGTCAAGGAAATCAACTCACCTCAAGATCCACCGTTTTCAAGAAAAGAACAATGTTAGATTTTCCAAGCCCTATACTAAAACTACACTAAGTTGGTATACTCTCAAGAGAGAGGATTTTAAGTGTTTCAATATTTCATCTTTCATAAACTAAAGAGAAAGGACCTAAAATGTACTACTTATAGTATATTACAAAAGTAGACAAAAAGACCACATTACCCTTAATGACCAAGGGTGGACTTGGTGTGTTGAAAGACAATATGAATTGTCCAAAATGCCCTTAAAGCTAAGTGACCAAAATGCCCTTAGTAAAGGGAACCAAAATCGTGAACCAACAAAGGTGGTCCAAACCCGAGAGTCCTTAAGTCTTCAAGGCTCCAAGCAATCTTCCACACTTGGGTTTGATCAATGGTAGGCTCAAAACGTCCCCTCCAAGTATGATCCCATGCCCTCCATGCGACCAAAGCTTGATTCTTCACATAGTGACTTTGAATGATGTCGTCAAAAACTAAGGCGGTCATTATTCTTGTATCAACGATCATTTAAAAATTAGTAGAAGAAAGCATATAAACAGAAGTAGATGTTTTATTCATTTCAATATTCAACTTGAACATACCATCACATGCATACCCCTTTCCCACAAAAATATTATTTTTCACAATTACATACTGATCAGATTCAATAATCTGTTTGAAGTCTGCTTTATTAAGAAGATAATTAGACATCAAATTTTTTCTCATAGAAGGAGTATAAAGTACATCCTTTAAGATTAATACCCTTCCAGAAGTAAAACTCAACTCGACATCTCCCATTCCAAGTACTTGAGTTGTGTGTTAATCTCCAAGCATGATGGTTTTGGGATTCTCATAATTTGTATATTTTTTAAACCAGTCTTTGTCATAACAGACATGACGGTTTGCACCAGAGTTAGGCCACCATCCATCAACATTCTCAACCATGTTAATGTTTGTTATCACTGCCACAAATGGTTCTTCGATAACGTTTGCCTGAGGGGTAAACCCACGTTTTCAAAATCTGTAAAATTGAGCAATATGACCAGTCTTGCCACAGATAAAGCACGGTCTTTTTTGTTGTCCATGTTGATTTTTTTCTTGGTTGTTTTCACCATTATTGTCCTTGGGATGTCTACCATCGTTTTTCTTGAATTTTTTCTTTTTAGGCCTTAAAGTAGTATTTTTGTTAGTTTCTGGGGTAGCATTATTTGAAAAAGTTAAATTTACCTTCGGTGTGATGTAGTTATCTTCTGTTTGCAAAAGTGCATCTTGGCCCCTTGCTTCTTCTTTCATGCGGATTCTCATTATCAAAGTCTCAAGAGAAGTTTTATTTTGCTTGTGGCGCATAGTTTTTTTAAATTCCTTCTACAAAGGTGGAAGTTTATCAATTATGCCACAAACAATAAGGTTATCTCCAATTTTGACTTCCTCGGACCTGAGCTCGCCAACAATCATTATGAAATCCTGAGCTTAGTCTACCACTGATTTGTTATCCACCATTTGAAAACGGAAAAATCTACTAGCCGCATATTTTTTCGCTCCCGCCTCCTCAGTGTCATACTTACTCTGCAAGGCTTTTCAAATTTTCTTTGCACTAGAGTAAGTTCTATCATAATAATCCTAAAAATTATCGGATAGACAATTAAGAAGAAAATACCGATACTTGTAAGAGTCACCCTCGTATTTTTAAACTTTCTCTTGAAGAGAGATAAGTTCATCATCAGTCATGGAAGAGTTATCTACTTTATTTGGGTTCTTCCCAGTTAACACATAAGAAACGTTGAGAAGACTTAAGTAGAAAAGTACTTTACCCTTCCACCTCTTGAAGTGAGTACCGTTGAACCAGAATGGTTTGTTAAGATCTCCCATCTTGACATCCGCGGATTTTCAGTTGTTGCCATTGAATCTCCTTAAAATTGTTTGTGAAATTACAATAAAAATACAACTGAAAATTACAAGTGAAGAAAATAAAAAAGACTATCTTCTTCTTCTTCGGCTGAGGCGCGGATATCTCGCTCTCTTTAAGGAGATTCAAGCCCACTGCAGAAAATGTTTCACCGGTCCAGCAGTAATCTTCTTGACTTGTACCCTCCAAGATACAACAGCCTTTCTCACAAAGAACAACTCAACAACTTTGGACAAGAGTTGAGTTCAAAACTCCACAAAAAGAACACCTCCCTTCAACTAACAAACTCTTCTTTTTACTAACTTTATTGTGAACTCTCTATTATCTTGTGTATATCTTAAAACCATGCAAGACCACCTCTATTTATAGGAGAGGAAGTCTTCCATGCAATGAATAGGAAGAAGTAAATGGCATAGTAAACATGGAATATCAAGGGCTTTTAGGTTATAAGAGTTACATGAATTACATGAGTTATAAGATATAATGAGTAGGATAATGGAGGAATAAAGATTTATGTTACAGGTAACTTATGTCTACATTCTAACCGTTAACTCACAAAAATAATGACCAAGGTGAATGCTAACATAATGAGCAACTAATGGCCAAAATAGGTTACCAAAAAATTAAATCCAAGTAACTGCCAACAAGTTGAAAGAATGCTAGCCAATTTACTGCCACTGATGAAATGCTCACTGTTACGGTTAACTCTCAAAATGAGAGTTACAGTGAAACTATGGAAGAATGAAAATTATCTCATGCATGGCCACTTGGACGTAACATATTGTGCATGTAATAATGCATATAATTAATATAAAAATTTCCAAACTCCATCAGTTTCAAATGAACTAGGTGCTGGACGACCTCAAGCAGCTCGTTTAGCAGCTTGCACAACAGTATTCTTGGTGGCAACAGAAGGCGTTGCTGCATCGATAATTTTGATTTCCGTTCGTAAACTGTGGGGCTACTGTACTTATAGCTCTGAGGAAGAAGTATGGTATATGTAGCAAAAATGCTAGTCTTAATAGCAGGATCCCACTTCTTAGATGGTATTCAATTTTTACTTTCAAGTTTGTCGTAAGATACGACTCTCTCTGTTTCATTTTATGTGACACTATTTCCTTATTAGTCGTTTTAAAAAAGAACGACACCTTTCACTATTTGGAAACAATTAAGTTTGAGCTTCTCATTTCCCCTTTTTAACTGCATGGTTTTTATAGCCATCGAAGTCTCATGGTATGTTCATGAACACGAGTCCAAAACGGTTTTTTTTTTTTTTCTCTTAAACTTTGTACCTAGTCAAACATTGCTAGATAAACTGAATTAGACGGAGTAGAATCTTTTTGAAAGCGAGTTAAATGACTATGCGACTTTAACAGTTACCAAAAATCAGGTACAGCGAGAGGGTGTGGATGGCCAAAGATCGGGGCAGTTGTTTACTTGGGAGCTTATTACCTTTTCGGAATACCTATTGGTGTTATATTAGCTTTTGTCTATCATTTTAGTGGAAATGGTACGTACTCCTTCAAGCTTCTCATTTTCTTACCATTTCCCCCTTAGGTACTATCGGAAAAATTTATGTGATATGGTTTTTTCATGGACTTTGGTCGGGAATCAACCCTTATACGACTTGTTTCAATGTAATCCTTCAATAGTTTCCGCTAGTTCTCTTGGCTAACTCGGCCAAAGTGTTGAATTATGCTGCCAACTCATTTAAAAGTTTAAACTATTAAGGAGTGATAGAAAGAAATGCAGAATGACACTCTTGAAAGTAATTCTACACTGGGATTGTCTAACACAAACCTATTGGTGTTATATTAGCTTTTGTCTATCATTTTGGTGGAAATGGTACGTACTCCTTCAAGCTTCTCATTTTCTTACCATTTCCCCCTTAGGTACTATCGGAAAAATTTATGTGATATGGTTTTTTCATGGACTTTGGTCGGGAATCAACCCTTATACGACTTGTTTCAATGTAATCCTTCAATAGTTTCCGCTAGTTCTCTTGGCTAACTCGGCCAAAGTGTTGAATTATGCTGCCAACTCATTTAAATGTTTAAACTATTTATTAGTTTTAGAAAGAAATGCAGAATGACACTCTTGAAAGTAATTCTACACTGGGATTGTCTAACACAAACCTATTGGTGTTATATTAGCTTTTGTCTATCATTTTGGTGGAAATGGTACGTACTCCTTCAAGCTTCTCATTTTCTTACCATTTCCCCCTTAGGTACTATCGGAAAAATTTATGTGATATGGTTTTTTCATGGACTTTGGTCGGGAATCAACCCTTATACGACTTGTTTCAATGTAATCCTTCAATAGTTTCCGCTAGTTCTCTTGGCTAACTCGGCCAAAGTGTTGAATTATGCTGCCAACTCATTTAAAAGTTTAAACTATTAAGGAGTGATAGAAAGAAATGCAGAATGACACTCTTGAAAGTAATTCTACACTGGGATTGTCTAACACAAACTTATCATAAATCTACTTGTACCACGAAAACTTATCATGTATTTACATGTACCACCATCAAATATTTAGCAAAGGATTCGACCTTTATACCATTTGGGGACCACCCAAAAAGTAAAACAAGATTTGGCCCATGCAGGTCTCGAACCTGCGACCTTCGCGTTATTAGCACGACGCTCTAACCAACTGAGCTAATAGGCCATCTGTTTACATTTTGCCCCACTTTACTTTGAAATTTTATCATCAACGGGCCTTCCGTAAATTTCTGTAAATAAGTTGTTTAAAAAATATCATCAACCATAAAAAAGTTCAATGATTTTTATGAGAAGATTAGGAAAATCTGATATTAATACCAGATAAATATTTTTTTTTTTTTTTGGGTAACAACTGTAAAATGATTACCATAACAAAAAAACAGTCAAGTACAAGTGAAGAGCGCCTCATCCTCCACAACAGGAACAAGGCCCCCAACAAACAATCGGAACCAAATAAATATTAATTCATCTTTAACGTAACGTAAAAATCTAGCTGAGATAAAAATTATTAGAGATCCAAAAGTGAAAAAACGCGTATGACAATAAATAAAAGGCATAATACGTAGACAAATACTTAAAGTTGATATCAATGGTCAAGTAAGCATTTTAACTTCGAGTTTGCACATGTAGACACTTCAACCTGCCTTCATTGTGTTAGTTGAACACTTCAGTATGCAAAATAATAATATTGACACCTCCAAATGTTATATATTACATCATCGTTGGATATCCACGAGATACAATAAAGACGAGTAAGAGTATTTAATTGCTAGTTGAGACGAAATTAAGATATTTAGATGTGCCAGTTAAGACGAAATTAAGATATTTAGATGTGCTAGTTAATATCAATTTTGAGTGTGTGCGTTTACATAATATGCCTAAATAAAATATCTTCATGGTTATTTGGTGACGGAATACATATACAGGCCCCTGAACTATTTCACTTTTTCAGTATAAGCACCTTAATTAAGTCAGGTACATATTGAATCTTTTACTCCTTCACAAATGATTTCAATTGAGCCTAATTTGCTGACGTGACAAAAATATAAACTGCGTGTAATACACACGCTGATGATGTGGCAAAGTGGCAAATTAAATAACGACATGTGGCATTTTAATTTAAAATAATTATAAAAATAAATTTTTAATAAAATTAAATTTAAATTAAAAATAAATAAACTAATTAACCCTCCCCCCTCCAGCCCTTCTCTTCCAAACACCCCTACCCCTTCAACAATTGAACACCCCCCAGCCTCCTTGCCCACCCCCCGCAGCCCTTCTCTTCCAAACACCCCTCCCCCCTTCGTCGATTCAACCCCTCCCCCAGCCCCAACAGCCTTCTCTTCCAAACAACCCCCCTTCGTCGATTGACCCCCCCCCCCCCCAAGCCCCATTCACGGATTAAACAAAAAAGTAAAATAAAATAAAATTGTATCTTATTAAGGAAAACTGATGGTTATTTTTTTTTTATTTCTTCAATGTGTTTTATAAAGAAGCCATTAATGGAGAAGAAGATACCAAGAAGTCATTAATTATGGTTTCTCACTCAATTTATATATGAATGATTTTTAAAGAAGCTATTAATGGTGAAGATATGGAGAAGAAGATGATGCCTATTTTTTTTTTTTTTTTTATATTTCTTTATAATGTGTTTTTTAATTGGTTGGGGTTTTTTATGTTTAATTTTGTTGATTAATTATGCTTTGTCACTCAACTTATATGTGAATGATTTTTAAAGAAGCCATTGATGAAAAGAAGATATGGAGAAAAAAATGATGGTTATTTTTTTTAAAAAAATAAAAAAATTCTTTAATGTATTTTTTTTAATTGGTTGAAATTGCTTATGTTTAATTTTTTTAATTAAAAATGGTTTCTCACACTTACCACGCCATGTCAGTAATTGAGCTCAATTGTCACATTTTGTGAAGAAGCCAAGGGTTCAATAAATAGATAGTTTAATTGAGGTTCCTATGTAAAATAAAATAAAATAATTAAGAGATCTGTATATGTATTTAGCCTTATTTGGTTATCTCATTGGTACCCTTTTATGTTATTTCATGCTATTTTATGATATCATTTAATTAGGGGCAGAATGAAAAGGTTGACAACAATTTAATATTTAATATTATGTGGAAGAAATGAAAAGTCAATCATTGGAAAGTTCATTTTGAATCTATTTAATTTCTTGGAACACATGTACCATTAATTATTACTCAGCACGTGATCTAATCTTAATTCCCTCTATTTTAATTTATTTTATCTGATTTTAATTTAATATGAAATTTTAAAAAATAAAAAATACCTTTAAATTTGATCATAAAATATGTAAAATATATCAAAAAATCTTTTAATCTTATAGTTGAAACTAAAACTTATTAAAAAGTAAAAGAAATATTTTGTTAAAACGGACTAAAAAAAGTAGGACTAATGGAAATGGAGTTAGTATATTACGAACTTCAACCTTTGGTTTCGTGAAGAAGGGGCAGCTCAAGTATATTTATAGCCGAAGGTCAAAATCAAACGAAGGCGTTAAATTTTTGAAAAAATTAACTTTTTGAATTGTCTATTTTTAAAATTTTATAATCAATTGTTTTCTCATAATATATTTTTAATTAATAATATAATCAATGCATTGAATCTTTCTTGAGAGATAATACTCAGTTTACATTAAAATTATTACTCTATTTATCTCATTTTATATGTCAGCATTTTCTTTTTGATTCGTCCCAAACAGAATGACACATTTCCTTATTTAATAACTATTTAATAACATTATTTCTATTTTATTTTTAATAGTTTCACTTATTAAGAAAAGACAAAGTGAACATTAAAATAACTTTAGAAGGAACAATTTTGTAAACTTTACAAAATCATCACTTATTTCTTAAACTTCGTGCTCGATCAAATGACGACACAAAAAGGAATGGGGGTAGTATAACTCTTTTTTTTTAACCACCAAAAGATGTGATGCAGAAATAGGGATTAATTAAACTTCGAATATCAGACACCCAATAAAAAATTAAAAAAACTCTTTTCTTTTATATAAACTTTTTTTTCTACAAATAATACATAATAATTTTTTTTCTTTTTTTTTTAAAATCTATAATATATTATTACTGAAAAGTGAGGCACTCAAAATTTGGGAGTTTAGCTATAGCCAATTTTTTTATAATGGTAGAGCCGCTCTAGTTGTGAAGCAAAGATTGATACATAAAATAAAATATAAAAATATAAGTATGTGAATACGTCAACAAAATATAATTTCAAGATATAACAGTTGTACATGCATTCTTTTTTTTTTATTATCATTGTACAAATAGTTCAAAATTAGTATATATACATAAATATAAATTTTCTACCTTATATATACAATATAATTTTTTGTATACCACGTGGGTCCGCCCCTGATCTTGAGAGTCCATTGATTGAATAAATTGGAAAGAAAAATGAGATTTTGGAAGAAGTAAAGAGGTTATTGGTATTAGCAGGGCCACTAATGTCAGTTAACTTTCTACTTTATTGTTTACAGGTGATATCTATTATGTTTGTGGGACATCTTGGGGAGTTATCTCTTTCTGGTGCTTCAATGGCTACTTCCTTTGCTTCTGTAACTGGTCTTAGGTTGTTGGTTAGTCCTTTTTTTCTCCCTTTTACTAATACTGCTTTCGTTTCAATTTGTTTGTCCTACTTTTCTTTTTTTAGTTCGTTTTAATAAAAATGATCATTTTTTTAGTGGGTGTACACAAGTAGGCACTTAAACTTGTATAAAGTTAAACAAGTAGATACGTATGTCTTATGTGGCATCCTACGTGAACGATTCTTCTCCTACGTGGCGTCCTATGTGTATTATGCCACATAAGACGTGTGTGTTTACTTTTTCAATTTTATACAAGTTTAAATGCCTACTTGTGCACACTCAAAATTTGAGGTTATAGATGTGATTTGGCGTCAAGTTAAAAGACATTTATGTATTATGCCATATTTAAAACCAGAAGATTAAAGGTCATTTTAGTATATTTAATGTAAAATTCTTATTACTTTTTTAAACTCAGTGTCAAGTCAAAATATGCTAAACAAACTAAAAAGGAGGGAGTACTTCATTTGTCACCTTGTACTGTGCTCTTGGTGTTTGAAGAATGTCTGTTCTACTAGTTAAAACTCTTGTTATTAGGGTGATTTGTTATTAAGCTCCCGTTTAGCGGTAAATTTTGAAGTTGAAACTTGACAAAGTTTAGTTTTTAAAGTTGTGATTTTTGAAATTTGAAGTTGTGTTTGGACATGCATTTTACTGGTTTGAGCCAATTTTAGGACCTTGAAAGTATTTGAAGATTAGATTTTTGAATATCTGATTAAATTTTATGGCCAAACAAATATTTCAAGATAAAATGGTTGTATTGATAAATGATATTCCCTCCGTCCCAAATAAAGTGTCATTTTAGCTCATTTCAAGTCCATTAAGAAAAATAATACATAGAAGGTATAGTTTACTAAGTTATGCCTGTTCATCAGATGTTTTTTGAGAATTGAACGCTATTAAAATGAAATATTTTTTGGGACAAACTTTTTTTTTTGGCTAAAGTGACACTTATTTTGTACAGGTACTTCCTCACCAATATATCACCTCTATCAGACCTCGCTCTTACATGTTTTCATAATACAGCGGGTATGATTTTGGGAATACCACATCTGGTCAGGGATATTGGAACAGAAAGGGAATCACCTTTTGAGTAATTCCCGGCGTAATAACGCTGAAGGGATACTGCACATTGCTTTAAATACAAAGCAGTGAACAGAAATCCCGACTTCTGTTTCATATTCCGTACTTGACAAACAAAAGAACAACCCGCAAGGGCAATCTCTTTGGTCATGGACACGGTGGAGACTAAAGGAACTTGAAAGAGTAGTCCCCGTCGGGTCTGTTCAAACAGACCATGGAGGGAGTAAATGGACTGTAAACATATTGTCAAGCATGGTTACTGAGTGTTTCATGTAGATCAAAATACACTGGAAACAAGGAGGTGCTTGTCAAATATGCCCTTTTATCTTTATAATGGTTGTTGTCTGGTCTGTGTGTTGTCAAAGGCTCATTTGAGGCGCGCTTAAGCTCTGAAGCCAGAGAAGCGGCGTCACTTAGGCTGCACTTCAATGTAGGCAAGTCACTAAGACGTGCAACATGTTGCCCATAAGTTCTTGCTTGAATAGAACAACATTAAACAATAAAATATGAAAAGAGATATTAATTGTTAAGGTAATCAGTAATAATAAAGTTGTTACTTTTATCTTGCATCACACACAAACCACATACACGTATTAACTAAATCCCACACTTTAATTGCGCTTCGCAATTGAAGCTCTGGTAGCCCGGGGGTGCAGTTTAACGCTCTTTGTCTTAGCTCAACCTGTGGTACCTCGACCAGTCAGTCGAACCTTGTACTATAGTCAATCAACACGTGACAGGTGATTCCACTACCAAGGTTGGAGTAGATGTGCTAATATTGGGTGTTATAACTAGAATATTCACGTTGTTACTCATAGGACTCAGCCACTCAACCACCCTCTCGAGGTCATATAGGAAAGGTTTTGATTTCATTGATACTTTGCCTTAGTTATTTTATCATCTCTGATTTTCAAACTGCATCTTGCTAGAGCAGATGGGAATGGGAAGTGCATTGGACACTTTATGTGGGCAATCATATGGTGCAAAGAAGTACCATATGCTCGGTATCCATATGCAAAGGGCAATGCTTGTTCTCCTACTGGCCAGTGTTCCTTTGGCATGCATTTGGGCTAATGCAGGGCGTATTCTCATATTATTGGGACAAGATCCGGAAATATTAACTGAAGCAGGAAGTTATGTGCGCTATATGATTCCAACTATTTTCGCCTATGCGCTTCTACAATGTCATATTAGATTTCTACAAACCCAAAACAATGTGATTCCCATGATGTTCCGCACCGGAATCACTACTTTACTGCATATATTCACTTGTTGGATTCTGGTCTTTAAATCTGGCGTAGGCAACAAGGGTGCTGCTCTGGCTAATGCGATATCCTACTGGATTAATCACTTGTTACTTGCGGCATATGTCAGAATATTGCCTTCCTGCAAAAGAACTTGGACTGGATTTTCAATAGAGGCATTTCATGATATTTGGAAGTATCTGAAACTTGCCATTCCTTCTGCTATTATGCTGTGGTAGTGTTCTTAATCTATGTAAACATATATTTGTCCTTTCAAATGAAACAATGAAACAAACTATTTTGCTTTTCTACTTGATACAGCTTAGAGCTTTGGTCATTTGAAATGATGGTTCTGTTGTACGGACTTCTTCCAAATCCAAAGCTAGAGACGTCAGTTCTTTCTATCAGGTTGCACTTCTAATGTCACACTAGTATCAAAGGGTTGCTAATTATGAAATATTTTAGCCTTAATATATGTGCCATGGTGTATATGGTTCCGTTAGGACTAAGCGGTGCCACGAGGTGAATCTCGTAACATTTTTAAATTCCCTTCTTTTCATTTTTCCTATATGGTTCTTCACTTGTTTGTATACTTGACTTCCTGCTCAGCATAAGGGTTTCAAATGAACTAGGTGAGGGACGACCTCAAGCAGCTCGTTTAGCAGCTAGTACTGCAGTATTCTTGGTGGCTACAGAAGGGGTTGTTGTAGCAATAGTGTTGATCTCAGTTCGTAAACTGTGGGGCTACTGTTATAGCACCGAGGAAGAAGTAGTGTCATATGTTGCACAAATGCTAGTCTTACTAGCAGTAGCCCACTTCTTCGATGGTACTCAGTCTGTACTTTCAGATGCGCCTAAATTTTACAATACAAGCTCCAACATTACTATGTTTCAAGAATTTGGATTATGTTTAAAACAAGGCTTGAGGAGGCTATGTTGCTCAGGCTCTTCAACAATACTACTGTGCCCTTTGTCGGATCCTCCAAAAATGTACTATCGTGGAAGTATTTTTGAAGAGTCCGAGCAACATATGTTACAGGATATGATTGGCCACACCGAATTTGGGAATACCTAATGCAACAGTTTGATTAGTTTCAAATTGGCCAAGTTGCTTGCTTAGCTAGGATCATTGTCTTCTGAAATGCATATTTAACTCATATCTGCACTTGTTTTTCTGCCTAATCCACGAAACTATGGTTGGATTTTCGGTTAATGTTAAATGACTAGATGACCTTATCACCTTTCAAAATCCAGGTACTGCAAGAGGGTGTGGATGGCAAAAGATCGGGGCAGTTGTTAACTTGGGAGCTTATTACCTTTTCGGAATACCTGTTGGTGTTATATTAGCTTTCGTCTACCATTTTGGTGGAAAGGTACACACACTTTCAAGCCTCTCATTTTCTTAGCATTTCCGTCTCCGGAGCTATGGAATCTTATGATGATATGATTTTCAGGGACTATGGTTCGGAATCACTCTTGCCTATTTTGCACAAGCATTACTTCTTTTAATAGTTACTTTGCGGACAAATTGGGAAAAACAGGTAAATTCATGTTCTCAACCTTTATATTGTTGGGTTATTGGATCTTTTTCCCTTCCTATGTGGATAAATGAAGCCTAATTTGGATCAACCCACTTTTGCCAATAGGTCCATTACTATGGGGCATATATATTGATCTTTTTAGTTCTTATTTACCATCACAAAAAGAGAGTTTTCAGCAGCCAAAGAAAGAAAAACAAAGCTGATTTTCGCACCTAAATTTCAGCCACAGCTGTCAACTTCAAATTGCGATTTCCGCTTTGTTTCTTGTCCGATTGAGCTGATTTTTGGACTGCTTGTTCCTCTCATCTCAATTTTTGATTAGGAACTGATGGAGCTTGATTTGGTTGCCTGTATCTCCTGTTCTTCATTCCCGAACAATAGTTGCATTTTTTGTGCTTTCACTTCTTTATTTCTCTAGTGTTTGGTGCTGTGGTTTATGTATTGTTTCTTGTTGTTTGACACTTTTTGGTGGCCATTTTGGAGGATAATATTGTAACTCTTTGGTGATTATAGTGGAGGTTTGGTCCCGTGGTTTTTTTACTCTTCACACCGAAGGGTTTTCCACGTAAATTTGGTGTCTTGTGTGATTGCCTTTATTCTTTCCCTATCGCATTTGTGTAGTAATTCATTTTCTACCATATTACTTTATTTTTCTTGGTTTGCCTGTCTCCTCTTGGTTCAAGTTGAAAGGGAAAGTTTAATCTTGGGTATTTTTCGTTGCTACCCTGTCGGGCTCTTTGATTGTGTGCCCGTCTTTCCTAACAAGTGGTATCAGAGCATTGGTTGTTGTTGATTGTCGATTTGAATGATGGAGGCAAATATGAGCAAGATGGTGTGTTTGAATGGTAGTAACTATCATACTTGGAAAAACAAGATGAAAAATCTTCTATTTGTTAAGAAAATGCATCTACCTGTGTTTGCATCTACTAAACCTGAATCCATGATAGATGAGGATTGGAAATTTGAGCACTTACAGGTTTGTGGCTATATCAGACAATGGGTTGAAGATAATGTTAGAAATCATATTGTGAATGAGACACATGCTAGAAGTTTGTGGGACAAGCTCGAGACCCTTTATGCTTTGAACACTGGCAATAACAAGTTGTTCCTACTTAAGCAATTGATGAATATCAGGTATAAAGAGGGCAGTCCTACTTCTGATCATATAAATGATTTTCAGGGTGTCCTTGACCAGCTGTCCGGAATGGGTGTAAAGTTCGATGAAGAAATTCAGGGACTTTGTCTTCTTAATACTCTGCCTGACTCTTGGAAAACTCTTCGAGCTTCTTTGACTAACTCTTCTCCCGGTGGTATTGTAACTATGGAATATGTTAAGAGTGGTGTCTTGAATGAAGAGATGAGAAGAAGATCTCAGGCCTCATCTTCTTCATCTTCACACTCTGATGTTTCAGTTACTGAAGGGAGGGGGAGAAACAAGTCCAGAGATTCAAATAATAGAGATAAAAGTAGAAGCAAGTCAAGGTCCAAATTCAAGAATGTTACATGTGACTATTGCAACAAAAAGGGCCATATCATGAAATATTGTTACAAGCATAAGAGAGATATAAGATGGCAAAAGAAAGAAGGCGATAATGAAAATCGTGTTGCTGTTGTTGCTAATGATGATCTTCTTGTTGCTTGTGGTAAGAATGCCATTAATCTTGTTCGCGATGAGTCTAGCTGGTTTGTGGATTTTGGTGCTACTTATCATGTTACGCCAAAGAAGGAATTATTTTCTTCTTATACTCTAGGTAATTTTGGGATGTTGAAAATGGGCAATAATGATGAAGTTAAAGTACTTGGCATTGGCATGATTTGTTTGGAAAGTAACAATGGTTCCAAACTAGTTCTCAATAATGTCAAGCATGCTCCAGATATTCTCCTGAATTTGATTTTTGTAGGAAGTCTTGATGATGAGGGTTATGTTAATACCCTTGGTGCTAGTCAGTGGAAGCTTACTAGAGGTTCCATGATTGTGGCTCGAGGTGACAAGTTGTCTAACTTGTATGTATTTCAGGGCTCTACTTCTAGAGGCTTGATAAACTTGGTGGAGAATGATACTTCATCAGAGTTGTGGCATAGAAGGTTGAGTCATATGAGTGAGAAGGGGATTGATAGTTTGGCTAAGAAAAATTTGCTTTCTGGAGTAAAACAAGCAAAGTTGAAGAAGTGTGTTCATTGCTTAGCCAGTAAACAGAAAAGAGTTTCTTTTCAGAGTCATCCTCCTTCAAGAAAGATCGATTTGCTGGAGTTGGTACATTCTGATTTGTGCGGTCCTTTTAAAGTAAGGTCTCATGGTGGTGCACTTTACTTTGTGACTTTTATTGATGATCATTCTCACAAACTCTGGGTATTTTCTTTGAAGTCCAAGGATCAAGTACTTGATGTGTTCAAGAATTTTCAGGCCTTAGTTGAAAAACAGACAGGGAAGAAATTGAAATGCATCTGTTCAGATAATGGTGGTGAGTATATTGGTTCTTTTGATAGATATTGTAGAGAGCAGGGTATTCGGCATCAGAAAACTCCTCCAAAGATTCCTCAGTTGAATGGCTTAGCAGAGAGGATGATCCGAACACTAGTTGAGAGGGTTAGATGTATGCTCTCAGATGCTAAGATGCCAGATTCCTTTTGGGTAGAAGCACTTAATACGGCTGTTTATGTTATCAATTTATCTCCTACTGTTGCTTTGAATGGTGATGTCCCTGACAGAGTTTGGTCTGGTAAAAATATTTCTTATGATCCTTAGAGTCTTTGGGTGTAAATCTTTTGTGCATGTTCCTAAGGATGAAAGGTCAAAGTTGGATGTTAAAACTAGATAGTGTATCTTCATTGGTTATGGTCAAGATGAATTTGGCTATCGTTTCTATGATCCAGTTGAAAAGAAACTTGTTAGAAGCCGTGATGTTGTGTTCTTTGAAGACCAAACAATTGAAGATTTTGACAAAGCTGAGAAGGTTGATTCTCAGAGTAGTGAGAGCCTAGTTGATGTTAATTCTGTTCCTTTGACTACTGCTCTTGAAGAAAATCTTCATGATGATGAACATCAAGTTGATAATGAAGATGATGATCATGTTCAGAATGACCAGCAAAAAGTTGTTGATTCTCCAGTGCAAGTTGATATGGTTGATCAACAACCAGTTACTTATGCTCCAGAGAGTTCTCTCAGACGATCTACAAGAGAGAGAATACCTTGATCTCGTTATTCTCCCAGTGAGTATGTACTCTTGACTGACGGAAGAGAACCTGAGAGTCTTGATGAGACCATAGAAAGTGAAGAAAAAAAGTGGTTTGATTCTATGGAAGATGAAATTAAATCTTTGCAAGATAATCATACCTTTGATTTGGTTAAGCTGCCTAAAGACAGAAAAGCTTTGAAAAATAGGTGGATTTTTTGGGTGAAGCATGAAGATGGTAATCCAATTCCACGGTACAAAGCTAGATTGGTTGTGAAGGGATTTAACCAGAAAAAAGAGTTGATTTTGATGAGATAATTTCTCCGGTTGTAAAGATGTCATCCATTCGTGTGGTTCTAGAATTAGCTGCAAGTCTAGATTTAGAGGTTGAGCAAATGTATGTTAAAACTGCTTTTACACCATGGTGACTTAGATGAAGAAATTTATATGGAGCAACCCGAAGGTTTTGAAGTCAAGGGAAAAGAGAATTATGTTTGCAAATTGAAGAAGAGCTTGTATGGTTTGAAACAAGCTCCTAGGCAGTGGTACAAGAAGTTTGGTTCTTTTATGAGTCAGCAGGGCTTCAAGAAGACTACTTCAGACCATTGTGTTTTTGTGCAAAAATTCTTTGATGGTGACTTTATTATTGTGTTGTTTTATGTTGATGACATGCTTGTTGTTGGTCATAATGCTTGCAGGATTCAAAAGTTGAAGAAAGAGTTGAGTAAGTCTTTTTCTATGAAAGACTTAGGACCAGCAAAGCAGATTCTTGGCATGCAGATTGTCCGTGACAGAAAGGCCAAGAATTTGTGGTTATCACAAGAGAAGTACATTCAGAAAGTACTTCGAAGGTTTAACGTGGACAAGGCTAAGGTTGTCAGTACACCTTTAGCTATGCACTTCAAGTTGAACATGAAGCAGTGTCCTTCCAGTGATGATGAGAAGGAAGATATGAAGAAAGTTCCTTATGCTTTAGCTGTTGGTAGTTTGATGTATACAATGGTTTGCACAAGATCGGATATTGCTCATGCTGTTGATGTTGTTAGTCGTTTTCTTTCTAATCCGGGAAGAGAACATTGGAATGCTGTGAAGTGGATTATGAGATATCTTTGTGGAACTTCTAGTCTGAGTTTGTGTTTTGGTACATGGAAGCCTTGTCTTTGTGGTTATACTGATTCAGATATGGACGGTGATGTTGATACTCGCAAGTCTACTTCAGGGTATTTGGTTACTTTTGTAGGGGGAGCTGTGTCTTGGCAATCTAGGTTGCAAAAATGTGTTGCTCTATCTACTACATAAACTGAGCTTATTGCTGCGGTTGAAGCTTGTAAAGAATTGCTTTGGATGAAGAGATTCTTGGGGGAACTTGGTTGTGCTCAAGAAAGGTATGTGCTTCATTGCGACAGTCAAAGTGTCATACGTCTTGGTAAGAATTCTACATTTCATGGTCGGTCTAAACACATTGATGTGAGATACCATTGGATTTGGGATGTGTTGGATTCTAAGTTGCTTGAACTTGAGAAGATTCATACGGATGATAATGGTTCCGACATGATGACTAAAGCTTTGCCAAGAGGGAAGTTTGAAGATTGTTGCATGATCGCCGGGATGGCGGTCTCCTCCACATAGTCGGGAGGGGGAGAATTGTTGGGTTATTGGGTCTTTTTCCCTTCCTATGTAGATAAATGAAGCCCAATTTGAATCAACTCACTTTTGCCCATAGGCCCATTACTATGGGGCATATATATTGATCTTTTTAGGTCTTATTCACCATCACAAAAAAGAGAGTTTTCAGCAGCCAAAGAGAGAAAAACAAAGCTGATTTTCGCACCTAAATTTCAGCCACAACTATCAACTTCAAATTGCAATTCCCGCTTCGTTTCTTATCCGATTGAGCTGATTTTTGAACTGCTTGTTTCTCTCATCTCAATATTTGATTAGAAACTGGCGGATCTTGATTTGGTGTCTTGTATCTCCTGTTCTTCATTCCCAAACAGTAGCTGCATTTTTTGTGTTTTCACTCCTTTATTTCTCTAGTGTTTGGTGCTGTGGTTTATGTATTGTTTCTTGTTGTTTGACACTTTTTTGGTGGCTATTTTGGAGGGCAATATTGTAACTCTTTGGTGATTATAGTGGAGGTTTGGTCCTGTGTTTTTTTTACTCTTCACACCGAAGGGTTTTCCACGTAAATTTGGTGTCTTGTGTGATTGCCTTTATTCTTGCCCTATCGCATTTGTGTGGTAATTCATTTTCTACCATATTACTTTGTTTTTCTTGGTTTTCTTGTCTCCTCTAGGTTCAAGTTGAAAGGAAAAGTTTAGTCTTGGGTATTTTCCGCTGCTACCCTGTCGGGCTCTTTGATTGTGGGCCCGTCTTTCCTAACCTTACGGGGAGGTCACAAGTGATGTGGTCTTGGTTTGAGGAGGGATTGTTGAGTAGCAAACACAATCCCACATCAAAAAAATAGAGGGAACATGTCTAATATTTAAAGTGTCACCTAACTCCACTAGTATGAGGCTTTTTGGGAGGTGCCCAAAAATAAATTCGTGAGGGCTTGGCCCAAAGCGGACAATATCATACTAGTATGGAGTTACACGCGATCCCAATAAGTGGTATCCGGGCCCAGGTTCGGGTGTGTCGGAGTAGTGACTGCGGTTGGTGAAAAGTTCCCGATGTAACGACAAGACTGGTGATCTGCAGGTGGTGCCTTGTGTCGAAAGTCTTCCTGTTGAGTGGTAGTCAGGCGGAATGTCCCGTTGGGTGATAACGGCGGTACAAGATGTTTGGCTGATTATGTGAAGTGACCTAGTAGTTGAGATCTACGGTTGATGCCTCGTGTCGAAAGTCTTCTTGACAAGTGATGGTCAAGCGGTGTGTCCCACTGGTTGGTAGTGGCGGTACGGGGAGGTCACAAGTGATGTGGTCTTGGTTTGAGGGGGGATTGTTGAGTAGCAACCACAATCCCACATCGGAAAAATAGAGGAAACATGTTCAATATTTAAAGTGTCACCCAACTCCACTAGTATGCACAAAAATAAATTCGTGAGGGCTTGGCGCAAAGCGGACAATATCATACTAGTGCGGAGTTACACGCGATCCCAACATATATGACTCGTCGACTTGTTTCAATTCAATCCTTTAATAGTTCCACTCGTTCTCTTGGTTAACTTGCCCAGTTTATTGAATTATGTTACCAACTCATCTAAAAGTTTAAGTTGTTAGAAAAATCATTTTAGTTACTTAATTATATTTTGTCTCGACACAGTAATAATGTATGTTTTTTTTGAGTTTTGTAGGCAAAGAAAGCTGCTGATAGGGTGGCTCCGGAGCTAGCTAGCAGAGAAGAAAATACAAAATGACACTTGATTATGATGGGAATGGGACGGGGCACGGTTGAGCTTTAACCAGCAAAATTCCAACCCGCCATCGACCCCATCCCACAAAAATATTGCAAGATGCTCATAGTTCAAATTATTCTTTGCATACATGATGGAGAGAAAAACTAATGGATATTGGAAAATTGACCACACCAGATCCTAATTTAGAAAAATTTTGGGCTTTACTTTTGCTAGTAAGAACACACATGCTATTGACCGTATTCAAAATAAGGACATTTAAGGAGATGTATAACTCTTATAGCTACTCGACTCAGCACGAGTAATATGAATACTATAAACTTCAACAGATAGATGTATGAAGAACGAAGACATTGACCACGTTCAAAATAAGTGAAAGTATCTTCAGGGTAAATAGATGAAAGTGATTTTGAACATGATAATCTTGTTGGGTTATTCAGAGGTGTGAATGGAAAATGAAAAGATGGTGTTCTTTTCGGAGAGACACTAAGAGAAAGGATGCAATTTGAATGGACACCTTGTCGGATTGAATGGTTATGACGTTTCCAATGGGTTGTGACCTTCTGAAGAGTTGCACCTATAACGCTCCGTAAAAGGCGTGCATAGATTAGTCTTTAATATTGAGCTCTTAGACTTAATGACTTAAAATTTTCTCAGTGTAAAATGAGACTTAGTCATTTTAGCTGGCAATCTTCGGGATACAACTTTTCAACCTTTCTGACATCCGTTTTTAGATTTTCAAGTTGCGTTACGATCGGGAAAGCTCATAGTTCATCTCGGATAAGTTTCGGGATTTTTCGGAACTCATAAGGCTGCGTTTGGATTTCAAAACAGTAGCAAAACGCATAGCTTATTGCCCAGTTTTCAGCATTTCAGGGTCAACTTCAAACAATCATAACTCCCTGTATATAATGAACTGTGTGAGCTATAATATATAAAACGAAAACTCTTTGAGTCCTCTTTCAAATGTAGTTGGTTTCATCCAATTTTATTATATGAGTAAAAAGTTATAATCGATTTACTCCAAACTATCAAACTGTCAACTGAGGGACAGATTTGACCTTAATTGTTCCTTAGGGGTATTTTGGTCATCCTTCACCCCTATATATACCACCAACACGGGATTTAATCCCTCAAACACCAAAATAAACCTTCATTCATCAAAATTGCTCAAGAACACTCCTTAGGGTTTCAAAGTAAAAACCCAAATAGTTCACGATTCGATCGTAGGTTTTCGAAGATAATTACATATTCGGAATCACAAATCCGCGAGCTTCAAGAAACATCTAATATTTTCAGAAATAGAGGTACGTGGGGTTATCCTAAAATCTCATGGGTGTAGTTTTTATGAACATGCATGCTTTTAAATGGGGGTTTTCAATCAAATGCTAATAACTTGCTTTCAATATGATTTCTAAGTCATTTTTCTTTATGTCATGAGAATTGTTTGCCTATATACTTCAATGGTTGAAACCATGCATATGTGATTTGAGATTTTCCATGGAAGTTTGATAAATATGAATGATAAATTGCTTTCAAATTCCCATGATAATGTCTTGATACCCCATATCATATTGTGACCAACAAAAGAGAGCATGAATTTGAAATAATTATTGTTCACCACTTGTAAATGATGAAGCACCTTGGTTTTTACATGATTATGCATATGTGGATGTGATATTGATGACTTACAAGTCGGGTATGATGATACCCTACAGAATATGATACGTGATTTAATTAAATGAAGTTTGAATGCATTGATTTTACATGAGATAGGTGGATGCCCGAAGAAGGCGTTTGAGTGTAAGGGCTCATCGCTGGAAACTGTGTTTGCCGACACGGGAATTTGGTACCAGGCTAAGTGATCTTGTGTACTTGACTTTATGTCATTCCCAAATTGGGACTATAGGTAGGAGCTCAGGCTAAGTGATCTTGGGCACTACCATTGGGTCGAGACACCATGCTTCGTTGTCTTGTGTGTCTCTCCCTCACTTATACTCTAATCTCGGCGGCAACCGAGGTTTGACAGTTGGTGTAAATTATGTAGGGTATTCCACCTAGCTCAGTTGCATTTCATTGTTGTTGAGAAACTATTGCATTATGCCCATGTGTTTTCAAATGATTTGATATGAAATTGCTTTATAATGGCTCTCAACTATATTTTGTAAAAATATTATGTTTTGTTTTGATATCTCTACGTGCCAGTACTTTTGTGCTGACCCTCTCCCCTCTCCAACTTCTCAGGTTCAGAGGCCCAGTCTAGGGGTCAAGGGAATCAGTAGATCATTTAGACAGAGTTGCAGAGACAAGTGGTGAGCCTTCTATGTTTCGAAAGGTCTTATGTCCTGCAATCCTTTTATCTTATATTTAGTTTTGGGGTTTACTGGGGTCTTGTCCCAGTTTATATACAGTTACTTGACTCAGTCATTTGTTAGAGATTTTCGCAGACAGTTGTTTAGAGGTTGATTGATGTTGGGGGAACTTTATTTCCCCGTTATTGTTTCTTTTCATATTTATGACCATGTTTTCAAATTATTGTGTTTCTTCCGCATTACTTTGATCATATGAATTAGGTGCATGATTACCAGACAGATAGGGGTATTTTGGGCCTGGGACCATGAACCGTGCTTTGATACCCGACGCGACCGACGCGATTTTGCAGACACCCTGGGACCATGAACCGTGCTTTGATACCAAGTTTGTCACGACCCGAACCAAGGACTGGCCATATGAATTAGGTGCATGATTACCAGAAAGATAGGGGTATTTTGGGCCTCCATGGTTCGAAATGCTCGTCATGGCCAGTCCTTGGTTCGGGTCGTGACAAACTTGGTATCAAAGCACGGTTCATGGTCCCAGGGTGTCTGCAAAATCGCGCCGGGTAGAGTTTTGTTTATGGGTGTGTAGCGCGCCACACTTATAAGCAGGAGGCTACTATGCATTTTGGAATGTTTCTCTTTCTTCATGTTCTAGTTCGTGCAATAGAGTCAGAATGTTCCTCTTTCATACTCTAATTCGTGCTATGGTGTCGCCCATATGAAAGTAAAAAGTCATTCCACATTCTTTTCTTACTCTAATGTCCTCAGATATGTCTCATTATTGAGGTGATTCAAGTACAAAAGTTTAGAATCTAAATGGTATGGTCCTTTCTGATTGAACCATATAAGAGTTAAAATTTGTGCAAGGACTTGATAAGAGTCCATTAGTGCTTCAATGTGTATTGATTTCGATGTAAACATCGATCCTGATGGAATCGTGCTTTTCAGCTTGAGGTATTAATTGTATTTAGTCCCCTTCAAATTTATGTTACAAATGTCTTGCTTAAGGGGGGATGATGTGTAGTAGAATGTTGGAACTGTATTTCCACCCGAATAGTAGTATGCATTAAAGTGTTGTTGTCATGACCTATTGGTAGTGATATTGGACCAAGAAGTTGGGGATGTGAAGTCACAAAGTTAGAAGTCAGAGTGAGGGTGACTTTTGTGTAAATGAATATTTTAGTTGAATAACCAATGTTCGAGAATGATTTACCCCCCTTATGGTGATAGACTAATGTGGTAGCTAGTAGCATGTGTGGATTGTATGGTAGTCTGTGGGGAAATTGCTTGACTCAGATTTTTATTTATACAGAGTAAGATGTGTATCCTTAGATCATTGAATATTGTGTGTCAATTTTCTATCTCTTGTAATATGTAATCTTATTATCATGGTGTTTTTGAAAAAAATCAAAGTCTAGTGAAGCCGTGTGGGGCTCTTTTGATTCACTAGCATAGTTTCTTTGTTATTCATTTCATTTCTTGTTCAAAACACAAAAATCAAAGTCTAGTGAAGCCGTACGAGGCCTATTTCGATTCACTAGCAGCTTGCTGTCCAACTTGTTGTTCTTGTGTTGGTTTAATATATGTATAGCTGAATTTGTTTGCATGAGATTAAGTAATTAGGAGGTGAGAGATCAGTATAAGTAAATAAGATTGTATGGGGTTATAATATCAGATTAAGGTTAACCATGCCTATTATGTGACTTTACCCCCCCTTGACCTTCTTTTGTTGGTAGTTGTAAACTAGTACTACTTGTGAGAAGGTATGTAGTAGATTTGTGAGGTATTTGGATAGAAAATTCAGATTTGACGGACTAGTATATTATGTTGCCTTCTTCATTGATGGTAGATGATTGATGCTAGACTATTGGCTTGAATTTAATGTAGAATGTGGATGTCGGAATAGTGGCATGAGATTGATATTGTTGGGCTCTTTTATATGATCTTGATTCTCATAGTAATGAGATATAAGTTTGGAGTCGCGATATTGGTAGGCTATGATGAAAGTGGTATGGTTCATCAAAGGCTCGGTGATATCCATGTTAAGTGTTAGAAATCTAAGTTTGACCTTTGAAGGTTGAACCGATAGAAATAAGTGTGCAAGCATCATACTATGGCTATTGGGGCTATCAAAATATAGAGTGTATCTCAGAAGGTAGTATTAGCAGTGGGCTTTCCACTTTCATGTGTGGTCTTTTGGGTTAAATTTATATTTAATTATGTGTATTGTTGTAATTCAGACCTCAGAGTGCGATGAGTGTAGTTCAGCTTAGAGTCTAGTAATAAGGGATCTCTTGAACTTAATATGATGGCTTAAAGCCAAGGGGGAGATGATAGAACGAATAACCAAGTTAGACTCTCAGATTCTAGTAGTGATGTCATGATGATATAGAACGTCAGAAAGTGAGGGTGAGACTCAACCCATTCTTATCTTAGTATTTTTCAGTGATCCCAATGCCTACTCAAGCTTTACGTTTCAGTTCCGTGATCATAGTTCGTGATTCCTGTATATGATAGAGAGTCACGTACTCTTCCAGTTCCAAGATAATGAGTTCTAGTTCATTCAAGCAGTCAGAATCACATTCCTTATGTTAGGAACTCTAGTTGAGGTCATGCAACTCATGACGCATGTACTCACTCTTTATAGCGTGCTCAATCCCGTATAAAAATCTTCTCATGATTCAGGGTCTTATGTTTTAACCTTTTAGTGACCCTCCCTATGTAATGATAGTGGTGATGATGTAAATGTTCTTGTTGATGGAATATCATAGTACGTTTGTTTAGATAAGTTCATAAGTATGAAGTAAGATTTGGGGCCAATCTTTGATACATGTGATGGTTAGTGAAAAAGTTTGTGTGTATGTTTTAGGGTAGCGCGTGGGAGTTATATTGACAATAGTTTAGAAACTATGTGAAGTATGTATTTATGGGTGGTTTCCTTGAAGTAAACAGGTGGTTATAAAATAGGCTTGAATGACGTTTTGGGATTATAGTGGGAGGTCGCAATATGCATTAGCGACTTCATATTAAGAGTTCAGAGTAGTCATTGAAGTGGTAAGGCATGTTATGCTTAGGATGTGATCTTTAAAAGAGGTATAGAAAGTGGCGTCATATGGTTTAGAATAATAGTGTGGTGTAGCATGTTGTATTTTTGTGACTTAGAGTTAGGCTTGATCGCGGTGTAAGGATTAAGCTATTTTAGACATTAGTAGAAAAATTTGTCAATGCTCATATGAGAATTTTAAGCTGAATTGAATGAATATGATATTTATAGGGAATAGTATAGTTAAGGAATATTCGAGAAGTGTACTAAGCTTGAAAGTAAGAAGTTGTATTGCCAAAGGTCTGGTAATTCTATCCTAATTTAGGAGTTATATATCTATATTCCAGACTGCAGAGTAGTGTCAATGTTGTGATTTCCTCAGTGGGATGTCTTGTGTAATCCATACCCAAGATTTGTGGCTCCCTATTACTGTTAGAACTTCTTTAGAGAGAGCGTTGAAGAGATACTCCAGTTAAGTATGAGGGTCCAGCATAATTCAATCTGAATAACCAGTAAGTCAGTTTAGCAGTCAGATTCGCATGACTTGTTTTCTTGTCTTTTCATTTATTCATGCTACCCGAAATCTCAGACATGATACTATTCCAAGATAGAGTATACTAGTAATTGTTAGTATAGCTCAGTTTATGCATCATGCATTAGATTCAAATTCCAGAGGTTCAGTTATGAATCAAATCATAGGTGCCTTGTGCATTGCCTCCATTTTTCGAGTATCTTAGTGAATTGAGCACTCATAGAGGGACATAGGGTCCCAAGAAAGAGATACCCCATTCGGTTGCATGCATAGGTTCTTATTACAAGCTTCACATCAGTTGTTATTGCGTATTCAGTCATACGTTCTTGTGTCAGTTCATTCAGATATGCCTGCATTTGAAATGCAAGTTCAATAGAAAAAGTTCAGCTTATCAGTATATTCAGTCTTGCGTTAATGAGGACAACTCAGACACAGACCCATGCATCAGATACGCATGTCCGGTATAAGAATTCAGAACATCAGTAGTTCCAGTCTTATAGTCATGTTTCAGATCAATGTATTCTTTATTAAAAGACATGTCATGTCCGCGTTATTCCATAGCTTTAAGGCTTCAACAAGTTCCTACCCATCATTCGAGGACGAATGATCCCAAGGGGGAGATAATATAACGCCCCGTAAAAGGCGTGCATAGATTAATCTTTAATATTGAGCTCTTAGACTTAATGACTTAAAATTTTCTAAGTGTAAAATGAGACTTAGTCATTTTAGCTGGCAATCTTCGGAATACAACTTTTCAACCTTCCCGACATTCTTTTTTAGATTTTCAAGTTGCGTTACGATCGAGAAAGC
Organism: Capsicum pubescens; assembly: GCA_030864215.1. NCBI lineage: Eukaryota > Viridiplantae > Streptophyta > Magnoliopsida > Solanales > Solanaceae > Capsicum > Capsicum pubescens. The sequence goes on from CM061542.1 coordinate 277,445,695, forward strand.
TCATAGTGAATCTCGGATAAGTTTCGGAATTTTTCGGAACTCATAAGGCTGCGTTTGGATTTCAAAACAGTAGCAAAACGCATAGCCTATTTCCCAGTTTTCAGCATTTCAGGTTGAACTTCAAACAATCATAACTCCCTTTATATAATGAAATGTGTGAGATATAATATATCAAACGAAATCTCTTTGAGTCCTCTTTCAAATGCAGTTGGTTTCATCCAATTTGATTATATGAGTAAAAAGTTATAATCGATTTACTCCAGACTATCAAACTGTCAACTGAGGGACAAATTTGACCTTAATTGTTCCTTAGGGGTATTTTGATCATCCTTCACCCCTATATATACCACCAACACGGGATTTAATCCCTCAAACACCAAAATACACCTTCATTCATCAAAATTGCTCAAGAACACTCCTTAGGGTTTCAAAATAAAAACCCAAATAGTTCAAGATTCGACCGTAGGTTTTCGAAGATAATTACATATTCGGAATCACAAATTCGCGAGCTTCAAGAAACATCTAGTATTTTCAGAAATAGAGGTGCGTGGGGTTATCCTAAAATCTCATGGGTGTAGTTTTTATGAACATGCATTCTTTTAAATGGGTTTTTTCAATCAAATGCTAATAACTTGCTTTCAATATGATTTCTAAGTCATTTTTCTTTATGTCACAGGAATTGTTTGCCTATATACTTCAATGGTTGAAACCATGCATATGTGATTTGAGATTTTCCATGGAAGTTTGATAAATATGAATGATAAATTGCTTTCAAATTCCCATGATAATGTCTTGATACCCCATATCATATTGTGACCAACAAAAGAGAGCATGAATTTGAAATAATTATTGTTCACCATTTGTAAATGATGAAGAACCTTGGTGTTTACATGATTATGCATATGTGGATGTGATATTGATGACTTGTAAGTCGGGTATGATACTACCCTACAGAATATGATACATGATTGAATTAAATAAAGTTTGAATGCATTGATTTTACATGAGATAGGTGGATGCCTGAAGAAAGCGTTTGAGTGTAAGGGCTCATCCCTGGAAACTGTGTTTGCCGACACGGGAATTTGGTACTAGGCTAAGTGATCTTGTGTACTTGACTTTATGTCATTCCCAAATTGGTACTATAGGTAGGAGCCCGGGCTAAGTGATCTTGGGCACTACCATTGGGTCGAGACACCATGCTTCGTTGTCTTGTGTGTCTCTCCCTCACTTATACTCTAATCTCGGCGGCAACCGAGGTTTGACAGTTGGTGTAAATTATGTAGGGTATTCCACCTAGCTCAGTTGCATTTCATTGTTGTTGAGAAACTATTGCATTATGCCCATGTGTTTTCAAATAATTTGATATGAAATTGCTTTATAATGGCTCTCAACTATATTTTGTAAAAATATTATGTTTTGTTTTGATATCTCTGTGTGCCAGTACTTTTGTGCTGACCCCCTCCCCTCTCCAACCTCTCAGGTTCAGAGGCCCAGTCTAGGGGTCAAGAGAATCAGTAGATCATTCAAATAGAGTTGTAGAGACAAGTGGTGAGCCTTCTATGTTTTGGAAGGTCTTATGTCCTGCAGTCCTTTTATCTTATATTTAGTTTTGGGGTCTACTGGGGGCCTTGTCCCAGTTTATATACAGTTACTTGACTCAGTCATTTGTTAGAGATTTTCGCAGACAGTTGTTTAGAGGTTGATTGATGTTGGGGGAACTTTATTTCCCCGTTATTGTTTCTTTTCATATTTATGACCATGTTTCCGAATTATTGTGTTTCTTCCGCATTACTTTGATCATATGAATTAGGTGCATGATTACCAGACAGATAGGGGTGTTTCGGGCCTCCATGGTTCGAAATTCTCATCACGGCCAGGACCTGGTTCGGGTCGTTATAGCACCTTTATGAAGGGGTGTACTTTTCTCATTTTCTGAACCATTGCTTCTCTTCATGAAGCATCACTTTGATTGATATAAATATCTGAATTTTTCCCTAGGTAAAGACAATTTTTTAGAGTTGAAAACACTCTTCTTCTTCTTTCAAAAACTCTTATGCGATCATCAAACTGTTGAGTGCATTTGAAGTTTCTGAAAGTTTTGTTGGGTTCAAGGTGTATGTGAATAGAAAATAGAGGAAAAATGGTGGGAGAAGGGAGACACTAATTTAGAAAGTGAAATTAGAAAGTTCACTCATTTCTCCCACATTGGTGGGAGAAGAGAACTTAAAAGTGTTTATAATGAGAAATACCAACTCCACATGGATAGCGAGGCAAGAACTAGGTGATGCCTTAAGCCGTTGTCGTCGCTCGGCTTCGGCTTTGGTTTTGGTACAATCGATGAGATCTAATTTTTTAGACAAAATTTATTTGGAACTTATTTACAAGTGAAATGTTAATCTCCAAAGGCGGACTCATTTCAGGCGCAATTCCAATGTATACGCAACGCACATCACGAAGGGATGCGACCCTTTGAGAAAAGGAACACTGTTTCGCGCTATAGGGTGACATGCGACCATAGATGCAGCGCCAGTCGAGACCTGCGGACATAGTTCAAACGTTGATGTGCACTGGAATGTGCAGAATGTCATCTGCGGCTGCAGTCCAGGCGCATCTCCAGCGCAGTCCCAACGTAGGTACGTGACTGTTGCAAAAAAGGTACCTTTTAGCTGAACCAATGCATCCTTTCTGAAAGGATACATTTAAGGCTATAAATACCTAATATTTTCCTCAGGTATTGTAATCAATTTTGACAGCAAAAACTCTCTTGTTATTAACAAAAACTCTGTGTGATCATTAAGTTGTTGAGTGAGTTCGTTGAATCCAACAATTTGAGGTACCCCTATTGTTTGGATTGAAGGCCATTTTATCCTGGGAGGAAGATTCCATAACCTCGGGTACAGTGAGGGAAATTATTCCTTAAGGACACTCCGTGAAGTCGAGGGACTTGGCCTTACAAATTCTATTTCATCTTATTTCTGAAAATAAACATACTTCTTGGATAGATTATCAGTAATCTTGTGTTGAAGGTGTTAAAGAACTTCATAAGTGTTCTTGTTTATACAAGAACTTGTGTTGAAGTTGGTGTTGCATTTATACAGATTCTTGTACCCGAAACACCATAAAATAACAAACTTAAGGAATAAACCTCAGAATCTGTATTGGTTGTTTTTGGAGATTAAAAATTTAAGCTTTCTACTCCGTTTGAACTTAAATAGTGATTAAAAGACATAAAATCTTCATCACAAGTTAAAGATCACTCGGTTGACGATTGAAAGTCATAAAAACTTCATCGTTGACTAGAAACAAAAAGTGTTTAAAGTTGTTTCAACTTTTTAATAAGTATTTCAATATACTAAAGGTACTGTCTTGTGGTGACAGGAAAAATGACTAATGAAAGTCAAAGGCAAGATGTGGCTACGACTGTGGGGGCAACTAGTATTTTCTCAACAAGTCGAGCAAATGCTCCGCAACCTATGACACTTGCGGAGAAGCCCAAAAAATTTACGGGCATTGACTTCAAGAGAAGGCAGCAAAAGATGTTCTTTTATCTCACCACTCTATGTCTTCAAAGGTTCACTAGTGAGGATGCTCCTAAGGTGCCCGAGGGAACCTCGGACAAAGAGCGTTTCATAATTGTAGAGGCTTGGAAACACTCGGACTTCCTTTGCAGGAATTATATCTTGAGTGGTCTCCAAGACGACCTCTATAATGTTTATAGTGGAACTAAGACATCGAAGGAATTGTGGGGGCACTAGAATGAAAATACAAGACAGAGGATGCAGGAATTAAGAAATTCTTCGTTGCAAGGTTCCTGGACTTTAAAATGATAGATAGCAAATTGGTTGTCTCTCAAGTGCAGGAATTGCAAGTAATCATCCACGATCTCCTAGCGGAAGGTATATCTTTGAAAAATACCTTAGTTGAACAAATTGAAAATGTTCTTATTACTCACATAAACTGTTTTGTAGGTTTGATAGTGAATGATGCATTTCAAGTAGTAGTGATAATTGAGAAGCGACCATCTATGTGGAAAGATTTCAAAAACTACTTGAAGCACAAACGCAAGGAGATGACTGTCTAAGACCTTATTGTCCGACTACGTATTGAAGACGATAATAAAGCTGCAGAGAGAAGGTCAAAAGGGAATTCTATAATTAATGGAGCACATATTTTAGAAGATGACCAAAATAATTCTAAGAAAAGGAAGAAAGTTGAACATGGAAGCAATCAACCCAAGAAGAAATTCAAGGGAAAGTGCTTCAACTGTGGCAAGATTGGACACAAGTCCACGGATTGTCGTACCCCTAAGAAAGGCAAGAAATAGGACCAAGCAAATATGATTGAGTCTAACAAAGAATGTGATAATTTGTATGCTATGCTTTCAGAATGCAACTTGGTGGGGAATCCTCGCGAATGGTGGATGGATTCTGGTGCCACCCGCCATGTTTGTGCCAATAAAGAGTTGTTTTCGTCATTTGCTCTGGCTCAAGTAGAAGAAACGATCTACATGGAGAACTCCGCTACTACTAAAGTAGAAGGAACTGGAAAAATATGCTTGAAGATGACTTCCGGCAAAGTATTGACACTTAACAATATCTTGTGTGTTCCAGAGTTAAGGAAGAACTTGATTTCAGTTTCACTTCTAGACAAGAACAGATTCAAATGTGTTTTTGTTTCCGGAAAAATTGTACTTAGTAAAGGCGAAGTGTATGTAGGAAAAGGCTACCTCAATGAGGGCCTATTCAAAATGAATGTAATGAATGTTGAAATCAATAAAAGTTCAATTTCTTCTTACTTGCTTGAGTCTTATAATTTATGGCATGAACGTTTAGGCCATTTAATTAGAAAACATTACAAAAACTGATTAACTTAGAAGTTTTGCCAAACTTTGAGTGCAATAAATTAAAGTGTCAAACGTGTGTGGAATAAAAGTATGCAAAGCATCCTTATAAGTCCATTGAAAGGAATTCCAATCCCTTAGACATAATACACATTGACATTTGTGATATGAAGTCAACACCATCACGTGGTGGGAAAAAGTATTTCATAACTTTTATTGACGATTGCACTAGATACTGTTACATCTACTTGCTAAACAGTAAGGATGAAGCAATAGATGTATTTAGGCAATACAAAACTAAAGTTGAAAATCAGTTAGAGAAAAAGATCAAAATGATAAGAAGTGATAGGGGCAGAGAATATGAATCTCCCTTTGCACAAATATATGTAGAGAATGGAATCATCCATCAAACTACAACCCCGTATTCACCTCAATCTAACGGAATTGCGGAAAGAAAAAATCAAACGTTGAAGGAAATGACGAATTCCTTACTTATAAGTTCTAGTTTACCACAAAACTTGTGGGGGGGAGGCTATCCTTACAGCCAATCGTATACTCCACAGAGTTCCCCATAGTAAGACACAGTCAATTCCTTATGAAAAATGGAAAGGAAGGAAACCCAACTTGAAATATTTTAGTGTGGGGGTGTCTAGCGAAGGTCCAAGTTCCTATGCCTAAAAAGGTTAAGATAGGACCTAAGACGGTGGACTGCGTGTTCATAGGATGTGCTAAAAATAGTAAAGCATGTCGGTGTTTGGTTCATAAATCTGAACATTCAGATATAAATAAAAATATGGTAATTGAATCAGATAATGCTGAATTCTTTGAAAATATTTACCTGTATAAAGATAAACATGAATAGTCTAGTGGAGGATCTAAACGACCTCGAAATAAACCAAGTGAGAATGTACATAATGAAGAGAATCCAAGATGTAGTACATGTCAAAGAACATCAACTTCGTTTGGATCAGATTTTGTAATATTTCTCTTAGAAAATGAGCCTCAACAGTTTAAAGAAGCGATGTCGTCGTTAGACTCATCCTTTTGGAAAGGGGCAGTCAATAGTGAGATCGATTCAATCTTAAGCAACCAAACATGGGAATTGGTTGATCTTCCTCCAGGAAATAAACCTTTAGGTTCTAAATGGATCTCCGAAAGAAAAATGAAGGTGGATGGTACTATTGACAAATGCAAGGCAAGATTTGTAGTAAAAGGCTTCAAACAAAAAAAAGGCCTTGATTACTTTGATACATACTCTCCAGTAACAAGGATAGCATCGATTTGAATGTTAATTGCCTTGGCGGCGGTATATGGTCTTGAAATCCATCAAATGGATAAGAAAATCGCATTCCTAAATGGAGAATTGGAGGAAGAAATTTACATGGAACAGCCTGAGGGTTTTGTGGTTCCAGGAAAGGAGAATAAAGTGTGTAAACTTATTAAGTCGCTATATGGACTAAAGTAAGCACCTAAACAATGGCATGCGATGTTTGACCAAACCATGTTGGCAAACGGATTCAAGATAAATGAATGTGATAAATGTGTTTATATTAAAGACACTCCGAATCACTAAGTCATTGTTTGTTTATATGTGGATGATATGTTGATCATCAGTAGAGACATTTCTGACATAAATGCAACGAAACGAATGCTCGAGAGCAAGTTTGATATGAAATACCTTGGAGTTGTGGATGTGATCTTAGGTATAAGAATCCACTGAACTCCACAAGGGTTGGCATTGTCACAGTCTTATTATATCAAAAATGTACTTGACAAATTCAAGTATATGGAATTCGGTATTGCCAAGACTCTTTTGGATGTGAGCTTTGCACTTCGAAAGAATGAAGGTGAAAGTGACTCACAATTGGAGTACGCAAGAGTATTGGGATGTTTAATGTATAGTATGAACTGTACACGACCAGACATACATGCGTTATCAGAAAGTTGAGTCAATACACGAGTAATCCCAACAAAACTCATTGGATGACAATGAAATGAGTTTTGGGATATCTTAAATACACTCAAGACTATGCTTTGCATTATAATAAATATCCCACGGTACGTGAAGGATATAGTGATGCAAATTGGATCACAGGATCAAACGAAGTAAAATCCACAAGTGGATATGTATTTACTATCGGTGGAGGAGCAGTCTCTTGGAAATCATCCAAATAGACTTGTATTGCTCGCTCTACAATGGAATCTGAATTTATCACATTGGATAAAGCTGGTGAAGAAGCAGAATGGCTCTGAAATTTCTTAAAAGATATTCCTTATTGTCCCAAACCAGTGGCACCAGTATGTATACACTGTGATAGCCAAGCGACAATAGGTAGGGTAGGGAGCATGATGTACAATGGTAAATCTCTTCACATACGACGGAGACATAATACCATTAGGAAACTTCTCTCTAGTGGAATTATCACTGTTGACTATGTAAAGTCAAAGGATAATGTGTCGAATCCACTTACAAAAGGCCTATCTAGAGAAGGAGTGGAAAGGACGTCCAAGGGAATGGGTTTAAGGCCTAGGACAAGTCAGCATGGCGGTAACTCTACCTAGAAGACTCGAGATACCAAGAGTTAGGTTCAAGGAGATCAAACAAAGTTGTATCTGACAGGTTCAACATTGTCAAAATACCAACCCATTCTCATGATGTAGACAATGTGTAGTAAACAAGGATAAGACTTAAAGTGAAAAGTCTTTTAATAATTATCTAACTTTGGTAGATTTGACCAAATAGTTTAATCTATAGGATTGAATGTTTATAAATCACCTAGGTGAGGACGAAGTGGAAGCCGCTTCAAAGAGAATGTTAGTAAAGGTTTATTCTCTAAGCTCTCATGAAATCGGGACGTGTTCATGGCTGAAAAGAACAAAACCGTGAGAACCATAAACAGTAAAAGGCTGGTTGTTTGATATGTGTTGTCTAGGTGTACATTAAAGTTCGATGGTTCAAAGATATCAAATCTACCGATTGACCGAGTGCATTCGATGCATGTTCACTACGAAAAGTTCAAAGAGAAACCTACTTATCCAGATGCAATCAGTCTTTGCTAAATAATCACATGTTTGTCCATAAATCTTTCAAAAGATAGCCATTCCCCATTCATGTGGGGGATTGTTGGGTTCAAAGTGTATGTGAATGGAAAATGGAGGAAAAATAGTGGGGAGAAGGGAGATACTAATTTAGATAGTGTACTCCCAAATTAGAAAGTTCACTCATTTCTCCCACATTGGTGGGAGAAGAGAACTTAAAAGTATTTATAATGAGAAACACTAAATCTACATGGATATTAAGGCAAGAACTAGGTGATGCCTCACGTCGTCATCGTCGTCGCTCACTCGGCTCATCTTCGACTTCAGCTTCAAATTTGGATTTGGATTTGGATTTGTCAAATGATCGATCGATGAGATCTAATTTTTTAGAAAAAAATTATTTGGAACTTGTTTAAAAGTGAAATGTTAATCCAAAATATGATGGAATTAATTTTCTCCTAATGCGGGCACAATTCCAACGCATACGCAACGCACATCACGAAGGGATGTGACCCTTTGAGAAAAGGCACATTTTTTTGCGCCGTAGGTTGACATGCGACCGCAAATGCAGTGCAAGTCGAGACCTGCGGGTGCTGTTCAAACACAGATGCGCACTGGAATGTGCAGAACGTCATCTGCAGCCGCAATCCAGGCTCATCTCCAGCACAATCCCAACGCAGGGACGTGACTGTTGCAAAAAAAGTGCCTTTCAGCTGAACCAATACATCCTTTCTGAAAGGATACACTTAAGGCTATTAATACCTGATATTTTCCTCAGGTATTGTAATCAATTTTGACAACAAAAACTCTCTTGTTATTAACAAAAACTCTGTGTGATCATTAAGTTGTTGAGTGAGTTCGTTGAATCCAACAATTTGAGGTACCGCTATTGTTCGGATTGAAGGCCATTTTATCCTGGGATGAAGATTCCATAACCTCGGGTACAGTGAGGGAAATTATTCCTTAAGGACACTCCGTGAAGTCGGGGGACTTGGCCTTACAAATTTTGTTTCATCTTATTTTTGAAAATAAACATACTTCTTGGATAGATTATCAGTAATCTTGTATTGAAGGTGTTAAAGAACTTCATAGGTGTTCTTGTTTATACAAGAACTTGTGTTGAAGTTGGTGTTGCATTTATATAGATTCATGTACCTGAAACACCATAAAATAACAAGTTTGAGGTACCGCTACTTTCAAAAAGAGAACCATTTTATCTTGGGAGGAAAGATTACATAATCTCGGGTACTTGAGGTGAATAAATTTCTTAAGGACACATCGTGAAGTTGGTGGACTTGGTTCTTAAATTTCTGCTTCATCTTCATTTCTTAATAGTTGATAAACACTTCATTTGATAGTTCATTTGATTATTCATTTAAACTTGTGTTTGAAGGTGTTGGAACTTCACTGTAGTTCTTGAAAACTTATTATTGTACTTGGTTTGAAGTTTCTATAGAAAACATACAGATTTTTATAATTGAAATAACAAATCTGTCACTGTTAACTCTATGTTATTGAAACACTAATTGGATATTAAATCTTGACTTTGTTCAGAAAAGTAGTAGTGATTGATAACAACCAACACAGGAAGGCTCAAGATGAGTAGGAATTTCTTAGCCCAGCAAGAACAACATGAAATTGGTGAGGAAAACTATAAAACATTCGAGAAAATAGAGATTAAAGTAGGGAGTAGGGAAACAATCAGAGGTGACTCAATGGTAAATCTAGTAACATATGCTTTAGGTCTGGAAAAATTTTAATGGTAAATTTTAGGGAAAACTAAAGGCTTAGCGAACATAAGCCCCTAATTTCCTGCACAGTTTAGTTTCAATTAATTACAATTTATAGTCTCTTTCTCCAGTTAAATATAATTCATAGTCTCTCTTCTCATATCCCCTCTCGCCACACTCCTCCCAATCTCGCTCGCCTCACTCTCCCCCTCCCTCTCACTTTCTACCTCTCTCCCTCCCTCCCTCTCTCTCTCTCTCTCATTTCCCCTTACCTCTCTCTCTTTCTCTTTCTCTTTCACTTTCTGTTTTACTTTTCAGGTATTTATATTTTATATTTTGTTTTCAGGTTTTTGCAAGTACTTTGTTTTTGTCTCAATACGCATTATATTTTATACGATTTTGATACAAATAGTTTTCATTGGTATAAATTGAACCATCCAAATACATATGACACATTTGCATCAAACATACATTTATATTTGTATATTATAGACTCAAGCAAATAAAAATGATGCATATACTTGTTAATAAGTTTGATACATTTGAGAATGAGAGAGGTAAAAATACAAAATATAAAAAAGAAAAAGAGGAAAACAACAAAAAAAAATCAGAAAGAGAGGTTGGTATTTGTTGATACACCTGTATTCGTTGATACAAATATAATGATATAACCTGCTTAGCTATTGGTAAACTACGGTTTGTAATTTTGCAAATTGTGGTTGCAAACGACTATTTTCTACTATGATTAGGCCAGTTTTGAAAGTTTTCCTAAATTTTATGATTTATTGTCACGTAAAATAATAATGAAGATAGTAAAAAAAAATGATTCAAACTTTATTAAAGAAAGTAAGAAAGAGAAACTATACATCTTTTACCAATTTTTTTTTAGAATTTTGAATTAAATAACTCAAATCTTGATATTAATAAATAAAGTTTTTACAATTACATCCAAGGTAATGTACTGAAACACGTTATCTAGTAAAGCATCTATTACCCCTCTGAACTATGATCAAATTTTCTACGACTCACTCCACCTTCACAGGAATCCTATTACCCCTAACTTAATGTTAGTGTATTTTTGTTACCCTTTTTAGCTGATGTGACACATTTTTAGTTGATGTGACACCTTTAATGTGGATATCATTTTTATGTAATAAAAGTGTCATGTCAGCACAAAAGGGTGACAAAAATACGCTTAAATTGAGTTTAGGGATAGTAGGACCCATGTGAAGTTGGATTGTGTCGTAACAACTTTGGTCATAGTTCAAGGAATACTGGATGCTTATCTCCATATTATAACATCTTATTAAGTAGAATTAATTTTTAGATTTATATTACTATGTGAGTTTAACTTAATGCTTTATGTCATTTAGATTAAAAATAAAAAGATAATTCTAAATAATTATTTTCCGGTTCATTTGTTGCATTTCCTTGGCGGTGTTGTGTGCCAATTACTCACCTAAGTTAGTGGTGGAATGTGGTAATTAGTTTTTAGTATTTCTTGTAACTTCTAAACTCATAATTCAACTCTTTATACTTGTAACTCATGTAACCTATAGGTTATTGATCTACCCACTTAATATTTCACCACTCCTCATTTACTTTGGATGAAAGAAATACTGTACCTATATAAAGGTGTTATCTTCCTTGTGTTGTAGAGAGGAAAAATAGTAGGTTGTGAGATGTAAAGTATTATACTGTGAGTTAATATAGTGAAAGAGAGTGTTGAGGTTAAGAAAAGCATTGTAAGTCTTTTAATTATATTCACTATACAAAAGAGAGTAATTATATATTGAAGGAAGATGTTTTTGTTAGAACATGCACAGCGGAAGCAATAATTCTACAGGATCAATAACTTACATATAATCTAGATAACATAATCAAAATAATAATTAGAAAACTTACCTCTTGAAGATTTCACAAATATCGTTCAATGCCTTGGCCTTCAATTCTGCAGTCTTCTACTACTGCCTGACTTAACCTTTGCTTATCAAACTTGTATGGGTAAGTCTTTTTGGACTCAAAGAAAAGATGGAATTCCTTTATCTTCTGAACCCTAAACCCTATTTATTCTTGTTTTCTCATAAATAAGGGAAAAACAAGAGGCAAACGTTATTAGGTCTCTTTAGTTGTCCAAAACATTTTAGGCCTCTTTAGTTGTCCAAAACGTTTTGGGCCTCTTTAGTTGTCCAAAACGTTTTCAGCCATTTAAAGTCAGAAGATATTATTTTCCTTCCAGAAGACCAGTAAATAATATTACTTCTTCTAGTAAGTTCCTTTTTCTTTTCCAAAATTGATTAGTTAATCAAGTATAGCAGGGACCGTAGATTTATTAAGAGAGGCTTCCAATTATGATATTAATTCGGTGATGAAAGAATTATCATATCATAATAAATTATAAATTATTCCACTAAAATTTTGTAATTGCACTCTTCGATTTAATTTTGAAATCTATCATTACATCTTATTTAACTCCCCATGTTAGAATTACCGACACCAATCAATTAAATTAAATTCTATGAAAAATTTAACTCATTAATTAATTTAATCTTTTATTTATAATGCTTAACTTATTTCATATGACGGGTACAAAAATCCACCTGCAAGGTTTTCATGTGAAAACTTATAAGCAACCATAAAGGGGTGTCTTCTATCTCAAGTCCGAGACATGGTTCTATCAACCAATTAACACTAAGTGATTCGTCATCATCCAACCTATCAGGAATATGTTAACTCACAAAAAAGTCTCACCTTTTAATAGATTAAAAAGACAAAACAAACCACATAGATCATAATAATTATATCACGATTAAGAATATAAGTACATGTAATGGTCTAGAGAAATCGTTTATTAATATTTAGAACATAAACGAATATCTCTAATTGGTCCATTCAATACATACGAAATGTACTAGCACAAGAAGTCAGAATATTACCACTCCCATAATTAAGATCAAATTATATTTAATCTTGTGCTACAATCATCAAGATGTTTGTCCTACCTCATCTTTGATTGTGAACGTTAATTTATTACTTATAAAACCGACAATTTTAATCTTCTATACATGAGTTAAAATACTCCATACATAAAATTGTCTACTATACAAGTAAAGGACACACATGTTAATGCAATGATCTATTCAAATAAATATTTTATTAATATAATAAATAGTCTTTACATGGGATGAAAATATAATACTATAACACAAATTACATGGTTAATAGTATATCCTAACAATCTCCCACTTAGACTCATAACCATGAATGCACAATTTTAACACTCATTTCTTCCACATGCTTATCAAAAACCTTCTGGGTTAAACCCTTTGTAAATGGGTCCGTCAAATTATTCTTCGACTCAATCTTCAAAACGCTCACATCACCCCTTTGAGTTATATCCCGAATCAAGTGATATTTTCTCTCAATATGCTTACTTCTTTTATGGCTTCGTGGTTCTTTAGAGTTTGCAACTGTACCACTATTGTCACAATAAAGTGGTAGTGGCATTTGAACCGAAGGAATAACTCCAAGCTCTTTCAGAAAGTTACCGAGTCAAACAATCTCTTTAGCTGCCTCTGAGGCAGCTACATATTTGGTTTCCATGGTGTAATCAACAACACATGATTGGTTGATACTCTCCAAACAATGGCTCCACTTCCTAAAGTAAACACATATCCTGAGGTAGAATTTTTAGAATCTTTATCCGACTGAAAATTTGAATTAGTATATCCAATAGGTACAAGATCCCCGGAGTGAAAAACAAGCATGTAATCCCTAGTTCTTTTAAGGTACTTGATTATATGCTTAACCGCAGTCCAATGTTCTTGACTAGGATTAGACTGAAATCTGCTAATATAACTCCCTGAATCTGGTACCCGGAACACTACACGGTGCCCATGACCTCGAAGGACCACAAGCTAACCCATGACTAATATCTGTAAATTGAGCACTGAATAATAGTAATAATATCGTAAATGCAGAAACATGAACTGAAAGGACATAAGGTTCAATACTAGTACATAACTGAAAAATATGGTATAACAATACCAAAACAACTGAGATAATTCTCTAAACATACTATAGTCTGAACATACTATAGTCTGAAAGCCTCTAAACTGTCTGAATAAGGAGTTAATGAGACAAGTCCCCAACTAACTCCAACTACTGAAATAAACTGAAATAGTAATGTGATCATCATGTCCTCGAAGGATGAGGACTCACTGCTAACTCTGATCGCTGAACTGGGATGCTACTGGTTCTCTGGAGCTCGTGCTTTTAAACCTACGGTATAAGACACCATAGCGCAAATGCGTCAGTAATTTGAATGTACTGGTATGCAAGTGAGGTAGGCTGAATGCAAGGGGTTTCATATGCATGAACAATACTAACTGACTGACTAACATGAACGTGAGAATACATACATGCATACGTAACTATAACTGAGATTATGATAGGACTGGATACTGAGTTCTAACTTATGAGTCTACTGACATTGACATTTGAGTCACTGATGAGTGAGAAACTAATATTGTATTACTGAATACTGAGGGACTGATACTATGTTACTGATACATGGATAACTGTGTCTGACAGTTCTGATTATGAAGAACTGGTCTGGTTGACTATATCTGACAGTCCTGAAGTTGAATGCTAATAATATAAGTTTTGATAACTGATATAACTGATAACATGAGTAATTTTATCTGACAATCCTAAATCTGATGGAACTAGCTGAGTTCCGTACTGTATCTGAGTAACTGAATCTGGGATCAGTCCTATCTAGCAGATGATCTCTAAATATGATGATACCATTATTGATTGACCATAGTTGAGATCAGTCCTATCTAGTGGATGATCCTAAAGTCTATTTATAATGATAAGGAGCGACTGTATCCGACAGTCCTAAATCTATACTACCGAGCTGAATTGACTGATTTGACAGACCTGATTCTGTAACTGAAACTGTGGGATGTATTCATCTAACCGACATGCCCCATACTAAGCTAACTGGGGTCCAACCTGTAACCCCAGCTGAAAGGGTGTCAGTACCACGCCACTGATAAAGACAACTGTTGTGGAGTCAGTCCTGATCTAGCGGATGACCCCTGGGATCAATCCTATACATTTAAATTTGCTAACGGGTGATCCCTGAGTATGTCAGTCTTATCTAACGGGTGACATCTCGTACCTACGCTGGCTACGTAGTTCTGGAACTTAGGGATTTCTTCTAGGGATCTCAGTCCTATCTAGCGGGTGAGTCCCCATCCCTAGGCTCGCTCGGTGCTGAATCCTACTCCCATCTAAAAGACACTGAACTGAGCTGATTAACTGAACTGAACTGACACTAGTGGTATTGTCTAGCGGAGCTAAACTAAATTTACTGAGTTCCGTTGACTGGCGGAATGTACTGAGTTCTGAGGACTGACTGAGAATACTGAAGTTACTGAGATTGACTGGAAATACTGAGGTTACTGAGATTACGGAGATTTCCTGAGTCATATGACTGACTGAGTTCTATGGATCATAGCTTGACTGAGGAGATCGTGAAAACATGACATGGCTCTAGGCAAACAGCTAAATGTTCGGGTACAATTACCCCTAGGACTCGATGAGAAGAAACTGACATAGCATGACTTACTTGAACACATGACCAACAACACAATTCATAATTCATATATTGAAGCACTTCATCAAACATGTGATATGCATAAGCTTGTACATACATGGGGATTTCATGATATCATACTAATTGGGTATTGTTCCTTCATCTAGGCATTTAATCATACATATGGTAGGAATAGTACATGTAGACAACATTATACAACAATTAATCATCATGCTTCATCTCTAATTTCATCATCCTAGGGTTTATTTATAGGTTCACATGAATATACATCTATACAAATCAATTCCATATAAAATTGATCACCCAAAAAGGATTTGAATTCAATTGATCATTCTCAACATAAACAAAACAAACCCAACATGAAATTCATAAAGAAATCCATAAACTTAAACTTAGAAAAGAGATTCTCGGGCTTCATGGATGAAAGGAGTCCATGAATGAACACTACGCATACCTTAGTTCATGATTTCGTGAAGATTGACGGTGAAACCTTCTTGAATTTGAATCCCCAATAGAAACCCTAGCTTGTTCTTGAGAGAAACTTGAGAGAAACTAGTATATTTTGGGTGAATAATGGCTAAATCGCGTGTTATTAGGTTTAAATAGGGGTGGAAAATTGACCCTTCTAACCCTTGGACGCGTCTTTAATTTCTGAGAAAATTTTCCAATTTTCATCCTTGTCGCAACGCACCAAGTCACTGGAAAGTGACAAATGGGAAATTGCACGGTGGCGCGACGCAGAGCTATCGCGTTACCACCTTGTCTGCGACCTAGAAGTTTAGAGCGACGCCCCACTATCGTGGAGCAACACTGGAAATTGACAATTTCTTTTTGAGCTATCTCCGTGACGCGCTGAAGGCTCAGGTGATACACTGTGTCACTAGAAAGGCTCTAACTCTATATCCGAGTGTTGAATTTGAGCGAATTTGGTATCAATGGAAATCTTATTAGATTCCCCACATGATAAAAACTGAAAATATTTAAAATACCATGTGTATAAAAGTGGATTCATCTTTCAAAGAAAGCTTCTAACATTCTTGGAAAAATTTTCAAGCTAGGAAAAGTACGGGGTATTACAGCTAACCATGCCAACAACAAAGAAGATATCTGGTCTAGTACATAACATAGAATACATGAGGCTCCCTACAAAAAAAGCATAAGGTACCGTCTTCATTCTCTCTATCTCATCGGTCGTTTTGGGCGACTGGTCTTTTGATAGAGTAATTCCATGCCTAAAAGGAAGAAATCTCTTTTTGGAATTTTACATGCTAAATCTTGCAAGAATAGTTTCAATATAAAGTGCTTGAGATAGGCCTAATATCCTTTGTTTACGATCTCGCATAAGCTTCATCTCAAGGATATAAGCCGCTTCTCCAAAGTCTTTCATATCAAAACGCGAGGACATCCACTCCTTAACAGAATTCAACATTCTCACATTATTTCCTATGAGCAAAATGTCATCTACGTACAGAATCAAAAATGTTACTCTGTCTCCATCCCATTTTTTATAAACACATGACTCATTTTCATATTGATTAAAACCAAACGTCTTAATCGAATTATCAAAACAAGTATTCCATGCTCTAGATGATTGTTTCAAACCATAAATTGATTTCTTAAGTTTACAAAACTTATGTTCATTACCACTTTCCATGAAACCTTCTGGTTGTGCCATATAAATGCACTCGTCAAGACTTCCATTTAGGAAAGTCGTCTTGACATCCATTTTCCAAATCTCATAATCATAATGAGCATCAATGGATAAGAGAATCCTAATGAATTTAGGCATAGCTACCAACGAAAAAGTTTCTTCATGAGTAAACTCTTTTGCAATAAGCCTAGCCTTAAAAGTTTGCACTTTTCCATCCACACCTCTCTTTTTATTATAGATCCATCTACATGCAATGGGTTTGACTCCCGTAGGTGGTTCTGCAAGTTCCCAAACTTGATTGGAATACATAGACTCCATTTCAGATTTTATAGCAGCAATTCATATTTCAGCATCTTTATCATGTAGTGCTTCGACGTAATTAAGAGGTTCCGTATTAGGCTCCTCAGGGATTCTATCATATAATTCTCCCAAGAACGCAAATCGTAAAGGTTTTCTAATAATTCTCCCACTACGATGACTAGTCACTACAGGATCTGCTATATTTGGAACTAAATTTTGAACACCCTCAATGTCTTCCTGTACTATGATAGGTTCCTCGACATTATTTTGAACATTTTCCTCCACAATTGTAGGCTGCTCGACATTACTCCCACTACTTTGAGGTAGTGTAATGTCAAGTATTTGCTCTTGTGCAACCTCTTGCCTATTGACATTTCTCCCACTACGTGGATGCAATGGTATGTCAATAATAGTTTTTGGAATTTGTTCTTGTGTTTCATTATTCGTTATTCTATTGCTCAATTCCTGTAAAACAATTTTACTTCTAGGAACATGGTTCATTAAATAATCCTCTTCAAGAAATCTGGCATTTGTCGAAACAATTACCTTCTGTTCCTTAGGACAATAAAATAAACCCCCTTTTGTTCCTTTTGGATATCCAATAAAAATGCACACTTCTGTCCTAGATTCCAACTTATCAGTTTTTCCTTTTAGCACATGTGCTGGACAACCCCAAACCTGAATATGTCGGAGGTTAGGCTTGCTCCCACTCCACAATTCAAATGGGGTTAAAGGTACTGATTTTGAAGGAACCAAGTTCAAAATATAATTTGCAGTTTTTAATGCATAACCCCAAAAGGAAAAGGGAAAATCTGAATAACTTAACATTGATCTAACCATTTCCATAAGAGTTCTATTTCGGCGTTCTGCCATACCATTTTGTTGTGGTGTTCCCAGAGCAGAATAGTGAGATGTAATTCCTGATTCTAAAAAGTTTTTAATGAATTCTGCAGAAAGGTATTCACCACCATGATCAGATCATAATGTATGGATATGTTTGTTATGTCATTTTTCCATTTCCATCTTAAATTCTTTGAATTTTTTGAAGCATTCAGATTTACGATGCAACAAATAAATGTATCCATATTTCGAGTAATCATATGTGAAAGTCACAAAATACTCAAAACCACCTCTTTCTTGTATATTCATTGGACTACACAAATCAGTATGAATTAATTCTAACTTATTACCGGCTCTATTTCCTTTGGAAGAAAAATGTCTCTTGGTCATTTTACCTTCTAAACAAGATTCACAAATTGGAAGTGCCTTCACTTTCAATGAGCTCAAAGGTCCATCAGAAACCAATCGTGAGATCCCATATATATTTATATGACCTAGACGTAAGTGCCATAAGTATATTTCACTCCATTTCAAAATACGTTTTCTTTTATGTGATTGATGAACATTATTAAGTTTCATTTTTAGTAGCATATCATGGGAAACATCAAATACAAACAAATCATGTATTCTAGGAGCAGAAATAATAAAATGCTTATTAAACTTAATAATTGCACAATTATTTGCAAAATAAACATTGTAACCAGGATCCATTATTCTTGAAACTTGTCACGACCCGAACTAGGGCCTGGCCGTGACGGACATCCCAAACCATGAAGGCCCGGACGTCCTACTCTATGTGGTAGTCATGCACAACATTCATATAATAAAAGAAAATGCAGAATTACGATATAATACGGAAACATGGTCATACTCTGGATTAAGTTTAACAATAAGGAATGAAATCCAAGAATCACTAACAACATCTGGAACAATATGCGAAATCTCTACTACATGAAAATATGACAACTATCTGAAAACTGGGACAAGGCCCCCAGTAGATCAAAACTGTAATATATGACATAATCTGAAAGGACAGGCCTTCTGGAATAGAGAGGGCTTACCACTGCACAATCTGATCTGTTGTATGAATTATCTACTGCTTATTTGGACCCCTAAACTGAGCCTCAGAACCTGAGAGGTAGGGGAGGGGGGTCAATACAGATGTACTGGTACACAGAGTAAATACAAAATAATCATTTATACTTAACATATATGAGAGTAATTTAAAGCAGTTCATAAACATATCATATAGTAGGAAATCACATGGGCATTTTAAAATAATCTATGAAAACATATGAAATCTGTGACACTCTTTGTCTTACTTCTGAGCTAGGTGGTGTACCCTACAATCTGTAATCCCACGGGCTATATGGGATTTTCCATTAACTCGGCAACCAAGCCCCTAACCAAAGTATGCCGCAAAGGTCGGAGTCTCTGAATCTACTATGCCACACGGCCGTCGCCAGCGTACAATAATAATCTACCCGTATCGACAAATATGATTTCAGACTAAGAGTTACTTGAACTCATGCCTTCTTCGGGTAACCACTTAACCCTCTTTATGCCCATTTTTAGTTCTTTAAACATGCATGCTCTGAAAACATACTTTGAAATCTTTAACTCTGCCATGTCATATACACATATATGGTATCGTCATACCATTGACTTGCAAGTCACATTCTCTGAGCTATTTATAGCAATTTATATCTCTATTTTCAAATCATGAAATTCAGGACCACCATAACAACAATTCATTCAAGGAACTCATGCTTTAAAATTCATATAAAACCATGCAAGCAATTCTCTTTATCACCAATTTAACAAACAATGATGGTCATGTCCAAAGTCTCTATCTCATGCAATTCTTCTCTTTAACACAAAACATAGTTATCTCAAGACACCCTCTCAATAATTTAAAATTAATGTTTCAAATACTATGACATTGATAAAACATCTTTCAAATCACAGACATGCATTTCAACCCTTTTCCAACAAAACCAAAATCTTTAATTTATCACAAGAGAGGGAGTCCATAATTTATGCTCTCAAACAATCTTAAACCTCAAATTTTATACATATACATGTAAATCAACTTAGGGGGAAAGGCCTAAGGGCCAAATCAACAATGCATTTAAAAATTCATAATGCATAATAAAATCATATATTTCAAAACCCATTTCTAAAATCATGCTTGAAAATCTTTAAATCATGTTCTAGTGTTTCATAGCCCATGTAGTTTTTAGGATAAACCCCACATACCTTAAATTATAAGATCTGAAAGATGGAACCTAGATCTTGATAGATGAAACCCGGATCTTGATTTGTTTCTTGGAGATATTGAACTTAAGGCTTGATTTTCTTGAATTTCTTGTTCTTGGAGAAAACCCTAATTTGATCTTATTTTGTGAGTGAAGAGGAAGTTTTTGACGTTGTAAAACTGATAATAATTGATTAATAACAGTTAAGGGGTGATTTAATTCGTGTGAAAGGTTTTTGGAGTGAAGGAAAGACCAAAATACCCCTACGAAATCACTTCCCAGTTGCTGAAATTCTCGGCTGACGACCAAGGCTGACAAGCCGTCAGATCTGTGAAAAGACGTCAGCTTTTGTCGTCACCTGGGAGCTGAAACTGATGGGCTTATGCCTAAGGCTAACGACATATTCTGACAAGACGTCAGATTTGTGACAAGCCGTCAGAATTGTCGTCACTTAGTTGCCAAGCTGATATGCTAGAGTAAAATAGGCATAACTTTTTGCTTCGATATAGTATTTGTGCAAAATTGGTGGCGTTGGAAAGATGACTCAAATAAATTTCATTTGATATATAGTAGGCCACTCAGTTCGTTATATACAAGGATTTATGGCCTATTGAAGTTGACCCAAGTTTCGACGCTCACTAAAACTCGAACGATAGGAAAGCTTTCAACTAGTCCTTGAGTTAAGGGACCTCTATGATCTCGACTCATGATCAACTAAATTCACACACTAAATAATTGATTAAAATACTATATTTACATTGAATTTATGGCTTTTGGAACATCTACACGAAGGAATGACGATTTTCGTTCTAGCCCGAAATGCGGGTTGTTACATTATCTCCCCCTTGGGATCATTCGTCCTCGAATGATGGGTAGGAACGTTGAAGCTTAAAGGTATGGAATAATGCAGACATGATGTGTCTTCTAAGAAAGGATATAACTGATCTGAAATATTTAAACTTCTATCATGAAATTGAATTCTGAGTTGACTTGACTTTACTTGCTGCAAGAAGTTGATTCATGCTAAGAGTTTAGGATTTCCTTGGAGTTTTCATGGTCTTATCATACATATTGAATTGAGGAGTGATACCTTATGCAAGTATGAATCATGAGACAATTGGACTTAGATTGGATCAGGGTATTACACTGTCTGAGCTAAAATACTTGGGAAAATTTGGGATTATGCGCTGAACTCTTATGAACTGAGTCATGACTAAATAGATGAATCTGAAACATGATGCTTGGACTGAACTGGATTCGTAATTTACATGGATGGAATAGATTATCTCTCAACACTCTTTCTAAAAAAGTTCCAATAGCATTAGGGAGCAATGGATTTGGGCACAAATTACACCAGGCATCCAACTACGGAATCACAACATTGACACTACTCTATAGCACGGAATATAGACATGTAACTCATAAACTATGATAGAATTACCAAACCTTAGGCAATGCAACTTCTTACTTTCAAGGTTAGCCATACTTCTAAAATACTCTCTCAACTATACTTTCCCCTTAAACACCATGCTCATTGATTCCACTTATTTTTCTTACATGGCCACTGATATTTCCATCTACTAATGTCTAAAATGAACTAAATCCCCTCACCATCTTCAAGCCTAACTCAAAATTACAAGACGCACCACATAATAATGTAGTACAAGTTTGAATCATGAATTCAGTACACCCTGCATTTCACAATTCCTTATCTCATGCATAATTCTTATTGCCACTCCAACAATCACCTTCAACTTCGCATTAGACATTCACAAACACTCAAAGCATCCATTCGTATGTATACAAACATGAAATTCAAGCCTATCTTCATACCCACATATGCACTTCTAAACAAACACTCATAAAGAATCTTTCTCAAATTCTCTAATACTTTTATCCATAACAACTTTCCAGCACTATTTAGATGGTACACATAAAATATTCTCAACTAGCCAAGCCATACATGAAACTTTACCTTAAAATTCTTTCAACTTATGGACTTACATAAAACAAGCACACAATAATTTTTCCCAAATATAACACATAAAACTTCAACTAACCTTGACATATATCAAAGACTTGGCCTCAATCTTACTCCATAATTACTACCTTAACTCAAATAAGCACACAACCATCTTTCACCAACAAGAAATATTTACTCTTTTCCATCTAGACAACTATTCATCATCACTATCTCGACCTAAGGGGAAAAGGTCACTGAAAAATTGAAATACCAGAATCCGAAACATGATGGGAGTACTAATCATAACTTGATACCCTACTGAGGCGTGAGAAATAGAGAACTCACGGCATGGACTTATTAAAGAGATCTAATCTGAGGGCGTACCTGATATAAATTTGAATTTTCACTGATCATTAAGTGTATCACATGTGCACAAGAGTCATGAACTGCATGACCTGAATTTTTTTGGAATTCATAACTTACGGAAAGTGAGTCTGACTGCTGAACAAACTGGGAACTCATCATACTGGGAACTAGGAGAGTACATGATTCTTTATCATATGCATGAACACGGACTATGATCATGAAGCTGAAACATAAAGCAAGAGTATGTATTGGAATAAATGAAGTAAACTGCTGAAATAAGAATAGACTGAGCATCGTTCTTGCTCAAGGCTAATTCTACAACTTACTGGCACATCTATTAGCATCTGAAAACTTGACTTGGTTACTCGTTCTATCATCTCCCCCTTGGATTTAAGCCATTACTCTAAGTCTGTGAACCACTATATATACTCTGGTATAAACTGAAATCACTTTACTCTAGAGCCGGGGATATAACAATACACATAAAACTAAACTTACCCTATAAGGCGGTATCTTCATGTATAACAACCAATTCTAATACCTCCTTCTAAGATTCAACCCTTAGGTTTTTATAGCCCCAAAAGTCATCATATAACAGCTTAAACATTCACCAACTTAGATTCTTCTAACACTAAACATGGATATCTCCAAACCTTTGATGGACCATACCACTTCTATCATAGTCTACCAGCATCATGCCTGCAAACTTATATTTCTAAACCATGAGAATCAAGATTATGCAAAAAAAAGGCTTAACATCATTAATCATAACTCCATAACTTAGCTATCAAGAACATCACATATTATCTAACTAGTCTTTCTCCGCCTAACAACTCAGTACTACTAACCACAAAACATGCAATGATCCTTGAAAATAATGCAGCCTCATAGCATCTTGGGAGTACTTCTACATCATACTTACAACATCAGACTTGATTACAAATCAAATAAACTTAAGCTCTTGTATACACTATTCAAGCGTACTAGATCACTTTCACACAACTAACACCCACCACAACAATCATTATATCCACCTTGATCACCATCTACTATTCCAACTTAGTGTCTAGTTCTAGCTATGATGAACCACAACTTCACACAATTTCCTTACATGCCAAACATCTGAAAACGTTAATCCGCCAAAACTTCATAACAATAAGGATCAATCACAATCCTATGATCTATCTTATTTAAAATCCATTAGCACATCCTCCTTCTACACATCATTACTATCTACCCTTTTATACAACTAAACTTAGTTCATAGCTCTATAAGTCCCAACTAAACTCCCTCTTGCAACCTCAAGGGCATCTAAATTAACAATACTCATCCACTAAGTACCTTCATCAATAACCTATAATTTTCTTGCATGACAAACACCATCAACAACTCTTTTCATACTTCAAGTAAACAATAATTCGCCTTAACTCCTTATTTACCTTACCTTCTACTAAACTAACACACAGGGACGTATCACTTCATTACCAACTCAATCTCATTTAAAAAGATTAGGCCATACATATATTCAATAAATCGCTCTTACCACTTTTCTTGCCATTACGCCACTAAATCCCCAGTTCCAACCAACACAAGAACAATAAGATGAATAATAAGTTGCTAGTGAATCGAAATAGGCCCATTTTTTTCTTTTTTTGAACAAGAAAATGAGATGAATGACAAGACAGCTATGCTAGTAAATCGAAAGAGCCCCACACGGCTTCACTAGACTTTTGGTTTCAATAACACAATGAAAACAAGATTACAAGAGATAGAAACTTGACACACAATATTCAATGATCTAAGAATACACATCTTACCCTGTATACATAAAAATCAGAGTCAAACACTCCCCCCCACAGACTACTATACAATCCACACATGCTACTAGCTACCACATTAGTCTATCACTATAAAAGGGTAAATCATTCTCAAACATCAGTTATTCAACTAAATTATTTATTCACACAAAAGTCACCCTCACTCAGACTTCTAATTTTGTGACTTCATATCACCAGCTTCTTGGTCTAATCTCACTACCAATAGATCATGACTCCGATACTTTAACTTATACTACTACTCAGGTGGAAATACAGTTCCAACATTCTACTACACCTCATTCCCTCTTAAGCATGACATCTACAACATAAATTTTTGAAAAGGACTGAATACCCTTAATACCGCAGGCTAAAAAACAAGATTTCATCAGAACCAAAATTCGCACTAGAATCAATCCACTCTAAAGCACTAACGGACTTTTCTCAAGTCCTTGCACAATTTTTAAAATCTTATATGACATCAATCAGAAAGGACTATACCATTTAAATTCTAAGCTTCTGCACTTGATTCACGGTAATAATGAGACATATCGGAATCAAGTGCAACAATTAGTTCAAGGAACTCATGCTTTAACATTCATGTAAAACCATGCAAGCAATTCTCTTTATCAACGATTTAACAAACAATGGTGGTCATGTCCAAAGTCTCTATCTCATGCAATTCTTCTCTTTAACACAAAACATAGTTATCTCAAAACACCCTCTCAATAATTCTAAATCAATGTTTCAAATACTATGACATTGAGAAAACATCTTTCAAATCACAAACATGCATTTCAACTCTTTTCCAACAAAACCAAAATCTTTAATTTATCACAAGAGAGGGAGTCCATAATTTATGCTCTCAAACAATCTTAAACCTCAAATTTTATACATATACGTATACATGTAAATCAGCTTAGGAGGAAAGGCCTAAGGGCCGAATCAACAATGCATTTAAACATTCATAATGCATAATAAAATCATGTATTTCAAAACCCCTTTCTAAAATTATGCTTGAAAATCTTTAAATCATGTTCTATTGTTTCCAAGCCCATGTAATTTTTAGGATAAACCCCACGAACCTTAAATTATAAGATCTGAAAGATGGAACCTAGATCTTGATAGATGAAACCCGGATCTTGATTTGTTTCTTGGAGACATTGAACTTAAGGCTTGATTTTCTTGAATTACTTATTCTTGGAGAAAATCCTAATTTGATCTTATTTTAAGAGTGAAGAGGAAGTTTTTGATGTTGTAAAACTAATAATAAATGATTAATAACACTCAAGGGGTGATTTAATTCGTGTGAAAGGTTTTTGGAGTGAGGGAAAGACCAAAATACCCCTATGAAATCACTTCCCAGTTGCTGAAATTCTCGGCTGACGACCAAGGCTGACAAGTCGTCAGCTTTTGTCGTCACCTGGGAGCTGAAATTTATGAGTTTCTGCCTAACGCTGACGACATATTCTAACAAGTCGTCAGATTTGTGACAAGTCGTCAGAATTATCGTCATTCAGTTGCTAGGCTGATATGCTGGAGTAAAATTGGCATAACTTTTTGCTCCAATATCGGATTTTGGCAAAATTAGTGGAGTTAGAAAGAGGACTCAAAGATTTCATTTGATATATAGTAGACCACCCAGTTCATCATATACAAGGAGTTATGGCCTATTGAAGTTGACCCAAGTTTCGACGCTCACTAAAACTTGAATAATAGAAAAGCTTTCAACTAGTCCTTGAGTTAAGGGACCTCTATGATCTCGACTCATGATCAACTAAATTCACACACTACATAATTTATTAAAACACTATATGTACATCAAATTTATGACTTTTGGAACATCTACGCGAAGGAATGACGGTTTTCGTTCTAGCTCGAAATACGGGGCGTTACAAAACTGAAAGAAAATTCCTTCTTATAGAAGGTACGTAAAGAACATTATTCAAAGTCAAAACTCTAGAACTACTAAACGAAATATAAATATTTCCTATAGCTAAGGCTGGTGCTGGTTCCCTATTTTCTTGAAACACGTTAAGTTCATTTTCACTTAGGCACCATGTTTCCTGAAACCCCTGCAAGGATGTGCAGATATGATTAGTGACTCCCGAATCTATAGCCCAAAATTGGGTAGAAACAGCCGCTAAAAATATTTCAACGACATATGAAAAATATGTACCTTGTTTCTGCATCTTAGCTATGTAGCCGGGACACTGTTTCTTATAATGACCAGGTTGCTTGCAATGATAGCATTTGACCTTGGTCTTAGCCACACTACCATTATCACCTGAAACCTTACGAGGCTTCTTCTTTTTTTTCTTTTCGCCTGTCAGCTTAGAAGTCGAAGACGAAGGTTTTTCAACCATCAACGCCGCAGGAGGAGCTTGTTGCTTAATGATAGATTCTGCACTTGCAGCTCATTCAATAGTTTTGCAAGAGATAAGTCCATCTTATTCATGTTATAATTCAAGCAAAACTGCTGAAAACTGTCTGGCAGAGTCTGTAGGACCATCTCAACCTGAGACTCCTTATCAATAACCGCACCAAGAATTTCCAGCTCGTTCAATAGACTTATCATTTTGAGAACATGTTCCTTTACCGAAGTTCCTTCAACCATTTTCGTGGTCAAAAGAGCTTTCATGGCCGTCTGCTTTGCAACACGATTTTGTTCACCAAACATCTCTTTGAGATATTCAAGCATATCATAAGCAGTAGTCATGGACTAATTTTGATGCTGCAACATATTTGCCATAGAGGAAAAAATGTAGCATCTTGCCATCTCGGCAGCCTTGACCCACTTTTCGTATGCTTTAATCTCATCGTCAGTGGGTTCATCCAACTTAACAGGAAATTCCTCAACCAACACAAATTTAAATCCCTTAGCAGTAAGAATAATATCCAAATTATGTTCCAGTCCACATAGTTAGGGCCTTCTAATTTATTTTGATTCAGGATAGAAGTTAAGGGATTGAATGAAGACATGGTTAATCTGTTATATAATCAAATTAAAATAGATCATTAGGCATGATGCATAATAATAAAATTCTTCAAAAACAAATCACACATATAACCATGCACATAAACAGTTAGAATCGTTAGGAAAACTTAACCATTTAGGCAAATATACATGTAATGTCAGATATTTTATCTCTTAAATGAAACAGAACCAACTCAGTTGGAGAGTCAACTGTTGATTTAAGTCAGATAAATATCACATTTCATAAGTCTCTATACCATTGAACCAACATGTAACTTAGTTGAAAAGTTAATACACGTCATAAAAAACAAGAGACTATAAAACAATATTACAATATACAAGTTTATTCGATGGGGAAGATAACCGATGTCAACAGATAAACTCACATTATGTACTGTTATTAACCACTGAAAATCATAAGAAATGATCCCTATCACCACTGGTTTGCAAAAAATAATTTTTTCAGAATTTTTAATTTTTCTGAAAACATAAAAATGCCCAAAAACTCATCAAAACGACCCCGAATGGCCAAAAAATTGTCTGGTTCACAATTTACTGTGAGTACTGTTTAGTGGGTCGTTTCCAATAAATGAACCAAATTTCAGGTCATTTGAAGTTCGTCAAAGAACTGAAAAACTCCAAAATCAACCAAATCAACAATTATTGGCTGAGCTGTTGCGAGGGACAACAGCGCTTCCTGTACTGCTTGGCCTTACTTCTACTGTTCATATAGTGAGTAACGACTATAGTTGGTCATAGTCGAGACTCATAATCGTTTTGCACTTAATCTAGAAAACTAATTTTCACAAAACTATGCAAAATTCATTTTATGCTTTCTTGATGATAAACTTAAATTCTGTTGGAATCAATAACATCATCAAAACATGAAAAACAACCAACAACAACATGATTTATACAATTATTATCCACAATATGTACAACAAATCATATAATTTCTTTTACATTATCTAGCATATGTAAGAAGACTACTGATACCAATTGTTAGAACATGCACAACGGAAGTAATAATTCTACATGATCAATAACTTACATATAATCTAAATATCGTAATCAAAACGACAATTAGAAAACTTACCTGTTGAAGCTTTCACAAATATCGTTCAATGCCTTGGCCTTCAGTTCTGCAGTCTTCTACTACTGCCTGACTTAATCATTGCTTATCAAACTTGTGTGGGCAAGTCTTTTTGGACTCAAAGAAAAGATGGAATTCCTTTTATCTTCTGAACTCTAAACCCTATTTATTCTTTTTTTCTCATAAATAAGGAAAAAACAAGAGGCAAACGTTTTTAGGCCTCTTTAGTTGTCCAAAATGTTTTAGGCCTCTTTAGTTGTCCAAAACATTTTCAACCATTTAAAGTCAGAAGATATTATCTCTCTTCCAGAAGACCAGTAAATAATATTACTTCTTCTAGTAATTTCCTTTTTCTTTTCCAAAATTGATTAGTTAATCAGGTATAGAAGGGACCACAGATTTATTAAGAGAGGCTTTCAATTATGATATTAATTCGGTGATGAAAGAATTATCATATCATAATAAATTATAAATTATTCCACTAAAAAACTGTAATTGCACTCCTCGATTTAATTTTGAAATCTACCATTACATCTTATTTAACTCCCCATGTTAAAATTACCGACACCAATCAATTAAATTAAATTCTCTGAAAAATTTAACTCATTAATTAATTTAATCCTTTATTTATAATGCTTAACTTATTTCACATGACGGATATAAAATCCACCTGAATGGTTTTCATGTGAAAACTTATAAGCAACCATAAAGGGGTGTCTTCTATCTCAAGTTCGAGACATGGTTCTATCAACCAATTAATATTTCACTAAGTGATTCATCATCATCCAACCTATCATGAATATGTTGACTCACGAAAGAGTCTTACCTTTTAATAGATTAAAACGACAAAACAAACCACATAGATCATAATAATTATATCAAGATTAAGAGTATAAGTACATGTAATGGTCTAGAGAAATCGTTTATTAATATTCAGAACATAAATGAATATCTCTAATTAGTCTATTCAATACATACGAAATGTACTAGCACAAGAAGTCAAAATATACCACTCCCATAATTAAGATCAAATTATATTTAATCTTGTGCTACAATTATCAAGATGTTTGTCCTACCTCATCTTTGATTGTGAATGGTAATTTATTACTTATAAGAACCGACAATTTTAATCTTCCGTGCATGAGTTAAAATACTCCATACACAAAATTGTCTACTATACAAGTAAAGGACACACATGTTAATACAATGATCTATTCAAATAAATATTTTATTAATATAATAAATAGTCTTTACATGGGATGAAAATATAATACTATAACACAAATTACATGGTTAATAGTATATCCTAACAGTTTTTTGGTGGAGCTTTGGACTCTTTAATTAATCCGAAGTTGCTTGAACTGTAAGCGTGAAGAGTTGTTGTATCCTGAGGAGAGACGTCAACAGTGATACTGTTGGTTCGGTATAAATCATGCTACATTAGGCTTGAATATACTTAAAGAGAGCGAGATATTTGCACCTCAGCTTGAAGATATATACATATAAATTTGGGTTGTTCGCAAATAGGGTGTGCATGCGGAATTTTTATTCACTTAATCAGTGAAATAACCATCATCATACCAATAATATGGGTCATCATCACTATCCATCCGAGAGGATATATATCTGACATTTACAAAGAAGATTTACAATCTACCAGAAACCTGTGGAGGAACTTTCGGAATCCTAGAATCAAAAAGTTTATATATATATATACATATATTATTTTTATTTTATTTTCAACTGTAATTTACTTTATTTGTGGTATATTACACCAACACGACCAACACAGAACCCACAAATTTGACTTGATAAGGTCACGTTGCCGAAGGCAATAGAGGATCGGGTATTAGGGACCGCTGGTTTGCACAACAAATGTATTCTTATGAAGTGGTTTGCACTACTAAACCCTGCCTAGGGAAGGAGGAGGTTATCACTGCAAAGCATGGTAAAAGGATAATTGGAGTACCAAAACTGCAACTTCTACGTCCTCACAAAATTTTGGACCGACACAGGAAGGCACAAGGAAATTAAGTAGGAATCTTCTTAACCCAGCAAGAACATGAAATTGGTGAAGAAAACAATTAAACAATTTGGAATTAAAGTAGGGAACAACAACAACCTAACTAAACCGTTGAACTCCTTATAATAATAATCATCAAAGATACATAACGCGAAATGAGCACATCAGGCATTGAAACCACAAGTAGCTATGTTACCTAGACATGAACAGATTAGCATTCAAGTACTTTAGACTAATGTCCTTCTTTGAAGCAAGCTAAGGAAACTAACCATACTCTTTAATACTTATATTAACTATTAAGCTATTGTAATCTTAATCATATCTAATTGTAGTTTGAGCCTAGTGTTCGCGATTACAGAGTTGGACGTCTTGCAGTGGACAACTTTTCTCGAAAGCAGGCTCTACGATGAAGATATCCTTTCTGCTGCTTTCATTGCCATAAAATGCATAACTTTTATTACTATATATTTACAATAATTCCTTGATCTTGAGAAGGCATACATAAACAAAGAAAGTTACCTGTTTGTCCCAATTTGTCCGCAGAACAACCACGAAATAAATTAGTGTTTGTGCAGAAAGAGCCAGAATAATTCCCAACCAAAGTCCCTTAATAGTACGATGGGAAAAGTATGAGTATCATCAGTTGTGTGATAATTCAATGAAAATGAAATCCGTGATAGAATAATACCTTTCCTCCAAAATGGAAAGCTAACGCAACACCAGAAGGCACTCCAAACAGGTAAAAAGCTCCCAGATTGACAAACGCACCCTCTAGCAATACCGCTAACTACACATTTATTTGCATCTATAAAGTGAGATGCTCATATAAAAAATAGCATCTTTCCTACATATCTCGCTACATTTGCTTCATTGCTGTAGAGATGATCCTAGACTTTACGAATTGAGATCATGAATACAGATATTAGAGTGCCTTCTATGTAGCTAAGACTGTTGCAGTTCGTGTTGCAAGACGAGCTAAATTTTGTTGTCCGGCTCCTAGTTTATTAGACACTCTCACACTTGTAGTCGCGCCTAGTCCTTCGGACAATGTATGGAACAGAGCTGATGTATTAAGGCTATAAATTAAGAAAAAGTAACATTAGGTCAAGTGAAGTATGACAGAAACAGACAAGAGGGAGTTGCTCGAATGGTAAGCATCCCTCACTTCCAACCTGAAGATTGTAAGTTCGAGTCACCATGGGAGTAAAAGGGGTGGGACTTCCTTGGGAGGGGGAAAAACACAAAAAGTTTGATTGAAACATGAGAGGGTAATGTGTGACAGAACGAATGAACCTGATTAAAAGAACTGAGGTTTCTAGTTTTGAATTTGTTATTTCGGATACACAATCTATTTGTTACTTCGCATAAACTTCAACTAAGTTCAAAACAAACTTGTCAAGAACAACTAGAAGTTTCAACACCTTCAACACAAGATCAAAATGACCTTTCAATAGAAGTGTGTTAATCAGTATTTTAAAGAAAAAGAGGAAGCAGAATTAAGCCAAGTCCTCCGAATTCACAAAGTTTTCTTAAGGAAATAACTCCCCTCAAGTACCCGAGATTGCGAAATTTTCCTCCCAGGATAAAATGGCATGACAACCAGAATTTGGTGGTACTTGAAGTGTTCAGGTTTTCTTCGAACTCACTCAACGGTAGATGATCACACAGAGTTTTTAGAAATAAGAGAAACATTTTTCTTATACAAAAAATAAAATTTCGTACTAAACCTGTGGAAAAATGCAGGTTTATATAGCCATAAAGTGTCTCTTCGGAAAGAAGGAAATGGTTCATCGGAAAGGTGTATATTTTCGGAATAGTCATGTTTGCTCATTCGAAACAGTATGTCTTTTTCGAATAGTCACAACCATCCAAACAGTTCTTATTGTTTTGATCTTTTTCATATTTTCACCCCTATCACTTCTTATTGTTTTGATCTTTTTCAACTTCTATTTTATATTGTCTAAACACATCTATTGCTTATCCTTACTGTTTAGCAAATAGACATAACAATATCTAGTGCAATCGTCAATAAAAGTTACAAAATACTTTTTTCCACCTCGAGATGGTGTTGACTTCATATCATAAATGTCAGTGTATATTAAGTCTATGGGATTGAAATTCCTTTTAACGAACTTATACGAATGCTCAGCATACTTTGATTCCACACATGTTTGATATTTTAATTTATTGCACTCAAAGTTTGGCAAAACTTCTAAGTTAATCAGTTTTTGTAATGTTTTGTAATTTACATGTCCTAATCGTTCGTGCCACAATTCATTAGACTCAAGCAAGTAAGAAGAAACAAAATTTCTATTGATTTCAACTATCATTACATTCATTTTGAATAGGCCCTCAGTGAGTAGCATTTTCCTACATACACTTCTCCTTTGCTAAGTACAATTTTGCCGGAAACAAATACACATTTAAATCTATTTTTATCAAGAAGTGATACAGAAATCAAGTTCTTTCTTAACTCCGGTACATACAAGACATTATTAAGAGTCAACACTTTACCTGATGTCATTTTCAATTAGACTTTTCCTGTTTCTTCAACTTTTGCAGTTGCGAAGTTTGCTATATAGATCTTCTCTTCACCTTGAGCCGAAGAAAATGAAGCAAACAACTCTTTGTTTGCACAAATGTGGCGGGTGACACTGGAATTCATCCACCATTCTCGAAGATTTCCCATCAAGTTACATTCAGACAACATAGCACACAGATCGTCTATTTCGTTCTTGGATTCAGCCATATTTGCTTGGTCCTTCTTTTTGCCTTTCTTTGGGGCACAACAATTTGTTGAATTATGGCCAATCTTGCCACAATTAAAGCATTTCCCATTGAATTTCTTCTTAGGTTGATTACTTTCTTGTCCAGCTTTCTTCCATTTTTTCGAGTTGTTGTGGTTGTCTTCTACAATGTTTGCTCCACTCATTGCAGAATTTTCTTTCGACTTCCTTTCTGTAGCTTTGTTGTCTTCTTTAATGCACAACCTCACTATGAGATCCTTGACTGTCATCTCCTTTCGTTTATGTTTCAAGTAGTTCTTTAAGTCCTTCCACATAGGTGGCAACTTCTCTATTATTACCGCGACTTGAAACACCTCGTTCACAACCAAACCTGCAATAAAGTTCATATGAACATTAAGAGTATTTTTAACATGTTCAACTAAGGTATTTCACAAACTCATAACTTCCGCAAGGAGATCGTGTATGATAACTTGTAGTTCCTGTACTTGAGATACGACAGACTTGCTGCCAATAATCATTTTATACTCAGGGTATCTTACAACAAAGAACTTTTTGGTTCCAGCATCCTTAGCCTTGTATTTTCTTTTCAACGCACTCCACAACTCTTTTGACGTCTTCATTCCACTATACACATTGTATTAGTCATCTTGGAGGCCACTTAAAATAATTCTTGTATAGAAAATCAGAATATTTCCACACCTCCATAACGATAAATCACTCCTGGTCTGAAGTTTCTTCGGACAACTCTGGAGCTTCTTCAGATGTAAATCTTTGAAGACACAAGGTTGTAAGATAGAAGAACATTTTCTGTTTCCACCTTTTAAAATCAACACCCATGAATTTTTTGAGTTTTTTCGCTGGTGACATTGCTTGCAGAGCACTCGTACGACTCATTGTGGCAATATTTATTGCTGCCACACTCGTCCCAGCATCATTCACATGACTATCAGTAGTCATTTTCCTATCCTAAAAAAGACAGTAAATTTTAGTATATCAAAATACTACTTATAAAGTTGTAGCAACTTTAAACACCCCTTGTTTCTAGTTTAACAATGAAGTTTTTATGACTTCCAATCGTTTAACGAATGACGTTTAACTTTTGATGAAGTTCTTATGTCTTCAAATCACTTGTTAAGTTCAAACGCAGTAGAAAGCGTAAAGCTTTAATCTCCAGAAACCAAACAATACAGATTACGGGTTATTTCATTAAGATTGTTATTTTGGGTACACAATCTATTTGTTACTTCGCATTAACTTCAACTAAGTTCAAGAACAAACTTGTCAAGAACAACTAGAAGTTTCAACACCTACAACACAAGATCAAAATAACCTTTCAATAGAAGTGTGTTAATCAGTATTTTAAAGAAAAGAGATGTAACAAAATTAAGCCAAGTCCCCTGAATTCACAGAATTTCCTTAAGGAGATAATTCCCCTCAAGTACTCGAGGTTGCGGAATTTTCCTCCCAAGATAAAATATCTTGACAACCAGAATGTGGTGGTACCTCAAATGTTCTGGTTTTCTTCGAACTCACTCAACGGGAGATGATCACACGAATTTTTTAGAAACAAGAGAAATGTTTTTCTTATAGAGAATTTTTTTGTACTAAACCAATGAAAAAATGCAGGTTTATATAGCCATGAAGTGTCTCGTCGGAAAGAAGGCAATGGCTCATCGGAAAGGTGTAAATTTTCGAAATAGTCATGTCTATTCATTTGAAATTGCATGTCTTTTTCGAACAGTCACAACCATCCAAACAGTCATCTCTTTTCTGAAATAGTGTGTCTTTTACTCGATGAGTTGTGTCCCTTCCGAGCAATCGTTCAACGTTTCTACATGCACGTGTTAATGGAGAAAAAATTATTGCATTTTTTCTTGAATTTTTCTCAAGTTTCAAATAAATTTTGTAAAAATTGATCTCATCAATCATTTTTCAAAAATCCAAATCCAAAACCAAGCAACAACAACACAAGATACCTCTTTATTCTTGACTCACTATCCATGTAAAGATGTGTTTCTTAATAAGAACACATGAAAGTTTCTTTCTCCCACCAATGTGGGAGAATTAGTAGACTTTCCTTATTTTTGTGTATACTTTTCTTTTTAAGTGTGATCTCATTTTTTTCCTCCACTAATTCCCTCCATTATTCATTTCACGCTTTTAACTTGAACCTAACAGGATTTGGGAGATGACAGACGAAAAAACAAACACATCAAATGACCATATCTCCACGCAGTTTGAAAAAATGAAAAAAGTTAGATTGGGATTATAATATAATGCATTACTCATTTAAGCAACAGAGGAATACCAAATCATTAGGAATTGCTAGTCTAAGATAACTTGGGATGTCAGAAAATGCATCTCTTGAAAATCCGGTCCACGTACTTTTGCAAGATGGTGATATTCTGATATAAGCAGCTAGCAAGAACATGTTAATCCAGTAAGATATAGCATTAGCCTGTGCAGCACCTCTGCTTCCAAGGTCAGTTTTGAACACGAGAATCCAACAGCTCAATACGTGCTGCAACAAAGTGATTCCTGTCGTAATCATCATCGGATTGACATTGTTCTGAGCTTGTAGAAACTTAATCTGACATTCTAGCAAGTAGCATCCCAAATGCAACAATGTTCGCTATCATCAACTGTGCATAGTTTCCTGCTTTCGCTGCTATTTCTGAATTTTGCCTCAATATAACAAGAATATGTCCTGCATATGCCCAAATGCAGGCACTAGGTATGCTGACGAACAGAGTAACGATCATCCCCCTTTGCATATGTATGCCAAGCATGTGATGGTGTGTAGCACCATATGCTTGACCACAAAGTTCTCCAGCACACTTTCCATTCCAACTGTTAAAACAAAATCAAACCACATAGGTAAAAGAATCGTATAACGCCATAGAAGAAGTAAAAAAAAATACTAACCAACAAGCTAAATCCAGTCACGAATGCAAAGGAAGTAGCTAAGGAAGCACCGAAAAGAGCTAGTTCTCCGCAGTGACCAACAAATATAATGGAGATCACTTGTCAGAAAAACAACAATAGATTTACTAGCATTAATGGCATTGCCAATGCGGACAGCTTCTTTACTTCAGCAAGAACCCCAAGATTTTCATTCCTTTGCTGAGTATCAATCTATCTTTTCCCATTAGGTAACATAATAATTGATTCTTTATTAGGTAAAAGAGCCAAATTATAAATTATCAGCTATTGTAAGAGTAGATATTATTCATGCATACGATCTTATTTAGGCTTTTTCAGAAGCTATTCATTTTATGACTTGAAAAATTGTTTTGTACAATCTTGTTTTGGATTCTATGTCCTTATATTTTGTATGTCCCAATTAAGAAAGAATTTGAAGAAAATTTTATGAAGCGAAAGTTATAGACAATTATGGTGTGTTTGGTTCTTTCCTAGAAAATATTTTTTTGAAAAACAATGGTTTTCAAATCACATATGTAGGTAAAGAACAGTAAATAAATTACTAACCAACAAGCTTAAATCAGTTACAATAACGAATGAAGTAGCCAAGGAAGCACCTAAAAGAGCTAGCTCTCCATGATGACCAATGAACATAATTGAAATTACTTGTAAGATGAATAACATTATGATACGATACAAACCACGGATTGTACCAAAAACTACACAAAAACAGTCCATAAACAAGAAGGAACCCGAGAGCTCAACAAAACCAAAATCTCGGGTCCAACAACAACAAGAACAAGGTGTAAATGACACCAAAAACAGCCACAACAACAAGAGATAAACAACACTATAATAAGAAGAACAACACTAGGATAACGACAATCCAATGTTACAAGATTACAAGACACAACAAGAATATTAGACAACACAAACTAAGACATGAAATGTAAAGATAGATAGTGAGACATACACTATTACAAGATTAGGAACCCAAAGATATATTAAATCTAAGGACCCCTAAAACTTACAATAGTAACACCACACCCTTACGAAGACACAAAAGGAATTCCACCGCTCAATCACCAACGTTTCCAAGCAATACACATTCACAAGTGAATCCACACTTGCTCATGTCCTAGTTTCGGCCTAGGGAGGCGCTCTCTCTCTCAAGAGAGGTGTTCTTTGTGTTCTTACATCAACATTCAACAACTAATGAACTAAAACTCTATATTGTTCTATTTATAATAAAAAGGGCAGCCCGGTGCACTAAAACTACCACCATGCGCGGTGTTCGGGGAAGGGGTTCTATTTATAATACATTACAAATAAAACATAAAATGACAAAAAGGCCCTTTAATGACCAAGTAGACAAATAGGCGCCCATGGAGTGTGCTTAAGAGCGGCTTTGGAGCCCCTTTTAACACTTCAACTCGTACACTCTCGAGGTTGCATTCAACACACTCAAAAATATCCATCTTCATGATCGTTCCCGTATCTCATTAGATTTACTAGCATTAGTGGCATTGCTAATGCCAATAGCTTCTTTACTTATGCAAGATTTGCTTTCCTTCGTGGAGCATCCATTTTGCAAAGTCGGAAGAAATTAAGAATAAAAGTTTTGACTTCGCTTAAAGCACTTTCACTTGTTAATATGACACTCAAAGATTGAAGTTGCAAGGTGAGCACGATATATATGCGATTTTTAATTTTTTTTTGGATAATTGACACAAGATGCATGTGTGACACACAAGATGCACATGTAACACACGAGATTCACGTATGACATATGGAATGCACATGTAAAACACGAAATCCAGGTGTGATGCATGTATAGCCTAGTTTTATTGAATATACTTGAAGCTTTAGGTCATCAATTCCATTAAGCCACTATTCATCCAAAGCAACAACACTATTTTCAAGGTCTGTTTTGAGCATGTGAAGGTGCAAAGCAATATCAAATGCAAAGGGCAACATACGATTGATGCCAAAAAAAACTCTCTCTAGTAAAAACAACAGAAGAAAAAGGAAGTCAATTCCGAACTATGAAGATATTTGGGTAATACATGCATCCGAAGTTGGGAAATAATACTTACAAGTATATTAAACCTTAGCCTGCAGTACATCATGCTGCAATATGATTGCTAATGGTGAATATAGTGACGATGTATTATATGTTATATTCGTCTAGTTGATTGCCTTTTAACCAAGAAATTATATTTTAAGTCTCACGCATGCCGTGTATACTTGTATTAGATGAAGGATGTGAGATTTGATTTGTCTAAAAGTAATCTACTGGAAGAGAATGGAGAATTCTATCAAGTGGAAGCGCCATGAAAGTGAAGAAGTAAGAGCTTTTGTTCGTATATCTAAACATAAAAATAGGCACTTTGATGAACATGTAAAGCATCATTCAGATAACTACATACTACTCACTTCTAATGAACTTACATAAATCCCAAATTTTTTATGAGTTCTAACACTTTATTCCATAACTGCGTTTAATTACATCATATCCATATCCCAGATTTTTATATTTGTGATACATCTGTTATATCGTGATACATATAGGTTCTGATATATTTAAAATAGAATTGTTATTTATTTAAGGAAGTAACATATTTTTTATTCTGTGGAGCAAATCACGCACAATCAGTTACACACTAAATTAATGAGATTCACAAAATCAACAATACCCCCAATCAACTTTCAAATTTTAAGCAACTCATATGTATTGATTTCAATTATATCAAAAAATTTCTTCGTTCTTCCTTATTCAATTTTCTGATTAATTTCAATGGCGATCATATCTGTGTTATTGTGATTCATGAAAAATCTTTGTACTGAGATTTAATGAATGCTATATCAGTGAATAAAAAAACTTCGTACCGAGATCTGACTAACAAAGTTTTGATTTTATTTGAGTTGTTACATCTCAGTGAATGATATTTTATTTTAGTGAAATATTTTTCTAAATTACCCTGCATTGTTGTTTTTAGTTTTCGTAAGTTAATGTTTGTGATACTTTTATAAGCATTGACCTATATATCGTATGTTGAAAATTGTGATTCATACATTTTTTTGCTTAATGTGCTTTGTGTTTTCCTGATAAATTATACGTAATAAAATTGAGATACATATGATAGTTTTGTGATTTTACAGAGAATTAGTGATTTCGTTATTAGGTAATTATTACTTGTGAAATATTCGAAATTCTTAACTTATATATTGTTCACTTGTAGTTTATTAACATTAGATTAGCAGTAGTGAGTCATACTTATAGTTTATTTGGTTTGATTTTATTTGTTGCATTAGCTTAAAAAAGTATGTGATACATCTAATTATTTGGTTTGATTTTATTTGTTGCATTAGCTTAAAAAAGTATGTGATACATCTAAATCCTATGTGATATATTTGGTTGTATTTCATATTGATATCAATATATTCAATATATATGATATCTTTAGCATACATGACAACATATGTTTAAGTTCGAAATTTCTGATTCATATTTAAAGAGTGTGAGTTAGTGTAAAATTTGTGAGATACATTTAGAGCGTATGTGATACATTTAATATAACTGTCACAAAGTTGCTTTGCAGAGTTTTGGATCTCTACTGATACCCGATGTATTATAATGATACATCTAGAAATCAAATGTCTAAAAAATATGCCATCACTTTGAAAAATTATTTCTTATATATATTTATTCTGTAATTTTTATTATTCATATTCTATGATGATTAACGTAATTGTACATTAAAAAATATTTTTCGGGTTATTGAATTAACGAACTACATCTATGGTGTGTATGAAGAAGGAAGAAAATACATAGTTCGATTGGATAATAGAACATGCAATTATGGTAGATTTCAGCTTGATGAGATACCATGCATGCACGCTATTACTGTTTTAAAAAGCAAACATGTAAAGAAAATGAAGTCATACTGTTCCAATTACTACAAAAAGGAGACACTAGTCAAAACGTATGAAATGCCACTTTGTTCAATGCTCGACAAACTGGATTGGCATGTACCAGCGGAGGTGTTGGAAGATGTGATTTTGCCTCTAAAATATAAAAGACCACTAGAAAGACCTAAGAAAGAAAGACAAAATAAAAGTAGCGAAACGTTTTCATCAACCTCAAATTGTTGTGGAAAGTGTGGGTGTGAAGGTCATAACAGACGCACCTGCAACCACTTCCCAAAAGAGATGTGATATTTTTGTTTGAAATGGAATCTGAAATGTTTATTAAGTTCAATGTTATGAATTCAATAATTTGAGTTAATTTCTCAAAAATACGTTTCATG
This sequence comes from Capsicum pubescens, assembly GCA_030864215.1. NCBI lineage: Eukaryota > Viridiplantae > Streptophyta > Magnoliopsida > Solanales > Solanaceae > Capsicum > Capsicum pubescens. The sequence goes on from CM061542.1 coordinate 277,486,194, forward strand.
AGTTATCAAATAATTATTTGCAAGTGATACATATTAAATGTTTATGAAAGTTATATGATTCATATTAAATATTTATGAAAGTTATGTCATTCATATTAATAATGTTTGATTTAGTATTATGATATTTTAACACATCTGATATGTTAGTGATATTTTTTCATAGTTGAAAAAGTGTGATACTTATATGTGATACATTTTAAACTCCTTAACTAATTTGGAAACAAACATATTATAATTGTGCTTCATATTACTTATAACAAATTTGCAATATATGAATCAGCTACATATGTATTTTACTAACTTGTGCAGTCAATATGAATCAAACATGTAATAGACAATGACAAACACAATCATAACATAAAAATACTATAATATGGTCAAAAATGATAGGAACGCTTCATTTCATAATCGAAAATATCATGACAATAACTATAAGAATACTGAAAATTTAAAACTAGTAGTTTTGAAATATCCAAAAAACTATTTAGTTGTATTTCATATTGATATCAATATATTCAATATATATGATATCTTTAGCATACATTACAACATATGTTTAAGTTTGAAATTTCTGATTCATATTTAAAGAGTGTGAGTTAGTGTAAAAGTTGTGAGATACATTTAGAGCGTAAGTGATACATTTAATGTAACTGTCACAAAATTGTATTGCAGAGTTTTGGATCTCTATTGATACCAGAGGTATCATAATGATTCATTCGGAAATTAAATGTATCATAAAGATACATCTGAAAAATATGCCATCACTTTGATAGACAATGACAAACACAATCATATAGTAACGGATCCAGAATTTAAGAATGGGAAAAGGCTCAAATATGCCATTGAACTATCAGAAATGACTCATTTATGTCATCCGTTAAAAGTTGGGCTCATTCATGCCATCGCCGTTACAAAACTGGCTCATCCATGCCATTACTTTTAACAACCGGTTTTTAGAAAACAGTTTTGCCACGTGGTGGTATATTAGAGGTCCACGTCATTTTTTTTTAAAAAAATAATTTTTTTTCTTTTTGATGCATTAAAAAGAATCCACTCAACTTTTTGATCCATTAAAAATTAGTTTGATCTATAACGATTAGGTTAATAGTAGAGTCAAAATTTTCATTAAATTTTTTTAAAATAACATAAAAATATATATGAAGAAATCAATGAACATATATATATATATATATATGAAGAAATCAATGAACATATATATATATATGAAGAAATCAATGAACATATATATATATATATATATATATATAATATACATTAATTTATTTTATACTCCCACACAAATATATACTTCCATGTTATCTAACTTATCAAAAATATATTGAATTTACTTTTATTTTTATATATGCCAACTGGCGTTAGACTATATTATACAAATTTCATGTCATCTTCATTTTATTCTTTCTTCTTAGATATTTTATTTCACTAAAGAGAAAAGAACAATAAAATTTTGGAATTAATCAATTCATTGAATTAAGTATATAATGAAATGATAAAGACTATACATACATAATACTTGTGAGTTGTAACTTGCATGCTTGGCTTATATATTGTTTTTATTCAATTTCTAATTAAGATTGGACCACTTAAAATTAATTATATAAGGATATAAAACTATGACATCTCACCAATTTTTATGTAACTATATCATTAAATCAAATTGTAATTTAAGAAAAATATAATTGTAATTTAGACAAATATTCTACCTCCAATGATTAATGTTGATTGTCAAATAATTATCTTAATATATGATTGTGTCAAAACATTAAACGATATATTAAAAAAGATGAAAGGGAGCAGTATAATGAGTGTTTGAGAGAACAATGTCCCACGTGAAAAGTAAAAAAGAAATGAAATTATTTATAAAATATCGGATATTTAAGGTCTCTTGAAAAAAAAATGTCAATTTGGTTCAAAGAGAATGATATCATACAATATTAAAAGTATTTTATGGTAATTAATTAGCACAATAATTGATATCAACGCCACTGTACTGAAATTTTTGCAGGATGGGTATGAGGATGATACAGTGATGGCATGAGACGTATTGTCTTATTGTCTTTGCTTGTCTATGGATCAATTTACTATATTTGACCACAATTTTAGGCCGCATACAACCCAAAAAAAAAGTCGATGAGCTTGGTAACTATAAATACTCTGATGATATGAGGCGATACACAAATAATCTCAAAATTAACTCATAACAATAATTAATCAAGTAAAACTTAGTTCAAAGGGAGATGATTAGATTATTGATCCGTATTGTGAACAGAGTCACATGTGAAAGCCAGAAAAGAAAAAAAAAACTATTGATATGGGATATGGGGCAATATACAAATAATCTCAAATTTTAAAAGCATAGATCAAACTAATTTTTAATGGATCAATAAGTTGGGTGGATTCTTTTTAATGCATCAAAAAAAAATATTTTTTTAAAATGACGTGGACCTCTAATATGCTGCCACGTGGCAAAACTATTTTCTAAAAATCGGCTATTAAAAGTAATGGCATGGATGAGCCAGTTTTATAATGACGATGGCATGAATAAGCCCAACTTTTAACGGATGGCATAAATGAGCCATTTCTGATAGTTCAGTGGCATATTTGAGCCTTTTCCCTTTAAGAATTGTGGGTGCTTAAAAAATTAAAAAGCTGAGAAAATATAAAAAATGACTTTAATGAGGTTCGAACCTGAGGCAACACTTCCAGTGAAGCACCTTAAGATCAACTTAAATGTCAATGCACCCAACCAATTTTTTGTTAGAGTGATGTAATGCCCCGAAATCTCAAACCGAGGCATCACACGGTGCTTAAGGCTACAAGTAGACCCAAGCTAACCCTTTGAGCCTGCTACTAAGTCTAGAACTTACTTTAAGATAATTAGATCAAAACAATAATACTATATCATATCAAGTCTGAACTAAAACAACTGAAAAACACTGTTTGAACAACCATTACTGAAATCTGAAACATCAACTAATGGTCCGACAAGTCTCTACTTACTAAGGAACTAGAGAGTCATTGGGACAAACCCACAATTGACTCTAACTGAACTGAAAAGAAATAATCCAACTACTAAGAAGACTGAAAATTAGGGAAAATAGATCCTCGAACCATGAGGACCCACCAACTACAGAAGTGTAGGTAGAGGTACTTAGGGATCACTGTCACTGCTGAGACTGAGCACCTGAACCTATATTATGAGAAAATGTAGCACACAAACGTATGTGTGGATCAGTACTTTGAGGATGTACTGAGTATATGGGGATGCATGCAATACGTAAAACAATATCATCATAGTTTATAAAATCATGGATGCTAAATGTAAATGGCTCACATAGCTTGAGTAATCTGAAATCTGAATATTAAATAATGAATAGAAAAAAACATATAATCTGAACTTCATGAGCCATTACACTTAGTTCTAAAGTCTGTATTCACTTTTTGTTCTCAAATCATGTAAGCAAGATGAAATATGAAACTCACTCTGCATAGTAAATATTTTATCTCAATAAACTATTTTAAGAGTAGGGAACTTCTATTTGGGTGGTTCTTCTAACCGACATGTATACCATGTGAGCATCCATGATGTTCCACGACTAGCCCCCGTAAGGTTAGGGTTGTTCTACCCTTACCATCAAAATAGAACAATCTATCTCAGTGATTACTATCTCAATTATCCACATAAAGTGGGAATAATCTCAACCTACGGTGGTACGTAGTTCTGGGTATGAAACCGTAGTAATTCACCCAACTCGATGCTAAAAACTACTCTCAATCTCATGCTCAAAATCTCAAGAAAATCTACTTTAAAAGTAATCTAATTGTTTATAATGAAACCAACTGTAAAATCTGTAATCTCAATCTGTAAAGTGGATTTCAATTCTATCGTGACCAAAAGATCAAATCTTTCTCAATAATCTCAAAACATTCTCATCAAGGAGTGCTTATAGCACAAAATTCTCAAAATAACAATCTCAAATAGGGCTTAATGACCCATGTATAAATCTCATGATAAATCATCTCAAAATTCATGCTTGATAACATAAACATTCATAAATCATCTTAAAATTTGGAAATTTCAGTAATATGCATAAAATATAATCATGCTCATGTAATTCAACTTCCAAAACATTGAAAATCTCATAATCTCTTGAATAGAAACAAAGGGTATAAACCCAAACTTCAAATTCATAGGAAAACATATAAAATCATGTATCTTTGTGATTAAAAATATGTTTTGGGCACAAGGACGAAAGGATTGTCCTTATTCATAACCCCACGTACCTTATTTGGCTTGATTCAATGGAAAAAGATGACCTTTGAAGCCTTGAGAATGTTCTTGAAGGCTTTTCTTCAAAGCTCTTGAATGGTGATGCTTGATTCTTGACTTTTCTTGGAGAAGGGTTTGTATCTAGTTCTTGGGGATTGATCTTGAAAGAAACCTTAATTTGATGTTATAGATGAATATGATGTTATGAGTTGTGATCTGATGTTATTGGATGTTAAAAGGGTGGAAAAAGACCTCAAAACCCTTTTAAAATGGCTTTAAATCGCTGAACGGAAGTTGCGACGGCTTGGGCGATGGTCCGTCGGCCTGCCCGTAGCACTTGGGCCAGAACAGGGACTTACTGCCTTAGTTGCGATGGCTTGGGCGACGATCCGTCGTCCCTCCCATCGCACTTTGGCCAGTGAATGGGTTTACTGCCTTAGTTCCGACAGCTAAAGCGACGGTTCGTCGGCCTGTCCGTCGCTCCTGGGCAGTTCGGACAGCTCTCTGTAAAATGTCCATAACTTTTTACCCCGATAATGGATTTTGGAGAAATTGGTATCGTTGGAAAGCTAATTAAGTTTTTCACATAATAAAAAGTTAAAATTAGGGAAATTCTATCTGATTTAAACATTATTCACTTAGAAAGTCATCCCTAAATCTTCTGGAGACTAAATTAAACTTAAAGAAAGTTCAGGGTATTACAATATCTCCCCCTTGGGAACATTCATCCTCGAATGTGGGTAATGAAATTGAGATGCTGAAAACTGAGGCTATAACTGATATATACTACTGAAAACTTGACTAAACTGATTTGCAAATGCATGAACAATTGCATGAATGGCTATATAAAGCTTGAAGCATGGAATAAGAAGAGATGAACTGAGGTAACTTGTTACCTTATATTGAATCTGAATCCGCAGTGAAAATATACTTGGTCCGTATATTTTCTTCTGCTTCCCAAGTGGCTCCCTCGATGGATTGATTTTGCCATAGAACTTTGACTAATGGAACTTCTTTGTTCCAAAGTGTACGAATCTGACGATCAAGGATCTCAACTGGAATTTCTTCATACGAGAAGCTATCATGAGTTTTTGAGCTTTCTAAAGGAACTACATCGGTGGAGTCACCGATGCACTTCTTAAGCATAGAGACATGAAAGACAGTATGAACAACTGATAAATCTGAGGGCAACTTAACCTCATAGGCTATTTTCCCAACACGACTTAGAACTCTATAAGGGCCAACATAATGGGGATGAAGCTTTCCCTTTTTTCCAAATCTCTTCACCTTTTTCATGGGTGAAATCTTCAGGTACACTAAATCGCCAACTTCAAACTCAAAATCCCTCCTTCTCACATTTGCATAAGATTTTTGACAACACTAGGCTGTCTTTAACTTTTCTCTAATCAACGTAACTTTCTCCATAGCCTCAAACACTGCATCAGGTCCAAGAAAAGCGACCTCACCCACTTCAAACCAACCTATGGGTGATCTACATCTCCTCCCATAAAAAGACTCAAATGGGGCCATATGAATACTAGAGTGATAACTATTGTTATACGTGAACTCAATCAATGGAAAATGCTCATCCCAACCACCTTTGAACTCAATAGCACATGCCCTTAACATATCTTCCAGAGTTTGGATGGTCCTCTCAGCCTGACCATCTGTCTGTGGATGAAAAGCGGAACTAAGATAAACTTGGGTACCAAGACCCTTCTGGAAATCTCTCCAAAATTGAGAAGTGAACTGAGTACCCCTATCTGAGATAATAGACAAGGGAACTCCATGCAACTTGACCAACTCTCGGATATACAACTTACCATAATCCTCAGTTATATAAGACGTATGCACTGGCAGGAAATACATTGACTTAGTTAACCTGTCTACAACAACCCAAATCAAATCATGATGACGACGCGAAAGGGCTAAGCCAGTCACAAAATCTATATTCACCTCTTCCGACTTTCATGTGGGGATACCAAACTCCTGCAATATACCACCAAGCCTTTGGTGCTCTACTTTAACCTGTTGGCAAGTTGCACACTTTTCCACAAACTCTGCTATAGCTTTCTTCATACCACTCCACCAATAGATTTCCCATAAGTCGCAATACATCTTGGTAGCACCGGGATGAATAGAATATCGCGCGCCATGCGCTTCAGCCATAATTCTCTGCCTCAAATCATCAACATAAGGAACACACAATCTATCCTGAAATCTCAACACGTCATCTCCCCCTTAAGAGAAAACCTCTACCTTCTGGTCTTTAACCGATTCCTTCAGTTTTACCAAACTAGAATCCATGTCTTGCTTCTTCTTCACTTTCGAAACTAAAGAGGATTCAGAACTACTCTGAACCCAAACATCCCCCTCAGCTGAATCAAGTAACCTAACACCCAATCTAGAAAAATGATGAACTTCATGAGCTAACTCTTTCTTATCCTTCTCCACATGAGCAACACTGCCCATAGACAACCTGCTAAGGGCATCTGCCACTACATTGGCCTTGCTCAGATGATATAACACACTCATATCATAATCTTTTAGCAACTCTAACCATCTCCTCTGTCTAAGATTCAACTCCCTCTGAGTAAAAATATACTGCAGGCTTTTGTGATCAGTAAACACGTCAACATGAACACCATACAGATAGTGTCTCCAAATTTTTAAAGCAAAAACCACAACAGTTAATTCAAGATCATGAGTTGGGTAATTCTTTTCATGTGGTTTCAACTGTTTAAAGGCATAGGCTATAACCTTACCTCTCTGCATCAACACACAACCCAAACCAACTCTAGAGGCATCACAATACACTATAAAACCTCCGTACCATCGGGCAAAGTTAACACTGGGGCTGAAGTGAGTCGAGTCTTCAACTCCTGAAAAATTTTCTCGCAGGAATCTGACCACAGGAACTTAGTTTTCTTTTAGGTCAATCAGGTCATGGGAGACGCAATAGATGAGAAACCTTCGACAACACGACAGTAATAACCAGCTAGACCCAAGAAACTTCTAATGTCTAACGGAGAGATAGGTCTAGGCTAATTTCTTATGGCTTCTGTCTTTTGGGGATCAACTCTAATGTCATCGGTAGAAATAATATGACCGAGAAAGGCTACTGACCTTAGCCAAAACTCACACTTACTGAATTTGGTGAATAATTAGTGATATGTAAGAGTCTGCAGGACAATTCTAAGATGATCTGCATGGTCACCCTCATTACGGGAGTAAACAAGGATATCATCTATGAACACTATGACAAACATATTAAGATATTGTCTGAACACTCGATTCATGAGGTCCATGAAATCTACAGGGGCATTGGTTAGTCCAAAAGACATGACTAAAAACTCGAAATAACCATAACGGGTTCGGAAGGCTATCTTTAGAATATCACACTCCTTTACCTTAAGTTGATGATAGCCGAATCTAAGGTCTATCTTTGAGAAATAACTTGCACCTTGCAATTGATCAAACAAATCATTAATTCTGGGAAGAGGGTACTTGTTCTTGACTGTGACCTTATTCAGTTGACGATAGTCAATGCCCATACGCAAAGAACCATCTTCTTTTCACACGAACAGGACAGGTGCGCCTCATGGAGAAACACTGGCCTTATGAAACCTTTATCTAGAAGATCTTTGAGTTTCTCTTTCATCTCCTTAAGTTCTACGGGTGCCATACGGTAAAGAGGGATAGAAATAGGTTGTGTATCAAGAAAAAGGTCAATACCGAACTCAATTTTTCTATCGAGAGGTACTCCTGGGAGATCTTCTATAAACACATCTGGAAACTCATTAACTATATTGACTGACTGAACTATTGGAGTCTTAAACTTAGTGTCTTTAACTCGAACTAGATGATAAAGACAACCTTTGAAGATCAACTTTCTGGCCTTAAGGTAAGATATGAAATGACTCTTGGGAGATAAAAATTTTTTAGACCACTCCAGAACTGGCTCATATGGAAATTGAAACTTAACCACACGGGTACGATAGTCTATAGATGAATAATAGGAATGAAGCCAATACATACCCAGAATAAGATCAAAATTGACCATATCTAACTCTATCAAATCTGTAAATATGACCTTATGAAGAACAGTAATAGGACACTTTTTGTAAACTTGCTTAGCAATAACTAACTCTCCTACTGGGGTAGAAACCAGGTTAGGCTCAGGGATCTTTTCAGAACTTATCTCAAAATTTACAGCAACTAACGGAGTCACATAAGAGAAACTTCACCCAGGGTCCAACAATACATACACCTCAAAATGAAAGACACGAAGCATACCAGTAACAACATCCGGTGAATCCTCCTGCTCCTGGTGGGATGGCAAAGCATAGAATCAATTCTGGCGCTGACCGTCAGCCGTACTGGATGAAGCACCCTTAGGAGGGGCTGGATGGGCTAAAAGAGCTGGTGCAATGGTAGCCTGAGTCTGGGGTCGAACATCTGGGCTCCCCTGTCTAGTATATGGGCAATCTCTAATACTGTAACCCTCCTGGACATAACCAAACAACCTTTCTGACCCCATAAATATCTACCTCCATGATCCTTACCACACTTGGTGCTTGGGGGGCAAGTAGGCTTCCCACTCACACTGTTCTAAGATCTGGACATAGAAGATTTACCCCACTACTCCTGTATGTTTCTGGGTGCGGGAGAACTAGCTGATGAAGGCGCTGGCATAGATTAACGATTCTAAAACTGCGGGCGGTTTCCTTCATGGGATCTAGTCTGGCCATACTCAAACTATTCCGACCTAGCCCTCTTATTTTATCTTACTGTATATCTCTATTTTATCTTTTCTACCTCAATCTGCTGAGCATACATCATCAATCTAGAAAAGTCCATATCTTGATTGAGCATAACAGTTCTGAACTCCTGAACTACCAACCCAGACATACCAGTCACAAACTTACTCATGCTTGCCCTACAGTAAGCCATCTGATCAGGGGCATACTTAGACAACTGGGTGAACTTGAGGCAATACTTCTTCACTGTCATAGAGCCTTGTGTTAAGTTCATAAACTCCTCTATATTAGCTTTCCTCATCTCAAGTGGGAAGAACTTGTCTAGGAATGTATTCTGGAACACCTGCCAAGTCATGAAAGCTGCATTCTCTCCTCTATTCTTCTTCCATATCACAACCCAATCATAAGAAATATCCTTAGCTTATAAGATGCCAATTCTACACTCTCCTTTTTAGTTACATGCATACTTGGGTGATCTTCTTCACCTCATCTAGATACAACTGTGGGTCCTCACCTATCTTTGATTGAAAAAATTTAGGCAGGTTCATCCTCATAAAGTCACAAAGTCTGGCTGCGGCTGCATCACCCCCTTTCTGATGCAGAACAACAACCTGATTATTGGCTTGCACAGCAGCAGTCACAGCTTGGGCTAGTGTCTGAATAGTAGCACAAAATTTAGCATGAGACATATTCTCATTCAGGGGATCGACAGGCAGAGGTGGATGGTTATCGTTCTTATGGGCATTAGCTCTGTGGGGAGGCATATTCTATCATGAAAGAGCACGAATTAATAGTAGAGAGAGATAACTATAAGCATGGTAGACTATGAAAGAAGAGATGACTTTTCCTAGAATGTCCCATAGCATCTTGCTCATAGATGTGGCGCGCTTCGCACCGATGATCAAGACTCTACGTAACGCGGCTTGTCTGACTCCGTAGGAATCTTTAAAACTTAGGCTCTGATACCAAGTTTGTAATGCCCCAAAATCTCAACCCAAGGCGTCACACGGTGCTTAAGGCTACAAGTAGCCTCAAGCAAACCCTTTGAGCCTGCTACTAAGTCTAGAACTTACTTTAAGGTAATTAGATCAAAATAATAATACTATATCATATCAAGTCTGAACTGAAATAATTGAAAAGCACTATTTGAACAACCATTACTAAAATATGAAACATCAACTAATGGTACGACAAGCCTCTACTTACAAAGGAACTAGAGAGTCATTGTGACAAACCCCCAACTGACTCGAATTAAACTGAAAAGAAATAATCTAACTACTACGAAGACTGAAAATTAGGGAAAATAGGTCCTCGAACCTTGAGGACTCACAAATTGCAGAAGTGTAGGTAAAGGTACTCGGGGATCACTGTCGCTGCTGAGACTGAGCACCTAAACCTACATTATGAGACAATGTAGCACACAGACGTATATGTGGATCACTACTTTGAGGATTTACTAAGTATATGGGGATGCATGTAATACGTAAAATAATATCATCATAGTTTATAAAATCATGCATGCTAAATGTAAATGACTCACATAGCTTGAGTAATCTGAAATCTGAATATATAAATAATGAATAGCAAAACACATAATCTGAACTTCATTATCCATTACAATTAGTTCTAAAGTCTGTATTCACTTCTTGTTCTCAAATCATGTAAGCAAGATGAAATCTGAAACTCACTCTGCATGGTAAATATTTTATCTCAATAAACTGTTTTAAGAGTAGGGGACTTCTATTTGGGAGGTTCTTCTAACCGACATGTACACCATGTGAGCATCCATGATGTCCTACGACTAGCCCCTGTAAGATTAGGGTTGTTCTTCTCTTGCCATCGAAATAGACTAAACCATCTCAGTTATTATTATCTCAATCATCCACGTAAAGTGGGAATAATCTCAACCTACGGTGGCACGTAGTTTTGGGTATGAAACCGTAGTAACTTACCCAACTCGGTGCTAAAAACTACTCCCAATCTCATGCTCAAAATATCAAGAAAATCCACTTTAAAAGTAATCTAATGGCTTATAATGAAACCAACTGTAAAATTTGTAATCTCAATCTGTAAAGTGGATTTCAATTCTATTGTGACCCAAAGGTCAAATCTTTCTGAATAATTTTAAAACATTCTCATCAAGGGTTGCTTATAGCATAAAATTCTCAAAATAACAATCTAAAATAGAGATTAATGACCCATGTATAAATCTCATGATAAAACATCTCAAAATTCATGTTTGATAACATAAACATTCATAAATCAACTTAAAATCTAGAAATTTCAGCAATATGCATAAAATATAATCATGCTCATGTAATTAACTTCTAAAACATTGAAAATATCATAATCTCTTGAATAGCAACAAAGGGTATAAATCCAAACTTCAAATTCATAGGAAAACATATAAAATCATGTATCTTTATAATTAAAAACAAGTTTTGGGCACAAGGACGAAAGGATTGTCCTTGTTCATAACCCCACATACGTTATTTGGCTTGATTCAATGTAACAAGATTACCTTTGAAGCCTTGAGAATGTTCTTGGAGGCTTTTCTTGAAAGCTCTTGAATGGTGATGCTTGATTCTTGAGTTTTCTTGGAGAAGGGTTTGTATTTAGTTCTTGGGGATTGATCTTGAAAGAAATCCTAATTTGATGTTATAGATGAATATGATGTTATGAGCTATGATCTAATGTTATTGGGTGTTAAAAGGGTAGAAAAAGACCCAAAACCCCTTTTATAAATGACTTTAAATTGTTGAACGAAAGTTGTAACAGCTTGAGCGACGGTCCGTCGCAGGCTCGACGATCCATCGCAGGCTCGACGATCCGTCGCAGGCTCGACGATCCGTCGCAGGCTCGACGGTCCATCGGCCTGCCCATCGCACTTGGTCCAGAACAGGGACTTACTGTCTTAGTTGCGACGGCTTGGGCAACGGTCCGTCGGACCTTCCATCGCACTTTGGCCAGTGAATGGGTTTACTGCCTCTGTTGCGACAGCTAGAGCGACGGTCCGTCAGCCTGCCTATCACTCCTGGGCAGTTAGAACAACTCTCTATAAAACGTCCATAACTTTTTACCCCGATAACGGATTTTGGGGAAATCGGTATCGTTGGAAAGCTAATTCAATTTTCCACATGATAAAAAGTCAAAATTAGGGAAATTCTATCTGATTTAAATATTATTAACTTAGGAAGTTATTTCTAAATCTTCTAGAGACTAAATTAGTCTTAAAGAAAGTTCAGGGTATTACAATATCTCCCCCTTGGGAACATTCGTCCTCATATATGGCTAATGAAACTGAGATGCTGAAGATACGTACAAGGCAAACCCCTCACAAAATCTATGTTCATCAATTCCCACTTCCAAGTAGGAATGTTGAACTCCTACATTGTACCACTAGGCCTTTGGCGGTCAACTTTAACCTGCTGACCGTTGGAATACTTATCTATAAACACTGTGATATTTTTCTTCATACTACTCTACCAATAGATTTCCCACAAAATCGCGGTATATCTTAGGGGATCCTGGGTGTATAGAGTAACGCGCACTATGTACCTCTGCCAAAATCCATTGTCTCAAATCATCAACACACGGGACACACAACCTAACTTGACAATGGAACACACCGTCTCCTCTTTGGGAGAAAACCTCCAGTTTTTTATCTCTAACTGATTCCTTTAACTTAACTAAACTGGGATCCCTATCCTGATTCTCCTTTACTTTGGCAATCATTAAGGATTCTGAACTACTCTGAACCCAAACACTACCTTAGACTGAATCAACTAATCGAACACCTAATCTAGCAAGATGATGAACCTCCTGAACTAACTTTTTTTTATCATTCCCAACATAAGAAACACTACCCATAGACAATCAACTAAGGGCATCTTCCAGCACATTGGTCTTGCCCAAATGATACAATGCACTCATATCATAATCTTTTAACAACTCTAACCACCTTCTCTGGCGAAGATTTAAATCTTTCCTTGAGAACACATACTGTAAACTTTTGTGATCTATGAACACATCAACATGAACCCCATACAAATAGTGCCTCCAAATTTTCAAGGCAAAAACAACAACGGCCAACTCAAGATCATCGACAGGGTAATTCTTTTTTTGGGGTTTAAGTTGTATAGAGGCATAGGCTTTGACCTTTCCTCTCTGTATCAACACACAACCAAGACCAACTCTGGAAGCATCACAGTAAACAACGAAACCCTCCGAACCATTTGGCAAAACCAAGACTAAGACTGAAGTGAGTCGAGTGTTCAACTCCTGAAAACTCTTCTCGCAAGAATCTGACCACTGAAACATGACTTTATTATGATTCAATCAAGACATGGGGGATGCAATAGAAAAACCCCCCTCTACAAACCTCTTGTAATAGCCAGTCAAATCCAAGAAACTCTTAATATCTGACGGAGAGATATGTCTAGGCCAGTTTCTCACGGCTTTGGTCTTCTAAGGGTCAACTCTAATGCCATCACCAAAAATAAAAAAGTCATCAATCTTGGGGAGTGGATACTTATTCTTGATTGTGACTTTGTTCAACTGATGGTAATCGATGCACATTCTGATAAATCCATTTTTCTTATACACGAAAAGGACTGGAGCGCCCCATGGAGAAACACTGGGCCTGATGAATCCCGTATCGAAGAGATCTTTTAACTATTCTTTAAACTCATTGAGCTCAGCTGGATCCATACTGTAGAGTGGAATAGAGATAGGCAGGGTATCTAGAAGAAGATTTATTCTAAAGTCAATTTCCCTTTCGAAAGGAACTCTGGGGAGATCTTCAGGGAACACATCTAGAAATTCCCTCACTACTAAAACTTAATCGAGACTGGGAGTCCCAAAACTAAAGTCTTTGACTTGAACAAGATGGTAAGCACACCCCTTAGATATCATTTTTCTCACTCTAAGATATGAAATAATTTAACCCCTAAGCGCTGAAGTACTACCCTTTTATTCAATGACTAGTTCATTGGGAAACTGAAACTAAATGACTCTATTTATACAGTCAACTATAGCATAGCATTAGTGGAGCCAATCCATGCCGAGGATAATAGAAAAATTAGTCATCTCTAACTCCACAAGAACTACTGGGATGATTTTATGGGATACTATAGCTGAAAATTTTTTGTATATTCGTCTGGCTATAATAGACCTACCTACTGAGGTAGACACTGAGAAAGGCTCTACTAATGTTTCGGGACTAACACCAAAATTGAAAGCAATATACAGGGTTACAAACGAAAAAAAGGCTTCGGGATCTAATAAAACATACACATGAAGATGAAATACTTGTAACATACTCGTAATAACATTGGGAGAACTCTCTTGATCCTGTCGGGACTGAAGTGCATACACTCTGTTCTGACGATGTCCATTAATGGTACTGGATGTAGCGCCCTGCTGAGTTAGACGACCTGCTAGAGCTGCTAGAGCTGCTAGATAATTATTCTGACCCTGCTGACAATCATTCCTACCTTTACCCATTCCCATACCCGTTGGGCACTCCTTGATTCTATGGACTGGCTTGCCACACCCTAAACACACATCACTATCAGCTATGTATTCACCTAGATAATTCTTACCATATCTCTAACAAAGTGGGTTAGTACGACCACTGTTCACACTATCGTGGGACTTAGAGCCTAGCGCCCTATCCCGATTGTCATTCCTGAACTTTGGCACAGGCGCACTGGATAAAGACGGAGCTAGGCGCCAGGGATGAGAAGTTCTGATAGAACTATGAATGTTTACCACCCTCTGACCTCGGATGAGAAAAGTTAAAGCTACCTATTTTAGCCCTCCTATCCTCTCTTTCTATTTCTCCTTAAGTTTCTGCTCTTCAATTTGTTGAGCATAAACCATAAGCCTAGATAGGTCCATCTCCTTAATCAACATAGCAATCCTACACTTCTTGACCATACTATCAGCTATACCGAAAACAAACTTACTTATTTTAGACCTATTACTAGCCACCATCGAAGGAGCATACCTCGCCAGCTGAGTAAACTTAAGCGAGTATTCCTTCACACTCATATTACCTTGCTTCAGATTAATAAACTCCAACACCTTAGCTTTCCCTCAATTCTAAAGGAAAGAACCTGTTCAGAAAAGCCGTGGCAAACTCCTCCCACTCTACAGGTCTTGCATCAATACCACGGTCCTCCTTTCACTGCTTAAACCAGGTGTGAGCTACATATTGCAACTTGTAAGCAGCCAACTATGCACTCTCACTTGAGGTGACACCCATAACATCAGTCACCTTCTGAACCATATCAAGAAACTCTTACAGATTCTCGTCTGACTTGGATCCCAAAAACCGAGGGGGATTCATCTGAGTGAAATTTTGGATTCTAGCTGCAGTTGTGTTTGCCACTGAATTATTTGGGGAAACAGCTTGCTGGTTGTTATGGGTAGCTACAGAGTGAGCTAAGGTAGTGAAAACAGCCTTGAATTCAGTGTGAGAGACATGCTCATTCAGGGGATCTTCCTAAACAGGCGGAGGTGCGGGCTGATTTTTATTTCTTCTATCGTTGTTTCTTTTGGGAGGCATTGTCTGTAAACAGAATAAAGGATAAGTTAGAAAGAGAGTTTAAATAGATCCCATCCTCTTTCGTACGACATGAATACTGAAAGAAGGGAAACTTTTCCTAAAACGTCTCGCAGCCTCCTGTCCATAAGTGTGGTGCACTTCACACCTATGCATAATACTCAACTCAACGTATCTTTCAGACTCTCCAGGACACCGTAAAACCTTATTTTATGATACCAAGTTGTGTCATGACCTGAGGCTACCTCCTAGTCACTACAACGGTGCTTACGGTTACAAGTGACCACAAGCTAACCCGTGAGCTAGTACCTGTTGTGAGCACCGAAGTAAATAGAGGCATAATACATAAGCAAAAGATAAACTTCTAAATATAATACTATTTAAATACTGAAAATACGATCAGACCACAAGTCTGAACATCTGATGAAATAAACAACTGAAAATACTGAAGAGACTGATTAACTAAAAACTGTCTAGCTGCCTAATCATCTGAAAACCTCTAACTGACTGAGGAGTTGATGGGACAAGCCCCCAACTAACTCCAAATAGCTGAATATACTGAACTACTGAAATAAACTGAAATAAAACAATCATGTCCTCGATTGATGAGTGCTCAAAAATGCTGCTACTGAGTAGCGCTGGCTATCTAAATATGGTTGGGAAATTATGCATCCGAACCTATGATATGAAACATCATAGCGTAAAGAAAAAATATGCGATCAGTACTTTGAATGTACTAGTATATGAGACGAGCTTAGGCTGAAATGCATGGGTTTATGTACATGAAATAAGGACTGACTGAATGGCATAAGATAACTAAACATAAATGCATGAAAACTAAAATATCTGAGAATGCAAGACCAAGCATATATATATGTACATTTCTTAAATAATTTGTAAATCAAAATACTAAAATGTGATAACTGAATAACTGAGAGTCTGTATGAATTGGTCATGCAAACCTGAACTAAAACTATATTGTACTGAGACTGTGGGAGCTATCTATAACCGATAAACTGATCCAACCTGTAACCCCAGTTGGAAGAGTGTCGATACTTTGCCAAGGGTATAAGCAACTGACTGACGATGAGAACTCTATAAGGTTGAGCTGATGTCCTGAAGGACGAGGGTGTCATACCTTACTGATGGGGGACCTCTCAAAATTTATGGTGGCACCATAGGTCTGGAACTTAGGGATTGCTACTAGTGCCTCATGCCTAACTAATGGGGGAGACACCATTCCTAGGTTCACTCGGTACTAAATATGACTTCCAACTGAATGACTTTGGTATTATTGGTTGTTTAACATGACATGGTACTGTACTTGTAAAGTTTGAGCATGAACATAACATTTTGAATATGATACTGAAACCATGGTCTGACTGATTCATTACAGATATAACATAAAAACACAAAGGTATCGGGTGTTCTTAACCCACCAGTATTGAATAGAAAACAATCACGACACTATATTGAAGCTTTAAAAACACGATAGGGAATCATTGTTCAAAATCCAACACATAGGCATTTCATCAAACACGTGAGAGTTATAAACTTGTGCATGGGAATGAACAAGCATGCAAAAATAACATGTTTACATGATTTAGTCCGTAATTTAGGGATTTAACATGAGGATTATAAAATTCCAAACATGTTATAGCTCATTCCACTTGAAAACACTTATAATATTAACTTGAAACCAAATTAACAAGATATTCATGGACATAATTCAACTTAATCATGTAAAAACTCATAATTTAAAATAAAAAGATTCTTGGACTCCATGGGTGAAAAGGGTCCATGGATGAACATCACACATACCTCACTTGATGGTTTCGTGAAGGTTTTTGAGGATTTTCTTGAGGCTTGAACTTGAATCCCTTGATTATTATGAAGAGGTTAGTGTTTGTTCTTGGAGAGAAAAAGGGCTTTTCTTGAGAAAATTTGAGAGTTAGATGACAAATTATACTTTTGGGACCCTTAATCATGTGTTATGAACCAATTAGGTGAAGGAAAAAGACCCAAATGCCCTTGCAAAAATGAGAAGAAAAGCTGGAAAAATAAGTGGCGAGCGATAGGGAAGGCGCCGCGGTCTATGGACCACCGGACTAAGCCCTGCGCCACAGGCATCTATAGCGGTGCACTGGAGGGGGCGTCACGGGTTTATCCTAGTGCTGCTACTGTTTTGGTGATCCAAACACACCCCTACGCTCCTCCAAAAATTCATAAACTCATCCGAGATGTACTATCGACAACTAGAATCGGGTCGGACTAGTTAGATTAGGGTGTATTTTATTTTTAAAAATGGGTCATTTAACGTTGGTTTGGGTTTTTCTATTAAATGAAGGGTACAAGTTAAAATTTCTTACCAGCGAGGATAAATATGCCCCCCCCATGTATGACACCAAGGGTAAATTTGACCCCAAAGTATGACTAAAGGTATATTTAGCTAATTTTACAAAGTAGAGAGGTATATTTGGCCCCAAAATATGATAGTGAGGGTAAATTTGGCTTCAAACTATAACAAAGGGTATATTTAGATAATTTGTCAAAGTAGAGGAATAAATTTGATCCCTTTCCCTTATGAAAAACAGGACAAGCTTGACATTTGAGAGAAGATAGTTGACTTTTTCGACATTTGTGGCTGACAAGAAGTTGTATTGAGGAGAAAAAAGTAGAAATTTGTATAGGTTGTCTAATAGAATTCAAAAACCGTAGGTTTTATTGTGTACAGTCGAGGATCTGAAATGGTAGGTTTTATTGTGAGAATTTAGATTTTATTGTATTTTCTTCAAGTAAGAAAAATTATAAAATGAAGAAAAAATTACAAAAAAAGGAGAAAATAGATAAATCTAATTTCTGCTCATTGGAAGGTGTCACATCAGTAAATATATATATACACACAAACATACATACATACATACTAGTGTCATCTGGCCCGTGCTAAGCCTGAGCCCAAATTAATATTAAAAAAATAAATTTATAGATATTTTTAAATTTTTCTCATTAATTTTTCTTATTTTTGTGACGTGAGTATGATACTTTTTAAGGAGTTCTAAAATAGTACAGTATAAAATGATACAGGGAAGTTAAAATATTAGACTTTAGAAAATACCAAAACAAATGTATGTATAAAAGTTCTAATTTCTATCTTCCTGAAATCTTTTGAGATTCTAATATCTGATGATTTAAATTGAGCGTTTATCATAAATTATTCGGAGATCAAATTATATTTTCATAAACTATAGCCTTTTTTCAAGAATTTTTAGAATATATACAAAAATAACATTTTATTCTTCATCTTTTAATATGGTCATTTATTAGGTAAATTTTATGTTAAAAATATGCGCACATAAAATTAGATTAACTACCATATTATGAAATATATTTTTCGACTGAAATGAAAGGATTAGAATTAACGTTTATGATACATTTTAAAAGTATTTAATAGTGATATAATTTAAATGGGGCCATTCTTTTAATTTTATCTGAAGTTAAATCTTTGTTAATTACTTATGTTTGTCTGTACGTACAATATAAAATTACAGGTAAAATTAAAATAAGATAAACTTTACTTATTAACTGACAACTAAAAATTTAAATTACAAATGAAAAATTATAAATAACATAAACAAATAATATTATCAAAAAATATTTTAATTCAATAATTAAGCTTGTATCAAGATAGAAATTGAACAATGAAATAATTATTTATGTTTGTGATAAATTCTTAAGATAAATATGATTTGAAACAAGTTTAATAATATTTTCAAATAAAATAAAAACTCAAATATGTATGAATATACTTTGTGCGGGTCTCTATCACCTTTTTAATTTTTATTGACATGTAAAAGATCTTAAAGTTCTTAAATTTTACTAAAATATGTGTTATTTTACGAAGTAATAAAAACTTCAATTAAGGGTAAAAGAGGCCAAAATAATCATGTGAGGATTATTTTGTTTTAGTTGACCCTTTCTCTAAAAATATTTGTTTCAATTTAGTTGGTTCTTTGATGAAATCAAGAGAATGCTATTACGTTGTTTCAATAATTTCCTTATTATTAAATGTCTAAACAACGTGTATATGATTTGAAACAAGTTTAATAATATTTTCACATAAAATAAAAACTCAAATATGTATGAATGTACTTTGTGCGGGTCTCTATCACCCTTTTCATTTTTACTAACATGTAAAAGATCTTAAAGTTCTTAAAATTTACTAAAATATGTGTTACTTTACGAAGTAATAAAAATTTCAACGAAGGGTAAAAGAGACCAAAATAATCATGTGAGGATCATTTCGTTTTAGTTGACCCTTTCTCTAAAAATATTTGTTTTAATTTAGTTGTCTCTTTTATAAAATCAAGAGAATGTTATTATGTTGTTTTAATAATATCCTTATTATTAAATGTCTAAACAACGTATATATACTCAAATTTATAATTTTAAAATATAATTAATAAAGTTTATTTAATAAAATAAATTCTTAATAAGTATTTTTTTCAAGGTGTGTGTCAAGTTAACAATAACCAACTGTTTTAAAATGAAAGAAGTATTTAAGAATAGCAAATGGCAAAACGTGAGATTCCAATTTAGTACTTAGGAAGAGCAAAACACTAAAAATACACACACCTAAAGGTCCACACAAAGAAAGAAATGATGTGCTGCAGGCGCCTTCAGCTGCCATGTGTACCACATCACAATATCATTTATGTCGTTGTGAGGACGACGAAAAAGGGAGATCCTCCCTTATTATAAGTAGTAATATATGTATGTATGTATATATATATATATATATATATATATATATATATATATATATATATATTGATTTTTGCAAGAAATATATTTTGAATTTCAAATCTGAAAATTAAATTCAATCAATCACGGATTGTAGTAAAAGCCTGAAAACAATTATGTGAATGAAACTTAACTATATAAACTATTCTTGTTCTCCGATATAAATGTCTGAAATTGGTAGAGTGTCAAGCTAAACTTCAAGCTTTAATATCCTAAGTTTGATCTTGGGAAACCAAAATTTAGGTGCATATATTGAAAGTTTAACCTTGTCAAGCTAACTTAATGTGCATAGTGTGCACGTGGTGTATAACTTCATCGGTATCTTTCATCAAAAATTTAGCATCATGCAAACTTCGTATTTTCTAACACAAAATTTTGTTACTTCTATCTCACACATCGAAAGTTCTTTTCGGAATGGCTACGTAGACGACAAATTTTTCTAAGTCAAGAAAATAATAATCGAGACAGAAAAATTGCTGCAATAAAATGTAATATTTTATTTTAAATGTAGTAAGTGTTACAATCTCTAAGATAATTCTTTGATTCTTCAAAGTAATATAAACTTGGACTTGAACTTGATTTGAATTCAAGGGCTTGAGTAGCTTGACCTTGAATCTTCGTCTTCGGACTTGAATTTGGATGTTAATTCGTCACAAACACTTGAATGGTTGCCACGAACGATGAATAAGTAACTTGATCTTAAACAAAATTTCCTTCGTTCTTGATCTTGATCTTTAGCTTGATAGCTTGAAACTTATAACTTGCAGAGAAATTATGGGTTTTAATCCATGAGCTCTATTCTTGCTTCTTGTTGCAAGACAATTGTGTGATTTGATTGGTTGGTTTGAAATTGACCGATCATATTCTTTTGATGAAAAGCTCTAATTTGATTGGCTAGAACATGCCACCTGCACACGTGGCATGATTTTAGTGGATCATTTTATTTAACTTGGATTGCCACATAATATTGACACATGTCATGCTTTTAGTGCTCATTTCATTTAACTTGGATTGTCATATAATATTGACACGTGTCTTGCTTTTAATAGGTCATTTCATGTAACTTGGATTGCCACATAATAATAACACATGTCTTGCTTTTAGTGGCTCATTTCATATAACTTGGATTGCCACATAATATTAAATTAACCCATGTACTTGAGATTAAATGATTAACCCAATTATATTAGTCATATTATTTGGACTATTTTCTTAAATTTAATATAGTTCAAATAAATATATGAACTTAAATTTAATGAAGTTTCAATACTCACAAATGCCCCTACTTCAAGACTTGTCAAATTCGATTTTAAAAAAAAAAAAATCGATGGACTAGACTTGAAGTACAATTAAGACAACAATATATTTTTTTGTTGTTGTCTTTTACGTAGTAAATACTTGTTTCTTTGGCTTCAAGTAATTAGAATATTTCACAAGAATATTTTTGAAGTCCATATCCGATCAAAGTATATCACATAAAATGAAACGACGGGAGTAAATAAATATTCGTGTTGAAAATTTTCACGTGTAAAAATTTCACTAGTAGTGAAATGATAATTTACTACTTGTAAAGTGGAGTCCACATTTTTTTTATCATTATCTTCAAAGCTCTTGATAAGCTTTAAGAGATTTTTGTTACGAAAGAAAAATATTTTTATCCTTATTCAAAAAATATTTGACTTATCATTATTATATTTGTATTAAACTAGGATACTACTATTTATGGTAAACCCCCTTTTTTTTTAACTATAAATAGCAGCTAATTCCTTTGAGATTATTCAATACTTACTGACTGCAAAAAAAAAAATTGCTTATCAATCAACCACATCTGTAAGCTTCTTGAACGTGCTTCTTGAATGTCTTTTATATATAATAATATATATTAATGTGCAGCAATGTCATGATCATCATTACAAAACTTCTTTGTGTGCAAAATGACAAAGTCTTTGTTTTATGTGCAACATTTCCCTTTTTCTTTAGTCAGGCACTGCAACATATTTCTTTATGTGCAAAATATGCACATTTAAAATTTCATCCAGTGGCGTCACTTTAGCTTTAGGCGCTCAGCCACTTAATTTGACTTTCTTTTTTCTTTTTTTTAGGAAAAGTTTACAAAACAAAATAAAGAATAAATAAATAAATAAATAATTTAAAAGGCACTGTTTAGTATCAGCCTTTTCATTTTTTTTTTTAACTCTTTGACTTTTCAATAATAATTTTAAAAAAAAAAAAAAAATTGCTTTTGTTACTGCCTTTTCGTTTTCTCTCTTTTTTTTTTTGACTTTTCAAACAAAAAATCAAGAAAAGTAATCAAAAATAAATAAAATTAAAAAAAACTACTTTTATTACTTCGGCAGCTCTTTTATTTTTCTTTGCTTTAACACCATAATTTTGATGCTTTAAAAAATATAGAATATTTAAGCATAGAGCGTCGTAAGCGTCGCCTTATTTGAGCCAAAGACTGTACAACGTCTAAGGCAGAAACTTTACATAATCTGCGCTAAGACGTTTACACCGTCTGAGTCAAAGACTTTATGTTATTTGAGGCAAAGATTCTACACAGTCTGAGTCAAAATGTTATCTTATTCGTGCCAAAGACTTCACACTGTCTAAGATAACTTTACATGGTCTGCGGCTGAAACTCTCACACTGCTTAAGCCAAAGATCTTACATTATTTGAGGCAATCATTTTACACTATCTAAACTGAAAACATCACATAGTTCAATTCGATAACTGTATATGATCAATATTTGACTGAAGTTGATCAAAGTTGATCATATTTGAATTTAGAGTTCATAATTATTGAATTATCAAGTAATTGCTAATGAAATACTCTTTTTTTTTGCAGTTTGAATCATGGTTTACTTTAGAAATTTAACATCTTCTTCATCCGAGCCGTGATATCTTATAATATCCGATCACAAGGATAGTAAGGTGAAGACAAAGTTACTCATTGGTACGTCATTGGCTGGACAATATGTTGCTCCGTGGCCGCCTTTGAAAAATCTACCTGGTTTAGACTAATGAACTCTTGAATTCCACAATCGTCCACCTAAGACATGGATGCTTTTCTCTTCCAATTATCAGACCAAGAATATTGCTAGTACGTTTCTATGCTTGGGACGACAAATTATAAATGGAGAGAATAGGTGGGGTGAAACTTTTCAACTTAGTTACGAGTTCCACTACATTCCTGGCTATTGGGAATGGGCTGAAGATGTTCTTAGTAGGAGCTACCAGACTTTAAAGGATGGAAAGATTTACTATGTTGTCTATGGGTCACTTTTTTACTTATGAGCATAATACAAATATCTTACAGGCCTTCTATGAAGCTTGGTGTCCTATTACGAATACGTTGCTTACCTCAGTTGGAGAAATGTCCCTTTGGGATTTACACACCATTGGAGGTCTCCCAATAACAGGAAGTCTTTATGAAGAAGTTATGTTGGATGTTACAAAACTTATAGGCACTTATGATAAGAGGAAAAGGTTTTTTCCCGAAACTTGTGAACATTTACTTGATTGCTTCCATTATCTATGTAAAGGGAATGGTGATAATATGAGCATTCCCATGAGCAAAAAGATACAATTTCGGTGTAAGAAAGCTTTTAAATATGGGCCACCTCCGCCAAGAAGACAAAAGAAATCCATTCGTCTGAAATTATCTCATAATCCGTCTGGAAAGCTCAACAAGGAAGTTAATTGGTCATCCGAAGAAGAAGTCTTATTTCATAGGCTAGGAGTTAAGAGCCACAATAAGGACGATATGTACTTAGCTGCCTTTTTATCCTACTGGTTGTGTGTATTTGTGTTTCCTACGATGGAATGAGATGTTATCCATCCAGGAGTTTTTAGAGTTGTTTGTCACTTAACAAGTGGGCGAAGAGTTAGACTTGCGGTTCCGGTCTTAGCTAGCATTTATAAGGGACTAAATGTAATATTAGAATGTCTATGGCTTGATCTTGTTCGAGCATGATTCCCAGTTCATTACGTATATGGTTGGTTGGCCTGCTACTTTAATACTCATTTTTCTTTGAAAAATGGACCAAGCGATGCCCTCATGACCGGATATTCTGGCGAAGGCGCTTCTAGGTATTGCGATAAGGAAGAAGCGAGAAAACGTATTCATGGAGGAGGAACTATTAATTGGGATGGCACATTGCTCGAGAGGCCTCAAGTCTATCACTACCGTGATGATGGAAATGACAAGGAATTTCAATCGAATTTTTTTATAAGCCTTCACTCGAACTATCTTTCTTTAAGGGATGTGAATTCCGTTATCATTGAGACTTATAGTCCCCACAGATTTAGTCACCAATTCGGCTTTTTCCAAGATTCCCCTGGCTTACTAGACCAAGATTTTTGAGAGGCTTCATTAGAAGATGGACTAAGACTTGCATGCATTTGTGTGTTGGATAAATCCATGGCAAAGGCAACGTTTCCCCCAAGTAATTCCAACTTGAAGACATTCTCATCGTCTAATTATAAAGTTTGGTGGGAAAAGGTGCATGGGAGTGTTCTAGAAGATCACATACGATTTCTAGTGAGTGTCGTGGGGCCTAGTATTGATGTTTTTCAAAAATATGAGAAAGAGGCATTAGTTGTGAACAAGCCTCTCATTTTGCATTCCAAGGAAGTCGTAGAAGAGATTAAGGAGCCTCTGCATGAAGAAAATCAAGAAGAACAAATGGAAATCCCGCCTCATCAAGTTCCCAACAAAAGGCTATCTGAAGATGAGAGTGCTAGCAGCCATGGAGATTGTTGCTGAAAAAAAATGAGACCATCCTTAGAGAACCATCAAATGCTAATTTGCACATGGTAGAGATTTTGGTGGTAATATTAGTTCTTCAAGGACACGGACAGCTATCAAAGAGGTAATAGTTTAAGCTTGCTTCTCTATTCTATGGTTTATCCAATTATTTCACTAATCATTTTTTTCTTTTTACAACCGAAAAATGTCAACATACTGGATGCCCCACATTGTGGTAGACCACAAGCCAGTGGCGAATCTGTCCTCGGACCTGACTCTATAAAAGCACGTTCTGCCTCAAAATTTGAAGTAGAGGTCACTTCTACCCCCATTGTGAAAGCTAAAGTAAGTGCAGACTCGGATTTCCACAAATAACCAACAATATCCATGTCTATTTTTTATGGAAAGAAGGTTATCTCGGAGCTAAAAAGGGAATTTGTTATGAAAGCTTAGGACAGCATTCGCACAAAGTTAGAAAGTCTTACTGCGGACCGTGCTTCTTCTCTTGCAAATGAGGTCCAAGTAGTACTTAAGGACATGAGCGGAATGGGAGTAGATATTTCTCCTTTGTAGAATTTACTGGTGTCTTTCTTTGAGCTTGCCACTTCTTATGATCAAGAACGGTCGACCCTTATTGATAAGGCCGAAGAAATCAAAAAGTCAGAGTCATATATAAAAGCCAAGGAGTATCTTGAACTTGTGATGAAGGAAAGAGATGAGAAATCTGAAGAACTATCTGTTGCTTGCCAATCTCTTGAGAAGGCAAGAAAAAAGGTAAAGAAGTTAAAAGCTCTCCGAGATGCCGCCAAAGAAGAGGCCAAGGAAATTGAATCCAAAGTCTCCGCTGTCGAAGAAGAGTTCACCAAGTGTGCTGACATTTCCTTGGCAACTCAAAATGCCTCAAGTGATGTTGAACAGAAGAAGCAAGTCTTAGAGGATTCTCTCCAGGATTTAGTTAATTATAAGTTGTGTTTAGACTAGCTTTAGGAGATGTCATTCTTTATTTCCAAACCTTTTTGCTTTCTTTCCTTCTGTTTTGTCTGGTTAGATGAATTTAGTAACATTAATAAACTCCTTCCACTTGGCTTTATATTGTGTACTCTTTTCAATTTTTTTGGGTCCTAACTTTTGCCTAGGTTGCCTCTTTCGAGTATAAACTTTCAATTTTTTTTTTGGGTCCTAACTTTTGCCTAGGTTGCCTCTTTCGAGTATTTCAACCTAGTGAACTCTTTTTTCTTTTTTTTTGGGGGGGAGGGGGGACGTACACAGTTTATACTCTTCCGGGCCAGGAGTAACATGCAGTTTAGGCTCGTACCTTAAGGAGCATTCTTCTTTTCTTCAAGGATAGTATCTTTTTATGAACTTTCCATTGATGGGGCCAACATGCAAACCTCCAGAGTCAATAAGTTTGTAAGCACCACTTGAGTATACTTCTTGTACGACACAGGGCCCATCCCACTTAGCTGAGAACTTGCTTTCAGATCGACAAGAGGTGATAATAGGTCTTCTTACAACAAGTACTTGGTCACCTACTTGAAAGCATCTAAGGCGGACCTTCTTATTAAAAAATCGTGAGAGGCGGGATTGATGACATGCCAGGCTTTGTTGAGCATCTAGCCTCTTTTCATCCAAAGGCTCCAATTCTTCAAGGCGTAACCGAGAATTTTCTTCATCAGTAAGTCCTTCTTGAATAGCAAGCCGCAATGATGGGATTTGATGCTCAAGTGGAAAAACTACTTCAACTCCATAAACAAGTGAATAAGGAGTTGTTTGTGTTGGAGTGCGATACGTTGTTCTATATGCCCAAAGATCTTTTTCCATCCTATCATGCTAATCTCTTTTAAATTTTGAAACGACCTTCTTTAATAAGTTACAGAGTGTCTTGTTGAATGCTTCAGCAAGGCCATTGGAAGCAACATAATACATAGAGGAGTTGTGTTGCTTGAAGCCAAAAAGATCACATATCTTGGTCATCAATTTATTATCAAATGGCTTACCATTATCTGTCAGTATATATCTAGGAATGCCAAAGCGATAGATAGTATTGACTCGAATAAAGTTTGCCACATTCTCTTTCTTTACTTATATTAGAGAAACGACTTCAGCCCATTTTGAAAAATAATCAGTTGCAGCTAGGATGTACAAATGTCCACCAGAAGACTTCGGTAATGGTCCAACAACATCCAATCCCCATGCCTCAAAAAGCCATGAAGAAACAGTCGGGTGTAATACCTCTGGGGGTTGATGTATAAAATTTACATGAAATTGACGAGCTTTACACCTTTGAGCGTAATCTAAGTAATCTTTCACCATAGTCTTCCAATAGTAACCTATCTTTTTTTATATGAAAATGAAGATTAGGCCCAGACTGATGCACCCCACACACTCCAGAATGAGCTTCTTGCATAGCTTGAACAGACTCATATGTGCCCAAACAACGTAAGAGTACTCCATTGAATGATCGTCTATAGAGTGTATCCTTATAGTAAAAAAATATAGGGGCTCATCGTCGGATTTTTGTTCTCTTTCGAGGGCATTTTGGTAAAATTCCATAACACAAATAATCAATTATTGGTTGCCGCCAGTCTTCAATTTCTGCCTCAGAAGCAGTGATAACTTGTTCAACTTTCTCTACATTTTCATGTGGTGTTACTACCATCTTTGGCAAATGATGACTTGAATTTAATCAGGAGATACCAATACAGAAGATAAAGTTTCCAATGCATCAACCCTTTTGTTTTCCGTCCTAGGGACATGTTGAATGGTAACCTCTCTAAGCCAACTTATCAACTTCTGAGCGTAATTACAATAAGGAAGCAACTCAGGCTTCTTGACCTCATAACTACCCAAAACTTGATTGATCACTAACTTGGAATCTCCAAAGACTTGCAATTGTAATTGTTTCATATCGACAGCCATTTCGAGTCCAAGTATGAGTGCTTGATATTCAATGACATTATTAGAGCAACATTGTGTTAAAGTAAAGGAATATGGCAAAACTTCCCCATTGGGAGTGATAAACACTACTCCAACACTAGCTCTTTCACGATGTGTAGCGCCATCAAAGTACATCTTTCAAAGAGATTGGATTTCTGCAAACACAACATCTTCATCAGGTAGTTCATCAGATAAATTCCAATCATGTGGAATCGGATGGTCGGCCAAGAAATCTGTCAGTACTTTTCCTTTCACTACCTTTTGAGAGATATATACAATTTCAAATTATTGGAATTGTAGGTACCACCTTGTTAGTCTACCTCTTAAGACAGGCTTGGACGTGACAAACTTGATAGGATTTGCTTTTGAGATGAGTCGTACAACATGAGCTTGAAAGTAATGCTTCATTTTCTGAATTGAGAATACAAGGGTCAAACACAACTTATCTATAGGCGAATACTTTATCTCATTTGGTGTCATCATCCTACTTAAGTAATAAAGGAAATTTTCTTTCCCTTCATGGTTTTCTTGTGCTAGAAGTGCCCCTACTGATCTTTCTTGTGCCACAATATATAATATCAATGTCTTTCCAAGTATAGGAGCCATGAGCACTGGAGGCTTCATTAGATAAGACTTTATACTCTTAAAAGCATTAGTGAAGGCCTGGTCCCATTTAAAGGACACATTTTTCTTCATAAGACGACTAAATGGTCGACACCTCCCAGCTAGGTTTGAAATGAACCTTCTAAGATACACCAACTTTCCTTGCAAACTTTTCAGCTCGTGAATATCTTTAGGCTTAGGAATTTTCAAAATATCATTTACCTTATCTTAATCAATTTCAACCTTGCGATGTCGAATAATAAAACCAAGGAACTTTCCAGAAGAAACTCTAAAAGCACACTTCAGAGGGTTCATTTTGAGTTGGTATCTTCGAAGTCGTTCGAATACCATTCTCAAATCATGTAAGTGGTCATCTTTTTTTCTGATTTCACCACTAATTCATCAACGTAGCACTCAATATTCTTATGAAGCATATCATCAAAAATATTCTACATAGCTCATTGGTAAGTAGCACCAGCATTCTTTAAACCAAATGGCTTCACCTTGTAGCAATATATTCTTTTAGGAGTGCGAAAGGTTGTGAGTTCTTCATCTCTTGGTGCCATACGAATCTGATTATACCTAGATGAACCATCCATGAAAGACATTACCTCATATCCAGTTGTGGCATCAATCATAAGCTCGGGTATCGGAAGAGGAAATTCATCTTTAGGACACACATTATTAAGATCCCTAAAGTCAACACAAAGTCGAATTTGACCATTCTTATTTCTTACAGGTACGATGCTTGAAATCCACGTGGGATACTTGAATTCTCAAATGAAACTTGCTTCGATGAGCTTGTTAACTTCAGTTTCAATCAAGGGGACTAATTCAGGTCTAAACCGACATTGAGCCTGCTTAATAGGGCGAGCACTTTTCTTCACAGCAATGCGATGAACTGTAATTTTAGGATCTAATCCTGGTATTTCTTTGTAGCTCCGAGAAAATACATCTTTGTACTTCATAAGCAACTCAACATACTTGTTTTCGTCATCTTCATCTAGTAAGGTGCTTACACACGTAGGCCTTCGATCTTCATGACTCCCAAGATTGACTTTCTTCAATACATCAACAATGTTCTTTATCCCTTACTCAAGTTCAGGTGGTGCATCTTTAGCGTCTTTAACTTCTTGAGGATCACCATCATTGAAAGATATGTGATGACATATGTTGATATTAATGAACTCATCTTCGATCTTCACATGTGGGAGAGTACCCTTCTTATCGCACATTGTGATGTGATATGATGATCCTATACTTTCTACATCTTATTCACTCTCCTTAGTATGAACTATAGTATGAGTTCTTTTCTTGAGGACATCTCCAAATGAAACTAAGACTTTTGTTTCTCGCCTCATTCTAGAAGAAATCAAACTGGAGGAACTTTTGTGAAAATTAGGCTCTTTAGCATAAACATGTTCTTCCATCCTTCTATCATTTCCTTGGTGTTTGTATTTCTTCTTCATTGACCCCAACCTATCAAACACTGAAGTTCTTATACTTAGGTCAGTGAGTCGATCAAACACAGAAACCTTTTTGTTAGATGCTACAGAATCATCCTTAGGGGTAATGTAGTTGATACACACCCTATTTATTGATATACAGATCGGTGATAGTTGTTTGTAACCCAAACCTTTTATGCAATTGTTTGATAGCATACCCTTTCTCTATCATCATCCTCTAAGTAGGATTTAAACCATGGTTTGGCCCTCCTTATGCTTCAGGTGGGAGCTTCCCTAGCTTAGAGGATTCATCGAGATTGTATCCAGCTTTTTCCAATAACTTATAGGTGTTTGGGTCAAAACCCTCATTCGTACGCTTTTCAGGAAATACTTTATGCGGATCAAGATTAGATGACTTGACAAAATCTTCCACCAATCTTAAAGGTGGCTTGCTTACATCAATTTGCTTGATAGGAAAGGTCAACCCTCCTAACGCATTTTGCTGCAATCCCGATAATTGTACTTCAGCCTTCTTTTTCTTTGGGACATAACAGATAGTTGGAGTCACCTTCTTACTTGACAATGCCACACTGATCTTGGGTAACTTATTCGCATAAAAAAATATTGTACTCTTTTCAACCACCAACTTTTCCTTCCCCGTTGCCTCATCATTCTTCTTTGCAATGTGAACCTTTCTTATAGGAACTACATCACCAACATTTACCTCCCTTTGGATGTGTTTCTTCAAGTAAAATTTTGCATATGCAAAATGGGCTTCTGCTTCAGTAAAAGGCTCATCGTACTCCATTTTCAAAGTACTTAAAGAATTGATGTTAGGTGGACGTGATCACTTTGTTATCATGTATCCAGGGCCTTCCCAATAATTTCATCTCTAATTTTATCACGCAATGTCTCCATACTAGTAGAAAATCTATTTTGTATTTCTGATGATATACCAGAAGTCTCATCTCCTGCTTCGATCTCTGTGATAATATTTTTGTTAGCATAATAGTTAAAGTCTTTATCTGTAGTAGAGAGTTGTCCTATGAAATTATGTATAGCCATAGTAATTATAACAAGATGAAATTGAGTGTCGAATTTAAAAGATGACATTGAGCATAGGAGAGCAAATCTATTTTTCCAAACTCCAAATGTTATTTGTTATTTTTTTAACATGTTTTTATTATGTCAAAATTTACTAAGAATAAGCAATCATCATATTCATATATGTACACTACATGATAATAAATATGTCATTTTTCATGAATTATTTACTTCAAATTAAATATTCGAATTTTTTTTTACAAGTACTGTAAAATACCATTTAATCTTGTAACATGATTCATTTGTCATTTTAAAAAAAAAAGGACAGCGCAGTGCACTAAAGTTACCGCTATGCGCGGTGTTCGGGGAAGGGCTCCACTACAAGGGTGTATCGTACGCCGCCTTACCTTGCATTTCTGCCAGAGGCTGTTTCCAAGGCTTGAACCCATGACCTCCAGGTCACATGGCAGCAACTTTACCAGTTACTCCAAGGCTCCCCTTCTTATTTGTTATCATTAATAATAAAAAATAAAAAGTTATATATTCTTCGGTCATCATCATCAATGATATTTTTAAATTTATTTAAACCAAATGAGTGAAAATAAAATAATAATAATAATAATAATATATAAATCATAAAATAAAATAAAGAATTATGATGTAAATATGAACTATAAAATTGTAAAATCAAACTTTAATCAAACTTATAACATGTTAATTAATTAATAAGGGGCATGTGTGCGTGAGAGAGAGACAAAGAATATGTGAGTGATAAGGATATTTTTGTCATAAAAAGATAATTTTCTGCTTCTGCTTATGCTTTTTTTGAAAAGCAAAATTTTTTTGCATCTTCCCAGAAGCAGAAAAACTGTTTCTGCTTCTTTTTAAAAGCACTTTTGCAAGTTTACCAAACACTCTTATTTTCAAAAGGGAAAAAGGTGCAAAAAATATTTGTACTTTGCCTAAATTTACAGTTCCGCATAATGAACTTTGCGGGGGTCCTATGACCCCCCTAGACTTTTTTCCATATTTAAATGACATTTATCTACCCACTTGGATCACTTATTTAGTCACCCAAAGGGAGGTGATTCACACGCGACCTTTCAACAAATAATTATTCCTCTTAATTTCGACTTTTACTATTCAAAAATCCACCATGATAATATCCTAGGGTTATATAATTAGGAGTTAAAACATAATTAAGAGAAATAATTATTTGTTAAAAGGTCGCGTGTGAATCACCGCCCTTTGGGTGACTGAATAAGTGGTTCAAGTGGGAAGATATATGCCAGTTAAATATGAAAAAAAATTCTAAGGTCCATAGGACCCCCGCAAAGTTTAGTATGCCCAATTGCAAATTTATGCAAAGTACATGTATTTTTTAGACTACTATCCCTTTTCAAAAAGTATTTTTTTTCTCAAAATAAGTGCTTATTTTGGGAAATAAGCAATCCCAAACAGGCACATAGACTACATTGGGGATTTTAGTTACTATTCATGGTAAATTAGTGTCGTTTAGTTTTTATGAACCCGTTAGTGTTTCTGAAAGGTAAATTATTATTGATATTGACATTAATTGGATGTGAAATTGTGAATTGAGTGGATTCAGTATTGGATTATGTGAGGAAATGTATGCGTTGTTGAGATTTTCACTACACTGGTAATTTTAGTTGTTAATTTGTTTTCTTTAGGATTATAGAATGGTTAGATTTGTTAAAAGACGAACTATTATCGATATTGTAATCAATTGGGTGTGAAATTGTGAATAGAGTGAAATTGGCATTTGATTGTGCAAGGAAATGTATGCGTTGTTGAGATTTTTTACTACATTGAGATTTTTAGTTACTCTTTGTGGTAAATTAGATTTCTCCAGAAATCAACTAGTTAATTTTATTGATTGTTTTACCTAATAGAGAGATTATTGTTTTGACTACATTGGCGATTTTAGTTTCACTTTGCGGTAAATTAGTTTCATTTAGGTTTATGCTTATTTGAGGTTTCAAATTAGCAGAAATCAACGAGTTTGGAGCGTAGTTGATTTGATTGATTGTTTTTCCTAATGGAGAGGTTATTATTTAGACTACATTGACAATTTTAGTTACTCTTTGTGGTTACTAGTTCTGATAAGAATCGGGTTACTTCAGTAAAAAGGAAATAATGCGAAAGTGGAAATACTAAGATTAAAGATCAGAAATTAAAGATAGATGAAATTTGAGAATAAATTCTCAATTTTGAGACTAAGTTTTAAGAATCCTAATTGATCTTAGTATTCAAATTTAGCGGATAAAATTAATTATGATACTAATAGAGTCAATTCAAGAGCTTAGATCAAAAGTGATCTAGACCCCTATCTCGAAGAAACTAAAAATAACAAATAATATGAGACTGATCTTCTTTAATTAACTTTAGTAGAAACTAGAAATCAAAGATATCAAGCTAAGAATTATTATTCTTTCCTCCTAAAGAATTGGTCTTATAAGGTTGCAAAATAAATCCCAAGTAGTCACACACAAAGGTGTAAATAAGAGACACTCTCCATTGATAATAATGTTGTCTAAATGAAAATAATAAAATGCTACCTACATATAGGGAAAATCCTATTCCAAATAGAATGGGATTCGAATTCTACGTTTATAAAAATAATAAATAGAAAACCTAACTAGAAAACTTTAAACTAGGAAAGCATGTAAAAAAAATACTAAAATTCTCCCCCACGTAAAAAAGGAATTTTTTAAAAATATAATCAAATCCCATATGGGCCCAATCTTCTTCCGTTTGGTCTTGGACTTAAATCATGAAATATGTGTAGAACTTAGCCCATTCTTCTCCACAATTTTTGGACTCATTCTTGGGCTCCTCTTCCACAATAAGCATATTTTGATTTTACATTGAAGCCCAACAATCTGGGCTTGAGACTTTGATAAAGTTCTTTTTAGGGCTTCTATAGCATCATATTGCCTATGGATCTATTAAATTCCCTTTAGGTTTATAGAGTGGTTAGGTTCTCTAAAAGATGAATTATTATTGATATTGGCATTAATTGAATGTGAAATTGTGAATAAAGTGGAATTGGTATTTGATTGTGTGGAAATGTATGTGTTGAGATTTTTCATTACATTGGAATTTTAGTCACTCTTTGTGGTAAATTAGTTTCCGTTAGGTTTATGCTTATTTAAGGATTCAAATTAGTAGAAATCAGGTAGTTGATTTTATTAATTGTTTTATTTTATCTCTCTCTTTCTAACTTTCGGTGCTAACACTATTTTCGGTGCCGACGATCTTAGTTTTGGCGACAGGTGATTCTCTATCTTTTCTCTCTCATTTTTTTCTGACAAAATATATCTTAACAATCCTATATTTGATGTCGATTCATCCTCACTTCCATTCCTTGTAGAGGAAGGCTAACAGCTTGCTGGCTAGGAGCTGTATTAGCGGTAACGTCCACGTATGGCTCCGTGAGAAGGGCGGTGGACAGAAATGGCCTTGTTGTACCTCACCCTCGTCTTCAATGGGGTCTGCTCTTTCTTTTTTGGGAGAGTATGCCAATATGATCTTAATGAGGTGCGGGGCTTTGCATCTGACATTCATTGGGCTTTCTCTTCATATCCGACCGTCCACCATCTTCTCCGGCGAGATCAAGCCACCTCCACCTAACTGCTCTAGTGAACGCCGGGGACTTTACCTCTGACAACGACCAAGAGGCAGGTCCCTTTTTTGGGGGTTTACGGCGCAAACAAATATTTAGCATATCCAGATTCTATAGCGGCCTTTCGGTATATCTCGGGCAATGACAAGATTCTGGCAATCAATTTCAACACCAATTTTTGCCGAAACCAAAAAAACAAGCAAGAAAACCTAGTCCCCCTCAGCGTAATCCCGGTGATTTCTATCCTTGAACCTTGAATCTTTATTTGTTCTCAGCTTTATTGGTGATCTCCGTAGAATTTATAGCCATTGATTTGGAACTGGTATATTTGGTGTAGTTGCTAGTTCTGTATTTATTTATTTTTTATTGATTTTTTTTTGTTGGTAGTGTATTATTTAAAAGGTTTTTTCTAGTGTTAGGGTACTGGAGGTACCTCTGGTCTTGTGTATTCTTGTAGATTATTTTCATCTTGTAGTTTGCCTCTGTTCATTCGGTTTATTGTTTCTTGCTATTTGAGTATTATTGTTCTGGATCTGACAATTGTTTTAATCTTTTTATATTTTTTGGTAGATTTTCTAGAAGTGGAGTTTGTATTTCTAACATTGATTGTTCTGCCATTTTTGTCTTGCTTGATTGGGGTGTTGTACAAAATATTATTTTCCCATCTAGGTATACTTGGTATATCCATTCGTTGATTTGTTTGTTTCTTATTGATATCTCCTGTGTTGTAGTTGATGTATATTTTCTTTAGTGGTGTTGGTGGATGATGGTAGATTAGGGTTATGTCCTTGGTTGGGGTCGAGGTCAGGTTCGCAGTTGGAGTCAAGATCAACTTTTAGGTTAAGGGTGGTGGCAGTGACAGGGCAGGGAACTGGAGAGGTAGGTAGGTTAAGGGAGCCTCTAGGTTGAGAATAGTCTTGGAATATAGGGACTTGATCTCAAAAGTCCATAGAGCTAGTGAGAATTCTTAGAAAGAGGCAGATTTGTATAGCTTGTGTCCAGGGGACAAAATGGGTAGGTACTAAGGCGCAGAAAGTGGACGGGTATAAGTTGTGGTTCTTAGGGAGTGTGAGGAATAGGATTGGAGTAGGTATCTTAGTTGATGAAGAGCTCAGGGAGAAAGTGGTAGAGGTTTTGAGCGTGATAGGCTGATGTTGATTAAATTAGTCATTGAAAGGTTTATTTTGAACATTGTTAGTGCTTACGCCTTGCATGTGGCTTGGACGAGGAGAATATGAAGAGTTTTTTTTGGAGGTTTTTGATGAGGTGGTAAGAGGTGTACCTAACACCGCGAAGCTTTTCTTAGGAAGGGATATTTAATTGGGTCATCTCTGAGGAATTATGACGATTTGCATAGAGTCTTTTGTTTTGGCGAGAGAAATGAAAGAGGTGCCTCACTTTTAGATTTTTCTCGAGCCTTTGGGTTGGTGATAGCTAATTTGTACTTTCCTAAGAAGGAGGATCACTTGGTTACTTTTCATAGTTCAGTGTTTAACACTCAAATTGGTTTTTTGCTCCATAGAAAGGCTGATAGGGGTCTTTGTAATAAGGACTGTAAGGTTATACCAAGTGAGAATCGTTCAATCCAGCATTGGCTTTTGGTGATGGACTTGAAGATCAAGAAATAGTGTAAGAAGATGGGTGTGGATGATCGGTCGAGGATTTAATGGGGCAGCTTTGACGATGGCCAGTGCTCTTAAGATAGGGAAAAATTGATGGCTAAGAGGGCTTGTAAGAGTAAAGGAGATGCGGATAGTATATGGGATATGGCTGCCAGTTACATCAGGAAGACGGCTAGAGAGGTGTTTGGGTGTCTCAAGAGGTCACTCTAGGAAGAATCCAGGGACCGGTGATGGAATGGAGAGGCAGAAAGGAAGAAGAAAGTGAAGAATAAAGCTTAGGTAAGTAGGCAGAAAATAAAGATGATGAGGAGAAGAAAAAAAATAGAAAGGAGTATAAAATAGCTCGGAATGCGACTAAGTTGACAGTTACAACGGCTAAGAATGCATCTTTCGAAAGCCTGTACGCGGAGTTAGAGGGTAAAGGTAGAGATAAGAAATTGTCCAGTCTTACCAAGGACAGGTAGAGAAGGGCCCGAGACTTTGATCAAGTGAAGTTTATAGGACGAGGACAACAAAGTTTTGGAAGAGGAGGTTCTCATTAAGAGGAAATAATAGTCTTACTTTCATAAACCCTTTAATGATAAGAGAAACTTTAGCATTGTGTTGGAGGATTTGGAGCACAGTAAAAGACTACACGGTTATGGTTATTGCAGGCGCAATAAGGTGGAAAAGGACAAAGGTGCTATCTTCGGATGCACCATAGTTGAACAGAGGAAGACCAAGATAAGTAGTTCGTACTACCCATCAAGGGTTCAGTGGTGGAGTGGTTCGGGTTGCCAGAAACCATAGGTCTAGAAAAAATATATGATCTGAGGGACATAATATGGATGTTACTCGAATTCATAAAATCTGCAATTATAGGAATTTGGAAGCAAATAATTGATTCAAAATTGGGAAAAACTAATATTGGACAGTCAAGGGAAAAACAACAGATCCGTCTACCAGAATCTAATAGCTCAAAATCAGCGTGTGGGATGGCTGGTGGTAGCAGAACTGACTGTGTTTTGCTCGCGCCGATAGTCGGAGTTTTGTGGTGGTGTTAGTTTGATCACAACACATCCAAAAATAAAGACCTGTTTGGACATCCAAGAAAATAGTCAGGAGAAAAGATGAGTTTGATTTCTCTTCCAATGTTGTTGGACTTAACCAGGCTTTTCCATGTGAATTGGAAAAGAAATAAGAGAAAACGCAACTTGAAAATTATTCCTTCAATCTGGGAGTAACTTCCAAAATTATATTACCATAAGATTCATTTTTATTCGCATTGAGAAGTCCATAATTGTTTAACATCGGAGTCTCAAAAGAATAGTTCGGCACATATTTTCTTGGTTTTGCCTTCTAGAATTGTATTTAGGCTAAGATCTCTTGTATCTTCTGAGATGGGGGTTACCGGTGACGTCCCTTGCAAAAATTAAGCCACAACTCTTATTCTAGAGGGTAATGTGTCAAACTCTGATGTTCCCCCTTGCGTACCAATAGTAGTCCTGTTGTCTTGATCCAGAAAACTCAGATCATGCATCGGTATCCCAACAGAACTATCAAACTCGAGAATATTAGGCAGAACGGTATTCTCCATATTTAGTACCTCGTTATACCATGTCGAAGGAGTGAAATCATTTTTATGCTTGGGAAAGCATTGACATTGGTGGAGAGAAAATGAACTTATTTGGTGAAGGAAAATTTTAGGCAATAAATCGGATGCAAATTCTTGATTATCATGCAGTCTTTCAATTTCAATTCCAAGATCATTCCCAGGTAGAGGGAAATGGTTACCACCGGGTGTATGATCCTTCTCTTGTGACCAAGTTGATTTTTGCTAAAATGAAGTCTTCTTGATTGATGCTGCAGAGATTGTCATATAATTCACTTGTTACAGGTTCAAATAACATTCCATCTTTTCTTCGTCTCTTGTTTATTTTTCATGTTCAAAGAACACGAAGGAGCATTCTTTCTCAGCCTTTCAATGAATTGACATCTTTTAGTAGCCTTCTAATTTCATTATTGGACGATACTATAGCATCATCATCAATGACTGGGTTTCATCTTCTTCTTCTTGCTCTTGGTTCCTCATGAAGGGGTGTTGATTGAAGTAATAAATCATGTGACTGATGCATAAAAGATATTTGTGTATTAGTGAGTTCTTGAACCTTTGATAAAGCAACAGTAGGTGGTTCGTCTTGTTCCATCATCTTTTACGCAACTAGGATTACAACTTCCTTGTCTTTCATGATCAGTTCCTACAGAACTTTGTCAGGTTCCATTACATTATTCAATTGGTCTGTCCACAAAAGAACTCAGAACCATGATCATGGACAGCATCATGCATGATTTTGAGTTTTGGAATATCTTGAGAAATGTGATTGGGAACAACTCCTCCGTTTAGTGATGCCAGCTTCTTAGGGGAAGAATTTAGAGTTTAAGCAGGAATTACATATATGTTTGTAGGATTAGAATATGTCACCATAGATATGACACTTAATCCAGAAACTTCTCCATTTAGACAAATTGTTCTTTATCTCCACACCAATGAGAAAAGCTACATACTCATCTTCATGTGTTAATATTTGATCTACCAAAGTTATCTCTTCTTGACTTTTAAGATGAGGATCCTCAAAATCTAATACATCCAGTTTAAATGTTTTTGGCCAAATAATGGAGTAATATGGTGCACAAGTAGCATCTTTCAGTAGATTGTGTAGACAAAAAGGCCTTTCTTATCCCCCTTTCTAATGTTCTACATTATTGGAGAAAACATTATAAGCGGGGATAAGAAAGTCCTTTTTGTCTACAAATGTCAATCAACCGGAAGATGCTACTTGTGCATCATACCACTCCATCACTCGACCAATAATATTTAAACTAGATGCATTAGATTTTGATGATGATCTTAACTTGAATAGGTTTGAGGATCCTCATCTTAAAAGTCAAGAAGAGATGACTTTGGTTGATCAAATATTAACGCATAAAGATCAGTATGTAGCTATTCTCATTGATGAGGACATAGAGAATAATTTGTCGAAATCCGGTGAAGTTTCTGGTTTAGGTTCCATGTCTATGGAGACGGATTTTGATCCTTCAAACATAGAATGAATTTTGCTCAATCTCAAAATTCTTCCCTAAGAAGCAGACAACACTAAACGGAGGAACTGTTCACGATCACATGTCTCAAGATATTCCAAAAATTGAAATCATACATGCTGTTGTCCATAATCATGGTTTTGGAAATGTTCATTTATGGACAGACCAATTGAATGATGTAATAGAACCCGGCAAAGTTCTGGAGGAACTGATTATGAAAGACAAGGGAAATGCAAACCTAGTTGTGGATTGAGACGAACCACCAGTCTGCTACTACTTTAGAAAAGGTTCAAGAATTCACTGATACATAAATATGTTTTGTGCATCAGTCACCTAATTTAGTACTTCAATCGCCACCCCCTTTTGAGGAACCAAGATCAAGGAGAAGAGGGTGAAACCTAGTCATTGATGACAATTTAAAGACTTGATCTTGTGCTAACTCAACCTTGAAGCTACCTTATGAGGGGATGATTGCCCAAGTTCGTAGATGGAGACTAATTGCTCATCCCTTTTTCTAATATGGGACTCTTAACTCTCTCCTGCACACCCATACCATGTTAACTGGAGCTTGGACAAATATAATAGGGGGGATCAACATCAGTGAACAAAGAATTGGGATGGTTTGACTCTTATACCATGTGGATTGGAAGAGAAAGCTCCGCCTGATTATTTCCTCAAGCTGTTTACATGTCCTAAAAAGGAAAGAAAATCAATACCTAACTATAATAGGAGTAAATGAAGTTACCTACTATATTTACATATGATGTAGAATATTCATAGTAGTTTAACAAAGTGAAACTGAGCCGGGGGTCTATCGGAAATAGTCTCTCTACTTCTTCGAAGGCAGCGGTATGGAATACGTACATTCTACCCTCCCCAGACCCCACTTTGTGGGAATACATTGGGTATGTTGTTGTTGAGTCTAACAAAGTGAAACTAGTATTTGATTGTGTGAGGAAATATATTAGTTGTTGAGATTTTTCACTAAATTGAAATTTTAGTTACTCGTTGTGGTAAATTAGTTTCCCTTAGGTTTATAGAAGGGTTAGTACTCATTCTAAAACAAATTATCATGATATTGGGATTAATTGGATTCGAATAGAATGGAATTGGTAATGAGAATTCAATGTAGCAAAACTCAGCTAGTTTAGAGCAACGCTTGGTTGATTTGATTAATTGTTTCCCTGATGGAATGATTTTGTCTGGAAATTTATGATTTGTTACGATTTGCACTATATTGAGATGTTAGCTACTCTTTGTGGTTAATTAGTTCCTTTAGGAGTTGATATTCCTTAAAAGACAAATTAATATCAATATTTACTACTATTGGTTCTAAGCCGGGGGTCTGTCGAAAACTGCCTCTCTACTTTATCTAAGGTAGTGGTATGGTCTGCATACACTCTACCCTCCCCAGACCCCACTATGTGGGAATACACTGGGCATGTTGTTGTTGTATTGATTAAATGGATTAAGTAGAGTAGAATTGGTATTAAGGATGCAGTGTAGTAGAAACCAGCTAGTTTTGATTGAGGCCTCATTAATTGATTGATTCTTATGGTTAATTTGTTTTCCATTTGTGCTAGAGAGATTTTTTCCATTTGAGGAGGGAAAATTTGCTATATCCATATAGCTGATCCCCAATTAGTTCGTGATTGAGGCATGTTTATAGAATGGTTATTGTGATAATTTGTTTTTGTGATGATTTATTTCTTTGTGAAAGTTTGCTTGGCTGTGGAATAAGGGGTAAAGCAAAGAAGAAAAAATATAGGTTAGATTTTCAAGTAATTGTACCTCACAATTGAGAAACTGATTATTGGCTAATTACTGAAGTTTCTAAAGTTTCTAAGTACATTGGGATTCTGTGAAACAAAGAAGAAAAATGTAGGGTATTTTCAAGTAATTGTACTTACTGGTTATGATAGATTTGTTTCCTTCTATTGTGTGACACTATTAATAATTGGAAAATATAGGAAATAAGAACTTGATGGGTATTTTTTTTCCACATGTTTGAGCTAACTGCACTTGAACATGTTAGTTGATTTGGAAAATGGTATTTTTTGAATCCTCAAAGTCAGGATGCATCTTATAAGGAGACTGATGAAGCAGTATAGGGATAGGAAGAGAAACTTAAACATAGTGTTCATTGACCTCGAAAAGTGTATGGTAAAGTTTTGTGGGAGGTTCTATGGAGATGTTCAAAGTCTAGAGGTGTAACTGTATCTTACATTGGGTCTATTAAAGACATGATGATGGAGTTAAAACTCGAGTGAGAATAGTGGGATGTGACTTATAACACTTCCTAGTCACGTTGCGGATGCATCAGGGAGCAATCCTTAGCCTGTTTCTATTTTCCTGACTAATAGATGAATTTGACACGTTATATTCAAGGGAAGGTGTTTGGTGTATGTTATTCATAAATTACATAATATCGATTAAGGAGACTCGCCGTGAAGTTTATGATAGGAGGAAATCTTGGAGGAGATTAACCTTAAAATGGAAAGGCCTCAGCCCCTCTAGGCTAGACAGGGCTAAAACAAAGTATCTCAGTGATACAATGCATAAAGCAGAGTTGGAAGTGCAGATAGATACACAAGTCATACTAAAGAGAGGAAGTTTTAAGTATCTCGGCTCTATTATCCAAGAAATAGGGAGATTAACAAGGATGCCGCACACCGTATTAGAGTTGGGTTGGTGAAATAGAGGCTTGCATTTGGGGTAATGCATGATAGGAATGTGTCACTAACGTTTTAATGTAAGTTTTGCAGAGAGTTTGTTAGACCAACACTGATGTATAGGGATGACTGTCGAGTGCTGACTAGTCAAGAAGACACACATTCGAAAGATGAAGGTAGCGGAAATAATGATGCTCCAGATGGATGTGTGGGTATATTTAGAGACATAAGATTAAGATCAAAATTATACAGGACAAGGTGAGATTGGCCTCCGTGGTGGATAAGATGAAAAGCGAGATTGAGATGGTTCAGGCATTTGAAGAGGAGGTGCACTGATGCATCGTAATGAGGTTTGAGCTATTGATAATGGAAAATTTTAAGAGAGAGAGGTAGGCCGAAGAAGAGTTGGGAAGAGGTGTCAGATGTGATTAGAGAGGACAAGAACACAACCCTAGATAGAAAGATATATGGAGGTTGAAGATTAGGATAGAAAGGTACCAGGTAGCCTAGTGTTGTCATACTTTTATATGGGAAAGGCAGGGAACAATCTCCTCTTCTCATTTTCCCCTTATCCAGCAGTATTAGTTAGTATTTTTTTTTGAGGAAAATTAAGCCAAATTTCAACAAAAGGGATGCAACACTAGGATTTCCTAGGGGATCACCCATCCTAGTATGTGCGTAGTATCTTATTCTTCAAATTTCACTAGTGCTTGGTGCTTGATTTGCTCTGTGTATCTTGTTATTGTTACCATTATTTTCCTTTCAATTCTGCTTTTATTACACTTCTTTCAATCCTACCCTCCCCAGACCCAATTTGTGGATTTATATTGGGTCTGTTGTTGTTATTATTGTTCACAGTTAGGATGCAAAGTTGCTCAAATTGTAAAGACATTACAAAAGAGTCTTTTTGAAATGAAGACTTAATGTTTTTTTTTTTTGGGGCATTATATATATATATACTAGGCAGAC
Organism: Capsicum pubescens; assembly: GCA_030864215.1. Lineage (NCBI taxonomy): Eukaryota > Viridiplantae > Streptophyta > Magnoliopsida > Solanales > Solanaceae > Capsicum > Capsicum pubescens. Next base: position 277,529,380 of record CM061542.1, read on the forward strand.
ACTTTAAACACTCCAATTTTGAGGATGCACATCTATACACCTCGACTCGTCCTCCTATGTCAGTTGAACACTCCAACTTACAGATGAAGACATTCTTGAAGAAGCTCTAACTTTTACCACCACTCATCTCGAGTCCATTGGCCCTAAATTTGACAACTCACTCAAGGCCCAAGTAAGTGAAGCCTTGATCCGGCCCATTCATACAAATGTACCAAGAGTGGAAGCAAAAAAATACATACGTATATACGAAAACATCGAATCACATGATGATTTGCTTTTGAAATTTGCAAAATTGGTTTTCCAAATTTTGCAAAAGGTGCATCAAAGAGAGCTTAGCGAATTTAAAGTTTAAACCCCAAAATCATATCTAGAGTCAGTTTGATTATTTGTAAAGTAATTTCAGCTATTCCTAATAACATTCTGAACTGACTCTAGTATTTGCTTAGTACACTTCTTGTACTTTAAGATTCTTATATATTGTACAGGCAGTTGCCACTGAAGAAACGAACCGCTACAAACCAGAAGGTACCCTCCCATAGGAATTTGTTTTAACTCTTTTAATTGCGCTCATGAAGATTAAACTTATGCTAATCTATCAATGCTGTTAGCAGCTCCCGCAGCAAGTTCTCCAATACTTCCTCCAAATAATGGTCTAAATGCAGGAAGAGGGTATCAAACTCTTGGAAGTGGTATGTCTTTCAAGATACTTGTATTTCCGTCTTCCTGATATATGCCATAATTTCTTTTACTGAATACTAAGAAAGTTCGTATGACATGCACGTCCTTTTGATAGTGGCTGATCATTGCGTTAAACTTTTTTCTCAGATGTCCTTGGAGGGACGAAGAATTCATTAAACTACTTGTTTGAAAAATGCTAAATAGAATTACTCAATAAGAAAACATCATTTATGAGTTTGGAAGTTCAATTTGTTTCAATGAATTTGATTTTTGAGACTTGCAGGGGACTTGTAAAAGAGTTAGTACGACTTAAAAAATTAGTAATAAATATAATTCATTATATTATATTATTTATTGAAAATGTATGTAGACCTACTTTAATGCAAAACATTGTTTCTGAGTTTAAAGTTTCGTTCCGTTTAATGGATTTGATTTTGAGACCCTTGGATCGTTTTAGGTTATTATATGAAATTGTGCCAAACATCACGAGTTATGAAAAGAGAGAATGGTACATAAGATAGGACTAATGGGTTCTGATTTAAGTTTTGAAGCAGACCAAGAAATAACTGCCACTAGTGGTAAGCTCTGCTGGATGAAAATTATTATGCTTTCATATTATTTCATTTATTGTTATTTCATATCTATTTATGTATTATATTTAGTAAAGGAGGATAGTCTAGCCTAAAATTAAGACAAGTTTATCTTGAGAACTATCTATTTGAATTCTTACAACAAAAAACTATGATTTTATAACAACAATATATTTTGTTGATTATTTAATTATTTAATATTAATTCATATTTCATACTGTGGTAAAAAACAATTAAGATACATTTCTATTGGATGAAAACTATTATTATTTCATATTATTTTATATCTATCTCTCTCTCTCTCTCTCTCTCTCTATATATATATATATATATATAAAGGAGGATAGTAGGGGCTTTGGGGTGTAGGTGACACAAATCTTAATAATTGAGTAGAGGTGACAATTACTTAATAATGGATTAACAAAGTTTGAAAAATTTTAAAATAACCCACAAGTTTTTAAATTTGTATTTTGATCCAAATATTAGTTAATATAACAGGAAACGAAGGGAAAAAAGCGCATTTTTCTCTCTCCTCATCCGTTGTTATTTTCTCTCTTCGCGATATTTGTTGTTCATTGTTGTTGCTGCTTTATTCATCATCTTCTGATTCATTATCATCATCTTATACTTTATTATCATCTTCATATTCTTCTTGTTGACCATTGTTGTTGTTGGTGTTGTTGTTGTTGTTGTTGTTGTTGTTACCCCAACTGTTGCTCTTTGACCAAATTCTTATATCAAATTTTATTTCGTAAATCACTTTCAACTTTGGCATTTACTTGAGAGGAGACTTTGGTAAATCAAATTATGCTTTTTAGTTGAATTTGTCATCTGGGTAACTGTTAGTGTGCTATTTTTTCAACAATATCTAGCACGCGAGCATGAATGCAACATAAGAGTAATTTGTTTAAACAGATCCATTACCCGCGGCACCAGATAAATGTTCGGTTGTAACAGTAGACTCATGTTGGATTCATGTTTATGGTTCTACGTACCCGTAATATGAATTAAATAGATGGGTATTCTGTTGCACCAGATTAGTAATCTGTTTCAACAGATAAATATCTGTTTCACCAGGTTACTAATCTGTTTTGAACAATAAAATACAGCTCATGTCACAAACCCAACAGATAACTCAACTCATATGTTGATCTCTTGCTATTGATACTTGAATCAAATTATTCCTTAATTGTAGACATGTCATTTGTTGAGAAAAAGAAATAGACAACACGAAAATTAAATAAGAAATAAAAAGTCAAATGCATCAAACATCAATTTTTATAAAACAAACAAAAAAAATACATATATAAAAGGAAAAAAAAGCTTAATTGTTATTATCATCATTATTATTTGTATGGTCAGCCGACCAATCTTCAACCGGCAGCAGCAGCGCCCTCCCCAGCCTGCGGATCTCCCACAGCATCCTTACTCTGACGGCGGCCAACTCCCAATGCAGGTCATGAACCTCCTTCTGCAGTTCCCGCATGGCATCTCATAAAATAGCGACATCCCACACAGGATCAGCCATATCTAGAAAATGCATAAGTTGATATAACACACACGTAAAAACAAAAGTAAAGAAAAGAAAAAATTCGAATGTAATGTAATACAACGTATATTTACACAAAAATCAAGAAAAAAACTTACCAGAGACAGAAAAAAGCTATCAAGTCCTTGATGAGAAAGTAGTTGAAGGTGTAACAAGAGCAAGGAATAAATAGTGTGTAGTAGAACGAACGATTGAGTAAGGACGGACCTATTTATAAAGGATTGAACTTGAATGAGTTAGGCAAAAAATCGCAATTGTTCACCTCCATTTATTAATGACATTCTTGATTACTGTAAAAAGTTATGACTTAATTAAATTAAGTAATATTGTGATAAGTCATGACTTTTCAGCTTTATTATTATTAATAATTAGTTTTTTCCAAAAATCATTTTTACACTGAGTTGGACAACAAATTATATCTGTTGCATCAGATAACTCATCTGTGACAATAGATATATAATCCGTTGCAACAAATAGATAACCAGTTGCATCAGATAATATATTTGTTGCAACATATAATCTATATATCATTTTTTTAAAAAAAATTATCTTCATGACATCCAAATTTTTCGACTTTTAAATTATATAAATTAATAAAGCAGATTTGAAGGTGCAACTGTTCACCTCAATTTATTAATGACATTCTTGATTACTGTAAAAAGTTATGACTTAATTAAATTAAGTAATATTGTGATAAGTCATGATATGATTTTTTAATTATATAAATTAATAAAACAGATTTAAAGGCACAACTGTTCACCTCTATTTATTAATGACATTCTTGATTACTGTAAAAAGTTATGACTTAATTAAATTAAGCAATATTGCGATAAGTCATGACTTTTCAGCTTTATTATTATTAAAATAATTAGTTCTTTCCAGGAATTATTTTTTTTACACTGAGTTGGACAACAGATTATATATCTGTTGCATCAGATAACTCATTTGTGACAACAGATAAATCATCCGTTGCAACAAATAGATAACCGGTTTCATCAGATAATATATTTGTTGCAACATATAATCTATATATCTTTTTTTAAAAAAAATTATCTTCATTACATCCAAATTTTCTGATTTTTTAATTATATAAATTAATAAAGCAGATTTAAAGGCACAATTTTTCATCTCCATTTATTAATGACATTCTTGATTACTGTAAAAAGTTATGACTTAATTAAATTAAACAATATTATGATAAGTCATAACTTTTCAACTTTATTATTATTAAAATAATTATTTCTTTCCAGGGACCGTTTTTACACTGAGTTGGACAACAGATTATATATTTGTTGCATCATATAAATCATCTGTTACAATAGATATATGATCTGTTACAACAAATAGATAACCTGTTGCATCAGATAATATATCTGTCGCAACATATAATCTATACATCTTTTTTTTAAAAAAAATTATCTTCATGACATCCAAATTTTCTGACTTTTTAATTATATAAATTAATAAAACAGATTTAAAAACAAGAATATTTTTGGTGAGTTTTTTACAGTTTAAATTGTGTTTATCATTTATTTCCTTATTCTTTTCTGTGAAAAGAAATGACTTAATTAAATCAAGCTGGTGAGTTTTTTATTATTGTGACAAGTCATGAATTTTCAGCTTATTAAATTTAAATAACCTTTTTCTCAATTTAAAAATCGAATACACCTGATTTTCAATAACTGTTTCCTTAATAACCATTTGTTTTAATTGAGTTATGAAAATAGATTATATATTTGTTGCATCAGATAACTCATCTGTTTAAACAGATATACCATCTGTTGCAATAAATCGACCATCTGTTTAAGGAGATTTTTTTATTTCTTCTAACTGATTCATCAGTCACAACAGATGAGGAATTTGATGCATCAACAACATTTTTTTTGTTGTTGTTGAATGTGTTTAGACAAAAAGTCACAGTCACGACTATTCATTCACTTTTTTCTTAACAATCATATCATCATATAACTTAATTAATCCAGTGTTGTGACTTTTTTAAAATTAAATAATCTTCTTTTTACGATTATAATATGACCGTCTAAAAAACCTGAATCTGCCACTGTTAACAACACCACAAGTTCCAACAATGCCAACCCCACCAATAACATCAATAACAGCATCAACAACAAAGAAACAAACAAAATACATAAAAAAAATGATACTGCCAACAAGGCTTTTAAACTTCTCCCAACAGATGACTTTTTTTCTCATCTTGTAATAAAAATTCTCGGTTCGTTTATTCAATAACTAAAAGCTCCTTCAAATTTTTTAAATAAATATGATATGGGTAAATGGTAATTAAATAAAAAAAAGATGTAAATAACTTGCAAAGAAGAAGTCGAGAATGAAAGAGCAATTGTGAATCATACCTTAATGTCAAAAGGGGATCAAAACAACAATTTTAATCGAGGAATCTAAGATATGGATCGTTTTAGATCCGAAAGGAAATTTATGAGAAAGAGGAGAGAGAAAAAAGGTTGTGATAGAAAGAAAAAGATGAGAGACGAATAAAATAAATTTAGGGCTGAAGAAGAGATGAGATAATTCTAATTTCTAGATGTACTACCCTTACTATTAAATGACTAAACAAAGTGTATTTATTCAAATTTATATTTTCAAAGCATAATTAATAAGGCTAATTTAGTAAAATAAACTCCTAATTAATATTTTCTTAATGGGTGTGCCAAGTCAATAGGGGCTAACTAATATAATATGAAACGGTAGAAGTATTAGGGGTTTCAATACTCATTAATAATTTGAGGGCACGAGGAAGAAAACGGGTGACATTGAAAAGACAAGACAAGACTATTCAATGAGATTTTTGAGTTATCCAAGAAACATTTTTTACCGCCTTTAGTAGTGATCCAAGAAATAATTTTTACCGCCTTTAGTAGTACTACTTTATCTACTCGGACAAAAGCTTGCTTTAAAATTAAAAGGAAAAAAAGATTTTCAAACAGATATGTCGTCTGTTGCAACAGATATAAATATCTAATTGAAAAATCCCAAAAGCTCAGTCATCTGTGACAACAGATAGAAATGTCCATTTGATAACTAAATCAGAAATGTCATCTGTTACAACAGATATCAATATCTGTTTGAAAATTTCCAATAGCTCAGTCATCCATCATAACAGATGCAAATGTCTATTTGATAATTAAATTAGATATGTCATCTGTTGCAACAGATATTATTATTTGTTTGAAATTCTCAAACAGCTCAGTCATTTGTTGTAACAGATTTCATTGCAATTGATTTAGGTGGAACTAGGGATGAATGAATGAGCTCACAGGGTCAACAACAAATCCAATTGAGTCTTTGCAATTACATGGTATTGGTATTGCGTTTATCCCGACCTGAGTCGTCGATCGATCACTCTGAGTTGAAATGAGTTCCATTAACTTAATGTTAAGATTAATAATAGTACCTACATCGATCTAGGTGGAAAGGGGGATTAATGAATGAGATCACATGGTCAACTACAAATCTAATTGAGTCGTTGTATTTACATAGTGTTAGTATTGCATTCATCCCAACCCGAGTCGTCGACCCGAGTCGTCGATTGATCACTCTAAGTTGAAATGAGTTCTCATTAACTTAATGTTAAGATTAATAATAGTACCTACATTGATCTAGGTGGAACTAGGGATGAATGAATGAGCTCAAAGAGTCAACTAGAACTTTAATTGAGTCTTTTGGGAATTGCATGATGAGACGATATTGCATTCCTCCCTACCAGAGTCGTCGATCGATCACTCTGAGTCGAACCGATTCTTACTACCTCATATGTTTAACTAATACCTTAATTGAATAATCTAGTACTAGGGGTGAGTTCTCATAGGTTAACTACAACTTCAATTGAGTCTTTTGGCAATTGCATGATGAGACGGTACTGCGTTCCTCCCGACCAGAGTCGTCGATCGATCACTCTGAGCCGAACTGATTCTTACTACCTCATATGCTCAACTAATACCTTAATTGATTAATCTAAGGCTAGGGGTGAGTTCTCATAATGTCAACTACAATAAATGACAGCGCCTATTTGACATTTTACAACAGATGGGTAATCTATTGCGACATATGACTTAATCCATTTGATAATTTACAACAGATGGGTAATCTATCACAACAGATGACTTAATCTGTTTGATAGTTTACAACAGATTCGTGATATGTTGCAACAAATGACGTAATCTATTTGATAGCTTACAACAAATGCGTAATATGTTGCAACAGATTACCTAATCTGTTTGATTTAATCCAATAGAAAAGACATCGGTTGCAACAGGTTGAACATTTGTTTATATATAATTTCAATTGAGGTCATATTTTAGACTAATAACTTAATTGAATATGAGTTCTCATAGGGTCAACTACAACTTCAATTGAGTCTTTTGGAAATTGCATGATGAGACGGTATTGCGTTTCTCCTGACTAGAGTCGTCGATCGATCACTCTGAGCCGAACGAATTCTTACTACCTCATATGTTAGACTAATGCCTTAATTGATTAATCTAGGACTAGGGTACTAATACCTTAATTGAATAATCTAGGACTAGGGGTGAGTTCTCATAGGGTCAACTACAACTTTAATTGAGTCTTTTGGCAATTGCATGATGAGACGGTACTGCGTTCCTCCCGACCAGAGTCGTCGATCGATAACTCTGAGCCGAACCTATTCTTAATACCTCATATGTTCAACTAATACCTTAATTGATTAATTGAGGACAGGGTACTAATACCTTAATTGAATAATCTGAGACTAGGGGTGAGTTCTCATAGGGTCAACTACTGATTAATCTAGGACTAGGGGTGAGTTATCATAGGGTCAACCACAACAGATGGCAACGCCTATTTGATAATTTACAACATATGGGTAATCTGTTGCGACATATGACAATCTATTTGATAATTTACAACAGATTCATAATCTGTTGTTACCTAATCTGATTGATAATTTACAACAGATGCAAAATCTGATGCAACATGTTGAACATTTATTTTTATACAATTTCAATTGAGTTCATATGTTAGAGTAATAGTACCTAAATTGATTAATCTAGGACCAGAGGTGAGTTCATAGGGTCAACTAGAGTACTCGGTCAACTACAGCTTCAATTCTTTTTATACAAGTTCAATTGAGTTATCCTTTTGGAAATTGCATGATGAGAGGGTTAAAAATTATGCATATCTTTTATGATTTTAAAAATAATTAAGATCAATTCGGACCAAATTAACATTTTCAAAACTTGTCATTCTTTTTCAAAATACAAATCAACCCATACAAAACATTTCATCATTTCAAATCTTGAGTTCTCACTCTTTCTCTCGCATTCTTACTCAACAATACAGTACAAACAATAACTACTCAACAAAGTTGCTCAACCCTCCACAACAGATCATCTTTCTTCTTATTTTCGACCACATAGGTGTTATTTTCAACTTCATTCTTACTTGTATCAGTCGTCTTCATAGGCAACAGAGTTTGAGAAGAGTTCTATATTTGTTATTTTTTTCTAAAAAATAAGAGCTTTTAAGTTATTGATGAAAAATAAAACTTTTAGTTGTATTATCTTTGAGAATGAGTTTACAATTTTGAGTTTTGATGGTAAAATCGTAGGATGAACTTGAGAAATCCCTACTTTCCGTCGTAGTGTTCCGTTGACTGTCGTGGAATTGTTGGATGGTGTTTGTGGTGTTGGTGGTGGTGTGGTGGTGGTGTTTGTGGTCGTCGTGGAGGCACTGGTGGTGGCATTGGTTGGTGGTGTTTGTGGTGGCTAGGGGTGTACAGACCAAACCATCAAGTCAAACCGAACCTACGAACCAAACCAAATCGAGAAAAAAAATCGACTTATGGTTTGACTTGATTGGTTTGGCGTTAGAAAAAAAAACCGACCATTCTTGGTTTGGTTTGGTGTTAACAAAAAAAAGTCAAACTGAACCCGAATCAAACCGACATAATATATATATATATATATATATATATCCGCACGTGTAACCTTTGATTATTTAAAATTAGACGATTTTGTCTATTGCGAAAGCTTATATAGGTACTTATATATAACTTTATTATAAAAAGTTAAATAGTAATTTACTCAAATAGAGTGGATTATAAATTTTTACAAAGATATCTAATTATAATAACATTGCTTGCTTACAAATCTTATGCCAAAAAAAGACTAAAATTGGACACAACAGTAAAATTAAAACCTTATCAATTACATGCACAAAAGATGATAAAAGAAATATTCCTAGAGAAAAAAATACAATATTGTCGAAGGCAAAAATAATTGAGAGAATAATACCTTAAAAATTTGTGATGAAAAATGTTGAATAACGGCCTTTTATATATGAGCGTTCGGATCCTCCTCCTTACATAGATATCAGTCGAATTTTTGTGTTCATATCTCAAATCTATATAGTCACATTTTTTAAGTAGATATTTGAATTATATTTAGTCAAATTCCTACATCTACATTTGTATGTGGCTCCATATCATCAAATATTTAAATTTAGATTATGAAAATCAAATATCCACATGTGATTACAAGCAACCAAGACATTCACATAAACAAAAAATTACACAAATACCCAACTTATGTTTTAAATATTACAAAAAATTCCAACTCCCTAAACATATTACAAAAATCCCACATATACACAGAATGTTATGTATATGTCGGCTATGTTATGTATATTAATAGGGAGAGAGAGTAAAGTAATTAAAAAAATGGGAGAGAGTGTAATTACTTTTAAGAGGTTGGTATTTATGTTATTTCTACTAAACTAAAACCAACTCAATCAAACCCAATCTTCGATAGAGGAGGGTACTATGCATAATGTGATATTGGTAAAAATGACTATACTACAAAAAACTTTTTTTCTTCGATTTTGTTTTGTTCTTTGAAATTCCATAGCCGCCTTTTTTATGTTATTCTCATAAATTAGTATTACGATTTTCTTTAACATAAATAACAATTAATATGTCTCACTTACAAATAATATGGATTTCTATAGTGGTTGAATTGTACATAAAAGTTACGATATTACAAAAAACATGACTCATAAATAAAAAAGAATTTAACCTCCTATCCTAATTCGTGACCTTGATATGTTTTTTTTGTAAAATAAAAATGGGATTGGAGCCCTTTTTATGTCACGATAATCAAAATTATGTCACGATTACGCAAAGAAAGTAAAATAAAAACGAGCAATAAACCTTTGATTTTTGACAACTTCATTCGGCGGCAACATACTTATCCAATTTTTCAATCAGAAACTTTCAACTAAAAGAGAAACACAAGAAATTATCAAAAGAGATAATCAATGTCAATTGTTGATTATTATTATTCATATATAATCTTTAAAGGTATGATTTAAAAGAAAGAAATAAAGGCAAAAGGGATGATGATAATGATAGTAAGAAAACACGTGAATCAAAACTAAAATAAAAGGCAAAACTACAATATAAGAATTTATTTCGTATAAATTTTGATCCAAAACATTACTTAAATGGAATTATAAAGAATATTTTTTATATAAGGAAAAATTCTATTTTTAGAAGTACTAAATATTACCTAGATAAAATAATCAAAATCAACAAATATATGTTATTAAATCCTAAAACTCATGCGTAGGAACAATAAATTAAATTTATTCTATTTATAAAGTTTTCCTTTTATAAATCATATAATTAAATATAAATTTTTCCGCCTCCTTTTTTTTTTACGTGCACAACGATTTCTTTCCTTTTTAACTTTGACTTGTCCTACAATTTTATTTATAATATTCTACTTATTCTTCTTTATAATTTTAAATTATGAAGTACTAGAAGTTTTTAGTTTATCAGGATTCTTTCTATATATTTTAGGAGTTATTAAATTCTTTTCATATATTTTAGGAGTCTTTAATCTAATTAAATAATAAATTGAGGAAACTAGTAAAAAGACATTTTTATCTATTGCAGAAGCTTCTAATGAAGGGAAAAAAGTTCAAACGTCATTTTTAAGGCCCTTCACACTTTTAATATAGTATAGATATAGATATAATATTCGAACTTTTTTATACATAAAATATTAATTATAATCTACTTTTTAAATACTTTTTCAACTAGTTTTAGTAATTTTCAATAATTTGAAAGTAGATGTAGATATATATTTAAATTTGGGCCTTTAAGTTGTAATATTTTTCCATTAATTTCTAATTAAATGATCCAAAACCCAATATAAACTTAAAACCTAAACTTTTTACTCTTCATCTCACTTTTTAGTTTCAAGAGAATTTTTCTCTCCTCATTTTTTCATAATTATGGTTTTTCATTAGCACATGAGTGAAAACATATTTGAGCTAGTCTTCGATCACAATATAATTGTAAAAACTAAATATTATTAAAAAAAACCAAAAAAATGAAAAACCCGCAAAAACCGACTAAAACCTAAACCGAAAAAACCAATTTTATGTTGTTTTAATTTGGTTTATAGTTTTAATAAACCGAAATGATTGGTTTATTTTTTTTTAATAAAAACCGAACCAACCCGACCTATGTACACCCCTAGTGGTGGTTGTCGGTGGTGTCAGTATTCGTGATGTTTGTTTGTGGCATTGGTTGGTGGTGTTTGTGGTGGTGGCTGTTGGTGTGTCGGTATTCGTGGTGTTTGTAATGTATTTTTTAAAATTTATACATACATCAATTGTAATGTAATTTTTGTTTTTCTGTTGTTTGTAGGTAAAACATGTCTCCCAAAAGAAAAGAAAGTGAAAGTGGATCAACGTCTGACCACCCAAAAAAAGGCTATAGTACAGAGAAATTCGGAGTAGTTTCCTGAACAATCTCAGTCAGGGAAAAGTAAAGCTGAGGAGAGATGTGAAAACAACATTGAGGGAGGTGGACAAGGGTCTGTAGATGGTGATGAAGAAAATGAAAGTGAGAAAGAGGAGGAATTGGAGAGTGAGAAAGAGAAAGAGGATGATCATCAACACGATGATAATAGATCACCAATGGGGCATGAATTAATATCGACATCCCAGCATGATCCTGTCAAAACTTTTAGTATTGACAGGTTTCAAGTTGCGATGCCGATAAATGACCCAGAAGCAAAATAATTAACTGGTCAAATTGTACTTAAATGTTAGATGGGGAAATGTTTTGAATATTTTATGAAACTTATGAAGAACGAAAACATAGGCGGACTTTTTAAGAAGAGCTGCTTTGGACGCTTTCTTGAGATGTCTGAGGACCCCTCTACCCGTATCCATTTCCCTATGACGATGATATATGGTCTTCTCAAGCGCAGGATCAAGTATGTGGGGGATGATAAAGATCCGAATGAGGGGGGCAAAAAGAAGATGGATGAAATATGGATCAACTACTGTGGCATGCCTATTTGTTTGGGCTTGCAAGAGTTTTCCATAGTGACGGGTTTGAGATGCCATCGTCCAGAAGAACCACCACCCCGCAAAAGATCCAAGGCAAGAAAACGCAAGGAAAAAATAGATGGGTTGTTTGACATTGCTCGACGTGGATACAAAGCATCGGATTTGTTGACAAATCTCGAGGATAAAACCATACCAGAGCAGTACAGGGAGCAATTGTGCTTAGTTTGGTTTGCCCATTCGGTTATATTGGCAAGAGACGTCAACAAGGTCATATTGGCAATCTCAATGCTGGGAATATGACAGCTTCTACTTAACTGTCCAATATTTACTGACAAAGCTATTCTCAGGGACGACCATATTATACGACTTTCCTTGGGCTTTCATGGTAAAATTAATCACTAATTTTACTCATCCATTAATTTATATTGAATATAGTTATTATGACTTTTATTTTTTGCTTGCTTCCTATTTACATTTTTTAGGCTTGGGCAATTGAAGTCATTCCTCCCCTCCGAAAGTAGTTAATGGATTACCGGATGAAGTTTATCATCCAAGGATGTTTAGGTGGTTGGCTGCAAAGAGCAACACTAATATTAAGGAGGTTGATATCTTTAACTCTCCGGATGATTTAGTACTCCTTTTTCAAGTAAAATAATTTTACTCAAAGAAAGATATTGAACAGATGTTATATCTGGTGCAACAGATGTTATATCTGATTTACCAGATTGGACATCTGTTGCGACAGGGTATGATTGATATCTTGCATAAGATTACCCATCTGTTTTTTTGGTTCTCTAAACCCGACTCCTAACAGATTAGCCATCTACTGCAAATTATGCAACAGATGTGTAATCTCATAATATATTGTTCATCTGTTGCGACATACAAATCATTTGTTGCATAACAGATTACCCATCTTGTGTAACTGTTGCAACAGATGATTGATATTTTGCATCAGATTATCCATGTGTTGCTCTGTTTCTCTGAACCAAACTCAAATGGATTTTAACCATATACTGCAAACTATGCAATAGATGGGTCTTTTTTTTAAAATGTAACCCAACTGTGAAAATTATTATATTATATGATTTAAATGCATCTATCTTTTTTTTCTTTTTATAGGTTGTGCATCCATGGATCGTGTCTACTGAGGAGTCGGTGATGACTTCTTATATTACTCTAGGTCATGTTGATACTATAGCAGTCCTAACGGTGGAGTTAATAAAGAAGGAATTGGCTGGAGCAACAACCATAAGAAGATTAGTTAGGCAAGGTTAGCCTAATGTTGAGGCTCTTCATGACCAACCTACTAAGGCAGATTCGGGTGCTTCTTCTAGTGGAGTTGTTGGTGTTGGTGGCAGGCATGCTGATGCTGCTACCACTCGTGATTATGAGCATGATGATGCTCAATAAAGAATAAATATGTTTGAAAACACCCCTTTTTACCCTTACACAGGTCCCTCTCACCCCTCTTCACCCTCGTGTTCTCGTTGCGAATGCGAAGAGTACAAGGACAGACAGGATAAACTCCTTGAAAAAGTAGAGGCTATATCTAAAGCTATTGAGGAATTCAAATCCAAGAGGTGTGTCATACCATCCAAGAAGGTGAGGGAGCCACACACTCTTACAGTGTTGGTTAGGAGAAAGAAAAGAGCAATTAAAGACGTACTCTCCGATCGAAAATCAAAAGAAATTGCAATTCCTCCCTCTCCAAAAGTTGTTAAAGTTCAGGATCCAGTCATGAAGGTGTACATATACACGGAACTTGGCGCCAAAGAGAAAAGGGATCTGCGACATGCCAAGAATGCCAAGTCAGGCGCACCAGATTACCCCAGGCCTCTATTTCCCCCCAAAAACTTCCAGACTATGACTGATATGCATATGCCGTACGAGGACAAGGCAAGTTTAATTTTCCTAACCTAGCCCTTTTAATCTACCCCATGAAGAAGAATATATGCAACATATTTCACATTTGTTTCAATATCTAGGTATACTGATGCAACTGGTAGTGGTTCTGTTGCAACTTATTATCCATCTGTTGCATAAGTTACGTTGGATTATTGATTCATATAACCCTATGCAACAGATGGACCATCCGTTGTATCTTTACAATTACTAACCTATTTAAAAATTGACTTCTTATATCACAGCATGTTGACATAATTCTCTGCCTCATGAGGTATAGGCAATTAATGTACCGAAAAGCTTATGACGCTGCCGATAGGATAATGGACCTCGACTTCTGCAAGAAACTCAAGGATAGGTACGATCAACTCAATGGGGATGCGTTAGCCCTTGGCGTGGGACTTGATTTCCTAGTTCCTACGTTGGTCTTGGATGAAGAAGAAATGATAAAATATGTTAGAGAGGACAGGCCAAATCCACACGGCAAGAGCTAGACCTAGGCAAAGAGGATTCTTGTAGTCATTAGCGTGAATGACATGCATTATCGGGATATTGAGATACTACTGGAGGAGGGAAAGTTCAATGTTTATGACTCCAACGTACCTCTCATCGACGATTTTGATCTTTGTCTCCTCGTGGAGCCACTGATGGTATTGTTGCCCATCTTATTAAGGGAGAGTAAACGGATGAATCATTTTTCAAAGGAAGTGTTGATGAAGAAATCATGGGATTTTGAAGGTCGAAACAAGGGAATGATCCTTCCAAAAGATGATGTCGCTAAAGCGAGCGGCTTGCACGCTCTTGCACATATCGAATGCTTACTGACCGCCATAGAAATGGACGAGCCAATGACTTTTTTGTGCGACAACGCTATGGAAAACCTGCAAGAGGTCTGAGCTTATGGGGTACTAACTGGACGCTTGAAGCCTATGTATATAGAAGAGCCTGTGAAATAGCAATTTTTAATTTCAAATCATTCTTCACTTTATTACATGTACATGTAGTGGCAATAATTTTTTTCTGATGAAAGTTGAGTTTTTTATAATGCAATAGATTGCCAATCTGTTGTAAATATATTTAATCTGTTCTGGAAGATAGTTTATCTGTTGCATTACGCCGATATTATTTCTATGAATAATCCAATAATCTAAGTCTAATCTGTTGCAACAGTGGGAAGACCTGTTTGATAATTTCCAATAGATGACCTAAATTTTACAACATATGCCTAAATCTTTTTGATATTTTCCAACAGTTACGCTTGAATATCCATGTGCTCGACAACACCAAACCAGTAGCAAATACACACACCACTATGAAATTTCATCAATTAGGCTTGAATATCCATGTGCCCAACAACACCAAACCAGATGCAATAACGGCAACAATGTAGTATCTTCTTGCTCAATTTTTTTTCTCTTCAGAAGCCTTGACTTTGTTCAACAAACCCCGGATTACACGATTTGCTTGTGAAGGGTGTCGTTCTTCATACCAATCAAAGTAATCGCATCCACCCAATTTCTATAAAAAAGAGAACACAATTACAAAATAATTACAAGTCAATAATTAATCAACTAATTAAATAAAAAAATATTACCTTTGAAATCTTACAAGTAAAAAACATACGATTTGGATTTTGTTGAGTCCAAGAAGTCTTTAACAGAGCTTCATGACCTCACTTACAATATCGAAAATCTTTATCACAAAAAATAGTGGAAGATGCACTCGACATTACCAAGCTCAGTTGGAAAAAATGAAAGAAATAATTTGAAGAATTTGGATAGATAAAAGAAGATGACGATGAAGAAAAAGATTTGAAAATTTAGGGTTAAATTTTAGGAGGAAGATGAAAATATAAGACAATGGGGGGGAAAATGACCGTTGGGGGCCAAGTGACGGGAAGTTAGTAAAATGTGCCAGACTGGCACATTTGATGCCTATTTTATTTTACGTGTTTAAAATGAACACTGTCTACTTGATGCCTATTTTATTTTAGGTGTTTGAACTGAACACCATCGAAGGGTTCCGCCTTTTTTATTTCAATTCACTTTAACCTTATTACACGTAGTGGCAATTTTTTATGTCCTACGAAAGTTGAATTTTTATAATGCAACAGATTCTCCATCCATTGTAATAGTTATCCTACCTGTTCTGACATATAGTTTATCTGTTGCAATAGGTTGGTCATGTGTTGCATTATCTCGATGTTTCTATCTAAGTCCATCTGTTGCAATAGTGGGAAGAACTATTTGATAAATTCCAACAGATTACCACCTGTTGCAACATATGTCTAAATCTGTTCGTTTTTTTCAATAGATGTGTCGTCTGTTGCAACAGATACATTATATGTTGCAATATTTGAATCTAGTATTCCTTTTTAATTAATAAGTTCAAATCTAAAGAATAAATAAAATTCATAGACAAAATAAAATAAATCGAAGCCTTCAGAAATTAGCTAAAATAAGTCAACGAATAAATGAAATGTAAAAAAATTATTTTGGGTACAGATCTTAACAAATACATCAACAACAATTTAAGTATGATGTCAAGGATTAATTTGACAGGATCAAGCTATAAAGATCTACTCAGTATGAACAAGTTGTTCTTCATCCGGTGCTATGGAATTCGGTTTTGCTCGTCGTGGATCTTTATTGTCGCTTACGTACAGTTTCTGCGCTTTCTGTTCTCTGTATTTCCATAAAAAGAGTAGCATATTGTCAATGTTGTTCAGCAGTAGCTTCTTCTACATCCACCTAGAAAGACAGAATTGGTCAATGTTAATCATGGAGATACAATAAAATAGAAAAGGATAACTCATCTCTTCTAGCAAATCAAACAGATCTTCCTCATATTTTAAATTATCCCAAACAGATTGTATTTTTGTTGCAATAATGAATCAAATGTTGGGACAAATTTCTACATGAGGAAGACCCTATATGATAATTTCCAACGGATGAACCATCCGTTGCAACATATGAATTATTTGTTGCAGCAGATAGGTCATCTGTTGGTACAAATAAAAGCGGTACGAAGAGCTGTTTGATTTGCTAAAATAGAAGAGACATATGTCGCAACAGATACTTTATCTGGTGCATCAAGTTAGTAAACTGTTGCAACAGATGTATATATCTGTTTGTTAATTTTCAGTTGATGTGTCATCTGTTGAAATAAATATGCGTCTGTTTGTTTTGTCAGTTGGAAGACATATATATTCACCTTCTTTAGCTCGTGATGCTCTTCTTTGGACATTGTACGTTTCTCAGTGCAACACACAGATAGAGGAGTTGTAATTTTGCTTTTTTGGATGCTTGATAATGCCCTGGAAATCACTTTCATTCTCCTCTTAGCCCTAATCTCTAATGGAGAGGGTGGAAATAAAATTCTCTTTGATGGAATGAGACCCCTTTTAGATGTCAATTCCTTTACAAAAGCAGTTAATGCATTAATAGAATTAATCACTACATCATGTTTCGCCCTGCAGTCTTGACATTTGCATGCAGAACATTCGCTGGGAGGCAAAATCTGTATAACCAATATGATCATACTCATAATGGTTTGCTTTAAATACTGTAAGAGGAGAATCATTAGCACCAACAACAGCACCACTACCACTAACAGCTCCATCACCACTAAGACCATTAACAACAACAAGCCCTCCCTCCAAAATTATTTTTCTTGTAATGGTTGTTGCTCCAAACAATTCCATTTTTATTTTGTCGATGACCTTAGGGTCCGATAAAGTTTGTACAAACCGTAAGTAAGAAAAAATGGCATCTTCAACTCTTGATTGGTCAAAACTAGCGACGGATGCACAATCTAACATAAATCATTACATACATTAGAATGAGGATTAGGTCATTCAAAAAAAATCACTAATTAAAAAAAAAATTAATTATAATTATACTTACTGCATCCTTCGGGGGGTTGAAGAGATCAAGAAATTTTATATTTTTATCAGTTTTGGCCGACAACCATCTCAAGATTCTTGGCTAGGAAACTCCTTCCTGGTAGTTCACTTGTCGTCTCAAATTAGGAATGGCTTCAAACACCCAAGCCTATAAAATAACGCCAATAAATCAAAACCATTATTGAGTAAAAAAAATGAATGATATCATAATAGAAGAAATAAATATTTACCATGAAAGCCCATGGGAAGCCATATAAGTTGACTGTCTTTGGCGCTAACGGAGTCAACAAATATTTGATAGTCATTTTGAAGCTTTCATAACCCAAAGGATAGCTGTTAAAAGCCTCAAGATCCTCGGAGAGCTTTATTAAACCGAGGCATATGTTGTTGTCAACGTCTCTCCCCAAAGAATATTATGTACAAACCAAACCAAGCACAATGATTGTTTCTGCTTTTTGGAAAGTCCTTTACCTTTCAACGCTTCTATCAAATTTTTATTTTTGAAGTTTGGACCAATAATGTACACCACGTCATCACGATCACACGACTTGCCTTTGCCTTTTTTGGGTGTGTGGGGTGATTTCTTTTGGGTTAGAATAGGTATAACATGAGAAGGAGGATAATATTTTAGTCCGGTAACTATGGAAAACTCCTTCCAACCAAAACAAACAGGTATGCCACGGTAATTTATCCACACCTCATCCATCTTATCTTTGTTTTCATACATAAACCTACGCTTGAGAAGTTCATATACCATTTTCATTTGGAAACGAGCATTGTTGTCCTCTGGTAAATCAAGATATTTCCCAAACAGCTGTCCCTGA
Organism: Capsicum pubescens; assembly: GCA_030864215.1. Classification (NCBI taxonomy): domain Eukaryota; kingdom Viridiplantae; phylum Streptophyta; class Magnoliopsida; order Solanales; family Solanaceae; genus Capsicum; species Capsicum pubescens. Next base: position 277,548,205 of record CM061542.1, read on the forward strand.
AATAAGCATCCAATTTTTGTTCTCAAAGTATTTTTCTGAAGGCGTTGAAAGATTTTTTCATGGCTGACTTAACCACGAAATCACCCGTTAAATCTGCGGCACCATCGTACTGCATTCTCATAGGATAATGATCAATGCTGAAGGTTTTGACCAATTCTTCGATGGAAGGACTATTCGCATCTGCATCGTCTCTTTTGAAACATTCCTCCTTCCCGCGTTCATCATATTCTGCTCCCGATTGAGATAATGCTTGTAAAGCAAGCTCATAGAGTGGTGGTGTAGCCTAGATGCTTCACTTATTCCTTTACTTGGACTTGATTTGGTTTCTGTTCTTTTGGGAACCATATTATCTAAAATTAACAGTAACATAAAAAATGTATTATAATTGATTAATGAATCGTTAAAAAAGGATAACAATTAATCAAACAAGAAAAATAGTAAAATAATAGTTGAAACAGATCACCGATCTGTTACACCAGGTAGTATATCTGTTGCAACATATAACCAACCTATTGCAGTGGATGAGTAATCTGTTGCAACAATACAAAATATATCACTCATCTTTTAAGATAGATAAATGGTCTTTGCAATAGATCACACATTGTTGTGACATATGAGTGGTCCATTGGGATAGTTAAATAACCTGTTGCAACGGATGAGTAATCTGTTGCGACAATACAAAACAAATCACTCATCTGTTGAGAAAAATAAATGGTTTGTGTAGCAGATCACACATCTGTTGCAACATCATCTCTTGCAATATGTGAGTGATCTGTTAGAACAGTTAAACAACTTGTAGCAACGGCTGAGTAATCTGTTGTGACAATACAAAATATATCACTCATCTGTTGAGAAAGATAACACCATCTGTTGCAATATATGAGTGATCTATTGGAACAATTAAATAACCCGTAGCAATAACTGAGTAATCTGTTATGACAATACAAAATATATCACTCATCTGTTGAGAAAGATGAATGGTTTGTGCAACAGATCAGACATCTGTTGCAACATATGAGTGATCTGTCAGAGCAGTTAACTAACCTACCTGCAGAAATGGCTGAGTAATCTGTTACGATAATATAAAATAGATCACTCATCTGTTGAGAAAGATGAATGGTCTGTGCAACAAGTCACACATCTGTTGCAACACATGAGTGATCAGTTGGAACAGTTATCAATGGTCAATATTGTTTAGATTTCTTCCAACATAGGGTCGTTTATCGTGGTAGATGAATGATCAGTTGGAAAAATCAAGTCTTGGACATTTCCTGTTGGAAGAGTTGATAGGATTTTATCCAACAGGAGATTCATCTGTTGCATCGAATCATTAATCTGATGGTTCTTCCATTGCATCAGATAGTTAATTAGTTGCATTAGATTTTTTATTCGATGCTTAATTTGTTGCAACATATGATTAATCTGTTGCATCAGATAGTTAATATGTTGCATCAGATGATTAATCTGTTGCATCAGAATTGTAATCTGATGGTTCCTTTGGTGCATCAGATGGTTAATCTGTTGCATCATATGATAAATTTGTTGCATCAGGTGGTTAATATGTTGCACCAGATGGGTAATCTGTTGGAGAAAATAAAAAACAGTAGCAAGATTTTGTTCAAAAATAAAACAACAATTTCACCATTTTTACCAAGACAAGAACAAAACAAATCAACCCAAATTGTTGTTTTGTTTTTATAAACACAAACAATAGAAATCAAACTTCAGAAAAATGCAACAAAAAATAAAATATCATAATTCACTTCGAAAAGAGAAGAGAAGAAATACCAGAAATTAGGATTTTATTCAGACCGCATTTTAAATTAATGCAACAAATATTGAAATTATTAACCAATACTATAAGAGAAGTTGGCTCAAGTTTTTCATTTTCTTCAAAACTAAAAAGGCCCTAAATTTTTACCTGGGAAAGAAGAAAAGAAACGATGAAGAATTTGAAGTTGTTGTGACCGGAGAGCAAGGCTGTCACATCGATTGAAGGTTGAAGTCGAAAAGGAACTTGAAGCCCAACTATTTGTAGTCGAATGTTGAAGTCGCCAAGGATTGAAATGAGAAATTTGCAGAACAGTTGGTTGGGAGAGAGTTGAGAGAAGCTGTCGAGAGAGGGATGAGAGACAAGTTGATTTGAATTGAAGAGGGGAACTCGAAGCCCAACTATTTGTCACTGGAGGTAGAAGTCGCCGAGGGTTGAAGGGAGAAAAGAGGAGAACTCGAAGCCCAACTATTTGTCGCCGGAGGTAGAAGTCGCTGGGGGTTGAAGGAAGAAATTTTACAGAACTGTTGGTTGGGAGAGAGTTGAGAGAAGCTGTCGAGAGAGGAGAGAGTGGTTGATTTGGATTGAAGAGGGGTGTGGGTTGGATTGATTTATATTTTTGAAAATATTAGAAAGTTTTGAAAATATTAATCAAGTCCACAATTAACTTAATCAAGTTTCCTAATGATGTTTGACCCTTTAAGTTGGTCAATGTCACCAATCCTTCATTCAAGACTTAAAAGACACCTTTCCTTTAATTTTCTCAGGATAGTATACAACATGAGGTTATGCCAAGTGGTATTTTAACAACTAGCATCTTACAACAAAAAGCTATTTTCTAGATTATTTAAATATTTTATATTAATTTCATATTTATTTCATATATATATATATATATATATATATATATAACTAGGTTCGGAAGGCCCATGCCAGCACGGGCCCAATATATATTATTGTTTGGGCAAAATTCAGAAATAGCATACTTATCTCCTTAATTATGAGTTTCATAGCAACAGTTTCATAATTACATAATATAGCAAGTTGTATTTTATATTTTTGCAAACTATTGCTACAAAAATACAAATATATATGATTTTTACTGGCCTTATGATCGATATGTATTTTGTATTTTTGCAAACTGTTGCTACAAAAATACAAATACATATGCTACAAAATGTAATTTGATAAAAGTGTTGTTATTTTTTGTAATCTAATACTTAAGTATGCTACTTTATGTATTTTTTCCTTATTTTTTATCTTAATTTATGTGACATGAATAAAATTAGATAATTAATTATATTTTTAATATATTTTAAGATTTTTTAAGTTGTTAGCTATTGTAATCTATAATACTTTTTCGACATTGTAATTTACTATTTTAAGTTGTTTGCTATTGTAATTTATAATATTCTTCTTGTTCAAACTTTTGTGATATTGATAGTCAATTTATATTTTAAAAGTAATTTAATTTTTTAATTATTGTAATTTATAATATTTTTTTCTATTCAATTTAAGCGACACTGACATAATTTCGAGAGTCAAATCAAATATCACTATTGAAGTAGCGAAACCAACAAATCTTGAATGACTCATAATAACTAATCAGAAGTGATATAGCAAAATTGATATAAAATATATTTGTGAAATTTTTTAAGTGGGCCTCATATAAGATGTCAAATTAATTTAAAACATCAAGAGTTTATTTATCATTTTATATTTATTTTACCCTTTTTAATTTAATATTATTAATTTTTCAATACTTAGATGACTTATAATAATTACTCAGGGGTGATATAGTAAAATTACGATTGATGCAGATGAAGCAGACATGTCATAAATATTTGTTTTATTTTTTTTAAAATTAAATTTTATTAATTTTTTAATACTTAAAGGTCATATAATAATTAATTAGGAGTGATATTTTAAGTGTGCCTCATATAAGATGTCAAATTAATTTAAAACATTAAGAGTTAATCTATCATTTTATATTATTTTTATATTTTTATTAAATATTATTAATTTTTTAATACTTAGATGACTTATAATAATTACTTAGCGGTGATATAGTAAAATTACAGTTAAAACAACTGAAGTAGATATGTCATAAATATCTATTTTACTTTTTAAAAAATTAAGTTTTATTAATTTTTTAATACATAAATGTCATATAATAATTAATCAGGGGTGATATAATAAAATCACGAAACAAGCAGGCAGCCGGAAGCAGGCATGTCGACCATCAGCTGCCTGCTTCCAGCCACCCCATTCACGCTTATATATAGTATTAATAAAGGAGAATAGTCCAGCATGAGGTTATGTCAAGTAGCATTTTAAGAACTAGCATCTTACAATAAAAAACTATTTTTTAGATTATTTAAATATTTTATATATCAAGGGTGTGTTTGATGGAAAATGTTATCCGGAAAATATTTTTCTATTTTCCCTTGTTTGGATAAAATTTTGGGAAAATATTTTCCAAAGGAACTCATTTTCCTCCATTTGAAAGAAAATGACTTCCCTGATCGGCCAAGGGAATTCATTTAAAAGAAATTTCGAGACGAGACTTATGCCCCCAACCCTACTCCTCTTCCCCACCCCCAACAACACTGAAGTTGTATTACCCAGAAGCATTTCACTGCACTTTTCTCCAATTTTAGGGTTTTCTTCTCTCTTCTCCCCACTGCAATTTTAGCAATAATTTTAAAGGTATGTTCTATAAGTAATTTTTCCTATGGTGTGAAAAATTTCTTCAAATTTTTCTTGTTTTGCTTGTTAGGATTTCTGATTTGAGTTCAATTTTGTTTGAAAATTTTTGTCAAACGCCCCACCTTTTTTACCCCCTCTTCTAATAAGTTTCTCGACATTTTTTTCCTCTTTGAACAATCCTCTACTTGCTTTACTGAGTGCTTTTACTTGTTCTATTACAAGAGAGCTTAGTTGCATTAAATGCAAGGAAATAGATGCAAGGGGGACACCTAGTTGCACATGTCAATCACCTTGATGATCATCTTCTTTTTCCTTTTTTTAACATGACGACGAAGATTCAATATTTTCCTTGTGTTAACTCATATTCACAATTATGTGGCTTATTATTGAGCAAATAATTACATTTAAAGATTTGACTTACTAGTTATCAACTTTTATTTGAGTTCAATTTTGTTTGAAAATTAAAATCTGGGTTTAAATTTCATTGCAAATTGGTAAGTTATTGTAAGGTAATTGAGCGATTAGAAGTAGACTCAAGCTATATGAGTATCTTAGGACTTCCCTCAAGCTCTATTATATAGTAAATGTAATTACATTGGTCACTGCAACAGATGAATTCAACTAACCAAGATGAAGATGATGCAATAATTGGAGTTACAGCCATATCTGTTTTATCTACTGGAGTTGCAATAATTGTTTCCTACGAACATCAAAGTAGCATTTCTAGAGAACCTTATATTGATAAAGATCAAGAAAGAGAATTCTACATGAATAGTATTTTGAATGGAAGTGATGCTTATTGAGTAGGTCAAATAAGAATGAGTAAACTTGTGTTTTATGAACTATACAATGCTCTTAGAAGAAATAGTTTGTTGTGTTCAACCAAAAATATGTTTGTTCAAGAACAAGTATTGATATATTTAGAGATTGTTGGTTTTAATGAACAGTTTTGAAAGATTGGATCACACTTTTATAGGTCAATCAAGTCTATTCATCTATGCTTCCATACTTTACTTCAAGCAGTTTTGAAGATCTATCCAATCCTTATAAAATCATTGGATGAAAAAATTGGAGATAATGAACAATCATCGGTATTATCCCTGATTTACCGTGACGTACTAAAATTTCATATTTTAAGTCATTTTATGAAAAATACTACATATTATTAACTTAAGTTGTATATAGAATTGTGTAAGAGCAATAGATGAAACACATGTGCTTGCATCTGTTCCTATTGATCAACAAAATAGATTTCGTGACCGGAAAGACACAACAACCCAAAATGTATTAGATGCCATCAACTTTAATTTGAAATTCACGTATGTGCTTGCTGGTTGGGAAGGATCTGCACATGATTCCCGCATATTAAATGATGCGTTGGAGAGACCACATAGTCTCCAAATCCCACAAGGTATCTTATTCAATATAAAGTAGTTTATAGGGAAAGTAGGTGAACAGTGTATATTAATTAACTTTAGTTTGACTTTGTAAATAAATACTATCTTGTAGATGTGGGATATGAACTTCGTAAGGGGTTTATTCCTCCTTACCATGGAATATGCTATCACTTGCAAGAGTATAGTAATTTTCCTCCCCAAAATAAAAAAGAACTATTCAATCGTCGTCATGCATCATTGAGATTCTCAGTTGAACATGCCTTTGCTATTCTCAAGAGACGATTTCGTGTGATTGACAATGAACCCTTTTGGGACTTTAAGACACAAGTGGATGTTGTATTAGCGTCGTGCATTTTACATAATAACATAGTTGATTTGGAGCCAAATGACATGATAATACAAGAAGTAGATGTTGAAGCATTAATTCAACCTTAAAATGTTCAAATTACTCAAAATTCTCAAGGAAATCAAAGCTATCAAACACAAAGAGAAAGGCGTGAAGAATCTAGATAATGGCCATCAAAAAGAGATGCAATTGCTCATGCCATGTTTATAAATTATGATAGGTGAAGGAATTAGGGACTTTAGTGTATTAAGAAACCTTGATAGCTAAATAGATAATGTTGCTTGTTTTTTCTTTTGGTATTTGCTTATTTATTCTTCCTGTTGTAGTTATTGGGCAGATCCTTTTATGAAAGAAATACTTCTATGGTTCATTATTATTTTTCTGTTAGCTTTGAGTATTCTTCTTTTTCCTCTTTTTATTTGGTATAAGGAGAGTTCACAGATTTTTGCTAATTCGTATTTATGTTCTGTTGAGTATGGCTTGTTCAACGTAGTTTCTTGACTTGTAGCAGTAAATCATGAGAAAAATGAGAGAAGAAGTTTAGGTGGTCAAAACCAATGGAATATTTGATGTTGGAATGAAGTGAAGTAAGGGAATAAATCGACTAATCAGTTTAAGGCTAGCTCATTCAATTGTGTTTTGAATGTCATTAACGAACAACTAGGAATGGATTGTTCATATAAGCATATGGAGAATCATCTTAAAACAATAAGAAACACTTGGAGTACAATCCAAACTCTACTAAACAAAAATGGTCTTGGATGGGATGACAACTTGAAGATGATTACGGCCAGTCCTGAAGTCTATGCTATCCATATTCAGGTAAAATGTGCTTGTTAGATTATTTTCTTATTTTTTTGAGAAATTTTGATTGGTATTTCTATTACTTGATTTTGTTGAATGAAATTGTGCGTATATTTCAGTGTGGCGAGCTAGCGATTATTTCTGACTACCATTTATCAATATATAATTACATGTCTGGAGATATGTGCTATAAATCCTTGTGTGTATTCTGGCAAATGATATTGAAAGTTGTTGAACTAGAGTACATTTCTTGATCTATGGTTAATTCTTTGCTATTACCAGCTTAATAATCATTCTTATTCTACTTAGCAGTTGGATTAATGATGAGTGAACAAAGGAAAGAAAGGGATATTTTGATTCATTTAGGGTTAGCTTATTTCCTTGCTTTTCTTCTTTATTTACCTGGAACTGGTATCTTTTTTAAAGAATTTGATTGGTAGTTCTAATTTCTTGATTAGTTCAATGAAAGGACGTAAACATGCTAGTTTTTTATGGTTATGTTTGTTGCCATATGGAGTCAGGAATAATTGTTATCTCGCCATTCATTATTTTGGTTTTGTTAGAAGAGTTACATTATTTTGGTGATGTAACTATGGATTACATAAGTGAACATTTTAGATGTGGTTGTGTTTTTAATCGATCTATGTAATGAGTTTAAAGTGTGGTCCTAGCTTTAATTTGTGACTTTAGATCCCTTCAAATTTTTGCCTTGGGGAAGGGATATATAAATTTATGGATTTCCCAGATTTAGTGGCACATGATAATGGGATCACCAAAAAGCTTCATTATTCTATCTTTGTGTAAAGTTTTTACTTGTCGAGGCTCAATTTAATCAAAAGTTTTGCCTGATAGCTAGGTGTAACTATAATTGGTATCTTTTTCCTCCAGTAGTTCATTGAAAATAATAAATCATTATATTACTGGTGCTCTTTGTAAACTAGTAGCCAGTTCACGAAAGATATATACGATCCACTGTTATATTTCTCATCGGCTTTAGTTATTGGTCATAGTTGCTTTGTTTTCAGCACACTTATAATTGTGAAAAGAACTTAGTTTATGACTTATAGTCGGTGGAGCGAACTTGGTGTATGCATTTTTCTCCAAACACACCTTCTTATGTCACTGGCTAACTCTGTTTATATGTGTCTTTTGTGGTTTAAAGAAAATAATGTTGGAATCTGTATATGAGCAATCATAGTGGGTGTATAGTGAATTGTTTTCTTTTCTTTCAAACTGAAGAGTTACATGGATTGCACAATAGAGCCCCACGAACTATAGAACCCCAGGATGATCAAAACATATACATATTAACATGAACTTAATAATAATTTATATAATATTAAATATCAAAGGATGAAACATGTGCAAGCAATAATTAAGTTGACTTATATATTTCATGAACTTACAACTTCTCCAATTGATCAGATGGATTAATTTGCTAGAGAACAACATATATCAAATAGAAATCTGAACAAATAAATTTATATTGGTATACATAATATTCCTCACTACTACATAAGAAACTTGTGATTGAAACAATTCCCAAACCAAGTGGAAATAATGTGCATAGACACCTCTACAATAGAAACAAAAAAGGAAAGACATGTTTTAGGTGGTCATAAACTATTTCACCATGTCTACATGAAAATTGAGAGATTGTACATTTCTATGGAAAAAAAATGCAAAAGTGCATACAGATCTACAGATGCACGTCTTTTGATTTCTTCGTTTTATGAGCAGAAATTTCATCTTCATAATCCGAATATAAAGTTTGTTCAACAACCTTTTTTTCTCTTATCAACCATCTTATATTGTGGAACAACAACTTTTTTTGACACTGAATAACTTTTCATGTTGAGTTGCGGTTGCTTCAAGGATGTCGAATTTAAAAAAAAAAAAAAATTGACCGGAAAAATCTCGCTTTGATTATGCAAAATAGACTCACCTTCCATTACCTTCTTCTTTTTCTTTGATAATAGAGAGGGGTAAAACACCCCAAATCGAACAAGGGTCTAGATAGAATTATTAAACTATTTTCTTGTATTAATCTAGAGGTCTTTCTATGAGGAGTAGAATCAAATTTGCATTTTTCTGACCTATTTCAAGAAAAAAAATGCAAACTAAATTGAAGAACTCTTAATTCAAGTGTACGAGTGACTGTTGGGAAACCCAAACGAATGAGTGAATGTATACGCATGAGAACAAAAGGAGAGAAAAAGACAATGAAAAAAAATTGTAAAGAGTGAAGAGTTTTATCGGTAAAGAAATATTGTATAATGTGATAAAAATGCAGAAAGTAAGTTAATTATTAAAGTAAATATAAAATTAAAAATCAAGTATCAATGTAAAAAATATATATTTACCATATTTGACTTCTTAAATTATGAACAAACTTTGAAACTTAATTATGATAAGTAAAAAATCATTGATAAAAAAGATATAACTTGCCATAATTATGAAAAGATTTAATGATGAGTGATAAATATTTCATGCTATAAATACGGAAATAATATGAACATTAAATATTAAAAAAATAATTTTCTGATATTTAAGAAAAAAGGTTTTTCTAAAAAATTTCTATAAGTTGCAATTATTTCTTTAGTCAAGTACTTAATGAAAAGTGTTGCTATAACTTGTAATAAATAATCTAATAAATTTATTTAGGGTAATTTTCACATTCAGAAAATATATATATATATTCTTGGGCCTTTAATTATAATATTTGTGTCCATTAGTAATAAATTAATACAAAACTCAATATTAATATAAAAATCTAAAACTCTTCAATTGTTTCACTTTACATTTTACTTTTCAAGTTTTTAGAGAGTTCTCATTATTTCCTCATCTTACTTTTTTCATTCTTCACATTCATCAAGTTGTGATTTAGGTTTTCTTCTCTTCTTTCTCTTTTTCTTATGGAATTATATTATAGTTAATTAATTTATGGAGTTAAGCTTTTAATAAGTTGTATCCAATTCTTCATTCTTTTGTATGCTCAAATTTTATGTGAATGGAACTTTCAGACAAGTTACTGTGACTAGTGACTTTGAAACTGAACCACCGGGTATCCACATAATATTTCTTTGAGAGATAGTAGTTTAGACGTCTTAGTAATTTGTCAACTTAATTTTAATTAGAACTACTCTATGACCATTGTTTTTTATCTTTTTACTGAAAAAATTTAATTTTTTCTTCAATCACATTATTATTGTAAAAAAACCGAGAAAACTGAAAAAACTGACTAAAATCAAAATAAAAAACCCAGTTGTATATTGATTTGATTTAATTTGGTTTATAGATTTAGAAAACCGACATTTTGGTTTGGTTATATTTTAATAAAAAATCAAACCAACCCGACCTATGTACACCCCTAGTAACTGGTTGAGAGGTGGTAGGTGAGCTGAACACTACTCTTTTTTATTTTTGATTTTATAACCATTGTGTCCAAGCCATCTTGTGCTCACCCCGACATAAGTTCCTAGACTTGGTGGTGAGAGTTCGCAGATGATGTTTTACCCCGAATCAAGGCAAATAACTACGACACTGTCCAGTTGATGGTTGTAATGGAACATTCTTACTATGTATCATTTGGATATCATGTTACAAACTGATACAAGTGCAACTAGTTCAAGACCATTCACACGTAGCCAAGCTCGGGAGTTACAAAAACTCCAAGCCATGTTCATGCAAATGGCCGTGTGTGAGTGTGTAATTAATTCATCTAAGGGATTCCATGTTTTGAAGTGTGAAGAGGGGCTTTGAAGTGTAAGTTTATTACACTCCAAAAAAAGTATAGTAACACTTTTTTTTAATTACACTCCAAAGCCACTCAAGACCAAGGATAGAATGGTCATTTTTCTTTCATTTTGTGGAGTACTATAAATAGACAATAATAGGTCTATTTCTTGGACTTAGTCCATTCCTATTATTGAAGAAACACAAGTCTTGTAATATTTTGAGAACTTCTCTCTCTTGTTCTTGAGAGTGAACCCAAAACTAGACAACAAAGTGTAGTAACACTTTTGTTATTCTTTGGCTAGAAACTTGGGGGTCTTGAGGTTCATGAGTTCCTCTTGATTCAAGTAATAATTTGGTGTAAATATCTTTTAGTCTTAGGGTCCTAATCTTCATGTTAGGGTTCTTAGATTCTAGGATATTTTGTGTCAAGTTACTATCCATTATTTTGTAATCTTGTTGTTTGTATCTTGATATAGTGAATCCGTGTGGGGCTCTTTCGATTTACTATAGTTATTGCAATCTTGTGTTATTTATCTATCTTGTTGAATATTGTCGTTGTTGCCTTGAAAACCTAGAGAAGCTGAGTGGGGCCTTTGATTCTCTAGTGATGTTGTTCTTGTTGTTCTCTTGATTCTTTGTTGTAAGTTTGATCTTTTGTATCATTTGGTATCAAAGCTCAAGTCTTGGTTTTGTTCTTATAAAACCAATCTTGGGAAGCTCTTACCAAAAAGTGTGTTCTTGAACATTTTGGTCGAAAATTGGTTGTAGATCTACAAAAGATTTTACTTGTTTAGTTTGTTTTTTGGGTTGGTCTCTTCCTCACCAACACAAAAAAAGTGTCTAAATCCAAAGTTGAGCTTAATAAGAAGAGACTTGTTGTTGTGAAAACTTGAAGTGGCCTTGAGTTTGACTTGTGTTGGATGTTGGAGTGCCATTGTGGTGTATTGTTGTTTTGTTCTTGAAGGTGTTGATTTTGTGTTCATCTTAAAAGTTTCTCTTCATCCTATGTTTTAAAAGAGCAATAGATCCAAAAAGGTTGCAAAATAAAATTGAAAAAGTTGTTTGTGAGAAGACTTGCCAACATCACCTTTCTAGACTTGACAACCACTTTTACCTTAAACCAAGGAACCTTGTCTTGTGGAACTAGTAAGGTCAAACATCACCTTTTGAGTTTGAAAAAGTTGAAAAAAAAAAAGTTACAAAACTTTATGTTTCCCTCCCAATAACAAGTCATCCATTACACATGATATAAAGGGACCAAGGCTTCAAGTTGATGAACAACGTATGTGGACCCGTGCCAATGACATGCTACCACATCACCCTAGTTACTTTTCACATGCTAATTAAGCTCAAACTTGGATGTTCTAGTTTCTAATTATTGATTCCTAGTTTCATCTAATTGACTTGAGAACTAATTAACAAACTAGTACATTCTTACTAGCTTGTCAATTAGTCCTTTGAAGCTTTGTGTTCGTGTTAATGTTTGTTTATGTGCATTTATAGTTTGAATATGTTGTAAATCTTGGCTCTAGTCCGACGAGAATTTTTTGAGTTTCAAACAATAATCCATTCCGTACAAGAGCATACTCATATCTTAAGGATTCACGGGTTACTAGCCAATCTACAACACTTTTGGAGCTTGAGTGTGAGTGAACCTAGAGAGTGTGAGTGAGGAGAGGTTTTAAACTAACTTGTTTGTTTCTTGTGTAGGTGATACCTTGACAATGGAGGTAACCACGTCTCAAAACGTGGATTCTAATAAAATAGAGAATATGAGGGTCACTCTTGAGGCTATGACCCAAACTCTTGAAAGGTTGAGTACTAAAGTGGGAGCCATAAGGGGAGAGGTAACGACTATTAGTGGGAGGTTAGAACAAGTAGAGAGTCAAAGAAAATCTCAACCTTCTACCCCTCGACATGTTTCCTCAAGTGGACATGATAGAAATTCCTCCGCCACTGTTACTCCTAAAACATGGCCATAATTGTCAAATCCTTCACTAGCTTCACTAAATTCCGCAAGCCAAACGACCCGTAACCCCGTAACCCGAGACTCCAATAGACCAACCCATTCCCAAACTTATAAAGTTTTGCAAGAAGGACTTGGGCATCCAATACCTCCACTAAATCCAAACCCTCCCTTCCGAGCTCCACTAAACCAAATACCACCACTTCCATAAAATAAAATTCCTCCAAATCAAGTCCCAAACATCTAAAACCATCCCGTCCACTTTGAGGAATATGATAGAGCGTATTATGAAGGGTATGGATCCTTTGATAAGTCTTACATAAGGGAAGAGGAGATGAGAGGGGGACGTGTGGATCCCAGAAGATACCGAGGGTATGGAGAAAGGGGAAACCGACACCAAGAGAGAAACATAGGCATCAATACCATCAAATTGAGCCTACCTATATTTAAGGGTGAAAGTGACCCCGAGGTTTATCTTTCTTGGGAATCGGCGTGCGATAAAGTGTTTTAAGTGAATGATACCTCGGAAGAGAAGAAGAGTTGTTACATCATAGCTCACTTTGAAGGTTATGCTAACACATGGTGGGAATACGTCAAACGGTTTGGTAATGATTTGATTGATGGACAACCACCACCATGGTTTCAGTTGAGGTATCTAATGATGCAACGGTATCTTCCCGAAAGTTATCTTCATGAGTTGCTTTCTAGGTTGTACAATTTACGACAAGGGAATCGAAGTGTGATGGAATATTATGATGAGTTTCAACAACTCATGTTGAAGCTTGATCATCGTGGAGAACAAATTAGTCATGACATAATTTGGTTCAAGTGTGGGTTGAACAAAGAGATCTCCACTCATTTGACACTTCATAAGTTTGATACCATCGAAGGTATTTTCCAAGCGGCTCTTGAGATGGAAAAGGAACTTAAAGAGAGGTCGTCATTCAAAGCAAAGGGACAATCGACCTCGGGTTGGCCAATGGGAAAGGATATGGTTCAATCCTATTCAGGTTGGCCCAAAAATAAGGACCAACCCGCCATTACTAGGCTGCCCGAGCCTAAAACAGTCCCCAAAATTCCTCCGAGGCAAAAAGTTCACAAGTATCCTAATCCTAAAGGGTTTCAATGCTTCAAGTGCCAAGGTTGGGGGAATAAATCTAATGAATTCCCTAACCTACGCAATGTAATTCTAAGGGAAGGTAGATTGTATTTCCTTGGTGAAGAAGTGGGTGTTGAAAGAGAGGAAAATGAGGCTGAGCCTCAAGATGTAGAGAAAACTGAGGGTGAGCCATATGATGATGATGATGATGGGGAAGATGTTTATCCGCAGGAAGGAGAGTGTGTTATTCCAAACTTTGTAGTGAGTCGTGCCATGATTATTAAGGCAATAGATGATCCTATCCAAAGAGAGAATCTATTCCATACTAAGTTCCTTGTGAAGGGTAGTGTGTGCACTTTGGTGATAGATAGTGGTAATTGTGCAAATGTTGTTAGTGTTGCTATGGTGAACTTCTTGAAATTGTCCACTACACTTCATACTAGCCCGTATAAGTTGCAATGGTTGAAGGAATATGGTGAATTGAAAGTCATGAGGCAATGTGTGATACAGTTTAAGGTAGGAAACTACCATGACAGAGTGCTTTGTGACGTAATACCAATGCAAGCGTGTCACTTGTTGTTAGGTATACCTTGGCAATATGATAGGTCTACCAAATATGATGGGAGGTATAATCGATATACACTTAAGAGGGATGGACGAAAGGTCACACTTCATCCACTTTTTCCTTCACAAGTGAACGAGTTGCATCAAAAGATGAGGGAATTGAAAGAAAAGGGGAAAAAATCCAAAAATAAAGAAAATGAGGGGGAACCCATAGGTGGGGTAGTGGGGGTATCTGGGTCTGCCTCAACATCAAATAGAAAAGAAAATATGGTGATGTTGGTTAGAAAGAAGGATCTCTTCGTGGATCATGATGAGGACACACCCATGCTTCTTTTGGCACATTGTTTTAACACTAACCCTAATAGTTCTTCTATTTCTCCTTTGATTTCTCTTGTGTTGCAGGATTATGAAGATGTTTTTCCCAAAAAACTTCCGCAAGGGTTGCCCCCACTTCGGGATATTTAGCATAAAATTGACTTTGTGTCGGGCTCACAATTGCCAAAAAAAACGTCTTATAGAAGAAACCCTACGGACACCAAAGAAATACAACGACAAGTTGAAGAACTTCTCAGCAAAGGGTACATCAAAGAGAGAATGAGTCCATATGCGGTTCCCTTATTATTAGTGCCAAAAAAGGATGGAACTTGGCGTATGTGTGTGGACTGTCGAGCCATCAACAAAATTATGGTAAAATATCGTCACCCTATTCCTAGATTAGATGACATGTTTGATGAGTTGAATGGTTCTTGTATATTTTTCAAGATAGATCTTCAGAGTGGTTATCACCAAATTCGTATGCAACCCGGTGATGAATGGAAAACCGCCTTCAAGACCAAATTTGGTCTCTATGAATGGATGGTTATGCCATTCGGCCTAACCAATGCTCCAAGTACTTTCATGCGGCTAATGAATCATGTGATGAAGCCTTTTATTAGAAAGTTTGTTGTTGTTTATTTTGATGATGTCTTGGTATATAGCAAGTCCATAGATGAGCATGTATTGCATTTACAAAGTGTCCTTGATGTGCTTAGAAAAGAGAAGTTGTATGCCAATCTTGAAAAGTGTTCCTTTGGTGTTAATGAAGTTATTTTCTTGGGTTTTGTTGTTAGTTCAAGAGGGGTCGAAGTGGATAAATCCAAGATAGACACTATCAAAAATTGGTCAATCCCACAAATTGTTGGTGAAGTAAGAAACTTCCACGGGTGGGCTAGTTTTTATAGAAGGTTTGTCAAATGATTTAGCACCATAGCCTCCCCCTTGACCGAGGTCATTCGGAAAGACCCACCCTTCAAGTGGGGTGAAGAGCAAGCTAAGGCTTTTGAAGCTTTGAAAGCTATGCTCATTTCTGTGTCTTTGTTACAATTGCGCAACTTTGATAAGACGCTTGAAGTTGAATGCGATGCTAGTAAAGTAGGCATATGAGCTGTTTTGATGCAAGACCTAAAACTCGTTGCTTATTTTAGTGAAAAGCTCAAGGATTCTACTCTAAACTACTCCACGTATAATTTAGAGTCGTATGCCTTGATTAGAGCATTGGGCAATTGGCAACACTACTTGTGGCCCAAGGAATTTGTGATCCGGACGGACTATGAATCCTTGAAACACTTACGGGCACAAGGCAAACTTAACAAACGGCACGTAAAATGGATTGACTTTCTAGAAACCTTCCCTTATGTTATTCAATACAAGAAGGGTAAGGACAATGTGGTTGCCGATGCCTTGTCTAGAAAACATGTACTTGTGTCCACTTTGTCTTCAAAGTTAATGGGTGTTGAGAGCCTAAATGTATTGTATCCCGAGGATCCTCACTTTGCTTCTATATTTAGGGAATACAAAGAATTGGGTAGGGACAAGTGGGTTTCGAATAGGGGTTCAAATCCCTATGCCAAGTTTGATGGTTACTTGTTTAAAGGTAGATAATTGTGTGTACCTTCTAGCTCTTGGAGAGAGTTATTTGTGAGGGAAGCATATGGTGGCGTTCTAATGGGTCATTTTGGGATTGACAAGACCCTCAGGATATTGGAGGAGCAATTCTATTGGCCTAGAATGCACAAGGATGTGGCTAGGATTTGCGGCCAATGTGTAAATTGTAAGGGAGCCAAGTCTCGTCTCCTCCCTCACGGGTTATATACCTCGTTTCCCACTCCTTTACGTCCTTGGCTTGATATATCTATGGATTTGTGTTAGGATTGTCGAGGACTAGATGAGGTAGGGATAACATTTTTGTTGTAGTTGATCGATTTTCTAAGATGGAACACTTCATTCCTTGTTCAAAAAGTGAAGATGCATCAAGTGTGGCTTCTTTATTTGTTGAAAATATTGTCAAATTGCATGGTGTTCCGAGGACCATCGTAAGTGATAGGGACTCTAAGTTTCTTAGTCACTTTTGAAAGTCAATGTTGGGTAGGCTTGGCACTAGATTGCTATTCTCTACATCTTGCCACCCACAAATTGAGGTTGTAAATAGGATTTTGGGTTCTATGTTACGATCAATGGTTAAAGGCAAAATGACTTCATGGGAGGACCACCTACCTTTGGTGGAATTTGCATACAATCAGGTTATAAACTCAAGTATGGGAATGACTCCCTTTGAGTGTGTATACGGCATCAACCCCCTCACCATTTTGAATTTAACTCCTTTGCCAATTGATCTTATGATTAGCTTAGATGGAATCAAGAAGGCCGAATCCATGAAGAAATTGCATGAGAAAGTGAGGCAAAAGCTTGAGAAGAAAAATCAAGAGATTGCTAAGAAAGCAAACAAGGGGAGAAGAAAGCTTATTCTTGAACCGGGTGATTGGGTTTGGGTGCACCTTAGAAAAGATCGGTTTCCTTCACAAAGGAAAACCAAGTTGATGCCAAGGGGTGATGGTCCCTTTCAAGTACTTGAAAGAATCAATGATAATGCCTACAAAATTGACCTTCCTCCGGAATATCAAGTGCACAACACCTTCAACATATCCTATTGCCACGGTTGAGAATGAAATCCACCGAATTTGAGGACAGATTTCCTTCAAGATGGAGAGGATGATACAAGTGCAACTAGTTCAAGACCATTCACACGTAGACAAGCTCGGGAGTTACAAAAATTCCAAGTCATGTTCATGCAAATGGCCATGTGTGAGTATGTAATTAATTCATCTTAGGGATTCCATATTTTGAAGTGTGAAGAGGGGCTTTGAAGTGTAAGTTTATTACACTCCAAAAAAAGTGTTAATTACACTCCAAAGTCACTCAAGACCAAGGCTAGAATGGTCATTTTCCTTTCATTTTGTGGAGTACTATAAATAGACAATAATAGGGCTATTTCTTAGACTTAGTTCATTCCTATTATTGAAGAAACACAAGTCTTGTAATATTTTGAGAACTTCTCTCTCTTGTTCTTGAGAGTGAACCCAAAACTAGACAACAAAGTGTAGTAACACTTTTGTTGTTCTTTGGCTAGAAACTTGGGAGTCTTGAGGTTCATGAGTTCCTCTTGATTCAAGTAAGAATTTGGTGTAAATATCTTTTAGTCTTAGGGTCCTAATCTTCGTGTTAAGGTTCTTAGATTCTAGGATATTTTGTGTCAAGTTACTATCCATTATTTTGTAATCTTGTTGTTTGTATCTTGATATAGTGAAGTCGTGTGGGACTCTTTCAATTCACTATAGTTATTGCAATCTTGTATTATTTATCTGTCTTGTTGAATATTATCATTGTTGCCTTGAAAACCTAGAGAAGCCGAGTGGGGCCTTTGATTCTCTAGTGATGTTGTTCTTGTTGTTCTCTTGATTCTTTGTTGTAAGTTTGATATTTTGTATCACAAACTTTTTTGCTGCGAGCAGTAGATCTAGAAACCCGGAGGACCTAAAGTATCTGATAGATAAAGCACGGAGCTTGGTTTTACAAGTTCTACTAGATGTAGTTCACAGTCGTGCAAGCAACAATGTCATTGATGGCCTTAATGGCTTTGATATCAACCAAGTTCTCAAGAATCCTACTTTCATAATGGAGAGCGAGGGTATCATAAGTTGTGGGATAGCAGGCTGTTCAACTATGCCAATTGGGAGTTTTTTCGTTTCCTTATTTCCAACTTGGGGTGGTGGCTAGAAGATCGTATAAGTTTGACGGATTTCGAATTGATGGAATAACTTCTATGCTGTATGTTCACCATGGAATCAATATGGGATTTACAGGGAAGTACAATGAGTATTTTAGCGAGGCTACAGATGTTGATGCTGTGGTCTATTTAATGTTGGCCAATAATCTGATTAACAAGACTCGGTTGGAGGTAGCAGGTATTATGGAACTAGTCGGGGTGAGCACAAGATGACTCGGACATAACGGTTATAAAAATCTATCTATATATAATATGCGAGGTAAAAGTGACAAATGTCAACACTATAAAAATCCTACTTTAAAAAAATAATTAAACATTAAACAAAATTATTAAAATAGGAACAAATTTTATAAACTAATCTGCAGATTAACTACCCTATATAAACTGATATTATAACTTCTCACATTCTCCACTTTATGCATCATCGTCCATAACTTCCGGGCATTTCTCTTTATATTCTCTTTCAACCAGTGTTTTTCTCTATCTCTATGATACAAACAGATTTCACTTTTTTTCTTGTGAAAAATCTTCCAATTAGAAGATTACTTCAGTATTTGTTTTTGGGTAGAACACTAGGTATGTGTTCTGTTTGCAATTTTTCTTTCATGCCATTTTTCTTTCATGCCTTTAAATCTAGAATAAACTAAATAAATTTCTGAAATTGCTACCAACAAATAATACCCTCTTTGGCTGCACATTTGAAAGGCATTTACAAAAGGAGTACGAAAGGTGCGAGAGAAAATGGGTAACATGAAGGACGAGAAGATAAAGCATAAGAGAAATTTCCCTTCTCCAAGAGCTTTTTTACTTTCGAATATATCGCAAGGTGTGTCTCATATTTTAGTCACATTCAATTATGATTTCAGTCTCCAAAACTTAATATTAATCCTTGAAAAGTATACTGAATTTATTTTTTTAGTGAAAGTTATTCATTTTAACATTAAATTTTAGTGGAAGTTATTCATTTCTATATTTGAAATTGATAAGAACAAAAACATATGTCATTTAAATCATAACTCCCATTTGTTTACTACAAATGTAATATAATCTCATTTCAATGCTTGCGTTTTACATCCTTTTGATTATTGATAGTGGATGACTTTTATTTCTTTCTTACATAAACTATAGTTTTCAGGTTATTGACATGATCAAGTAAATTTAAATTTTGTTATAATTTATTGATAGTGTGTTTAGTTTTTCATTTTTGTTATAATTTTAATTTTGCTACATAGTTTTATCATTTTTTTCAATTCAAGCTTTAAGATTTTTAATCAACGTTTCATTTGTCACTTAATATTACATCTCAATGAATTATCTTGACGTTTCTCTAAAATAACCGTGTGTGATCATATCACAAGTAAGTTTTGTTTCTGTTTTAGTTTTGTTTCTGTTTTCTTGCTTTTCTATTTTTATATTTCATTTTCAAATAGTTCTTCTATAAATATAAGGATCTACTTATCCACACACTAAAAAAATGGTTTATGGGCTTTAATTTACAAAGAAATCATTCATAACTTGAGGCTTTAATATACACTTATTCTCAATAAATGTTCAGATTCTCTAAAAATATTGTTGCATCTGTGTAGGATTCTCCAAACGCATCCATCAACATTTTATAAAAGCGAACATGCAATCATCGTTTAAGTGATCTGATCGTTTTAATTATTTTTCATCATCGGTACATAAAATTTAAACTTGAGATTAAAATGCAGAATACAACACCAGTGCCACAATCAGGAGCCATAGGAAAACAAGCAGTAGCATTTTGAATATCAGCAGATACAGCAGCATTTGTAGGGTGCAAATTCTTGGGGGCACAAGATACACTTTATGATCATTTGGGAAGACATTATGTAAGTTTAGTATTTTCCATAACAAAAAGGCATGTTTCTGTGTATTTTTCCTTCTACTTGAAAGATAATCTTATTATTTTGCAAGTAAGAAGTCTTGATCTATTCTCAAATGAATCATTAAGTACAACAATGCATAACCTGCATTTCAAGACATGACATTGGACATAGTTGTGAAGTTTAACTTATGAAACATTGCAAATTTAAGTACTTAAGTTGCTTTAAGAATTATCATATGTTGTATAGCATTTGGTCTATCTTAACTGGGAATATTGGATAACCTTTATTGTAGAGAGGTGCATCATTTAAGACTTGTACATCCTTTAAGTTTAGTATTTTTGAGACATTGACCTCTGATGTCAGTTTTCGTTTGACTCTCTTATTTGTTCCTAAGCCGCGAGCCTACCAAAAAAACAATCTCTCTACTTATCTTTGAGGTAGAGATAAGGTTTGCGTATACTCAACTGTCTCCAAACTCCACTTTGTGGGACTACACTTATATGTTATTGTTGTTGTCTCTTATTTGTCCTTTGAAATCAGTATCCATTTTTGTGACAACTATGTATATTCTCTATATCAGTTTGAACTTTTTTTCTTTTTGACCTTTTTCAGGAAAGTACAATAATTGATAGTTCTATCCTATGTTAGCCGGCAAATGTTTGTGTTAACAAGAAATATTAGATGCAGTATATTCATCTAATATGTACAAAAATGCTACAAAAATTGTATTAATAAAATGGAGAATTT
The DNA here is from genome assembly GCA_030864215.1 of Capsicum pubescens. Taxonomy (NCBI): domain Eukaryota; kingdom Viridiplantae; phylum Streptophyta; class Magnoliopsida; order Solanales; family Solanaceae; genus Capsicum; species Capsicum pubescens. Next base: position 277,569,298 of record CM061542.1, read on the forward strand.
TATTAATAAATAGGATGCTAATATTAGAATTGCACTAATACTAATATTAAGAGTATTAGCAATATTAGAAATTATTAATACTCTTTGACAAGTAATGCAAAGTGTCTAATATGCGGATTATACATGGAATTTGTGGATATAATAGGATGCTAATATTAGAATTTTATTAATACTCTTTAACAAGTAATGCGAAGTGTTGTATAGGTGAATTCACACAAGATATTTGAAATTGAAATTCATGGAATTTTACTATGGGCATCAATGGGATTCTTGATGCCTGCTGGAATACTCACAATAAGACTCTCCTACACAGAGGAATGTAGCAGAACAAAACTCAAAATTCTCTTTTATCTTCATGGAACTCTTCAGGTAATTAATACTTTCTCCGTCTCAATTTGTTGTCTGATCTTGAGTTGATATGGAGTTTAAGAAAGTAAAGCGTTGTCAAAGAAAAGATAGAGACATTCTTTTCGAAATGAACTAAAAAAGAAAAAAGAAAGTAAGAAAAAACAAATTGGCAAAACATGGAGCAAAGAAAACTAAATTTGTTAATGTCTCAGATGACAGCCTCCATTTTAATACACAATTAATTGGTACACAACTACAAGAAAGAAAGTACGATTTTACATGGGTTCAAACATTGTCAGACATGTTTGACATCCATACATTAATTGTACGACCAAAGGAAGTGTCATAATGGGATGAAAATGTTGATGCTCTTACTGTACAGTCACAGTGGAACAGTGAGTGAGACAGTTGATGTCCCGGCCGAGGAAGATGCAGAATTGAGTGTTAACGCTACCGAGAGATCAGTGATGGTCAAAAGGATTGATGATCTTTATAGCAGAAGGTTCACAGTTTCTGCAATTGGATGTAAAGGTAGTCCCCATTAGAGAGAAAGAAAACAAATATTCACATCTATCAATTACCAAGAGATGTTTTTGCTCATCTGGAGACACAATTGAAGTTTTTGAATATATATAAAGATGATGTCGAAGGAATTCTTGGCAAAACTTACCAGTTGGGCTATGTTAGTCCAGTCAAGAGAGGAGTGGTGATGCCAATCCTGGGCGGGAAAGACAAATATCAGACACCATCACTCTATTCATCTCTCCACAAAATGCAGGTTTCAAAGACCCTCAAGTGTTGCTTCATCTTGATGATACAAAGATATTAACCAAATTATGCTAATTCCATCCAATTGAAAAAAAATACTCCACAATTATACACCTTATTTTCAGTGTAATCCCACAAAATATGGTCTGTAGAGAAGGTGTATGCAGACTTAACTTTAAAGATAGAGTAGTTGTTTTCGATAGACCCTCTACTTCAAGTTAAAAAAAATGAGATGTGTACAGTTACGATCGATCTCCCTTCATCAAGGCAGCAACTCTAGCCCTTTGCCACTAGCACTAACCTTATACCGATTAAAAAAAAATACACTATTATTTCGTAATGTAGCTTGACTATCTAAACTAGCCGCAAATACTATTAGATGTGAACAAGTAGTATTTTGTCCTATATTATAATGAGCTCTTGCCATCAATCTTGAAATTGTGGCATTTTTATCTTATAATTATCATTATTTGTCTCATGCAATATAAATTACTTATATTATACCAGGTCATACACGCTTTTCTCCATATTATATTTCTAATTTTTTTCGTCAATTTGTAATAATGAATTTCTTTTTTATAAGAAGATAGTTGCAAAGAAGAGCATATTGGAGAAAGAAACATCAATAGTAAAAAAATTTAATCTCAAATAAATTCTTTATTACACTATCAATTTAGTGAACGAGATTTTCACCTAAAATGGTGACTCCATAAAATGTCTTCTTATGCCAAATAATTAGTTGATGATTATGTTACTTATTACAGGATATTTTGGAGGAACTGAGATAAGTACTTGCGCAAGTAGAAATTACAGAATTAGTGGACAACTTGAGTTGTCAATTTGACTATTTTTTCCAAACTACTTTATTATCTATAACGAAAAGCAAGTTATACAACACCCTTCATATGGTTAGGAAAATGAATATGTTTAGAGGAGACTATTCAAAAGAGACAATTTATGCATTTGCTTATTGACGTCTTTTGTTTGCTTCATACATATATGATATCACTATTTCTTGATAGCTATTTTTTGAGAATGAAAAGATTTAAGATGGTTGAATATTGGATAAGTAAGAAACAACTTTTATGAAGAGATTTTTAAAAAATAAAGCGATCAAACTTTGTATAATGAAATACTTAATCAAACATAAAATAGAGATTATATGTTTTTTAATAGGCTTAATCTTACAACATGAAATTTTACTTATTAGTTGTGATTCCGTGTATAAATTTTAAAACTTAATTACTTTCCATTTTTTTTTTTGTTGTTGTTTTCAGAATATTGACTACGTGTTACTTTTTGTTGTCAAACTATTAACATACAAAACATTCAAAATTACCCAATTAAAAGTAACTACAGTAAAATAAATTAAAAAATCATAAAAAAGAAGACGGCAAATAATGTTGAATTTGATTGCAAAGGTTATATAGTTATGTTAAAGATGGGTTGTGACCTTTGAACTAATGACAATAACAATTCAATTTGATCAAATAAATAAGATTATAATTTTTTAATATTGTCCGCGCATCGCACAGGTATGTATACTAGTTAAAATAAAAAGAATAGTGTTCAGCTCACTATCATCTCTGGAGAAAATTATTTTTTTAAAAAAAAAAAGTTGTTAGCTGAAGATAGCACTTAATGAACTTACTAACGAGTTGCCCACGTGCCTTCCCATCACCAATGCGAAGTACAACCTGACATTAAAATTAGTTCAAGAGCTCAACTGTTAGCACCAAATTACCAAAGTTGAACGCCTCCAACGGTTCAAAAGACGTCGGTTAAGAGGTATAACCTTTTTGAAGAAATTTAACCAGGCAATCTGCAGTGGATGTGTTTACATTTCAAAATATCTTAAAGTCATTCACTGAATATTGAATTGAAAATGACATACACTGATACGTTACTAATAGCTAGTAGAATACAAGTCCTATTGGAGAAGTAGGACAGGCTGCACTAATGATCTAAGGATCATATAGCACAACCATCAAATTCTCCCTCCATGACTACCTTACCCCTAACCAAATACATGTACAGATGGATTTTGAATTATCAACGGAACTCCCTCTCAGTACATATGACTTTCCAAAATCTGGTCACATCCAAGGGCTTGAAACTTCAAATGCTAAGGGCAAATACAAGAAAGACCAGGCAATCAATCATGGCTAAACCTGGACAAGATTTTATCATGGTCCAGTATTATTAGAAACATAAATCAGATTATAGAGCAACTTGTTTCAGCCATTAATTCCCCTGTTTTCCCTATCTCCAACTCAAAGGTTCGAGTCATCAAGGGAGCAAAAAAAAAAAAGGTGGGAGCTCCTAGGGAGGGATTAAGAAAAGAATAAACTATATTTTTGTGTTTTTATATCTTCTTCCATTTTATGTTTTTGTCAATGTACTGTCAACTTTGTAAACAGTTGAACCAACTTTTGTTTTTTGTTGAGAATTCTTTTTATGCTTTACTGTATCCTATTTTTTTTAGTTGTTGTGCTTGTTATGGTCTGGTTATGTTACATTAACCTATTAAAACTAAATAAACTTGATACCAAATTTTCTCTAATCTTTGTATTGTAGTCACATCCCAATCATGATAAGTTCATCAACAAAAATAATTGATATATTTGACGAAATGTCACTTGTGCGTGGGAATGATCGAGTTAGGAGAGATTGTGCTAAGTCAATTGAAGATATAGATTTTGATTGTTTTTCTAGAAAGATAATGATAATGACATTGAAGGACCAACCACGGAAAAGGATGTGCAAGTGACTGAAGCTTCTCAAGTTAAGGCAAGTCGCAAAAGAAAACGTTCTTTTGAGGTGCAAGATGTCGTAGGTGATATATCAATAAAGTTTGGATAAATGGCAACGGCAATTGGTAGGATGTTTGATAGTCATCTAGATGAGACAAAGTTGTATGAAGAAGTTATAGCAATGGAAGAGTTCCTCGGTGATGCTTTTGATTATTTGGTGCAAAGCGACACTTTAGCTAAGATATTCATGACCAAAAATCAAAATATTCGTAAGGTGTGGTTGGAACGCAGTGACAGAGCCAAGAATTTAGCAAAGGGTGTGCAAATTTTCTTCCCAATTATGTTAAGGGTGTGCAAAATTAAATATTTAGTCATAATAGCTAACATTTAACCTTTGTAGACCACGTAATTACTCAACGAAGGGTATTCATTTGACCACCCTTCGTTTAAGGTGGCTCCGCCCATGTTGGAACGATTCAAGCAACAACAATAGTGACACCTATGGGTTGGAAGAACTTAGCCTCATAAGGTTTGGAAGCAATTATTATTCACGCACTTTTGTTTTCGATAATGTATTGTGTATTTGCTACCAAACTTCTCTCTTTTGTGTATTTGAGGGAATATTGATTAGGAAGTTTGAATTATATAATTAGTAATTGCTTAAATTTTAGTGACTTGTAATGTTTTGGTACTCGATATTGGTATTATTTGCTATGTTTAAATTAGTTCCTACAGATTGTTGAGTTGCTAGAGACAGTGATATATAGGGGTGTGCAAAAATCGAATTGATAAAAATGTTATTTGTTTATCATTATTGGATTAACGATTTTTTAGTGGTTTTTTTTAAAAAAAATTATTGGGTTATTGATTTGGTTTGATTTTTTCTTATTGGGTTATTGGGTTAACCGATAACCCAATAAGAATATATATGAGACTTATTATATATTTCTCTTAGTTTCTCTTTAATTTCTACAAATTAACAAACCTATTATTTCAATTATACGAACTTTTAATTTCTCCTAACAACATTTAGTTTAAACTTGAAGGTTCTTATAAATTAAACCACATCATGTAGGATTTTTGGTTACAACTAAGATTCATTTTTTTTTTTCATGTTAGTTACTGCTATTTCTATTTTATGAGTATTTTCTTATTGGTTAAATCAAAAATCGAATCGTTAAGGGCTAAAAATTGATAAGCCAAAAATCGATAAAAGAATATCTTATTGGTTTGGTTATTGGTTTAGCATATCTAAAAATCAAAAATCGAAAAACCAAACCGATAATATAGAAAAGCGAATCAAACCGACTGATGCACACTCCTAGTGATATATTAGTTAACTGTTAGTAGTATTTTTCCAAAAATATATTTTTCGCTCACCAACCAAACAACTAAAAACTTAAATATTTTCTACTCACCAACCAAACAACATAAAATATTTTTCGCTCACCAACCAAACATGAGAAAATAAATAAAAAATCAACTTATTTTTCATGAAAACATTTTCTAGGAAAACATTTTCCATCATACCAAACACACCCTAATTTCATATTTATTTCATGTTCATATTTCTCTTATATATAAGTGAAGGACTGGTGCACCACTAATTTGTTTTTTTGTGGTTACACCAATCCTTCATTTTATATAAAAGAAATTATTATTATTATTATTATTATTACGGAAAAAGCTCAAAAATACCCCTGAACTATCTGATATAGTTCAAAAGTGCCCTTCGTTAGATTTTTGGCTCAAAAATATCCCTCCGTTAAATATTTGGCTCAAAAATACCCCTTCCTCTAACGGAATTCGGAAAAGGATCAAAAATACCCCTGAACTATCTGAAATGGGTCAAAAATACCCCTCTGTTAAATATTTGGCTCAAAAATACCCCTCCCTTAATGAAATTAAATTATTTCGTTAATTTATATAAAATTCATCATTTAATTTATATTTCATTAATTTCTTTAAGTGAAAATTTATATTTCGTTAATTTCTTTAAAGATTAAAAAGATGTAAAGCGAAAATACCTTTTTAGAATAAATGTATGTTTATTTTCCAAATCAAATTCAACCAATTTATATTATAATTTAAATATTTTTTTTCATTATCTTATTTTTAAAATTAAAAAAATACTTTTATGTAAAAAAAATTAAAGTATTAGGGTTAAAAAGTTAAAGTTAGGGTTTAATTCAATCGAAATAATTTAATTTCGTTAAGGGGAGGGGCATTTTTGAGACAAATATTTAACAGAGGGGTATTTAACGAAATTAAATTATTTCAATTATTTTGTTAATTTATATAAAGTTCATCATTTAATTTATATTTCGGTAATTTCTTTAAGTGAAAATTTATATTTCGTTAATTTCTTTAAAGATTAAAAAGATGTAAAGTGAAAATACTTTTTTATAATAAATGTATGTTTATTTTCCAAATCAAATTCAACCAATTTATATTATAATTCAAATACTTTTTTTCATTATCTTATTTTAAAATTAAAAAAATACTTTTATGTAAAAAAATTAAAGTATTAGGATTAAAAAGTTAAAGTTAGGGTTTAATTCAATCGAAATAATTTAATTTCGTTAAGGGGAGAGGTATTTTTTGAGTCAAATATTTAACAGAGGGGCATTTAACAAAATTAAATTATTTCGATTATTTCGTTAATTTATATAAAGTTCATCATTTAATTTTTATTTCGTTAATTTCTTTAAGTAAAAATTTATATTTCATTAATTTCGTTAATTTATATTTCGTTAATTTCTTTAAATATTAAAAAGATGTAAAGTAAAAATACTTTTTTAGAATAAATGTATGTTTATTTTTCAAATCAAATTCAACCAATTTATATTATAATTCAAATACTTTTTTTCATGATCTTATTTTTAAAATTAAAAATGTAAGAAAATTAAAGTATTAGTGTTAAAAAGTTAAAGTTAGGGTTTAATTCAATCGAAATAATTTAATTTCGTTAAGGGGAGGGATATTTTTTAGCCAAATATTTAACAAAGGGGTATTTTTGACCCATTTCAGATAGTTCAGGGGTAATTTTGATCCTTTTCTGAATTCCGTTAGAGGGAGGGGTATTTTTGAGCCAAATATTTAACGGAGGGGTATTTTTTAGCCAAAAATCTAACGAGGGACATTTTTGAGCTATTTCAGATAGTTCAGGGGTATTTTTGAGCCTTTCCGTTATTATTATTATTTTATTATTATTATTATGTTATTATTATTATTATTCATTTTTTCTTTTACAATTACTATTACTATTATTACTTTACTTTACTACTATATATAAGTGAAGGTTGGGGTGACTAGCAAGGATATTTACTGCTATTGCTGCTGCTACTGCTACTGCTGCTACTGCTACTGCTGCTACTACTACTGCTGCTGCTGCTACTACTACTACTACTACTATTCTTATTGTTATTGTTATTGTTATTATTATTATTATTATTATTATTATTATTATTATTATTATTATTATTATTATTATATTCATTTTTTATTTTACTATTACTATTACTACTACTACTACTACTACTACTACTACTACTACTATTATTATTATTATTATTACTATTATTTTTTAACTATTACTATTATTATTATTATTATTATTATTATTATTATTATTATTACTATTATTACTTTACTTTACTACTATATATAAGTGAAGGTTGGAGTGACTATCATGGGTATTTCGATAATTTTAGTGACCCATAATCTTACTATTATTACTTTTTTTCTTACTATTACTATTACTGCTACTACTACTACTACTACTACTACTATTACTATTATTATTATTATTATTATTATTATTATTACTTTACTTTACTTTACTATTACTACTATATATATATATATAAGTGAAGGTTGGGCTGACTATCAATGGTATTTCGGTAATTTTAGTGACCCATATTATTATTATTATTTCTATTATTACTTTTTTTTTTTACTATTACTATTATTATTATTATTATTATTATTTACTTTACTTTACTACTATATTATTTATTAGGGATAATACCCACGAAAAGACCTGAACTTTAACCAAATTTTCAATGGAGCATACTGAACTTTGCGGAGGTCCTATTACCCCCTAAACTTTTTTAAAGTGGAATTATTAAACCCCCTCCCCCCTCCTTCCCCCCCCCCCCCCGAAACTCTATACCCAGTTTTGGCGTTGGGAGGTGTGACACACCCGCCCTTTTTTCTCCATTTTCACCATTACATCTATATTCCTCCTACAAACAACACTGGTAATACAACAAATAATTCCAAAACACGGGTAATCACAAAAATCTTGATTTTTCACCCAAATTTTGATTCTTAATTCTTGAAATTTGGCTTTTAGTTAGTTCATATTATTTTATTCATCGTGATTGCTCCATTATTGAATTGAAATTAAACACAATTTCATCACGCATACCCCCAAATGGGTCATCTTCTCGAAAACCTCACAAAACATCATCTTCTCGAAAACCTCACAAAACATACACACACACTCTCACAGAGATCATACAACACACACCCAGATACACACACATCATTGGAAAACACTCCCCTCACCGAAAAATGCACACACACAGAAAATTCACTCGGAAAAACCACAACATGCACACACAGGCGTGGGAGCTACACACACAAAAAAAATCCAAGAGAATTGTCAAGTTCTGATCCGAACAATATCATCGAACACACCCAATTTATATTATTTTATTCACCATGGTTGCTCCATTGTTGAATTGAAATTAAACACAATTTCATCACACACACAACCCCCCCCCCCCCACCACCACCACCACCACCAAATGGGTCATCTTCAATACACCAAATTCAATTATATCAATTTGACCCAATTTCAAAAAAAAAACACTGCCCATCAATTTCAATTACATCAACAACACAGTGTCTTCACTATACGTGGAGTGTGTGTAATTGACCACAGATACAGTGAGTATATATATGATTATGGAATTGAAGGATTATGGAATTGAAACTTTGGTCACTTTCTTCAATGTAGGTGGAGTGTATGTATATGATGAGTATATATATAATTATGTGAGTATTTTAATGGAAAATAAAGGTTTATAATGAAAATTAAGGGGCTGTTTGGCAAAAACAAGAAGAGTTATAACGTTTTTAACACTTTTTACGCGCTCAATGCGCGTGACTTACACGCAATAGTCCAAGTGGGCAGATATATGCCATTAAAATATTAAAAAAAAAGTCTGGGGGGTAATAGGACCCCCGCAAAGTTCAGTATGCTCAACTGGTAATCCGGTCAAACTTCAGGTATTTTTGTGAGTATTTTCCCTATTTATTATATAGAAAAGTCAAGAAAGGACGGCCATGGCTATGAAAAATTGTACAATATGCAATACAAATTATACTATGTACTTTATCTTGTCTTACTTCATCACCAATTATCTTCAACCACTTGTAATACTCGGGCCCATTTTCTTTATTCCTACACAAATTTATTGTTTATTGTAAAAAAACAAAATGCTTAATTATCATCAACTTTTTTTCATGTTCTATTTTTTTCACATTTTTAATTTTTAATTTTTTGTGGAAGTTTTGTTTGTCACTATTTAGTACTTTCTTCGGTTCAATTTGTTTGATTTATTTCTTTTTTATTTTGTTTTTTAAAAAAAAACTTTTTCATTTTTTAGCAACATTTGTAATTTTAACTTTCCGCATGTCACATTCAAGATTATAAGATTAAAGAATATTTTGGTATATTTGACATATCTTTTATTTAATATCACAATATTCAAAAAAAGTATTTTACTTTTTAAAATTTCGTACCAAATTAAAATAGATCAAACAAACTGGAACAGATAGAGTATTAACAGAATAATGCATTTCTAAGGAAAAAAAATACAAAACTTGTAGATGTTAAATTGTGCTTCTGAATATGTATATATTTATTTTTAAAATTCAAAGCTTCTAAAATTATGTTTTAGCCAAAGGTTATTTTCATAAAATTCTAATAATTATAAAAAACTTATAAAATTCATTGAAATTAATTTATAAACTATTACGGACATTATGTCAAACCAAAGTTGAATTCCTTATTTAAAATTTAGTCCATTATATAATATAAGATTATTGATGAGTAAAGTTTTAAACTATGACTTGAGATTACTTTTAATTAAGATATTGCAATGAAATAATAAATTACAATAGGATTGAACTGATATGGAAACAATTAACACGTTTAGTTCATACTTATAGAGAAAAAGTTTAATTAGTTAGTGTTATTTATTTGTCTGATTTTGATTTGATATTGAATTTTAACAAATTAAAAAAAGATTTTTGAATCTTATATTAATAGGCTAAAGATATGTATAATGTATCAAAATACTCTTTAATTTTGCAGAATTGATTTAAAAATTGTCAAAAATAAAGAGACGTTCTCCTTTTCAATGGATCAAAATGGATGAAGTAATATAATAATAGTAAAATAATAAAAAAAGATACTGATAGATAATGAAAAATTATTCATTTAATTTTAAAACTATATCTACTAAAGATAATTATAAAACTATAATTTATTTAATTTAATTGGTATGTTTGTTCATATAATAGCAGTATGTTATAATTTGTACACTTAACTACATATATCTTTTTACAACACATTTACAATCTTCAAAATAAAATATATTATTTTGAGGTAGTATATTCTCTCATCAGATATATCAATCATTTTTTTTAAAAAAAAAAATACTAAATTACTCTCTTGATTTTATAGTATATAAAACAAAATGTGAAACCATAACTTTTTTCATTTTTATCACTTTGTAAAGAATGATCTGATTAATTTTAAATTTCATCAAATAGGTTGAATTTCATTCGCTAAACCCCTACAAAATGAATTTAAGTGCATTCAAAATAAATTTATAGATGGATCATTTTTATTTTTGGTTGTTTTGTATGATTCTATAAAAAAATATTAAAATAACTGACACTTTATTATAATGTGTATCTTTATTATTATTTTTGATTGTGCTAATTTAGAAATATTGATGATCATTTAAAAACTAATTAAATACCTATAAATATATTTAAAATATTAATATTGGGCCTGTAAAATGGGCCCTTCATTATCTAGTACTATATATAAGTGAAGGTTGGGGTGACTACCAAGGTTATTTACATAATTTTAGTCACCCCAACCTTTACTTATATATAGTAGTAAATAAAATGGTTACACATGCATATGTTTTTTTCCTTATATTTATTAGTTTTGTCCTCATTTTTATTGTGCAATAAAATGGTTACACATGCATTTTTTTTTCTTATATTTATTAGTTTTGTCCTCATTTTTATTGTGCAATAAAATGGTTACACATGCATATTGTTTTTTCCTTATATTTATTAGTTTTGTCCTCATGTATTATTTTAATAATATTTTTATTTAGACCTTTGTAATTAAATTATACATGGGACTATTTTTTTATAAATATCTTTTTGTTCCTTATTAAATGACTACCAAAGGTATTTCAATAATTTTATGGTGCAATAAAATGGTTACACATGCATATTGCTTTTTCCTTATATTTATTAGTTTTGTCCTCATTTTTATGGTGCAACAAAATGGTTTCACATGCATATTATTTTTTCTTATATTTATTAATTTTGTTCTCATGTAATATTTTAATAATATTTTTTTTAGACTTTTGTAATTGAATTATACATGGTACTATTCTTGTATAAATATCTTTTTGTTCCTTATTAAATGACTACCAAGGGTATTTCGATAATTTTATGATGCAATAAAATGGTTACACAAGCATATTATTTTTTCTTTTTTTCTTTTTTGGTAGATAAGATGTAAGCATTAAATATAAAACAACACCTGAAGTTGTTAGTTCGGGAGCTCAGTCTGACTCCATTACAAAAATTGTTTGGCGACGACTTATACAGTTTTGGTAAGAAGGAACCTTATGAGGATAGTATTTTCCTTCTATATCAGCCCATACATCATGAATTATAAAAGGGTGTGGGGTTACAAAAATTTTACAGTTGTCAAAAAGGGTCATCTTTGCTCTAGTCTTCGCCATGGTGTCAGCTACCCCGTTTTTATCTCTGTAGTTATGGTGAATGGAAAGCCTTCCCAATATTCTTATCAAAGGCCTGCAATCATGAATAATTGAGTTATAGAATAAATTCTCTTTTGCTAGCCAGTTAATGATCTCTTTTGAATCAACACAAATCTCAACAGTGCATAAGTTATGCTTCTCAACTAGTAGAAGGCCTTGTCTAAGGGCCATGAGTTTCATGAGGTTATTGGAAGCATGGTGGAAACTTTGCATGAATCCAAGAACCCAGGAGCCCGAGTCAGTTCTAACTACGCTCCCAATACCCCCTTACCAGGGTTCCCCAGGCAGGACCTATCAGTGTTCAGCTTGTAGACATGTCTAGGAGGAGGGGTCCAGCAGATGGAGATGGTAAGATAAGGGGTGTTAGCGGAAATCTTACTGATGTGGAGGAATTCCACAGCTTTAGAGTAAGCATGCTTAAAGGAAGGGGAGTAATTTTTGTTGTTGAAGACATTATTGTTTCTGGTTTTCCAAATATTCCAGAGATAAAAGGGGAGGAGGGTGCCCCCGTCGACTTTACTATCAAAGGTGTTATGACTTAGAGTTTTCCAGGTGGTTTCTCAGTTACTAGGAGAGAAGTTAAGGGTGGTGATATTGTCCTCCCTATTGTAGTGGAGAACCAACCCCCTCCACATATTGTTAGCATGTCTATTGTGGAATTAAAGATGGTGGATATCCTCTTGAGGGTAGGCACAAGAGGGACAGGTCTGGTTGATGTTGATGGCCCTCTTAGAAAGGTTTGACCTAGTAGGGAGACTGTTATGGTTCAAAATCTAGAGAAGAAATTTCAACTTTTCAAGGATTGTAGCTTTCCAAATCCAACCCCAAGGTTTGTGGTTGTTATGGGGAGGAGCTCTCTTGGAGTAGATGCGATTATAAGAACTCTTGCAGGAGAACATACCTGAACCATTTAAGAGCCACAGAGGGGTATCTTGCTGGATTGAAGGATTTGGAAAGAAAGTATTCCTTATAGTATGGAGGGTGGTTGCAGGGATTTCAAAGAGAAGGGAGACCAAATTCCAGTTGCCCTCCTGCCATAGGCTGGAAAGGCGTAACGCCCCGAGTCTATACCCCGGACGCTAACCGATGTTTATGATCCCGAAGGACCACAAGCTAACCCATGACTAATATCTGCTATGAGCACTGAATAATAATACTGAAATAAATACGGAAAATAGGCTGAATTGACATAAGGTTCAAAATCTATAAATACTGATAAAGAATATCAACTACAATAATAGTTTGTAAAACTGAGTACTATCTGAAAGTCTAGTCTGAAAAGCCTCTAACTGAACTTTCTGAAAATGGAGTTGATAAGACAAGCCCCCAACTAACTTCTACTACTGAAATACTAAATAAAAACATATCATCGATGGATGAGGACTCACTACTAAGTCGGACACTGTTGGATAAATCTAAATCTGTCTATGCGCGGTTGGGAACCTGAGAGTCCGAACCTATGATATGAGACATCATAGCGCAAAGAAAGAGTATGCTTCAGTACGTGGAATATAGTGGTATTCTAGATAAGGTAAGATTGAATGCAGGGGCTCATATGCATGAATAAAAACTGATTGAATAATATAGAATAACTGAATATGAGAGTACATAAATAACTGAAACTGTTGTAAATACTGAGTATGCAATACTATGCATAACATGTAAACTGTAACTGAGCTTTTCTAAAGCTGAGTACTGATTTTTGATAACTGAGTTGCTGATATTTGAAGTTACTGATACTGATAGACTGTGTCTGGCAGTTCTGATTCTATAGAACTGAACTGAGTTCTATTTTGAAGACTGGAACTGAAACTGTGGGAGGTAATCATCTAATTGACATGTCCCAAATAAGATAAGATAACTGAGTTGGGGTCCAATCTGTAACCCCAATTGAAAGGGTGTCAGTACCATGCCACGGGTAAAGACAAATAGAGAGATACCCTCATCTGGCAGGTACTCTAATGAGAATGGTGGAAACCTCAACTGGCAGGTTAAAACACCTCATTAACCCTCAACTGGCAGGTTTGATGTCTCAACCTATACTACCTACGTAGTTCTGGAATGCAAGGACTACTTCTAAGGATCACACCCTCTACTGGAAGGTGAGCCCCCATCCTTGGGTTCACTTGGTGCTGAATTCTACTCTCAACTGAAAGATACTGAACTGAGTATACTGAGCTAGACTGGACTGATACTGAGTTTACTGAGTTTTTCCTCAGTTCTATAACTGACTGAGTTTACTGATTGTGACATGACTAATACTATTCTATAACTGACACTGGATCTAGGTAAACAGCTAGATTATCGGGTATTAAATGCCCCCAGGACTCGATAGCACGAAAAATACAGCATAGCAAAATCTTGAATAACATAACAATGTATACTTGTCCATAGTTCATTCGTAGAAACATTTCATCAAACACTTGTAGGGCATAAGTTTCTACATATACTAGCATGTCATGATTCAATCATTTAATTCACATGAACATTCTATCAAACACTTGGGGAATACAACTTAATGCACATAATCATGGAAACAAATAAACATTGCAACTACAATGCCCAAACATGCAATTTCATGGGTTTAACATGCAATTCATAAAATTTCTCATAAATACTATTCTATTTTTATGAATCTTATCATAATCATGGGTTGAAAACCAATTAACATCATAGACATGCATACAATCAATTTCAATCATGGGAATTCACAATTTCATAAACTTGTAGTTAAAAAAAAGGATTCTTGGACTCTATGGGTGAAAGGTACCCATAGATGAACTCCTAACATACCTTGGAATGTTAAATCTTGGAGTTTTTGGTGAGTTTCTTGAGCTTTGTTCTTGATTTCTTGAGAGCTAGGGTTTGCTAATTGAGAGAGAATAATTTAATATGGGGGAAAATAAAGTGAATAATGGTATATCTAGGTTAATTAGGGGTAATTTACATGTTAAAGGCTGACTTGGGTCATGGAAAAGTACCCAATTACCCCTGGGAATAATTTAAAAATCATCACTAGAAAAATCCAATTTGGGCACCTGGCGTGACGTGGTGATATCGCGTCGTGTCACTGGAAATAGACAATTGGGAACTAAGGGCTTGGCGCGACGCGGTGGAATCACGGTGCCCCTTTGATTCTTAATTTTGAACTCATCGTGATGCGGTGGGATCGTGTTGGAACACTGGAATTGGCAATTATGAAAATGTTGCTTGGCACGATGCACTAATATTGCTATGGAAAACTGGAAAGTGACCGTTGACATTTGGCTGGCCTCCGCGATGCAGTGAAGTGCCAGTTGGCACACTGCTTTACAAAAATAGCTCTAACTCTTTGTTCGAGTATCGAATTTGGGCCAACTTTATATCATTGGAAAACTGGTTGAATTTGCTACGCATTGGTGAGCTCTAAACTGAAAAATATTGAGTATTTAGAAAAAAATTATATAGAATAACGCATGGACTTAGAGCTAAGTTAAGCTCGAGAAATATGGGGTATTACAAAATGGGAATGATGTTAATATAGCTAGGGACAGGTCCCTGGATGATGTTCCTAAGGGGAGGGGGGAGGTTTGGGATCTAGCAATCCTCCCAAGCATCAAATTTGTTGCCATTATGGATGGACCAATAAATGGCATCTTTATAAAGCTTTCAGCCTCTTTGAATGCAATTCCAGGTCTTAGAGCAATTGAGAGGCCTGAAAGTGTATTAGTAATTATGGGTTAGAACAGTATCCCAGAGGGTAAGGATTGAAGTTGAGTCTCCAAGCCAGGATGTTGAGCATTGTGTCATTTTTTATGTTGTCCTTTTAGATTCCTAGACCCCCTTCTTTTTTGGGCCTAGTGATGGTCTCCCATTTGACCATATGCATTTTCTTTTTGGAATTAGTGGAGCCCTAAATGAAGTTCTTTTGGGCTCTATCAATGAGTTTGTGAATCTTGTTGGGAAGAAGGATGAATTACATGACATGGTTGGGCATGCTACCAAGACAAGATTTGGCTAGGGTGGTTTTGCCAGCCATGTTGAGGAACTTGGTCTTCCAGCCAATAAGTTTGAAGTTCATGTTATCCAGAAGAAAGTGGAAGTCAGCAAGAATGGGCTTCTTATGAAAGGTGGGGAAGCCTAAGTATTTACCAAAGCTACTACTGGACTTTATACCCAAGATGGTGAAGAGGTTAAGTCTAACAGTCTTAACACAATTGTTGGAGAAAATCACTTTAGACTTATTATTGTTAACTCTTTAACCTAAGTGCCTACTGAATCTTTCTAGAGTGTTGAGGATAATATGACAGTTTTGGACATCAACTTTTGCAAAAAGGGTGAGGTCATCAGCAAAGAATAGGTGAGAGAGATTTGGACCCCCTTTGCTAGTAGAGATAGGGGTCCACTTAAAGATGTCCACTTTATAGTTGATTTTCCTTAAGAGGAGCTTCATGCAAAGAATGAAAAGGTAAGGTGACATAGGGTATCCTTGTCTTATCCCTCTGGTGGGATAAAAGGAGGGGATTATATTCCCATTTAGAAGGACAAAAATAAAAGAGGGGGGGATGCAAGAGAGGATGAGTTTGGAAAACCCGGGGGGAAGTTGAAGAAAGCCAAGGCTTGTCTGATGAAGGACCATTCTAGCCTATTAAAGGCTTTCTCTAGATCAATTTTAAGAATGATGTTGGGCTTAATGCCCTTTATTTTGGAGTGATCTAAGTATTCTTGGACAATGATGGCATTGTCATAAGCTCTCCTTTTTAGAGAAAACTAGCTTGGTTATGTCCAATGATAGATTGAAAAAAGGGCTTTAATCTAATAGAAATGATTTTTGTGAAGATTTTGTACTGGGTTTTACACAATTTTATGGGTCTGAAGTTTTTTAAAAAGGTTGTATCCTTGCATTTAGGTATAAGGCA
The DNA here is from genome assembly GCA_030864215.1 of Capsicum pubescens. Classification (NCBI taxonomy): domain Eukaryota; kingdom Viridiplantae; phylum Streptophyta; class Magnoliopsida; order Solanales; family Solanaceae; genus Capsicum; species Capsicum pubescens. Next base: position 277,586,176 of record CM061542.1, read on the forward strand.
AAGAAAGGTGGTGTTAACTGCAAGGTCCATGGTCTAGGAGGTAAAGGTGGCTATACAGAACTGCTATAGGATGAGGGTCATATTAGCCAATATTTTTGGTACATAAAAGGGTGAATCCCATTAGGACTAGGAGCTTTTGTGGGGGCAAAGGAAAAGACAACCCTCTTGATCTCCTCAAGGCTAAGGATAGAGTCAAGACAGAGATGGGTCGAGGGCTTGAGAGAGCCTTGGTTGGAGGGATTAGTCTGACATTTGAGGGGGGGGAGGAGTGGTCATTAGCTCAGGACTACTTGTAATTTGGAGCACCTTGTGGCGTCCCAGAAATCACATTTCAGGGCGTTACAATATCAAAAGATACTTTCAAAGTGGCTAAACTTGTAAAAATTTACGATTCCAAAATCGCCTATCTTTGGGCCTTGGAGATATTCATCAATTAATGGCCCATAATGTCCTCCTGCAACCTAAACCTTCAAACCCAATTCTACTTATCTCAATGGCACGATATGTAACCATGCACGACTCCATAGCAAAATTCATATTTTCTGATGCAAAATTTATAACTTCCTTCATGGCTTCACCTATATCAAAAGTTATTTTTTGAAACAGTTAAACTTATAAAAATTTGGGCAAACAACACAAATCCCGATAATTTGTAGCTTAATTACATAAAATTCTGACATTTTGCATAATTTCTGAAAATTCCAATTTTGGATCCGTCGAGATACATAATTAGCTCCCGATACATCCATCGAAAATACATCTTTTCCTTTTTAAAGATACATAATTAGCTCCCGATACTTTTTTTGGTGATTTTATGTCTGTCGAGATACATAATTAGCTTTCGATATATCCAATGAAAATATATAGTAAGTTGTGATTTTTATATCTACTCTACAAGGGTGAAGATTTGCGTAAATATGATAAGTTAAGGTGTGTATTTTGCGGAAAAAAGACATGGTATAACTCTTTTTTGAAAAATAGCTCTAGATTGGGCCTATGGACATAAAATATCTTGTCGGGTGTATTAATGCCACATAATAGCCATTTCCCATTCTTTTTCAATTTGAGACATTTTGGCCCATGTAGTTCAGATACAGTTTATATACCATATTGATACAGTCCATAGACAATATTGACACAGTTTTCAACTTGGGTCATTTGACCCTTTTCTAAAAATATTTTCAATTTTTTTTCTATTAATTTTTAACTAAAAAATATTCAGCTTTTTTTTAGTCGTTTAAAAATAATAATTAAATATAATTATATAAAAATGGTATAATTGTTATATAGAATCCGTATATATATATATATATATATATGTATAAGATATGTATAGAAACTGTATAGAATGAGTGTAAAAACTATATAAAACACGCATGCGACTCCGTACCGGTCACTTTCCTCCTCTTCCTCCATTTCCTTATAAACAAAAAAAATCCTTCCTCAATAAGCAATTGATAACGAATTACAAAAAGGAAATTTCTCATTTAGTCTCATTATATATTCAGATGGATGATACATACACCAATTTCCCTACCAGTCACCTCGTTGGCATTTTTCACTAGCCCCATTTTTTTCGGCCGTAATTCTATTTTGTGGGGTGGATTCTTACAAATTGTTGTGATTTTTCCTACATTGGCGATTTTAGTTGTTAATTAGTTTCCTTTTAGGTTTATAGAGAGACAAAGTATTATTATATGAGGAAATGTATGATTTGTTGAGATTTTAATTACTCTTTGTGGTTAATTAGTTCCTTTTAGGTTAAAAAAATAAATTATGATTGATATTGGGATTCATTGGATTCAAATCGAGTGGAATTCGTATTTGATTGTATGTGGAAATATATTAGTTTCCTTTTAGGTTTATCGAACATTAATTAGTTTCCTTTAGGTTTGTGCTTATTTGAAGATTCGAATTAGCAGAACTCAGCTAGGTTGGATCGAGGCATTGTGAATTTAATTGATTGTTTTACCGTACTCACTGAGATTTAGACTACATTGGTGATTTTAGTTACACTTTGTGGTTAATTAGTTTCCTTTGGGTTTATAGAAAGACAAATTATTATTACATATGTGGAAATGTATGATTTGTTGTGATTTTAGTTACTCTTTCTGGTTAATTAGTTTCTTTTATGTTTATAGAATGGGAAGTGTTCGTTAAATAAAAATTATTATTAATGTTGGGATTAATTGGATTCGAATGGAGTGGAATTGGTATTTGATTGTGTGTGAAAATGTATTAGTTTCCTTTTAGTTTTATCGAACATTAATTGGTTTACTTTAGGTTTATGCTTATTTGAGGATTCGAATTAGCAGAGCGAGGAATAGTTGATTTGATTGATTTTTTTACTTAACTCGCTGAGATTTAGACTACATTGGTGATTTTAGTTACACTTTGTGGTTAATTAGTTTCCTTTAGGTTTATAGAATGGTAAGTGTTGGTTAAATATAAATTATTATTGCAATTGGGATAAGTTGGATTCGAATAGAGTTGAATTGGTATTTGAATGTGTGTGGAAATGTATTAGTTTCCTTTTAGGTCTATAGAAAGAAAAATTATTATGTGTGGAAATGTAATGCCCCAAAATCTCATCCTGAGGCATCACACGGTGCTCAGGGCTACGAGTAACCCCAAGCTAACCCTTCGAGCCTGCTACTAAGTCTGGAGTTTACTTCAGGATAAACTATTCAAGCAATCGCACTTTAGTATATCAAATCTAAACTTAAATAAATTCGAAACACTGACTGAATAAAAATTACTGAAAGGATATCCAACTAATAGTCCGACAAGCCTCTACTACTACAAGGACTAGAGAGCCATTGGGAAAGACCCCTAACTGACTCAAACTAATCTGAAAACAATAACTCAATTACTACGAAAGCTGGAAATCTGCAGGAATAGTTCCTCGAACCATGAGGACATACCACTGTAAGAGTGTAGATAGAAATGCTCGAAAATCACTCTCATTGCTGCGACTGAGTAAGTGAACCTACATTATGAGACAATGTAGCACATAGACATATATGTGGATCAGTACTTTGAAGATGTACTAAATATATGGGGGGTGATATGCATAAGTAAAATATCATCTCGTCATCATGGTTTATAAAACAATGCATGCTAAATGAAAATGACTCACATAGGCAAGAATATTTGAAAGGCTGAAATCTGAAGCAATAAAAACAATTCATACTTAATAATTCTCGTGAGCCATATCATTTAGTTCTAAAAGCTATACTTGTATTGTTTCTTTAAACACATTGTCTAAGTGTAAGAAGACTCACTCTTGAATCTGAAATCTGAAAGCTAAAATTTGAAGCTACTATCTTTCTTTAGAACATGATCTGAGTAAAACTTGTTAGCCTTTTCACTTAGATTTTCAAAAAAGCTTTTCTGTAAGACTCTTCTCTTTAGTAAAATCACTTTAAAACTATACTGCAAGTGAGGTTCTCTTAACCAATATAAACCATGTGAGATACATGGAGTCCAATGTCTTGTCTTTCTAAAGAAGAAACCTCACGTTGGGGAGAGCTGTCATACTCTTGCCAGAGAGTATAAACTCAACTCAAGTGATCACAACTCTGCCTCTATAGCCACTCAAATTCTCAATCTTACGGTGGCAAATATTTATGGGGTATGAGACCTTTGAATCATACCCATCTTGATGCTAAATACTACTGTAATACCCCAAACTTTCTTTAAGTCAATCTAGTCTCCAGAAGAGTTAGTGATGACTTCCTAAATGATTAATATTTAAATCAGATAAAATTTCACCAAGTTATTGGAAAATTGAATTAGCTTTCCAACGATACCAATTTCGTTCACATACGGTATCGGAGTAAAACGTTATGGACGTTTTACAGAGGGCTGTTGGAATTGCTCAAAAGCGACGGTCAAGCCGACGGACCGTCGAGCTAGCGACGGACCATTGCCCAAACTATCACAGGCGAGGCAGTAAGTCAGTCTTCTAGCAAAGATACGATGGACAGGTTGACGGACCGTTGAGTTTGTAAAGGACCGTCGCCCAAGCCGTCAACACTAAAGCAGTAAGTCCCTATTCTGGTGTAAGTGCGACGGTCAGGCTAACCAACCGTCAAGCCAGTGATGGACCATCGCACGAGCCATCACAGATCCCGTTCAGTGATTTTTAAGCCATTTTTAAAAGGGTATTTGGGTCTTTTTCCACCCATTTTAACCCCTAACTATACTAGAAAATAGCTCATAACTTCATTATTCATTCACAACATCCAATTAGGGTTTCTCTCAAAGATCAATCTCCAAGAACAAGAAACTCTAGGTGCTTAATTCCAAGTCAAGAATTCAAGTTTTCCTCCACAAATCTTTATGAAATCATCCACCCAAGTATGTCAAGTGTTCATTCATGGATTCCTTTCATCCATAAAGCCCAAGAATCCAATTTTAAATTTTAAATTGTGATGTTTATGTTATGGATTGATTACGATTATGTTGATGTTGTGTATGATACCCAAGTTAGAATCGTTAAATGTATTTTTATTGATTTATGCTAGCAGTGGATTGAAATCTATTAAATTGTATTGATTTTTGCAACCATGATGAATTAATTTAATGTCCAAGCCTAAGCTCATAGTTATGCATGCAAGGTGTATGGTAAAATGCCTAAGAGAATAGGAAACATGCCTTATGACTCAATTGTGACCAAAATGATGAACCTATGTTTCACCCTTAAGTTCAAATAACTCCCATGTTATTGTTATGCTTTGTGATGGATTGATGTAATGCTCATGAGATTAGGCTTATGAAATTATGACATGTTTACATGCACTTCTATTCATGTGTGAGATTGTGGTATGCAAATATTTCATGAATATCCCCAATGATTGTACTATGAATTGTTGACTATGGTCATATGTCAAGAAGTGTTATGTATTGTCAGTTTTATGCTATCGAGTCCTGGGGGTACTTCTACCTGAAAATTTAGCTGTGTGCCTAGAGCCAGTGTCATGTTTTTAAGATACTTTTAGTCAAGACATGTTCTGTAGAATTCAGTCAGTCTCATGACTCAGGAAAACTCAGTAATCTCAGTCAATTATCAGATCTCAGTAATACTCCATTAATTAACGGAACTCAGTAAACTCAGTCCAGTCAATTTAGTATAATTAATTTAGTGTCCAATCAGATGGGAGTAGGATTCAGCATCGAGTGATCCCAAGGATGGGAACTCACCTACGAGTAGAGGGTGTGATTCTTAGAAGCAATCCTTGCACTCTAGAACTACGTAGCCAGCGTAGGTTGAGATATCTAACCTGTTAGATGAGGGATAATGAGGTGGATTAACCTGTTGATGAGGGTCCCACCATTCTCTTTAGAGTACCTGTTAGATGAGGGATCACTCACAGTTTGTCCTTACCAGTGGAGCGGTATTGACACCCTTCTAATTGGGGTTACAGATTAGACCCCAACTCAGCTATAATGCTTTATTTGGGGCATGTTAGTTAGATGACTTCTTTCCACAGTTACATTTTTAGCCTCATCCTCAATAATAGAACTCAGATAGTTTTACAGATTTCAGGACTGTCAAATACAATCAACTCAGAATAGTACGGGACTCATCTAGTTCCATCAGAACCTAGACTATCAGATACAGTCACTCAGTATCAGTTATCAGCACTTATGTTATCAGTATTCATATTCAGTGATGCCATGATCTCAGTTACAGTTTATGTAGCCATATATGTATTCTCACGTTCATGTTATTCAGTCAGTTAGTATTGTTCATGCATATAAACCCCTTGCATCATCCTAACTCACTTACATACCAGTACATTCAATCGTACTAACGCATTTGACCTATGGTGTTTTATACCATAGGTTTGGAAGCACGAGCTCCAGAGCATCAGTAGCATTCCAGTCTCAGCAGTCAGAGTTAGTAGTGAGTCCTCATCCTTTGAGGACATGATCATTAATTTATTATATCATTACTTAGTTTATTTCAGTAGTTGGAGTTAGTTGGGGACATGTCCCATCAAATCTTTATTCAGACAGTTTAGAGGCTTTCAGACTAGCATGTTCAGACATTTATTTTAGTTGTTTTGGTATTGATATACCATATCTCCAGATGTTATGTTTTATCAAATCTTTGAACCTTATCGCCTTTCAGCCTTTATTTCTGTATTTATACAGTATATTATGCAGTGTATAAGTACAGATATCAGTCATGGGTTAGCTTATGGTCCTTCAGGGTCATGAGCATCGTGTGGCATTTTGGGTACTAGATTCTGGGCATTACAAACTTTGTATTAGAGCCTAAGGTTCAATAGTGTCCTAGGAAGTCTGAAAGCCACATCTAGCAGAGTCTTATGCATAGGTGTATTGCGCGCCACATTTATGTACAAGAAGCTATGAGATGTTTTAGGAATAGTTTTCTATTTTTCAGTATTCATGTCATGCCAGTAAGCATAATCTCAAGTTAATCCCTCAGTCTAATCCCTTTCTCTTCCTTTTACAGAACATGCCTCCCAAGAGGAGAACTGGGAATCAGTCAACCCCTCAGCCCTAAGATCCTTCGGGCGAACATGTCTCTCATGCAGAGTTCAGAGCTACATTCACTACTCTTGCTCAGCCAGTTGCTGCTCAGAATGAATGACCAACTGTCGTTCTGGCCAACCCAGTGGCCAATTCAGTTGCATCCAGAATTCGGGACTTCACCCGAATGAATCCTCCATCCTTTTTTGGGTCTAAGTCATATCAGGACCCTCAGGAATTCATCGATTAGGTTTAAAAGGTTACTAGCATTATGGGGGTTACTCCTAGTGAGAGTGCTGAGCTAGCTGTATATCAGTTATAGGATGTTGCTCACACTTGGTTCAAGCAGTGAAAGTCAGAGAGGTCAGTTGATGTAGGGTTTATTGAGTGGGAGGAGTTTGTCACCACCTTCTTAGAGAGGTTTTTTCCCCTAGATCTGAGAGAAGCTAAGGTGTTACAATTTATCAACCTCAGGCAGGGCAACATGACGGTGAAAGAGTATTCTCTTAAGTTTACTCAATTAGTCAGATATGCTCCTCATGTAGTTGTAGATAGCAGGGCCAAGATGAGTAAGTTTATTTCTGGGGTGAATGATAGTGTGGTCAATGAGTGCAGGTCCATGATGTTAAATAGTGACATGAACATATCCAGGTTTATGACTCATGCTCAGCAGATATAGGATCAAAAGATTAAGATAAGGGGGAAGCAGAATAAGAGAGTAAAGACAGGTAGTTTCAGCTTTGCTCAGCCTAAGTCAGATGGAGGAAACCGTTCTCAGTTTCATCCTAAGTCATCCGTTCCAGCTCTTTCCTCAGCCAGTGGTCCAGCTCCTAAGTTCAAGGATGGTAATAGAGATAGGGCGCAAGGCTCTAAGTCTCAGGGTAGTATTAGTAGTGCCCGAACCCATCCTCTTTGTCAGACATGTGGTAAGCACCATCAGGGTACTTGCAGAGCTAGTAGTGATATTTTCTTTAGATGTGGCAAGCCAGGACACAGAGTTAGAGATTGTCTCCAGCCAGGATATCAGGGTCAGCGTAACCTTTCCCCAGCTCAATCCAGTCGCCCAGATCAGCAGGGTGCCACTTCCAGTGCTACTAGTGGGCAACACCCAAACAAACTTTATGCTCTCCAGTCTCGAAAGGATCAAGAAAATTATCCTGATATGGTTATTGGTACGTTACAGATATTTCACTTGCATGTTTATGCTTTGCTAGATCCAGGAGCTTCTTTGTCTTTTGTTACTCCCTATTTAGTAGTTGATTTAGGAGTTAGTCCTAAAATTCTAGCAGAGGCCTTCTCAGTCTCTACCCCAGTGGGTAAAACCATCATAGCCCGATAGGTATGCAGGAACTATCCAATTATGGTATCTCAGAAAGTCACCTCAGCAGACTTAGTCGAATTAGATATGATTGATTTTGATGTCATTCTCGGTATGGGTTGGCTTCATTCCTGCTATGCCACAGTCGACTGCAGAAATAGAGTGGTCCAATTTCAATTTTCAAATGAACCTATCCAAGAGTGGAGGGGTAGCACTTCAGCTTTCAGAGGTCAGCTTGTTTCCTACCTTTGGGCAGGAAAAATAATATTTAGATGATGTGTCTATTATCTTGTTCGAGTTAAGAACACTATTTCTGAAACTCCCAGTCATGAATGAATATTCAAATGTCTTTCCCGAAGATCTTTCAGGAATTCCTCCCAAAAGGGAAATAGACTTTGGCATCGATCTTCTTTCAGATACTCAGCCTATATCTATTCCACCATACAGAATGGCACTAGCATAACTAAGAGAATTGAGAGAGCAGTTAAAAAATCTCTTAGATAAGGGATTCATCAGACCCAGTGTGTCACCATGGGGCGCACCAGTCTTATTCGTGCGAAAGAAAGATGGTTCTCTCAGAATGTGTATAGACTACCGTCAGCTCAATAAAGTCACGGTCAAGAATAAGTATCTATTTCCCAGAATTGATGACTTGTTGGACCAACTTCAGGGTGCCAGTTATTTCTCTAAGATAGACCTCAGATCCGGCTATCATCAGCTTAGAGTCAGAGAATGTGACATTTTAAAAATAACCTTCCATACTTGGTATGGTCACTTCAAATTCTTGGTCATGTCCTTTGGTCTTACCAATGACCCAGCAGCTTTTATGGACTTGATGAACCGCGTGTTCAAGCAGTACTTGGACATGTTCATCATAGTCTTCATAGGTGATATCTTTGTTTACTCCCGCAGTGAGAAGGATCATGCAGACCATCTCAGAACTGTACTTTAGACCCTCAGAGATCATCAGTTGTTCGCCAAATTCAGTAAGTGCAAAGTTTGGCTAAGGTCAGTGGCATTCCTTGGTCATATTATTCCAGTGATGGCATTAAGGTTGATCCTCAAAAGACCGAAGCAGTAAAAAACTAGCCCAGACCTATCTCTTCATCAGATATCAGGAGTTTCTTGGGTTTGGTTGGCTATTACGGATGGTTTGTTGAGGGATTTTCTTTTATTGCATCCCCTATGTCCAAATTAACTCAGAAGAAAGTTAAGTTTCATTTGTCAGATCCTTGAGAGAAGAATTTTCAGGAGTTGAAGACTCGACTCACCTCAGCTCCTGTCTTAACCCTTCCAGATGGTCCAGATGGGTTCGTAGTGTATTATGATGCATCCATAGTAGGTTTGGGTTATGTCCTTATGTAGCATGGTAAGGTCATAACGTACGCCTCCAGGCAACTTAAACCCCATGAGAAGAATTATCTGACTCATGATCTTAAGTTAGCAGCCGTAGTATTTGCCTTAAAAATTTGGAGGCATTATCTATATGGAGTTCATGTTGATGTGTTCACAGATCACAAAATCCTTCAGTATGTCTTTTCTCAGAAAGATCTTAATCTTCATTAGAGGAGGTGGTTAGAGCTCTTGAAATATTACAACATGAGTGTCCTTAATCATCCAGCCAAGGCCAATGTAGTGGATGACACTCTCAGTAGACTGTCTATGGGTGGTGTTGCTCATGCTGAGGACAGTAATAAGAAGCTAGTTTAGGAAGTCCATCGTCTTGTCAGACTAGGTGTTCACTTAGTCGATACAGAAGAGGGTGACATATGGGTTCAGAGTAGTTCAGAATCATTTCTAGTTTCTGAGGTGAAAGAAAAGCAAGATAAAGATCCCAGTCTAGTCAAGTTAAAAGAGTCAGTCAAGGATTAGAAAGTAGAGGTTTTCTCCCAAGGGGGAGATGGTGTTCTGCGTTATCAGGGTCTTCTGTGTGTTCCAAGTGTAGATAACTTAAGGCAGTAAATTCATGCAGAAGCGCATGGTGCACGTAACTCTATTCATCCAGGGGCCACAAAGATGTACCCCAACTTACGGGAGTTCTATTGGTGGAGTGGGATGAAGAGAGATATTACAACATTTGTGGCTAAGTACTCTATATGTCAGCAAGTTAAGATTGAGCATCAGAAGCCTAGTGGGTCCATGCAGGAGTACAGTATTCCTACTTGGAAGTGGGAAGAAGTGAACATGGACTTTGTGACGGGTTTGCCTCGTACTCGTTGCTAGCATGATTTAGTTAGAGTCATTGTAGACAGAATGACCAAATCAGTTCATTTTCTTCAAGTTCATACCTTTTATTCAGTCGAGGATTACACCAAACTCTAAATCAAAGAGTTGGTCAGATTGCACGGAGTTCCATTATCCATTATCTCAGACAGAGGTACCTAGTTTATCTCTCACTTCTGGAAAGTATTCCAAAAGGGTCTTGGTACCCAAGTTCATCTCAGTATAGCCTTTCATCCTCAGACAGATGGTCAAGATGAAAGGACCATTCAGACTTTAGAAGATATGCTAAGGGTGTGTGCAATTGATTTCAAGGGTAGTTGGGATGACCACTTGCCTTTGATTGAGTTTGCATACAACAACAGTTATCATTCCAGTATTCGGATGCCTCCATTCGAAGCTCTCTATGGTAGGAGGTATAGATCTCTAGTTAGTTGGTTCGAAATTAGTGAGGCCTCAGTCATAGGGCCTGACTTAGTATTCGACGCTTTAAAGAAAGTCCAGCTGATCAGAGAAAGACTCCGAGCTGCTCAGAGCCAACAAAAGTCTTATGCAAATATGTATAGAAAGGATCTCGAGTTCGAGATTAGTGATTATGTCTATCTAAAGATATCTCCCATGAAGGGAGTTAAGAGATTCGGCAAGAAGTGAAATCTCAGCCCCCGATATATCGGTCCCTTCAAAATTCTCAGTCGCTTCGGCAAGGTAGCTTATGAGCTCGAATTGCCTTAAATCTAGCCTCAGTTCATCCAGTATTCCATGTCTATTTGCTCCAAAAGTGCATATGTGACACAGTAGTTGTAGTCCCTATTCAAAGCATAGATGTTTAGAACAACCTCTTTTATGAAGAAATTCCAGTCGAAATCCTAAACTATCATACTCGTAGACTAAGGAACAAAGAAGTCCCTCTAGTCAAAGTTCTTTGGCGAAATCAGTCCGTTGAGGGAGCTACTTGGGAAGCAGAAGAAGACATGTGTATCAAGTATCCTCACCTCTTCCTCGCTAACTCAGATCTAGCTCAAGGTAACAGTTCTCCTTAAGCTTTTCAGTTTCATGATTCAGGTTTCAGTTACAAGCTTGGTATCCATTTCATGTTCAGAATTTGATTATAAAATTGGTATTAAGTACCATTGCATAGTTAGTCATGCATTCATGTGTCAGTTCTGTCATGTATTCATGCATCAGATATGCATGTTCAGTTTGATGAGAAACTCATCTCATCAGTAATTCAGTCATGTAGTCATAAATCAGTTATTCATGCATCATATATGTATGTTCAGTATGATATATATTCAGTTTATCAGTCAGGTTAGTCATGGAGTTATGTTTCAGTCATTCATGTTCAGGATGTGCTTTAGTCTACCGTTTCTCCCCTCTCAGTCAGTCTCATTCGAGGATGAATATTTCTAAGGAGGAGATATTGTAATACCCCAAACTTTCTTTAAGGAAAATTTAGTCTCCAGAAGAATTAGTGATGATTTCCTAAATGATTAATATTTAAATCAGATATAATTTCCCCAATTTAGTGGGAAATTGAATTAGTTTTCCAATGATACCAATTTCGTCCAAATTCGGTATCGGAGTAAAGAGTTATGGATGTTTTATAGAAGACTATTGGAACTGCTCAGAAGCGAAGTACAGGCCGATGGACCGTCAAGCTAGCGACGGACCATCGCCCAAACCGTCGCAGGTAAGGCAGTAAGTCAGTCTTCTGGCAAAGTTGCGATGAACAGATTGACGGACTATCGAGTTGCGACGGACCGTCGCCCAAGCCGTCGACACTAAAGCAGTAAGTCCTTATTCTGGTCCAAGTGGGATGGTCAGGCCGACGGACCATCGAGCCAGTGACAGACCATCGTACGAGCCATCGCAGATCCCATTCAGCAATTTTTAAGCCATTTTTAAAAGGGTATTTGGGTCTTTTTCCACCCGTTTTAACCCCTAATTATACCAGACAATAGCTCATAACTTTATTATTCAGTCACAATATCCAATTAGGGTTTTTCTCAAAGATCAATCCCCAAGAACAAGAAATCCTAGGTGCTTAATTCCAAGTCAATAATTCAAGATTTACTCTACAAATCTTTAAGAAATCATCCACCCAGGTATGTCAAGTGTTCATTCTGGATTCCTTTCATCCATGAAACCTAAAAATCCAATTTTAAATTATAAATTATGATGTTTATGTTGTGGATTGATTACGATCATGTTGATGTTGTGTATGATACCCAAGTTGGAATCGTAAATGTGTTTTAATTAATTTATGCTAGCATGTGGATTGAAATCTACTAAATTGTGTTGATTTATGCAACCATGATGAATTAATTTAATTTCCAAGTCTAAGCTTATAGTTATGCATGTAATGTGTTTGGTAAAAAGCCTAAGAGAATAGAAAACATGCCTTATGACTCAATTGTGACCAAAATGATGAAAATATGTTTCACTCTTAAGTTCAAATGACTCTCATGTTATTGTTATGCTTTGTGATGGATTGATGTAATGCTTATGAGATTAGGCGTATGAAATTATGACATGTTTACATGCACTTCTATTCATGTGTGAGCTTGTGGCATGCAAATACTTCATGAATATCCCCAATGATTGTACTATGAATTGTTCACTATGGTCATGTGTTAAAAAGAGTCATGTCTTGTCAGTTTTATGCTATCGGGTCCTGGGGGTACTTGTACCCGACAATTTAGCTGTGTGCCTAGAGCTAGTGTCATGTTTACAAGATACTCTCAGTTAAACCATGTTCAGTAGAATTCAGTCAGTGTCATGACTCAGGAAAACTCAGTAATCTCAGTAATCTCAGTCAGTTATCAGATCTCAGTGATACTCCATCAGTTAACGAAACTTAGTAAACTCAGTCCAGTTAGTTCAGTATAATTAATTCAGTGTCCAATCATATGGGAGTAGAATTCAGCACCGAGTAATCCCAAGGATGGAACTCGCCTTCGAGTAGAGGGTGTGATTCTTAGAAGCAATCCTTGAGCTCTAGAACTACGTAGCCAGCATAGGTTGAGACACCTAACCTATTAGATGAGGGATGATGAGGTAGATTAACCTATTAGATGAGGGTCCCACTGTTCTCTTTAGAGTACTTGTTAGATGAGGGATCACTCACAGCTTGTCCTTACCAGTGGTGCGGTATTGACACCCTTCCAATTGGGGTTACAGATTTGACCCCAACTCAGCTATAATGCTTAATTTAGGGCATATCAGTTAGATGACTACTTCCCACAGTTACCATTTCAGTCTCAGCCTCAGTAATAGAACTCAGATAGTTCTACAAAATTCAGGACTGCCAGATATAGTCAACTCAGAACAGTACGGGACTCAGCTAGTTCCATCAGAACCTAGACTGTCAGATATAGTCACTCAGTATCAGTTATCAGAACTTATGTTATCAGTATTCATATTCAGTGATGTCATGATCTCAGTTACAGTTTATGTAGCCATATATATATTCTCGCGTTCATGTTATTCAGCCAGTTAGTATTGTTCATACATATAAACCCCTTGCATTCAGCCTACCTCACTTGCATACCAGTACATTCAATCCTACTGACGCACTTGTGCTATGGTGTTTTATACCATAGGTTCAGAAGCACAAGCTCCTGAGTAATAGTAGCATTCTAGTCTCAGCAGTCAGAGTTAGCTGTGAGTCCTCATCCTTCGAGGACATGATCATTACTTTATTATGTCATTACTTAGTTTATTTCAGTAGTTGGAGTTAGTTGGGGACATGTCCCATCAACTCTTTATTCAGACAGTTTAGAGGTTTTAAGACTAGCATGTTCAGACAGTTATTTTAGTTGTTTTGATATTGATATACCATATCTCCAGATGTTATGTTTTATCAGATATTTGAACCTTATGACCTTTCAGCCTTTATTTCCGAATTTATATAGTATATTATGCAGTGTACAAGTACAGATATCAGTCATGGATTAGCTTATGTTCCTTCGGGGTCATGAGCACCGTGTGGCATTTCGAGTACCAGATTTGGGGCGTTACAACTGCTCCCTTTAATTTGCTAAGCTCATTTCATGGAAATCCACATTAAAATTTGCATAAGGGTTTACTATGAAAACAGTTATGCATTTATCAGAATTAAATGTGTAAAGTGGATTCCAAAACTCATTCAAAGGATCAAAAGATCAAATTAAATACTATTTATATAATTGAATATCAATATATCAAACTCATGTAAATGCATGGAAAAAATCATGCTCTACAAGCTTCTTGAAATTCATCAATAATATCAATATAATAACTTCAAATCACAATCTGATGTTCAATTCAATGGAAAAGTTGTAAACAATATCTCAAATCATGCCCATGGTATTCAAAACCATAAAAGAGCACTCTTTAACTCAAAATAAACATGGGATTCCATAATTAAATCATATCATACTCAAAATCATCAATAAGATACTTTGGGTGAAAACCCTAACTTAAAATCATAAAAAAATTGTTGAAAAACATAATTTTGGCACAAGGACGAAAGGATTGTCCTTATTCAAACACGCATACCTTGGATGATGAGCTTTTGAGAATCTATTTGTGTTCTTGAAGGAGGATTCTTGAAGCTTTGACTTGGAAACCTTGAATCTTAAACCAATTTAGAAAAAAAATGGTGGAACTCTTAGAATTCTTGGGGTTGAGTTTTGAAGCTTAGGGTTTTTAATTTGAGAGGAATCGATGAAAATAAGCCTAATGTGGTTAGAATAGGCTTTGATCTTGTATTTAGGCATAATAAGAGTGGGGAAAATTGACTTAATTACCTCTTTGGATGCAGATCTTTAATGACTAAAATAAAAATACGCCCAACGAAGCGCAGTTCGACGCGTTGCGTCGATGGTACCGACGTGATCTCAATGTGCCGCATCGAGTTCGCGTTGATTCACTGGAATTTGCATCTGATGTAGGGGAAAAAAGTTGGTCAACGCGATAGATGACGTGACGCATGGAATTCGCGTCGACTCACTATTTTCAACATCCAAACAAGCTTCTAACGAGGTTCGAAAAATCTAAAACTCACCCGAGAACACCCATTGACCTCCCTGATCATGATTCAACTCAAAAATTGGTATTTTAAGGTCTGAAGGGTCAAAAATAAAATCATTGAACTCTTAAGGCCTAAAATGTGACTAAGTGCTCGTACTTAGCTGGAATTTTTTAAGTCTAGGACTTCTTTTGGCATACTATATAAGACTGAAACTACTAGGATTTGCGGGGTCTTACAATATCTTCCCCTTGGAAACATTCATCCTCGAATGTTGCTAGTTAGACTAAGAATACTGATGAATCTGAAGATATATAATAGCACGTATAACTGAAATGAATTTCGAAACTGAATCTAAATCATTCTGAGTTTCTGAGTTAATCTATGAGTGCATGAATTTATAATGAGGACGACTATCTAGATGAATCTGTGGTAAGAAAAGAACGGAATTAGGAAAGAGTATTACCTTTGGCTACTTCTAAATTTTCATAGAGGAGGTGAGGTTACTTGGCTCACAAATCTGCTTTTGCTTCCCAAGTGGCACCCTCAACAGACTGGTTCCACCAAAGGACTTTGATCAAGGGAAATTTTTTATTCCTTAGTGTATGGATCTGGTGATCTAAAATCCCAACTAGAACCTCTTCATAAGAAAGGTTATTCTGAATTTCTGAGTTGTCTAAGGGAACTACAATGGTGGAGTTACCGATGCACTTCTTAAGCATAGAGACGTGGAATACAGGATGAACCGCTGACAGGTCTGCGGGAACCTCAAGCTCATAAGCTACTTTCCCAACACGACTCAAAATTCTGAATGAGCCAACATACCGGGGACTAAGTTTCCCCTTCTTGCCAAATCTCTTCACCCCTTTCATGAATGAAATCTTCAAATGTACTAAATCACCAACCTCAAACTTGAGGTCCCTTCTTCTCACATCCGCATATGATTTCTGTCGACTCTGGGTTGTTTTCAATCTGTCACTGATCAACTTAACTTTCTCCATAGCTTCAAACACTACATCAGGTCCAAGCAAGGCAGCCTCAGCAATTTCAAACCAACCGATAGGTGATCGACATCTCCTCCCATAAAGATCTTCAAACGGGACCATTTGAATGCTAGAATGATAACTGTTGTTATAAGCGAACTCAATCAATGGAAAATGCTCATCCCAACTACCCTTGAAATCAAGAGCACATGCCCTCAACATATCTTCTAGAGTTTGGATGGTGTTTTCTACCTATCTATTTGTTTGTGGATAAAAAGCAGAACTGAGATGAAATTAGGTACCAAGACCCTTCTGAAAAGCTTTCCAAAACTGTGAAGTAAGATGAGTACCCTTATTTGAGATGATAGATAAGGGAACTCCATGCAATCTGACTAACTCTCGAATATACAGTTTAGCATAATCCTGTACTGTATATGACGTGTGAACTAGCAAGAAATGCGCTAACTTAGTCAACCTATCAACAACAACCCAAATCGAATCATGATGCCGATGCGAATGGGGTGAACTATTCACAAAATCCATATTCACCTCTTCCTACTTCCAAGTAGGAATACTGAACTTTTGCAAAATAGCACCAGATCTTTGGTGCTCTACCTTAACCTATTGATAAGTTGCACACTTGGCTACAAATTTTGCTATATCTCTCTTCATACCACTCCACCAATAGATTTCCCGTAAGTCTCAGTACATCTTGGTATCACCAGGGTGAATAGAATATCACGCGCCATGAGCCTCAGCCATAACCCACTATCTCAAATTATCTACACATGGTACACACAGCCTACTTTGGTATCTCAGCACACCATCTCCCCCTTGGGAGAAAACCTCTACCTTTTTGTCTTTAACGGACTCCTTCAACTGAACTAAGATGGGATCCTGGTCCTGCTTCTTCTTTACCTTAGAAACTAGAGAAAATTCTGCACTATTCCAAACCCAAACGCTACCCTCAGTCGAATCAATCAATCTAACACCCAACCTAGGCAAACAATGAACTTCTCAAGCTAAATCCTTCTTATCATTCTCCACATAAGAGACACTACCCATGGACAATCTACTAAGGGCGTCTGCCACTACATTGGCCTTTCCCAGATGATACAACACACTCATGTAATAATCTTTCAGTAGTTCTAACCATCTTCTCTGATGAAGATTCAACTCTCTCTGGGTAAACACATACTGCAGGCTTTTGTGATCCGTGAATACATCAATATGAACACCATAAAAATAGTGTCTCCATATTTTCAAAGCAAACACCACAACAGCTAATTCCAGATCATGAGTTGGGAAATTCTTTTCATGAGTCTTTAACTATCTAGAGGCATAGGCTATGACCTTATCTCTCTGCATCATCACGCAACCCAAACCAATTCTAGAGGTATCACAATACACAACAAAATCATCTGTACCATCCGATAATGCTACGACTGAGGCTGAAGTGAGTTGAGTCTTCAACTTCTGAAAACTCTTCTCGCAGAAATCTGACCACTGAAACTTAACTTTTTTTCAGGTCAATCTAGACATAAGAGATGCAATAGACGAAAAACCTTCAACAAAATGGTGGTAATAACCCAAGAACCCCAAGAAACTCCTAATGTATGATGGAGAAATAGGTCTAGGATAATTTCTTACAGCTTCTGTCTTTTGGGGATAGACCCTAATGCCATCGACGGAAATAATATGACCAAGAAAGGCTACTGACCTTAGCCAAAATTTACACTTGCTAAATTTGGCGAATAATTGATGATCCCTAAGAGTCTGAAGCATAATCCACAAATGGTCTGCATGATCATTCTCACTATGAGAGTACACAAGGATATCATCTATGAATACTATGAAAAACATATCTAGAAACTGTCTGAACACTCGATTCATGAGGTCCATGAAGGATGCTGGAGCATTGGTTAACCCGAAGGACATGACTAGAAAATCAAAATGACCATAATGGGTCCTTAAGGATATCTTCGAATTATGGCATTCCCTTACTTTAAGTTGATGATAGCCGAATCTAAGGTCTATCTTTGAGAAATAACTTGCACCTTGTAATTGGTCAAAAAAATCGTCTATTCTAGGAAGGGGATATTTATTCTTGATTGTGACCTTATTTAGTTGATGATAGTCAATGCACATTCGCAAAGAACCATCTTTCTTTCGCACGAATAGGATAAAAGTGCCCCATGGAGAAACACTGGGCCTTATGAAGCCTTTATCTAAAAGATCTTTGAGTTGCTCTTTCAACTCCTTAAGCTCTAAGGGTGCCATACGATATGGAGGAATGGAAATAGGTTGAGTATTAGGTAGAAGGTCAATTCCGAATTCTATTTCTCTATCGAGAGGTACCCCTGGTAGATCTTCGAAAAAGACATCCAGAAATTCATTAACTATACTGACTGACTGAACTCCGAGTGTCTCAGACTTAGTATCCTTGACTTGAACTAGATGATAGATACACCCTTTGGAGATTAACTTTTTGGCTCTAAGATAAGATATGAAATGACTCTTGGGAGATACTGAATTACCTGACCACTCAATGTTTGGCTCATTTGGAAACTGAAACTTCACCACTCAGGTGCAATAATCTATGGTTGCATAATAGAAATGGAGCCAATCCATACCAAGAATAAGGTCAAACTCAACCATCTCCGACTCTATCAAGTCTACTAACATGACTCTATGAAGAACAGTGATAGGACACTTTTTATAAATCTATTTGGCAACAACTGACTCACCTACTGGAGTGAAAACCAAGAAGGGCTCAGGGATCTTTCCAGAACTTATCTCAAAATTCACAGCAACTAATGGGGTCACATAAGATAAACTCAACCCAGGGTCTAACAACACATAAACATCAAAATGAAATACACGAAGCATACTAGTAATAACATCAGGTGAATCTTTCTGCTCCTGGTGGGATGGTAAAACATAAAATCAGTTTTGGCGCTGACCGCCATCAGTACTAGAAGATGCGCCCTAAGGGGAAGTTGGGAGACCTAGAGGAGCCGGTGCACTATTTTTCTGAGTCTGGGGATGATCACCTCTGTTTCCCTGCTTAGCATATGGGCACTCTTTAATTACATGACCCGTCTTGCCACAAAAAAAACAACCCTTCTATCCAGCCAAGCACTCATCGGGATAGTCCCTACCACACTTAGCACATAGAGGGTAACGAGGTCTTTCGCTCATACTATTCTGAGATCTGGACATAGAAAACTTACCCCATTATTCCTGCGTATTCCTGAGTGTAGGAGCACTAGCTGAAGAAGGTGCGGGCATAGATGACCGATTCTGATACTGTGAACAATTTTCTCCTCCAGACTTGTTCTGACCATAATCAAACTGCCCTGACCTAGCCCTTTTACTTACCCTCTCTTACTCATTTATCTTCTCTGCCTTAATCTGCAGAGCATGCATTATCAATATAGAAAGATATATGTCTTTATTGAGTATAGCAGTCTTACACTCCTTAACCACCAACCCAAACACACCAGTCACAAACATACTTATGCTTGACCTAGGGTCACCCATCTGCGCAGGGGCATACTTAGACAACTGGTTGAACTTGAGGCAATACTCTTTCACTGTCATAGAGCCCTACCTCAGGTTCATGAACTCTTTTATCTTAGCTTCCCTCATCTCAAGTGGGAAAAACTTGTATAAGAACGCATCCTGAAACACCTGCCAAGTCATGAGAGATGCATTCTCCCCTCTACTCTTCTTCCACATCACTACCCAATCATAAGAAACATCCTTCAGCCTATAGGATGCCAATTCTATATTTTTCTCTTCCAAAACATCCATAATTTGGGTGATTTTCTTCACTTCATCTAGATAAAGCTGTGGGTCCTCACCTGCCTTCGACCCAAAGAATTTTAGCCGACTCATTCTCATAAAATCTTTGATTCTGGCTACGGCTAAGTCTCCATCTTGTAGAGGTGGGACTGTAGTTTGACGATTACCCTGCATATTTACTGTCACAGCTTGGGATAGCACCTGAAAAGCATCCCGAAACTCCACATCTGACACATTCTCATTCAAAGAATCAACAATCTGGGATGGATGATTATCATTTCTACGGCTATTAGCTCTGCAAGGAGGCATATTTTTTCATAAAATAGCATGAGTTAATACCAGATAGAGACAACTATAAGCACGATAGATTATGAAAGAAAAAAAGATCTTCCTAAAATACTCCATAGCCTTTTGCTCATAGATATGGCGCACTTTACACCAATGATCAATATTCTACGTAACGTGGCTTGTCTGAATCCCTAGGACTCCTCAAACCTTAGGCTTTGATACCAAGTTTATAACGCTCCAAAATCTCATCCCGATGTGTCACACGATGCTCAGGGCTACGAGTAATCCCAAGCTAACCCTTTGAGTCTGCTACTAAGTCTGGAGCTTACTTCAAGATAAACTATTCAAGCAATCGCACTTTAGTATATCAAATCTAAACTTAAATAAATTCAAAACACTATCTGAATAACAATAACTGAAAAATCTGGATATCCAACTAATAGTCTGACAAGCCTCTACTACTAAAAGTACTAGATAGCTGTTGGGACAGACCCCCAACTAACTTGAACTAATCTGAAAGCAATAACTCAATTACTACAAAAGCTGGAAATCTGCAGGAATAGGTCCTCGAAACATGAGGACTCACAACTATAAGAGTGTAGATAGAAATACTCAAAAAAAACTCTCGCTGCAACGACTGAGTACCTGAACCTACATTATGAAACAATGTAGCACATAGACATATATGTGAATCCGTACTTTAAGGATGTACTGAGTATATGGGGGATGATATGCATAAGTAAAATACTATCTCGTCATCATGGTTTATAAAAATAATACATGCTAAATGAAAATGACTCACATTGGCAAGAATATCCAAAAGACTGAAATTTAAAGCAATAAAAGCAATTCATACTTAATAATTCTCGTGAGCCATATCATTTGGTTCTAAAAGCTATACTTGTATTCTTTCTTTAAAACACACTGTCTAAGTGTAAGAAGGACTCACTCTTGAATATGAAATCTGAAAGCTAAAATCTGAAGCTACTATCTTTTTTTAGAACATGATCTGAGTAAAACTTGTGAGCCCTTTTCACTTAGTTTTTCTAAAAATCTTTTTTGTAAGACTCTTCTCATTAGGAAAAACACTTTAAAACTATAATGCAAGGGAGGTTCTCTTAACCGACATAAACTATGCGAGCCACATGGAATCTAACGTCTCATCTTCCTAAGAAAAAAATCTCACGTTGGGAAGAGGTGTCATACTCTTGCCAGGGAGTATAACCTTAACTCAAGTAATCACAACTCTACCTCTATGGGCACTCAAATTCTCAATCCTATGGTGGCATGTAGTTCTGGGGTATGAGACCTTGGAATCATACCCAACTCGGTGCTAAATACTACTTCCTTTAATTTGCTACGCTCATTTTATGGAAATCCAAATTAAGACTCGCATAAGGGTTTACTATGAAATCAGTTATGCATTTATCAGAATTAAATGTGTAAAATGGATTCCAAAATTCATTCAGAGGATCAAAAGATCAAATCAAATACTATTTATATAATTGAATATCAATATATCAAACTCATGTAAATGCATGACAAAAAATCATGCTTCATAAGATTCTTGAAATTCATCAATAATATCAATATAGTAACTTCAAATCACAATCTCTTGCTCAATTCAATGGAAAAGTTGTAAACAATATCTCAAATCATGCTCATGGTATTCAAAACCATAAAAGAACATTCTTAAACTCAAAATAAATATGGGATTCCATAATTCAATTATATCATACTCAAAATCATCAATAATATACTTTGGGTGTAAACCCTAACTTAAAATCATAAGAAATTTGTTGAAAAACATAATTTTGGGCACAAGGACGAAAGGATTGTCCTTATTCAAACCCCACATACCTTGGATGATGAACTAGATGAACAAGTTTTCTTTTGAGACTCTATTTGTGTTCTTGAAGGAGGATTCTTGAAGCTATTGACTTGTAAACCTTGAATCTTAAACTAATTTAGAAAAACAATGGTGGAATTCTTGGAATTCTCGGGGTTGAGTTTTGAAGCTTAGGATTTTTAATTTGAGAGGAATTTATAAAAAGAAGACTAATGTGGTTAGAATAGGCTTTGATCTTGTGTTTGGATGGAATAAGAGTGGGGGAAATTGACTTAATTACCCCTTTGGACGCGGATCTTTAATGACTGAAATAAAAATACGCCCAGCAAAGCGCAGTTTGATGCGCCGCATCGATGGTACCGACGCGATCTCGATGTGCCACATCGAGTTCACATTGGTTCACTAGAATTTGCATCTTATGTAGGGAAAAAATTTGGTCGACGCGATGGACGACGCGTTGAATTCGCATTGACTCACTATTTTCAACATCCAAACAAGCTTCTAACGAGGTCCAAAATATCCAAAACTCACTCAAGAACACCTATTGACCTCCGTGATCATGATTCCACTCAAAAATTTGTATTTTAAGGTCTTAAGGGTCGAAAATAAAATCATTGAAATCTCAAGGCCAAAAATGTGACTAAGTGCTCATACTTGACTGGAATTTTCTATGTCTGAGACTTGTTTTGGCATACTATATAAGACTGAAACGACTAGGATTAGTGGGGTCTTACAGGAAATGTATGATTTGTTGAGATTTTAGTTAATCTTAGTGGATAATTAGTTTCTTTTAGGTTTATAGAATGGTAAGTGTTGGTTAAATATAAAATATTATTGATATTCAGAATAATTGGATTCGAATAGAGTGGAATTGGTATTTGATTATTTGTGAAAATGTAATTAGTTTTCTTTAGTTTTATGCTTATTTAAGGATTCAAATTAACAGAACTCATCTAGGATGGAGCGAGGCATAGTGGATTTGATTGATTGTTTTATCTAAATCACTGAGATTTAGACTACATTGGTGAATTTAGTTACTCTTTGTGGTTAATTAGTTTTCTTTAGGTCTATAGAATAGTAAGTGTTGGTTAATCAAAAAAAATTCTTCATTAAGTAATTACAAAGGTAAAATTTTGTTGTTCGTACCGAAAACAACCAATTCCTCCTTGATCCCTTTTCTATTTGTCTTTTATTACACACTCGGATGGATGAGTCATACACCAATTTCCCTACGAGTCACCTCGTTGGCTCCGTACCAGTACACATTTTTCACCCGTTGCTATTTTTCGCCCGTAATATTATTTTTGATGTGTTGATTTTTCTTATAGTTAACATTTTTTTCCACATTGGCGATTTTGGTTGCTATTTGTGGTTAGTTTCCTTTAGGTTTATAGATAGGTTAGGTTTGTTAAAAGATAAATTGTAATTGATATTGGGATTAATTGGACTTGAATAGAGTGGAGATTGGAATTTGATTGAATGTAGAAATGTATGATTTTTGAGATTTTCACTACATTGAGATTTGTAGTTACTCCTTGTGGTTAATTAGTTTTCCTTTCAGTTTTATCAAACATTAATTAGTTTCGTTCCTGCTGTGCATTTTTCACTTGTCACAATTATTTTTTGTCAAGCAAATTTGTTTTGAGTGTTGATTTTTTTTTTCAGAATTGGTGTGATTTTCTCTACATTGGCAATTTTTGTTAGTCTTTGTGGTTAATTAGTTTCCTTTAGGTTTATATAATGGTCACAAATTGTTATATGTGGGGGAAATGTATGATTTTTTGAGATTTTAATTATTATTTGTGGTTAATTAGTTTTCTTTAGGTTAAAAAAAATATTATTGATATTGGGATTAATTGGATTTGAATAGAGAAGAATTGATATTGGGGATTCAATTGGGCAGAATCCTGCTAGTTTTGGAGTGAGGCGTAGTTGATTTGATTAATTGTTTTTCCTAATGGGGAAATTGTTTGTGAAATTTTCCAATTTGTTGTGACTTTCACTATTGGTGATTTTAGTCGTTAATTAGTTTTCCTTTTAGGTTTTTAGAATGGATAGGTTCTTTAAAAGACGAATTACTATCGATTTTCGCATTAAGTGGATGTGACATTGTGAATAGAGTGGAATTGGTATTTGATTATGTGAGAAAATATATGTGTTGTTGAAGTTTTTCACTACATTGAGATTTTGTTCCTCTTTTTGATAAATTAGATTCCTTTAGGTTTATGCTTATTTGAGGATTCAAGTTAGCAGAAATCAGCTAGTTAATTTTATTGATTGTTTTATTTGACCTAATAAAGAGTGTTATTTTGGCTACATTGGAGATTTTAGTTCCTCTTTGGGTAAATTAGTTTCATTTAGGTTTATGCTTATTTGAGGATTTGAATTAGCATAAGTCAGGTAGCTTGAAACAAGGCATAGTTGATTTGATTGATTGTTTTCCCTAAAGGACAGATTGTTATATAGACTACATTGGTGTTTTTCAATACTATTCATGGTAAACTAGTGTCCTTTAGTTTTTTATGGAGCTATTAGTGTTTCTAAAAGGTAAATTATTATTGATATTAGCATTAATTGGATGTGAAATTGTGAATTGAGTGGAATCAATATTGGATTGTGTGAGGAAATGTATGCATTGTTGAGATTTTTCTTTACATTGGTGATTTTAGTTGTTAATTTGTTTCCTTTAGGATTATAGAATGGTTAGGTTTGTTCAAAGACAAACTATTATCGATATTGGAATTAATTGGGTGTGAAATTGTGAATAGAGTGGAATTGGCATTTGATTGTGCGAGGAAATGTATGCGTTGTTGAGATTTTTCACTACATTGAGATTTTTAGTTACTCTTTGTCATAAATTAGATTCCTTTAGGTTTATGCTTATTTGAGGATTCAAATTAGCAGAAATCAACTAGTTAATTTTATTGATTGTTTTACCTAATAGAGAGATTGTTGTTTAGACTACATTGGTGATTTTAGTTTCACTTTGCGGGAAATTAGTTTCATTTAGGTTTGTGCTTATTTGAGGTTTCAAATTAGCAGAAATCAGTGAGTTGGGAGCGTAGTTGATTTGATTGATTGTTTTCCCTAATGGAGAGATTGTTATCTAGACTACATTGACAATTTTAGTTACACTTTGTGGTTAACTAGTTCTGATAAGAATCGAGTTACTCGAATAAAAAGGAAAACAATGCGAAAGCGTAAATACTAAGATTAAAGACAAGAAATTAAAGATAGATGAAATTTGAGAAGAAATCCCCAATTTCATGACTAAGTTCTAAGATTTCTAATTGATTTTAGTATTCAAAAAGAAGATAAGACTAATATGATACTAATAGAGTCAATTCAAGAACTTATATCAAAAGTGATCTAGACCCCTATTTCGAAGAAATTAAAGATAATAATTAGTATAAGACTAATCATCTTCTTTAATTAACTTTAGTAGAAACTAAATATATCAAGTTAAGAATTATTAATCTTAACTCCTAAAGAATTGTTCTTATAAGGTTGTAAGATAAATTACAAGTATAATCACATACAAAGGCGTAAATAATAGAAACTCTCAATTAATAATAATTTTTCCTAATTGAAAATAACAAAATTCTACCTATATATAAGGAAAAACCTATCCCAAATAGAATGAGATTTGAATTCTACTTTTATAAAAATGATAAATAGAAAACCTAACTAGGAAACTTTTAAACTAGTAAAGTTTAAACTAGGAAAACATGTAAAAATAATACTAAAAGTTCTCTCATAATGAAAT
Organism: Capsicum pubescens; assembly: GCA_030864215.1. NCBI lineage: Eukaryota > Viridiplantae > Streptophyta > Magnoliopsida > Solanales > Solanaceae > Capsicum > Capsicum pubescens. The sequence continues at coordinate 277,611,922 of CM061542.1, forward strand.
AAGGAAAAAATTTCAAATTTAATAAAAACCCATATGGGCCCAATCTTCTTCCATTTAATATTGGACTTTAATCATGAAATATGTGTAACACTTAGCCCATTCTTCTCCATAATTTCTGAATTCGTTCTAGGGCTCTTCTTCTGCAATAAGCATGTTTTGATTCCACATTGAAGCCCAACAATTTGGGCTTGGGACTTTGATGGTCTTTTTAGGGCTTCTATATCCATCATCATTGTCCATGGATATATTAAGTCCCCCTTTAGGTTTATAGAATGGTTAGGTTCTTTAAAAGAATTATTATTATTGATGTTGGCATTAATTGGATATGAAATTATGTATAGAGTGGAATTGGTATTTGAATGTGTGAGGAAATATATGTGTTGAGATTTTTCATTACATTGAAATTTTAGTCACTCTTTGTGGTAAATTAGTTTTCTTTAGGTTTATGCTTATTTAAGGATTCAAATTAGCAGAAATCAGCCTTTATTGATTGTTTTATTTTACCTTTCTCTCTTTAACTTTCACTGCTAAAACCATTTTCGGTGCCGACGACCTTAGTTTTGGCGACATGTGATTCTGTTTTTTCTATCTAGGCTTTTTTCTCTTCTAGATCTATCTCGCCTCCGGCCATCAACCATCTTCTCCGCCAAGATCGAGCCACCTCCACCTAACTTCTTCGGTGCACGCCGGGGACTTTACCTCCGACAACGACCAAGAGGTAGGTACCTTTTTTGGGGGTTTACTAGGAGAACAAGTATTTAGCAGATCCAGATTCTATAGCGGCATATCTACGGCAGCGACAAGATTCTGGCAATTAATTTCAGCACCAACTTTTGCCGAAACCAATAAATCAAGAAAGAAAACCTAGTCCCCCTCAGCGTAATCTCGGTGATTTCTAGCCTTGAACCTTGAATCTTTATTTTTTCTAAACTTTATTGGAGATCACCGTAGAATTTATAGCCATTGATTTAGAACTAGTATATTTGGTGTAGTTGCTAGTTCTTTATTTATTTATTTTTATTGATTTTGTTTTTGTTGGTAGTGTATTCAGGAAAGGTTTTTTTTTTAGTGTTAGGGTATCGGAGGTACCTTTAGTCTTGTGTATTCTTGTAGATTATTTTCATCTTGTAGTTTGCCTCTATCATTCAGTTTATTGTTTCTTACTGTTTGAGTATTGTTGTTCTGGATTTGACATTTGTTTTAATATTTTTCTATTTTTTGGTAGATTTTTGGAAGTGGAATTTGTATTTCTATCATTGATTGTTCTGCCAGTTCTGTCTTGCTTGATTGGGGTGTTGTACAGAACATTATTTGCCCAATCTAGGTATATTTGGTATATCCATTCATTGATTTATTTGTTTCTTATTGACATCTCCCATTTTGTAGTTAATGTAAATTTGCCTTAGTGACATTGGTGGATAATGGTAGATTAGGGTCATGTCTTTGGTCAGGGTTCAGGTTGGGTATTGAGGTCGAGGTCAGGGTTGTGGTTGGAGTCGACATTAGCTTTTGGGTTGAGGGCGGTGGCAGTGGTAAGGCAGGACGTAGGAGGGGTTAATGGGTTAAGGGAGTCTTTAGGTCGAGAATAGTCTTGGAACATTGGGACTTTATTGAAAAAGTTTGTAGAGCTAGTGAGAATTCTTAGGAAAAGGCAGATTAGTATAGCTTGTGTCCAGGAGATGAAATGGGTAAGTACACTAAGACGCAAGAAGTTAACAGGTATAAGTTGTGGTTCTCAGGAAGTGTAAGGAATAGGATTGGAGTAGGTATCTTAGTTGTTGAAGAGAAAATAGTAGAGGTTAGGAGAATTAACGATAGCTGATGTTGATTAAATTAGTCATTAGAGGATTTACTTTTAACGTTGTTAGTGCTTACGCAACACGTGTAGGCTTGGACGAGGAAGAGATGAAGAGTTTTTTGGAGGTTTTGGATGATGTGGTAAGAGGTGTACCTAACACCGAGAAGGTTTACTTAGGAAGGGATATCCCATTGGGTCATTAGGTCATATCTGAGGGATTATGACAATGTGCAGTCTTTTGTTTTGGCGATAGAAATAAAGGAGGTGCCTCACTTTTAAATTTTCTCGGGCCTTTGGGGTTGGTGATAGATTTATACTTTTCTAAGAAGGAGGATCACTTGGTTACCTTTCATAGTTCAGTGTCTAAGACTCAGATTAACATTCTTCTCAATAGGAAGGTTGATAGGGGTCTTTGTAAGGACTGTATGGTTATACCAAGTGAGAATCGTTTGAACCAACATAGGCTTTTGATGATAGACTTGAATATTAAAAAGGAGCGTAAGAAAATGGGTGTGGATGACCGGTCGAGGATTAAATAGGGCAGCTTGACGATGGTCAATGCTCTTGCGATAGGGGAAAAGTTGATGGCTAAGAGGGTGTGAGAGAGTAAAGGGGATACAGATAGTATGTGGGATGTGACTGTCAGTTGCATCATAGAGATGGCTAGAGGTATTGGGTATCTCAAGAGGTTACTCTTCCAAGCATCCAGGGACTGGTGGTGGAATGGAGAGGTAAAAATAAAGGTGAAGGCAAAGAATGAGGCTTAGGTAAAGTGGGTATAAAATAAAGATGATGAGGAGAAGCAAATGAATAGAAAAGAGTATAAGATAGCTCGGAATGGGACTAAGTTGATGGTTACGACGGCTAAGAATACATCTTTAAAAGCGTGTGCATGGTGTTAGAGGGTAAAGGTGGAGATAAAAAGCTATTCAGTCTTGCCAAGGACAGGTAGAGGAGGGCCTGGGACCTTGACCGAGTGAAGTGTGTAGGACGAGGACGACAAAGTTTTAGTGGAAGAGGTTCTCAGAAGAGATGACAGTATTACTTTTATAAACTCTTGAGTGATGAAAGGGACTTTAGCATTATGTTAGGGGATTTGTAGCACTCTAAAAGGCTACATAGTTATGGTTATTGTAGGCGCATTAAGGTGGAAAAGTTCAAAGGTACTATCGTCAGATGCACTATAGTTGTACAAAGAAAGATCAAGATAAGTAGTTCGTACTACCCATCAAGGGTTCACTGGTAGAGTGGTTCGGGTTGCTGGAAACCATAGGTATAAAAAAAATATATGATTTGAGGGATATATGGATGCTACCCGAATCTGTAAAATTTACAATCGCAAGAATCTAGAAGCAAACAGTTGATTGGAATTTGAAAAAAATGTAATACTAGGCAGCCATGGGAAAAAGGCAGAGCTTTCTACCATAATCTGACAGCTCAGATCGGCGTGTGGGATGGCTGGTGGTAGAGGAACGGCCTGGGTTTTGCTCGCTTCGGTAGTATGATTCTTGTGGTGGTGTTGGTTTGATCACAACACCTTCGAAAATAGAAATCTATTCAGACATCCAAGAAAAATAGTCAGGAAAAAATGATTTTGAATTTCTCTTCCAATGTTGCGGGCGTTAACCAGGCTTTTCCATGTGAATTGGAAGAGAAATAAGAGAAAACGCAGCATGAAAAATGTTTCTTTAATTTGGGAGTAACTTCCAAAGTTATATCACCATAAGATTCATTTTGATTCGCATTGACAAGTCCACATTTTTCAATAGCAGTATCTCAAGAAAACAGTTGGATGCATATTTTCTTGGTTTTGCATTCAAGAATTGTATTTAGGCTGAGATCTCTAGTATCTTCTGAGATAAGGGTTACTGTTGACGTCCCTTGCAAAAATTGAGCCACAACTCTTGTTCTAGAGGGTAATATGTCAAACTCTATAGTTCCCCCTCGTGTACCAATAGTAGTCCTATCGTCTTGATCCTAAAAACTCAGATTATGCATCAGTATCAAAGCAAAACTATCAAACTCGGGAATATTAGGCAGCATGGTATTCTCCACATTTATTCCCTCATTGTACCATGTCGAAGGAGTGAAATCATCTCAATGCTTAAGAAGGCATTGACTTTGGATGAGAGAAAATGAACTTATTTGGTGAAGGCAAATTTCAGGCAACAAATCAAATGCAAATTCTTGATTATCAGGTAGTCTTTCAATTTCAATTCCAAGATCATTCCCGGGTGAAGGGGAATGGTTACCACTAGGTTTTGCATGATCCTCAACTTGTGAGGAAGTCATCTTTATTTTTGCTAAAATAAAGTCTTCCTTATTGATGTCGCAGAGATTGTCATATAATCTAGTTATTAAAGGCTCAAATAACATTCCATATTTTCTACGTCTCTTGTTTATTTTCCATATGTCCAAAGAACACGAAGGATCATTCTTTCTAAGACTTTGAATGAACTGGCATCTTTTAGTAGCCTTCTAATTTCATTATTGGACAATACTATAGAATCATTATCAATGCCAGTTCATTGAGAAAGAATGATCCTTAGTGTTCTTTGGACATATGGAAAATAAACAAGAAAAGTATAAAAGATGGAATATTATTTGAGCCTTTAATAACTGGATTATATGATAATCTCTGCAGCATCGATAAGGAAGACTTCATTTTAGGAAAAATTAAGATGACTTCCTACAAGAGGAAGATCATGCAGAACCCAGTGGTAACCATTCCCCTTAACCCGGGAATGATCTTGGAATTGAAATTGAAAGATTACCTGATAATGAAGAATTTACATTCGATTTGTTGCCTAAAATTTGCCTTCACCAAATAAGTTCATTTCCTCTCCACTAAAGTCAATGCCTTATCAAGCATAGAGATGATTTCACTCCTTCGACATGGTACAATGAGGGACAAAATGTGGAGAATACTGTGCTGCCTAATATTCCTGAGTTTTATAGTTCTGCTGGGATACTGATGCATGATCTGAGTTTTCTGGATCAAGACGATAAGATTACTATTGGTACACGAGGGGGAACAACAGAGTTTGACACATTACCCTCTAGAACAAGAGTTGTGGCTCAATTTTTGCAAAGGGTGTATGCAGTGACCTCCATCTCAGAACATACTGGAGATCTCAGCCTAAATACAATTCTTGAAGGCAAAACCATGAAAATACGCGCCAGACTATTTTTTTGAGACTTTGGTGCTGAACAATTGTGGACTTTTTAATGTGAATCAAAATGAATCTTATGGTGATATAACTTTGTAAGTTACTCCCAGATTAAAGAAACAATTTTCATGTTGCGCAAAGTTACTCCCAGATTAAAGGAACAATTTCCATGCTGCATTTTCTCTTATTTCCTTGCAATAGTCTGCCTACCCTCTACTTGGAGTTGTTTGAATACACTCAAAGAAAGTTGAATACTTTCTCCAAGTATGTAAAACATTATAAACGGGGAAAAGAAAGACCTTTTTGTCTACAAATGTCAATCTATCAGAAGATGCTACTCGTGCACCTTATCACTCCATTACTTGACCAGTAATATTAGAACTGGATGCGTTATATTTTGATGATGATCTTAACCTGAATAGGTTTGAGGATCCTCATCTTAAAAGTCAAGAATAGATAACTTTGGTAGATCAAATATTAACACATAAAGATCAAAATATAGCTATTCTTATTAATGAGGACATAGAGAACAAGTTCTCTAAATTTGATGAAGTCTCTGGATTAGGTTCCATGTATATGGATACGGATTTTGATCCTTCAAACATAGACGAAATTCTTTCTCAATCTCAAAATTCTTCCCTAAGAAGCAGGCAACACTAAACAGAAGAACTATTCACGGTCATATGTCTCAAGATATTCAAAAAATTGAAATCATGTGTGGTGTTGTCCATGATCATGGTTCTGGAATGTTCCTTTAAGGACAGACTAATTAATGATGTAATGGAACTCAACAAAGTTCTGGAGGAACTGATCATGAAAGACAAGGGAAATACAAGCCTAAATGTGAGAGAGATGATGGAATGAGACGAATTACCAGTATACTGCTACTTCAGCAAAGGTTCAAGAATTAACTAATACACATATATATTTTAGGCATGAGTCACCTAATTTAGTACTTCAATCGACACCCTATTTTGAGGAACCAAGAACAAGGAGAAGTAGGCGAAACGTAGTCATTGATGAGAATGTAAAGAATGAATCTTGGGCCTAACTCAGCTCAGAAGCTATCTTATGAGGGGATGATTGGCCAAGTTCATAGAAGAAGAAAAATTACCTATCCTTTTTTCTAATGTGGGACTCCTAACACTTTCCTGCACGCTCAGACCATGTTAACTGGAGCATGGATAATATAATAGGGGCCCAACATTAGTAAACAAAGAATTGAGATGGGTTTGACTCTTATACCATGTGAATTGAAAGAGAAAGCCCACCTTGATTATTCTCTCAAGCTATTTGTGTTTAAATAGCAAAGTTTACTTGTCCAAAAAAAGGAAAGGAAATCAATACAAATCAATACGTTATTATAATAGGAGTAAATCAAGTTATCTACTATATTTACATATGATGTAGAATATTCATAGTATTCTAACAGAGTGGAACTAGTATTTGATTGTGCGAGGAAATATATCAGTTATTTGAGATTTTTCACTAAATTGAAGATTTTAGTAACTCGTTTGGTAAATTAGTTTTCCTTAGGTTTATAGAAGGGTTAGTGTTCGTTATAAGATAAATTATTATGATATTGGAATTAATTGGATTCCAATAGAGTGGAATTTGTATATGATTGTGTGCGGAAATGAATAAGTTATTGAGATTTTTCACTATTTTAGGATATTAGTTACTTTGTGTTAGAATGGTCAGCATTCGTTAAAATACAAATTATTGTGTGTGGAAATGTATGATTCGTTGAGACTTTTCACTACATTGAGATTTTAGTTACTGTTATTAGTTTCCTTTAGGTTCATAGAACAGTCGATGTTCATTAAAACACAAATTATTATGTGTGGAAATATATCAGTTGTTCAGATTTTTCACTACATTGAGATTTTAGTTACTCTTTGTGGTTAATTAGTTTACTTTAAGTTTATATAACGATTAGTGTTTCTTAAAAGATAAATTATTATCGATATTGGGATTAATTAGGTTCGAATAGAAAGGAATTGGTAATGAGGATTCAATGCAGCAGAACCCAACTAGTTTAGAGCGATGCTTGGTTAATTCGATTAATTGTTTTCCTAATGGAGTGATTTTGTCCGGAAATTAATGATTTGTTGCGATTTTCACTGTATTGAGATTTTAGCTAATCTTTATGGTTAATTAGTTTCCTTTTGGAATTAGTATTCCTTAAAAGACAAATTATTATCAATATCGATTAAATGGATTAAATAGAGTGGAATTGGTATTGAGGATGCAGTGTAGTAGAAACCAACTAGTTTTGATTGATGCGTCGTTAATTGTTTGATTCTTGTGGTTAATTTGTTTCCTTTTGTGCTAGAGATATTTTTCCATTTGAAGAGTGAAAATTTGTTATATCCATATAGTTGATCCCCAATTAGTTCGTGATTGAGGAGTGTTTATAGATTGATTATTGTGATAATTTATTTCTTTGTGAAAGTTTGTTTGGCTGTGGAATAAGGGGGAAAACAAAGCAGAAAAACGTAGGTTAGATTTTTAAGTAATTGTATACCTCGCAATCGGGAAACTGATTATTGGTTAATTACTTAAGCTTCTTAGAACATTGAGGTTCTGTGAAACAAAGCAGAAAAATGTAGGGTATTTTCAAGTAATTGTACCTATAACTTGGGAAACTGATAATTGGTTATGATAGATTTGTTTTCTTCTGTTGTGTGACACTATTAATAATTGAAAAATATAGGAAATAAACACTAGATGGGTATTCTTTTCACATGTTTGAGCTAGCTGCACTTGAACATGTTAGTTGATTCGAAAAATGATATTTTTTGAATCCTCAAAGTCAGGATGCATCTTTTAAGGAGACTGATGAAGCAGTATAGAGATAGGAAGAGAAACTTAAACATAGTGTTCATTGACCTCGAAAAGGAGTATAGTAAAGTTTCTTGGGAGGTTCTATGGAGATGTTCAAAGTCTAGAGGTGTAATAAGGGAGAATATTTTAGCATGATGTTATGGCAAGGAGCGTCTTGAGAATTACAAAAAAAATCTATTTTATAGATTATTAATTAATTCATATTTAGCTTACATTTCATATCTTCTATATATTTAATAACGGAAAATAGTCTAGCATGAGGTTATGACAAGTGACGTCTTGAGAATTATCTATTTTATAGATTATTAATTAATTCGTATTTATTTCATATTTCATATCTTCTATATATATAATAAAGGAGAATATTCTAGCATGAGGTTATGACAAGTGGCGTGAACTAACATCTTACAACAAAAATCTATTTTATAGATTATTAATTAATCCATATTTATCTCACATTTCATTGTGATAAAAAATAACTAAGTTTGACCAAAAAGTCATTTCAAAATAAAATCTATTATGAAAAAGATGTCATCTTTTAAACTATTTTGACATATTACAACAAAAACTATTTTATAGGTTATTTAATTATCTCATATTCATTCCATATTTATTTCATTTCTATATATACTATTATATATAATAAAGGAGAATAGTCTAACGTGAGTTATGACAAGTGGCGTCTTGAGAACTAACATCTTACAACAAAAATCTATTTTATAGATTATTAACTAATTCATATTTCATATTATTATTATTATTATAATTATTATTATTATTATTATTATTATTATTATTATTATTATATATTATAAAGGATAATAGTCTAGCATGAGGTTATGACAAGTGGCGTCTTGAGAACTATCGTCTTACAACAAAAATCTATTTTATAGATTATTAATTAATTTATATTTCATATTATTATATATAATAAAGGAGAATAGTCTAGCATGAGGTTATGACAAGTGGTGTCTTGAGAACTAATATCTTACAACAAAAATCTATTTTATAGATTATTAATTAATTCAAATTTATTTCATATTTTATATTGTGGTAAAAAATAACTATGTTTGATCAAAAAGTCACTCCAAAAGAAAAACTATTATGAAAAAGAAAAAGATGTCATCTCTTAAACTATTTTGACATATTACAACAGTAAATATTTTATAGATTATTTATTTTTTACATATTTATCTCATATATATCTATATCTTTATCTATAATCTATAATCTATAATCCATAATATATTAAAAGTGTGAAGGGTCTTAGAAATATTTTTTTGTACTTTTTGTCCTTCATTAAAAGTTTTTGCTTTAGATAAAATTGTATTTTCACTATTTTTTCCTAATATCTAAGAGGTAAAAATTGATTAAATATATTTATGATAAAAGCTTTTTTATTAGAAGTCATCAGAATTAATGACAACTAATATTTTTTTTCATTAGTTTAAGAATTCTAAATCAACTAAATTTAATTTTAAGAAGATTTGAAAATCTAGAAATAAATATAAAACTATTAAAATAAAAAAAATTGAGGAAGTATCAAAATTTTAAAAGTTTTAAGTACATAATTTCTTTTCTATAGAGAAGCTGGTTTCGACATGGATGGCTAATGACATAATAAATTTATCTAAGGGTAATTTGGTCATTCATTTCAAAAGTTGATAACCACTTGCTGATATTTATTATGTAAGGATAATTTGGTCATTCACTTCAAAAGTTGATCATCACTTCCTGATATTTATTACTATTACAACATTATACGTGTACTCATCACAAATTTTCTACCAAACACTTGAAACTTTCTTAACATTGATAAATTTTCTACCAAATATGTGTAGCCATTTTTTCCAACTTTTTGCAGCTCCTCAATATTAATTAACATTTCTCTGTTAAAAAAAAAAAAAATCTCAAGTCTTTCTTCTCTGTCATGTTTAATCCAAACAAACACGTAGTATTTTCCAAATGACTTTTTAATTTTTCTCCTTCTGTGGTTCTTTATTGTGTGTAATATAGATTTTGTTCTTCCGTGCATACAGACTACTCTGTGTTATGTAATTGTAAGGTATGTTTTTGGTTAGTAGCTTTCATATGAAATTTAATTTCATATATAAATTAAATTGCTTATTTGGGGTTTTATTTGATATTTTCTGAAGAAGAAAATCCAATTTGGTTAGATTACCCACTTGGAATTTCTGTTCACTGTTGATTTTAATGGGAGAAGAAGATCCAATTTAATATCTAGAGTAAGTTTCTTATTTGGGATTTTGCTTAGGATTTTCTGATTCTAATTAAAGAAGAAGCGTTGATTTGGTTAGATTGCTTACTTGAGATTTCTATTCGCTTTTTATTTTAATGGACGGAGAAGAAGACCCAATGAATTTTCCAATTTCTACATAGATTAACCAATGTTTTTTCTTTATTGATGAGTTCTCTATAAAAATATTGCTTTGTTGTTTGTTCATATTTGTAGTTATAGAGATGTCAAAATAGCAGTGACAGAAATTAGGAAAAAACATGAGCACACACCAGGCTTCCAAAATCACTTGATAAGAATACAAAGAATAGATTTTAAAAAATCCTCTTTTTTAGTTACTTGTATTTCTCATGAATGTATTGTGTATACAAAGATCATAACCAATTGGCTTAATATGATGAAGATAGACGAAAACTAACAGACTTGGTTATTGATTTTCCTGGGGGACATAATTCTACCAGCTACTGGCATATTAGATGATTGTTTTACTTGTTCTGTTCTTACATTAGTTTTGAAGTATAAAAACTTGATTATGTTTACCTAAATTGTGCCGTTTTATGAACAGGTTGTTAGGAATATCCACGATTCATTCACCAATCTAGGTGACCTTATTTGAGTGGAACCGTATAAGGTTACAATGGACAAGGAGATGGGCACAGCGACTTGGTTGCATCTCCCAAATGAGGTAATTTGAAGGTTAGTGGGCTGGAAATTTCCTCTCCCTAAATAGATGATGCCTGTTGTGGATTTAAGGTTATTTCGTTGGAAGTATTTCTGTAAAGTCCATCCTAATGGCACATTGGCGGACCTTAATTGATACTACTTGAAATCTAAATATTTGGAGTTCTAAATTTATAGTTAGGGCTATGAGAAGCTGCTATGGACGAGCTTGACTATATATTTTCATGTGTATTCAGTATTGTACTGCATGATGCTCAAAACCATTTATACTAATGGAATGAAATGGTAAAGTATGGTCATTCCCTGTATAACGCTAATGTTGTAAAACATAAGGGTAAAGTCCATGTATTAGTATTTCTTTTGCATAAAAATAATAAGTTTTACTTACACGGTGGGATGTGATAATGCCTAGATATAGAAGTATGTTTAACCCCTTTTGTTTTACTGCTTTGGCGAGGGATTAGCGGTAATTTAAGCATCTTAGAGTTTTCTTTTATGTCTATTAGTCAGTAGCTTGATAAATTTTGATCCCTTGGTCAGTTGTTGTTGAACTCAAAAGTTTCCAGAGATGAAAGTAATTGGTGAGATTTGACAGGTGTATTGCTTCGGTAGAGATAACAAGTCTGATACTGAAAACTATTGGAGGTTGGGTTGTCCTAATCAACATTCTTGTTGATCTTTACTAATTGTCATGACTCGGTAAATCAATCTCTATTTTTCTTGAGATTGAAGGAAGTAGAAAACCTAAAGGCAGGCAAGACCAATTACCAAAGGATTAGGCTTCAACACGTTGACAGTGAAAGTTATCTTCACATTTATGACAGAAAATACGGTTGAATTGCTGAAAGTCAGTAAGAGGTGAGCTCAAGATCATAGTGGCATTAAAAGTTGTCATTTCAATTATATACCTAGCCTTATGCTATATTTATTAGCCAACTATTTTCATTTGTATATTCCTGCAGGTGTGTGGTGTAAGAAAGAAGCATGGTGATAATGTTTCGTTGGCAGCTCTCCTTGATTTCTCTGTTGACTAATTTCAGGTTTGCTCATATGTTTTATTTTTTTTACTCCTTTTAGTAACTCCTTTGAATTTCTCGTGATTTGTCATTAATGACTTAATTGTTATTTTAAAAAAGCTTAAGGACATTTTGGTCATTGCACACCCAATAAAGCTATACGAACACTGAACCATAACATTGTACCAACTGCAACATAAAATATACATCTAAAGTGATAGGAGCAAAAATACAATAATTATTTGTTGGTTCATTTTATAGAGCCACGTGTAGATATATCGAAATATGTATCTTTTCAACATTTATTCCATTTGAAATGTATCTTTCCCAGATTAAAGCTTTGTTGGAGCTTTAAATTTTTGAAATTTTAGCATAAATTTAGAATAATCTACTTTATTCATTGGATCTTATACTGCTTTCAAGAAAAAATCAAGGTAGGTATGTTTCTCTTAAAGTTTTACTTGAATTTTCTCCCCGTTCTCTTGCCTTTTATTCTCTTTTTCAAGTTCTCTTTGAAAATTTTCTTTTATTTATTATATGCTTTCAAAAGACAATTCTTTTTATTTACATATTAGTTCGAATTTGAGATCATTCTTTCCCTCACTTTTAATTTATTATCTCTCTTAGAAAATGAGTTTGATAAAGAAATTTATGATAATTTTATTCAAAAATGAACTAAAACTGACGAGATTATTGTGTGAGGTCTGAGCTTGTGGACGACTACTTTTTTGGATGTTTATGATTTCGTAATGATTTTCTTCTGATGAAATGAGAAAAGGAACAAAGAAGATTCAAAAGATACAAAATTTTGGTTTATGGAAACATCAATATACATATGAAAAGGAAGTTTGATTTTTACTTTTTTTGAGATTTGATGATCAATTTGGGAATTAAGGTTGAGTACTCGTGGTATAGTTTGTTTGTAGAGAAAGATTTTTGGTTGAAGTGCCTGCGGAGAGATTGCGGCCATAGTTTCTAGCCATTTGATTATTCAAATTTGCATAAGATGAAGTTTCGAAATGCCCACAGAAAACAGATAAAATTCTAAGATTAATTTAATGTTTTATATTTTTGAATTAAAATGTATAAATATCGTAGTTGCACCACTGGTTTGCATATTGTTGCATCAAATAGTGTGGATAGTGGTGAAAATTTCTCTTTTGTTTCTACAAAAAAATTAGGAGGAGACTTTCATTTTTGCCCACTTTCAATGTCCGATGCATTGGACATCTTTTATTTGCTACTAAAAACATTATTCCATTATGGTGAATGTTGTAATAAATTATCTATAGATCTTGTAATTGTAACTTTTTCGACATTTTTTACAGAATTGAGTATCCAACGAGAATCTCATCAACTCTTGTATAATTGGTCATGCTTGCAACAGCTATCTTTGAATGTGTACAGTTATAATTTCATGCTCGATTGTATTTTTGAAAGCTAAATGTGATAAATTGTTGTTAGTTTCATTTACAATCAGATTGTCTGATCTTGCTTTAATCTGTTTAATTTTATGTGTTCCTTTTAGCCATTCATATCAAAACAAAGTGAGAGTTTGAACAAGATGAAGGGGACATGGCAGTGAAGAAAATCTCAGGAGAATCTAGAATTAAGAAACAGGAACCTAAAATTGCTCTTGTCGGTGTAGTATGCATTGTGTTAAACTGCTCTGTCTCTGAAAAATTATGTTTTGGGGCATAAAGTCGGGACGTCTCGACTTCTTACACCTTTAGTTCGAAGCAGCTTCGTCAAGACAACTTTCTTTGTTGTGAACATTGAACACGATTATTTGTATGTCGTGTTAAAGAGTTTAGTGAATTTTAAAATACTGAAAATATTCTTTATGTTGGGCACGTGCTGACACGGCTTTCCACTTCTAGTAACAATATAATTAATGATTTTGTAAAGATTTAACTTTAAAAATAATGAAAGATTTTAAATATAAGAAAAATAATCGTGTCATAAATATGGTTCAATAAATGCGTCTATCTTAGCCTCCGACAGCAATGGAAAGAGGTACTGCGTTACAAATGTAAAAGTAATGATTCATCAATCACTTGAAACTTCTGGTAGTAAAAAAAATATGTTCTTACATTAAAATATATATTTCTGTTTACATTATTATAGTAACATGTGAAAAATCTTTGAAAAGTGATTTAAACCTTTACACTTCATTAAAAATCTTCGCAATAAATAAAATCATTTAATTTTAAATAATCAAACATTACACGTGTGAGACACGTGTGTTTAAACTAGTTCTATTAAAAGTGTGAAGGGTCTTAGAAATATTGTTTGAACTTTTTGTCTTTATTAAAAATCTTGCTTTAGAAAAAAATTATCATTTCACTATTTTCCTAAATTTAAGAGTTGAAAAATAATTAAATATTTATAGTAAAACATTTTCTTGTTAGAAGTCATTAGAATTGATGACAACTAATATTTTTTTTATTAGTTTAAGAATTCAAAATTAAAATCCAAAAAATTAAGAACTCTTAAAATATATAGTAAACTTTAAAAGTTTAAGAACTCCAAAAATATGTAGTAACCTTATAAAAATTAACAAAAATATATGAAAAAGAAGAAATTAAATGTCTATAGACGTGCAAATTTTCTATGGGTAGGAGTATACTATTTTAACAAAACATAACCATTTAAATTATTTTAGGACATTTTCTATTAAAATATTAAATTAACGGTACTTGACAATTAATGTTGGTAGGTTTTCGTTTCATTTTATATGCGAAAAAGGCGTCTTCAAAAATATAATAATAATAAAGAGTCCAAAAAAAAAAAAAATACTACTAACGTTCTCACAAATGAATGCATGGTGTCTCTCACACCAGGTTTGTTCACTTCAAATAAAATGATTTTCTTCATTGTTCTTTTATAACCAACAATTGTTAGAAAAAATAGTTTAATATTTTATCTTTTGTTATGTATTTTATGAACATGTTTTAGGTTTTTTAGGCATTGGAGGTGAGCTTCATCGAAAAGGATGAGATAGTGGTGGTGTATTATGTTTGGAGAAAGTTTGTCTTTGGTTTTGGAGTTTTGAGTATGACCTTTGAAGGAACCCTCAAAGAATAGTAAAGTAGGATAATTTTATGACCATCTCAAAAGGAGAAGAAAAAAAGAGATTCTTTTGTAAACGGACAATAAAAGAGAGATTATACGTGCTAGGAGAACCTATTGATAATTTAAAGCCTGTAGAAATTAGAAAATAAAAAGCAAGATAATTCAAAATATTGAAGCTAATCTCATTTTTCATCATGAATATAATCCTGGTTTGTCATCACCAGAACTTGGCTGCCGCAGCCAAGTGAATCGGAATCTAATTCCTCAAGCGAAACAGATTTCGAGGCTTTAGCTGAGGATGGAATCTCTACACGGATGATTCTGATTTCTCGAGCGAATCAAATTCAGATCCGAATTTGGTTTTGAATGTGGATACAAAGCAAAAGGTTAATGAGGAGGAGGAGGATCAATCGAGCGACTACGAAATTTTGAATCCTTTACCAACGCATGATCACACAAGTTGTTGCAAGTGTGATGTACGCATGATCACACAATTTGTTGCAAGTGTGATGTGGAAGATTCAGTATGATCACACAAGTTGTTGCAAGAGTGACGTGGAAGATTCAGATGATAAATTTGGGATTGAAAAAGATTGCCAGTATGATCACACAAGTTGTTGCAAGAGTGACGTGGAAGATTCAGATGATAAATTTGGGATTGAAAAAGATTGCTGGAAAAAGTATTTCCAACAGCTCCGCCAAAGTCAAGTATATGTTTGTCATATTACCGTTAATAATGTGTTCATCTTCTTTATATTCGAAAACAACCTCTCTACCTCCACGAGGTAGTGATAAGGTTTAGGCACACTTTAACTTTTTCAGTGAAATTTTATCGAGTATATTATTGTTGTTGTTTTGTGTTTATCCATATTATGTATTCATAACTTGTTCCCGTTGCGTTCTCCTTTAGTTTCCTCATCAAGACTTGGCACATCAATACGATTTATAGCTCTGGAAAGACTTGGGAGGTTATAGCATGTATTGATTAATGAAACTCGTGACAAATATTTTTCTTGGTTTTGTTTGTTGCTGCTATTGGGTTGATTGTTCAGCTGAGAGTCTTTACGGAACAAACTCTTTACACCCCACTCCACCGAAATGCGTAAATTTTAAAACTTTTTTTTAAATACGTTTAGGGATTTGACATTAAAGATACTTGGTTACTTGCTTGAGATAACTTCTGCATTTTTTCAAAACTTACTTCTCACCAAAACATATCGATTGCAATAGGTAATGTTTGTCTCTAATTGATTGACTTTAACTTTGATAGAGATTTGACATTAAAGATTATCCTGGCCCTGTGCGCTTTCATGGATTATTGTATTTCCCAGGCCAAACTACTTGGAATTTCCTACACTAATGTTGGAAAGATGAAGGATTATGTTGCACAGCCACGTAAGCTTTATAATGAGAAATTTGTATGCTCTTGTCACACTTTCCATTGTCTTTCTACTTGTTCTTTTTCCTTGTTTTCTCTAGAAAAGTGACAAAGCTCTCGATAATTCATTTTAAGACACTAAATATGTGGCCAGTGAGATTCTCAAGGTAAATGGAGATGACTATGGCATATACTTAATTTTGTATTACCTTTACAGTTACCAATGGCGAGAAGGAATATTTTCAAGCTAAGATGGTGTGATGTGTTGGTGGATCTTTGCGTTTCTCAATCATTAGGCCAAGGGTAATGAACTCTATTATACATACCTTTTTTTTTCTCTTCAAGTTTTTTCAACTATCACGCAGGGGTTACTCAAGCATATTGGTGGCCTAAGGCGAAAATCAAACGGAGACCTTAAACTTTTTTAAAAAAAAATTTTTTTTTTTTACTAACTCTATTTTCAAATCTATATAATCGACTTTTTCTAATTATTCTTTTTTAAGTAATAATATAATTAATGCATTTAATCTTTCTTGAGACATAATACTCTAGATATATGAACTTCTAATAATTCTTTCATTTTATATAACAAATTTAATTTTTCTGTAAACAATATTTAATTTTTTAAAAAAATATATATAATATATTATCGTAAAAAATGAGGCCCTCAAATTTGGAAGCCTAAGACAACCGCCTATTATTTTTGAAAGGTAGAGTCACCCCTGCTATCACATTATGAATGCTCATTTTTGCTTTGAAGTTTGAATAGAAGAATTTTGTTGTTTTTATTAATTTAATGATATTCATGTGTTATCTATCTATCTATTCATGTGTTATATATATATATATATATATATATATATATATATATATATATATATATGTATGTATATATATATATATATATATATATATATATATGTATATATATTGTTTCAGTTTATGTTGTTGTGCATGTTCCTCAATTGAAATTTAGAGATAGACATGAATTGAGACGAGTATGAATATAAACTCCACATTGATGAAAGTGATATATACTTCAAGAAATAAATCTTGATGAAGAGAGTAAGAAGACTACGGATTTTTCACTTAACTCTTATTTTATTTTTTCTAGATTTATGCCTAAACTTTTAAAAAAAAAAAAAAATTCTTTTTCAAATTTTGGTATAATGCGGAGACTTTAATCATCATTCGGATCATCATTTTCTTTGTAGACTTTAACAAGTGAAGAAAACTACAAAATAAATTGGTGTTTTGGGAGGAAGAAGACTTTCATCCCTATCTCATTCAACTTTTCACCTCCACCGGTGATAATATTACCACAAGTGAAGAAACTACTACAAAATAGGTTGATATTATGAATTTTTAGGAGATATAGACTCACTTTAGATTATTTTTTTTACAGCATTTATATTTGATTGTGTCTTATTATTTTATTTTGTTTAAAATTTACTTTGATAAACCCTTTTAATACAATTATCGTATGTTATAAAGGAGAAAAATTAGATTTAGAAATATTTTGTGATTAATATAATTTGAGGTTTATTAAATCGATGATTACATAGGTAAACTCACTTCAATATTTAGGACTTTATAAAAGTAGTAGTAGTATTTTTCATGCTTAGTCTTTGTGAAATAAAAAGCCAATGAAGAAAGATGATTAATATAGTGTCAATTATTTTCCAAAGTTTGTATTTATAGAATTTTAAAATTTTGAATGATGATATTTTGATATCAAGTAAATTTTTAGGCTTTTTCCTTTTTGCTCTTTAAAAATATTAAGAGTATTAAGGAACGAAAAAATATGTGGGGAAGAGACAAGAAATTTTTGTTTACGTATATCTAAGAATGAAATAACTAATGTAATACACATAACTAAGGCAACATAAAAATCAGTTTGGAGCATATTGAAACAAGCAATACCTTAAGTCGGGAGTTTAATCTAAGTTATCTTGTATATTTTTTTGGCGTAATGAGCACTGACCATTCTGTTATCAAATCTGGCGTATATATATATTTTATTCAATTATCCTGAAATTTTGAACTGTGTAGTATTAGCAAAAAATAAAGAGCAGATGGGAAGGGGCTAGACTTGCCCTCAATTTGGCATATATTTAATGCGTAATAGTAAGTGTCTCAAAATTTTAATAGGTATGCATATCTATTGAAGAGTTGTGTATCATATCTCTACATTATTGACGGAAGACTAAAGAAAAAGGAGAATAATGCATAAAATTGATTTAATTATTTTTGTATATAATTTTATTAATTAACGCGAGATACACGTGCAAAACTCGTACACTAACTAGTTTTATATAATAAAAGAGAATTATCTAGCATGAGGTTATGACAAATGACGTCGTGAGAACCAACATCTTACAATAAAAATCTATTTTATAGATTATTAATTAATTTATATTTATTTCATATTTCATATTGTGATAAAAAAAATAACTAAGTTTGGCCAAAAATCATTCCAAAATAAAAACTATTATAAAAAATGTCATCTTTTAAACTATTTTGACATATTATAACAAAAATTATTTTATAGATTATTTAATTATTACATATTCATTTCATATTTATATTATATTGTGATAAAAATTAAATAAGTGTAACTCTCAATGGATGACAAAAACATTAAGATTGATCTTTATTGGATGAAAACAATTCTATACACTTTCTATATATTTTATAGATATACATATTTGATATATATATCTTATATAGATACATATTCTATATAACAATTATATCGTTTTTATATAATTATATTTATTTATTATTTCTAAAAAATAAAAAAAATAGAATATTTTTTTAGTTAAAAAATTTATAGCAAAAAAAAATTAAAATATTTTTAAAAGGGCCGAATGGTCAAAGTTGAAAATTGTATTAATGTTGTATATGGATTGTATCTGAACTACGTGGACCAAAATGATCCAAATTAGGAAATGACTATAAAATGAAAATAGTATACCCGACTGACCACTTTTTGGAAAGATATCAAACTTGAGCTATTTGTTTTAAAAGTGTTATATAGAGTATGCTTTTTCCCTTTAGAAATTGACCTTTTATTGGGCTCATTAGCACGTTTGTTCTCTATGGACTTGAATGAAAAACAGAAGTCCATAAATAAAGAACATATATGCCGCACTCACATGCATTTCCCTACTTAGATATAACTTAAAAATACATAGGTATAAAACAAAAGGCAATATGGAAGCAAAAGGAAAATGGGTAGAATGAGACTTTTGATCTCCATTAAGCTTTAGAAATTGTGTGTTGAAAATGACTTTTTCAGAAACATCACTTGGACTTGAATGGGATTGCCCTGATCACAACTTGGTGGTATAGTGCTGCTAATGCTGCCCCAATGAATGGTCCAACCCAGAATATCCACTGTACCAATCACAAATAGTCACATTGTTAGAAAACTGTTGTTCATCTTTTGTCGTTTCATTGCTTAATTTATTCCACCAAGAACTTGTATGTTTTGTATTTAACTTTGATACATTGATAACATGAAATTACTTAACAATGCAATAAGAAGTTACTATCCAAGTCGGTAAATACGTACGTGGTCATTCCATGCGGGTTCCTTGTTATAGATGATGGCAGCGCCAAGACTCCTAGCTGGGTTGATACCAGTTCCAGTGATTGGAATTGTAGCCAAGTGCACTAGGAACACCGCAAATCCAATTGGCAATGGTGCCAAGATCTATGTATTAATTAGACGAATAACAATCCAATTAATTTTGACGCCAATATATTAAACAATATTATTATTGCTAGGCACATGCCAGGCCGTACTTACGGGGACATGGGAATCTCGGGCGCTGCGTTTGGCATCAGTGGCAGAAAAAACAGTGTATACAAGAACAAAGGTTCCGATTATTTCAGCGCCCAGGCCATCGCCCTTGGTGTAACCAACATTTACAACGTTGGCTCCACCACCCTTTGTTTCGTAAAGAGTCTTTCCGAACGCTTTGACAACACCAGCACCACAGATGGCTCCAAGACATTGCATCACCATATAGAACAATGCCCTTGTCAATGACAATTTCCTCGCCAACAACAGTCCAAATGTCACTGCCGGATTTATGTGTCCCCCTGCACAACGATGAATAGTCACTACACGAATTTATCTAAAATCAGGAAAAGTATTACTCCATATAAAACGAAAAAAAATATTTTACCTGAAATGCCGGCAGTACAGTAGACTAAGGCAAAGATCATGCCACCAAAAGCCCAAGCAATGCCTTGAATTCCAACAGTTGAACATTTGGATTCAGATTTGGAGACACCCATGACGGTTAAAACAGTTATATAAAGGAAGAGGAAAGTGGCAACAAACTCCGCAATTCCAGCACGATAGAAGGACCAGGACATCAACTCCCCTGGCTCACACAGGGGGGCTGGAGGTGGCTCCTTGTAATCCTTGTCTTGACTTTGTGCTGCTGTCCCAATTGCTTGCTTCTCTGAGTATTTGTTAGCACCCAATCTCACATCCTCTTCTCTATGCTCCATTTCTCTCTCTCAACAGCCTAATAAATGATCAACAAAAAGTTGTCACAATTCCGATTTTCTTTATAATTGATGGGGGCGAGTGAGTGAATGAGTGAAGAATGAGTAAAGGGGACGGGTTTATATTAGCTGTTTCGAGTAGGCTAAAGGGGCGTGCGGTAATGAGCATTAATGATTTCACCGTCCAACGGGGCCTAAGTTTCATTGTCATTGCGACCGACCATTCATAATTCAACAGTTTGGCTCATTAGTCTTTTCATGTAAATCATGCGGATCGGTGCTGGGTACTACAAAACACTGTTGTTTTGTACAAAATAAATAATACTAATTGTATTGAGGAAGGAGACGTTAGATTTAGGATTCGCGGTGTTTATGTACTGTAGCTTTACATTTTAGCATAGTTAGATCCTAGGTGGCACAAGGATGTCCATATGACTGCAACATTTATTTCATAATAATGGGACCAGTCGGCCACCGCCCACTTTGGTTCTGTGGTGGAAAATTACACTAGAATGTCAAAGTGTGTTTTGGTGACACCAAACACAACCCCTTCACCTATTTTTCATTCGTTTTTCTCCACAACCTTAATACTGTAGAGATGTACATTTTCAAAGTATAAATATTTACTTGCTGACTAGCTGAGTTCAAATTTGAACGTTTGTTTATGTAGTAATCTCATGTGTACGTGCGACAAATATGGATTGTTACAATATATTTACAAAGGCGTTGTGGCAAAAAAAAAAAGTATTTAGAACATCATGTCTAGTGAATATTTACTTTTAACACACCTTGAAAGTTGAGTCCGAACTTTCAAGGTGTGTATATACATTGTACATAACGATCACATTCTTAGTGAAATACCATTGCTCAAAAGTTATTCAATCCCCCCTCCGCCCCCCCCCCCCCCCTTGTGAACTTCCGTAGACATTCTGCAAAAACATATAAGTAGTTTAGAACTGTTAAGAAAATGAATCTCGGGTCTAGCTCAACCTTAAATAGTTATGTGATGAAGTGAGCATCGTCCAAGACCATATAAGGAGACAGTAGTTCACTTCTTCAACCAATGCGAGGGGAAAAATCGAACAGACGTACATCATGTGCCTATCCACCATCAAGAACTGATTTCTCAACTTCGCGGTTATTTGCTATCAACTTTTCGATTATATAAGCTTTCGCTATGGATGTGAAGAGGAAATTTGGTTTCGTATTGATCGATTTCTTTTAGTATGTAACAACATATTGACAATAGGGATAAAAGAAGAAAACCAAATCAAACTAGGATATAATTCATATAATTGGGCAACGAGGCGGTCGCCACCAATTGAAAAATCCCAAATTGGACCACCTTGACTCTGTCGGAGCTGTGATGTTGGAACCCATCAGAACCACAATAAACTGAAATAGTATCGTTCAATGATAAGAACAATTGCCCCTCGTGAAATGCCAGCTTGGGATAACAAAATGGCCAATTGAGATCACGAAGGCAATTGTCACCCTCACAAGAAGAAAAAGGCCTAATGCGCTATGTAGAATTTCTCCAATGTACACGCGCATTAGTAATCCTGAAATCCATGAAGCCGAGACACTCATTCCAATCTACTACACAAATTGAACTACGCTCCTCTATCGCAATTGCATCTTTAAGATGCATTTTCTCATCAGCATTAGACCATGACCAAACCACATTGTTTTTCCGCAAATCAATCAAGCTGATGGCATTGCTTGGATGGAAACTAAAAATCATCAGACAGTTGTTACCATGTAGCCATTGCAGCCTGGCGGCATTGCTCGGATGCTTGTATGGCGTCCCAATTTAGGAAATCTATCTGCTTACCTGTGACTTGGTCCCAAACACCGATCCTGTGTTGATCGCTAGTGCTCTTAGTACAACTGGAGAACAACTTGTTATCTGGCCTAAAACCAAGTGCACCTAATCTATAACGCTTCCTATGGAAGCATTGAATAGGCCTATGCCACCATAAACTGTGTTAACCACAATATTTTTGGAATCAATCCAACAAAGATTGTTCACTTTATTGTAATCGAGATTGATTGTAGGGCGTTCTTCTAGCATCCAGTCGTACACGTGAACCATACTACCATGAGCCACACAGCACCAGCCACTCGGGTTACCATGAATGGCCCGAGAGATCTCACCATCCATTACTGACCAGCCGGTTATGGACTTTTCCAGCCGAGGCCTATTGTCATCAAATGTATCACACTCGGCTGAACTGACATGATCCAGAATGCCATAATATTCAGCCTCTTTGTATACGAGCCATTTATGGATCTTTGGATGAATATAAAGCTCACCTGTTCTGAGTAAGTCCAGAAGGACACCAAAACAATCAGGATTTCTGTCGATGAAGCGTTCGGCGATTGCCAAATCAGAATGTGGGTTCCAATTCTCATCTAACATGGCGCGAAAGAGTGAATTTTGCCGGCAATTTCTAAGGTTGTGACTGTAGTTTCAAAGATTCTGCCACAAACATTGAGTTAATCATTTTTGTTTTGGTTGTATGTAGTTTAGTATAAAGCGATGAGGCAAAGATCTCTTATTTTTCGATTCTCTCACTCTGCAGTTTCCCGAGAGAGAGAGACGCACAATAACTATCCAAAGTTCCCCTGTACACTAACAAATCTCGCTCTTTCATCTTCCCCTCCGACGAAGACGGCGACGGCGAATCTCCACTCTTCCGGTAAACAATTTCCGGCATCTATTTTGATTACGTAATTTGTACGTATTTCTATGTATTTAGTTTTTCTTCTAGAAGCTTATATTTAGTTCCGATTGTTCTGGAATAACTGAATAAATAGAAGAAAATTCGTAATTAGGAAAAAAATAATTGTTACCTTATTTGAGTTTTTCACCAAATTATAAAGATAATTAAATAATTAATTGACTATAATCACATAATAAATTTGTGAGAAATTTTTTAGAAATAAATCTGTAATTAGGAAAAAGAAATTTGTTACTTTTTAAAATTCTTCTCAAAATTATTAAGGTATTAATATTACAATTATGTTGTACATTATTTATTTAATGGAAATACAAATAATTAATTAACTGATTTTGTGCAAATCTATTATGATCTTGTTAATTCAAATAAAATGATTTTTAGATGGTAAATTTGAACTATAAAAAGAAAGGAGATTATTTTGTTAAATTTTCAAATTAATATGCATTAATCTATTTTAATGGGGTATTAGTCTCCAACAAAATTTTACATTTAAATGGAGAAAAATATTTAGAGACAAAAAAAATATAAAGTCATAATATTTTTGGGTTAATTTATTTATCACGTTTCAGAGTTTATATTAATTCAGTTATGTTTATATAAAAAAAATTTAGATTTTGAAAAAATAAATATCTTAAATTTCATAATTTAAGTTAATTTGTGTACTAATTTGGAAAAGTTAATTTATAGTTTATATTCTATGTTTATTATATGAAAATTTTGATCTCATATGGCTATATATATTCATTCGATAACACAAAAATATTATTACACTTTTCTTCTTCTTCTTTTTCTCTCTCCCCCTCTCTCGCTTTATGTGTGTGTATGTTGTTGTTACTGAGCATTAGCCTTATTTGTATTTATCAAGGTTTTCATTATGAATATGTAGAAATAAAAATTGTCAATAGTTTGTTAAATATTAATTCAAATTTTTCTTCATAAATTTCAGGCTTTAAATATAAGGTTTCGACATAATAAGAATCACACATATTGATGGAATGTTATCAATAATTCAAAATGAGAATTCAACAGAAGAATATACATATGAGGAGGTTGAATAATGTAATCACAATGTAACATAGGTTTGAAACAAAAAAAAAATTATTTGTTGAAAATGATTTAAATTATTCGTAGTGTTTTTCTTTCTCGAGAAAAATAAGTTTGCTAGTATTTTAATCTCTTTACACAAATACCAATTTGGACTATGAATAATATAGTTTCTTAATTATATATCATTTTGGTGTCTTTCATAATTATGATATAAAAATGATTGATTTTTTTTATTTTAATAATCATTATTTAATATCAGATTTTGGTAGAGTAAAAGATCAACACTTTGAAGGAATGTTGAAACAAGAAGATTATTTGTCCAAAATGATTTTAATTATTCATAGTGTTTTTCTTTCTTGAGAAAAACAAGTTTGTTATTTTAGTGATTTCTTTATCCAAATACAAATTTTCAATAACATCGTATCACTAAATAATGAATCTATTAATAAAAGAAAAATATATAAATTGTTTTGATGCGAATCAAAAATAGAAATTGTAAAATCTTTCTTGAGATTATTATGATTTATTTGTTTAAAATTTTTAAAGATAACTTTTATCTCTTTTTCTATATTTGGTATTTTTATAATTTTATTTTGGCTTAAATTTGAACATTATAAATGGTATAACTATAACGGTAATGTTTTTTCTTTATACTTAGTCTCCTTTCAATATTCGTATATAATTAAACATTTTCAACAAATTCAAATTGATTTTTTTTTTTCACTTTGAAATAATTTATTATGAATTATTTGTTATGAAATATTCAAAAATCTATATTGATAGGAGATGGTGATCTATATTTCATTAGTTTATGTTGGTTTATCTATTGATCAATGAAATAGTTTTTATGTTTTTATTCATTTGATAAATTTGTAGATCTAAATTATTTTTTAATCTATCTATGTTTACTTTTACTTAAATATTATCCGCACATCGTGCAGATACTAATACTAGTAATTCAAATTATAAATGACAATATAGGTAGGTAGTCATTTTGTTTATGTTATTAAAATTAGATGCCAATTTATATTTGTTCAATTTAGAATATAGGGATAATTTACCTACTTCTATTTATTTTATTTTTAATTGTTAATTATAATTACTATCCAATAGATTTTTCAAAATAAATTAATTATATTCTAAAATAATATAGTAAAATTATTCATGTTATTTATGTTTCTTAATATGTGTGGCAAATTTATAGTGGACAACTAAGTACTACTTTATCCAACCTAGCTGTAAGAATATACTCCTTGTGTGGGTTAATATTAAAGTATCAATTTTGGGATAAAATTTGAATAAAATTTGGAATTGATTTTATTTCATGTTTTGGTTGAGGTTTTTTCTAGTTTTGAAATAAGTTGATCCCATTATTTATACTAAAATAATAAAATTATTACTTCATAAAGGAGAAGGAATAATATAATCTCATGAGATATTTTTGTTTGTCTCATTCCATATACCAAACAACTCCTATAGATAAGGGTGTAAGAGGGACAGTAGTCTATTTACAGGCTAATATTTTTAAATAATTTTTAATTTTTTTTTTACGTAGCATATCGCAGGCCATAAACAAAGCCTACTTGAACCTTTTGGTCAGTTTGATTTGACTTTCGATTTGTTGGATTTTTTGTTTTCACACATAACATTTCAAATCGATTATGTCTTAAAATAGCTATTTCAACACAGCTCATTCCATTTAGCTTTGTTTCCACAATTCCTGCATCACCACTTTTATTATTTGTCTAAAAAAACACTCCAGATTTCAACTTACATCGAAGTTGTGCTAAACTCAACCTTATTCAGCTGGAGTTTGCAGATGATCTTTTGTTATTCTGTAGGGAGATACTACTTCAGTAACCATACTCAGGGACAAATTTCAACTATTTTCTATTGTATTTGGTTTGGTTTCTAACGAGCTTAAAAATGCAGTATATTTCGGAGGTGTGTCCCTTCCAAATCAGCAACTAATTATGGATGGCCTAGGGTATACTTTGGGGTACCTTCCATAACGTATATCACAAGTTCTTTTCGAAACGGCTAAACTTACAAAAATTTATGGTCAAAAATAGACTTTCATTTGGGACCGGGAGTCTGGAAATATTAAGTAATGGGCCATGATACACTCCCAGGCCCAATCCTTCAAGACCATACTTTCTTCTCAATGGCGTGATATGTCTATATTCGTTAAGACACTAAGTTTGTTCAATTCACAAAGACAAGGTGATACCAGAATTTTGGTTTTGATACAAGACAAACAAGGAAGTATCAAAACACACTCCAAATCAGTCCACTAATCTTAAGAATCCGAGGACCTTTTTGGAGACAACTCTCGGATTCAACAAATAAGAGCAAGAATGAAGAGATTACAAGGTGTTTAACACACCAACACAACCAACAACCAAACTAAGTTACACAACAAGAAGAAGATCACAACAATATTGTAACAACAACTCACGGCTTCCCTTGAATCAAGAACAAACTAGTACAAACGATTACAAAAATAAAATGAACAAAGGATAGATAGTTAGACCTTGGTTGGTATAATCTTAAGAACCCAAGAACATGGGATACTCTTGGACCCTTAACACTACACACAACGGTTAACCTAACTCCTGCGTTGACATAAGAGGGACTTTACCTTCTCTAAACACCAACGTTTCAAGCCATGAATGCAACACTAGTGATTCCATACTAGTATCACCCTAGTTTCGGGTTGCCTCCTAAAGAGAAGAGAGGACTTGTCTTTCAAAGTGTTATACAACTTACAAATATCATCCCAGTCTCCATAGTAAATAACCTAACATATTCTATTTATAGTAGGTTACAAAAATAGTGTGAAATGTCCAAAAGACCCCTCAGTCAAATGCTTCACTTTGGGTGCCCTTGGAGTGTAGTTTGTGGACTTTTTTGGAGCCTATTTTGGCCCTCCTTTGCACTTCATTTGCACGCTCCAAGTCTCAGGTTCAATACATCTCACATATGTTTATCTCTATGGTCATTCTCGTATCATCCTCCCCTTCTTGAAAAAAGGATTCAATAAAAACCACGGGAACACTAAACATACCCCAAACAGTCCACTAATCAAAAGGATTCTTGGATCGATTGGAGACTTCACTCAGATTCGGCAATGACAACAATAATAACGAAATGAACAACAACAATAATATGAAGACAAGATGAACAAAAACAAAGTGGTAACAATAACAACACCTCACGGGTTACATTAACAAAAATAAGAAACAACGATTACAGCAAACAAGAGGATAGATAGTTAGACAAAATGAAGGTGTAATCTTAAAAATCCAAGAGCCTATTCCACTCTTGGACCTTTAACAATACACACAACTAATACCTAACTCCAACGTTAGCACAAAAGTGACCTTTATCTCCTAAGCATCCAACGTTTCCAAGCTTGAATCCAACACGAGTGATTCCACACTCAAGTTGATTTCCCTAGTTACTATGTTTCGGCCAAGAGGTCATTCTCTCAAAAAAGGGTGTTTCAATGTTACAACTTTCAATATTCATCCTAGTCTCCCTATTAAATAACCTAACATATTCTATTTATAATAGGTTACAAAAATATTGTGAAATGTCCAAAAGACCCCTTAGTCAAATGCTTCACTTTAGGTGCCCTTGGAGTGTCGTTTGTGGACTATTTTAGAGCCTATTTAGGCTCTCATTTGCACTTCACTTGCACGCTTCAAGTCTCAGGTTCAATACATCTCACATATGTCCATCTCCATGGTCATTCTTGTATCAGGTTTCAAGAGAAAAAATTGTATTTTCGAATATAAAAATTTTATAATTCCTACCACGTATATTGAAAGTTCCTTTTGAAATGGTTAACTTTGCAAAAACTTACGGTCATCCCAAAAATAGGCTTCATTTAGGTCTTCGAGATATCCATCAATTTATAGGCCATAATGCCCTCCTTCATCTGATATAAGTCAAATGGTCGCCTTAGCTTTTAATGACATCATTCAAAGTCACTACGTGAAGAATCAAGCTTTGGTCGCATGGAGGGCACGGGATCATACTTGGAGGGGTCGTCTTAAGCATGCCATTAAACAAACCTGAGTGTGAAAGATTGCTTGGAGCCTTAAAGACTTGAGGACTCTCGGGTATGGGCCACACTTGGTGGTTCACGGTTTTGGTTTTCTTTATTAAGGGGATTTTGGTCACTTAGCCTTGAGGGTATTTTGGTCATATAGATTTGTCTAAATGACACTCCATAGCCACCTCACCTCATTAAGGGCATTGGAGTCATTTTGTCTTTCTTTTGTAATATACTATATATAGTCTCTTTTAGGTCTTTTTCTCATTAGTTTTTGAATGATGAATGTATGAAACATTGAAAATCCTCTCTCTTGAGAGTAGAACACCTTAGTGTAGTCTTAGTTAGGGCTTGGAAAAGCCATTCTTAGTATAGGGCTTGGAAAAGCCAATATTGACCTTTGTTTGGAAATGGTAGATCTTGAGGTAAGTTAATTCCCTTGGGGGTCACCGTACGAGTGTGGTTTTGATTATTACATTAATTAGGGGTTAGTGTTGAAATATACTTGGTTCTTAATCTTGTAATAATCTTGGTCTCACTATCTATCCTTTACTTTCTTGTAATCTCATTGTGTTGTTCTTGTTGCCTACTCTCTGCTTTGTGGTGTTCTTGTAGCTGAAGTTGTTGTTCTTCTTGTTCCTCTTTTTATGTGTTGTTAATCTAGTTTGGTTGACTGGAAAATAGGTGTTAAACACCTTATGATCATCTCTTTCTTGTTCTTATTGTGAATCCGAGAGTGGTCATCAAATAGGTCCTTGGGTTCTTGAACTTGTGGACTAATTTTGGTGTGTATTTCGTGTGTTCCTTGTTTGTATCGTATCATTTGGTATCAGAGCCATCATTGATTTCATTCCCACGAGATCAATCTTGGGTTTGGTAACTTGAAAATAGAAAAAAGTGTTAGAAAACTGAAAAATAAAAAAAGGTGCAATCTGTCCATTTTTATGTCTTGGCCAAAATTGTGTTGTTGTTGTTGTTTTGGATGATATATTTTACTTGTCTTGAGTGTTTCTAGTGTTAGTTTTATTCTTCACTAACACATTGAGTCAATATCTAAGTTTGAGCTTGAATTTGTTGATATTGTTGTTGTGGACCTAAGCCTTGGCCGATTGTTGTTGGTATTGTTGTTGCGGGTTCAAGCTTTAGACGTGTGGTGTGTTGTTGGTTCAAGGTTTGAACGTGTATTGTAGATATTGTGTTGTGGTTTTAATATTGAAAAAGTGTTGTTGTTGTTTGGGAGGTCCAACTTGAACCTTAGGACTCCAAGATTCAAAAGTGTGTTCTTGGTGTTCTTCACCATCTTCATGTTTTGTTAAAGAAAAAGTCTTCAAAGTTGGTTGTTTGATCTAAGTGAGTGAAGAAAGAGAGTGTGGTCTTGTTAGTCTTGAAACTTATTCCAAGACTCTTACAAGAAAGGAAAGGGACTAAAAGACTTTCAAAAAGTCTTGTTACCAAAAGGGAGAAAGGACACTTTCCAAGACTAACAAAAAAGGAAAGAACCAAAAAGCTTTCAAATAGGTGTTTTGCCAAAAGGGTGTAAGGAAAGTCAAAGCCCTTTTGAATTTGAAAAGGCTCCAAATCTTGTTGTTTCCCTCCTAAAACCGAAACTCCTCTCTTCCAAATTGAATTGACCAATCCAAATTGAAGACAAGAATTTTTTTTCCAGATTTTCACAATATTCTGTAACCAATATGTGACTGCCACATCATCATTTTACTATTCACGCAACTTTATTAAGCTCAAATTTTAGATTCTTAGTTTCATTTTATTGTTTCATTAATTAGTTTCATGTCTTGATTCTAGAATTAATTAACAGCTGGTAATCACCTACTTAGTTGTAGATTAATTGTTGAATCTGTTTCTTTCGTGTATTCGTTATTTATGTGCTTTTCTTGTTTTTAACTCGTAGTAACCTCTTTGTTTCAATTTCGTAATTAATTAGTTTTTTTTGTCTCGAGTCGATCAAACAAGAATCCATTCCGGCCGCCAAGTAGAATTGACATACTATTGACTACCAAAGTATAAGCAACTTTCAATATTCGTCGCTCCAATTGTGAGATGATCAAGGCGTGAGAGAGAGTGTGGTGAGAAGTTTGTGAACGAATTGTTTTTTTTTGTTTCGTGAGTTTGTTTTGTTTTTAGGTACAATTGCAATAAAATCTGCGGCTTCAACCTCTCCAACCTTGGGCAATGATGTTACAAATACCATTTTGTCTGACTTTGACACTATTTCTCGATACTTGGCTATAGCAAATGAAAATTTGGATCATATAGTAGGTCAAAGGGAGCACGTGGGCTTCCCGAACACATGTCAAGATGACGGTCGTAGCTCATGTGAGCTACAAGAAAAAAATGTTATCCCTAACACTCCTATGAACTTAGAATACCGTGATGTGGCTAGTATTAGCCAAAAGGGTGTAGTTGCGGCTTTGCCTCTTAGAGAAAAGATTGAAACATCTTTGAAACTTGATAGTGAATGTATAGAGAGTGAGCTTACTTGTCCCAAATCTGCGATGATACAAGTCAAATGGCCGCCTTAGCTTTCGATGACATCATTCAAAGTCACTACGTGAAGAATCAAGCTTTAGTCGCATGGAGGGCACGGGATCATACTTGGAGGGGTCTTCTTGAGCATGCCATTAAACAAACCCGAGTGTGGAAGATTGCTTGGAGCCTTAAAGACTTGAGGACTCTCGGGTTTGGGCCACACTTGGGGGTTCACGATTTTGGTTCCCTTTATTAAAGGGTATTTTGGTCATATAGATTTGTCTAAATGACACTCCATGGCCGCCTCACCTCATTAAGGGCATTGGAGTCATTTTGTCTTTCTTTTGTAATATACTATATATAGTCTCTTTTAGGTCTTTTTCTCATTAGTTTTTGAATGATGAATGTATGAAACATTGAAAATCCTCTCTCTTGAGAGTAGAACACCTTAGTGTAGTCTTAGTTAGGGCTTGGAAAATCCATTCTTAGTATAGGGCTTGGAAAAGCCAATATTGACCTTTGTTTGGAAATGGTAGATCTTGAGGTGAGTTAATTCCCTTAGGGGTCACCGTACGAGTGTGGTTTTGATTATTACATTAATTAGGGGTTAGTGTTGAAATATACTTGATTCTTAATCTTGTAATAATCTTGATCTCACTATCTATCCTTTACTTTCTTGTAATCTCATTGTGTTGTTCTTGTTGCCTACTCTCTGCTTTGTGGTGTTCTTGTAGCTGAAGTTGTTGTTCTTCTTGTTCCTCTTTTTATGTGTTGTTAATCTAGTTTGGTTGACTGGAAAATAGGTGTTAAACACCTTATGATCATCTCTTTCTTGTTCTTATTGTGAATCCGAGAGTGGTCATCAAATAGGTCCTCGGATTCTTGAACTTGTGGACTAATTTTGGTGCGTGTTTCGTGTGTTCCTTGTTTGTCTCGTATCATTCATCCCAAACCTTCAAGCCCATTCTACTTTTCTCAATGACGCGATGCACAAAATGTTCGTTAAAACACGCATGACTCCACCATGTATATCAAAAGATATTATCAAAATGGCTAAACTTGTAAAAATTTACGATCCCAAAATCGCCCATATTTGGTCCTTGGAGATATCCATCAATTAATGGCCCATAATGTCCTCCTGCAGCTCAAACCTTCAAACCCAATTATACTCATCTCAATGGCGCGATATGTCAATGTTCGTTAAAACATGCATGACTCCATTGAAAAATTCGTATTTTCTGATGCAAAATTTTGTAATTTTCCTCACAGCCTCGCCTATATCAAAAGAGTTTTTTTGAAATAGCTAAACTTATAAAATTTGGGCAAACAACATTAATCCCGATAATTTGGAGTTTAATTATAGAAAATTCCAACATTTTGCATAATTTCTAAAAATCTCAATTTTGGGTTCGTCGAGATACATAATTAGCTCTCGATACATCCAACGAAAATACTTTTTTTCCTTTTTAAAGATACATAATTAGCTCCTGATACTTTTTTTTATTTTATGTCTGTCGAGATACATAATTAGCTTTCGATATATCCAATTAAGATATATAATAAGTTGTGATTATTGTAACTAATCTACAAGGGCGAAGATTTGCATAAATGTGATAAGTTAAGGTGTGTATTTTGCGAAAAAAATATATGGTGTAACTCTTTTTTAAAAAAATAGTCCAAGTTTGGGCCTATGAACATAAAATGTTCTTCTGTCTAGTGTATTAATGCCACATAATAGCCATTTCCTGTTCTTTTTCAGTTTGGGCCATTTTGGCTCATGCAGTTCAGATACAGTTTATATACCATATTGATACATTTCATATACAATATTGATACAGTTTTCAACTTGGGTCATTCGACCCTTTTCTAAAAATATTTTTAGTTCTTTTTTGCTACAAATTTTTTAATTGAAAAATATTCTTCCTTTTTTAGTTGTTTAAAAATAACAATTAAATATAATTCTATAAAGATGGTATAATTATTATATAGAATATGTATCTATATAAGATATATATATATATATATATATATATATATATATATATATATATATATATATATAGAAAGAGTATAAAAATTAGTTATTTTATAAACTATATATCGAAACTATATAATTTTCGTATAGAATATTTCTATGTATAAGATATGTATAGAAAATGTATAGAAGGTGTGTAGAAACTGTATAAAACAAATCAGTAAATTGAATCCTATAGCCATCTTCGTGGAATTTGTTTGATCTGAAGTGTCATTTCTGTTCTTTCATGTTTATGATAAGTAATGGGCCATACCATGCTCCAGCCCATTCTATATTCACTTTTCTCAATGGCGCGACCCCCCATACGTAAATAAATGTTGGTTAAAAACACTCGTGTGACTCCATACCGGTCAATTTCCTTCTCTTCCTCCATTTCCTAAACAAAAGAATCCTTCTTCAATAAGCAATCGATAACAAATTGCAAAGAGGAAATTTCTCATTTAGTTTTCATTATATATTCAGATGGATGATACATACACTAATTTTCCTACCAGTCACCTCGCTGGCTCCGTTCCGGTATGCGTTTTTCACTTTTTTGCATTTTTTTTCCACCGTAATTTTATTTTGTGTGTGGATATTCTTATAAATTGTTGTGATTTTCGCTACATTGGTGATTTTAGTTGTTAATTAGTTTCCTTTTAGGTTTATATATAGAAAAACAAATTATTATTATTATATGATTTGTTGAGATTTTAGTTACTCTTTGTGGTTAATTGGTTTCATTTTAGGTTTGTAGAAAGACAAATTATTATTATATGTGGAAATGTATGATTTGTTGAGATTTTAGTTACTCTATGTGGTTAATTTATTTCCTTTTAGGTTTATAGTAAGACAATTATTATTATATGTGGAAATGTATGATTTTGTTGAGATTTTAGTTAGTCTTTGTGGTTAATTAGTTTCCTTTTAGGTTTGTCGAAAGACAATTATTTTTATATGTGGAAATGTATGATTTGTTGAGATTTTAGTTACTATTTGTGGTTATTTAGTTTCCTTTTAGGTCTATGCAAAGACAAATTATTATTATTATAGGTTGAAATGTATGATTTATTGAGATTTTAGTTAGTCTTTGTGGTTAATTTATTTCTTTTTAGGTTTATAGAATTACAAATTATTATTATATGTGGAAATGTATGATTTGTTTTGATATTAGTTAGTCTTTGTGGTTAATTAGTTTCTCTTAGGTTTATAGAATGGTAAGTGTTGGTTAAATACAAATTATTATTGATATTGGGATTAATTGGATTCGAATAGAGTGGAATTGGTATTTGATTGTGTGTGAAAATGTATTTGTTTCCTTCTAGGTTTATAGAAAGACAAATTATTATATGTGGAAATGTAGGATTTCTTGAGATTTTAGTCACTCTTTATGGTTAAGTAGTTTCCTTTAGGTTTACGGAATGACAAGTATTGGTTAAATACAAATTATTATTGATATTGGGATTAATTGGATTCAAATAGAGTGGAATTGATATTTGGTTTTGTGTGGAAATGTAATTAGTTTTCTTTAGGTTTATGCTTATTTGAGGATTCGAATTAGCAGAACTCAGCTAGGTTGGAGCGAGGCATAGTTGATTTGATTGATTGTTTTACCTAAATCGCTGAGATTTAGACTACATTGGTGACTTAAGTTACTCTTTGTGGTTAATTAGTTTCTTTTAGGTTTATAGAATGGTAAGTGTTGATTAATCAAAAAAACTTCTTCATTAAGTAATTACAAGAAAAAATTTCGCTGTTCGGACCGAAAACAACCAATTTCTCCTTGATCCCTTTTGTATTTTTCTTTCATTACACATTCATATGGATGATTCATACACCAATTTCCCTACGAGTCACCTCGTTGGCTCCGTACCAGTACATATTTTTCACTCGTTGCCATTGTTTTTGCCCGTAATAATTCTTTTTGGTGTGTTGATTTTTCCTTATTGTTGACATTTTTCGCCACATTGGCGATTTTGGTTGCTATTTGTGGTTAATTAGTTTTCTTTAGGTTTATAGATAGGTTAGATTTGTTAAAAGACAAATTTTAATTGATATTGGGATTAATTGAATTTGAATAGAGTGGAGATTGGAATTTTATTGAATTCGGAAATGTATGATTTTTGAGATTTTTCACTCCATTGAGATTTGTAGTTACTCCTTGTGGTTAATTAGTTTCCTTTCAGATTTATTGAACATTAATTAGTTTTGTTCCCGTTGTTCATTTTTCACTTGTCACATTTGTTTTTTGTAAGAAAAATTTATTTTGTGTGTTGATTTTTTCAGAATCGGTGTGATTTTTGCTACATTGGCGATTTTAGTTAGTCTTTGTGGTTAATTAGTTTCCTTTAGGTTTATAGAACGGTTAATAATTGTTATATGTGGAGGAAATGTATGATTTGTTGAGAATTTAGTTATTGTTTGTGGTTAATTAGTTTTCTTTTGGTTTAAAAAAATTATTATTTAAATTGGGATTAATTGGATTTGAATAGAGCGGAATTGATATTGGGGATTCAATTGGGCAGAATCCTGCTAGTTTTGGAGTGAGGCGTAGTTGATTTGATTAATTATTTTTCCTAATGGGGAGATTGTTTGTGGAATTTTCCAATTCGTTGTGACTTGCACTATTGGGGATTTTAGTCATTAATTAGTTTTCCTTTTAGGTTTATTGTAATGCCCCGATTTGCTGAACCGGAATGCTACACGGTGCTTATGATCTCGAGGGACCACAAGCTAACCCATGACTGATATTTGTACCTGTACTCTGCATAATATACTTGTAGAATGCGGAAAACATGAACAATAGGCCATAAGGTTCAACTGAATAGAATATCTAATAAATAATAACATCCATATAGGGTAACAAATACCCAAAACAACTGAAAACTGAATCTAAAATCTTAGCTAAATCTGAAAGCCTCTAAATACTCTCTGAAATAAGGAGTTAAAGGAACATGTCTCTAACTAACTCCGTCTAGCAAAACTGAACTGAAATAATGAATGAAATAAAATTATATCGTCCTCGAATGGATGAGGACTCACTGCGACTCTGTGACTGGAATGCTACTGCTGATCTGGAACTCGTGTCTCTGAACCTATGGTGTAACATGAAAGAAAGCACCATAGCGTAAATGCGTCAGTACGACTGGGAGTACTGAGTATACGAGTGAGGTAGGCTAAATGCAAAAAGGTTTACATGCATGAACGATGCTAACTGGCTGACTGATATGAACGTAAGAGTACAAACATGCATACATAGTAACTAAAAATCGTGAACACATGATATCTAGATCTTTACGTTAATACATGGTTTACTGTTATCTAACATGACTGATACTGAAATTTTGTTAACATGGATGACTATGTCTGACAGTCCAGAATCTGATGGAACTACCTGAGTTCCGTACTGTAACTGAACTGACTGTAACTAACAGTCCTCGTATACTGAAATCTGAAGAACTATCTGAGTTCTTTTATTGAGACTGGTACTAAAATTGTGGGAGGTAGTTGCTTAACCGACATGCCCCAATAACGCATATAACTAGGTTAGGGTCCAATCTCTGCCCCGACTGGAAGGGTGTCAATACCGCGCCACTAGTAAAGACAGCTGTGAGTGACCCTTATCTAACAGGTACTCGAATGAGAATGGTGGGAACCCTAAACAGACAGGTTAAGCCACCTCATCAACCCTAATCTGGCAGGTTAAGATGTCTCAACCTACGCTGGTTACGTAGTTCTGGAATACAAGGATGACTACTAAGAATCACACCCTAAACTGGCAGTGAGTTCCCATCCTTGGGTTCACTCGGTGCTAACTTCTACTCCCATCTGAAGAGACTGAACATGATTTAACTGGTTGTACATGGACTGAGTAACTGACTTCCATTGACTGACAGAATAGTACTACTATCTGAGAATTTATTGAGATCATGAGATTTTTGAGATTTTCTGAGTCACATGACTGACTGAGTTCTATAGATCATGGCTTGACTGAGATTATCATGATAACGTGACATGGCTCTAGGCACACAGTTATATTTTTTGGGTACTAGTACCTCCAGGACTCGATGGAAGGAAACTGACACGCATAACTGACTTGATCATAAAATGGAGTCCACAATTCACCATATCATAAGTAGGGGATTTCACACTAAGCATAGTTCTCAACATCTTACGTATGGAAGGGAAATTCATACAACATGTGTATACTTGCATAGCTTCAATATCATTTTCAATCCATATCATAACAACAACGCATATCAATCACATGGAATTCATGTGAAATCATAAAGCATAGAGCATGGACTTGTTATTTAAGCACTATTAAATCATGGGACATGAATTCTATCATCCTATGCCTTTTATCAAACACTTTGCATGCATTCTTTTAGCTTAGGTGTGTTTTCATGAATTTCCTCATTTTAAACCACATAAAGTTCATGGATTTCAACTAACGAACACATATACTTCATGAAAACACCTTTAGATATCATCTTGAAACTTAAACAACGATCATCAACATGTACATGGTCATATCACAACAAGACAATCACAATATAATATTTAAAATATGGTTCTTGAGCTTTATGAACGAAATGGATCCATAGATGAACACTACGCATACCTTAGATGGAAGATTCTTGATGATTGATGGAAAAATTTGCTTGAACTTGAATCCCCAATTGAAAACCCTAATGTGTTCTTGAGAGGATTTTGAGAGAAAGAGTATGTTTTGGTGAAATAAGAGCTTAATTCCGTATTTATGGAATATATATAGGGGTGGAAAGATGACCCAAATACCCCTATAGATGCGTCATTTAATTTCTGTGAAAATTACCCGATTTTGGCCCCCAGCACGAAGCGGAGATATCGCTTTGCCCTCCGTTTGTGACCTGGAAACTCAGCGCGACGCAGTGGAATCGCGGAGGGACACTAGAAATTGACAAACGTCATTTTGGCTTATGGCGCGACGCGCTACTGATTGAAATGACGTTGCTGAAACTTTAAATCGCCATAACTTCTTCACCGGGTGTCCATTTTAGGCGAATTTGGTATCGGTGGAAAGCTTATTCAATTATGTACAATTTGAAGGGTATAAATCTACCAAAATACCACTTATAAATCAAGTTATGCTAGTTCAAAGATGTCCTATATGAAATCACACATGAAAACTTGGTGGATTCAAAAGTTCTTAGCTTGGCTTACTCTAAGTGACTCTTATGTACATTCTTAACACATCATAAGCTCTATTATCACTAGGATATTTATACTAATTCATGTACTCTAATATGAATCACAGGATAGGAGGTTTCATGTGTAGGAACAACGGTTCATTTTCTAGCTTAGAAATATACGGGGTATTACAATATCTCCCCCTTGGAAACATTCGTACTCGAATGAGACTGAATGAAATGGGGATAGACTATAAACTGGAGTACTTGCAAGAAATACACTACTAGAACATGATCTCAAGATGGACATGAGTGATAAGCTAAACATATCATGATGGACATGCATATCGGATGTATGAGTAACTGATTCATGAATGCATAACTGAGATTTCTGGTAACTGATTTTTCCCACTGAGAACGCATATTTGATGCATAATTATACACTAGACTGATACATGAATGCATGAATGAATATGCAATGGTACTTGATACCAGTTTTGTGATGACACGTGAGCATGAACTGAATACCAAGTTGTATAGAATACTAAACGGGAAACTGAATAAGCTTAAGGAGAACTGTTACCTTGAGCTTGATCTGGATTGGCGGAGAAGAGGTGAGGATACTTGGTACGCATGTCTACTTCTGCTTCCCAAGTAGCTCCCTCAACGGACTGATTTCGCCAAAGAACTTTGACTGGAGGGATTTCTTTGTTCCTTTGTCTACGAGTCTGATAGTCTAGAATTTCGACCGAAATTTCCTCATAGAAGAGACTGTTCTGACTGTCAATACTCTAAATAGGGACTACGACTGATGGATCAGCTATACACTTCTTGAGCAAAGAGACATGAAATACTAGATGAACTGAGGCTAGATTGAAGGCAATTCGAGCTCATAAACTACCTTGCCTGCGCGACTAAGAATCTTGAAGGGACCGACATATCGAGAACTGAGCTTTCTTTTCTTGCTGAACCGCTTCACTCCCTTCATGGGAGAGATCTTTAGATAGACATAATCATCGACCTCGAACTCGAGATCCTTTTTACAAATGTCTGCATACGACTTCTGTCAGCTCTGAGCATCCCGGAGTCTTTCTCTGAGTAACTGGACTTTCTCTAAGGCGTCAAATACTAAGTCAGGCCCAATGACTGAGGCCTCACTAACTTTGAACCACCCTATTGGAGATCTGCACCTCCTACCATAGAGAGCTTCGAATGGATCCATTTTAATACTAGAATGATAGCTATTGTTGTATGCAAACTCAATCAAAGGCAAGTGTTCATCCCAACTTTTCTTGAAATCAATTGCACACGCCCTTAGCATATCTTCAAGAGTCTGAATGGTCCTTTCTACTTGACCATCTGTTTTAGGATGAAAAGTTGTACTGAGATGAACTTGGGTACCAAGACCCTTTTGGAATGCTTTCCAGAAGTGAGAGATGAACTAGGTACCTCTGTCTGAGATGATAGATAATGGAACACCGTGTAATCTGACTAATTCCCTGATATAGAGTTTGACATAATCCTCGGCTGAATAAGAGGTATGGACTGAAGGGAAATGGGTTGACTAGGTCATTCTATCTACAATGACCCAAACTGAATCATGCTAATGACGAGTTCGAGGCAAATCCATCACAAAGTCTATGTTTACTTATTCCCACTTCCAAGTAGGAATGGTGA
The DNA here is from genome assembly GCA_030864215.1 of Capsicum pubescens. Lineage (NCBI taxonomy): Eukaryota > Viridiplantae > Streptophyta > Magnoliopsida > Solanales > Solanaceae > Capsicum > Capsicum pubescens. The sequence goes on from CM061542.1 coordinate 277,651,867, forward strand.
ACTCCTACATGGAACCAATAGGTTTCTGATGCTCTATCTTAACCTGGTGACATGTAGGGCACTTAGCCATAAATTCTCCAATATCTCTCTTCATCCCACTCCACCAATAGATCTCCCATAGGTTGCGGTACATCTTAGTGGCCCCTGGATGAATAGAGTATAGCGCACCATACGTTTCTGCAAGAATTCGCGGCTTTAAATCATCTATACCTGGAACACAGACATGACCCTGACAATAAATGACACCATCTCCCCCTTGGGAGAAAACCTCTACTTTCTGATTCTGAACTGACTCTTTTAGCTTAACAAGGATAGTATCCCTGTCTTGCTTTTCTTTCACCTCGGAAACTAGAGATGACTCTGAACTATCCTGAACACATACACCACCCTCTGGAGAATCGACTAAGCAAACACCTAGTCTGGCAAGCTGATGGATTTCCTGAGCTATTTTCTTCTTGCTATCCTTAATGTGAGAAACACTACCCATGGAGAGTCTACTGAGAGCGTCGTCCACAACGTTGGCCTTGCTCGGATGATAAAGGACATTCATGTCATAATCTTTCAAGAGCTCTAACCACCTTCTTTGATGAAGATTGAGATCTTTCTGAGAAAAGACAAATTAGAGACTCTTATGATCTGTGAAGATATCTACATGAACTCCGTATAGATAATGTCTCCAAATCTTCAAGGAAAATACTACGACTGCTAACTCAAGATCTTGAGTAGGATAATTCTTCTCATAGGTATTTAACTTCTTGGAGGCATAGGCTATGACCTTACCATGCTACATGAGTACACAATACAAACCTACTCTGGATGTATCACAGTATACTACGAACCCATCTGAACCATCTAGAAGAGCTAAGACTGGAGCTGAGGTGAGTCGAGTCTTCAATTCCTGAAAACTCTTCTCGCAAGGATCTGACCACTGAAACTTGACCTTCTTCTGAGTCAATCTGGACATGGGGGATGCAATAGAAGAAAATCCCTTAACAAACCGCCTGTAATAGCCAGCCAAACCCAAGAAACTCCTGATATCTGATGGAGAGACAGGGCGAGGCCAGTTTCTTACCGCTTCGATCTTCTGAGGATCTACTCTAATGCCATCATAGGAAATAATATGGTCAAGGAATGCTATTGACCTTAACCAAAACTCGTACTTACTGAATTTGGCGAATAGCTGGTGATCTTTGAGAATCTGAAGAACAATTCTGAGATGGTTTGAATGATCACGCTCTATGCGGGAATAGACCAGGATATCATCTATGAAGACTATGACGAACATTTCCAAGTATTGCTTGAACACACGGTTCATCAAGTCCATGAAAGTGGCTGGGTCATTGGTAAGACCAAAGGACATAACTAGAAATTTGAAGTGACCATACCGAGTACGGAAAGCTGTCTTTGGGATGTCACATTTTCTAACTCTGAGCTAATGATTGCCTGATCTGAGGTCTATCTTGGAGAAATAACTGGCACCCTGAAGTTGGTCAAACAAGTCATCTATTCTAGGAAGAGGATACTTGTTCTTAACTGTGACTTTGTTGAGCTGATGGTAATCAATACACATCCTGAGAGAACCGTCTTTCTTACGCACGAATAAGACTGGTGCACCCCATGGGGAAATTCTGGGTCTAATGAATCCCTTATCTAAGAGATCCTTCAACTGATCTTTCAGTTCTTTGAGTTCTACTGGAGCCATTCTATATGGCAGAATAGAAATAGGCTGAGTATCTGGATTGAGATCAATGCCAAAGTCTATTTCCCTTTCGGGAGGAATGCCTGGAAGATCTTCGGGAAAGACATCTGAATATTTGTTAACCACTGGGACTGATTCAAAGCTAGGAGATTCGAAAACAGAGTCTTTAACATGAACGAGATGATTAACACATCCCTTAGAAATCAGTTTCCTTGCCCGAAGGTAGGAAACAAGCTGACCCCTGAAAGATGAAGTACTACCCTTCCACTCTATGATGGGCTCATTTGGGAACTAAAACTGAATTATCCTATTTCTGCAGTCGACTGTGGCATAGAAGGAATGAAGCCAATCCATGCCGAGAATGACATCAAAACTAGTCATCTCTAACTCGACTAATTTTGCTGACGTGGCTTTTTGAAATATCATAACCGGGCAGTTCCTGTATACCCGCCGAGCTATGACGGTTTTACCCACTAGGGTAGAGACTGAAAAGGGCTCTGTTAAAATTTCGGGACTGATTCCAAAATCATCTGCTATATAAGGAGTAATAAAAGACAAGGATGCACTTGGATCTAGCAAAGTGTAAACATGAACATGGAAAATCTGAAATGTACCAGTAACGACATCAGGAGAATTTTCCTGATCCTGTCGGGTCTGAAGAGCATAGAGTCTGTTTGGGTGTTGCCCACTAGTAGCACTGGAAGTGGCACCCTGCTGATTTGGGCGACCGGATTAGGCTGTGGAATGATTCTGCTGACCTTGTAGACCTGACTGCGTACACTCTCTAATCCTATGGCCTGGCTTGCCATAACTAAAACAAACATCGCTATCAGCTGTATAGGTACCCTTGTGGTTCTTACCACAAGTCTGACACAGGGGATTAGTTCGGGCACTGCTAACACTGCCCTGAGACTTAGATCCTGGTGCTCGATCTTTGTTTCCATCTCTGAATTTTGGCACTGGGGTACTGGCGGAGGAAGGAGCTGGAACTGTTGGCTTGGAAAAAAACTGCGAACGATTTCCTCCTTCTGATTTGGGTTGAGCAAAACTGAAACTGCCTGATCTTGCTCTCTTGTTCTGCCTCTCCCTAGTCCTAATCTTCTTCTCCTCTATTTGCTGAGCATGGTTCATGATCCTGGCTAAAGTCATATCACTGTTCAGGATCGCAGACCTACACTCATTTACCATGCTATCATTCACTCCTGACACGAACTTGCTCATCTTAGCCCTGTTGTCTGCAACCTTATGAGGGGCATATTTGGATAGCTGAGTAAATCTGAGAGAATACTCTTTAAACATCATATTTCCTTGCCTGAGGTTAATGAACTCAAGAACTTTTGCCTCCCTCAGCTCTTGGGGAAAGAATCTGTCTAAGAAACCCGTGACAAATTCCTCCCACTCAATGGGACCTGTATCTTCTAACCTCTCAGACATCCACTGCTTGTACCAAGTATGAGCCACATCTGGCAACTGGTATGCGGCTAACTCGGTACTCTAAAAAGAAGTAACTCCCATGATGTATATAACCTTCTGGACTTGGTCAATGAATTCTTGAGGGTCTTCATCAGACTTAGACCCAAAATAAGATGGAGGGTTCATTCGGGTGAAGTCCCGAATCCTAGCTGCGGCTGAGTTGGCCACTGGATTGGCCGGAATAACTGGTGGCAGTTCATTTTGGGTATCCACAAACTGAGCAAGTGTGGTGAATACGGACCTAAACTCCGCATAAAAAACATGTTCGCCCAAAGGATCTTCGGGCTGAAGAGCGAGCTGGTTTCTTCTCTTTGGAGGCATATTCTGAAATAAGAGAAGAACGGATTAGACTGAGAGTTTAACTTGAGATTATGCTCACTAGCACGACAAGAATACTGAAAGAGGGGAAACTATTCCTAAAACATCTCGAAGCCTCTTGCACATAAATGTGGCGCGCAACACACCCATGCACAAGACTCTACTAAATACGGCTTTCAGACTTCCTAGGACTCTATTGAACCTTAGGCTTTGATACCAAGTTTGTAACGCCCCAATTTGCAAAACCGGAACGCTACACGGTTCTTATGACCCCGAGGGACCACAAGTTAACCCATGACTGATATTTGTACCTATACTCTGCATAATATACTTGTAGAATGTGGAAAACATGAATAATAGTCCATAAGGTTCAACTAAATAGAATATCTGATAAATAATAACATCCATATAGGGTAACAAATACCCAAAACAACTGAAAGCTAAATCTAAAATCTGAACTAAATCTTAAAGCCTCTAAATACTGTCTGAAATAAGGAGTTGAAGGAACATGTCTCCAACTAACTACGTCTAGCAAAACTGAACTGAAATAATGAATGAAATAAAATTATATCATCCTCGAATGGATGAGGACTCACTGCGACTCTGCGACTGGAATGTTACTGCGGATCTGGAACTCGTGTCTCTAAACCTATGGTGTAACATAAAAGAAATCACCATAGCACAAATGCGTCAGTACGACTGGGAGTACTGAGTATACGAGTGAGGTAGGCTAAATGCAAAAGGGTTTACATGCATGAAAAATGGTAACTAACTGACTGATATGAACGTAAGAGTACAAACATGCATACATAGTAACTAAAAATTATGAATACATGATATCTAGATCTGTACGCTAATACATGGTTTACTGTTATCAAACATGACTGATACTGAAATTTTGATAACATGAATGACTGTGTCTTATAGTCCTGAATCTGATGGAACTACCTGAGTTCCGTACTGTAACTGAACTGGCTATAACTGATAGTCTTGGTATACTGAAATCTAAATAAATATCTGAGTTCTTTTACTGAGACTGGGACTAAAACTGTGGGAGGTAGTTGCTTAACCAACATGCCCCAATAACACATATAGCTAGGTTGGGGTCCAATCTCTGCCCCAACTAGAAGGGTGTCAATACCGCGCAACTGTTAAGGACAGCTATGAGTGACCCTTAGCTGGCAGGTACTCAAATGAGAACGGTGGGAACCCTAAACTAATAGGTTAAGCCACCTCATCAACCCTAATCTGGTAGGTTAAAATGTCTCAACCTACGCTGGCTACGTAGTTCTAGAATACAAGGATGACTACTAAGAATCACACCCTAAACTAGCAGGTGAGTTCCCATCCTTGGGTTCACTCGGTGCTAACTTCTACTCCCATTTGAAGAGACTGAACATGATTTAACTGGTTGTACATGGACTGAGTAACTGACTTCCGTTGACTGATGGAATAGTACTACTATCTGAGAATTTATTGAGATCATGAGATTTCTGAGATTTTCTGAGTCACATGACTGACTAAGTTCTATAGATCATGGCTTGACTGAAATTATCGCGATAACGTGACATGGCTCTAGGCACACAGCTATATTTTTTGGGTACTAGTACCTCCAAGACTCGATGGAAGGAAACTGACATGCATAACTGACTAGATCATAAAATGGAGTCCACAATTCACCATATCATAAGTAGGGGATTTCACACTAAGCATAGTTCTCAACATGTTACGTATGGAAGGGAAATTCATACAACATGTGTATACTTGCATAGCTTCAATACCATGCTCAATCCATATCATAACAACAACGCATATCAATCACGTGGAATTCATGTGAAATCATAAATCATAGAGCATGGACTTGTTATTTAAGCACTATTAAATCATGGGACATGAATTCTATCATCCTATGCCTTTTATCAAACACTTTGCATGCATTCTTTTAGTTAGGTGTGTTTTCATGAATTTTCCCATTTTAAACCACATAAAGTTCATGGATTTCAACTAACGAACACATATACTTCATGAAAACACCTTTAGATATCATCTTGAAACTTAAACAACGATCATCAACATGTACATGGTCATATCACAACAAGACAATCACAATATAATATTTAAAACATGGTTCTTGAGCTCTATAAACGAAATGGATCCATAGATAAACACTACGCATACCTTAGTTGGAAGATTCTTGATGATTGATGGAGAAATTTTCTTGAACTTGAAATTCCCAATTGAAAATCTTAATGTGTTCTTGAGAGGATTTTGAGAGAAAGAGTATGTTTTGGTGAAATAAGGGATTAATTTCATATTTATGGAATATATATAGGGGTGGAAAGATGACCCAAATACCCCTCTAGATGCGTCATTTAATTTCTATGAAAATTACCTGATTTGGGCCCCCGACGCAATGTGGAGATATCGCGTTGCCCCCCGTTTGTGACCTGTAAACTCACCGCGATGTGGTGGAATCACGAAGAGACACTGGAAATTGACTAACATTATTTTGGTTTACGGTGCGACGCGCCACTGACTGAAATGACGTTGCTGAAACTTTAAATGGCCATAACTTCTTCACCGAGTGTCCGTTTTAGGCGAATTTGGTATCGATGGAAATCTTATTAAATTATCTAAAATTTGGAGGGTATAAATATACCAAAATACCACCTATAAACTAAGTTATACTAGTTCAAAGATGACCTATGTGAAATCACACACGAAAACTTGGTGGATTCAAAAGTTCTTATCTTGGCTTACTCTAAGTGACTATTATGTACATGATTAACACATCATAAGCTCTATTATCACTAGGATACTTATCCTAATTCATGTAATCCAATATGAATCACAGGATAGGAGGTTTCATGTGTAGGAACAACGGTTCATTTTCTAGCTTAGAAATATATGGGGTATTATAATATCTCCCCCTTGGAAACATTCGTACTCGAATGAGACTGAATAAAATGGGGATAGACTATAAACTGGAGTACGTGCAATACATAAACTACTGGAACATGATCTCATGATGGACATGACTGATAAGCTAAATATATCATTCTGGACATGCATATCTGATGTATGAGTAACTGACTCATGAATGTATATCTGAGATTTTTTATAACTGATTTCTCCCTATGAGAATGCTTATTTGATGCATGATTATACACTAGACTAATACATGAATGCATGACAGAATATGTAATGGTACTTGATACTAGATTTGTGATGAAACGTGAGCATGAACTAAATACCAAGTTGTATAGAATACTGAATGGGAAACTGAATAAGCTTAAGGAGAACTGTTACCTTGAGCTTGATATGGATTGGCGGAGAAGAGGTGAGGATACTTGGTACGCATGTCTGCTTCTGCTTCCCAAGTAGCTCCCTCAACGGACTGATTTCGCCAAAGAACTTTGACTAGAGGGACTTCTTTGTTCCTTTGTCTACGAGTCTGATAGTCTAGAATTTCGACCGGAATTTCCTCATAGAAGAGACTGTTCTGACTGTCAATACTCTGAATAGGGACTACGACTGATGGATCACCTATACACTTCTTGAGCAAAGATACATGAAATATTAGATGAACTGAGGCTAGATCTAAAGGCAATTCGAGCTCATAAACTACCTTGCCTAAGCGACTGAGAATCTTGAAAGGACCGACATATCGGGGACTGAGCTTTCTTTTCTTACCGAACCACTTTACTCCTTTTATGGGAGAGATCTTTAGATAAACATAGTCATCGAACTCGAGATCCTTTTTACAAATATCAGCATACGACTTCTGTCGGCTCTAAGCATCCCGGAGTCTTTCTTTGATTAACTGGACTTTCTCTAAGGCATCGAATACTAAGTCAGGACCTATAACTGAGGCCTCACTAACTTTGAACCACCCGATTGGAGATCTGCACCTCCTACCATAGAGAGCTTCGAACAGAGCCATTTTAATACTAGAATGATAGCTATTGTTATATGTAAACTCAATCAAAGGCAAGTGGTCATCCCAAATTCCCTTGAAATCAATTGCACACGCCCGTAGAATATCTTCAAGAGTCTAAATGGTCCTTTCTGCTTGACCATCTGTTTGAACATGAAAAGTTGTGCTGAGATAAACTTGGGTACCAAGACCCTTTTGGAATGCTTTCCAGAAGTGAGAGGTGAACTGACTCTTTTAGATTGACAAGGCTAGGATCCCTGTCTTGCTTTTCTTTCACCTAGGAAACTAGAGATGACTCTAAACTATCCTGAACACATACACCACCCTCTGAAGAATCGACTAAGCGAACACCTAGTCTGGCAAGCTGATGGATTTCCTGAGCTATTTTTTTCTTGCTATCCTCAACGTGAGAAACACTACCCATGGAGGGTCTACTGAGAGCATCGTCCACAATGTTGGCCTTGCCTGAATGATAAAGGATACTCATGTCATAATCTTTCAAGATCTCTAACCACCTTCTCTGATAAAGATTGAGATCTTTCTGAGAAAAGACATATTAGGGACTCTTATGATCTGTGAAGATATCTACATGAACTCCGTATAGATAATGCCTCCAAATCTTCAAGGCAAATACTACGGCTGCTAACTCAAGATTATGAGTAGGATAATTCTTCTCATGGGGATTTAACTGCCTGGAGGCGTAGGCTATGACCTTACCATGCTACATGAGGACACAACCCAAACCTACTCTGAATGCATCACAGTATACTACGAACCCATTTGAAACATCTGGAAGAGCTATGACTGGAGCTGAGGTGAGTCAAGTCTTCAATTCCTGAAAACTCTTCTCGTAAGGATCTGACCACTGAAACTTGACCTTCTTCTGAGTCAATCTGGACATGGGGGATGCAATAGAAGAAAATCACTCAAAAAATCACTTGTAATAGCCAGCCAAACCCTAGAAACTCCTGATATCTGATAGAGAGATAGGGCGAGGCCAGTTTCTTACCGCTTCGATCTTCTGAGGATCTACTCTAATGCCATTACCGAAAATAATGTGGCTAAGGAATTCTACTGACCTTAGTTAAAACTCGCACTTACTGAATTTGGCGAATAGCTGGTGATCTCTAAGAGTCTGAAGAACAATTTTGAGATGGACTGAATGATTACGCTCTGTAAGGGAATAGACCAGGATATCATCTATGAATACTATGACGAACATGTCCAAGTACTGCTTGAACACACAGTTCATCAAATCCAAGAAAATGGCTGGGGCATTGGTAAGACCAAAGGACATAACTAGAAATTCAAAGTGACCATACCGAATACGGAAAGTTGTCTTTGGGATGTCACATTCTCTAGCTCTGAGCTGATGATAGCCTGATATGAGGTCTATCTTTGAGAAATAACTGGCTCCCTGAAGTTGTTCAACCAAGTCATTTATTTTAGGAAGAGGATACTTGTTCTTGACCGTGACTTTGTTGAGCTGATGGTAATCAATACACATCCTGAGAGAACCATCTTTCTTGCGCACGAATAAGACTTTGTGCACCCGAAGGAGAAATACTGGGTCTAATGAATCCCTTATCTAAGAGATCCTTCAACTTATCTTTCAGTTCTTTGAGTTCTTCTGGTGCCATTCTATATGACGGAATAGAAATAGGTTGAGTATCTGGATTGAGATCAATGCCAAAGTCTATTTCCCTTTCGGGAGGAATGCCTGGAATATTGTTTTACCTAATAGAGAGATTGTTGTTTAGACTACATTGGCGATTTTAGTTTCACTTTGCGGTAAATTAGTTTCATTTAGGTTTATGCTTATTTGAGGTTTCAAATTAGCAGAAATCAACGAGTTTGGAGCGTAGTTGAATTGATTGATTGTTTCCCCTAATGGAGAGATTGTTATCTAGACTACATTGACAATTTTAGTTACTCTTTGTGGCTAACTAGTTCTGATAAGAATCAAGTTACTTGAATAAAAAGGAAAACAATGTGAAAGTGGAAATACTAAGATTAAAGACAAGAAATTAAAGATAGATGAAATTTGAGAATAAATTTCCAATTTCAAGATTAAGTTTTAAGACTTCTAATTGATCTTAGTATTCGAAAATAGCGGATAAGACTAATTATAATACTGATAGATTCAATTCAAGAACTTACTACCCGTTTGGATAGGCTAAAAAAAAGTGGCTTTTAAAAATTTCTTTAAAAGTACTTTTGAAAGTGCTGAAACTTATTTTTAAAATAAGAAGTTATGTGTTTGGATAAAAGTACTGAAACTGAAAAAAAAGTTGTTGATGTGTTTGGTAAACAAGTGTTGTTAAGCACTTTTTTTGGTCAAAATGTCTGAAATATCCTTAAAGTTGTTAACAATATGTAGAGTTGATTATTATTAATTTTTATTTCTAAAATGATTCATATTAATATTAATATATATATATATATTTTTTTTTTAATTCAGTTTCAATATATATATATATATATATATATATATATATATATATTTGTGTGCTAAAAAAAAATTCTTGGTTAAAAGAGTTTAAATCATCAAACAAAATATTTATGTTTCTAATCATTATAATTACATTAATAGATAAATTAGTTGGTCACAAATGATACAATTTGTTTGCTAAAATGACTATTAATTGAAAAATATATTACTCGTTGATTGAGTAATGACTATATCACTATTAAAACATTATCAAATATGAACGTTGCATCGTCAAATATACATGAATCGTTCATGAAGTTTTATATCTTTAGTGAATGTTTTCCATATATCTTGGTTGATGAGTTATTTTTCTCTTAGAGAAATTCATATGTTGTACAATAATAAATGTCCAAATTTAAAAGAATCTATTAAAGAATGAGAATAATTCATAAAAATTATATTCCATAAATTAGAAGTTTCATATAAAAAAGGTACTAATATGGCCAGAGTTAAGTTCGCGATAAATACAAAAAGTGGAAATGTTTAATTAATACAAGAAGAAATGTGTTGTAGTGAAAGAGAAGTGTGTTTTAGGGCTCAAAGAGGGTAATTTTGGAATAAGTGAGAATTATAAGGGAAACAAATGTCTTTTAATTGGTCAACTTTTAATGGATTATAAGCTAAAAAAATAGGAAATGGACAACTTCTAGCTTTTGGCTTTTAAAAAGTCAAAACTGGCTTTTTTTAAGCAACTTTTAAATTTGCCAAACACTCCTAAAAGTAAAAAATGACTTTTAAGCCATTTTGACCAACTTATAATCTTATCCAAACACCCTCCTAGATCAAAAGTGATCTAGACCTCTATTTCAAAGAAATTAAAGATAACAATTAGTATAAGACTAATCATCTTCTTTAATTAAATTTAGTAGAAACCAAAGAAATCAAGTTAAGAATTATTAATCTTAACTCCTAAAGAATCGTTCTTATAAGGTTGTAAGATAAATCCCAAGTATAATCACACGCAAAGGTGTAAATAAGAGAAACTCTCAATTAATAATAATATTGTCTAATTGAAAATAAAATGCTACCTATATATAAGGAAAAACCTATCCCAAATAGAATGAGATTTGAATTCTACTTTTATAAAAATAATAAATAGAAAACCTAACTAGGAAACTTTTAAACTTATAAAGTTGAAACTAGGAAAGCATGTAAAAATAATACTAAAATTTTCTCATAAAGGAATAAGGAAAAAATTTCAAATTTAATAAAAATCCATATTGGCCCAATCTTCTTCCATTTGGTCTTGGACTTTAATAATGAAATATGTGTAGCACTTAACCCATTCTTCTCCATAATTTCTGAACTCGTTCTTGGGATCTTCTTCTATAATAAGCATGTTTTGATTCCACATTGAAGCTCAACAATTTGGGCTTGGGACTTTAATGGTCTTTTTAGGGCTTCTATAACCATCATCATTGTCCATGGATCTATTAAGTCCCTTTAGGTTTATAGAATGGTTAGGTTCTGTGAAAGATGAATTATTATTGATGTTGGCATTAATTGGATGTGAAATTGTGAATAGAGTGGAATTGGTATTTGATTGTGTGAGGAAATATATGTGTTGAGATTTTTCATTACATTGGAATTTTAGTCACTCTTTGTGGTAAATTAGTTTTCTTTAAATTTATGCTTATTTAAGGATTCAAATTAGCAGAAATCAGCTTTTATTGATTGTTTTATTTTACCTTTCTCTCTTTAACTTTCGCTGCTAACACCAGTTTCGGCGCCAACAACCTTAGTTTTAGCGATAGGTGATTTTGTCTTTTCTCTCTCATTTTTTTTCTTTTCTAGATCTATCTCGCCTCCGGCCGTCCACCATCTCTCTGCCAAGATCGATCCATCTCCTCCTAACTTCTTTGGTGCATGCCGGGGACTTTGCCTCCGATAACGACCAAGAGGTAGGTCCCTTTTTCAGGGGTTTATTAGGCGAACAAGTATTTAGCAGATCCAGATTCTAAAGCGGCCTTTCGGCATATCTCCGGCGGTGGCGACGAGATTCTGGCAATCAATTTCAGCACCAACTTTTGCCGGAACCAACAAATCAAGCAAGAAAACCTAGTCCCCCTCAGCGTAATTCTGGTGATTTCTATCCTTGAACCTTGAATCTTTATTTTTTCTCAACTTTATTGGAGATCTTCGCAGAATTTATAGCCATTGATTTAGAACTAGTATATTTGGTGTAGTTGTTAGTTCTGTATTTATTAATTTTTATTGATTTTGTTTTTGTTGGTAGTGTATTCTAGAAAGGGTTTTTTTTTGTGTTAGGGTACCGAAGGTACCTCTAGTCTTGTGTATTCTTGTAGATTATTTTCATCTTATAGTTTGCCTCTATCGTTCAGTTTATTGTTTCTTGTTGTTTGAGTATTGTTGTTCTGGATTTGACATTTGTTTTAATCTCTTTCTATTTTTTGGTAGATTTTCTTAAGTGGAATTTATATTTCTATCATTAATTGTTCTGCCATTTTTGTCTTGCTTGATTGGGGTGTTTTACAGAACATTATTTGCCCAATCTAGGTATACTTGGTATATCCATTCGTTGATTTGTTTATTTCTTATTAACATCTCCCATATTGTAGCTGATGTATATTTGCTTTAGTGGCATTGATGGATGATGGTAGATTAGGGTCATGTCTTTGGTCGGGGTTGAGGTTGGTCTCGAGGTCGAGGTCAGGGTTGTGGTTGGAGTCGAGATCAACTTTTGGGTTGAGGGTGGTGGCAGTGGTAGGGCAGGGCGCGGGAGGGGTTAGTGGGTTAAGGGAGTCTTTAGGTTGAGAATAGTCTTGGAACATTGGGACTTTATAGGAAAAGTCCATAGAGCTAGTAAGAATTCTTAGGGAAAGGCATATTAGTATATCTTGTGTCCAGGAGATGAAATGGGTAGGTACACTAAGATGCACAAAGTGGATGGGTATTAGTTGTGGTTCTCAGGGAGTGTGAGGAATTGGATTTGAGTAGGTATCTTAGTTGATGAAGAGCTCAGGGAGCAAGTGGTAGAGGTTAGGAGCGTTAACGATAGGATGATGTTGATTAAATTAGTCATTGGAGGGTTTTCTTTGAACGTTGTTAGTGCTTATGTCGCACGTGTAGGATTGGACGAGGAAGAGATAAAAAACTTTTTGGAGGTTTTAGATGAGGTGGTAAGAGATGTACCTAACACCGAGAAGCTTTTCTTAGGAAGGGATATCCCATTGGGTTATTAGGTTATCTCTGAGGGATTAGGACGATGTGCATGATAACGCTCAAATTACACTCTTGAATGGGTGTAAGAGATCATTGTCAATATAAAACCCAACTAGGTTGGGGTCAAATCCCACAGGGAATATGGTGTGAACTCAAGTTGTTTGCGATTTAATCCACTGATAGTTTAATGTTTCCTGAAATGGGGGGTTTAGGTTTAACAAGTTGTTGTTTGTCACTTTACTCTCAGTGTTTGTAAATCAAGAGTTTATGAAATAACCAGAATTATGTTCACTAGGGCTTCCGGTACATGATAGATGCTAAAAGTGGTTCAATATTATCACAGTGGGTAGGATAACAAGCAATCTTTATCGATATTATGCTTAAATATCTCTCGACCTACTTAAGCATTTAACTCCCTAATCCTCTCGGACTCAAGGAATTTCTATTTACTGCCCAATTTTACCTCAGGTTAACCAACCTTGTTACAGCGCTGATTATTAAACGAAGTATTTCCAAGTCCCTGTTGATAATTCACTTCCTACTATATTTGATTTCTTTCTCAAGCAAATCAAAGCAGGTGTGTCTACTGTTTGCAACCAACAGACGTTAATTAAAACTTCAGAATTATCAAGAGATCCTACCACCTCTTGAATCTTGAATACTTAGCACCTCATCAAAACCTAACCCTAGATCCCATAATTCAGGTTAAGGGAGTTTAGCCGCTCATGATACAATGAACGAAACACATAATTGAATTCATGATTTGAAAGATAAACTTACAGAGATGAATAATAACCAGTGAATCGTAGATTAGATCACAAAGAAAAATCCCAAAAATACTGATAATAATCTCTCGAAATAGTTGTGTTGTTAAAGTCTAGGAGTAGAGAGAGAAAATATCAGAGTATGTTGTCAAAACTCAAAGTGTCGAATAATGTCTGAAATCCCCCTAGAAAATCCTAAAACTAAGCTTTAAATAGTTTACCCTAATTATGGAAACAAAATCAAGGTTACAGCTTTTCCTCGAAATAGACGACGACATTTGTGATAGCTTATCAGGAGTCTGACAACTTATCACGAATGTCGTCAGCTCCTCTTCACTTTTGGCTCTTGCTGTCTAAGACTGACGATGACGACGATGGATTATCAGGATTTTGACGGCTTATCAAGAACATCGTCACATTCCTTCTCTAATTCTCGTGTCCTGTCTACATCTGACGGTATCCTTGACGCCTTATCACCATCCTGACGGCCTATCACAAAATGTCATTAACTCTTCCAGCTAAAACTTATCTCCTATTTAAAGCTGACGTTGTCTTTGATAGCTTATCACTGGGCTGACGACTTATCATGAATGTCGTCAGCCACACTTGTATTTTATTTGCTTCACATTTCTGCCTTTTTGCTTCCATTATTTTTGGTTCCCCTGTATCTCAACATTTACTACAAAATCAAAGTAAACTAATCAAAAATAACTAAATTTGCTCAAGATCTTTCAATTATTTAGAGTTAAAAGTCTCAAATGTGTTAGCATAGGCTCACACATCAGTGCATAGTCTTTTGTTTTGGCTACAGAAATGAAGGAGGTGCCTCACTTTTAAATTTTCTCGGGCCTTTAGGGTTGGTGATAGCTTTATACTTTTCTAAGAAGGAGGATCACTTGGTTACCTTTCATAGTTTGGTGTCTAAGACTCAGATTGACTTTTTTCTCCTTAGAAAGGTTGATAGGGGTCTTTGTAATGACTGCAAGGTTATAACAAGTAAGAATCGTTTGACCCAACATAGGCTTTTGGTGATGGACTTGAAGATTAATAAAGAGTGTAAGAAGATGGGTGAGGATGACCGGTCGAGGATTAAATGGGGCAGATTGACGATGGCTAATGCTCTTGATATAGGGGAAAAGTTGATGTCTAAGAGGGCTTGGGAGAGTAAATGGATACAGATAGTATGTGGGATGTGACTGTAAGATCCCGCAAAATTTTCTCATAGTCTGAGCCTTAGAGTGTGTTCAGTAAAGTGTTAATCCGGCCCTAAAAGGTTGAGAAGTGTCTTCCCAAGTGAAGGGTATTTTGAACGGTGTATAATTTCCCTAATATCAACTTTTTATCATGTAGAGCATTGAATAAGCTTTCCATCGATACCAATTTCGTCAAAATACGACATCGGACGAGAAAGTTATGACCGTTTTACTAAGAGCTATCGGAACCGCCCAGGTGCGACGGATGGGTTGACGGACCGTCGAGCTTGCGACGGACTGTCGCCCAAACCTTTGCAACCAAGGCAGTAACTCCCTTTTTATGGCCCAAGTACGACGTCCAGGATGACGGACCATTAAGGCTGCGACGGATCATCGCTGAGACCATCGCCATTAAGGTAATATGGCCTCATCCTGGCCAACGTGCGACGGACGATCCGACGAACCATCGAGTTTGCGACGGATCATCGCTCGGACCATCGCAACCAAGGCAGTGTGTTTTTTCTGACCGACTTGCGGCGGACGATCCGATGGACCATCAGACTAGCGACGGACCGTTGCTTTGACCGTCGCAGCCCCCGTTCAGTAATTTTAAGACATTTTTAAAAGGGCTTTTTGGTCTTTTTCCCACTCTTTTCAGTCCCTATTTATATTCGATCAAGGCTCACAACTTCAGTTTTTATCTTCAACATCAAAAACTAGGGTTTTCTACAAATCAAAATCCTTCTTTCTTCTTCAAGAAAAATAAAGAATCTCTCCAAGAACCTTCAAGAAAGAGTTTTCCTAAGGTATGCAAATGTTGATTCTTGGGTCCCTTTCATCCAAGAAGCTCAAGAACCCTTTTCTAAATGTGAAAGATCTTATGTTTATGAGTTTTCATGATTTATGTGAATTGAAATTGGAGTTCATGCTATTATTGAATTTTTAATTCATGTTTTGTTTATTAGGTTTCAAGTTTTGACCCTAGTATGTGATATTTATGTGATGTTCATGATAAACCCTCTTCAAGTTGCTTGTTAAGTGACGTGTTCATGTCAATTAAGTGTAGAAATTATTGAATAAGCAAAGCATGTTCCTCATATGTTAGATAAAATGATTATGTGAAAGAATTAGAGCCATTATAACATGTGGACTAAAAATCCCCAATTGTGTGCAAACCCATGCATGCCAAGTGTTTGTTGAAAAGCCTTAGTGAATGAATTGTGATATGATAGCATGAAATTCCCCAATTATGTGCTCTTTGATACATGCTAAGACTTTAATACATGTTGAGTGTTTGATGTAAGGCCTTGTTGAATGGAGTATGAGCCAATAGCATATCTCCCTATACTATCACATGTTTATGATTTCTAAATACTTGAAGAGATGCTTTAGTGATTGTGATGGTGAATAAATGTCCATGGTCTTGATTATTCAAGAATGGTTATGTTTTACTTTTATGTTATCGAGTCTTGGGGTATTTATACCCGACAAATTAACTGCAATCTAGAGCCCGTGTCAGTTTCCTCGATAATCTCAGTTAAGCCACGATTCTCAAAACTCAGTGAGTTATAGAACTCTATACTCTCAGATAGATACAGAACATAAGAAATCTCAAAAATCTCAGTAATCTCAGTATCACTAGTATTCTAGCCTCAGTTCAGTACTCAGCTCAGATCTAGTAGTATTCAAGTGTTCAATTCGGAACTCAGTATTATGCAGTCAGATAACGAGATTCAGTAGTATTCCGTCAGATACAAAA
This sequence comes from Capsicum pubescens, assembly GCA_030864215.1. Classification (NCBI taxonomy): domain Eukaryota; kingdom Viridiplantae; phylum Streptophyta; class Magnoliopsida; order Solanales; family Solanaceae; genus Capsicum; species Capsicum pubescens. The sequence continues at coordinate 277,668,684 of CM061542.1, forward strand.
CTAAGTAAATTCAGCAAAACTCAGTCAGGTTATTCGAGAAATATGATCAGTAACAGATTCAGCTCAGTTGAGAGTCTTTCAGTTGGGAGTAGGAGCTAGCACCGAGCGAGTGTAGGGATGGAAGCTCCCTGTTAGAGAGGCAGAGTTGTTAGGATAAATCCCTGACCTACAGAATTACGTAGCCAGTACAGGAGCAGGAGTCACCCATTAGAATAAGGCTTGACTATTATACTGCCTTAGGCTTGACTTCCTGTGAGGGTCACCCATTAGAGAGGCTTGACCAGAGTAGAGGTCTTTACCCGTGGCACGGTATTGACACCCTTCCAGCTGAGGTTACAGGTTGGACCCCACCAGTTCAGATTCGGGGCATGTCGGTTAAGTGAGAACTCCCACAGTTACAGTTTCAGTATCAGTCTTTAGAGTAGAACTTAGAAATCAGGATTGTCAGATACAGTCACCTATCTCAGTAAGGAACTCAGATAGTTTCATTAATTCATGGACCACCCACTAGATAGGCATGGTATCACATAAAGATATTCAGTATCAGTATTATCAAATCCAAAGATCACCCGTTATATAGGCTTGATCTCATTCTCAGATTCAGTTGAGTAATCTCATTATCAGATCCAGAGATCACCCGTTAGATAGGCTTGATCTTAGTCTCAGATTCAGTTGAGTAATCTCATTATCAGATTGAGAGATCACCCGTTAGATAGGCTTGATCTCATTCTCAAATTCAGTTGAGTAATCTCATTATCAAATCGAGAGATCACCCATTAGATAGGCTTGATCTCAGTCTCAGATTCAGTTGAGAAATCTCATTATCAGATTCAGAGATCCTCCACTAGATAGGTTCGATCTCAGATAAAATCTCTTCTTGTCATTGATAATAGATTCAGGGATCATTCGTTAGAGAGGTTTGATCTCCGATTCAGTCAGATGAGAGTAGCAAATTTAGAGTGCAGTCATTGATGTGAGTAGATTTGGTTAATCAGCTCCAGTAACATTAGTTTCCGAGATCACTCTCTAGAGAGGACTGATCTCAACTCCAGTACTCGGTTATAAATATCTGGAGATTTAATTATTCAGTATCTCAGTATTAGTAGTTCATTCAGATGATAGTAAAGTAGTATCCGAGTTTCAGTATTCAGAGTCATGATGATTTCAGTTATGGTTTGTGCATTCATGAATATGTCCTCATTTTTTATTCTCATGATTATTCAGTTAAGTAATTGTTCATGCATAAACCCTTACATTTAGCTTTACCTCATCTTCATACTCATTACATTCCTGTATTGACGCATTTGCGCTATGGTGTTTTATTTGACACCATAGGTTCAGAGGCACGAGATCTAGAGTACCCCTAGCAGCTCAGTCCCAGTTAGCAGCAGTAGACGTAGCCGTGAGTCCTCTTTATTCGAGGATGATCCTTATTTTATTATCGTATCATATTTAGTTTATTTTTAGTAGACGGAGTTAGTTGGGGACATGTCCCGTCAACTCCATAGTTATGACAGTTTAGACGCTTTTCGGACAGATATATCGGTATTCAGTTTTTAATTTTGAGTATTCTACGCATTTTGAACCTTAAGGCCAGTTTTTGCCAGTTTTCCGCATTTATTATATATATTATGCAGTTCTCAGGTATAGATAGTAGTAGAGGGTTAGCTTGTGGTCTTTCAGAATCATGAGCACCGTGTGACGTTCTGATTCCAGAAAATCAGGTCGTTACAGTGATTGTCAGTTGCATCAGAGAGACAGTTAGAGGTATTGGGTGTCTCGAAAGGTCACTTTGCTAAGAATCCAGGGACTGGTAGTGGAATAGAGAGGTAGAAGGGAAGGTGAAGGTGAAGAATGAGGCTTAGGCGAAGTGGTCATAAAATAAAGTTGATGAGGAGAAGCAAAAGAATAGAAAAAAGTATAAGATAGCTCGGAATGCGGCTAAGTTGCTGGTTACGATAACTAAGAATGCATCTTTTGAAAACGTGTACACGGAGTTAGAGGGTAAAGGTGGAGATAAGAAGTTATCCAGTCTTGCCAAGGACAAGTAAAGGAGGGCCTGAGACCTTGACCGAGTGAAGTGTGTAGGACGAGGATAACAAAGTTTTGGCGAAAGAGGTTCTCAGAGGCGATGATAGTCTTACTTTCATAAACTCTTGAGTGATGAAAGGGACTTTAGCATTGTGTTGGGGGATTTGGAGTACTCAAAAAGGGTACATGGTTATGGTTATTATAGGCGCATTAAGGTGGAAGAGGTCAAAGGTGCTTTCGTCAGATGTACTATAGTTGTAAAGAGGAAGACCGAGATAAGTAGTTTGTACTACCCATCAAGGGTTCAGTGGTGGAGTGGTTTGGGTTGCTGTAAACCATAGGTCTGGAAAAGATATACAATCTGAGGGACATATGGATGTTACCCGAATCTGTAAAATTTGCAATTGCAGGAATCTGGAAACAAATAGTTTATTAGTATTAGAAAAAAAGTAATACTGGGCAGTCAGGGGAAAAAGGTAGATCTATCTACCAGAATCTGACAGCTCGAATCGGTGAGTGGGACAGCTGGTGGTAGCAGAACTGACTGGGTTTTGCTCGCTCCAGTAGAATGAGTTTTGTGGTGGTGTTGGTTTATCACAACACCTTCGAAAATAAAAATTTGTTCGGACATCTAAGAAAAATAGTCGAGAATAAAATGATTTTGAATTTCTCTTCCAATGTTGTGGGCCTTAACCAAGCTTTTCCATGTGAATTGGAAGAGAAATAAGAGAAAATACAGCATGAAAATTGTTCCTTTAATTTGGGAGTAACTTTCAAAGTTATATCACCATATGATTCATTTTGATTCGCATTGACAAGTCCACAACTGTTCAGTAGCAGTATCTAAAAAAAAATAGTTGGGTTCATATTTTCTTGGTTTTTCCTTCTAGAATTGTATTTAGGCTGAGATCTCCAGTATCTTCTGAGATGGGGATTACTGCTGACGTCCCTTGCAAAAATTAAGCCACAACTCTTGTTCTGGAGGGTAATGAGTCAAAATTTATTGTTCCCTCTTGTTTACCAATAGTAGTCCTATCATCTTGATCTAGAAAACTCAGATCATGCATCAGTATCCTAGTATAACTATCAAACTCGAGAATATTAGGCAGCACGGTATTCTCCACATTTAGTCCCTCATTGTACCATGTCGAAGGAGTGAAATCATCTCTATACTTGAGAAGACATTGACTTTGGTGGAGAGAAGATGAACTTATTTGGTGAAGTCAAATTTCAGGCAATAAATCAAATGCAAATTCTTGATTATCAAGTAATCTTTCAATTTCAATTCCAAGATCATTCCCTAGTGAAGGGGAATGGTTACCACTGGGTTTTGTATGATCCTCCTCTTATGAGGAAGTCATCTTGATTTTTACTAAAATTAATTCTTTATTATTGATGTTGCAGAGATTGTCATATAATCAAGTTATTAAAGGCTCAAATAACATTCCATCTTTTCTACGTCTATTGTTTATTTTCCATATGTCCAAATAACATGAAGGATCATTCTTTCTCAGCCTTTCAATGAACTGGCATCTTTTAGTAGCCTTCTAATTTCATTATTGGACAATACTATAGCATCATCATCAATGTCAGTTCATTGAAAGTCTAGAAAGAATGATCCTTCGTGTTCTTTGGATATAAGGAAAATAAACAAGAGACGTAGAAAAGATGGAATGTTATTTGAGCCTATAATAATTGGATAGTAAGACCATCTCTGCAGAAGCAATAAGAAAGACTTCATTTTAGAAAAAATCAAGATGACTTCCTCATAAGAGGTGAGGATCATGCAGAACCCAGTGGTAACCATTCCCCTTCACTGAGGAATGATCTTGGAATTAAAATTGAAAGACTACCTGATAATCAAGAATTTGCATTCGATTTGTTGCCTGAAATTTGCCTTCACCAAATAAGTTCATTTTCTCTCCACTAAAGTCAATGTCTTCTCAAGCATAAAGATGATTTCACTCCTTCGACATGGTACAATGAGGGACTAAATGTGGAGAACACTGTATTGCCTAATATTCCCAAGTTTGATAGTTCTGCTCGAATACTAATGCATGATCTGGATTTTCTAGAATAAGACGATAGCACTACTATTGGTACATGAGGGGGAACGACAAAGTTTGACACATTACCTTCTGGAACAAGAGTTGTGGCTCAATATTTGCAAAGGATGTCAGCAGTAGCCCCCATCTTAGAAGATATTGGAGATCTCAGCCTAAATACAATTCTAGAAGAAAAAACCAAGAAAATATATGCCCGACTTTTTTTTAAGACTCTAGTGCTGAACAATTGTGGACTTGTCAATGCGAATCAAAATAAATCTTATGGTGATATAACTTTGTAAGTTACTCCCATATTAAAGATTCAATTTTCATACTGCATTTTCTCTTATTTCTCTGCGATAGTCTGCCTACCCTCTTCTTGGAGTTGTTCGAATACACTCAAAGCAAGTTGAATACTTTCTCCAAGAATGTAAAACATTATAAATAGGGATAAGAAAGGCCTTTTGTCTTCAAATATCAATCTATCGGAAGATGCTACTTGTTCACCATACCACTCCATCACTTGGCCAGTAATATTTGAACTGGAAGCGTTAGATTTTCATGATGATCTTAACCTGAATAAGTTTGAAGATCCTCATCTTTAAAGACAAGAATATATAACTTTGGTAGATCAAATATTAACACATAAAGATCAGTATGTAGCTATACTCATTGATGAGGACATAGAGAACAAGTTGTCTAAATCCGGTGAAGTATCTAGATTAGGTGACATGTATATGGAGATGGATTTTGATCCTTCAAACATAGATGAAATTCTTGCTCAATCTCAAAATTCTTCCCTAAGAAGCAGGCAACACTAAACGGAGGAATTGTTCGTGGTCACATGTCTCAAGATATTCCAAAAATCGAAATCATGTGTGATGTTGTTCACGATCATGGTTCTGGGAATGTTCCTTTAAGGACAGACTAATTGAATGATGTAATGGAACCCGACAAAGTTCTGGAGAAACTAATCATAAAATACAAGAGAAGTGCAAGCCTAGTTGTGGAAGAGATGATTGAGCAAGACTAACTACCAGTCTACTGGTACTTCAACAAAGGTTCAAGAATTCACTAATACATATATATTTTGGGCATTAGTCACCTAATTTAGTGCTTCAATTAACACCTCATTTTGAGAAACCAAGAGCAAGGAGAAATAGGCGAAACCTAGTCATTGATGACAATGTAAAGAATGGATCTTGGGCCTAACTTAGCTCAGAAGCTAGCTTATGAGGAGATGATTGTCCAAGTCCATAAAAAGAAACTAATTACCTATCCCTTTTGCTAATTTGGGACTCCTAACACTCTCCCGCACACCCAGACCATGTTAACTGGAGCGTGGATTAATAAGGTACCCAACATCAGTGAACAAAGAATTGAGATGGGCTTGACTCTTATACCATGTGAATTGAAAGAGAAATCCCAGTTTGATTATTCCCTCAAGCTATTTATGTTTAAATAGCTGAGTTTACATGTCCAAAAAAAGGAAAAGAAATCAATACAAATCAATACTTAGTTATAATAGGAGTAAATCAAGTTATCTACTATAATTATATATGATGTAGGATATTTATAGTATTCTAACAGAGTGGAACTAGTATTTGATTGTGTTAGGAAATATATCAGTTGTTGATCCTTTTCACTAAATTGAAGATTTTTGTTACTCGTTTGGTAAATTAGTTTCCCTTACATTTATAGGAGGGTTAGTGTTCGTTATAAGACAAATTATTATGATATTGGGATTAGTTGGATTCCAACAAAGTGGAAGTTGTATGTGATTGTGTGGGCAAATGTATAAGTTGTTGAGATTTTTCACTACTTTAGGATATTAGTTACTCTTTGTTAGAATGGTCAACATTCATTAAAAAACAAATTATTGTGTGTGGAAATGTATGATTTGCTGAGACTTTTCACTTCATTGAGATTTTAGTTACTGTTTGTGGTTAATTAGTTTCCTTTAGGTTCATAGAACAGTTGTAGTTCGTTAAAACACAAATTATTATGTGTGAAAATATATCAGTTGTAGAGATTTTTCACTATATTGAGATTTTAGTTACTCTTTGTGGTTAATTAGTTTCCTTTAAGTTTATATAACGATTAGTGTTTCTTAAAAAATAGATTATTATTGATATTGGGATTAATTGGGTTCGAATAGAATGGAATTGGTAATGAGGATTCAATGCAGCAGAACCCAGTTAGTTTAGAACAACGCTTGTTTGATTCGATTGACTGTTTCCTTAATGGAGTGGTTTTGTATGGAAATTAATGATTTGTTGTGATTTTCACTATATTGAGATTTTAGATACTCTTTGTGTTTAATTAGTTTCCTTTAAGAGTTAGTATTCCTTGAAAGAAATTTTTTTATCAATATCGATTAAATGGATTAAATAGAGTGTGGAATTGGTATTGAGGCTGCAGTGTAGTAGAAACCAGCTAGTTTTAATTAATGTATCGTTAATTGATTGATTCTTGTTGTTAATTTGTTTTTATTTGTGCTAGAGAGATTTTTTCATTTGAAGTATGAAAATTTTCTATATCCATATATCTAATCCCAAATTAGTTTGTGATTGAGACGTGTTTATAGATTGGTTATTGTGATAATTTATTTCTTTGTAAAAGTTTGTTCGGTTGTGGAATAAGGGGGAAAACAAAGCAAAAAAATGTCGGTTAAATTTTCAAGTAATTCTACCTCGTAATTAGGAAACTAATTATTAGTTAATTACTGAAGTTTCTTAGTACATTGGGATTCTGTGAAACAAAGCAGAAAAATGTAGGGTATTTTCAAGTAATTGTACCTATAAATTGGGAAACTGATAATTGGTTATGATAGATTTGTTTCCTTTTGTTGTGTGACACTATTAATAATTGGAAAATATAGGAAATAAGCACTAGATGGGTATTCTTTTCACATGTTTGAGCTGGTTGCACTTGAACATGTTAGTTGATTCAGAAAATGCGATTTTTTGAATCCTCAAAGTCAAGATGCATCTTATAAGGAGACTAATGAGCAATATAGGGATAGGAAGAGAAACTTAAACATAGTGTTCATTAACCTCGAAAAGGCGTATGGAAAAGTTTCTTGGGAGGTTCTATGGAGATGTTCGAAGTCTAGAGGTGTAATTGTGGCTTACATTGGGGCTATTAAAGACATGTATGGTGGAGTTAAATTGTAAGACCCCGTAAGATGCTAGGTTCGTTTCAGCTCATTCTTGCATGTAGAAAGGGGTCCAGGACTTAGAATATCTTACTAAATGTTAGGAATTAGTCATTTCTAGAGCCCTCAAACTTTGATGAATTTCAATTTGACCTTCCCGATATTAAAACACCAATTTCCAAGTTGATTCATGATCAGGGTCACTTGAAGGTCATCTCAAGCGATTTTTAGATTTTTTGGACTAGTGTAAGGGTGAGTTTGGATGTCAAAAACTACAAAGGGTCGCGATAGGGCCGCGCTGCGAGGGCCAGTTGACCCAAGCTCAGGGTCGCGCCGCGAGGGCTACTTGACCCGAGCAGGGTTCAAGTCGCAATGGCTGCTTGACCTAAGCAGGGGTCGCGGAGCGATGGGGACCCCGTCCAACATTCTTTTATCCGAGTTTGTAGGGGGAAATGGGTCATCTTTCCCTTATATTATTCAGCCTTAACATGATATCAAGCCTCCCTAAGGGCAAATTCACTGACTACTTCACAAAATCCTCTTCAGAAAGAAATCCTAGTTCATCAAGCTCAAGATCAAGTTCCAAGAAATCCCCAACAATCTTCACGAATTTAGTCACTCAGGTATGTTAGATGTTCATCCTTGGGTTTCCTTCCACCCTTGGGGTTCAAGAACCCTTTTTAAAAACTACAAGTTCATTATTTCATGATTTATATGTGCAAATTGGGTTATATTCATGTTTGTGTTGTTGTATGGGTTTCAATTCAAGATTTAGTTATATGTTCAAGAACATAAGATAGCATGTATGTTGATTGATGCAATTCCCATGTTAAAAACCCTTGAACTTGCAAGTTTTGTTGTAGTCATAATACTTATGTGTTGTTTATTGCCATGTGCATTAATTATGCTCCCCAAGTGTTTGATAGAATGTTTATGTGAATTGAATAGTGTAATCATGACATGTTATCATATGTTTTCATTCATGTACAATTTTATGACTTCCAAGTGTTTGACAAATTACCTCAGTGAATGAATTGTGAACAATTGACTATTGCTATGCTTTCAAGATCATCTATGTTTTATCAATTATGCTATTGAGTCCTGGGGGTATTTATTACCCGAAATCTAGCTATTTACTTAAGATGCAGTAGTTATAGAATAGTCTTAGTAAATGTCAAAATCAGTAGTACTCAGTCGGTAAACAGAACTCAGTAAACTCAGTCCAGTTCAGTCAGTCATCACGATCAGTGTTAGTTCAGTCAAGCTTAATACAGTCTAGTGAATCATTTCAGTGTCTATTCAGTTGGGAGTAGGATTCAGCACCGAGCAAACTCAGGAATGAGGGTATTTCTGCCAGCAGAGGGTTTGACCCTTAGTAGCAGTCCCTGTGTTACAGAACAACATAGCCAGCATAAGGTAAGTCATCCTCCTTCCAGACTAAGGTTGACGCAACCATATATATATATTTCATGAGTCATCCTACCAATTAGGGTTGACCCAGTATTGTTAGTATCCCTTTGTAAGGTGCTAACACCCTTCCATTTGGGGTCACAGGTTGGACCCCAACTCAGACTAATCAGGGTATGTCGGTTAGATGAACACTCCCACAGTCATAGTTTTAGTATTCAGTTCTCAATACTCAGTAATTAGTATTCAGTCTCAGATTTCAGTAAAGAACTCAGACAGTTCTACAGAACCATGGCTATTAGTTATCAGTTACTTAGTCATTAGAACTCAGTACTTCAGTTTCAGTCTAATTCAGACAGATGTTATATGCTTAGTATTGCATATTTAGAATGTTTAGTAGTTACAGTTTTGCATGTACTCTCATCCAGTTACCTCATGATGTTCATTCAGTCAGTTATCATCTCTGGCATATGAACCCATGGATATCATCCTACCTCACTTAGTATACCAGAACATTCAAATTACTGACGTATACTCTTTCTTTTGCGCTATGATGTCTCATATCATTGGTTCAGGCATACGGGTTCCTAATCATACTTAGCAGCTCAGGATATCAGCAGCAGATTCAGTAGTGAGTCCTCATCCATTAAGAATATTATTTTATTTCATCTTTTTAGTATTTCAATTAGTTCAGTAGTTATTTCAGTTGGAGTTAGTTAGGGGTTTGTCCCATCAACTCTTACTCAGAAAGTTAGAGGCTTTCAGACTAGCATAGTTAGTTATTTAGTTTTCAGATGTTACTATCATATATACTCAGTTATTATTTCAGTATTTTGAGAACCTTATGGAAAATTTTAGATTTCTTTCGCATATGTTTTCATGATTATTATTCAGTGCTCATAGCAGGTACCAGTCATGGGTTAGCTTGTGGTCCTTCGAGATTGTAAGCACCGTGTGACACCCAGGGTGCAGTCTCAGGGTGTTACAAAGTTAGTATCAAAGCCTAAGGTTCTAAAGAGTCCTAGGGGGTCTGAAAGTCGTGTCAAGTAGAGTTTTGTGCATGGGTGTGTAGCGCACCACACTTATGGACAAGGGGCTATGAGACATTTTTAGGAAAATTTCTCTTCTTTCAGTGTTTATATCATGCGAGTGAGCATGAGCTCAAGTTAAAATCCCTGTCTAATCCAATTTTACTTCTGTTTACAAAACATGTCTCCCAAAAAGACCAACGGAAGAAGAACTGGGAACCAGCCAGCACCTCCGCCCATTCAGGTAGATCCCCTGGATGAACATGTTTCTCACGCAGAATTCAAAGCAGATTTCACCACTCTAGCCCATTCTGTGGTAGCCCAGAATGAATGCCCAGCTGCTGTTCAGGACAACCCAGTGGCCAATACTGTTGTATCTAGAATTCAGGACTTCACCCGAATGAACCCTCCTTTATTTTCAAGGTCTAACTCTGAAGAAGACCACGGGAATTCCTTGACATGGTGTAGAAGGTGACAGACATTATGGGGGTAACTGCTAGTGAAAGTGTTGAGTTAGCTACATATCAGTTGAAGGATGTGGCTCATACGTTGTTTAAGAAGTGGAAGGTAGATAGGGTCGCAGATGCAGGGCCTATAGAATGGGAGGAGTTTGCTACTGCCTTTCTAGATAAGTTTTTCCTATTGGAGTTGAGGGAAGCCAAGGTCTTAGAGTTCATTAACCTGAAGCAGGGCAGCATGACAGTGAAGGAGTATTTTTTTAAGTTTACTTAGTTGGCCAGATATGCTCTTCATGAGGTAGCTGATAGTAGATCTAAGATAATTAAGTTCATGTCTGGTTTGTTCGATGGTGAGGTCAAGGAGTGTAGGATCTCAATGCTGATTAAGGAGATGGACTTGGCTAGGTTGATGGTCCATGATCAATAGATATAGAAGCGTAAAACTAAGAAGAAAGAGAGGGAGAACAAGAGGGCTAGAATAGGTAGATTCAACCTCACTCAGCCTAAGTCAGAGGGTGGTAATCGTCCTTAATTCCATCCAAAATCTTTAGTTCTAGCTCCGTCCTCAGCCAGTGCTCCGGTGCCTAAATTCAGAATTGGTAATAAGGATAGGGCGCTAGGCTCTAAATGTCAAGGTAGTGTTAGCAGTGCCCAAACAAATCCTCTTTGTCAAAAGTATGGCAGAAACCATCAGGTTATCTGTAGAGCTGGCAGTGATGTATGTTTTGGATGTGGCAAACCAGGTCATAGGGTCAGAGAGTGTCCTCAGGTGGGTTCATAGAGCCAGCCTAATCATCCCCCAGCTCAGTCCAATTGCCCGTCTCAGCAGGGTGCAGCTTTCAATCCCACCAGTGGGCAACGCCCAAACAGGCTCTATGCACTTCAGTCCCGATAGGGTTAGGAAAGTTCTCCTGATGTGGTCACTGGTACGTTACAAATTTATCATTTACATGTTCATGCTTTGCTAGATCCAGGAGATTCTTTGTTATTTGCAACTCTTTATATAGCTGTTGATTTTGGAGTCAGTCTCGAAATCCTAGTTGAGCCCTTCTCAGTATCTACCCTATTGGGTAAGTCTATTATAGCCCAGTGGGTATACAGGAACTGTCTGGTTATGGTATCTCATAAAGTTACTTTAGCAAACTTAGTAGAGTTAGAGATGATAGATTTTGACATCATTCTCAGCAAGTATTGGTTTCATTCATGCTATGCTTCAGTTGATAGTAGAAACAGAGTTATTTATTTTTAGTTCTCGAATGAACCTATCCTAGAATGGAGAGGTAGCACTTCATCACTTAGGGGTCAACTTATTTCATACCTTAGAGCGAGAAAAATGATATCCAAAGGGTGTGTCTACCATCTCGTATGAGTTAAAGACTCTAGTTTAAAGACCCCTAATCTCGAGTCAGTTCCAGTAGCATATGAATTTCCAGATGTGTTCCCTGAAGATTTTTCTAGAGTTCCTCCCGAAAGGGAAATTAACTTTGGAATAGACCTTCTTCCAGATACTCAGCCTATCTCTATTCTTCCATATAGAATGGCTCCAGTAAAACTCAAATATTTAAAAGAACGGTTGAAGGATCTCCTAGATAAGGGATTCATCATGTCCAATGTTTCTCCATGGGGCGCACCAGTTCTATTCGTGCATAAGAAAGACAGTTCTCTCAGAATGTGTATTAACTACCATCAGTTGAACAAAGTCACAATCAAGAACAAGTATCCACTTCCTAGAATTGATAACTTATTTGACCAACTTCAAGGTGCCAGTTAATTTTCTAAGATAGACCTCAATTCATGCTATCATCAGCTCAATTTCAGAGAATGTGACATTCCAAAAATAGCTTTCAAAACTCGGTATGGTCACTTCGAATTTCTAGTCATGTCATTTGGTCTTACCAATGCCCTAGCATCTTTTATGAACTTGATGAACCGGGTGTTCAAGAAGTACTTGGGCATGTTCATCATAGTCTTCATTGATGATATTTTTGTCTACTCCCACAGTGAAAATGATCACACAGACCATCTTAGAATAGTATTACAGACTCTAAAATCCCATCAGTTTTCCAAATTCAGTAAGTGCGAATTTTGGCTAAGGTCAGTAGCTTTCCTTGGCCATATAGTTTTCTGTGATGGTATTAGAGTTGATCCTCAAAAGACTGAAGCAGAGAGAAACTAGCCCAGACCCATCTCTCCATCAGATATCAGGAGCTTCTTGGGTTTGGCTGGCTATTACCTATGGTTTATTGAAGGTTTTTCTTCAATTGTATCCCTTATGTCCATATTGACTCAGAAGAAAGTCAAGTTTCAGTGGTTGAATTCTTGCGAGAAGAGTTTTTAGGAGTTGAAGACTAGACTCACTACAGCTCCAGTTCTGACTTTGCCGGACGGTATTGATGGATTTTTTGTTTATTGTGATACTTGCAGAGTTGGGTTGGGATGTGTTTTGATGCAGAAGGGTAAGGTTGTGGCCTATGCCTCTACATAGATTAAGCCCAACGAAAAGAATTATCCCACCCATGATCTTGATGTGTTCACAAACCACAAAAGCTTACAGTATGCGTTTTCTCAGAAAGACCTGAACTTGCATTAGAGAAGGTGGCTAAAGTTATTGAAAGATAATGACATGAGTGTTTTGTATCATCCGGGCAAGGCCAATGTAGTGGATGATGCTCTCAGCAGGTTGTCCATGGGTAGTATTGCTAACGTTAAGGATGGTAAGAAGAAGTTAGTTCAGGAGGTTCATCAGCTTGCCAGACTAGGTGTTCGTCTGGTAGATTCGGCAAAAGGTAGTATTTGGGTGCAGAATAGTTTGGAATCATCTTTGGTTTTCAAAGTGAAAGAAAAGTGTCACGACCCAAAACGGGGCCCTGGCCGTGACGAGTATTCCGAACCATAAGGTCTGAAACACCCCTATCTGTCTGGTAATCATGCACATAATTCATATGATAGAAGAAATGCGGAAGATAAACAATATAACGGAAACATGGTCAAGAATCATATGCGAACAATAATGGGGAAACAATGTCCCACAATCGCAATCAACATCTCTAAAATCGTCTGCGAAATCTCTACTACATAAACTGAAACAAATATCTATCTGAAAACTGGGACAAGTCCCCCAGTAGACCCAAACTAATACATGATATATGAAACTGCCAGATATCAGGCCTTCCAAAATATATAAGGCTCACCAAGTGACTCTGCGAATCTGTATGAGGAAATCTACTGATTTTCTGGACCCCTAGACTGTGCCTCCGAACCTGGAAGGGAAGAGGGTCAATACAAAAGTACTGGTACACAGAGATATCAAAACAAAACATAATATTTTTACAAAATAGAGTTGAGAGCCATTATAAAGCAGTTTCATATCAAATCATTTGAAAACACATGGGCATAATGTAATTGTTTTCAATACCAATGTAATGCGATTGAGCTAGGTGGAATACCCTACAATTGTAATTCCACGGCTATGTGGAATACGCCTCTGGTGCTCGGCGGCCAAGCCTCCAATCCAAGTAGCCGCCAGGATTTGGAGCTTTTATACCCCCCATGTGAGTACACCATAGGGAATCCCCCCATGTGAGATGTCCCAATTATTTTACTATCCTTCCATGTAGGATACAATATCATATGACCCGCATCGGTAACTATGGTTTCCAGCGATGAGCCCTTTCACTCAAACGCCTTCTTTGGGCATCCACCTTTCTCATGAAAATCAATACATTCAAACTTTGTTCAAATCAATCACATGTCATACTCTGTAGGGTATCATCATACCCGACTTGCAATCCATCAATGTCACATCATTCTTCTCATTCAACCATTGTATTCAACATGAATAACCTTCTCGTTTTCAAGTCAAAATCATATCAATTCTCAAAACATTTCATGTCATGCTCTTCAAGATGTTTTCAAACAATTTACATCATATGAATATTTAAAACAAATTCACATCAAGAGAGGAAATTTCATATCATTCATGCTCTCAAGTTAACATCTTTTCGGAATACATGCATATACATATATCCTATAGCAAATCACTTTGGGAGTAGGCCTAAGGGCCAAATCAATATCATCAAACGTTTAAAAATAATCATATTCGTAATTTCAAAACCCCCATTTGAAAACATGAATTTTTAAAGCCCATGAGATTTTTGAGATAACCCTGCGTACCTCTATATGCGAATATGATAGGTGTTTCTTGAAGCCTACGTTGCGGAGATTCCAAATCTTCAATTTGTTTTGAAAACCCATGGTTGAATCTTGAACTACTTGGGTTTTTATTTTGAAATCCTAGAGAGAGTTCTTGAACAATTTTGATGAATGAAGGTGTATTTTGGGGTCTTTGGGAACTGAATTTCGTGTTTAGGGCTAAGTAAGGGTGGAAAAAGACCATTTTTCCCCAAAAACGGAGTGTCTAAGTCACTAGAAACCTTTACATAGGCGCTGCCTATGCTATCGCCTATGTTTACATAGGCGTTGCCTATGCTATCGCCTATGTTTACATAGGCGCCGCCTATGCTATCGCCTATGTTTACATAGGCTCCGCCTATGCTATCGCCTATGTTTACATAGGCACCGCCTACTACTTTGAAAGGCCATAACTTCTTGCTCGGGTGTTGGATTTTAGTAAAATTGGTATCGTTGGAAAGCTAACTCAAAGACCTATCATTTGAAATATAGTAGACTCTCTAATTCGACATATATAGAGAGTTATGGTCGATGGAAGCTGACACAAATTACTACATCCACTAAAACTTAATCGATCGAAATAGTTTCAACTCGTCCTTGAGTTGAAGGACCTCTATGGTCTAAATTCAAGATTGAATGGATTCACATACTATGAAAATAATTAACATGACATATTGGCATAGGATTTATGGCTTCGAGATTATCATATCATCGAAATCATGGTCCATATTGTAGCCCAAAAATACGGGGTGTTACATTATCTCCCCCTTGGGATCATTCGTCCTCGAATGATGGGTAGGAACATATTGAAGCTTAGAGGTATGGAATAATGTGGACATGATATGTTTCTATAAGAAAGAATACACTGATCTGAAACATGACTATAAGACTGGAACTACTGATGTTCTAAATTCTTATACCGGACGTGCATATCTGATGCATGGAATACACAACTGAAGCGACTCATAGGCTGAATTCTCATAATGAATTATGCATATCTGATGTATGGATTTGTTACTGAGTTGTTCTTATGAATGCAGAACTGAATACACTGATAAGCTGAGCTTTTCTATTGAACATACATTTCTAATGCATGCATATCTGACTGAACTGACGTATGACGTATGACTGAATACGCAATGATAATTGGTGCGAAGCTTGTAATAAGAATCTATGCATGCAACTGAATGGGGTATCTCCTCCTTGGGACCCTATGTCCCTCTATGAATGCTCAATTCACTAAGATTCTCAGAAAATTGAGGCAATGCACTAGGCACCTACAAATTTAATCATAACTGAACATCTGGAATCTGAATCTAGTACATGATGCATGAATTGAGCTATACTCGCAAATACTAGTATACTCTATCTTAGAATAGTAACATATCTGAGATTTATTTTTTTGGGTAGCATGAGTAAATAAAGAGATGAGAAAACAAGTCATGCGAATCTGACTGCTAAACTGATTTGTTGGCCACATAGACTGAACTATACTGGAAACTTATACTCAATCTGGAGTATCTCTTCAATACTCTCTCTAAAGAAGTTCTAGCAGTAATAGGGAGCCACGAATCTTGGGTATGGATTACACGAGACATCCAACTGAAGAAATCACAACATTTACTATACTCTGCAGTCTAGAATATAGACATATAACTCATAAATCAGGATAGAATTACCAGGCCTTAGTCAATGTGACTTCTTACTTTCAAGCTTAGCACACTTCTTGAGTATCCCTTAGCTTACTATTCTCCGTAATTACCATACTCATTGATTCAAGTTATAATCCTTATAAATCTTTCTACTAGTGTCTAAAGTAGCTTAGATCCTTTCACGGTGATCAAGCCTAATTTAAAATCACAAAGTACAACATGCCACACCACGATACTAGTCTAAACCATATGATTCAGTCTTCTGTATCCTCTTTAGAGATCACACCCTAAGCATAACGTGCCTTACCACTTCAACGACCAGCTCTGAACTCTTACTATGGATTTACTAGAGCATATTATGTCCCTCCACTTAAATCCCAACATGTCATTCAAGCCTATCTTTATAACCACATATGACCTCCAAGGCAAACATCCATAAGGACATACTTCACATATTCTCTAAACCACTATCAATATAACTCCCACGCGCTACCCCAAGAACATACACACACAAATTCTCACTAACCATCACATATATCAAAGATTTGGCCCCAAACTTACTTAACACTTAAGGCCCTTATCTAAAACAAGCATACTATGCTTTTTATCAACAAGAAAACATTTACTCCTCACAACCATCTTCACATAAGAAGGAGACACAAAAGGCCAAAACATAAGATTTTGAAGCATAGAAGGGTATTATATGAAACTTAACACTTAACTGAGGTATAAGGAATAGCAAATCAACATTTGGGATTTATCAAAGCACTCTGAATTTAGGGTATTCATGGCTATAAGCTGAATCTCGCCAATCATTTGGCGTAAAACATGAGTTATGGAGACTGAGCATACTATAGGGTGCAAACATATATTTCATGAGCTGCATGACCTCAATTTAGAGTTTGTAACATATGGAATGTAATTTCAACTACTGAATGAACTGGAACTCTTCATTTTAGAACTGGAAGAGTACATGATTCTCTATCACAAGCATGATCATGAACTACGATTATCGAACTGACATGTAAGGCATGAGTATGTATTGGGATCACTGAAAAATACTGAGATAGGAATGGGTTAAGATTCACCCTCACTTTCTGATGTTCTAAACCATACTGCATCATAACTAGAATCTGAGAGCCTTACTTGGTCATTCGTTCTGTCATCTCCCCTTTAGCTTCAAGTCATCATCTAGAGTTTGGGAGATCATTTACTAGATTCTAACTGAACTACACTTACTGTACTCTAGGGTCTGAAAAAATATCAATACATGCATATCATAGAACTTAACTCGAATGACTACCTTCCGGGATACACTCTATCTTTCCTAGCCACCAATAGTCATAGTATAATGCTTGCACACTTATTCTATCGGTTCAACCTTCAAAAGTCAAGCTTAGATACTAACACTTAACATGGATATCACCAAGCCTTTGATGAGCCAAACCACTTTTGACATAGCGTACCAATATCGCGACTCCAAACTTATGTCTCATCACTATGAGAATCAAGATCATAATAAAGGCCCAACACTACCAATCAAAACTCTTTAACTTGGCTATCTAGAACACTATATACCATCTAACTAGTCTTTTTCCACCTAGCAACTCAACGGTACCAATAGCCACACAAATCATGTAATAGCCTTAGAAAAATACTGCAACCTCATATCACCTTGGCATACTTCTACATCATACATACAACATCATACTTCATTGTGAATTAATTAAACTTAATCTCTTGCGTACACTGTTCAAGCCTATTAGATCACTTCTATAAATCTGGTATCATTACTCAAGCAATCATCACAACTACCTTAATGGCCATTAACTGTGCAAACTTAGTGTCTAGTGCTAAATATGATTTACAACCCAACCTTACGCATAATTCTCACTTGGACACTACGAAATAAACACCAAGAAACACTAGTATGCTAGAACTTCACAACCACAATAATCGATCATGGCCTTATGGCTTTCCTTATCATAATCCATTTGCACGTACTATTTCAACACATCAAGCCTACTAATTTAATCTCACAAAACATACATCATTAATCTCATGCCACCATTTTTTCCACCACATTCTACACTTAAATTCAAGCCTATAGTTTAGCAATAATCATCTACCACCAATAACGAGTGCAACATAATATACTAATCCGTCAAATTGGAACATTCTATCCAAATACCTCAAAATCTGCTACATACCTTCTCATAAGTAGTACTAGTTTACAACTACCAACAAAAAAAGTCAAGGGACAAAGTCATATAATAGACATGATCAACCTTAATATGATATTATAACCTCATACAATCTTATCTACTTATACGGATTTCTCACCTCATACTTACTTACTCAATCATACATTTAGACTACCTTTAAATTCCACAAACAACCATGAGTCTATACTTACAACTTACTGGGTAATATAGCCATTTTCACACTTCAAGCAACCGACAAATCACCCTAATAAATAACTCCTTCTCTACCTTCTACTAAACTAACACATAAGGACGAATCATCTCTTTACCGGCCCAATCTCATGCAACCAGATTCAGCTATACATATATTAAACCTACACAAGAACAACAAGTTGGACAACAAGTTGCTAGTGAATCGAAATAGGCCTCACACGGCTTCACTAGACTTTGATTTTGTATTTTGAACAAGAAAATGGGATGAATAACAAGTCAACTATGCTAGTAAATCGAAAGAGCCCCACACGTCTTCACTAGACTTTATTTTTCAAACAACACTTTGATGACAATATTTCATGAGATAGAGATTTAATACGCAATATTCAATGAACTAAGAATACACATCTTACTCTGTAGAAATAAAATCGGAGGCAAACACTTCCTCTATGGACTACCATACTGTCCACACATACTTCTAGCTACCAAATTAGTTTATCACTATAAAGGGGTAAATCATCCTCACTCTGACTTCTAACTTTGTGACTTCACATCACCAACTTCTTGATCTAATTTCATTACCAATAGGTCATGACAACAACACTTTAAAACACACTACTATTCGGGTGGAAATACAGTTCCAACATTCTGCTACACCTTATTACCTCTGAAGCGTGACACTGGTAACATAAGTTTTGAAAAGAACTGAATACACTTAATACTGCAGGCTGAAAAGCACGATTTTATCAAAATCAAGGTTCACACTAGAACCAACACACTCTGAAGCACTAACGGACTCTTCTCAAGTCCTAGCAAAAATTTTATATGATTCGATCAGAACGAACCATACCATTTAGACTCTAAATTTCTGTACTTGAATCCGCCCAATGATGAGATATGTCTGAGAATGTCCGAGTAAGGAAAGAATTAGGATGACTGTTACTTTTGTATGGGCGACACCATAACACGAATTTGAGTATGAAAGAGGAACATTCTGACTCTATTACACGAACTAGAACATGAAGAAAGAGAGACATTCCTAAACGCCTAGTAGCCTCCTGCTTATAAGTGTGGCGCGCTACACACCCATAAACAAGACTCTATCCAACGCGATTTTGCAGACACCTTAGAACCATGAACCGTGCTTTGATACCAAGTTTGTCACGACCCGAACTGGGGCCCTGGCCGTGATGAGTATTCCGAACCATAAGGTCCGAAACACCCCTATCTGTCTGGTAATCATGCACATAATTAATATGATAAAAGAAATGCAAAAGATACACAATATAACAGAAACATGGTCAAGAATCATATGCAAACAATAATGGGGAAACAATGTCCCACAATCTCAATCAACATCTCTAAAATCGTCTGCGAAATCACTACTACATGAACTGAAACAAATATATATCTGAAAACTGGGACAAGGCCCCCAGTAGACCCAAACTAATAAATGATAAATGAAACTACCAGATATCAGGCCTTCCGAAATATAGAAGGCTCACCAAGTTACTCTGTGAATCTGTCTGAGGAAATCTACTGATTTTCTGGACCCCTAGACTGTGCCTCCGAACCTGGGAGGGAAGGGGGTCAATACAAAAGTACTGGTACGCAGAGATATCAAAACAAAACATAATATTTTTACAAAATATAGTTGAGATCCATTATAAAGCAGTTTCATATCAAATTATTTGAAAATACATGGGCATAATGTAATTGTTTTCAATACCTATGTAATGCAATTGAGCTAGGTGGAATACCCTACAATTGTAATTCCACGGCTATGTGGAATACGCCTCTGGTGCTCGGCGTCCAAGCCTCCAATCCAAGTAGCCGCCAGGATTTGGAGCCGTTATACCCCCCATGTGAGTACACCGCAGGGAATCCCCCCATGTGAGATGTCTCAATTATTTTACTATCCTCCCATGTAGGATACAATATCATATGACCCGCATCGGCAACTATGATTTCCAGCTATGAGCCCTTTCACTAAAATGCCTTCTTCGGGCATCCACATTTCTCATGAAAATCAATGCATTCAAACTTTGTTCAAATCATTCACATGTCATACTCTGTAGGGTATCTTCATACCCGACTTCCAAGCCATTAATGTCACATCATTCTTCTCATTCAACCATTGTATTCAACATGAATAACCTTCTCGTTTTCAAGTCAAAATCATATCAATTCTCAAAACATTTCATGTCATGCTCTTCAAGATGTTTTCAAACAATTTACATCATATGAATATTTAAAACAAATTCACATCAAGAGAGGAAATTTCATATCATTCATGCTCTCAAGTTAACATCTTTTCAGAATACATGCATATACATATATCATATAGCACATCACTTTGGGAGTAAGCCTAAGGGCCAAATCAATATCATCAAACGTTTAAAACATAATAATATTCGTAATTTCAAAACCCCCATTTGAAAACATGAATTTTTAAAGCCCATGAGATTTTTGAGATAACCCCACGTACCTCTATATGCGAATATGATAGGTGTTTCTTGAAGCCTACGTTGCGGAGATTCCAAATCTTCAATTTGTTTTGAAAACCCATGGTTGAATCTTGAACTACTTGGATTTTTATTTTGAAACCCTAGAGAGAGTTCTTGAACAATTTTGATGAATGAAGGTGTATTTTGGGGTCTTTGGGAACTGAATTTCGTCTTTAGGGCTAAGTAAGGGTGGAAAAGGACCATTTTGCCCCAAAAACGGAGTGTCTAAGTCACTAGAAACCTTTACATAGGCGTTGCCTATGCTATCACCTATGTTTACATAGGCGCCGCCTATGCTATCGCCTATGTTTACATAGGCGCCACCTACTACTTTGAAAGGCCATAACTTCTTGCTCGGGTGTCGGATTTTAGCAAAATTGGTATCGTTGGAAAGCTAACTCAAAGACCTATCATTTGACACATATTAGGCTCTCTAATTCTACATATACAAAGAGTTATAGTCGATGGAAACTGACACAAATTACTACGTCCACTAAAACTTAATCGATCGAAATAGTTTCAACTCGTCCTTGAGTTAAAGGACCTCTATGGTCTAAATTCAAGCTTGAATGGATTCACATACTACGCAAATAATTAACATGCCATATTGGCATAGGATTTATGGTTTCAGGATTATCAACGCATCGAAATCATGGTCCATATTGTAGCCCGAAAATACGGGGTGTTACAAAAAGCAGGATAGAGATCCCAGCTTAGTTAATCTGAAAGAGTCGGTCAGATACCAGAAGGTAGAGATTTTCTTCGAAGGAGAAGATGGTGTGTTGCGTTGTCAGGGTAGACTATGTGTGCCATGTGTAGATGGCGTACGGTAATAGATTCTTGCAGAAGCCCATGGTGCGCGTTACTCGATTCATCCAGGGGCCACTAAGATGTACCGTGACTTACAGGAAGTCTATTTTTGGAGTGGGATAAAGAGAGACATTGCAGAGTTTGTGGCTAAATGCTCTACATATCAGCAGGTGAAGATTGAGCACCAAAAACCTAGTGGTTCTATGCAGGAGTTCAGTATTCCCATATGGAAATGGGAAGAAGTGAACATGGATTTTGTGATGGGTTTACCTCGTAATCATTATCAGCATGATTCAATTTGGGTCATTGTAGACAGGATGACCAAATCTGCCCATTTCTTGCCAGTTCATACCTCTTACTCAGCCAAGGATTATGCCAAGCTCTATGTTAGAGATTTGGTCAGATTGCATGGAGTTCCGTTATCCATCATTTCAGATAGAGGTACGCAGTTCACCTCTCACCTTTAGAAAGTCTTCCAAAAAGGTCTTGGTACCCAAGTTCCCTTCAGTACAGCCTTTCACCCTCAGACAGATAGTCAAGCAGAAAGGACCATTCAAACGCTAGAAGATATATTGAGAGCGTGTGTTGTTGACTTTAAGGGTAGTTGGTATGAACACTTACCTTTGATTGAGTTAGCGTATAATAATAGCTATCACTCCAGTATTCAGATGGCTCCATTTGAGGTGCTTTATGGAAGGAGATGTAGGTTCCCATTGGGTGGTTTGAGGTAGGCAAGACTGCGTTGGCAGGGCCTGACCTAGTATTTGATGCCTTACACTTTGTTTGGATGGTGGTTTGCCATGGTTTCATAATGTACGGTACAGTATGGTATGGTATAGTATAGTACAATACAATGTTTGGATAGACTGTATCATTCACTGTTGTTTAATAATAATTTTTTTGTTTGGTTTGATGGTATGGTACTGTATCGTAATGGGCAAGTTTACTAAAATACCCCTAATTATTATAAATTAAAAATTTATAAGAATTAGGGATATTTTCTTATTAACTATGTGCAGGATTTTTTTTGTTTTGTCACTGGCCTATAAAAACACATTCAACAGTTTTGAGTAACAAATTTGAGTCATTCTAGGATCAACTTTGAAAGGCTAAGTATTGCCATAGTTGATGAAGTAACAAATTTGGACTAGTCTGGAACTTGTAAATGATGCTGAAACTTCAGTAGATTTGTATAATTTATTGCATGCTTAGCCAAGAGGCTCGTTTTCTTTTTCAGTTAACCCTCACAACATCAACTTCATTTGACATTAATAAAACTTGCCATGATCATTTTCCAACAGAGATAAGAAAACCATGGAAAACCACCAAATTAGTGGTTCTAAAAATTCGGCAATTCTATGGTTCCTAAACCATGAAAGATTACCATACCATACCATGCTTTTTAGAGAACAATCAAAACAAACATGGTTTTCTTGGTAATCATACCATACCATACCACAGAAAAACACTTTCCAAATAACCTCTTAGAGAAAGAGCAGTTAATCAAAGAAAGGCTTAAGACAGCTCAAAGCCGACAGAAATCGTATGCAGATATAAGAAGGAAAGATCTTTAATTTGAGATTGGTGACTGTGTGTATTTGAAAATCTCTCCCATGAAGGGAGTGAAGAGATTTGGCAAGAAGGAGAAGCTTAGTCCCCGATATGTTGGTCCTTATAAGATTCTCAGTCATTTCGGTAAGGTAACTTATGAGCGTGAGTTGCCTGCAGACTTAGAATCAGTGCACCCAGTGTTTCATGTCTTATTGCTAAAGAAACGCATTGGTGTCCCAGCATTTGTAGTCCCTATAGAGAGTGTAGATGTTCAGAACAGTCTCTCATATGAGGAAGTCCCAGTTGAAATCCTTGATCGTCAGATTCACAGACTAAGGAATAAAGAAGTTCCTTTGGTCAAAGTTCTTTGGCGGAATCAGTCCGTTGAAGGAGATACTTGGGAAGCAGAGGTAGACATGCGAACCAAGTATCCTCACCTTTTCTTCGTAAACTCAAACTCAACCTAAGATTACAATTTTTTTTAAATTTACTCTATTCCATGCTCAGTTATAGCTTCATAACATTCTCATATCATTCATGCATTCATGAAATAGTTTAGTCATGCGTCATGTCTTCAGAATTCAGTCATGCTTCAGTACGCATGTCAGTGTAAGTACAGTTCCTTAGTTTCTCTCAGTTCAGTCAGTCTCATTCGAGGATGAATATTCCCAAGGGGGAGATATTGTAAGACCCTGTAAGATGCTAGGTTCGTTTCAGCTCAATCTTGCATGTAGAAAGGAGTCTAGGACTTAGAATATCTTACTAAGTGTTAGTACTAAGTCATTTCAAGAGCCCTCAAACTTTGATGAATTTCAATTCGACCTTTCCAGTCTTAATACACCAATTTCCAAGTTGATTCATGTTCAGGGTCACTTGTAGGTTATATCAGGCGAGTTTTGGATTTTTTGGACTAGTGTAAGGGTGATTTTAGATGTCCAAAACAACAAGGGGTCACAATAGGGCTACTTGACCCGAGTAGGGGTCGCGTCGCGAGGGCCACTTGACCCAACAAGGGTAGCAGCGCGATGGGGACCCCATCCAGCATTCTTTTATCTGGATTTGTGAGGGTAAATGGGTCATTTTCCCCTTATATTATTCAACCTTAACATGATATCAAGCTTCCCAAATGGCAAATTCACTGACTACTTCACAAAATCCTCTCAAGAAAGAAACCCTAGTTCATCAAGCTCAAGATCAAGTTCCAAGAAATCACCAACAATCTTCATGAATTTTGTCATTCAGGTATGTTAGGTTTTCATCCTTGGGTTTCCTTCCACCCTTGGAGTTCAAGAACTCTTTTTAAAAACTACAAGTTCATTGATTCATGATTTATATGTGCAAATTAGGTTGTATTCATGTTTGTGTTGTTTTATGGGTTTCAATTCAAGTTTTAGATATATGTTCATGAACATAAGATAGCATGTATGTTGATTGATGTAATTCCCATGTTAAAAACCCATGAACTTGCAAGTTTTATTGTAGTCATGATGTTTATGTGTTGTTTATTGCCATGTGCATTAATTATTCTCCCCAAGTGTTTGATAGAATGTCCATGTGAATTGAATAGTATAATCATGACATGTTATCATGTGTTTTCATTCATGTACAAATTCATGACTTCCAAGTGTTTAACAAATTTCCTCAGTGAATGAATTGTGAACAATTGACTGTTGCTATGCTTTCAAGATCGGCTATGTTTTATTAATTATGCTATCGAGTCTTGGGGGTATTTATTACACGAAATCTAGTTGTTTACTTAAGATGCAGTAGTTATAAATATTCCTAGTAAAGGTCAAGATCAGTAGTACTCAGTCAGTTAACAGAACTCAGTAAACTCAGTCCAGTTCAGTCAGTCATTATGATTAGTGTCAGTTCAGTCAAGCCTAGTACTCTCTAGTGAATCATTTTAGTGTCTATTCAGTTGGGAGTAGGATTCAGCACCGAGCGAACTCAGGTATGGGGGCATTCCTGCTAGCAGAGAGTTTAACCCTTAGTAGAAATTCTTGCGTTATAGAACTACGTATCTAGAGTAGGGTAAGTCGTCCTCCTACCAGACTAGGGTTGATGTAACCATATATATACATTTCATGAGTCATCCTGCTAGGTTAAGGTTGACCCAACATTGTTAACACCCTTACATTTGGGGTCACAGGTTGGACCCCAACTCAGCCTAATCGGGGTATATTGGTTAGATGAACACTTCCACAGTCACAGTTTCAGTATTCAGTAATCAGTATTCAGTCTCAAATTTTAGTAAAGAACTCAAATAGTTTTACAGAACCACGGTTATCAGTTATCAGTTACTTAGCCATCAAAACTCAGTACTTCAGTTTTAGTCTAATTCAGATAGATGTTATATGCTCAGTATTGCGTATTCAACATGTTCAGTAGTTATAGTTTTGCATGTACTCTCATCCAGTTACCTCATGATGTCCATTCGGTCAGTTATCATCTCATGCATATGAACCCATATATATCAGTCTACCTCACTTAGCATACCCGTACATTTAAAGTACTGATGCATACTCTTTATTTTGTGCTATGATGTCTCATATCATAGGTTCAGGCACACGGGTTCATGATCATACTTAGCAGATTAGGATTTCAGCAACAGATTTAGTAGTGAGTCCTCATCCATCGAGGATATTATTTTATTTCAGTTTTTCAGTATTTTAGTTAGTTCAGTAGTTATTTCAGTTGGAGTTAGTTGGGGGTTTGTCCCATCAACTCCATACTCAGACAGTTAGAGAATTTCAGACTAACATAGTCGGTTATTTAGTTTTCAGATGTTACTATCATATATGCTCAGTTATTATTTCAGTATTTTGAGAACCTTATGGAAAATTTTAGATTACTTCCGCATATGTTTTCATGATTATTATTCAGTGCTCACTGCAGGTACCAGTAATGGGTTAGCTTGTGGTCCTTCGGGATCGTAAGCACTGTGTGACACCCAGGGTGTATTCTCGGGGCATTACATAAAACCTGAGTGAGAACAGTGGGGTGTGACTTAAAACACTTCCCTGTCACGATGGGGCTACATCAGAGATCAACCCTTAGCATGTTTCTATTTGCCTTACTAATAGACAAATTTGACACATTATATTCAATGAAAGGTGTTTTGGTGTATGTTATTCATAAATTACATAATATTGATTAATGAGACACGTGGTGAAGTTTATGATAGGCGGGAAGCTTGGAGATAAACCTTAAATGGAAAGGCCTTAGCTCGTCTTAGCTAGACAAGGCTAAAACAAATTATCACAGTGACGCAATGCATAAAGCAGAGTTGAAAGTGTAGATTGATACAAATTTCATACTCAAGAGAGGAAGTTTTAAGTATCTCGACTCTATTATCCAAGAAATAGAGAGATTGATGAAGATGTCGCACACCGTATTGGAGTTAGGTTGGTGAAATAGAGGCTCACATTTAGGGTACTGTGTCATAAAAATGTGTTTCCAAGGTTTAAATGAAGTTTTATAGACTGTTGGTTAGACCTACAGTGATGTATAAGGCTAACTGTCGAGTGCGGACTAGTCAAGAACACACACATTCGAAAGATGAAGGTAGTGGAAATAATGATGCTCAAGATGGATGTGTAAGTATAATAAAAGAGATAAGATTATGATCAAAATTATATAGGACAAGGTGAGATTGGCCTCCGTGGCAGACAAAATAATAAGCGAGTTTGAGATGGTTCAAGCATGTGAAGAGAAGGTGCACTGATGCATCGTAATGAGGTTTGAGGGATTGACTATAACAAATTTTAAGAGAGGTAGAGGTAGGCCGAAGAAGAGTTGGGAAGAGGTGTCAGAGGTGATTAGACAGGACATGAACAAAATATATGGAGATCGAAGATTAGGATAGAAAGGTACCAGGTAGCCTAGTGTTGTCATACTTCTATATGGGAGAGGCAGGGAGCAGTTTCCTCTTCTCATTTTCCCCTTATCCAGCAGTATTAGTGAGAATTTTTTTGAGAGGAAAATTAAGCCAAATTTCGACAAAAGAGATGCAACACAAGGACTTCCTAGGGGGTCGGTCACCCATCCTAGTATTTGTGTAGTATCTTATTCTTCAAATTGCACTACTGCTTGGTGCTTGATTTGCTCTGTGTATCTTGTTATATGTTGCCATTATTTTTCTTTCAATTCTTCTTTTATTACACTTCTTTCAATCCTACCCTCCCCAGACCCAACTTATAGATTTATATCGGGTATGTTGTTGTTATTGTTGTTCACAGTTAGGATGCAAAGTTGCTTAAATTGTAAAGACATTATAAAAGAGTTTTTTTTAAATGAAGACTTAACGTTTTTTTTTTGGAATTATATATAGATACTAGGTAGACTCTTTAAACACTCCAACTTTGAGGATGTACATCTATACACCTTGACTTGTTCTCCTGTGTCAGTTGAACACTCTAACTTACAGAATTATCTAGAGATCTCCAAATTTATCTGTCACATTAGCATTGGGTGTCCACGAGACACTGTGGGGATGAATTGAGGTGTCGGGATGTGCACTTCAAAAGTTGGAACTATTTACTCTGCAGTTTAGGCCAAGTTTGAGGGTTTATCTATATATTATGCTTTTTTTTATTGAAATGATAAACAAAAGATTTTAGATTAATGACCTTCTCTTAATAGAGCTACAATAAAATGCATTTTATTTGACAACTAACTTGAAGGACCTGACTTCCTTGAAATATCAAGTTTTAGTGTTTCAACAATGCTCAGGAATTAATTCTTTCCCGGAATCTAAAGTTTAAACCCCAAAATCTTATCTAGAGCCAGTTTGATTATTTGTAAAGTAATTTCAACTATTCCTAATAACATTCTGAACTGACTCTAGTATTTGCTTAGTACACTTCTTTTACATTTAGATTGTTATATATTGTACAGGCAGTTGTCACTGAAGAAAAGAGCTGCTACAAACCAGAAGGTACCCTCCTATAGGAATTTGTTTTAACTCTTTTAATTGTGCTCTTGAAGAACAAACTTATGCTAATCTATCAATTCTGTTAGCAGTTCCCTGTTTTCCCTATCTCCAACTCAAAGGTTCGAGTCACCAAAGGAGCAAAAAAAGGTGGGAACTCCTAGGGAGGGATTAAAAAAAGACTAACCTATATTTTTGTGTTTTTATATCTTCTTCCATTTTATGTTTTTGTCAATGTTGTACTGTCAATTTTGTAAACAGTTGAACCAACTTTTGTTTTTGATTGAGAAATTTTGTTATGCTTTACTGTATCCATCTTTTTTAGTTGTTGTGCTTGTTATGGTCTGTTTATGTTACATTAACCTATTAAAACCAAATAAACTTGATACCAAATTTTCTCTAATCTTTGTATTTTAGGTACATCCCAATCATGATAAGTTCATCAACAAAAAAAAAAATATTTGACGAAATGTCTCTTGCGTGTGCGAATGATCGGGCTAGGGAAGATTGTGCCAAGTCATTTGAAGATATAGATTTTGATTATTTTTCTGAGAAAGATAACGATATGACATTGAAGGACCATCCACAGAAAAGGATGTGCAAGTGACTTAAGCTTCTCAAGTCAAGGCAAGTCGCAAAAGAAAATGTTCTTTTGAGGTGCAAGATATCGTAGGTGATATATTAATAAAGTTTGAATAAGTGGCAACGGCAATTGATGGATGGTTTATAGTTGTCTAGATGTGACAAAGTTGAATGAAGAAGTTATGGCAATGGAAGGTTATAAGAAAGAGTTCCTCGGTTATGCTTTTGATTATTTGGTGCAAAGCGACACTTTAGCTAAGGCATTCATGGCAAAAACCAAATTCTTCGTAAAGTGTGGTTGGAACGATTCAAGCAACAACAATAGTGACACCTATGTGTTGGAAGAACTTAGTTTCATAGGGTTTGGAAGCAACTATTATTCGCGCACTTTTGTTTTTGATAATGTATTGGGTATTTGCTACCAAACTTCTCTCTTTTGTGTATTTGAGAGAATATTGATTAGGAAGTTTGAATTGTATAATTAGTAGTTGCTTAAATCTTAGTGAATTGTAATGTTTTGGTACTCGATATTGGTATTATCTATCCTTAAATTAGTTCCTACATACTGTTGAGCTGCTAGACCCAGTGATATATAGTTAACTGTTAGTAGTATTTTTTAAAATATTTTTTTTTTTGCTCACCAACCAAACAACTAAAAATATTTTTCTGAAAAATATTTTCTACTCACCAACCAAACACCATAAAATATTTTTCAAAAAATATTTTTTACTCACCAACCAAACATTAAAAAATAAGTAGAAAACCAACTTATTTTCCATGGAAAATATTTTTCATCATACCAAACACACCCTAATTCCATATTTATTTCATATCCATCCATAAATAATATACTAGAGGAGCATGGCCCGTATCAGCACAGGTCCAACATCAAAATATTTTAATTATATATGTTAAATTGATGTCAATTTGAATTATGAACTATAAAACATGAATACACAAAATTAACATATTAACTACTTGATAGTATTTTTTAAGGAACCAAGTCTCACAAGATAATTATGTATATTTTATTCATATAAATAACAAAATTTGGTGCGTTTTTAAGTTTAGATCTTTAATCATATGATAAAGGGTTATCTAGTCATCCATATTTTTTATGTAACTTTTAAATAATATACGTTACCCTCTTTGTCCAAACTTTTGTGGCCTTGATAGTCAATTATATTTTTTAAATAACTGAAGTTTTTAATTATTGTGATTTATAATAATTTTCTTTTATTCCAATTTAAGTTACACTAATATAATTTTGAGAGTCAATTAAATATTTTATATCGTTTAAATTTTTTAAGTTTTTAATTATTGTGATTTATAGTATTTTTTAAATATTTTTTAAAATATATAATAGATTAAATTATTTTTAAATATTTTAAGTTGTTAACTATTGTAATTTATAATACTTTTTATGTAATTTTCAAATAATATATGTTACTCTCCTTGTCCAAATTTTTGTGTCATCGATAGTCAATTATATTTTTAAAATAATTTAATTTTTTAATTATTGTGATTTATAATACTTTTTCTATTCCAATTTAAGAGGCACAATGCTTTGATGGCCTTAATAATTAATTATGGGTGATTTAGTAAAACCACGATTGAAGTAACAAAACAAACATGTTTTAAATGACTTACAACAACTAACTAAAAGTGATATAAAAAAATTACTATAAAGAAAATACTTGTGAAAAAAATTTAAGTGGACCTCATATAAGACGTCAAGTTAGTTTAAAACATCAAAAGTTAGTTATCATTTTATATATTTTACCTTTTTTATTAAATATTATTAATTTTTTAATAATTAGATGACTTATAATAATTAATTAGGAGTGATATTTAGTAAAATTATGATTGAAGTAGCTGGAGCAGTCATATTATAAATGTAAATTTTACTTTTTAATAAAATATTATTAGTTTTTTAATATATAAATAATTTATAATAATTAATTAGGGTGATATAGTAAAATTACTATTAAAACAAACATATCATAAATGTCTATTTTATCTTTTTAAAATTAAATATTATTAATTTTTAGTACATAACTGACTTATAATAATTAATTAAGGGCGATATATTAAAATTATTAATGTAATAGTATTAATTTTTTTAAATGTAAATGACTTGTAATAATTAATTAGGGGCGATATAACAAAATCAAAGTTGAAGCAGCTAAAGCAGACATGTCATAAATGTCTATTTTACTTTTTAAATTAAATATTATTAATTTTTTAATATATAAATAATTTATAATAATTAATTAAGGGTGATATAGTAAAATCACGGAGCAAGCAACTGCTGAAGCAGACAAATTTTTTAGTACATAACTGACTTATAATAATTAATTAAGGGCGATATAGTAAAATTATGAATTTAATATTATTAATTTTTTAATATGTAAATGACTTATAATAATTAATTAGTGGTGATATAGTAAACTCACGGTTGAAGCAGCTGAAGCAGACATGTCATAAATGTCTATTTTACTTTTTTAATTAAATGTTATTAATTTATAATTAAATATTATTAATATTTTAATATATAAATAATTTATAATAATTAATTAATGGTGATATAATAAAATCATGAAGCAAGCAACCTGTTGAAGCAGACATGTCGAAACATTCTCTTCTATTATATAGAAAAAAAGAGAATAGTCTCGCATGAGGTTATGCCAAGTGGCATTTTAAGAACTAGCATCTTAAAATAAAAAATTATTTTCTAGATTATTTAATATTTTATATTAATTTCATATTTATTTCATATCTATTTATATATATAATAAATGAAAATAGTCTAGCATGATGTTATGACAAGTGGCGTCCTGAGAACTAACATCTTACAACAAAAATATACTTTATAGATTATTAATTCATATTTATTTCACATTTCATATCTATATGTATAATAAAGGAGAATATTCTAGCATGATGTTATGACAAGTGGTGTCTTGAGAACTAAAAGCTTATAATAAAAATCTATTTTATAGATTATTAATTAATTCACATTTATCTCACATTTCATATTGTGATAAAAAATAACTAAGTTTGAAGAAAAAGTCATTTCAAAATAAAAACTATTATGAAAAAGATGTCATCTCTTAAACTAGTTTGACATATTACAACATTTTACCATAAAAAAAAGACATATTACAACAAAAACTATTTTATAGATTATTTAATTATTTCATATTCATTCCATATTTATTTCATATATATGTATATTATATATAACAAAGGAGAATGGTCTAACATGAGGTTATGACAAGTGGCGTCTTGAGAACTAACATCTAACAACAAAATCTATTTATAGATTATTAATTAATTTATATTTATTTCATATTTTATATAGTGGTAAAAAATAACAAAGTTTGATCAAGAAGTCATTCCAAAATAAAAATTATTATGAAAAAGATGTCATCTCTTAACCTATTTTGACATATTACAACAAATTATTTTATAGATTAATTAATTATCACATATTCATTTCATATATATATATATATAATAAAAGAGAATTGTCTAGCACAAGGTTATGACAAGTGAAGTCTTGAGAACTAATATCTTACAACAAAAATTTATTTTATAGATTATTAATTAATTCATATTTTTTATTGTGGTAAAAAAAACAAAGTTTGACCAAAAATTCATTTCAAAATTTGGTCATTTCTTATCATCTAAGCTGTGTCAATTTTTGCGTACACACAATGATTGCACGTGTATATCCAGAGATTTTATCATCGCTCTCTTGGTTGTGCCAATTTCATCCATCGGCATAGATATCACTATTCACAGATTTAGCTGTCTAGCTTCTGTTGTTGAGAGTTGGGTACCTCATAAGTGTCACTCTTTGCTTTCACTGTGGTTAGTTTTCATTTGTACTTTACTTTTTCAATTTGCTTGGTGGATTTTGCTTTTATTTTGCATCTTCACTTGTGTTCTGCTGATTGCTACGGCCTATCTGACTGCGCTCAGGTCATAAACTTAGTTTGCTATAGCTTTAATGGTGATAGGTTTGGTTGATTTTCATTTGCCCAGCAATTTAATTATACTTATTTAGATTTTTTGGGGGCTTGAAAGGTGAATGGTAGGAATGAGTTGACATTGCAGGTGAAGTGTTTGATAGAGGTACTGAGCAAGCTTGAGTTGGTTTAATATGAAAATGAAATGAATTCTATGGTCAAAAAAGTTAATTTTATGATCTACTTTTTCTTACAATCCGACCATTAACATGAGAGCAACGAGGACATAAAGAACTTATAATACAATAATTAGCTTAAATTTTGAATTGACCGATCAGATTCTTTCACAAGACAATTGTATTCTCTTTACTTGAATGGTTTACAATTTGTCGTTCTGCTAATCAGGGCGAAGCTACAGCCTATTAAGGATGTTCAGGCGAACATCTTTCGTCTCATCAATTATTTTGTTGCTTTGTTTTCCCTATTGTGAAATTATGATATGTATTTTCGTGGAGGGAGGAGGCAATGTAGTATACATAAGGGTGGCATTCTAAATTATTTCGTCGTGTGTTATTGTGTGTATATATATATATATATATATATATATAGGTAAAGGCAAGAACTTTGTGCAGTGAGAATGATAGCGGTAGAAGACTTCAGTTTTGAGAAATTGATGGTGGAAAATAACAGTGGTAGGGTATGTAAAATGGGTAGTGGTGGGGTGATAAGAGAGTGGAAAGATATACCTACGGAGTTGTTGAGGATTGCTTCACTTGTGGATGATCGGACGGTGATTGTTGCTTCTGGTGTTTGTAGGCGGAAGAGATGTTTTTTCTTGGGGACTCACTTATCTTTCCCTTTCTTGGTATATATGACTTTCTCTTCTTTCTTTTTAATAACAAAATTTCAAAACTTTTATTGGATTTGTGCCTTTTCTTGATGAAGGGTAATTCTTGTTCTTCATTTATCTGATTGTAAAGTTAGCACAGGCTGAACTTTGTAATCTAGAAGAGTTGAAGGAAATAGGAAAATCCACAAAGTTTTATGTATTAAACTATCTTGGTCCTATTTGCTTGATCAATCTATTTGAATATGTATAATTGATCAACTGGAATAACACACGAGGTTTTCATTATTTTTTACATTTTATTTTTGGTCAGGGATTTGTAGGTGTTGTTGAATAAAACTTTTGAGTTTGGAACTAAGGTTAGTTGTTAAAAGGGGAATCTTTAGCAGTTCAATTGGTTGGCTAGCTATCTGAGCTTTCACCTTGTTACTCACGGCTGTCCAAAACTCACGAAGCTGAATATCAGTGGGTGACGAAACCTATGAGTCTTAAACCTTTGTGGGTGTATTAAAGCTGCAATTGATAAGGCATTGAAGGTATATGTCTTCACCTCTCAAATGACCTATAGGAGTACTAAACCATTGCTTCGTCCGACTAAAATGACTTTTATTACTCCTTGCAGGCTATTGGTTATTGCGTTTGGCCTATGGGTGTCCTGATCTCAGAGCCCTTGATCTGTGTGGTTGTCTCCTTATAACAGGTAAAACATGTGTCTTCGTTTATGTATCTAATGTCTTTCCTTAGCAGCTCTAAACAGTCTGATCTGACTCGAATTTTCCCATGCTTATTACGGCATAAGTTGTATTCGAGTGTTCTACAAGAGAGAAATCTTATCAAAGAAAAAAAATTTATTCATGTCCTCCTCCCCGTCAACATGCCTGCTTCAACAGGGAGGTTTTGCTTAAAAATATTTTTCCATTCCTCTTCAGCTTTTGGAACATTTATGAAAAAAAGGGTTAAGCAATCTATCAGCTCAACGCAGATGTCCACCAAATTAATACTATGAAATTTTGACCTTGTAAAAACAAATGGACTATTAGGTGTTTTCTGCGACAGAATTATGTTATTTAGATGTTTATATTGTTTACCTGGCTAAATGTTTTAGTTTTCGATGTTTCTGTATTAAACAAACATTTCTGTTGTAACTGTCGCTGTATTTTAACATTTGTACTTTACCTTACAGTCTTTGGCAAAGAACTTCCCAACGTCGAAGCTTCCGACTCGACAGTCTCTCGGTGATGACTTTTACTTTTACGTTCACTTTCATATTGTTGTTTTGGATTCCTTACTTAGGCAAGTTGGTTACTTTATTATCCGTTGCTTCGAATCTTCTACCGACCTGCTAGGAAGTGCGAGGCTACCCCACTCTTGTTGCGTGGTCTTGCTTATCAAATTAAACCATCTTGTATAAGTTAGAGCATAGGGAGTAAAAATTTTGTAGGTAATCAACGAATTGATTTGCATGTGATGCTTATATCAGGCTCATAAATATATGATATATGTTTGGACATACTACGATCTTTAAAAGTTATCATAAATAAACCACCATTGGTCCTGGAAACAAATTCATAAAAAACTTTCACAAAGTCCAACTTTACACAGCAACTCTATCTATTGAACTTAGCTCCTACTTCATTTATTAGGCGACGAATTATTAAATTATTACATATTCATTCCATATTTATTTTATATTGTGGTAAAAATTAAATAAATTCAACTCTCATTGGATGACAAAAACATTAAGATTGATTTTTATTGGATGAAAACAACGTAAATTTTTCTTTAAAATTTTCTTCTTGAACTACATATATTTAAATTCATTCAAAAAATTTGTGAGGATTATTATGTAATGACCCTTCGGGTCATTAGCTGTGTTCTTGCTTATTTTCACCTATAGAGCTCCTCCATAGCCATCCTAAGTCATTAGTGACTTGTTGGAATCGATAGTTCGGTTACCTGACGGTTCGTTTGATTTTTAGAACCACTTTTTCAATTTGAAGTCTTTGTCGATTCCAAATGGCCGCCAAGCGAAAATTTTAGTAAAATACTTTTGGATGCAAATCTTGCTACGTCAGCAGCTATGTAATATCGATTTTAGGGTAGGTAGACCCTTGGTTCGGATCCCACAGCA
The DNA here is from genome assembly GCA_030864215.1 of Capsicum pubescens. Classification (NCBI taxonomy): domain Eukaryota; kingdom Viridiplantae; phylum Streptophyta; class Magnoliopsida; order Solanales; family Solanaceae; genus Capsicum; species Capsicum pubescens. The sequence continues at coordinate 277,704,405 of CM061542.1, forward strand.
CCCGAGCTCATCTCGATCCATTAGTCGAAAAGTCAAAAATCAGAATATATGCATGTGGAACACACAAGTGGCCTAAATGACCTCGGATGGAAAATTTGACTTCACCAATGCATCCAAAATGTCAAATTTAGTGGGGTTACATAGTTCATTTGTGAAAAACGGAGTCTGAATGAGTTCGGGAGGTCAAAAACAAGTTTTGACCCTGCGGGCCCATTTAAACTCATATAAAAGACCTTTTAGGTCGATTTTTGAGGCATTTTTCATTTCTTTGGGAACCCTAGCAGCCATGAGAGATTGTTGACTAAAAAATGAGCCTTGTGGGTTGATTAGGAACTTTAATAACTTGTGTAATCCATTTTTGCTACAAATCTAAGGTAAGATTCCTTCAAATTTGGTATTAATTTCTTGATTTCTATACCCAAAAATCCTAAGTCTTTGAGACTCAATTGTAGCCATAAATTTTATTGATTTACTCAAATTTCTTGAGAGTTTTAGCTCCCTAATGATATTTAGACTATAAGTTGGTCTCGGAAACTCATTTTTCAAAGGTGGGACCCACTTAGGGGTTTGGTGTCATTTTGGACCCATGGCATAATGGGTGTTGTTGTTCTTGTATTGATGCTTAGATTATGTTGTTGATAACTTGGCTCGTGAAAGAAGAAGCTTCTAGAAAAGGATGGCTGATGATAGGCGGATTTACACGCCTATATCAATATATTTTGCCCATATTTTAGCCTAGTTTTGAGAACAAATTATATATTTCATGCACTTTTAGTCCTTTTTCCTGTAAATGAGCTAACGAACATGATTAGTAAAGTTTCAGGTATAAATGATGCAGAATTCAGCATTTTATGGCTTACTTGACGCAAAAGAAAGCTCACTAAGGAAGGGAAGGGAGTTTACACGCCTAAGGACCAAAACTGCTGCATGGAAAATCTGTCCCGGGCTAAAACAGCAATTCTGAAGACTTTGGGGACTTACAGACACAAAGCTGGATTTTGACAATGATACATTAACCTAGTACACTAAAACAACAATTCTGAAGACTTTGGGGACTTACAGACACAAAGCTGGATTTTGACAATGATACATTAACCTAGTACAATTAGGTTATGTATTTCATTATTTTATCTGGATTATGATAATGTTACCTTAACCTAGTACATTTGGGTTAAGGATTTCATTAGTCTAATAGGATTTGGTTATTTATTTCATTAGCTTAGTAGGATTAGGATATGAGTATTATAAATACCCTATCATGCTAGAGATTTTAGAACATCTTCTTAACTTCTCATCTTACAATTCAATTCTATTACTCTACAACTCTTCTAATCTTTCTATTAATTCTATTTTTCTTCTTCTACTCTTCTATTCTTAAATTTCACAACAAGAGAATCGTTACTTGCTAAGGAATCACGCCTCACGCCTATCACTTGATCTACACGCCATTACTCAATATCGTGATATAATAACAATGTCAATCATGATTTCCTTCGCATTCATGGGTAACTAAACTTCTCTGTTGGGGTTATGGAAGTCGTATGAGATACTATCTATTGCTGTGAGTTTGTGAGTTCAAGGCACGTATATTGCTTATATCATTATTCTCTTCATCTTAATCTACATTATTTGCGGTTGCAAACGCAAGAATACGCCAGTCTAACATTTAACTTGTTCGAGAGAAAAGTTATTTGTCTGGAAAAGAGATAATGTCAAGGTAGTAGGACACCCTTTCCTATTAAAAAGCTAGTGTCGTAACTGGACTAACCTCTTGGAGAATTCGTACCGTTAGATACGCTTTAAGCTCGAGAGAGTTAAAGTGAAATAGTCCTTGTTTAGGTCAAGAGACGCTTGGATTTACCATCGACTACAATTCTCTATAAGCAATTGCATGACAGAATTCTACACACTCATAGCCAATAGAGACGTATACCTCAGAAGGTGGACATAACCCCAACGCTTCAATTCTCATTGTTTACAACCAACGTAACAATCTCTCTCTTTTTACTTTATTATTTTCAGCTTTTGTTTACATTACTTGCAAGACAAGAATCCCCCCTTCTTACGAGACTTGCACCAAAAGTTTAGTAATTTTACTTACTTGTTGGCCAAGCTATTCCCTGTGGGATCGACACCCAACCCATGTTGGGTTCTATATTTGCTAACGACCGCTTTACACTCAAACGAGAGCTGTAGATTGAGCGTTATCAAAAATTGGCGCCGTTGCCGGGGAATACAAGTGTCAATTAAGTTCGTAATAATTACTAGACCCTTTGGTCAAAGACTCTCGTACTTTTACTTTTAGTTTTCGTTTTTGTTTACTGTAGGTTTTTTGTTCAGTACATCAATGGATGCACAACGTGAAATACCATTCGATGATGATGATGATGATCTTGATGGAGTTGGTGCCACTGGAGCCATTATTCTTCCGCCATTAGCCCCCGGAGCCAAGTTCAACATCACGAGCACCATGATTCAGTTATTGCAACTCAAGGGATTATTTGGTGGACTAGCAGGCGATGATCCGAATATGCATCTCATCAACTTTATTTCTACATGCAAGTCGTTTGACAATCCTGGAGTTGGTCAGAATGCAATTCGGTTACGCTTATTTCCATTGTCTCTGTCTGGGGAGGCAACTCTATGGTTGAATGGGCTGACTCCTGATTCTATTACAAATTGGAGGCAATTGAGAGACGCTTTCCTCGAAAGATTCTTTCCGTCATCCAAAAGAGCACAATTGAGAGATGAAATCAGTAACTTTCGTCAGCTTCCAACTGAAGCTCTTCATAAAACATGGGAGAGGTTCAAGACAAAGCTAGCGAGATGCCCAAACCATCACATGACTAATGTTCACCTCATGGAGATATTATACAGAGCCTTGAATTCAATAACTAAACCAGTGGTGGATAATGCGGCTGGAGGATCATTCATGGACCTCACCTTTGGTCAAGCAAGCAATATGCTAGATCGTATGACGAAGCAAAGTAGAGCTTGGCATACCAGGGATTCTGAGGTAGCAAGCTCCACTTTATCTATTGGCATGACCACAGAGCAGAGGCATAGACAAGAGGAACGTGACCAAGATTTAGCGCACATGAAAACGCAAGTGGATCTTCTGACAAAGCATTTATTATCAGGGAAGACCGAAAAAGTTAAAGCCATTGTCGCACATAGAAGAGACGAATCTGATTTGGAGGAAGAAGCCAACTACTTGAGTAATCAGGGGGGTTTCCGAGGCAATGCCCAAGGAAACCAAGGTCGGAACTACTATGAGAAATTTGGAAACAAGGACCAAGGTAGTTGGAAGAATAAGAATGACAATAGTGGTGTGTATGTTCCCCCTGGAAGACGTGACACCACCACATCTAGTTCTGGAAGTATGGAAGACATGATGGCTAAATTATTGAAAGGAGTGGAAGCAACAAGCGCGGGAGTTACTGAGGTAATTAATGATTTGTCCTCCATGAAACAACTAGTTGATTCTCATTCCACTTCAATCAAGCAAATAGAGCAGCAACTGAGCCAACTTTCAGCAGCACTCAATCAAAGAAAGGCTGGCACTTTACCTAGCGATACTGTGCAAAACCCAAGGAATGATGGGTCATGCATGGCCATCACTACCAGAAGTGGTAAGGTGCTGGAACCTTCAGAAAAAGGCAAGCAAGTGGTTGACGAAGTTGCGGACATGGATGATAACGTAAAAGGAGAAGATGCCGCAACAACCAGTACTGACGTCAAGGATGTCACGCCCAGTGACGTGCAGCCTGAAAAAATGGAAAAACGGAAGCAAGAGGAGAAGAAAGCCATGGAGAGAACAATTCCATACCCACCACCACCTTTTCCTCAAAGATTGAAGAAGGTGGCGGATGATACAAAGTTCAGCAAATTCATGACCATGTTGAAGCAGCTGACCATTAATGTTCCGTTGGTAGAGGCGCTAGAAAAAATGCCTGGGTACGCTAAATTCATGAAGGACCTGTTGACAAAAAAGCGGGCAGTAAGCTATGAGCCGGCAGATAATATTCATCATTGCAGTGCAATTGCCACAAGGTCCTTAGTACAGAAGAAGGCAGACCCTGGAGCTTTCACTATTCCAAGCACAATTGGATCGTTGAATTTTGCCAAGGCATTGTGCGATCTGGGTGCTAGCATCAATTTGATGCCACTATCCATCTACAAGAAGTTGGGGTTAGGCGATCCGACACCAACCAATATGAGGCTCGTGATGGCTGATAGGTCGGTAAAACGACCTGTGGGTATCTTGAATGATGTGTTGGTGAAGGTGTCTACCTTTATTTTTCCTGCATACTTTGTGATTTTGGATTGCGAGGTGGATTCTGAAGTTCCTATAATCTTGGGACGTCCTTTCCTTGCAACAGGAAGTGTGCTTATTGACATGAGAGATAATGAGCTTTTATTTCGAATGAATGACGAAGTGATTCGTTTTGATTTGTGCAAAGCGATGAAGCAGCCAAAAGATATGGATGTGTTCTCTGTAGATGATGTTCATTATGAAGATAAGAAAGCATTATTTGTAGAGAAACAACTTACTGTTGAGCCATTGTTTGTTGCGCTGCTGAAGGTTGAGCATGAGGACGATGAAGATTATGAAGAACCTATGGGTGCTCTAACAGAAATAGAGTCCTATTCCCATACTCCTAAGCAACCGGACCGTGATCTTAAGAATCAACCTTCACCTACAGCGAAGACTTCCCTTGAAGAGCCACCAATGCTAGAATCGAAAGAGCTCCCCGATTATCTAAGGTATGTGTTCTTGGAAAGTATAAAGATACTTCCGGTGAGTGCGGATGATTTAAGTAAACAGCACGTAGACGCTCTCATCTCTACTCTGAAGAGATACATGAGAGTTATGGGTTGGACTATTGATGATATAATTGGTACCCCTCCTACAAGTAAGCCTCATTGTCGTCTGAATCCATTCAGAAAATGATCCACCATCTATCCCGACGAAGTCTGAGTACTCGAGGTAACCATGTCGTGCCACGACAATAAATAAGGCGCTAGATGGGAGGCAACCCATCGTACTAATCGTTTTTATTGTTTTGAGCAAATATAGGTGCAAGAGGTATTCAATGAGAAGATTGGTTTCAAATGACGATTTGGATGTATTGAATGGTAAAGGTGGTAAGTTAGGAAGGGTGATGCATAAGGCTATGGATTGAGCCTTTCTCACGCCAAAATAGGCTTCGAGGAAGGCTAGGCCTTGGTAAAACTAGGCCACGAACAATGCACAACCTATCCTATAGCCTAAGGTCTCGGAATCTAGTGTGCTATACACTATGCGCCGCCTATTCCTAGGTATGCTTTTGACTATGCGCCGCCTATGCTATGGCATTTGGTCTCAGTATCTCATATGCCATAGACTATGCGGCGCATATGTCTACAAATGCCATAGACTATGCGGCGCATATGTCCCATTATGCCATAGACAATGCGCCGCATATGTCATTGATATGCCGAGTATTATGCGCCGCATATGTAGGATTTTTGTCTCCAAAACCGAGTGTAAATGGGTCATAACCCGACCCATACTCTTCCTATATAAAGGGGACTTAGTTTTATAACACAACCACAATAGAAAATACCCTAAAAGGCGCCGCATACTCTTCCAAATCTTCTCAAAATTTTCTTCTTTTGCTCTTCCAATTCACAAAACCATCTCCACAAGTTTCAAGCAAGTAAGTACTCTCTTATTCTTCATTTATTTCTCGTAAGTACTACGTTGCTATGGCTATTATTAATTGCTAAATTATATAAGATTGTTGGTGATGTTCATGTGTTTGGATTGTTGTTGCAAAATCATGTGAGTGAACATATACGTAGGAAAATCTTGACTTGTTTCCGACTTGAATTTGGTTTCAATAGCAGTGTTATGATATTTGCGGAATTGCTATGGCTATGAATATTGCTTAAGATTGTTGTTTGGATACTTACATGTTAGACTATCCCGGCCATCGGGATAAGACTTATAGTGCCTACCGACTTAGGAGGTTGTGATTGTTGTAAGAATAACGATTCCATGTAGTAACCCCGATGTAGGAGTGTTGCTATATCTACCATGAAAGTAGTCCAATGGCTGCAAGTAAGTGATGCATTGCTGATTTTCTTGTCGGAATACAATCCTAAAACGTATCTCGACGAAATCTGAGTAAATCGACTACTTTCACCTCACTGATTTGTGTTAACAAAACTAAGTGTGGGGTGGTACCCCTAATGCTTGCTTATAGATTGTATCAAGTGAGACTGTGCTGCAACTAACACTATTTCTAGTCTCAGGTACAATGGCACCTAAAGCGAGGCAAGGCAAGGAGAAGGCAACCACTTCCCAAAAGGGCAAGAAGAGAAGTCGAAAAGACCAAGGAGAATCATCCTCAGCACAACTACCACGCAGAATGTTCGGAATAAAATGGGTTCTTGAGGAAGAAGCCAAAGCTATGTGCACGTCGACTTGATCAACAAGGATACCTTAGCAAAGAAGGAGCCGCGTATGTTGGCAAAAATAATGGCTTTGAAGTTGGATTTCATCTTCCGCGACATGGGAGAGTGTAATCTTGATCTAACAAGAGAGTTTTATGCCAACTGGTCGCCGAACACAACAGGCAATGAAGTCAAAATTTGGGGCCAAGTGTTACAGCTCACCGCGGACTGGATCAACTCTTTTCTTGGCTTACCTTCGGTCGACACAACACCATTCAAAGAGCTGTACAACAGGCCTCCTTATAGAGCAATACGACACACGCTTTGTGGAAGCAGATCGATGGCAAGGTGGGGCAGACATAAAGAAACCGGTCGACACAACACCTTCCCCTATGCTCCACTAAATAGGGAAGCAAGAATCTGGATGCGCATTGTCAACTCATGTCTTATTCCTGGGACTCAATACACCAAGATATCGAGAGATAGAGTATGTTTGGTCTATGTTTTGATGACGAATGTCCCTATCAACTTTGGGGAAATCATTCGATCTACCATGAAGAAGGCCAGACTCCACAAAAGGTCCCATTTCACATTTGGCAATTTGTTGACAGCAATCTTGCGGAAGGAGGATATCGAAGAGGAACCAGCTGATCATAAACTCCCACACAATTCGAAGAAGGTTGACCTCACAAAGGTCAAAGATCCTGAATCAACACATGGCATCAACCTTACTACGGCAGAGAGACATGCTCGGGATGAGAGTTTCTCCCGCCATATGTACGGCATGATGAGGTTTACAATAATGAGCGGAGGTCGTGTTCCAACTGCTGCAGAGCTCCAACAGCTGGACCACGACAATCCCATGAACGTGCATGCACGGGAGATGTGTGGAGTGGGCGTATACTTTGAGGAACCTCTAGATGATGATGTGCCAACTGATGACGATCGACGCTTGCCAGACTCTGACGAGGAGGAGAACTCTGACGACGACTCTTATGATGATTCCGACGAAGGGGGTATGACCCCCGATAATGAGGAAGAGTCTGACTAACCAGGTTCCTCGTATTTATTTTCCACTGAGGGCAGTGTCCCGTTTAAGTGTGGGGTGGCGGTATCGTATGCTATACTTCTCTATCGCATCTATGTTTGCTTGCTTTGTTTTTGTTTCGTTTTTTTTAGTAGTAAATTTTTTCTAGCTTCGCATGAAATTATTTTGATAGGCAGCATGAGATTATAACAAGAGTATGTGCTACAATTGTGACTATTGAGACGTTTAGGCTCTAGTTGTGACTCATTATGTGATATTGTGTGGTTCAATTCCTTCACTTGTTGGGTCAAGAGTCTATATTACCTCCAATAAATTCGACCATGTGCCTTGTGTGTGTGAGATAATAGTATATTCTATGTTTGTGGCTGATGCTAGAACTTGCCCGGTATGTATGCAAAGCGAAAATAAGGAGTGTAAGTTTAGGATATGATTTAGGCATTTCTTTGACAACCTATATTTGTTTACCTTCAGTTTTACCTACCCATGGACATCATCCTAGTTAAACCCTTTTGAGCCTTTAGCCTATTTCTTTGACAACCTTGTATGTAAGCCTAATCCATTTCTTTCAAGATCGTAATTTGATCCAAACTCCTAAGTGCTTTAAAGTGAAAAAGTCATGTGACAACATAAGAGGAAATTGGGTGAGTATGATGCTATAAATTGTAATGGTGCTTGAATGTGTTATGAAAAAAAAGTGTTATCATAAGAGGTATGTTGTGAAAAGAAAAAGGAAAAGAAAGCTGAAAAGCGAGTTGTGCTTAAAATTGAAAAACAAAAGAGGAGAACAAGGGTGGTATAACAAAAGAAAGAAGAAAGGTTGAAAGAAAAAAGTGTCAATGATACAAAGTGATGTATTAAAGCGCTTAGGAACTTAGTCACTATTCCTGGCCAAAATAGTCCTACCCGTCCCTTAGCCTACATTACAACCATCAAAAGACCTACTTGATCCTAATCTTAACATTCCAACATTTAGTAGAGTATTACATTAAGGGCAAGCCTATGGTCATCAGTCGCTACATATGAATTCTTTGTGAGAGTGAGAGCAAGGACATTTTGATACCCATGTTTGAAAAATATGCTATATTTGTGAGTGATTATGGGTACTATATGGTGAGACACACATGGTTGATGAGTTTTGGATAGTTGTATATGATTCTATGCACTTTAACGTTTGCATACGAGTTGATCACCATCACGAGTCTATACTTGAGGTTAAATTGTTTCTACTTATAATCGGAAAGCTACTCTTGGTTGATAATCGTTGTGCTTGTCTTAATAAATGTCTTGTGTTGTTGCTGTAAAAACCTTAAGTTGATGCTTAGAAGGACATGATATGTTGTTCGAGGACGAACAAAGCTCTAAGTGTGGGGTGTTCATGATAGGAGGATTTACACGCCTATATCAATATATTTTGCCCATATTTTAGCCTAGTTTTGAGAACAAATTATATATTTCATGCACTTTTAGTCCTTTTTCCTGTAAATGAGCTAACGAACATGATTAGTAAAGTTTCAGGTATAAATGATGCAGAATTCAGCATTTTATGGCTTACTTGACGCAAAAGAAAGCTCACGAAGGAAGGGAAGGGAGTTTACACGCCTAAGGACCAAAACTGCTGCATGGAAAATCTGTCCCGGGCTAAAACAGCAATTCTGAAGACTTTGGGGACTTACAGACACAAAGTTGGATTTTGACAATGATACATTAACCTAGTACAATTAGGTTATGTATTTCATTATTTTATGTGGATTATGATAATGTTACCTTAACCTAGTACATTTGGGTTAAGGATTTCATTAGTCTAATAGGATTTGGTTATTTATTTCATTAGCTTAGTAGGATTAGGATATGAGTATTATAAATACCCTATCATGCTAGAGATTTTAGAACATCTTCTTAACTTCTCATCTTACAATTCAATTCTATTACTCTACAACTCTTCTAATCTTTCCATTAATTCTATTTTTCTTCTTCTACTCTTCTATTCTTAAATTCCACAACAAGAGAATCGTTACTTGCTAAGGAATCACGCCTCACGCCTATCACTTGATCTACACGCCATTACTCAATATCGTGATATAATAACAATGTCAATCGTGATTTCCTTCGCATTCATGGGTAACTAAACTTCTCTGTTGGGGTTATGGAAGCCGTATGAGATACTATCTATTGCTGTGAGTTTGTGAGTTCAAGGCACGTATATTGCTTATATCATTATTCTCTTCATCTTAATCTACATTCTTTGCGGTTGAAAACGCAAGAATACGCCAGTCTAACATTTAACTTGTTCGAGAGAAAAGTTATTTGTCTGGAAAAGAGATAATGTCAAGGTAGTAGGACACCCTTTCCTATTAAAAAGCTAGTGTCGTAACTGGACTAACCTCTTGGAGAATTCGTACCGTTAGATACGCTTTAAGCTCGAGAGAGTTAAAGTGAAATAGTCCTTGTTTAGGTCGAGAGACGCTTGGATTTACCATCGACTACAATTCTCTATAAGCAATTGCATGACAGAATTCTACACACTCATAGCCAATAGAGACGTATACCTCAGAAGGTGGACATAACCCCAACGCTTCAATTCTCATTGTTTACAACCAACGTAACAATCTCTCTCTTTTTACTTTATTATTTTCAGCTTTTGTTTACATTACTTGCAAGACAAGAATCCCCCCTTCTTACGAGACTTGCACCAAAAGTTTAGTAATTTTACTTACTTGTTGGCCAAGCTATTCCCTGTGGGATCGACACCCAACCCAGGTTGGGTTCTATATTTGCTAACGACTGCTTTACACTCAAACGAGAGCTGTAGATTGAGCGTTATCACTGGCAAAGCTTGTTGGTCGTGAGCAATTGGACTCGAGATATGTTAGGCTTACCTGTAGTTAGATTGAGATTGGTTGTAATATAATTATTGATATCTTTGAGATTGGGTGGGTTTTTTAGATGATAAATGGTTGAATGATGCTGGTTGGGATTAGTTGATTCTCATGGGTTGTTAAACTTGTAAAAGTATGATTGTTGACCTTTAGCTTAGAACCTTGGATAGTTCTACGTATACTCACATAAATAGTATGAGAACACTTTAGTTGCTCTACTAGATGAGAACGGTGTTGTTTAATGACCTTAAAAGTATGTTGACCTAGTTATTGCTTAATTATGAAATGTCCTTGATGTTGGGTTGACTTAGGAAGAATACTTGAAGAAGATTGCTCATATAGGCTTAGTAAGGATTGATAAGCCCTTATGGTGTGACTTAGATAACCTAACCTAAATTCGGGTAGAAGTTAGTCTTGTAGAAGTGACTTTAGTATTATTGGGAGTTAGAAGTGGGACTTGACCCACCTTAAGCTTGAACTATGTAACTCCCTGGTAACCTAGATACTTGATGAGCGTCTAAATTACGTTAATGAGATTATAAGGGTTAAACCCGATTATCGATTTATGAATAAGGTCGATGGTTGGAAAATGTGTATACTTGATTGGTTGTCTTATTGCCATGTTATGGATAGCTATGGAGAGACGGTATTTGTGTATATCATTTAGATACTCATGCTTATGCTCCTACTTACATATCATGATGATGACTAGTAATAAAGTGTGATGGTTTATGTATCTTACATCTCTATTACTTAATTATTGTGAACTTGTGTATGTTTATTGATTTGGGTCATATATGTGTGTATGGTGAATTCGGAGAAAATATTGATACCATGATGATGCCCGGTGAATTCGAAGGAAATATTGATACTATGATGATGCCCGGTGACTCTGGAGGAAACATTGATACTATGATGATGCCCGGTGAATCCGGAGGAAATATTGATACTATGATGATGCCCGGTAAATTCGAAGGAAATATTGATACTATGATAATGGCCGGTGAATCTGGACAAAATGTTGATACTATGATGATGTCAGGAGAATCCGGAGGAAATGTTGATGTTATGATGATGCCCAGTGAATCCGGAGTGAATCCGGAAGAGGTAATGATGTTATGATGCCATGTGGTCAACTTTATATAAGTGCATGTGTATATATGTGAGGTTATACCGTGTATGGCTAAACGTTGATGTACTCGAGACATGATGTCTTTGGTGGTAACTGATACTCATTCTTTGTCACTAATCACTAAATAAAGGGTGTAACCATTGTTGACTCTAATTTGTAACTAGTGATAAGTTAGGCTAAAGATTGGGTTAATTCCACTTGATAGGATAATCATATGTAAAATGAAGGGCTCACTTAGTAATCTTCTTGACTTGAATAAATGGTTATGTTATAGAATTTTGCCTAGTAAAGTGGCTTATGTGACAACTAGTTATTTCTAATAAATGGCTATGACTTGTGGGCTAGAAACCTAGTAAACTAGTTGGTGGATCTTACTTGGTTAAAATATGGAAACTAGTCCTTAAGGTTATAATATGCCTAATGATATTGGTCTTAGGATTGTATGATGAATAGTTAAGTTGACTTCTAGCATGTGAACCGTGGTGGCTTAAATGACAACTTACATAATGAGGTTGCTAACTAGATAATGGCCTTGAGATAGGTGGATAAATAATGGTGTTGGTAACTTGTAGCTTTTCCTTATTTAATGATTAGTAAACTATGAGACTTGTAAACTAGTGCTTCATGGATTTGGTGATTAGCTAATATAGACTAGACGTGGAGTTCATTAATGAAATAGAGAATAAGTGACTATATAGCTATGTTATGGTGATCTTGATTTCGTTGTGTAAAAATGCAATTTTGATGATAGCCATAGTGGGAATGTGGACCCGTGGTTTTGGGTAAGTGATTGTGTAATTGTGCCTTGATATATTGATGGTTTGATCTTTTAGTGTACTCTCTGTGGTATGGGACACCGTGATGAGTTCTTGTATTGTATTCTTTTGGTGTACTCTTCGGTGGTATGGGACGCCGTGATGAGTTCTTTGTTATGTTATTTTGAGTGTACTTTCCGGCGGTATGCGACGTCATGGTAAGTTCTTGTGCTTTATATTCTAATGATGGTTGGTGTTGATTACAATAAATGTATGGTTGTTATTGTATATTTACGAAGATTTACGCTTTCAAAATGATTACTCATGTTGTATGAAAGTTATGGTATATGCGGATATGGAATGTCTTACTATTTATATAGTTGATTAGTATTTTTACAGTGATATTGAAGAAGATTCAGGTTCGATCGTATACTTTGACTTTAAGTTATTGTCTTACCTTATATCGTCTTTATATTATAATTTAGCTCAGTCAACCGATGATGCCCACTGAGCACCCGTGTTTTGGTACTCATACTACACTTCTGTACCTTTTGGTGCAGACCCAGGTTCTAGTTGTCGTCGTTGAGTCGGGATCATGCCGCGTTGATCAATCGAAGATAGGGTGAGCTCTTGGAGTTCGAGTTGTCCTCTTTCCTTTCTATCTTTACTTGTCTTTTGTATTCAAGACAATTGTATAAGACTATTTAAGTTGTCAGACTTTGTATTGTAATTTCTGTTGTCGAATTTAGAGTTGCTCTTGTACTTATACTATCAAGTCATGGTAATGGTATTTGAATTTCAGTTGTTTCTTTTGTGGAATATTGTTGTTGTATTGTGTTCCTATATAGGGTCCGTGTTGGACGTTTCCACCAAGGTAACCCATTGTGTTAGCTCCGGGTTATGGTGTTAGCTTACCTACTGGTGGGTTATGGTAGGCGTTATCATGACTCGAAAATCGTATCGTAACAAATTGGTATCAGAGCCTAGGTTTCACCGGTATTATTGGTACAAGAGCAAGTGTCTAATAGAGTCCTGCGGATCGGAACGTTTCTATTTTCGAGAGGTTATGTGACATTCTTAGGAGTCCATTTTTTTCATTCATATCGTGCTAAGAGTCTGAGTTGATTTATAATATATTTTCCATTACTCAAAATTGGTCGTGGGCGGTGACTTGAGAGCTTAATTATCATCTTGTATCGTGGTTATCTTCAAGATTAAGGTAAGAATTTCTTGAATTCGTGCTTGAATTTCTTCATTTGGACCCAAAACTTTAATTTAGCTTAGGGCTTGATTTTATCCCCAAAGTATGCTTAGTTTTCACCTATTCTTTGAGGGTTATGATTCCTTATTCACATGTGAACAAAGGGTTGGCCTCGGAAAGTCGTTTTTCATATATAAGACCCATTTGGAGTTTTGGTGTCATTTTTGGACCCGGAGCACAATAGTGCAACATGGGTATCATTAGACTCGTATTAATGAGTAGATTATGATTTTGATAGTGTGATGGCATTTTGAGGATTGTAAAATGAAGACGATCATGTGGTGCATGAAGTGAGGTTTTGCGGTTTAGCCTTGAGGTAGGCTCCTGTCCACTTTCCTCCATAGATGAGGTATGATATGTATTGCGTATGGATATGAATGTTAGGATTGATTTTGAGTAAGATAGCTTAGCCTTGATTTTTGATATCTTGGGAAATTAGATGAGGGTCTTGGACTCGTTAGATAGTATGTTTATAACTTTATAAACTCATATTGCCTTCTCTTTAGTTTAGATTAGTTATAGCATGGATATGATATAATGTTATGTTTGGAATATGATTTTAGCATTTGAAGCATGATTTGTATATTTAGCCTTATTAGTCTAGTGTGGTAGTCTTGAAATCATAAGTTGGGTAGAGTTGACGTAAGTGCCCTTGTTTCTAGTTAAAGTTGTTATCTTAGGCTTGAATATGGCTTACTTGACATCTAGAAGATGAACTAGATACCTTAGCTTAGTTTGGGGTATAGTATGACTAATTATGGAAATTATGGATTAGAAGTGGAATCGTTCGGCCCACTTAGGCCTAAGCTTATGTTAAGTCCTGTGGACTTAGTTATGGATGTTAGACATAGATGAGGCTAGTAAAACTTAGAATAAGGTTACTACGTAACTTGGTAACTTGTATTGATGTTCCCGGATTGTGACTTTTGAGCTATGGTTATGATACTTCTTGTGGAAGTGATATTGGGCATTTAGAGATGATATTCCTCCTAGATACGCTATGTGGCCTATCGAGATGCTATTTTTCTCTTAGACTTGATGATTGTCCTATAGAGTTGCTATTTCCTTTAGTTATGATTGTTGGACCTATAGAGACGATGTTCCTCTTGGATATGTAAATTGGCCTAGAGAAGTGATATTCCTCGTTGTCATAATGTATTACCTATTGATATATGATATCTTATAGAAAATTACATGTCTATCTATATTATTCCTCCTGGATGTGAGATATCTCTTGTGTGAGAGATGATGACATGCTTATCAATATTATGCCTCCTATATGTGAGATGATTAGGGATATGCTACGACTTATAAATATGATTATTGATATGAGTTCTGGATATGTGTATGGGCCAAAGGCCATGATTATGATGTTGTGATTATTTTGGATAGATTAATGGGCCAAGGGCCGTGTTATGTTATTGATTGAATAGTCGAGAAGTGTTTATCATTATAAACGATGTGATTACAGTTTATGAATATAAATATATATATATTTGTATACTCATCTCTTCAGTATGGGACGGAGAAAGATGTGGTATGATGCTTATTATTCCACTGATTGAATATCTAACACCTCGATAATTTTAATATTTATTTTAATATTTTAGATTAGTATAACTCTTAATCTATGAAGCATTGCATGACAGAATACTGGTGATGGCATGCATAGATTTGGTACATTCATGATTATTTACCATTATAAATGATGTGATTATAGATGAAATGTGATCTTATAAATCTTTCTTGTTAGACGGTTAAGCTATGTGGTAACTAGTTGTCCATTAGGGGACTATGGCACTTGATAGCTATGAATCTAATGTATTAGTTAATGAATCTAGCTTAGTTGAAACATGGTAGCCAACGATGGTTAGTTAAGGAATAATGTCAGTTAATAAAAGATGGTTGGGTGACAAGTAGTACTGTGTTGTCTAGTAATGATTAACGGATATAGGATGAGTAGTTGATAAGAAAAAAAATTAAGAATAAATGACGGTTTTGGTATAATAATGGACCTTGACTAGATGTTAGATGTTGACTATTAAATAAATAGTGGTTAGTTGTTATCTCATGAATAAGGATTATGTGAAGGATAAGGTTTGGGCTAATAACTAGAAGTTATGTGATGACTAGTGAACTAGTGATTATATTAAAATAAGTGTTGGTTAACTAATAACGAGTGGTTGAGAAGTATTGACTAGATAGATATTCTATGGTGATATAATTATGTTTATGAGTATTTTAGTGTATGTTATCCGGTAATGACTATTGTGATGCTCATATCCGGCAAGGCCGGAGGATATATTGATGATGCGTTGATACCCGACAAGGTCGGAGGTTGATTACGATGATGATGGTCCTGATGAGGAAAGTTATGATGAGTTGTGATATTGATTGTGTGTCTTGTATTCATTCCTGCATGCGCATCGCCTATCACCAGTATGCACCTATGTCTATCAGGCGATATGGGATAGTTGCATAGATATGGGTAAAAAATATGCCTTGTGTTGTTGTATGTTGATTGAACCTTCCGATCCTGGGACAGTAGAGGTACGCATAGGCTCAGCTAGGTATTTGGTTGTCCGGAGTAGCCGATTATTCACGTCGTTATTGATATTGTTGTTATCATTGTTATGATCATTATTATGGCTAGCTTATGATAGATTGGTCATTGATCCGGTATCGAGATTTAAGGTACATTTTCGGCGTCTCCTAACTTATGATTGCATTATTATGCATGATTATTTCATGTCTAGCCATGTGGATTAGAAACCCCGAGTATAATAGTATTTAAATCCTGATAAGTGTTATAATGAGATCTTAAATGAGAATATGATGATATAGGTTATGCTTTAAGATGACCTTATGTTTATATGTATATATATTTATATATATCTAGCTATCTGAAGATATGGTACTACAGTATATCCCTTCCTTCGTTGTTCATTTTGTATAGTTGTTACGTCGCCTTGTATATTACTATATAACTTTGTTTCGCTTCTTATACGTAAATATACCTGGGATATATGGTATAGCATTGACGTATATTGAATGTAGCTGGAATAAGATAGTTCACCCCGATACTTCCTTAGTCTTATTATGTTAGACTCTTGGATATGAATAGGATAGTTTTTCCTTATTATTCTCATTGACTTTTCATTCTGTTTATATGTTGTGCATATCTATTTTGGCCCTTTTGAGGTTCTCCGCGCAGTGGGCTAGGTGACCTATGAGTTAGCTTTACCTACAGATTTTGTAACTATTCATCCAATTTTCCATGTCTCCAAGCTGCGGAAGTGTATTCCTAACCCGTCTCATGTGCTCAGTCTAGTTAGATGGGCAGCTAGCCATTGTATATGGGCCCGTGCTCATTTTGGCAAGTGATGTGAGATGGTTGCATACTAGAGAGATTTCTGTAGTAATGGTTCAGTGGAGGCACCGCCCAGTGGTGGATACCACTTAGGAGTTAGAGAGCGAGATGCGAGCCTAGTATCCTTACCTATTCGAGACTTCAGGCAATTCCTCATCTTTAACTTTCAAAGACGAAAGTTCCTTAGTAGTGGATGTTGTAATGACCCTTCAGGTCATTAGCCGTGTTCTTGCTTATTTTGGACGATAGAGCTCCTCCATAGCCATCCTAAGTTATTAGTGACTTACTATAATCGATAGTTTGGTTACCTGACGGTTCGTTTGGTGTTTAGAACCACTTTTCCAATTTGAAGTCTTCGTCGATTCCAAATGGCCGCCAAGCAAAAACTTTAGTAAAGTAATTTTTGGGTGCAAATTTTGGTTGCGCCAGCAGCTATGTAATATCGATTTAAGGGTAGGCAGACCCTTGGTTCGTATCCCACAGCACCCAAGCTCATTTCGACCCATTAATCAAAAAGTCAAAAATCACAATATATGCGTGTGGGGCCCACAGGTGGACTAAACTACCTCGGATGAAAAATCCGACTTCACCAATGCTTTCAAAATGTCAAATTTAGTGGGGTTACATACACAGTTCGATTGCGAAAAATGATGTCCAAATGAGTTCGAGAGGTCAAAAATAAGTTTTGACCCTGCGGGCCCATTTAAACTCATATACAAGGTCTTTTAGGCCGATTTTTGAGGTATTTTCCATTTCTTTGGGAACCCTAGCAGCCATGAGAGATTGTTGACTAAAAAATGAGTCTTGTGGGTTGATTAGGAGCTTGAATAACTTGTGTAATCCATTTTTGCTACAAATCTAAGGTAAGATTCCTTCAAATTTGGTATTAATTTCTTGATTTCTATACTCAAAAATTCTAAGTCTTTGAGACTCAATTGTAGCCACAAATGTGATTGATTTACTCAAATTTCTTGAGGGTTTTAGCTCCCTAATGATATTTAGACTATGGGTTGGTCTCGGAAACTCATTTTTCAAAGGTGGGACCCACTTAGGAGTTTGGTGTCATTTTGGACCCATGGCATAATGGTGCCATAATGAGTGTTGTTTTTCTTATATTAATGCTTAGATTATGTTGTTGATATCTTGGCCTGTGGAAGAAGAAGCTTAAAGAAAAGGGAAGGCAAAGCTTGTTGGTCGTAAGCAATTGGACTCGAGATAGGTTAGGCTTACCTGTAGTTAGATTGAGATAGGTTGTAATATAATTATTGATATCTTTTGAGATTGGGTGGGTTTTTTTTATGATAAATGGTTGAATGATTCTACTTGGGATTAGTTGATTCTCATGGGTTGTTAAACTTGTAAAAGTATGATTATTGACCTTTAGCTTAGAACCTTGGATAGTTCTACGTATACTCTCACAAATAGTATGAGACCACTTTAGTTGCTCTACTAGATGAGAATGGTGTTGTTTAATGACCTTAAGAGTATGTTGACCTAGTTATTGCTTAATTATGAAATGGCCTTGGTGTAAGGTTGACTTAGGAAGAATTCTTAAAGAAGATTTCTCCTATAGGCTTAGTAAGGATTGATAAGCCCTTATGGTGTGACTTAGATAACCAAGCCTAAATCCGGGTAGAATTTAGTCTTGTAGAAGTAACTTTAGTATTATTGAGAGTTAGAAGTGGGACTTGACCTACCTTAAGCTTGAACTATGTAAATCCTTGGTAACCTAGATACTTGATGAGCGTCTAAATTACGTTATTGAGATTCTAAGGGTTAAACCCGGTTGTCGGTTTATAAATAAGGTCGATGGTTGGAAAATGTGTATACTTGATTGGTTGTTTTATTGCCATGTTATGGATAGCCATGGAAAGACGGTATTTGTGTATATCATCTAGATACTCATGCTTATGCTCCTACTTACATATCATGATGATGACTAGTAATAAAGTGTGATGGTTTATGTATCTTACATCTCTATTACTCAATTATTGTGAACTTGTGTATGTTTATTGATTTGGGCCATATATGTGTGTATGTTGTTGTCTTGGAAAATATTGATACTATGAATGATGTCCGGTGAATTCGGAGAAAATATTGATACTATGATGATGTCCGGTGAATTCGGAGGAAATATTGATACTATGATGATGCCCGGTGAATCCGGAGAAAATATTGATACTATGATGATGCCCGGTGAATCCAAAGAAAATATTAATACTATGATGATGCCCGGTAAATCCAGAGAAAATATTTATACTATGATGATGCTTGGTAAATTCGGAGGAAATGTTGATGTTATGATGATGCCCAGTGAATCTGAAAGAGGTAATGATGTTATGATGATACCCGGTGAATTCGGAAGAGGTAATAATGTTATGATGTCGTGTGGGGTAACTTTATATAAGTACATGTGTATATATGTGAGGTTATGCCATGTGTGGATGACGGTTGATGTACTCGAGACATGATGTCTTTCGTGGTAATTGATACTCATTCTTTGTTACTAATCACTAAATAAAGGGTGTGACCGTTGTTGACTCTAATTAGTAACTAGTGAAAAGTTAGGTTAAAGATTGGGTTAATTCCACTTGATAGGATAATCATGTGTAAAATTAAGGGCTCACTTAGTAATCTTCTTGACTTGAATAAATGGTTTTGTTATGGAATTTTTCCTAGTAAAGTGATTTATGTGACAACTAGTTATTTCTAATAAATGGCTATGACTACATGCTAGAAACCTAGTAAACTAGTTGGCGGATTTTACTTGGTTAAAATATGGAAACTAGTCCTTAAGGTTATAATATGCCTAATGATATTGGTCTTAGGATTGTATGATGAATAGTTAAGTTGACTTCTAGTATGTGACGTCGTGGTGGCTTAAATGATGACTTATATAATGAGGTTGCTAACTAGATAATGGCCTTGAGATAGGTAAATAAATAATGGTGTTGGTAACTTGTAGCTTTTTCTTATTTAATGATTAGTAAACTATGAGACTTGTAAACTAGTACTTCATAGATTTGGTGATTAGCTAATATAGACTAGACTTGGAGTTCATTAATGAAATAGAGAATAAGTGACTATATAGTTATGTTATGTTGATCTCGGTTTCGTTGTGTGTAAATGCAATTTTGATGATGACTGTAGACCTCAGTAAGAGGCCATGGTGGGAATGTGGACCCAGTTGGGTAAGTGATTGTGTAATTGAGCCTTGATATATTGATGGTTTGATTTTTTGGTGTACTCTCCTGTGGTGTGGGATGTTGGGATGAGTTCTTCTATTGTATTCTTTTGGTGTACTCTTCAGTGGTATGGGACGTCGTGATGAGTTCCTTGTTATGTTCTTTTGCGTGTACTTTCTTGTTGTATGGGACGTCGTGGTAAGTTCTTGTGCTTTATTTTCTAATGATAGTTGGTGTTGATTACAATAAATGCATGGTTGTTATTATATATTTATGCGGATTTACTCTTTCGAAACGATTACTCATGTTGTATGAAAGTTTGGTATATGCGGATATGGAATGTCTTGCTATTGATATAGTTGATTAGTATTTATACAGTGATATTGAAGAAGATTCAGGTTCGGTCATATACGTTGACTTTAAGTTATTGTCTTACCTTATATCGTCCTTATATTATAATTTAGCTCAGTCAGCCGATGATATCTTGAGTACCCGTATTTTGGTACTCATACTACACTTCTGTATCTTTTGGTGCAGACCCAGGTTCTAGTTGCCGTCGTTGAGTCGGGATCGTGCCGTATTGACCAATCGGAGATAGGGTGAGCTCTTGAAGTTCGAGTTGCGCTCTTTCCCTTCTATCTTTACTTGTCTTTTGTATTCGAGATAATTGTATAAGACTATTTAAGTTGTCAGATTTAGAGTGGCTCTTATACTTATACTATCAGGTCATGGGATTGGTATTCAAATGTCAGTTGTTCCTTTTGTGGAATATTGTTGTTGTATTGTGTTCCTATATAGGATCCGTGTTGGAAGTTTCCACCAAGGTAACCCATTGCGTTAGCTCCGAGTTATGGTGTCCGCTTACCTACTGGTGGATTATGGTAGGTGTCATCATAACTCGGAAATCGTGTCGTGACATATTATTGTTTAAACTTATGATGCCACAATCATGTAACAGTCAATAAATTATAATCAAATAATTTGTATAGAAAAGAATGTAGTCATTTAAAAATTAAAAAATTGAAAAAAAATGTCATCCCTAAGGTTATGTATGCAATATAAATTATGATATTATATGAAAAAAAATTATGATATCGTTACGATCGAGTAAATCCAGAAAGTATTACAAAAAAAAATATTAGTGAATAATCAATTAGTAAGAAAAAAATAATTATGACCAAGAAGTAAATTTCAGATAAAAATATTTTGAAAAAGATGACATCCCTTAAAATATATAAATAATTAGTTTAAATAATATAAATAATAGTATTATAAGAAAATAAATATTAATGATTTCATTACAATTGAGTAAAATAAATATTACAAGAAAAAATCAATTAAGAGAATAATCAATTAATAAATAATAGTTGATCAATTTATATAGAAAAGATTATAGTCATATCAAATAAAAAAAAATAAAAAAAATGTCATCCCTCAATTGAATAAATCAATAAAGCACTACAGAGAATTAATAAATTAAAATCAATTAGCAATCAAATAACTTATATGGAAAAAGTTTAATTGACATTTTAGAAAAAAATTATTTCAACTTTAATTGCAATTAAATTTGACCTATTTTGTAAAACAATAAATTAATAAATAGAAGAAAATTCGTAATAAGGAAAAAATAATTGTTACCTTATTTGAGTTTTTTACCAGACTATAAAGACAATTAAGTAATCAATTGACTATAATCAAATTATAAATTTATGAGAAATTTTTGAGAAATAAATCAGTAATTAGAAAAAATAAATTTGTTACCTTTTTAAAAATTCTTCCCAAAATTATAAAGGTATTAATATTACAATTATGTTGTACATTATTTATTTAATAAAAATATAAATAATTAATTAACTGATTTTGTGCAATCTACTATGATCTTATTAATTTAAATGAAATAATTTTCAGATGGTAAATTTGGACTATAAAAAGAAAGAAGATTATTTTGTTAAAATTACAAATAAATATACATTAATCTATTTTAGTGGGGTATTAGTCTCCAACGATATAGTATCGGGAGGTCAAAATTGGGCGTCAACCGTCGTTAGATCGGTTTTTAATCGACGGTTGAGATCTAGCGGTTGAGAATTTAATTAGGATTTGACTAAAATTTAAAAATTGAATCACAAATTGACTATGATGGTAATAAATTGGCTACAATTGTAATGAATTAAATAAAACAGGCTAAAATTATAAGAACTTGGATAAAATTGGGTTAAAGGGTAAATAAATTGAGTCTAATTAGATACAATTTGGCTAGAATTGTAATAAATCGGGTAAAATTAATTTAAAATTGTTATGAATTGGCACAATTGAGTTAGAAAATACACAAATTTAAAAAATGCCTGTTATTTCACTAATAATAGATAATGTATTTTGTATAATAATTGTGAATGTGC